>CM051462.1:104230592-107197259 GCA_028095005.1 Rhynchospora pubera | reverse complement strand
GTCCGAGCAAAGTTCGATTCGGTCTGAGCATGAGTCATTCGATCCGAATGTGGCTTGGACATCACCTCCAAGTGCTAGGAATGAGTTGTCTTATTTATGCCAAGTGCCAAATCCATTTAAAGATTTACAATCCACTAGAAATCATTAAGAAATCTGAAAATAAGAGAAGAAACGATGGTAGAGCCAATTCCTAGAAAATCATAGCAATTTATCAAATAATTTAATGGTTTGAGTGTTATTTGAGTGTCAAGTACGGTCCAAATACCAATAAATAATGGTGATATCAGATGTGACTGTGTTCGACGGAGAAATGACAGAGCGACGCTGCAGAAATCTAATTTTACTCGTTTCTCCCTTGATCTCTCCGCTGAGGTCCTCTGCAATTTAATAATAAAACCGTGAAAAAAATTTTAGACGAAATGCGCGAAATAAACGACCACGAAACGTACCAATTTCACTAATCGTTCCGTTCTGAAACGAAACAATATTTCTATTTGTGTTAGTTGTTCCATCCTTAAGCGAAATTGAAATCCTTATTCGTTACCGTTCCGTTCTGGACGAAACGAAACGAAATAACGATTGAAATGCCTACAGTTTTCAGCCCTAGCCTCAAGCAGCTGATATGTAAGGGTCACAATAACTAGAGCCCAGGAGGATATGGAAATGAAGGCAAGTTGGTTCTGAACTTCTGAGTACAAGTATCTGGCGCGCTGTCGCAATTATATACATTATATAAAGGTGGTAATTTTTTTATACGGAATTATATATCATCCACAATCAGCGAAAAAAATTATCGCGCAAAGTGCGTAATTAGCACTAGTGAGGATCAGATTGCATGTTTAAATTGTCAGGTCGGAAGTTTCTAAGTTTTTTAAGGCAACAAGAATATAAAAAATATATGATTATATAGCAAATACAAAAATTTCTATGACTTGGTGTTATATATTCTTTTGTTTTTTTAAAGTTATTAACAAAACTAATCTTTGAAATATCATTCTCGTTTTACAGTTTGGCTACACGATTAAAAGGTTAATAAGGTGAAATATCCTCCCTATATCTTTTTTCTAGCAAATGCATTTGTACGTAGGATGGGCATGGCACCGTAATTTTGGTCATTCATTCACTTCAAATTCTAATTCTAATATATCTAATCCTGAATGTTGTATTACGCCAACAATATGAACAGTGATATTTATTTTTCTTTTCTGCGGCATCCACTGGCATTAATAAAGTGTAGTTTGTTACATATGATGTTATGAGGTGATCATATCCGTTTGTGGGGAATTGCTCAGGTCACGTCTCAATTACTCAATCACTTCATTTTTTCTAAATAATGACTAAAATATTCTCTTCTCTCTCATCTTATTTTTCTCAAACTATCACTATCTGATAAGGGTATTTTGGTAAGTTTTGTGCTAATTGAATGTATCTTTCTTTTTTCGAAATGCTTTGGCGTAAAATGCGTTGCAGGCTCTTCAAGTGCAAGCAGATTCTATACTACTTATAAAGCACCCATATAAAAGAAGTAAACTTGTCATATTAACGGAGTAAACTTGTCAGATAAAAGTGTGTAAACAATTATTATATCAATTATAGACCAATGATTTGTGTAATTTGATTTGATCAGTGGTCTAGATCAAAGTTAGACTTTTCTTAAAAAAAAATAAATTACTACCAAATTAGCTATTTATTTAAAAGGAAAGACTAAATTATTTATTTTACCATATCTTTATTGCCTAACATGTAACATTTTATATATAACAAAAAGTAATATCAATATTTTATTTTTTTTTATTTTAAGATTATGCTGGTCGTTATTATTGATGTTCCGATGAACCCTGGCAGTATGGCTAATGGCATCATATTTGCTATATTTATTTTAAGTAACACGTTTGTTACTTGAACTGAGCATTTAATATTATTGAACTAACGTTAATCTATGTTTTCAAATTGTATGATTGTGACTTGAATTTTGATATGGCTTCGTGATTAGACATAATTTCGCCTAAAACTTAATTTTTTTTTTTCTAATCTTTAGTGCAAATATACACGTCCAAATAATTTATTTGCGTAAATTGATAATTTAATGTGAATTCACAACTAACATTATTTCACACGATAGTTTTCTCGATTAATCTAATTTCAATCTTAGTATTTTTCAAACTTTTTTCATATATGTATCAGCGACTAAAAATTCTGATTTTATATAATGAATTATCTTCTCTTCTGCGAAACTAGGGGTGGTTTCGACTCGAGTTACGATCGAGTTAGTATCAACTCGAAATCAAGTCGTTACATTTCGAGTTAACTCGTGACTTGATCGTGAGACACTTTCGAGTTCACTCGACTAACTCGAAATCAACTCATGACAACTCGAGTTAACTCATGACTTGATATTTCTACTCGAAATTGGATTTAGCTATCATATAAGACTAATATATTATTGTGTAGTACGCTGATACAATGCTTATAATTCATCACAAAACATACAAAAGCTAAGCTTAGCTTGAGATATTAACGTATAGTACATTGGTACACTAAGTCGAAACGTCTGGGAGTAATTTTTGGCTGCTACACTTTGATGCACTTGAGTTAGGATTATTTTTTTGGGCTGCACTGATTACTCGAGTTAGAACCGATCGAGTTGGGTCCAACTCAAAATCACGTCGTTTCATTTCGAGTTGGTTCTAACTCGAGTTGTGGCAACTCGATTTCTACTAACTCGAGTTATATCCGAATTTTTTTCAAGGCGAGTTCGAGTAATTCATGAGTTACGATTTTTTTGCCCACCCCTATGCGAAACTACGAAGATAGAAAATAACCAAATTTAGATATATAAGTATTCAATAGGCAGATACGATAAAACATGATTAGAATTATGAAAAAATCTAGATATGAATTATGAAAATAACCAAAATGTAGATGTGAATTAGAATTATAAATTAAATCATGAAAATTGTGAAATGAGAGGAAGGAAAAGAGAATTAAAGAGAGAAATGATGGGTCCTTGAAGGATTTATAGGAGGGAATAATATGCCGAGCTGATAAGGATCATCTCCAAATTCTATCATTCTCATCATCCTCCCAGCAAACAGATTAATTGCATTCTGAAAAAGGAAAAAGGAGGTGAAGATGAGGGGATGGTAACACGTTTTTTCTTTTTTTTTTTTTTTGATGAGGGGATGAGGGATGACAGGATGAGCGAAACAAAGGTGAGAGATGAGGGTCTCACAGAAGGGAGGGAGCGACACAGAAGAAAGGGATATACAATTGTAACAATTTTAGTTAATATATTTAACAGTTCTAGTAATATATATAAATGTTCTACTTAATACAATAACAGTTCTAGTAATATATATAAATGTTCTACTTAATATAATAACAATTGTACTTAATATATTTAACAATTCTAGCAGTATATATAAATATTCTACTTAATATATAAAAATGTTCTACTTAATGCAGTAACAGTTACTTAATATATTTAACAGTTTTAGCTAGTATAACAACTGTTCTAGTTAATAATAGTTATAGTTTCAGACTTCGCTCTCCTCTCTGATTCGCTCTCCCTCAACCTTCGCTCTCATCTTTGATTCGCTCTCCTTTTCCTGACGCTCATCCTCTCTCATTCCTGGACTTCCTAAAATAAAAAATGTGTTTTCTAAAAATAGAAGGGGATGATAAAAATGATAGAAAAGGGAGGATGACGGAAAATAATTCCGAATAATATGCATCACTAACAAAATGGTAACAAATTTCAAGGTTCGTATAAATACTAAAAAGATCTACTATGGTCCTACCTTTTTAAGACAAAGTTCAGAAAAAAAAATCTATTCATGATGTCTATTTTGTTACAAAAGATCTTTTTAAGAAAAAGTTTTCAAAAAAGAATTCCACTGACGATGTCCATTTTCTCACTTTTCGTAGCTAGTCAAGTAGACCTCTTGTGTATTGTTGCAAACTTAGCCTCTCATTAATTTTCACGAGACAGTGATTCGTTTCATATTGATTCAGAAATAAAGCAAAGCAACTTAGCAATAGCAAGTCAGTCTCGCCGGAGACCAGGATTGGAGAATTGCTTTTGACAAACGTAAATTTACTTCTTGCAACATAATATTTTTTATAATGATTAAATTGTCCTTAGTATCAATTAAATTTTTTATACTTAAGTTTACCATAATTTACTTCCTTAATTATAGTTTCCTTTTCTTTTAAATTTTCCGCTAAGAGACAAGTATTCTCCCTATAATAGTATTTTAAGAAATTTAGAATTTGCAATAACCGTGTCGTACTTTTTTTTTCTAAGAAATTTGGGATTTGCTTCATCAACAATTTTCTTTCAAATGCTATGGTGGCTAGCTAATATTGTTGTTTCGTTAATTGTGCACAACTTTAACTTCTGGCAATTTCTTCTGCATGCAAAATTCATTAAAAATACTAAAAATTTAGTCGATGATTCAAAGCTGATTGTATACTGTCAATGTGCGAGATTGTGCAAACAAAAAAAAAAAGTACAAATAAATTGTAAAATTAGAAAATAGAACAGAAAACTTGAATTGAAATGATCGGCCAGATCACATAAAAAGCTTTTGTGTGTTTGTTTTTCCTCTAATTTTTCATAAAGAAAGATGAACTCCGAGTATTTTCTTTTTTCAAATCGATCAGAGATTCAAAGTGCCCCTTCGTAAACTCTGGTGTTGATTATCAAGATGCGGGAACAAACCAATCTGATTGATTATAAGGGATGAAAGTGGAGATGATAAACGAAGATGAAGAAGCTATTGGTAAAGGACAGTTTGATCATTTGAAAAGAATATTACGTTGCAAGAAATAAAAAGTCGGTTGTCAAAACAATTCCCCCAGGATTGTTCACTGTTCACACTTCACACTTCACACCTCTTTATTCCTAGCCCCTAGGAAGGAATAAAAATGTTTGTGGCTAACCGATTTCTGGGTCCCACCAATCCGACCTCCACAGACCTGGTGGGCCCCATGGTCTCAGGCTTATCCCTACCTAAATGTGCTTACAAAATTTAGCGTTCCGGTTTATCGATTGGAATGGAATGATCTGGATTCCGGTGAATTCTGTGAGTTGTTCTTTTTTTTTTTTTAATTATTAGCGAGTTGTTCAGTTGTTCTTGTCATACTCTTTTGTCCAATATATTATTAATTTATGCATGTTGTGTTTGCACTTTCTTATAGTTATTTGTATTTTACAAATAACAATTAGAATTGTTACGCTACATATAATGTAAAAAATGAACTATAAAAATTGCGAATTACGTCCCATTTACCTAGAAATTTGTGTATAAAACTTAGCATTTTTTGAGATATCAATAAAATATAAAAATTCACGTCAAATATAATATACTAAATTGATATCAAAATATTATGCAAAAGTAGGATGTTTGATCAAACATTATTTTTAATTTTGTGTTTAAATTTAGCAACGATGTCGAAGTTTACTTATGCAGTCATGCTTCCCTGATTTTGGCCGTACTTATTTATGATTTTATCAAGATTTTTATGATCTGCATTCTGCAATGAAACGGATGGCTGGATGAGGCGGTGGCTCTGGTCAAAGGTCAACTAAACCCACGCGTCACCCATGCATTTGCCTAACACGTACACGTAGCCATTAAAACCAGAACTCTTTTTCACCGTGGACCCAACCAATCCAGACATCCCACAAGTAGAGCGCAAAACGAGATCGACTACCACTAGCGATCCGTAACGGCCGTCCGATTCAACTTCTGTCCTCCCCACGTCGTCACTAACGGCGTCACTCCATCTCTGACAAAACCTCGCCGTCAATGAATATCCCAAAAAAGGCAATTCAAACAATTCGAAAGCCATTAGTGACTAATCGCACTTGTTTTCGGGAAAGGAGGTCTGAGTCTGAGAATCGTACGACACAGAGAGAGGTCATTTTCAATTTCCCTCTCGCTAAATTCCTTCCATTTTCAAAAGCAAAAAGAGAGATGGCGAAAGTTGTTCTTCCCTTTTCTACAAGGGAGGGAGGGGGAGAGAGAGAGAGAGAGAGAGAGAGAGATCGCTTCTCACTTCTTGGATCAAACTAAGAGCAGCGATGGTGCGGGGTCGGGTTGAACTGAGGTCTGAGGAGGATAGAGAACAAGGCGAGCCGCCAGGTCGGCTTCTCTAAGCGGCCCAGTGGTCTGTTGAAGAAGGCGCACGAGCTGCCCGTACTGTGTGATGCTGACGTGGCACTGATCATCTTCTCCAACTGGTACGCCTCACCCCTCGCTCCAATTTGTAGTAGAATTAGATGTCCCTTCCTTTTTTTTCTTTTTTTATCAAACCCTAGATGGTTAGATCGGGTGAGAGGAGATGAGAGCACCAGAGATGTGTTTGGCTCTGCCGATATTACCCCTAGGAGATATAATCGGAGCAACTTGAGCAAGGGGGGAGTGTTTAATTGTTCCTTTGAGAGGCGGTGGGACTGGAGGGGCAAAAGGGGTAGATTGCGTAAGAGATACGATGATCAGATATGTTCTTTCGTTAATTTTTAGGTATTTTTCTATTCTTTTATCCTTTCTTTCTGCCATGGAATTCCCCTATCTAATGTACCCTCGATCTGTGAGCCTGAGACTCTTCTGTCTCTTTATTTATTTTAATTTTTCCCCCCTTATCCTCTACGATCTGCGACTCTTCTGGTCTATGTTTCTGAACTTTACTGCTGATGAATTTATTCTAGTCTCAGTTCTCAAGTGGAGAGATCAGATCATTACAACTCTCCTTTTCAACAATTTCGTAGAAGTTCAATAATTTTGGTTCACTGAATTAACTTGAACTTGCTCATGCTGTTGCACTTGGGGGTTTTCAGTACTGTCATCACAAGATGCCGTTCTTTTGGCACAATCTATCATCATTTGTTATATTTCTATGTTCATTATACGAATATTTTCATTTGTTTCACTTATGATGCTTTATTAGTTGCCCAAAAATATATGTATTTACATGTATAATGAAAATAATTGACTTTGGTTTTGCTACATTCTTATAACATCTTATGCAAGTTCATTAAATGGTAAATGTACATATACTTTTGGTATCTGAGAACCCGATCAACAATGATTTTATTTTGCTGGCTATGATTTATAGAATAATATTTTACTTAGGAGAAAACATACCAGAACTCTTCCAACGCAGATGAAGAAAAGTATGCTTATATTTTAGATAGGCTTTAGCTATTGCACCCACTAGAGCAATTGAAACTTAATAAGCTTGAAATATTATATATATTAGTCTCTTGCTATACGAAGTTTTTAAGGGCCAATAAAAATGAATGAGAGTGGTTAAAACCAAACTGTGGAAGTGGTCACTCTTTAGGGTTTTCCTTTATTGTATGTTTCCTGTTACCTGTACTCGATTCTCTCATCATTCATTGATAAATGCTAGACTAACAATTTGTTGGCTATATTACGGATTTTAGTAACTTAGTTGTAGGCCAATGATTACCTTTTACAAGTATGTCTCTTGAAGATGCAACATTTTGACAATGGCATTTTTTTTTTTAACTACCCAAAGCAGGGGCCCAATATAATAAAAAGAAAGAGAGTTGATACAAAGCAAATCCAAACTCCAACTGCCGAAAACACATTTTGACAGTGGCATATATAATTATATATCACCAACGTACATTGTTTAGATTTTTTTTCTTTTATTTGGAGGATTAACTTTCAATATAATCTATAATGCAACTGTTTTAATTAGAGTTATAATCTTTATAATATTCATTTAATAATCTATAATGCAATCTGTTCAGATAGTGTATTCCAAAATAGTCAGACTAAATTATTGTAAATATACTAGTGATTCATTTAGTAATCTTAACATACTGTTTTACTATCAAATTAATTTATAGTTTTTACTGGCTGAAAACAGTGAATCGTTACATCTATATTTGTGATTTATAGGTTCCAACATCAATGATTTTGATCTAAAAAATTTCACCCAGTCAGTCTAGGGCATCTCATCAGTCAAGGAATCTCATTAGTTACAGTAAACTTTCTATTACTAATAGAATACTATGGTTAAAATCTTCCTTTGCCACCTAGCCAACTAGAGATGTGCAATTACATAGCATATTATATTTCAACATATTGTTGCATTATTTGTATGTATTTTTTAACATAAAACAAAGAAAAGAATAGCATTTTATCCTTTAATTAAGTACGTCCAAATTAAAATGGAAATATCAGACTATATTTTTCCTTGCATTGATTAAAAGAGAGAAAATAATGATGGAACACTCCTTTAATTGATTTTCACCGATCGAGTGAAATTACCACCATCTCCTTGAATCTTGTCCTTGCCTTCGCTCATATTCTCCTTTATATTCTCTTCTTCAATTTTTTTGAAGTTCTCGAGATATGTTGGTGAGACGAAAAAAATTGAAGTAATGGAGGGGTTTGATGGACACAAACGGATGGTTTTGGTTGCAAGTGGTGGAGAGGACATACCACAACAATAAAGTGATAGTATCACTTTGGCTAGAGAGTTAACGACAAAATAGAATAGAAGTAGATTTTTAATTAATTCTATGAAAGAGAGAGATAACTCAATGATATTTAGAGATGGAGAGATGGTATGATTGGTGTTCTTAGGAGAAAAAAGAGATTGAGAAAGACATTTAAATTATGCAGTGAAGAAGAGTATTAAAGTAATATTGTCACCCGACACTCTTCTAGTAATGTAATATGATCATATTCAAGTTTTCTAGTCTAGTTAGGTCTTACTTCTAGCCTATTCCAATCTGTTTGGGACTACAAACTAGCCCATTCCATTGTTTGAGACTACAAACTTTGTTGTTATCATTAATGTTTGTAATGTGATCCATGAAAAGTAAAATAATTACTAGCCTTACACTAGTTGGATTAGCACTATTCTCAAATGCTAATAAAAAACCAACTATCATTGCAAAAATTTTCTTAACTATCGAAAACCCTAAGGCCCCCATCAAAATCCTTTTTTTAACATGGAATTTCATTTAATTATTTTTTTTATCAAAATGAACGAATTTCACGTCATTTGGTTGGAATTTTTATGTTATTAGATCCAATGAAATCCTACGAAATCAATTCAAATGACATGAAATGAAATGAAATCTCGCATAGAAAACATTTTGATCAAGCCTAAGAGATCTTTTGCATCTTAGTTTATTTATATTTATCCTATGTGCATTCTGGAATATTGTCCATATTTTTGTCGTTTTAAGTCTATGGACGAGGTGCGTGTTTTGTCTCACTATGTATATGTGTCTCTCTTTCTGTCATTCCTTTATCACCATCTCAACTCTCACTTGTTACAGGCAGGGTTAGATATTAGAAGGTCATTTTATCATTTTTGTTTTAACTAGTACCATGACATGCATTACAAAAACAAAAATCGAATAGACAGTTGTTGTCGGTTGTTTTGATGTGATTCATAATCATTGAATTATAAGATCAAACAGTGAAGATGATTCATATTTGAGCTTTATAATCAATAATCAATAAATTATAAAATCAAACGGTAAAGAAATGATCAAACATTGAAATTATGTTGCATTTTGATATACTTAATTTATCTAATGTTTGAATAAAAGCTAAAACTTGACAAAAGAAATCATACATAATGAGATAAAATAGTTCATAAATAGACAAACAATTATTGCATATTAAATCAAGTATTATCTATAATCAAAATGTATTGTGATGAAAATATAGACTTTGCCTCACCACAACTTTGACTTGGGGACATTCTTTGATGTCCTTTAAAGAACAATCCTCAATGCATGTGCTCACCATGCATGTACCTTGTACAAGATAAAATGAGTGTCAAACCTCTCCTAAGCAAGTAGTTCCTTACTACAATTGAGAATCTAGGAAACTCTGTTAACAACCAGATTTTTGTCGCATGCAACATCTTTTCCCTCAAATGACAAAAATAGCCTTAAAATTTGGAGAGGAGATTGAAGTTATTAGCGATATTTGATACAAACTAAAGACAATTTTGTCATTTGACAAAAAAAACATGTTACTTGTAGCAAAAGCAATTTACGGAATCTAGTTGGTGTTGTAATGTTTACGGAGATATTGGATTTGAGTTCATTTGGCCATCGGGAATCGTTATCGCATAGTTTATGACTTACAGCTCTTATTCTATAAATTTAGGATAAATTAGTTTAGTATAGGTTGTTTGTACAATCGTAATGGTATTTTCAGTTTTCTTGGTGTAGAGCTAGGCAACTTAAACATGAAAATTTAAGTTGTCCTTATGAAAAATAACTTTCTTAACATGAGAAACCATCTTGCACAAAGGAATTGAACTTTTTATGGTTTTTCCAATTCAAATCTTTTTTTCGTCCTTTTTTCACCGAATAATTATCTATTAAGATCATATGTTGCTTCAATGCCCTTTATTCATTTTCTTAAATATAGTGTGTTTAGATGGACTCGAGTAAATTCGAGTCTTAGTATATCATATTACATAATCTTTGAAAGCAAATTTGAAAAATGCTTAAAATCAAAACGAGTCATTGATTTAATTCACTCTCTCCCTCTTGGCTCATCCAATTATCTAAAAATCCATATCATAGGATAGGTTGACTCTAGGGTCTTAACTCCCTCAAACATAAATCCTCGACTAATTGATTTGTATTGAGATGCATCATAAATTCATAATTGGTTTAAATTATTAAATGATGACTTGCCTAATTGGTAGTAGGGTTTCATCTCTACAAATTGACAGTGGTAGTAATATGTCAATGTCTAGCACCAGGTCATGTATTTGCACCTCTTTTAAGAAGAGTATATTACTATATTAGTGCATATAAAAACAACTGAAAGTATGTAAACTTATTCTTTCTTATAAACTAACAACAAAAATTTTAGTACCATAGAAAACATATAAACTTTTAACAAAGATACATTTTTATTTATTATTTATGGTGTGCTTGGTTACACAAAAATAATGAGAAAGTGGAACGAGAGGATGAAATATATCATGCCCAAATATGGGATAAAATGAAGAATAAATTTTAGTCCCTCTTAATTAAACACATGTTATGAGGAATAAGCATCAATTCTCTTCTCTCTTTCCTCATCCTTTTTTCTTCTTGGGCAATCAAACACAGGCTTAGAGAATATCTGGTTGATTGAAAATATTGATGTAAACAATATTGCCTTGTATTGTAACTATTTGGAGGTAGTTCTGTTGCTAGTATCTGTTATTTTTTTTCCCTTTTCATAATCTCATTTTATGATGCATAGACAAAAATTAAATTGAATCTAATTCCATCAAATTCTAATATATCCTAAGGTTTTTCAAAAGATACAAGTTGTAAAAATCTACTGTAGGACCTTTCAAAATATATTGTTGAGAATAATACTACCCTTAATGAAAAAGAAATAATATTACAATAAGGGCGCTCACATTTGACAATAATTGTCATTATGAGCATATAGATATTTAGAATTGTATCATACCATTCTATTCCTAAAACTAAAAAAACTATATATTGCCAACAATGGTAAAGTAAATTTTGGGTGTAGTTAGAGAATGAAGTCCTTGTACTATATAATTATGCATTGCTCCTACCTATAATATGCTTACTACTAGATGAAGCAAGAAGAATGTATCCTCTTAGATTTAAAAAATAATAATAATGAGGAACCTGGTACTTCCATCAACAAAGTTGAGAGCCTTTTCTTCAACTGTTTCAGTTATTTTTTATAATAATATTCGTTTGATTCATGAAATATATTCACTTCATTCACTAATGTTTTCGTAGTGCTTAATTTTTTTCTCTTTCACTTAATTTTTTTTTTCTCTTTCACTTAATCGTGGCAAGTGGTAAATTAATATGGAAAGGAGTTGCAAATGTTAATTGATTGGGCTGTCATACCACGATAAATGTAGAGTACAATTACAAGTATCAATGATATGTTTATTAAAGATAAAACTAAGTAGATAGAAGTTAGTAGCCATACATGCGTTAGTTATAAAACTCACTGATGTTGGCGCCTCTGCGAACATCTTGTTCGCGAACAGGGAGTAGTGGCGCGCGAACCAAACATGGAACAACAGTTCACGAACTGTGAAAGGGGTAGTTCCCAGTTCTCAGTTTTTCACGAACTGGGGTTGTTTGTGGGCCTGTTCGTGAGCCTTTGTTCGTCCCCTTGTTCGTGGCGAAATCAAACATAGGTTATTGTATATTTGGTCATAATCCCTGAATTACCCATCTTATGGGGTAGTGACTTATGCCAACCAACATAACAACAGACTGCAAGCCATTTTCTTTATCAAACATTAATACTACCAAAAAGCACATTTAAAAAGCTAATCTCCTCAACAACTTGCAATGGTTGTGACCTTTGGAGTTTTATTGAGACCAAAGAAGTACAAATTCCTACAATTTAGTTTGGAATTGATTATTGACGGTTAGGAAAAAAAAATTGTTTGTTTCTTTTATACTCAGGTTAATGTATTCAATTTGCACTAGAATAGGGATGCTGAATCAACAACTCCATTTTTTACCAAAAAAAGAATTTTCTTTTGACAAAGGTGATTTATGACAAAATTAGGACATTTTAAAGCAAATATTTATCATAGATATTATAATTGCATATAGCATGTTATTTTGTTTATTTTCTCTCTCTATATATGGAGAGATTGCAACCTAGTACACGTGTACAAAAAAACCAAACGGTTAGAAATTTCTAAATTTTTGAATTAACTATAAATATCAAATTCAAACAGTTAATATCAACTAATTATAGACCAAGTAGTTTTCTGTTCTGTATAAAAACATTTTAAACGAATTATTTCATGCATTAATTTAACAGTTATGTCAAATTATAATCCAAAAGCAACAGCTTTGGAAAACAAACAGTTGACTTGCCTAATAAGAAGACAGAAATTAGGATAGAAATTGTAACTGAACTGTTCATGATATAAATTATCATCTCAAGTTAATTAGATGGCCTTATAGGTTACATCAGGAACTGTTTTTTAGGTTAATCGAATACCAAGTTCACTCTGTATAGAGTGAGAAATAACTATGCTGTAGCTCCAATTTATTATTTTGTAATTTGAACAATCAGTTAAACTACCCAATACATACCAGTTTCAGTGCTTTCAGTCTTGAGATGTGTAGTCATTTTGCAGTACAATCAGAAACAGATAAAAACTTTCAAAATGGTCTCATGCCAGCAGAACACCAGTAGAAATACACCAACTCAGCCCCACTTGTCGGCTGATGCTTTCCTTTTTCTTATTAATTTTTCAGCTTGGAAAAGATAATAGACAGGTACAGACGATTTTCAGACGATGGAAGAGTGAACAAGGCGCAACAAGATGTATTGGCAAGTAACTTTAGCATATATTTGCAATATCAATACTATTTACCTGGAAGTATGCATCTGTGTGTTTAACAACTTTGTATCTCTCTTTTGTTGCCTGACAAGACATATACAAGTTCTTGTATTTCATAAGTGAAGGTTTTTGAAAGCTGCAAGTGATTCCATTTTGAAGTTAATTCAATTTGGAGTTATGTCAAGAGGTATATACCACGTACCTGATAAAATTTTATTCCATGGATGTCAACTGATGGCTCAAGAAGTAACTAATGCCACTAGATATGAGGCCAACCTACACGGTACAAGTGTTTCTTTTTTCAAACTATGTATCACAAAACTGTGGAAAATTTAGGCCCAGATCAAAATCCCATTTTTTTTTAACATGGGATCTCATTTCATTGGAAAATTCTTGATCAAAATGAATAGATTTGGTGTCATTTGGTTTGGAATTCCTTCGTAATTAGATCCAACGAAATTCTGTGAAATCAATTGAAATGAAATGAAATCCTCCATAAAAAATATTTTGATCAGGGCCTTAATTGAACAAAATTAAAAGCAAACATATTGTTTGTACCTTCGGATAGTAGGTTGTCAGCTGTACCATATTCTGTAAAGGCCACTGACTAGGGCTAACAAACAGAATTTATTTCAGAGGTCTAAGAAACTATCAACAGATTCAGGGACCAGCTTGGAGGCACCAAAATTTCCACAAAGGTGCTGATTTAAGTCTGAAATGTTACATGATATAAATTTCCACCAAAATTTACCCAAAATTTTCAAGATATAAGTTATCATCTCAAGTTAATTAGATGGCCTTATAGGTTACATCAGGAACTGTTTTGATAAACTTATCATTTTGATAAAGCCCTGCAGAATAGCTGTGTCAAATGGCTTTATCAAAAGTTATTTGGTCTTTAGGTCAATGGATGGTCCAGATTTTCCAAAGCTATGAGGGGTATGTATCAATTGCATAATGAGGGTCAATAAAAAAAAAAAAAATTGGTCTATTGCTATGGTTTGGGGAGATTTACTACAGAAAACGGAATCTTGGAAGTTATGTGTGCTAGTAATTGAAGCACCAGATTTTATTGAACTTAGTATATTTAGATCCTTTTAAAGGTAATAATATCATGTAACCATTTACAACTGTGAGGGATCATGCAATGCCAAGTTGTTCACATAGGATATAGTTTAAATAGTAAAAAAAAAAAAAAAAAAGGAGGTTCTCAACTGAAAAAATACTTCACAAAAGATGTTTTAGTCGATATGGGTGAAACACTGACACTTGTCCAGTCAAATACACCTGAGAAGTTAAATTTATAAAAATGAGGTTCCTAAAAATGATTCTAAAAGCATTGTTTAGATTATTTCTGCCAAGTAAAATTTCAGTTGAAATTTTTAGTTTCTTAGTAAACTGTTCTTCTCAGGAGAAATGTTTTCGTGTAGACTCTTTTGATGATGGATATGGTAGATGGACTCCAAGGAAAAGGTATGTCTTATGGTTTCCTTAAGAGTGGCAAATAATTATGTCCAGCAACTCAGACATCTTTTATTTCATCTCACAGAATTTATTAGAATTTCAAACATTAACACAAACCCAATTGCTGTGCCGTGAAAGGTTATATTCTGATTTCAGTGATCATCTGAATTGTTTATTACTTATAATGCCAAATCCCAAGCAATTTTTCAAAAATGAAATAATAGACAACAAATTGATAAAATCTGAAAGACTTCATTTGCAGAAAGGATGTTGCTGGCAAAACTCTCTAAGTGCATGAATCTCTTATGAAAGTTTGAATTACAAATTTTTAATATTCCTCTCTATAGAATATCCTAACCTTCTTTCGGCAATTTCAATTCACAGAAATATTCAATGCACAACGCCTTTTCGGTTGTGATATCAAGGAGCATAACATATCAAAAATTGTTTTTAGATGTGAAATCGAGGGCTACAAATTGTCGTCCTCTTCAGTATTGGAAATTTCCAGTTTACAAATAGCTTTTATTAAAATCACGATCTGCTGTTAGTTCCCACTACCAAATATGAACCCAACTTAGCATTTACTAGTTAAATTATTTAGGTAGACTTTATAACTCTTCATTCCTTCGCCTTTGTATATTAAACCAAAATAGTAAAGAGACTTACATAACTGAGCCAACGCTAATTGATTGAACTAATAACACAACTCCTATGTGCATTAACAACTTTGAAGTTTTTTGAGTTTTGAGGAGATTTATAATCCAAAAACCTGCATCAGGATTGATATTATTCAGGATAAGAAAGAAAAAGGAAGTCACAGAAAATATAGAAAGATTAATAAATTCTTCTGACCATTAAATGTTTTCTTGGATAATTCAGGGAAATGAACTTCTCCGTGAGGGTAACTTCCTGCAGAGCATCCTCAACCAAAACCAATCGAAGGGAAGGGACATCATTTTTCTCTTTCATTATTCCAATAGCTTATGCAAAATATGGTAAATTGAACTAGAATGGAGGGATCAACGAGGCTGCTAGTGGGGAAGGAATAGAGCATAATGACAATTTTGAAGTTTCTGGAGAGAAGGATAATGCTCGCTTTTCCTTTACTATTATTAAAAATACAATAAACGGCTCGACTGAGCCTCCAGGTGTGTTTGCTGAGAATCGACACGGAGGAGATGCCAACTCATCCTTTCTTCCGACTTCTGACAAAGCCAATCCACCGCTGTCGTTGGCTCGGACGCTCGGTGACAAAATGAAATGGAGATGAGAAAATTATTGAATTTAATGGCCCCTAATTATTCCGAAATTATTTTATATAGAAATTTTTACATCAAAAATTTTAATAGAAAGAATTAATATATATATTTTTTTAATAAGAAAAAAGTTCTAACGCGTTTATGGAACGCTTTACTCTCTTTCTTCTCTAGCGCGTTTTATAAACGGGTGAGAAACCTTCTCACCCGTTTATAAAACGAGTAATAAGAGTATAATGATTTCGGTACAAGTTTCTGACAAATTCAATCTAATTATAAATGTTATGCGTTTTTTACGCGTTTATAAAATGGGTAGAAAGCCTTCTTATCCATTTTATAAACGGGTTATTAGAATCCAATTTTTCCTATATATACCCCCTCTTGTTGACTCTCTCGTCCAAAACAAAAAAAATATAGAGAAGAAAAAGAGAGAAAAAAAAGAGGGAAATGGAGAGAAAGAAGAGATGAATGGCAGAATGCAAAATATTAGTTGGTGCGAAATTAATAGCCATAAGGGTTGTATACGACACAATTATTCAGTGATACAGAGTCGCACACAATTTTTATGACTATTAATATTCCACCAACTCTAAATTAAAAACTTTCAGGTGGAATCTGTTATTACATGTAGAGGACAGTTTGTTGGCTGGTTCTACGAGTCATAACTCCGCAGTCGACATACTTGGATGAGAATCTGCATACATGCAAGCATCTTCATCCAAGTCTCAGAAAAAGAGGGACTCAAGATGACAATCAGTCCTCCGACTCTTCTCTATAAGTATCGCAATCAGTCCCCTGACAATTCCATCTAATCCAAGACATAAACCATCCCCAAGTATCCTTATCTTCTTTCTCGCCCAATCCGAATGCAACCGGAATTAATAGATTTTCTGGACCATAACCACACAATGAAAACAATCTACCTTTGTATCGTCCCGATAAAAAAACTAGCATCAATTGAGATAACAGGTCTGGCGTATTTCATCGTTACTATGCACGAACCAAAAGTCCAGACAGCCAACTTGAAAACGCTAACGTTAGGATCGTCCGTAGGCCAAAAAATTATTGTGTACTTCGTCCTAGGGGTCGTTGCCTTCATTGCCTCCAGAAGGCGTGGAAGTTTATTGTAGGACCCTTCCCAAGACCCAAACAATTGCTCCAGTGCTCGCTCCCTCCCACGCTATAGTTTATTATAAGTCGGTTCAATACGTGGATATCTAGCCATTATAAGGTTTCCTATGTCCTGCACACTTTTTTCTAAATTTTTTTTTCAATTCATCCCTAATATGTTCAGCAATGAGACTAACTGTAAGGTTTTCGTGACCTTTTTGGCCGGGGGTTTCGAACAAGTATGCTCATTTGGATTGGTAGAAATTTTCCAATTTGTATTATAACTTTCACGTCCACCATACAATCGTCACTTACAATTCGATTTTTGCAGGCAAACAGTTACAATTTCTTGTTTATTGCTAGTTTCTATTCAAACTTCTCGATTTTTTTGCATGAATCATCACAGACAGCTAGAATTAGTTGGTTTTTTTAACCGAATCTTTTACCATGAGCAAGTTCGCCTTGTGACCCTAAAACTAGGGTCCAACATACCAGCATACTCAAATATGGAAATATCACACAGTTCACTTACAGGATGATGGAAGTCCGTCCTTTCTAAAATGTACGATTGGTCGCAGTTTGCATAGAAAGGCATTTCACTCTCGGAGAAGTCCTCCAAATCGGTAAATTCTTCTCCGGTAGGAAGGTCGGAGTAGGTTGCTGGATCCTCATCTTCATCACCATCGACAACCTCGATATCATCTCCTGATGTGTTATTGTCTTCCGTAGGAACAGACTGTTCGCCGATGTATTGGTAAGGGGTGGATTGCTGGCCACACATAAGGTTTAATGAAGTGTTTGGCTCACTGCTACTGGGCTCATCAAGGGGTGTTAGGTTCATATCTGGTCTCATGCCATATACGGGGATGAAATCAACATACAACTCAATAATGGGTACCTCTCGTCTCGAATGTCTCGTGGTAAAAAAGGCGTCATTAATCTTCAGAATTCACAGGAAGAAATAGAGATTCATATCTCCTATTTACTATATCATTGTAACGACCGTGGATATTCAAAGTGTACTGGGTTTCTAAAATATGTAGCCGGCTGTACAATTCATTTCGAATATCAGCATATGTGGTATGCATACTACAACCGATGTTCGGGAAATAAGAAGCACCAAAAGTTGGACATTGGTTGACATATATGGTAATCGTAAACATTTTTTTATTTGATTGATAGGATTTTAAAATGAAAGAGATAATCTGTTGTGGACGGTTTCAATTCTGGAAGGAGAATTAGTCTTATATAACTTCAAATAACGCGGTTGTAAATTCACAAATTTATAGACACAAACTGTATGTAAATGACTAAAATTTGATTGAAATAACTAAAATTTGACGAAATGACTAAAATTTGATCGAAATGACTAAAGTTGGATGGAAATGGAGGAATATTGGTAATAACCCATTTTATAAATGGATAATAAGGCTTATTACCCGTTTATAAAACGCGTTAATTACGTTTGATATTAATAAAATGGTTAAAAAGCAGTTTCGAAAAGTACACCCTTATTAAAACGGGTAAGAAGTCTTTTTACCCGTTTATAAAACGCGCTAAAGAGGAGAGAATAAGACATTTTACAAACGCGTTAGAACTTTCTTCTTATTAAAAAAATATATATTAATTCTTTCTATTAAAATTTTTATGTTAATCCTATATAAAATAATTTCCGCTTATTATTGGTGTTTATGCGAGGATATATTTTATATGGGTTAATTAGGAGTTTATCATAAAATATTAACAATTACGTTTTCAAATAAAACTTTAGCTATACGTACTAGCCATGAATATTTTTTGTTTTCAAACAATAATAGCGGCGATTTCTGTGAAGCTATTTCCGACCATTGTGAGTAGGGCTGAAAACGGTAGTCATTTCGATCGTTATTTCGTTTCGTTTTGTCCGAAATAAAACGGTAACGGTCAAAGATTTCTGTTTCGTTTAAGGAACGGAACGGATAACGCAAATAGAAATATCGTTTCGTCTCAGATTGGAACGGTTAACGAAACGGAACTGTTTCGTGATCGTTTATTTCGTCTGTTTCGTCTTAAATTCTACAATACTACTATTATTGCTTGCAGAGGAGGAGAGATGGCGGAGAGATCGATGGAGAGACAGATATTAGGGTTTGTGCGCTGCTCACCCCTCTCACATCTCTCTCTCCCTCTCTTCTCTGATCGCCGCTCACCCCTCCGTCGGCTCCCCTCTCTCCTCTCCCTCTCTCCGGCGCTTGTCATTTCTCCGCCGAACTCAAACCTAACTCTTCTCCCTCTCCGCCAAACCCCTCTCTTCTCCTCTTCTCTCCCTCTCCTCTTCATTCTCTCTTTGTGCAATGGTGCACTTGCCTTATTGCAGTGTGCAAACTGCCGTGTTGGAAAGGAAAAGGGCTTCATTGGAATACTTCGACCTCCCTCCTTCCTTCTTCTCTCTGCAGTGCAGAGGTGGTGAGGTTGGGTGACAAGGTCAATCCATAACATCGCAGTAAGCTTGAAAGAAGAAAGACAAGGTCATTCCTTTGTTTTTTTTCTTTTAATACTTGGTGCTTAGTTGTTAGGACTTAGTATTATGTTTATCTTTTAAGTTTAATTTCTGTTTCTTTTTATTGTTTTACTGTGATTTTCACACTGATAATTTAGATTTAGTTGAGATTTTGTTGTTATATCTCTGCCTTTTGTTTTCATGTTCAATTTTTTTATATATCTTGTGGTTTACCTACTTGTTTGAGTAGTTAGCTAGTGATATACTTAATTAAGGAGGTGATTTTTTACTTGACGTGTTCAAATCTTCTATTACTTTGTTTGATGGAGTTGAATTTTATAGATCTGAGGTCGATCAAAGAATTCTACAGGATTTTAGCTCGATTAACTTTTATTTTCCAATGGTTTTACACTTTGATTGTGTTAGTGTTTACTGGTAATTAGTACTGGTAAATGATACTGGTTTTCTCACATTTCTATTTTGCTTTAATTTGTAATAATTGGGTCAATTTTTTTCTTGATTTCCTATAATTTACCTTTTCATAGTCTCTACTCATGCAAGCTTTTTTGTCCAGGAAAAAACTTTATAGGCTGAGGCTATTGCAACACTGTTGTCTGCTAGGAGCTTAGGAGCATTGGAGCATCGTTCCTTGTGTTTTGTTAAAAACTCAGCTTTCGTTTGCTTGCTTCTGTTTTGCTTAAATTTGATTAGTATGAACAATTTGCTGTGAAGTATGGTCTTTTGAGGTTAACTATCTGCGAAGTAAGTAAATGGATGTTTTAGGAAGAAATATGTGTGTTTGTAGAATTAATTATTTATTTCTTATTTGTGGAAGTATAAAAAACTGAAAATGTGATAAACGATCACAACGTTAAAACGGTATTTTGCGTTTCGATCGTTAAATTGCACGCAACGGGCAACGCAACTAACTCATGAACGAAACGCAACACGTAAAAGGCTAAAAATTTTCGTCTCAAAACGAAACGACTAACGAAACAATCCATTTTCGTGACTATTTTGCACGTTATGCAGCCCTAATTGTGAGTCGTTTGCAAGACACGTGGTTATTATTTTTCTTTTTTTAAATATTCTTCCCCGTAGGAAAAGACACGTGGTAAGTAAACTGTAGCAGTATTTAAGGAGTTTTTTTTTTTTTTTTTTTTGAAAGAAACCTCCTCGTGGGAGGATTTATAAGGAGGTTGTTTTTTTGATAGAAGCTTAAGGAGGTTGTTGCCGAGTCCCCGAAATTAATTAATATAAAAATTTCGACCCAAAAAATTTTAATATACAGAATTATTTTATTTTTTTTTTAATAAGAAGAAAGTTCGAACGCGTTTCAGAAGCGAGTATTTGAATTCCCCTCCGTACGCGTTTATAAAACGCGCTCCAACCCTCCCAACGCGTTTTATAAACGCGTACGAAGGGGAGATGCTGTCCACTTTCCTCTCGTTTGTCAGAGCTTCGTACGCGTTTATAAAACGCGTTGGAAGCCCTAGAGCGCACTTTATAAACGCGTTCGAAGGTATATTATTTAATTTTTAGGAAAAAAAGTACAAGCATGCTCTGATAAAGACTGCAAAAGACATGACAAGATTTGATTTTACAATGTCATTTTTGAACTGCTGAAATTATTTATAAAAGCAGTCATTGTTGAATTAGAATGCACAAACACCCACTACCTCCTTCTTGTTAAAACCTTCAGTATAATGGACAAAGGAAATAGCTCTAACTCAAATAATGATGTTCCAGACTATCGAAGAGCAACCCGCATTGAGTATTGGCCAACTTTCTACCATTACCCTGCCAATAGAAATCAACCAGAAAACGGAGAATACGAGGCAATTTGTCGCTCTTGTTATCGCATTTTGAAATACAACATCCATGAAGACACGACTGAAGAGGGAGACGTGCTCGAGTTAAAAATACACTACCAATGGCACATTAATGGTGGGCCGGAAAGAGAACAGAAGGAGTACCAGGAGCGGCGATGGCGGGAACACGAAAAGAATCTGAACCGACAAAGGCGATATGACTGGTACAAAAAATATTACACAGAACCTCAACCCATCCCCCAACAACAACCGAAACCCTACCTCTCGTCTGAACCAACTCACTGGACTGTTTACGAGAAAATATACAATTTTAATGGAGACCACACAGTGACCTGTACAAGGTGTGCTCAAGTTTTCAATTACAAAGAAAACATATTGCGTGACCACTACCATGAGCACAAACGTCACGACGAGAATGAACAAAGAGCTCGGGACATAGAGACGCAGAGGATTATTAAAGAAAGAAATGAAGAAATGGATCGTAAACAAAAAATTAGGGAAGAAGAGGCAAGGAAAAAAAGGCTCAAAAAATCAGAGCAAAAATTGAGAGAAATGAATAAGATGGATGAACTTCGACAAATTGCGGCAAGCCGAATGGCAGAGATAGAAAAAGAAGAAACCGAAGCGGCTTTTTGGAACGAAGCCGCTCAATTCGTTGACAACAGTGTTCCGAGTAATCAACAAGAAGATGATGCTGCTTTTTGGAACGAAGTCGCTCAGTTCGCTGACAACACTGGTGCGAGTAATCAACAACAACCGAATGATGAAGATGAGCAACCATGGTGGGATGAAATTCTACAACATGTAGATAGTCAAAATCTCTAAATATTTATATCATTGTAATATTTATGTGTTTTATTATTATGGTTGTTAATGTAATTTAGTTGGAATTGTTAATGCAATGTTTTATTTTTATGGTTGTCTTTTATTTCCTCTATTTTTTGTAGTGCTTTGCACTAAAAGTTGTGGTTTTAATGTGTTGACGTTTAATGGATAAAAGTTGTTGTTTGGAGTATTTCATTTATTGGCGTTTCAATACATAAACGTTTATGTTTCAAGTAGTGCTTTGCACTCCGAATTTTCAAGTCATAATAATACACAAGTCAATCATCACAAGTCATAATAAACAATCCAATAAATACACAAGTCAATCACAAGTCATAAACGAAAAATAGTCAATCAACATCAGTAATACACAAGTCAATCACAAGTCCATAAACGAAAAATAAAATCAACATCAGTAATACACAAGTCCATAAAAAAAAACTGTCATCATCAGCAATAAAATCAGTCCATCATCATAACTAATGCCGCCGCCTCCTCCTAGGTCCCGAAGGTGAAAATCCGTCAATCACCTTCACCGCACGCCTATCTCGTCCAGCCGGGGCAGTAACGTCTCCTGAGTCAGTGGACTCTGTATCCCCATCGTCCTCCTCCTGGAGGTCCTCCTGCTGGTCCTGCTGAGCCTCCTGCTGTATGGGCCCAAACTCAACAGGCTGCCCAGCCTCCTGAGGAGTCGCTATAGGGACATAATCACCCTCCTCATCTCCGGCCGTCCGTAGCAATGTGCTGAACGAGTCTGTCCCTCCCATACTACCAGACGGAGTGCCAAATGATGGAATAGAAGAAGGCGTAGGCACTGACGATACAGTAAATGGGGGAACAGTAAATGCAGGAAAAGAGGAAGGCATACCAAATGGTGCAAAGGAGTACGGTGGAGGATCATGAGGCTGGAAAATGCCAATGGGATCCTGAGAAATGCCAGCAAACTGCGAGGTCGATGCTGATGCACTATGCATGGATGGAGTAGGACCTGAGGATGGAAACTGAGTAGGAAAGAACGTGCGTGGTCCTAAAATATCATCTAATCGCCCGGTATTCAGTCGACCATCCTATAATATTAAAAAAAACAATGTGAATATAAATAAATTAGTATCTAAAATTGAAACTTGCATATAAACGAATACTAACCGCATGCATCAGATCCTCCGCCTGAAGGTCTGTGGGTACAGTCGGATGTGCAGAAGAAGACTCGTCCCCAGAATCTGGTATGTCCTCAATATTTGTTGGAAGTCCTCGCTGCTCCAACAAATCCTCCAACCTGTAATTTTTAAATTATTGAATTGAAAATGCAAAAAACGCAATCAAAAAATTAAATTATTTAAAATTACCTCAGAGGGATGGAAGCATCATGCAACTGCGAACGACAGTTGGCGAGAATTGCCTTTCCCACCCTTCTGCACCCCTTCTTCACAACCAGTCCCAATGCATGAAGTGCATTCTTCAGCGCAGAGTTGCCCTGCAATTTACGAGAATAATGACATATTGCACAATTCCATTTACCAATCATACATTCCATATTTAAAAAATTAAGATGTACCGTATTGCGAAGTCTGGACCCCATGTTTGTGTACTGCCTCTGAGCAAGAGGCAGCTGCTGAGTGCGCTGGAGACGTGCCTCGGCATCCTCTCGTGGCGTGGGTCTCTCGGAGGCACCGTATCGCCAAAACCATCGGAAGTACCGAAGCGTATCAGTATCAGTCCAGGATCGAGTCTCCAGCTGGCGTGTCTGTAATGCCTCGTCAGTCCACTCAGCATATGCATTCGCAAAAATGGTAGCAAAATCTGGACGATCTCGATAGGTACCGTGCTGGAAACCCAGCAGGTTGTGTGTCACGTCCCAACTCTGTTAAAATAAACACGTTAGTTCTTTACTCTAATTAAATTGAAGTTGATCGTATGATAAATCAGAAAAATATAGCAAACGTACCACAGGTAGTGGAGGAGGAGTAAACTGGTACAGCCCAAACTGATGCCTACAACGGTCGGGGTAGTAGTAGGCAACAATGTGGTAGAAAATGAGCGGCAACCGAACATGCTCCGCTATGGAACCCTGCTGTGCTACCCGTGGCATAAGAGCTCTGTCGAGTACGTACGGAAACCAGTTGACGTCTTCAACGTTCAACACGGCTAGGTAGTCCCGTGCGTTCTCCACTGCCCCGCGGTGCTGGCTCCGTGAGAAAGACCGAGCTTCGCCCCATTTCCTGAAAATTTTGAAGGTTAGGATTGATGTGTTGTAATTTGCATAATATTATTGAAAAATTATTATAAGTTATTACCTGCCATACGGCACACATGAATCTAGGTTAGGCTGTCCTAATCCACCGATAGGAGCAACCTCTGGGCGACAAACAGGGAGGTATGACCATGCCCAAAACAATAGTAGCATCCAAGGTCCCGTCACAACCTTGAAACGCATGGAGGCACGGTCCAAAGCACGATATAGACAAGCAAGCGTGGCACCTCCCCAATTGAAGTCCGGAACTTCATTCAAATTGCCCTGCATTTAAATTAAACAACGCATTGAAAAAAAAATAATTTCAACATTGAAAATAACAAAATTAAATTGCAACATTCAAAATAATTTCAACATTTCAGTGTATTAACAAAAGTATTATGTGTTAACAAATACTAATTGAATTCTACTATTTTCGTAAAGAAAAAAAAAATTATTTAAGTTAAGAAAATTATACCGATACGAGCTCTAAAAAGTATGCTGGGACGGAATTCTGAGAAATATCGGGAAACATCAACGTCCCAAATAGCTCTAGAGCCACTGCACGCGTATATCGGTCTAACTCCTCACCAGGAGCATCTGCCGGTGGCGCCACCCCGCAATTTTGCCGCAACCATTTCAACTTGATGTTGTTGCCCACAACAACATTGCCCCTGCATTGTACAAATTTAGAATAATCAATACAAGTAAGCAATGCATATATTGAATATGCAAAATCAATATTGCATTCGTATTTTTTTCACTTACTCCCTGCTACTCCTTTCTCGGTGCCACTCTCCCAAATCTTCATGAGGATAAAGATTTGCACGAATCTTTTCCTCCCAGGGCCCTCTCGTATTCGATCTAACTGGAATGCCAGTCGAGCGCAAACCATATAAGAAGGCAACATCCTGGTAACAATTACAAAATACGTTAATATTACGAAAATATAACATTTAATATTACGAAAATTAATATTCAAATTTGAATTTTAAATATAAAGTTTAAATTAATGTTAGAATTAATTGTGAAAATTAATACGAAAATTATATGTTAGAATTAATTGTGATAATTAATACGAAAATTATATTAAAAAAAAATAATATCAAGTTTAAATAAATTACCTGTAGAGTAACGGTCATCTCTCCAACGGGAAAATGGAAAGTATGCGTCTCTGGACGCCAAAACTCGACCATTGCCTTCAGTAATGGCATGTCGATGTTGACATGCTTCACCTTCATAATGTGACTGAGCCCCAGTTTGATCAGCCTTCCCTCAATCCGTTCGTCCACCTTAATTGTTCGCTTGTGCGATCTCAACTCCAAATGTTTTTCACGCTGCAATTTTTAATACAATTTTTAAGTATTTACAAGCATTTAAAATAAATACAATTTATAATACAATTTATAATAAGCATTTTCGATTAATTTTTTACTACAAATTATAATAAACATTTAATATACAATTTATAAGTCTATTAAGAAATCTAAATTATTAAATCAAAAAAATATAAATTAACATAAAAAAATCTATTACCTCCTCAAAAGACAAACCAACGAGATGGTCGTTATCCGTAACGAACAAAACCTGTTGGTTTTCTGCGTTGGCCGGTTGCACAGGTGGAATGACATTTTGCGCGCTCGGACGGGCTGCGCGACGCCTACGTCTTTTTGGTCGCTGGGTGGAGGCTGCTTCGGTGGGGGGTGCTTCGGTGGGAGGTGGTGAAGCACCAGAAGGACCAACCTCATCTTCTGCTGAACTCATCTGATTCAAATAATATAAGAACAACAATTTAAAACAAAAATTAATTTAATAATTTTTTAGCTAATTGGACAAAAAACGAACAAAACCAAAATTTTTTTTCTATATAATTGACATTTTTACAATAATTACTTTTGCATACAATTTCCACTAATTCCATACAATTTACTAAAATTTCGACTAATTTCCATTCAATTTGCATACGAATTACAGTAATTTGATAATAAATTCCTACACAATTTCCATACAAATTCCACTAAATTCCATAAAAATTCCATGAACATTTTACTAAAATGTCCAATAATATTTCCAATAATTCCATACAATTTATGTTAATTATGGAAATTGTGTACTCACTTTATTAAAATGTCCAATTTCCATACAAATTCCATACAAATTTCCATACAAATTTCCACAATTTCCACAATTTCCATAATAATCCATACAAATAGGTAAATGCACAATTTCCATAATCATCCATACAATTTCAATAATTTCCATAACAAATTTCCACAATTTCCAAAATTTCCATAATCATCCATACAATTTCCACAATTTCCATACAAATTTCAATAATAATCCACAATAATAATCCACTAATTTCCACAATTTCAATAATATCCATAATTTTCAGTAAATGCAAAATCAAAACCTCGATATCGGCGTACGTTGTCTTTCGAACTCCTCTTCTCTTCGCACGGCAACCACCTTCGCACGGCAACCTCTTTTCTCCCTTCTCTTCTCTCTTTCTCCGGCCGCAACTTTCTTTCTCTTCTTTTCTTCTTCCTTCTCTTCTCTCTTCTCCCTTCTCTTCTCTCTTCTTCCTTCTCTTCTCCCTTCTCTTCTCTTCTCCCTTCTCTTCTCTTCTCTCTTTTTTTCTTTTTCTCTTTCTCTGGACTGACTGAAGCGACGAAGAAAGAAAATAAAACGGTCAGAACTGGTTTTCGAAAAATTACCACCTTCCTACGCGTTTATAAAACGCGCTCCAGGGCTCCGAACGCGTTTTATAAACGCGTACGAAGGTGTCAGCTCCTCAAAAGGCGTAACTGAAGGGGTGAACTTATCTCTCCCTCGTACGCGTTTATAAAACGCGTTCGGAGGGCTGGAGCGCGTTTTATAAACGCGTACGGAGGGGAATTCGAATGCTCGCTTCTGAAACGCGTTGGAACTTTCTTCTTATTAAAAAAAAAATAAATAATTCTGTATATTAAAATTTTTTGTGTATAAATTTTTATATTAATTAATTTCTGGCCGAGTCCTCATTGGATGTTCTTTTGCGCATCACGTGACCAGACTGTCATGCTGTTTTCGGCTCTCGTCTCCAGTCTTATTGAACCGAATAAATACATTATTTTATAATCAAATCAGAATTTATTGGAAAGTAATAACTGCAATGTGGAAGTATTTATATATTCCTTTAAAATAGTGCAGTTTTTTCGCGCGCTGAAGTATTGGATAAGGTGCAAAGGTTATGTACAAATTTGCGAAAAGTTTGAAGGTAAGCGTCTGCTAGCTAGCTCAGTTGGCAGAGGGTGAGTCTTTCTATGAAAAAAATGAGGGTTCGAATCTTGCTGAGGAGAGATGATAATGTGTGGATACATGGGGTTGTTGAGTGCCTACGGGCTGAGATAAAAAAAAAAAGTTTAAAGATATCAATAAAATGATTTCATTTTATTGAATTTAGCACAATAACAGATTGTGCTATCTGGTATATACACTCAAATAGGGCTGCAAAATGGAAACAAAATTATGTAGTTCCGTTTTGTTTCCTCCCTGCGAAAAACGATCAACGAAAGAAAAAAATACTTTCGTCCGGTATAGCGAAACAATCAACGAAACAGCGAATCGTTTTATCACAGTGTAATTTACGTAAATTTTTACCGTTTCACACCTTCTCAGCCCTGCGAAACGATTAACAAAATAGAAATCAGTTTCGTCACCGAAATGAAACGGTTGACGAAACACCCTTCACTACAAGAGATATGGTCTTTACATAGATTTTTCTAGCTAGATTTTTTTTTTGTTGGAACTTGTTCTATTGTTAGATTCACTTAATGCACTAAATCTAATAATTTATTTAGCAAGACTCATTTTTTTATTAATAGTTCCTTAAAAATCTAGCAATTTATTTTTTATAGACTTTTATGAATCTTGTAATATCTAATGTAGCAAAAATAAATTGCTAGACCTTTTCAAATTGCTATACTAGATATTACAAGATATAGAAAAATCTAACAAAAATAAGTTGCTAGATTTTTAAAGAGATATTAATAGAAAATTGAATCTTGCTAAAAAAAATTCTAGATTTAATACATCAAATAAATCTAGCAATAAAAAATAAATCTAGCAATAAATTAATGTCCAACATAAATAAAAAAGTCTAACTATAAAAATTTATGTAAATACTATTTTTTTTATAGTGCTTGCTTCGCCTCCGATTCTAACATTATGCAGCCCTACACTCAATCAACACTTGCATGCCATTGGTTATACTTGATCTAACCTGGCAATACAAATCACTAATCACTATTGAAAAGATTAAACGTATACAAATTCAGTCCGAATCTAAAACCCAATATATCTGTCTGACAAACTTGGAGAGTTTGACCCCCAATTTATCTTAAAAAAAAAAAACTTTGAGAGTTCTGCATATATTAGTCGTCGTCTAAAGGAGCCGTTTACGATATTTATTTTCTTGTTTATGTAAAATATTATAGTATCCTGTAGGGGAAATTAGTTTCCACAATCTTAAAAAATTTCTTTCACAACTTAGACATATTTAAGTCTTCGTCATGTCGTCTAAATCACCGTTTTCTATACGTGAGTGGAGATTAATCTTGTTTAGGACTACTCCCAACACTATTTACGGTACAAATTAATGTATGGACGGAATCGTATTCTCTGCTCACCTTTAAAAGGTGAGCAGAGTGCCTACCTCTTTCTTGGACCTTTAGATTCTAATCTAACGGTGCGCTCAGAGACTATAATAAATCGCTCAAATCCTTTCCTACCCGACTGCCCTCTTCAGCTCTTCTCCTCTCCGATTCATTTTTTTTAGACTAAAAACATATATCTCGTAAAGAGGATGTGATTTCTTGAAATCCATCCCTTTTCACTCGAATTCCCGCTAAAATCTCGTCCTCCTCGTCCTTTTGTCTCCTCTCTTCTACTTTTCATCTCCTCATCCTTTGAGTACTATCTATCATGGCGACCAACCTCTGCGGCAGTAAGTTAGCAGAAACAGGCAGTAAGCCTTTTCGCAGAAAGCACGGTAGCAATTGAGTTTATTCAGTGCTTTTAAATTTTTAATTACACACGTGAGAAATTTTTACTGCTTCTAGTTCTAGTTCAGATCTGAAAGTCTTTACATAATGAAGTATTTA
Source organism: Rhynchospora pubera (assembly GCA_028095005.1). Lineage (NCBI taxonomy): Eukaryota > Viridiplantae > Streptophyta > Magnoliopsida > Poales > Cyperaceae > Rhynchospora > Rhynchospora pubera. Next base: position 107,167,542 of record CM051462.1, on the reverse strand, counting down.
AACTGCAGTAACCAAATAGTTTGCGTGGATGATCTTTCAAGTTTAAATTGTAGAAATTTATCAGTCTTACAATCTCGTAGTTAAGCAGATTGAGTTTGATTCTACTCACTTTAATTCAATTTTTATGTAATTTATGAGCAGCTATGGAATTTAGGAAAATCACATGGAAAAATAAGAACAATTTCATTACGAAGTATAAGGATGTAGCTTACTTGGCTGAAATGGTCATGCATTAGATATTAATAGTTAGTTTTGAATGTACACTTGATTTGTATTCTCTTCTTGTCTCCCTCTCAGGAGTGTTATTGAGAGACTCATGCCCTTGGGTTTCTACTATAGAGAGCTCAACCGTTTTGCAACCAAGTCTCGTAACTTGACCAGGATACTTCCAGACTTATAGTTGATAAGCTAAAGCTGTCCAATGGTAGTAATTGATAGGCTAAATCTTTAAAGTAAAGATCAATAGGTATAACTGAACTTGTATGTCCTTCTTGAATACATACGTACACGAGAAATAAGAAGAGTAAATTAGACATGATCCCCTGATCCAAAATTGAACTGAACTAAATCTCTCTCTCTCTAAGCCATATTGATATTGTTTCCAAATCTTCACCTCTGCTATCCTTACCAAATTGGGTAAACGTATGGTGAATTGGCCCATGAAACATCTGCACACTATCACCTTAGTATTAAAAATCTGTCTCAAGTACGATACAACCTCTCTGAACCCCACTCAGTACCGTCTCTTGTACCACCGTACCAGTTGGTGGTACTCCCACCAAATGGAACTGATGCACCTTAAACTGAGACCACCATCGCCTTCTTCTTGATCTCACGATACTGTAGAGCGTCACCATGTGAGTTGCGATGGCTTGGATCGAAATCGGATCAATACACGTTACAGAACACACCCGCTAGAGAAGTGGAATCCGTCCCAGGCTCGAATGACAATCGAAGCGATCTAATTTTTTTTTTAAAGGAAATGCGAAATCGAGCAGTCGCTAGTCGAACGGGCAGGATGAATTTCAGCGATTTTTCTCCATCCCATTCTGCATCGTTGGATCTAATCCAAGAATCCAAAAGAAAGGTAGGCATCCTGCTCATCTTTTAGAGGTGAGCAGAGGATACGATTCCTATTGTCAACGCTTAATTTTGCTCAATTTTCAAATTAGCAATGTTGCCCTTTTTCTGTAGTGTTTGGACTTAAAAATATTCTAGTACAATGAATACTCATCCTCTATTTTCTCTGTAGCTCTATCATAAAATGACAGAGAATTATAATCTCTCCTCGTCTATCCAAATACATTATATAAAGAAAAAATATAACCATTGGTGGAAAGGTGTTAGATTGGAAAATTCTAGACGATTCATTTCGTAATGATACGACCCATTATAATATCTTCACTTCAAATTCTAACGGTTCATAAGCAAATGCAAATGTTACCAAGAATAGAAATTTGTTTGAAACATGAAATGAATAAAAAAAAAAATTCAAGTCAATTAATATTTTCCGCAAGTAGTCAAATTCTATAAAGAACTTATTACATGAAATGAATAAAAAAAAATTTAAGTCAATTAATATTTTCCGGAAATAGTGAAATTCTATAAAGAACTTATTAGTGTCATATAAGTTTAGATAGATTCTTGACAATCAATTAGTTCGACAGTTTTGATAACCGTAAAATATAATGTGGTAGATATATGCATATCGTCAGGGGCGAAGCAAGGCAGGGGCCTTGGTGGACTTGGGAATTGCTTTTGACAACAACAATTTTGCTATATATAACAAAATTATTTTCAAAATGACTAAACTGCCCCTTACCATGAATTAAAATTTTATCATATTGTTTTCTTTTAAAACTTGAAATTATGAGGATAGTTTGGTCATTTAGACAAAAATTATGTTGCAAGCAGCAAAATTCCAGTTGTCGATAGCAATTCTTGGTAGACTTGGTCTCCTCACATTTTTTTATTTTACTAAAAATCGCAAGTTAAATTAAATGAATGTATAAACAAATATGTAGAATGACTCTTTCAAAAAATAAAATTTACATGTTAGTCCCACTCAAATTATTTTCCTAGCTTCGCCTTGCATATCATTAAATGAAAATTAATGAAATCTGATGCAAGTTTTACGACTCATCAAATTAGTTGAAGGCTGCAAGCATTCATCACATCATATCATATTGAATATAAATGAGTAAATGACACTGACGTTACAACAATTCCAAAGTGGCAAAAAATAAGCAAGTATATAGGAGACTTACTATTGGGAAAATAGGACAGACGAAATGATATCATTGTATCGGTTAATCCGATTGAGACCGTTGAAACCAGTAAATTTCTGATTGTAAGAGGGCTTCATTAGATAGGGAGATGAAAATGACCGCCACTACGCCACTATCTTTTCCCTCTTTAACCGAATAGAATAGGAATAGCTATTCGCCTCAAATCTCCTCCTAATCTGAACCAAATGTCCAATCCAATCGATTAAAGAGGGAAAAGACAGCGGCGTAGTAACTGGTTATAGTCCTTCACGCCGACACTAGTACACAACACAAAGGAATAATGATAAGATGGATGGTATAAATACATCTCCAATAAAGACCTAAGATTAATGGGATCCGAATCCTATGCTTTCTGATCTCAACCGTCCGATCTAAACGAACGGTTGGATCTCTTGATCAAATACTCTCTCACTCAGAAACTAGAAGCCTAACCTCACGGGTCTGCCTCTTTCTCTCTCTCTTCGCCTCTTCACCTCGAAACCGAAGCAAATTCTAGGTCACGACAGATCTGGCAAGCCTCTTTCCATCTAAACTCTTTTTAATGTCTTCTCCCTTTGGAAATTTGGGTTAATTGGTTTGGCAGGAGTTTGGACTAAGAAATTGTTCCTGTAATTATCTTACTTTTTGGGGTGATATTGTTAGAGAAGAATTATTGACTTATTGTAGTTAGCTAACTTTCAGGGTTGACATTGTAAAGAAGTTGATAGTGTTGGCAAGTTTGGTTATGTAACTTTTTCTTTGCAAATTTAGAAATCAGCTTGTATTTTTTTTGTTTCCATTTTGTATTTCTTACTAGTATATGATCATGGTACATCTTTAATAAGTTGGATATTTAATCACAAATGCTTGATGTTTGGTTGATTGCTGATGCTTTTGACACATCCATAGTAAGTATTTACCCTGTATTATCAACTGACGATTGTTGTTGTATGTAAGGATAATGTCTTAGTTGGTCCCCAAAATTTCAGCAGAGTCTCCTTTTTTTTTTTGTAGAATTTGCATCCCCAAATTAGTCATATATGCACTGAGGTGACCATGGTTTTTGTGTGTTAGTCAATTTAGCTTAGAAAACAAGAATAGTCAAGACACTGGCAGATATGCATATACGTCCCTGGAGATATCCATATACCTATACCTCCCTGAAAATGGCATGCCGGTTCCAACTTGATCTTGCCACTGTGTAAGTTTCTCTCATAATTATATTATGATCACGGAAGAAGCTGGAAAGTGATTGTCTAATTTGTCCACATTTACCTTCAGTTACTGGAATTCTCGACTGGCAACTGAAAGACAAAGGCTTATTGCTAGTTTCACAAACAGTGATCTTGTTTGTAAGTGTATTCTAATATTTGTATTTTTATTTCTTTTTCCACCTTTAAGTTCACCCAATATCTCACAGTATTTGCAAATAAACCTGCAGCTCTTCTATTTGCATCTAACATCCAGTATTGTTTGAAATTTCCTTTAGTTAATTATTTATTGTTAGATACTTTGACTACTATAATAAAATAATGCATTTCTCTTTATTATTACAATTTGGCCTCAACCCTCAATTTCACATACAGCCTGAAAGTGAATTGGCTGTCAGGTGCAATTTGGTAGATTGTGGGTACCTCTTAAAAGTAATAGAACTAAATGTATTGGCTTTCCACTTTTCATCACTGTGATTCTTATTTATTCTTTTGATTACTTATACATTTGTTGATTATTCAATTTAAAACAGGTGATGTGTTTGTTGGGGTGGGGGCTGTTGCTATTTCTGATGCTAGGAAGGCTACAAAAGCCAGCTAATTCAATACCTTGTATTATTTATTGGTTTTCTATTGATTATTGTAATTTGCAAGTAGTAATTTCAAGTAGTATGTTGTATGAAGTAGAGATAGAAATATGTTGTTTAAAATTAGTATGTTGTATGAATTAGTATGCTGTGTGAGGAAGAGACAGAATTAGCATGTTGTTTGAATTATGTTGTTCAAAATAATTGATTTCTCATTTGTATATTACTATCTCTGTACCAACTGGACATGATATTTTGTGAAGATTATGTGAATATTATCTCTTTTATTCATGAATTCCAATGTTTAAAATACAAGCTTAAAACATACTGTTTAAGCATGAGATATTTCCTCTCCTCCGGATGCGCCAAGCACGATTTCACGTTATATTTCTTCTCATTTCATGTTTGTCTCTGGTTTCGTTCCACTAAAAAAAAAGGCACATCAATACTCGTATAAATCAGCGAAGAAATTTCCAAAGTCTGGTATGACCCTACAAAAGTATAGCGTGCCCTTTGTTTGTTTCAGGTATTATTTACAATAGCATCTTGCTCTCCGCCTCAATGTAAAACAATGTTTTGAAAACCGGACGGGGACGGTTCAACCAGTTTTAACTGCGAACCGGATTATGGTCCAGTACATTTAGCTAAAATCCGCCAGCTTTATTAAGTAAAAATCACAATAAAATAAGAATAAAAGAGAGTGATGATGGAACAGAATCGAACTTTGGATGCCTAAGGAAGTAAGCTACTAGGGATATTTTTTTTAGCTTTTCAGTCAAATATATTAGTATTTTTTTTTAAAAAAAAACCTGTTTTGTCGCAAGTTCAAACATATTGAACCGGTTAAACAATCAAACCCATTGGCAGCCGATTCGACGGCATTTTCAAAACATTGTGTAAAAGACGCAAATCAAAATCAAAGTAAAAAAATTCTATCCGAAAGACCGAAACCAATGTAGTTAAAAAGTTCTATGGTCCAACTTCTCTTCGGAGAAAATAAATGAAATCCTTTTATAACCTCAAAACAAGAAAAATCTGCTCGTGAAAGCTGATTGTGATGGGCTAGCAACACAGCCCAACACATTTTCCAATTGTCTTCAACAGCCCAGATCAAATAATGACTTAATACAGTTTGCAATTTTTCATACACAACACAACACAACCCAAACAACAACAACAACAACAACAACTAAGCCTTTTGTCCCAAACAAGTTGGGGTAGGCTAGAAAGAAACCCAATAAGAGAACACATCGAAAAAAAAAAAAAAAATAAAAAAAAAAATAAAAAAAAAAATAAAAAAAAAATAAAAAAAAAATAAAAAAAAAAAAAAATAAAAAAAATACTAATAGTAAGACTAGCCATACTAATAATAATACCTCTAATAATAATAGTAATAGTAGAAACCTAGACCTCGACCGTGACCTAATAGAGGGACCTACAAACCTATGACATCGCTCCTACCCCTAAGTTCCTACGTCATGGCTCCGGTACATGAATTGCTAACTTCCAAGCGCTCCTATCGATCGCCAACTCCTTGGAGACGTTCCATTCTTTAAGGTCTCTTTTCACCGCTTCTTCCCATGTCAAGCTTTGGTTGCATTGTTTAGTATAGCCCGGTCCCAAGCCCGGGTAAAAGGAGGAGGGTTGTGATAGGCTAGGCGAGCCAACGTAAAAATCCCAGTCATCTCTATGGAAATGAAACCCAATTACTTTTCGTTGGGGCGTAACCCTCTTAGCGACAACACAACCCAAACGAAGAACAAAAAACTGATCCATGATCCATCAAATACATTCATCGGTTAATAAACACAACTCAATTGTCCATCGTCTCTATTTCCTAATTCTTGAGAAAACAAAACAGACACAATTCAAACCAAACAAAACAGAGAAACTACTGGACGAAAAGAAATGTCTCAGCCGGTGTAAATGTGCACGCCAATTGCTATGAGAAAGATGGTGATGAGTGCAAAATAGAGCACTGCATGAACTAAAATCGAAACCCCACTTGTCTGCATGTTCCCTATTTTTTTACCATAAAAAAAAAGATTATCCTTGTCAGAAACTTAATTAGTAGGTTCAAGCAACAAGCATGGTAATAATACTATCATGCATAACATTACAAATAACCCAAAACGACAGGATATTCATTAATTATTATTTATTTAATTTGTTTGGCAGCACGCCTTTCGTTTTCTCTCACTTGCATTCAAAAATTCCTTGGGGGCTTCTAACTGCTCTCTCCCTAGAAATCATGATTTATGAAAGGGACAGAATACATTTCATTACTTCAAAAACTATCTATCAATACAGATCCAGCATAGGAATTGCAGAGTAGGGCTATACATTGAAAAGACGATTACCACAAAATTACTTAAAAGTTTGGAAAATAAAAGACGAATTAAAAAAATTTACCAAATTCGATGATGCGACTTCGGCCGGGGAGCTGAAAGAGCAATCCAGGAGTGAGGAGAACGAACAGCACCACAGCTATCACCACCGGCCCCCAATCCGCCATCTCTCTCTCAAAGATTTTGGGTAAACTTTCAAAAACAGAAAAATAAATTAAGAGGCAAAGATTTTGGGTTATTTTCTTTTTTCTTCTTAGTTTGAGTGAGGAGAGCTCTGGCCTCTGGATTCGGTGTAGTGATTCCTGATTAGTGAAGGGGTTAAAAGCTATATCGGGACTCGGGAGGAGCGGTGGTGGGACCGAGTGTTGTATGGATATAGGCGATACGATCTGGGGAGTTTCTGAAGTGAAAGTATTTCTTTTGTGTGTGGCGGGTCCAATTTAGTCATACAATCATTGACTCTCTACATTCTTTTATATCTGTCGGAAGTATCAATTTTCGAAGACGTGTTAACAGTACTTCTCTCTTTTTTTTTTTATAATTTATAATGATTGTTTTTACAAATTAAATGGGTGATTCGCATGAACCTTCTGCTCACGCTTTCATCCGAAATTATTTTATATAGAATTTTTGACACAAAAAATTTTAATAGAAAGAATTATTATTTTTTTTTTAATAAGAAGAAAGTTCGAACGCGTTTTATAAAAGCGTACAGTCTCTCTCCTTCGTACACGTTTATAAAACGCGCTCGAAGGCTTCGAGCGCGTTTTATAAACGCGTAAGAGGAGAGAGCTTCAGATACGCCTGAAAGGCTGGTCAGACTTTCGTACGCGTTTATAAAACGCGTTCGGAACCTTCGAGCGCGTTTTATAAACGGGTAGGAAGGCGTAAATTTTTCGAAATTGAGTTATTACCATTTTTTTTCAAAATTAATAGAAAAATTAATGTGAAAATTTAAGTTAAATATATTTTTAAATTTAATCTTATTTAAAAATGACATTAGAATATTAATTTTGACATTAATATCATTTTGTTTGAATAACTATCAAGAAAGTCACTTAATTTACTGCATTTCTCTTTTTAATGATTAATTTATGATTTTAAAAACTTTTTTAGTAGTTTAGAGTGGTTTTTAGGTTTACAAACTTTCAAAGTGAATTTTGGAGGTCTAGAGAGCGTTTTTAGTAACATGTGTAGATCTCGTCGCGAGCTTTCCGGATTGTCCTCGATCACCCCAAACGGACATTCCTATCAAAAGTTAAGCCTGTTTAAAGTTTTAATGTTCAAAATTGTTTTAAAAATTTATATTTTAATTATTTCCATATTATATATTATTTGATTATATATATGGCTAACATAAAATAAAAAAAAAAAGAGAAGAGACTACAATTCAAAAGATAAGTATGTAAAATTACAGGGTCGTCGGTGAATAATTATTCAAACAAAATGATATTATACACATGTTCAAAAAAAAAATATGTGCAATTAAATGCATCTTTATTTGGAAATAAAATTTTGATACATCTATTTAATACATCTTTAATTGGAAATAAAATTTTGAGAATTTTGTAAATATGAAACATGCAGGGACCTTATTGAAAAATATTATTTTTAATAAGTTAAATGTTGCGGTTTGATGGAAAATATGAAAAACTAATAACACGTTTATAAAACGCGCTCGAAGGCTCCGAACGAGTTTTATAAACGCGTACGAAGGTCTGACCAGCCTCTTCAAGCGTAACTGAAGCTCTCTCCTCTTACGCGTTTATAAAACGCGCTCGAAGCCTTCGAGCGCGTTTTATAAACGGGTACGAAGGAGAGAGACTGTACGCTTTTATAAAACGCGTTCGAACTTTCTTCTTATTAAAAAAAAATAAATAATTCTTTCTATTAAAATTTTTTGTGTCAAAAATTCTATATAAAATAATTTCACCGCTTTCATCACCTGGACGGCAAAACTAACCTCTGTATTTTTATATTTTTTATTTCTGTGTGAATATATATAGTTAACACATACTAATGACTCAAATTTAATTCTGCTTGAAATAATGATTTACCATCATCATCATCATCATCATAATAGTCTTAAATTCAAAATTATAGACAGCATGAATAATATATCAGTATTAATTTTGAAAATCTCAAAATGTGAATGATAATTATCCATATATGTGTGTGTGATATAATTACTATGTTAATCTCGTTGAAATATGACTTTGTTGTATTAAATTTCCTTTAAAATGATAATTTTGTTTTTTTTTTCATCTTGTGTTTTGAAGTTGACTGTCCAAGTAGGAACTTTTATTACTTTCTAAATTCAATATTCATAAAATTGTTTAAAAAACAAATAACTATTATGCTTAGAAATAATTAAGTTGTGAATACTATTTTACCAACAACTTTTTTTTTTTTTTGCATTATGTACGGTTCTAAGTTTTATAACTCAGACATTCAATTTACATTGCAAGAATAAAAACTGTTCAAACTCTCCTTATTTGTGGTTTCCTTTTTTAAAAATGTTGATTCTCACTGTACATGTATTTTTAGTACAACATTTATTCTCAATCGATTACAGTCGACTAAAAATCTTATCCGTTTGAAATATTACAGTTATGAAATATTCAGTTTTAACCAAAATGCTTTCTTATATCGACAAGTTTAAAAAGTTTTAAGTTGAGTCAATGATTTCAAATTTCAGCTGAATTTATTTTCGTCACACCATCACACAATACGAAAAGAAATATTTTCTTATATGGCTCTAATTTTAATAAAAATTGCAACACTCCTGCATCTTTTAATTCTGAAATTTACTTATAAATAAAAACACAAACTAATATACTTCTATTTCTTAATTAATTTATAAAATTCCGGCCAATATTTCACATCAACTCCAAAAATAAAAAGTGGTATTGCGTGTAGGCATTAAAGTATTGCACCTAGGGATGAGAACGGATCGGATACGGAACGGATGTAGGTCTTCCCATATCCGCATCCATATTTTTTTCTCGGATACGGATACGAATACGGATGCGTTCGGATACGGATACGGTTCGGATATTAAACGGATACGGATACGGTTCGGATATTAAACGGATACGGATACGGTTCGGATATTATCGGATACGGAATCGAATACGAATATATTTTGTCGGATACGGATCATATAACGATCAATTTATTTTATTTCATTTCTTTAGAACTTTTTTTAAATTTCATATTGCGTATAAAAATTTATTATATATGAGAGTAGCTGAAGCATAAGAAAATTTTCATGTCATGCAATAAGTTATATTCAAACAATATAAATTATACGATAATAAGGTAATAAGGTAAGCATTGTACAAAATTTATTCTTTCACCCAATTAAATCCAAAATTTCATCAAAATATTATATATAATATGTATAAATTAAATTATTATTAACATTATTGGTTGGATTCTCAACAAATATATTGGATTCAATAAATCACATATATAACCGTAATTATCAAATTTATGAATTAATCAATAAAATTGCAAGCACCACATAAGTACAAATTTAATAGAATTGATCAATAAATTCAGTCTTTCCACAATTTGAATTCCAACAGTATATTTAACTATTCAATGTCAAATCATATCATGTTACCTTAAATGTCATCATACATTAAAAAAGTATATTAATCATATGTAATCAACATGATTAGAGAAAAAAAATTAATTTTAGTATTATTATCATATATAATCGTCTCAGTAATAAAAAAATAAAAATAATTTTATGTTCCAAATAAAAATATTATTATAAGAGAACTTATCTAATAAAAATTAAGCATTATATAATTAAAAATATTCTCTAATGTAGATAAGTAATTATATTAATTATCTTATGCCGTTAAAAATACGGATAAACGGATTAATATCTATCGGATACGGATAATATTCATGTCGGATACGAATACGGATCGGATATTGTCAAAAAACTCAAAACCATATCCGCATCCATATTTTTTTGGCGGATACGAATACGAATACGGATAGGATGTTATGCGTATTTTTCGGATTCGGATACGGATCGGAGCGGATTTTATCCGCTCCGTTTTCATCCCTAATTGCACCTAATCCAACTAGCAACTTCCCCTTCCTCGGCCAGAGAAGCGGATCCACGTGTCTGAAGTCGGTGGCACGTGGCACTATCAGCCTTAAAGCCTTAAAAGGAGGAATCGCATCACGTAATCCCAAAAGAATATAAAAGAAAGAGACATCTTAGTTCGGCACTCTGAACCGTCCGATTATTGACTTGTTGCACCGAGATAGCATCAGTGTAAGATCTGTGGTTGGATCAACATCCATAGATTAGGCTTTTGAATTTTGGAAAAAATAATTCGATAGTTATTACTAGTTTAAGGTGCTTATCCGGGGACGGACGCAAAGGGACAGAGGTTGGCCCACGTGAGCGTCGAGACCTTGTTCAAATTTGAATTTTGAACTAATTTTTTATCTTCAAATTTCAAACTGTTTCCACGCTAAACTGTCTGGTCTAATGGTCTTACGTCAGCTGCTATTAGCTCCTAGTAGGATTATGTTATCTACCGTCCGATTTAAATTAAACGATCTGGATCAGACGAGCTGCTCTATTTTTATTATTGTTTTTTGGCAGTGGTGTTCGTCATCGACCGTTTGACGCAATCAAGCTATGAAAATCAGTATAGGAAAATGGGAAAAAAATAGCCAGTTTTCAAATTCAAACCCCATACAGCCAGCTTTGTATTTACTTTAAGTTTTAACATATAAAATTGTAACGATGGAAAGTATAATACTCTTGGGGCCGTTTGGATCGCTTCCTCTTATTCCTAGACGGAAAATATTGGAAGTGTATAACTTTGGCTCCGTTTGGATAGGTGTGGGAAAAAGAGAAGAAGGAAAGAAGTATTGGGAAGTGTGTAACTTTGTGAAGAGTTTGAATTGTTTATAATTTTTTTTCTTCTTCCTTCTTCTTCTTCTTTCTTCCAACGATCCAAACGCATCCTTTGTGAAGAGTTTGGATGGTTAGAAATAAATTTCCGCCTAGAAAAAGATTATTTCTCTTATTCCTAAGTGATCCAAACGGCCCCCTAACATGTGGGATTCCTTTCCTTTAATTTGCGATAATTAAGTTAAAATGAAAAATAATATATGGTTCGAACATAGAGTCTAGCGCAAATCGTTATTTTAGAGATAATGAGTTCAATTTCCGCTGTACGCGAGAGAAGTAAACTCTATTTTACATAGTAGGTTACACCTCTATAAATAAATGATATTCTAAATAAATAAATAAAAAGTATGGTTCTCTTCTGCTTGTTACTGTTGCTAACTTGCTATTGCTAAACTCTAAAATAAAAAAAATAAAAATAACTTGCTATTTAATATGGCTCCAATTAAACAGCTTTGAATCGATGTGATTTTTTATCTATGGCTCCAATTATGGCAAATTTAATATGATGAGTGGCTTTAAAATGTAGAAAATGACTCAATACTGCGAGTCATGAGTATCACAATACAACAAATTCATATTTTAATTTGTACTTAAAATTTTAATTTTAATTTTCGTATTCAAACCGTTAACTTTATTTATTTTCGTAAGAGATGTTTTCGGATAAAATTTTATAATTTTAAGTTTCTTTTATATTACAGTAAAAAATAATAAAATAAATACATTTAAATAATTAACTAACGAGCAAGATTCTAGTGCCACAAATATCACAATTTTACTATTTTATTAATATACTTTAAAATTCAAATTTTAAATTTAAACCATTGTCTTGTTCGGTAACGAGTGATGCGTTTTCATATAATTTTTGTAGATTTTGAAGTTCATTTAGTACTTGATCAAGAGGTCCAAAATGAACGAATCTTGATAACTATAATAGATTAATCCTAATACATTTTATATTTTGAACCTTGCTCTTAACTAAATTAGTTGCTTTTTTACCCGGAGATCTACTATAAATGAAATTTTAAAATTATAAATTTTACATAAGTGGTCTTACACAATAAATTATATCCATGATATGGATTGAATTTTTCAGTTTTACAGTCTAACATAAAAATGAAAAAGTGGAAGTTTCCCGTTGTGGGACATCCAAAAGTTTGTAGCATTGAAACTCCTCTAAAAGATTGTATAAAACTGATATAGAATAAACTTATATTTTTAAAAGTCATGCCATCTGTGAATGTGGAATAAATTATTCTTTGCTTGTGCATTTACCTCAAGATTAATGTCTTTTTAATCTAATATAACATGTATGTTTTCGTCTTTCAGACGCTTGTTAGATTTAAAACTAACACATACCGACTGATATATCAACATCACTGCAAAAGCTAATTTTAAAAAATATATATTTAACTATCTGATCATTGCTATATTTTAATTAATTAATTTGACGCTGTAGCATCTTACGTGTAATTACTAAACTAAAATATAAAATAGTAAAAAATTATATATATTACATCTAGTCAGTTTTTTTTTTAAAAAAAATACTTTTTGTAGATATACTTGTCACCGTGCACCAAATACACATTAACGTATTGTCAGACTAACACGTACGTCACACTTTATTGATTCTCTCTTAAACCCTCTGGTTGTTTTTGGATGCAACGAAATAAGACGTGAATAGAGAATAAAAATAAAGAATTTTGGTTTGCGTGTTTATTCATATTTCTTATTCTTATACTATGGTAGGGTTTACCACTGGACCGGCCGGTCCGACCCGACCCGTACCCGAACCGGACTTTTTCCCGACCCGACCCGGACCGTAGAAGAACCGTGATGGACCGAGGGGGTGGTCCGTGTCGGGTTTATCACGGGTTTGGGTCGCCAATTTAGCATAAACCCGACCTAAACCCGTTCCGTCTTAACCCGTGGATCGGCCCGGACCGGACCATAAACTCGTGTAAACCCGTGCAAACCCGTGTGAACCGTGGCATTTTCAAAAAAAAAAAAACCAAACCAAACCAAACCCGTTTGAATTTGTTCAATTATTAAAAAAATTACAAATCAAGTTTTTAGAATAAAATAAATTTTAAATAAACTACAAATTATTTTATTATTAATTTTATTAGAATTAATATATTTTAACTAATTTTTATAACTTATATTTTATAATCTTTTGTCATGAAATTTTGAAAACCATCTACAATGAAAAAAAATTAAAAATTACAAATTAAATTTTTAAAAAAAATTAAAATAGACTACAAAATTATACTTAATTATTTGAACTAAAAATATAATATATTTTAACGAATTTATATTAATTTATTTTACAAATTTTTGATATTGAAACGATGAAAAAAAGGAAAAATAAAAATCTGGAAAAAACCCACTTGGACCGGACCGGACCGGACCCGGCCCGACCCTTCTTTACCCGTCCGGTTCACATAGGTCCGGGTCTACCAAGGATTTGGGTCGACGTTTGAAAGGTGGCCCGTGCTAACCCGTCCCGTTTGGACCCGTGAACCCGTGAACCCATGGCCCGTGATAACCCGTGGACCGTGGGTGTTTGGACCGGACCGGACCGTTTGGTAAACCCTATACTATGGTTTTGTTAGTATAAGAATAAGGGCCCAAATTCCTTATTCTTGTGTTGTTTAGGTTGCACAAGAATAAGAATAAGCATGCAAACCGAAATTTCTTATTCCTATTCTCTATTCCCGGCTCATCCAAACACACCCATAGATTTAATTACTTAAAAAAAAATAGTAATCGAATCCCAACTTTCTTTCTTATAAATCGACATCCCAGATACATGCGATTAAATATTATGCATTTGTAGTTGTGGGCCAATTTATTTTTAGAACAAGAAAATATTTTGAATTGCTGAAACGCGCAGGTCTGAATATTTTCGTTATTACAATTAATTAATTTAATTATGTTTTAAAGTCACCACTACCAGCAGTTTTACTTTGTACCTCAGTTCTGGACAGGCCTAATACCTCCCGGACGAAGAAAGAATCTTGCAGTTGATTGGCTTTAAGTGACATCAACCCCTGTTGCAGTCTTTCCACCCAAAACAACAACATGAAACGTCAAAAAGTTTTGTACAACAAAACAAGCAAGAAACACAATAAATTGATAATTTTATTATTATTATTATTTTTTTGAAGAATTGTGGATTTTGTTTAGTTAGTTATCATATCTGACTGACGCGAAACAAAAAATAGATCAATGAAGCAACAACATGCGTTACACAAATTATAAAACTAGACCAACTAATTTGGTCTAATTGAAAATAAAAAACCTTTTTATGTGGAATTGGAGAATTCTTTACATAAAACTAGACCAACTAATCTTCATCTCAATCTTAAAAAATAGTAGGCCTATTATTGTTGTCAACTGCAAAATTTGTAAAAACTCGAATGGTCATTAATATATATATATATATATATATATAAAAGTTGGAATTTGAATATAAAATATTTTAATATTCCAAATCACTAGCGCAAAACCCCATATTATAAAGTCCATAATATTTTTGGGGAATGCAACAGCAGTTGTATAATGTTATATATAATGACCCTTAGCCTGCCTAAGCCAGAAATCAAAGCAATCGATTAAAATTGTTTAGCATTGAACTTTCCAGGCCCAGTATGTTTTACCAATTACTTCATATATAAGTACTAGGTGGAATCTCCACTATACAAAAAAAGAAAAGGAGTCTTAATTCTATTCATTGATCTTTAATCATTAAAATAAGTTGTAACCACTAGACTTTTCTAAAGACTCTTCTAAAAGTAAACTCTAGCTATATATGAAAGCCTTTTAGATTGCATGGACCTGGAGATAGAATTTCTTAAATAAAGTATACTTCTTCTACAAATAGCCTATTTCATCCAAATGGTCTCCAACGATAGAGGATATTAATCTATACTGCCTTTTAAAAGCAATTCGGACTTGAAATTATGCAATAGTACAACATTTGGGCTAAGATGTGCATAGTCATCAACAAGACCAAGTACAAAAAAACTTATCTTTAAGTAAAGAAGAAAAAACAAATATAATTAAAACAAAGTGCTCAAGTGGTTAGTGACAAGGTGTGTTTGTGTGTAAAGCATGTTTTCCATTAACAAAAAGATCCAGCCTTTCCTAGTCAATTTAAAGTACATGCATGCATTGCATTATTGATTGATCCCTATTCCCCCTATAAACACAGACTCATAACAGATCACTCTAGCTTCCAGTTTCCAAATACCTAAATATGACTGATTGGGGACCGGTGATTGTTGCGGTGATTCTGTTCATCCTTTTGTCGCCGGGTCTGTTGTTTCAGGTTCCAGCAAGAACCAGAACCATCGAGTTCGGCAACTTGTATACCAGTGCAATCTCAATTCTGGTACATAGCGTCATATTTTTCGTGATATTTGCTATTCTCGTGCTGGTAATTGGTGTGCATGTGCGCACTTGATGATCAAGTACGTTTTAGAAAAGGTTCATCTGATACTTATTAGAGTTTTGGTTTCTTTTTTCATCAGTATCTCAGTGGAGTTATGAAGGTGTAACTTTAGTAAAAAAGAAAAGAAAGCTGAAAGCAACTTTTTCAGTTTAATTTTAGCTTAACATTGGGTATCAAATTTTGTGCACTGAACTGTTTTACATGATTCCATACCTGACTTGTGTCTCAGGGTGAGTGATTTTTTATATGTAATTGAGTGGCCAAAAGGCAAAAGTCATTTGAATTTCTAGCAGGTGGCACCATATTGCAAAAATTTATACTTTTTGAACCTTTGATTCATATCAAAGAAGAGTCTAAGCATATAAAGTTGTTTAAGAAAGAATCATTACTTGTTTTCTCATAATATCAGTATCCAAATTTTGGAGAAGCGCAGTTCATTAGTTTACACTTGCAATTAGTACAAATTGTGGGTAGATGAGTGAAAAATCAGGAAAATTGGAAATAGGAATGTATAATTTCCTCTCACATGTTACATGTACCTAATAGATATTTTGATGAGTGTGTATGGCATGTGTCCCTATCTATCCCTTTGAATAGTTGTATAATCAATCTAGCATCTGATCCGCATCTCTAGTGAAATCTCTAAATCATGCTTTGATAATGTTACAAAAGAGCCCTTAATTTGTTTCTTATCCTTCCCACTTGACAATAGCAGCAATCCACACAATATCTGTTCTTGTCCTTCCACTGAAGTAGCAATTTCATATTATGAATTTATGATTCGTCAATTAATCACTTGCACAAAAGGAGATCATAGACAATTGAATTAGGCATGAAAATTACAAAAATAACTAAACACAAGAAACTTGTATTAAAGATTCATTAATTCATCACAGACAAAACATCACACACAACCAAAACAGAACACACAAGCATCCTAACCAGATCAAGAGGAGCAAGCAACTGAGAATTAGTTCAGCTTCAGCCGGTGTAGATGTGGAGATGAAGAGCAAGGATGATGATGGTGAAAGCAGCAAAGAAGATAAGAGTGTGGATGAACACGGCCTTCCCGTTGGTCCGCAAGCTGCCGAAGTCCATCGGCTTGTGCGATCCCGGCAGTTCGAACAGCAGTCCCGGCGACAGAAGCACGAACAACACCACCCCCACCACCACTGGCGCCCAATCTGCCATCTTCTTTTGAGGTTTTTGAACGGAGAAGAGAGTTGGAGAGTGTGAGTTGGGGAAAGGGGGCTTTTGGTTTGAGTTGAGTGTTTAGGAAATAAGTACACGGTTCGAATCCTGATCTTGCTTTTCCAGTTTCCACGGGGGTACCGGGTAACGCAACGGTAGACCTGTTTACAAATTGCTTTTGCTTTTATCCGAATATTTTGACTTAGTTTTTGACTTTAGGAGTACTACTTTGATACTTTCCACTCTGTTCAGTGTTCACAAGCTTCTGTTGCAAACAATTTAGATTGGTTTAGTTCTAAGAACCAAGAAAACTACCTTAATATGGGTGGCGTTCTCACTAGATTGAATAAATTTTTTTCAGACGTCAACATTTTCTTTTCTAATTTAAACGAGGAGATCAGTACTTGTTAATTTTCAAAAGAAATAGGAATAAAAAAAAAATTGCTTGATAATACCTTTCTTCAATAAAAAACGAACAAGATTTGTACGAATAATGCAGCTCCGACTTGACCCATAACAAAATAAACAGTCCTAGTTTCTTTTTCTTTTTCTTTCAACGAGCGTTAAGTGGAATATTTTTAAGTACCGAAAGTCCAAATTACGAAAAGTCCGAACCAAACCTCAGGTCCTTCCATATAGGAAAAAAGGAATTGGCACCATTTACAAGGCTAGTTGGGAATTTGCGAAATCACATAATTAAAAAATTAATTAGTCCTAAACCTTTCCGATTCTCAAAAACAAAAAATTCCTAAACATTTAAGGTTCCACACTCTTTCAAGCTCCAGATCATTTACCCAACCAACAGAGAGGTAAGCTTTCAATTACGAAATAATAGTCTAGGCTTACTCAAAAGAATATATAAAAAATTAAGGCGGTGCATGGGGACACGTATTGCGCTGTCTGTTAGGCGCGTGTTACGTATTAAAAAAAAATGAATGATGTTCTTTTTGAAAAATAAAACGAATGATGTTATCAACTTATCATTATCAGGCGGGTTCATGTCATGTGCATTAAAAAGAAAAGAAAAAAAAATGCATATCATGTGGGCTTGTTAAAGCTTGGTTTGGGAGTCTGTTTATAAATGGGCTTAGAAAGAGAAGCCCACATAGTTTCTGACCTTTTTTGTTTTATCAGAAACAGCTACTGGAATGAGTCCAAATGGTCCATTAAACTGCTACTGGCATGGGACTAGGGGTGAAAACGGTCACCGTTTCGACCGTCCTTTCGTTTCGTTTCGTCCAAAACGAAACGAAACGGTTAAGATTTTCTGTTGCATTTTATAAACGAAACGGTTAACGAAAGCTTAGAACAGTTTCGTCCATGTGTATTTTCGTGGTATTTTCGTGATTTCGACTGTTTCGTCCAAAACGAAACGATTAACACAAATGGGTGATCAATTTCGTTTTAAAACGAAACGGTTAACGAAATCGACCGTTTTCGTGGTCGTTTTAGACGTTATGCAGCCATACATGGGACCAGAAACTTGATCAACATTTTAATTGAGCTAAGGAATGTTTTAAATCCAACACTATCTGTATTGTCCATCAATACTATATTAATTGGATAAGACCAAGTTAACAGTAGAAAAAGGAAAATGCAGCTTAGCACTTTTAAGAGTTTGGATAGTGTCAACTGTCAAGTGAGGCAAGGATTGAACTTATCGAATTGGAGATAAAATTGGAATCATCTTTGATCAGTGTTGTGCAATTTCATCACATTGTCAATAAGGGTGTTTTAGGGAAAAAAACATATTTTCTGTTTATCCACTTGTTTTCTGACAAAAATCAGAGTAAAGTAGTGACAATTAGATCGAAAACTTCTTTCTTCACGCTAATGTTATTTACATTGTACTGCTGTTTACTGGAGCTACAATTAATACAGGGGGAAAAAAATAAAACAATGTATATTATTTTTGAAGTAGTAAAAAGGCAAATTTATTGTTTTATTACAAGAAAATATTAGTAAATATGTGATATACTGGAGAAAAATCTTGGCTTTTAGTTGACATCAAATTTACATATATAATACAATAAAGAGCTAATTAGGATATGTGCAGTTCACAACAATTTGTAAAATCAAGTTTGAATTTCTCATTGAAGCCGTGCCATGTGTTTACTTGCACTGTCAACTCTAATTGGCAAACTGTTGCTACTGCACGCATTCTTTAAACAAAGGTTCAACTTGACATATTATTACGATTTATTAACAAAACTTCTCAGAGTAAACAAAATGATATAATAAATGAAAACACAATTGAATTTCCTATGCAACTGGTTGGGTGAAACTCCAAGTTGCCTTGATAAAGTACTAAAAATTAACAAGAAAAGAACGATCCGCAAATAAATATCAGTGATATTTTTCAAGTATTGGCTCCGTTTGGATGGTGTGGGAATAAGAGGAATAAGAGAAGAAGTATTGAAAAATGTGTAACTTTGTGAAAAAGTTTGGATTGTTTACAATAAATTTGAGAGTAGGAAGAAACTATTCCCTTATTCATGCACCCATACAAACGGAGTCTATTTGTTTGAACTTTGGAAACAAAACGAAGATGATTAAATCAAAACATACATGCTGTATTTTTGTTGCAGACTTACATAACTCGATTATTGGTAAAAAATTTTTTTGCCAAATTGGGATTATCTAGGAGTTTGCATTATGTTCATTTTATTTTAGAAAAATCTAAACGTTCAGGTAAGAAAAATATGTGCACAATATTTTTAACTGAATATTAAGAAAAGTCAAAATAAATGTGTTTTATAATTTGAAATTGCATTGTCAATCACGTGCCACTTAAGAATTACACCAATTTAGTTCAAATTTTCAAGACAAAATTGTGCTCCCAAACTCCTACAGCAATTAAAAATTAAGGTTTATATTTATTGATGAATGATGAACTTCAACATATCTAACAGTACCAGAATACTATATAGAGTCAACTCATTGCTACTTTCACTGGCAAAGAGATTAGTTAATTTAGCAGTATAAAATCAAAGACCCAACCTAAACTTCATAACAAGAGGCAATTAAAACTTATTAATTAAACTATATTGAACAGTTCCATAAACAATAAACATAAAAGAAAATAAACTAACAAATCATACAGAGCTTAGTTAATCTCCACCAATGTACATGTGAACACCTATGGCGACTAGCAAGATGGCAGTTATAGCAAAGAAGATGACGGCATGAATGAGAATTGAGATGCCGCTTGTCTGAAAATTTCCGAATTCGACAATGCGGCATTTGCCGGGGATTTGAAACAGAAGGCCCGGCGAGAGAAGGATAAAGAGCACGAATGCGATGAAAACCGGTCCCCAGTCAGACATCTTATGTAATTTCAATGGATTGATGTTCCCTTTTCTCTTCGCCTCTTGAGCTTATCTGTTGAAAGAATTATGTGAATGTTAAGTGAAGCAGAGTCTCGTGTATGTCTATATGTATATTATATATAGAGTAGAGAGAGTCGTTTGGAGAAAAGAGATATGAGCTTGAACTTGGGACACAAAAGTTTTATGGACTAATATTAAATGTACAATATAAAGACTTGCATAAGCAATAGTTTTTGTGATGTAATATATATTAAAAAAGAAAATGTCGAAATGTCATAAGCTTTTGATGTTGTCTGGTATTGCGATGAATCATAAATTAGCTGTCAGATAAAATATGTAGGAGTAACAATGCCTCAAAAAAAGTTTGTGGAAATCGTTTTTTTAAGATATAAGTTTCAACTTTAGCTTCTTGCTAAAGTTTTTCTCTTTATTTTACTTGTAATTTTTGGATTTATTTATTATAAGATAGGGGCTTTACCCTTTATTTTTCTTAAAAGAAAAAAGATATAAGTAGAAATAAAGCCTTCTAGTTTTGAATATCCCCAAAAAAGTTTCAATAGTATTTTGAATCTGCTTATTTGCGTCTCACTCAGAAAAAATTCTAAAAACAAAAATTTATTGTATGCGGTCTAGTGATACAGTGATAAGAGTATTAAACTGATTTCAAAGAGGTCAAAAACCTCATATGCATCTTTAATTTTTTTTTTTGAAAAAAAAAATAGATGCCAAAGACATTCCTCTTTGTTCAAAAAAAAAAAAAAAAAACCCAAATTCAACGATGCAGCAATGCAGCATGGAATTAATTCTCAAATCTCGACCGGTAAGATGTTACATGCAAACAGTATTGTATGTCTTTTTTGCCGATAAAATAGTACGGTTTCATATCACAATCGAAACTGCAAATAGTACTGTATATGCCTTCTAAAGCATAGTAGCTCGACCCTAGAAAAACTAGGCTGCATGCCTATTGCCTAAACGTAACCTAACCGTGCATGATTGTATTAGTATTACTTACCGTTTAAAATTTGTTGTTAAGGAGGATACATTAATAATTACTAGTGTTAGGTGATATTATTACGCATGTATTAAATTTAAAATATAAACATACATCTCTGTTTTATGTAGTTTTTATAACTTATATAGAAATATTTTGACGCAATTATTCATAATTGTAAAGAAACAGTGCGGATTTCAGTCATGTAAAAAGATTTAGTCCACTGTAGAATTTTACATTCATAAATATTTAATTATCTAGTGTAAACAAAAAAATTAATTGATCATTTATTGAACAATTTGAGAAATTAAAGTTTATTTATTTTATTTTATTTTATTTTATTTTAGTTTTTTGCTTTTGCCAGTGAAAGTCCGCAGTCAAAACGTTCTAATTTTATTAGCTCTTGATTGTTAACTAATTTCGTTGACCCATTTATACTGAAGTGAACAAAACATAACTCAATAACTCATTTATTAATTAGTTGCACCGCAAGGATTATTGTTTAAAGAAATCTATGTTCACCCAAAAAACCATACAATGCTCTTGGGCAATACTAAAATCATACATACGTGACCTTGGACCATGGTCCAGTGCTTTCCACCAAAGAGAATTGGAGGAAAAGGAGAGAACAAAGAGCATTGAATTGTTGCCTTTGTCTTGTGCAAAAGGGCTAAGGGATGGAAAATGATTGGTAGGTCAAGGGTTGGATCCAAACATAGTGCGAAGTGCTAATAGGACACTTTTGGGTGCGCCAGTCTTCATTGTAGTCTGGATTACCTATGGCCTTTATTAATTGTCAAAAGGCATCTCACATTCCTGATATCATAAACTTTAAAAATTGTAAACCCATTTACAAAGTAAATTAAATGGGGTCAACTTGTCAGTGACCCTCCCATAGCCTGTGCTCTGTTCAAGCCACATACAATTAAAATCTCTATGTGGCTCTCCATGGGTCACATCTTTTATCTACCACTCTATCTCATCCATTATTGCCCTTTGCTAGGGCCAAAACTGTACAGCCAATTTCTTCAGCTGTGGCATAAGATTTGGAGATTATTATTTTTTAATTAAAAATAAAAGAGATTATTTCCATTTGCCATCGTTTAATTATCAGAAACTACTCGTAAAAATTTATTAAGGATAGTTCATGAACATAATTTCAAAATTTATCAGATTCATTTCAAATAACAGATCTAAATTACCTCCAATCGATTTATTTCAGAGGTGATGTGCTCACATATTAATTTGTGTTTTTTTTTTTTTTGGCTGAGTCCAGTGATTATATCAAAATCTTACATCTTTTTTAGCTTAAGCTCCATCAAGATCTTATTAAATATATCCTTAACATAGTAATTAATTTGCAAGAAAGAAACATTGCTGAATTTACGTTGAGTGGATGAGCATCTAGTGGCTATTACTTTTATGCAAGTAACTGTCAGGTCTAAAGCGATCGCAGTTTTAACAAGATGAGTAGCGTATTACACTCAGCTGTTGCCTATAATTTCTGTTAGCATAGCTTGAACCAGGAAATGATGAGGAGTAAAACTTCTTAATTTTGAATTCTTAGAACTGTTTTTTTTTTTTAAATGAAACAATGTCATTTAGAGGTATGACTCACTATAGAATTACACAATTTATCATTTTTTCATTCTCAATTTGTACTGAAAATGAATCCGTTCCTTCTAAGAAAATGAATTTACACAATTTTTCCATTCTCACTAATGAAAATGAATCCGTTCCTTCTAAGAAAATAGCAGAGTTATTATCTATTTTTACTGAACTTTGACATTTTTAAATCGGTATTAATAGATATGCATTATCATTATGCATTTTTATGATTCTAACGAGAAAATGGTCTTATTCTATTATTTGGTAAAAATGCAATTAAATTATAATTGCAAGTTGTTGGAGTTAACTTGTCAAACCAGAGGAATGAACGTATAAATCTTTCAATTTGTGGGGTGATATGTCTTCTTATTTCCGTTTGGATGGCTTCTTCCCGGAATAAGGAATAAGGAATAACTACTTTTTACCAATAAATTTATTTCTAACCATCCAAACTCTTCACAAAAGTTACACACTTCCCAATAAATTTACCTCTTCCCAATAAATTTCTTCCCTTCTTCCTTCTTCCTACCTTATTCTCAACGCATCCAAACGGAGCTAAGTAAGTTGCAAAATCTTGTTGACTTGAAGCGTTACCAAATTACTATCAATTGAAGTATTCCGTCGCTTTGATAGGAAGGCACTAGAGATTGGTTTTAGTATTGTGATTTTTCTTCCAATGCATAATTAAGAGCACGATGACTTCGGACTCGTGTAGTGCAAGAAAGCTACTTTATTTTTTAAAACTTTGACTGGTAAGTACATATCATGCATGTCAGCGCGGAGCCAAAACATCTGATTAGAATTGCTCATAAGAATTTTTCTTAAGAAAATTCTTTGAATGAAATTAAAAGTTGACATTATTTTAAAAACTTATTTTTTTAAAAGAATATTCATATACATTGGTTCCAATGCCAACATTTCACTATTTTTAGTTCCAATGCCAACATTTCACTATTTAACTATTTAGTTACTTTTTTCAAAATCTAAAGTTGCAACATCAAATCCAAATCTAAAATTAAGTTTTTATATAAATTTTGTAAATTTTAGAATTTATATGATACTCCATTAAAGACTAAAATATGAACGTAGAATGAATCTATCATTATTAATAAGATTCATTTACTTTTTTTACTTCTTGATGGAGTATTAAATAAACTCTAAAATTTATAAAACTCATATGAAAACGCATTGGTCGTTAAATTAAATAAGAACAACGGTTTAGATTTAACGTTGTAATTTTTTATTTTGAAAAAGTAACTACATAGTAGAATGTTGTCATTTGGGGACAATCAAAATGTTGGCATTGGAACCTTTCTCTTTTTTTTTTTTAAAATTCAGTGAAGTCAATTGATTTTTAGTAAAACTTTGGGTTGTCCTTAAAATTAAAATTATGCATTGAACAATGCACTTGAGAATTTTCTAAAAGTTGAAATCAGCCAAAAAAAAAAAAAGAACTATATGATCATAAATCAATGATTGTTACAGGATATATAAGCTTTTAGTTATTGTTTGCTTTGTCAATTCAATCCTTTAGAACAACTGTTGAGTTATATCGACCTTTACCTAATTTTTTTTTTCGCTCATGTAAAATACTATAGAGAGTTGTTTGTTGTAGTAATATGGTACAGTGTACTGAAAGTCTGAAACATGCAAAATAATATTTGAGTTATCATTTCAGGGGGAAAAAAAAAACCTCTCCTTAGATGTTTTTCATGTATTTATATATAGGATTATAAATTTTACTTTGAATAAATAGAGAATTTGAGTTCCTTGAAGTCACTTTAATGCTTCATGATTATATTTGAGATACTACGCTTAAGTACTTTCTCAGATGTATAAGTTCCATTGCAATTAATAATTGCCATCCTATGCTGGATAAGATCAAACTTCAAACCCAAATAAGTAACATTTTGCGTCTAAGAAAGTAATCTTGACCTTAATTCAGAAGCCGAAAAGCGTGCATGTGCATGCCGAACTAATTTTATAATTCTTTGTCTTCTCTTGGGTTCCATTTGGATGCGTTGAGAATAAGGTAGGAAGAAGGAAGAAGGAAAAAAATTTATTGGGAAGGGATAATTTATTGGGAAGTGTGTAACTTTTGTGAAGAGTTTGGATGGTTAGAAATAAATTTATTGGTAAAAAGTGGTTATTCCTTATTCCGGGAAGAAGCCATCCAAACGGAGCCTTGTAGATATAGGTGTCAAACGTGCAGAACGTACACGGAAACAGTAAGTTCCGTGTACGTTCAGTTGTGATGGACGTAAAGGATTTCATTTCCGGTTATGTTACGTAAATAGAACGGAAATTAAATTTGTGACGTTTTTCTTTCCATCTTCTTAAACGAAATAACGTTAAAAAACGTTAATAATTGTAATAATTTGAAATTGTTGTCAAAACACTTTGTAGTTTGCACAGATGTCTCCTTACACCAGTGAGCTAGTACCTGTATCTGTTCATCTTTGCAAGTTAGTACTAGCTTATCTTTGCAACCGATTGAGTATTATCCTTAGTACCAAGCTAAACACATCAAAATGGTACCAAGCTAGTAAGATTATCTAGTCAAGTACAATTTTGAAACAGAAAAGATATCTAATCTTGTGCAATTCTTCCAAACTAATACCAAACCACAAAAGAAACTCTACTTAAATTGTTTTGAAATAATCAACAAAGCTAACTGTACCAAACAGGTACCAAGCTAGTGCATGTTCATCTTTGCAACAGATTCAAATAGTCTTAACTCAAAACAGATAGAAATAACACAGGGGCCGTTTGGATCGCTTAGGAATAGGAGGAATTTTCTATTCCTAGGCATAAAATATTGGGAAGTGTGTAATTTTGTGAAGAGTTTGGATTGTTTATAATAAATTTATGGCTAGGAATAAGAAATTCCTCCTATTCCCATATGAACCAAACAGCCCCACAAATCACAAAATAATTCCTTCACAACTTCAAAATGTCATTCTTGTTTACCACAAATAGTATCATCTGATACTGTTTCGGCACCGGCCCACAGTGTAGAACCAACTTGCACACCATTCTCTACAAATAAACATAGCTTGCAATTAATTTTGCGTGCTGATAATGCATACTAACTAATACAGTTAACAAGTACAATTGTACATGCTGAAATTGAGCTTTTACCACTTGAGTTGAACTTTTTATTAGTTGGTATGCATTGAATTTGATGCATTGAACTGGATTGTACTGTATCGAACTGGACAGTACTGAAATTGAGCCTTAACACTTAATACTTAACACTCTTATGCATTGAACTGTAAACAAAACAAAATAAGTCACTTACAGTAGAAAAATTTGCATACTAACTAATACAGTTAACAAGTAACATAGAAAATTTTATTCCTACATGCATGTAAACAAAACAGAATAAGTCACTTATAGTGTCAATATGTCATTCTTCTGAACCACAAATAGTATCATCTGGTACCATTTCATTTGCCCACAGTGTAGCACCAACTTGTACACCATTTTCTGAATATAAACACAGCATGCAATTAATTTTTTTTTCTTAACACAAAACTGAAAATAACTAAAATAAAATTAAGTATAACGCTTACCGGCCATACAAGCACGAAGCCAGTCCTGAGCACAGATGAGAGCATTGCAGCTCAAATAATTTTAATTGCAACTAATTAAACAACCTAATTAATGCAAAAACAATATTATTTGAAACAAAGTACATACTAAGCTAAGGAAATAGTAGAAAATGACATACTCATTTTCTGCTTCAATGTCTGCTTCAATGTCTGGCTCCGATGGCTCCGATTCGATACTTCCTGTTACTTCCTCCGGATCAGCCATTCAATTCAAGACAACCAACACTTCCTGTTGCAAATTAGAGCAAGAATAGAGCAAAAATAAAAATTACTAAGTGTTAAATCAAAATTAAAAAAAAGAAAGGTATTTATTTCTTTTTTAAGAGTACAATTAACTAATGACCTCTTTGAACTATTTCTGGATAATCTTCTGAACTGCCTTCTTTTGCAACAATTCTTTGAACTGCCTTCTAGTTTCAGAAAAAAAAAGAAAGTAAAAATTCAGAATGAAAAAAAAATAAAAAAATTGAAGCCAAAGCTCAAAATCGCACAGTGCATTGAGCTCACCTTAGTTCTTTTTGCGCACTTTGCTTTCCTCTTCTCAGTTCTCACTGTTCTGATTTTTTCTCTTCTCTTTACCTTTGCTATATAATAGCAACAATTGCTTGCTAGAAATGATTGCCTCTCTACTAGTACTACTGCCTGTACCATATCCATATTGATTGATGGCTGACGGCGAGTTAGCGATGGAAGGTACAGTCACACTCAAACTCGAGCCTCAGAACTCACAAAGGTCACAGAGAGAGGCGCACGCGACACAAGTTGTCAATACAGAGAAGGTGAGAGAAAAGAGAGAGGGAGATGCATTCGAGAGAGTCTAGAGAGGTAGAGAGGGAGATAGATACAATCGAGAGACTGAGACTCTGAGAGAGAGCGGCGGTTCTAGATCTATACGCGACCTCTCCCTACTCCCTAATCTCCGCACCCACCACATGGCCACATCCCACATGAACTCTAAGTCTCTAACATATGGGCTTGGGCTGTAGAATAAAAGGCCGACGGAATAATGTTAAAAAACGTAACATAACTAGGCCGTTCCGCTTCTGTTCCGTCCAATTGGACGAAACCGCATACCATTCCGTTTCTGTTCCGCATGCTGAAACGTAACAATAAATCCTTCCATTTTCGTTCCGTATCGGACGGAACGGAACGAAAACGTTCGAAACGGATCGAAATTGACACCTATACTTGTAGATAGGCTAATGAAAGCTTACAATTGACTTTTAATTCTTTTGCCATGCATTTCGATAAAAGTTGCTAAGAAAAGCGATGCATTCTAGAATTGTTTGTAACTCGGAGGCGTAGAATTTTTCAATCCAGCCAATTAATTAGATTTCCACAGTCTAAATCATATTTGAGTGCTGATATTGAAAATCAATTTTGCATGACACCGCCATAATTGTCAAAAATATTATGAAATAAAATGTAGTAAATCTATTAAAATATTCTTTATAGAAAAGATATTTCAAATATGTAAGAATTTGCATAATTTGTAATACTGAAGGATATATGGTAGACAATGTTCCCCATTTTACTATTCGCCAATGTACTGACCGGAATGGATTTAAGCCAAAACAGAAAAACAGGAGGAGAAACATGCATGCAGTATAAAGGAAAACCTATTTGAATTGTTAACTCCTTGTTTGAAATAAGTTATTTCAAAGGTCAGGACCAAATTAAGTTTAGATCGATAGCTAGGCTGGTGGATGAAGGAACAGGAAGGTATGGCATGACACATCAAAAGTAGTTAGGGTTTCATAATCACAAAGGAAAGAAGTGAGAGTGATGGTCTAGATATTAAAAAAATTAATGAACAGTTACAAATCATGCAGCATATATATATATATATATATAGAGAGAGAGAGAGAGAGAGAGAGAAAGCCTTCAATCAAAGCGCTTTGACCGGAGTCCTGGTTAAACCCCGTCACATCTCAATTTTGAAAATTTAAATGACCGATCCAAACCGTTCAATATGATCTTCATATTGAAATCTCCTTGCACACCAAATTTTACATTTTTTTTAAATTTTTAACTATTTTTTCGGATTTTAGAAAATCGTTAATCTAATTTGTTCTGAACCCTACAAAAAATGCTGTTTTTATAAATCCGAAAAAAATACTTAAAAATTTCAAAAAAAATGAAAAAATTGGTCGGCAAGGAGATTTCAATATGGAGATCATATTTGACGGTTTGGATCGGTCATTTGAACTTTCAAATTTGAAAACTGACGGGGTTTAACCGGGACTCCGGTCAAAGCGCTTTGATTGAATCCTTCCTATATATATATATATATATATAGAGGATTGCTAAAATGCTATGCATAGCACGGATGGTCTTCGTTCTTGTATTTCATGTTTCAAACAATCGATCCAAACCGTTCATTATCTTCTTCATATTGAAATCTCATTACAAACGAAATTTTACATTTTTTTAAATTTTTTTACTATTTTTCTCAGATTTTTGAAAATACTTAATCTAATTAATTCTGGACCCTTCAATAACAGTGATTTTAAAAAATCTGAAAAAAATAGTAAAAAAATTCAAAAAAAAGTAAAATTTGGTTTCTAATGACATTTCAATATGTAGAAGATAATGAACGATTTGGATCGGTTGTTTGAAGCATGAAATGCAAGAACGAATCCATAGCACGAAGGCCATCTGTGCTATGCATAGCATTTTAGCAATCCGATATATATATATATATATATATTTTGGCGTGCATTTGAGACGTATGAAGATTCAATTCCTGTCTCCCATTATCATTTTCTTTTGGCTGTTTTCCCGATAGTTGAAGCAAATTAGCAGAAAACAAAACAATTCGTTGTAATACTATAGCATTGAGACTCACTTTGGCTGGCAATCATTAATTGTGCTGTTTTGTTGATCAGCATATTAATATGCAAAATATATATTAATTCGGCATGATGTGAACACTTTGTTATGCATAAGCAAAATGACATGCCATTTCTTTATTTATTATCGATTCGCTGCTCCTGTTGTATGAAACTATGATGTTGGAATGTATACAGAGACCAACCATACACATCACACATGTAGGTTTGATAAACTGCATATGCTTACCTGTAGCCACTCGCGTATAAAATACCCTTTAGAAGTTCCGATTAGATCGTTGATTTCTATACTCTATAGTTACTTATTTTAGTCACTAACTTGTAGGATAAACAGAGTCACGTTAGGTCATTTTTTCTGTATATATTATGGTAATACTTAGTAATGGAAACTGATTACTGTCATCTGTAGTTTTGTCACCTCTTATCATCGCTAAATAGAAATTGAACATATAAAATAGACAAGGTGAATATATATAGTGATCAAAGTGAACGGATACGCACAAATAAGTACAATAAAAATAAATTGAATTTTTATATATAAATCTAAACAAGAAATGATAATACTTTATAAGTGTTCACTTTGATATCGTCTATATGTTTATCATTTCTGCTTGGTAATTGGTATTGGGAATTAATTACATCAATCAATATTCACGCAATCAAACAATCAAGCGTGCACGCTCCCCTCATCTCACCTTCCCCTTCTTTTACCTTCTCCGTCTCCTCTCTCTCAAATGGATCTCCTCACAATCTCCGATTCAGATCTCCACCATCCTTCGCTCCCCACTCCTCCGTCTCGCCTCCGCCTTCGCCTTCGCCTCATCTCAACCACTCCTCTGTCTCGCCTCCGCCTTCGCCTTCGCCTCATCTCAACATCTCCTTCGCCTATACTCTCCTCCGCCTCAACCTCTCTCAGCATGTCCTCTCCTCCGCCTCCGCCTCAGCATGTTCTCTCCTCCGCCTCAAATCTCCTCCGTCTCGCATCTACCTCTTCTCTCCTCCGCCTCTCGTCTCCTCCGTCTCACCTTGACCTCCGCCTCACCTTGACCTCCGCCTCCACTCACTGCTCCCTCTCCTAGATCAGATCTGGTTGAGGAAGAAGAAAGGATAAGTAGTAAATAGCTATAAGGGAGTAAATAAATAGTATTAAGAGAGTATTTAATATAATTAAGGGAGTAAATAATATTCATATATGATTCTGTTGTTGTTTAGGAGTAACTAAATAGCTATAAGGGAGTAAATAACTAGTATACAAGGAGTATCTAATATGTATGAGGGAGTAAATAATATTCAGAACTGATTGTACTGTAGTTTGGGAGTAACTAAATAGCTATAAGGGAGTAAATAAATAGTATTAAGGGAGTATTTAATATAATTAAGGGAGTAAATAATATTCATATATGATTCTGTTGTTGTTTAGGAGTAACTAAATAGCTATAAGGGAGTAAATAACTAGTATACAAGGAGTATCTAATATGTATGAGGGAGTAAAAAATATTCAGAACTGATTGTACTGTAGTTTGGGAGTAACTAAATAGCTATAAGGGAGTAAATAAGTAGTATTAAGGGAGTATTTAATATAACTAAGGGAGTAAATAATATTCATATATGATTATGTTGTTGTTTAGGAGTAACTAAATAACTATAAGGGAGTAAATAACTAGTATACAAGGAGTATCTAATATGTATGAGGGAGTAAAAAATATTCAGAACTGATTGTACTGTAGTTTGGGAGTAACTAAATAACTATAAGGGAGTAAATAAGTAGTATTAAGGGAGTATTTAATATAACTAAGGGAGTAAATAATATTCATATATGATTCTGTTGTTGTTTAGGAGTAACTAAATAGCTATAAGGGAGTAAATAACTAGTATACAAGGAGTATCTAATATGTATGAGGGAGTAAATTATATTCAGAACTGATTATAATGTAGTTTGGGAGTAACTAAATAGTTATAAGGGAGTAAATAAGTAGTAGTAAGGAAGTATTTAATATAACTGAGGGAGTAACTAATATTTAATTTCTGATTCTGATAACAGCAGGGCTGCACGGCAGGGCTTGGTGACGGCGACGGCAGGGCTGCGCGCCGGCGACGAGATGGCGCGACGGCTGAGGGCGACGACGACGGGATGGCGCGACGGCTGAGGGCGACGGCGACGGGATGACGCGACGACTGAGGGCGACGGCGATGGGATGGCGTGACGGCGACGGCGATGGGAAGGCTGCGCGCCTGCGAGCGGTGAGAGAGAGGAGAGACGGAACAAAGGGGTGTAGCGGGGTGAGGCGGGGTGAGAGTGACGAGGGGTGAAGGGTGCGCGAATAGAGAGGAGCAAACGCGTTCGAACGCGTCTCACAGGGAGTGTTTCCATTTTCGGAAAGTGAATTTTGTCAAAAATAGTTCTGATTGTTTGATTGCCTTAGAGCTTGATTGCACTTATCAGCTCCGATTAGTATTAGGCTCTTGGATTGAGTTCAAATGTTGGAAAGCGCTTCCATTCACAACCTGATGAAATGTGTATGGACTCGGCCCAAAAATTTAGACAATGCAGGCCTCAGTTCTCGAGTTGGGCCTAAAACCTGTGCAGATTTTAATTTGTATCTGGAGGCACTTAACCATGCATTTCCCAACTAATCACCGACCAAGTAATTGCATTTTAAAAAGTTATGGCCACTGTTTTTATAGTTACTATAAGTTTATAACCAAGTTTTGTGATCGAGACGATGACGAATACTCAAAATTCTATACTAAACAATTCTAATACAGATATTTTATCTTTCTTCGCCACAAATTATACCTGACGAGCTAGATTGTTTGATCATGTGGTTTCACTCTGTTCCGTAAACTAAGTGATCCTTAGTTTGATTCACATAGAGAACATTTATTTTCAAATTTTTTATTTTCAAACCAACCTTCAGAAAAAAAAAAAAAGTTATACCTGACGAACTAACTGAGACGGAAAGATCTTTGGTGACGCTAATCAGTCCCAAACTCCCAATTCTTAGAAGTCAATTTCGATCGAAACAGTGCTCAAGTATTATATCCTTCTCTCAATACAAGTGACAATATAGTATTGAACTCTTTTAGAAATGGTTTTATACAGTGCAAAACACATGTGCATATTGAAGGAATATTATATTTGGAACTAGCGTTTGGGAACCTCTATTGTGCTTGTGACTTATCTGATATAAATATCACCTTAAACCACTTAACAGTCACTGAAAACTAAGTTTTCTAAAAGAAAAATATCCATCTTATTATAAACAATCTAAATTCCTAAGGGTGCGTTTGGATAGGTGTGAGAAGAAGGGAAGAAGGGAAGAAGTGGGAAGAAGTATTGGGAAGTGTGTAACTTTGTGAAGAGTTTGGATTGTTTATAATTTTTTTTCTTCTTCTTCCTTCTTCTTCTTCTTTCTTCCAACAATCCAAACACACCCTAAGTGTTTGGATTCTCCAAGGAATTTGGAGAATTTCATCTTCCTACCATAAATTTATTATAAACAATCCAAATTCTTTACAAAATTACACACTTTTCAATAAATTTATTCCTAAGAATTGCAACTTCTTCAAATTCCTAAGTGATCCAAACAGCCCATAAGTTTATTTTTACATAGTTTCATTTATGTGAAAACTTCGTCAGGGTCATAAAAAAAATACTGAGCAGTGAGCACGTTTTAAGTGATTAAAAAAATCAAGAAATTTTTACGAGCTTTTGTGCAATCAATCTATTGAAAGAAAGCTACATAATCATGGTATCTTAAATGGTCCAAATCAAATCTTTTCAAATCATTTTCTTAACGTATATAAATTATATATTGAAAAAGTAAACACACATTTGGTTCTTAATGTATTACCCAGTTACCATTTTGATCAGAAAAATTTTCCAAGCTATATTTTGATCCTTAAAATTTTCAATTCTTGCTACATTGGTGCACTAAATGATAATATATTGTTTATTGTGACATCCTTTGAGCATTATAACTAGTTTGATGTAGTGATACAAGTTCGACACCCTTTGAGCTTCAACGAGAGAATCATGTTTGGCATTGCCCAACTATTTTTAAATTTATTTATGGAAATAG
Organism: Rhynchospora pubera; assembly: GCA_028095005.1. Lineage (NCBI taxonomy): Eukaryota > Viridiplantae > Streptophyta > Magnoliopsida > Poales > Cyperaceae > Rhynchospora > Rhynchospora pubera. The sequence continues at coordinate 107,134,055 of CM051462.1, read as the reverse complement.
GAGGAGTAGTTTTTTTCTAGACGTAAATTTATTATAAACAATCTAAATTGTCCATAAAGTTACACACTTTTTAATACTTTCCGCCTAAAAATATGCTATTTCTCTTATTCCTAAGCAATCCAAACGGAGCCCTGAAAGAAAAATCACGGAATTAAAAACGCATAGAACTTATCGTAAATTCTAGTTGATCTTGTAGTAATAAGTTGTAACGTGCCGAAACTTTCTAAAATTGCTCTTGCGAGACGAGTCACGAGAGTGTGTGTTACAGCCTAAAAATGCATCTCAAGATGCAGGTGCATCCTGTAATATACAATTGTTGTAGTTCATTTGCATAACTGTTGGAATTGTAAACATAATTGTTGAAGTTGCATGGATAGTTGTTAACAGGCCAGGATCCAATAGACTTAATGGAGATGATACGGTTGTTTCAACTGGAGAGAATGGAGAAGCAGAGTGAATGAAGTCGTTAGGCTGTTACGAGAGTTATGGCTTCCGTAACTAAACTTTACTTAGTTTTGCTTATTAGTTGATGTAATTAGAAATTAAATGATGTTATTAGCTAGTATTATATAAGGAGAGGCTGAGGAGAGAGAAACGATCATGAAATCAGATCTGAAAACCTATTTTCTCATTTTAGCTCTATTTTTCTACGAATTTTCTTGTAATTTCTGAATTCAATGAAAGAGTTGATTTCCAGTGCAATTTCTTTTTAGATTCTTATCTCTATTCGATTCTCATCCATTCCTTATCTCAATCTTAAATCTCTCAATTTCAAGCCTGGGAGAACTGTAGAATTAGAATTCAATCCCAGCCATTCATTTTTTTCTGGAGCGCTTCATCTCAACCATCCGTTTCTTTGGTTGCTTTGCTGTGAGTTCTCCGCATGGGATGCACATGATCTGGCTGCCTTAGTTAGGTTTTATGTTGCCATTTCTGTGTGAGGCCAGGAATCTTGCGCAGGTTGGTGTGCTTTGGCATTGACGCGCCGCACTCTGCTGGGCTTCATTTGATCCCACTTGCCTTTCGTCCGTCCAATGGCCATTCCTTTTCTGTACTTTCTCCCTATTCCGCTACGTGCGACGGACTGTGTTGGCATCATTGCTTTTTCTCGAAGGGTCTCGATGTTCTTTTGCTGTCATAGTTTTCACATTGCTTTGTTCTCTTTCTATCATGCTTGCCTTCTCTATTTCTTTGGTAGGTTACCTCCCTTCTTGCTTTTTTCATTCGATTATTGCTGTCTGTGGTGTTGTTGCTGGAATGCGTTGGCTATTTTCTGTTCCTTTCTGCAGCATTGCGATAGGATTGGTTTTATTGGCGTTGTTCCTCAACCTGTCTGTTTTAGGTTGTTGTTTGTTGGTTAGTGCCTTTGATTTTGTCCCGGCATGTTCCTTTGCTTTGTTATGTTGTTCTGGTATCCTCTGACTGATCCTGTCTTACAGAGATTGATGTTGTTTTGCCATTACTAAGTGAGCCAACAGCTGTTGTTTTCTTTTCTCAGATTGTTGTGCTTTTGTTTTTCTGGCTGATCTTGCCTTGGTTTGGGGAGATGTTGAATCAGCAGTTTGTATGGGTTGTATTACTTTTGTTTCTGATCTTGCTGTTACTTGCTTTTTCATGTTTCCTGTGGTCGCTGCTGGAGAGATTTCTTTGCCTTTTCCAGGTATGGTTTTGGCTCTATTTTGCTATTTCTTATTGCTTCATCCTTGCTTTGTGGTGGGATGTGCAGGGATTTGCTGCTTTTTGTTTGGTTGTTGAAATCAACTGGGAAGCAAATTTTCCAATTAGAAAAAAGTACCCAATTAGAGGTTTGGAATAGTAATTGTTATAATTGACCTTACATAAGAATATCTCAACTTTATATAGTGAATTTTGTGGATTCTACTCAGGAACTGCTCACCGATTTTCTAATTACTAATAGCTGACATCATTGTTTCACTTAGTTGGTATTACTATCGTTAATGATATGTTGATTAATTTATGTTTGATTAGGTGGGACTTGACGAATCCAAAGTCTGCATCTGTTAAAGGATTACGCTCCAACTAATTTTGTATGGCTATGGCTCTCTAAAGTTCATGCTTCAACTCACCATTTATCAAGTCAATGTAAATCTCTTGCATATACCGCACAATATATTAGTTAAATAATTGTCACATATTACTACATTTGCATTGAGGATAAACTAAATGTCTATGACCAGTGAGAGAAAAAATCATTTTGGATGTAGTAACAACTTATTTTAGTATTGCAGTGACTTGCTATTGTCCATAACAATAAAGAGAGAACATAAATTGGCAAATTCAATCATAATCTAAAATTTATGATAACCGAATGTATCTGATAGTTCTTACTTTTCTCCATATTTTCAGGTTTGAGAACCAAAATACGATGGTTGTATGAATAGAAGGTTATGTTTCTACTCTAAAGATTTGAAAAAATTGACTTAGTTGATTTTTCAGCTTTTTTTTCCTAATTTTCTCTCATTATGGCCAGAGCCAGTATGCTACGATTTCGCCTATTTGATTACCGTGGTCTATTTTATGGTGTATCATATTCATGTGGTCTTTTTTATATGTTTTGAGTCATTTCAGGATCAATTTAACAATGGTATTTGATTACTATGCTAGATTGTTATCATGGAGGAAAAGAAAAAACAAAAAGAAAAACTTATGAGTTTTTTTTTTTAAATTGTTGCATCAATTTTCAATCCATTAAATTAGCTATTTGAAAATCTCATATAGAAAAGTTGCTGCTGAGGATTCTTTTCTGTGTTGAGGAGAAACCGCTCTGTTAGTCCGTACGCATACATAGACTATACCAGCTTACCGACTGCATCTATCTTATGATTCCAATTCACATTAATTTACTTTGCTGGAACTCATCAAGTTTTTCTTTTTTTTTTCCTTTAGGTTTGTTTTCTTTCTCACTCAGATCAAGATTTTTAAATTTTAGGCCATGTTGTTTTTTTATAATTCATTATTTAAATTCTTACCCCCAACACAAAAGAAACCAAATTACTTATTTTGTTACTTGCACATTTGTTATAATTATATAGTTTTGGATGATTGGTACGGGGATTATTACTTGAAAATCTTTTCAAAATTTATTGTTCACGGCTAAATCTCTTGGAGCTCAGGAGAAGGTCAACTATTGGACATGAATTATGCCAAAGAAGGTGAAATGATGGGCACATGCTGGGTGTTGGACAAGAACAATAATCCCACCAAATTTCATTATTTTTTCAAGACAACCAACCAAACATGTAGAACTATTTTTATGTACCCGTAGTTTTTTCTTTTTCCTTAGCCTGCATATGATTTTGATTAAAGGAGTTACTTTTCTTTTCTTAATTTATGTTATTGGCTTTTTCTAATTTTCTTTTATCATGCTAGGTTGGTTGCAGTTTGAGACAACAAGGATGGTGGGTGCAAGTCTGTTTTTGCTTGCTTCGTGTAAATGGAGAGCGTTAGTTTTTGGTTGGTTGGTTGCAGTTTTTACAATATTTATTTTCTTTTGAGAATATGTGATCTTCATACTTATTGAAGCATTCAGATAAATCGTGTGATGCCTTTCAGTTATACTGCTATAACTGATTATAATTTATCATAATGAGATATTCAGTAAATAGTTCAAAAACATAATTGAAGAATCATTTTCAATTATTTCTGATACAATAAATAGTTTCCCATTTTTTTTATCAAATTTTAATGCATAATCAATGGACAGCCTCAGAATCCTGCTGTCGCTATCAATGAAGCCCCCGTGAAATCTTAATTTGGTAAATAGATTTTATTTTTACTAACCTAAGATAAGGACATAAACTTTTGGTATTTGAGATTACGCAGTCATAAACGTTGTAGAATTTTCTTGGATATGCTGCTGATGTGCTTCAATTTCTATGTGAAGTGTTGAGTTTTGTATCGCTTTGAGTCTTTTTTTGTTCTGGAAAAAGGTTAATGAATAGGTCATGCCAACTGGATATGGTTGAACGTTGTTCCTCTTTAGTAATAATATGTGACTGTTATTCTTAAAATTGCATCTATACTTGGGATATTCTGAAGATCCCGTGCACCATTTGATGCTAAAAGATTTTGCTGCAGTATCTATGATATCTTTTTTGTTTCTTAATTCCATTGTTTATGTTGGTTCAGGTAGATGTTGTAGAGATGGTTGTGCAATTCTTAATGGCGTTTCGGCATTGTTAAACTAATATTCTCCATGAAGATTGTAGCTTAGCCCCTACTTCTCTTACATCATAAAAGAAGGTCAGATTTTTTTTTAATATTCTTCTTCCAGTGACACTCCTATGCTATTATTTTTAACAATAAGGTAGGACAGTTATGTTTGGAAATTTAGGAAATAAATATTTTTGTGTCTCAGGTTATTCGCATATGGTCGAGTAATTTTTGTGCTGTTCAAAGCCTTTCAGATTGATTATAGTTTTTAAATTGCCTTTGCATAAAAAAGAATAAACTCTGGAGATTTGAGTTTTGTATAAATGATTTTTATTGTCTTAAATGATCTCACAATTTCATTGTCTTGGATGATTTTTATTGTCTAAAATGATTTTTAAATTGCCTCTTCCTTCTTTTTCCTTCCAGACTTTCTATCCAGTTTGGTGTTTCCCTTTGATTTAGGCTTGATTTTTTCTTCTCCTCCTTTGCACTGTTGGGAATTTGGGATTTGAGGGCTGCTACGGGTCTATCCTGAAACTAAAAATTTCCTTGGTACAATGAGTTATAACAATTTGTGCTGGATTTGAAATAGACCGGCATCTCATTCGTTGCTCAAGTTAATTTTAACAAGATTTTACTGGATAATTGAAAAAATTGTGCTAAGTCAAATTTTGTTGTGATTAGTGCTGACTAATATGTGCATAAAGGTGAGGTATCATTATTAATTGAAAACAAATTGAGTTGTGTAATTAGTACCGACATATATTTAAATTGCCGCTACCGAACGAGATGTTAAAGTAATTAGTACTGAAGATCTGTTGTAATTGCTCAATCTGAAAATTGATGCCGCATAGACAGAGATCTATAGCAACCATCTCAAGTATTGGCATGGAATATTTCTGTGCAGAATACTTCATGCGAATCTATAGCAACCATTGTTGATCTGAGGAACCAATGTGAATGGTATTATGGAGCATGCCAGCATAAAGAGAGTACACCATGGTGCTAGAGATGTGATCGGCCTAGAAATGATTTCATCTACTGGTATATACTCACCTTGCCTTTCTTATCAAATACTCCTAAAAAAATAGTCAGTTCTATGTTTCATCCATTCCATCTCTTTGTTTCAGGTATAAGCTTCTACTTCAATTAAATAATTACTAAGCTGAAGCCTCAATATTTGGGGAGTGCTTTTTTATAATTATAGTACCACAATAAAGCTTTTCTGCAAGAACTGATGTTGGCACGATTCTATTCAAGTACTCTCTAAAATTTGATGATATTCTTCAGATTGCTGCTTTTGGTATTATATGCAAAATATTTATTTTGGACAAATGTTGCAGGGTTGATCATGAGATGAAATCGGAGGTTAAGAAAATCAGGGCCTAGCTCAAAATGTCAGTCTCATTAAACAGTTGCACGATTTGATCTAAGGAGATCGGTTAACTAAATTTGGTTCTTTATTTTGGAGGAAGTCCTACCAGAGTTAATTTATTTCTTTACTGTATTGTTTTGTTAAAACTTTTTTTAAGGAAATTTTCATTAGTTTTATCGCTTAATGTATCATTGCAGTCCATTTTTTCTGATTGTATTTCAATTGCAGATGTTTTCTTACTTTTAGGGCCAACTTTGATTGAACTTTCATCGCGCGTAGTGCGATGCAGTATCTAGTTTCATTCAATTTCATAATTTCTCTTCTCAATTACTGTATCAGTACCAAATCCGGTCTGGTACGAGTCCGACTGCATCCATGTATCAGTGCGAGCGCATTGTGAAATTCTGCAATTTCTATTGTCAGATCAAGTTAGATCGTGGCAGTGTGACTCACCAAAGCATGGTCGTTTTTTTATTTTTTTTGCTTAAGACTCTGTTTGGATGAGGTGTGGGAAGAAGGGAGAAAAAAAAGAAATGAAAAAAAATATTAGAAAGTGTATAATTTTGTAAAAAATTTGAATTGCTTAATAATAAATTTGAGCTCTTATTCTCTTCTTCCCACTCCAATTCAAACACAACCTAAAAGAAGCGCAGAGAGACCCGTAAAAAGGTTTGCATAATCGACAAATAAAACACCTACTAGAGCCAGAGATTAAATGGAGTGACTCGGTGACACGTGTCTTCGATCTTTTCGGTTTTTCACGCTTCAATTTATATTGATTAAAAGTTGTCCAAATTACGTGGCGTTCATGCACCAGTTCGCTTACATAATAAAACATTACTAAAATAAACGTGAATTGCGTTTACCAGATGACTGATTCGCATCAAACATCAGAGTAAGGAACCGTTTGTTTCTAATTGGTCTGGTGGACCTATTTATGGGTCTCAAGTCGCTGTTATCTGAAGAGTATAATAGAATGTTTGCATTTAATTTAACTTTTTTTTTAATTAAGGTGATTTACTCAGATAAACAGAGACATAGTATAATCATTAATTTTATTTATCTATTTTTGTCCGTTCAGTGAAAATTTAGCCCGTTACTTTACTGAATTCCCACGTTCTTTGTTATATTTCATCAGTAAATGTTTCCAATTATTCATGGTTTTACAAATCCAACTTCGAAGTCGCATCCATTTACTATCTTATAAAAGACTATTAGTCTAACAAATTAAATATTTAAACATTTTCTCCATCAGTTAAATAGAACATGATAATTTGCTTCGACATGAAAATTGATTGGTCGTCTGTCCAAGAAAATGTTACAACTTTCATCAATTATTTTAAAATTGTTATGTAAAAACTAAAAAAAAAATGATTCAAATCTGATACTTATCTTTTTTTTTAATAGAAAAGAAAACATTTGTAGTTTTTTTAGATAGAACAATTATTTTGAAGATATCAAATGAACAGTTGGATGTAAATTAAAGCTACCCCAAAACTAAAATTATATATTATAAGAGCAAAGTTCCAGTGCCACACTTTTGTGGTGCCATAAATGTCACGGTTAACCTTTTATTTTTTAAAAAAATTAAAATTTAATCGTCTAATCCTAACCATTGTTTTTATTCATTATAACGATGGATTCACTATCATAAAATTTTATAATTTTTGAAGCTCATTTGATGCTTGATTTGCTAGATGTAAAAATATTTAAACATGTAAATATTTTATTAATTAACGTCCAAGATCATATATTTCATATAAAATAATAAATCGTAAGTTAGAACTTACAGCTTGGAAGGGCAGACATGACGTTAGTCTAATTGATGGTTTCATTAGTCTATACAACTTGATGGTAAAAATCGTAAGTTAGAACTTACAGCTTGCGGAAACTTGATCTTCTTCAATTTTCCTTAGTCTAATTGATGGTTTCATTTTGACGTTTTTTTATTCTCCTATCATGTTCTTAATCGCGGAAATTAGTGAAATTAGACTAAGATAATTAAAGGGATAAAAATTCAAATGAATCCGGTACATTGAATTTTCCATCAAAATTCAAAACATCTTTTAATTAAATATGTTTAAAGAACTTGATTTATATTTAATAATATAGGTCACATTAATTATAATTAATAATATTAATTATAACATGATTAAGATGTTGAAATTGAATGAATCTTAAAAACTACGATAAATTAATTCTAATATATCCATTTTTCGACATATTGATCAAGTATCAAATGAACTGTGAAAATTATAAAATTTATGACAACACATCCATTATTAAAATGATTAAGATCAACTATTAGGATTGAATGGTAAAATTTTAGATTTTTGAATTAAAAAATAAAAAGATAAAATGTGGTATTTGTGTCACCATAAAGTGTGGCACCGAAACCTTGTTCATATTATAAATAAAAATATTTATTTTCTAATTATGTTATTACTTATAGACGAATATATCAATATATTTAGATAAAAGACATCATAATATTCAAGATGTTAGAACAACAAAATATGCATACTTTGCATAAAGTTAACTTTTCAACTTTGTCATTTGTTATATTGCGGTTTTCCGATTATTAAATACTCCATATATTTTGCATATATTAACTTGTTCTTAACATTTTATACAACCATTGAAACTTAGAAACATAACATAAAATATCCGAACCAGTAAGGAGGGGCAAATTCAGTTGAAACCAAGGAGTCAAGGGGGTTGGGGTTGTTGCCCCTGCTTCTGTCACTATAATACTATATTAAACTATTTTAATCAAGTTCATAAAAAAGGCAACTAAAAAATCCAAAGGATCCATGTTCAATGTATATAGTATATACTGATGCTTCTCTTAGTCCTATACCAGTGAGATCCATACTGATCCAAGAAAAAAGGGGGAAAAAAGAAGAAAATTGTGAGAATTCATATAAAAAAGGATTAGATAGGTTCTGAACCTCATTTTTGCCTCAAAAAAAAAAAAAAAGGATTAGATAGGATGTCCAACCTCTGTGTGGCCAAGATTCCCGGAAGAACCATATTTTCATCACATGTATCTAATGGGAGGGACCCACAATTACATGAGTAGAGATATAAATATTTGCATGATATGAATCGGTGCTCTTATAAGTTTTTTTTTTTAAATATTTTCAATAAAAGAAAAGTCGGTATTGTAGATATCAACTGTCCTTTGTATGAACAAATAGACAGTAAAATAAACGAGTGATTATTTATATAAAATTTAAGCTAGTTATCTTACCAATTTATACAAAAAAAAATTGGTATTGTTAGAGTTGGAAAGAGTTTAAAAAGTGAAATATACAATACTTTAATTTAAAATGGACCTGCAAAATCAAGAAGCAAAAAATCCAAAGTAATGGAGAATAGGTCTTCTATCCAATTGTATAAATTTAATTAGATGGTCCTAAACAAAATTTGATCGTTTATTTCTTGTCAAATACAAATAGTTCAATAGCGCTGTTCTCCAAATACCATCCTTTGGTTTAAGATCGTCCGATATTAGATGAAAGGTCCAGATCTTTCTATGACTTCCCAACAAGGCAACAAATATCTGTCAACTGTAGAGGAGAAGCGAACCCAAAGCAGAGGCAGCAGAAGCAGCAGGTGCCTTCCAGTCGCCAATATCAATATGCGTCTCTATCTGACTATCTGTGTCATAATTTTCTTTGGGCTAAAAAAGAACTCCAACGAGAAAGAGCAAGTGGGATCCACACCATTGACGTTTCATCTTTGGGCTGGGAATCCTTCATTTTTTAGCTTTTGTTGGGGGAGGTACATTACATATCACTTCCCTTCTCCTCCTCTTTGTGTCAATCACTTCCTTCTCTTGCAACCCCTCCCTCCCTCCACTTTACAAAACGAGATGCAACAGAGTAAGTTACCAATTACCACTCTCTCTCTCTCTCTCTCTCTCACACACACACACACACACACACAAACACAATTTTTTATCTGTTTGTTAACATTGATCGGTTAAGTTGTTGAATGGCACTTCAAGTTCCAATTTATTGAAATCCTTCAATCAGTGAGAACTTATTTGAAGCAATTGGACCTGGTCAATTAGCTAATGATTGGAAGTGTACAGTAATGATTATCACATAGGCTATGACATAGCTGCGAAGAAAGACCATGTTGGGATGATTACATTGGATAGTTTGGTCTTATGATTAGAGCACTTACCATGCAATTTGTGGTGCCAAATTTGTTGATTCTGGTACTGATATGAATGATCAGGCCCAAATTATACTCATTGGAATGAGAATGGCACAATTTAACAGAAAAATATCACTATTGTAGTCTTGTTCGTTTCAGTATTTCAGCTATTTTATGGAATTGAGGTAAATTGAAGAGAAATTGTGTTCAAATTGAGGATCAAGCTTAATCAAGGCTTTTTGCTTAAGTATAGAAATTCCAAATATTAGAATAATACTCTCAATAATGGGTCAAATATATTACTTAATGCTGCAGACTTTATTTTCGTCAGTATTTAGCCACTTGTAAGTAATATTTGTCTACTACAGCTACCTCTAACTGTTTTATATTTATAAATACTGTTTTTGTATACTGATTGAGTTATTGTGTGTACATTTAAGATTATGATATAAATGAACTAAGAAAGGAAGCACATGCACGGTGGCTGAAGCCGGCTGAAGTTTTCTTCATCTTGCAAAATTATGAGAAATATCAAATTACTTCTGAGGCACCTCAAAAACCACCAAGTATCTTTTTGGAGCTTCCTCTTATGTACATTTTTTCTTTATGCAATAGTTTGATGTATGCCAATTTGCAAGAACTGTTTTAGATACCTATACAATATAGTGGAAGCTCTAGCCTCTGTACTCCCCAATATCCCCAGAGATACCCAACCAGACCTCCATCACGGTTTGTATCTACATTAGTGAGAAAAAGTAGTAATTTAGAATCTTGTAATTACAAGAGTAGGGTTACCTAAGGTTTTTACCATGTGCTTCCAGGGCATATAAAAAATAATTGTATCATAAGGATGCTGTGATATTTGTATTGATTTTGTTATGAAAGTCTGACTAACTGTAATTCTAGATTATTTTTTCAAAAAAACTTGTATGTACTAATGATAACTTCATATGAAAAAAAAGGTGGATCATTGTTCCTGTTTAACCGAAGGGTGCTTAGGTTTTTCCGCAAGGATGGTCATTCATGGCGCAGAAAGAAAGATGGCAGAACTGTAGGCGAAGCTCATGAAAGGCTCAAGGTATTCTCTTATCTGGAAAAAGGTGCCACCTGGTATTGTATATCAAATGGATATGATAGACACATGAGGTGGTAAACATATCAGCACAACGTGTCCCAACTGATTTTTGGTTGTGGTATGCACGCTAATTATTATGGTTTGATCAAAGTTGTTCCTTTTTTTATTCTTCTTGGCTAGTTTGGTGTTTACTTACCTCATGAGTAATTGAGGCTGATTTGAGTTTAACTGAGGGGAAGCCAAAGTGCATAAAGTAGGGTTAATGTGGCTACATATTTTTGCCTCTTTTCTGATAATTTCAAGGATTGACGACGGTAAGGAATGCAGAGGCTTTAAATTGCTATTATGATTTATGGAGATCAAAACCCTTATTTTCAGAGAAGAATCTATTGGTAGCTCTGTCTTTGCCTCTTGACTGACTATCTATGGATTTTTCAAAGGTGGGGAATGTGGAGGCTCTAAACTGCTATTATGCACATGGAGACCAAAATCCTTATTTCCAGAGAAGAATCTATTGGATGTTGAATCCGTAAGCATACCTGCAAAATTATTTTGTAATGGTAACAAGTAATTATACCTTGATAAATGTATCATCTTTGCTTCTACATTTGACACAATATTTTTCATCTTTGCAGGGCCTATGAGCATATTGTACTTGTTCACTACAGAGAAGTTTCTGAGGTTTTCTCTCTTTATATTCTTATTATTTTGTTTTAGCCCCCTTCCGTACATATTTTTTGAGATTGTTATCCAATTCTTCAATTGAAATACCACCAAATACTTTCTATTTCTTACTTCTTTAAATACACTTTCATTATTATTTTTTTATTTCTTTTTCTCTTTTGGCGCCAGTCTCCATGATAGCCTTGTTTTACCTGTGCTGATAACTTTTGTGTTAATTGTGTGTGATTCTGGCATATGCACTAAAATACTGCAGAACCCTATACATAGTTTCTTTAAGTAGCTTAAACTGGAATTCTATAATTGTGCTTTAGGGGAGGTACATCTCTTTACAAGCAGCAAATTTCTCAGCTCGGCCTTCAGCAGTCAACTCAAGCAAGAGCCAGTCTACCAGCAACTCAAATGCCAGCAATCCGAGTTACAGCAGTAGTTATGTGGAAGAAGTCAGCTCAGTGCAAAATGCTAACACGAGGGATAATACACAGCCCGAGTTTAGCAACGCGCTAAGACAGCTGGAGGTGCAGCTGAGTCTAGAAGATGTGGATGACTACATATACCTGGAAGAGAACTTTCCATCTAGTACAACAACAAATGCCAATTTTCATAATTTTGGTGGGCATTCAGTTGAAATACTAGCCACTGTCCTTTTATTTAATTTTTGCAAAAATGTTGTCTTTTACTCAATTCCCCTGAACTTCAATACTCTCACAGTCTGGACCATTGGAAGAAGTGCCAAGAGGCATATATAATTTAATGTACTAATTAGAAATTTACTAAATATCTTTTCTTTTTCAAGGAGAATACAATTTCAAAAAGAAGCTTTTGGTACGATCTAAGTACTTGAAACTTGGTACTAATAAATTTCTAATTAGTACATTAAATTATATACTTCTTGGGACTAATAAGGACATTTAAAAAGGACAAAAATACCAAGAACTGACATTGATCAGGAAAATTGGTACATAAAAGACAGCTGGATCAGTGTGGCAGTATACTGCAAACTGAAAATTTTCTTCCAATGTATTTCTGGAGAAATAAATAAAAATTCAAATTTTAACTCTGCAAGTAGGTGAAAAAGCTGTCGATGAAAGCCTGGTACAAGGACTGCAGCTTGGACTTGAAACAAGTGCATCTCCTTCATGGAAAGACATGTTTGAGCTAAATGCACCTGCTGGTATTAATATGGACTCGACCTCGAATTTACTTGACAAATCTACAATTCCGAGCTCATCCCAATTTACTGAAGTAATGTCTTGAAATTCACTATGATTATTTTATTTAATCCTCGTGTAAGAAAAAAATCATCTCTTACCGTGTTTTTGATATGCACCAATTTTTATGGTACCATTTAACAGCTGGATGGGCCAATTATCACTTGTTTTTGTTGATTTTCCAGGCTTTCTTGTTTTCAATTGCATATTAAAGTATAAACTGAGGTCTAATTTCAGTAATTGCAGTTAACTTGAGTGCAAATTGAATTGGAATGAATGAATATTTTCAAAGTAATATTGAGGATTAAGTTTTTCTTAGTTTGGTTAAACTGGTCCTAATTAGTAGGCCAGTCAGGTAAAGCTGACACTGTGATTCATAATTACCTTCTGGATTATGATAATGACCATATTTGCATAATATGACTTTTCAAAATTATCATGTTGATTGGGATTAGCTGATTTGTCTGTTCAAGAATTGGTGATGGTCGTGACATTAATTGTTCCTTTGGGCCTGTTAAAGTTTGGCAACTCAAGGTTATGGATTCAGGTCAAGTTTTATATTAGTTTACTATTCAAAATTCTCACAGATTCCAGTTGTTTGACTTTTTCATCAAGTCTGAGTCAGGTTCTGGTTCGCACTATTCCTTGGGATCAGGTTAGATTTTGCAAGGTTGGTCTTTTAGACGAACTACTCTAATACACATTTTATGGAACAGGCGAGTATAGACGGATGGCAAAACACAAGTAATGTGCACAATCCGTCTGATGAGGCCGAGCTTCGCCGCCGGTTGTCAGCCACCCGTCGGTTCCTTCTGGGGTCTGATTCTATTGATTCACCATCTCAGAACAGTGACAAAACCTTAACTGAAAACCATGCTCTGCTTAGGAAATTCTCTAGCAATGAATGGATGCAGGACCTGGCACTGAACATTGAGGAAGGCAAAAAGGATAATATTTCCTCTCCTTCTTGGTTTGATGACAGTCAATTCCTTGATCCCCACCATGCGGTGGATATGGGCTCATCAGGCCTGACACTGGCCCAGAGACAACTATTTAGTATTCGTGAGATTTCTCCTGAATGGGCATTTTCATCAGAAAGCGCAAAGGTATGTTTATGTAAATGATTTGCAGTAGGACTGATACCATATTGATATGGTTGCTGAACCAGCTCATGGTTTATTATTATATTAATTGTTTGAACTAATTTGGCTGGCCCCTGGTATAGGTGGTACTGGTTTGGTCAATTGCTTGCCTTTATTGCTTGATCCGTTCTTTTTAGATTTTTCCCTCCAATGTAAAGTGGGAAATTGAGCTGCCACTGTATGAGATACTCTAATATGCAAATATGCAATACTAATACTACACCGGTAAATGCTGCTATACTGGCTGTAATAGAAAAATTGCCACAAATATTAGCATCCTTTTAATCCTGTTGCAATAACCAGATTAATTTGTTGCATGTGATGCAGGTTATAATAACTGGATGCTTCTTGTGCAACCCATCTGACCAACCTCTAGCTGTAATGTTTGGTGACATAGAGGTACCAGTAGACATAATCCAGGAAGGAGTTCTTCGCTGCTATGCTCCTCCCAAACTTGGTCCTGGGAAGGTAACCCTCTGCATCACTTCCTGGAATCGAGAATCCTGCTCTGAAGTGAGGGACTTTGAAATACGGGAAAATCAAATGTCATCTTCCACCCCTCGAATATCACCTCCAGTTGCAAATAATACTAGAACAAATGAAGAGTTGCCACTTCTCTTAAAATTTGCACAATTACTCCTTGGTAAAACGAACCCTGATGAAAGTCTATATGGCGGGGTTGACTTGATTATAGAGGAATTACTGAAGGAGAAATTGCAAGGTTGGATGGAAATGAAGATGAGATTAAGGGATGATGAAGCAGGCTGTGTACTGACAAAGCAAGAGCAAGGTGTGATACATTGGGTTTCAGGATTAGGTTACAAGTGGGCCCTGTCTCCAATTCTTGAGGCAGGTGTGGGTATAAATTTTCGCGACTCAAAGGGCTGGACAGCTCTCCATTGGGCTGCCTATTTTGGGAGGTGATCTAAACTTTTCCTATTAATTATAGATAGGTTGCATGTTAGCCCGTTTCTATGCTTAGCTATTAGCAAAGAAAAGAGAAATCATCTGTGAACATGACATTTAATCTTAAGAAAACTTAGAATTTTCATAAGGATCAGCAACAATAGTAGTTCTACCTTGTGGGTTCTACCTATTCCCTCTAATTGTTGTGAGATAAGAATAGTAAAATCTGTGTATTATAACAGCATGATACTGGTGCCACAATTTGTCACCACCTCTCTTCTTTATTAATAGTTCGAAATCCCAAACACAAATAATGAATCCTAACCATTGATCTCATTTTTGTTTATGAGGGATGCATTCATGTTAAATTTTACAATCTTTTGGGGCCATTTTACAGAAACCACTAGTCCAAAACTTGAACTGATCAAGTTATCTGTAATACTTAATTTTTGTGCGTTCATCTTTAACCTATTGATATTTGTAGAAAACAAACTCTTAAAGTTGTAAAACAAAAACTTGTAAAGAAGAACAATACCATTTTATTTGGATTTGTTGATAGAATTATGAAATATTAGTGCATAAAAAAAGAGTACCAAGTTGGGGCACCAAAATGTTATGACCCAAAAAAAATAAAGAAACTTGTGGCCTGGAATTTCCTGTATAAATAGTGCTACTTCAAATAAACTCTGCATATTGAAAAAACTAATAAGTGGTGGTATTCGTAGCAACAACAATAATTCATTTTAAGTTAGCATCATACAAAACCAGTCCAAACTGAGGTTCTTCATTTCTTATTTCAGGGAAAAAATGGTTGCAGCACTACTCGCAAAAGGTGCCTCCGCTACCGTGGTAACGGATCCAACCCCACAAGATCCATTAGGAAAAACACCTGGTTTCCTCGCTTCATTGCAGGGACACATAGGCCTTGCAGCCTATCTTTCAGAAGTGGCTCTGACAACACATCTCTCTTCTCTCACCATAGAGGAGACTGAGATTTCAAAGGGGTCGGCTGAGCTGGAGGCCGAGCGAGCTGTGGAGAACATAGCACAAAAAACTATACAATTACGTGGTGCCACTGAGGATGAATTATCACTGAAGGATTCTCTAGCAGCTGTCAGAAATGCCTCACAGGCAGCTGCGCGGATCCAGGCTGCATTCCGTGCCTTCTCTTTTAGGTATGCTTCTTGAATCAATTGTACAAGGAAAATGGATCTGTAATAACTATAATCAATTTATTCATGTTGGCAGTTAGTCCAAAATTGGGGTGGCATTTAGACAAGTTACCATTAAATTGCACATTGAGTGCAATTGGATTCTGATGACTCAATAGTTTAATCCAATTTGGCTGTTTTTAACCCAAGTTATGCAGTTGCCTATTGTATCAGTTTTACCAATTCTCATTTTTAGAGTTGTGTTCCCTTTACTAAAAAGCCAAGAAACAGCGAAAACGAGTCTCAATTAGACCAAACTACTTCACGAACTGCTGTATCTGAAATTCAGCAAGATAAAATGACAATTCACTCTTTTTGACTCCAGAAAGAGACATCAAAATTCAATAAGAGAAGTTGGAGAATACGGAATGACGCAAGAAGACTTGAATGAGATCTCAAATGCATCAAGGATGCATGTGCCCTATGGTTCAAAGCACGACCGAGAAAAAGCTGCTCTCTCTATTCAAAAGAAATATCGGGGTTGGAAAGGGCGTAAAAACTTTTTAACTGTTCGCCAACATGTCGTGAAACTTCAGGTATTTGATTTTATGCTCTAGCTTCTTGAATTAAAACACTGGATGCTGTTAAAATCTTCCAATTGATGTAGTATCTCTGTTCTATGTCAACTTTATTGCATTTTTTGTGCTGTCTATCGAGTATTTGTAGGGTTGAAGCCTAACCTGCGAGAGTATTCAAAGATATTTATCATTTGCCATCATACTGTCATGGCTTTGTTCTTACCAATACAACTTTTTCACCTGACGGTCCATCTCATTTGTCTTAGGCTCTTGTAAGAGGTCATCAAGCAAGAAAGAAGTACCGTGAGTTCATCTGGACAGTTAGCATGGTTGAAAAGGCAGTGATTAGGTGGCGCCGCAAGGGAGCCGGTCTACGTGGGTTTCGGCCTGACCCAATTGAGCCACCTCAGCTGGAACCAGTAGTTGAAGACGTGGAAGAGGAGGATATAGCCAAAGTTTTTAGGAAGCAAAAGGTCGATAATGCTCTCGAGGAAGCCGTATCGCGGGTTCTCTCCATGGTCGAGACTCCTGATGCAAGGCAGCAGTACAGACGCATGATCGAAAGATACCGTGAAGCTAAGGTATATCACAGATTTATGATTTCTGCAGCTGAAAACATTTGAATTACATCCTTACTTAAGGTTCCCTTGTGTGATCTCTGATTTATTTAACAATCAATGGGGCTTAAAATCACCCAGTAACATGTGACAAGATATAAATAGATTAAACGTATTCATAATAATGCTACAGGAGCAGTGAAATACTGATGCAATTCTGTTTCTTTTTTTTTATTATTTCTCTTTGTCAAGCACTCGTTGCATTTGCAATTACTGTCTTACATTTTGCTAATTTTTACTGTATAGTAACTATTTGTGGAATTAAAAACTTGTAGGCGGAGATGAGCAACGCAGAGGAGGCAACATCGATGGAAAGACACGAATTTGAAATCACTGATGGTGATGCTTTCATGTATTGAGCCAAATGCAAAATAATGACCGAATTAAATTTGTACAGTCTAGGATGTATCCTAGTTAATGTTTACTTCTCTGTGCATTGCTAGAAGAATTAGTTGTTTCCTTGAACTCTTGATGCTTTAGCTTGCTAGAAGAAATCATCTTACAGTATATATGATGCGATCCTTGTGCGGTGACCTAATTATAAGCATAGAGAAAAATTAGTTTGTGTATGTTGTATTAACAAATTCAGGTTTAACTATATAAAAGCTGGGATGTGATGTACGTTTGGTTTGATGGCACTTTTGATTATCAAAAAATAATAATATTCAGGATTGAGAATGAATATTAAAATACGATGATGATTGTATAGGTAGAATTTAATTGCACGTAATATTGCAGGGAGGCGTCTAATTTTATTGCACGTCCTTCTTTGGATTTGGAGTATGTTATGATGGGATCATAGAGTTATTTTCTAGTTGTTACATGATTTCCTGTTACTACTTACTAATCGTAGTACTCCTATGCGTTGAATTCAAAAGAAGTAAAGAACTCAAAAAAAAAAAAAATGCCTGCAAAGAATTGGTTAGAGCTTGGAATAGAGAATTTCTCAAAATCGGAGCTAGTTGAGCCTTTGTAGATTAGACTTGCATTTCTAAAAGATAGACTGCATCTTTTTTTTCTTCTTTGGACTATGAATCAGTCTATTATGTTTATGTCAGTAATTAATTTGGGTCTAATTATCAAGACCCATTAATTTTTATGAGAAATTCTGCGATGAGAATCAATTTTAGAATCGGATTTTAATCACAATCGTACATTTTCAAAAAAAAAAATTTATTCATTAGTATTCATGAACGGTTGTGATTAAAGGCCGATTAAAAATTGATTTTCATGGCAAAATTTTTCTTATTTTTTGGTACACTGTTGTTTAAGGTCTATCAAGACCGTGTTCATCCAGAAAATAGCCGAATGATACGTGGGCAAGTTCCAATCGACGCATGAGCAGCCACGTGCACATGGCCCCAATTCAAGCGGTTCCATTATTTGATTATTTCCATGTTTGGAGATTCTTCTAAACCTTCAGATTAATAATTGAGCCCAATAGGTTTTCTAATCTAAACATTGCAATTTGCAAATAGTTCTCTCTTTTTGCTTGGAATGGAGAACGCAGATGGAGCGAGAGAAAGGAGAAAATTGGAGATGGTGCAAGAGACCTTGCAACAATTCATGGAGGAAAGGAAGTTGAACAGCGCAACTGAAAGTAAAGAGCGTGATGAAATGGAGGAGGATCTTCTTCTTTCTAGATTGCTCTCTAAGGTAGATTTCAAGCATTTCCTTTTCATCATTGTCTTATATATACATGCAATATATAATTATTTGTTTATTTATTTCGGAGAATTGATATGATCTCCCGAAAGAGAGACAAGCAGACTTACTGATTTGTACTTGTCAGATCAGGTTCCTCTTGAGAAAAACTTTTGACCACATTTTCTGATAGATTGTTAGTGTTTCACTGCACAATTTAGGGTGTATTGAAGCATAATTGGTTGTTGACACTTGATCATACTAGTAATGGCCAAAATTGAATTAATTTGAGGCTTAATTCATTTTTTAAAGCAAGTTCTTGCTTCTTCTGGGTATCCTTTGTGCAGGGAAGGAGTATTTAGAAAAAAGATTATGCTTCAATAGCTATCAATTTACTGATTTTTAGCATTATGGTAATTGGTTTATATATTTATATACTGTGCAGTTGGATTCAGTAAAAACTGAACCTGAACTAAATGATTTGACACAAGCAATTAATTGCTCAGAGCCTAGCAGCAGTGAACAGCAAAAGGAAGAGGTGACGGATTTAAAGGAGATAGAAAAGGATATTAAGATAATAAAGAAGCAGAATCGCATGACTCATCGTCTGCTCTCGGCACTGATAATAGTCACCATGGCTTGGCAGTTCGGCGAGATCTCTTTCTTCCTTGCAGTAAAAGATAAAGTCACACACCCAGTAAGATCAGTAGGAGACATGATTAAGAGTGCTTTGACAGGGAAAGAGAAGAAACCGTCGATTGAAGGTGCCTTGGTGCCTGTGCCTCAGCTTGGAGCACCCGAATCACCTAATGGAAGTTCGCTTTTGTTAGCACCTAAATGACAGCGATTGAATCTGGTGTCATGAATTTTATCCTTCAAATTGGCAATCATGTATGTTCTTTTTTCTTGTTGTTTTGAAGAGGTGCAAAACCAGCTGCATTTCTCGTTTTCTATTTTGGAGTTTGTTGTTCAAATATATTCTGGTTCAAAAGATGAAGTCTATAATGTTTGGCTCTGTACACAAGTAAAATATTTTGGCTATTCCTTATTCCTTGTATAGTTGTATTAAGAAACGAATTGAGTATGTCTAGAGACCAAATATATCTTTATCCCTAATATATTTTTGGCGATCTTTGAATATGCACCAATTGGATTTTCTCATGTCGATGAACACAAATAGGACACGAAAGCAAAATCATTTATGATAATGACGGAATTAGCTAGTGGATTTTGAAGGCCTCAGCCCTCAATAATGGAGACAGCGCAAGGATGTGAAAGTCATTTGATACTTCCCTCGATTCAAAAATTTCAATAATTTGACGAAGGATAACTTGCATTTTGAGCTTCCAAATGCTCGTTTTTCCACCAGATGTTCATTTTATTAGGATCGATGTCGAGATTCTAAAATTAATTCCAACACAAAGAATATTTGCACAGAAAAGTTAAATTGCAGTAGGTGGCCAACAAATTGGGTGGCTAACCTAATCAAATCATCATAAAATTGGGTGCTAAATCAAGTCCAATCAATATAACAAGAAAAATTCAAAATCCATAGAAGAAATCAATGACAACACGCAACAAGGAGAACCACTTTTAACCAAAAGCCCCTCATCAGTTCCATGAATTCTGAGAACCATTTTTGCAAAGTATTAACCAAACTTCCCTTCATAAAAATGCATAACCAAGCACCTTGACATAGGTGAAAAACAACCAAACCACAACTCAGATCTGTCTGAGGCTATATTAAAAGCCATGAAGCAAAGAAAGAAAGAAAAGAGACCCCCAATAATATCACACCACTAGCACCTTACATAAAATTTCATTAAGATGCATGTTGCTTAAGCATAATTGAGGCGGAATATGTCATTCTGCACATAGAAGCTCCCCTGAGGTGTGGGCATCAAGTGAAACATCTGCACAAATGCAACAAAAAAGAAGGGTATGATTAGATTTTTATACACTTGTGCAATTGCATAGATAAAGGTCTAAAAGGCGACTTGCAGTTAGTTTCAAATGCCTTGCAAAACATGAAATGCAATGCCAAATACCATTCCAGAACACAACATAGAAACATGGAATCACCAACACAACAGATTTCAGAATAGGTTTAATTTCAGTTATATGCAGCGGTTACTAACAAAAAGATTAACATAATTGGATTTAATATTTGTGTGCAATTGCATAAATAAAGATAAAAGGTCACTTGTAGATAGTTTCACATGCCTAGCAAATTGGAAATGCAGTGCCATTGTGCCAAATACCATATTCCATAACAGTACAAATTACAGAGCAATAAAAAATCTAGAAAAGGTAGAATATCAATTATATGCAACAAATTGTACTGAATAAGAGCAATCATATACACAGAATTTTCTAAAGTCAACATATAGATCACAATTGTATATTATATAGAGAGCAATAAAAGAGAACCCTCATGAAGTGTTACAATCCAGTACAAAAGGAACAAGCTGATCTGATCTATATGAAACCCTAGATTGTAAAAGTAAAGAAATATACGAAACCCTAGACCTCAGAGTTTGCCTACTTGAAAAAATAATAAGATAATAATAATAAGCATTAAAAAAGTGGGAAACGGAAAGATCGAGTACCTGGCTGAACTTGAGAGGATGCTGCTCGCCAGCGAGCTGAAGCTGGCCGCTGACGAAGACAATCATGCCACCCTGGGGACCGGAGGGCTGGCAATCGACGGTGGAGATGACGTGCGCGCACTGATCGAAGGGCAGCGAGGTGAGCTTGGCGGCGATGGCGGGAGCGCCTTGGATCTTGGCGCCTTCGAAGGTCAGCATGGATCCGTCCTGGTAGAGCCCCACCAGATTCGCCCGGTTCGAGTCGAACGTCCGGTAGTAGTGCTCCACGAACGCCTTTGCTACTGAATCCGGATCCATTACGCCCGCTTTCGGTTTGGTTGGTTGGTTTTAGGAGGGAGGGGGGTTTGGTTTTGTTTTGTTTTGTTTTGATTCAGCGTTGGGTTCACGCGGTGCGGATTTGGGGATGATGGTTTTAAAGGGAAGAGGCGGCGACAGGGGAAAGGTATCCTCTGCCAACCTTTTGAGGTTGGTAGAGGGCCAACTCTTGATCCGAGCCGTTTGATCTAATCTCGACGGTTAAGATTTTTCGGGCCTATCAATCTCAGTTACATGCACGGGGCTTCCTTAATCGTTGAGATTAGATCTAACGGTTTAGATCGGAAGTTGTCACTCTACCGACCTTAAAAGGTCGGTAGAGGATGTGATTCCGGCGACAGGGGGCGGATGGAGAAAGTGGGAAATAGGGATGCGGGTTTGGAAACTTCTAGATTGCCCCCCTGGAATATCATCATATATTTGTTTCTTGTGTCCTAAAAATATGAATTTCTCAATATATTATACCATACATACATCCCCCTGTAAAATATTGAAAAATATACGGAACTTTGGACCATAATCAACGTTCAAATCGTTACTCAAAAAAATTAACTTTTGGGAAATCTTTATTCCTTTTACAGAATTTCATCGCTGTTCTTTCCTGTCCTAAAATTATGCTGGTTCTTTTTTTTTTATGTTACTCAAACTGGAACTCTGATTCTATTTGAAAAATCCAAACGTAAAAAATTATCGAGAAAAAAAGATCAAATTTTTTTAAGTGATTTAAAAAAATTATAACGTCAATTATTATATTGTATATTTTCTGGTATCACATGGTCGTACACATAATTTCCCTTTAATTCCTTGATATTGATAGACATATGTTCAGAATAGACGATGGAAGCAGCAATATTAAAATAAAATTGTAAAATTGCTGATAAAAGGGTTACAATTACTAAAAAAATTTCATAAATCAAGAGAAGAACCATTAAGTGGAAAAATATTATAATTGGAGGCGTGTTAACCAAAGCTAATAATCGCAATCAGTTTTTTAAACAATCACAAGTAATCATATGTTAAAAATAACAAGTGCGTTAATCATCTAATACCAAAAATAGAAAATATTGGACCCCCTTTCCTTCCACACAAACCTCATTGTTTCCTCTCCTTCGCACTTGCTATAAAAATAAGTTGAATATGCAGATAAAATTCTGAACAAGATGATGAATTTATTTTTGTATGGAGCCTTAGATATCCCTACAATTAATTACATATGTGTCCTATATAACGGAAAATCTGAAGCAGTCATAGTTCTCAAACATATACTGGGGACCCTGCAAAATCTCGCGTCAAGCTGACCAATGTATAGGCATCAAAACAATATTACAAAACCATGCAGCAAAATTAATCTCAAATTACAAAATAGTAAATTGGGTGGGGCTTTACATTAAACAAAATAATACGGCGGCCCATAAAAAATAAATAAGAAAACGGCCCACAAAAATAATATAGCGGCCCAAAGCAAACAAACCATATCGGGTCCTGACCCAGAGCCGACATGGAGCCAAGTCCAATAGCCAATGTGGCTCGGGCGGATCAGACTCGAGCTTGATCCCGACTAGACCCAACACCGAGTGACTTGACCCGGCTTAGCCGCGTAAACGACTGCACATGTGGCATCACCCCATTGGCTCAACTCTTTACCATTAATGGAAATAAAGAGAAAAGGAAAAGAGAGGGAGCAGCTACCTGACGAGGAGCAATAGTGCCTCCGACGAAGTCAGAAGCTACGCCACCAACTCCGACCACCTCAGTCTCAACCAATCGCACCACTTGACAGGCGGCGCTCTCACGATCCCAACGAGATCAAACAAAGCATGGATTGGCTGAGAACAACTCCAATTAGCGAGGGAAGGAGCTCACTGCCTGGAAAAAGGATGGTGAAATTGAGCTGTCGCAAAGGTGAATTGATGCAATTGAATGGTAATGTAGCTTGTAGAAGGAACGAATTACATACCTAGACAATCAATTTCGCTGTTGAATACTTGTGAAGACGAGTGAGTCGAGACAGAAGCAAGCAACAATGGCGACAATGCTCAAATGAAGAAGAAAGGTTTGGCGTACAGCTTAAACATGATATATACACTTAACCTCGATTAAAGAGCATGCACAGATGAAACGTGAGCTCTCTGGTGCCATCACAATTGGATTTTTCCGGAACTGGACATCTCCAGTAAAAAGGAGGGAAAAAGACAGCTAAAACGCAAGCAATGGAGGGGACAAACAGTACCATGCCTCAGCCTACACTCTGAAAAGAACTTTCTAGCCTGGGCCTGTTGGTACACACGCTTCGATGACAATACCGGTAATACCGAAAAATCAGATACCGCCACCCTCGCCTGTACGATGGCCGGTAGGGTTTTAAAAACAATGGGTTATATGCTTATATATATATATAAAGGTTGGTTTGTGCAACTCAAAGCAAGAAATAGGAAATTTGTGAAGAGGGAAAGGAGAGGAGAGGGAGAATAGGTTTTGAAAAATAATTAATGGGGTTTTCTGAGGAGAGCAAGTAAGAAAGGGAAATAGCTTAATAGGCCAATAAATGCTTGCCATGTGAGGCCCCTTCTCACTTATGAAATAAGAACCTAGAAATTTTCTCTTTCTTTCACTGACTTTGGGTCCCACATTCTTGTCTTACTTGGTTGTCAAGCGGACTACGTCATCACGCGATCGTATCTTCATGAGGGGAAATCCTGACCGTCTTATTTTGGATTAGAGGGACCCGTGCATGTGCTATGAACTGGAGCGAGCAGATAGATGCAATAGTTGCTATTTGCACCGAATTGTGACAGAGACGCTCTCTTTTTTTGGAAGCTAATTAAGAGGTTTATCTTGTTCAAAAAAATAAAAATAAAATTGGAGAGGTTTATACTGTGAAAAAAATTTGATTTTATTTTACAAGTGCTTTAAAATTATGAATTTTTGAACCTTGAAATTTAAAAAAAAGGGACAAGTGACAATGAGATAGAAAATAGTCAAGTATTAGCTTGTTTTTTAACATGGACTTAAATCTAATTTATTCATTCAAAATGATGAATGTTTGTGACTGATTAGAATTTGAATGAAGGGTCAGATTTGAGTCCATGTAAAAAAAAATATTCATGACTCGATTACTCAATTTTTATTATGTATACGTGATATTTTTGTTAATTTAAAAATTAAATTTGTTATTATACTAAAATATGATTTTTTATTTGTCACACCCCACGCCGACGCACCGACACACGGGGCACGACGGTGGAACGATATCTTCTACATCCATCCGACGGCCCATCAATCTACGTCGCAAGCAGAAAAGGAACAAAACGGATGTCAGCTACAAAGCTCAGTAACCGGTTATTTAACGACGCAACTTCTCTATATTAGTTGATAAAGAAAATTAAACATGACTGGATTAATCCACATAACAAACCATACATTTCACGGCGATAATCGGATCTAGATTAATCAAATCAAGTCAAGCATACAAAGTTCCCCTTACTTGAGTGGCAAAAGGGGCGTATCCCTAACCCAAGTGGCAAAAGGAGACCATCTCCTAACTTGGGTGGCAAAAGGGACGCATCCCTTACCCAAGTGGCAAAAGAGGATTCCAAATCCGCATACACAAACAAATTCATAATCTAGGATTCTAAATCCGATATCCCGCAAAACATACCACATACGAGCATACACATGCAAGCAAAGCCAAGTGGTAATCAAATCAAGCAATACGAAACTAGATATAGAGAAGTCCGGTAACCTGACTGAGTGATTTAGTGCACAAGCAAATCAGGATGACTATAACTGCGACGTAGAACTCGAATTCCAAATGGCTGACTATTCAAACCCAAGGCGGTATTCAAAGTTTGTTAGGGAGAGAGAGAAACAAAAACGATATACGAAATGAAATAAAATGAGGCTGGGGTCTATTTATAATGGAGGTTTGGCTAAAATAGTAAATATTCTAGATTACTTAATGGCTAAGTAAGCAGAAAGGAATTACTTAGCTACTGTTTCTGAAAATATTAATACTGTTTATAAAGATATTGGAGCCTATTTATAAAGATATTAATTATATAGAACTATTTATATAAATATTGATTGTTTAGCTCCTAAAAATATGGATAAGATCAAAGAGATATTTTCAAATAGATAAGCATGGACATTTTTCAAATAGGACTTTGAAGTATTGCAAACAGGTCCTAAAATTCAGGAATGTCACATTATTACTTTTTAATTTCAAACAAAGTGATTGAAAGTCTTTGGACGTGATAATTAGTACGATTTTTGTTTAAGAGCCAAGTGTGGTCCGGCATTCATTAAGATCTAATTATTGAAAATGGTGACTAGCTTGACCCAGAATTGGATTTAGAGATAAAATGCTTCGACCTTATCTTAAGCAAATGATTTTTCTCATGTAGAATTGGTTTATTTTGGATTTATTCATCAATCCTAATGCCTTACGTAATTAGAAGAGAGATGTTTAAGGACGATCACTAGGCTTAATAGTTGGACATAATAGAATTAGGGAAAAGGCGGAAATTATGGATTTAATGGAGCAAAAATTAATACTATAATTGTGTTTTGAAAAGATGAGTTAGAGATAAAATTATTATCACTTTTAAAAAAATTGAGTTATGTATATTTACAGACTATCGTAAGAGCTGGCATTAGTTTGGGGCTGGTGAAGAACAGAATACAGAACGTCTGATCTTGATTACATGCTATAATCTTATATTGAAATAATATTTTGAAGAATTTGAAAGTGCTTATCTTATGTATTGGATAGTGAAATGTCATAATTAAATGGTTAAAATTTGATTATGACTCAAACATGACACGTATAGAAAAAATGATTATTTATTTTTTTGAAAATGACTACATCTGGCAACATTTGTCTATTATCATCTAGTATAAAATTATTAAAAAATTTTCCTACTTATGTCACTGTATAACACTGTCATCTCTCATCAGATGGATGCATTAAGAATTCAAAGACAAAATTTAAAAGCTTTCAGATTTTAACAGTATTATTCTTTTCTTAATTCATACTTTTTGTATTTCTTTCTGCACCTCGCTGAATTGTTGCTCTCGTTTATTTATTAATTAATATGTGACGGCTTGATATGATATAATATGGTATGATATTAGCGCAATACATTTTATTTTTCAAATCCAATCAACAAATTACAAAGTACAGAAAGAAATTTGTTTATTATTTGAGGGACATCACATATATCTTGCCTGTATATTTATTTAAAGCAATCTCTAATCGGGCAAGAAATATTTATATATATAATTATAAATATTAAATTTCTTGTCTATGTACAACTCAAGAGTTTTATTCTTCAACAGCATTTTCTTTTTTTATCTGTGGTGCTATTTAGAATTTTTTTTTTCACTTGCCCTAATGTGAATTTGAGAGACAAATCAAACTCATGTAAGGCTCAATTCACAACTATTTATGCAAGTAATTAAATTATTTTGTTTGTACAGTTCATGTCTGATTTTTTTTTGTAAATCAATAATTTAATTAAGCCGTAATTATCATCTTAATTTAGGATAAATCTTTTTTACCACAACGGGCGAAACCTATTTGTCAAATCTTTGCCCCCCTATATGAATATCTTGGTTCCCCCCTTGTAAGGGACAAATTGTAAAAGGAAGAAAAAAAACATAATTGTAATAACTTTATTATGAATTTGATTGGTTTCTTAGAAGTATGCTCCTCTCTAATATAGTTGATTAGAGGATTCATTACCATAACTAGAGATTGTTACAGCTATAATACAAATAAGTTAAAAAAAATAAAATTACAAATAAGTTAAAAGAGGAAATAAAATTATCAGTGCAAATCATATGCTCTTTAATTATTTGATTTGACAACTCATTCTTCCATAATTGGTTTTGGCAACTGATTGTTTTAGATTTCAGAACATTGTAGTTTGTAAGAGAGGAATAAATTTGAGCCGATACTTTTTTGGATAAATAGGCAGAGGCTACCTAGTACAACAACAACAAACGGGAAAAAAAAGAAATAAAAAAAAAACTAAAAGACACGCTAGAAGGCTGCTTCACAGGGAAGTGCTGCCTTTGCCCAAAAGTCCAAAACGCTGAAGCTAGCAGAGAGGAATAAATTTGGGCCGATACTTACCAGGTTTTAAATTTTTTAGGGAAGGCTGAAAATGGAATTCCACAATTATGGCGTATGTCTCGCCTACCCTCCCCCTAAATCTGCCCTGCTGCTTATATCATATCATATCATATCATTTGAATAAATAAAATTAATTAATTAAAGACAGGGTCCCCAGATGGCGAGAATTTATTGGTTCCTTCAACATTCCCATTGTTTTCTCTCTTATTAATTGAAGAAATTTTTAAATCCAAAGACTAGTAGACTACCCTCCTACTAACCCTTTATAAATAGCTCTTCTTTCTACAAACACTACTCCCTCTCCTCTCAACTCTAACAAAGAAACAAAGATAGAAAGAAAAGAGAAAGATAAGAAAATGGCTCTTGAATCGTTGCCATGGGGTGTAGGTGTAGGAGACTTTGCAATGGATGGTTTTGGGTCTTTTCGGAGTCACAATAATAACAACAATGATTACTATTCTCAGGTTACTTATGTCTCTTTTTAATGTATTTTTTCTTTGAAAGTTACCATTATTTGTTGGTTCTCTTAGAAGCACAGTATTTTGTATTGGAATTTGCCATGACAAGACGAGAGAGAAAATTATCACTTACGTTCTTTTTTTTTAACTTAATTTACTTTTTTCTCAAACTTTGCTTTTGTTGGGTAGTCACTGTTTTGAAAAATAGTGAAAGAAACAGAACAACACACACAGATGCTATTTGTCACTTTACTGAAAGCGTGATTGTTTATGCTTTCCTTTTCAAAAAGAAGAAATGGAAGCAAAAGGGGGAAAAAGATCAACAATTTACCTTCCTGATTAGCTCAATTTTCCGATAGTAACATATCATTTGTGGACAATAATGAAGAATTTAATTATTATAGATATATATCTAACTCAACCTTTGGTACTGAACAGAACACAGAGGAACTGAAACAGAAGCTCCTTCAAACTACACTCGAACTTGAGACCCTTCGAACAACCGCAAAAGAGGAGATGAGAAAAAAAGAAGAGAACATAAACAAGCTAATCCAACTGTTGCGGCTTTTTCGTCATTATTCCCCTCGAAGGAATTTCTCGAAGAACAATGGGAACGTAGCCTTAGATTCACCTCCCTTAAGGTTTCGATCTCCATGGCGGGTATCTCTCAACACAAGAGAGCCCTATAAAGAGTCGCTACTTAAAGAAGTTTCTTAATTTAGCGGGTCCTTTCTTTCCAATAGGCGCAAGCCCCTATTGTTAATTACCTCATAGTTGCCTACGAGAACCTCTGATTAAGGGACATAAAGGGTATTGATGTAATGGGCTAAGAAAATGGATTTATGGAGTGCTATTATTTGTATTAAGGAGACCTTAATTGATGGTACCAGACCTAATTGACGGGACCCAATTAAGGATCGCTAAACTACTAAAAGGGTTTGAGGTTTAGAAGAGGTCTTCGTTGAAAAGGAAGCCTTCACTTGGAGTCGTTTTGGAGTCGTTTTTAAGTTTTACAACCTTCAGGGGCATTTGGCGCCACTTGTGAAAGTTGGTTCTTTTACAACCCTCGGGACATTTGACGCCACTTGTGAGAGTTGGTTCTCGGGCCATTTGGCGGCACTTGTGAGAACAAAAGGGAATTTTACAACCTTCGGGGCATTTGGCGCCACTTGTGAAAGTTGGTTCTTTTACAACCCTCGGGACATTTGGCGTCACTTGTGAGAGTTGGTTCTCGGGCCATTTGGCGGCACTTGTGAGAACAAAGGGAAATTTTACAACCCTCGGGGCATTTGGCGCCACTTGTGAAAGTTGGTTCTTTTACAACCATCGGGACATTTGGCGTCACTTGTGAGAGTTGGTTCTCGGGCCATTTGGCGGCACTTGTGAGGACAAAGGGAAATTTTACAACCTTCGGGGCATTTGGCGCCACTTGTGAAAGTTGGTTCTTTTACAACCCTCGGGACATTTGGCGTCACTTGTGAGAGTTGGTTCTCGGGCCATTTGGCGGCACTTGTGAGAACAAAGGGAAATTTTACAACCTTCGGGGCATTTGGCGCCACTTGTGAAAGTTGGTTCTTTTACAACCCTCGGGACATTTGGCGTCACTCGTGAGAGTTGGTTCTCGGGCCATTTGGCGGCACTTGTGAGAACAAAGGGAAATTTTACAACCTTCGGGGCATTTGGCGCCACTTGTGAAAGTTGGTTCTTTTACAACCCTCGGGACATTTGGCGTCACTTGTGAGAGTTGGTTCTCGGGCCATTTGGCGGCACTTGTGAGAACAAAGGGAAATCTTACAACCTTCGGGGCATTTGGCGCCACTTGTGAAAGTTGGTTCTTTTACAACCCTCGGGACATTTGGCGTCACTTGTGAGAGTTGGTTCTCGGGCCATTTGACGGCACTTGTGAGAACGAGAAATAGAATTCTTTGGACGAGGGGGCCCGTAAAAATTCGATTTATAAGTCATCTAAGGTCGATCTCAACCCTAGGGAGGGACTTTTCCTCAAACGTAGAGGTTTTGGTTTTGACCTTTGGGTTTCGTATTTTGACTTTTAATTTTCTGAGGTTTCACTTTGGATATTGATAATTTTTATTCACTTTGACCTTTTGCACTTCCGGTTTCTTTTTAGATTTTTAGACTAATTTGAAAGGTACATATTTTGAAAATATATTTCTTGAAGTTAATTGGCTATCGAAAGTACTCAGCTTTTGATTTTATAAATTTCATTTAAAAGATACAATTGATTTATTTTGACTTTGTAAATTGTGAGAATAATATTCTTATTTGAAAAATATTTGATTTCGAAGATACTATATTTGGAATTCATATTTCAAAAGTACTTAGTTTGATTTTAGAATTTTATTAGTTTTCTAATATTTATAAATTTCATTTTTAAAGTGAAAATACTTCAAAAATGCAAAAAGGCCGCTACTTTGACATAATTTCATATCAAAGTATTAGTGAATTTGGTTTATTTTGATTTTTAGGATTTTATGTATATTTTATTTGTATTTTTCTGAGTTTTCTATTATTTTTAAAGTGATTTTCAATATTTCTGCTGACGTGGCACTTCTTGATTGGTCCACCTCAGCCAAGGATGTTGACTGAGCGCTGACTGGGCTTGCTGACGTCACGACTACGTTTGAAGATCGTTGGCTTTTTTTTAAAAAAAAAGGTGTTTCATGTAACGGGTTGCTGACGAGATAAATGACCCATTGGCCACAGAAGATCAAACAGATCGATTAGGCGCCGAAATTCATCTGAAAGGGACGGGCTTCATTCCTCGTTAATGGGGGCGCAAAATAACGGGTCCGGATCCGTTAACTTCTCCGGCCATCGCGACTCTAGTGAAGGGTACTCACGGCATCGTGAGGCAGAGGGGAATACACTGGCGGCCTTCATATTCGTTGCGTTATTCTTGTTGGGTAGGAGGACGGAAAGCTTCGTGTGGCAGCGAATGCTACAATTCAATTAAGTCCCTAAACTTCCATTTTTGTGTCTTCTGATGATTGTCATTACTATTATCGCCTATATTCACTTTGTTAGTGCTAAGATGGAAAAGGGAGTACAGGTGTATGCTCAATTAAGCTTGCACTGCTCTAATTTGGCGAGAAAGCCAAGTGTTGGTACAATAAAGAGGGGATACAATACCGATAGACGTGAGCACGGTCTTGTTAGTACCAAAGAAGGT
The DNA here is from genome assembly GCA_028095005.1 of Rhynchospora pubera. Classification (NCBI taxonomy): domain Eukaryota; kingdom Viridiplantae; phylum Streptophyta; class Magnoliopsida; order Poales; family Cyperaceae; genus Rhynchospora; species Rhynchospora pubera. The sequence goes on along the minus strand of CM051462.1, from coordinate 107,102,627 downwards.
GTTTACAATGTTAGAGTAATGGAAAGAGCACGCTAACGAACTCAATTTATGACTACCTATTTAATTTACGGCTCATCACAATTAATATTGGCAACGAAAGCTTGGGTGCTGACACTATCAATTGAGAAGGGAATTGAACACAATTTCTTGTGTTGTAACATGAAATTGTTTTCGTGCACTAGTCATCCAGGAAATAGTTATATGTATGTCTTAATTACACTTTCTCTAGTCATTTGGGACTATATATATATATACGGGACTACTACAGAAGCAAAAGCAATCAATTGAATTGACAAAATTGGTAGACTATATGACTTCCATACATGCTAACATCAGGTGTTTAAAGGCTTCTGACAAACTTTATCTAGCCTTATACCGTTTGACCTTTACTCCTTTACAATCATTGTCAGAACAAGCAAATTAAATAGCAAAAAAACTATGTATGATGCTCCAACTAAGTACATACTATCATTGCAGCTTGATTATGCAGGTGCAATGTTGCAAATATCAAACTTAACTGCTATTAGGAGCTCAGATTACCATAAGCTGTAAGAATCAGTTCTTATTCAAGGCATTGAAACTTACTAAATTCTGGAAACAAACCTGACGAGCATAAGTACTTTTGTATAGAAGTCCCTCTATTTTACTTATTCATACCAGACACGATTTGGCAGTTTATTTCAACATTTTAAACTCAGTCTGGTTCGGGTATAACACAGAAAAGATAAATCGTTGGCAAATTTGCACAAAAGGACCTGAGGTTTCATCGAATTTACTCTATGATACTTATGTTTATCAAACAAACTCAAATAATTCTAGACATGCACAATTTAAAAGATTAAAACTTTTCAAGGGAATCTGCCACAACCTTGGACCCTAAGGAGTCAAAATCCTAGAATAATTTTGGCAGCACTTCCCCTAGACCCCCTCTTATTTTGGAGATTTAAACAGCTCAATTGAGATAGTTACTCGATTGAACATGCTTAAACCCGGTTCACCAAGGTGGCAGAGCCTCCTAGCAAACCAAAGAGGGGGTCCAGCGTAAGAGCAAAGCTCCATGCCAGTTTGATATGGCCACCATGGAAGCATGACTTCCTGGCAGCAAGAACAGACACGTTTAAGTGCCCTTTTATATATGGAATTCAAATTAAAGCAAACAAGATGATGATTCTAAACAATATTAGTTTCTTTATTTCGAATCTTGAAGATCGCCATGGGAGCATAGCTTCCTGGCAACTTCTCTCTTTCAACATGCATGTACAGGAACTGCCTAAAAGAGGAAGAGAAAAGGTTCAAGAGGAGGCTAGGTTTGTTCTTCCTACAAGGATTAACTTACCATTGGAGCGGAACTTCATGACAAGCTTTTATCGTTATGCTAAACGATCAAGAAAAGTGTACCAAGCTATTCTCATCAAGAAAACACTAGCGAATTGGTCTCCTCAATCTTGATCAGGATGATCGCCATGGAAGCATAGCTTCCTAGCAATCTCCTTCTCAAATCGAGCAGATCCAAATCCTTTTTAAGGCATCCCTCTGTTAATCTAAACATAAGGCATTCAATCAAAGGTATCAAACTATCAGGTCAAAAGCAATTCAAAGAAAAAAAGAAGATCCTACGCGTGTTTATCAAACAAGCTCCGATTTCATTTCAAAATTGCATCGAAATTGCATCCAATTCGCTCGTGAGAGAGTGTAGATTACACCTAAAAAAAACCTTCTACACTCTCAGAAGCGTAAACCTACCTTCAATTACAGATGATTTCTTCTTCTTTCTTGCTTCTCTTACAATGCCTAACAGGTGTTTGCTAAAATGCCTATCCTAAACCTCTCTTCCTTTCTTGAAAAATATGGTGTGCCGTGCCTTCTCCTCTGTGAAATTGGGATCCCTTTTTCTTCTCTTGGTCTGGTCTTTATATAGGCGAGACCTCTGCCTCATTTCCCTTCTAGGTGCAGTGAACCAGCGATGGAGTCCGGTGGTTATCGCCTCTTCTTTCTAACGATTTCTGTTGGGGATAACTCTTTCCTATTCTTTTTCCTTTCTTGGTAACTTTTGGTGTACTGTGCTCCATTTAGCTGCCCGTGGGACCCAGCAGTTTGATGTACTTTGTTTTTGGTGTATTCCACGTGCATATCATTGTTTGTTTGAAGAGGTCAATCTTCCTTTGACCAGCGACATTTCACTCTGCTTCTTGCCTGCACTTGGTCTTTGTGATCCACGCAATGCTTCAATAATTGCTGCACATGGTGTTTGAAGCTCCTGGTGTAACTCTCTTTTAGTTTAGGCATGGGGGGGAAATTTTGAACCATTCTCCGTCTCTCCAGTTCTTTCAGTACTGCTCACCTCCATTTAGGCGTTTTATTGTTTCTTTTCTAAGCTGTCAAGAGCAAATAATTTATTTGGGGCACCTCTTGGTTGTATTTTTTTATGAAATTTGGTATATGAGCTCAGAAAATTATGTAGCATTTGATGGTGACAAAATTTTCGTGAAAAGACCCCCCAGAGTATTTTATTTATTTTGTGCAATTTTGAGACTTTTCTTGCACATATGATGGACTTCTGCACTTTTTTTTTGTGTTGCAAAGCCATCATAAATTTCTACTTTTCTTGCTGGATTTTTGGGTATTTTTCCAGGGTTTTTGTCTTCCATTTGGTATTTTTCTTCAATTCTCAAAGTCTATGAGCTCCTTTATTCTTTATGGGTTTTATTCAATTTCCATGAATTTATGGCCATATTTTGAGGTTCAACAAATGCCCCCCACCAGGATTATTTGTGACAACCTTGGGGGAACAAGTTATCCTGGTGGTAATCTTATCATTCCTCCCTTCTTCTCTTTTCTTTTTTTTTTTCTTCTTCTTTTTTTTTTCCTTGTGTGTGCCACACGCCAGGATACAGTTTTCTTTTCACATTGGATCCTTGACTCATGCCTTGGCGCCTATTTCATCTTCTGCCCGCTTCTTATCCAGGGGAGGGTGCTCTTTTCCTCCACCATTTACTCGCATGCACTCGGCTCTCACCGTTTTGTGCTTTGGCTCATGGTACACCAGACATTGGTCTACACGGCTCATAGGATTTCCTTTGTCTTTTCTTTTTTCTGGAACCGCACGTGTCTCTTCCTCACTGGCCGTTTTGAATGCCGTTGGGGTCTGTCTTCGTATGGTTTTACCGTATGGTGCTGCTATTTCACGCAATTTCTTACTAGCCTTCTGACTGCCTCTTGCACCAATCACCACGCTCCACGTGACCTTACTGTGACACCTCATCACCAATTTATACGACTTCTCACGGCAAGCTGCTCTTTTACTGCTCTGTTCGCTCTCATCCTGATGTTTTCTCAATTTGTTCTCTTCCACTGACTTGCGGGACCTCTCTGTCAGTACACATGTGCTAGTAGGCTTGTGAAACACGCTTCTATTTAAGCACCTCTTCCTCTTCCCTTCTCTCTTACCCCATTGATTCGCTCCTCCTCTTCTCAACTGAGTTATATCTTCTTCTCCTCCTCTCAATTCCCCTCTTTTTTTTTTGTACTCTGCATGTTTCACACCTCATTTCACCTCAATTTCTTCCCTTCATTATTCATCCGAGTCTTGCAATCGAGTATCTCATACATTTTGATTTCGAGTTCTCTTTCTTACTCAGCTATTGGTGTGTTTCTCTGCAGATCTGTAGATGGGGTCACTCTTCTCCGATTGATAGCAAGTTGCATGTTGATACTTCCTCTACATCCAGGTACCTTGTTCTTTCTTTCATCAAATGACCTTCTTGTTTATGCTTTGTTGTTGCATCTAGCATCTGCTGTTACTAATCTTCAATGCTCATGATTTCAGATTGCTATTTCAATCCACAATGAGAGGTGTTTGGCAGATCCTCTTGCTTCTTCTTCAGGTATACTTTCTCATCCTTAAGCTTTTCAGTTTTTTTTTTTGTTTTCTTTTTATTGCATTCCAGATCTGAAATTACCACAATTCGCATTCAAAGTCCAGAGCTTTATCATGCACTCACTGCATACTATCTGATATTTTCATTACTTCTTTGGATTCATTTTGTATTCCTCTATTGCCTCCGATTTTGTTCTTCTTCTATTGTAAACCCCGATTTCACCATTTCACCTTTTGTTTCAACCATGAAATATGCTCTTACTCAACAATCAATAAGTTATGATCTCTATTTCACCCCAACTAGCTTCTGTTTTGCATCCACTCATTCACAAGTTTTAAACTTTACTTATATCGGTGAATTGGTGTTTCAAATCTGTATTCTGTGTAAGCAAATGGCTTTGCAATGTGGATCTGATTTTACCATCTCGTTTCTTCATATTCGTTCTCAAATTAACTTTTCCTTTTGTTTTGTCATGTCTCCTCCTCACTGACAAAATGACAACCACGCATTCTTCATACTCCAATCCTCCTTTATACCTTTTCTCCTACTTATTCTCAGGCCTCATTATCTTGCAACTTCTGACATTCTTATTACTTTTTATTCTGACAGCTTTCTTGAGGATTACTTCAAGCTTCTCAGGAGTATTCTCTCACTGTTCTTCCTGAAGCTCACTACCTCTTCAAATCAGGTCAGTGCATCTCTTTGTTTGATGAGAAATAGCTTGTGAGGTTTGTCCTTGACGACCTGTTCATGTTTTGGCCTTGAGGCTCTTGGTGCAATTGGGTTCAATTTATGTGTTATGGGATTTCGACAAGGCATCTCTTTATGATTGATACTGTCATGCTACAGCCTTCTGTTTGCACTCAATTTTGAACTGTCAAATTGATTAGTCTAGTCAATGCCTGGTTGCTCCTTTGAACTACTGAACTGCTTTGTTTGAAATGTATAAATGGCCGTGAAATTTAGCTACTCTATTCTTTAAGGTTATCTGCTTTTCTCATGACCTGAACAGCTCAGTAGTTTGCATTGTGGTGAATTTATAACTTGCATTTGACTCATGTCAGGGCCTTTATTACAATTGCTACTTTCCCTGAGTTTGAAACTTGCTCCTGAGTCGATGCCATAACTTGCAATTTGCAATTGATGCTCATTTATAACCCTGAGCTATAATTTATGCTCTCAATTGATGTGAATGGTATTTGCCCCTAGAACTATAACCACTGGCTTTGGGTGTATGGTGACTTGTGTTTAAGATATATACACAGGCTATAAGTTTATATAGGATGAGGGATGGTGAGGCTCTTAAGGTTATTTGTCTTGAGTTGCATGTTCTGTCGCCTGTCAAGAGGTATGACAGCTTCAGAGGTTGTCTTCCCAAGCTAGTAGGTTCATTCTCATTTTACGAGACAGGCTATGTGTAGAGTTGAATAAGCTCTTTCCCCCCTTTTTTTTCTTTCTGTTCTCTATTATCTTCTGAACTTTTACTCGGCTCCTCCTTGATTTTAATAAAACTGGTGCTACGGCCTAAAGCTTCATGCTGTACTTTGGTGTGGTATTTACATCACTGTATCAGTTCCATAACATGGTGTTTATTCAGGCGTAACCATTCATATCAATCCTCATTTGATCATCACTCACTTTAGTATCCTCTTCTGATTCCATGGGTTGGGATTTCTGTTTGAAACATTTCCTATTGTGGGCTTGACTAATCTTGCGATAGGCCCACTTCATCTCCTCATTTTTTTACGGCCCAATCGGCATTATAAACTATAAGGCCTGATTTACTTTATTAGGTGACAGCGGCCCACTAGCTCACCCATTCATTTTTCGGCTTATCCATTGGTTCGGCCCATTGATTAATTTAAATTTTATAGATTTCGGCCCAGGCCCATATGTATAGCAAGTTCCGTAAATTTGGCACATTCGTTTGTTATTCCATTTGGGTCTACTACATCTCTTTTGTTATGTTCCCGTATCTGATTCTCAATCTGCTAGGGAGCCCTGCTTCCATGGTGGATACTTCTTATTTGGCTTGGAGTCTTACTCCTATGCTGGACTTATTTGTTTTTCCCCTTCTTTCATCCTCTTTATAATCCATCTTATCCACTACTTCCTTCTTCCTTTGACATCTTATATCCTTTTAGGGGCTTTGCATAATTCATATTCTCGCCAATGGTATTATTAGAGCTATTATTATTATTAATATTATTATTATTATTATTATTTATTATTATAGAGTTTGGTAAAGTTTCACCGGTTCCTCCAAGGGCATCTTCTTTGGCTGAATTTTGTCGTTTCCGATGTTCACTTTTCAGTAGTCATGGCTCCTTGGTCTTGGACTCGATCTCCCAACATGAAGCTTTATGAACCCTCCAATGACACCATAAAAGAGCGTCTCGACGATGCTTTCACTGCTGGTGCTTCCCCCGAAGAGCTCTATGACTTGAGAGTGAGTATGCTAGCGGGTAGAGACTTTTCCATGAAGCGGATTCCTCGTCATGAGCCTACCCAATTCTTTCCTTTAGATGCTCCGGGTTCTCTTTTCCCGGATTTTGATCTCTTTGATGAGATTAATGCCGATGCCTTTACTCGCTTCCCCCAACGGAAGCCCATCATTCAATCCGGGCCCTACTCGGGTCCAGCTGTTCTGACTAGGCCCACTGATGGGTATGGTGTTCAGCGACAGACAGTGAGAGTTTTGACTCCTATTACTTCAGAGATGGCTCAGCCTCCTGTACACCTTCCTGGCATGGCTATGATCAATGGTAGTATGAGATCTTGGGACCCCACTGTGTTCTCTGCTGAGGGGATGTCAGGGAAGACTCCTGGTCAGATTGAATGGACCCAATTTTGTTTGAAGCGATATGGAAGCCTTTTGAAGAAGGCTAGGCTATTCCACACAATAGTGCTCTCACTTTTCAGCTACTCCCGTAGTGCACCCATCTTCCGCGCCTTTCTAAGTAACTGGAATTATGTGACTAACACCCTCTTTGTGGAGGATCGCATGATGACTGTGCTCCTAGAGCAGCTGGAGCAGTTATCGGGCCTCCCTTTCCTTGGTAGGCCCTATGAGGAGTATTCTCCTGTGGATTCGGATTTGTTTGGGGTTGAGCTCGACGGGTCGTGGCGTCATTTGGCCTCGGTCCGCACCCTTTATGAAACATACGATATGTTATACCGTCAGAGGCAAAAGAAGAAGTCAAAGAAGGGTGTTCTTTTTGAGGTTTGGGTTGGTCACTTTGCTGACATGGTGACACCTTCGAGCGAGGGGGCTTCGCCCTTGGATCCTCTTGGAATAGGCAAGCGCACCACTCAATTTGATGGGGTTCCTCCCTCCCTGTCCAGCCTTACCTCTAGGTCTTTGGATGATGAGACATTCTTGTCCGCTTTTCTATCATGGTGGTTATGTTACTTTGTCTTTCCTAGACATCCAGTGGGCATGATACGTCCAGAGGTGTTTGTCATGGCCGGTTTCATGGCTCGTGGTGAGGTTTTTGCCTTGGGAGCACCAGTTTTAGCCAATCTTTTTCGATCACTTCGACTGATAGCTTCCTCACCAGATCCTTCCCATGTTCCAGCAGTGGTGCCTTTTCATTTCCTATTCGGATGGATTCGTGCTTATTGGCCTTCTACTTTCATGACTCCTGTTCTACCAGAGGATCTCCGTGATGAGTTGCCTTTCATGGCAGATATGGCTCATGTGAGTGTTGCGGAGTCCCTTGACGCGTTGAAGGTCCATGCATGGTTTACCCGCAGTCGGACGGTCATCAATCCCTTTCCTCGCTCACGTACATTTTGCAGAAATCTCCCAAAGTATGACTCATACTTTGTAGTGAGGGATGAGATGCGTCCTGAGTCAGGGGATCTTCCTATACTTGCTCAGTCCCACAGATGGGCCGAGTACATGATTGGTATTCGAGAAGGTCTTTTGCCCTATCGTTCAGGAGATGATCTATATGCTGAGCCATATTTTCCTTCTCTTGTGGCACATCAGCTTGGCTATGACCAGTTTATCCCGCGGATGATGATACCTCGCTTTCGTTCGGATCTGGATTGCAACTTACTCATGCATGCCCTTATCTGGAAATCCTATCTTCGCCTCGGGACTGGTACGAAGTTCTGGGTTCCTTTAGCAACCAGGATTGGTGTTATCACCATGAGATTCTTTATATGGTACATTGGCATGGTCGAGGCTTATCATGAGCGCCGAGGTGAGGAGATAGTGAGGCGCCTTTATCCAACATATGGAGAGAGACCCCGCTATTATGATGATCCTCCTTAGGGTCCACGCATTCCTTCTGATTTTAGGGGTCTTGATGGCCACATCCGCTACTTTACTCCAGATGAGGTAGCGATCATCATGCGCGGCGGCTTGTGTGGATTCGCCTTAGGTATCCTTTCTATCATCTTTTTCTCCTTTTTAATTTTCTTTGAACTCATGTTTTGGTCTTGAACTCCTTCTTTGTGCCTTATTTTGTTATAGAGAGAGCTTCCACTCCTTATTCCTCTACTGTAGTGGAGGAGGCTCCTGATGACCCGGTCTTGACACGAGACAATGGGTTCTCTTCTGGCCCTCCCTTGCATGGCATAGGGCCCACTTCTAGTGTATGTGATCACTCTTCTGATCTTCCTCCTAGGACGGCTTCTCCCATCCTTGGTGAGATCTTGCTTCCTTCAATTTTCTTTCTTAAAAACAATGGTCTCCTCTTAACTTTCTCTCTAATCTTCAGGTTCGACTGAGCCAGTATTCGAGTCTCATGTTGACGACTCTACTGACTTACCCCAGGAATCGAACCTAGACTCTATTTTTGACGATAGGGATTTAGATGGTTATGATGTTGATTCCATCTTAATTGAGGGTACTTCTTCATTCTACAATCCCCAATCTGCTTTGCTGTTCTTACCTCTCTTATATTTTCAACTGACTTCTTTCCTTGTCATCCTTTTTAGGAGAGCCCTCTTCGGAGATTCTTGAGACAGTAGCTGACACCGTCCCTACCACTGTTGATCCACCTTTTGAGGCTATTTACGTGCTCCCTATGGACATCACACTGCCTGTTGAGCCTGAGGTGATAGAGATTCCTGATGACCCAATCTCTGCTCCTCCACTATCTCTTGACCCCCCTGGCGGTATGTGAACCTATCTACACTTGTTCCTTCACATCTTTACTTCATCTTTTCTTTGTGTGGCTCTCATGCCTATTCTCCTTTTACGCGCAGTTTTCCTCGTTGATGACGTGGCGAGACTCCTTTGGGAGACTGCTGAATTGTGTGGTGAGACGAGTTTGGGCCGTTGTTCTTTTGACTATGGCTGCTTCTTTTACTTAGGAGGCACAGAGCGTGATTCCACCTTAGAGCAGCTTGCCAACTCATCTGTGATTCCTCTTCGTCACCACCTTTTCTTCCTTACTCACTCTTCTGTTGATCGAGAGTATTCTCGCCGTCTCCGTGCGCTCTCGTCTAGCACTTTGGAGAGGGGTCACGCGGAGTCACAGGTCTATGCTCTTTTGGGGCGTCAGAGAGACCTTCCTCTTCGTGTCGCTGCTTCCCGCCACCAGTATGATCTCATGCAGGCTAGCCGTGCTTCCTTGGCCGAGCTTAACCCAGTGAAGATTGAGATGCTTCGTTTGGAGGAGGAGTTGGCAGAGATCCCTACACAGCTGGAGGAGGTCGTTGCCTTTATGAAGGCAACTTGCTCTGCTCACGACAAGGCCATGGGTGCTGTGAAGTACGTCAGGATTGAGATCGAGCGCCACTCCAAGAGGTCAGTTGAGCTGATCAATGAGATCTATGGTGTGCTCCATCATCTTCATCGTTCTTTTAGAGCTTCTAGACGTGTTGTGAGATCTGCCAGAGACATCTCCTTTCGTTCTCGCTCTCGTCCTTACTAGAGGACTCTAGTCATGGTTTCATTAGGGTTCTATTTTACTGGTTTTTTGGTGGGCTTCTTGGAAGCCTTGTATCTTTTGTCTTTGTCTTTGCATATCAGGTTGTACCAAACGCTGTACTTGTTGTTGAGGATGTTTGTGTGAACTCTTGATCTCTTTTGTTCTATTGGAGAAATAAATTTTGCATGTTTCATGCTTCATATATATCCCTCTTCATGCTTTACTTGTATGGTTGACTTCTGGTGTTTCTTTCTCTTGCGCATGTGTTCGTTTAATATTTCAGGTTGACATGGATAGCCCCGTTGGTCCTCTGCCTCACGAGGGTGAGGATGGACTTTCAGAGTCCAGTGATGCTCCTTCCTACCAGGAGCTCCGTATCACTGGCATTCAGGAGTATCTGCGTACTCCTAGCCCTCCACCTTTCTCCAGAGGTGAATTTTTTTCTACTAATCTTCCTTGTCATTAACTTTTCTTTTCATTCTTTCAACTGATTGTTTCTCATGCTTCATTTCTCCTTTTTCAGCTGTTACGGTGGTGGGACTGAAGGATGCTTTGACCGCCTTACGCTTAGCTTGCAGGGGCACTCCTCTCGTTCTTTCTCCCATTCGTGATAGGCTTTTTGATGGGATCTCCTTGGATATTCAGCCTAACCGAGGAGTTGCTGCGCTAGTGCTTTCTCTCATTGGTGAGTGCCACGGGATAGTGGAGACGCTCAAGTTGGGACACTTAGAGCAGGAGTATATCCGCAGGGGCAGTCATCTCACCTTATGCCTCCAGTCGTTGGGTAGCACCTTTGAGACTCTTACCTCCTTCCATACTAGGTATCATTCTCTCTGCCAGCGATCTATCTCTTCGGTCACCGAGTGGGTGGCCGCTCGCCGAGCAGCACCTTCTTCCTCTACTCGTCACACTGATGTCGGCCGTTGGGAGTCAGATGTAGTATTCTTTCATTCTGAGATTGCGGAGCTTCACTCTCAGCTAGTTCTCTGGTCAGGCTACTACACTGATGCGTGGAGCCGTTGTGCTGAGGCTTTCAGGTACTTCGTTCACTTCCGTGATGAGGAGGAGAGGCGGATGGAGACTGTCCATTCCCGTTACAAGCGCATCATTCGCATCCTTGATGAGGCGAAGGGCAGGTCGTATATGCATAGGAGGGAGGTTGATCTTATAGAGGGCCTTATATAGGGCCATTGGGTATTATTCTAGTTGGGGTTTTGGGCTAAGCTTTGGGGTTTTGATGCTAGCCTTGTATCTTCACCTTCTGGGCCTTGGCTTTCTTTAGGCCTAACATTGAACATTTTGGATTTTATGTTGGCCTTGTATCTCTTATGTTAGGTATCTTGACTTGTTCGACTTGCTTACAACCTTGTGCTTTTGCTTGGTGATATTTGATTTGTCTTTGTGCCCGACTGAATTCTCACGCTCGGGGTTTCCTTGCGTGCTTGCTTATGATGCAACTAATAATCTTTCTTCTTAACATGAGTATTCCATCGTTCTTGCGCCTGATTGGGCTTCTGCGCTCAAGGCTTCTTCTTTATAACTTGTGGGGCTCAAGTAATCTTACTATTGCCACCATTTTTCCTTAGAGATATGGGAATTTGGCCCATACTCATTTTTTATTTTTTCTTTAAGAGTCTAAAACTCACATAAGTTCAATTCCCAATTTAGGTTGGGGTATTTTGGCCCGTCCCTGTATTTCCTTGGGCTCAAACCTACATGGGCCACGACTTCATTTGCTGGTTATTTTCCTCTTCTAAAATCAGCCTTGAACGCTTCCACTTCTCCTGCGCCTCTTTGACTTCATACCGTTTCTCTTGGAGCACTGATTTGAACGGTTTGTTTCCACTTCTTGCCATTACAGCCTTGGCTTTCACACACGTTCACATGTTCACACGTCTGCCATTAACTCCAAATCATAACCTTTCCTATGCCATGCCTATATAAGCGCACTTTTACTTCTTCTTTTCCTTCATTCAAGCTTCCCGCAGTTTTTTTCTTTCTACACAAACTCCCCGATTCATTGCCACCATGTCTTCTCCTCCTTCATCCAAGCGTGCCAGGGAGGCTTCTGGTTCCTCTTCTTTACGTCTGGATTCCACCTTTCCAGACTGGTCCCTTACTCCTGACAACCGCTATCTCTTTCGTGATGAGACCGCATTCCTCTCTTATTATAATGACATGGGTAATGCAGAGAGGCCTGTGGCTGATTGCTATTTCTTTCGTCCTATGCGGAGGATCCCAGTGGAGCAAGTAAACCTCATCAGGGGTTGGCTTGACTCATGGAGTTTGGCTGGCTTGGCCGATTGTGATCAGCCGTACCACCCCAGAATTACTCGCCTCTTCTATGCCAATCTCAGGGTTTCTTTTAATCATTTTGGATCTCCTTCGGCCTCTTCCTATTTATTTGGCCGCTTCTTTCATATTACCGTTGGGGATTTGGCCAATTATTTGCAGGCTGCCAACACCGTTAACGGCTCTACCATTTATGCTTTTCAGAGATGGCCTCAAGGCTTCGGCAGTTATCAGGAATGTCGCCAATGGTTCGGGGTGGCGGCTCTTGATATTGAGAGGGTGTCCACTTTCCATCTGCCCGCTCTCCATAGGTATTTTCTCTTTTTTTTCTCTTTCTTTTGTTTCATTTTGATTCATTCTCTTCTCTTTCCTTATTCTTCCATAATTTTCAGGTTTCTTTTCTTGGTGGTCAATGATATCATCTTTCCCCAAGGAGTAATGACCCATCTTGCCAAACCTGGTAGTCTCTTCTACCTTCGCAATCTGATTCAGAAGCAATGGCCCATCAACTTGGCCCACATGATCCTCTTCCACATGCACCAAGTGGCGACTTCTGATCGGGAGCCACTTCCTTATGGCCACCTGATTGAAGCTCTTATGCTTAGGGCCCGTATTTCTGATACTGATGTAGCGCATCCCTTCAATCTTCTTCTTTCTTTGCCCCTTGTTGGATGGGTTGAATCTTCAATGGACATGCTGGTTCCTGACCCTAATCAGCCTGTGAATGATTACATCTTGCTCCCCAATGCGGCCCCCAATCAATATGGTCCCATGGGTGTTGATTCTCCGTCGGATGATAATTCGGCTATGATGGCTCTTGATGATCCTGCCCCTGTCTCAATCCGAGCTTTTATTAATCAGCACTTTGGGGAGTTGAATGCTCGTTTAGAAGCTTTAGAAGGAATGCTTCGGGTCATTTCTGCCACTCTGAACAATTTGGTGGATGGCGGAGCTGCTGCTGACGGTGGAGCTGCGGCTGCCCCAGAGTAAATGGCCGTCTTGAGTAGTTTTACCCTAGCGCTGTCCCAGTGTTGCCCCAGCGCTATCTTTAGGGCACCTTTATCTTTATCTTTTATTTTGCACCCCCTTTAATTTGCATTAGAGATTATTTCTCTTTAGTGTTGCCTTAGATGTTTAACTTGTATTGGCTTATGCTTGTAACTTCCTGTACTCCTTTTACTATCAATGAATGGCACTTCCTTTATCTGCTCTTTACTTCTCTATATCTTCTTTCCTTTTGAACATCGTATCATGAGATAAGGACACAGTGGAGGTGGGTGGGGGGAGCCCTCAGATACCTTCATAGGGCGGTGCCTTAATGCCTTCAGACGCCACAAAGGCTTATTCTTCATTAGGCATAGGTGTCTCAGAAAACCACCAAGGCTTCCCTTGACACGGCTTCGCGTTCTCCGGGACTCGAAAATCCCATCGTTGACCGCGGATTATAAGATAGGGCAAATATAACATATGAGGAAATAGATTCCTTTTCAAAAACTATTTTCCAAACCATGTCCAGTAAGGGACACGGTGGGAGTGATTGGGGGGAGCCCTCAGATACCTTCATAGGGCGGTGCCTTAATGCCTTCAGACGCCACAAAGGCTTATTCTTCATTAGGCATAGGTGTCTCAGAAAACCACCAAGGCTTCCCTTGACACGGCTTCGCGTTCTCCGGGACTCGAAAATCCCATCGTTGACCGCGGATTATAAGATAGGGTAAATATAACCTAACGGGGTATGTCTCTTTTCAAAAACTTGCCCCTTTATTGGGTTTTGGGTTTTGATTGAAAGGTTAAGTTAAAGTTTTGGGTTTTATTGGGTCCCATCGTTTTGTTGGGCTTTATTCTAAAGTTTTATTGGGTTATGTATATGATTTTGGACTTAATAGGCTTTTATTGTCATGGGCTTTTGTGGAGTCTTGGATTTTATTGGGCTAGGCCTTATTGTAGTAGGTTTTGGTTATTTTTTTGGTAACGTAGACTAAAAGGATGGGTTTTTCAAAACGAATCACTGTAATTCAAAGATACTCCTGCATAGATGCATAGATCACATGTATTCTTATATGTGAGGTGCGGGTGTCTGAAGGACATATTCGGGTAAAGACAGTACACCCTCTTGATATCGCTCCTCCACCCAGTCTTTAAAGGTGAAACATTCCTCCAGATTATGCCCCCAATTCAAGTGGTATGCACAGTATTTAAATCCAATCATGTCACAAGTGCCTTTGGTCATTTTGATGGGAAATCCACATTTCACAGCTAGATCGGCTACTTCCCATATCCTATCTTTTCTGAATGAGTATGGTCGACTCTTTCTCGCAGATAAAGGTATACCTTCTTTAGACTTCTTCTTTACAATCTCACCCTTGCTTTCATTCACGGGCTCTTTCGATTTCCCCTTCCTTTCTTTCTCTCGTGATTGCTCCGAAATTGATTTTGATAGACTTGTTTCTCCTTTTGGAGTCTCCTTCTTTCCTTTCTCTCTCCTCATTTCAAACTCTTCTTGGGTTTCCAAGGACCTCGCTATTTTTCCACCCATATAATCCATCTCTTCGGGATGTCTCGCCTTGTCCCTTCGTAACCTTTCTCTTGCATTCTCTTCTAGTAGCAATTTCGTGTACTCCCCTCGGTAATGTTCTAGCATCTTTTCACTCTTCTTGAATTTTTGACGGAGAGTCTCTACTTCTTCCATCGTTACTCGATACACCTCAGCTATGGTTTGCCAATCTCCTTGTTGCGTTTGTTTAAGATGTACACATTTTTCTCTTAAATCCGCAATCACGCGACCATTTTCTTTAGATTCGTCCTGTAGTGTACCTATCTCATGTTTATAATTCTTAATTTCTTGCTGAAGCCCAATTACTATTTGCCCGTTTACTTCTTCTTCAAGCTTTTTCGCTTCCAATTCACGGCGTAATTTACCGTTTTCTGCCAATAACAAAGTCACTTCACATCTCGCCTCTTGTTTGTATTGTTGTAACCGTCTCCCCAATTCTTCTAATAGAGCTGAGTCACTTATCCCTACCTTTTCAGCGGACATTTCTCCTTTCTCTGACTTATTTTCCTCATTTGCTTTTTCTTTTCTTGATTCCCGTACTTCAGCTTCTATAGTATGACATTCCAGAGCCAATGCTTCTCTTTGGGGTTGTAGGTAGCCTAAACCTTTAGTATTTTTCACTTTTCCATCCACTCCCATCACTCGCCGGGATTTTCCGTTCCACAAATCATGAAAGGTCTTAGCTCTTTGCTTTGAAATTGGGTCTAGGCAACGATTTCTTTGGAAAAGGCTCATCAACCCTTGGTTGTAGTACCCCATCACTTCTATTTTCTCATATTCCTCTTCTTCCTCCTTAAGCCACCTCGCCCAATCATTTGAGTCAAGGAGATTACCCGATGAGTCCGTGCTTTCAACCTTATAGAATAGGATCCCTTTGTGGAATACCATCCTCCCATTCACCTGTTCTGTTTTGGGTGGGATATAGAAGGTTTCCATTTCTTTGATTTGGTAAACCTCCCTTGTCGTGAGTTCTTTGTAATAGCCCATGGGTACTTGCTCAATGGCCATTGAGTCTTCTCTATGATCGTAGAACTCTTCGTCTGATTCAGTGTCGTAGACATGAATCACCCGCTTTGGTTCTTGCCTTTCCTCTTCCAACTCATCTTTTATGTGTATCTTTCCCCTTCGACCATCTTTCTCTTCTTCATCATCTGATGATTTTATATAAATGGGAGTTTTTATGGCGCAGGCAATTTTCATCTTCCCCCTGAGCTTTATCTTCTCCTCATCCTCTTCTCGAGGCACCACTCGCGCCCTTAAAGTTGGGGAAGTACTTCTTTGTGAAGTTGGAGCATAGAATCGATCAATTTCTTCAAGCTCCACCTCATGGACGCCATAATGTTGGGCATCTCCTTTAATCACTTTTTGTTCTCCATCTTGTAAATATTTGACACATTGGTGAAGGGTTGACGGCACAAGCCCGTTCTCATGTAGCCACGGCCGTCCAAGTAGAGCTCGATAAGAAGTATCTGCGTCGATGACGTAGAACTTCACTAATGTTTCAAGCTCTCCAAACTTCATTGGCAACGTGATTGCACCTAAAGCTCGTTCAGAGTTTTGGTTGAAGCCATGTATGAACACATTCTCGTCAGAAAGCCTTCTTCCTCCTAAAGCCAACTGATTTAGCGAGTTGAGAGGTAAGATGTTGATGGAAGACCCGGGATCGACCAACATTCGGCTTAGTTGACTCCCGTTTGTCTTGCCCGTGATGTACAATGGCTTATTGTGATAGGAGGTTCCCATCATGAGGTCTTTGCTTGTGAAGGTTATCTGATTTTCAGGTTCTACATAAAGGGCCTCAGTCATGTGCTTCTCGGCCACATAAGCTTGGAATCTTTCGGGCTCGTTGAGCATTTCCATCATTGTCTCCCGCAACTCCTTTGACATCATTAGCGCTTCAAACACGCTTATTAGTGCGGGAGTGCGCCTTAGGTGAGCCAGAATATTGTATTCTCCCCTCATTTCTTTTGCCTTGTGGCTTGGCCCGGGCTCATCTTCGACCTCTTGAATTCTAGCCTTACCCTTTTCTTTAGGCGCTTGTCTTTCGGGAATATTCGTACCCGACCGCAGATTTACATGGCAGTCCTTTTCCTTAAACATACCCTTGGCGAAGAGGCCTTGATAAGGAGCCTCGTTTTCATCTTCTGTATCATCGTCATAGTAGTAGGTGACCATCTCTTCCTTCTCTTCTTTCTTTTCTTCTATTTTTAACACTATTTCTTTCTCTTTTCCATTTTTCTTTTCTTTTTATTTCTTATTTTCATCTTCATTTCTTTTTTCATTGCTTTCATTTTTCTTTTCATTACTTTCATTTTTCTTTTCTTTCATCATCTTTGCCTTTCGCATTTCTCTTTCTTCCTCCTCCTCATCTACTACGACGATGACATTACAGTCCACATTTCGCTTTGGGTTGCCTCTTTGAACCACGGCGTTAGCTTGAGCATGTGGAGCGGGCGTTTGCTTGTAGCTTTCAGGCAAGACCAAGTCGCCTTCTTTAATCATTCTTTCTGCTATGTTCTTAAAGACATAGCAATCGCCCGTCGGATGACCTAGGACCCGGTGATAGGCACAATAAGTTGGATCATTAGTCTTATGCATTTCCTCGGCCCTTTTGCACTCCGGCAATTCTATGGCTTTTCCTTCTAGGAGTTGTTTCAACAGTGCCGCGGTTTTCTCTTTCTTAAAAGAGTATGGCCTATTCAACCGTTCGGCTAGCGTGGACACGCGACCACTCCCATTGCCATTGTTGTTGTTGTTGTTGCTGCTATTGTTGTTGCGGTAATTCCTTTGTCCGCCTTGGCTAGTCGATGCCTCATTAGCGCCCGCTATCTTGATAGGCCCTTGCGTTCTATTTCTTGACTCGTTTTTATAGTTTTGCACTTCCTTGGGCGGACCAATATGCACAATTCTTGCAACTCTTGTGACTAAGTCTTCATAGGTATAAATGTCGCTTCCGGAGAGAGGTCGTTTTATCCAATCGTCGAGATTCCTTATCAGAAATTCGACCGCCTTCCTTTCGGGCATTTGATGAGAGCATCTTATATGCATGTTCCTCCACCGGTTAATGTAGTCGAGCGGAGCTTCACCCACTCTTGGCTTTTCGCTTACAACATCGGCCACGGCGAGTCTTTGATTGACCATGGCGAATTTGGCCTTGAAAAGGTCCTCCATCTCTTCCCATGTTTCTATCGAGTCATTTTCGAGCGAGGAATACCACTCAAACGCTGCCCCAGTGAGGCTTTGGGAGAATTGTTTGAGCAACAAGGCTTCGTCATGGGCAGTGTTGCCACATGAGTTGCGAAACTGGATCAGATGCTGATTAGGCGTGATGCTGTCTTTGCCCGTTCCATCGAACAAGTTAAACCTGGGCACTTGGTATCCAAGAGGATATGGAATTTGTTCATATTCTTTCGGGTATGGTCTTCCACATTTCTTGTGTAGATTAGCAAATCGACCCGCTCCCGTGGCTTGGAGTTGTAGGTTAATCATCTCCTGAATGACTCGCTTGGTCGGGTCAGGTCTTCTTGCCCCAGTCCGGCGCCTAGTTTCGGGCATCTCATCTTCACTTGATTCGTATTTCGCCCTATTCCTATTTCCCTTGGGACGCCCTTGATATCTTCTTTCTTCTTCTTCTTCTGACGACTCATACCTGTGTCTATTCTTACTTTCTTTGGAAAGTCTTCTCTTAGGCTCTTCTTGTTCTTCGTCAGAAGATCCATATCTACTCCCATTCTTCCTATCTTTTGAGAATTTTCTCCTTTCTCCATCTTCTTCCTCATCAGAACATTCATACCTACTTTTACTTCTTTTCTCTTTAAGTACTTTTTCTTTGTACTCATCTTCTTCTTCTCCAGAAGATCCTTCTTTTTCAAGGTCTTCAAGCAACTTCTTCTTTTCTAGAAGTTTATACATCCTCTTAAGTAGTTTTCTTTCTTTCTCCCTTTCGTTCATCATAGCTGCCATTTTCCTTTCGTTCCTTTCAATGATGCTCATTAATTTTGGCCTTTCACCCTCATTCCAGCGATCTTTACCATCTACATCTTCTTCTTCGTCCCCCATTGGCTCTCCATCGTTTATGATGCGGCTTGAGGAAGCACGATCTCGCTTATCCTTGCCGTCCCTCTTAGTGAAGGGAATTTCTCCATCACTGGCCATATTCACAAAGGCGTGCATCTCATACTCTTTATTTATTTCCACCATATGGACCCGAGCGTGGACCACGAGTTGGCCATCTTCTCGTGCAACATGCCTCTTCTTGCTACGTGGCTCTTGATCTACTTCCATGGGTTGTGCCTTCTCTTTAGGTACCCAAACCTTCTTAGGTCCCAATCTTTCCTTAACTGGGTTGACTCTCTGCCCCAGTCTTTGATGCACGGAGGAGGATGCTTTCTTGCGACCTTTCGGTCCCAATCGTTCATGGACCGATGTTCGCGGAAGGTTTAGTCTCTCCTTCACCGATTGCCGGTTTTGAGGACTTCTTCCTCTAAACTGCATTTGGTAATTGGAAGGGAATTCCTCCATGGTTTTGAGCACGGCCACGGGCGAGTTCTTCCTCACAATACGGAGTGCGGAGAAGGGGTTGCTAACTGGCAGGTTCGGCCTCACTTCCAACTCATTCTTATAGGCCCGTTGGACCTTCTTCATTGTCCTTCCGCCTTGAGAGATCGGCGCATACACCTTCTTCACGGCCATCTTCTTAGTAGGGGGACGGCGGCGAGATTGGTGCTTTTGAAGAGAATGGGTTGGGCTTGAGCGAGCTCGTTTGTGGGAGATAGTTGTCCATTCTTCTTCCTTCACAGAGTCAATCTCCATGGGATCTTCGATGACTTTGGCAATCTCCACCACTTCTTCGAGTGATTCTTCTACGACCACCCTTGCTAACTTGAAGCTTCCATCACTGGCTTGGACGACGGGCACGTAGGAGTGCCCGAATGGTAGGCCTCCAAGTGTGAATTCATCATTGTAGCAGATCGGCACTCCTCCGATCCTGAGAACTCCTGTTGGCTTGAAAGCGTCAATGCTGGTGAATGCCATTTCAACCTACAATGACACAAAACTTAATGTTACCGTTAGGATTGTTTATTAAAATTTCCCTAGCCCTTACGTCACCCTTCAAGTCCCAAAGATGAGAGGAGAAAGAGGTCCCACCGGGCGTGCCAGAGAATCTGTTGCGGCTTTTTCGTCATTATTCCCCTCGAAGGAATTTCTCGAAGAACAATGGGAACGTAGCCTTAGATTCACCTCCCTTAAGGTTTCGATCTCCATGGCGGGTATCTCTCAACACAAGAGAGCCCTATAAAGAGTCGCTACTTAAAGAAGTTTCTTAATTTAGCGGGTCCTTTCTTTCCAATAGGCGCAAGCCCCTATTGTTAATTACCTCATAGTTGCCTACGAGAACCTCTGATTAAGGGACATAAAGGGTATTAATGTAATGGGCTAAGAAAATGGATTTATGGAGTGCTATTATTTGTATTAAGGAGACCTTAATTGATGGTACCAGACCTAATTGACGGGACCCAATTAAGGATCGCTAAACTACTAAAAGGGTTTGATGTTTAGAAGAGGTCTTCGTTGAAAAGGAAGCCTTCACTTGAAGTCGTTTTGGAGTCGTTTTTAAGTTTTACAACCTTCAGGGGCATTTGGCGCCACTTGTGAAAGTTGGTTCTTTTACAACCCTCGGGACATTTGACGCCACTTGTGAGAGTTGGTTCTCGGGCCATTTGGCGGCACTTGTGAGAACAAAAGGGAATTTTACAACCTTCGGGGCATTTGGCGCCACTTGTGAAAGTTGGTTCTTTTACAACCCTCGGGACATTTGGCGTCACTTGTGAGAGTTGGTTCTCGGGCCATTTGGCGGCACTTGTGAGAACAAAGGGAAATTTTACAACCCTCGGGGCATTTGGCGCCACTTGTGAAAGTTGGTTCTTTTACAACCATCGGGACATTTGGCGTCACTTGTGAGAGTTGGTTCTCGGGCCATTTGGCGGCACTTGTGAGGACAAAGGAAAATTTTACAACCTTCGGGGCATTTGGCGCCACTTGTGAAAGTTGGTTCTTTTACAACCCTCGGGACATTTGGCGTCACTTGTGAGAGTTGGTTCTCGGGCCATTTGGCGGCACTTGTGAGAACAAAGGGAAATTTTACAACCTTCGGGGCATTTGGCGCCACTTGTGAAAGTTGGTTCTTTTACAACCCTCGGGACATTTGGCGTCACTCGTGAGAGTTGGTTCTCGGGCCATTTGGCGGCACTTGTGAGAACAAAGGGAAATTTTACAACCTTCGGGGCATTTGGCGCCACTTGTGAAAGTTGGTTCTTTTACAACCCTCGGGACATTTGGCGTCACTTGTGAGAGTTGGTTCTCGGGCCATTTGGCGGCACTTGTGAGAACAAAGGGAAATCTTACAACCTTCGGGGCATTTGGCGCCACTTGTGAAAGTTGGTTCTTTTACAACCCTCGGGACATTTGGCGTCACTTGTGAGAGTTGGTTCTCGGGCCATTTGACGGCACTTGTGAGAACGAGAAATAGAATTCTTTGGACGAGGGGGCCCGTAAAAATTCGATTTATAAGTCATCTAAGGTCGATCTCAACCCTAGGGAGGGACTTTTCCTCAAACGTAGAGGTTTTGGTTTTGACCTTTGGGTTTCGTATTTTGACTTTTAATTTTCTGAGGTTTCACTTTGGATATTGATAATTTTTATTCACTTTGACCTTTTGCACTTCCGGTTTCTTTTTAGATTTTTAGACTAATTTGAAAGGTACATATTTTGAAAATATATTTCTTGAAGTTAATTGGCTATCGAAAGTACTCAGCTTTTGATTTTATAAATTTCATTTAAAAGATACAATTGATTTATTTTGACTTTGTAAATTGTGAGAATAATATTCTTATTTGAAAAATATTTGATTTCGAAGATACTATATTTGGAATTCATATTTCAAAAGTACTTAGTTTGATTTTAGAATTTTATTAGTTTTCTAATATTTATAAATTTCATTTTTAAAGTGAAAATACTTCAAAAATGCAAAAAGGCCGCTACTTTGACATAATTTCATATCAAAGTATTAGTGAATTTGGTTTATTTTGATTTTTAGGATTTTATGTATATTTTATTTGTATTTTTCTGAGTTTTCTATTATTTTTAAAGTGATTTTCAATATTTCTGCTGACGTGGCACTTCTTGATTGGTCCACCTCAGCCAAGGATGTTGACTGAGCGCTGACTGGGCTTGCTGACGTCACGACTACGTTTGAAGATCGTTGGCTTTTTTTTAAAAAAAAAGGTGTTTCATGTAACGGGTTGCTGACGAGATAAATGACCCATTGGCCACAGAAGATCAAACAGATCGATTAGGCGCCGAAATTCATCTGAAAGGGACGGGCTTCATTCCTCGTTAATGGGGGCGCAAAATAACGGGTCCGGATCCGTTAACTTCTCCGGCCATCGCGACTCTAGTGAAGGGTACTCACGGCATCGTGAGGCAGAGGGGAATACACTGGCGGCCTTCATATTCGTTGCGTTATTCTTGTTGGGTAGGAGGACGGAAAGCTTCGTGTGGCAGCGAATGCTACAATTCAATTAAGTCCCTAAACTTCCATTTTTGTGTCTTCTGATGATTGTCATTACTATTATCGCCTATATTCACTTTGTTAGTGCTAAGATGGAAAAGGGAGTACAGGTGTATGCTCAATTAAGCTTGCACTGCTCTAATTTGGCGAGAAAGCCAAGTGTTGGTACAATAAAGAGGGGATACAATACCGATAGACGTGAGCACGGTCTTGTTAGTACCAAAGAAGGTGTTTACAATGTTAGAGTAATGGAAAGAGCACGCTAACGAACTCAATTTATGACTACCTATTTAATTTACGGCTCATCACAATTAATATTGGCAACGAAAGCTTGGGTGCTGACACTATCAATTGAGAAGGGAATTGAACACAATTTCTTGTGTTGTAACATGAAATTGTTTTCGTGCACTAGTCATCCAGGAAATAGTTATATGTATGTCTTAATTACACTTTCTCTAGTCATTTGGGACTATATATATATATACGGGACTACTACAGAAGCAAAAGCAATCAATTGAATTGACAAAATTGGTAGACTATATGACTTCCATACATGCTAACATCAGGTGTTTAAAGGCTTCTGACAAACTTTATCTAGCCTTATACCGTTTGACCTTTACTCCTTTACAATCATTGTCAGAACAAGCAAATTAAATAGCAAAAAAACTATGTATGATGCTCCAACTAAGTACATACTATCATTGCAGCTTGATTATGCAGGTGCAATGTTGCAAATATCAAACTTAACTGCTATTAGGAGCTCAGATTACCATAAGCTGTAAGAATCAGTTCTTATTCAAGGCATTGAAACTTACTAAATTCTGGAAACAAACCTGACGAGCATAAGTACTTTTGTATAGAAGTCCCTCTATTTTACTTATTCATACCAGACACGATTTGGCAGTTTATTTCAACATTTTAAACTCAGTCTGGTTCGGGTATAACACAGAAAAGATAAATCGTTGGCAAATTTGCACAAAAGGACCTGAGGTTTCATCGAATTTACTCTATGATACTTATGTTTATCAAACAAACTCAAATAATTCTAGACATGCACAATTTAAAAGATTAAAACTTTTCAAGGGAATCTGCCACAACCTTGGACCCTAAGGAGTCAAAATCCTAGAATAATTTTGGCAGCACTTCCCCTAGACCCCCTCTTATTTTGGAGATTTAAACAGCTCAATTGAGATAGTTACTCGATTGAACATGCTTAAACCCGGTTCACCAAGGTGGCAGAGCCTCCTAGCAAACCAAAGAGGGGGTCCAGCGTAAGAGCAAAGCTCCATGCCAGTTTGATATGGCCACCATGGAAGCATGACTTCCTGGCAGCAAGAACAGACACGTTTAAGTGCCCTTTTATATATGGAATTCAAATTAAAGCAAACAAGATGATGATTCTAAACAATATTAGTTTCTTTATTTCGAATCTTGAAGATCGCCATGGGAGCATAGCTTCCTGGCAACTTCTCTCTTTCAACATGCATGTACAGGAACTGCCTAAAAGAGGAAGAGAAAAGGTTCAAGAGGAGGCTAGGTTTGTTCTTCCTACAAGGATTAACTTACCATTGGAGCGGAACTTCATGACAAGCTTTTATCGTTATGCTAAACGATCAAGAAAAGTGTACCAAGCTATTCTCATCAAGAAAACACTAGCGAATTGGTCTCCTCAATCTTGATCAGGATGATCGCCATGGAAGCATAGCTTCCTAGCAATCTCCTTCTCAAATCGAGCAGATCCAAATCCTTTTTAAGGCATCCCTCTGTTAATCTAAACATAAGGCATTCAATCAAAGGTATCAAACTATCAGGTCAAAAGCAATTCAAAGAAAAAAAGAAGATCCTACGCGTGTTTATCAAACAAGCTCCGATTTCATTTCAAAATTGCATCGAAATTGCATCCAATTCGCTCGTGAGAGAGTGTAGATTACACCTAAAAAAAACCTTCTACACTCTCAGAAGCGTAAACCTACCTTCAATTACAGATGATTTCTTCTTCTTTCTTGCTTCTCTTACAATGCCTAACAGGTGTTTGCTAAAATGCCTATCCTAAACCTCTCTTCCTTTCTTGAAAAATATGGTGTGCCGTGCCTTCTCCTCTGTGAAATTGGGATCCCTTTTTCTTCTCTTGGTCTGGTCTTTATATAGGCGAGACCTCTGCCTCATTTCCCTTCTAGGTGCAGTGAACCAGCGATGGAGTCCGGTGGTTATCGCCTCTTCTTTCTAACGATTTCTGTTGGGGATAACTCTTTCCTATTCTTTTTCCTTTCTTGGTAACTTTTGGTGTACTGTGCTCCATTTAGCTGCCCGTGGGACCCAGCAGTTTGATGTACTTTGTTTTTGGTGTATTCCACGTGCATATCATTGTTTGTTTGAAGAGGTCAATCTTCCTTTGACCAGCGACATTTCACTCTGCTTCTTGCCTGCACTTGGTCTTTGTGATCCACGCAATGCTTCAATAATTGGTGCACATGGTGTTTGAAGCTCCTGGTGTAACTCTCTTTTAGTTTAGGCATGGGGGGGAAATTTTGAACCATTCTCCGTCTCTCCAGTTCTTTCAGTACTGCTCACCTCCATTTAGGCGTTTTATTGTTTCTTTTCTAAGCTGTCAAGAGCAAATAATTTATTTGGGGCACCTCTTGGTTGTATTTTTTTATGAAATTTGGTATATGAGCTCAGAAAATTATGTAGCATTTGATGGTGACAAAATTTTCGTGAAAAGACCCCCCCAGAGTATTTTATTTATTTTGTGCAATTTTGAGACTTTTCTTGCACATATGATGGACTTCTGCACTTTTTTTTTGTGTTGCAAAGCCATCATAAATTTCTACTTTTCTTGCTGGATTTTTGGGTATTTTTCCAGGGTTTTTGTCTTCCATTTGGTATTTTTCTTCAATTCTCAAAGTCTATGAGCTCCTTTATTCTTTATGGGTTTTATTCAATTTCCATGAATTTATGGCCATATTTTGAGGTTCAACACCAACTTGTCAAATCAACCACAAAAGAGCGGGACGAAGCGAAAGAACAAGTCAATGCACTACTCTCATTTCTTCAATCGAAAAAAACTCAACAACCAGCAGCCATCAATTCGGGTTTGACAGAATCTGATAGCCTATCTGATGCCCAAACCAGCATCAGCCACCGTCCACATGTCTCCTCTCCAGTTGAATCCTTTTATCATGCCGACTCGTCCAACATTACCACTGTTGCCCCCATTCCTACTGCTACTGTCACAGCTACAAAATTTGATTACGGATCAGTCATAATTGATGAATTAGCAAAGAAGAGACCATTGCCAGAAAATGGAAAACTGCTGCATGCAGTTATGAATGCGGGGCCGCTGTTACAGACTCTGATGGTGGCAGGCCCACTGCCAATGTGGAGAAACCCGCCACCTGTGCAGACATGTCAGGTGAGTGGGTCCCGTAGCTTTCAGTTGTGCGTGAAGAGGCAAATTACATTGCCATTGGATAATAGATACACAGATTGTAGTGTGAAGCGACTACGTACCTTTTGAGCTGAACCTGAGTTACCAGTTGTTGCACAGGTGATGCCACACAAATTGGTGAACAGAAAATTGTCGAATATTCGGTGTTGTGTGATTGACAAAGCACCATTAGAGCCCCGCCCGGGCTGAAATTTCAGAGAGGATCATTTTTTGACGAATTTAGTTTTAGATTGTGTTGAGATGCATTAGTCTCTTGTGTATTGTCCTGTTTGTAATTCATGTAAAGATCAGAGTAGATGAATGAACATGCTTGTTGGCTTATGCTGATATGAGTTGTTGTAGTCTTGTAGCTAGATTTTTGTAAGTGCAGAATATTTATGAATTTTTCAATTTTCTGATCTTAATTTCGCTCAAACTTGTTGCAATTCTACAATTGTATACTGTCATAGTTCATCTTGTAACTAAGATATATTTCTAACTGGTATATCTGTTTAAGCTCATGGTATAGAAAAAATATATATATTTTCAAGTATTTTTCATATTTTCTCTGCTTTTCGAACATGGTTCAGATTATTGTTTTCTTTATTTTCTTTTCTATAATAGTACAGGTTATGGTTGGAATAAATACATCATTTGCATCTTCGGTCAATACTAAAAGGGTCTTAAAAGGACATGCCATGTGCAGTCAGAATATTAAACAGCCAATAAAAAAAACAAATCCTTATTAAAACCATAGTAATCCTCTGTATTATTTTCCTCATTAAAAATTGCTCCAGTAGTACCAATGTAGAGTGAGTATTTGTACCTGTTGTCTTATCAGAATTAGGAGAATTTCATACATCAGCACTTATATTTCGCCATCAAAAATTTTGTTTGTTTTTGGTTAGTCAAGAGCTGGAAATCTAAAAACAGCTCACAACTCTAAACCATTCATTAATTTTTCTCTCTTTTCTGTACTTCGCTCTGACCTTTCTTTTGTTCTTTTCATGATTTATGCCTTTCTCTCTAATTTCCAGTCTGAAACGATCAATGTTGTTAGTAGCATTGTCATTCCTTTCCGCCAACAATCATAAATCCAATTCTGAAAACAAGAAAAAGGAATTGAAAAAGCAAATCTAAATTTCAGTTTATATTATATTGTATATAAGTATCCATATATAGGCATTTTAAACCTATGCCCTCTCAAATAAGAGGGCATGAGTTCGATCCCAGCTTGAAGCTGGTTGAGTGTGTGTGAGTGTGAGGCTACGGCCATCAATCAAAAAAAAAAAAAAAAAAAAACTCCGAAGCAAGGCAGCCGGCCTAAGAATAATAAAATTAACATCAAGTGTTAACTGGGTCTCATATACTACTAGCCTACAAATGTTGAACAATGAACTATGGCTAGAAATTCAAAAAATTGTTTCAAAGATGAACGCACCAAGTTAAAGCTCATTAATTGACCCCAAGCTTGTTAATGTAGAAACTGTAAAATCAACATTATATTACGTAAACGGCGAGATAGCTTTGAGGCACATGCCATTAGCCACCTATTGTTTGTTTGTGGCGTTAAACTGTATCATATAGTGTCGTGTTTTCGATTCTTAAACTAACCAAATAATCTTCGATAGATTCATGTGTAACTGGAGTTTCTATATAGGCGCATACGAATAAAGATGTCAAAAATTGTAATATATTTATTTTTTCCCTCCCTGTGAGTCACTGCACAAATTGTATTAATATAGCATGCTGTTCGCCTGTTCCTCTGTTGAATATTTTGCCATCATATGCAAACTTCAATTTATTGAAAACTGCATCTAGTGGAAACCAATCATTATTTTACCATGAATCAAAGTTTACAATTACAAAATAGAATTAAAGAATGTCAAAAGTAAGGATGCGTTATAATATGCTAAAAATATGATCTTTATCATGTATTTAGTAGAAATATCCAATTAATGACACAAGTTATGACCACAGAAAATCTGATTCTTTTCCATTTCGGTTAGTTCATCTCTCTCAGAACCTTGACACGTGTATTCTGCTTTTGTTGTGTATGCGCCGTTTGTGATATTTTTCTCTTAATTAGGACACGTGAACCGATAGAAGCGAAGAGAAACTTAGGGGTAGTGATTTTGACACTCCTTTTATTGATAAAACATTCCTAATATTTTTCTAAAGACTAAAATACCCTCTGTCAATTAGACAATTGAAGTAATAAAAAAGTTACCATAACTGATAAATTTTCCTAGCCGCCATTGAGTACAAAACAAAAAAGAAAAAGGAAAACACACGCGCACACACAAACACTCTGAGAAGAAAAAAAAAATACTTTTGAGTTTCTCTTGATTTTTACAAGATTATCGTAAGAGGTATGAAACATTTTCAATTTCTTTTTAGTTTATGAAAGTATATAAATTAGAAAAACCTATTTATCGGGTTATAGAATTAGGATAATTGAGATTGGTTAAAATCTCATATTTAATTAATGATTAATCTGCAGCCTTAGTTTCAATATTATTATTATTAGAATCAAACATATAGGACGTCAAACATGATATAAACGCTGACTATTAAAATTTCAAACGGCCGATCCAAACCGTTCAATATGATTTCTATATTAAAATATAATAAAATTTTGCATTTTTTTCAAATTTTCTAACTAATTTTTTCGAATTTTTAAAATTGGAGGGTTCATAACTTTTTAGATTGAGCATATTCAAAAATTCCAAAAAATTAGTAAAAAAATTTGAAAAAAATATAATATTTGGTCTCCACGAAGATTTTATAATGTTAAACAATTTGAGCGGTTTGAATCGGCCATTCTAATCTTAAAAATTTAAATTTTATCGTGTTGGATAAGTATATGTGTCATAGATGTTTGACACCAGTTGTTATTATTATTATTATTATTATTATTATTTTACAGTTAGAGGTGCTTAGAGAATATATAGATGGTCGCTTGTTAATTTAATGATACAAAAAATATTATACCAGAATAAAGAAAGTATTAGATATCTATTGTTTATTTCAAGATATTTCATGTGATGAAACTAACGATTTGTATACAAGCTCAACACAAATTCATTTTTTCTTTTAAATTTATTATTATAACTATTTATTTTATGTTGGCTGATATAAATGTTGTATCAGTTGCTTTATTTTCTAGTGTTATTAAATCTTGTTATCTTTATTCATATTAGAAAAAAAATGTTGGATAGTTATTGGATGTTTCAAAAAGTTTATTATAAAATTATTTGTTTAGTAATACTCATTTAAAACCGCTAGTTATTTAAATATTGGTTTCATACTCATGTGTTATATGATGAGAGAAACCGAATTAATTTGCTTCCACTAAATCAACTCATGTAAAATATTCTAAAGTTGAACTTTGTTGAATTATCTGATTACGTTGTAATTGTGCCGAAGAGATTAAACAAGGAAAGAAGAGAGCATAGAGTGGAGAGAGAAAACTTGCACGTCAGGAATTAAATGCAAATAGTGTTTTAACAAAAGGGTATTTTAGTCATAGAGGAGTGTTTTATGAACAGAGGGAGTGTCAAAATCACTGCCCGAAACTTAGGGGTGTAGCACCGCGGAGTCGTATCCTCTGGATGGTTTAATAAAAACCATCCACTGGACGTTTTCGGATCTGAACCGTTTAATCTAAACGGACGGTCGGATCTGAACAGATCCGTTCTTTCGTCCAAAAATTAAAAATAAAACGCAGTTTATACGGTGGTCTTCGTATACGTATACACATCCTCATAATCTCCTTCTTCTCCAAGACTCCAACCTTTTAGAGAGGAAAAGAGAGAGAGAAAGGAGTAAGTAACCCTAATTTCTTCGTAGAAGCAAATCGCACGAAATCGATTCTCCGTAACTATCTCCTCTCGATCTTCTCTGGCGATCGAAGAAAGTCGCAAGAAATCGTAGCAAACCTAGTTCTTCGCCGCCTCTCTCTCCGGGCAACGCACCCTTTTCAGGTTTTGTCTGGTTGGTTGACTTGGTTTGACTCAGCCAACTTGGCTTCTTCTGGGATATCATCAAAAAAGTCATCAGGTCGAACTCTCTTAGCTGGCACAACGTTCTTAGGTATCTTAAAACATTCACAAATTCGACATTAGTATCTGCAATTTTAATGACAAAGATAGAAGAATCATAAGGTGGAAGTAAATTACATCACGTATAGTTCTATTTTTGGTTGGGAATGAACAACCCACTACTCTATTATGCTTACGTACCTCGAGTGTTTTGTATTCAAAACTAACAACAAACATTTATGAATGATTTTCATATAGAAACCTACTGTTCATGTCTCTGCTGTCCAACAAAAAGAATTGAATAACCAGAATATTAATGTGATAAATTGGCCTAGAACAAACACATGCAAATTCCATCATAGCAGTCAATTGACATGGGTGCTTCATGGTTTGTATAATTTTCCTTGTGTGTTCAGGTATTTGTTTATCTGCCGCTAGTATTTTTATTTATAATGTATATTTGTGATTTTTGTTGTTATAGGTACTGGTGACATAGTGACAAGACATTTGTAACTCAAATTTGAAGGGAACCAAATTGGTTTTAGGCACTTGTGGAATTACAAATTTTATTGAATTTGTAAAGTTGGCGTTTGTAAAATTCATGATTGTGTTATTATTAAAGAGTTAAAAGTTGATGAATGTGTTATATTCTGGTATAGAAATATTTTGCTATTAAGGGATTGTATTTTTTGTTTGTAAAGATCCATACTTTCTGACTTCTAACAATATACTTTCTAAATGATCAATGCTACCTGTGCTATATTACTGAGATTATACTTTCTTTATGTTTCGTTGTAACTATATCTGTGCATTTCTTACAACTGTGCATTTCTATTTTAATTGAGGTCGTTTTATTAACATTCATATTATATTTAATTATCTTATTGCATGTGTTGTATGCGCCGAAAAAATACTCTTGATCTGTCGAAAATGAAAGCCTGATTTGCAAATGAATTTGGTATAAGTGGAATGCTCTTGTAATTTTCTTTTTCTAAGGATTTTGGTTTTTTTTGGTACTTTTAATAATTGATTTTAGATAGTTTTTCAATTGATAGGAAATAAGTAAATATCATTTTGGTGTTAAAATGAGCTTAATCATAGAGCTATAAAGCAAAACTCAATAAGTCATAAGTGGATTTAACTTATAAGTCTTTAAGTGAAATACTTATAAGTGAAATCCAGGGAGATAATCTTGTTGCAAGTTGTGCTTGTTAAAAGATAATTAAGTTTCAATCTCAACTGGTATGTGTCAGGTACCAATTCTTTGTACCAGTTGTGTACATCACTGAGATATTGACTTGTGCAAAAATATATTCAATCCACTAAGACACTAACTACTCTTTAACCAATGAGAATAGAGTACAAACTTTGTTTTTTCAGAATTTAAACGCCCGTAGGCTTAATCATTAAGATAAAATAAAGTACATAATTGTAGTACAAATCACGGATAAAAAAGCACCCTCCTGAAGCAAAAGCCCCTAAAAGCGAACCAACCTTACCAGAAAAGAAAGAAAAAAGAGGAACTACAAACTACTACAGCTAACAGAAAACTCAGGAAAGAAAAACCAGAAAAAAAGACAGCAATAAAGTAAAAACAATCTAAAGAGAAAAAAATTCCAGGAGGCGCCTCCTGCACCTGCTGGCAGAATTGCTCTTGTAACACTATGTTCTCTTACAAGCTGGGCCATTTCGTGAAGTCTGGCAACAGCCCTGTAATTTATGGTTGTGTTTCTGGCCAGGTTGGCGAATCTGTGTGCTCCATCGACTGCCTTTCTATGGACCTGTGTAATAGAGACCCCACTTCCTAATTCCCAGACAATAGCTAAGATTTGTGCCACTTCACCTATAGCCTGCCAGGCTCCAACGAGAGAGAGGCGGAGCAAATTAAGTGCTGAGGAGCAACTGTCCGAAGAAAAGGTTGGAGTCTTGGAGAAGAAGGGATAAGTATACGAAGACCACCGTATAGACTGCGTTTTTCTTTTTTTTTAAAAATTTTCGGACGAAAGAATTGATCTGTTCGGATCCGACCGTCTGTTTAGATCGGACGGTTCAGATCCGAAAACGTCCAGTGGATGGTTTTGTTAAACCATCCAGAGGATACGACTCCGTAGCACCGCACACCTAATGGTCATCCATGTGCTTCCCTTAATAACTAGGTCCCACTTCATGTTAAATCCTTTTCTAATTAGAATCCTTCATTTTTTAAATGTGCCCTTATCCGCTAAAGTTTAAAAGAAATAAACATTGAATTTGAGTTTAACATATGGAAATATGGAATGTACCAAAAATATGACTATATAAAAAAAAATAGATTCCTGATGGCGTTTTCAGTCAAACCAAAGCAAAACAAGGACCTATAAAAGATCCCAAAATTTGATAAATAGCAAATTTTCTTATCAGTTACATTATATAATCCGGTGAAGATAATACAAGTAGCTTGCTTCAATTGAATCATTGTCTGTTTTAGACTTGTATCAGCTTAGTAGCGTTATTCGAACAAATTTTTTTTTTTATTCAAACATTTTTTTACTTACAAGACTATCTATTTATTTACAAGACATAATCCACTCTACGAAATATAGTTTATCTCTGTTCCGCATCCACCGAAATTAAACCCCGTAGGAGCTAAGTTATCCAAATGTGGATGCTATTGATCCATTTGTTTATTAATTAGACCAAAAAGCATACAATTTTATATGTTATTTAACTAAATTATTAAAACAAACATTTATTTTGAACCCCATAAATACGTTAGAATTATTCTATTATGAACCCATAGTTGGACATTTGTGCTTTTAATATGATTATTAAATTAATTGTAATTTTTAATATTAATTCAAATCTCATAGCAAAATTTTCTTACTCCACCATTGTTGAATCTGTTACCTCTAGAATAACGACGATGTTTGTGCTGGACGCTCACATTCAATGTTATTCAAATAGTTAATCTTACAAACTTTTTTTTTATCAGTATCTTTGTGATGTTTAAATTAATATGTTGTGAAATGCTTTCCAAAAATATCACTAAATTTAGACCATTACAAGTTTCAGGTTATTCTTTTAATTGTCGTATTTTACAAATAATTATAAGTTAAGTCTCACATTCGTCGTAATTATTAAATTTGTCCGTTCTCGATGAATTATGTGTCATTCAGTTATCATTTTTAAAGGTATAATTATTTAACATGTTGAGAAACTCATTAAAAAAAAAGAACTTAAAGGCAATCAATTATCATTTTGGTCCTTAATATTTAAAACTATTATTTCGCTCGACAAAGTTTTTCTATATGAACTGCCTTGGTCCTTTCTCTATTGTCACAAAAAAAAAATAATAATAATCTATATGTCGTAATGCCATATAGTATTGCAGTCTGGAACTGTGAATGTACTAATGTAGTTACACTAGAACTGTATACGTATATAACAATTCATGACAATATAGATAAACTAAATTAAAATAAACATTAGACAAATTATGTTGTGGACTACATTTCGTAATCGTTTTTTTAATCTAGATCGTGCATTTAAAATTATTAACATAGACTAGCATAAGATGTCCTCATATGTGGGCAAATAAAGAAACAAAACAATGTTAGACAATAAAAATATGTTTCTTAATTTACCTGCGATATAAATAGATGTGTTATTCAATTTATTTCTATATTAGATGGAAAACTAAGCAATGGTGTTGCTTCGGCTGGCGATTGATATCCAACCGCACATCAAACCAATCGAACGGCAAAAACATCTGTTTACGTCTTAGATCTAGCGTGTTACACTTCTTGGTACGTGTGCTTTAATATGTATAGTATAGATATAGATGAATGATTAAGATTCAACCCTGGTTTAAAATTTACATCCAATTTAAAATTAACTTAAACTTTAATATCCACGTCATCATAAATTGATTAAGATAATTTTTAAATATATCTCATCAAATGTCATTGTGACATACAGAGAAATTTATGTAGATCCGTGACTACTTTGACAAGTTTTATGATAGGGTTAATTGGTTCAAATAATGCTCGTAAAATATAAGGACCAAAATAAAATAACAACATTTAAACTTTAAAGTTATTCTAATCTCTTTTACTGCGATCTTTAATACCACTAGAGCAGATACGTAAGCTAAGTGACGATTGAACATGATTCTTAGGTCCCAGAAAATACTAATAAAATACAAGAAATGTAGGCACACGTGGCATGGTAATGGGGAATCGTATCCTCTGCTCACCATTAAAAGGTGAGCAGAGTGGCAACCTTGCATTTGGACCTTGGATGCTAATCTAACGATGCGCGTGATAAATTTCTGAAATCCTTTCTGCCCGAGCTGACCCCTCTTCTCCGATTCATCTTTAAAAAAAAAAATTTCTCCGTAGTCTATTCTTGAGTTTTGTGTCATTCCGTTTCGATCTCTCCGTCTCTCTCGAATGAGAAGAAGCAAGCGACATCGGCTGAGGAGAGAAAAAAATCCCTCTTGATTTAATTGTATTAGTATATATGTAAATGGTATGGGTACTTGTGCTGACCAATTCTCTTTGCGTTGCTAGTGTCGACTTCAACATGAAATTGGTCAGATGTAATACTATAAGTATAATTAAAAAGGGAGGGTTGTACCATGAAATTGAATTGTTCAGCAATACCAATTGTTTCTTTGGTGGAACCAGTTACTAATACCCCTTATCCAAAAGTCTTGTTCAACCACTGTGATAGTCGATAATGTATCATTGCTTTAATAAAATTTTCATAACACACAAAATTTATCTACTAGAATTTGAAATCTGCACAAGTTGGAAGATTTGTATGACATCAAAACAGCAAACACAAATTATGCACGTAATTAGAGTCTTTATTTCCTTTCTTGGTTACAGTACCATATCTTCTTTTTTTTTTTTAAGGTCAGGTGGCGATTGCCACTCCAACGATTTCATTAAGTAAGAAAAGTTGTTACAAAGATTACAAGGTACAAGGTAGAAGAAAAAAGAGAGGGAAGTTATTGTACCATATCACTGATATACAATTAAGGATTTCACAAGTAGTCATCTATTAATAATTTATACATATAAGAGTACAGTTGAGGAACTGGACTACTTGTAATATAAATCCAATCCCTTTTTATACAAGCCTATTGCCTCACCGTAACTCTTCAGTACCAAATTGTACCAAAGTACCTGTTACCTGGTTCTCCCATCAAATTGAGTAAACGCAGCATGTACTAACCCGTAGAACATACTCTCTTTTCTCCTACAAAGCTAAAGAAACCATTTCTGGTACAATGCTACCCTCCGAAACTCACTACTACCTCCTCCATGAACCACCGTACCACCATCTGGTTCACCCACAAATACAAGGTGACACAAGATAAACCAAGCCCACCACGGTGCTCTCCTCAATGTAACGATTCCAAAGGACTCAAACTCGTTAAAAATGATCGGAACTGCCGGAATCTCGCCGGAAGGGTTGGGACATAAATAAAAAGTGCAGAGGGATGCCTTTGTAAAAGATGAATCAGAAAAGAGAGGTCAATTCGGATAGGGAGGGATTTCAGAGATGTATCACGCGCACCGTTGGATTAGCATCCAAGGGTCTAAATGCGAGGTCAGAGGATACGATTCCTGGTAATGGGCTTTTAAAGCAATCTTGGTCTTCTAGTTGAATTAATTGTATTGAGCCACATGGCAAAACCCCAATTACAGGAAACAAGTATCTATAATGTGACGAACTGACGATGAATGTATAATAAAGTGCACTAAAATTGTTTGGTGAGGGTTTTTCTAAAATGTTATATCATATTTTTCTACCTTATAAATATTCGACAGTGCTTCCCACGATATGAAAAAAAAAACGGAGAATAATTTACAAGACAAAGTATGTATGATGATTTTTTATTACTAGGAACCACGAAATTACTGAATTAAATCTTGTCTTAAATAATTAAAACAATTTCTCTTTTAGAAAATGGTGATTTAGATTTATGCCACTGCAAATATTTGAAATTAGAAATATGCCATCACTAAACGACAAATTTTTTTTGCCACTATAAAATTATAGAAATTAGTTTTTTCCATCGGACAATTATTTGACAACTTTACCCTTTTAAATATGCCACTATAAAAATAAAAAATTAGTAATATACCATCACAAAAGATATAATTGGTTTTATACCATTATAACTCATTAACAATTAGTTTTATCAACTAAATGCAAATTATTACAAATTCTAAATAGTAATATATTATTAGTTTTTATGTGAAAGAAACAACTAACCATTATTATAGTGATGTTTTTTTCATAGATAAAGTAACACTCTATCAAGTCAAGTACATGCGTACAAATATAAGAATTAAACACTCTCTGTCCAATATGAGAATTCATTAGAATTCGTATAAATTTGAAATGAGCAAGAGAGTAAACTTATTATCTAATTAAATTTGGCAAATATGAACACCATCTTTTTTTTTTTGGTTTGTTTCTAATATGGGGTAATTTGGTCATTGAAAAACATTAATGACAAATTTAGTAATGGCATTTTTAGAATTTAATATGTTTTTGGAGAAATAGTGGTATAAAACTAATTTTAGCAATTCTATAATGACATAAATTTCATTAGAAATTTAAGAATGACATTTCCCTAATTAACAAAATTCACAGTGGCATAAAACTAATTATCTCTATAGCAAATTTGTATTATTGTAAGCTCGTAAAGTCGTAATAAAACAAAAAGACATTGGGGTTTTCTCATTAAATTGTTACAGGATTAAAGGAAATAAAAACATATACAAAGAAAGTCCAATCCGAAGATATCCGGATAATAACAACAGACATGATATATGTTTTAATTTTTTTCCAGCCAAAAAAATAAATCTTAAAATGTTATTGTACGAGCAAGATGTAGAATCCGAAAATATCAGCACGAAGAGAGAAAATTTAAATACGGAATAAAATCTTACAATTATTTTGGTATCAGGAATTTCCGTATTTTTTCATAAAATTTATATAGTATAAACTGCCATACTTTTGAATTTCTTTCATTTTTTTTTTGTTTTTGGGTGAGTGATAATGGGCTTCTTCGTCCAGAAAGAACATGCTCTAGAAGAGGAGAATCAAATCTAAAGAAAGGGAGAGAAATGATGTTGCCTTGCTCCAATTGATATTTTTGGGTGAATGAACGCAAATGGAACGGATTGAGTTTTCCTTAAAACTTAAATCAAAGAAAAGTCTGCTTACAGTTCGGTTACCTCAAAATCGAGGTGTAACGAGAGGAATGAGCAAATCAAACATTTTTTACCAACAATATCCTTCTGATATCTCATATTTCTACTGATATTTTGGCCAGACTTTACATCGAAGTTGTGACTTAAATCGTGATATTATCTTGTTTTTCTGTTTGTTTGAAAAGATTGGATACTGTCGTGGAATTTGACTTATCTTGTAGGAATTTGGTGGATCATGCACAATCATTGCATAAAATGGTAGATTTAAGAGAATCAAATGGCTAAATAGAAGAAATATAGCATTGTAGAGCTCATCCTAAGCTTTCCAACGATCTTTGAATCACATCAATCGGAGCCCGGATGAAAAAATTATGCTCAAAATGCTATTGGTGCGCAATGCTGGATGCACAGGAATTCGGACCGAATTAGCATTAATTCAGACCGAATTGCATCACAGAAAATTATAGAGGAGCCAATTCGGACCGAATTGTCTGAAATTCGGTCCGACTTGCTATACAGGGAAGGTTTCAAGCTGCATTCCTGAGACGTTTTCTCTTATGGAAAGGCTCCAATTTCGGCCTAGATGTGGGGAAAATGTCCCCAGGCTGTCAATAAGCCAGAGAGGAGGCTATATTAGGGTTATTCTTGCTTGAGGAAGGGGAATCCACCATTATCTATCAGTAGCCACCAATCTTCCACCTCCCGGCACCGTTCTCACGCTGAAAGGCGTGGGATTTCCACTTCTCCACCATCACTCGACCATGGCAGCGACTTGGGAGCAGTTCTAGGCGCATCAGATTCAACCCAACCACGACTTCGGACTCGATTCAAATAGGAGTAAAACTGGATATTGTTGTATCTTTTCCTTTTCTCTTATTTATTCTTGTCATGGAGTTCGTATCTTGTTTTATTAGCATGTTAGGTTAGAACTTTTGTTGCTTTAGGGATAGATGTAGCCTAAAGTTTGGTTTGTTGGATTTACTCGTTTTGTTGACGGACGAAGTCAATTACTGTTGGGCATTTATTTGATTTGCTTGTGTTTGAGTCTTTTGTTACTTGTGTTGCTCACCATTTGTACGGCCACATTTATTGGGAACTTCAACCTATTATAATAATTGAACCTATAACAAGTATTTCGAAGTAGGTCAATTGGAATAATATTCAAATCAAATTGAAAATTATTATGAGAAATATCAAAATGGAGAATGGAATTTGATCAGGTTTCTTTCTATCTCAACTTCTGTATATTTTGTTTCAGTTCGTACTTGGATGAAAATGAAACATCAACATATATAGAATCTGAAGCAAAGGCTAATAGTCATCACAAAATTTAATGTCTTAATTGAGAATTAGTAATGGAGAAATTACCAACGTCATTGGCCTCACATAAATTTCAGATTTAATTACTAGGTAAATTAATCAAAATAGCAACGGTAAACTAGTGGAAAAAATGGATTTAATTATGCCTTCATTTCTCAACGAAAAAATCAATATAATATAAAGGCACTGATGAAATGAAACATTTCATAACTGATAAACAACTGAAGAGGAAAATTAAAGTTGAGAATAATGAACATTTAATTTCGTGTAAGGAAGTGATAAATAAATTATTTTACAAATAATTTATCAAGTGAAAAGTTTGAGTTTTTTACTCTATGTTTCAACAATGCACTGGACCTGTTAATGCCTGGAAAAATTAATTCTATATAAGTTAATTCTATATATTGAAAGGTCTAGCCGGCGATACATTTTGATTTTATTATTTTTTAAACCGTCTGAATTTGTTTTGGCGTAAAACCGTTTGAAATCGGCGGTACGACATGCAAATCTTGTTTTTGTAAAAAGCTATGACGGCATCCCGACTTCAATATGTGGTTTTGGCAACTCGTATACTATCCTACAAAGGTTGATGCAAACGCACAGCGGTATCGAGTGGCACTTGTGGATCGTACTAAAAAGAAATAAATTGAAAGTGAGTTATAAATAATCTTATAAATTCAACTAATTTTTAGACCTCCAAAATTTTGTTAAGATAAATAAATAAAATTATTACAAATCAACTAAAAATTGGAATTTTTTTTGTAGTAGAACAATTCCACGATAGATTTGACTCAGCCTAATTACTATGATTTTATTATTGATAATTTAAAGTTATCTGCTATAACTTGTGTTGTGGACCGATATTCAATCGGAATTGCTTACCATCATCATAGAGATTTCATCATCTCATCATCTCCACCTAGCATCCTCATTAATTATCTATTACATGTTTTATCTTTTGTTCATTTTTAGAAATATGTCCAGCGTTCTCATTAATTATCCATTTCTATTTATGTCTTGAATCTCATTCATTGTCATCCTGTGCCTATCTACACCTCCCTTGCTGTCTTCCTTGACACCTACTCATTTTTTATCCATGACAATTAATTTTTTTTCAAGACTGTTAATATTATTTTCCTAATCATCTTAATTCTGTAAACTAATTATTTTGATTTTGTAAACTAATTGTCCAAGTTCCAACGACGGTTAATAACATTTTATACCTAAGGTGTTCGGAAATTTTGCGGACGCCTTACTTTAATTTGCATATATTTGTGAATTATGGTTGCTGTAGTCCGAGATTTCTGTTTTTGAAATCTAAATGAGCTATTTGAAAAATGTAAAATCTTAATTTTTGAAGGGAAAATAAGGATCAAGCCGTCACATATTAATTAATAAATAAACGAGAGCAACAATTCAGCGAGAGGTGCAGAAAGAAATATAAAAAGTATGAATTAAGAAAAGAAGAATACTGTAAAAATCTAAAATCTTTTAAATTTTGTCTTTGAATTCTTAATGCATCCATCTGATGACAGATGATAGTGTTATACAGTGACATAAGTAGGAAAATTTTTAATAATTTTATACTAGATGATAATAGACAAATGTTGCCAGATGTAATCATTTTAAAAAAAATATAAATAATTATTTTTTCCGTACGTGTCATGTTTGAGTCATAATCAAATTTTAACCATTGAATTATGACACTTCACTATCCAATACATAAGATAAGCACTTTCAAATTCTTCAAAATATTATTTCAATATAAGATTATAGCATCTATATTATGCTCTTCACCAGCCCCAAACTAATGCTAGCTCTTAAAATAGTCTGTAAATAGACATAACTCAATTTTTTAAAACACAATTATAGTATTAATTTTTGCACCATTAAGTCCATAATTTCGGCCTTTTCCTAATTCTATTATGTCCAGCTATTAAACCTAGTGATCGTCCTTAAACATCTCTCTTCTAATTACGTAAGGCATTAGGATTGATGAATAAATCCAAAATAAACCAATTCTACATTAGAAAAATTATTTGCTTAAGATAAGGTCGAAGCACGTTATCTCTAAATCCAATTCAGGGTCAAGCTAGTCACAATTTTCAATAATTAGATTTTAATGAAGGCCAGACCACACTTAGCTCTTAAACAAAAATCATACTAATTATCACGTCCAAAGACTTTCAATCACTTTGTTTGAAATTAAAAAGTAATAAAAAATCATATTTTAATATAATAACAAATTTAATTTTTTTATTAACAAAAATATCACGTATACATAATAAAAATTGAGTAATCGAGTCATGAATATTTTTTTTTACATGGAGTCAAATCTGACCCTTCATTCAAATTCTAATCAATCACAAACATTCATCATTTTGAATGAATAAATTAGATTTAAGTCCATGTTAAAAAAGTATCCATGGCATAATTACTTACTAAAAAAGTATACATAAATTTTTATTTTAATAAACGAGTTAATACTTGACTATTTTCTATCTCATTGTCACTTGTCCCTTTTTATTAAATTTCAAGGTTCAAAAATTCATAATTTTAATGCACTTGTAAAATAAAATCAATTTTTTTTCACAGTATAAACCTCTCCAATTTTATTTTTATTTTTTTGAACAAGATAAACCTCTTAATTAGCTTCCAAAAAAAAAGAGCGTCTCTGTCACAATTCGGTGCAAATAGCAACTATTGCATCTATCTGCTTGCTCCAGTTCATAGCACATGCACGGGTCCCTCTAATCCAAAATAAGACAGTCAGCATTTCCCCCTCATGAAGATGCGATCTCATGATGACGTAGTCCGCTTGACAACCAAGTAAGACAAGAAATGTGGGACCTAAAGTCAGTGAAAGAAAGAGAAAATTTCCAGGTTCTTATTTCATAAGTGAGAAGGGGCCTCACATGGCAAGCATTTATTGGCCTATTAAGCTATTTCCCTTTCTTACTTGTTCTCCTCATAAACCCCATTAATTATTTTTCAAAACCTATTCTCCCTCTCCTCTCCTTTCCCTCTTCACAAATTTCCTATTTCTTGCATTGAGCTGCACAAACTAACCTTTATATATATAAGCATATAACCCAATGTTTTTAAAATCCTACCGGCCATCGTACCAGCGAGGGTGGCGGTATCTGATTTTTCGGTATTACCGGTATTGTGATATGCAATACCGGTTATTAGTGGAATAGTGGTTTCAAATTAGTATATATATTAACACGATGTTTTTAAAACCCTACCGGCCATCGTACCGGCGAGGGTGGGGGTACCCGATTTTTCCAGTATTATCGGTATTGTGATGTGCAAGTATGCAATACTGATTATTAGTGGAATAGTGGTTTTAAATTAGTATATATATTAACGGGTCCGTTTGGATGTTGTAGGAATTTGCGAAATTTGCAATTCCTAGACATAAATTTATTGGGAAGTGTGTAACTTTGTGAAGAATTTGAATTGTTTATAATAAATTTGGCATAATTTATGTCCGGAATTGTAAATTCCAGATTCATCCAAATGAGCCCAACATGCCGTAAATGGCCAATAGGGCCTGTCGTCCCAGTGGTAGCGCACTTGATTTCCACCAATATCATTGGGGTTCGATTCACACATTCGCCGTTATTTATATAATTTTTTAATGGGATCGCCAGTTGCAGATCAATTTGTTAAACAATAAAGGGAGAATACAAGTGCATTTTAAACACTCAAGCTTGCGTTAAAAATAAAAGTAAATTATCTTTAGTAATACATCTTGATTAGTATATATAAGTTAGTATTTTTTTGGTACAATCAACAAAATTTTAAACTCGTGAAATCTCTAGATATCCAAAATAAAAAAAAATACTCATTTGTGTCTGAAATTGAATTATGCACGGTTGAGTGTTCAAGTTGGATTCCTTTTCCCAAAACTTCCAAAATTACTCATTGATGTTCAAAGGATGTACTTTCAAAATTCTCCTTTCAAATTCTTTCTGAAATTGGACTACCTATAACTATTCTCTTTCACCTTCATAAATTAAGCATTGGCCTCTTATTTTATTTAATTGTCCAGTGGCGACAGCGATCCCATCAAAATGACAGTAGATATATACTAAATCAGTGTTCTTTCTTTCTACATGACAGAAGATATATACTAAATTAAAGGGTTCCAATGGAAATTCAGGACATAATTTTGGAAAGGAGAAGGAACATACCAGAAAAAATCTGAGCCAAATAAAGGAGGAAGGACGGAGGTAGAGGGAAGAAATTAGCACATGCATCAATTTCCTTTTAACTCGCAACGAAATTGGAAAGAAATCAATTTATTTTTTTCTTGAGAAAACGGAAATGAAGAAAAACGTAAATGGAAACTGTCACACCCCGTGCCGACACACCGACACACGGGGCGGGACGGTGGGACGGTATCTTCTGCATTCATCCGACGGCCCGTCAACCTACGTCGCAAGCAGAAAAAAAACAAAACGGATGTCAGTTACAAAGCTCAGTAACCGGTTATTTAACGACGCAGCTTCTCTATATTAGTTGTTAAAGCAAATTAAATATGACTGGATGTGATTCGGTGTACTTTCTTGAGGAATATCATATAATATAATACGAGAGTATCCACCTTACATAACTCCAACCCTGCGAGAATAATTCCCGTGCCAAATCCACCCTACATGCCTCAATCCTTACTTAGACTTGGGGAAAAAGGTCCCGCACCAAGTCCACCATATTGTATTTCTTGACCGTACCTGTGCTTAATCGATCCTACCCATCGAGTGTATACCTAATGTATAGACACCCGACCCTGGTTGCTTTGCAACCGCTCCTGCCCTCCACCGTGCACTAAGTGGGGGCTAGTATACACTAGTACTGGGTTACTACCGCGGAGTTCCGTGGGGTAGTCCGCTTCCACACACCTAATGGTTCCAGCCAGTCCAAACAAAAC
The DNA here is from genome assembly GCA_028095005.1 of Rhynchospora pubera. Classification (NCBI taxonomy): domain Eukaryota; kingdom Viridiplantae; phylum Streptophyta; class Magnoliopsida; order Poales; family Cyperaceae; genus Rhynchospora; species Rhynchospora pubera. The sequence continues at coordinate 107,059,505 of CM051462.1, read as the reverse complement.
GAATATATATACCAAATGACCGCTAATCCGCCTAGAGGCTGAATAGCAGAGTAGATCAGTATGTGTTGCCCGTGATCGCTATCATAAGGAGACCACCGGCATTAAGCTGGGGTGCAATCCCCCGATGATAGAAATCCCAGGTTAAACAACTTAACTACTCGGTCTCATTCTGTTTCACTTTCATCATCCATTTTCAGTTATTCCAAGTCACATTTATATTTCATAATCAAATTAACTAGTTCCTATCAAAAGAATAACAAAATCTCAAAAGACATCCACACGTCATAAAAAGACAACCACACACGGGCATACACATGCAAGCAAAGCCAAGCGGTAATCAAATCAAGCAATACGGAACTAATTATAGAGAAGTCCGGTTACCTGACTGAGCGATCCATAGCACGAGCAAATCGGGATGACTATAACTGCGACGTAGAACTCGAATTCCAAATGGCCGACTATTCAAAGTCAAGGTGGTATTCACAGTTTGTTAGGAAGAGAGAGAAACATAAATGATATACGAAATGAAATGAAATGAGGCTGGGGTCTATTTATAGTAGAGGTATGGCTAAAATGGTAAATATTCTAGATTACTTAATGGCTAAGTAAGCAGAAAGGAATTACTTAGCTATTATTTCTGAAAATATTAATACTATTTATAAAAATAACTGAGCCTATTTATAAAGATATTAATTATCAGAAATTATTTATATAAATATGGATTACTTAGCTACTAAAAATGTGGATAAGATCAAATAGATATTTTCAAATTGGATAAGATCAAAGAGATATTTTCAAAGTGGATAAACATGGACATTTTTCAAATAGGACCTTAGAATTCGATGTAATGCAAACAGGTCCTAAAACTCAGGGATGTCACAGAAACGAAGAAGGAAACCGGTCAAAAACGATACAATAATTTTTCGATATTTCCGGTTTTTGACCGATTTTTCTCAGTTCTTGACCAACGGGTTTTAGGACCCTTTTCCTACCGGATCCTCACCCGGTTTTACCGGAAATTTCCGGTAGCCGGTAGGATATTAAAAACGTTGTCTATAATCCCACTAAGAGATGAGATAAAGAAAGAAAGAAAGAAACGACAAAGTTCAACAACTACTACACTGACAAAGAGAAGTAGTAGTAGAAGAAGAAGAGATGGCGCTTGAGTCTCTGCCTTGGAGCCATGGAGAATTCGCCATGGAACGTTTTAGCTCTGGTTGGTATCGCCATCAAGATCCTTTTCCTCAGGTTTGAATTCTCTTTCTTTCTTTGTACACTGGAGATTTGTGGTGGTGTGTTTATGTGGATAACATTAGCAAAATTTGGTCTGAAATGTTCATGAATTCGGCACATGTGTATGGGCTTTTTCGTCGTTTCTCTCGTTGGATGGAAACAGTTCCCTCGAGAAAAGGAAAATGCCTTAGATTCACCACCCTTAAGGTTCGATCTCTGTACGGGACTCTCTTGGCAATAAGAGTCGTTTTTTAAAAGGGTTTATTAATTTTGCGGGTCCTTTCTTTCCAATAGGCGCAAGCCTCTATTGTTAATGACCTCGTGATCGCTCACGAGAACCTCTGATTAAGGGATCTAAAGAATTATATGCAATAGGCTAGGAAAATCATTTCTAAGTGATTTTTGTGTTTATGTGGAGGTCTATTCTTTTGGCTTAAACCGGACTTAATTGATGGTACCAGACCTAATTGACGGCACCCAATTATGGATCTTTAAACTTTTGGTGATTTTTACAATTTTCCTTTATTTTAATTTTAAAGCGTGTTTTGAATACTTTTCTCATTTTTTAAAATATTTACTTGAAAATACTGGATTGGAGATAATTCTTTGGAAATCGTTTTATTTTTACTTTGATTTCCAGTTAGACTTTATTTTCTGAAATTTTATTATAGAAAGCTTATTGTGTTTATCATTTTATGCAATTCAATTAAAAAAAAAAATGCTAAATTGACAAACTTTTATATCAAAATATAAATATATTTGATTTATTTAAATTTTAGGATTTTATAACTGTTTTATTTGAATTTTCTAAGCTTTGGGATCATTTTAACAAATTTTCTGAGTAAGGCTATCTTTGGAAATTTGGTTTTGTTTAAACTGTCACAATGAGTCTGAGTAGGTTTAATTGATTTTCTACGTTTTTCTCTTTTTTTTTTATTGCTAGGCTAAGTTTGGGGCTTAGGGCTTTTAATTGTTTACCAATTTCTTAATTACGCTTACTGAGTTTGGTTTAACAAGCATGGGTTTCAGTTAACAATTAGGTATACAACACAGATGAGGCCAATGTCTGGATATGTAAGGTTTGAAAGTTTGAACTGTCTAAATATAATGAAGATGTGATATTACCTGTGATTGCTTCTCTACTTACATTTGGTACTTGCTTCTCTACTTACATTTGGTTATGGTACAGAAGTTGGGTCTCATATTTAGTTGAAATGAATGTCGGATACCGGTAGAAGGGGCAATACAGAAATGAGTTGGTGCATAGGGTTTGAGTTGGTTCTGACATGAGGCCGGTACAGGGATCAAGTCGGTACAAAGGAAGGAATATACATATGCATAGGTTTAGGCATGGTACTCGGTTAAGTATGATTGTGACACTGGTACCGGAATTCAGTATTTGTTTATAACACAGAGTTGGTCTCGGTACTAGCAGAAGTATTAGGTTAAAATGATTCATGATTTCATGACAGGGGCACTCGGTATTGATACAGGTACAGGTTGCAACTAGACTAGATTGATGCTTATGAAGTTTCCTTGGTAGCGGTACAGGTATGAGGTAGGGGTAAGTCTAGGTGTTTGTACCAGTGAGGAAAGTATGGAAATGGTGCGGGAAGCATGGAGTCGGTACGGTATTGTAGTTAAATATCAGGTTTATGCAGGCATTAGTTAAGGTGGGCTTCAAGTATAAGAAGAGTTAATTCAGTGTCAGTACAGAGAAAGTGTGGTATGCAAGTTGATGCACAAATGGGCAAGGTTTTCTGACATTAATGGTGCAGGCTTCAATAATACACTGTTTCACACTTATTGATACCCCCTCAGCGCCTATATATCGTTACTCAAATTGTCAATTTACAAACACATATGTATTTACTAGCTTAATATTCCAAATCTTAGTAGTCTAGCTATTAGAGACATACACAAGACGAGTCCTGACATTATTCTAAGGCTTAATGATATACATGCACGTATGCACAACGCTGTACAGTAGCTATTTTTCATTATGGATTTCCAAATTCCATGTTCATAAGTTCAATTCTCGATACCTCCATATCATACTATAAATTCACAATTGAATACACTCGGTTGATTTTAACTTTGTACACTAACATTGTACCCATTTAATACAAAGTACACATATTGTGAACTGTATTTACATGTATATTCTCCTCATAAATAAAGGTTAGTTACAAAATAATTTGAAACATTTATCACAAACTATGAACTGTTGACTTCTTTGTCACATACACAAAATTTGAGTCTTTCACTTGTCTCTTTAGCACCTGATATAAGAAAAGAGGATAAAATTAATTAGTAAATTGATAAAGAAGTTGCAAATTTTGCTTGCAGGGTCAACCCCTTGGCGTTTAACATTGATTTTGCTCCATCTATGCTTTATACTTATCATTATACCTTTATTAGGTACACTTGAAAGTTGACCTCGTATCAGTCAATGTTTTATTGGCAGTGCTCATGGTCACTGCAGTTTGATTCAATGACATCAAGTACATACCAGCAGACCATGCCTTATTAAATTTCATTTCTAAACAGTAAGGATAGCATCAGCATACTACACTTTCAACAGATGAGTTAGAACAGATTTGTTTGAGGGTTGCAGAAATACCCTTGCAATTTGTATTTATTTACTATTTTTAGATGAGATCAAGCTCTTAAAGTAAGGGAAAGAGGCTCATGAGACCATATATACAGCAAGTAAACTACTCACGACATTATTAGAGTACTATTCACTACAGTCCACAAAATTTCATTAATCTCTCAAAGAGGACAGACACAACTTTATTATTCCTAAGTTCATTGTAACCTATATAATTTATGGTACTTTCAAATAGATCACGCCAGGTTGTAACAAAGTGGTTATTGCACTATGCCATCAGGTAGTATCATTTGTTTAAAGCATCAGTACATCAGCTAATAACAGTTAGGAGGACTTGTGCAATTTAATCCACAAACTTCCAAAAATCACAAAATCATATAGTAATGGACCTTATATCATTTGAGCAGCATAACTGCTTGTTTTGGGGTGTTTTTAGCAAGCCAAATAGCATGCCAATATTCAACCAAAGGTGAGAACTGGGTTCTCTTGTTGAATAGTTAAAGAGGAGCTGGATGAGAACTGGGTTCTCTGCTCCATAGTTATAGGACTCATGCATATATGTATATTTGCATTTCAGGCATTCACTCTTTCTTAAACAATCAACAGAGGATTTTAAGTTAAGTTAAGTTAATATTTAAAAATATAACATTTCATTGGGGTTTATACAAGAAACTACACCAATCTCCTGGCACCATTTTGGCAGCATAACTGCCAATTTTATGTGATTTAGACATAGAAAATAGCCATGTTTAGATCCAGTGAAGTGAGGGACTGGGTCCCCAATTGGATATATCAATGGAGACAAGCAGGAACTGGATTCCTTTCTCCAAATGTAATTATATACATGCGATTATGTAGCTTATATTGCATATCATTTAATTATAATTCTTATCAGACTCCTCAATGAAAGATTGTACTTAAAATTTCCTCCTTTAATCTAGACTTGATGAATACAGTAAGCGTTTGAATGTCAATTCACATGCTAGATCCATTTAACGAAGTGGCAATCGTGCCATAGCAGGTACGTATAACACAACCTAGGGTTTATACTTAGATAACTGTCCTATCAAAGTTAGTATCTTCACTGAATTTCAACATGAGATACCAGCGATAATGATATACGTGTACATCTACCAAATCACATGCCAGAACCTTAATCGCATCACAAGATGTGATACACAGAAGATGATCGTTCAATTAGGAAATTTTGACTTAGCCTAAATTCATTCATTTACATCACATTCAACCTGATTAATAATCAAGATCAGACATCAACAAGTTCAATCAACATTAGAATTAGCGAATCAAAGAACACAGGAATAACAGGAAATTGCGAAATCAGACCAAGACTCACTCAATCGCAGCAATTATATTTGAATTCTCACCAAATCATCAATCTTTACAAAGAGATTACCTTAGGTTGAATCAAGAACACCTCAATTAACCTCCGATTTCTCCAATCTAGCTCAATTACAATTGATTAACCGAGATATTCAGGCTAATTCTCTCTATTTCTATACTAATTTTTTGGTGGATATCTCTCTCTCTCTCTCTCAATTGCGACGGCGATCGCCTGAGCTCCGTCGACTTCTTGCCTCAGCTCCCGTCTTTTCTCCCAATTCACCTCTCGAAGCTCTCTCCTCCCTTCTCCGAAAAGCCCCCCTTTTTCTCTCTAATTGTCCCCCTTCTTCTTGAATCCATCGTCCTTATAACAGAAATCCGTTTGGGGGAGAAGGCTCTCCCCTTTCGCTGCTCCTAGTTCATCGTGAACCCGTGAACGAGGGCTTATCAAATGACTTATAGGTGCATACGCCAGGTTCGCACAAAACGAGGGAGATTTAACTCAGCGATTCTCTTCCCCTCCATTTGTTCCGAACTGGCTCTGTCCATTTCCTCTTGTTAAATTGAATTTTGCTTTGCTGATCCAAAATAAATTATTTGGACTCCTTCCTGATGCTAGTGAGTGGTGTTTCATGTTTTGGGGTTGCAATTTTCTGTTGGGTTATGAACAAATTCAGAATTAGCAGTCTGCTTTGGAAGTTGCACTAATAAGACCGGAAAGTGTTGATGTGTAGAAAAAGTAAATTAAATAATAAACTTAATTTTTGGTTTTCTTTGATAAAACGACATGCAGTTGTGCTTGTCATGACTGTTTGTTGGGTATTTTCTAATTCAACTTATAATTTATAAGGCCGTTTTTCTTTAATTTGACTATTTTTTGAGACTAGCGGGTTGGAATATTATAATTCATCTTTCATAATATCTAGAATTATTTACTATTTCTGTTTCTAAGGCTTCATTCAAACCTATTAGTAGATTGGTGTGAAATGTTGACCTAAAACTTGTGGGTTCATGAAATTTAAACTAACTTGGTCTCTTATTCTTTTTGAATTTTGAAGTGTACTGCCTAGATATTTTATATTTATTGAAACAGAGCTTATATAGAGTTATTTCAACATCAATGATTGAGATACCAACAATTACAGTATTTTTTTTGGCAAACTTTTTTACTACATGTAGCATTGTGATCTAAAGCATGTAACTTTTTTAAATAAAGGTGGTACTACCTTTAATTTATCAAAAAAAAAATGTAAAAATACATCTTTTCCTCTGCTATAAAAACTTCATATATATACCGTGTCCAGTTGCCACTAAAATAAAAATATTACCGATTTATTTAATTCTTTAATTATTTTTAAGGCTTGGTGAGCTTGCCCCACCAGCTGAAAAGTTAATCAAAGTTACAAGTTACAAATAAAAACAACAAAAATAAAATGGTGAATGCCATAAGTATTCATGTTGCTCTGCTAATAGGCTTATTTTCCCTATTATTTTTCATTATACTCTGCTATAAAAATTTCACATCCTTCTGAAATGAACATATTATTTCTACTTGGTATGGTCAATTAATCTTTCACTTTGCATTTTCATATGCAGAATGTGGATGAACTGAAATATAAGCTATTGCGTATGACATGGGAGCTCGAAAACCTTCAAGCAGCGGTTGCTGAAGAATTACGAAAAAAGGATGAAACTATCAACAAACTAGTTAATCTTGTCAATTTAACAAAAAAAGAGCGGGATGAAGTGAAAGAGCAACTCAATGCTCTCCTCTCCTGTCTCAGTTCCAAAAAACGCAGCATAGCCTATCTGACACCCAAACCCGCAACAACCACCATTCGTATGTCTCTTCTCCAGTTGAATCCTTCTATCATGCTGATTCCTCCAATATTACCAATGCTGCTGCTACTGGTGTAGCAACTAGTTATGATTATGGATCCATTATAATTGATGAACTAGCAAAGAAATGACCGCTGCCAGAGAAGGAAAAATTACCGCAGTCTGTTATCAATACGGGCCCGATACTTTAGACCCTTATGGTTGCATGGCTGCTTCCTACGTGGCGAAATCCACCACCTTTGCAGGCGTTTCAACCCACTCGTTTTTCTATGGACAACACAAACATGAGATCTCCTTTGAATTTTGCCAATGGATAGGGTTTTCATGCAAAAAGGCAAATGGGTTCAGGCTTGGATAGCTTCTGTGAAGGTAATTTGGGTGCAAAACGGCTCAAGAATATTTGAGATAAACTTGAGATTATTAGTCTGCTAAGAGTTATTTCCTTTTTCTCTTATTTAGTCATAGAAAATAGTTAGGCGCTTCATTGCTAATTAAGAATGAAGCATAGCTAATTAATCTATAGTAGAATCAGACAATTATGTGTAAATATGGAGTTTTGATCAATATGATATTAGTGGCCTGGCTTATTAGTTTTGTTTTTAATATGGTGCCATTTTGTGTGTTCTGTTTTCTTTTAATTATTAGTTAACGATTGGAACACTATTTTACATCCGGATGGGTGGGCACATTTTTGGAATAGTCACTATCCTCGTTGATTTACTACTCTTATCAAAAGTTGTTTTAACGATTATTTTGAATTGCTATTCTACATTCGGATAGGTAAATGTCGTTTGGAATAGTTTTCTTTTATAATTATGTCGTTTGGAATAGTTGATAATTATGTTAGTGAATATTGAAATGCTATCTGGGTAGGTATCTATTTATAATAATCGCAATTCACTCTAGTTTGCTATTCCTACTAAAATTGAGTTATCAACTATGCTGTAATCTAATTTAATACATTGTTCTTGCTATTCGCTTGATCCAAACAAACAATATTGTAAATTGTATTAGGCTTAAAATCTCTACATTTTGGCAGCTTCAAATCAGTGTTTTTAATACCATACCAGCTAGGAGGTCGAAATTTGGTATTTTTTAAAACTTCTGATATCATCTTAAAATACAAGATACTGCTGTTTCGATCACTGTTTTGGTTCCAGGTATATTATAAAAAAAAATTTCGGTATCTGATATGTATTAAAAACACTGCTACAAAATAACATTTGGGTTTGAGGCGACTAGCCACTATAGCATTACAAGTCCAGAAGCTGTTGGATATAATTAGGCCTGTCAATGTTCTACCGTTTCGAACGTTTCCGTTCCGTTCCGTCCGAACAGAACGTTAAACGAAACAAAAAAATCTGTTTCATTTTTGAAAACGAAAACGAAAATGAAGGAAACGTTCCAAACGTTAAACGGAACACAGAAGACGAAAATGGACTGAAATCAATAGAAAATGAAGGACGGAACGTTAAACGGAACATAAATCTATTTCTTTTGTCGAAACGAAACAGAAATAAAACAACAATTTCGTTCTGTTATCGAAACGGAACAGAAAACGGAAATGGTTGTTTCCGCTTCCGTAGGTAATGTTTGACAGGTCTATCCTTACCACGTCAGTCATCTAAGCTTGCAAATAAATTCTAGTTGAGTTTGACTCCGGTTTCAACTTGACTAGTTTATAAATTGCATTAGATATAAAATCGACTGAACTAATTAAGACTAATTCAAACTCGAAGCCAAACTTTAATAGAGTCCAATTATTAGCCATTTGCATTTATCCTTGTTCTATCTTTAAAATAATGTAAAATAACGAACATTCACTATTTTATACATAAAATTTATTTAATCACTTATATCTATTTTTCTAAAAAGTGGCAATTATATAATATATTCGTGAACAGATACTCTATAACTAAATAACAAAACTACATATATCAAGTAGCTACATACTCTAAAACTAAATTACATAATTACATATCAAGCAAGTCAATTCAAATGAGTTTGAAATCTTGTTCAAACTCGAACCAAACAAAAAAAAATATTTTAATAGTCAGATAAATTCAAAAATTGATTATTGTCATCTGCAGTTTTACCATCCCTACCATCGCTAAATATAAAGTGAACATATACATCAAACAAGGTGAACATATAGACGATCTAAGTAAACATATACAGACAAATAAGTTAAGTGAAAATAAATTGAATATGCATGTAAAATTCTGAACAAATGATGACAACACTTATTTGTTTGTAAGTGTTCACTTAGATTGTTTATATGTTCACCTTGTTTGCTGTATATGTTCACTTTATATTTAGCGATGGCAGAGATGGCAAAATTCCAGATGGCAGTTATCATTCCTGGATAAATTCAATTCAAACTCAATTTCTATTGAACCCAAGCTACCTTGAAGCCCTATTGTCATCTAGTTCGGATGGTCCAACCAACCCAATTGCATTATGGCTCCTGAGATATAACCTACCAGTCAGACCATTTTTATTCTACTCTTAGCCCAACATAATCTCATTCATAGATTTGCCACAAGGCTGCAGCTACATTTTTCGTTGCCTGAATGCATCATCATCAATCATAAACACATCCTTTTAGTTGTACTCTATGCAAATTTACTCCTAATGTAAATAATTTCCCTTTTTAGACTCATGAGTGGTACATCCACCCCCAGTCGCCTTAATTCTTCAAAAAAAAATAAAATAATATACATACATCCCAAAGGGTGCGATGGGTTAAGTTCATTGCATGAAGACATCTTGGACATGATGATTTCAGGTTTAGAATTGAATTACTGAAAAAAAAATTGCTCAGTTCATGGGTAAATCCAAGCAGCACATGAAAAAGAACCATGATACAAGAGAGGAAGGCAACAGGAGTAGGATTGAGGAGAAGTAAAATTAGTACTTAAGAGTTCAGAGAGAGCAAGGGCTCTGCCACATAGAAATATCTGTTATTAGATTCCGAAGTTGATCAATTAGTAGCTTGACATGCTTGTTTTTTACTTCTATTTCCTACACAAAGATATAAACATAAACACTGATTAGAATATCTTCGTGCATGGTTAAAGGAAAAGTCTGAATGAAATGACACATATGTTCCTACTATATCTCTATTTCCAATAATCTAAGCATCTTAAGCAATAGACTTTTCTTTATGGTCCAACATACATAACTATCAGAAAGAGAATAAAAAAGAAAACCCAACAACAAACCTCACAATAAACCTAAGAACAAGAAAAATATATTACAAGAAATGGTAAGAATAAAATTCTGCACATGATTTTATTACGGCACAGAACAAGAGATAACTGAACCATCCAATACAGTACTGGAACAGTAAGATGTCGGAGACAGATTACATCTCAAATTCATGGAGGCAATAGCAGCAATAAGATGACAATAAGGTACTGGTATCACGGATTACATCTCAAATTCATGGAGGCACTAGCACCAGTAAGATATCGATTGATGTAGGTACTGGTATCATGAAGATGTTAAGACAGATCACGGCTCCAATCAAAGCAACAAAAGTATATAACCGAAACAAAAATTTCTTAATTCAATAAAAAAATTCAAAGGAAACACTTGCGAATCTCTCAAGCACTACCTTTCTCAGAGATGCTGCATGAGCTTCCAACCTATCTATGTCAGCTGGATCTGATTGCGGTGCCAGTACATTTTCCTGTATTGTTTTAACAAATGAATATAACTTCATAGATCATCATTGTTAAACCTAATACAAACACACATGATTGTAATAGTACCACTCATGAGATCAATCAAATAACCCATAAAAAAATTTAAGATACCAATGTTTAATAGCACAGGTGAACAGAACAACAGCTGGGAATGTAGGTTATATCAACACAAATTCAGTACAAATGAGCATAAATTGGGTTTAGTAGCATTCAAATTATCAATTTGGCTATATGTTTTTCTAATAAAAAGGGCACATATGATACTCAAATAACTACAAAATGGTTAGCTATATATACCTGAGAAGAGATGGCGCAGAGAGAATTAATGGAGGCACGAAGGGAGGTAACAGCTGCCTTGTACCTATGCCTGGCGTGATCCAGAGACCCGCCGGTGCTCCCCCCTCCGCCAGCGCCGGAGGTGAATTCGGACGGATGGGTGGTGTCGGACAGGTCGCCTGCGTGCGAAGAAGAAGGAGGAGCAGCGTGGTGGTGGTGGTTGGACCCGACGGAGGCCGTGGAGGAAGGCCAGAGCGCGGCGTCGCAGAGCTCGTCGTTCATGGAGGAGAGGATGAGGTACGCGGCGCTGATGGTTTCTTCGAGGTGGATCTGAGCTTCTCTCGCCACCTCTTGCTTGCTTTTGATCGCCATTTTCCAGCTTCGAAACCAAAACCCTAGTCACTTCTTTGTTTTATTTCAACAAAAAAATAAATAAATAAAATTATTTGCTAATCATTGCTTGCTTCAGATTTTAAGCTCTTCCGACTATACTATACTGATAGTCTGATACTGATAGGGAATCAATCCCAATCTGCTGTTGCGCGACAAAGCGTGTCGTGCGGCTCATCGAGCCGTTCGCGCGATCCGACGGTCCAAACGTGTTACCTCTCTACGAATCGGCTCCGTCACTCAATTTCATTTTTATTTCGGATCCTCTCCGTGTTAGATCCGATAGCAATCGGCACCAAAAATCAAACCAAAAAAAAGAAAGAAATCAGAACCGGAGGGAAAATTGGAGAGAGGCAGGAGGAAATTCGCGAGAGGGCCAGGAGGTTTCGCTAGAGTGCCAAGAGAAATCGCGAGAGGACCACGCTCCATCGAGAGCATTCTCCGACGATTCTCCATCGAATTGAAGAAGCACGAGGAAGGGGACGATTCTCCGTCGAATTGAAGAAGCACGAGGAAGGGGACCACTGTTGTTAGAATCTGATAGGAGAAATTTGATGATTCCAAGGGGACCATTGTTGTGCTGTCAAGCTTGGTACAGTTACTAAAAATTGATCTTTTCTTTTGTGCTATTGTTCATTTACTGGTACTATTTCAAAGTAATACTATGTTGGTACAGTTACTAAAAATTGATCTTTTCTTTTGTGCTATTGTTCACTTTACTGACAGAGTTACCAGAAAGTAGGCTAGATTTTTTGTTGACTTATTATTATCTGAAATTGATGATAGCAATTTGCAAAAAGCCACTAAAAGAGATAAATTACAGTTCAGCACGTTTAGTTGAGAATTATGGATACTAATTGAGCACGTTTAGGGATATCTGAAATTACAGTCGACTTATTATTATATGAATAAAGACTTATTAGTTGAGAATGAAGGAAATTAATAAATATGGGATACTAATTGAGCACGTTTACTAATTCTATGATAGTATTAATTTCTGGTGACCAACATAATTAAATTGAACTTACGGCAATGCACATCTTTAGTTTTTCGGGAACAAGTTGAACCAAATGGCAAAAAGAGGCATCTTATTGAAATTATATTTTCATAGTTGATTTCATGTATCTTTCTTATTATTTCACAATCAGATATAATCTTCTTACAAAAAGGTCTGACAACTGTATTTAGGCTTCAGGAAGCTCAGGACAGGGATGAAATACATTAGGGGTTAAATTAGGGGTGAAATGCATTTCAATTTGGATCAGCTTGGTCTGACTCACATTTTGCTATTCTGGCCTGTAACATCAGCACATAAATTTAAAAAATGTTGGGTTATTTGATATGCTCCATAGGGATGCCATGTTGGCTCCAGGGATGCCGTTCTGGCCTGTACTTCAAAATTAGATTAGTGTTGGCTCCAGGAATGCCATGTTTATCATGGTTGAGTTATTAAAAGCGATTAGTGTTTATACTTCAATTAGCTATTTTTTATACTTCATACTACAGTGAATACTTCCTACTGGTGTTAGATTCAGAGGACAAAACTAGATAATAAATCTTATTGTGACAATTTTGCCCCTTTTTCTAACTCTCTTTTCCTTGAGTTGTAGGAGATATTCAAGAAATAATAGGAGAACTCTTCATTTGCTTTGCCTTCGCCTCGTTCTGAATCACCTCTACAAGTCAAAATATGTCTCTATTTGACTAGATGAATAGCTTATTGTTATAGTCATTTTGTATAGCTTATAAAGAAAAAGCTTCATTTTGTGATACCTAGTGTTATAGTCAAGAAATGTCTCATTTTCTATAGCTTAGTGTGGTAGCTTAGTGTTATAGTCAAGAATGATGTAATGACAAGATGTTACTTGGGCACTATTTTACTTCAGGTTAAATGATGTTCTAGTAAATGCATTTTGTTTTGCATCTATTAACTTGGTCATGATTTTATGTTCTGGTAAAGACTGGCCAACAGTCACTGAGATGTTGGCAAAGCATTATCGGCTCCTTGTTTTTACCTACAGAAATGTGTAGATACACATCGTACAAATGTGTAAATACACCATACTAGATACTGGCAAAGAATTGACTTTTTCTCTCTTGGTTCTTCATTTTGGTACAAATGTGTAATCACTATCAGTGTGACATTGCTCAGGAAGAGATCGGGTTTAGTACTTCGTATTTGTTTATTAATCATTGGAATTTGGAGGAGAGTCATAACAATAACTATGCATTCTTTCAATATCAACGTCCAAGTAATATTTTCAATGATGCATCCCTTGTTAGTACCAAATAAATATGTGTTATCAGTTCATGTGGTTTCTGTAGTTTTGCACTAGTATATATCTTATATTTATTAATTTTATTTTTTTTGTGTACCATTAATTGTACCACTGCTCGGTATTAGCAACAGTCAGTATCGATAATTATTCTATACCAATGATAAGTTATAGTGCGATGATACTGTTAGATCATGTTATTCAATGAGGGAGGTACACATGGTACCTATGGATATTAACGGTACAGGTACACATGGTACCTATGGTACATTACCCAAATAAGGGAGGTACTTCACACATTTAGAAATGATTAACAAGCAAACTGAATTTACAAAGCATGAGTTCAACCATTATTTAAAATACATAGCAAAAACACAGACATCTAAGGTAATATAAACAACAAAAACACAACTCATAATTTAAAATGAGATATCAATACAATTTAAAAGTTCATGCCAAATATCCATAGCAAATACTCAAACTAGATCAATACTAAAGATCCATAGAAAATACAAAATACCGCCAAATATATCTTTTCAACCTCCAAATTACAACTTACAAATTACAATAATCAAAAGAGAAATAAAAAGCAGTGCAAGGTATTGAATTATTTGGCTTCTAAGTTCTCTCTTCAAGTTCCTTAAACTTCCTATCAAATTGTTCATTGAAATCCTCGGCTTGCCTTTCTAATTGTTGCTTCAATGATTCAATTTTATTTTTAAGGTCTATAGGACTAAAGCACACCTCATCTACCCATATAATAAACTCATTACATCGTCAACACAAGTAGAAAGATCTACCCTTATCCCTTAGTGTGTTTGCAATCAGAATAACTACATGCTCATTGTCACTGCATCTACCGTAGTAAGGTAACACTCCATTCAATTTACATCCATTGTGTGGGCTATTTTGAGAGCTCATTGTTATCTAAAAAAAAATAGCATCAAACATCATTGCTATCTGCATTTTTCAATTTATTAAAAATAATTAAAGTGAAAAGGTACAGATACTATTTTCATACAGACTCTAAACCTCAATATAAAGGAAAGGTGTAAGCATCTTCATATACTTCTGATATTACAAGGGTCTGGTAGTCTGGTTCCATACTTCCATACCAATAAAATGATAAATCCTCAGAATTGGAAAACTAACAGCCTAACAAACACTTTCAGTTTCATATCTGTATGCTTGGTTATCTCCAAATTGTCCAAATGTTTTACCCTCTAATTAAGAGAATATCTTTCGACATTGTAAATTAGAAAATATGCAATACTTGAATACAATTGATAAGTACAAAGATAACATTTTACCATATTCAAAACATATTTCAACACTTTCAGTTTGAGCACTTTGTACAAAGTGAATACTGGTTTAGCAACTGAGAATGCTTTTGAGATATAGAAACTCTTTCCTGTTCTTCCACTGTACATATTTTATTGGATGATTCCAATATAACTTAATTATTCATATGCAGAGGCGATTTCTCTAACAAATGAAGCAAAATAAAAAAAAATAGGGTTGCAAAGAGGTTACCAACAGAAGGGGAAAAGGAGAACTAGGTTTGCTCCTGCGATTTGCTTCGATCGGCAGAGAAGAGGTGGAAGAGGAAGATCGGAAGAGAAAATTCGCTTCGATCGGCTTCCACGACGCTTACCCCCCTTCCCCTCCAACGATTGCCTCCGTTCTCTCTCTCAAACTCACGGAGAGAAGTATTATTTTTAATTTTCATGGCTATTGGATCTCTATTTTGATGGCTCACGGAGAGGATCCGAAATAAAACCCGATAACAATGCGTAATTAGCCGATTCGTACAGAGGGAAAACATCTGAGCCGTTCGATTGCGCGAACGGTGGGATGTGCCGCGCGACACGGTTTGTCGCGCAACAGCCGATTCGAATTGATAGGGAATTGCTTCCTACACGCCCCGTTTTAGAGATCTACTCCATTTTTTTCTTTCGAAATGACTTAAATGTCCTTCGTTCTCAATGGGTACTATTCGTATCCGTTAAAATTTTCTTTACCCATACCCGTACCCGTACCCGTTAAAAAAAGTTTTACCCGCACCATACCCGTACCCATTAAGAATTAACGGTAAGGGTAGGATAACGGTACATAACTGGTAACAATAATATTATTAATTTAATAAAAATATATAATGTGATAAATAAATAATATCAAATAAATATATAGATAAAGTAAAATATTTTGATAATATTTTAGATATAACAAAAATTATGAAATTTATTCTCTTATCAATTGAATTTAAAAAATCTATATAACTAATTATAAATTATAATATAATATAGAATGAAAAATCATCATCATAAATAAGTTTGGATAAAGATCAAAATTAATAACATATCTTTGAAATATGCTAAAAAATTGATTATATATACATATATGTTTGTAAAATATTATCCGTTAGATAATGGGTACGAAATAACCCTTACCCGTATCCGTACTCGATAAGTTAACGAAAATTTTTCTTTACCCGTACCCATACCCGTTAGTCTAATGAAAATAAAACTTTACTCGTACCCGCCTTATCGAATACGATACGGGTATGATAAACGAGTAAACGGGTTTCATTGACAGCCCTATTAATCGTTCAGATATAGTTGCATTAGAAAAAATAATGGAAAGGAAGGGTATTTTAGTCTAAATAGGGTGCGGATCTCCAAATTGGAGGTGCGAGGAACTGATACCGTATTCTTCTACTGGCTGGCATAGTGAAAAAAGAGTCGTCCGGTAATAGTTTCGCATAAAATACAAATGTAACATAAAAAATAGTTTCGGGTAACTTTTTATAAAAAAAAAATAATAAAAAGTTTGTAAATTATATGAATACTACTATTAGATGAGTAGAATTTTGTGTTGTACTAAACGTCTCTAGGTTTGTCGATTACAAAACAATATCATTTGGCATTTAACAATCTTCTTTGAGTTTTATAGGAAGAAGATACAATTTATGAGAACTTGGATAAAAGCTTTAAGAAAGTTCAAGATCAAGTCTTTAGAGAACTTGTAGGCTAGTTTAGACTAGGATAGAATGTATACTTTAGTCCTTGTTTATCCTTGAAATGGTCTAGATAGCGAAAAGCTCAATAAACCAGCAAAATCCTGTTTTCAGTGACCTAGCGTCGTACAACGCTAGATAGTGGCACACAACGCTAGAACAGCTAAATTCATACTTTTGTGAATCAACGTTGCACAACGCTATATAGAGTTAGGCAACGCTGATTCACAACGTTGTACAACGCTCAGTAGTGTTGTACAACGCTGCAGTTAAAAAACTTGGAAATTTTCCTGAGTACCATCGTGCAACGCCATATAGCGTTGCACAACGCCACAAAAATTCCAAGTTAGCTGTGCTGTTCAGACAGCGCTGTCCCATGTAAAACCCATATAAACAGTTGTTTTTACATGCAAAGTCTCGGGTAACGTTAGCCAACGTCTTTCAGCGTTGGGTAACGTTAGCGTTGTGTGACGGTATATAGAGTTGTACAACGCTCTGTTGAATCTGTCAGAGTTGTTCCTTTTGTCTCCCTTTAGCGTTGTGTAACGCCATTCAGTGGCAAGCAACGCTCTGACAATTTTCAACGGAATTGTCGGAGTTTTCCTTTGGTTATACACTCTTTCGTTGTGCGACGGCAAATAGCGTTGCACAACGCTCTGACAGACCAACGGCTATATTAACTAGCCGTTAGATTTACAACGGTCATATTCCAGCGTTGTATAACGCTATTCAGCGTTGTACAACGCTGTGGCCTGTTTTTGCTGGGGAACTGCTCATTTCGAGCCCTATATATATCCACCCCTTGTTCTCTCTCATTAGAGAGCTTTGCCTTGCAAAAATTAGACCAGAATTGAGCCTTTGACCATAGGGATACTCTCCCACTTGAGCTTTTCATAGCTAGACCATCTTGAGAGTTTTAGTAGCCTCAAACACCACCGCCCCGACATTGTCGCTAGGTGTAGGTTGGAATAGGTTGAGAGCTTTTCTCCTTTGAGGCCGTTGTGCCATTCGAGTTAGGCCGATCCGCCTCGAGTGTCCTTGTGACGAGGTGATTCGGTTCGAAGTTGTAGTCCCGTTCTTGTTGGAATTGAACGGAGCGCGCCCTTTCGTGGTAGCGGAACTCCCGGAGACGTACGACTAAGGCTAGCTTCTTCTAGCGGGTCGGAACTCCGTAATCACATCGCGTGTTCAATTTCTCTCTCTCTTTCTCTCTTTATTATCTTGCATTGTGAATTGTTTGTGTGCTCAATTTGTATTGGGTACAAATTGAATTGTGTTAGGATAGTTCATACCAAACCGGTCCAAAACCTTAATTGCTTCCGCTAAACCTTGGTTAAGCCGCCCCCCTTAGGGACAACATTTTGTTTACACAATTTGATTGATTTTTTAAAAATTTGTTAAGGTGTTAAAAATAATTTCATTGATGTAATAAATTGAAAGGTACGATCTTTCTCTGCTCGAAACAAATTCTCAATGCGATTTTTATTTAATTCCGATAAAAAAATATATATTATAAATGAATTTCAGATACTAATTTCATCTCGTATTGTTGTCAACAAATTTCCCTTGTAATCTATTCAGAAAGCTCCATAAATGTTCATAACTTGGTATCCGATATTTTACATAGATTGATTGATAAATAGATGTCAAGTAAAAAAAATTCTAACTATATAGAGAATATCAGAAATTTGTGTGTGTGTTTTTTTTTTTTTTTTTTTGGTCAGGATTTCATTAATAGTTGGAGCTCTCTCCGTAACTTGAAAAATAGAGAGGAGATGCTAATGCAACCATAAAGATATCAGCAGGTGACAAAAAACAGTCAGGAAATTGGTGTACAGGTAGAAGAATTACTGGAACCAGTATCTTAGGTCGCTGCAGCAATGGCACCTCAATTTGAGATGCTAAGGAAGTTCTTCATGTATGCTGATCCAGTTGTGTTACTGTGCAAGGGAAAACAAAAGCCCAAACGTCTCATGTGAAATTTTAAGTTTAATTAACATGTCAAGGAAATGTGAAGTTGTAGTTACTGCCAAAAAAGGAGGGCCACAATTTTTAAAAAACAGCTGAGGTTTTTCTTTTCTTTAGTGAAAAATCTGCACTCCAAAATAGGAAATAGAGAGTTATATCTATTTGCACGTGATCTCTCTTCGACTGAAAATTTGAAAGTTATACTACATACTATTGAGGCAACTGGGGTATGTGATCGCGGAGAAATACCTAAATCAAAATAAGTCTTTAGGAATCACCGATTTAATCGTTTGCAGTGATAGTTTAAGGGTCGAATTCACAGGGACGGTGTTGAAATATCGACTTTTTATCTTATTTAATTAGCTAGACGAGGGTTCAAATCAATTTAGAGTTTAATTGATGAATGAAAGAGAATCAAATCCTAAGGTTGATCTAATTTCGATTGAGAATGCGAGTTCTAACACAATAATACGAATTAGGGTCAATTGTTCAAGTTACTCTACCTGAAGCTGGCGGATCCGCCAGAATAGTTCGACAATTCAATTTAATTAGTTTCTAAGTTTTCTAAGTTCAGATTTTTAGTTTAAACTCTGGTCCAAATACTAACTCTCGTTTTTTATTTGGTAATAACTAAGTTTTAATCTCTAAACCTCCCAAAAATCCTAAGTTTCAACTCTCGTTTCTTGGCTTAGGATTTTAGGGTTTGCTTTAGCTATTCGGTAGGATATCCTAGATCTCTCGATCTTAGGAAAGAATAAACTTTTCAACTAAGTTCCGATTTCACCTTTTAGGCATACTACCTATCCTATGGTAAGTGAGTACAAATTGACTTGAAATTAGAGTTCTATGTGCTTATCTATCAGGCAAAGTCTTAACCTAATGAGCAAACCTTCAAAACAATTCAATTCATAATCACAAATCAAGCAAATAAATTCAAGTAAAGCAAAGCAACTCAAAAAAATCAGAAAACTAATTTAAACTTCGTTAATCTACCAAGTAAAGGTTTCCTACAATTGCCCCTAACAACAATTCTAAGCTAGACAAGACATAGAATCATACAAACCAAGGTTTTCTTGAATAAACAAACAAAAGATAAAAAGAAGAGATAGAATACAACAAATGAACTTCGATTCCTCTCTTTTTCCTTCTCCACCTGCCTTCGAACGACTCCGTCTCCTTTCTCAAATCTCTCTCTAAATTCGATCTTCACTTTCTCCCCTTGAAATCTCCTCAAACCATGTTTACATAGGCTTTAGAATCGATGGGAGGCGCTCATAATAGCAGGAAAATGCTTCTGGACGTGATGGGAATAGAGAATAACCGTCTTTCCAAGTTAAAACTCTAAAACAGACACTTTCTGTTAATTCAGGCAGGTTTCGGGCGGACCCGCCAGGATTCTGGCGACCCAGTCAGAAATCTGACCGAGAACAGGTCTGGAAATTTCAGCACATTTCAGCACTGCGCCTTGTTCATATTTTCCCATAATTTCTTCATCCGGACTTCGTTTGAGGTGATTCAAGAACCGTTGAAAGTCTAATGAGAAGCTCTACAACTTCATTTAATCATTTAAGTCATGTTCTTGTCCAAAATCTGCATAAAAATAAAGATTATTGTAGTAACTCCTTCTTTGACACAAACTTGATTAAAACTAACCTAAATATGTTAAAATCCAACTAAAACACATATAATTAGTTGTAATTTAGGGCCTAAAAGGATTGAAATATCTATATGAAATCCGCCGATCAGTATGCTTTCTTTTTTTCCAAAATGATTCAATACTTCTCAAGAGCCAAGGAACTGCAATATGAATTCTATGTGGATTTAAAATGAGAATAAATGAATTAATGAACACAAACATGAAAGACTAGCTTTTGTCTCAAATAACATATATTTTCATCATGTATTCGAGTTATTCATCTCAACTATTTTTCCCCTATGAATTTGCTCAATTCAAATGGAGCTGTTACCAATCAATAGTTCCTAATAAAGAATAACTGAACTCAAAAATATATATAGAAATAGAAATATATATACAATTTGGGTTTGACCACAAGAGGGAAGAGGTCTTCCGAGGATAAGGATCCAAAAGGAATCAGTTTTTCAGCACGCAAAAGGTCATTGTAATTGCTACGCTTTAGCAAAATGTAATTATTATACATTTGTCCTATGAATGTGGTCTAATGACACATATATCTGCTCAACTTGACTTTAATCTATTTGAGATGACCTTTAATACACGTTCTTACTAATGTTTTGAACGACCGTAAATTGCATTTTTCAATACATAGTATAACTTTCGGTGCCCGTCAAATACTAAATGCAATTAATTATTTTGGAAACGGAAAACAAGGGGGACCACTGTGCCTGAATTTTTCTTAATTGTCAAATCAAACCTGAAAATAGAAAGTTAACTATAAATCTATTAAATTAGAAAAATTATTCGTATAACGTGTTTATATAAACATTTTTTTCTCATGGATCTTCTGTAATTTTAATCTTCTGCTTTGATCCATATGTTTTGAAATTCGGCCAGGCCATTGCACCAGAGGATCTATCGATTAAACATAAAAATCGGCGCCAAAAAAAAATTAAAATCAAAATAGAATATTCTAGCAAGTTCTTTCTAAGATTTAGATATCAGAAGGGATATATTGACATTACGTTTCTATGACAAAAAAAATTGTAGGCTCCGTTTGGATGCGTTGAGAATAAGGTAGAAAGAAGGAAGAAAAAAAGAAATTTATTGGGAAGTGTGTAACTTTTGTGAAGAGTTTGAATGGTTAGAAATAAATTTATTGATAAAAAGTGGTTATTCCTTATTCCTTATTTCGGAAAGAAGCCATCCAAACGGAGCCGTAAAGTGGTTCTTTGGTCGCTAATTAAGTGCCAACATTTCATTAACTTTACAAACACTAGTACACTACGATGGATGATAAATCAGTTTTTAAAATTGCATCAACTTAATGACTGTCTATCTAAATAATATAGAAAATATCAGTAATTTTATAATTTAAAATATGATATATATTTTTTATTAATTGTCACAATTTCAAAATAATATTTTTGTCAACAACCTAATTCTAGATTTCTAATCCGCGTGAATAAATCTGCACTGCTGCACATTGAAAGCTGTATCCAATAAATCATTGGATACACACGAGACATGCAAGGTGGCCTATTCAATTAAATGGATCTCCGATTTGTATTTATTTTTGGATCTGAAATTCTGAATCCTCGAAATCATTATGAATACGATAACAATGATTAATTCCATCGTCGTGCATGAAAATGAACGTCTTCCATTGGATAGCTTGAATTATATTACTGTGATCTGTTTATGATATGAAATTGTAAGTTCATTTATATAATGTATATGTATATAATTTATTATTTTTACTATATTAATTAATAATATAAGATTCGAACTATTATCTGAATTTGATCTAAAATTATGCGAATTAATATTTGAACTTTTGAATTTTAATTAAATAGTACTTTTTGAGATTTTTGTAAATATTTCAATATAATCCATTGATAGTTGTAAAAGAGTTTAAATTTGTTTCGTTCGTCGGATAATTAGATTTTGAGATAGAGACAGCGGTAGTGAAATTGAGCTCGGTGAAAAACAAAATTTATATGGCTTATCAAAAATAAGATTTATATGTGAATTGAAAGATGTTGTTCGGCTGATGTGTTGAGAATAAAAATTGAAAATTTAATGTCCGTTGTAATTAATATTTTTATTATTATGCTTATTAATTATTAATTAATTATCAGTATAATTGTTAGTGCCAAAAGCCCACAACTTCGTACACGTCGCCGATAAAACTCAAAACCCAAATTTGTCGGAACGATAATATAATATTTCGTATCCTACCTGTCTTCAAACGCTTTAAGGCAAGTATCCATCAACCATAAACCCTCCAAATATTCAAATACATGAACAGGGAACAGGTGTTGTTATTACTTGGATTAGTTTAACAATATTAGTTGCCTTGGCCGTGTCACTTGCGCCAATCACCTCTGTAGTCTTCTTCCTCCCTTTCCAAAACCAAACAACACCATTACACCAGTCTACTCCATGCTAATTCCCTCCATTACGAATCCCCATCAGAAGCTTCAATCAGGAAAACATTTCTTCTAAATAACCCAAAAAGATCGCACCTTTCTCACCAGTCTTTGAAACTCACACAAATTAGATTACAGGCCAAATGGGGAAGATGAGAGAGAGAATGGCCGCATTTCTCAACAACAGGTGGCTGGTTTTCGTTGCGGCCATGTGGTTGCAATCGGTTGCGGGTATTGGGTATTTGTTTGGCAGTCTTTCTCCCGTGATAAAGGCCTCTCTCGGCTACAACCAAAGGCAATTGGCACGAATTGGTGTTGCGAAAGACCTCGGAGACAGTGTCGGGTCCTTGGCTGGAGTTCTGTGTGAAATCTTACCACTGTGGGCCGCGCTTTTGATCGGTGCTGTTGCTAACTTTGTGGGTTATGGTTGTGTTTGGCTTGTAGTCACTGGCCGGTTGCCGACGCTACCTTTATGGGCGGTGAGTATTGTGGTTAAAAATTTTAACTTGGGTATTTCATCAAACAATTGTTTGTCATCCCTGTAATTATACCTGAGCTGGAGAGTTTGAATATGCTTTTGGTGCTGCAATTGTATCATAGCCTCATCTCCATTTTTTACCAATTAAGGTAGGTAATTTCTTCATTTCATTGAGTTGGCATATGATCAAACAGGTGGTATGCATTTTGATTTTTATACAGACAAATAAGGATAGTACGGTTATTGTCGTTGGTATTGGTTGTTAGAGCACTTGATTGGTATGCTAACTACAATATTAATATTTGATGCTCGATTAAGCCTTTAATTGTAAAATCAACTGGCGAGGAACATTGATGACTTTGTTGTTTTAATTCTAGTTCCCCTTGAATTGTCACATAGGATAATGCCATAAGAGATCATGTCTTTTGTTCAAGCATAACCAATAGGTTTACTTGATGGGTGCAACTAGAAGTTTCAATAATTGTTGATAATACTTTTGTATGGTTTTTGTTAATAATCAGATATCACCAGGCTTTATAAAATTAAGTTTGATTGCTGCTGATGGAGACGCTATGATTTTTTACTTTGTTAGATCACTACATGATATTATTTATCTTTTGTTTAGTTGTCCTTGTAAATTGCTTAGGGAAAGATGTTAGATAGAGCATTTGACTCGAGAAGGAAACCCATTAAACTACTCAATCTCTGAATATAATATTTAGTATTTATATGTTCATGTGCTTCAGATGATCTTTGTCATCTATAAATTGATACCTTCAAGAAGCATTTGATAATGACATGAATAGAACATGCTGTTCAATTATATGATATGCAATCCACTTTTGGGGGAGGCTTCTTATGGAGACCTGCTCCAGTAGGATGATTCAATGTATAAATTATAGTAATAATAATTTAAAATTTTTAATTTAATTGAACTTGGTAGTACTGCAGAATCATTTCATGTTATTTAATCTATTTTATTCAATCTCCCAATAGTTGGCTCTTTTGCGCATTAAGGGATATGCTAACTTGGTCTCTGTATAATTGAGAATTGCTATTAAATAATTGATATGTAAGACTTAGAGGGGTATTCTTATTTTCTTTTATCCGACTAGACAGGCTTCAACTGGGAACAAAAAATATTTATTAGTGTCCCAAAATCTTAGTAAAATAACTATGACTTTGACCCGTCAACAGCTGCTGTTGATTCATAATGGTCATCATCAAGTGAACTAAATAATACTGAAAACGAGAAACCCTTTAGTAGAACATGGAAAGTACAGTATTAGAATCAATTACAATACTAGACAAGTATACTGCTAGTGCTAGGTTCCAACATGCACTGGGTAGTCTTGCCTGCTAATTACCATATCCAGTAACCTGTAACAATCCGTACAGCACCTTGTGACAACTCTACCAGTCATGACCAGGACAATACCAGAATCCGTACCAGTTTCGAGGTCATCAGTGAATATCCTTCCTACTAGTCACAGGCATTAGTGAACTTCACTGGTTACGCAAATGTAGTACCAATATCAGTGCATATCGCTCCTACTGGTAATGACAATGTAGTACCAATATCTGCCATCAGCAGCAAACAACTCGTGTAGTGCAGCACTTGCCATGAGCCGTGACTCCACACCAAAATTGACCAATTGCTACAAATTCGAGCTTTACAATATCCCATTAACAGTCCAAATGTTTTCCCTTGACTAAAATAGCATTCTCATCGACCTATCTGCATTTTTCTTCTTATGCAGATGTGCATTCTAATATTTGTTGGTACAAATGGGGAGACATTTTTCAACACATCGGCACTAGTATCATGTGTACAGAACTTCCCAAAGAGCCGTGGGCCCATTGTTGGGATCCTTAAAGGGTTTGCGGGTTTGAGCGGTGCGATCCTAACCCAGATCTTTGCACTGATTCACACACCTGATAAGTCTGCCTTACTTTTCATGGTGGCAACCGGTCCGTCAATGGTAGCGATTACTCTCATGTTCTTGATCCGACCCGTCAGAGGTCCCCGTCAAGTTCGTAAATCGGACCAATCCAATTTTTTATACATATACTCCATTTGCTTGCTCCTTGCTGCATACCTTATGGGTGTCATGATAGTTCAAGATCTGGTTGATTTAAACCACAATTTAGAAATCATTATAACGGTAATTTTGTTTGTCCTCCTCTTAGCCCCTCTGGCTATCCCGATCATCACTACATTTTATTTGGACATTATATCACCACTGGAGGAGCCACTAACTAGTCCCACCAGTTCGCCCACAAGAGGAGAGAGTAGCAGCACACAGAAACAGAAGCAGGTCGAAGAGTCTGAAGATGAGGTCTTGCTAAGCGAGATTGAAGAGGAGAAAGCACAAGAGGAGGCACGTTTGCAACTGCTGCAGCCATCAGAGAGGAAAAAGAGAATTGCACAGTTGAAGGCAAAGTTCACATATGCAGCGGCCAAAGGAGGGGTGAGAGTGAAGAAAAGGGGTCCACACAGAGGGGAGGATTTTACGTTGGTGCAAGCAGTGGTCAAGGCAGACTTTTGGTTGATTTTTGTGACACTTCTGCTGGGTGCTGGTTCAGGGCTGACAGTGATAGACAACCTCGGTCAGATGAGTCAGAGCTTAGGTTTTGATGATGCAAAGGTTTTTGTCTCGATGATCAGCATCTGGAATTTTCTGGGACGGGTAGCCGGTGGGTACTTCTCAGAGATTATTGTGAGGTATGGTTTGGATTTTAATTGTGTTTGTTTTAATTACTGCATTGGCATTGGCATGGACACATGCTATTGTTGAACCAGAGCAGCATGTGATGATTCCACACCAATTCCATCAACTGATTTTGATAAATTACAACAGGAATTATTTAAAATGTAAAATAGAGCACACTGGTTTGGGTATCCAATCAAGTAGACCATTATGAGATTGCATCTTATTGTTGCACAACAAATTTTTTTTTTTTTAACAAAAAAAGTCTCATGGTCTTCGACTGATAAAAAAATATTAAGGGTGGTTGGCTCCATGTTACCAATCAAGTATATTCATGACATAATGCATTCAAATTTATGTCAAATACCTGTACTAAGATAAAACATGCATTCAACTTCATGTAAAGTACCTGTAGTAATCTTAATTGACAATCTCTCCCTCATCCAGGTCAAAACATGTAAGGTAAAACATGCATTCGACTTCATGTAAAGTACCTGTAGTAATCTTAATTGACAATCTCTCCCTCATCCAGGTCAAAACATGTAAGGTGCCTGTAGTAGTTTGTATACCAGCTGTCTGATTCTTCTATTTTGAAATATAACAACATTGTATTGCTACCAACATTCTATAATTTCTGATCATTTTTTCTCATGCCAAATTTCATTGTACCACTCAGGGATTATGCATATCCACGCCCAATTGCTACAGCAGTGGCACAGCTCCTACTTGCAGTTGGTCATTTTCTTTTTGCAACAGCATGGCCTGGTACAATGTATATTGGCACGCTCCTGGTCGGGTTAGGCTACGGAGCCCACTGGGCTGTGATCCCAGCCACAGCATCAGAACTCTTTGGCCTGAAAAATTTTGGCTCAATATACAATTTTCTAACCATAGCGAACCCTGTTGGTTCTATGATCTTCTCTGGAGTTATTACAAGTAGTCTGTATGATTATGAGGCAGAAAAACAAGCACATGTACATCGGATTAGAAAATCAGTATTTGTTTTTGACGGAGATGTGTTGAAGTGTGTGGGACCCACTTGTTTCTTTGCAAGCTCCTTGATCATGATGTCAGTGTGTATTGTTGCAGCCTGTTTAAGCTTGGTGCTTGTGCGTAGAACTAGGAGGGTATATTCGTCCATTTATGGCCGTGGCCAAAGATGATGTCGGAATCTTTGCAATAGCTGTGCAGACGAGAACTTGGACTGTGCATAGGTATACAGTAAATGATATTCATTTTTGTACTCTTAAAGATTATATATACATCTCAAGATGATTTGGCATATCTGTCTCTCATATTCACTCGCAACTTCACAAGAGCAAGTGAGAGTCTGTTGTGATGGCATTTTGTTGATCCATCCATGTGTATTTGTGATTGTCGAGAGGTCTATCTTTTTGTATAGGATGTTATATTTGTAAATTATAGTGAGATTTTCATCTTGTTGATGTAGTGTATTGAATTTTTATTGTTCACATTGGAATGTTCTAAAGCAACACGTTGATTGTATTGAGATTTATTTGTATATATCATTATGTGTTTTTATGTCTTGTAATTAATCTCATAGCGTATCAGCAGAATCTCTCATGATTAATTTGTTAAAAATTTCCGCAATGGTATGTTGGAGACTTGCAGATAACTTTTAGCAGCCAGCTATGTCACTCTTTCAAGTGAAGATACAACTGTACTTACAAGAAAATTATAAAGATTTTCACTTCTTCATGTATTTAAATATCTTCTTGTTTTCACTTTTTTGTTTGATAATTTTTCTGGTGTGCGTATTGACAAAGCAACCCACAGGTATAGAGATGGTAATTTTCAACATACAAGTATTAGTACTACTTATGATAGTAATTAACATTGATTTATGTTATAATAATGATTTTGTCCTCAGAAGTAATGATGTAAATTAATGATAATGGTCGTGTAAAGGACCATAAAGATCACCGAGGGTGGGACCCACATGATAAAAGTTTACACATGGGGCATCTTTTGTAGTATTTAGGGTTAGGGCACTTTTTTGCGGGTGGTGGTTGTGATTTTTTATGTTTTTAATAATTTTATCTTTTTATATATTTTTTTTCTTCTGTTGGAAGGATATGGATGTAATTTTTGTCTAACCACAAGGGTAATGCAGTTGCTCGTTTAACTCGGTTAATCTAACCCTAGTGGGTAACCCACTAAGCTATAATTCACATGCAAATTGAACCCAGGTTAAAAAGTCCCAAAAAGGCCTCATACTCTTACCATAGTTATGTGGGACCCACGTAAAATATGATGTTTTATTAGCTCTCACATGTGATACCTCTTATATTTCCTTTTTTCGTATTACTCTTTATAAATGCAAAACTAGCATTCATTCAAAAAGGTTAGCTTTTTTGTACTGCTAGAGTTACTTGTTGCGTACAAGAAAATGTAATATAAGTATTAACAAGGTTTGTGGTTAGAAGAGATGCAACGACAAAGTTCACCCTATTAATTTTCAAATAAGTACTGTAAAAACTAAAGAGTTACAGCTAATTAAGATTTTTTTAACTTTCAGAGTTTTAATTTAGAATCTCTTCTTGTATCCCAAAGTTAAAAAAGCATACATAATGTTTTTATCCATTTGTTATGTGTAGTATAGATAAATTTACAAAAGTATATGAATTTGTATATATATTTCCTTTGTAATCTACCTATGAAGATATTTTAGATTTATATTATTTTTTCTCTAACCGCATTTATTTTTTATATTAATAGTGACCAAGGTTCATGAGTCATTGGTCAGATTTTTTATGACAAGGGTAACTTTTCAGAACTGCTACAGGTACTTGTTATGCACCCATTACCTAACAAATACCAAAGATGTATTTTTCATAATTGATGCATAAAATGTGCAATTACAATTTTATCCTTGTCCCATGAGAATCTAAAATTCAGGTGCCCCACTTGTTACCCCAAGTGACAGGGATAGGTGGGTTTAATTCACGTAAAAATTAAATGAATATTCTGTTTTTAAGGAGGAATAAATAAAGGCTATTGGCTAATATTTAATGGCAATAAAGTTTCAAATATTAAAAAGTATTTAATAATTACCTGATTTAACTTAAATGACAAGCCTGCCCTTGGGTATGAAATTAACCCTAGTCAAGTATATATAACCTAATATGAAAATATAAGGGCATGTTTAAAGTTAAGAAAAAATTATTAATTAAAGAATTTACAATACATTGTTGTGACCTACTCTTTTTCTACCCTTTTCCTCCACAAGCATTTAGGTATTTTGGAATAATAATTTTTTGGGGGGTCTGAGAGACTTTGACTCGGCTGAGCAAAAATTTTCCCCAAATTCAAAAATATTTGGGGAAATTATTTGGGGATTTGTGCTTCGATCCGAAAATTACTTCTTCTAGATCGATTTCCAACTAATGGGTACTCTCTTTTTCGCTTTAATTACTACTTTCTGTTTCTGTTACGACTTTTTTTTTTTTCCAACCGAGTTGGGTCTGGTTTCCGAGATCTAGGGTTTCTTGATTTGAAGCCCTGGAAGCTCGGAATTGGAAATTTTGAAGCTTGTACCTCTTAGATCGCTTCGTGTTGCGTCGATTTGAGTTTCGCATGCTGATTCCGAACTGTGAGTTGCGCTTTGAAGAGTTACACTGTCATTTTGAGCAAATTGAGGCTTTGAGCTGATTTTAAGCTGTAGATCTCTTTCATCTGGAATCTTTAGTAAAGAATTTGGAATGCTTAGATCTCAGATTCTCTTATATGTTAATTTTTTTGGGTTCATGCGGAATTAGTACTTGGTCTCTACTTCCGCTTGCTATTTAGTATTTACTGTCCATTTGGTGTCAAAATTAGGTCTTGTGGCTGTGTGAGGTTGTTAACTGTAATTAGGATCATAGCACACAAGTGGCCATCAGCTGTTTTTCCTGATGGGGCGTGTAATAAATTTGACAATGTCCTTGCAATATTCTTCCATTTGCCACCATGAAATTGTGCTTTATAATGCATGCAAGCTAATTTGGTTAGGCATGTTATTTGTATTTGATGCATATTGCTGATGCATTAGATATGGTAAATTATGTTTCTTATCTGTTTTAATCTACAATTTACACCTCCGAACTATTTGCATTCTAAGGCTTCGCTCCAGAAGGAGAGAGTCGGAGCGAAGGGAAGGGACTCGGTACTCTCCGATTTCGGGAGTAACCGATTTCTCCCTCTATCTGTCTCTTTGGTCTCCTCCCTTTCCGTCCATTCTCTCCCTCTATCCGAACTCTCCTCCCTTCCCTTCGCTCCCACTCTCTCCTTCTGGAGCGAAGCCTAAATGACCAAAATTAGAAAGCTTCGCGTTAAATATTTATATCTTAATTAACGCTCGATTATTACTAGTCAAAGTTGTAAGCTTTCGTAAATTGCAATTAATTAGTACCTGGTGTTCTTAAAATTAGTATTACCTATATCTGGCAATTTATACCAATTTGTCAGAATTCACTGGTACACTTAGGAGTGGTTTCTCACTCTTTGAACACTGCATGCATTTCTAGAGCATGCAGATGTGGAATGTGTAACAGACCATTTGTTTAAAGAAGTTGTGTATGATAATTTATCATGAGAGAAGATTTGTGTGTTTCATGCATTAATATTTTTCATAATTACTGACAGGCATGTTTCTCTCTTTCCTTTTCTTCTCCAGTCTAACCGGTGTTGAAGATTTGCACCAAATCAATTGTTGATTTAAATTTGAGAAATGGACGAAACCAACCGGGATGAAGCACTTCGTGCAAAGGAAATCGCTGAGAGAAAATTCAACTTGCGGGATTTAAAAGCCGCGAGAAAATTTGCATTGAAGGCCGAGAAGCTCTATCCTTCTCTTGATGGCGTCTCCCAACTACTCTCAACCATCGAAGTTTACCAGGCATCAGAAAATCGATGCGGCGGCGAAAGTGATTGGTATGGCGTACTCGGTCTCGCTG
Organism: Rhynchospora pubera; assembly: GCA_028095005.1. Taxonomy (NCBI): domain Eukaryota; kingdom Viridiplantae; phylum Streptophyta; class Magnoliopsida; order Poales; family Cyperaceae; genus Rhynchospora; species Rhynchospora pubera. The sequence goes on along the minus strand of CM051462.1, from coordinate 107,028,630 downwards.
CCTTCTCTGACGAAGAGACCGTGAAGAAACAATACCGAAAACTTGCATTACAACTTCATCCTGATAAAAATAAATCAGTCGGGGCTGAAGGTGCTTTTAAACTCATCTCTGAAGCATTATCTGTTCTTTCAGACACCTCCCGTAAGTCCACTTACGACCAGAAGCGCAAGTCCTATGGCAGTAGTACTCCTTCCACCAATAATGGGGTTAGCTCCTCTTCCAGCACAAGGTCCCGAAAGAGAGCTGCTAGTGGGTCGGGTTCAGGCAGTGGGTCCACACTTCGTACTGGAGTTGACACTTTCTGGACCTCATGCAATCGATGCCGTATGCAATATGAATACTTGCGCATTTATTTGAATCATAATCTCCTGTGCCCTAATTGTCACAATGCTTTCATGGCAGTCGAAACTGGGTTCCCGTGTAATGGGTCAGGTTCCAGTTCCAATTCCAACTTTGGTTATTCTGGTACCAATTCCAGGAACTATGATTCATATGGGAATAACAACTCCAACTTCCAGTGGCAGAATAATCAGCAGCACAAATCAACTTCTGGTCGGGGCAGAAGGAAGCATGAGGAAACTACATATGAGTTCAGTTATGATTATAATTATAATAACAGCAATAATGTGAATAATTACAATTATAATTATAGTTCGGGTGGAAGTGCAAATGTGTACCCTCAGGAGAAACCTACAAAGCGGCTGGGAAGGCCTCCTAAGAGGAGGCGGTATAGTTATGGTGAAACAAATAATGGATCAGAGAGGCAGTTCCCTGAACCAGAAAGACCCAATGGGTTTTCCCAAGCAGGAAATGATAACACTAGCAACAGCAACAACAATGTGGGAGCTAATAACTCATATAATTACAACTTCTCATCACGTATGCCTGCAAGAAGGAATAACTTTCGGGATATTTCCCAAATTGACATCCGTGCCATGCTGATGGAGAAAACAAAAAATCTGGTTGAGAAAAAACTCGAGGAATTTCGAATTTCGAATTCAAATTCAAAAGAAAATGAGGAAAGTTCTCCTGTGGAGGATGATGCCAGTGATGGAAAAAACAACGAGCCTGCTGAGGTTAATCCTACAGACCCAAGAAAGGTGGTGAAGGTGGTAAGGCAACCTGTGTCAATTGATGTGCCTGACCCTGATTTTTATGATTTTGACAAAGATCGTACAGAAAAGGCTTTTGATGGGGACCAGGTGTGGGCCACATATGACAGTGAAGATGGTATGCCTCGCTTGTATGCTATGGTGCAGAAAATTATTACGAAAAAGCCCTTCACCATTCGCATGAGCTTTTTGAACTCCAAGTCAAACTTGGAGTTGGGACCAATTAACTGGGTTGGATCAGGTTTCACCAAAACATGCGGTGATTTCCGGGTCGGGCGGTACCAAGTTACCGATACTGTGAATATATTCTCTCACAGGGTTAAATTTGAAAAAGGGCCGAGGGGAATTGTCAAAATTGTCCCTAGGAAAGGCGAGACCTGGGCTGTGTACAAGAATTGGTCTCCTGAGTGGAATGAGCTAACACCAGAAGATGTCATTTACAAGTATGAAATTGTGGAGATTGTGATGGATTACGATGTGGAGAATGGTGTGGAGGTGGTTCCAATGGTTAAAGTTGCAGGTTTTAAGGCGGTATTTCACCGACATATGGACCCAAAAGAGGTCAGGAGAATTCCAAGAGAGGAAATGTTTCGCTTCTCCCATGGCATCCCCTCACGTATCCTCACTGGAGAGGAAGCAGCTAATTCACCTAAAGGTTGCCATGAGTTAGATCCTGCAGCCACACCAGTGGATCTCTTGCAAGTCATCAGTGATGATGTGACAGTGGAGAGTGCAGATTAGTGCAGAGTTGCTCGGAAAAGTGTAAGGGTAACCTCTCATGGTTTTATCTAACCGTGATTTTAATTTTACTTTTTTACTTTTTTTTTACTCTTGTTTTATTTTATTTTTATTTTATATTTTATATTGGATATGGGAGATGGCTTTAGAGTAGAGAATTAGTGCTAGAGCCTATACTCTATTTATGTATCTTAAAGTTAAGAACCCAATTTTAGTTTGTTTTTTTTTTATTTTACTCTTAGAGTTCAATCTGTTTGTTGTAACTTTTATGTGCCAATAGGGAACCAAATTTGTATTGTTGAACTTTAAGTGCTGCGAATTAAAAAATTGAGAGCTGAACTAAGGTATGTATGGCTCTCATGAGCTTCGTAATATGCAGTGTTAATTTTAGCTGTGTAAGGAATATTGCAATTGCATTAATACATCTGTCTTCTCATCCATTTTGAAACTGAGCGCTCTAAAATGTGTATGAATATTATCATCTGTACAAGGAGTGTCAAAGATTCAGCAGAATTTTCAACTCTGGTTTTTACATTGTTTTTAATGGACAAAAATGGATCCTATATCCCTGACTGACATATACTATGGTATTATTCGTTACTTTTTCATCCGAAATTATTTAATATAAAAATTCAGACACCAAAAAATTTAATACAAAGAATTATTTATTTTTTTTTTTAATAAGAAGAAAGTTCCAACGCGTTTATAAACCGCGCCTCCCTCTCTCCTCTCGAACGCGTTTTATAAACGCGTTACAGGCCCTAAAACGCGTTCATAAAACGCGCTAGAAGCCTGAAATGTCGGAATAGTTAAAACGCAATTAACGCGTTTATAAAACGCGCTAGAAAGCTTTTTACTCGTTTATAAAACGCGCTAGAAGCCTGATCATTCCAACTTCTATCACTTCGATCAAACTTTAGTCATTTCAATCGAACTTTAGTCATTTCTGTCTATAAGTTTGTGAATTTATAAACGCGTTATTTGAAGTTATATAAGACTATACATTCTCGCAGAATTTAAATCGTCAACAACAGATTATCTCTTACAATTTAAAAACCTATCAATCAAATCCAAAAATGTCTACAATTACAATATATGTCAACCAATGTCCAACTTTTGGTGCTTCCTACTTCCACATCGGTTGTAGTATGCATACCACATTTGCTGAAATTCGAAATGAATTATACAGCAGGCTACAGATTTTAGAAACCCAGTACACTTTGAATATCCATGGTCGTTACAATGAAATTGTAAATGGGAGATATGAATCACTATTTCTTCCTGTAAATTCTGAAGATCAATGGCGCCTTTTTTACCACGAGACATTCGAGACGAGAGGGTTACCGATTATTGAGTTGCATGTTGATTTCATCCCCGTATATGGCACGGGACCAGATCTAAACCTAACACCCCTTGACGAGCCCGGTAGCAGTGAGCCAAACACTTCCTTAAACCTTATGTGTGGCCAGCAATCCACCCCTTACCAATACACTGGCGAACAGTCCGTTCCTACGCAAGACAATAACACATCAGGAGATGAAGTCGAGGTTGCCGATGGTGATGAAGATGAGGGTCCGGCGACTTACTCCGACCTTCCTACCGGAGAAGAATATACCGATGTGGATGACTTCTCCGAGAGAGAAATGCCTTTTTATTCAAACTGCGACCAGCCATACGTTTCAGGAAGGACGGACTTGCACCATCCTGTAAGTGAATTGTGTGATATTTCCATGTTTGAGTATGCTGGTATGCCGGAGCGTAGTTTAGGGCCACAAGGCGAACTTGCTGTTGGTAAACGATTCGGTTCCAAAAAACAATTAATTCTAGCTGTCTGTGATGTTTCATGCAAAACAAATCGAGAAGTTCGAACGGAAACTAGCAATAAACAAAAAATTGTAATGGTTTGCATGCAAAAACCGAATTGTAAGTGGCGATTGTATGGTAGACGTGAGAGTTATAATACAAATTGGAAGATCTCTACCAATCCAAATGAGCATATTTGTTCCAGACCCCCGGGCCAAAAAGGTCACGCAAACCTTACAGCTAGTCTCATTGCCGAACACGTTAGGGATGAATTGAAAAAAAATTTGGGAAAAAGTGTCCAGGACATAGGAAGCCTCATAAGGGCTAGATATCCACGTATTGAACCGACTTATAATAAACTATGGCGTGGGAGGGAGCGAGCGTTGGAGCAATTGTTTGGGTCCTGGGAAGGGGCCTACAATAAACTTCCACGCCTCCTGGAGGCAATGAAGGCGACAACCCCAGGAACGAAATACACAATAGTTTCTTGGCCTACAAACGATCCTAACGTTGGCGTCTTCAAGATGGCAGCCTGGGCTTTTGGTCCGTGCATAGAAGCGATGAAATATGCCAGACCTGTTATCTCAATTGATGCTAGTTTTTTATCGGGCCGATACAAAGGTAGATTGTTCTCAGTGTGTGGTTATGATCCAGAAAATCGATTAATTCCGGTTGCATTCGGATTGGGCGAAAAAGAAGATAAGGATACTTGGGGATGGTTTATGTCTTGGGTTAGATGTGAAGTTTTAGGCCGGAACACTAGATACTGTGTCATATCTGACCGTCATAAGGCAATAAAAGCGGTATTTGCATCCGTAGATTACGGTTGGAAGGCACAAGGTGCGCATGCAGTAGCGATTCATCGGTTCTGCATGCAGCATGTTGCGGAAAACTTATGGAAGGAGGCTGGCGGGTCACAAGATGCTGATTTGAAAAACTTTTTCAAATGTAGACTTGCTAACAAGAAAAACCCTAGACGTTTTAGAGAGAATTGGGGAGTTCTGAAGGAAAATAACCTGAGAGCTTATCAGTACCTAAGAAATTGTGGTAAAATTAATGAAAATGACAACAACGAGCGGCCAAAACTATATAAATGGGCTCAGAGTTTTGACAAGGGGCATCGGTGGGGTATAATGACGAGTAATGGATCGGAGAGTCTGAATAATGTGTTTAGAATAGAGAGAAGATTACCAGTGACAGCACTTATAGAAGGCACGTGGTATAAATGTGCCAACTGGATGAACAAGCGAACACAAGAAGCACTTCAAAGGTTGAGTTTAGGAGAAAGATGGCCGGAAGGAGTAAAGAATAAATTGATCAAGCATGATGGAAAATCACGTAAGTACTTAAAGAAAAAGAATTTAATTCATTCATTCATTTTAATCCATTTTGAACTAACTTCATCTTTTTGTTTCAATCTCAGAGGAGTTTATGAGCACATTCGTGTTAAGATTGGACCTTGGAGAATTTCGCGTGAAAGTTCGCGAGGAGTACCGTGATGGTGTAGGCTACGATTATTCCCATTACACAGTTCAAATTCCACCCGACATGGAGCAAACCGATGTGCAATTGCCCTTCACTCGAACCACATGTGAGTGCCAAAAACCACAATTGACAGGTATCCCTTGCGCACATGTCATTGCTGTTTGCAGGGAGACAAATTACAATGTAGATCAATTCGTGGATGGTCACTATAGCATGCAAAACCAGCACATGATTTGGTCAGCAGGTCGGTTTCATTGTTACAAAGATGAGGAAGAGTGGCCAGTTTATACAGGTCCGATAATTGTCCCCGACAAGAGTTTGGTCAATCGAGGAAGGCGCAAAATCATTCGTGCAGAGATGTGGATGGATAGGATGGAAGGAAGGAAAGGTGGAGGTTCCACAAGAAAAAACAAAAAGAAAAATCAAGGAGAAGCTTCAACCAGTCAACCGCGACTAGCAGCACCTCAACCCCCATATCCGATGGACGCATTGCAATCCGGTCGATACACCAGTAGACCACCAACAAGGGCCAACAGTCCAAGAAGGGCAGCGAGTACTGAACGTACGGTTCGGACTCGTCAAACACCCATTCAACCAGGACGAATGTCATTGCATGTTGATCCACGAAGCAACAATAATAGGGAGGACCAAGGATCTGTACAACCACAGAGAAATTCTATAAGCATTGATCCACGGGTAAGAGATGTCGCATCTGGAAATATGAGAAGTGAGTCGGCTAGATTTCCAACACATCAAGGCAATACATCAGGGGAGAGAGGACGAAAAGGATTGTTTGGGGGGAAATTTGGCAATATACTGTCTTTCGGTAGGAAAAAAAAATGAAATAATTGAAGATTAAGGGTTGTCGTAATTTTATATATTGTAATGGAATGTATTGTAAGAGAATATACTATTATTTTATGAATTTCGAAATTATATATTATAATTTTTATGCATTCTAAGTAAAGCCTTTTAATTTAGTATTATTTTATGTATTATTATTTTATGCATTCTAATTCGATCTGTCAAGAAGAGCATTGACAGACATGCATTCTTGTTATCTACAAAATCCTAAAAGGCTTTCAGAAGCAGTTAATTAACTCGTATAATGGGACCCTCAGCATTCAATTAACTATTTAGCGTTGGGAAGCAGTTAATTAGCGTTGAGAAGCAGTTAAAACGCGCTAAAAGGTTTTGTACCCTTTTATAAAACGCGCTAAAAGACTTTGTACCCTTTTATAAAACGCGCTAAAAGACTTTGTACCCTTTTATAAAACGCGCTAAAAGACTTTGTACCCTTTTATGAAACGCGTTAAAAGGCTTTACCCTATTATAAAACGCGTTCAAAGGCTTTACCCTATTATAAAACGCGTTCAAAGGCTTTACCCTTTTATAAAACGCGCTAAAAGGCTTTTTACTCTTTTATAAAACGCGCTAAAAGGCTTTACCCTTTTATAAAACGCGTTAAAAGACTTTGTACCCTTTTATAAAACGCGTTAAAAGGCTTTATCTTTTTATAAAACGCCCAATTCTCGCATCTCTCATTCTCACCTCTGAATATCATTCTCATCTCTCATTCTCACCTCTCTCATTCTCACCTCTCAATGTTAATAAGTGCAAAATTGTAATAAGAGACTTTCCGGTGGAATCTGTTATTATGTACGAAGGTCGGCCCAGATGGACAGCTCGCTAACTTCATCATCATCTGAGGTAGACCAACACTCTGCTGCCTACGATCATGGGTAATGGGCGGTAGAGTTCTGCCGACCCAATTAGGGAAGAACTCGACGACTGTCGAAGGCTCTCGCAGAATTGGGCAACTGTCCAAGAGTCTCCGCAAATCGTTGTTTTCATATTAATGAGAATTATTGTAATGAAAATTGTTATTAATTTAAAATCGTTGTTTTCATATTAATGAGAATTATTGTAATGAAAATTGTTATTAATTTAAAATCGTTGTTTTCATATTAATGAGAATTATTGTAATGAAAATTGTTATTAATTTAAATCGTTGTTTTCATATTAATGATAGTTATTGTAATGAATTTTTTTTTTAATTTTTATATTAATTAGTTGTAAATATTACATATGAAGTTCATATTTTAATTCATACAATAACATAAATTCTAGATATGAAGTTCATATTACAAATTAAATTTCATAGAAAATAAAATAGATAAATTCCATTATTCTAGCACAATTAAACTCTAATTTTTCTCCACTTCCTTAACCTCTTTATTCTTCTCCTCCTCCTTATTCTCACTAGAACTCTCATCTATTTTAACCCCCATACTAAAATCAGGGCTCCTGCCACATCCTGGAGGGAAACGACGTACAGCCGAGACGGCCCTTCTCTTCAGAGGGCCGTAAAATGGGGTCCTTTTTGCTCCCACATTAGATGTTCCCTCTCCCACCTTGGATGTTTCCTCCCCCATCTTATTATTGTTTTGAGCCTTCTCCATTTCTCAAATTTCTGATTTTACGTGTCTTTTGTTTGTGATTTTGTGATACGAAATAGGAGAACGAATTGAGATATATATAGGCAATTATTTAGCCGTTTATAAAACGCGCTAGAATAGGGGTCTAAAACGGTGCTCAAACAAACTATCACGCTGCTCAAAAAGTGGACTCCACCTTTTAGCGCGTTTATAAAACGCGTTGGAATCCTTGGAACGCGTTTTATAAACGCGCTAAAAGGTGGAGTCAGGTAACGCAGTTAAACAGACTGACAGCCTGCGAAAGTATTGAATTCCATTAACTTAGCCCTTCGTACGCGTTTATAAAACGCGCTCAAACCTTATTACGCGTTTTATAAACGCGTACGAAGGGTTGAGTCTATAAATAGTCCTCCTTCTCCGCAAATTCACGTCGAAAATTCAGAAATCAAAAACCAAAACTTTAGAGAAGTTACGCAGAGAAAAGAAACCGAGAAAACATAATGTCAACTAAACCACGTCATGTTTGTACCGGTGTGCTTCTACAAAGAGATGGAGGAATAAGTAAACGAGATATTCTTCGGCACGTCTACTTGCACTATCCTTCCGACAAATTTTACGTGAAGGTTTTTCAACGCGACGTTTTTGTAGTGAGAGGGCCGAAATATTGGACGGATGCAGTTAAGAGGGATGGAGGATATCATGTCCGACGTGGAGATGGAATCGTTTGGTTGCGTTTGCAACAGGCATGTCCTCCTGGGTTTGAAAATCACCCGTTAAATGGAAATGACATATATCATTTGGACTGATTATTAGGTTTTCTATAATTAGATGTTTTTATTATTGTGTGTTCTATAATTAGGTTTTCTATAATTATATGTTTTTATTATTGTGTGTTCTATTATTATCTGTTTTCTTTTATGTTTTAGTATATGTATTAATTCGTGTAGTATATGTGTTGTAAGTTTTATTATCTAATTTATTTTAGTTTTTATTTTATCCATTTTCATTTTTATTGTGAAATTCGAAATATTAATATTAATAGACTTAATATTTATTTAAATTATATTAGACATTACAACTCAATGAACATTGTAACAAAAAACACAATACAAATTAAAAATTACAATTTATTAAAATTTTGAACCACACAATACACAACAAAAAAAATTACAAAATGCATAATATTAAAATTTTGAACCACATAAAAAAAAATTGTAGAGGATCCATTGCTAAGGGTGGGAAGAGAAAACATCACCGCAACTTATAGAAAAGAGTCGGGCGACTGATTATCACATTAACCCCCTCTTTTTCTGAGACTTGGATGAGGATGACTCCATGTATGCAGATTCTCATCCAAGGATGCCGGCTGCGGTGTTATGGCTCGTAGACCCAGCCCAACAAACCGTCCTCTACACGTAATAACAGATTCCACAGGAAAGTTTTTATTTTAAAGTTGGTGGAATATTAATAGCCATAAGGATTGTGTGCGACTCTGTATCAGTGAATAAGTGTGCCGCATACAACCCTTATGGCTATTAGTTTCGCACCAACTAATATTATTTTGCATTCCACCATCTGACTCTTCTTTTCCTCTCATTTTTTTCTTTTTTTCAGATCTTTTCTCTTTTTTTTTTTTATTTTGGACGACAGAAGGATGGGTATTTATATGGAAATTAGATCTCTCGAACGCGTTTTATAAAAGGGTAAGAACTCTTCTTACGCGTTTTATAAACGCGTAAAATCAGAAAATAACGCGCAAACTCAGAAACTTTCGCCGCAATTACTGCAGCTTTTAGCGCGTTTTATAAACGCGTTTGAAGGCTTGTAACGCGTTTATAAAACGCGTTCGAGAGGAGAGAGAGAGGCGCGGTTTATAAACGCGTTGGAACTTTCTTCTTATTAAAAAAAAAATAAATAATTCTTTGTATTAAATTTTTTTGTGTCTGAATTTTTATATTAAATAATTTCGGCTTTTTCATTGTAGAATAGTGAAAAAGTGCGAGATTACGGTGAAATAATTGACGAACGAAGTATAAATGAATGAATGTCGAATAATGAAAAGTTGTAAATGAATGAATGTCCAAAAGTGGAGCAGAGAAGATTTAAATTGTATAATTTTTATTGCAAATTCACTTTTTTATTATTGTGAAAGAATAGTTTGAAATCAAACAATTATGAAAGTTGGAATTGTGAAAGAATGAGTTTTCCAAAAAATTTGGAACATTTCTCCAGTTTCACTTGTTGCATGCTTGCTGAATAGTTTGAAATCAAACAATTATGTAAGAACACGTCAACTCTTCTACAGTTCCATCGTCGAACACCAGAAAGTGTATTCTCTCATACAGTTCCAACTTCTTACTGAACAATTATGTAAGAAACATGAGAAATGCTAGTGTCCAATATATAGGACAGATGGATCCGTTCAACATGATCGTTTTCACGTTTTTAAATTTCAAATGACCGATCCGAACCGTTCAATATGTTCTCCATACCGAAAACTTACAAGAAACTAATTTTTACATTTTTTTTCCGAAATTTTTTACTATTTTTTTTTGTATTTTTGAAAATTCATGATATAAACATTATGGATCGTCCAATAATAACGATTTTCTAAAATACCAAAAAAAATAGTAATAATTTTCGAAAAAAATGTAAAAATTGGTTTCTTGCAAGCTTTTAAAAAACTCCGTTTTTTCCGTTTTATCAAGATTTTTGTTCACACCGCACAACCATTTTATCCGTTATATCACCGTTTTTTCCGTTTTATCACCGTTTTATCACCGATAAACGCTAAATCACCACCCAACCGCTATACCGCACAAATCGCATTTTAAAACCTTGGTTTCTTGTAAGTTTTCAATGTGGAGAACATATTGAACGGTTTGGATCGGTTATTTGAAATTTAAAAACATGAAAACGATCGTATTGGACTCTAACATTTATCAAAATATTATAATAAAAGAAGAAGAATCAAAAGGCTTGATGGTTGCCACCAGCTTATCAACCACCAAATCTGACTAACAAATAAATGGATTGCTCATACAATTCTATCAACCATGAGAAGTTCATGTGGTTTTATCTGCAGTTTTGCAATGAACTTAACATTTGACATGCATGCCTACCACCATCCCAAAAGCCGAGAAATCATAATTATCATAAAAAACATGGCAACAAGCTACAAAATCATTTTAATATATAATGCAAAACATCATATTTCAAGCATAAGGATCAAATGGGTTGGTCAGTTTTCAAAAATCATCATCCGGAAAGAAAACATTATAAAAAGATATCAATTACCACCAGTCTCAAATAACAAGCAAAAACTTGATCATCTTAATCCAAGAATGAAAAATAAAGACAGTTAATTCAAGGTCAGGAACACTCAAATCTAACCTACCAAGCACGCTAAGAGGGATATAGACTTGATTTATCATATCAATTTCAACAACATTGAAGCTCTAAAAGTGAGATTTTCATGTTCATGCACCCTCGGCAAGTGTCCTTTTTGATGTGCTGATGTAGAGAACTGCATCCATTAAGATAAAACGTAATAAAAAAAGGGTCAGAAACCAAATACTAAGTATAACTTTCTAAACCCATATATATCAATTTACAATTTTAAAAAGCAAAACAGCACAGAAATCCCTCTGAAATGAAAATGACCAAAAGAAAATAGTAAGAAAGATTACACATTTGGCCTATGAACAGAAACGTTTCAACAGGATTCCTTTAGGATCAAATTTAATATTCTGAGATGTTATAAGGATTAAAAAATTACAACACTGTTAGCATTTGCCACTTATTTGCATCTACAGCGATCCATTGAACCTAAGGTTACAAAAGCAGAAGTGACTGAATTACTCTATCCAATATCAATTCAGCTGAAACTACCATTTCAAGTTCCTTTTATTTTAAAAATTCTAAAAATCTTTGGTTCAATTTCAATTTATGCTTTTGAGATGCTGACTCATAAACAGTGGGGAGCAAAACTGGTGTGAAACAGAATATACCCTTTCTAGCCAACCAATCCAAGAACTGTGGGTTAATTCCAAATACTGCTAAAGGACTGTTTAGTCTTAAATGCCGAATTTAATTGAGAAAGATTTTCAGTTATCTGAAACTGACATTAATAAAATAACGTACTTTGTAAATTAACAAAAATTACCATTGTTTCCTCTGATAAAAGCATCTCCATATTTGTTTTTCAGCTGACCATTTACGTACTCCTCTGTCTGCTCCATTGCTATGTTCATGTACCCATCTAAACACGCCAAAATACCTATATTTTCGGGAAGTAAGATTCACTTTTTTTTTTTTTTTTGGGGGGGGGGGGGGGGTAAAATAGTGATTTCTACACTTACTGGTACTCTGAAATGGAGATCAGGTAAAACACAAGAGTTTCTACGAAAATATCCAAAAAACCATTACAAGTTTGGCAAAGACTCTCAATTAATACATCTCCAAGCACAAAAACTTAATTTAACCCTTATCAATCCTAATCAACATTCAAATAAGAAAGATTTCTACATGAATGGCATTTGACCACAATTATCATGAATTGTGCATGACATGGCCAAGCAAGAATATGAAAGAAACAAAAATGAAAAACAGGCACCTGCTTCCATGGTTTAAACTGTTGAAAGTGTGGGCTTATACAAATATTAGAGGAAAAATTAAGCCACTCTGAGTCCTAACTAGAAACCTAATGGCTTAGTGGAACTTGGAGCGGTATTAAACATTAAAACCTAAGCAATATGATTTCAGAAAACAACCAAACGATGATTTAACAAACAATTTCATAAGAGAAAACCTAGGGTGTAAGCTATTCAAAGAGAAATTCAAACTGATCCTAGGTCTATACGTAGTATAAAGAGAAAAAAAATACAAATTTATCAAAATTATGCTACTCAATGGAGTGATCCTGGTGCAAAAAATGATTCAAATTGAGATTTCGAGAGAACCCACAACTTAAATTGGCAAACTCGAGGTACAAAAACAAAAGCACCCTCTTTTTCTAACTACAAATCTGGGCTATAGCTGGAGCAGAATCCAACACTAGTAGAAAGCACAATTACATAAAAGGGATAGATATAGAAGAGATAAAGAGAGAAGCGAAAAAAGAACCTCGATAGTCGACGCCGGAGTTGAGCTTGACGACGACGGGGCAGCCTCTGATCGACTTGAGGAAGTCGGCGGGAGTCTTGACGGAGCTTCCGCCGCCGGATCCCTTCTCTCCGCCGCCAGTGCTCCCTTTCTCTCCTCCGGTGCTCATTTCTCTTCTCTCTTTTTATCTCTTGTGTAAAAAAGTTGGAAAGGGCTTGGGTTTTGGTTTACACTTTCGCTCAAGTTGTAACCTGTTCTTTTGTTTTGTTGATTATAGAAAGCCTTATTCGGATTCGGGTTAAAAGGTTTGTTCGGCCCGTTTGGAATCTAAGAGGATCACGATCAGGATCATCACTCATCAGGTTCGTTCATTTTTTTATGCTGCGCTGCAGGAAAAGTTTTATCGTTGTATCCAAAAAAAATTCTAAAAGGGCCTAGATAAGTATTATAAACAAAGTATCGTAATTGAATTTATAATAAATAGTAACCATATAACCATAGCCCATAGGGATTTCGAAGCGAATTTGACGCTGATTGTGGATTTTGGCGAGAAAAAAGAGAAGACGTTTGTGAGTGAATCAGTGAATTGGGAATTTGGGAGTCGATTTATAATACTCACGAGGGTTCGTGTGAGAAGAAAGGGAAAAATATTGAAAAGTGCGTAACTTTGTGAAGAGTTTGGATTGTTTATAATAAATTTATTCTCTTATTTTCTTCTTCTCTTCTTCCCGAATAGAATCCAAACGAAGCCGAGGATCTTTTGGAAAAGTTTCTCCGAGTCTGCAGTCTTTTGTGATATTGAAAAAAAAAAAAAAAAGCTTGCGCTCCACATGCCGCAGGTTTTGGTGCAGAACTGCAGATGGATGCCTAGGTTCTCTTATTTTTGCACAAAAATATTTAACGGACTAAATGGATTGCATCAGCTCCTGGGATTGATTTGAGTATCCATAGTCAAATTTCAAAACGTCTTGTGCAAACATCTGATAAGAAACTACAGTTAATTAGTTATTGTTCATCGTTGATTCTAAAGAGTTCAAATTATATCAACAAGACAAGCGTTATTAGAATTTATTACTAAATTTAGAAAATGTTACATGATTTCTACCAACCAATTCAGAAATGTTATGTTATCAGCTTAATTACCCAAGCCGATTTCACAACGATTTTCTTATCCTCTTATCAGAGTTTTATTTCACGAATGGCAGATCTTAATATACGTAAGGGTTCTCTAGTTAGCGACGCACTGACGCTTAAGATAATATGTCCATAGGCCATAGCTGTAATTTTTATTCACTGGATTCTGATCAACAATTCAAATGCGAACACCCACTGTCTAGTACCATTCAAGTATGTCAGACCGATCTCCATTTACCTTTTCATTTCATCAAGTTAGAAGTAAACATACAATCACATGACAAATTCGCATTATTACCTCTATCACATAGATAGCAGCACGTAATACATCAGTACATTACACAATCTTGACAGATAATTATTCCGGAAGACGAAGACAAAGAAACCCTACCTTCAAACTGTTTCACGAAATACACTATTAATAGCTAATTAGCAGGAAATAAATTAACAAAACCTTAGGAAAAGTCCTATTTTAAAATTGTCTAATACACAGTCCGGCCATCGCCATCAAGGATCATATCCTTGAATGCCCCTCCACTAGGTATCATCGGCAAGACATGCTCCTGGTGCGGCACGATCACATCCAACAGGTATGGACCCGGTGTTTCCAACATTTTCCTCACCGCTTCCCGAACCTCACTCTTCCTTGTAATTCTTGCTGCGGGTACCCCGAAACCCTCAGCAATCTTGACAAAATCAGGATATATCTGCTCCTCATTACCTGGGTCGCCTAAGTAGGTGTGCGCTCTATTGGCCTTGTAAAACCGGTCCTCCCATTGTACCACCATGCCCAAGTGCTGGTTGTTCAACACCATTGTCTTAACAGGTAGGTTCTCAATCTTTATCATGGCAAGCTCCTGGATGTTCATGAGAAAAGAACCATCACCATCTATGTCCACCACAGTAATGCCCGGGTTGCCGACTGCTGCACCTGCAGCAGCAGGTAATCCAAAACCCATTGCACCCAACCCTGCGCTGGAAAGCCACTGACGAGGCCTCTTGTAGTTGTAATACTGTGCGGCCCACATTTGGTGCTGACCCACACCTGTGCTTATAATTGCCTCTCCCTTGGTCCATTCATCAAGCACCTGGATAGCATACTGGGGCGGGATCTCCTCTCCAAAAGTCTTGTAGCTTAAAGGGTATGCTTTCTTCTGCTCATCCAGTTCAGCCCTCCAATTTGAGAAATCCAATTTGCGGTGCAACCCAGTTGACTCCAGTATCTCATTCATGCCTTTCAAAGCTGGTTTGACATCTGCACAGATCGACACATGTGGTTGTTTATTCTTTCCAATTTCAGCCGGGTCGATATCTATGTGGACGATTTTGGCACGACTAGCAAATGCCTCAAGCTTTCCTGTAACCCGATCATCAAACCTCACCCCAAAAGCTAACAATAAATCTGCTTTGTCCACTGCATAATTAGCAGATACAGTGCCATGCATACCCAACATGCGTAGAGATAGCTCATCATTGCTTGGGTAGTTGCCCAGTCCCATCAAGGTGGTGGTAACAGGTATACCTGTTAGCTCCACAAACCGTCTCAACTCTGCACCTGAGTTAGCACATCCACCTCCAACGTACAAGACCGGGCATTTTGATTCAGAAACGAGACGGGTTATTTGATCAAGCAGGTGATGGGCAGGTTCCTTTGGGAGCCGTGAGGAGTATCCTGGAAGGCGCATTGGAGGGTCCCACACTGGGACAGCCAACTGCTGTTGTATGTCCTTCGGGATATCAACCAAAACAGGTCCTGGCCTGCCTGAAGTGGCTAGGAAAAAGGCCTCTTTGATGATGCGAGGAATGTCGTCTACGTCCAATACAAGATAGTTATGTTTAGTTATGGAACGAGTCACTTCAACAATCGGGGTTTCTTGGAAGGCATCAGTGCCGATCATGCGACGGGGAACCTGTAACAGAATCATATCATTTGAACTTATTAATAATAATTATATTATCAAGTTTCAATAAAAATAATCTAAAAGACATAAAAAAATCATAACAATCTTCAGTATAACTTTTTTCATCAACTAATTTCTCTTTTGTTCAAATATTTGCAAAAAAACAATGTATTTCTCATTTCCCTAATCAACAAGATGCCTTGAACCAGATAGTTATCCGCATATCATTGCATCTCCTTGGTTATTTTGCATACAGCCTTATCACCCTTCTTTTCTAACCAACACTCTTACAATTATTTCTTATTTTGATAAAAAGTTTTTCTCAGTTTAATTTAATTATCATTTGCTAATACAATTTGATACTTTCACAAATAAGACATGTTAAATTCTAGAAGCAGCACCCCATTCTTGCATTTCAATATTTCATCAGATACAAAGGATGCTAGTATGCTCATCAAGGCATTTAGGTTGTGAAAATGAAACCTATGTGAAGTTAATTAATACTATTGACAAGTTCTTGTATTGTCTCTAAAAAAATATCGCATGTCACTAACACCACTAACACTAATAATAAAATAATTTGAATCTAGTATTTCAAACTTCACTCATTTCCAAATTTTACAGATTCTTTCAAACTTATACTCAATTTTTATTTTTCCATTGGTAAAGATTTGAATCTAGTATTTCAATTTCAACATGTATAACACTGACAATAAAACATAGGAGATTCCTGTTTGAAAATAGTAAATAATTAGTTTGCAATTGATTCAACTTTACAGTGAAAGAGAACCAACACTTAGAGCGATGCTTTTGTCAAAAGTGTTAGATTCTAATGGAATTAATGAAACAAAAGTTAAATTAAATGAATTACATATGAATATGTTATGATTATATTAAAATATAAACCCACCTGTTTAGTGAAAAAAATGCATAAAAAGTTCCATTCCTTGATAAAAGACAAAAGAATCAGTGAAAAAAAAAACCTTAGTTCCAGTCATTTTAATTATAATTTTAACACGATCATGCCCAATTATATGATCAGATATATCCAATTTACAAGTTTAAGTTCCTTAAACATCAAATAATAAAAGATGCATACTCATTAGGGCTTTGCTCGGAAAAAAGAAAAAAGAAAACTTTTTTCCAAGTTCAAATTGTTTACTGTTCTCCCATTAGCACGCAAATATTATTCAGATTCCATCTTTCAAATTTTCCCACTAACTTTGCCAGCAAAGCTAAACAACTGTATGACTGTATCACAAACAGAACTCTAAATTTATCCTTGTTGTTGATACATCTATTCAGTTGAACTTTAGAATTTCATTAGCACCAAAATAATCAGAATAAACCCAGAATCTTTTAATTAAAACAACCCAATCTTTAATTAATATGAAAAAAAACAAAAAGGAGATAATAAGAAATCAATAAGACCTGTCCAGTGATTGCCACCATAGGCACAGAATCAAGCAATGCATCAGCAAGAGCCGAGACGAGATTCGTTGCACCCGGCCCTGATGTAGCCACGCATACACCGGCCTTCCCAGTAGACCGCGCGTATCCCGACGCCGCGAACGACTCCCCCTGTTCATGCCTGAGGAGGTGATTCTCTATAGTGGGCGACCTCGTGAGAGCTTGGTGGATTTCCATGGAGGCACCACCAGGGTAAGCGAAGACATCTGTCACACCTTCTCTCTCGAGCGCCTCGACGAGTATATCGGCGCCTTTTCTGGGATCAGTTGGGGAGAAATTGCGAATCTGGCGCTGAGGTGGCGCAGTGAGAGTGGTGGAGGTGGCGGGAGAGGCGGCGTGGAGAGAGAGAGAGGTGGGTTTGGAGTGTTTGGAGAGGAAAATGGGGGCACGAATGGGAGGTGCGAAGCGGCGAGGGGATGGGGATGGAGAAGGAGTGGAGAGGGAAGAGGTGGCGGCGCTGGTGGAGAGAGAGGAAGCCATAGACAGAGACTGGAGACTGGAGAGGAAGGAGACCGATCGAAAGGGAGTGGAGAGAGGAAAGGGTTGGGGTTTATATGGTGAGCGGGCGAGTCCGAGGCCGTGGATGGCATGAATTCAGAGGTTCTCTCCTTTTGGTTTTATTGGTCCTGTTGTCGACTGGTCGTCCGGGAATGAGCGAATTGCTTGGGGGCACCAACAAGGCACCCTGTGTTTGTAATTTTGTATCGATAATCGATTTGGAAAGAGATCAACCTTTCGAGTTTAGTGTGTAATAAGTAAAAAATTAAAAAGAAGATTTATATTATGATATTATATCAATTCTATATTTTCTCAAGTAAAATTATGATAAATGTATTGATTTATTTTAGTATTATCAATTAAGTTCGTTTACGAGTTTTAAATTTTTTCTAACTTTATTTCTTTTCTCTTCTACCACAACAACATGCGGGATGTTTACATTTATAGTTTGTTTTAATAATTATATATTTCAAATTTAATATTAGTGCACTGAGCATTTAGGATAATATAGTAAAAAGAAAAAATGATGTTTCTTTTGGTAATATAAGAATAATAGATGGTGTATAAATTTTTATTTGATTTATCACCCCGCATTTACATAATGGGCATAAAAATAGAATCATTCTATCATCATATGTTTTGATGGTAGAAATTGGATGTGTTTGGGAGAGACAAACTAGCTAGTTCGCAAACTAGACTAGTTCGATGTTCCCCAAACATTTCCGCGGACAAAGAAGTAAAGTTAGTTCTAAGTTCTCCAAAATCGATGAACTGGATTTAATTTCAAGTTCCTTGTTCGACATGTCATTTTCAAACATGTCATTACGAATAAGAAATAAAACTGACTATTAATATTTTTTTATCTAAATCAAAGCCTTACTCTCTATCTAAAATAAAAAAAAATGACGGACATTTAATTTTTAAATTTCTTCATATGAAAAAAATAACTTCGTCACCACGAACTATGTATTTGTGCATGTTTAAGTATAGCAATTCTATACAAAAAGAATTTTTTTCCTCCGAAGATAAATCAGAATCACCTATAAATTTTAAATCGTTTAAGACTTGAGTTCCTATGCAAGATGCACCCTTGAGGCCTTGACGATAATTTGAGGTTCCACCAATGAGTACCTGAAGCAGTTTAGGTCGTACTGTAAAATCCAATTGCTTTCTTAAACAGAGAGGATTTGTCAATACTTTCAGTGTCCTCCCGCGGACTTGTCGTCCTGCAATTCCGCGGATTCTTCGTGTAGAAACAAAATATCATACCCGAATCCGGTACTGCTAGAAGAAAAAAACAAATTTACAAATTTTGTAGCTACGAAGTTTTGCAATTTCTGATTTAGTTACATCGGATCGGTCCTGATCACACTTTTTTTTTTCCTCCAGGAACAAAAACGATTATCTAGTAGCGAAAAATATTTTGAACAACTTATATCGGGTCTGTCCAAGCAAATTCGGATTCTATAAATTTTTCACCCTCAAGGGACAAGGGCTCTTTGACCGGATCCGATCATATAGTAGTGGCTTAATGCAGCTGTCCATGTTTATCTCAAAATGAATAATAATAAATATTGACTTTGAGAAAAGCAGTCAATAAGTATTGAATTATTCACTCATAGGTACGTACGCTTGCTTACTTAAATGTGATTATGATGCATTTTTGGATTGAAAATGATATTAGTTTTAAAAGTATATTTTTTTTCGAATAGTCGTTTGGTGCTATTTTTGTGTTAATAAATTGAATAAACTATTTTTCTTTTTTAAATATTTTCTTCAGTTACTGAAAGATTGTCACTTTTATACATGTAAATATAAATATATACAAAAATTTCTTCCTTTTACTATTTCGAATTCATCTCAAAAATTTTTATAAAAATTTTAAATTAGTAAAAATTTTAATTTTCTGTAATATACTAATATTTGATGGGTAAATCGAGTTACGTTGAATCCCTTAATTGAAAGCGAAAAAGGCATTTTTTTACGACCGTTTAATAAAAGTATATACAGTGTGTATTTTTGCGTCTATAGTGGAAGAAGAAAACATTAAAATAAAACGGGAGATTCTGCTCAGGCGTGCGTGGGAGCCGACAAGTTATTTTTTTATTTGAAACAGAACGAGGGCTGCAGGCTCAGGTTTTGATTCTCTGCGGAAAACACAATGTAACATTTGGTGAATCGGGTCATTTGCATCAGGGAACTACGTGACGCTAAATTTCGTCAAAGATGCTGCGCAGGTTACGTCGGCAGTGATTTACCACACGTAGAGACATGTTTCCAATGCCACAGCGAGTTTGCAGTTCCTGACAGAACTAAAAATACTAATGGACTGCGCCACTTGACTGAGATTAAAAAACGAAGACACAAACAAAGAAAGAAAGAAAGGGAATATCAAACAGAAAACAAAACTTGACTGGCGTTGTATCATTGGAGTTGGGAACGTCGGGCCCAAGTAACCTCTTCAAATCTGGTTTAGCTGCGTTTTGCGTTGATTGTTATGCTTTGTCGCTAGCAATGAATAAAAAGGCTTTCCATTTAATGTTAAGAGTTAATATATAAGCTCTCGGAAAGAAATTTAAAGTTGATTTGATTGGAATTGATTTTAGTAAAATAGAAATGATCTGATTTTAAAATAAAATTTATTGATCGAAGGAGCGATAAGAATAATTGATGGGTGTTCTAAATACGTGTCGTGCCGTGTCGTGTCGTGTCAAATACGTCGTGTCTAAATCATCTCTTGTGCCGTGTCGTGTCTAAATCCTAAGAGATTGACACGACACGCCTAAGGACACGCCACGCCTCGTGTCCTCGTGTCGTGCCGTCTCGTGTCTTCTTTAGACGTGTCGTGTCGTGACGTGTTCAGACGCGTTTAACTTTTTGACATGAATGTAATTTGTTTATGAAATTTAAAAATTATGTTTGTTAAATACATCAAAAATTAAGAAAGTAGACTTGTTGTACCATTGAATTAAAATATAGATTAATTTTTAACAATCGATTAATATTTTGACAACTTCTTATCGGACTTAAGTAATTATGAGGATTGCTAAAATGCTATGCATAGCACGTATGCCCTTCGTGCTACAGATTCGTTCTTGCATTTCATACTTCAAACAACTGATCCAAACCGTTCATTATTTTCTACATATTGAAATCTTATTAGAAACTAAATTTTATATTTTTTTTAATTTATTTACTATTTTTCTCAGATTTTTTAAAAAATTGTTATTGAAGGGTCCAGAATTTATTAGATTAAGTATTTTAAAAAATCTGAGAAAAATAGTAAAAAAATTCAGAAAAAATATAAAATTTGATTTCTAATGAGATTTCAATATGAAGAAGATAATTAACGGTTTGGATCAGTTGAAGCATGAAATTCAAGAACGAATCCGTAGCACGAAGGGCATCCGTGCTATGCATAGCATTTTAGCAATCCTCAGTAATTATTTTACTAAAAATAAATCAAACTCATGAAAAGGTACAAAACTATTTTCAATGAAAAAAATATTTGATTCTTTTTTAAGACAAATCACATATAGATTTCTATCTTTAATTTGTGCATGGCTCTGGACCATTTTTATTTTATTTGTGATTTAATTATTGAATCATCCTAATTATATTGTAATCTTTTGATTTCCAATTCTAACGATTTACAAGTGTTTTATTCGAAAATAAGTCTATTAATAATCATTGATTTATGATTAAACGTATCTTTGGCAAGATTTATGAAAAAAATATATAATAGTATGTACATAATTGAGGAATCCATTGTATTTCTATAGCACTATGTGTGCCTCCTTTTCGTGTTTGGCGTGTCTGTAATACGTGTCGTGTCTTTCGTGTCGTGTCGTGCCGTATCTTGTGCCGTGTCGTGTCGTGTTCAGACACTTCGCGTGCCATGTCGTGTCTATTTCATCAAAGTTGGACACGACACGCTTAAGGACACGCCACGCAAAGTTCTCGTGTTGTGTTCGTCTCCGTGTCTTACAGTATCGTATCACCTCCGTACCGTGTCGTGTCGTGTCGTGCCGTGTTCGGACACGCCGTGTTTTTTTTCAGAACAATAGATTTTAGTGGTATATAGGGAACGATTGTCCGATGCTCTAAATAATTCTCGTCAATTTTTCTTTTTATATGGGATTTCAAATTGAGATTTGAAGAGA
Organism: Rhynchospora pubera; assembly: GCA_028095005.1. Taxonomy (NCBI): domain Eukaryota; kingdom Viridiplantae; phylum Streptophyta; class Magnoliopsida; order Poales; family Cyperaceae; genus Rhynchospora; species Rhynchospora pubera. The sequence continues at coordinate 107,006,785 of CM051462.1, read as the reverse complement.
ATAAACTTCCGCCGACTCTCAACTCTGATAATTAAATCTTTTTGTTTATTTTTTATCAACTGATTTAGACAGAATCGAAATTCCTATTCTAAATCCTGCGTACCTTAAATGTGTTCTTCTGATTAAGGCCTTAATGAGTCTCTAATAATCTTTGTAGATTTTTAGAAATTCGGCTGGTTCTTATTTTATTATTAAAATACAGAAGATATATTAAATCTTTGATTTATATAGAAGCTGGAATTTGTGTCGTTCCAAAACAATTAGTAGTTATAATTTCTTAGCGGAAAAGAATGTACATAGTTGGCTCTGTATCTGAATTCTTTTTACTTGACAAATGACAACGTGTAGCTTTATCCTCTGATTGAAATCAATTTGTAAAGAAAGTTCAGTTCATTTTAACAGAATAAATATAATACAACGGAGATGATTTGAGATTCAAGTTTTCTAATCAGAATGCATGCAGTTAGTACTGAGAATAATTCAGTCTTTTTTTTTTGGGAGCGAAGTGATAAACTAAATTATATGAATTGTATAGTTTGTATAAAATTATAACAAACAAATACTAAATTATATGTTCTAGAAGGCAGAATTCTAACATAATAATTCTGGTTGGGATTCACTTTCTATGCGACGGAACCAATATTACTTCAGATCTGTTTAAGACGAGGAAATAACAAAAAAAAAAAAAACAGCGTGGTTTCCAAAAATACCAACTACAAAATAACGAGAGATGAATATGCCAATTTAGGTCCCTTTCAAAAAAATAGATTCCGTATCAGGTAGAAGATTTCTCATCGCTGTCGCCTCAATTTGCATAAAGGCTTTTCATATTCCGTCCAGACGGGTTGTAGATAAAATGCGAAACTTTGATTTCTGACCGCTTGTTAAAAGATTATTGATTCAGAGATAATGTAGAGATCCAGACTAATCACAATGCAAGTGCTCTCCCATAAAACTTTTTTCAGGAATGATAAGTGTCATCGCTAAAAAAGACCATCGTGACTATCGCTAAACAGAGGGCATGCACGCGTGAGTCTCGCGGAGTAACAAATATTCAGTTTAATAATAATATGTGTCCAGTTTAATAATCATAAGTGTTCGGTTAAATGTATCAACTAATGATTTTATTATATAGTATCACACGTCAGTCTTGGAAAGAGGCGTGTCAGGAGCAGTTCATGACCCTTTCTAATTTTTTCATGTGTTTTTTGTCTGGTTCGTGCCCCTTCGCTTGGTTTAATAATAACATTTTTGCTTACAACATTTATATCCTTTATTGCAAATAATTTAACATTTATACTCAATTAACATAACATTGTACTTACCCAACAAAACATTTGTACATACTGAACTAAAGTATTTATACTTAATAAACTAAACATTTTTTCTTATAACATTTATATTTTTTATTGCAACTAACCGAACATTTATACTTTGTTGGAGTTATGTCCTAGAAGTCAATAATTGATGACTTAAATATTAGTTTATGTTATGGATGATATATTGTCATCTGTTCTTAGGTTTATTATTGACAGATTATTTAGGTTGAGGATCTGAATTGTAGATCTCTGTGAATCATTCTTTAGAATGACAATAATAAATCTAAACAGTCCATAATCTTGATAATTAACAAGGAACATTAATTATCATATAAGATTAGTATGCAAGTTAAGTGATGATTAAGTTCTACAAATCATAGGTAAAGAGTTACCAACTTAATTGCATATGTGGATGCTATGGAACATAGTACAGGACTTGACCCAACGAAATAAACATATGGATTGTGTTATGTGTCATTGTTTATTTCGTTATGATTTTGGTTCTAAGTTTGAGATGTTTATCTTTTCCAAATGAGGATAGGTTCAATAAATACTGTCTACCGCTGATTTCCGATAAGGGCTGCTATACGGACTTTATTTATGTTCTCTTGAATTGTGCGGGGAAAAGCTAATCATCAAGAAAATCGTATGTCCCTCATTAATTCACTTAGTGAGCGACGATATCTGTTTGGGCCCCTTGATGGAGTTGGATCGTATGCGCGCAACTAAGCGATCAACTCTAGATCAAGAAACGTATAATCTGCAAGAATGACACATTCCTATCTTGGATTATACGATGATATCGTGAGACATAAGAATCAAAATAGAGAAATACTTTTATTCTCTTATGCAGGATTTAAATATTGTAGCAGTACACTATTTATACGAATTGGGAATCATAACGTGTTGCTAGATACCGCTTATGATTATTGGAATTAAATAGCGATTTAATTCCATGTCCAACATAGCATAAATCCTCAAAGGATCACACATAATAAGGTGTTTAACCATACGTGCATTATTTATTTATTTGCAACAGTGAGTATTGCAAAATATGATAAGTTGATTAATTAATTAAATAACGTTATGGACCGTTATAATTAATTAAATCAAATGGATCATATAGAAATAAATTAATGCATTGTCTAATCTTTAAATAATTATTATTAAGTTAATAATTATTTATAAACAACACTCTTAATTTAATTAAGTAAATTGGGCTTTAATTTATTGGTAAATTAAATGTCCAATTTAAGTAGAAATTAAATGAGCCTTTAATTAATTGAATTGATGCATTAAATAGAAGAGCTAGTGGCCCAACAAAGCCCACTAAGAGGCCGGCCCTATAAGGGTGGTAGGTGGGGTGGTACACTTGTAATTAGTGTGAACTTTGTGCTAGGGTTTGGAGGCTATATAAGGACCTATATGGAGGCTCCTTGGATGGTTCCTTTTTTTTCCCTCTCTCCACCTAGCCGCCACCTCCCCTATGGTGTGCCGCCCCCCTCTTCTCTCTTCCATTCTATTGCTCATGTGTTGAGCTATTTCCCTTTCACAAATTAATTGGTGAATTGATTGAAAAAAGTAAAAGTTATGGGATTAGACTTGTTATTCTCATCGCTAGCACGATTCGAGAATGACTTGGTTAATACCTTAGTGGACTCGAGGCGAGAGATTTGGAGATGTTGGAGGAGCACGCCATCGATTTCTAATCCGTAGGATCGAGCCTCTTGATTACGATATCAAGAGAGGTACAAATTTCCCACCTATCTCTTTGTGTCGATTGACTTAGCACTAGATCCTCGTGTTGCTTGTGTTTTAATTGGATTAATTAAGCGTAATTAGTTACAATATTAAAATTGAGCAGTTTCCTAACATACTTAAATAACGGAACATTCGTACTTATCAAACTGAACATTTAGGTACGAAATAAAGTGTGTTGTGCTTGGTTTAATAATAACAATTTTGCTTACAACATTTATATCCTTTATTGCAAATAATTTAACATTTATACTCAATTAACATAACATTGTACTTACCCAACATAACATTTGTACATACTGAACTAAAGTATTTATACTTAATAAACTAAACATTTTTTCTTATAACATTTATATTTTTTGTTGCAACTAACCGAACATTTATACTTAAATAACGGAACATTCGTACTTATCAAACTGAACATTTAGGTACGAAATAAAGTGCGTTGTGTAAGGAACCATCGCTAAGGAGTTTCCTTCAACGATGGTGCGCGATGGTAAAACCATCGATTGCAGTAATCAATTTTCAAATTTTTTTCATTGCTTTTTGTCTCGCACTTTTTCCAGTCCGACCACGGAAGAGCAGATAGTCCTCTATGGGGCGAAGAAAATGCGGATCAGATACCCCTCGAGCATCTTGAGACCCGTCGTTACTGCCCATTCCAAATGAATGAAGGGCACTAATGCGGTTCTAAGTACCTCGAGAGTTGATTGTTTGTCGTAGGTCCTTTTTTTCCAGTAGGCGCAAGCCCCTACTGTTAATTACCTCCGAACTCAGTTACGGCCTGAGCCAAGAGCACCTCTAGATCGGGATAATCAAAGTTTAAATGCAGTAAGTGGATTAAGTCCATTTTAATAAAAGGATTGTATCTTGATGGGGAGTTTCAGGGTGAAAAGCAATGCAGAAGAGCAGCTATTTTAACAGAGCCGTGCAAACATGAATGATGTGGTTTAATTCTTTAGTTTCACATTTTAGGACATTTAGGTTGCTTTTACTTTGCTGTATCAGGCTTAGTGCCGTCACAGAGATTTTTGAGTTCGACATTAGGAAATTTGGTATCCTAGATCGATCCTCAATCGTTTGGAGGTTTAGAGATTTTGGGATTTCGTTCAAGTCTTGAGTACAGATGTGCTATGCCTCCTCTTGACAGGAACTTGGGTGATGGCCACTGATTGACTTTTCTTCTGGTCATCTGGACATCAGGTTTCAGTCTGCTTCTGGTCAAACGTGCTGTGAACTTGTAGAAACAGGCTGTTAGATTTGAGTCCGACGCTAGAAAATAGGGTATTCTAGGTCAGTTCTCAGTCGTTTGGGGGATTTAGGGATTTTTGGAATTTTCGTTCAAGTCGCGAGTACAGATGCGCTATGCCTTCTCTTGACAGGAACTTCAGTGATCATTCAGAATTGACTTTTCCTTTATCTCAATCTGAATATCAGGAGGGTGTCTCCTTCAAGGCGAAACGCGATGCAGTCTTGAAGGGACAAACTTTTGACTTTTGAGACTTTATGTCACTTTAGACTTTGTGTCTTTTGAGTCACTTTTAGGCTTTGTGCCATTTTGATTTTGCGTCATTTTGACTTTGTGTCACTTTTTTAGACTTTGTGTCATTTTCAAGTTTGGACTTTTAAATTTCACTTTAGGATTTTGGGCTTTTAAATTTGGCTTTTAAGTTCTGCACTTTTAAGTTAGCGCTTTTGGATTTTAACTTTTGAGTTCGACTCTTAGTTCTTGACATTTTCGGGCTTGGTTCAAGGCTTGGACTTTTGCATTTTTGGCATTCTGGACTTTGAGCTGGACTTCTTAGTTGTGACTTTTGAGTTTTTAGATTTTTGATGTTTGGTTGGAATTTCGAATTTGGACTTTTACATTTGTGTTTCTATTTTTTGACCTTTATTTATTTCAATCTTGTTCGCAAGTCTTAACGCTTGACTGTACCTGTTGAATGTCAAGTGTTCCTGCTGTCCAGAATATAAGCTGTCCAAATGTACCTGTTGTCCAGAACACAGAATATTCAAAATGATTTTTTTTTTGTTTCATTTCCCCCTTTTTTTTTTCTTCTTTTTTTTTTATTCAACTATATAAATATAAATTTTACATTTATCCCTTAAACTTCTTTTTTTCTTAATTTTAAAGTATTTTGTGCTTTAATATTTGGGCATGACATAATACATCAAAATATTCCTCATATTTTTCTTGACATTTTGATATTTTATGAGAATTTTTCTGACAATCTAGCTATTTTTAATGTATTTTTGAAGTTTTCTGCTTCACAAATTTTCTGATTGGTTAGGCTTGCTGTCTGTGTTGTGGTCATCAGGAACCCGCTTCACACTGGGCGTCACAGAGGATCAGAGAGAGGTTGAGGGCTAGGACTTAGCCGAGTCATTTGGTTCACACCTACGTCTGTGGGCCAGACGAAGTGAGTTTGGGTTCAGATCGACTCGTTGGCTTCTCATGTAGACGTCGCCTCTCAGGTACACCAAGTTTATGCAAGAAACAGACTCATTTCCCTCCCACTCTCTCGGCTATGCCCTTGAGACTCTTCCGTTGGACTGGACGCCTCCATTGAGGCTGTTACTAAGGGTATCCGGCGGCCACGCCGATTTTGGACGAGCCAGGAGGCGTCAATGGTGTTTCCTGAGGTCACCTTCATCGTCAATTTGGGCTGTTCACAATAAATGAGGACATTCTAGCTTCGAGTTGGTTTGAGTCTGGGGCCACGGTGGAAGCAATCAATTGGCGGGGCACAGTGAGGAATAGTTCTGACTGAAGCATGCTGGAGCACTTTGAGAAGGTTATGGAGTCATCTACACACTCAATTTTACATTATGCTCCCCAATTTCGACATGTTGTGCTTTAATTTTCTTTTGGGTCTGGTAGGCTTTCGAAATGTCAATCCTCACATGCACCTTTTCTTGCACATTTATCCGCTCCCATTGGCACATCTTAACATTCTTAGTTATGACTTTAACATTTTATTTTAAGCATTTAACTTCACTTTTATCCTTGCCTTAAATGTCACTTGTATATGGATGTATTCTTTTGAAGCCTTAAAACTTGCAACACCCCTTTACACATGCAATTGAGATGGGGTACAGGTGGAGAATGTAAATTTTACTACTGATTATCGATTGTCAATAGAGCCACCTTGTACTTTGCCACCTGTTTTTTTATCTAAGCAGTCTTAAGCGGCTTAACCTTCCATGCTAATTTTGTATTGAGACCATTTCACTCTGCTCCCTCTTATTCATGTGTACATAATCTTGCATGGGCTTTGGACTTATTTTCACGGTCATGATGAAACACACTTGAACAGTTACCATGGTTGGGTGGCATAGGCTCAGATACTGACATTGTAAACCCACACCCTTTCTTTCACACTGACCATAAACGAAAAAGATGCAACAGTAGAGGCAGGTTTTAAAGTCTATCCACTTTACTTTTATCATTTATTATCACTATTTGGGTACGGACCTGTCATACCTTTATACACACATTTTTTTATGCATGGCATTGAAATATATTTTTATGATCAATTTTTTATGGACTCATATCATTCAATATTTACTGGATGAGATATGAACTTTATCCTGAAAACATAGACTCTAGTTTTGGATTTACTCTTGGACAAAAAGCATTTTTTTTTTTTTGTAAAAGAGGCTCATAAGGGTACTCTTGGGATGAAAATATGATTCTAGTATTATCATGCTCCCATTTTATCAGCCCTAGATCTATGCATCCATAAAAAGAAGATATTCCACTTTAGACCCTGAACTTAGCTATATTTATTTATTTATATTTTCTTTACTTCAATCAGTTTGGGGCTTAGCTCACTGCATAAATCAGAACTGGAATCATGTCATGAAGGTAGAACCTATGTCATGCTTTTCACAACCAAGTCACCCTTTGATTTTGAACAGTTATGCAAAGATTACAGTGTTATTTTGTATTTGAAAACACAGAAGTCAAGCTATCATTTTTGTTTTGACATCTAGTGGGCATAGAAAACTTGATTACTCAGAAATTTTTTGCTTCTTGACCCTTTTGACAACAATAAGCAATCCCAAAGAAAGTTGGTGTGCATTTTAAAATATACTTCTAATGTTTATACCTTGACCTGGGCCTGAGTCTTACATTTCTAGACAGAATAGCCTCATTTCAACTTTAAAATTAGGCATTTATTATAACTAGAACTTAACCTATTGACCCTTAATTATGAATTCTATTCATGACAAATAGGAACATGATGACAACCATAACACTAGTTTTGAAACAAATCTAAAAAAAGAAGGAAGCTAGCATGGTATCCAGGGAGGTGGAGTCTAGGTCACACTCTCCATGAAACCAACAGTTTCCCAACCACACATACTGACAGTAAAGATAAATTTATGCTAATGCAAATTATTCCTATATGCATGACCTTTTAGAGATGCTACTGATGTTCATGAGTGTGGAATCTATGTCACACTCCTCACTAGCATCAGTATAGGCTCCAAAGAACAAAACCAAGATCAAGAGAAAATCAAACCACACAATAACTGCACTTGACATCATTTTATTCATATATATATTTTTTTTGGAGGCCATTACAAAGGGATTACATCCATTACCTTGAAAATAAACTTGACTTTATAAAATGACAGAATTTCCACTAGCTAATTGGCCTCCTCTTCTTCTTCAAGAGGAGCTTCTTTTATAGGGGATTTCCAGGGTTTGTGTTTCTCATCAGTTTGGCATGTGGCAACATCTCAGACCCTTGGAGTTTGATGGATGGTGGAGATGCACAAATGGCAAACCGACTTCCTTCTTGCTTTCTTTCTTCACTTGGTGATTTCTACTATTTTGTTTACCTTCTAATCATCTTTTGACACTTGGCATCAATCAATTATCCATGGGACATCAGCATAATGTTTCACTTCTTTTCACTTGTTTCCCTGACAGGTGGGTCCCTGTGTTGTTTGATAAGGGATAAGATCACACCTTACTGCTCTCTATGCCTTGGAGAGGGGGTAGTGATTTGGCGCCAGAATGGGGGTGCATAGGTGGCACTCATCCATGCATTCATAGGCAGTGTATGGTTGGGATGTTCTTGTGGGGAGGATCAACTTCTGAGCTCCTATTCACAGTTAGGTAATAGGCTTTTCCCTTTTTTTTTGTTTGCATAACTATTTGAGGTTCTGAGCTGGAGCATATAGTTTCAATAATACCCTCCAACGTATGTGCATTTGACCCTTCAGTGGAAGGACAAAAGTGGAATTGGGACTCCAATGGCATGAATTTCATTTGGTTGGTTAATCCCTGATGTTTGCTGTTCTTCCTCAAGTGAAAAAGGGGTTTCTCTTTGTCAGACTTGAGGGAATGATGTCGATTTTTCATTGGTTGAGGGTTGATTGGTTCAATACACATGAGAGGCATTTCTGATCAGATCATGGATTTAGGCCATAATTTCCTTCAATTGTTTGTTAATTTTCTTCCTGGTGTTGGGGAAATGTTAAGGTGCCTTCATATTTTAAACCATTTCTTTAATTTAAATTAATTTTGCCTAACTACAAACTTGTCAGACTGTGTAGCATGCTGGGAGGGCAAAGTTGAGATAACACATTTACTTATTTTTTTTTACATATTACATTCCTTTGTCCCTTATGCAGATTACTGATTTGCCCCTAGGGCCCACCATGAAGGTACCAATGATTTGCGTTTTCAGATTTTCTCTTCCTTTTGTGGCATCTGATCCCATCCAATGTTCAGAGGAAGACACCTTGATTCCATCATCTGTCCATCCATCAGATGTTGTATGGTGAGATGTATGTTTGTCTCAAAGGGTATGCTTCAACTAGTTTCTTTTTTCATTTCATGCTTTTGTCATCTCCTAATCAGTGCCTTGTACTATGGGGGACAAAGGTGCTGCATGTTTTACTCATCCAACGGCTATGATCAAAGAAAGTGCATTCATTCCTCTCTGTGTTGCTCACGCGCAGAGAATCTGCACAGTACTAGCCCTCCTTTTTCAGGTGGTAGGCTGTTGTTACTCCCTCCATTTCCCATTTTCCACCGTTTCCTTGCTTCATTTTCATACTGGACCTCTCCAGTCAAGAGATTTTCACCTTTCGTGTCAGTTTGTGCATGCATCTCTCCTCCTTCAAAGTTTCTGTACTCTATTTGCAGTCCCCGTGATGGTTTCTCTCTTCTTACAACATAACCAACACCACTCAATGTGAGTTCCGCTATGTTTATCAGTTCCGTCAATCGAGACTCTCAGTAATCTCCTCTTGTTCCTTAATTATCATACAATTCCTCCATTGCAACGCTTCGTGTGCTTCAATCGGCAATTTCGCTGAGTAATTTTGCATCTTCATTTTTCCCAATTTCTATATTATGCTCGTCATTCGTCCAATTCACTGTCTGACACCTTCCGTGTCTAATGTCAATAGAGTCACGATGGAGCCCTCTATGCGACGGCGCACTCCTTTGGGGTCGCGGTTGCGTGTAGCGCCGGCGAAAGGCGGGACTTCAGTTGGCCATGGCGCTTCTCCCTCAGGTCTGTACCATCCCCTACTCTTTTCTTTCTCTTTAACAGAAAGGACTGGGCCCACGATGACGGATCAACGAACAGACGACACATGTCCCCCTTTCTTCTTTTTTCTTCTCTCTTTTTTTTTTTTATTTTTACCGAACGGGTTTAGGGCTATTGGGTTTGATTTGGTTTGGATCCGATTCGATAAGGTGAATTTATGTGATTTGGGCTCCCTTGTTTAATGCCGGCCCAAATATATGGTTCCATCTCTTTTTTGTATTTTTCGCTAGGCCCAATTGGATTTCAGGGTTGGACTGGGCTTGGGCCGAAACAAATTTGATATTTCGTTATGGGTCAGTCTCGTATCCTGTCTTAGTTACGACGCTCCGTTATAGTCGTATCCAGTGAATTATGTGCCAGGACCATTTATAAAATTCCATTTCTTTTTTTACAGCATTTTTTAGAGGTAAACAAATGCCCCCCACCAGAGCAGATTGTGAAACATGAGTGTGAAACAATTTGCTCTGGTGCCCCTTTATATTTAAGAGATTTTTTTTTGGCTTCCGACATTTTTTATTTATTTGTAGGGGATATAGGGCCCGTTGAGGAGATTTACAGCACAGTGCCTCAGTTTGACATAGCCAGGACTGGTGTGTACGGGCCTTCTGACGAAGCGATTGATTTATACATCAAGTGTTATCTGGATCCACAAGGAATCTACAAGCATCTTTATCCCAAGTGGCGACGTGCCATTCTCCATGGGAGGGACAATTTCCACGGCTTGCTGCCTCGGCATGATCGTTCTTCTTTGTACGCTGATCAGACATTCCCTCATTTGAGGCCTGACCCACCTTCTCTTACAGAGGTACGTCCTCACAGCCTTGCCTATGATTCCTTTGTGCCTGGTGGTGAGTTTCGCCGTGCTGGCGGGGTTTGTTCTTTTGAGGGTTTGTTTCTGGGTCCTACCGGACGGGTTGGTTCTTCCTCAGATTATCATTTGTTGAGTATGGAGATGACAGAGGGTCATGTTATTCCTTGGGCTCCTGGGGGTTTGAATGTTCAGGGTGAGCTCCGTTGGGTTCCGGGGCAGACTGAGTGGACCCGTTACATGATGGGGCATATGGGGCCGAAACTGACTGAGTTAGAGATATTTGGAGGAGTTACATTGGCCTTGTTTAGGTATACTTGGGATCCAGTCATTCTTCGGGCCATGGCCACCAACTGGAATTACATGGATAACACTTTTGTTCTTGAGGATCGCAACGCCACCATTGACTTGAACCAGATGGTTCGCCTGCTTGGGGTTCCCGTGGCGGGTTTGTTTTATGAGGAAAGGATTCCACCAGAGTTTGAGCTTTATGGTATGGACAGACATGGGGATTTCTTCCACAAGGATTCTCTACGGGTTGTGTTTAGGATTTATTATGAGATAGCTATGACCCGTTCTTTCCAGGGTTTGAGCCGTGATGTGCCTTTCAAGGATTGGGTTGGTTACTTCGTGGATAAGGTTCCGCGAGAAAAGGCCGTAGGGTTCGCTAGTCCTTTGGAGCCTGTGGTGTCTGGTTTAGATAAGACTTATGTTCCCGATCGATGTGTTCCATGGGAGGATCTGAGTTCTCATGCTTTTGATGATGAGACTATTCTGACAGCCTATCTAGCATGGTGGTTGTGCTACTTCGTAGTCGTCATTGAGCCGGTGGGTCACATTCGGCCAGGGGTTTTTGTAGTAGCTAATGCATTGGCCCAGGGTCATAAAGTGTCTTTAGCCACAGCAGCTTTGGTGAATACATATCGGTCTATGAGAGAGCTCACCTCTTCCAGAGATCCTTCCAGGGCCTATGTTGCCATGCCATTACACATATTACACGGTTGGTTCAATGTGTATTGGAGTGGGTGCTATTCTTCATCTACTTCGCGCGGTGTGCGGAGTTCGATGCCGGCTCTTAGTCTTATTGCTGGCTCATCAGTTCATCCTCCTGATCAGCTCACCGCCCATTACTTTTTTGCCAAGAGTGATCGTTATATCACCAGTTATCGCCCTGAGGCTTTTACAGGCAACTGGCCATCAAACACGGGCAAAATGTATGAGTTTGAGGATTCAAAGCCTCCTAAGAAGGGAGTTCCATTGAGGTTGCTTTCCCGCAGGAACAAGCGTTCTAGAGATTATGCTATTAGCATCAGAGAGGGTTGTTTGATCATCCGACTAGGTGCGAGGATTATCTCTGAGGTATATAGTCCTCAGAAGTGCGCTTGGCAGTTTGGGTATGATCAGGATACTCCTTCTTCTGCACTTTCTGACCCTCCCAATAGCGTTTCTTTGGCCTATTGTGCTGATTTGGCCGCTTTTTCTTTACGGTTGGGGACCGGGATTAGATGTGTTGTTCCTGGCCCGCAGAGGATGGGGCGCATGACCGCTGATCATGATCGTTGGTTCAGAGGATGGGCTAGGGTTCCTCATTCCTTGAGTGTTGAGATATTGAGGGAGAGGGTTTACCCGTCTTCTCGTGTTGTGCCTCCAGGCTTGGATGCTTCTCTTGGTGGTTTCAGACCTCTCAGAGGCTCATACGGGATTGACGGTTGTCTGATAGGCTCATCTCAGGTTACAGAGTATGTTGAGCCTCCTGTGCCCCTTGACGGCTCCTTCCCAGGTATTTTATTGAATATCCTATTTCGTTTCATTTGTTTGGTTATGGTTTTGTATGCTCATTTGGTGATTTTTTTTGTATGCAGGTTTTGGAAAATGGAAGTTTGGTCATTTCTTTTTCAGAGTTGAGCGTGCCTTAGCAGGTGGATTTCTTCAGGCTGCTATGCAGGGGCCAGACAGCTATGAGCATCTCTTGATGTTTTTAGGTATTTTGGTCATGTCACATCACATTTTGTTTTCTTTGCTGATTTTGTTGTTCCCAGCGTTTACCCTATTTCTTTTTGTTTTCAGATGATGCTCTTCCTGAGACGAGAGACGTTCTCAGTCCGGTGCATTCCTGTCCTTCCCCAGAATACCCAGAGCAGCAGGCGATAGAGGCAGCCAGAGACGAATTCAGAAAGCGTTGTCGTGAAAGTCCGGATCCTTCAGAGGAGTCGGGGCAGTATGTAATCCGCCGTCGGACAGGTGAGGAATTAAGTTCTGATTTCCCCATGGAGCCCCCTTCCTCTTCATTCCCTTCAGGTATGTGTCTTCGTTTCCCCTTTTTTCTTCTCCCTTTTTTTTCTCTCTTTTTTTGTTTAGTGTCATGACTTACATGTCCCTTCAGATTTTCTAGGCTCTTTGGGTTGGGGAGGCGCCTTACATGCTGAGCCTCAGCCCATTGTGGAAGAGGTTGAGATGGAGGAAGTTCAGGTCGAGACGATCGACGTGCCATTTGAGGAGATCCTGCGCCCCAGCCTAATCTCTCCGGCTTCGTTTATTCAGGATAGTGACCTTCCGATTCCGGATGATTCCTTGGCTATCGCTGCTGTTACTGTCCTCATTTGTGAGCGTGCTCCGACACCGGTCATTCCCTTGGCACTTCGCGGTTTAGGTATCATTTGTTTACTCAGTTTTCATCTGATTTTCTTTCAATTCCTTGCTTCACAGGTTTTGTTTGATTCAGGCCGACTTCCTTATACTCTGATGGCTTTTGGTGTTGAGTTATGGGCCCTTGGACTGGGGGATCTTTGTCATATGTATCAGCTGTCTATTCGGAGCTTCATCAGTGTAGACGAACTGCTCAGGGGCCCTATTCCTGACATGGAGTTAGAGGTTCAGGATGATGCTTTGCCCTTGGTTCCCTCTTCAACAGGTATCTGTCGGTGACTTGTTTTGTTATTATATTTGCTATCTCTTTTCCTAATCTTCTCATGCCATCCTTCCCTAGATGACCCGATCTCTGGTGGCCCCATGGATGATCGCATGGTTCAGCTTCTCGAGGATCTCTTCTCTCCTGAGCTCGACATGGTACCAGCTTCACTAGACGAGATGATATTAGATTGTGTAGAGTGGGAGGCCCTCCTTACTGGTCCTTCCCCGGCTGTAGGCTCATCCTTTACAACCATGATGGATTTTGTCTCCTCCCCGGTCACGGTATTGATTGAGCCGATAGTTGAGATGTCGGCTCGTCAGAGAGGTGTGGATTCTGATGATGATTCGGAGGGAGCTTGCACAGGAGTAGTGTTAGCCCTTCCTTGCTTTGCCTCTCTTGTGGCGGACGCTTCTAGGGAGGTTGAGTCGATGATGGGTTTCTTTTGAGTAGGGGTTATGCAGCGCGTTGGCGCTTTGTCTCTTTTCTTTTGTTATGGTTTTAGTTTTAGACTTGGTTTTAGTTGGTCATTTCTGACTTTGTAGCGGCTGGACCTTCTGGTTATGTGATGTTTTGGACTTTTGTTAGGCTTTGGATTGCAGTTGATTTATGGGCATGGATATTATATATTTTGGTGTTATTGGGCTCATCATTTTTCATTAAAAAAAAAATCCTTGAATCGCGAAGCGATCATGCTCCTTGCAAACCGCTACGCCTTTTGATCTTTTGCATTTATGGGTAAGCTCGAAAAGACGTACGCTTTCTGGTGCCCTAATTTCCTTTATATATATATATAAAGCATCATGCGTACGTATCCCGTGTCATTTTCTTCTTTTTCTGAACTTTCTTTCTCGGACTGCATTTTCCATGGCCGGCGTCATAGATCCAAGGAATCCCAAGCGTCCCAGAGATGAGGGCAGTTCCTCTGTCCAAGGCGCGTCACCTTCCAAGCCTAACTGGTCATATGACCCAGGCAACCGTTATCTGTTTCGAGACGACGAGGCTTTTGAGTGTTATCAAAGTAATATTGGTGAAGGGGGGCGTGAAGTTTCCGCCTGCTTTTTCTTCCATCCTCAGGGGCGCTTCACCACCCCTTATATGAGTTTGATAACGGGGTGGCTTAATGCCTGGAGCCTTCAAGGCTTATCAAGGCTCGACACTCCTTACCATCCGGATATCACCAAGTTATTTTACGCTAACCTCCGTGTCACCTTTGATCACCATGGCATCCCCTCTGCCTCCTCCTATCTTTTTGGCAGACTCTTTTACATAGGGGTGGAGGATTTAGCTGACTTGATTGGTGCTACAGATACTTTGAATGGCTTGTCAGTTTATGCCTTCGGGAGTTGGCCTCGCGAGCAAGGGACATACCGGGGCCATTGCGAGTGGTTCAAGATACCCAGATCTGAAGCAAGTTCTGAACTGGTCCCTACTACGCATTTGCCCGCGCTCCACCGGTAATTCTGTTGTTTGTGTGTTGTTTTTTTTTGTTTCGTTTGTTTCTTTTGTTTGTTTCTGAAGGATAGGTTCATGACCATGGAGTTTATATGTTCCTTTCAGGTTATTTTTCTTGATTATCAACTACATCCTTTTCCCTCAGGGTGAGTTGTCAGATTTGACTCGCCCAGGGACTTTGTTCTACCTTCGCTTATTGCTTCTCAAATGTGGGAAAGCTAATCTTCCTAGCCTCATCCTCCAAAACATGCATCATGTCACGAGGTTTCCCAAGGGCCATTTGCCTTATGGGAACTTAATTGAGGCCTTGATAGAGCGGGCTCAGATTCCATTGCCTGAGACACTGTGGGGGAATCCAATCACTGAGCGGCTTATCCTGTATCCGCGCAACCTGCTCTTGGATCTGACTTCCTTTGGGTGGGTGGAGATGGCTCATGGCACTCTGGTCCCTGACCCCAACTACCCGGTGAACAGTCACATCCTTCATAGGTTTGCTGCTGTGAATCAGTATAGTCCGGTAAGAGAGGCTTCTCCCCCTTCTCCA
This sequence comes from Rhynchospora pubera, assembly GCA_028095005.1. Taxonomy (NCBI): domain Eukaryota; kingdom Viridiplantae; phylum Streptophyta; class Magnoliopsida; order Poales; family Cyperaceae; genus Rhynchospora; species Rhynchospora pubera. The sequence goes on along the minus strand of CM051462.1, from coordinate 106,991,418 downwards.
GACGGCTCAGCCATTGAAGAATCTTTTCCACTCCAGGAACACATAGACCGGCGTTTTAAGGAGCTGGATCAGCGACTGGAGAATGTCGAGGCAGTGCTTCAGTCAATTCATAACACTTTGGAGACCCTTGTAGGGGCGATGGCCGCAGCTCAGGTGCCTCCAGTGCCTCCGATATGAAGAAGTCTTGGATGTTTGATCATTTGGTCTTGTTGTTTCATTGCTTTGTTTTGTATGTTCTTTTTTTGTTGTTGTTCAAACTGTAGTGACTTTGGATGGCTTATGTTTGGTATTTTGATTTTATGATTTGATCAGGGCGATTTGGAAGCCTAATAACTTTGGGTCTGTTGATCTTGGTTTACGGACACCTGTTGAGGTTTATTAGTGATTTGGTTTAGGTTGTCATAGGTAGCGACTTTAGATATCGCTAGTGGGACAGATATTTTTTGTTATTCTCCCTGCTCTTTGGTTACGACAGCAAGGAACATACCGGTGGGATTTGTCTATTCTACATTGCTGCCTCGGTAACTAGGACCGTTCCGGTGGGACTTGTTTGTTCCATATTACCGCTCCGGCATGTAGAATAGACATTCTGGGTATAGCACGCAGTGGGACTTTGTGCATCGTTTTCTGTTGGTTGTTTTGGTACGGTGATAAGAGACGTACCGTCGGGACTTGTCTGTTCCATATCACTCTTTTGATGTAGTGAGATGGGGTTTTCTCCTGGCTCTTTGGGTACGGCAGGTAGGAACATACCGTAGGGACTTGCTTGTTCCACATCACTTCTTGCATGTTGTGAGATGGTTTTTTTTTCTCTCCTGGCTCTTTGGATACGGCAGCTAGGAACATACCGTAGGGACTTGCTTATTCCACATCACTTCTTGCATGTTGTGAGATGGGGTTTTTTCTCTCCTGGCTCTTTGGATACGGCAGCTAGGAACATACCGTAGTCGGTGGTTTAAGGCCCAACACGACCATGGGCCCCTCTGGGTATTAGGATTTATGAGGCCTATTCCTTTGACATGGTTGGCGGACATCAGCCGTGGTATTCTCCGTTTTCAGAGGGGCTTTCAGGTTCGGTTTGGTCTTCTTTTTTTTTTTGGTAGGTTTTGGCAAGAATTACATTTTGAGTAGACAGGTTGTCTTTTCGATCTGTAACTGTTGAGGATGTGGTTTTGACTAATCCCATGGTAAATTTCACCGTTTGTGTCTTAATTTTAGAGTTCAAGACACAGAACTTTTGTTCATCCTTTAGTTCGGTGAGATGAACAGGCACCTAGTACTTTGTTTTAGAACAAAGCACAAGACTTTGGCCATCTTTTTTGGGTAGGTGTGATGGACAGATCACCGCATTGTGTCTTAATTTAGAGTTCAAGACACGGAACTTTTGTTCATCCTTTAGTTCGGTGAGATGAACAGGCACCTAGTACTTTGTTTTAAGGACAAAGCACAAGACTTTTTAGGGTCATATTTTGGGGTGTAGGCCATTTGTAAAGGAAATGTTCTATGAATGTCCATAAGGACAGAACACTCCTTTTATCTTTGGCCCGGTGGGACAGAATGTTTTGTGTATATTTTAGAAGTTTTGGATTTTGGACTTTGAAATTTATCTCTTTTTTATTTAGGAATTTGAGAATATTTAGGGGTATTTGGCTTTAATCTTTTATTTGAGCTATATTTTAGCTTGGTCTAGTTTCTTTTGGTCATATGCTTTTATATTTTGGAATAAGATGTGTTTTTGTTGGACTTGGATTTTATTTAGGATTTCGACTTAGGGTCATTTTAGGGAATTTTGAAGGGTTTATTTTATTTAAAGGTTAATTTATTACTTTAGGGTTTTGGCTCAGGGATACCCCATAGTGTTCAAAAGAACGGAGCACCTGTCGAGCCTTGACCCGGTGGGACGTGAGAGATTCTTACTTAAGCGAAGAGGTGGTTGACCGCCTCGCAATTATCTGCCCAGTCAGTTTGTTGGCCGCTCTTCCTTTGGCTTTGGTGGGTTATGGGAACATCGGGGTAGTTTTGTCCATAATATTTCTTCAGGTATCTCCCATTTATGGAGGAGACAGGGTGTTTTCCATTTGAATCTGCAAGTAGGTAGGCTCCACCTTCATATGCTTGTTCTATGACATAGGGGCCTTCCCAATTTGGTGCAAATTTAGGACCATGGTGTCGGCCGAGGATAGGTCGCCTCAAAACTAACACTAATTCTCCTTTCTTGAATGTTCTGGGTCTTGATAGTTTTTCATAAGCCCGCGTCATTCTGGCTTGATATAACTCCAAGTTTTGTTGAGCTGCCAGTCTTTTTTCATCCATTCCGTCCAACTCTTGCAACCTCAGTTGCGTTTGTTTAGTCAGAGGGATTTGTGCTGCCATAGCTACTCTCAGTGACGGGAGTTCCACTTCGATTGGTAGGACTGCTTCTGCCCCATACACTAAAGAATAAGGTGTGGCTTGGGTTGCTGTTTTATGGGTGATGCGGTATGCCCACAATGCTTCATGCAGCTTCTCATGCCAGTTTCTTTGATTACCTCCAATGGTTTTGCGGAGGATCTTGATCAGTGTTTTGTTGAAGGCCTCTGCCAGTCCGTTGGCTCTCGGGTTGTAGATGGAGGAATACCGCCATTCAATTTTGTATTTATCGGCGAAGGCATCAATTTTAGTATTCTTGAAGGCCGTCCCGTTGTCAGAGATTATTTTCCTTGGATTTCCATACCTATAAAGCACTTGAGTGGTGAAGAACCTGACCACATCAGAGGCCTTAATTTCACGGTATGACCTGGCTTCGGCCCATTTGGAGAAGTAGTCCGTAGCGGCCAATATAAAGCGGTGCCCATTTGAGGCTGGTGGGTCAATGGGACCTATGATATCTGTCCCCCAGATTTCGAAGGGCCATGATACCACGGTTGGATGTAGTGCGTTTGGGTGTTGGTGTATAAAATCTCCATGAATTTGGCACATGTGGCATCGTCTGGAGAAGTTTTCGCAGTCATTGATCATGGTGGGCCAGTAGTAGCCCATTAGTTTGATTTGTACTCGCATCCGAGAGCCCGATTGATGGGCTCCGCATACTCCCGAGTGAATTTCTTGCATAACTTGGTTGGCTTCGGTTTTAGATATGCATCTAAGCCATGATCCTTCATAGAATCTCCAATAGAGTGTGTTGTTCACATACATGAACCTTAGGGCCCTTTTTCTGATTTGCTCCCTAATGGCCTTGTTTAGAGGTAGTTTTCCTTGTTGGAAGTAGTCAAGAAAGGGTTGTCTCCAATCCTCTTGGTTCGAACCTTCGGTTGTCATGACTTGTGCGATTTCCCTCCATTCTTTTTCATGTTCTCTTTCGAGTGTTTGGATGTCAGTAAACAGGGTTTCTTCCTCCTCGTTTCTTTCTTTTGGGAAGCAAGAGGACAAGGATCTTCTGCGGTGAACCAGGACTTGGATTTCTTCCTGATTCGGGTCACCGAGTTCATTAGCCAGCCTAGCCAATGCATCCGCTTTGCCATTCAGAGACCTCGGGACTTTCTGGAAGGTAATATATGTAAATTTGGCCATCAATTCTAGGGCCTTTTCATGGTACTTGACCAATTCTGGTTTTCTTATTTTGAAGAGGCCTTCGATCTGACTCAGGATGAGCTGAGAATCTCCGTAGACTTCTAACTGCTCAATACCCATTTGAAGGGCAATTTCAAGTCCAGCTATCAGGGCCTCATATTCAGCTTCGTTGTTTGTGCATGGTTCGGTTAGGCTCAGAGCATGTCGGAGAATGCCTTTCTCTGGGGTGACAAACACCAATCCTACACCTGCTTGTCGTTTTGGTAAGTTTGGTTTGACTGCTGGTCGAATGGAGGAAGATCCATCGAAGTATAGCTTCCAGCAAGTTTCATTTTCCTCTATCTGCATAGCTTCCTCATCAGGGAAGTCGCATGCTAGTGGAGAATCATCAGGTATAGGATGAGCAGCTAGGAAATCAGCTAGTGCTTGTCCTTTGATAGCCTTTTGGGGCGCATATGCTATATCAAATTCCATCAGAGCCACTGCCCACCTTGCCAGCCTTCCGGTAAGCATCGGTCGGGTCATGAGGTACTTCAATGGGTCAGTTTTGGAGATTAATGTGACTTTATGGGCCAACATATAATGCCTAAGCTTCTTTACTGCGAAGATCAAGGCTAGGCAATGCTTTTCGATTGGCGTGTATGCATGTTCTGCCCCTACGAGCATTCTGCTGAGGTAATACAGAGCGTTTTCCTTTCCTTCTTCATTCTCCTGGGCGAGCAATGCCCCCAGGGAACCGTCCAAGGCGGTGGTATAGAGAATGAGAGGTTTTCCCTGGATGGGTGCCGCCAACACAGGAGGTTTTTGCAGGTATTGCTTGATGTCATCAAAAGATTTCTGGCATTCTTCATCCCATTTAAAGGGGACATCCTTTTTTGTGAGCCTGGTAAAAGGTTTGATTTTGCCTGACAGGTTGGCTATGAATCTCCTAATATACGCCAAGCGCCCTTGGAGAGACCGGAGTTGTTTAAGTGTCCGTGGAGGGGACAGTTCTTGGATGGCTTTGATTTTATCAGGATCAATTTCAATGCCTCGGTGCCGCACCACGAAGCCTAGAAATTTTCCTGATGACACCATGAAGGCGCATTTCAGGGGGTTGAGTTTCAGAGTGTGTTGTCTCAACCGCTCAAACATCAGCCTCAGGTTCTCTAAGTGTTGTTCATGGGTATGGGACTTCACAACAAGGTCGTCTACATAACATTCTACCACCTTATGTATGAGGTCGTCAAAGATTTTGGTCATGGCTCTTTGGTATGTGGCTCCTGCATTTTTGAGGCCGAAAGGCATGACTTTATAGCAGTAGATACCAATTGGGGTACGGAAGGCAGTGTGCTTTTGGTCACTCTCATCCATTTTGATTTGGTTGTATCCTGAGTATCCGTCTACAAAGGAATATATCCCGTGGGACGAGGTGTGGTCTATTATGATTTCTGTCACTGGCAGAGGGAAGTCATCTTTAGGGCAAGCCTTGTTTAAATCCCTGAAATCGACGCAGACTCTGATTTGTCCGTTCTTTTTCTTTACGGGGACAATATTGGCCACCCAGTCGGGCGTTTCTTCTTCCCTTATGAATCCAGCACTGATGAGCTTTTTGACTTCGGCTGTCACCTTTTCTTCCAATTCGACCCTCATTCTCCGGGGTCCTTGTTTGACTGGCTTGAGCTCTTTGTCAATTTTGAGCTTGTGGACTGCTATTGCTGGATCTAGCCCGGGCATTTCACTGTAGCTCCATGCGAAGCAATCCTGATATTCCTTTAGCAGTTTGGCCAGCTCATCCTGCATCCCCTGAGGAAGGGAGGTACTAATGAACGTTGGTTTTGGATTTTCCTCAGTTCCTAGGTTGATTTCCTTCAATTTATCGATGGTATTTTGACCACCTTCTTCTAGCTCCTTTGGCGCGTTTTTGGCTGCTAGGATAAATTGTTCTGTTTCTGAAGATTCCCCTTCATCTGGGGTTGTGTCGCCTTCCTTGATTTCGGTGATTGTTATGCGGTGGCAAGAGTGCTGTCGTGGTCTTTGAGGAGTGTTTGACCCTGAGCCCTTGGTTCGAGGTTCGAATCCTAGGCCCCTTGTGTTAGCAATCTTCCCATTGAGTTTTACGACTTCATTAGAGTAGCCATTCCACATGTCTCGGAACATTCTTGCTCGCCTTTCAGGAATGGGTTCTAAGCATTGTGTTTTACGGAACAATTCAACCAACCGTGTGCTGGTGGTGTCTTGAAGCTGAGGGGGAATCCCCGTCTTCCTGGTTTCCTCTACGAGCCATTGTTCCCAGTCTTCGAAGTTTGACTCTTCATTTTGAGGTTCGATTTCTCCTATTTTGACAAATTGTATACTGGGATGAACAATGTGCCCTGTTTCCAGCTCTTCTATTTTGGGTGGGACAGTGAAGGTTTTGAACGGGATGACTTCTTCACTTTCCCGAGGTGTTAGGTTTTTACAGTGTTCTAGGGGTAGGATTTCTATGGACAGAGTATTTTGCTCCTCACCCTCACTGGAATAATTTGGTTGCATTCGAGCGGGTAAGTTAATGTCCTCGGCCGTGCCTTCCGACGATCCCGTCTCACTATCACTACCCAGGAGCATTTGTGATTTTATGGCCGCTTTGAGCACAGCATTTTTGACTGCTTCCTTCACGGTTTCAGGAGAGAGCTTTCCTTGTTTGGTGGCTGCCCCCTTCCCGGACTTGGGTTTGTAGTATTTAGCATCATCCAATTCGGCTTCGTGCGCCTCGAATGGCTGATCATCTCCTTTAATCACATATTGTTTTCCGTCTTTGACATATTTAATGCACTGGTGTAGGGTGGAGGGAACCAATCCATTGGCGTGGAGCCATGGTCTCCCCAACAGTGCCTTGTATGTTGTATCAGCTTCGATGATGAAGAATTTGACTGGAGTGACCAGGTTTCCAAAGGTCATATCGATCACTGTGGAACCCAGAGCCTTTTGGTATTGATGGTTAAACCCATGGATCCGGATTTTATCTTTCTTTGTTTCTTTGATGCTGAGCGACAACTGTACCAGCGTTTTTAATGGCATGATGCTGATTGAGGACCCAGGATCAATGAGGACTTTGTTGATTTTTCGGCCATAGATGGTGCCTGTGGTGTACAAGGGTCGATTATGATCGGCTGTGCCTGCCATCAGGTCCTCGTCTGTGAAGGTAATGTACGGTTCCTGGTCGATCTGTGCCACCTCCTCGCGGGTTTCTTGGGCAAAATAGGCCTGGAAGCTGGCAGGGTTTTGCAGTACATAGATTAAGGCATCACGCAGCTCCTGAGATACCATCAAGGCATCAAAGACACTGAGCAGTGAGGGGATTTTCCGCAAATGAGCGACCACATTGTAATCTCCCACGGACATTTTAGGTCTGCCATCGGACCTTGTTTCGCTTTCTGTATTATTTCTGTTTCTTATTTCATTGTTGGTCGTTTCCCTGGGGGGTTGTCTCTCAGGTATCCTAGTGCCCGATCTCAGACTAACATTGCAGTGGTTTTTCATATTTGGCCGGATTCTAGTAGAGACCTGCCGGACTAGGTTGGACACCTTGTTTGGTTTTGGTGGTGATTTGATTTCTCTTTCCTCTGTTTCGCTTTGGTCAGTATCACTTCCCAGTGGTCTAACTGCAGCGGAGTTGATCGCCAGTACAACAGGCTCCTCTTCTGGGCTACTGTACTGTAGTTCCCCTTCAGTATCATGTTCACATTCAGAGGCAGTTTCCTCGTCATAGGTTTGAGAGCTTGTACCCCGGGTTATGGCACGGCACACTTCGTCTTCTGTTTCTTCATCTGACGGGTCATTGTCATTCCAAGACCATGTCAGGCATTCCTCTCTGGAGTGCCCCCAGACTTGGTGGTATCGGCAGTACGCCTTTCTTCCGGCATTATTTTCTTTCTTTGCTTTATATGGTTTTGGTTGTCTATTTATGGTTTGTGCTCGGAGTGCCCCATTTTCAGCTTCTGGCATCTCCCAAGGGTTTACACGGTTCCTGTGTCTGAAGTGCCCATCGGAACCTCCATGTTTTGGTTTCAGTTGCCCTGTTATCTTGATTTTATGTGGTAATTGGTTGTAAGGGGAAGCATTGTCGAGCTTAACCAATTTCATTTTCATATGGTATTGCCCTGAGTGGTTTTGTCTATTTTTTATTTGTTGGGTTGAATTGGTTTCGGCATTTCTGTGTCTCAAATGGCCAGACCCATCCCTCATGGGAGGGCACACCCGCGTACGTGAGCTCTCACCTCTTTCTTGCCGGTCTGTTTCAGGCCCCTCGAACGTGTTGTCATGGGACCAGAGGTGTTTTGGTCTATGGTGATGATTTTCTGCATTGGCTTTCCCTTTTCCTTTTCCTGGGGGATGATTAGTTTTGGGTTTTGGCCTTTGTTCCTCCTGGATGACAATGCCGGCCTCTCTCTTTCTTTGTGGGAGGCTTCCTGAGTTGCCTGAGGTAGCATGGCCAGACTTCATGGCCTTTTTCTGACCTGCCCCTTTTTCTGGGCATGGTCCTTCAATGCTTTGAGTTCCGCTTCTATCGAGATCCTTTCCTTTCGCTCAGTCTTTAGCCTAGCTATTAGAGTCTCGACTAAGGTTTGTATCTCAATATTTTGCCTGGTCATTCTTCTCAGAGCATTTGTGCAGAAATCCAGGTCTATTAGGAGCTGACGCTTTTCCCTCAAAGTGAAGGCAGCGCTATCTTCTTTTGATAGTTGTTGGACTTGCCCCCTGTCTAAAGCGGTGTTTGGTTGTGTTTGCTTTGACCTTGTGCGGTGGGCGGGGCCATCTGTTGCAACTTCTTGAGCTATTTCTCTTGAGCTGTCCGCCGCGCATGATTTAAACGGGCTTTCTTTTGGCTTGGCTATTTTCTTTTGAGTGAGTTTTGGTTCACTTTGTGAGCTGTCACCTTGGGTTGCTGGAGATTCCTCCTCTTCGCTATCTGTGTCGGACTCACTCACAGCTATTGTCCGACAATTTTCAGAAGTACCTTGGCATAATTCAGAGTTTTGGTTTTGGGTTTCTTCCTGGTTTTGATTTGAAGGGGCGGTATTTTCAGCTGGGTCTTCAGTAGAGGTGGCAGCTGCCCCCTGTTCAGTATTAGCATTTTCCTCCGTCTCTGATTCAGCGGGTTCATTCTCTTCACATCCCTGCTCAGTAGACGTGGCTTCCCAGATCTGGTTGACCATTTGCCGCACTATTTCCCCCAACTCCTCGAGAGTAAGGTCAGGTTGGCCCGGAATGTTAGGAATATGGATATCCAGGTTTACCATTCTTGGTTGCCGTCCTTGTAGATCGGCAGGGTTCATTTGTTCAGCAGGATCTAGCACAATCTCATAGTCATATGCCATTTCCTCTGGGTTAGTTTGATTTTCTTCTGTGGTTTCGGCCTGCGGTTGTGGCACTTCCGAGGGCTCACCTTTGTCAGAATCATGATGGCCAACTCGATGACAAGTGGCGTCATCATGAGAGGATTCGCCTTTGAGCAACTTGTTCTTTCCTTTGTTGGTTCCTTTGTTTCTTCTTTGATAGGTTATTATTTCCTTCTCATTTGCTGGCTTCTTTCTTCTTTGGTATACTTTAAGGGCTTTAGGGCTCTTGACCTCTTCCTCATCATCCTTGGTGGGACAATAAGTATCATCATCGCTATTTACCCTTAGGTTTCTCATGAGCTCATTGGGTGTCATAGCCTTAGTTTCAGCGATGGCTTGTTCCAGCTCACGCCGCGCATTTTCATCCCATTCGGGTTGTGGCCGGACAGTCATGCGAGCGTTTCTTCCTTGTTGTCTTCTTTTATTACATGGTTTTAAGGAAGGTTCATCATCATCCGTCCAAGCTGCAATTCGGGCGGAACGGTGATCATAATTTTCGGACTCAGAGTCATCAGACCCTGAACCGCTGATGTAACGGCAGTTTCCCGTATCAGAGCCGTCATCATCACTACTGTTATTGTCAATATCGTTTGAGATTTTGTACAGCCTTTCTATTTGTGCCCGGAAACGGGCGGTTTCCCGTGGATGGATTCTCCTGAGCCTTTCGTAACTGGCCCCGGGTTGTTGTAATATCTCAGCGTGCTGAGCTATGAAGTTTAGGAATGCAGGGTCTTCCCGTCTCAGGTGTTCCATGTATGAGAGGATCCTGGTTGCTTGTGAGATATTCAACCCTTCAAAAGCTGAGGTTATATCGGCTGGCGGACCAGACCCAGATGCCATCAGGATTGAACTTCCTTGGAGGGTGCTTGGTTGAGGTTCTTCATGGTCAGATTCCACCTCAGGCTCCCTTTCGGCCTCTTCTTCATCGCTATCGGATTCGCTATTTTGGGCGTTTCCATCAGATGTTTTTCCGCAGAAGAAGAATCGCGGAGAACCTCCGCTATCTTCAGAGTCAGAGCACTGGGGAGTTTTGCCTTTGTTAACCTCTTTTAGGACGGTTGCTATGGCTTCTCTTTCAAATTCCTCCGTAAAATCTGGGTCTTTGGGGTGGGTAGCTCGGCGGAAGGCCCTTGGGTCTGTGATTCTCAGTTCCCTGAGCTCAGACACATACCACTCTACCAGGCTGTCATGTTCATTGTATTCTTCTTCCTCAGGGGCTTGCTGGGATGACTCACCCTGAGTGGTATCGACTTGGTTGGAAGTCTCAACTATTTCTATTTGGGTGGGGAATGTCACCTCGGCCCTGGGGCCTGATGTATGCCTGGAGCGCCGAATCCTCCTGGATCTACGGCGTCGAGTGATTCTTGGTGGGGTTGCTTCTGGATTTATTTCTCCTTCCTCGCGCCCCGTCTCATCAGCTATTTCCCTTACGGTCCTGGCTATGGCTTGCCTTTCATATCCCTGGTATTGTTGAGGGTTTTCAGGTTTTAGCACACCATGGTAGCCGACCGGGTCTGAGATTCTCAGGTTCCTGAGGTACTGGGAGAATTCATTAGCCTGGTCCTCCTCAGCCAGGAAAGTTTGACTGTTCTGGTTGAGGTGGGCTTGGCTACCCATGTTGTTTTCATATTCCGCGAGGTCAGTTTCAGTAACCTCAATATTCTCCCAGAGGTGTGAGTCCTCCGTGTTTGCCAAGTGTGCACGCATGATTTCAAAATCTGTAGGGTGGTTTGGGTCTGGGTCTTTCTTGTCCCATTCATTTTGCACCACAATATCCACCGCGGCTTTCCTTATGGCCATATTTTCAACTTGTTGTTCATAGGTATCGGAGTCTGACATGTTTTCTATCTCCTCGTCAACCCTTAATTCCTGTTGGAACAAGTCAGGCTCTTGAATTTTTAGTTGCATCAAGAAGTCCACATACTCTGCCACAGCATTGAAAGAGATATGTGGTAGTGAATCATCGCCTTCTTCCTCGGCTTCTTCTTCTGATTCCCCGGCATCACTCAGGTATCTGCAGTGTTCTGCGGGTTCATGGGTTTTTTGTTTAGAGATGTTAAGAGGCATTTCTTTGGTCCAGAACCTATTTGCCAGCCATGATGCTAGCAATTGGTCCACATCATCGCCATGTATGAGCTCTTGGATCCACCAGGATGGATTTAAGGCGATTTCTGTCTCCAGGATGAGATGGAAGTTGGTTTGACCGCACCAGTAGGAGAGGTCCCTCCATTGTTCCCTTGCTTTCATGTATATTTTTATCCTCCTGTAACTGACCGGCTGGCATCCCTCCAGCGCCTCATAGAAGGCATCATCATCTTCTTGTGGGTTTTGGTTTGTGACCGCGGAAGAGAGAATGGCCTGTGTAGCCTTCTCTATTTGCGCAATCATTTCTATTTCCTCTTCTTTAGTGAGCTTTTCCTCTTTTTCTCCCGGGTTATCCTCCGGGTGTGCGTTTATGGCCGGTGTTGAGATGGCGTTGCAGGAGATTCCACCAGAGCCACCACCTCCTCTTTCCTCATCACTGTCAAAGTTACTACCAAAATCGTAGCTTTCATCCTGGCTAGGAGGGTCCGGATCAGACCATTCATATTCCTCGTCAGTGAAACCAGGAACATCTTGGGCATTTTGGGTATCGGTAGAGGTGGAAGCCTCTTTGTTTACTTGGTTTCTTACAAAACTAGTCACAGCAATGGTTTGTTTCATCAGTTCAGACACATGCTCTGCTAGTATCGTAATGGTTTCTGGTGGAATCCCGGATTCTCCCTTTTTCTTTGGTATGACAAGGTTGAACCCTAGATTCTTTAGACTTGGGACGCCTTCTGAATCCAGACACTCATCATGAATGTCTACAAACACTTTGCGATCTTGACCATTGATCTTGAAAGGTAGGGTCATTCGGTCCGGCTTCTTTCCTTTGCGGATCAGGGCCTTATCCAATTTCTTTATTTCAAGAGTCTCTTTCTTTTTCTTTCCTAATTGGGTCACGGGTTGAACAGTGACCGTCGACCAGGTATGTTGGGTTGGGACTGAGCCGGATGACGACTCAGTAGGGTTTTGTTCATTTGTTGTTGAGGTTTCGGAAGGTCTGGTGTCTGCTTGTGCCGGCTCCTGTTGGTTAGAGGATTCTTCATGTTCTTCCTCATTACCTGAGACATGGTGGCACGCTGCCGTCCAGAACTCCTCTTCTTTCTTTTCTTTTCCTTCGCCTTTCAACTCCTGCCACACTTGTCCGCTAATTTGAGCAGCGACTTTGGGGGAGATGAAATCAGCGAGGGTTGTTTGTGTTGGTTTTTCTTGGACATAGGGATCTTCGATGGTTTCGGGAGAGGTTTTCCTCCAGAACGCCTGTCTAGATCTCACATTACCCGTTGTTGCGTTACGGGTCATTGGTTTCGGTTGTGTTTTCATTGGTTTGAGTCTCTTTGGGACTACTGGCATGATAGGGCTTTTCCATTTGAGTTGAGGTTCGGCCTGCAAGGCTCTCAACTTCTTTCTGGTGTTTTTGTTCAAATATACGCTCCATGTCGTGGACGGTTTTCCGTCAGTAGTGACTGAGACACGACGAGAGCTGGCACTTGGGGCTCCGTTTGAGATGGCATGAGGAGCCGGTTCCTGCCTAGCGTCATCATGGAGGGAGATTGCTCCTTCTTGGATTTTCTGTTCGAGCCAATCCTTAAAGACATAGCAATCCTCTATGTTATGACCCAAAACTCTGTGATACACACAGTAATTAGGGTGGTTTACTTTGTCTTCTTCTTCAGGCCTTTTGCATTGGGGCAATCGAACCTCGAGAACTTCCATAGCTTGCTTGAACAGTTTCATAGTTTTCTCCTTTTTGAATGAGTAAGGTTTGCTTTTCAGCTCCCTGAGTGTTGGCCTTTGAGCTCTGGACTGTGGATTTCCGTCCTTCGTCTCGCCATTCTTTCCCCATTGGGCACTACTAGTGCCTTCAACCTGGTTAGTGACGGCTTTGACTGCCTTTGTTGTTTTGATTTCCAGCTTCTTTCCTTTTTCTTTGTCTTTTTCCTTAACGGAATGGTACAGCTGGTTTATTTCAGGTTCCACTTCCTCATATCGGGCAACCATGGCTACCAGATGTTCGAAGGTGGTGACATTGTGTCCCACCATCCATACTTTCATCGGTGCATGGATGCTGTTCAGAAGCATACGCACCGCCTCAGATTCACTTATGTTGGACTGGCATCCTGTGTACATGGTTTCCCACCTTGACACGTAATCGGAGACAGACTCGCCTTGTTTTTGTCTGGCATTGACTAGATTGGTAACGGAGACCCGATGCGGGGTCGTCCTGAACCTTGCGCAAAAGACATTTGCCATTTCTTTCCAGCTTTTGATACTGTCTGCCTCGAGAGAGGCATACCAGTCGAATGCTACTCCAGACAGACTTTGTGAAAATTGCCTTAATAGCCATTCCTCCCTTCGGGCAGTGTTTCCACAGGAGGTTATAAAGTGTGACAGATGTTGACTCGGGGTGATTTTGTTTCCGACCCCATCAAACACCTTGAATTTCGGCACTATATGGCCCTTCGGGTAATCCAGCTGGTCAAACCTTGCGGGGTAAGGCCGGCCTGTGAAATTGACGGGCAGTTGAGTGCCCCCAATCCCGAGAGATTGCAGTTTTTGATCCATGGCCCTTTGCATCTTCTCCATTATGGCCTCAGGGTCAATGACATTAGTTTCCTTTCTTTCAAGCAACTCTTCTTCAGAGGTTTCACTGGAGCTGCTATCCTTTTCCCGCACTATTTTAGAGTGGGATTTCTTGGTTTTCTTTTTGTTTTTGGATTTTGGCTTAGAAGCCATTCCTTGGGTTTCGGTTGATTTTGGTACATCGTTATTTGAAACAACATAGCTTGGGCGTGCCTCCTTTTTGGCTATGTGTTTCTGGACTTCCGCGCATGCCGCGGTTACCCGAGCATTCTCCGCTTGGAGTTGCTCAAGTTGCTTGGTTTTCTCTTCCAGCTCCTTGCGAAGCTGGGCCATCTCATCAGATATTTCCTCGAGGATTTCAATTTCCTCGTCAACATCTTCAGATGAACTTCCATGGTCCGGATTTGGATCCTCTTCATCACTTGCAATGTTATCAGTAGTCTGTTGGACAATTTCCTCTATTACCGGGCTGCGGTTCCTGGGCCGCCCTACCCGTTTGGGAGGTTTAGATGCCGAAGCTTTTCCTTTCTGTCCTCGTGTTTCCACGGGGACACTTTCAGAATGAGGCGGTTCCTGGGAACCTGTCCCGACCATACGGACTTCCGCCGTTTCCTCATTGTCATCATCATTACTATCAACTGACACATGATATACCGAGACAGAACCAGCATTCCGTCTCTTCCTCATCACATATTTCTTTTTGGTTTTGTTTTTCATCATCTGACTCGCCACCTGCCCAGCCAGAGAGGTATCTTTTTCTTTTGGCACCCATCGCTTGGTGCCCCCTGTATTTTGCTTGGGAGCGGGGATGGGTTCCGGTTGCTTGGGCCTCCAAACCTGCTTCACTTTCCCTTTGGCCTTCATAGAGCGGGCGTTGGGTTGGAGTGATGGAAAGGTAAGCCGGTCGAAGACTGAAGGCGGGTGGGCCACAGTCCTTTTTTCTGACGCACTATAGTCCGCGTCTCCCTCTCGGTTGTCCTCGCGGTAGGGAAAGCGGAGTCTTTGGTGCGCCGGGAACTTGAGCCTGTCCTTGATGGACGGCTTGTTGGGGTTGGCAGGGATTGCAGTGACAATCCTGCGGGATTTGCGGGATCTTTTGACAATTCTGAAGGCCGTGTGAATGGCCTCTACTGCCTTGTGTTTTGGGTGGGTCACTTTCTCTGTCTCAGAGACTGGGGCGTACATGGGGAGCTCCCAATCCTCTCTGAGGCGCATCGCCTCGCCTCCCTTTTTGAGCACATGTAGGGGGGCGAAGGTGTTGCTGAGGGACAGATCAGTGATGGTATCAGGTTGCTGGACCAGGTGGAGAGCTTGGGCCCTCGAGATCCTAGTCCTCTTTTCCTTTTTGAGTTTCGGGGCTGTCGCCCCCTTGATGTGGGTGTTTGCCGCCCGACCCTTTTTGGTGTTAAGGGCAGGCTTTCCAGAGACTTTCACCGATGCTTCACCAGCAAGCATCACAGGAGAGATTTGCACGACAGCTTGGACGGGCACGTAGAGAGTCCCGGTTGCTGCTGTCTTCGTGTGGCGAAGACGCTCGCCCTTCACGATTTGACTCCAGGTAAACATGATTCCTGCAATGGAGAGAACTCAGAGTCAATCATTAGTATATATTTTTTTTGAATATTATGGACTTAATTCCACCTATACATTTAAACTTTGATTATGCCCTGATGAGAGGAGAAAAATGTCCCACCGGGCGTGCCAGAACCTGTCTCGCACTTTTTCCAGTCCGACCACGGAAGAGCAGATAGTCCTCTATGGGGCGAAGAAAATGCGGATCAGATACCCCTCGAGCATCTTGAGACCCGTCGTTACTGCCCATTCCAAATGAATGAAGGGCACTAATGCGGTTCTAAGTACCTCGAGAGTTGATTGTTTGTCGTAGGTCCTTTTTTTCCAGTAGGCGCAAGCCCCTACTGTTAATTACCTCCGAACTCAGTTACGGCCTGAGCCAAGAGCACCTCTAGATCGGGATAATCAAAGTTTAAATGCAGTAAGTGGATTAAGTCCATTTTAATAAAAGGATTGTATCTTGATGGGGAGTTTCAGGGTGAAAAGCAATGCAGAAGAGCAGCTATTTTAACAGAGCCGTGCAAACATGAATGATGTGGTTTAATTCTTTAGTTTCACATTTTAGGACATTTAGGTTGCTTTTACTTTGCTGTATCAGGCTTAGTGCCGTCACAGAGATTTTTGAGTTCGACATTAGGAAATTTGGTATCCTAGATCGATCCTCAATCGTTTGGAGGTTTAGAGATTTTGGGATTTCGTTCAAGTCTTGAGTACAGATGTGCTATGCCTCCTCTTGACAGGAACTTGGGTGATGGCCACTGATTGACTTTTCTTCTGGTCATCTGGACATCAGGTTTCAGTCTGCTTCTGGTCAAACGTGCTGTGAACTTGTAGAAACAGGCTGTTAGATTTGAGTCCGACGCTAGAAAATAGGGTATTCTAGGTCAGTTCTCAGTCGTTTGGGGGATTTAGGGATTTTTGGAATTTTCGTTCAAGTCGCGAGTACAGATGCGCTATGCCTTCTCTTGACAGGAACTTCAGTGATCATTCAGAATTGACTTTTCCTTTATCTCAATCTGAATATCAGGAGGGTGTCTCCTTCAAGGCGAAACGCGATGCAGTCTTGAAGGGACAAACTTTTGACTTTTGAGACTTTATGTCACTTTAGACTTTGTGTCTTTTGAGTCACTTTTAGGCTTTGTGCCATTTTGATTTTGCGTCATTTTGACTTTGTGTCACTTTTTTAGACTTTGTGTCATTTTCAAGTTTGGACTTTTAAATTTCACTTTAGGATTTTGGGCTTTTAAATTTGGCTTTTAAGTTCTGCACTTTTAAGTTAGCGCTTTTGGATTTTAACTTTTGAGTTCGACTCTTAGTTCTTGACATTTTCGGGCTTGGTTCAAGGCTTGGACTTTTGCATTTTTGGCATTCTGGACTTTGAGCTGGACTTCTTAGTTGTGACTTTTGAGTTTTTAGATTTTTGATGTTTGGTTGGAATTTCGAATTTGGACTTTTACATTTGTGTTTCTATTTTTTGACCTTTATTTATTTCAATCTTGTTCGCAAGTCTTAACGCTTGACTGTACCTGTTGAATGTCAAGTGTTCCTGCTGTCCAGAATATAAGCTGTCCAAATGTACCTGTTGTCCAAAACACAGAATATTCAAAATGATTTTTTTTTTGTTTCATTTCCCCCTTTTTTTTTTCTTCTTTTTTTTTTATTCAACTATATAAATATAAATTTTACATTTATCCCTTAAACTTCTTTTTTTCTTAATTTTAAAGTATTTTGTGCTTTAATATTTGGGCATGACATAATACATCAAAATATTCCTCATATTTTTCTTGACATTTTGATATTTTATGAGAATTTTTCTGACAATCTAGCTATTTTTAATGTATTTTTGAAGTTTTCTGCTTCACAAATTTTCTGATTGGTTAGGCTTGCTGTCTGTGTTGTGGTCATCAGGAACCCGCTTCACACTGGGCGTCACAGAGGATCAGAGAGAGGTTGAGGGCTAGGACTTAGCCGAGTCATTTGGTTCACACCTACGTCTGTGGGCCAGACGAAGTGAGTTTGGGTTCAGATCGACTCGTTGGCTTCTCATGTAGACGTCGCCTCTCAGGTACACCAAGTTTATGCAAGAAACAGACTCATTTCCCTCCCACTCTCTCGGCTATGCCCTTGAGACTCTTCCGTTGGACTGGACGCCTCCATTGAGGCTGTTACTAAGGGTATCCGGCGGCCACGCCGATTTTGGACGAGCCAGGAGGCGTCAATGGTGTTTCCTGAGGTCACCTTCATCGTCAATTTGGGCTGTTCACAATAAATGAGGACATTCTAGCTTCGAGTTGGTTTGAGTCTGGGGCCACGGTGGAAGCAATCAATTGGCGGGGCACAGTGAGGAATAGTTCTGACTGAAGCATGCTGGAGCACTTTGAGAAGGTTATGGAGTCATCTACACACTCAATTTTACATTATGCTCCCCAATTTCGACATGTTGTGCTTTAATTTTCTTTTGGGTCTGGTAGGCTTTCGAAATGTCAATCCTCACATGCACCTTTTCTTGCACATTTATCCGCTCCCATTGGCACATCTTAACATTCTTAGTTATGACTTTAACATTTTATTTTAAGCATTTAACTTCACTTTTATCCTTGCCTTAAATGTCACTTGTATATGGATGTATTCTTTTGAAGCCTTAAAACTTGCAACACCCCTTTACACATGCAATTGAGATGGGGTACAGGTGGAGAATGTAAATTTTACTACTGATTATCGATTGTCAATAGAGCCACCTTGTACTTTGCCACCTGTTTTTTTATCTAAGCAGTCTTAAGCGGCTTAACCTTCCATGCTAATTTTGTATTGAGACCATTTCACTCTGCTCCCTCTTATTCATGTGTACATAATCTTGCATGGGCTTTGGACTTATTTTCACGGTCATGATGAAACACACTTGAACAGTTACCATGGTTGGGTGGCATAGGCTCAGATACTGACATTGTAAACCCACACCCTTTCTTTCACACTGACCATAAACGAAAAAGATGCAACAGTAGAGGCAGGTTTTAAAGTCTATCCACTTTACTTTTATCATTTATTATCACTATTTGGGTACGGACCTGTCATACCTTTATACACACATTTTTTTATGCATGGCATTGAAATATATTTTTATGATCAATTTTTTATGGACTCATATCATTCAATATTTACTGGATGAGATATGAACTTTATCCTGAAAACATAGACTCTAGTTTTGGATTTACTCTTGGACAAAAAGCATTTTTTTTTTTTTGTAAAAGAGGCTCATAAGGGTACTCTTGGGATGAAAATATGATTCTAGTATTATCATGCTCCCATTTTATCAGCCCTAGATCTATGCATCCATAAAAAGAAGATATTCCACTTTAGACCCTGAACTTAGCTATATTTATTTATTTATATTTTCTTTACTTCAATCAGTTTGGGGCTTAGCTCACTGCATAAATCAGAACTGGAATCATGTCATGAAGGTAGAACCTATGTCATGCTTTTCACAACCAAGTCACCCTTTGATTTTGAACAGTTATGCAAAGATTACAGTGTTATTTTGTATTTGAAAACACAGAAGTCAAGCTATCATTTTTGTTTTGACATCTAGTGGGCATAGAAAACTTGATTACTCAGAAATTTTTTGCTTCTTGACCCTTTTGACAACAATAAGCAATCCCAAAGAAAGTTGGTGTGCATTTTAAAATATACTTCTAATGTTTATACCTTGACCTGGGCCTGAGTCTTACATTTCTAGACAGAATAGCCTCATTTCAACTTTAAAATTAGGCATTTATTATAACTAGAACTTAACCTATTGACCCTTAATTATGAATTCTATTCATGACAAATAGGAACATGATGACAACCATAACACTAGTTTTGAAACAAATCTAAAAAAAGAAGGAAGCTAGCATGGTATCCAGGGAGGTGGAGTCTAGGTCACACTCTCCATGAAACCAACAGTTTCCCAACCACACATACTGACAGTAAAGATAAATTTATGCTAATGCAAATTATTCCTATATGCATGACCTTTTAGAGATGCTACTGATGTTCATGAGTGTGGAATCTATGTCACACTCCTCACTAGCATCAGTATAGGCTCCAAAGAACAAAACCAAGATCAAGAGAAAATCAAACCACACAATAACTGCACTTGACATCATTTTATTCATATATATTTTTTTTTTTGGAGGCCATTACAAAGGGATTACATCCATTACCTTGAAAATAAACTTGACTTTATAAAATGACAGAATTTCCACTAGCTAATTGGCCTCCTCTTCTTCTTCAAGAGGAGCTTCTTTTATAGGGGATTTCCAGGGTTTGTGTTTCTCATCAGTTTGGCATGTGGCAACATCTCAGACCCTTGGAGTTTGATGGATGGTGGAGATGCACAAATGGCAAACCGACTTCCTTCTTGCTTTCTTTCTTCACTTGGTGATTTCTACTATTTTGTTTACCTTCTAATCATCTTTTGACACTTGGCATCAATCAATTATCCATGGGACATCAGCATAATGTTTCACTTCTTTTCACTTGTTTCCCTGACAGGTGGGTCCCTGTGTTGTTTGATAAGGGATAAGATCACACCTTACTGCTCTCTATGCCTTGGAGAGGGGGTAGTGATTTGGCGCCAGAATGGGGGTGCATAGGTGGCACTCATCCATGCATTCATAGGCAGTGTATGGTTGGGATGTTCTTGTGGGGAGGATCAACTTCTGAGCTCCTATTCACAGTTAGGTAATAGGCTTTTCCCTTTTTTTTTGTTTGCATAACTATTTGAGGTTCTGAGCTGGAGCATATAGTTTCAATAATACCCTCCAACGTATGTGCATTTGACCCTTCAGTGGAAGGACAAAAGTGGAATTGGGACTCCAATGGCATGAATTTCATTTGGTTGGTTAATCCCTGATGTTTGCTGTTCTTCCTCAAGTGAAAAAGGGGTTTCTCTTTGTCAGACTTGAGGGAATGATGTCGATTTTTCATTGGTTGAGGGTTGATTGGTTCAATACACATGAGAGGCATTTCTGATCAGATCATGGATTTAGGCCATAATTTCCTTCAATTGTTTGTTAATTTTCTTCCTGGTGTTGGGGAAATGTTAAGGTGCCTTCATATTTTAAACCATTTCTTTAATTTAAATTAATTTTGCCTAACTACAAACTTGTCAGACTGTGTAGCGTGCTGGGAGGGCAAAGTTGAGATAACACATTTACTTATTTTTTTTTACATATTACATTCCTTTGTCCCTTATGCAGATTACTGATTTGCCCCTAGGGCCCACCATGAAGGTACCAATGATTTGCGTTTTCAGATTTTCTCTTCCTTTTGTGGCATCTGATCCCATCCAATGTTCAGAGGAAGACACCTTGATTCCATCATCTGTCCATCCATCAGATGTTGTATGGTGAGATGTATGTTTGTCTCAAAGGGTATGCTTCAACTAGTTTCTTTTTTCATTTCATGCTTTTGTCATCTCCTAATCAGTGCCTTGTACTATGGGGGACAAAGGTGCTGCATGTTTTACTCATCCAACGGCTATGATCAAAGAAAGTGCATTCATTCCTCTCTGTGTTGCTCACGCGCAGAGAATCTGCACAGTACTAGCCCTCCTTTTTCAGGTGGTAGGCTGTTGTTACTCCCTCCATTTCCCATTTTCCACCGTTTCCTTGCTTAATTTTCATACTGGACCTCTCCAGTCAAGAGATTTTCACCTTTCGTGTCAGTTTGTGCATGCATCTCTCCTCCTTCAAAGTTTCTGTACTCTATTTGCAGTCCCCGTGATGGTTTCTCTCTTCTTACAACATAACCAACACCACTCAATGTGAGTTCCGCTATGTTTATCAGTTCCGTCAATCGAGACTCTCGGTAATCTCCTCTTGTTCCTTAATTATCATACAATTCCTCCATTGCAACGCTTCGTGTGCTTCAATCGGCAATTTCGCTGAGTAATTTTGCATCTTCATTTTTCCCAATTTCTATATTATGCTCGTCATTCGTCCAATTCACTGTCTGACACCTTCCGTGTCTAATGTCAATAGAGTCACGATGGAGCCCTCTATGCGACGGCGCACTCCTTTGGGGTCGCGGTTGCGTGTAGCGCCGGCGAAAGGCGGGACTTCAGTTGGCCATGGCGCTTCTCCCTCAGGTCTGTACCATCCCCTACTCTTTTCTTTCTCTTTAACAGAAAGGACTGGGCCCACGATGACGGATCAACGAACAGACGACACCTGTCCCCCTTTCTTCTTTTTTCTTCTCTCTTTTTTTTTTTTTTATTTTTACCGAACGGGTTTAGGGCTATTGGGTTTGATTTGGTTTGGATCCGATTCGATAAGGTGAATTTATGTGATTTGGGCTCCCTTGTTTAATGCCGGCCCAAATATATGGTTCCATCTCTTTTTTGTATTTTTCGCTAGGCCCAATTGGATTTCAGGGTTGGACTGGGCTTGGGCCGAAACAAATTTGATATTTCGTTATGGGTCAGTCTCGTATCCTGTCTTAGTTACGACGCTCCGTTATAGTCGTATCCAGTGAATTATGTGCCAGGACCATTTATAAAATTCCATTTCTTTTTTTACAGCATTTTTTAGAGGTAAACACTTTTAGGTAAAAATTCTATTTTTCCCCCTCTTAACTAAGTGTTTTATTTCAGATTGTATATGTAGTCAGATCAAGCATATCCGTGCCAGCAGTTAAAAGTTTAGTTCTATTGTAAGCCAAATCTGCTTAGTAGAATAATTTGTTTCCAAATAGAAAAAATAAAATAAAATAAGCAACATCGAAGTGACTGAGACTGAGTGTATCAATTTTGTCCCGAAAAAATTAATAGTAACGTTACTGTTCATTTAAATTTTGATAATAAAAAAAATCAAAATTTTAATACTAACGTTGCTGGATCGTCGTTTGGAATGACGAATGATCTGAACCCTGGATCGTCGTTTGGAACAACGATCCAAGGCAACAAAATCAATTTTTGCACAGGATGTAATCTTCAGGTATAAGCAATGCAATTGTTGTGCTTTCTATATTTTTTAAAAATTAATATTTAAACAGTTTTACTGGTCAACAATACAGTTTTTTGTTCTAAAATCTAGAGAATAGTAATATTTTGAAATTTCACAGTATGCAGATTATTATTTTTTTTTTAAAAAAAGACGTGTTCGTTAAAACCTCACTTTTTCACTAAAATTGAATAACACAAAAAAAAATAGACAAAAGTAAAAAAAATAAAAAAATTACATACAGATCTTTGTTTACATTGACTTTTTAATATCAAAAGGACTATTTATTTATCCTCTACGAGTTTACTAATCACAAACAGCCAAAAAAAAAAGCACATCTGAAATTCTGAATATCTAAGATCTATCTTTTAGCCTTTTTTTTTGTTGTACCGCGAAATCAAAATATAAATACCCAGGAACATATTTGATCCTACAATCAGATATTTCACGAAAGCAAAAGCTTTATAAGAATCATATTTCTTTGTACCGTCCCGTCAATATCAATCAAATGATTTTATAGTTTGTGATAAAAAAAAAATGAAATACCTTGCATGCTACTAAATCTTATGTATCAAATCAAACAACAAAATATGCAGTCAATAGAATTCGTGACTGAATTTTAAGAATATCGGATTGATCAACTTTAAATAAGAAACATTCAAGTTGTCATTGATAAGCCAAACGTTTATATTTTGATTTTTTTTTTAAAAAAGTATTTTTCGGTGAGCTTAAGTGCTAGAACACAACTTTAAAAATAAAAAATATTTAAATCTAGATGCTTGACTTATATTACATAAATAGAGATAAACTTCATCAATTTATTGTTTGAATTTTTATTTGAAGCTAATTCGACGGATTTTTTTTTGGTTAGTTAACTTCATTAATTTTTTTTAAATTTAAGTTCACATTAACTTTGATTTTTAATATGTGCATACCTTATTGATCATATATGAAATATATTAACTAATTTGGTTGTAAATATTTGTTCAGCCATATGCTTAAAAAAGCCAAATGCAACGTGAATCATAGCATATCGATATATAATCATATTTCAAAATATATTAAGATGGTCAAACTAATATAGTTGTAAATATAGTCAACCATATTAATTGTAAATATACTCAGCCATGTTCTTAAAAAGCCAATTGCAAAGAGAATCATAGCATATGGATATACAGATCATATATGAAATATATTAAGACTGTCGAACTAATTTAGTTGTAATTGTAATATATTCAGCCATATGCTTTAAAAGCCAATTGCAAATTAAGAGGATTGCAGCATATGAATGGAAATGGCACGAGACATTTAGCTCATAATGCTCATTTGTGGTCCTTATTCGTATTTGACTAATGAAGACGGACAGAAATTAACTCCTTTTTCTTCGGTCATAGAAATATCACATAAGATTTAAAATCGGGCCCAGCAAGGATATCCTCGTGAGTCGCGAATGACTCGTGATTTTGTTGCCTTGGATCGTTGTTCCAAACGACGATCCAAGTTTAATAACGATCCACAGATTTATTCGTCATTCCAAACGACGATCCAGCAATGTTAGTATTAAAAATTCGATTTTTTTTTGTTATTGTCAAAATCTAGATGAACAATAACTAGCGCTGAAAACGGAAATCGTATCAACCGTGAAACGAAACGAAACGATAACGGTATGAGATATCAGTTTCGTTTCAGAGTTGAAACAATTAACGAAAATAGAATAGTATTTCGTCATACTAACGAAACGTACCTGTTTCGTTACCGTTGTTTCGTCCGTTTCGTTTTTTATTCTACGGGAGTGTAATTA
This sequence comes from Rhynchospora pubera, assembly GCA_028095005.1. Classification (NCBI taxonomy): domain Eukaryota; kingdom Viridiplantae; phylum Streptophyta; class Magnoliopsida; order Poales; family Cyperaceae; genus Rhynchospora; species Rhynchospora pubera. Next base: position 106,967,485 of record CM051462.1, on the reverse strand, counting down.
TGCGGAATGCAGAGAAAAAAGGCGGAGCGAACGATGCCCTTTCATTTCTTCCTCTTTCTCCGCCTCACATCTATCCTCTCTAGTTCTCTTTCTCTCGCAAATCATGGATCTAGGGTTTAGGATTACAGCAGCACAAATCATCTCTCTTACATCTATCTTCTCCGATGGCTCCTCTCACAACACCTCTCTCAGGACACCTCTTCTCCGATTGCAAACACCTCTCTTCACAGCACCTCTTCTCCGATGGCTTAGTCTCACAACGCCTCTTCTCTGATTGCAAGCACCTCTTCTCTGATGGCTCCTCTTACAGCTTCTCTTCTTTGATCGCTATTGTCTCTCACAACATTGACTCTTCCCACCTCCACCTCAGGTAACCGCCATGGCCAGCAGAGAAGTCCCTTCTTACCTCGGCCAACAAAAGACACGACTGTCCAGAGTTCGATCTGAAGGATTGATGCAGTAAGATTACTCGTTCAAGGGTGAACTTTGGTTTAAAAACATGTAACATTTTTCCTTTTTGATTTTTGTTGAGAATTTGGGTCACGACTAGTGTCCAGGTGTGAAATTGAGAAAAGATAAAGAAATTTGTTGATTTCAGTTTTCTAGATTTTTTTTGATAAAAACAGAGGGAAATTGAAGGTTTTGAGACTTTTTTTCTTGGCTGAATGATTATTCATAGCTAGAGAGTACAATACTGAAGCTCACCTATTGCCAAGTCATGCAAGGATTAATTCTTTATCGACTTTTTGTTTTGCTTACTCGTTGTTTAGATTTTAGACTTTACTGATTTTTTAATTTGCTTACTAGTTGTTTAGCTTTTAGGATTTTTTTTGCTTTAATTTACTGGTTTATTATAGGTAGATTTAGTATGCAAACTTTGATTAATGAATGTTTGCCTTATGTTATATATTTGGTTATGCTAGAAATGAAAAAAAAAGGGTAAAACAGTTGACACGGTTGGACCGTTTCGATCGCCTAAGGGCCTGCTTCAGAACCAGGTGGAAAAAGGAAAGGGAAGGGGTGGGAAGAGAAGAGGAGTACACCTCAAATTTCAAATTTGGGTGTAATCACGAGTGCACCTCTTTTTTTATTTTTACATAAGAGTTAAACTCCATTCTCCATCATTCTCCTTGACTTCTCTTCAAATTTAAGTTTCTGGAGCAGGATAAAGACCTTAGACAGGGAAAAACAGTTCACCTTCTCCCTCATCCTCTCCCATTCACCCCTGCTGGAGCAGACCCTAAGTTAACAAAATGATTAACGCAATGATTATTGCCTGCGTTCACATGACGGAACGAAACACGAAAACAAGAAAATTTTCGTCCCTCAGAACGAAACGATCAACGCAACATTGCAGTTGCGTGATCATTAAAGCCGTTTTGCAGCCCTAAGGCTGTGCTCCAGAAACAAATCAGAGGAGATAAAGGGAGCTTAGGGGAAGCGAGGGGTGACGAGGTAAGGCTCCCCCCAAAATCGGGGATTACAGATTCTGAGTAAACTATGTGTCTTGTTCATCCCCTCTCATCCCGTATTCATCCCCTCTCATCCAGATTGTGGAGCGAGTAAACTTGAGTAAACACTAGTCGGGCAGCAGCGGTCAGTTACTCTCTCCCCTTCCCTCATCTCATCTCCCCTCCTCTTGTGCGTTCTGGAGCACAGCCTAAGTGTCAATAACGTTACTATTAATTTTTCGGAATTTTGCCCCAGTCCGTTTTATTGGGCCTTTGTGGTCTGCTTATTATTCTAGGCCCAAACTGAAGTGCTTTGGTGAAATTCTGAAATCTGAATGTTTCTAATCTGCTTTGGTTATTTGGTTTTGATGATTTCGCGTTTTGCCAGCGAACTACTGGATAATAACAAGGACAGGAAACGATGTACTGTGATAGGACGTCTCAAATCTCGATGTTCTATGAGCTCGTTAACAACACTTAGATTAATAACTTCGTTTTTAACTTCAGCTTCATTATGGCTTCGTTTGGATGGGTGCAAGAATAAAAGAATAACTTTTTTCAACTCCCAAATTTATTATAAACAATCCAAACTTTTCACAAAATTACACACTTCTCAATACTTCTTTCCTTATTCCTCTTATTCTCACACCATCCAAACAGAGCCTATATTCAGTTCAAGCTCAAATCTCGAAGACAATAGTGCATGGGAGAGTATTCTCTGGTTGTATAATACAATCATTCAGTGGACGTTTTTTGATCCGAGCCGTCCGGTTTAAACTTAACGATTATATTTTTTCGGATCTATCAATTTTGGTACTATGCACAGGACATTTATAGCCGTTGAGATTAAATCAGACAATTGAGATAAAAAACTATCCATAGATGGTCATGGAGAGGATGCAGTTCCGAACTTCCGATAGTGCATAGGATACATGGGCCCAATCCAATGCATCTCATGGGCTCCAGAATACACGTGGCGTTAGATGGACAATTGTCAAACGGTCTATGAAAAGTGAAAACACGGTTACGTGCGTAGAGAAGCAGTTGCTAGATGAATCTTTATCAGCTCCCGCGCGGGATCGTTCAGCGCAGTCTACGAATCGTTCGATCTAATCTGGACAGTTCGGACCTACCAATCAGGTTACATGCACGAGGCTCTCTTTGCCATTGAGATTAAATCACACGACTCACAGCAGTGCGCTGGACAGTCCCGCGCAGGACGGGATTTCATTTCGTTGCTAGATAGTCTCTACTCTCTAACAATATTGTTTGGTGAAAATTTTGAAAAATTTTAATCTGCGTTTTGCGAGTGAACCACTGCATAACATGGACAGCAAACGAAACGAGGTACAGTTAATATCCAGTATCAATCATGAATATTAATAGATGAAAAACATTTTTCAGGATAACACCTTTTTAGTGAGCACATTGCTCTCCTCTATACACCGCGCCTGTGGTCTGTGGACCAGTCCGCGCTGTGTGCTATGAGCCGCGCCAGTGGACCACGCATCCAATCCAACAGAGCCCGTGTCCAGATACAGACCCGCATCCGGCTTCGCTCCAGAAGGAGAGAGTCGGAGCGAAGGAAAGGGAGGAGAGACAGACAGATAGAGGAAGAGATCGATTACTCCAAAATGGGAGAGTACCGAGTCCCTTCCCTTCCCTTCCCTCCGACTCTCTCCTTTTTTTTCCTTTATTTTTGTCTCCTCCTCTCTTCTTTTTACCTGATGCATCTTCGCTCTGGTCGCTCTGGTCGCTTGGAGAACATAATTGTATTATGGATATTCTAAAATCGAGATTTCTGCCGCTGATTGCTCTGATTGCCTCCCTTCTCTTTCTCTATTTCCGTACACCATCCTCCAACGTCCGTTCTCTTTCTAAATCCATTCCATTCATCATTTATGCCTCCTCTCCTCTCCTCTCCTTCCTCCAAATACAAATAGAGCCCTCCAATTTGCCCATCAATATTAACCAAATAACTGGACGGGCTCGTATTTGATGGAAATGGAGAGGATGATTACCATTACACTTATAATTACAATTAATGGTTTTGTTTTTCGTTTTCTTTTCTTTGCCATTAGAAATCCATTGGTGCCGAATGCAGCCTTCTCACTCAGGATCATTACTGGATAGTAAGCAAACGAGTGGTTACTCCACGAGGTGTAGCTCCTGCCGCTGGTACTCTTTTCTCTTAAGCTCTCTTACTCTCACTGTACATACAGTTCCGGCTTCAATCATACCGCTTTGATTTATTTGAATGATGCCAGTACCAATACTTCTCTTTGGGTAGACCCTGATTTATTTGAATTAATGCCATGTCACAGTCGAGGTCAAAGCTGGATGTATTAATACTGTCAAGGAAGGAGAGTACGACAAATCATCGCTTCAAAATGCGCATGTTTTGGATTATGGCCATGCTGTTCTCATGCCTGGGTTAATTGATGTGTATGTTTATATTTCTATCCTTAATTCTATTGTTTAATAGTTCTATTACCTCGCACCGACATATCCTTGCATACTGCTTCCTTGTTCATAGGATTCACTAAATAAATTCAAGTAAATCAAATTATTTATCTATCCTATTTTTGTTTTGTTTTAGCCATGCTCATCTTGATGAGCCTGGAAGAGAAGAATGGGAGGGATTCTCTACTGGTACCAAGGCTGCTGCTGCTGGTACGTAATAAAATATTCTTTTAGTTCGTTTCGTTACTTTGTTTGTTTATATATTTGTTTGATTATATATTTTCTTTACAAAATTATAACAAAATCCATCTGTTTTAGGTGGCATAACAACGCTGATCGACATGCCCCTCAATAGTTTCCCTTCAACTGTATCTGAGGAAACACTGAAACTAAAGGTTCGTTACATTAGCTCTTATTATCTAACAGATCAAATTATCGAATTCACATTAATTGTTTGTGCAATCTAATTGTCGCTACATCACAGTTAGAGGCGGCCAAGAAGAAACTTTATGTTGATGTAGGTATGTGTTTACATAAATATCGGTAAACTCATGTTTGCTTTTACTTTTTATTAGATAACCACAGTTTTGTTAATACAGTACACAATTTATTTTATTTGATGGATGTTAATCAAACATGAGTTTTATGAAGGATTTTGGGGAGGTCTGGTGCCAGAAAATGCCTTTGATCCTAGTGCCTTGGACAAGTTATTGAAGGCTGGCGCACTTGGCCTCAAGGTACTAATCTAGATTGATCTTGCTATTTGATAAATAGATCAGTTTATGTTTGGAGAATAATAATTAAGAAATGAGGTACTTTAGCGATATATAATATATATTTTTTATGAAATGGGTGGATAGTCTCCACCTCTTTTTTATTGCAGAAAAGTAACCCAATACAGACATCCAATCTGTTTTACATGAATTCTCAAATAGTGTCCCCAGTATACAAAAATTCTCAAATTCTAATTTTCTGATGTCTTTCCATTTGTGTTTCTCAAGTCCTTTATGTGCCCTTCAGGTATTAATGGCTTCCCAATGACAAACTCAACACACATCAAGGTCAGTTCCTTCCTAATTGTAACTCTCAATAGACTTTAAGGACCTATATTTTTAATCTATTTTGTTCTCTGGTAATATTTTCTGGGTCTTTTTCAGGAGGGGCTGAAAGTGTTGGCGAAGTATAAAAGGCCGCTGCTTGTACATGCTGAGGTTGTACCTGAATCTGAAAGCCACGTAGCACATGGCAGTGATGAGTCAGATCCTCGATCCTATGCAACCTATCTGAAGACTAGGCCTCCTTCGTGGTATATTATATAACATATCACCATTCTATTCTTCTGTTTGAAATAATTGATAACTGATCATCAATGCCATACTATATTGTTCTTTTGTATTGCCTATGTTGTCTAGAGCTTCCCATGTATTTTCTTTTTATTGATATCTTTGTTGTACTAGGACCAATCGTATTGATGGCATCAATTGGTTGATTCTGCATTGTGCAGTTCTGTATCAATAAGTTTCATTTATGGCACAATTAGTGATTGATGAATGTCTAGAATGACAGTTAATTGCGAAATTGAACTAAGCCAGTTGTAAGTTGTGTATTTTAGGGGCTCTTGTTAATTAATTGGAAAATAGCTAAACTTGTTTATATATATTAATTCAATGTACTGGTATGTTTCCTGAAAATCTTGTATTTCTGAATTTGATACCTTAAAAGGCCAACAAATCCCTTTTGGCTACAAATATATTTACCATGTTCATACTTCAGGGAGGAGGCAGCTATTAGAGAGTTGAAAGATGCAAGCGAGGAGACGCGAGTTGGTGGTAATGCCGAAGGAGCACACATACACATAGTCCACTTGGCTGATTCTAGGACCTCTTTAGATCTTATCAAGGCATGTAACTCCTAAAAATTTAATAACATAATAGTAATGGAGTTACCAAGTGGTGATTGGTTAGCATACCAATCAGTTCAATTCTACCAGGTTCTAGTTTAACTACAATGTCGCTACATCTCTTAGAAGATATAAATAAACTATGCTCTAAAGTCATGCGGGTTGGTTTAAAATATAAAATACTGGTATTAATAACTGAAATTGACACGTAGTTAAATGTTGAGGTTTGCCCTGATATCACTTTGCAATGATGAACTATTGTATTTTTTAGTAATCTAATTTTTTGAGCTATGTGGTAAAAAATAAATCTTGTAGGAAGCAAAACGTGGGGGATCTAGTTTAACTGTGGAGACTTGTCCGCATTACTTAGCTTTTTCTGCTGAAGAAATTCCAGATGGTGACACACGGTTTAAATGTGCCCCACCTATAAGGGATGAGGCGAATAGGCAGAGCTTGTGGGAAGCTCTACTGGTAATAAATTTTTATTTCCTTATTTTCCCAGAGGAGAAAAAAGGGTATAATTAGGAAAGAAATATATTCATGTTTCAGAAAACTTATCCCTGTTGTATTAAGTGATCACTATTTTTTTCTGACAAATCCAAAACAAAGTCCTGTTGGTTCAGGGTTCCTGGCACAGTTAAAAACATAGTGAGGATAGAATATGCTGAGACCAGTACCCTCCCATTTCTCTAATTTTACTGTTGGCTGGGAAAATTTCTTGGAAGGAGTTAATTAGGTGGGGGAGTCAACTGGGACTGCTGGGCTTGATTAACTTTCTCTCTGCATTATTTTTTTTTCTGTTTTCTGACGTGAACTGATAGTAGGGAACTGATGACATTTATGTGGTGATGTATAAACTTGAGGGTGTTTTAATAAACGAAACAGGTGTTGCAAATTTACCACCTTATTTTTTTTTAAAAAAAAATTAAAAAGCACGTTAAAAGGTTGAACTAACTATAACAACTTGGATTTTAGTATCTAAAAATAAGAACAGATCTGCATTTGTAGCACATTTTACCATTTTTTGATATTGCAAGGACTAATTCCAATTCCGAATTCAACCTCTATGTGTCCTACTTTCACATTGGCATAAACCAAGCTGAAGACGAGATCTAAGCTAAATCTGTAATTATTATTCTAATGTTCTATTACTTATACATTAGGAGGGGCATATTGATATGCTGAGCTCAGACCACTCACCTTCCATACCAGATTTGAAGCTTTTTAATGAAGGTGACTTTTTAAGAGCATGGGGAGGCATCTCATCCTTACAAGTATTATTTGATATAACTTATATTTTTATACACTAACTTTCGATTTATTATATTTTAGTGAAATGTTACTCATGCTGATAGCAATAGTGCCAATAGCGGCAAATATAGATTTACATCTTACAAATGACAAGCATGAAATGGCCAGAACTATGGATCATGCATGAATGCTCTAGCATCCAGTGTATTTATTGTGTTCTCTAATTTTCTAATTCAATCAACGTTTTCTAGTTTGTTCTTCCTATAACTTGGTCGTATGGGAAGACATATGGGATAACATTCAATCAACTAGCAAGTTGGTGGAGTGAGAGACCAGCTAAGCTTGCTGGCCAAACAAACAAGGTAGGCTGGTTGACTTCCAAGTTTTTTGTTTTGTAATAATTGTTGCAGAAGTTGCCCATTAAAAATAGTTTCTGCTGATTAGGGGGCAATCAAAAGTGAAATGGATGCCGATTTTGTTGTATGGATGCCTGAAGTGGAGTTTGAACTAGATGAGAACTATGACATATACCACAAACACAGGGTTTGTGATCTTGCATTTTTTATATAAATGTGTCAAATTAAAACATTTTACTTCATCATGAGGTTATAATACAACTTTTCTACTTTAAAATTTTCTTTTACAGAATATTTCAGCTTATCTAGGACAAAGAATCTCAGGTAAGGTATTGGCGACCTTTGTGAGAGGGAATCTTGTATATAGTGAAGGGAAGCATGCTTCAGCGGCTTGTGGTGCTCCAATTCTGGCCGAACAATAACAATCTGCTATACAGGTCGAATTTCATGATTTAAACTGCAGTTTCATTTCTGAAATTAAACGTTAGCGATCTTGTCCGATAATGTCATGTGCTAGGGAGGTACCCGACAGAGAGTTTTGTTTTTTATTTTACAACAGAAAGGTGGATAATATAATCCCTTCTTTTACGAACACATGTTTTTTCCTTTAAATTCTACACAACCCAAAATGTGGATAAATAGACTTCCTTTTGTCATTTATCTTTTGTATTGTGAAAATAAATTTGCATGTCTGAAAAATAGTTTTTTAAACCTTTATAGCTAATTATATGAACTTATATTTTGTAGGTCAATAAATTTGCATTGGGGAGACTAGGGAAACGCACAAATTTTTGAAGCTGCCGTATATAGCATTGTACTGTGCTATATATATTTCAGCATTCAACTAATTTATTAAGCAGGCAAGAATAAATTTGTAACTCAATGCTTTTTCATGCAATTCAGCAAATCTTTGCAGAGTTGACTGTAATGACATAAGCCCTACTCTCGCTGGGTATTGCCAATAAATAGTGCTCTTGTGATTGGTAGTTTTATTTTGTGCAAATTTCATCATTTATTGTGGTTGTTCGCTATTAACTTACTCATACAAAGTTCTAATTCAACAAAAAGACTGAAGAAACTTTTAAAAAAACTTTTAAAACCCAAATTGGCGGGTCTGCAATTAGAGAAGCTAGATTTTGAAAATGCAATTAGAGAACCAACCCTCTTGTACAATTTACAGTCTTAAAGAAAACATAAATTATTAAGATAAATTAAATACACACAAAAAAAACAACATAGACGCGGTCGCAACTAGGTGTCAAGGTTGCATTTCTCCCACTTTTGTTGTGTTATGCTATTTCTTTTATTACTTTTCAAAGCAAATATTAATACTTCTTAAAAACTATTTGAAATTTTAATTTTATCTATTCTTTTTTTTTTTGAAAAAAAAGGTTCTCATATTTTTATATTATTATTTCTCATGGATGTCAAACAGTATATATAAGGTTACATAATACATTTTGTAATTTTATGTTAAAATACTTGTTCTATTGCTTTTATAGCTACAAGTGATGATATTAATATATAAATCATTCAAGCTATCAAATATTTGGTTCATATCCGAAACAGTTTTTGTGTGGATATGATTTTCAAAATTCCATATTCTTTTACTGGTGTCAATATTCATATTCATGTAATAATATTACGGATAATATTTATTTTAGTTTTATGCACTCCATATGTTTTTTCGGTGTCATTTCTGAATCCTGAGACTAATGACTGGGAATTTGTTTCTTCTGGAGTAATGCACAGGTCCTTTGCCTCGACCAATTACCTTACGGGCCATAGAGATTAGCCCAATAAACCATCTACGCTTGTCCACTAAAATGCTCATAGGCTGAACATTGATTAATTTCATAATTTGTAGACTGTAGTCTACACATTTTAGTATCTGCATCACTTGTATATTTATCCACTTGTTTTGTTGTCGTTCTCTACATCATTTATCAAAGAGGTTTTTGTTGCACTATGTTTAAATAAATTCGTCCCACACAAAGATAAAGAAAAATGACAAATTTTACTAATTATGAACATAAAAAGAAAAGAGAAAAACACTTCCGGATACCTGTAAGTACCGGAAGGATGCCATTAGCAATTCTTAAAAGTGTGCTGAAAATCAGACCTGGTTAACAAATACAGTTATGACTTATGAACGTATTTAATCAAAGTCATGTACGACTAGTCCAAGGCAATACCAATTCACGACTTGCTGAGAATCTTGTTACATCAGACGACAATCTGCAAATATCTAAATGAGATTGTAACAGTACAACTGATCCATAGTGTTTATAGTTCAAAACGAAACGAAACGGCTAAGGAATATAGTTGCTTTTCAAAAAACGAAACGGTTGACGAAATAATGAAACAGTTTCGTCCATGTGTAAATCACAAAAATTTCATCGATTTCGATCGTTTCATCTAAAATGAAAGGTTAACGAAATTAATAGTCAATTTTGTCAATGAAACAAAACAGTTAACGAAACACCCTAGTTCTATTACTGTTTCGACCGTTTTGGAGCCCTACCCACAATAGTAATTTTGCTTTGAAAATTAATAATGTTAGATAGTACTTATTTTGACAAAATTCTATGTTTCTAAACATCAATCACAATGGATCATTACTTGACCCATGATGAATCATTCGATTCAATCAAGTTTTAGTTATTCTCAAGGCATATGGAATGTGAAAGTTATATTTGATCTGTCATCTAGCATGCGAGACCTTCATCAAAATCGAATAACCTTTCTTTTTTTTTTTTTAAGAGAACTAGGAAGAGCCGAAGAGGATGCCAAGAAAAGCCTACAGATCAAATGCAGGGAAAAGCCCAAATTTCCAAAAGCAGTGAGTGTTGGTACTAGATTAAAATATTTATTCGAGCCGTCAAACTGAAACCAATTTGAATACTAATGAAGTTTGAATTTGTTCCGAGCTCAATTATTATAAATACTTTTTTTTTAATTAAAATGTAATATAGTTGAAATTCATTTATTTTGGGATTAATATTTATTTATTACTTAATTATTAATTTTCTGATTGCATGATAAAATTAGGAGAATTTGACATACACATTAAAAAACACTAAATATCTTACATTGTATTTAAAATTTGATATCATACTCCTTGGTTGGCTGTTGGAACATCTAGATAAAATTAATTAATTTTGGGATTATTGTTTATTTATTACTTATTACTTACTATGTTTGCCGATTGTATGATAAAAATTAGGAGAATTTGACATTTATACTACAAAACCAAAGACCTTACATGATATTAAGAATTTGATACTAAAAATTAATTAAATAATAAATAATATGGTTACATGTGAACTAGTTTCAAGTTGAGCTCGAATAAATTATAAATAAACCATTATCCCACACAAATAAGATCACTCCCAAGTCCCAAACTCGACAAATTCCAAACCTACACTTCTTTTTTGAAAAGGCCAGACCTATATTTCTAAACCAGGCCCTACGAATCATACGTACATAGAGTACTTAACCCTATCTACCGACCTCTCACACAAATAACAAATTACAACACATAAACCACATTCCAGGATCCTCTCCAACGACTGAAATTCAACGTAACATCCACCGTCGATGAAAGAACAAACGGTGCAGTGTAGATCATGTAATAACAGTGCCGGACGACCAATCCTGCAATCCATGTTGCAGAGGATCAGAAGACGGAATAGTGTAGACAGAGAGTAGAGACTAGAGTTAAGAGCAGCTAAAGGCACCGAATAATAATAAAATAATATAAAAAGGGGTCTCTACTAATAGTAGTAAAGGATACAGTCACCGCTGGATACTAAAATGGGAATCGGGAAATGGGAAGCGCTCAGAGCTCACTGGCTCAGCCCTGTTTCCGTACAGTGGGGTGAATGCTCGTTGTCTGTCTTTCTGGCTGCACCAGGCGCAGCGCGCGTCGTTCCATTAGCCTCAGCCTCTGCTGCATGCGCAGTTCTGTACCACTGTAGTCGCCTCACCTCCCGGTGTGCTCACCTCCCCTTACTTTTTCGCTCTCCACCTTCCTTTTTCTCCCTAATTACCGCGCTAGCGACAAATCTTTCCTCTGTGACGTTCTATGGATGCATCATTCGTTCAGTACCCACCTTTTGAATTTCCTTGCATGTTCTTTTTCCGTCAAATAGTGGGTTTTTTTTTTTAAAAAGGTTTTTATTGTGGTCCATGAATTTAATGATTTCGATTTTTTTACTGTGGTCCATGTACACCTACCTGGAAGTATAAAAGTTACAAATGTAGACCCTCAAAAAAAAAGTTACAAATGTAAGAGTTAGTAGAGTAGTGTAGTCGGGCGTTCTACTGCTCAGAGTAGAAGGAATTAATAAGCGTCTGAATTAAATAATTTTGGAAATATATGGCATAAATTAAATAGATAGATAGCTGAAGGACTGAAGGAGACAACGAGACAACTCTGGTAAGAAGAAAAAATTCGTTTATTTATTTTGGTACAGTAAAAGAAATGTACTTAGAAGCCTTATCGGAGACAGAGACTTATTGATGTACAGTATAGCTATGCTCTAGCCCTATGTTATAGCCCGGTTAAGAGATATTTGCCAGAAGAAACTCAGATACTGGTATTAATTTCGGATTTGCCCCTGTCAGTGGACAAGCAAATAAATGTTTCTATTTTAGCAAATAGTGAAATTTCAAAGAAAAAAAATAAAAATATGAATTACAATAATTGATTTTTGTATTGGTTGTGGGATAATATTTTAACAAATTTTTTCTATCATTGGTTATTATTATCTTATTCTTGTTTCAGTATCTTGCCAATTTGTAACTACCAATAGTACTATAATCAGGGGTTTATATAATTAACCAAGTAAGACACTTTGATCCAAATTAGTTTTTAGATGAGATATTATATATTACAACAATCTATACATATTTTGCTCTACTTAAAAAAAAAAAGCAAATTAAATTACAATAACTGATTTTTGTATTGTAGGATAATATTTTAACAGTTGTTTCTATCGTTGGTCTCAAGTAAATAAATGCATCTATTTTAGCAAGAGTAAAATTAAAAAAAAATATTACAGCTGCTATAGTTTGTGCATGGGATATGTTTTTTACCTTTTTTTCTATCATTTTTTTTTTGCCTTAGTGTTCTTTCGATATCTCTTGCTTATTTTCAAGTATCTTTAAATTAAGAACTATTATTTAGGGTCCATATAATCGACAATAGGAACCTAGTAAGACCGTTTAATCAAAATTAGGTCCCTTGAATTTAACGAGATTACAAAGTAATTACTTTTTCAGAAGAAACTCTTTTTAGTTTTTACACAACAATTCACACAAATATTCCTCGAGTCACGAAAAAGGACAACATCCCATCCCATACCATATATACCATCAACCCACCAAAATCGGAACTTACTTGAAGCAAACATATGTTCTTGATTCAAAATAATAACAAAAAAATGCACTACAAACACTACACAATACGACTGAGACGAGCAGGTCCACATTTTTGCTTAATTCATGAATCGTCGTTTGCGCACAATGTTAGGCGACAAGAACGGAGGTGGGGGGTTGTCGATGATTCCACATCGCGCATGACAAGGCAACTATACTTGCATTGACACTGTTCTCTTGATTGGACATATTATGCATGATGTGACCACTGCCATGCATGCACGTTCTCTCAAACAGTATCTATTACATGTTCTTTAATTTCTATCTTGACGTCCTTTGCTGCTCCCAAGTAACTCACCAAAGGTATTTCATTTATGAATTGTAGTTTGATTGTTTTATATTTCTTCCAATTTATTGATTCCTTGTAGCTAGATTGCATATAGCGTGATGTTCATCTTCCCATCAGAGCCTTAATTAGTGGTCAGAGTAAGAAAATTTGTTAGATCATGTCACGTTTTATATATATCCAATACTACTATATATTATATTTAAGAATTCATCTTAATTCGCGAGATAAATAGTTTTCTTTTAATCGAGTTTGAAGATTTCAGGTCGGCAGTAATTTAATGCTGATCGTGTAGCAAATCATATAAACAACTCAATTTGACCAGTTCTATATAGTGGCCACACATGACCATCATCGCAATAATAAAAAGACCATTATTACCCACAGTAATGCAACAATTTTTCTAGAGATGGGCTAAAATCAGCCACGACTGACGGATGCAACCGTCATCTACGATCAAATCTCAATTTTTGAGATTCTAACAGTCGATCCGAACCGTTCAATGTGTTCTCCACATTGAAATCTCATTGGAGACCAAATTTTATATTTTTCTGAAATTTTTTAGTATTTGTTTGATATTTTACAAAATTCTTAATCTAAACAATTCTGGACCCTTCAATAACTATGATTTTTAAAAATCTCAAAAAAATAGTAAATAAAATCAGAAAAATGTAAAATTTGGTCTCCAATGAGATTTCGATATGGAGAACACAATGAACGGTTCGGATCGAATGTTAGAATCTCGAAAATTGAGATTTGATCGTAGCTGACGATTGCATCCGTCAGTCGTGGCTGATTTTAGCCCATCTCATTTTTCTATGATAATTTCGTGTAATCTTCCGCAGGATGAGCATATTTTTTTTTAAGAAAATTTGACAGTGGTTGTAATCGCAAGGGTATTGATGCAGAAAAAAAAATGAACATAACATAATGATGATCACAATTCACATCAAAAAGGTTAGATTGTAATTGCAGGATATCCCACGCCCTGATTTTATTTTCATTACTTGTTACATCTCCGCTTGAACTAATTGTACGTTGTGGAATTAGCTCAACTGAAAACAATATATTATTGACGTGACGGGGCAAATTTAAATGTTGCATTCGTGATCTATGAGAATAATTAGGTTATCTATCACCTTAGTTCGTTGGTGGTTTTAGTAACACGCATGGGGACAACATCCCAATATTTTTGTTTGATGATACATATACATAATGTATTATTATCAATAATAAATTTTTTTAATAAATTCAAATAAAATTTCAAAATTTTTATTATTAAATATATATATTGAAGTTTGTTTTTTGGGAACAACAATTACGTGCTCAATTGTTTCTCAAGAATTTTCTCAACTATTGGATCATTGCAATATCAGCCTTCCAATTTTATAGTAAAATTTGATAGACATGATTTGGGAATATTCTCATATGTGTATCTCTATTGCATGCCCAATCATTCTCTAATGGTGTATGCTATTTATTTTATGCCGACTTTTGTTAGATAATGAGTGTGAAGACATTAGAAATGATTATTTTCTAACATACACATGGTTAATGCATGATAGACCAATTAAAATCTGCCGGAGATGTGGATCGCAATTGTGGTGGAGTTCTCTCTCTCCCTCATCCAGATCCTCGTCATTCTTTCTCTCTTCGCTTTCCAAATCTCCGGCGCTCTCCCTTCTTTTTATTCCTTCTCTCTTCGCTTTTCAAATGTTCGATTTGTCGTAACAAAGGATTATCTTATAAGGACAATTATTAAATATAATGAGGGATCATCTTATAAATTTTATTAGTCTATTATATATAATAAGAAATCATGTTATAAGCATAAATGTTGAGTTAGATGTAAACAAGTAATTATTTTTTTATTGCATTTATTAGATATGATAAGAGATTATTTTGTAAGTATAAAATGTTTAGTTAGTTTTGCAATTAGAGGGGCAGGAATGTGCTAGCGTCAAAAATGGAAAAATGCTGCCAACATTTTTTTTAGACCGGACTGGTACGGATGGTTGTTGGAGTAATTGCACTTTTCATTTTTTTGTATGAACTCCGTTGAAAGAACTTCTAACTCCGCCTATATATGACCTTATACGTACCTTACTGCTCTTTTATTATCTTCAGATGTCGAGTTGTACAATATCATTATGCTTCAATATGCTTTCATCGCTTTAGCCTTTAAGAACTCGATCCGTAATTATGTGGGATCGATGTATTTTTTCAATTCGCGAAACAATGATTTTACTATGTAATCACTGTTACTCTTGTATTTCATTCGATAACATTTTCGTTTTAAGAATTTAATTTACATTCGATGGTATCGTATACCATAATATTTTGGACATAATTTTGTTGGTAACTACTTTCCAAATAGAAGTTGCGCCACGTCACGCCAAATAGTTGTCCCGTGTTTGATAATTGGTAGTAAAAAAAAATGCTACTTCTTTAGAAGCTCCCATCCGCTCTTGCCGGGAAATGGACCATGGAGACAAGACATGACAAATTTTTTATTTACTTTTTTCCTTTTCGGCTTTTCGCATTTCATCTGGTATTTTCTCTTCGAGACTGGGCTCACGAGTCACGACCCATATCACAACCACAAGGTGTATGTGAACCATGTGCATGTGAAATAAAATATTGAGTTGGCAGAAGCATTTTTTGAAGAAACCTCCTCGTGGGAGAGTTGGCAGAAGCATTATTAGGAGATTGACCCAACTTCTGCAAAAGCCTATCAATTAGGTTGCCTCATTTTCTCTCACCGTCTCACGAGTCACACTTGAGTAGACTTATGGAAATAAGTTCAGTGAAATAGTTTTTCATAATAAAAATATTAGGATCAAGTTCTAACAGATGTTGTACGTAGAATTAGAATTGCGCCAGTGGAATATATGTTTAGTTAGGGGTCAAGTTTAACAAATGTTGTGAATATTTTGAGGTTTCAATTCAATGGGGCAGGGGAAATGTTCCTACTTGTATTAATAAAATAACCGACATGGCATTAATTATAATATTTTTGAGAGAATTCTCCTTGAGTGAAAGGTCGCAGGTTCGAAACCCGACTGGAGATATTTCATAGACATTTAATTTAAAAATAAGTTGGGTGACTTAGACCTCCAATTTATCTTAAAAAAACATTTTTGAGAGAATTAAGAATATGATAAATTTCAGAAATATAGATATTTTTATTATTTTCTATAAACAAAAGTTAATATCATGACTATGGAATTAAATATTTAGCGTGGTAAAAAAACTTATTTTTAATTCTTACCGATTAAAAAATTACCGTTCTTTCGTGACCACTGAGAAATATTTAGCGATATACATTAATAAAATACTTCCGATTTTTGAAAAAGATGTAAAAAAAAATTAAGAAAAATTATGAAAAAACTGTTGCGGACACAGCGATGAAAACCAGGTGACAGGTCGAAATTTCATGACAACGCAAATATTACAATATTATTAGGAATTGCCAAATAACTTGATCAATATTATGGTCAGGGCAGTAAGTGTTAATTATTATAACACATTTCTCATTTTTAAATCATTAATGGTAAACTTCCACTGCACTACTACTCTACCTGTCAATTAATTCGTAAAATTTTAAACCTTTGTCAGTCAATTTTAAACCAGCAACGGGAGTAATATCAGATATTCTGACTTTTTTTTTTAAAAAAAAAAAGATATTCTGTCCCATCAATTCCATTGATTTTTTTCTCATATAAATATATTTAAAAGAAGATCATAGGCCCAATGTCCCGTCAAATAATAAAATAGGAAACGAGCGCCCTATGTTATCCTATCATATCATCTGAACTTTAAATAATCTGTGCTACAATACTATATCATCCCATCACTCCTACTCCTGACATCACGGACCCACATCCAAAATGTCTCAAACATATCCTTTCTCAGCGACCCACTACAGAATTGCACACTCAAATTGAAAACCCGGAGGGGACTAGCTAGGGAGCAGGGAGTGAGTGAATGATCAATGAAGGGTTGGAGTAAATTCACTTTTGTTGCATGAGGGAATTTACCTTTTTTACCCACACTAAGAGCTTTTTCTCGCCGACCATGCCTGACAGATGGCACTGCCACTATCTAAGTATCTATGCAGCTCCGCTCCGTCTTTTCCTTTCACGTGCCCTTCTTTCTCGCTGCTTGTCAGTCAGTACTCCATTTCTTTTCTCCCTCTTCTCTTCTCTTCTCTTCTCTTCTCTTCTCCTCTCCACTTCTCTCTTTTGCAACTCACTCACTCACTCACTACTCTTTTCTTTACCTTTCTCTCTCTCTCTTTCTCTCTTTCTCTGGCCCTCCTCTGCATCTCACTATTGCTAGTGCTCTGTTCTCTCCTGGTTGCGCGCTGGACGGGTCAACATGATCTAAAAGGCCGTGGTAAGATTCTTTCTCCACCTCTGCTTTTCTGATTCATTCACTCTTTCATTTTCATTCTATATTTTTTGCATGTGGAATTGAAAAAGATGGTAGCTTGGTTGTAGTTTATATACGATTGGAGTGTGAGGTTTATGTGAGGTTTATATGTGGTCATGTTCTTTGCTTCTTTCCCCTTATGGAAGGTGTTACACTGTTCATCTCTTTGCCCTGTTTTTATTTCTGTCCCATATTGCCACTGGGGAAGTTGGTCGTTTTATGATTCCTTTGTTTCAACTCTTTTGTTTGTTGGGTCTTTTTCTTTCAACCGCTGGAATGAAAGAAGAAATTAATTACTATTTTGATTTTTATATTTTGACGAATGTTGGATGCAGTTTACAAATTAATTTCTTGTGCAATTAGCTTTGTGAGATAAAATCTTCATCCTTCTACACTATTTTTGTACTGCTAAATGCACCCACATTCTGTTTGAAACTTTGAATTGAAGAAGAGCTGAACATTTTGGGTTCTCTTGATTCCCTTTACCACGCACACAAACCAACTAATATACAGTAAATAAGAAAATAGATGATATCAAAGGAAACTTATTTTCTGGGAAATTGTGAGAAACTAGGGACCTAGATCTAACTTCTCTAGTCACCTGTGCAAAATGGACACGGCATCTATGCAATTTGGATATAACTTTTGTTCATATATACAGATTTGTGATTTCCCTCTTAAGGAAAATAACAGTCGTGCTGAGGTCTATAAAAGCTAGGCAGGCCTTTAAGCGTCTCTCTATTTTGTGGTTGTTGAAATAATCAATGCACAAATTAATGCTTCGATTTTATACCGTATCTCATTGTCACTATGGATACTAATTTGTCCAATCAGGATTTATATAGCTAAAAGTTACTTTCAGTCATGTGTTTTATTTGGGAAGTACTTCTTAGTACAAAACAATAAATATCATTGATTTGGATCTTTATATATTGTTTGATTTTCATCAGCAGTAGTTGGGAGATGAGTTATGGATTTTATCATGTACTATATTCTGACTAACTTTGAAAGTACAATAAATTATATATATATATATATTTTCTGTGCTGATCAATAGTCTGAATGGTAGAAAACTCATCAATTCTCAATTGGTCCACAATTTGACAGTGTTTGTTCGTTGTATATAATGGATCAATCTCGTTGCACAGTAAAAAAAAAAAAAAAACTTGTTGCAATGTGAGATCATTGGTCCATAGATACTCTATAGTCTATACTAATCTACATGGGGACCTATTTCCAACCTGTTCAAAATAGCATTACTAGATATTTTGGTTTGTGAAAATTGCAACTAATAATTCATTGAAAACCAGTGTGCAATTCTAATTTCTTGCGGATAGTGGTAACTGGTATGCAGGGTCCTAACTCCTGAATATACATCTTATTTTTGTTTGCTGAATTGGATCTGCAGCTTGTAGGAAATTATGAGGTGCATGAAATGGGAGATGGAAAGGGTGGCAGGAAGAGCAAATGAAGGAGAGGCAGAGGTGGCGGCCTGAGGAAGACGCGATTCTACGGGCCTACGTTCGTCAGTTCGGGCCCCGTGAGTGGAACTTGGTGTCTCAGCGCATGAATGTGGCCCTGAACCGGGACGCAAAGTCTTGTCTCGAACGTTGGAAGAACTACCTCAAGCCTGGCATCAAAAAGGGCTCTCTAACTGAAGAAGAGCAACGCCTTGTAATCCGCCTCCAAGAGAAGCACGGCAACAAGTGGAAGCGTATTGCAGCTGAAGTTCCTGGTCGAACTGCTAAACGCCTTGGCAAGTGGTGGGAAGTCTTCAAGGAGAAGCAGCAGAGAGAACTCCAGGAGGCTCAAAAGCCGCCAGTCCTCACCCCGTCAGAGCAGGGCAAATACGACATAATCCTTCAGAGTTTTGCAGAGAAGTTGGTCAAGGAGAGGCAGGTTGGCCCGCTGCTAATGGCTACTCCACTACTTCCCCCTTGGTTATCTAATTCTGGGACAGTCACAGCTACAACAACTGGTACACCTAGTCTACACAGGCCACCTTCACCTTCGGTCACTCTGAGTCTTGCGTCAGCAGCCGTGCCTCCTGCACCAGCTGTTTCTCCCATTCCACCTATGCCATGGTTGCAGGTACACATTGTGTGTTGTTCTAATAACTGTACCGGCACTTGTGAGCTCATTTTGTGTTTGAGTTAGATCACTTTTTATTGTGGGTCCTGATTTAACTTGTTGCAGGGCGAGAGGCCCGGAGGACCCGAGACAAGCTTCGGGTTAGCAGGTCCGCGTACTGACAACATGGTGGTTGCTGAGATTGCTGAGTGCTGCCGTGAGGTGGAAGAGGGACACCATGCATGGATGTCACACCGAAAGGAGGTGGCTTGGCGTTTGAAGCGGGTGGAGCTCCAGTTGGAATCAGAGAAAGCGTGCAAGAGGAGGGAGAAAATGGAGGAGTTCGAGGCCAAGATGCGTGCTCTGAGGGAGGAGCATAACCTCGCACTGGATAGGATCGATGCTGAGTACAGGGATCAGATTCTGGGCCTCAGAAGGGATGCTGAAACAAAGGAACAAAAGATGGCTGAGCAATGGGCTGCAAAGCATGCTCGTTTGGCGCGCTTTCTTGAACAGATTGCTGCTGGTGGTGGCCGTGCATGGGTCCCACCAAATGCTGAGACGAACGGTCGGTGATATGTTTTGGATTTTGTGGAAGCTGTATTTGGAACTGGCCTGCATTTTCCATTTCTTTTATTCGCCTAGGTTTGTGTGCCTTGATAGAAAGAGTGTTATTCTGATGTTGCCTGGTAAGTACTAAGTAGACTTTGCATCAGAATGAACCTGAAAACGGTTGCTTTGATGAATTGGAAGCAACAAATCTTGGCCTCTTCGAATTTCGTTAGTATTTCTATAAAATTTGTAAACATTAATCACATTGTTGATTTTACTGTTGTGTTCAAACTTCAAACCAATTACAAATCACTGTTGTCTTTATATGACTGGTTTTGATAACCAAATGTTCTGGCCTATTTGCAAGAGATGTTGCAAAATGGATGTATGGAACTATTTTTGATTGGTAGCTTAACATATTGGGCAATGTAATATTAAGTAGTCTACTTCGAGTAAAAGGAACAACAAATGTAACACGTACGGTACGAGTCATGGTTAGGTTGATTGCAGGTACAAATTATAACTGAGCAAAGCCTTACTTTGGTAGCCGTTGTACTGGTGTAGCTGAAGCTGGGATGCCTGGTACGTACCAGACAATTTGTTGCATGGTTGTGTTGATAAAGGATGATCAAGATCATGAACCGCCGGGGTTTTCTTAGTCTAGAGATTCAATGCTATACTGAATATTGGAAGTCATTTCATGCTTTTGCTAAAATATGTAGCAAATTGCTACCTTTTCAACTTGTTTCTGGAATGGTGTAAACGTTTCTCCACATGTAATTGTGATGTGTTTCATAACATATGTAGACAACTAGATTTTTGATTTCTACACTCCTAAAAAAATAATAGCTGCCTTTTAAGATGTCTTAATCCAAAAATAAATATGAATAAATAAATAATTGTAGAAAATAAATAAAATAGTTCCTAAAATGGGAAAAAAAAATATTCATTGGGCCGTGTTAGCATACAAAGTGACTTTTTCCGGGTTCAAAAGTAGACTGTTTCAGGTTTTATCCTGTAAAAATCTTCGGATCTTTTAATAAACTTATCAAATATAGACCTTAATTTTGAATTCGGCTCATTCATAAAACTTATGCTTGTTTAAAGTTCAAAATATCACTTTCACTTCTAACTAGATCTTCTGTTCTGCTCTAGCTCGTCTGTCCGATCCATGATATCAGCAGCAATCTCACTTTACATGATCACATCACTTCTCTCGGTGTAGCATTCGGCTACGACGTGATGATGTGCTCAAAAGTCAAATCCTTGTATGCCAGCAAAGTATGATCTCGACGTAACGGCATCCAATGGCACAGAATCATTCAATAATCTGAAATTAAATGAACTGTTATCATGAAATTAGAAAATGAGAGACGAGCAAATCCTTGACCACTTTATAATGGTATGTTTAAGCCTTCGTCCTGTTTGATTTCACAATTATTTTTTTTTTTATTATGAAACTCAATTCTTGCCACAATTTTAGTGCGATCTAAACCTGGCCAATTTGATGGGTTCCTAAGATGATTACTTTTAAACCAAACAATAATGGACCTTGTTCCTAAAACCCAATTTGGTTCAATGTGCAATATCCAGTCCCAATTTGCAAGCAGATAAGACCTCAATATGTCCAAGTCAGGCAGCCACATTGAAACAACACAACATCCAATGAAAACATGTAGAACTTTCTTCACATCACACCTCCAAATCCACAATTCCTGCTACAAATCTTACGGCCCTCGAGGGTAACTGAGAAGGAGAGCATTTAACTGGTAAACTGGATATATTAATTCGTTTTCACCATCAGTTTTTCATCACTAACGATCCACTGAATTGCTATTTGACCAGTAAACATTGGATCTAAGCAGTCCTAACAGTAGCTTATTGGAGAAGCTCATGTCACTTGAATCCACAGTAAACGGACGATGATTACCTGAAGAAATTCAATTGATTTTAACCAAAATACATAACTAAATCAAAGTTACAAACAGCATAACACAAAATGAACGTCCCAAATTTATCCCAAAGTCGGGTCAATTTTGGTAGAACCTTAAAGTTGAAAAAATCAAACACCCAACATATCTGGAATAGCAGTTTGACAAAAGTTTACTTAGTTTGATAGAAGTTGGCTCAAATAAACTAGCTGCAACTTAACATCAAGTATTTTACACTGCTGGAATTGAACAAATAAGGATCGAAAGAGCTGTTTAGTGCCACTTACAGCTAGATGAGTCAAAGAACGACTGAACCGGCTATACCAAATCACCGATTACCGAACAAATGATAGAATAGAGTTATCGATAGATTGTGAGAAAGAAGTGCTTTCTTTTGGGAACTACTGGATATATACTCCACCACAATGAACAGGAAAGTAACACAAACCGTCTGAGAATCAGACACAACATCATTTGACCAGAATACCTTTCCCAATTTATGTAAATCAGAACCTATACCCTCCTCTGGTACCACTCCATCCATTGGTACCAGTGTACCTTTGTAGCAAAAACTGTAGAAGCCTGCTATTATATGTACAACCACACAATATCTCAATAACTGATATAAACTTTGAACTGAGAAGCAAAGAAATCATTCTGATCCAGAAACAAAAATACAGCAGCTTCTCCTAAGTCACCACCAGGACCCTGTACTCTTCCTCTTCTGCATTAATTTGAGGCAGCAACTATTGCACCAGAACCTTCAACTGCAGCACCGAGAATGAAGTGATCTCTTTCGCTCTTCTAACCGCTTGCTGGTAGCAACTATCCAAGGGCCACTTTGCTATCTAGCAGCTGTGTTTTTGGACCATTTTTCACCCCCTTCAGTTGTGATTTTTTGCCATCTGGAAGCAGTGATTTTGGTCCATTTATCACTTCATCACTAGTTTTTCTTTCTTACTTTTTTTTTTGCCTCAGAATTTGATACTAGTTTATATTATTGTTATATTGTCATTGTCGTTATTATTATGACGGCGACTATGATGTTGTTGTTGATTATTTGGAAAAAAATGTAGCCAAAAGTTGCTTTCCATTTCATAGAATTGAAACAGAACCTTATACAACACTAGGATGAAATTGGTAGTGAATTATGTCTGACATACACAGAAAGAGCTAGATAGAGATAACAGAAGGAAACATAATGGACATAAAATACTTTAATTACTTATTTTCCTTAATTCCGGAGAAGTGCAAAGCTCTTAGTGATAGTCCATAGCAGAGAGTAAAACAGTGTTATACAAGGGTACAGCATGGCAGCTTAGAACAAAACAGAATAAACAGAATGAATGTACTTAAGCAACTGATTCCCAATTAATATGACCTAGTCAAATAAACTTTTACTCGTGTAACCATCTGAACCCTTAACATAAGACTAAGTGACGAACCACAAATAAAACTACCTGTGCATGAAGGAAACCCAAATTCAACCAAATAAAACTAACAACTCTCAGGTATATATGAGGTATTACCGTATTAATATCACAAGAGGTGCTCCTTTGAGCTCAAATTCAACCAATGCACACCAAAACTTTTATACTTGAATTGCAAGGTCTTGAAAACCGACTATCCCTATCAACCGACTAAAACTTTTTAATATCCACATTAAAGAACAAAGCAAATGCAATTATTACACTTCATACAGCACTATTACACAACACTAGTGCACACTCATTTCCAAATATTAGCAAATTGAGCACTTAAGTTCATCCAATCTTGTTTCTTTCCAGACATTTGCCTCCTAGTAGTGTGCAGAGTTGCGCCATTACGCAAGAAAGCTTCACAGACAGATATTCTTGTGTTACAGATTATAAAAGATTCCTTTATAATAAAAATAAATTAATTTTTAGCAAACACAGTTGTAGAAAAAATAATAATAATTGTTGTGCAGAATTTTATCCTCGTTAGCTAGCTTACTGTAGTCACCAAAAATTTCCCACAAAATCTATTTTTCATCTCATATCTCACTGAAAATGATAGAAAATTATATATATCTTTTCATTATTGCAATTATTTTGACACGAAAAGACATTGATTGAGATGGAGGGGAAATGCACCAGGGAAAGTTGATAAATAATAATTGGTACGACGACAATATAGGATTATAGGCAGGACGCTAGTCTGGATTCTGTGCCCCAGATGGATATTGCATTGGGCCATACTAATATACTATACCTCAGTCAATTGTTTAAAATATTATTCATTTATTTTATTAAATGGCCCTATATTCGGCACAACACAATACGAGGTATTATAAATCCATGCTTTTTTTTTGGGTATTATTCACAAGTCCACATCCAATGGAAAGCTTTCCACTGTTTGCTATTCTTCTTCAAATTTCTGACTGTCTTTAAGCTTTTCCACTGTTTGCTATTCTTCAAAGAGTACTCTCAAAGCGCCTATTCATAAATTTCTTAATTAATTAATAACTAGAAAAAAGAAACCATTGATTCTGTATTATTGAGAAGCAGAAATAAGAGCAAGAAATGATACTGTTCAACAGATTCCGTCATGTTATATAGTTTGCCTGCGTTGTTTCTCAGAATGATATTGTTTAGAAATTGATGCACAAAAAAGGAATTTTTAAATCTTATATAAAAGTAAAATGAAAACTTAAGTTTAGGAAATAAAGGGTTAGAATCTTTGACGTCAAGATCAGCAATTCAAAATTTGTCATTTGAGTCAAATCCAGTGCTGTTTAGCTTGAAGTCATGACCCCTTTGGCTAATTTTAATTCATATAAGATTTACTTGAGAATATTTTCACCGATAGAAGTCTGTAGACATTGCATTAAACTACAACAGATCATACGAGAAACCCCGGGCGCTGAATCAGTATTTGTTCCATAAAAAATGTTGTTTTTGAATTGTCCAAAAGAAAAGAAAAACTAAATGGTTCTTTTGAGAAGGATTCCAAAAAGGCACAATTGGTTTTTCACATAAAAAGGGCTAGATTAATTTTGTTTCCTTTTCTTTTTTTAGACAGACTTGGTAGTTGCTACCAAGTAAAAAAGAAAAAAAAAAAAGACTAATTAATCAACACAACAGAAACAAATAAAATTTTGTTTCCTTTTTGTTAAATTCTACAATGCGAATGGTCTCTCATTTGGGCCAAAGTATTTTCTAATTTTTTTGAAAAGTTCAAGGATCATTTGATACTTCCAATAGAGTTTATGATCCAAACCTACATATTTCATTTTTCGATATCAATGCTTTCCTTTAAACAAAAATAGAATCAACCAACCTGCTTTTAAATTCTAGTAAATTCAGGCGATTTTTGTAAAATTTATAAAATATATTAAAAAAAGTTGTCCTTATTTGAAGTGCCCAATCCATTATTAATCTTATAGGCAAGCAACTTTATGTCAAACCTGTCACCACCTTGTAATGGATTTCTCACCCGAAAATAGTTCACAATATCTTGCTATACTTCTGTTCTCCCATTCCGCTTTGTCTGTGTCTCATGATTGCTTGGTTACATTCCAACATAATTAGTTGGAAAAATGGTCACTTATGTCTATGATTTGAGTAAACTATAAACTTTTCGTATGAAATACTAGCACACTGCTACTCATGCGTTGTCAACTTGTCATTCATTCATGCAATTGAATTCAATTCAAAGTCTTCTCATCTGTGTAGTTAATGGGCCTGATAGTAGATTAAATCTAATTGGCCCAATAATTGTTTAGAGGCCGATGAAATGATCCATTAATTAGCCTTTCAATTGATCACCAAAATCATGAAAAGTGTTGCCTAAGGGCTTTTAATACCCAAAAAAAAAATCATGAAAAGGCTAAAAGCAAAATCAGGTGTCTATGTTTTTTATATCATTTATCAATTATCATACCAAAGAAAACAAATGTGCATAAAATGGCAGATCATAATCCGATGAAATAATTTGCTCCAGCACACACAACAAGTCTGTGTCTAACATGGCCGGTATATACATAGCAATAAAGATTGTACTGGTGAAGTAGTATTGTATATTAACTTTAAAAAAACCTTATAATGTTTTTTTTTTGGCAGAGAAAATATAAAAAAAACAAAAAAAAAACGCTAAACAATTATTAGTTTTTGGAGGTTTTAGAATGTTATCCAATGATATTCTTGCTTAATTTCGAATTCAAATTACTGATTTTGGAAACATATAAGAGAGATGCTTAGCAGAGTAGGTGCAGTGCACAAATAACATTCTTCTGTCACGTGACATGCCTGTGGATGCCCATTGGAAGCAAGGTCTTATATGAGACATGGGCCATTAATTAGGCAATATAATCCCAACATACCCTTGATCAGAGAGCCTTATTTACCTCGAGAACTGTGCTAATCTATGGGTTTTGTTGAATTTTAGATCTTTGATCCTAATTATTATTTTTTTTTTTTGCTTGTGCTATAGGTACTAAAATAAATACGAATTCAATTATACTTTCACCTCCTTTTTTGTCGTAATGCACCGAAGGAGCTATGTTTAGGCCGTTGGAGTCACTGCCTCACTGGTACAAGACAGTCATAATTTACATGGTTACAAAAAAATTTGAATGAAGTTTCAGTTTTGTTCTTCCAAAAATAGCAGAGAGGACTTTCTCTCAATGGTAACAGTACTTAATGCCAATTCAAAAAAAAAAAACAGTACTTAATGCGCGCGTTCTCTCTCTCTATAAAAAGAGAGAAATTTTAGAAAATACAAACGCAAAAAAAAGCGAATAAAAGATAAATTATATACCAAAAGTTTCCAGACTATCATAACTATCATAACAGATTAATCGAATTTTTTCGTAAATATTGAAATGAGAGGACTTTTTTTTTTCTTAACTTCATGGTCAATTTTACAAGATAAATCTCAATGGCACACTATTTGATGTTTTTTTTTCTTTTTTTGGACAACCACCGTACTCCTAAAAAAGAAATAATTACTATAAAATAGCATCAAAATTAGCGAATTAAAATAATTCAAGAGCCACCTTCTTTTACTTTGATGATACCTATAACTATATTTGTCCAGCCAGCGGCCCAGCAGCATCGAAATTTATTTAGCATGGCGAAAGCAATTTGCATAGGTACTTGAAACATTATTATTTTTTATTATTAATTCTTAAATTTTTTTGACAGCGGGTCCTGAAAATGTAAGCAATCGTATAACAGAAACAATACTTAATACGCTCTTATTAAAATATTGCAAACGGTTTGTACTATTCTGCCTCCGTGTGCTATTAATATATATATCTATTTAACGTTGTTTTCAAACTTCTAGGTCGGTTCAACGTATAAAAACAACACTACATGCCAACTTAGGCGAAGTTATCCCTCTCCTTTTTCTCTCTATTTTAAATTTCTTTTCATATGCATTCGAGAACATTTTTTGTTGAGAAGTATTATCTTTTACCATATTATATATGTGGCATCTTGTGTTGTAATTTACGTTGCTTCTCGGTTTTCTCAAACAGGAGCCGACCTATTTATTTATTGTTAATTTATGAGTGAGTATTACAGTGAACTAAATTCTTACCAAACTAACCGAAATTATTTAATATAAAAATTCAGACACCAAAAAATTTAATACAAAGAATTATTATTTTTTTTTTTTAATAAGAAGAAAGTTCCAACGCGTTTATAAACCGCGCCTCCCTCTCTCCTCTCGAACGCGTTTTATAAACGCGTTACAGGCCCTAAAACGCGTTTATAAAACGCGCTAGAAGCTGCAGTGATTGCGGCGAAAGTTTCTGACTTTGCGCGTTATTTTCTGATTTTACGCGTTTATAAAACGCGTAAGAAACCTTCTTACCCCTTTATAAAACGCGTTCGAGAGATCTAATTTCCATATAAATACCCAACCTTCTGTCGTCCAAAATCAAAAAAAAAAAAGGAAAAAATCTGAAAAAAAGAAAAAAATGAGAGGAAAAGAAGAGTTAGATGGTGGAATGCAAAATAATATTAGTTGGTGCGAAACTAATAGCCATAAGGGTTGTATGCGGCACACTTATTCACTGATACAGAGTCGCACACAATCCTTATGGCTATTAATATTCCACCAACTTTAAAATAAAAACTTTCCTGTGGAATCTGTTATTACGTGTAGAGGACGGTTTGTTGGGCTGGGTCTACGAGCCATAACACCGCAGCCGGCATCCTTGGATGAGAATCTGCATACATGCAGTCATCCTCATCCAAGTCTCAGAAAAAGAGGGGGTCAATATGACAATCAGTCGCCCTACTTTTCTCTATTAGTTGCGGTGATGTTTTCTCTTCCCACCCTTAGCAATGGATCCTCTACAAATTTTTTTTATGTGGTTCAAAATTTTAATATCATGTATTTTGTAATTTTTTTTTGTTGTGTATTGTGTGGTTCAAAATTTTAATAAATTGTAATTTTTAATTTGTGTTGTGTTTTTTATTATAATGTTCATTGAGTTGTAATGTCTAATATAATTTAAATAAATATTAAGTCTCTTAATATTAATATTTCGAATTTGACAATAAAAATGAAAATGGATAAAATAAAAACTAAAATAAATTAGATAATAAAACTTACAACACATATACTACACGAATTAATACATATACTAAAACACGAATTAATACATATACTAAAACATAAAAGAAAACAGATAATAATAGAACACACAATAATAAAAACATCTAATTATAGAAAACCTAATTATAGAACACACAATAATAAAAACATCTAATTATAGAAAACATAATTATAGAACACACAATAATAAAAACATCTAATTATAGAAAACTTAATAATCAGTCCAAATGATATATGTCATTTCCATTTAAAGGGTGATTTTCAAATCCAGGAGGACATGCCTGTTGCAAACGCAACCAAACGATTCCATCTCCACGTCGGACATGATATCCTCCATCCCTCTTAACTGCATCCGTCCAATATTTCGGCCCTCTCACTACAAAAACGTCGCGTTGAAAAACCTTCACGTAAAATTTGTCGGAAGGATAGTGCAAGTAGACGTGCCGAAGAATATCTCGTTTACTTATTCCTCCATCTCCTTGTAGAAGCACACCGGTACAAACATGACGTGGTTTAGTTGACATTATGTTTTCTCGGTTTCTTTTCTCTGCGTAAGTTCTCTAAAGTTTTGGTTTTTGATTTCTGAATTTTCGACGTGAATTTGCGGAGAAGCAGGACTATTTATAGACTCAACCCTTCGTACGCGTTTATAAAACGCGTAATAAGGTTTGAGCGCGTTTTATAAACGCGTACGAAGGGGTAAGTTAATGGAATTCAATACTTTCGCAGGTTGTCAGTCTGTTTTACTGTTTTACCTGGACACCACCTTCGTACGCGTTTATAAAACGCGTTCGGAGACCTCCAACGCGTTTTATAAACGCGTACAAAGGTGGTGTCCACTTTTTGAGCAGCGTGATACTGTGTTTGAGCAGCGCGTTTTTTGATTGTAGCACGTTTTATAAACGGTTAAATAATTGCCTATATATATCTCAATTCGTTCTCCTATTTCGTATCAAAAAATCACAAACAAAAGACGCGTAAAATCAGAAAAATCACAAACAAAAGACGCGTAAAATTAGAAATTTGAGAAATGGAGAAGGATCAAAACAATAATAAGATGGGGGAGGAAACATCCAAGGTGGGAGAGGGAACACCTAATGTGGGAGCAAAAAGGATCCCATTATACGGCCCTCCGAAGAGAAGGGCCGTCTCGGCTGTACGTCGTTTCCCTCCAGGATGTGGCAGGAGCCCTGATTTTAGTATGGGGGTTAAAATAGATGAGAGTTCTAGTGAGAATAAGGAGGAGGAGAAGAATAAAGAGGTTAAGGAAGTGGAGAAAAATTAAAGTTTAATTGTGCTAGAATAATGGAATTTATCTATTTTATTTTCTATGAAATTTATGTTATTGTATGAATTTATGTTATTGTATGAATTTATGTTTTATCTATGTTTTAATATTTATAACTAATTAATATAAAAATTAAGAAAAATTTGCATTACAATAACTCTCATTAATATGAAAACAACGATTTAAATTAATAACAATTTTCATTACAATAATTCTCATTAATATGAAAACAACGATTTGCGGAGACTCATGGACGGTTGCCCAATTCTGCGAGAGCCTTCGACAGTCGTCGAGTTCTCCCCTAATTGGGTCGGCAGAACTCTACCGCCCATTATCCATGATCGTAGGCAGCAGAGTGTCGGTCTACCTCAGATGATGATGAAGTTAGCGAGCTGTCCATCTGGGCCGACCTTCGTACATAATAACAGATTCCACGGGAAAATCTCTTATTACAATTTCGCACTTATTAACATTGAGAGGTGAGAATGAGAGAGGTGAGAATGAGAGATGAGAATGATATTCAGAGGTGAGAATGAGAGATGCGAGAATTGGGCGTTTTATAAAAAGGTAAAGCCTTTTAACGCGTTTTATAAAATGGTACAAAGCCTTTTAACGCGTTTTATAAAAGGGTACAAAGTCTTTTAACGCGTTTTATAAAAGGGTAAACCCTTTTAACGCGTTTTATAAAATGGTACAAAGCCTTTTAACGCGTTTTATAAAAGGGTACAAAGTCTTTTAACGCGTTTTATAAAAGGGTAAAGCTTTTTAGCGCGTTTTATAAAAGGGTAAACCCTTTTAGCGCGTTTTATAAAAGGGTAAAGCCTTTTAGCGCGTTTTATAAAAGGTAAAGCCTTTTAGCGCGTTTTATAAAAGGTAAAGCCTTTTAGCGCGTTTTATAAAAGGGTACAAAGCCTAGCGCTACGAGTTAATTAACTGCTTCTCAACACTAAAAAGTTCAAGTGCCTTTCAATGCTAACACTATAGAGTACAAAGCCTTTTAGGATTAGGGCTTTTTGTAGATAACAAGAATGCATGTCTGTCAATGCTAACACTAAACCTTTCAACATTATATTATACGAGTTAATTGTAAAATTCTCTTACAATACATTCTATTACAATATATAAAATTACGACAACACTTAATCTTCAATTATTTCATTTTTTCTTCCTACCGAAAGACAGTATATTGTCAAATTTCCCCCCAAACAATCCTTTACGTCCTCTCTCCCTTGATGTATTGCCTTGATCTGTTGGAAATCTAGCCGACTCACTTCTCATATTTCCAGATGCGACATCTCTTACCCGTGGATCAATGCTTATAGAATTTCTCTGTGGTTGTACAGATCCTTGGTCCTCCCGATTATTGTTGCTTCGTGGATCAACATGCAATGACATTCGTCCTGGTTGAATGGGTGTTTGACGAGTCCGAACCGTAAGTTCAGTACTCGCGGCCCTTCTTGGACTGTTGGCCCTTGTTGGTGGTCTACTGGTGTATCGACCGGATTGCAATGCGTCCATCGGATATGGCGGTTGGGGTGCTGCTTGTCGCGGTTGACTGGTTGAAGCTTCACCTTGATTTTTCTTTTTTGTTTTTCTTGTGGAACCTCCACCTTTCCTTCCTTCCATCCTATCCATCCACATCTCTGCACGAATGATTTTGCGCCTTCCTCGATTGACCAAACTCTTGTCGGGGACAATTATCGGACCTGTATAAACTGGCCACTCTTCCTCATCTTTGTAACAATGAAACCGACCTGCTGACCAAATCATGTGCTGGTTTTGCATGCTATAGTGACCATCCACAAATTGATCTACATTGTAATTTGTCTCCCTGCAAACAGCAATGACATGTGCGCAAGGGATACCTGTCAATTGTGGTTTTTGGCACTCACATGTGGTTCGAGTGAAGGGCAATTGCACATCGGTTTGCTCCATGTCGGGTGGAATTTGAACTGTGTAATGGGAATAATCGTAGCCTACACCATCACGGTACTCCTCGCGAACTTTCACGCGAAATTCTCCAAGGTCCAATCTTAACACGAATGTGCTCATAAACTCCTCTGAGATTGAAACAAAAAGATGAAGTTAGTTCAAAATGGGTTAAAATGAATGAATGAATTAAATTCTTTTTCTTTAAGTACTTACGTGATTTTCCATCATGCTTGATCAATTTATTCTTTACTCCTTCCGGCCATCTTTCTCCTAAACTCAACCTTTGAAGTGCTTCTTGTGTTCGCTTGTTCATCCAGTTGGCACATTTATACCACGTGCCTTCTATAAGTGCTGTCACTGGTAATCTTCTCTCTATTCTAAACACATTATTCAGACTCTCCGATCCATTACTCGTCATTATACCCCACCGATGCCCCTTGTCAAAACTCTGAGCCCATTTATATAGTTTTGGCCGCTCGTTGTTGTCATTTTCATTAATTTTACCACAATTTCTTAGGTACTGATAAGCTCTCAGGTTATTTTCCTTCAGAACTCCCCAATTCTCTCTAAAACGTCTAGGGTTTTTCTTGTTAGCAAGTCTACATTTGAAAAAGTTTTTCAAATCAGCATCTTGTGACCCGCCAGCCTCCTTCCATAAGTTTTCCGCAACATGCTGCATGCAGAACCGATGAATCGCTACTGCATGCGCACCTTGTGCCTTCCAACCGTAATCTACGGATGCAAATACCGCTTTTATTGCCTTATGACGGTCAGATATGACACAGTATCTAGTGTTCCGGCCTAAAACTTCACATCTAACCCAAGACATAAACCATCCCCAAGTATCCTTATCTTCTTTTTCGCCCAATCCGAATGCAACCGGAATTAATCGATTTTCTGGATCATAACCACACACTGAGAACAATCTACCTTTGTATCGGCCCGATAAAAAACTAGCATCAATTTAGATAACAGGTCTGGCATATTTCATCGCTTCTATGCACGGACCAAAAGCCCAGGCTGCCATCTTGAAGACGCCAACGTTAGGATCGTTTGTAGGCCAAGAAACTATTGTGTATTTCGTTCCTGGGGTTGTCGCCTTCATTGCCTCCAGGAGGCGTGGAAGTTTATTGTAGGCCCCTTCCCAGGACCCAAACAATTGCTCCAACGCTCGCTCCCTCCCACGCCATAGTTTATTATAAGTCGGTTCAATACGTGGATATCTAGCCCTTATGAGACTTCCTATGTCCTGGACACTTTTTCCTAAATTTTTTTTCAATTCATCCCTAACGTGTTCGGCAATGAGACTAGCTGTAAGGTTTGCGTGACCTTTTTGGCCCGGGGGTCTCGAACAAATATGCTCATTTGGATTGGTAGAGATCTTCCAATTTGTATTATAACTCTCACGTCTACCATACAATCGCCACTTACAATTCGGTTTTTGCATGCAAACCATTACAATTTTTTGTTTATTGCTAGTTTCCGTTCGAACTTCTCGATTTGTTTTGCATGAAACATCACAGACAGCTAGAATTAATTGTTTTTTAGAACCGAATCGTTTACCAACAGCAAGTTCGCCTTGTGGCCCTAAACTACGCTCCGGCATACCAGCATACTCAAACATGGAAATATCACACAATTCACTTACAGGATGGTGCAAGTCCGTCCTTCCTGAAACGTATGGCTGGTCGCAGTTTGAATAAAAAGGCATTTCTCTCTCGGAGAAGTCATCCACATCGGTATATTCTTCTCCGGTAGGAAGGTCGGAGTAAGTCGCCGGACCCTCATCTTCATCACCATCGGCAACCTCGACTTCATCTCCTGATGTGTTATTGTCTTGCGTAGGAACGGACTGTTCGCCAGTGTATTGGTAAGGGGTGGATTGCTGGCCACACATAAGGTTTAAGGAAGTGTTTGGCTCACTGCTACCGGGCTCGTCAAGGGGTGTTAGGTTCAGATCTGGTCCCGTGCCATATACGGGGATGAAATCAACATGCAACTCAATAATCGGTAACCCTCTCGTCTCGAATGTCTCGTGGTAAAAAAGGCGCCATTGATCTTCAGAATTTACAGGAAGAAATAGTGATTCATATCTCCCATTTACAATTTCATTGTAACGACCATGGATATTCAAAGTGTACTGGGTTTCTAAAATCTGTAGCCTGCTGTATAATTCATTTCGAATTTCAGCAAATGTGGTATGCATACTACAACCGATGTGGAAGTAAGAAGCACCAAAAGTTGGACATTGGTTGACATATATTGTAATTGTAGACATTTTTGGATTTGATTGATAGGTTTTTAAATTGTAAGAGATAATCTGTTGTTGACGATTTAAATTCTGCGAGAATGTATAGTCTTATATAACTTCAAATAACGCGTTTATAAATTCACAAACTTATAGACAGAAATGACTAAAGTTCGATCGAAATGACTAAAGTTCGATCGAAGTGATAGAAGTTGGAATGTTCAGGCTTCTAGCGCGTTTTATAAACGAGTAAAAAGCTTTCTAGCGCGTTTTATAAACGCGTTAATTGCGTTTTAACTATTCCGAAAGTTCAGGCTTATAGCGCGTTTTATAAACGCGTTTTAGGGCCTGTAACGCGTTTATAAAACGCGTTCGAGAGGAGAGAGGGAGGCGCGGTTTATAAACGCGTTGGAACTTTCTACTTATTAAAAAAAAAAAAAATAATTCTTTGTATTAAATTTTTTGGTGTCTGAATTTTTATATTAAATAATTTCGGCCAAACTAATGAGTGGAACTGTAGAAGTAATTAAATTATTACCAGGTCGGTAGATTTCATGGGTTCTCACAAAATTGTGTGCAATCTAGGCGACTGTGAGCATTCCGAGCACAGAGGAGGTTTTTGGTTTCACTCCATTGCTGACGGAATGGATAAAATATTTAATACCATTTAAATAGAGCTTTTTTGTTTCTCTCCATTTTTGTCATACAAAATAGAAGTTTTTCCCGTAAGGAAAAGCACAACATATATAATAGTTATTGAAAGGCATCGTTAGTTTTTGTATATTATAAAACAAACTATTGAATATTCGAGATATTTTTGTTAAAAAAAATATATTTGAGATATTGTAAGTAGAAAATATAATTTGCAAGAGGTACACTGAATTGTACAGCAAAAGTTTCAAGCGGCTTTGAGGCTATCATTCCGGATCTTTATCTAGAATCTTCGATCCAACAAAACCTGTACAGACTATTACGTCTAGTCAGATCCAATCCAAGTGCCAAATCCGTTTATACTTTTATCCCAGATTATACAGTTGCGAAACTCACCATTTACCTTTAGTTAAATCCGGCCGTAATTTTTTCATTGGTAACCCACTGTAATCCACCAGTAATTTTAGGTTGATTAACACTTGCTAAAATCGAAGGGCCCCGTCAAGAAAATATAGTGGTAGACATGGCCTTCCATTAGTTTCGGGTACTATTATTTTCCTCGTTAAAATTTTGCAAAAGACGACTAGATTTATTCATTCAATAAAAATAAAAAGGTAAAACGCAATATATATTATAAATAAAAGAAGAAAATAACGTTTTGGTACTTTCATAAAATTTTCATATATATTATATATTTATTGAAAATAGTGATCATGTTAAACTTTTGTCTTCTTTTTATTTCCTCTCTTTTGAAAAAAAAAACCTATAAAAACTATGAGAAAAATAACACACTTAAAAGCATCGATCTAATCTTAGACTTTTGTAACTCGCAAGCCCTAGTGAACATGACATACGTTATACGTAACAAGTCAAAGAACACTTAATAATTAAATTAATTTTATTTTTTCAATAATCTATTAAATTATTGCATGGAAAACACCACACATTTAATTTTTAGTTCCATATAGATATTATAGATATATTAATAGCCTTTGCAGTTTGTCCCATTTTTTTCTGATACGTACATCAAATGTACATATAATAAAATATAGTAAAAAATAAATTTAAATATATTTATAAATCTCTTAAATTCTAGTTATAAAACACTTCATTACTAATTTTTATGTTCCATATAAATAACATCAACTTATTACTAACATTTGAATGGTACTCCGAATGTGTACACATTATTGTACATAAATTATAATATTTCATTAAAAAATTATGGTAATATTAAAATTTTATGTCAATGGAAAAATAAACTTTGTGCGTTTGGATGAGCTGGGAATAAAATATAAGAATAAGAAAGTTCGATTTGCGTGCTTATTCTTATTCTTGTACAACCCAAACAAAAAATGAGGAATAAAGACCCTTATTCTTATACTAACAAAATCATAATATAAAAATAAAAAATAAGAATAAACACACAAATCGAAATTTTTTATTCTTATATCCTATTTCCGGGTCATCCAAACACACTCAAGAAAGTAAAATTAACTATACATGATCCACCTAATATATAATGTAAACTGTACGTACGTCATTAATAAATGTTTTGGGAAGCCGAACGCATCATCTTACTCTATGAACCCAGCCTTGCCAAATTTTCTCATGACATTGCACACGTTGCAAAGTGCTACATAACAGGCAACTCTGCCAGTGTCTCTCTGCTCACACCACTCACACTCTGAGAAGAGAGAGAGAGAGAGAGTTAAAACTGCGACAGACCTAGAGATAGGTGGGAGAAGAAATGGGGGAGGTAACTTCAAACAAATACCAAAGAAAATGTTCATAATATTATGCATTTGAATGCAAGTTTTTTGATACGTGATACATCTTCTTCGTTTTCATGTCAGGAGGAGAAGAAGAGCGAGGAGAAGGCCAAGTGCAAGGAGGAGAAGCCACCTGAGGAGGCGAAGAAGGAGGAAGGAAGTGGAGAGGGAGAGAAGAAGGAAGGAGGCGGCGGAGGTACGGAGGAGAAGGCGGAGGCGCCACCTCCACCGCCGGAGGAGATTATCATGCGAGTGTACATGCACTGTGAGGGTTGTGCCAGGAAAGTCAAGCGATGCTTGAAAGGATTCGAAGGTAGATTGTTTTAACAAAATGTATTTCTTTTTTTGGGTTTTTTGGTGATGGTGCTTGTGCATTAATTAGTAATTTTAGTCTGGATATTTTTAAAAATGATCGTTCTTTTCGGTTCTAATGCTTGTGCATTAATTAGTAATTTTATGTGCTTTTATGCATTATGGGTTTGTGGGTTTCTTTTCGAATATTTGGTTTTTTCAGGTGTATTTGAGGTGATAGTCATATATATTGTAGGAGGTGTTTTGGGAATTAAACTGTTCCTCTGGGTTATACGAAAAATTAGGTAATATTTTGGGACTTGGGTTTGGATGGTTTGTAGTTTGTTGTTTTTTTTTTTAAAAAAAAAGAAAAGAAATATAATTACTTTTTATTTTTATTAACCGTTTCTGATATCTTGTTGTAATGATTCTCTTGTAATGCGATAATAATTTACTCTCAAAATCAGGTAACTTTAGCAAGTACATTTTTTTCATCACAAAAAGCTCTGTTTCAGAATTTTAAAATGGCTCAAAAGGTTGAACCTTTTTGTGCTGTACTACTGTAGATTATAGTTAATCATTTTTCTTTATTTCTTTTCATCTCTAGATAAGGCTCAATGGTAAAAGCTGTGCTTTCCACTCTTTTCTTTTCCTTTGATTATTTTATTTGGGTGGGGATGGAGGAACAGGGAATCTCTGATTGTGCTTTAGCCAAAGGATTCTCAACGGATTCAGATCCTCTTTGCAATTTCTTGCCATTTGACCTCTATTTATATTTTTTTTTAAAAAAGGAACATTTCTTTCATAATGTCATGTATACTATTAAGTCTCTAGTATGATTATGAATGTATGATTGAATGTACAATAAAGCTCTTGCTATGCTGTATTTTGTTCTGAAATGCTCAGAAAGTACGATCCTACCACTACCAACCATGACCTTTTTAGCTTGACATTTTGCTAACATTTCACGATCATAGAAATCGCAAACATGGTAATGATTTTATTTACTAAGAAAATCAATGATCTCCATTTTAATTTTTGAAAATTTGGTGATGGCAGGGGTGGAGGATGTAAAAACTGATTCAAAGGCACACAATGTGGTGGTTAAAGGGAAGAAAGCTGCTGAAAATCCCATGAAGGTAGTGGACCGGGTTCAGAAGAAGACGGGTCGAAAGGTTGAGCTTCTAAGTCCAATACCACCACCTCCGCCCAAACCGGAAGAGAAAAAGAAAGAAGAAGAGGAGAAGAAAGATGATGCTCCCAAACAAGAAGAGAAGAAAGAGGTTGGTTCTGTGTGAATAATTATCTGCATTTTTTTTTTTCAAAATTGTATTGAATTGGAAGAACTATTTTACAGTTGAGACAAATTCTTCTTCAATCAAAAGATTTCATCATGCTTGAAAACTGGGATAAAATTTTTATTTTGATTCTTCAAATGAGGTATATACATTTCTACAATCAATTATAGATATATATTATCATAATGCTGTTATTTTATACTAGCTTATGAAGATAATTTGGAAATTATAGAGTTGTTGGGCGTGTATTTCAAAATAAGGTTATTTAGTAACCGAATTTTGCAAAATTATGTCATTTTTTGAATAGTATCTGTCTGTGTATTGGTTGAAAGCTATATTTCCCAGAAGAAAAACCACCTAACATATTGGCTGTAAAGAGATCACATAAATGTTATGCCTTGTATTAAAGATTTAACCAATTCATATGTTCGTACTGACTAGCTCCATTTGTTTTTATATTGAAAATACGAGAAGCCTCAAGTGATAACAGTGGTGCTGAAAGTACACATGCATTGTGAAGCTTGTGCTCAGGAGATCAAGAAGAGGATCTTAAAAATGAAAGGTACTTACTTTATTCTGTTAACTCAGTATTCCAATTGGACAAATGATGTTATTCCTTGTCAGAGCTGTTGTGAACCTGTGATGATAAAATTAGATTAAATAGTAAGAATTGGGCTATAATTCTGTCCAAAATCTAGTTTGCAATGAAAGTGCTTCAAAGCTCTGCTCTCTGCCTCCTTTTTAAAAAAAAAAAAATTGAATCTAGATTTGTTTACTTGATTCTGTTCAACTCCAAATTCAATTTTCTATTTTCTTGTCCAAATTGTTCATATTTTTCTAATGCATTCTTCAGCTTTCTTTAAGTGTCTCATTTAATCATTACATGTGACCTGCTTATGATGGATACGTAGCCCTCTTAATGCTGTACCCGTCCAGATCCAAATCATTAAAATTCACTGTTTTTCTTTTTTGTTAGTACATCCTATTAAATGCTGGCTGTTTCTATTTAAAGTCTCAATTTTCTTTTTGTTTTATTGGTCTCGATTCATTTCCATTTTCATGAATTAAATCAAATGAATGCTGTTTTTACTATCTGTATAACATATTGTAATACTATCTCATTGTAAGGACCACCGATACCCATTTAATTTCTGATTTTCTTCATACGCATCAAATATTTCAACTTTCCAAACATTTTTTCACTTTGAGACCTGTAAGTTGAAAAATGCACTTTCCATCCAACCAGGTGTACAATCAGCTGAGCCCAATCTCAAGGCATCAGAAGTAGCTGTGAAGGGCACTTTCGACCCGCCTGCCAAACTCATAGAATACGTGTACAAGCGCACTGGCAAACATGCAACTATTGTGAAAACAGACCCACCGATGGAGACCCCACCTGCAGACTCAGCTGCAGATGCTGACAAATCAAAAGACGATAAAAAAGATGACAAAAAGTCCGATGAAAAGAAGGAAGACGGCGACAAAAAGGATGAAAAAAAGAACGACGAGAATGCTGGGGATGGAGAGAAAAAGGATGGTGATCCTTTCTTAGAAGAGGGGCCCTTCAGTGTTTTTATGGCTGCCAAAATGCTAAACGAGCTGTACCAGCACCAGCATTACCCGAGACAAGCTGTCGGGTATACAACGGGTTATGCATATAATCAGTACCCACCCCAGATTTTCAGCGACGAAAACCCTAATGCATGTTCTGTCATGTAATATAAAGAGAGAAACAGAGTAGAATAAAATTATTAGTTATGGGCGTTTTTTCATGAACTGTTGATGTGATAACTGTGAGGTATGACCATTTTCTTTTTCTCTCTTCTTTTTATATGATTTTGCTAGAAATGTGCCAAGGAGTGAGGAGTGATAGGCTATGCTTTCCCTTTGTAACTTACAGTAAGGGGAGATCTATGTAACCCATCTTACAGAGTTTTTGACTTGCAGGCTATCCGTAGCTTTGTGTAAAATGTAAATTTTAGCTTTTAGTGAACTTTTACTCTATTGCCCTTAACAATATGTATATTTATATGTTGTGCTCGTTTCAAGATTGGTCCAACATACTTAACATTACTTAGTTTACCTTCAAGGGGATAATATTCACCGTCCATTTCAAAATTTCTAGTTTTGTGGCTTTTCTTTATAAGTTTTGCCGTCTGTCAATACAAGATTTTGAATGAGGACCACCTAAATCAAATATCACACAAGTGTGTGACTGAATTTGAATTGGTGATTGGGCTATATTAGGTATCTAATAGCAATTTTAGAAATTCCAATCATTAGTCTGATACTTTTAAGGAATCAGACGAAGATTTCCATAATGAAGATAGCTCGCTTCATCGATACTTCCCATTTTAATGGCAAAATTGTGTAACAACTTTGACATGCATTAAAAATAATTTATATTCTTAAATTCAACAATTATTATCTTATACTATATATAACATCATGCAAAAATTAAAAGAAAATGATAAGAGTTGTAAAATTTACGCTTTATATTTATGAAATGACGGCCAAAATGCATAAAATTTTAATACATAACTAATCTTCAAGGCTACCAACAGATCTAAAAACCTTTTTATTATAATATTTTATTCAGTTTGATAAAAAAAATGATGTTAATATTGTTAAAATACCGCATTGTTGATGAATTATTATACTGCTTATTGTTGCCTTCTTATAAGTGATGGTAGACAATGTCTTGTTCTTCCCTTTCTCTGTCATTGAGATAGCATGAAGAAATATAACCTGAGGTTGAGAGGTAATACATGATGAAGCATGAAAAAATGTCGGGGACAGTTTCAACTGTTTGCTTTTTTTTTTTTTTTTTACTGAAAGAAGATATAAATTACCTCTGGAAACCTTTTTTAGAATTAAACCCAAGTACAAGCAATGCATGCTTGATAGATGTTGCGCGGCAAGATATGGTGTCTTGTTGTGGCAGGTGTTACTTATGGTCCATTAATTTAACATGGAAAGATGTATCCAAAATTTAGGTGCGTTTCCTGTCTGGTCTTATGTGGTTTCTTATCACTTATCAGCTATTATTTTCTGCTTGCAAGTAGGCTCCTCAAAATTAATTAGTTTGTCTGATTCAAAATGAACATATCAAATTTATATTATTTTTTACTTAGGATTCTATGAAAAATTTGAAAAAAGCTGTCCACTATGATGTCTTGGGACGAGTTCTTAATGCAAGCATTCATAAAATTTACTATCCAAACTGTAAATTTTATTGTACAATCCACATTTTTACTATGCTAACAGTTATACACAGGAGGATATTTTAAATGCCTAAATCATGGTGTTTGTTTGAACTTTGATAAGACAAATCTAAAATTCAAATATTAAAATATATAAATCACATTTTTTAAAATAAAACGATATAAATTATATTTAATGTGATTTGACATCATTACTATTTCATCCTTAAAATGTTTGTAAAATAATATCTATCGTAAGCACATACAAAACATGTGTTCCTATTTGCCGTGACAGTGTATCAAACCCAACTATTGCTTCGTGGTCCGTCCATGATGTCCATCGTTTCAGTTAGATATCTCCAACAGGCCATGTTACAACGCACAGAACTATTTTTGCATGGCAGTGACACGAGATTGAAAAGTGGGGAGGATTTTTGGCACCGAAATAGTGAGATTTGTAGTTCTAAATGCAATTGTACCAATTTTTGGGGTCCCCTTTTCACCTCGCATGCATTATTTCCAGCAAACTCTTTTTGCCGTATGGAACTCGGCCACTTCAAAGCTGTCACTTTATCTTCAGGTTTGGCTTATCTCATCGTCTTTATTAAAAAGCTTATTATGAGTTTCAAGGCTTTAAGCTGATCTAGTTCGGTGGAGTAAACAGCAAACTTTGCTTCTCTTTCTCATTCTATATCAAGTTAATGAAGCACACCGAACTGCAGTTCTGAATCCTGTATCACTAAAATAGGCAAGAATATTATATGATGGAGAACCTTTTTTTTTTAAAAAAAAAGATGGATAGGATAACGTAATTATATGTCAAACACATTATATAGAATTCTCGGATAGAATGAGGTATTAATATGTGAATTATGTAAGTACGATGGTTTAACAATTGCCTTTTTCTTTGGAAGAAAGAAATGATCGATCAAACATCAAAGTCTTCTGACTTTTCAAAATAAATGTATCTAAGAAAGATTCCCCTTTCGAATTTCACACCCGGCCATGACTGGAGTGAGCAAAAAACTCGTAACTCGTGAGTTACTCGAACTCGACTCGAAAAAAGCTCGATGAAAACTCGAGTTAGAAGAACTCGAGTTATAACAACTCGAGTTATGCCAACTCGTTAATTTTACGAGCCGAGTTCGAGTTGGGCCCAACTCGACTCGGCTCAACTCGAGTCAGAATATACTGGCTGCAAAAAAAATAAAATGTTATCTTATTAATATACAGCCCAATAATTTTACTGATTTGCAACATAATAATTCGTTCACTAAGACGACTAGTACCTCAACACCCTCATGACTGCTCCTCTTTTTCTATTTTCGAGCAGAATTCTAAGACGACTAGTACCTCAACACCTTCTCACGAGCTCGTTGCCGAGTCACGAGTTGGCTCGAGTTAAAATGAGCCGAGTTCGAGTTAGCTCGAATAGCTCGGAACTGCTTTGCTGTCGAGTCACGAGTTGGCTCGAGTTGTGACGAGTTCGAGTTCGAGTTGAGGCTAACTCGCTCGAACTCGGCTCGTATACAGCCCTAGCCATGACTAGGCCTGTCAGTTTTAACTTTTCACAACGTTGTTCCGTTTC
Source organism: Rhynchospora pubera (assembly GCA_028095005.1). NCBI lineage: Eukaryota > Viridiplantae > Streptophyta > Magnoliopsida > Poales > Cyperaceae > Rhynchospora > Rhynchospora pubera. The sequence continues at coordinate 106,924,490 of CM051462.1, read as the reverse complement.
GTTCCGTCCAAACGGAAAGATTTTTCAGTTTCGTTATCAAAATGAAACAGTAACAGAAACTAAAATAGCCTAAACTCAATAGAAAATGAAGACGGAACGTTAAACAAAAAACAGAAATCTATTTCGTTTGACGAAACAAAACGGAAACGAATCAACAATTTCTTTTTTTTACCAAAACGGAATGAAAACGGAACAATCAGTTTCCGCTTCCGTTTTCGGCGTTGACAGGTATAACCATGACCTTCACGGGCTTCACTCGAAGTGTGTTGTTCTTTATCACTAGATCAAATGTTGGTTCTCATTTTAACAAAAAAATTATTTAATTTTAAATTTTTTTGTTTTTCTAGATGATAAACTATGTAACATGTATGCTTTACTAATACCACCTCTTCTAGATGACAAACTATGTAACAAGTATATTGTACTAATCCAACCTCGCATATGTTGATGACCTGGCTATGAGTAATAGACGGTACTGAACTATCTATTGATGACGTACGTTCCATACTTATCTATAATGAAACGGATACTGAGTTGAACCAAAAAATCCAGTGATTCTCCGAGCAATGGAGCTATAAGAAAATTAATTATACATTCAGGGATGAAATTGAACGAAAGACAAGTAGTTGGGGCCGAAAGCTCAGTAGTACATTTTCCTCTTTCTATGCTTCTCAACGCAGCAGTGTATTTAATTGGAGTTCGTCAAGGACACCTACAATTTTGTGCATTTTTGTAATGTTTTGTCTGTTCAAGATTCCCTTTTTAACGAAGAGCGTTGCGACATCTACATTAAATTCTCGGGTTTGGTTGGTAGAATGGTTTAATTTTGCATGGCACATCAACGTAAAACTTCAGTTGATTGGTTGATGGACATCAGGCATTCGGCCAGCAACCTCTAGTCTTTCTCCAGGTTTTATTTCCTTGAAAGACCCTTCTAATTTTGACATGATTTTTTCTTTCAAATTGGAATCCATACAAAAATTTTTGGATTTTGGAACTTGAGTTCGTATTCATTATTTTGACATGATTTTTCTCATGAATTTTTACCAACAGAAATGCATGACATGATCCGTAATACCAATCTTACTTTTGTGAGTATGGTAGAACAGAATTATGTAATTACACAGCTCAAACTTAATACAATAGGATTGATATTTGCGAATATTATTGTGCTCATTTGTTGACGATCGAGAAATTATTCTAATGGAGAAATAAGGTTTTTTTTTTTAAAGTGAGAAATATGGCAGTAATTAAGAACGTAACATGTATTAATTTTGTATAATTTGAGGTTCATTAGATTGCTGATCAAGAATAAATTAAAATGAACCTTTAATTTTTTTTTTTAAAAAGTGTTGGATAGATGGTCATTAAATTTTGAAATTACATCAAACTTGATGACTGTTTGATCGGATCTCAAGATCGTCTAATTATTTTGTTGTCGATACAAACATAACATATACCTGTAAATACCAAGATGTTTTTTTTGAAGATAAATTGGGGGTCAAGGTAAATACCAAGATGCTAACTACAAGCATTTGATAATATCTTTATGATACTAATTTGTGGGGGTGTGTTATAGCGAACTCTGCACTCATAAGCAGAGCATGGATAATTTTCTATTCAATGTTGAGGTCTGGGGACCAATATTTTTACTAGGAATAGTAAAAACATTAAGGAATTGATCGATTTTGTCGATTACAAAAGGATTGAATTTAGACATACCACGAAACTTTGTGAGCTTTATTTTAAAAAAATAAAATAAAATTCCCCTTCGAAGTTCGAACAAGTCAGCTAGTTGGCAAGCCTCACATGTTCATTTTGTATAGTATCATAAAAAAGACGATAATAAATTTTATCAGGACATCCATTTTTTTTAAAGGCAATTTTATGGTGAACCAAATATTAAAGACTTACTTTTTTTTTGATAAAAAGACCCTAACTTTTTTTGAATGATCAAAACTACAGTTTTCCAGCGAGGTGTTTAATAAAAAATAAATTAACGGGGGGAAAAAAAGGAAGGGAAACATTTGTTTAAACATCTTAGCGCTCCTTAGAAGTAATTTAGATTGAACGTAGGAAAGAAGTGAATGGTAGCAGAGTGGCATGGCTTTAAACACAAGCATTCCCGGTTGAGAAACTCCAACCCTCCCACGTTTGAGAAATCATTTGACGGGTTCCCTGAACGAAGAAAATCCTCGAATCTTTCTCTCCACATGACAAAACACAAAATTGCCTAAAATTCTTTGTCCAGCAGTGAACTCGATTCATGAAATAGGAAGTGAGGTATATTCATAAATGAATTTGGTTTGTGAAGTCGTTTGAAGTGGTTGCTTCGTTTATGATGTTTGAAGAAGACACAGTCATTGAAAAGGTGTTGTACCGATTCCTCGTCATTTGGGCACCGGTTACACATATTAGGCATATGGAAGCCTCTTTTTCTCAGGTTATCTATACGTGACAATCTTGTTCTGTGAAAGACTTGAATTTGCCAAGTGAAAATTTTGAAGGACTTGAATTTTGATAATGTATTTCTGTCTTAATTTAAATGAACAAACTGAATTTTAGCATAGTTATAAAATTTAATCACAGTGTAAGTATATACTAACAAACTTCAAAAAAGATAATTAATAAAACATAACATAGATTAATTGTTGGCTCGTCTGATGAATTAAGATTAACATTTCGAATTCATTACTTTTGGCAATATTTAACAAAAAAATGGCATCTAAATTGATCACTACAATATTATGTTTATAACGTCATCAATAGATGCACAGAAAGTGTTGAAAGTAAGATAATATTTTGTTTGACTTTGACACTTTAATAGTAACAATTGGAAAATTTTTGGTGCCAAAGTATCCCAGAAAGGCCAGAACAACGTTGCACCATATGTAGTGCGATGTTAGTTAAATGATTGGGATTCAAAGTTTGTTTTTCAGTAATTAATGTATGATGTATTTAGAAGACCAAACTTCCCAAGCTTTTAGTTTAAAGTTTAAACCATACACTTTGTTTAGCACACCAGTCACACCACCACCAATAAAAATTTTAGATACAGAAAAATGTTGTTCTCATTGGGTCGTACCTAGCTTTTGGTACTGTTTTGAGCAAGCTTCTAAATTTCTGCGAAATAACGGCAAAATAACAAAAATAGCGGTATTCTGTGTCAAACCGCATGAACGTTACAGTCTTAATTGAGAAAATGACGTAACGCGTTATTTCAGTTATTTCGGCGATATAACGCGTTATTTCAGTTATTTCGGGAATATAACAAGCTGTTATTGCTACTATTGTTAAATTGTGTATTCAATATTGAACTATTGTTAAATTGGTACAAGCTGCTACTGCTACTCAATATTGGTACACTGCAGTATATTGAATTTGGTATGGCCGTATGCTATTTGTATGGAGTATTGGAAATGTATAAACATATAAATTGATAGTTATAGAATTGATGTGTCAAACTTTGAAAAAAACACTACACCGTTATATTGCCGTTATAACATCGAAATAATACCGAAATAACATGGGGACCTAAACCGTCATACGAAAAAACCGAAATTTAAAAACTTGGTTTTGAGGCAGACCCTCCAACCGGACCGGGACCGGGACCGGGTTCTATTCTCTGTTAGTTCAGGATTAAATGAGGCGCGCAAAATTAATGTGGCGCTTGCCTGTATATGCTGACTGCTGAGAAATACGCACGCACCCAAGAAGGCGAAGCTTGATAATATTACTTTTCATCAGAGAAGTAAATACATCTCTTTCAAAAAAATAAATACATAAAGAGTTTTTGCCCCAGTACTAAGGATTTGCATTATTGCATTGTGTTGATCGACTTCAAATTAATCTCCTCAAGTAGTTGAGATTGTCAGACAGTATTTATTTATTTATCTAATTTTAATTAGAAGCCCGCGGGCTGAACATTATTTTTTTCAGACAGTATTTGTTTGACAATACTCCAAAAAGAAAAAAAAATCATTGTAAATCGATCGACCGATAAGGAACGAATTTTAATTTATAATACACAATGGAAATTAAACTTTTACAGTTTTCTAATCACATTTTGTCATCTATACAATTAGACCATCCGATTTTATTTCTCTCAATTATAATAGGTAGGATAACTCACCTATCATGATACGTGGGATTCTTCTGCATAAATTATCACGTAAATTAATCATGATGATTACAATGGAAATTGATTACTGCCATCGCCGATCAGTGTTCGTTGAGCAGCACTCTATCTCCTCTACTCATTCAGCGCGCATTTTTTGTTCATTTCGTTATTATAAGTGTTCACTTTATTAGATACAAATGTTCACTTTGTAGTAGAATTGTTCACTGTTTTATAAGTGTTCGCTATGTTCACTGTGTTCATTTTGTTTTTTTTTTGTCAAAAAGTTCAGTTGGTTAAGTACAAATGTTCTGTTAATTGAGTATAAATGTTCAGTTAGTTGCAACAAAAAATATAAATATTATGAGCAAACATGTTTATTTTATTAAGTATAAATGTTTAGTTTAGTAAATATGACTGTTCAGTTTAATAAGTAGAAATGTTTGGTTAGTTGCAACAGGAAATATAACTGTTATAAAAAAAAACCAAGCGAAGGGATCACGAACCGGACAAAAAACACATGAAAAAATTAGAAGGGGTCATGAACCAATCCGGTCTCACCTCTTGACCCATTAAACTGAACACTTCTTATTATTAAACTGAACATTTGTAACATACAACAACGATGGCAGTTATAATAGCTGGATTACAATTATGCATATCCGTAGTATTTTTAAAAAAGACATTTATTTGTAGCAAAATTTTTGGCAGATAAAACATGTATTATAGGAGTTATTTTGTTGTAAATATTAAATTTATTGTCATTAGTTATTCTTATTGGGACGAAAATTTAAAATAAGTTTCGTTGTTTGAAATGTGCTTTTTTTTTATGAACTTTGAAAAGTACTTTGAGTTACACGAAGCAAGGGAAAAATGTTTATGAGAAAACTTTTGTTCCCTTAAATTCATGAGCAGTGAATTATCATTCTGAAGTTGACGAAATTTTAATATTTTGGGAATTGAAGCGAAAAAAAATTTTGGTAACGTACAAAATAAATAATTTTGATTTGATTTTAGACTGGGGAGACGAGTCTCGGCGGATTGAGAAATCAAATGACGTGATACTGTGATAGACTGATAGGCCAACCTGATCTATTCATTAATTGGGCCCTTTAAGATTGACCGATATATTTGAATTGATTGCCACCGCCTTTAATACGCCTTTCTGTTTCTTTTCAACTTCCCATCGGATTTATTGTTAGAAGACCCTTACAGGAAATTTATTGAGGAAATAACCAGATAGCCTATATCGAAAAAAACTTCATATCGATTTAGTAGAAATAAATCTGAATGATTTCCAAGATTCAAGTCAAATGCGAATATGAATCCAATAGAAGTTATCCTAGCTATATCAGTAATTTAGAGCCGCTAAATATTGCATACTATTTTTTTTTAGGAAAATGCAATTCTTTTGTTTTGTTTTGTTTTTTTTTTTTGAAATGTAGCAAATGGATCGACTTACGAGTTATTATTTAATTAATTTATTTATTTATTTATTTATTTATTTATTATTATTATTATTTGATATATCTGTCGTTGTATCTTTTCTTTAGTTAGATTATATTAAAATAAGTTCTCTCACAACGTGTTTGGTAGGCGCTAAGAATTAGGGGCAAATTACGAACGCGGAACACCCAGTTCGCGATCTAGCAGTTCAAATGTTCGTAAAAATCGGGGAATTCAAAATTAGCCCCTAATATGTAATTCTCGCAAGTTCGCGTGCTATTTGGTTCGTGCGAACACACGTTGTTCGCGAACAAACTATATTCGTGGTTTCTCGAACATAGTTAGAATCTAGCTCCGTTTGGATGCGTTGAGAATAAGATAGGAAGAAGAAAGAAGTGAAGAAATTTATTGAGAAGGGATAAATTTATTGGGAAGTGTGTAATTTTTGTGAAGAGTTTGGATGGTTAGAAATAAATTTATTGGTAAAAAATGGTTATTCCTTATTCCTTATTCCGAAAAGAAGCCATCCAAACGGAGCCCAAATATCTATAAAAAATTTAAAATTTTCCATCAGATCCTCTACACAACTTAAAACCTTGTTGTTAGTCAGCCAATAAAAAATTGATCAACTCGCTGAGACTATTCTGGATAATTTTTAATGCATCTTTTAGTCTATACTAAGGGTCGTTTGTTTGTGACTTAGTGAGTGCATTTTTAAGTCACCAAACACCTCTTACATAAGATGCCTTAAGGGTACATAACTTATTGCACCTAAAGAGGTTGCATAAGTTATGCATTGGTCTCTTTAATTTTTCTTCCAACAATATTCCTAAGATATAATTAATAATAATCTTTAATAATTAACAAATAATTAATAATAATTAATAAATAATAATAATTAAGTAATAATAATTATTACAAAATAATAATTCATAATAAAGATTAATTATTATAATTAATAATTAAATAATAAATAATAATAATAATAATAATTAACAATTAATATTAATTATTAATAATAACGGTTTAATAATAATTATTAATGACAAATAATTAATTAATAATAATTTTTAGCATTAATAATTAATTTGCAGTAATAATTAATAATAATTAGTATTTAATAATATGTAATTATTATTAATACATAATAATAATTAGGTCACAATGTATTATTAATACATAATATTAATTCAAATTAAAGGGCATTTTAGTTTTTTGAGACGAATATATATGCATGCATTAAGTTACTTATCTTTACTACACAACATACATTGCATAATACTACATAAACATTTATGCAACTTTTAGATGAACAAACGCACACTAAGGCCCCGTTTGGATCGTATGAGAATATGAGGAATAACTTTTTCCTAGACGTAAATTTATTATAAAGAATCCAAACTGATATCACCATTATTTGTTAGTATTTGGACCATACTTAGCACTCAAATAACACTCAAACCATTGAATTATTTGATAAATTGCAATGATTCTATAGGAATTGGCTCTACCGTCGTCTTTTCTCTTATTTTCAGATTTGTTGATGATTTTTGGTGGATTCTCAATGTTTAGATGAATTTGGAATTTAGCGTAAGCTAGACGACTCATTTCTAGCACTTGAACGTGATGTCCAAGCCACCATTCGGATCGAATGACTCATGCTCGGACCGAATGGGGCTTTGCTTGGACCAAAAGCTCAATCGTTGCATAAAATGAAGGATTTAGGAGAAGAAAATGACCAAATGGAATTAATAGCATTCAAGAGCTCGTCCTAAGCTTTCCAACGGTTTTTCAATCGCCTCAATCGGAGTCCGAATGAAGAAATTATGATCAAAATACAAACGGAGGCCAAAATCTAAATTTCACGCTTCCGCTCGGTCCGAGTGAACCACTGTTGGATTTCCTATCTTCTGCTCGGTCCGAGTGGATCCTTACTCGGTCCGAGCAGAGCACCGACAGAGCTCAAATGGCAAGTTTTTATGCGGAGAAATTGGATTTTTTGGCAAGTTTTCTTTCCTTAGTGCTCCAATTACCTTTCTATGTGCGTGGAGATCATTATAAATGCACCCCTAGGCCAGAAAGAAGGGGATCCAAGCCACCATACACGAAATTCCACCTCCTACCACGTTTTGGCAACCTTTCCACCCCGTTCTCGCGCCGAAAGGCGTGGGATTCCACCTCTTGCATCATAGCACGACCATGGCATCATCTTTGGAGCAATTCTAGGCGCGACGGCGACAGAATCAACCCAACCACGGCTCTGGACGTTCGGTATCTTGAGTTAGAAGCGATATTTGGTTTATTTCTTCCATTCTCTTGATATTTCGATTTGATGGAGCTTGTATCTTATTTTGTTTTCACGTTAGGCTAGATTTATTTTGTCTTAGGAGTAGGGAAGTAACTTAGGTTTCGATGTGTTGTGATTTGACTTAATATGATATGATATGTTTTGTTGATTTGTTTTGTTGAGAATTATATTAATTGCTTGATTTAATTACTCGGTTAAGTCTAATTAACTTCTAGATGTACGGCCGCATTTAGTTAAGTTCTAAAGTTAGGTTAATCAAGATAATTTAGATAAGTATTTGGGATAAATCGTAGATCCGAAAGGGGAGATTAGTTGACACCAAAAGTGTAACTTTTAGACAAGTCCAAAAAACCTTTAGATATCCTTATGAACTCCAACAAATAAGTTTATGTTGATTGAATTCTATACCAAAAGTTGTGAACCAATTAAGTTAATTAGGTTAGGTTGTGATTGAACCAGTGTCTAGTCCAACAAGTGAAAGCTGAGAATTAGAGTATCTAGGTTTGACCAACAAACCCTAGCACAAAGCATAAACTTTCATAAAGAGTCAAAACCATACACTTATACCATCTGTTCGGACCGAACATATTCTTGTTCGGACCGAACAGAGCGGCATATATGCTTGAAAAACACCGTTTGATGCACGAAAGTGATAAGTTATGTGTTTTAGAGTCTAAACCGAGGTGAAACTTGAACCCTAAGACTTCCTTTATATAAGGTTATAATTAGATAGCACCATCAAAATTATTGCATCAACTTCAGCATAGCGATTATTATTATCCTTATATATTTGATTGGTGACGTTAGCATATATAGGACTGTGGGGGTAATGATGACCGAATAAAGTTTACTAAATAGTAAGATTACAGGTTGATGTAAAATTGTAAATAGTATAAAGCTCGATTTTATTATTAAACAACTCTCTTAACAAAAGACACGGAGGCATGGAGCTGGGAAGTGAGATGGGCGCAACTTTTGATGTTAAAATTAGACGACAGTACTGTACATGCATTGTAAGCTTTACACAGTGCCATTAGAAATGAAATGTGTGTAGCGCAACACAGAGGATGTACGCAGCTTCCAACCGTCCGATCTATGATGAGTGTTTTGTGAATTATATCAGATTATATAAGGTCCGGAAAAATTTAACCGTCCGATCAGATTTAACGACTCGATGCTGCGCTATAAGATGTGTGACATTACATTTCAATTTTCTATGGCGGTTACCACTGGCGAAGCCAGCGCAGGGGCCACAGTGGGTCTGGCCCACCCTGCTTTTTGAATTTTTTAATACAAACTCCTACTTGGGCCCCCCAACTAAAATAAGAGCCACTGGCTAGTAGTCTTCTTCTTCTTCTCTTCGTCAGTCAAATTAGCTGTTAAAAATTTAACCATGATCCTTCTTTACACATCTAACGAGTTTCTCACTCCTTTAATTCTTCTAGTACCGTTTCAATATTTCATTTGAGGGTACTTTGTTCCAAGTTTCAGGGATGAGGGATTAAGTTATGTGAGTCGATCTTAATAGACTATTGGAAAAGTCTTGATCCCATGGTTTCTTTTGTTGCATCTTGCATGATATAAAAAGTTACTTTTATTTTCAATTTTGATGTATACAATCATATTCAATCGATCGGCCAAACAACTCGAAGTTTGATCTCGGCCTTCCCTATTACCAAATCCTGGCTTCGCCCCTGACGGTTACAGTGGTATACAAGAGGAGAGATTTTTGTTGGTGTATAATGGATGAAATTAAGGTCTTCAATTAATTATTATTGGTGCATGATGCATAAGACCACTTTTACATAATGAGCATACCTGTACCAAATCTATTTTAATTTTCTAAAAAGAAATCTTATTTAACTTATTTAATAGACATACTAGAAATCAAATTTTATAAGAAACCAGCTTGGTTTTTATTAGTACTATGTAATGAGTGATCTATATTATGTTCCTGGCAAATAAATTGTAGTTGTTGTTTTGTTTTCATAGGTTTCACTTCTGAAAGAAAAAAATAACTATTTTAAAAAGGTTGAAATTCTTAAAGACAATTTATGTAAAAGATCTCGTATGCAATAATTTTGGCCACAATGAGTTATGAAAATTCTGTAGAGGTAATATTTGTATAAGGATATTTGTACCTTGGAGAATCATACACACCCGCTGCTTTAAAAAACAAGAGAAACGAGATATGAGCTGTGAAATTACGATAAATGACACATTTACTATAAATGACACATTTACTATTTGATTTGATGAAGCATGCATGTACAATTTTGATTTCTAAGAATATAAGTTTTGTAATCAACATAACTAAAATCAAAATGTTTGGAAATTTAATTTTGTTTATGTGTATATGAATATAGTTTTCTTGACAGGAAGTTGAATCTAAACGGAAAACTTACTTTTATTTGAGCCGATAATCTCCTTTAAATTATGCATGTACAAAAAATAATATTATTTTTATTTTATTTCGATTTACTAGCTAGAGAAACTTGATAAATATGTTATTTCAAAATCAATGTTCCAGGACCACAGAAAGGTTGACACGGCGGCCTGGTACTTGGTATCCCGTCAGACCTTAGTAACTTTAATGGCATTAAAAAAAGAGATGGGCTAAAATCAGTCACGACTGACGGATGCAACCTCCGTCATGATCAAATTTTAATTTTCGTGATTCTAATAGTCGATCCGAACCGTTCAATATGTTCTCTATATTGAAATCTCATTGGAGATCAAATTTTACATTTTTCTAATTTTATTTACTATTTTTTAGAGATTTTTAAAAATCATAGTTATTGAAGGGTCAAGAATTGTTTAGATTAAGAATTTTGTAAAATATCAAACAAATACTAAAAAATTTCAGAAAAATAAAAAGTTTTGTCTCCAATGAGATTTCAATATGGGGAACACATTGAACAGTTCAGATCGACTGTTAGAATCACGAAAATTAAGATTTGATCGTAAATGATGGCTGCATCAGTCAGTCGTGGCTGATTTTTGCCCATCTCAAACTTAAAGAAATTGCAATTAGTCAATTTTTCCTTCACTCCCGGTCAACTTAAAATGTGATCCAAAAAAGTCCGAATTTGTTCGAACAATATTAGATCCAAAATCTAAATTAACTAGAAGTCATATATCAAAAAACAAAACTTAAAAATTTGACTACAGGACGATTAATACGCATTTGATTTGGTAGCAATCTGACCCAAATATTCCAACACGTGAGTTGACTGACTTGGAGTTGGAATTTTACATCAATCTAACATATCTTCACTTTCCTAGCTAAATATGTTAAAAATTAATGGGCTGATTGGATTAAGAAATACTAAATGAAGTTATTTTTTCCAATATAACTCTATCATAATTGTTGTTTAAACAAAGAAATAAAAAAGTACAGACTCGAGGAACTTTATTTTTATTTTTTATTTTTTTTGAAAGTTAACAGCCCGTAGGCTTTATTGCATACTTTCCAGATGGCGCATTGACTTGGATTGTTACGGGGCATCGACGCATGCGAAAAAAGCGACAAAATTGCCAAAAGCCAGATATCACAAAGATGTGAAATATGAAATATGAAATGTGAAAAGTGAAAACCCGTCATATCTTTTCTTCTTTTTACCAAGAACTGGATCGTAGTGTATAATTGGGGAATCAGATCCTGGCCGTTCAATCAGTCAGGACAAGCCGTGCATCGAATCTCGAGGCAAAACAGCCGCCAAGAGTACTGCTACGTGTCGCCATAGGAGTCGGTACAGTTGATGGCGGAAATCTAGCCACGCACGGTCAGTCGGTCACTCAGATCTCCATCACGTGACTTCTGCACTGTGGGACCCATCCGGTTGTGTTCGGTAGAGAGTAAAAAAAGATTAAAATTAAGGAGAACGAGCTGTAAATTTTTTTTTTTGCTGGTTGGGGCATTGAATAATCATCTGCAGGGCTGTTTTGGTTCAGCCTAGGAATTTTTTTATTCTTTACCTGTGCGGTGCATGGTCAGGAGGTTGTGCATGTGGAGGACTGTTTTGTTTAACTTTCTTTCCTTTTTCTGCCTTGGCCAGGCTGCTCTCTGGTGGTGGAGGACTCTTGCTGTCATTAGGTAAAACGGTAAATAAAAAGTTTAATAACAGTTACTGTATAGAGATATGACATTGTCATGCTAGATAATGCGATAGCATAGACAAAGTAAAGAGAAGTATAAACCTCTTGTATTCTGCTGTGTCTTGGTCTAAAAACAGTCTCTTCTTTGTAGCTGTTTGGACCCTATCAGTTGTTTCATAAGGAGGGAGACTGCTGTTGTACAGAAGGTACATAATTGAGGTAATTTTTTTTTTATGGAACTCAACAAATAAGTTGTTATGTGAAAAAGGATGGACCTTTTTTTGTGCGGTGAAGAGGCTGTGTGTACTGAGTCTGGAGTATTTTCTGCTGTTAGATGGACCGCTGCAGGAATAGCTGATGGTGTTGTGGGTTCATCCGGTTGGGAGTTAGGAGCAAAATCCGATTGGTTTGCTGGTCGATCAGGGCTGCACAAATTTGAAATTCTTTTATTATCTTTTAAGATCATTTAGTTATATAAGGCCGGTATGATGGCATTGAGTTATTTTACACCTAACACAGTAATAGCTACAGATAAAATTTGGGCAGTTAGATGATTAAGGAAAGACCTGAATGTACTGATATTGCCATGAGGGTTAAAAGGTTTAATTTAAGGGCATGCATATATTGACATCAAGGAAGCTTTTTTGTCTGGTGTTGTTTGTTCTGTTATAATGGTATGATAAAGCAGATACCTGGACAATGCTGTGTTTTGCCCACTTCCTGTGGCAGCCTGTACTGCTGGCTCGATTGCCAGGAGTGGTGAAGCATCTGGTGGCACTGCATCAACACGAACGATTGTGTTTCTCCGAATACCTGGATAATTTTGTACCTGTTTTGGAAGCACGATGAACTGGTAAGACTTGCCTATGATTTGTAGCAATTCCTTTGGAGCAATGACTTTTGTAGCATCACGTATTCTGACCATCTCATCAACATCTACGCCGGTCATTATCCTCGCTACCCTGCCTAGTGCTGTAAACTCTGCATTTCCGGTGTCATCCCGGACATTAAGGAGGAGCTTGTACCTGTGCATGGATGATGATAATCCGATGACTTTACATGTTTGGTGAATTTTTTATTCTTGTCCTGTGCACGGGTCCTGATATAGTTGTTGACTTTATAATATATGCATACTGTCTTTTACTGAAAAGAGTAATAAAGAGAAGTACCAATTTATGAAGTCAGTCTTGTGCATGTTACATCTTTCACAGAACTGGTCCTTTAATTTGCAGAGACATTTTTTGCATGCTTGGTAGTGACATTCGTATCTATTTTTGAGATCGGCAACGGTAACGATGCATTTATATAAGGTGTTCTGTGGATGAAAATTGTATATAACCACTTAGTATTTTTGACAGATAGGAAAAAATATAGCAAAAGGCAACATTTGATTGTTTGTTGGCAGTGAAAGTACTGTTGTGCTGTCATAATGGATTCCATGTTTGATAAGAATGTATATATGCTTACAGAATACGCATCAACATGTAAGGCTAGAAATTGCGAGATTGTTAGTGTCTGTGGTTCCGGTTCTTGAATCTGCTGTGCTGGGTTCACAATTGCTGTTCCATAGTATGGTGGTCCTTCTGTGTTGAGAACGATTGGTGGCAAACCATCTGGCAGGCTGGTAATAAGCTATGTTAAGCAAACAATAAATTTATGTATTGCTAATCGTTACTAAATTCATTACTTTTGGCGTTTTTTTGTACCTAGCAGCAAATTGTATGATTTCTGTAAGTGATCTGTCTATGTAGAACTTGGTACAGCTTACAGCTTTCAGACCATATACACCTATAAAATTAGGGTCAAAAAAATGTATGATCAGTGATGATAAGAATAGATATTTTTTTAGCGAGGGCATGTCAAGATATTCATGTCTGCTGTGCTTTCTGGAAACACCGAAAAAAAAGGAGTGTAGGAGACTTACGCTCCCAGTAATTGATTGCAATTGCAGTGCAGATTAGAATGACTGGTTCTTCTTTTGATTGTTCATGCAAGGCCATTGCATTAAAGTAGGGCAGGAACTGGCTCCATAATGTAACCTCAACCATATTTCCTCTGAGGAGAAAAATTTGTTTGTATCTATTAGTATGTAGGTTCTTATATGTGCCGCGTCCGTGAATACATTTGGTAGAATAAGGAAAGAAAGGTTACGAAACAAAATGGACAGAGTTATTAGAAATGCAGGAATAAACCTGTCTCTAACTGTACCTTTCATCTGCTAGATACATGATTTGGTAAGGCTTGCCATATTTTGTTTCCTTCAGAGAACTAAAGCCAGCTATTCTCCCAATGATATCTAGCAGAATATCGCATGTTAGAATGAGGTAGTGTTGATAGACAGCAGCAATCAATAAGGGGACTATTTTGGTACTCTACCGTATGTGTACAGGACCAGGCCAGAGGCAAAAAGAAAGGGACTGAGTTTGGTTAGCTGTGGATAGTGAATGCAGGAGCATTACCTATTACTTTATCGGTACTCTTGATCTCACTTCCTATGGCATCAAGGCGTTCAAATTTAAAGTACTGCATTGGAATTCGAAGACTTGAAGATGCTAATGGTGTGATTGTAGTTTGTCCTGTTAAGTATATGATATGCTTTCCGTCGACAACATGGTATTTTTGGGGAGCATCTGCAACAGAAAAGTGAGCTATCTCGCAGATGCGCCCTTCCTCGATTAGTCTAGCGAGGCGCTGGTAATGTTCCTTTGGCACCCTGGCTTCTATGACACCGCCCTATATAAATTAGAAGGAAATTGAATAGCATGAGATAAGAAAATTGAACAAATAACATTCTGCTATAAAGAATGGAAAATACACAAAGGATAGGATAGAACATGGATCATACATGTGCATCAAGAAGTACAGTTCCATAATACCAGATGAGTGCGCTATCCGGTGGCGATGCTGCCCAGACCCTAACAATTCTGACCTGGATTCTGACCGAATGAGGTCTTTCTGGTAAATCAGAGATCTTGACCAGATCTAATGTGTTCATCTGTATATCATAAAGGGAGAAATAATTAATATATAAATACTTGGTATAGCATGAAAAGATAAAGGAACAGTAAATCACAAGTACAGCGAAAACATAAATTGTACATTGAATTGGCTACATTGGCCAAAAAATGTATGGTTACAGATCAATATATATACACTACATGTGAAATATCCTTTTAGGGCTGGTAGGCTAACTATATTGGCACACCTGTATTTCCAAAAAAGCACGGTATATACAGGTATACATGACTCGATAGTCCTGGACCAAAAGATGGAAGTCTAAAAAAAATGCTGAAGCATGGTACAGAGAATAACCTATTTGTGAATATATTTCTTTATAGACAACATTTTTAGTGTAGCCTTTGTAGTTATTGGATAGATTTGGAATCAGGATGCGTAATCCATCTGAGGTAGTTGTCCGCGACAACGCAACATAGAGCTGGCCATGTGCAAATACTGGCTCAGAAAGATAAACACCGACTCTATTCAGTGATTGGCCCTGACTTTTATTTATTGTCATTGCATAACAAACACGAACCGGAAATTGCTTTCTTCTAAGATTAAACGGTAATGTATCATCTTTATGGATGAAAACGATCCTAGGTATGTAAACCTCTTGCCCTATAACACTACCAGTGATCACGCGAGCTTTCAAAAATTTTGATGAAGTCTGGGTGATGACCATCATGGTTCCATTACAAAGACCGTTTGGTTGATCGATATTACGCAGTAGTATGACCGGTACCCCTATTTTCAGATCCAAACAATGCGGAGGAAGACTACCATGGGTAATGTTATGCAAGTATTCATCTGGATAGTTAGCACGCAGTTCACCATCAATAACATCTTTACCAGCAGCTGTATCTGCACTGTAGTATCGAAACAACTCTCCTGGGAGCTGGGACATAATCTTTTCATTCAACGAATCAACCATAGAATTTTTCGGCGCTAATATCGCTCGCTCGCGGAGGTAGTCATCATAGACATGTGAATTGTAGAGATCTCCATAGAGTGCTGCTATTATCGCTTCCTGTCCATCACCATCATGTGGTATAAGGAACTCATCAGGTATTTTGATCCACTCTGCTTCAGCAGCTCCATCAAGAGATAGAGCAGGGATTTCACCGTTACCTACGGCAAGTAACCAAGAAGCAAAGTGTGCGATTCTTGCTGTTTCTGTTGGATTGTTTTCAGATTGTCTAAGGCGCATGTTTTGAGTGAGCTGCAAGACTGTGAATCTATCCCATAAGTAAGAATGGACAATAGATGCTGCTATCGTGTCATATCTAGATCCATGCGTGACAACTGGCAGGGTCTGTCTGAAATCTCCACCCAAAACTACTGTCATACCACCAAATGGAACATGTCCTAGTGCGGGATCTCTAGAACTAAATAGATCTCTCATTGTTCTGTCCAGTGCCTCAAAACACAGCTTGTTACTCATCGGTGCTTCATCCCATATAATAAGAGAAGTACTGCATATCAACCTTGCTAGTTGGCTGTTTTTTTTAATGTCACATGTGGAATGGTTGGTTAATTCAATCGGTATTTTGAACCGAGAGTATGCAGTAACCCCTCCCTGCAAAAGAAGTGATGATAAACCAGATGATGCAACTGTAAGGACTATCTTTCCTTCTGATCTAAGCTTAGCAGTAAGTGCAGACCATAGGTAAGTTTTTCCTGTTCCGCCTGGTCCATAAACAAAGAATTGCTTGCCATGTCTATTCTGGACAGAGGTAATAATTTTGCCAAGAATGTTTTTCTGTTCATCATTAAGGCCAGAGAGCAAGACAGGAACTTGCTCTCGGAGCTGAATAGTGTTATAGGATAGTTGCTGGGCCAGCAACGTACTGTTTCCTTGATATATCCTTTCTTCTGTTGGCTGAGGAAGTTTGACAGATTGCAATGAATAGCCACGGCTAATCAGCATATCTTCAAGGCTATATAGAATGTGATCTTTCAATATGGCATCACTACAGTTAAACTGAGGCGTTCTATACTGGGATCTAATGCTATACAGAATGTCGTCTCCCATGAGCTTCCAACATGCATCCCAGAGATAGATAACATTTGTAACTTCGGAATACAGCAGAATATCAACAAAGAGCTTGCGTAACTGCTGGCTAGAAGCCACAGCAGCTGCCTCTTGCAGTGTGTATAGCCATTCATTATCATTATCAAGCAACCCCAGGGCATCGCAAGCCTGCTTAAAGGTTGGATGCACAATACCATTGATGGTTCTGATTTCTTCAAATGATGTAGGGCCACGAACTATGTTGAGCAACATACGCAGATAGTACAGCTCACCAGCACTCGCATGCACAAACAGGATCCTAGCCAAGCGCTTTCTGTTTTGTTTTCGCCTAGCCCATGATTTTTCATCCTGTTTCCATGTGAACTTTGTCGGTATCTCAATATATGTGAGCTGTCTAGCAAGGTTGTCTATTTTGTTAAGTTCAAGCCAAGCCATTAACTTGGTGAATCCAAAAGAATCACTTGCTGCTATGTCATCAAGCTCTTGAAAATCAGTAAAGACAATATTGTTCTGAAAAGGTAAATGAACTGGGAGCCTCTCAACACTTGGATAGCTATAATGAATGTCATATGAAAAAATACGCCAGACCGACTCATGAGGCGTTAGATATCTGCAATCAAGATAGTGGCGTATCTCATCTGTGGCTGCTTGTGCTGTCTGTTGCTGGCTAGATGATACCGATGCAGAACCCGAACCAGATTGCATACCAATCATTGCACGGTCATGTCCCTTCGAAAGATACTTGAAAAGATATTTGACCATGGAAGAAGAATGACAGCGCTCGACATTGATATGTGCATCATATCTTATCAACATTTTAATATTGTATGGAACAACATAGCGATTATCAAGCAAGCATCCATTTCTTTCTGCTGTAACACCAAGGTCTCTTCTTTTATACTGCACAAATTCATCATGTGTAAGGACTGTTGATGGAGCAAATTCTTTGGGGAAATATTTTTTGCATTTGCCATCTTGCATACACGGTGAGGTAGGTCGAGACATGCCACTTGGTCCATGAAGCATGAACCGTGAGACAACCGCATAACCTTCTGGGTCGATTACTGGGTCAGGAAGTTCGGCTGAGATAACAGAATCGATACCTGATGGACTGGAAAGGGCCGTTCGATCAGCTAACCAGACCACAATATGAACATGAGGAAGACCCCGTTTCTGGAACTCAACCGTATATATTACTACAATGGGAAAAAGTGATGGCACAAAAAAAGACAGAAGGGTAAGCAAGGCTATCGATGGATATATAAGGAAGCTGGACAACAAATAGGAATGAAGAATAAGCCAAAAGGATAAGAAAGATAGGTACTGACATGCAGCAATACGACCAAAGCAACTACGATCTTTAATATCTTTAATCATTTCATCGAGCTTCATCTTGAAAACTCTACAGACCAGATCTGGTCTATCACTTGGCTGCTGTGTTCCCATGAGATTTCTTCTTACCTCAGCCCATGCAGGGTTGCAAGTGAAAGTGATAAAGAGATGTGGTGGTCCCAGTAATCTACAAACTGCAAGGGCGTCTTGGTAATTCTGAAAAAGATACCGTGGACCGCCCACAAAAGATCTAGGAAGGATAAAGCGTTTGCCTATTTGATGGCCAAACATATCACCTTGCAACACTGCAGTTCTTATATTGTCCATGGTGTCCACTCTGAGACTATCCTGATGGTGATAAAGATAACTTAGGCGGGCATCTTCAATGCACGCATACATGTCAACACATATCTGCTGAAAAAGCCTACCACACTTAAAAAGTGTGAGTCCTTCATCAGCGCGAACATGTAGCCTATAACGGTAATACTCCAACATCGTAACATGAGGTCGTTGGACATTCGATGAACTGGCAGCTGATGTGTCATATTCTATATCCTCTGTATAACTATCCTCACCCCTTGTATGGATGAGGGGATACTGCAGTGCAAAATACTTCCTGTGCAGAGGATTGACGCGCTCTAGATGACCACCTCGAGACTGAATAACAATGTCTCTTCTTGAATGGCTTTCGTCAAAGTCACCAACGACCAATCCAACAACTTCATCCGCAGCAGGCGCAGAGTACTGCACGCCTTGTTGATGCCGCAACGATGAAATTCGAATCTGGAAGTCATCATTTAGTTGAGGACCTATACGTTCTCGGATAGTTCTAAAGCCCTGTGCAATAGGGTTGTACTGGTTAAGCATATCTATGAGCTGCCTCACTATATGCTCGCGCGGTCCTGTAGTAAGAGAATCACCGGGAAACGCTGCAGCTCTATTCTGAGCTTCATTTGCTGTATCATAGAAATAGAGCTGAGCATATGATGGTCGCTGGCCTTCGGGAGGCACCAAGGACCCTATTCGGTGACAAACCTGGCCAGAAACACGAAACACATAGGGACCTGTACTTCTATTGATTTGCTGATCTATCCGAACACCCATTGAGGTAAAGGCAAACATAGAATTATATGTTCGGATAGCCGCAAGGAAATGCACAGAGTCAGGACCATTTGATGGATCAAGCAACGAAGATAACGGTTCAGGAGGGTCTTCTATAGATGGAAGCGAGACTCTGCCGCTGCGACAACAAAGATTATACGCTGGTGCACCATTTTCAGTCAAAGAACTTGACCTTTCTTGATACCAAAACAGTGCATGACAATGAGAACAAACTTGGTCAGGGTCGCCAAAATCAAGAAGGATAGGCTTGGGCCCTGCAGGATAGCAGCATAGAAAGCGATGAAAAAGGAGGAACAAAACAAATAAGGAAAAGACCCAAATATGGGCCACAGAGGGGAAGGGAAAAAATTTTAAGGAAGCGCATGCATACAAAAACAGACCTAAATAAGAGCTATATCTTTCGGAAAGGTTAACCGGTGGCGATGTTTCGGATGGAGGAACAGAATTGATAGAGGGACCTGCGCCGTTTGAAATAAGGAAAGCTCTGGATCGTGGACCAAAAGAGCGAGCACGCGATTGTGCGCTATGACCTATTAGGTACGGGAAAAAAATAAATGGGAAAGTAAATAAATAAAAATGAGGCAAGGGCAAAAATTGCTCGATCTGAACAGCAAAGCAGGGAAAATGAGCTAGGAGAATGGTCTAAGACAGGAAATCTGATAATAGGAACACTGCAGAAGAGCCTAAGGAAGGAAACATAGAAGCACAGCAAGGCATGAAACTATAACGATGGAAACATAGAAGTACAGCAAGGCATGAAACTGTAACGAACCATTGTTACGCAAGGCAGAAACAATGCTGTCAGGAGATGGCGCTGCAGCACTATCTGATGGGCGAGGTCTTTTTCTGCGCGGCATCGACAACGGAAATATAGATACAAAACAGGAAGCAGAATGTTCGCTAGAGAACAAAGGAAATAAAAAGGAAAGGGCTAAGTACATCAAAGTTAGGGACGACAACAAACACACGCAGGAAAAAAAAAAGCTAAAAAAAAATTTTGGTCGAATTTTATCTGTACTATGCAGAAAACACCACCAAACCTACACCAGCCATGAAGTAACGCAAGAAAGAAAAGAGACACAGTAAGTAATACGCAAGACTACAGATCGTTGTAGAACCAATAGGAACAGGCATAGCATAGCAGAAGAAAGCGCAATGCGGTAAACGAACATGTACGGAACCAGTTTATCGCAAGGCAACAACACACTAAAGACGAACACGTAGCAGGCCAATGCAAGCACGTAATATATAGAGCAGCAAAAGAAAATGCAAGACATATATAGTATAGCAAGCACTGACAATAACACAAAAAAAAACCGAGGGAAAGTAAAGATCATACCTTCTACAGAGACCAGAAAACAGGAAGGGTAAGAATGGCATTCATGCATCGCAGACAGGTTGCACCAAGATCGATCACAAACCAGAAAAGCATAAGCATAGACAGCGGCCAAAATACCGGGACAGAAAAGAATAAGAAGATAAAATCAGGTACTGTAAAATGCGTATGATGTACTAAAATTGCAGGTGATGTAAGTAAAAAGACTAAACTAACCAAGGTAAAATTATAGGCAGACATTTGACCTAAACGGTAAGGTAATGACTCAATACTAAAAAAGTAACAGCACATGCAATGTGTAAGAAACATTGACACAAAAAGTATACATACAGATGAAGAACCATGCAGTAATTCCACAGAACATAAGCAATTAATTTCTGAATACACCTGGAAGCATTGCAAAGGCAAGGTACAAAGCAATGAAGGTAAGCAACGAAATCAGGAACCTTATTTTTTAGAACAAAGAACCAAAAAGCATAGGCAAATATTATCATCTGGGCAGCATAGACAATCACCAGATAAGCGAAATGAATTTCTGAGAGCAAAATAAAAAAGGGTAAACAGAACACAATACTCAGCCAAATCAAATACAGAAGGGCAAGACCTGAAAAATTACCAGTACAGGATAGGCAGGAAACAGTTGACAGCAAGAGAAACCAAACCTATCTTCCAGGCAATCAGGCAAACTAACAGCGATCGGCGAAGAGAACCTGCAAATTAAAAAAGAAAATCATCAAGCACGAACAAAATAAACAGGATCCAACAAAGCAGGAGGAAAATATAAGGCAAGAGATGAAAAGAACACAGCAATTCTACAGAAGAAAACCAACAGTAGAAAGCAAAGGCTGCAGCCTGAACAGGCAAGAACAACACCAAACAAACAAAGGAACGGAGCAATACTACCCCAGAAGTGCAGCACAAACACGCGGCGCAGGCAGGAACATAAGAATAGATAAAGGAAGCAAAACAAATAGAAGAGAAAGCAGCGCATACCAAAGAGACAGAGAAGAACAGCAAGCAGGCTGGAACAGAAGAGGATGGATGCGGAGACTGCGGCAGGTAAAGACCATGGTACTCCCAGAAAAGGAGAAAGCGCAGAACAGTTCTCCGTACAAACTGCAATCAGCAACAGGAACGGAAGAGGCATGGGCCGCGCGGAAAGAAAAGGCAAGACAGATCGAGTGAGAAGCAACGGAGCGGAGAATCGCGAAACCAAACCCAACCAACCGATCCATACACGTACCTGCGCCAGAAAAGCTCCTTAAACCACAGAAAAACGACCACAGAAAATCAGGAAAAGGCAGACCAATCCATCGGAAGCCCACGCGCAGAACTACTTGGCCAACAACTCAGCACAGCAAAACGATCTGAGTGGCACAACACATCCCACAACAGTCACACACAGGCGCGATCTGCGCCAGCTCGCCCCCAGGCGACGCCCATAAAGGGGAAAAAAAAGGCCAGTACGGAGCAAGAATCGTATGGCTCAGATGAAACATAGCAGCAGGGAACGGACGGAGAGGATTAGAAGCCAGGCTACAGTTTTTCCTCAACTTGAAATTGAGATACTTATAATTAAGTAGTTAAACCTCTTTAATTCACATCTCGTAAGTCATAGGTATAAAAAGTAGAAGATTAAGTGAGGATATAAAAATATTACATAATTGTTAATTATATAATGACCAAACTATTCTTCATTTCTTTTCCTATTGTCAAAAAATGAGAGTATGTAAAGAAAAGAAATAAGTATGAGACCCACAATTTAAAGACTTATTCCATGAATTAAGTTTACTCCACCTATCCAGGAAGAGTAATTTACTCCTCTAATTTTGGTCCTTACTCCATTTTACTTTTCATTTTTTACTCTACGTTTGGGAGATTAAAAATAGAATAAGATTATTCCTCGTTTAATCCTAAAGCAAACACAGCCCAAGAGTTTTGCCCTTTACGGACTACGGAGCCTTCAAAACGCTTCCTGTTATGAGTTTCCGACTGGTGGGCCCGATAGTTCTTTTTAACAATTTTAGCTTGAATTAGTTTAATGTATGAATAATTTTATGTTTAGGACGGAATATAAATGTCAAAAATCATATTAGCTATGGCGGGACGATCGGTTTAATAAGATATTAAATGCGTTATTACTTAATTCGTATCAATTTTCAATGATCTAGAATCTTACGTTTTTGTTTGATATTCTTTGTAATATTGAAAAATAGTTTTAAAATAATATGATTTTTTGCGAGGTAGATTAAAATCAATCACGACTGATGGATGAGACTGTCAGTTACGATAAAATCTCAATTTTCGAGATTCTAATCGTCGATCTGAGCCGTTCAATGTATTCTCCATATTGAAATCTCGTTGGAAACCAAATTTTTCATTTTTCTAAAATTCTTTACTATTTTTTTTGTATTTTACAAAATTCTTAATCTAAATAATTCTGAACCTTCATTAACAATGATTTTTAAAAATAAAAAAATAGTAAAAAAGTTGAGAAAAATGTAAAATTTGGTCTCCAGTTTGATTTCAATATGGAGAACACATTGAACGGTTCGGACTAGTTATTAGAACGCCAAAAGTTGAGATATAATCGCGGCTGACGGGTTCATCCGTCAGTTATTGCTGATTTTAGTCTACCTCATTATTTGCATGTCAAATGAAAGTCGTTTAAAAAAAATTTAAACAAAAATTTAATATTTAAAAATTAGTGAAATTTTAGTATTCAATAAATATTGTAATACGAAAAATTATATTTTGATCGACCCTCGAACATGGAAAAGTTTTAATTTTGTTTGATAGTTTTTCAAAAATAACTCCTTGCAATTGTTCTTTCAGCACGTCGCTGTTAAGCAAAGAATACAGTTATTTCCCAACAAAAAAATTAAGAAAATAAAATAAATATTTGTTAAACAACTTGAGCCGACTAAGTCGTAAATTTTATACGATTTTAAATAATTTGTTATATCTTCCTGCATAATGAAAGCATTGTTTCTATTTTATTTGATAATAATCATTATTTCAATTTTTGGGATTGGATTTATATCACAGTTGGTGATCACAATCGTGCAGCATAAATTTAAAAAAAAAACCCACAATCGTGCAACAAAATTTTATACTTTTAATTCAAAAGAAAAAAATATACTTTTATTTATTTGCTTCCTACGCGTGTCAAATTAAATACGATATACGAATGTTGGAAAATGTGCGGAGAGTCGGAGACACGGTTCATAGTGGAGTGGAAATGATTGGTCGGTTTGGATCCATGTAAAAGGAGCTGGCCTCACGTGGAAGAGAGTACTGGCTGAGTCGTTGCTGTCTGATACGTCTATCCTTGCTGACTCACTCAGACCCCATCACATAAATGCCAGGTCTTTTGTTTAGTTGTAGTTTTTCTGTGCCACTCTCCCTGTAGTTATCTGTGTTGCTTTTACCCGGGTAAGATCATATATGTGGGATGTTGAGAGATAAAGGTCATCGCTAAAAATATATAGAAAGGATCGTATGTTGATCATATATTTTTTTTAACAACTGTGACAACTGATAGAATAATAACTGTAACTTAAATAATGTAATTCTGTATTACCATTTTATATTTTTGATATGTTGTGTATCAAATTTGATGTAATTTAAAAATTATTTGTTATTGAGCTGGATTGTTCGGTTAAGTGGTTACATTCTATTTCATTAATTAAGTGGTCCTTGGTTCAAATCAAGAAAATGACATTTATTTTGATTTTTTGATCATACCAACTTAAAAAAGAAAAGAGAATTATTTATCATCGAAAAAGTATTGATAAAATTGAACTGTTAATTTTATCAAGTTACATTATTTGCATGTCGATACTAAAGTATTGATTTCGTTGAATCTAATTACATGAGAATTTCAATTAAATACACCAAATTCGTTCATTTTGGCAGCAAATCTTCTAACAAAATGAAATGAAATGAAATCCCATATTACAAAAAAAAAAAAGAGATTTCGATGAGGGCCTTAATTTGGTGTCCGTATTGGTGCCGGATTTAGTTCAGACGTGAACCGTACGTGTTTATAACTAGGTTTGGCAAATGTGCCAAACGCACACGGAATAGACGCATTCCGTTTTCGTGCCGTTTCAGAAATGGAACCAAAAATACCATTTCGTTTCCGTTTCGTTTTCGAAACGGCAGAGAAAATTGGTGCCATATTCCGTTTCGTTTCTATTTTCCATTATAATTCCTTATTTATGTGTTATATTTCGGTAAAACGGTATAATTATCTGTTTCGTTTTCGTTTCATTTTTTGAAATGGCAAAGAAATTGGTGCCACATTCCGTTTCACTTCTGAAAACGGAACGGCACCCCGTTTTTTTATTCCGTTTTGACAGGCCTATTTATAACTGCTGGCGGCCTTGTTTATAGCGAGTTTTCTGCCCCGAAACAACCCAAAGGTCCCAGACTATAGTGGTCTGGCTCCTTGGATGCCATTGCCAGCTGACATGATGCGCTATCACTCTTTTCCTCTATGCAATTTTATAGCTTATGCAATAAAAAAAAGAAAAAAAATTATAGTTTGTCGCCACCATCATAAATTTTCTTTTTTGCCCAAAAAATCTTAATAGATTGGTAAAAGATAGTGAGCTATTTTAGTTTAATATCAAAAGTTTCACATGGACTTATGAATAAATTAAACTGATATGCTTGAATATTTCCTCTTTGCTATCCTTACGTATACATTACTATAAGACGATGACTATGGTGTATAATGATTTAGGTCTTGTATGTATCACAAGATGATTCGTCAAATTTATTTCTAAGCAATAAATCAAGTTTAACTATTTCAATCTTTATATTGAAATGTCATTCATAACAAATGTTATATATTTTAAACAATAATTACTAAATTTATTCGATTTTTTTTTACGATTATCGTATATGATATATTTTACTATTAGTTTGCATCTAAAAAAAGTAAAATTTTTTAAATCTAAAAAATAATAATATTTTAAAATATAAATTTGATTTGTTATGAGATTTCAATATATAAATTCAATTGGTTGAATTAAAATTTTCTTTTTAAAATGCAACTAGATGAGAATGCTAAAGCCGAAAATGAAAGACGTTACACATTCTTTAGCTAAAGTTTTGAGTTGAAAATTTCTCCGGTACTGGATGTCCGGTGTCCAGTCCTTAATTCATCGAAATTCAAAAATCAGTGATGCAAATTAATCATAACGTACCATTAAATTTCCCCATCTCTTGATTTTATATTGATCATCGAATGAACTATGTTTACTCGAATGCATTGCTTTTGAGATAAAAACAAGAACAACGATTCAACTATTTAGATTTTAGATTTGAACTTAGAATGCAAAACATAATTCTCGCGATGAAATGCTAAAGTTAATCCCTTGTTGTATTTTGATTCACTCCGAAATACAATTTTACACAGGAACACAGGAGCGGAGCTCAAGTTAGCCTAAAGTGGGCATCGTTGGCCCAATATTATGAAATACTCCGTACAAGTTTAAAAATTATGTGTTAAGTCTCTACAAAATTTTAGAAAAAAAAATAAAAATCTCATGAATATTGCCCGCCTAAAAAATCTTAAAAATTCCTGGCTCCATCCCTGATTTTTCAGTCATCATTAATAGGACAGTGTAGATAGAAACAACAATTTATTAAAGTTACGTCACATGAGGGACTATGAGCGATGCTTCATTGAGGAAATGAGATCTGCTGCCGCGCGACACCGCGTGTCGCTCGGTATGCTGGCCGTCTGATTAAGATCCAATGGACAAGGGAGCTCCGTGCATGTAATCTAGATTGATAGACCCGTAAAAAATGAACCATCCGATCAAGATCAGACGGCTCGTAGTGCGCTACATGCTGTGTCGCGCAACAGCAGAGTCGGATTGTTCATTGAGTAGTTCAACCATCGATCAAATTATTTCTCCTGCATATTATGTCACGAAACATAAAGGCCCCATAAGGAAAAAAAAATATCAGCGAAAATCACTCGTCCGATTCGATGGTATCTAATCATATATGGATGTTTTAGCGAGAACATTGACAAAGGACAAACTAGTTGCGAGATGCCATTAGGCAATATATGAGATTTTAAGAAAACAATGATTACATGTTAATCATGGATTGGAAGCCTTCAAAATTGATGTTGATGTTCTACAATGATATCATGTATGACCACTTTTTTGTGACTCTTTTATTTGTTTGAGAATTTTAAAAAATAAAAATATTTATATGTAGCCACCAATGAGCACGCTTGGATTGGGTCAAGACTATGAATAATAAGGGAGTAAAATGGGCCATAGTAATAACTTTAATTAAAGATATCTTGACCCATCTTATCTTAAAAAAACTTTAATTAAAGAAACTAATAATGCAGTCATACTCATAACATGATTAAAGAAAGATTTGGGTCTTTTTCTTCTTAATTTTCATTCTTTTGAACAAAATGACTCTTCCAAAGGAATTTTTTTTTGTCAATCTTATCTTATCTTGTCTTGTTTTGATCATGTAGGTCAACAGATTCCTCTTGAACTTCTCAGGCAAGGCAGAGTTCCAAACGATCAGTTAGGACACGATGACAGATATTAGTAGTGATACACTAAAATAATTTTTTATTATTAATGAAGGCACATATAGGTCTCCGATATTGGATTTTTTTTTCTTAAACGGCTATAGCCTAAAAGAAATCTCAACGAACGGCTATGGATAGACTGATATTTACATAAACAGCCAAGGCGTAGTGTGCTCATACGCACAAAGTTTTCGTGAAAAAAGACGCGAGGGCATCCTGCGTCTTACCTTTTAAAAAAAAATTTGTTGCGCACTTGTTCTACTTAAGCCCTCTCCTTAATAGCTACGCAATAAAAAAAAAAAGACAAAAGGCCAATTTATGCCTTGCATTGCTCAATTTCTTGAACCATATATCGGCTCTTTTAAACCTTATAAGCGCTACCACCAAAAGTAAATAAAGTTCAAACTTAAACACATATACAAGAATTTTGATAATTTTGAAGTAACAGTATTCTAAATTAGTTTTTTTTTTCTGAAATGGCACGACATGAGCATGTTGGTATGACATGCACGCGTGTTGGCAGGATATGTTTACTTAATTAACATGACACATGCGTGTTGACGTGTCGTGTCAAAGTCACATCTTGTTGAAGACTTTTGAATATTTTTAACACGACACGAGTTGACACGTGACAAGACACGATATGATATGTGACACAAGTAGAATTAACATTTATTTATATTTTTAGTATATTTAGTAATTTATTAAATAAAATGAGTTCATGTTATAAATCTAATAATACTTATTCATAATGTATCTTAATAAATCATTAGTTTTCAAATAATATATAAAAATATAAAACACTTTGCTATAATAATTAACATTTTTTCGTATTTTAAATAGTTTTTTAATGATTTTTAATTAAAATATTAAAATAATTTCTAACACATTTAACACATCATATATCAGATAAACCTTTGCCTTGCCAGTTGGCTTTCCAAGAATAGCCTTGCCACCTAAAATGGTAGAGGACAAAAACACGGTGAGATTAGTATGCCTTAATTTATGAGAGAGAAAAAAATTTATGAAGCTATTTAGAAATGACTTTAATTGTGAATTCAAAATTGAAATTACTTGAAACAATGGTGTAACATGATACATAAAAAAATTCAGCATTTATTTTGGACATAACTGATAGTAGGTAAAAATAATTCACTTGTATCATTGATTTTTCCCACAAAATAACGTAAACATAAAATTGAAAGATTAAATACAAAAAAATTATTAATTTTATGTACCTCTTGGCATGCCCGTTCAATGGTTTTACATTTTGAATTGCAATGCCCTTCTACACCTTGTTCTACCAACTGAAATAACAATAAAAAAAAACATCAAGTTATATTTTCTATAATACAAAGAAAAAGGAAGGACTCAGAATAGGAACATAATAAGGTCATGTTTTTCATTAATTTATAAATTAGTCAAAAATTCTGACGCTAACCAATCCATAACAGTGCAAAAACTACAAAATTGCACTGGTACCTATTGACATGTAGCAGTGCAAAAACTTTATCTAACCCCTATTTTACTCCTAATATCACATTACACATTTTCCAAAACATCCCAGCCCTAAACGGCTAAACCCCAAAAATAAAACCACTTAAAGATAACTTTTTATACACAATAGAGCAATTATTACCCAGACAACCAACTAAAACAAAATACCAGAAACTACTAATATATTATGCATCCAGATGATCTTGCTCCAAGCGTACCAGTGGCGAGTCCAAATGAGTCCCTAATTGCTTCACCTTGATAGAAACAGAAATTACTAAAACAAAATACCAAAAACTACTAAATTACCTTGGCATTCTCTGAATGAGCCCTTCTCCAAAATGGTTGAAAGCAATTGTTACTTGCATCGCCTTATCCTTCACATATGAATCACTATGACCCAATAACATCACCCTATTGATTGCAGCCAATGAGTCCCTAATTGCTTCACCTTGATAGAAACAGAAATTTTAGTCCTTGTTGAAAGAGCCAATGGTACAAGTGTATTACTTAACCAATTTCAATGATACACCTATATGCATTAAGCAAAATCAAGGAGAATATATAGATCCGAACATAAAATGGAAAAAGTAAAGGGTAAAAAGAGGCAAACCTCAATATAATAAATTAATAATACAATAAAGAAGGCCAATTTTTGTAGCACTTGGACCAAATAACCACCCACCAATTAATTGCTAAAAGCCTAAAACAAAGGTCAATAACTCAAAACAGAAACAATCGACAAAAAATATGAGCCGATTTCAATGTACAATCGACAAATAGGCATACCTGAGAACAAAGTTAAAATTATGGAGAATGGAAAGCATCTTTCTTTAAAGTAGTTCTGTGGCAAAAAATGAAAGGCGCAAAGCTAACATCGACAAAAAATTATAAAATTTTGTAATAAAATTGTGGGATTGATGAACCTCAGAAGAAGTAGAAAGAAAGAAAGAAAGTAGCTTAAATTAGTTACTTTCAATCGACGTTGGTGATGGCGGCCTCATACCGATGACCTACTGGGCATTGTAGAGCGAGTCGGCGACGATCTTTCTCCGCCAACTTGCAATCATCGTCGTTGAAATGTGTTGAGATTAGAAGAGATAGAGAGAGGAGTGGTACGAGATTGGTACATAGATCAGTGAAGAGGGGAGATGGAATTTTTGGTTTCTGTTTTTCGCACCCAGGGGTTCCGCACGGGACACAGAGAAAGAAAAATGAAAGTTATTTTTGGTGGGGTGCATACAGCCCCGATTTTCATTTTCCCTTTTATTAGTCAAATGTTAACAATTTACAAACCAACCCTATAAAGTATTATTATTACACAAATGACATAAAGGAAAGCTAAATGGGCTAAATGAGAAGGGACCCAGCAAACTCCTCCTCCCGACTCATGGAGCGCATCGATCAACTAAACCCGCCTTCTCACAACAAGCTTCAAGCTTCAAAGACGGTACCGGCTTCGTCAACATATCCGACCCATTCTCACTTGTGTGGATCTTCTCCAACACCAATTTCTTCTTCTCAAGCACATCGCGGATCCAATGATACCTCAAATCTATATGCTTGGACTTAGAGTGAAATGTCGGATTCTTGCTCAAATGAATTGCACTTTGACTATCACAAAATAACACATACCTTTCTTGCCGAACGCCTAGCTCATGCAAGAACTTCTTCAACCAAATTACCTCCTTGCATGCCTCCGTAATGGCTATGTACTCGGCCTCGGTAGTGGAGAGTGCAATGCATTTTTTCAACTTAGATTGCCATGACACGGCTCCATTTCCAAAACACATCAAATAACCGAATGTAGACTTCCTCGAGTCTATGTCACCGGTCCAATCGGCATCCGTATATGCCACTAAGGTTGGGTTCTTGCCACCAAAACAAAGACAACAGTTGGTTGTACCCCTCAAATACTGAAGTATCCACTTGACGGCATTCCAATGCTCTTTGCCGGGGTTAGAAAGAAAACGACTTACCACACCAACCGCTTGAGCAATATCCGGTCTTGTGCACACCATAGCATACATCAAAGAGCCAACAACCGATGCATATGGTACATCTCTCATCTCCTCCTTCTCCTTGCCACTCTTAGGACAACCATTACGTGACAACCTAAAATGGTTAGCAAGAGGAGAGGGAACCGATTTACACTTGCTCATGTTGAATCTTTCAAGTACCTTCTCAATGTACTTCTCTTGTGACAACCAAAGTTTGTGTGCTCCACGATCTCTAGTGATTTTCATGCCAAGAATTTGCTTTGCCGAACCCAAGTCTTTCATGGCAAATTCTTTTCCAAGACTCTCTTTCAACTCTTTGATCTTTTCTAGATCCCTTCCAACGACCAACATGTCGTCAACATAGAGCAAGAGAATAATGAAATCACCATTAGAAAATTTCTTCACAAAAACACAATTATCCGAGATGGTTCTCTCAAAATTGTTGTCACACATAAAATATTCAAACCTTTTATACCAATTCCGAGGTGCTTGTTTCAAGCCATAGAGACTCCTCCTCAATTTGCAAACCAAGTGCTCTTGCCCTTTTGTCACAAACCCTTCCGGTTGTTTCATGTAGAGCTCCTCCTCCAAATCGCCATGGAGGAATGCGGTTTTGACATCTAGTTGTTCAATCTCCAAATTCAAACTAGCGGCCAAACCGAGCACAATTCGAATTGAGGACATCTTGACCACCGGCGAAAAAATTTCTTCAAAATCAATTTCCTTCTTTTGGTCAAATCCTTTTACAACTAGCCGAGCTTTATATCTTGGCTTTGCCTCTTGACCCTCGGATTTCACACGATACACCCATTTGTTCTTGAGCACTTTCTTGCCTTTTGGCAACTTTACCAATTCAAAAATGTTGTTCTCATGCAATGATTTCATCTCATCTTGCATGGCTTCCAACCACTTATTTTTGTGCTCTGACAACATGGCTTCTTCATAACATTCGGGCTCACCACCATCTACAAGTAATACAAACTCATTAGAAGAGTACCTTGTATTAGCCCGTCTTTCCCGACTTGACCTCCTTAGTTCTTGCACTTGAGAACTATCACTTGAAGAAGTTTCGATTTGAGAATCATTCTCTTCATTTTGTGGGACATTGGTTTCGGTTGATTGGCTAGAATTTGGGTGATTGGTTTCGGTTCTTAGGTTGTTTCTTGAAATAGGAGTTAGGTCAACATGGCTACTTGAAGCGGTTTTGGCCTTGTCGAGGTTGCTCAAATTTTTAATGGTTTCTTGTTCAAAGAACACCACATCTCGACTTCTCACTAACTTCTTTTCAATCGGATCCCACAACCTATATCCAAACTCACCATTTCCATACCCCAAGAAAACACACTCCTTAGTCTTGCTATCAAGCTTTGACCTTTCATCCTTGGGTATATGCACAAAAGCCCTACAACCAAACACTCTTAGATGGTCATAAGAAATATCTTTACCTTTCCAAACCCTCTCGGGTATGTCACCATCCAATGCATGCGAAGGAGAGCGGTTGATCAAATGAACCGCGGTGTTCAAAGCTTCACCCCAAAAGCCTTTGGAAAGCTTGGAATGAGAGAGCATACAACGAATTCTCTCACAAATGGTGCGATTCATCCTCTCGGCCACACCATTTTGTTGTGGAGTTTTGGGCACGGTCTTCTCAAGTTTAATACCATTGGTCTTGCAAAACAACTCAAACGGACCACGGTATTCTCCACCATTATCCGATCGGATGCACTTCAACTTCCGACCGGTCTCTCTTTCAACCTCCACAATCCATTGCTTGAACACTTCCAACACTTGATCCTTCGTCTTTAAAGAATATGCCCACAACTTTCTTGAATGATCATCCACAAAGGTAGCAAAGTAAAGAGCGCCGCCAAGAGTTCTATCTCCCATAGAACAAAGATCGGTGTGAACTAAATCAAGCACACCCGGCCTCTTACTTGTTGGATTTCTTTTGAAGGCTACACGATGTTGATTGCCCGCCAAACAATGCGTGCATGAGGTAAGTGAAGTACCATCAATAGGCACATACTTCTTTTTAGAAAGAATCTCAATGCCCTTCTCACTCATGTGACCCAACCTCAAATGCCACAAATCGGTTGAGTTACACTCGGCGGCATTCACCTCACCACACACCTTCACTTGAGTAACATAGAGCGAACCGGATTTGGTTCCTCGAGCAACAACCAAATGACCCTTCAACAACTTCCACTTCCCACCAAGGAAGCAACTTTGATATCCCTCATCATCAAGGGCACCCACCGAAATTAAATGAAGTCTCATATCCGGCACATGCCGAACATTCTTGAGAGTAAGCTTGCATCCTAAACTAGTCTCCACACAAACATCTCCAATGCCAAAGATTTTGTAAACTCCATCATTCCCCATTCTAACAACACCAAAATCACCTTCCTTGTAGGAAGTGAACAAGTCACGTCTAGATGTGACATGGAATGAGGCGGCGGAATCAACCACCCAAGTGGAGTCTTGACTAGTAAGGTTCACAAAACCCTCATCGCAAGCTATGAACACTTCATCATTTGTAACAATTGCGGTGGTACTTTCTTTCTCATCATCTTCTCTTCTTCCCCTAGATTGATCTCTCTTGGAGCCATCATTCTTGGCTTTCAACTTCCGGCATCCACTTCTCTTGTGGCCGGGCTTCTTGCAATAATAGCATGTAATCCCCTTTCTTGATTTAGACCTTCCCTTTGACTTATCCCTATCATCATCATCATAAGCATTCCTTTGAGTACTCCTTCCACGATTTTCGGTGACAAGAGCCGAAGACTCACTAGTGATCCCCAATTCCTTACGCCTCAACTCCTCATTGAGCATGCTATCTTTAACCATGGCTAGGGTCACAACACCATCGGGTGCCGAATTACTCAATGACACCACTAAAGTCTCCCAACTATCGGGTAAGGAACTCAACAAAATCAATGCTTGCAACTCCTCATCCAACGCCATTTTCATGGTAGATAAACGGTTCACACAATCTTGGAACCGACTCAAATGATCCGACACCGAGGAACCTTCTTGGTATTTCATGTTTACCAACTTCCTAATATAGAAGGCCTTATTTTGAGCGGTCTTGCGCTCATACAAGCTTTCAAGCTTTTCCCACAACACCTTGGCATCGGTTTCGGATGAGATATGGTGATAGACGGAATCATCAACCCATTGTCTAATTATGGCTATTGTCTTCCTATTAGACACTTTCCAAACATCATCGGTGGTAGTAGCGGGTTTGGTACCCGAAAGGGGTTCATATGCATCCTTGCAATACAACAAATCTTCCATACGAGACTTCCAAATGGAGTAATTGGAAGATGTAAGCTTAACCATGGTACCACTATTACTCTCTTCCATTTTAGACACAAACCCTAAATCCCAAATGCAATACACCGGTCAAAGAGAACCTCACCTCAATACGGCGGAGTAACGGCCACTCGCGACTCGACGGCAACAACCCGATCGATGTCAAAAACGGAGGTGATCAACGGCTGCGGC
The DNA here is from genome assembly GCA_028095005.1 of Rhynchospora pubera. Lineage (NCBI taxonomy): Eukaryota > Viridiplantae > Streptophyta > Magnoliopsida > Poales > Cyperaceae > Rhynchospora > Rhynchospora pubera. The sequence goes on along the minus strand of CM051462.1, from coordinate 106,890,121 downwards.
TCGGCAGCGGCTAGGGTTTGACGGCGGTGACTCGACGGCTAGGGTTTCCGCAACAGCGACTTAGCGGCGACGAACCTTGCGCTCTGATACCAGTTGTTGAGATTAGAAGAGATAGAGAGAGGAGTGGTACGAGATTGGTACAGAGATCAGTGAAGATGGGAGATGGAATTTTTGGTTTCTGTTTTTCGCACCCAGGGGTTCCGCACGGGACACAGAGAAAGAAAAATGAAAGTTATTTTTGGTGGGGTTCATACAGCCCCGATTTTCATTTTCCCTTTTATTAGTCAAATGTTAACAATTTACAAACCAACCCTATAAAGTATTATTATTACACAAATGACATAAAGGAAAGCTAAATGGGCTAAATGAGAAGGGACCCAACAAAATGGAGAGAGACATGGTGAGAGAAGAGAAAGGACGACTCGATCTGGCTAAGAGGAAAAGCGGCAGCTAAATATCAAACCCACTTTCCATAATACAGACTTTGTAGATTTTGTGCCGCGATAAGGGAGGGAGGAGTGGGGAGAGGAGGCGAAGAAGGAAACAGGCGAATAAGGCACGAAATTGAGCAAAGAAAAAGTAATTAGGCCTCGGAGAGAGGAGACACGGTAGAAAAAAGATAAAATAATAGAGCGATGCGAAGATTCGAACTTGCGTACGTGAGCAGCGTAACCAAACTTCGCATCGACCAGCGACGCCGCTCCGCAAATGTTAACGTCTATTAACTCGTTATTCAATCCGTATCACTGATCTGATTAGATGATAATCAATTCATGGTCTATATTGCATTGGGTAAACAATTATTTGCACTTTAAAATTCAAAATTAAATAGATCTTTTGATTGATGCTTTTGACATATAGTAAAGAATTAAAGATGAACCTCCCAGCCGAAAGAAGGGTCCGTATCCTCTGCCAACCTTTTGAGGTTGGTAGAGGGCCAACTTTTGATCCGAGCCGTTCGATCTAATCTCGACGGTTAAGATTTTTCGGACCTATCAATCTAAGTTACATGCACGAGACTCCCTTAACCGATGAGATTAGATCTAACGGATTAGATCAGAAATTGTCACTCTACCAACCTTAAAAGATCGGTAGAGGATGTGATTCCCCGAAAGAAGGGCCCGTGAACAATGGGTCCCGCTTTGGACACGCTAAATTACTCTGCGAGCATTCCCGTGAATTTTTTTGAACAAGTAAGCCCTTACAAAATAAAGTAAAATGCTGAGGTGAAGTTTCCTATTTATCCTAAATCAATTGAATTATTTCTTGAACAATAATAATAGAAACTATTAGCAATTAGTGTATCAACAAACAACAAATCGTTGATGGCCGGAAAAAATCTTTGGTTTGGTACACCTCTATTTCCGCATTTCTTTCCTTTTCTTTTTTGTCATTTTCAATCAAATCAGACGGTCCAAATTATTCAAGAAAACAAATAAATTTAAAAGGTATTGATTGTTCATCCAAATATCAATCTAATAACATTAAAAAAATTGATAATTTATTTTTCTACGATTCTAACTGATGTATTAATGTGTTTTAACAAAAGCATCTTCGCTTAAATATTATTTTCCTAATTTTTTCATATTTTTCTGATTTTTAAGATATAAAAATGATTATCAGTTCAGAATGTTCCTTCAAAGTGAACGTTTAAAAAATAACCTAAGAACATTTTCTGTTGTTTTAAGAGGTAATTCAGCTAAGGAAATATTACCGTATTACGTGATATATGAAAAGGGTAAAACTTATTGCAGCTTTTCTTGATTTTACATGGGTAAATTTGTCCAAGATAAATAACGGAATGTCCCCAGTGTATTTTTGGGTGTCCAAAGCACCGCCCTGAACAATGGTCTTGGAAAGCCTTCTGGAACAATTTTCTTTTTTTGCTCCTGTAAATCTGTAATACGAAGAAAAAGTTAAGACTGGACTGGTGTTTTACCAAACGTCCAAACGGCATGTCTATTTTTCGAACTTGGGCATCTTATCTAAATACTGTTCTACAAGGAAATAATAGGCCTCAACAACCAACTAATCAAGTGATTATATACCCTTTTGCTAGAAGTTTGATCGTTAATAATGTTCACAATGCCAAGGCGTACACGTGTAAATAGTGGGTGATTAACAATCTATCTTCAAGTCTAATTAAGCAAGTGAATTTTGGTAAGAGAATAATAGAAAGTACGATTGGTGTAGTTCATCCGTAGGCCGATTTGATATAGACATATAGTTCGGGTCGCTTTGGGGTTGTGCTTGAGATACTACAAGTTGTCCATCTATGTTTTCAGAAGGAAAATTATATAAAAAAAACTGTTTTTTTTTTAGACATGCTAGATAGCGGCTATCTAGTAAAAAAAAAAACTGTTATATATATATATATTTTTCACAAAACTGTATGGATATTAATGGTCGCCTGTTCTGACATATTGGTGTGTGTATTTGTCTTAACTCTTAACGACGGCCGTTGATATAGACGACATCCGCTCAGAGATTAATATGTCCACAAGGATTTATAAACAATCTTGCTAGATTTCAATAATAATATCGATGATGATGATTGACATCTTGAAACCAAAGTTTGAAAATCAGTAACAATAAATTCATCTGATAATTTCGACAATAATATTCAAATGAAGTGTAAATTTTAAACATTGAAAAGAGATATATAGAGTATGTTTATTGTAAATTGATTGTGTATTAAATGTCACTTAATGTTCTTTAAAAAATAATTCATATTTGTAAAATTTAAGAGATTTTTTGAATGGAGAAATTGTATTAAATTCCATCGTTTTTTTGTTCTATTACATATTAAAATATGTTATAATTCATTTCCCCGATTTTGAAATATAAAGTTATTGTTTACTATCAGTAATAAGTTAATTTTTCTTTGTAATTGAATTCCAACCCTTTATCGAATCCCATCACTGTTTAAAATTGAGCATGATAACAATAGTTTCAAGCCATTAAAAAAATTGAACAAACTCTTGGACATTTTGCTCGTAAAATCATTTGAAAAATTAGGAGGCGTCACGTACACTACAACTAAAATGATTTTTAGCACCGCCACATTAACACCTGTTTTTAAGAAATCCGGTTCTAAAAATATGCAGTGGCAATTTCGTAATTGTCAGAATATCTTTTTAGGACCGGTTTTTTTAAAAAACCGGTTCTAAAGAGTTGTGGAAAAAAAGAAGAAAATACAGTTTCTCTTTAGAACCGGTTTTTCTAAAAAACCGGTCCTAAAAATAAAAGTTTTAAGACCGGTTTTTTAGAAAAATCGGTTTTAAAGAGAAACTTTATTTTCTTTTTTATATCGGAACTTTTTAGAACCGTTTTTTCTATAAAAACCGGTCCAAAAGACATAACATAGATTTGAATTTAATACAAAGTACATAACTTGTTAGTGGAGCAACAGTAAGTACAATTATAAGTTTTTTTTTAATTTTAACGTTATATGATAAGGACAAATATTATTGTTCTATAATTAGAACAACTAATATATGTATGTATATTTCTTTCTTCAATTGTACGACTGGATAAGAATCTTAATTGTAGCAATTAACCTTGATTGTAGCAATTAACCTTCATGGTTGCAAATAAGTCAAAGTTTACTCCAAATTAAAAGAAAGAAACCTTAATTAAAAAATATCTACTTTACATATAAAGAACTATCTTAGATGATTGATACAACTATTTTTAATATATTTAACCAAAAAATATTTTTAATTAAAAGCCAATGCAGTCACAGCTTTCAATTAAGAAGGGTAAACTTCTAAAATATATTTAGATTGATCGATCAACGAAAATTGGAGCGCTCAGATTGTATGTCGTATGAAGAGATAATTTTTTTTTCTATAGATTAGACATGAACTACCTTAGACTTCCAAATATATCTATCTTAGATTTCCAAATATATTTAATTTTTAAATTATTTTTATTTTATATAAATAATAGTGTAAAAAAATTGATCCTATTTTAAACCCCATTTTAAATTTTAAAATGCTGCCACGGGTTTTAATTTATATCTTAGATTCTCTATAGACATAGATCTAATCTCACTCGAATTGAATATTTGCGAAAAATAATATACATGGTTCCCTGCCATATACACAGTAATACATTATTTCATTAATTTTGATAAATTTGACGAAATAGATTGAATTATTCTCAATCCAAAAAAACATAGCGCATTCGCTGCAACTTCCATGTCTAGTTTTAATTTTAATTTTAAAATCTGGATTCTAAAAATAAATTCTTAATTTTATTGATCAAAAGAGAGTAGAAAATATATATGCATATATATAGTGATCAAATCAAAGTGTCTTAATTATTGGGATCACTCAAATTGGAAGTTTGAAATTGTACATACGTCATCTAAGATATGTAAGATATATATTAAAAACCGTGGCCGATATTTCAAATTTGAAATATCGGTCAAAAATAGATAACTATATTTGGAAATCTATTTATATAAATTTATATAAATTAAAAATAGTTTAAAAGTTAAATATATTTGGAAATCTAAGGTAGATATATTTGGAAGTCTAAAGTAGTTCATGTCTAACCTATAGGAAAAAAAAAATTTATCCCCTCATACGACATGCAATCTGAGCCCTCCAATTTTCGTTGATCGATCAATCTGAATATATTCTAGAAGTTTACCCTTCTTAATTAAAAGCCATGATTGCATTGGCTTTTAATTAAAAATATTTTTTAATTAAAAATTTATCAAATGGCGGCGAAGCCGCTTACCCCTCATCTAGTATATATTAAAAACCGTGGCCGATATTTCAACTTTAAATATCGGTTAAAAATAGAGTTAATTTTTTTTACACTGTTATTTATATAAATTAAAAATAGTTTAAAAGTTAAATATATTTGGAAATCTAAGGTAGATATATTTGGAAGTCTAATGTAGTTCATGTCTAACCTATAGGAAAAAAAAATTTATCCCCTCATACGACATGCAATCTGAGCCCTCTAATTTTCGTTGATCGATCAATCTGAATATATTCTAGAAGTTTACCCTTCTTAATTAAAAGCCATGATTCCATTGGCTTTTAATTAAAAATATTTTTTGATTAAATATATTAAAAATAATTGTACCAATCATCTAAGATAGTTTTTTATATATAAAGTAAATATAAAATAGATATATTGGAAACATATATTTCTTTATATATTGATAGATTTAGCCATCAAAATTTATCAAATGGCGGCGAAGCCGCCTACCCCTCATCTAGTTTATATTAATTGCCGTGCTCTTCTATGACTCCTCTTTCGTAAAAACAGTTGCTAAATATAATTATTTGAATAGTTCGAAACTAATTAGGTTGAAAATTTTGTAAAAAAGAAGTTTTTAAGAAGAAACTATAAATGAAATATAAAATTTGATTTTAAAAAAGATTTCGTTGTGATTAATGTGCGATAAAAAAAATATAAAATAAACAAGTTACCAATTCTTGGAGACCAAATAGCAAAAAAAAAAAAAAAAAAATTAGACCAAATGTTACATATTTTTCAAAATTTTAAATTATTTTGTTTAGGGTCCAAAACTAACTAGATTAAGAATTTTATGAAATTCAAATTAAATAGTAAAAAAATATAAAATTTGATCGGAGATTTCATTACGGAGAACAAATTGAATTGTTCAAATTGGTCGTTATAATCTCAAAATTTAAAATCTAACATGAGCTCAAGTGCCAAACACGCTTGACTCTATCATTATTAAAACAATAATAGTCACTTTACTTATTGGATACTAAATATATAATTAAAATTAATGCACACATCAATTTTTTTTTCCAAAACAAAAAGCAATTAACCATATAATTTTATTATTTTGTATGCCAATAAAATAAATTAGATTAAACAATTCACAAAATACTTTTTCAAACTATAGTCCTTTCTAACTAGCTGATCAATTTATTAAAATCAAATTATTACAATTCGTTATTAAAAAAATATGCGTACAATTCTATTTTGATTACGAATTTGGATCTTTTTCTGATCCTCTGCGACCCTTCCTACATGATTTTCCGAACAAAAGCAAAGACTTTGTATGTCTAAAGCACACATACACATAACCTACGTCACAAAAGTTCAAATGTGCTCGTGATTGGTATGCGGATTATTGGTACACCTGTTTGTGCTTCGGATCAATAGAGAATTTATTTATTACCCATTACACTACTGACGTAGAATAGACGATATGGAATATCGAAAATAGCCTCGGATTAATCAGCGATACACCTCTTCGTTTATTCTCCCCATCTCATCTCTTTTGCTCTCGACCCTAAAACAAAACCCTAGAACTCTCCGCCCGCCTCTTCCACCTCCTCCACCTTCGAGATTGCCAGCCCCGGCGGCCAATAAGTCCTTCTATTTGGCCTCTCTACTTCCAATCCGCCCTCTCTCACTTGAAAGTTAATTTTTATGTATAAAATTTCGGATGTCACACACCCCCTCCCCCGTCACCCCCTTCACACACCTCTTTCTCTCCCACTTCCACAAAATTGACCTGATTTATACTCTCTCTCTCTGTCTCAAACCCTAGAACTCGTGTTTCACCTTACGAAAAAATGTTTTTACAACCACGTAGTGCCTCCAAAACTGCTCCAAAGTCTAGCCTCACTTCAAATCCGACCCGCTATGGTACAGGACAGCTATAGTAATTTCACTATGATTGATGCTGAGGTGCGAACTGCTCTCTCATTTAGTGGGAAAGGAAAGAATGCGATCAAGAGGTTCTTCCTTTCTATTTTATTTACTTTTTGTGATTCTTTTTGTTTCTTCATAAACTCAGCAATTATTTGTATGTATCTATAGATCAACATTGGCGAAGTTCAAAAAAGACAAATTAACCCTTTTTTTTCTGATATTGTGGATGAATTGGAAGAAGTTGTTATCTGATTAAATCAGAATTAAAATTGAACATTTTGGCTCTTAGCAGTATCTGTGTTACTTGGATGGACATACAAGCAAACTTAAGATTTGATCATTGAAAACTGAACTATAATGAAAATGGTTATTTGATTGGAATAATATGCATAGAATTTTAGTTCACTTTAACACGAATCTGTGATGACGAACGATCAGAGAGTATGAATTATGTGCCCTTCTTTCTTATTTTCTAGCATGGTTCTCATAATATTTCTTTCTTAACTTGTAAGTTGGAAATTGAAGGTATAAATGGATGACTTCTGGAAAAGCAAGCACAAGCCGAACTGAGTGGAATACCTCAGGTTTCTTTCATTCTAATATTTAGATAGCCCCTTTTACCAGATAGTCAGTTTATTTCTTTATTCAGCATGAAATATGGATCAAACATTAGATTATACTTCATAAACCTTCCAGAGTGGACAATAGTGGATCATGCATGCTTGGCTTATTCTTATGTCTACATGTACAGGTTCTGATGCTGTGCAATACATCTTGAACCATGCATCTGTGCAAGTTATATTTTGTGTGCCACAAACATTAAGCATGGTAAGCTTTCTCCATTTATTATTATTTCTTTTAATTACTCCCATTGAAATTATAATAGAGGGAATCTAATGTTAACATTCTACTAGTTAGTGATATTCCTTCGATTTGTGCATCATTAGGCAAGAAAGTTGTGGCTGAGTGAATGTAGCCAGAGGGCAAAAAGATCGTGGCTGAGCGAAAGGAAACCGTGGCCGTGATGAAAGACATCTTTTAAGGAATTTTGCAATGATTATATTGTAGTTATATCTTGTAAATAATTTGTTTATTATTTCTATTTTGTATTTTGGTTATTACACGAGGATGTTGTGTTATACTATTTTAGGTTGTAAAATAAATTATTGATATTCGAATTAATTAATTTTGAATTTGTCATTATTAAATTATCATTTTATTAATTTATTTATTTGTGCATACAATAGGATGAGATTATAGAAAGCCACGTGTATCGTTAAAATTTAGAACTGCATATCTTTAGGACCGGTTTTTTACTTAAAACTGGTCTTAAAGATTGCATCTTTAGAATCTGTTATTAGTACAAAACCGGTTTTAAAGATCTCTTGTTTTTTTCCATCTAAAATCTTACTTGTTTTTAGCACCGAGCCTTTAGCACCGGTTTTTAATGATTTTTAGCACCACTCATTTTTAGCACCTATTCCCAAGCGGTGCTAAAGGCTTATATATAACCGGTTTTAATTCTCAAATATGGCGTAGTGGTAGTTCGTTATAATACGAATATACGATATATCCCCATCTTGTAGATTATATTTTGCACGGACACTTCGAAAACACCACTAGTCGATGTCAGGGGCGGATCTACCACCGGGGCGGGTGGGGCTAGAGCTCCACCTCACGCCGTCGAGCCCTTGGAGCCCCCCTTTAGCCCCAGCTAATTTTTTCTGTCATTGGAGCACTCAAAAGTGGGGCTGAAGACTTAAACAGAGGTTGTTAGACCCACCTAAATATTTTTTCTAGATCCGCCACTGGTCGAGGTGGTGCAACAATCCAAATTATGATAAAAAAATGCTGGAAAAGGCTTGGACTTTATTTTAACCGGCTTAATAAAATTTGTCACGGTTTAAAGTTTAAACACATGAATCGGCTCGCAGTGAAATCAACAGAAAAAAAAAACTATTAGACGATGATAGATTTGACCAATTGAATATAGAATATAGATGAAAAAAATGTTCAGGAGGCAAAAAAATAAAGAGTTTTTAAGTAATTATATTACGGACCCCATAACGGATGTTGTAATCTTGTTTGAACCGTATGTACAGATGACAAGACTATTAGAGAACGAAATGTTGCTGTAACGTATGGGAAAAAAAAAAAGAAAGAAAAATGAACAGAATTAGAAGAAAAATGGGTGCTTATCGTGGCCGTATATAGAATAGGTCATTTTATTTGCAGGGGCGGAATCATAGTTGAAAGAAAGAGTAGGTCGAGTTGTTGAGATTCAACTTTAATTGCTCTTTGATAATTTGAATTTTTTATTTTAGAGTAAATCAAACAAATAAGATAACTAAATTAGTAGAGTATTTTTGACATTTTACGCTAATGATTTTTTTTCTTGACGTAGATCGGGCCTACTGAATGATTTTTGTTTTTGAAAAATGATGTTTAAGATTTTAAAATTTACTATAGAGTCATAATATTAAATACTTTAGATAAGGACTTTCTCATATATTTATTTTGCCTATGTATTTCAATGTTTTGAAATTCGGACCGAACATGCAGGTTTGATTGAAAACGGAAAACCAACGATCAGTCCAGTCAAATCGTTCATAAAATTTACCTCCGACTTTTGCCGTTTTCCATCATACTCTGTCATCAGAATTTAACAATAGTGGGGCCGAGAACCAATTACATAAAATTAAAAATCAAAAGAATAAAAAAAAAGTTAAGGTAAGATAAAATAATATGAAAGTATTATCTCAAAGACAATATTAGCATGTTTGCATTACTTAAAAAGTGAATAAAAAGAAGAAATTTTGATAGATATGCTTAAATATTTTGGACTTGGAGGAGGCCATTGACCAATTCTATCAATTTAATTAAGTAAAAGTTAACAAATTAATTACAAAAATCAGATTATTAGGGGAACCGGCCTTCATCTATTCCTCCGTCAGTTTTCCCATTGATTGAACAATCAAATAGGAAACCTAAGCAGTTCAATATATCCGATCAAGTTTTCAAAATATAGAATATAAATGTATTTGTACTCGGTAATTTAATCTAAAACAATATATTAATTTGAAAGTTCTATCATTATTTAGATTGTTTTAACACAAAATTATAAACTTGCTACAAGGTCCACTTGAAATTTATAAACATACACATAAGAATTTAAATTTATTATTTTAAAAACAAATAAAAAAATCACTATCTTTTGATTCCAAATTTCCAATAGCTATTTAGGTGAAAGTGTCCACGTGAAGAAGCAGCATCTTACGAAATGCAATTTTATAAGAAGACGAAAAGAATGCCATAAAGGCAGAGATAAGGATGTAAACCTCTTGTTAAACTAAACGACTAATGGATTTAGGTGTAAACGTAACGTAACAGACAAAGCAACTCGTTTTTCGCTTTGGCACGATATAGACAAAGCAGTTCGTTTTTTTCTCGAATAGAAAATATCACGCCCCACAACATTACCTAATGGGTTAGACGAATACACGTGTGCTAAGAGCCGGACCTGTAAACAATGAACAAACCAAAGATTGCCTATTCCGTCCGCAAGTTTATCTATGTAATCGTTTGAAAATATATTTTTATGTATTTATTGTTAGAAAAATATTATATTTTAAGTCCTCGCTAGTACCTCTCAATTAATTGATTTCTCTTTTTTTTTTTGGAAAAAATAATTAAGTATGAAAATATGTAACAACCTCTAATCACATTTTGATTACTCATTTTAACTTTTAAATCCAATGGCCAAATTGCCCTCCTCGTATCCACCCCAGTTTATGACTTATTTTCCTTCTCCAATTGATCATCACTTAATTGGTCTTTTATTCTGTTTCATTATTTTTTTTCTTGCTTAGACGTTTGCTTTGTATACCTAAAAACATATATTGATGAGTAATCAACGTGGCGCGGCTATTCATTCATTTACTAGAATTTGAACATAAAAGAAGGAAGATTACAATTTACAACCGAGATTCCGAAATAATAGTGCTGTGATAGTCATGCAAGTTGCAACCATATACGTAACGGCTGTGTTTGGATTGGAGCGGGAAGAAGAGAATAAGAAAAGAAGAGTCCAAATTTATTATTAAACAATCCAAACTCTTCACAAAGTTACACACTTCTCAATACTTCTTTCTACTTCTTCCCTTCTTCCCACACCTCATGCAAACGGGGCCGAAGCTTTTTTTAAAAAATTTACAGTAGGGAGTTCCTTTTCTTTTGCTCGATTATTTTAGTAAGATTTGACCTGCTATTCGCTAATTAATTAAGCAACGTTGAACACGGCACGTGAAACGCATTTAGTTGATTTTACTGCATTACTCTCGATGCATTATTTATTTATTTTTGCGAGATTTCTTCTAAAAAATTCTGATAAATTGACACCAGCTGTTTATTATTATTATCATTTATTTTTTTGAAGAAATCTACTCGTTGGAGATTTTGCTGTTTAATTCCCATCAAATTGTGGGTGCATCAGGCATGCTATTTAATAGCGAAGGCACGTAATTGAAATCTGAAAATGACCCAAAAGGAGCTAAGACCTTTTAAGAGATGTTGACAGCACGTATGCGTACAGAGCAATCAATTCTGTGTGTTTCCTTTTATGTTCTCTCTTTTTTCTCTCTTTTGGCTCTGATTGATTAGTATGTAGTAGCTAACTAATTTATATAATTCTTAAATGAATATATAGAAAAATGGAAAAGTATGTGTAATGCACAAAGCACAACAGTCAAGTGTATATTTTGAAAAGTTCAAAATAAAAATTTAGAAATTAAGATAGTGATCTGATAATCGTCAAAACAAGCGTGATAACCGTCAACAATCGGGTTTTAATTGGAATACGCAAATGTAAATTAGTAAATTGTACAATAATTAAGTATGTGTCTGTACAATAGTAAGTTTGCATTTTATGTCATGATACGTCTACTGTTTTATCAGATGCGTTCTCGAATTAATTTATTTTAAAAAAATGAACAACTGAACAAGAATCATATACATCTTTACTCTACCAAATTTATGTAATTCAGATGACATCTGAATAATTCACTATTATGGGCTCATTTGGATGGTATGGGAATAAGGATTTTAGAAAAAAAAACATTGGGAAGTGTGTAACTTTGGGAATAGTGAAAAGAAATTATTCCGGAAAAAAGAAATGTTGTTTGGATGATGAGTTAGGAATAAACAAATTAATATTAATTTAAATAAATTATTAAACATTATTATTTTAATATTAAATAATGTACTTATTAAAGAGCACACATAATTTCATTTAGCTAATTTTGTTGAAATTATGTATATATAATTGTTGGAAGAAATTATTCATAAGAAGAAGTTGTTTTTCTTCTTATTTCTAACTTGTTAGGACGTTAGAAATAAGCTATTCTTCCTTATTCCCAAGCAATCCAAACAGCCCCTACAGAATTAAAATATGGAGTAACGTAATTTTAAAGTAGTTTGGTACAATATAATTTGTGTCGAATTCTTCATGATTTTCCAATATTATAGCGTCAATTTCTGATAAGTTTTAAATTTTAATTATTAGTCTTTGTTTTAAGAAAGAGGAAGGTTTTTACCATCAATTTTTTTTCCCTTTAAGTTAAAGGTGAATGCGATAAATAAATTTTAATGTTAGTAGTATATATGTTATTCCAGCTGGTGGGTTTATCTTTTCCCCATACAGTATTTGTTAGCTATTGATTAATTATCATGATTTTTTTATTGAATGCCCGTGGTCACACTTACCAGTTACCACCAACCACATCTACAACGATTAATTAGGAGCTACTTAGGTGCAAATAAAAATGCCCAAGGTGATTTTCAACAGGAATTAATCACATTCTTTCCTCGTGTGGTAGAGGGAAGAATAACTGGGGCAGCTTAAAGCCAACGGACTAATTAATAAATAATAAATTAAAGGGGTCATAGTCGCAAAATAACGATAGCAGAAGAGCCAAGTTTGCTTCCGTCACGGCCGTATCTCCGGTACTTGTGTCGCCAAGCATTAATTATGAGTATGATGCGAGAATTTAACTTCCTGCACTTGGAGTAGGAGTAAATGTATGAATCTGCGTTGCGAATATCAACGATTCAACGGCACGAGGAGCACGAGTGTTCTGTACTCCAGGTAAAGATCACCGCACGGCCCACGTGTGGGACCCACTAACTCATGGTCCCACCGACGACGGTTCAATAATAATTTCAGAATTTCTGTTGGGTGCTTTTAATGAGGGAAATTATTGGCAAAATTAACAATATCTATAAAAATTTCCCTATTTAATTTTTTATTTGAATAATTACTGTCAAAATCTCAATGCGTTTGATTTGTTAACCTGAAATCGTATAATCATATTTAAATATTTAGATTAGATAAATAAATAATTTCCTTAAAACTTATGGATGTAATGACCTTCCTCCATCTTGAAAGCAAGGTGCACATTTAATGAAAACAAATAATAAAAGCGCTCGTTAATGTTTTTCTCTTAATAAAATCATAGTACAGATTCAAGGATGCTTAATCCAGCTAAGCACCTGGTTAATTACAATGGCTATAGCGGTGGCAAAAAAGTTCGTGGCTCGCTCGAGAAAAATTTGACTCGATTCGTCATTAGCTCGATACATTTGGGCTCGAAGCAAAATTCGACTCGCTCGAAATTGGCTCGAAATATAATTTTGTTAACTAATTTATATATATTAGTACATAATTTGATGTATAATATATTTATTTATTACATATAAATGCTATTTTTATTTAAAATATTATTATAAAATAAACAAAATATTATTTTATAAATAAAAATAATATTAAAATTGATAAAATATTAATTAATTTGTATATTAGTTGCTTGAAAATATATATAAAAAGTACTATAATTTAGCTCGACGAGCTCGTTAAGAAATTCGATACAAATTCGATTCGATTCAACAAAACTCGAATTAATTTCAAATCAACCTTGAACTAAGGTTAGCTCGCTCGAGCTTGACTCAGTTGCTAGCCCTAAATGGCAACCACACCATAACTTCCATCTTCAGTCACAAAATTCATTATGTACTATTTTTCTGTTTTCCTTCTTAATTACATACTACAGTTCAATAGGATACTTTTAACAGTCCACTCTCCTTGTATCAGGTACAGAAAAAGTGTCTAGATTCAAAACCCACGGTGGTATAAAGTATAAACTGTTTCACCGATTTGATGGGAAAAATATTTGGATACTGAAAATTTTGATGGGTCTCTATCCAATTTTACATTAATTATAAAATAAAGAATATTTGAAGTTTCAAATTTAAAATTTAAGATGATCTAATATTCATTTATAACGCATGGAAAAAAGTATACATATAAAAAAAAGACAGTATTAAATTTTAACAAAATTGATTTTTAAATTATATTATAATAATCGGGGTGATAAGGATCATCCCCATGATCCATCATCCCCATCATCACTAGTGGGAACACATTTTAGTTTTTTTTTATTTTTAGAATATTTTTTGTCCCTACTATTTTTCTCCCTCCTATTCCAGTGGGAACACAAGTCAATCTCCAATATATTTGGGACATGTCAATCTCCAATATATTTGGGACAACAATTACTTATATTAACTACAACAGCTACATAAATAACTTCAACAGTTATATATATTAACTTCAACGGTTACATATATAACATATTAACTTCAATAATTACATATATAACTTCAATAGTTACATATATAACTTCAATAGTTACATATATAACATATTAACCTAAACTGTTACACATATAATTTCAACAATACATATATAACTTCAACAGTTATATATATTAACTTCAACAGTTATATATATAACTTCAACAGTTATATATATAAACTATTAAGAAAAACAGTGGGGGACCAAAAATAGAAAAAAATGAGAAATAGAGAAATAGTGGGGACCAAAATACAAAATGATGAGAAAAAGAAAAACAGTGGGGAGCAAAAATAGAAAGGATGAGAGGGAGAACAATTTCGAAAAAATTCACCAAAATAGTGGGGACCAAAAATGTGTGTTCACACTGGAGATGATGGAGGATGATGGAATCTAGAGGATGGTCTTAAGCAATTCCGTATAATAATTAAAGGATAATGTGGTGAACTGAAATTTTAATCGGGCTTTAAGTATAAATTAATTATATCCTTTGACAATTTTAATTGAATCATCTAGATTAATTTTCCTTAATTTAAACAGTAAATACGAGAATAGGAATTTTGTTCCAAAATAAAAATAGAGAATACGAAAAAAGAAAAATAATAGTAGGAGAAATAAATGAAGCAAAGGATCATGGAGGGTGCATTATTAGAGCTCCAAATCCTTTCGGTTAAATAAAATAAAACAATATTTCCAAGCCGTCCAATCATTTTTTCATATTTCGTGTATGTACCATCTCAGAATAAATGAACGGTTGAGACACGTTAAGTTATTATGGATAAGTATCAAAATAATAATTTAAAAAATAGACTTTGTATCTACAATTTTTGGGATCTTCATTTTTCTTGTACTTGTCTAACGAAGCAACGTGGGTCCCACCGGCGAAACACAATTGGACCAACCACATTTACTCACAAAGACCCGGTCTAAATAACTGTATTATAAACCGTAATTTGTTTCGCTCCTAAAACCATCTCCAGTAGTAGATAAATAAAACGCTTAGCTTTGCCTTTCTTCTTCCTCGTTCCTTTCTCTCCTTCCCAACTACACTTCTCCACCAAACTAATCAATTCAACTTGAATGGGAACCGAGGTATCTTCCCGAAACGAGATCACCGAACCACTGGTGGGTTCTTCTCCGACGAAACCCAAGACGGAGGAGTCGATCCCGCCGTGGAGGGACCAGATCACGCCACGTGGCATCATCGTGAGCGCATTGCTGGGGTCGCTCTTTTGCATCATCACGCACAAGCTTAATCTAACGGTCGGTGTCATCCCTTCGTTGAATGTGGCCGCGGGGTTGCTTGGTTTTTTTCTGGTGAAGAGCTGGACCGGGTTGTTGGAGAAACTTGGGTTTGTTACGAAACCTTTCACGAAGCAAGAGAATACTGTGATTCAGACCTGTGTGGTTGCGTGTTATGGCCTCGCTTTTAGTGGTAATTTTCTGGGTTTCTCTAAATTTTTGTTTAGTGTTGTTTGATTTTTTTTTTTTTGGGTTTTCCTTTTCAATTTACTTCTTTTAAATAATTTGTGGACTTGTAGTTAACTTCTCTGAAAATTCATATTAAGTTATTTTAAATTGCATATTATTGAATTTAGAAAAATAATTATTCCTCTTTATGGTGTTGATTCTAAGCTTTGACATTTTGTTCATCACCTTGATTTGACTTTCTGATTCAGCATCTCTCTTACATACTGTAGTTTATTAGAGAAAGTTGGTAGCTTTTGATAACGTTGTATAATTCTATATTTTGTGAATGCTGAGATGTTTGTTCTTAGATTTCGTTTCTGTTAATTCATTGTGTATGAAGGGAATACAGGATAATGAATTTCCTGTAAGACATGATTGTAAACATTTGTCTAATTTAGCTTAGATTAGGAAATCAAACTGATGGGACAATGATAAACAAGTAGAATTTAACTGTTAGCACAATTCGATATGTGTTGTTAATTGTCTGACTTATGTTTTTTGCATCTAGGTGGGTTCGGTTCCTACATGCTATCAATGGATCAGAGAACATATGAGTTGATCGGAAAAGATTATCCCGGAAACCGCGCTGAAGATGTGAAAAACCCGTCTCTAGGATGGATGATTGGTTTCATGTTTGTTGTTAGCTTTTTGGGCCTTTTCAGCCTTGTTGCACTCCGTAAGGTACTTCATTGCAAACTTTGATTATTTGTAATGAGCATGTTGGAATTTTTGTTCATGCAAGTGGATACTACGAGGTTAATTAATGGTATCAGCTGAAGCATACATGTTGAATAAGGCTCCTTTTGACTATTCCATTATATTTCTTAATTTTGTTTATTATCATGGTGGAATTATTTATCACTTTCATGATCAATAGTTGAATATTTTTTATGTGGGTTTTTTTTTTTACTTTTCTGAGGACCAAAAAAGCTTATATGGTGATATTTCGTAGTTTAGAGTTCTGATACCAAACTGTCGCTCTATTCTAATTTGTTTGGTATTGGTAGGTTATGGTGATTGATTATAAGTTGACGTATCCAAGCGGGACTGCTACTGCTCTCCTGATCAATAGTTTTCATACTAGTAGTGGAGCTGAGCTTGCTGGGTATGAATATTACTTCTTGTTGTTCTAAATTTAGTACACAATTCTTTTGACTTTCCTTCTTTCAACTAAATCAGTAGCAAGGCTGGTAGAAGTCATGGTAAAGATTCCACGGTAGAACAGACAAATTAGCAGTATACCCATTTAGACTCTGTTGCAATTTCACTTGTTCCTATGTAAAGTTAAGCCATCATACTGAAATATAAGAAACATCATGGATATTATATTGTACACATAAAATTTCCAGTGTATTCTATGAATTTAAGTCGAGGAAGTAATTTAATTGTCTCAACTTTACTTGGATTGCAGCAAGCAAGTGCGTTCCCTTGGGAAGTACTTGAGCATAAGTTTTATATGGAGTTGCTTCAAGTGGTTTTTCAGTGGTGTTGGTGACTCTTGCGGCTTTGACAACTTCCCTACTCTTGGCCTTGCTGCTTTCAAGAACACGTAAGTTTTAAACTTGTAGATTCTTCTTGAAATTAGTTTTGCCCTTACTTCTTGAAAGTTGAGTTGAGAACTCACTACCGAAAAATAAATGTATCAAACAGATAAGAAACTAATATAATCTAATAATTGAAATTGAATACTCGAACTACTACTTCTGCACAATTGAGGAACCACCACTCAAAAAACAAAAGTCTACAGGCAAAAACTAGTTGCTTGAGGGAACATGAAATTTCAGCTCACCATTTTCAGGTTGATTGTTACATTACATTTTATAGTTGGTATGTTTGGATTAGCATCACCTGTTGATGGCGTTTGCCATCTATGTCCATCCACGTAAAGGGTTTCAATTAAACCATGTGTGTCACCCCATTCTGAAAATTTCAAACAACGCTTATGTTGGTGAATTGATCCTCAATTAAGCTTCCATGCCAACAATTTAGTCTCAAATCTTAATTACCTTAACCCAAGTCACTTTGATTGACCTCGGTAAAACAAACTTGTTCCCCATTTACTTTCGATCCACGATCAATCCTCAATTAATCTGTACTGGTCTCAGTCAAACAAATCTATACAGTTCAAGTTGTTCATTGTTGTTTAATTAATTTTTAATCGATATTATTTGACATCAATTTAACAAAAGTTTGTCTCGCCAACCTCATTTTTTAAATCAATCTCTGTTGAGCTTCATTTAGGAAGTCTAACTAAAACCAAACCATCTCGGTTTTCATACATTCAATTGAAAAACATGGAGTTAAGCATGAAGACTTGATAGAAAATACTAGGAAAATGTTGCAAGTTAAAACTTAAAACTATTGATTGACCTGACCGAAATAGCCTCTAGATTTGTTGTTGCTATCATTTCAATGTTTCTTTACCCTATATTTGGTCTATTTTCCTTTTTGTAGGTTTTATTTTGACTTCAGCCCGACATACATTGGATGTGGTCTAATATGCCCACATATTGTAAACTGTTCTGTTCTTTTAGGAGCAATCATATCGTGGGGCATCATCTGGCCGTATATTTCTACAAAAGCTGGTGATTGGTACCCTGATAACCTAGAAAGTAATGATTTTAAGGGTCTTTACGGCTATAAGGTAATTATACGTATATTCTGTGTTTCACATATTTCCTTATTTAGGATTGTTTTGATTCCAAGAAGTTTGAACTTGTGAAACAAATAAGACTGCCCTTTTTGTTTCTAAAATTTGAACGAAAGTGGTATGACTATGTTTACGTGGTATGCTTATCAAGTTTTTTGTGCAAATATGCAGGTGTTTGTGGCAATATCTCTTATACTGGGAGATGGGCTCTACAATTTGATTAAGATAATTCTTGTCACTGCCAAAGAAATTTTGAATGCACGCTCAAAGCAAGGCTGCATCTCTGATATAATCATTCCCCAAAGTAAGTGGCCTAGAATATCATTCTATCATAGTTATCTGGTAATCACAGATTCTTTTGTTGTTTTTCTTATTTTTTTAATCAGAAAATTATGCATTGCTTGAATAGTGCACATTCAGGATAACTTGAGAGTGATTGAGGCCTGGTGCATTTGGAGCTAGTACCATGCTAGCTCTGAACCATTGCCAATTATGCCTGACATCGTAGTGCATTGGCCAACAATACAGTCCCTTGGGATTATCTTGAAGTAGCGTGATTTATACTACACTTTTAGTTTCATCTACTTGTTGTGACAATCATTAATGAGGATTGAATATAGAGTTTGCAGTAGGACAGGATGAAAGAAATATCATATTTAATTCACTTATCATTCTGTGCCAGCTGAAGAATCATCCAAGCTGCTGATGGAAGAGAATCTACGCAACTCCACCTTTGTAAAGGATTCCATTCCTTCATGGGTTGCAGCGGCTGGCTATGTGACGCTTGCGGCAATTTCCATAGCTACCATCCCTTCCATATTTCCCCAAGTGAAGTGGTACCTTGTTCTTGTCTCCTATATCATTGCACCTGCATTGGCATTCTGTAACTCATACGGCACTGGCCTCACTGACTGGTCTCTCGCCTCCACCTATGGCAAGATCGGCCTCTTTGTTTTTGCCTCTTTGGTTGGTTCAAATGGAGGAGTCATTGCTGGCCTGGCAGCTTGTGGTGTCATGATGTCCATTGTTTCAACTGCTGCTGATCTTATGCAGGTATAGGTGTGAGTTGAGTCAGTTTGTTTCAATTTAGCAAAAAATTGGCCAAACCAACAATTTGTTCTATTTGCAAGTTCTTGACCAATTGAAGTTGCAACTCAAGCTGACAAAAATCCCAAATGCAGGATTTTAAAACCGGCTACTTGACCTTGTCCTCGCCACGCTCCATGTTTGTGTCACAGCTTATCGGCACTGCATTAGGCTGTGTAATTGCACCTCTTACATTTTGGCTCTACTGGACGGCCTTTGATATTGGGTCACCTGATGGAGTTTACAAAGCACCATATGCTGTTATTTATCGGGAAATGGCAATTTTGGGTGTTGAAGGGTTCTCTGCACTTCCTCAGCATTGTTTGGAGATTTGTTGTGTGTTTTTTGTGGCAGCACTTGTGATCAATCTTTTGAGGGACATGACGCCAAAAAGCATCTCAGCATATATCCCAATACCTATGGCGATGGCCGTGCCGTTTTACATTGGTGCATATTTTGCCATTGACATGTTTGTTGGGACCGCGATCTTATTTGTGTGGGAGAGGCTTAACAAAAAGGAGGCTGATGAGTATGCCGGTGCAGTAGCGTCAGGTTTGATTTGTGGTGATGGGATATGGACCGTGCCATCTGCAATTCTGTCAATTTTCAGGATTGATCCACCCATTTGCATGTATTTTAAACCGTCAGTATCTACCTGAGAAGATGAAACTGTAAAGGGGAGGGTCATGCCTGGGTTTTTCTATTGTTTTCCTTGTAAATATAGGGACTTGTACAAAGCAAATTATTTTTCATTAGCGACCAATTACTTTGTTCTGGAAACTGTTAGTTTATTTAATTGTCAGTATTCATCGATCCAAAGTGGTATATGTGGTACCAATCCGTTGTAATTTATATATTGTGGTAGTGTATTGCTAACAATTTATAGGGAAATTAACAAAATTCTCCTTCATTGGAAGGTAAAAATTAAACATTTGTTGCAAGTTTTTGAACAAATTGAGTCGGTAACTCGTCGAGAAAGAGCGGCGTAGGGTTCCGCACGAATTTTGAGCAGCGCAAGGCGATTTTTGAGTCGATCTCGCGTCACCCTCCCAATTCCCAAACCCTCCACCGCTCCAATCTTGTTTCCTAGCTCTGCCGTTCAGATAGAGAAGGGAAAAAAAAAAAGCAATTCGTATTCTGCTAAACGAACTTAAAAGGTCATATGCAAAAAATAAAAATACGA
Source organism: Rhynchospora pubera (assembly GCA_028095005.1). Lineage (NCBI taxonomy): Eukaryota > Viridiplantae > Streptophyta > Magnoliopsida > Poales > Cyperaceae > Rhynchospora > Rhynchospora pubera. The sequence continues at coordinate 106,869,391 of CM051462.1, read as the reverse complement.
TATGGAAAGAAATTAAGACTGAATCAAAAGTAAAAATCACTAGGAGTTCTTTCTCTTAGAATCAAATCTCAAAATATTTTAGAATCGCGAGAAAGAAAGTGAACGCTTGTAATTAATACTATTTTCTAAGAATTTTCTCAATTCCTCTCAAAAGATTCTAGCAAATTCTTCTCTAGTCTTTGTATGCTTATATTGTATGGACATATTTATCCTTTCTTCTGAATTGTATTCTTCTATTGGTTGGTATCAAAATATATACTTCTACTTGACCAGAAAATCAACATGTTTTCTGTTATTTTTGTATCTGAAACTCGGAGCAAGATTTTGTTGACCATATCTAGGTAAGTATAGAAACGCAACTTAGTACCATCTACTTAATGATGCATAAAATCGATTTGATGCGGTGATTGTGCCTTTTCTTTATGAAAGAATTAAGAGGCTGTTTTCCTTTCTTTTTTGAATGACGAAGCTAAGAGAAAAAAGGTCAGGATATTTTTATCCTAAATTTTTTAAATTGATTTCTGTAAATTTAAATTTTATTCAAATTAATAAAAAGGGTAACTACCAATATTAGTTATAATTATAGGGATATATAGCCAATATCAAAGAATAGAAAGATATATGGCTGATTGAAGAAGAATTGAGGGGAATATGGCTGATTTTTCCAATTCAAAAATATTTAATTATACATAATCATTACGCAAATAAAGTGCAAACAATTCAATTCTGAGTATCATTTGAAAATTTCGATTTTTTCTGGATTCATTCTAAGTCATTTCATCACACTAATCTACATTGAAAATCTTTATATTGTCTAAAATATGATTCATATGTTATTTATTCAAAAAGATTGGATTATACACGGTAATTACTCATATAAAGTAAAAAATAATTCAATTCTGAGTATTATTTGAGCATTTCGGTCGTTTTTGGATACATTCTAAGTCATTTCATCACAATAGTTTACATTTAAATTCTTTATACTGTCTAGAATATGATTCATATGTTATTTATTCAAAAAAATTAGATTATACATGGTAATTACGCATATAAAGTGTAAATAATGCAATTCTAAGTATAATTTGAGCATTTCGAACGTTTCTGAATTCATTCTAAGTCATTTCATCACAATAGTCTACATTTAAATTCTTTATGCTGTCTAATATACGATTCATATGTTATTTATTCAAAAAGATTGAATTATACATAATAATTACTCATATAAAGTGCAAAAAATACAATTCTGAGTATCATTTGAATTTTGATCGTTACTTGATTAATTCTAAGTCATTACATCACAATAGTCTACATTCAAATTCTTTATGCTATCTAGAATATGACACATATGTTATTTATTCAAAACGATCGGATTATACTTGGTAATTATGCATATACATGGTAATGTAATTTTGAGTATCATTTGAGGATTTCCATCGTTTCTGGATTCATTCCTTAGTCATTCCATCACAATAGTCTACATTTAAATTCTTTATACTGTTTAGAATATGTCTCATATGTTATTTATTCAAAAATATTGGATTATACATGGTAATTACACATAAATTGCAAATAAAGAAATTCTGAGTATCATTTGAGCATTTCGATCGTTTCTGGATTCATTCTTCATTTATGTTGTCCCTAAATAAAGTCTAGAGGGGTGTGAATAGGCACAATTTTGATTTTCTAAACCGGTGTGATCAATTTTTGGTTCAATTCAAGTGAGGTTCAAACCAAACAATTACACAAGCAAGTCACAATGCAATTAAGTAAAGAGAAGAGAGAAAGAGATGACACGCGATGTGATTACGGAGTTCCGACCTGCTAGATTGGTTTAGCCTTAGTCGTATGTCTCCGGGAGTTTCGCAACCACGAAAAGGCGCGCTGAGCGTTCAATTACAACAAGAACGTGAATACAAGCTCGAATCGAATCTCCCCGTCACAACGAACTCGAGAAGGATCGTCCTAATCTCTAACTAATCAACCGCAAACACTCAATTTGTTGAGGCTCTAACCAAACCACTCAAAAGTCTAGCAATTAGCACTAAGGGTTTGGTCTAAGCACACTAATCTCAATGATTTTGCAAGTTGAATTCTCAAACACAAGAGAAAATTGATTCTAGCTGGTTGGAGCTCAAATAGAAGGATTTAGCAAGGTTTCAAAAGTGTCAATTCAGTCCCAATTGGGCTGATATATATTAAGGGCGCCAACAGCTCCAAAGAAGTAAAAAATCAACCCTAGCGTTGTACAACAATTGAACTAGCCGTTGAAAAATCAAACTGTAACAAACAGATCCGTTGTGATTGTCAGAGCGTTGTGCAACGTTCTGTGGTGTTGTACAACGTTAGAACTAACAGCCAAAACAAAAACTCGACAGTTCCGTTGGAACTTGTCAGAGCGTTGTGCAACGCTGACGAGCGTTATACAACGTTAGACCAAAGAGAAAGGAAGCTGTTCTGACCAATTCAACAAACCTTGTCAGAATGTCACACGACGCTAAGTGACGTGACACGACGTTGACGTTGCTCAACGGTATGTGACGTTGTCCAACGCAACTCGCAGTTTTGTATGTAAAATATGCTGCTCAGCGTGAGACAACACTGTTTACATAGGTTTTACATGGAACAACGCTGTCTGAGCAGTGGAGAGAACTTTGGCTCAAACAAGCGTTGTGCAATGTTGGATAACGTTGCACACCAACAAAATGGCAACGTTGTGCAACTGTAAATAGCGTTGCATAACAACCTAACAAAAAGAACAAAGGAGATAACCAGGTTCTCTCTGCGTGATACAGCGTTGCACAGCACTACTGAGCGTTGTGTGACGCTGCCTCAACCTTGTCAGAGATTTTGCAATTTCAGAACAGAATTACTCAGTGTTGTGTAATGCCATATAGCGTTGTATGACGTTGAACAGAAAAACTGAGCATTTTACAAGCAAATTGATTGAGATTAGTTTAGAGTATAATTATACCTAAACTAATGACTCTAGCTAGTCTAATGAAGTCTCTTGATTCTCCATAACTTGTGCTTTACTTGCTTCAAGCCATTCTTCAAGTAAATTCACTAAAATTCACTAAATTGAGATGTTAGTCGAGAGGTTTGGTGTTGTTTTGCAAATCGGCAAATCGAGAATTAATTGTTTAAACCAACAATCTCTCCCTTTTGCCGAATTGCAAAACAACACCTAAGTAAATTGGAACTTAATACAACAAAATAGAATGACCCAATATACTTAATTCTCCTCCTTTTTGCAATTATGGAAAAAGAATATCCAAAATGCTCCCGATACAAACAAATATCAAAGCTCCCCCTTTCAATTAGAATTTGGCAACCTATTTGATAAGTCTAGGGGCTTAATATAAGGTCTCACAATTTGACTAAATAAGCATGCATGCACTAGAAAAAAAATCAACCGCCATTTAGCTCAATTAACATATATCAAAAACAGCAATTAAACAACATAAAGAGGATAGCCATTTAGCACACATAAAAGCTAATGCATTAATAACCATTTAGTTAATACACCCAAAACATAATCCATCACATAAATTAAAAAAAAAGCAAGCCATTGAGCGCCTAAGTTCAACAACAAACTAAAGACCGCAATTCAAAATAAACTATGAAAAGAAGAAGAAGAAAAAAATATCAAAAGAGAAGGCTAAGGCTTGGTCACGGCTTGAGTCTCGGCACGGCTCACACATCTTCTTCTTCACCTCCTCCACCGCTTGAGGACCCCTTCGAGAGATGGAGCTCCATCTTACCCCATAGCTTTAGCATCTCATCCTTGAGGTTTGTGATAGAGGAATCGATCTTGGCTTGATATGTGGCCATGGACTCTTCAATTTGGTGAAACGTTGATCAAAGTGCGTTGTCAACGCCTCAAACTTGGCATCTAGGTAAGTGGTGAGATCTTGAGAAGATTGTATCATACAAGGTATTTACGCATATATAGTGCAAATAATGCAATTCTGAACATCATTTGAGCATTTCAATCGTTTCTGGATTCATTCTAAGTCATTTGATCAGAATAATCAACATTTAAACACTTTATATTGTCTAGAATATGATTCATTTGTTATTTATTCGAAAAGATTGGATCACGCATGGTAATTACGCATATAAAGCGCGAATAATGCAAGTCAGAGCATCGTTTGAGCATTTCAATCGTTTCTGGATTCATTCTAAGTCATTTGATCACAATAATCTACATTTAAACTCTTCATACTGTCTAGTATATGAATCATTAAATATTTATTCGAAAAGATTGTATCATACATGGTAATTACGGAAATCAAGTGCAAATAATGCAATTCTGAGAATCGTCTTAGCATTTCAATTGTTTATGGATTCATTTTGAGTCATTTGATAACAATAATCTACAGTTAAATTCTTTATACAGTTTATAATATTGTTCATATTCTATTTATTCAAAAAGATTGGATTATACATGGTAATTACACATATAAACTCCAAATATTGCAATTATGAGCACCGTTTGAGCACAACAATCGTTTCTGGATTCATTCTGAGTCATTTGATCACAATAATCTACATTTAAACTCTTTATAATGTCTAGAATATAATTCATCTGTTATTTCTTCAAAAAGATTGGAACATACATGGTAATTACGCATATAAACTAAATCACTTGATCACAATAAACTAAATTTAAACTCAATATACTGACTAGAATATGATTAATTTGTTATTTATTCGAAAAGATTGGATTATACATAGTAGTTATGCATATAAAATGCAAATAAAGCAATTCTGAGCATCGTTTGAGTATTTCAATAATTTCTGGATTAATTCTAAGTTATTATATCACAATAATCAATATTTAAACTATTTATACTGTCCAGAATATGTTTCATTTGTTATTTATTAACAAAGATTGGATTATACGTGGTAATTATGCATATAAAGTGCAAATATTGCAATTCTGAGTATCGTTTGAGCATTTCAATCGTTTCTGGATTGATTCTAAGTCATTTGATCACAATGATAAAAATTTGAATTCTTTATACTGTTTATAATTTTATTCATGTGCTATTTATTCAAATAGAATGGATTATACATGGTAATTATGCATATAAAGTGCAAATAATGAAAATTGCGAGAATTGTTTGAGCATTTCAATCGTTTCTGGATTAATTCTAAGTCATTATATCACAATATTCTGCATTTAAACTATTTATACAATCTAGAATATGATTCATATGTTATTTATTCGTAAAGATTGGATTATACATGGTAATCATGCATACAAATCAGGAATAATGCAATTCCGAGTATCATTTTGGCATTTCAATCGTTTCTGCATTCATTCTTGGATATTTGATCACAAATTAACATGATTTAAACTCTATATACCGTCATTAATATGATTAATATGTTATTTCTTCAAAAATATTGGATTATACATGTTAATTACGCTTATAAAGTGTAAATAATGCAATTCTGAGCATCCTTTGAGCATTTCAATCGTTTCTGGATTCATTCTAAGTCATTTGATCACAATAACATTTAAAATCTTTATACAGTCTAGAATATTATTCATATGATATTTATTCAAAAATATTGGATATTACATGGTTATTACGCATATAATGTGCAAATAATGCAATTCTAAGTGTCCATCGAGCATTTCGATCGTTTCTGGATTCATTCTAATTCATTTCATCACAATAGTCTACATTTAAAGTGTTTATACTGTTTGGAATACAATTCTTATATTATTTATTAAAAAATATTGGATTATAATACAATTCTGAGTATCGTTTGAGCATTTCAAACGTTTCTGGATTCATTTTGAGTCATTTGATCACAATAATTAACATTTAAACTTTTTATATACTGTCTAGAATATGATTCATATGCTAGTTTTTAAAAAAGATTGGATTATACATGGTAATTATGCTTATAAAGTGCAAATCATGCAATTCTGAGCTTCATTTGCCCATATCAATCGTTTCTGTATTAATTCTGAATCATTTGATCATAATAATCTTCATTTAAACTCTTTATATTGTCTAAAATATAATTTATATGCTATTTATTAAAAAATATTGGATTATACATGGTAATTACGCTTATAAACAACATATAATGCAATTCTGATCATCGTTTGAGCATTTCAATCGTTTCTGGATTCATTTTAAGTCATTTTTTCACAATAATCTACATTTCAATTCTTTATAATGTCTAGAACATGATTCATATATTATTTATTCAAGAAGATTGGATTATAAATGGTAATTACGCATGTAAAGTGCAAATAATGCAATTCTAAGTATAATTTGAGCATTTCGAACGTTTTTAAATTCATACTAAGTCATTTCATCACAAAAGTCTACATTTAAACTCTTTATGCTGTCTAATATACGATTCATATGTTATTTATTCAAAAAGATTGGATTATACATAATAATTACGCATATAAAGTGCAAAAAATACAATTCTGAGTATAATTTGAGCATTTTGATTGTTACTTGATTAATTCTAAGTCATCACATCACAATAGTAAATATTCAAACTCTTTATGCTATCTAGAATATGACTCATATATTATTTATTCAAAACGATTGGATTAAACTTTGTAATTACGCATATACATGGTAATGCAATTCTGTGTATCATTTGAGGATTTCCATCGTTTCTGGATTCATTCCTTAGTCATTCCCACAACAGTCTACATTTAAACTCTTTATACTGTTTAGAATATCTCTCATATGTTATTTATTCAAAAAGATTTGATTATACATGGTAATTACGCATATAAATTGAAAATAAAGCAATTCTGAGTATCATTTGAGTATTTCTATCATTTATGAATTCATTCTAGTTCATTTCATCACAATAATCTACATTTAAACTCTTTATACAACCTAGGATGTGATTCAAATGTTATTTATTCAAAAAGATTGGATTATACATGGTAATTACACATATAAAGTGTAAATAATGCAATTCTGAGCATCGTTTGAGCATTTCGATCGTTTCTGGATTCATTCAAAGTGATTTGATAACAATAATATACATTTAAACTCTTTATACTTTCAAAAAGATGATTCATATGTTATTTTTTTGAAAAAAAAAATGGATTATACATAGTAATTACACATATAGATTGCAAATAATGCAATTCTGAGCATTTCAACCGTTTCAGGATTCATTCTGAGTCATTTGATCATAGTAATCTATATTTAAACTCTTTATACTGTGTATAATATGATTGATAAGTTATTTACTCAAAACGATTAGATTATATAAGGTAATTACACATATAGAGTGCAAATAATGCAATTCTGAGAATAGTTTGAGTATTACAATCGTTTCTGGTTTTATTCTAAGTCAATTGATCACAATAATCTACATTTAAACTCTATATACTGTACATAATATGATTCTAATGTTATTTATTCGAAAAGATTGGATCATAGAAGGTATTTACGCATATATAGCGCAAATAATGCAATACTGAACATTGTTTGAGCATTTCGATCATTTCTGGATTCATTCTAAGTCATTTAATCACAATAATCAACATTTAAACTCTTTATACTGTCTAGAATATGATTAATTTGTTATTTCTTCGAAAAGATTGGATCACACATGGTAATTACGCATATAAAGCGCGAATAATGCAAGTCTGGATTCATTCTAAGTCATTTGATCACAATAATCTACATTTAAACTCTTTATACTGTCTAGAATATGATTTATTTAATATTTATTTGAAAAGATTGTATCATACATGGTAATTATGGAAATCAAGTGCAAATAATACAATTCTGAGAATCGTTTTAGCATACAATTGTTTATGGATTCATTCTGAGTCATTTGATCACAATAATCTACAGTTAAATTCTTTATGCTGTTTATAATATTATTCATATTCAATTTATTCAAAAAGATTGGATTATATAAGGTAATTACGCATATAAAGTCCAAATATTGCAATTATGAGTATCGTTTGAGCACAACAATCATTTCTGGATTCATTCTGAGTCATTTGATCACAATAATCTACATTTAAAATCTTTATAATGTCTAGAATATAATTCATCTGTTATTTATTCGAAAAGATTGGAACATACATGGTAATTACGCATATAAAGTGCAAACAATGCAATTCTGAGCATCGTTTGAGCATTTCAATCATTTCTGGATTCATTCTATGTCATTTGATCACAATAGTCTATATTTAAACTCTTTATACAGTTTCTAATATTATTCATATGCAATTTATTCAAAATGATTGGATTATACATGGTAATTACGTATATAAACTGCAAATAATGCAATTCTGAGCATGGTTTGAGCATTTCAATCGTTTCTGGATTCATTCTAAGTCATTTGATCACAATAATATACGTTTAAACTCTTTATAATGTCTAGAACATGATCCATTTGTAATTTATTCGAATAGATTGGATCATACATGGTAATTACGCAAATAAAGTGCAAATAATTCAATTCTGAGCATCGACTAAGCATTTCAATCATTTCTGGATTCATTTAAAGTCATTTGATCGCAATAAACTACATTTAAACTCTTTATACTGTTTATAATATTATTCATATTCTATTTATTCAAAAGATTGTATTATACATGGTAATTACGTATATAAAGTGCAATTATTGCAATTATGAGCATTGTTTGAGTATATCAATCGTTTCTGGATTTATCTGAGTCATTTGAAAATAATAATCTACATTTAAACTCTTTATAATGTCTATAATATAATTCATATGTTATTTATTCAAAAAGATTGGATTATACACGGTAATTACCCATATAAAGTGCAAATAATGTAATTCAGAGCATCGTTTGAGCATTTCAATTGTTTCTGGATTCATTCTGAGTCATTTCATCACAATAATCAACATTTAAACTCTTTATAATGTCTAGAATATGATTCATATGTCATTTACTAAAAAATATTGGATTATACATTGCAATTACGCATATAAAGTGCAAATAATGCAATTCCGAGCATCGTTTGAGTATTTCGATCGTTTCTGGATTCATTCTGAGTCATTTGATCACAATAATCTATATTTAAACTTTTTATAATGTCTATAATATGATACATATGTTATTTATTCAAAAAGATTGGATTATACATGGTAATTATCCATATCAACAGGAAATAATGCAACTATGAGCATAATTTGAGTATTTAAATATTTTTTGAATTCATTCTGAGTCATTTGATCTCAATATTCTACATTTAAACTCTAATACTGTCTGGAATATGATTCACATATTATTTATTCATAAAGATTGAATTATACATGGCTATTACACAAATACTTAGCATTATTTGAGTATTTCAATTGTTTCTGGATTCATTCTAAGTTATTTGATCACAATAATCTATATATCAACTCTTTATACTGTGTAGAATATGATTTATTTGTTATTTATTCGAAAAGATTGGATCATGCATGGAAATTACGCATATAAAATGTAAATAATGCAATTCTGAATATCGTTAGAGCATTTCAATCGTTTCTGTATTCTTTCTTAGTCATTAGATCACAATATTTTATATTTAAACTCTTTATAAAATCAATAGTATGATTCATATCTCTTTTATTCAAAAAGATTACATTATAGATGGTAATTACGCATAGAAAGTGCAAATAATGCAATTCCAAGCATCGTTAGAGCATTTCAATCGTTTCTGGATTCATTCTTAGTCATTTGATCACAATAATTTACATTTAAACTCTTTACAAAATCTATAATATGATTTATATGTCATTTAATAAAAAAGATTGGATTATACAAGGTAATTACGCGTATAAATTGCAAATATTGCAATTCTGACATTTGTTTGAGCATTTTGAATAATTTCTGGATTCATTATTAGTCAATTTGATCACGATAATCTACATTTAAACTCTTTATACTGTCAGAATATAATTACTATGCTATTTATTCGATAAGATTGGTCATACATGGTAATTACGCATATAAAGTGCAAATAATGCAATTCTGAGCAACGTTTGAGTATTTCAATCGTTTCTGAATTTATTCTAAGTCATTTGATCACAATAATCTTACGCTTTATACTGTTCAAATATTTCATATGCTATTTATTCAAAAATATTGGATTATACATGGTAATTACACATATAAAGTGCAAATAATGCAATTCTGAACATCGTTCGAGCATTTCAATCGTTTCTGGATTCATTCTTTATCATTTATTCACAATAATCTATATTTAAACTCTTTATAATGTCGTGAATTTGATTGATATCTTATATATTCAAAAAGATAGGATCATACATGGTAATTGTGTATAAAGTGCAAATAATGCAATTCAGAGCATCGTTTGAGAATTTCAATTGTTTATGGATTCATTTTTAGTCATTTGATCACTATATAATCTATATTTAAACTCTTTATATGTCTAGAATATGATTCATATGTTATTTATTCAAAAAGATTGGATTATACATGGTAATTACGCATATCAAGTGAAAATAATTCTATTATGACCATCGTTTGAGCATTGCAATCGTTTCTGGATTCATTTTAAGTCATTTGATCACAATAATCTGCCTTTAAACTCTTTATACAGTTTATAATTTTATTCATATGTTATTTATTCAAAAATATTGGATTATACATGGTAATTATGCATATAAAGTGCAAATAATGCAATTCTCAGTATTGTTTGAGCATTTCAATCGTTTCTGGATTCATTCTGAGTCATTTGATCACAATAATCTACATTTAAACTCTTCACGCTGTCTAGAATATGATTCATATGTTACTTATTAAAAAAAATGATTATACATGGTAATTTCGCATATAAAGTGCAAATAATCCAATTCTGAGCATCATTTGAACATTTCTATGTTTTCTGGATTCATTCTGAGTCATTTGAACAAAATAATGTACATTTAAACTCTTTTTACTGTCCAGAATTTCATTCAAATGTTATTTATTAAAAAGATTGGATTATACATTCTAATTTTGCTTATGAAGTGCAGATATCTGAGAATCTTTTGAGTATTTTAATCTTTTCTGGATTCATTCTAAGTCATTCAATTACAATAATCTACATTTAAACTCTTTATATTGTCTCGAATAATATTCATATACTATTTTTTTAAATTGATTGGATTATACATAATAATTACGCTTATAGGGCATGTTTGGTAGGAGGAATAACTCAACAAACAAGAGAGGTTTAAGCTTTTTACTTAGAAGAAAGAAGACAACAAACATTATCGTTCTTGCCGCTTGATTAATCACTGCAATGGGACATAAATGTAGTTGACCAGTTTGTCTTTGCCTCTTGATTTTTTAAAGGGGTGTTCGTTAGTAATATTCTAGGTTTATCTAGGCTTAACTAGTTGGTTTTGTTGAAAACATATAATTTATTTCCAAGCTACTCTACATTGTGCTTGAAATTTTTTGTTGCCTGCTGCTGATTTTATCAAATTCATAAAGACGCCGTTTGGATGGTATGGGAATAAAGAAGAATATCTTCTTTTTAGAAATAACTTCTTTCTAAGTATCCATACAAGTTAGGAATAAGAAGAATAATAGCTTCTTTCTAAAAATTACTTCTTCCTAGAAATAGTTTCTTCCAACAATTATATATACATAATTTCAACAAAATTAGCTAAATACTAATAGCTAAATGAAATTTTGTGTGCTCTTTAATTAGTACTTTATTTAATATTAAAATAATATTTTTTAATAATTTATTTAAATTAATATTAATTTGTTTATTCCTAACTCACCATCCAAATAACATTTCTTATTCCCGAAATAACACTCTTCCCAAAATTACACACTTTTCAATATTTTTTTTCTAAAATTATTATTCCTTTCTTATTCCCATACCATCCAAACGCCCCAAGAACTAGGTAGTTTGAAATTTTGTACCATTGTTTAAAATTCTACGACTTTAAAACATATGGTTTATTTCCAAGCTACTCTCCATTGTGCTTGAAATTCTTTGTTGCCTCTTGCCTGCTGCTGGTTTTGTCAAATACATAAAAAGTAGGTAGTTTGGAATTTTTTACCATTAAGGAGGAAGAACTTATACCATCAAAATTGGTGGAATAACTTCTTCCACGGTAGGTCCCGTTATGGATTAATCTCGAATTTCGAATAATCTATCATTAATTTGTATTATTAATTATAATTAATATGTTATTTTAATATTATAATCTTTTTTAGTTACAATAATAAGCAAATAAATAATATATTAATTTAAATACAGAAAATATATTATTGTATCATTTTAATTATAATATCATCAATATTATAATTAGTACGGCAAATATTAAATAATATTTTAATTTTTTAGTACGGATAATAATAATAACAACAACGACAACAACAACAACAACAACAATAATAATAATAATAATAATAATAATACTATTATTATTATTATTATTACTAATTATATTATTATTATTATTAGTACTATTATTATATTGTATTTATCATATAATTTTCATTATCACTAATGAAATTATTGTTATTGATATTATTATTATTACTATATTAATTATTATTATCATTAGTATATATTATAACAACGGCTAAGCATGAAGAATAAAAAGTATAATTTTTATATTAATTATTATTATTATTATTATTATTATTATTATTATTATATTTATCATTGATATATTACTAATAAAAATAATTTATACAACAATTATTATTAATATTTGCAAACTAATGATGCAATTATAATATTATAATAATTCTTACATGTGTAATTTTTATATTATTATATTCTTATTACTTCAACACATAACCAAACAACCATGACATAACTTGACATAAGTTCTTCCTCCTTAACTTATTCCTCTTAAGTTATTCCTTTACCAAACATCACCATAAATTGCAAATACTGCAATTCTTAGCTTCATTTGAGCATTTAAATCGTTTCTGGATTCATTCTTTGTCATTTGTTCACAATAATCTATATTTAAACTCTTTATAGTGTCATGAATTTGATTGATATGTTATTTATTAAAAAAAAATGATTATACATGGTAATAGCGTATAAAGTGCAAATAATGCAATTACGAGAATCGTTTGAGCATTTCAATCGTTTCTGGATTCATTCTAAGTCATTATATCTCAATATTCTGCATTTAAACTATTTATACGGTCTAGAATATGATTCATATGTTATTTATTCATAAAGATTGGATTATACATGGTAATCATGCATACAAATCGGAAATAATGCAATTCTGTGTATCGTTTGGGCATTTCAATCGTTTCTGGATTCATTCTAGGCTATTTGATCACAATTAACAAGATTTAAACTATATATACTATCTTGAATATGATTAATATGTTATTTATTAAAAAATATTGGATTATACATCTTAATTACGCTTATGAAGTTTAAATAATGCAATTCCGAGCATCCATTCAGCATTTCAATCGTTTCTGGATTCATTCTTAGTCATTTGATCACAATAATCTACATTTAATATCTTTATACAGTCTAGAATATTATTCATAAGATATTTATTAAAAAATATTGGATATTACATGGTAATTACGCATATAATGTGCAAATAATGCAATTCTAAGTGTCCATTCAGCATTTCGATCATTTCTGGATTCATTCCAATTCATTTCATCACAATAGTCTACATTTAAGCTCTTTATACTGTTTGGAATATAATTCTTATATAATTTATTAAAAAGATTGGATTATAATGTCCAAATAATGCAATTCTGAGTATCGTTTGAGCATTTCAAACGTTTCTGGATTCATTCTGATTCATTTGATCACAATAATTTACATTTAAACTTTTTATATACTGTCTAGAATATGATTCATATGCTATTTATTCAAAAAGATTGTATTATACATGGTAATTACATTTATAAAGTGCAAATCATGCAATTCTGATCATCATTTGAGCATATCAATCATTTTTGTATTAATTCTAAATCATTTATTCATAATAATCTTCATTTAAACTCTTTATATTGTCTAGAATATATATATATGCTTTTTATTAAAATAGATTGGATTATACATGGTAATTACGCATATGAAGTGCAAATATTGCAATTCTGAGTATCGTTTGAGCATTTCAATCGTTTCTGGATTCATTCTAAGTCATTTGATCACAATAATCTACATTTGAACTCTTTATATTGTTTATAATTTTTTTTCCATATGCTATTTATTCAAAAAGAATGAATTATACATGGTAATTATGCATATAAAGTGCAAATAATGCAATTACGAGAATCGTTTGAGCATTTCAATCGTTTCTGGATTCATTTTGAGTCATCTCTGATCACAATAATCTACATTTAAATTTTTTATACTGTCTAGAATATGATTCATATATTACTTATTCAAGAAGATTGGATTACATGGTAATTATTCATATAAAGTGCAAATATTGCAATTCTGAGTATCGTTTGAGCATTTCAATCGTTTCTGGATTCATTTTAAGTCATTTGATCACAATAATCTACATTTAAACTCTTTATACTGGTTATAATATTATTCATATGCTATTTATTAAAAAATAATGGATTATGCATGGTAATTACGCATATAAAATGCAAATAATGTAATTCTGGGAATTGTTTGAACATTTCAATCGTTTCTGGATTCATTCTAAGTCATTATATCACAATATTCTGCATTAAACTCTTTATAGTATCTAGAATATGATTCATTTGTTATTTATTCATGAAGATTGGATTATACATGGTAATCATGCATACAAATCGGAAATAATGCAATTTCGAGTATCGTTAGGGCATTTCAATCTTTTCTGGATTCATTCTAGGTCATTTGAGCACAATTAACTTGATTTAAACTCTGTATACTGTCATGGATATGATTAATATGTTATTTATTCAAAAATATTAGATTATACATGTTAATTACGCTTATAATATGGGCTAATTTGGATTGCTTAGGAATAAGGAAGAATAACTAACTCTTCCTAGGCGGAAAATTTGGAAGACTTATTCCTAAGCATCCAAACGTGTCAGGAATAAGGTGGGAATAGTTCTTCCCGGAATAGCACTCTTTCTAACACGTCCCTTATTTTCATTCCTTATTCCTAACACATCAATCAAACAACATTTCTTCTTCCCAAAATGGCACTCTTCCCACGCTTCCCGAAATAACACTCTTCCTAATTTTACCGCTCGGAATAGTTCTTCCTTATCCCAAGCCCATCCAAACGAGCATATAAAGTGCAAATAATGTAATTTTGAGCATCCTTTGAGCATTTCAATCGTTTCTGGATTCATTCTAAGTTATTTGATCACAATAATCTACATTTAAAATCTTTATACAGTCAAGAATATTATTCATATGCTATTTATTCCAAAATATTGGAATTTACATGGTAATTACACATATAAAGTGAAAATAATGCAATTCTAAGTAACCATTGAGCATTTCGATCGTTTCTGGATTCATTCTAATACAATTCATCATAATAGTCAACATTTAAATTCTTTATACTGTTTGGAATATAATTCTTATGTTATTTATTCAAAAAGATTGGATTATAATGTCCAAATAATGCAATTCTAAGCATCGTTTGAGCATTTCAAACCCTTCTGAATTCATTCTGAGTTATTTGATCACAATAATTTACATTTAAACTTTTTATACTGTCTAGAATATGATTCATATGCCATTTATTCAAAAAGGTTGGACTATACATGGTAATTACGCTTAAAAAGTGCAAATAATGCTATTCTGACCATCATTTGAGCATATCAATCGTTTATGGATACATTCTGAATCATTTGATCGCAATAATCTTCATTTAAACTCTTTATAATATCTACAATATAATTTATATGCTATTTATTCAAAAAAGATTGGATTATACATGGTAATTATGCTTATAAACAGCAAATAATGCAATTCTGAGCATCGTTTCTGCATTTCAATTGTTAGTGGATTCATTTTGAGTCAATTGATTACAATAATCTGCATTTAAACTCTTTATACTGTCTAGAATATGATTAATATGTTATTTATTCAAGAAGATTGGATTGTACATGGTAACCACGCATATAAATTGCAAATCATGCAATTCTGAGAATCATTTGAGCATTTCAATCATTTCTGGATTTATTCTGAGTCATTTGATCCCAATAATTTACATTTCAACTCTTTATACTGTCTAGGATATTATTCCTATGTTATTTATTAAACAAATATTAGATTATACAAGGTAATTACACATATAAAGTGCAAATAATGCAATCCTAATTATCAATTGAGCATTTCGATCGTTTCTGTATTCATTCTAATTTATTTCATCGCAATTGTCTACATTTAAACTCTTTATGCTCTCTAGAAAATTATTTCTATATTATTTATTCAGAAAGATTGGATTATACATGGTAATAGTCATTTCTATGTTATTTATTCTAAGTCATTTTATCACAACAGTTTTAATTTAAACTCTTTATGCTGTCTAGAATTTGTTTCAATTGTTATTATTCAAAAAAACTGAATCATACGTGGTAATTACGCATATAAAGTGCAAATAATGCAATTCTGAGTATAATTTGAGCATTTCAATCGTTTCTGGATTCACTATAACTCATTCGATCACAATAATCAACATTTAAACTCTTTATATTATCTAGAATATGATTGGTGTGTTAGTTGTTCAAAATGATTGGATCATACATTGTAATTACGCATATAAAGTGCAAATAATTCAATTCTGAGTATCGTTTAAGCTTTTCAATCGTTTCTGGATTCATTCAGAGTCATTTGATCACAATAATATACATTTGAACTCTATATACTATCTAGAATATAATTCATATGTTATTTATTCGAAAATATTGGATCATACATGGTAATTACGCACATAAAGTGCAAATAAAGCAATTTTCCAGCATCGTTTGAGCATTTCAATCGTTTATGGAATTAATCCAAGTCATTATATAATAATAATCTACATTTAAACTTTATATAAATTCTAGAATATGATGCTTAAGTTATTTATTCACAAAGATTGGAGCATGTGTGGTAATTACACATATAAAATGCAAATAATGCAATACTGAGCATAGTTTGAGTATTTCAATTGTTTCTGGATTCATTCTATTAATTGTATCACACTGATTTACATTTAAATATACTTTATACATTCTAGAATATTATTCATATGTTATTTATTCCAAAAATATTGGATTATACATGGTAATTACGCTTATAAAGTGAAAATATTGCAATTCTTAGCATCGTTTGAGCATTTCAGTTGTTTTTGGATTCATTCTGAGTCATCTGATCACAATAATCTACATTTAAACTCTTTATATGGTCTAGAATATGATTCATATGTTATTTATTCAAAAGATTGGATTAAACATGGTAATCATGCATATAGTGCAAATAATGCAATTATGAGAATCGTTTGAGCATTTCAATCTTTTCTGAATTCATTCTAAGTCATTATATCACAATATTCAGCATTTAAACTCTTTATACTGTCTAGAATATGATTCGTATGTTCTTTATTCGTAAAGATATGATTATAAATGGTAATCATGAATACAAATCGAAAATAATGCAATTCTGAGTATCGTTTGGGCATTTCGATCATTTCTGGATTCATTCAAGGTCATTTGATCACAATTAGCTTGATTTAAACTCTATATACTGTCATGAATATGATTAATATGTTATTTATTCAAAAATATTAGATTATACATGTTAATTACGCTTATAAAGTTTAAAAAATGCAATTCGGAGCATCCTTTGAGTTCAATAGTTTCAGAATTTATTCTAAGTCATTTGATTACAATAATCTACATTAAACTCTTTATACAGTCTAGAATATTATTCATATACTATTTATTCAAAAATATTGGATTATACATGGTAATTATGCATATAAAGTGCAAATAATGCAATTCTAAGTATCAATTGAGCATTTCGATCGTTTTTGGATTCATTCTAATTCATTTCATCGCAATAGTCTACATTTAAACTCTTTATACTGTCTGGAATATAATTCTTATGTTATTTATTCAAAAAGATTGGATTATACATTGTAAGTACCCTTATAATGTCCAAATAATGCATTTCTGAGCATTGTTTGAGCATTTCAAACGTGTCTGGATTCATTCTGATTCATTTGATCACAATAATTTACATTTAAACTCTTTATACTGTGTAGAGTATGATTGATGTGCTATTATTTAAAAATATTGGATTATACATGGTAGTTACGCTTATAAAGTGCAAATCATATAATTTTGAGCATCGTTTGAGCATTTCAACGTTTCTGGTTTCATTCTGAATCATTTGATCACAATAATCTTTATTTAAACACTTTATACTGTCTAGAATATAAATCATACGCTATTTATTAAAATAGATTAGATTATACATGGTAATTACGCTTATAAACAACAAATAATGCAATTCTGAGCATCGTTTGAGCATTTCGATCATTTCTGGATTCATTCTGAGTCATTTGTTCACAATAATCTACATTTAAACTCTTTATTCTGTCTAGAATATGATTCATATGTTATTTATTCAAAAAGATTGGATTATTCATGGTAATCATCCATATAAAGTGCAAATAATGTAATTCTGAGAATCGTTTGAGCATTTCAATTGTCTCTGGTTTTATTCCGAGTCTTTGATCACAATAATCTACATTCGAACTCTTCATACTGTCTAGGATATTATTCCTTTTGTATTTATTTCAAAATATTGGATTGTACATGGTAATTACGCATATAAAGTGAAAATAATGCAATTCTAATTATCAATTGAGCATTTCGATCATTTATGGATTCATTCTAATTCATTTCATCACAATTGCCTACATTTAAACTACAATATGATTCATACGCTGTCTATAATATGATTCATATGTTATTTATTCAAAAAGATTGGATTATACATGGTAATTACGCATATAAAGTGCAAAAAATGCAATTCTAATTATCAATTGAGCATTTCGATCGTTTCTAGATTCATTCTAAGTCATTTCAGCTCAATAGTCTAAATTTAAACTCTTTATGCTACTAGAATATATTTGAAATGATATTATTCAAAAAGATTGAATCATACATGGTAATTATGTATATAAAGTGCAAATAATGCAATTATGAGTATCATCTGAGCATTTCGATCGTTTCTGGATTCATTATAAGTCATTTGATCACAATAATCCACATTTAAACTCTTTATACTGTATAGAATATGATTCGTATGTTATTTGTTCAAAAAGATTGGATCATACATGGTAATTACGCATATAAAGTGCAAATAATGCAATTCTGAATATTGTTTGAGCATTTCAATCATTTCTGAATTCATTCTCAATCATTTGGCCACAATAATTTACATTTAAACTCTTTATGCTGTATAGAATATGATTTATATGCTATTTATTCAAAAATATTGGATTATACATGGTAATTACGCTTATAAATTGCAAATCATGCAATTCTGAGCATCGTTTTAGCTTTTCAATGTTTTATGGATTCATTTGATCACAATAATCTGCATTTAAATACTTTATATCGTCAATAATATAATTCATATCCTATTTATTCAAAAAGATTGGATTATACATGGTAATTACGCTTACATTTTGCAAATAATGTATTTTTGAGCATCGTTTGAGCATTTCAATCATTTCTGGATTCATTTTGAGTCCTTTGATCACAAAATCTACATTTAAACTTTTATACTGTATAGAATATGATTCATATATTATTTATTCAAAAAGATTGGATTATAGATGGTAATTACGGATATAAAGTGCAAATAATACAATTCTTAGTATCAATATTTGTTTGGATGAGTGTTGAATAAGGAATAAGAATAAGGAATTTCGGTATGCGTGCTTGTCCAAATTCCTTATTCTTATACCATGATTTTGTTAGTATAAGAATAAGGGCCCAAATTCCTTATTCTTGTGTTGTTTGGGTTGCACAAGAATAAGAAATTTGATCCTTATTCTTATCCAAAACCTTATTCTCCACCATCCAAACACACCAGATCACAATAATCTACATTTAAACTCTTTATGATGTCTAGAATATGATTCATATGTTATTTATTCAAAAATATTGGATTATACATGGTAATTATGCATATAAAGTGCAAATAACACAATTCTGAGTATCATTTAAGCGTTTGACCTCATATGGTGGCATTCAATCGATAATCCACCATGTTGGATATGTTTTCTCTTTGTAAAACATAGTAGTAAATAATTTATTTGTGGCAAATTTTTTTATCGGTAGTGTATCTGATGTTTTTATGTCTTGCATTTTTAAGCGGCGAGTTGTAACCCTCTTCTTGTGGTGTTACACTGACAGTTGTCAGTGTGTTACACAATGCATTAATTTTTCTTAAAATGCTTCCATTATATAATGCTATAGCGCGTCACCATATATAACGGACACCAGTGGCATTCAATTTTCTTAGAAATTGGTATGTTGTACAATATATGGGAAGCGTTATACAACGTTAATTTTCTAATACAAAGTGTGACGGACTTTAAGAGTTACACAACGCATGAGAAAGATAGTTTATATTTGCCGGTGGTCAATAGTTGTACAACACATGTCCAAGCGTTACACAATTCTAAAATCCGTTGTGTAACATACAAATACGAGTTTCACTGATTTCCACGAAATTTAACTCTAAGAACTAGTGGGGATGTCGCGCGTTGCGCGACTTATGTTCCACTCGTATATTTTTTTTTTCAATATTACATTATTGTAGTTCAGTTTATTACATCTATTAGCCATAGTGTAAAAATATATAAATTATCAGAAAGAAAAAACGAATACAGAAAAATTTATTATCAATTGGTTGCAACAAATCGATATTCAAATCTTAATAACTGATTATCATTTGTAATGATAATTTTATTACTATACGGTGTGATCATATGGTTTTCCGTTAGAATTTTTGTACTGCATTTTTATTTATTTGGGCTTTGGTTTAGGTTAAGATTTATTGACGTGAATTGACAATTTTTTTTCTAATATCAGGTTTATTAAGAATTAGGCTTCGTTCATATGAAATTTTTTTTCTAACTTTTAATTTAATTCAAGAAAAGTCGAGACCTTTTCGTGAAACACAATAACTAATTAATCATGTGCCATTGATGATTAAATTTTAATGTGTTTGAACAAATTGCCACACCAAAAATCATCATTCATCAATTGAAATAAGGAATTGCATATTATTATTATTATTACGGTCTTTACATATCAAACAAATCGTTACTCTTTTTTTTTTGAGCAAAGCATTAACAAATAGAATCAAAACATAAATTGTATCAACATAAAAACTATTGGAAAAAGTGATAGCTTATCTAGCTAAAATGATGACTTATAACATAGAGAACTGAGATATCAAATAAGGCAGCAGACTTATATGAGGTGAACATTCACTAATCTTTTTTAATTCTATACGTAGCACTTGCAGGATTTAATTGAGCTGATATATGATTTTATTAAAGTTGTAGCCAGTGGCGGAGCCAAATGGTTCACATGGGGGGCTTATCGTTAGTTCGATACATGAATTTTTATGTTGTTCTTATAATTTATGTATATAAGTGCGACTCTTCATTTGACAAATTCCTTCGAATGAGTTTGCAGATCAAACAAAAATAATTAACGCTACCCAAAATATATACAAATCGTATAACACTCCATTAATACAGGTTCGGTAATTACTTTGATTAGAGAAGTTACAGGACCATTTTTTCAGTCACGTAATTAATGCTTCACAAAATTCAATCAATTAATTAGGATAACGCACATAATTAATGAGCAACATTCCTTGAATTATATCTTCGGTTCAGAAATATTAATTATTAATGAACTTATAAGCAACAAAGGAATATCATGGGTTACATAAATAACAACAGAAATATAGATCAAAGAAATATTCGTGAGCACCTGTATAACCATATTTTATAATTTTAAAAAAAAATTAGTAGAAATATTAGCATGATTAAGGTAATAGATGATTGGCTATTCATTTCAACAATTTATTTGTATTCTCATATTTATTGTTTCAATTTTTTTTCTTACAAAACAAATATTATAACAGATAATGATACCACCATTGATAGTAAAATAGATCAACAGAAATTAGAATAATATATTGGGATGTATTTCCTACAGCACTCAACTCAGCCTATGCACTATCATCTCCGACTTGCAATAGTTCCTTATAACTGAATAATATTTAGTTTAACAAATAATACGTGCTTTACAATCCACACAAATTCTCTCTTAGTACAAAACTATCTCTTAATTAGCTCTGTAATGCACATTGGAGTTTGGAGTTTGGAGTTTGGACGACCCTCATAATAATACTCATATGGATTGTTTACACCAGAAATCTCAGTGACACAAAAATATAGCTCAATCTGACATTGTTCACAGTTAAACATGCAATATTAGAAACATGAGCATTGAAAATAACATCACAATTAATAGAGGCCTGTCTCAAATATACATGAAGCCAAAGTAATAGACTCACAAAAAATTGTCCAACGACAGCATCAAGAGACCTGCTAATAAAATTTTGGTAGAATGCTTTTCCTGCGGCATGCCTTTAGAGTTTAGACAATGAGCCTTCACCGCCAGCACTTACAATTTGATCCTTCCTCGTGACAGTGTCAGTACAACCTAATCTGTTAAAAATATATTTTAACATTTTTTGCTAATTATTTGATTTAAAGATAATCATATAATATAATAATTGGTGTTATATTATTATATTTTCAGATTGAGAGAACGTTTGTCATGGTCACCCCTCTGAGTTGTCCTTGAAGAAGGTCATTCTTGTCACCATTCATAGCTTCAGTGATGAATCTACATGGAACACAAATTCACGATGAGATATATCATAATTTTGGCATTGAGGTACAGCAATAGAGTTGTGGCTTTCTTGAGAACACTATGTGGATTATCTTTTATTTAAAAATTAAATTTTACATTTCTCAGAAATAGGTAAAAAGAGATTGAGAAAGACATAACGCTATTCATTACATGTTTATAGAATTTTACAAATGATGTTAACATTCTCATTCTCTAAACATTATAAGTTCTACAAACTCTTAATTGACTAACAACTAAAAACAAAATATACTAAATGTTGTTCTCGTAGGTCCATTATGCCAGAAAAAAGACCCATTCAAAAGTTAGAACCAACTTAGATAAAAAATAACATAATAAAACACCTTTTTTCTTTTGTTAGCTAGTTTGTTCTTCACTGGTAATTTTACAGGACCAGTACTGACATAAACAGTATAGTTAGGAAACCAGTAGGATTATAAGGCTGACCTTCCAGTTATTGTGTTTTCTTATCAACATTTGGTAATTAACTATAAACCTTAAAGGAAAAACTATAACAAATTAACAAAGTATAAAAATCACAATGGTAAAAAAAAAGAATTGTTAAAATATTAAAAATAATATCTAAGGCATGTTAGCTGACCAAAATGACCCTTATTGAGATTAAAATTGCAATATTGAAATCGAAACGAAATGTTCAAAATTCTTCATTCTTAATGTGCAGCTAGCTGAGTGCATTGTACACATCGAGCATCTATTGCTTCCACATGATACATGTAACATGTTACATGATATCCTTTGTACAAATCTGAGATTATTTAAGACGCTTAAATTGAAAGAAATAGTTAAATTACCTTGTCTTGATAGATAAGACCTTCATGCTAGTAATAGAGGTCAATTTTGGAGATCTAAAGCCAAAGTAAAAGATACAAAACCTTTGAAATAAATAATTTTCAGTTGCTATAAAAAAATGATTGATACCTCTTCTGGCTCTTTCCTCAAATTGGTATCAAGTTGGTTTGAATTTTCTCGATGATGCCTAAGATGCTTGATAGTTGTTCTTCACTGTCACTGTTGGTTCCTTTGTTATCCTTCTTCTTTCTGGATTGCTGAAACTGAATTACGGTGACAAAAATTTTAAAAAAATAGCATTAAAAGATTAGCCTAGGAACAAAATTAAAACTCAATGGTAAGTAAAAAGGAGAAAATTATGGTGCCAATTCCTTAAAACTAACCATCTGATTCTTAACAGCAATCTAGGTGTCTCTCTCAAGCACTCCCGATTTAGGAACAACGGTAGACATTGTCACCTATACATATAAAGAAATAAAGAGTTAATTTAGCTTGACCATCTTAAAATTTATTACATTTCTTTGGCATTACAAAAAAGAGTACCACTAATACCTGTGATAATAAATAATATAGATAAAAAATGCTCAATTTGAAAGGTGCAGAAAAAGGTTCGTCACATACCATCATATATATATATATATATATATATATATAGAAGAAACTATAACAGAACAAAATATTAAATGCCTTAATTATGCATTAAATAAATATATTTAATATCCTTAATCCATGCACAAACTGTCAACCACAGCTCACCAATTTTACTACCCTAAGATATTTCTCATTAATTTATATCAATTCATTAATATCAATATAAATAAATGAGATTTGCACTAATAAACCTATCTGGTTATACACAAATAACCTCTCAAAAACAGGCTGACACATCAAAAATTTTGTTTTTTTTTTATATATTTTTCCAAACATTAATTGCTACGTGCTGGAATACAGTTACAACAACAGATTTAGGAGATACAACATGCTGATTCAGGAGATAATATATCAATTTTTGTTTATTGTTTTATATTATATAATCTGGTAGATAAAGTACTTACATATATTGATTTATTCTAAACAAAATCATAACTTTAATTCTAAAATAATAATATAATTTACAATGCTTCTAATATAGAGTAGTGGATCAGAATTTCATTACCTGTACATAATCCTTCCCTTTTCTATCCAATTTTTATTTGAAGATTTTTATGGCATGATCTTTTTCATTAAATCTTCCCTTACCAAATCACCCAAACTTTCCTACTTTTGATATTGACAAAATCACTTAGCAATAATATATTTGTGATGAAAAACAGAAGAAATTCATGAAATATCTAACATGAAAGTTACTGCATATTACCTCCGTCCATTTATGTGAGATCAATCAATACATTAATTGCTGCTAATTAGTAAAGAATAATCAGTGTGAATGTCAAATTTCTACTAACAAATTGACTTCCTCCTATTCCACCCTTCCCAAATTGAAACCAACATAAATAAATTTACAGTGACATACCACTGGCATAATCATGTATTGAACCTACATAACCTTTATGATGATTTCTAGTATCATACAAACTACATAGAAATAATTGTTTTTATTTGTTTTTAGATAATTTAGGCAACATAATATTTAACATTTCAATGACGCAGACTAATACCTCATGCCAGAAGCAGTACCACTTACATGGTACTGGCACATAACTGATCAAGGTATAGAAGAAATAAATACAATACAGTTAGATGATACTGGCCGAATTAATAAAAATATGTTACTTTTATCATCACTTTTAACAAATTACATTTTTTCCAATAAAAAGATGGCGTTGGAGTTTAATTAAAGGATAATTGGAGGTGTAGATATGCTTGCATGCCATTATAACCAATGTCACAGTATTAAAGTTCCTTTATGACCAATGAGAATAGTATAGTTTCTAACCTTGAAAGATTCTGTAAAACCATCAAGCCATGTCAGCGTTGTGGCCAACTGTAGGACCATATCGCTGCAAGCTTGCAGTCAGGTTGATGATGCTAGCGATTGTGGGACCATGTTGCAGCACGCTTCCAATTGAGTTGCTATCAGTACCGACTGCTGGACCATGTAGCTGCATACTAACAGTCGAGTTGCTGCCACTACCAACTATCAGACCATGTTGCTGCATGATTTCAGGCGGGTCGCTGACACCGAGGAATGTGGGACCATGCTGCAGCATGCTGCACCGAGGCGGTTGTTACCGTTGCCAACATTTACAAAATTTTCTTGTATACATTCCATGAATTTATTTCCTGTCTGACATAAAAAAATCGTAAATTCGTAATGAAAATCTTACAGAAGAAGTGTATGACATGGTGTATGTACAGTAAGAATTCCAAATAGAAACTAACAATTCTTGAAAAATACGAAATGGAGAGGCAAAGCAAACCCTATAAATTTTTCAGATTGAGACATAGAGAGTAAAGTAATTGTGAGAGGCGGTGCAAACAATAAAATTTTATTCTGAGAAAGAGAGAAGTTGAGGGAAGGCTTACCGTTAAGGGAGGGATGGCGATCTCTTGCAACGTGCACGGGCTCGACATGGGCTGATTTGGCCGATGATTAGAGGTCGAATAGGCAACTGAGGGGCCACTAAACTTTCCTCCTCAATCACAATTCTCATGTGTTGATTCTATGTCGGAAGAAGATTAGAATGACCAAAAGAAGGCGAGCGACGGAGCCAAAGAGATGACAGAAATTTTAGAAGGGAATTGGGAAGGTAGGGTTTATGCGCTCTTTATATCTCTCCGCTTGTTAAAACGGGTCATTTTAATGACCATTATTGTCAGCAACATATTTTCATACATAGTTTCTGTTTCAAATAACCGAAAATTTTTAGGACCCTAATTTACCCATAATCAAACGGTTAGCCGTGTCGAGATTTGCGTTAAAATTTCTTAACAGACTCCCATGGATTTTTATTTATAATACTGATACTGCTGATACTGATGCGTTGTGTGATGATTGATACGTTACATAACACATCAAAGCAGTTTACTTGCAATTCAATTGAGATTAATTTAGAGATTAAATATACATAGTCTAATGATTCTAACTAATCTTATAAGCTCGAGAGCTTGGGTACAACTTGTCGTACCTATCTTTTCATTGAATCACTAATAAAGCACTTGGAAAAGAATTAGTACAGATGTTGTTGTTTTGCAAGTGGGCAAATATGCTAAGTTCAATTGTTTGATCCAACATATATATATACAGAAAGATTGGCTAAAGTATACTCCAGCATACGGGCTATCGTTTCTCACAATCTAAAATGTATACAGTCGATTCGAAATTTTCAAATTGTTCTCCATATTGAAATCTCCTAGGAAACTAAAATTTATATTTTTTCAAATTTTTTTACTATATATTATGCTATTTTAAAAAAATATTGTAAAGAAGTTGTAAAGGAGTATTTCTGACCATTTAATTTTAAAATAGCATAATATATAGCAAAAAAATTCGAAAAAATGTAAAATTTGGTCTTTAAAGATATTTTTATATGGAGAACAACTTGAACGGTTTGGATCGACTGTTTGAATTTTAGATTTTGAGAAACGACTCCAGCATACGGGTTTAATCCGTATGCTGGAGTATACTTTAGCCATTCTAAAGTGCCATAGATGTCTTTTTTGAGTCATTTTTTTAAGATCCAAGATTCAATCAGTCAATCCAAATCGTTCAAATTGATCACCATATTGAAATACTATTGGAGACCAAATTTTACATTTTTTTAAATTTTTTTACTATTTATTTTGATATGTTCAAATTGGAGGGTCTGAAATACTCCAATTATAACGTTTTTTAAAAATATCATAATAAATAGCAGAAAAATTCGAAAAAATGTAAAATTTGGTCTCCAAGTGTATTTTAATATGGTGAATAACTTGAATGGTTCGAATTGAGCATTTGAATTTTATATCTTGAAAAATGACTCTATGGCACGGGACCCTCTGTGCCATCTATGACACATTAGCCATCCTATATATATATATATAGAATTTTGCTATGGTGAGTTGCAACTCACAGAGGCTCTGGTGAGTCGCAATCTAAACCGTCCATTTGTTTTCAATATTCGTGCAGATCTGCACGATTACGAGTCGCTGGAGCGATTAAAAATTTGTCCGTTCCGTCAGTTTTTCTCCGTCTCCTTCCTTTCATCTGTACACACTCTCTCCCAATTCGAAACAAAACACAGATCCAAACTTTCCTCTCCAAACCCTAGAAATTGGAGAGGATGAGAGCGGCTCTGCACGCCTCTGCCGCCTTCCTCCTAGATCGCGATACAGTGCTTGGACCGTGAGAATCGAATCGCGCCTCTATTTGACTCATCTCCGATCAACTCTCAGTTCTTGCTCTCTCTCTACCTCATCTCCTCAGATCGTGCTCTCTCATTCCTCCTCAATTGATCCAAGTAAGCAATCCCTTCATCCATAATTTTGGTTTATCTGATTTATTTTAAGGTGAATTTTTTCTCCAATTTGTTGATAAAATGCTTTATTTGGTTTAATGCAAGAAGGGATTAGCAATTTCATCGGTTCCATCTGTTGGAGACACCAACATTACAGTTGTACCCCTACATACATACAAAAAAATATTTAGTCTTAATTAAACCCAAGCGATATGCAATAAAGTTGAGTTCAGAAAATAGCTGCAATAAAATCAGATACGAATAGCAACTTCACTCCTTACGGGAGTAAGGTTATGGCACGCCGAGTACTCGTAGACCACAGTCCCATGCCACACGAGCATTGAAATGGCAACTAGAAAAACGAAAGAAATAAGAGTTGAAACCCAGTCTCCTATTTTAGTAGAAAGATAAATGGTACATAAGACATAAAACATACTATCTATGCAATGTTTCACATTATTCATTCCTGCTTACCTTCTGCATTTCATATAAGGTAGTACGTTTTCTGTGGAAAGCAAGGGCACAACGTCCGAAAAGAACAAGCAAGGCTGACCAATAGAATTGAATCAGAGCCGACGAGGTAGGTGAGAGCTTCTGCGAAGCGGAAGGCAGGATTTATGGAAACCATGTTGAGCCAGGGTACAAACCCATTTTTATTCAAAAGTACCAAATTTCTCCTATTTGCGATTAAAATTTACTGAAAATGAGGAGGGCACGCATGCTTAATTATTAATGCATTCATCATGCATCTACCTTGGCCAACACAACATATTCTTTACAAGTTCTTGATGCAGGCCAAACAAGGTTAAAATAGTGTTATTTTCTTTAAAAGTGTACAGAAAAGTGATGTTGAAAACATGTAAGTATGTAATAGTTCAATATAGATATTTGAATTTGAGTTTTGAGTAATAAATTTTAAAAATAGAGGCACTGTACCATATCATCTTCTCCCAATTTTAATTCTTATAAGTCTAGGCCTAATTAACAAAAATGACTTGTGATGTAGGAATGAGCAGTCAAAGCAATTGGAATGAGCGACCAAACCTATCTTGTGTGCGATGTAATAACAATTCAATGGATGGGGAACTCCTTCTGACAATCTAAAATTTATGAAAGAATTAAAAGGTTCAATTCGTTGCCTTGTCAAAATTGGCATCATAATTGTTCTCTTACTAATGATGATTTTGTTTAAATTGTAATGTGACGATTTAAGCAACTGAATGTTTAATGCTTGTATTTTAATTTTTAGTGATCACAGTACTATGTTTGATAATTGGATCATATTGTCTAAGCAACTGAATGTTCTCCATATTGTTTCTTGTATGTGCTAGATGCAATTTAAGCAACTATTTTTATTTGAATTTTTAGTTTACTATAAATGTTAAATGGATGCAATCTGATTCATATTGGTTGGCTTGTATGTGTTTTGAAATTGATGTTAGTTCTCTCTTGTAAAAGCATGGTACAAATTGATTCACGCAGCATGGTACCAAGTTGTGTGATACAAAGTAGTGTGGTACAGTCTTAGTTTAAATAAATATATTGGTTCTGTGCAGAGTTAATTGCATGCTTATTTAAAATACCTTTTGTCTTTGTATTCACACAACAAGCATTTACACAGCAAGCATTTACAAAAGTTTGTGAAGTCAAATAATAGCAATCCAAATAGACGTCTCCTGTGCATAGCAAGCAAGAGAAATAATTACACACTAATTATCAGCTCTTGTCTAAAAGCTGTGAAGTTTAAATACATAGCATATGCATAGTAAGCACATCCATTTTAACATCCAGACGTGAGGTACAGAACTCAAAGCAAATTTATCTCAAAGATGTACAGAAGAACTAGTAAAGAAACTTCAATAAAACTGGTACAGATCCAATAACACACATAGTCTCAAAGCAAATTAACACACTTGTAAAGCAAATTAACATAGAAAAAATTTAAACAGAAATTGTAGTCTACTACAAACAGAAATAGTAGTCTGATAGATACATATTATCAATGTTACATTCTTTACAAATAGTAGTCTCTTCAAACATGCCCTACCTATTCCTTCACTTATCTCCAAGAGCCTAATTAAACATAAAATAAATAAAAATTAATACAGAAATTAGTACAAATGGCCTAATTAAACAGAATTTAATACAGAAATCATGTTTTCAGTACTTTTCACAAATTGAAAAATAGAAGTCTGAGATTTGATCCAATTTTTAAAAATAGCATTCATACTCACACTCCTTTGAAAATTGTGCATGATAACATAGCTAAGTTTTATCCCTAAATATTCTACATTTACTGTTTTAGAAAACTTATCCTTAATTCTTAACACAAATTGGTTAAGCAATTGGTTAATAAGGCTCCTTGACCCTAGGAAAATCAAAACGAAAAGTAAAGCAAGTCCTTGGTTTTGTACTTGACTTGACTACCGTATATGGTTTCTGCTACTTGTTTCACATAAAATTACCTACCAAAGCATGTGCAAAGTATGTCAACCACACAAATCTTTAACCAAAAAAACTGACAGAGCTTGAATGTGCCTTACTTGTGCTAAAATAATATGAATCAAATTATCACATCTATTTCGTTCGAGAGAAATGCAAGTTGAAGGAAGGTGTTCTTTTCAAAATTGAGAGAATTACTTTCTGTCAAGGCGAATTATCAGAGAATTATCGAGCGTTACTTTTTTTCAAAATTGAAGAAATTAGTCAAGGTGACAGAAAGAGGATACCTGTTCGCGAAGGATCGCTAACACCCAACCGCAACTGAACTTGCTCCTCGTCCTGTACACCGTTTGTTGAACCAGAAGTCGACATAATTACTGCTGAAAATTTTAGCAGAAGCTTAAAATCAGAAAATTTTTCCACTGTTGGAGTGTCAAACTAGCAGAACCTTAACAATGTAAAATGTACAAAACAAAGATGGTATGCACAGTACTAAACTACGGCTCTGAATTAGAGAAAGTAGAGGAATTAAATAAAAAAGGGGACATGTTGAATGCAACAGAAATAGAAAAATTTATTCACAATTGAAAATTAAAGCAAAATTAAAGGAAAATTTAAAGAAAAATTAGAGAAATCAGAGGAGGTAAGGCGTGTTTAGGAACCTGTTCAGGAACTGCTGCTCAGTAGATGGTTTGCACAGTTCGTGAGTGGAGGAGAGAGGAGGCGTGCAGAACAGAGACTCTGATATTAGGAAATGTATTAGCGCAAGTAATGGAGACCTCCAGTAAGGCTGAGTACTGGAGTGTCAGCTGTAGTCCTTAAGGGATCAATGTATAGGCGCTAGGTATATATACAACAGATGTATTTGTAACAGACACAATACAGAATACAAAAATACATTTTCCTCTACACAATCTGTTATGGTATCAGAGCCAGGTTACTTCAACTTCTACTTTACCTTCTTCCTCTAATCCCTCGGCTTTCTATGCTCAGAATCAAACTGGTACAGTTCGATCCTCTAGTTCCAATAGAGGAGGTTTTAAATCAAATAGAGGCAGAGGCTTTCCTGGCAGACCACCTCACAATGCTGGAAGAGGAGGTTTCAAACCTGCTAATCAGTCTGGCACTTCTTATCCTGGTCCCCATAGTCAACATGTCAGAGCTCCAGCTGACTTCAACTCTCAGTCCAAAACTGAAACCTGTCAAATCTGCTACAAGCGTGGTCACAATGCCAGAAGTTGTTGGTGGAGATGTGATATGCGATATTCTGACGATTTCTCAGTTGGGCCTCAAGCTCCTTCTTCCTCCTCTGGTCCTCCTCATGCACATGTGGCTCAAACAAGTGCACCTTCCACTGCCTCCACAGATTGGTGCTTAGACTCTGGTGCTACTCATCATCTCACCAGTGACATTAATAACTTGTCCTCTTTTGAGCCATATGAAGGACATGACAGACTTCACATTGGGGATGGTCAAGGTATGAAAATTTCTTCCATTGGTTCTGTTATTATTACCATTGGCAATAAACTTGTTACTCTATCTGAAGTCTTATATGTGCCTAACTTTACCAAGAATCTCATAAGCTTGTCCAGATTAGTTCATGACAATAATGTTATGATTAACTTTGCCTCTTGTTTTTGTATTGTTAAGGATTGCCCCACTTCAACTGTTTTGCTGCAAGCAAAGGTCCATAATGGTCTTTATACCATCTCTACCTCTTCACATGGTTTACCTCAAGCTTTCATAGGAGAAAAAGTGGCTGCAGACACTTGGCATTTTAGACTAGGCCATCCTTCAACTGCTACTACTAGGAAAATTTTAGTCAATTACAATTTACCTTGTACTAGCAATCGTCTGTCTATATGTACTGATTGTAATTTGGCCAAGAGCCACAAATTACCCTTTACTGCTAGTACTTCTGTTTCTCATGCACCTCTAGAATTACTTCATGCTGACGTGTGGGGCCCTACCCCTGTTGTATCAGAAAATGGTTTTCGTTTTTATGTGATTTTTATAGATGACTTTACTAAATTCTGTTGGATTTTTTTCTTGCACTCGAAGGATGAAGTGGTGAAGGTTTTCTCCACTTTCAAGCAACAAATTGAGAATTTACTTTCCAGTACTATTAAGGTCCTTCGTACCGATGGTGGTACGGAGTTTAAACCAATTACCAGACTTTTTCCCCATATTGTGCATCAAACTACTTGTCCCTACACCCCGGAACAAAACGGGGTTGTTGAACGAAAACATCGGCATGTTATTGAACTGTCATTAGCTACTATCTCTCATGCGTCTATTCCTTTAACTTTCTGGGACGAAATCTTTTCTAGCATAGTATACCTCATTAATCGGTTGCCTCCTTCTCCTGCATCTTCCTTGTTATCACCTTATGAATTGCTTTTCCACAGGCCTCCAAATTATTCAGAACTCAGAGTCTTGGGCTCTTTGTGTTTTCCCTTCACCAGGCCCTATAATTCTCATAAATTGCAACCTCGTTCTCTTGCGTGCGTTTTCATAGGGTATGCCATGTCACAAAAGGGGTATAAGTGTTATCATCCGTCCACTGGTCGCATGTATGTCTCTAGGCACGTTAGGTTTAATGAGCAAGAATTTCCCTTCAGAAATATGCAGGGTAAAACCTCTACAGATGCCTCACCATCCTCACATAATACTCTCTGGACTTTACCACTTATGGAGACACAACCAGGCCCAATATCACCTCCTACTGAGCCCATTGTGCCAACTTCCTCTGTTTCTTCTGTTCAGCCCACAACTATCGTTCAGCCTGATGAACCGATTCTTCGAGCCATCAGTCCGGAAAGCCCAGTTTCTGCCCAACCTTCTCAACGGTCACCTTCCTTCAATTTATCTGACCACATGCCTGACCGTATGCAATCACTGTCTTCTTTCTCTCCAACTACTTCAACTCACGTACATTCTTCTACAACTGCTACTACTTCCGCTCCCACATCTCATTCGACCCATCCTATGACCACCAGGTCGAAAGACAACATCAACAGGAAGAAAAACTTTCCTGATTTCATAGCTTATCTTGCTGCAGCCCCTGTCAGTTCTGATCCCAAGACGTTTGCACAGGCTAGCAAATTAAGTCATTGGCAACTTGCCATGGCTAAAGAAATTCAAGCTCTGGCTCAAAATGCAACATGGGTTCTTGTTCCTCCGCCGACAAATCACAATGTGGTGGGATGCAAGTGGATCTTCAAAACAAAACGCCATGCTGATGGAACCATTGAAAGGTTTAAAGCTCGTCTTGTGGCTAAAGGGTTCACCCAAGAAGAAGGGGTAGATTATTTTGATACCTTCAGCCCTGTCATTCGCCCAACAACCATTCGCATAGTGTTATCTCTTGCTGTGTCTCAACAATGGTCAATTCGGCAGCTTGACATTAACAATGCCTTTCTACATGGTGCGCTTCAGGAAACCGTGTACATGCAACAACCGCCGGGATTCATTAATGCTACTTTTCCCTCTCATGTGTGTTTGCTTAAAAAGGCCATTTATGGTCTTAAGCAATCTCCACGAGCGTGGTTTCAAACCTTGAGCTCAGCTCTTGTTGAGTTAGGATTCCATGGCTCGAGATTTGATCCCTCCTTGTTTGTGGCTCATTCTGCCAATCATGTCCTCATTGTGCTAATATACGTTGATGACATCATAGTCACGGGTAGCAGCACAGATAGAGTGACTATGCTGATTAACACACTTCAACAGCGTTTCTCATTGAAAGATTTGGGGCCCCTCAGTTTCTTTCTTGGCATAGAAGTTCAACAAACTAAAGATGGTATTCGTCTTGGTCAGAAACAGTATATTCTGGATCTTCTATGTCGCACGCATATGTCCAATGCACAGCCTGTTTCAACTCCCATGGCTGTCAACACTTCTATTTCCAAGTTTGATGGGGACCCCTTCCATGATCCTAAACTTTATCGTGCAGTTGTTGGAGCGTTGCAATATGTCACGATTACCCGGCCTGACATCTCCTTCTCCGTCAACAAATGCTCCCAGTTTATGCACTCACCCACCACTACTCATTGGTCGGCTGTGAAAAGGATTCTGCGGTATTTAAAGGGCTCAGCTAATCATGGCTTAGTGTTGAAATCTGCATCATCCTTATCACTTCATGCATACTCTGATTCCGACTGGGCCGGGTGCCCAGACGATCGACGATCAACATCAGCTTTTTGCATATATCTCGGGCCTAATCTGATTTCCTGGAGCTCCAAAAAACAGCCAACTGTATCTAAATCGAGTACGGAAGCTGAGTACCGTAGTTTGGCGCTTGCAGGTGCTGAGCTCATTTGGGTCCAGTACATCCTGCAGGAACTTCATGTTCATTTATCTCAACCTCCTGTCCTCTGGTGCGATAATATTGGCGCGACTTATCTGGCTTCTAATCACATGTTTCATGCTAGAACAAAGCATGTGGAGATTGATTTTCATTTCATCCGGGAACGTGTGGCTAACAAGCAACTGATGGTGCGTTTCCTTAGTTCAAAAGATCAGATAGCAGACGGACTCACAAAGGGATTAACGGCTACTCGGTTTTTGGATATTCATCACAAGCTAATGGTCCATTCTGAACCATCTGCTTGAGGGGGGGTATTAGGAAATGTATTAGCGCAAGTAATGGAGACCTCCAGTAAGGCTGAGTACCGGAGTGTTAGCTGTAGTCCTTAAGGGATCAATGTATAGGCGCTAGGTATATATACAACAGATGTATTTGTAACAGACACAATACAGAATACAAAAATACATTTTCCTCTACACAATCTGTTATCTGAGAATCGCGTGCGGAACAGAAACTGTTGCTTCTCTCTGATCCCTGATGCTCTCCGATCCGTTCTTTTCTTTTTCTAGGGTTTGAGGAGGCGCAGTGCCTCACCTTTTTTTCGAGTTTGAAGAGAGTGAGAGGGAGACGAATTAAAGAGGAAGAGACGGGAGACGGAGAGAAAACAGACGGAAAATTTTAATCGCTTAGCGACTCGTCACAGCATTGATCTGCACGAATATTGATGGAAATCGGACGTCTTAGATTGCGACTCACCAGAGCACCTGTGAGTTGCAACTCACCATAGCTATACTATATATATATATATATATATATATATATATATATTGAGAGAGAGAGAGAGAATGGCTAACGCGCCATCGATGGCACGTGCCATCAATTTTCTATCGACTCATTTTTTCGAGATCCAAAACTCAAACAGTTGATCTAAACCGTTAAAGTTGATCACAATATTGAAATATCCTTGGAACCAAAATTTTACATTTTTAAAATTTTTTTTGCTATTTATTATAATATTTTCAAATTGGAGGCCTGAAACACTCTAATCATAATGTTTTTAAAAGTATCATAATAAATAGCCAAAAAAAAATCGAAAAAATATAAAATTTTGTCTCCAAGGATATTTCAATATGGAGAAAAACTTGAATAGTTTGGATCGATCATTTGAATTTTGGATCTCGAAAAATGACTTGATGGCACGGGACCCTCCGTGCCATCGATGACACGTTAGCCATCCTCTACACACACACACACACACACACACACACACACACACATATATATAGAGTTTTGCTATGGTGAGTTGCAACTCACCAAAAGATTCGTGAGTCGCGCATTTCAAAATTTAGTTCAAAATGACCAATCCAAACCGTCTAATACGATCTCCCTATTGAAATCTCCATGCAGACCATATTTTATATTTTTTCGAAATTTTTAAGTATTTTTTTGAAATTTTAGAAAATCATTAATCTAATTAGTTCTGAGTCGTTCAAAAACAATAGTTTTTAAAAATCCGAAATAAATACTAATGTACATACTAATGTACGGAAGTTTCAGTGCATACTGATCCAAACTCTTGGATCTACTACAAAATGATCGATCCAAACCGTCCAATATGTGTTCTCGCTATTGTAATCTCCTTACTGACCAAATTTTACATTTATTTCAAAATTTGTAATCTCCATGATGCATAGAGTCCGTGCACCACGACCCATTTGGTCGG
This sequence comes from Rhynchospora pubera, assembly GCA_028095005.1. Lineage (NCBI taxonomy): Eukaryota > Viridiplantae > Streptophyta > Magnoliopsida > Poales > Cyperaceae > Rhynchospora > Rhynchospora pubera. The sequence goes on along the minus strand of CM051462.1, from coordinate 106,832,756 downwards.
ATCAAACTCGTATGCTGGAGTCATTTTTCAAAATCTAATATTCAAACAGTTGATCCAAACCGTTCAAGTTGTTCTCCATATAAAAATCCTTCAAGACTAAATTTTAATTTTTCGAATTTTTTTTGCTATATATTATGCTATTTTCAAATTGAAGGGTAAAAAATACTCATTTATAGTGTTTGTTCAAAATAACATAATATTGTTAGAGTTATGTCCTAGAAGTCAATAATTTAATGACTTAATTATTAGTTTATGTTTTGGATGATATTTTATCATCTGTTCCTAGGTTTATTATTGACAGATCATTCAGGTTGAGGATCTGAATAGTAGATCTCTGTGGATCATTCTTTAGAATGACAATAATAAATCTAAACGGTCCATCTTGATAATTAACAAGGAACATTAATTATCTTATAAGATTAGTATGCAAGTTAAGTGATGATTAAGTTCTACTAATCATAGGTAAAGAGTTACCAACTTAATTGCATATGTGTATGTTATGGAACATAGCACAGGACTTGACCCATCGAAATAAACATATGGATTGTGTTATGTGTCATTGTTTATTTCGTTGTGATTTTGGTTCTAAGTTTGAGATGTTTATCTTTTCCACATGAGGATAGGTTCAATAAATACTGTCTACCGCTGATTCCCGATAAGGGCTGCTATACGGACTTTATTTATGTTCTCTTGAATTGTGCGGGGAAAAGTTAATCATCAAGAAAACCGTATGTCCCTCATTAATTCACTTAGTGAGTGACAATATCTGTTTGGGCCCCTTGATGGAGATAGATTGTTTGCATGCAACTTTATACAATTATCTCTAGATCAAGAAACGTATAATCTGCAAGAATGACACATTCCTATCTTGGATTATACGATGATATCGTGTGACATAAGAATCAAAATAGAGAAATATATTTATTCTCTTATGCAGGATTGAAATATTGTAGCTGTACACTATTTATGCGAATTGGGAATCATAACGTGTTGCTAGATACCGCTTATGATTATTGGAATTAAATAACGATTTAGTTCCATGTCCAACATAGCATAAATCCTCAAAGGGTCACACAAATAGGACTTTGACCATACGTGCATTATTTATTTATTTGCAATAGTGAGTATTGCAAAATATGATAAGTTGATTAATTAATTAAATAACGTTGTGGACCGTTATAATTAATTAAGTCAAATGGATCATATAGAAATAAATTAATGAACATGCTAATCCTAAATTGATTATCAAGATATTGATAATTAATTTTATTCATCACACTTTAATTTAATTAAGTGAATTAAATTAAAGTATAGGCTTTTAATTTAATAGTCTATTTGAGCCTAAATTGAATGCAACTTGAAAGGCCTATTAAATAATTGATTTAATATATGGCCTAAGTGAGATTAAATAAATAAGTGGGGTGGCCTTTTTGGCCCAACTTAATGGCCGGCCATAAAGGGTAAAAAGGGAAAATGGAAAAGGTTGGTGGAGAGTGGTCTATATAAGGACCACTTGAAGAAGCAAAACCTAACCTTCTCACCTTGCCTCCCTCTTCTCCCTAGCCGCCACCACCTTCTTGGGCAGAATTTTGATTCTCCCATGAAGGTCTCTCTCTCTCTTGCATTCCCATAGGTCTCATGTGTTGAGAATAGCTATTCCAAAAGGTTAATTGCTAGAATTACTTGAAGAATGGTGAAATGGATTAGCTATCTCCCTTCTCTTGCTAGCACAAGAATTGGGACATGGCCAAATTCCTTGGTGGACTCGAGGGCGCCATGGAGGAGGCGAAGGAGAGCACCCCATCGATTCCCATGCCGTAGGATCGAGCCCCGCGAATACGATTTCGCGGGAGGTATCGATTTCCCCTTTTTCTCGTGTGTTTGAATAGCTTGTGTACTAGATCTTGTGTGTGCTATGTTTGCTTGGTTAATTAATTGGTAATTAGCATAAAATTAAAAATTAGCACACTTTCTAACAAATATATGGCAACAAATTCGAAAAAAATATAAATTTTGGTTTATAGGAGATTTCAATATGGAGAATAATTTGAACGGTTCGGATCGACTATATGAATTTTAGATTTTGAAAAGCAACTCCAGCATATGGACGATCCGTATGCAGGAGTATACTTTAGCCAATCCCATAAGAGAAAATTTAATATGCACCATAGTGCATAGAGCTTTCTATGCACCGCGAACTTTTTCGCGGATATTTTTGTAAATTGACAAATCTAATTCAACCAATCTAATCTACATATTAAAATCTCGTAGAAAACCAAATTTTATAATTTTTGAGATTTTATTACTATTTTTCCGAATTTTTTAAAACATGCCATTTTGGAATGTTATACTATTTACAATATTCCAAAAATGGTATGTTTAAAAAAAAATAGTAATAAAATTTTAAAAATTGTAAAATTTCGTTTGCTATGAGATTTCAATATGTAAATTAGATTGGTTGAATTAGATTTATCAATTTACAAAAATACCCCCGAAAAAATCCGTGGTGCATAGAAAACTCTATGCACTATAATGCATATTAAACTTTCTCATCTCATAATACAAAGAATTGTACGATTTCAATGGAACACTACAGATATTAATTCAAACAATATTCTCCTATTTTTATAACATCAACAAAAGAGCAGGAACAACACATGCAATATACATATATAGTTAATATAAACTCATACAATTTTCAACACAATAAAATGTAAGAAAAGTTCTCGTAACTGTTAGAAAGCAATGAGATTGGGTGATCACAACTATTTTCATATATAAAGAATTAAAAGCGCAACACAAGTCAAACAATATGTACCTGTTAAACTTGGACAAAAGTTACGGAACAGGTCCTTCCGTTATGAAAAACGATACAACTTTCTATTTCGTTAACCGCTTTATTTTGAAAATGAAACAAGATTGTGTGTTGTTATTCATTCTATTTCAGAAATTACATATATTTTGTTCAAAACGATGTGAAACGGTTTGAGATGGCACAATTTCGTATTTTCGTTTGCCATTTTCTTATTGAAACGAAATAAAAATAAATGTCGTTATTTGTTCCGTTTCGATCATATGGAACGGCGTAATGTGTAAATTTGTACCGATGACAGACCTATGTATTTACCACTATTTATAAAAAATTGATGAAGATGCTCAATTCTGGCTGCATTTGTGGGTTAGATTCCATCTGAAATTATTTGTGCCTAACGTCCTTGTCACCAAGGTCCACAAGTTGACAAGCAAAAGCAACCCGAAAAAATTAAATATAATTTTATTGTTCACTCAAATTTCGAAAAAAAATAAAAAAATTCAATTTTTTTTTAACTAGTGTGGTAGGAATTCGATAAAAAAAATCGACCGGATCGGATTCTCAGAATCAAAGGATATAACATTATGTGTATTGCTAACAATTTATAAGGAAATTTACAAAATTCTCCTTCATTAGAAGGTAAAAATTAAACATTTGTTGCAAGTCTTGCAACAAATTGATTTGTCATGTAATTTTAAAAATTTTAAGCACCAAATAATTAATTTGCACACAAATTTTGAACACTTGCGGTTGTCGTAAAAATCCAAATTTCAAATTTGAGATATCAAAATGTGCGTTTGGATCGTTGGAAGAAAGAAGAAGAAGAAGAAGGAAGAAGAAGAAAAAAAATTATAAACAATCCAAATTCTTCACAAAGTTATACACTTCCCAATACTTCTTCCCACTTCTTACCTTCTTCTCTTCTTCCCACACCTATCCAAACGCACCCAAAGCGAATTTTGATGTCTTAGGGTGGAGTAGGCAGTGTGGTTGATAAATCTGAATAAACGGTGGGATTAACATCACAACAAGCTGCCTCCGTTAATTGTCTCATAAATCTGAATAAAAAATGTTTTCATCCAAATAATAAAGTAGAGTTCACCTCTTTTTTTTCGTTTATATTCTTTACAATTTATCTTCCGTAACAAATTCCTTTGCTTTACCTTAAACCATATGAATTTATTTTCAATGTTGTTTATTCTTTAAGCCTATTATTGTTATAAACATATCTTTGAATGTCAATTAACATCTTTCAAAAATTCAGAATTTTTAAATTCTAAAACTTTCATGATTTTCTACTTTGAAAAATATACTTCCGTAATAACTAATAAAACAAGTCAATTATATTATTTTCACAACTTCACTAAGTGAAACATAACATTTCTCATTTAGATTTACATGCTAGTTATGGTTTTTACAATAATTAATATTGTAATTTAATGTTCTAATTATCTATGCCTTCTTATCTGCAAGTTCCCTGTTTTGGTATTTTAATTTTGTCTTCTTTATTTATCTGAAGTGAGACATATTTTTGTTTCAACAGTAGCATGACCAAAATGGTCTTGCAAGAAAGCTTTCCTTTGCAACACCATTTACTTCAATTGTAACATAACGAAAAATTCTTGACATTTAAGCACCTTTATTATGTAATTCGATTATAATTATTAATTTCATATACCGTGTATCTTGCAACACTAAATGGTACAATCAATAAGGCCTTTTAATTTTAGATAATTTTTCATTTATTGTTGCTTGCAAATAATTGAATGATTATATATATGCATATATATTATATATATAATGAAAACATAGAAATTAATTTTATTTATAAAATACAAAGAATTGTACGATTTCAATGGATCACTACAGAAATTAATTCAAACAATATTCTTGTATTTTTATAACATCAACAAAAGAACATGAACAACACAACGATATACATATACAGTTAATACAAACTCATACAATTTTCAACATAAATAAAATGTAAAAAAAAAGAAAACTCTTATAACTGTTAGAAAGCAATGAGATTGGGTAATCACAACTATTTTCATATAATATAAAGAATTAAAAGCACAACACATGTCAAACAATATGTACTCAGTATTTACCACTGCTAGCTTAAGTTGCTCTCATACGTGGACAAATAAAGAAACAAAATAATATTAGATAATAATAATATATTGCTTAATCTATACAAATAGATATGTTATTTAACTTGTTTTTTTATTAGATGAAAAATCAAAATATATTGTTATTTCGTATGACGATTAATATCCGACCATAGATCAAATCAATCGAAAGGCAAAAACACATGTTTACATGCTAGACGGCTAGACCTAGTGTATAATACATCTACGGTCCGTGCGTTTATAAGTATATAGTAGAGATTAATAAAAAATAATAAAGATACTCAATTCTATTTCTGGGCCTTCTTGCTGCATTTGTGGGCTAGCTAGATTCCATCTGAAATTATTTCGGCCTAACGCCCTTGTCACAACTATTTTTCTTGACAGTTTTTCTGACAAGATTTTCTCTAAAAGAAAATAATAAACTACCCACACTTTTCCTGTTTCTCTTTAATTCACTGGATTGATTCGCTACAAGTCTATAATGAAATCGCAAGTGGCAGTTATGCCGCTTGCAATAATTAGCTATTGTAAAGAATAGATGATCAACTGTACTCGCCTATATATGAAATATGGACCGTGGAAGTAAAAAATAAATAAATAAAAATGTAATAGTTTGTCAATGCAAAATAGTTGCGTTGGGTACTGAGAAATTGGATAATCACAATCATCTTCACATCAAGAATTAGACCAACAAACAGATATACAGCGTAGGCACAAATGCACAATTCTTGTACAAACAATATGTATTTACCCCTATTTGATAATCCTCACACCATCAGAACAATATCTAGCCCAAAAAGGTCCAATCCAAAATTAAAGAGAAGATATATCGGCTATTCCTATATCTATTTAATTACTTAACAAATTCATAATAATCAGCTTCCAAATCGTCATAATCTTTGAAAGGTGCACAAAACATTCCTCCAAATTGTGGGGAGTAAATAAGCATAAGGGGAAGTGTGCAGATCAGTATCATGAGACCCATGAGTGAGATGCCAGTTTCTCTTGAGAAACCAAAGGAGCCAGAGAAGAAGAGAAGCTGTGTCACAATTCCACCCATGACTCCACCGCTTGCTGTCATACCCGATATCACACCGAGTGCCCTGCAACGTACAAATAACTCATCTTTTAAAATTGTTTTTGAAACTTTGAATTGACATTTTAATGGTCTTGTATCTACTGAGATCTCGTCTTATTATTTAGAATGGAGATATCATCATTGTGGTCTTACTCCACCAAAAGTCAGGTGATTGCTCAGTTTCTAGCAATTTAATCATTTTCCAAGATTATTTATTGTGAAAATGACATGTATTAGGCTATTAGCTAGGTCCTACTTCTGCACAACTACATTTTCCACCGCACAATTTCTGTAACTAAAATCCATGTTGGCTTCCCTGAACCACAAATCACATATTTGTGGGGGTCCATCTCCTGTAAACAAAGAAATATGTGAAATTTGCTCATCTTGATGTACCTATATTGCCGTTAGTCTTTTGAAATAGCAGGCTATCTTTTTCTGACTCACTATTGCTTATTACTTGTGCGGTTGTGCCCAGCACCAGCACATGTCACTGTGCAAATTTAAGGGAAAAGATTGTGCAAAAAAAAGAGAAAAGGTCCTTTGAACTACCTCTTAGAGATGAATGGTACGATACCAAATGTAAGCCCTGATGCGGCCTGAATAAAAAATGCGAACACCACCAACACAGCAAGAGTAAGCCCCGGCGGTGCACCACTGTCGCTCATCTTCCCAAGCATGAGGCACGTCACCCCTCCAACAGTTTGTACTAGCCAGAGGCCCCAGAGCCGGCCTCTCATGCCGAAGCTCTCACCTAATACATCTGCTGCCATGCCTCCTACTGGTCTCGAAATAACATTCATTACCCCGAAGCATGCTGCTGCCGCACCGGCAGCTTCAATTCCCAAGTTGTATCTTTCTCTGAAGAATGTTGCCACGATTGCTTCTGTCGTGAGCTCAACTCCATAACAGTACCTATATATGTACATATATATCTCCTTAGCTTTGGTTAATTACATGAGGCATATATATAAAAAGTTGGCGTGATGACTTATGAGTTATGACACATGGATATACTAATTTTTTGTTTTAATTATCTTGACAAATTGTTTAACAAGTAGGCAGCAAGGACTGCACAGAGCACAGTACCCGTATGTCAAGGCTAGGATCCATCCCCTGTAATTTCCAGCCCCCTCCTTAATAATCTCCCAGAAATCCACAATCCCTCTCTTGCTTGTATGTTTTGATTTCTTCTTTACAACTGAGAAGTTGCCTTGTGGAAGATCCTGCCCGAAATAGAGCGTGGCAAGTGCCGTTGCAATTTGGAGTCCAGCAGGTAGGAGAAAGACAACACGACAAGCCATGCTATCTAGCACTATATTAGAAAGAGACATCTAAATGTAAAAACAAACGGAATGGTTGAAATTATTCTCGTTAAAGTCATATTTTATACTTAAAAGATCTCCATCTATGGCTGAAATTATTTACATGCATAACTTTAATAATATTTTGTACTTGGCAGATCTTATGTATGGTTGAAGTTATTTCCATGAAAAAACTAATTAAATTTTTTACTCAACAGATCTCCATGTATGGTTAAAATTATTTCATGCATAAACTTATATTTATACTTAATTAACACACCTCCAACATGGAGGAGAAATGAGTAGGCTAGGGGCATGGCGACCTGCGCAACCCCACAACCCGTATTAGCCCAGCCGGCAGAGACTGCGCTAGCAACGCCGACAATTGAGGGAGAAAACATTGACGACATCCAGTACTGGTTGGCCACAAAGTTACCGAGGGACAGTCCAGATATGAACCGGAGCACGATCAATCCTTCATGAGAGGTAGAAGCACCGAGTAAAGCTAACATGATAGACAACACGGCTGTGACAATCGATAGTACTGTTGAAGCCAGGCGGGGGCCCAGAAGGTCACAGATGGGACCCATGGTGAGACGAGAGATGAAAGTAGCGGACAAAGAGACGACACCGGATATTACACCAGTTGAAGTAGTTGCACCAAGCACTGGAAGGAGGGGCGGAACCGAGAAAACAGAGAAGAAGCATGAGAAGAGAGATAGCCAGGATAAGTGGAAGGCGCGCATGTGTGGCGATGCGATGGAGAGAGGCCGGAGATCCATTGCACGGTGCTCTGAATCCACCGGCATGATCAGATCTGATTCGACCATTGTCTTCTTCTGCTTGAGTTCCAATCTAACAACTGTGTCTGTGTATATGGTTTTGTCGTCGTGGTTGTGTGTTAGCTACACACAACCTTTATAATTAGGTGAGATTTATTGATGACCGGAATGCATGATTAGAGACATATAATGAGATGCAGAAGAGGTGCCTCCAAGCTTCGTGGCGAATGGTATGGTGATGACCTTTATATACGGTTGGCTCTTTCGATGTCGGAAAGGGTCTTGAGGATCTTCTGAGGCTTAATCTGGTGTGGCCCATTAGATGAGAGATTAACATGCGATTAGAAATTTTCTCATGTCATGCATGGCCACATAATATTTGGTTAGTGGAAAAAATATTAATTTAATATATAGTTCGTCAAAAAGCATTTAATTTTATGATAATACCTAGTGTTAGGGTTGTCAATGAAATCTTTTTACCCGTTTATCCAATCCGTACCGTACCGTATAAAACGGGTATGGGTAAAGTTTTATTTTCGTTAAGTTAACAGGTACGGGTACGGGTAAGAAATTTTTTTCGTTAATTTAACGGATACGGGTACGGGTAAAAGCTATTTCGTACCGTTTTCATAATGGATAATTGCCACAATTAAAAAGATACAATTACATGATACATATGGCATCTTATATTGCATGATTGGTAAAAAAAATATTGCTAGATTTTATTTAAGATTTATAATTCTTTCCATTCAGTGTACGAAAAAATAAAAAAGCATAAACCTAAAATATTCGCCACCATTATTGCACTTTATTAATATACTTATTGATATAATTTATTTATACAGAGTGTACAAATCTTATTATTATTATATTCATTTTTTACCATTACCGTATCCGTACCGTTAATTCTTAACGGGTACGGGTAAGGTACGGGTAAAGCTATTTTTAACGGGTACGGGTAGGATACGGGTAAAGAAAATTTTAACGGGTACGGTAATGAAAATACCTTCTACCGTACCGTACCGTACCGTACCCATTGACAGCCCTACCTAGTGTGTGTGTATGTGAATGCGAAACTACCAATTACAACCGTGATATATGATCATCAAAATGAAATTAATTATCGAAATAATCACATATAAAATCGGTCATATTTACACTACCAGAATTATAACTCCCTAAGAAACCATCAAGAAGATGAAACGCTATTTTTTAATAATTCAACTACATCTACATGGACCTACTTCATAAAGACGAAGAAATTGACAAATTTTGCTCTTAGATTCTCGATGAAAACAATCAAAGACGTTATAAGGAAATTATTTGATAATTGTTTATTTTAATATTTATGATAATCATTAAAAATAGAATCTGAATTTGAAAATTAATATACAAATAATCGCGTCTGTAAAAATAATAAAACTTGGTATATATATTTTGTCATTCATATATAATCATCAAGTAGTTTTGTATTTTTCAAACGATATTTGTAATATGATTGATACCCTCTACAAATCCATTTATATATCTATATATTTCTGATTACCGGTTCTTATATATCACCAAACGATACTCAAATTGCGTTAAAATTGATTGATACCCTCTACAAATCCATTAATATATCTACATATTTATATAATTTTATCTTCTGGTCTTATTTGAATTTAATTTTAAAAGTTTTGACAAAATTTTCGAGATAAATCGTTAACAAAAACTAGTGTTAATCACAACTGCTAAAAAAATCACTTAAGTAACCTAAGATCAACAATGATACTCCGCAAAGAATACGTATTAATCCTTTCAGCTTCTTATTCATGCCACATCATTTATACTATATATGTTTTGTTTAAGAAACATCAGTTATACCTTCATCCATTTATTGTTGTGTTTGTTGCTCCTCTTTTTAGATCGGACGGCTCCAGTTTTATATCTCTCTCCTCATTTATACGAATTTGTATTTGATGATGTAAACTGCAATATAACTCTGAAGTAATATAATTTTTGGGCTCTACCACGTGAGTTATAACGTGATTATTTGTCTTTTTTTCGTTATTATGCACGATTTTATCATTTCAAAATATATATTTATTTATATGAAAAATATTTCTAAACCAAAATTTGTAAAAAATATAAATTATCTTATTTAAAAATGTAATTCTGCTAAAAAAATTTAAAAACAAAAAAGTCAAATCTAATATGAGAAAAATCAAGCAAGAAAACAAGGAGCAATTGTTCAGTTGAATCATACTTGTTAAATCAGAAGATAGTGAATCAAATATTTCTATTGTGGCCTAATAAAAATATTTCAATGTCAGACGTTAAATATTACAAATTTAAGTAACTCTAGAATTAAACATATTTAACGTCAAACATGATTCCATGGTCAACTATTAAAATTTCGAACGGCCCATCCAAACCATTCAATATGATCTGCATATTAAAATATACTTAAAATTAAAATTCATAGATTTTTAGAAAAAAATTTAACTATTTATTTTTTCAAATTTTTAAAATTGGAGGGTCCATAACTAATTAGATTGAAAATTTTCTAAAAAAAAATAGTAAAAGTATTTGAAAATTAAAAAAAAATTTGGTCTAGATGGAGATTTCTTTATGAAAAACAAACTCATGAATGTTTCGGTTCAGCCATTTTATCCTCAAAAATATAAGATTTGATTATATTTGACGAGTATACTTGTCAAACATATTTCTCTAGAACTTCCATTTTTAATTTATCAATGATTTTTCAATTATGAATTTTCTTTTATCAATGTTTTTGTGCTTACTTTGATATGGTTTATCCAAGGGAAGAAAAGTTAATATTGTATATTATCGCGCAGTGCTATGATTTAAAAATTTTAAATAAGAAGTCAGAGTTTGAAAAACAAAAGACAAACAAAATATTCGTTTCACATACTTTTTTTCCTGATACTAACAGAGAAAAAAAAACGCATGACGCTCGAACTAACAGTCCATCTCAACTGGATGAAAATAAAATAAATAATTACTCTAAAAAGTAAGCATTTCTTTCAACATTTTTTAGATCTTCAACTGAATTTAAAACAAAAAAAAGTCAGTGCAAATATTTTTCTTTTTCTTTTTTTTTTCTTCCCTTCGTAAGTTCCTCGCCCTCTCTCTTTTTAATAATCTGCCAAGAGTTTCTCCCTTATTCGTATTTTGAGTCAGAGAAATCCCTTATTCGTATTTTGAGTCAGAGAAACGGTCTCCGGTTTTCCTTTTTTTTTTTTTTGGGGGTTACAAGTACAGTAGTTATTCTTGGACTTTTGACTTTGAAAATTGACATGAACAGTGAATGGTGAGTCCGATTTCTCTGTGGCGTATCATAGTATACAAAGATGTACCAAGTTACTGTCCGAAGCAGTGTGTTTGGATAGGCCGGAAATAGGGAATAGGAATAAGAAATTTCGGTTTGCGTGCTTATTCTTATTCTTGTGCAACCCAAAACAACACAAGAATAAGGAATTTGGGCCCTTATTCCTACACTAAACCATGGTATAAGAATAAGGAATTTGAATAAGCACGCAAACCGAAATTCTTTATTCTTATTCTCTATTCCCGGCTTATCCAAACACACCATAACAATGCTGCTACTGGGTAAGTCACTCTTAAATAACGTCATATAACTCGCAATACAATAACCTACTGTATGTATGCCACGGGAAAACCTGCATTGCGCAGTATACTTACATTTTTTCAAATTATTTTCGGATCTGTCGAGAACGAGTATATCCGAATTCTAGATTTATAGGGTCGAATATTAAAAAAACAGATTTCAAATCACTAACTTGTGATGTACTGGTGAATTTATGTCTTAAATTTAAGATTATATACTTTTTCCCTTAATTTTTATTAAGTAATAAAAGATGCAAAATAAAAATTGGCATCTTATTTTCTCACTGAATACAATTATTATATAGACAGAAAATACGACATAGAGCTGCGAACGCATGCATGCCAAATCTCTCTCTTACAAATTATTATCATCCTAACAAGAAGTTGTAAAAAATTCAACCAAAGAGGTCAGAAAAATATTTTAAATTCCAGGTAGGCTACTCCTGCACATCAGATTCGCTTGTCAGATTGTTCTAGAAGCATTTGGTTCGTCTTCGGTTCATTTTGAGTAATTGTATCACAAGTTCACAAATTGGCAGTCACTATCAAATTTATTTTCTAAAAAAAAATTCTATATTTTTTTCTTCTATTTGACCTCCATATTCTTTCTAAGCATAATATTTTCATAACTGATCCGAAGCTAAAAATTCTTCTTCTGCTAGTTAAATAATTCTCAAGTTAGTCCAAATTATTTGGGCATTCTAAAATAGACAAGTTATTTTTAATTTAATTTCATTATCGAAAAAACTGTTTTTAATTTTTTTTTTTGAAGTATGAACGACTGTATTATAAAAAGTTGAATATGAGTTGAGATTTGCATCCTATGTTTGATGGCAATTGCAGACTTAATGATCAGTTAGCCCCCAAAATTGTTTACTTGACAATGAAACTATTTAATTAGTAGGCCAAAATGATTAATCGTGTCGATTATCTTCAGATCATGCACTAAAAAATACTTCGGGTCATATAATTTTCATGCGATCTTAGATTTTCGTGAACTTATTACGTTGCAAAACCGGGAGAGTTTGCACACTTTCAAGTCAAGATATTTTCTTCTTAATTATTTCTATACATTTTGAAATTAGCTTGAAGAGATAGTTTTGAGGTAATAGAAAAGTATTGTATTGATCTATTCTGTCTCAATTACAATGTACCAGAAACCTTTTTATAAAGACAATTACAACAGACCAAAACACTGTAACGGATTCTGTTAACAAACTAAATATTTACATTCTATCCATTTGTATCTAAACTGGAGATGTCCTTTGTTATGTCATCACACCAAGCCAATGGATGTGGAACTATATTGAGCTTGCTCCTGAGAAACTGAGGTCTTGTAGTAGGAAGAGGCTTGGTGAGAACATCTGCTATTTGATCAGCAGAACACAAGAAGCGTGCAATGATTTGTTTATTGATGACCCTCTCTCTCACAAAATGAAAATCTATTTCAATGTGTTTTGTTCTCGCATGAAAGCTTGGATTGGAGGCAAGAAATGTTGCTCCAATGTTGTCACACCATAGTGTGGGTGGCTCTGACAGTTGAACATGCAATTCCTTGAGCAGATTTTGCATCCATAGAATTTCAGCACAGGTTAAGGCAAGACTCCTACAGTTTGCTGTTTTTTTTAGCTCCAAAAAATCAAATTACTTCCTAGAAACAAACAGAATCCAGAAGTTGATCTTCTGTCATCGATTGAGCCTGCCCAGTCTGAGTCACTGTATGCATGAAGTGACATTGATGAATTGGAGTTAATTTGGAGGCCAAGTGTGATAGTGCCTTTGAGATACCTCAAAATTCGTTTGACTGCAATCCAATGGTTTTCTGTGGGTGAATGCATGAACTGAGAACATTTATTCACAGAGAATGAGATTTCAGGTCTTGTTAAGGTGGCATATTGCAAAGCCCCAACAGTACTTCTGTACAACTGTGGATCAGAGAAGGGTGTACTGTCATCTTTGGAGAGAGTGACATAGGTTGCCATGGGGGTCAAGCAGGGTTTTGTTGTTATCATGTTTGTTTTTGTCAAAATGTTCTCGATATATTTTGACTGGTTTAGGAACAGACCAGAGGAATTGGGAATGGCTTCAATTCCTAGAAAGTAATGTATATGTCCCATGTCCTTTAGAGCAAACCTTGAGTGAAGGAAGGATATACATGCATTCAATTGCTCAGAATCACTGCCAGTCAGCAAAATATCATCTACATAAATCAAGATATAGATATGTGCACCTTTGAAATTGGCAATAAAAAGAGATGTGTCATACTAAGAAGGAACAAAACCTCCTTCAATTAGAGTGGAATTGAGCTTTTCAAACCAAGCACGAGGTGCTTGTTTGAGACCATAGTGAGATTTGGTTAACTTACAAACATAGTTAGGATGAGAGTTATCAACAAAGCCAGGAGGCTGTTGCATATAGACATCTTCTTTGAGATCTCCATGCAGAAAAGCGTTTTGAACATCAAGTTTGTGACACCCCGCAGCCATGTCGGTGCCACAGCCTGCCGTGCACAGCGCGCCGCGCATGTACACAAGGCAGTCCAAACCATGATATGCAGGTCAATAGCATAATACAAACAGTGCATAAAAATCCCAGGAATCCCATTTGCAATTCAATATAATCAAATGGTCAATTACACACAAATTTCCCAACCCAAGCACTGCCGCTGATTTACTTCCCATCGCACGATTCCTTACTCCGATCCTTGCCGTACCTGGAACCCACAAAACAGTGGAGCGGTGAGATAAACATAATTTATCTCAGTGCAGTTTTTAGTTCCAGCCACATGAACTCCTAAGTTTCACATTGCGGCAACTAAAAACACACACGTTCAACTTTAGAAAATAACCTTTTCAATAAACATAAGCATCAGCCATGAAATCATTTAAAACATCATGCAATGCATAGGCCAGCCGATTGAGATTAGGCAATCAAATAACATAAGTCATACAAAAGCCAGCCATGTTTTGGACACCTAACCATGCACAATCTAGGCTGGTTTATCATCAATCCAAATCCAACAATTCCATTGGAATCCCATGCCGGGCGATTCCATTTCCAATCCAATCCAATCCAATCCAATACGATCCAATCAAATAGTACAAATGCCGAGGACATTTACCCCCTCAATAATTGAGTCCCGGAACATAAGCGCTTACCTCACGGCCCTTGGACAGTCGGTCGCGACTCCGACTACCAAAGATGCAAATGCCATTCATCGCACATTTAGTACTTCCAATCCATACCATAAGCCATTCCATCACTTACCAATAGATTAACCATTCAACATGACAGTCACATGCCATGCATTTCCATAACAATTTACATAGCTGCCATACTATAAAAATTAGAGTTACCATGCATATAAATTCAGCACATACCATTACCATGCCATGCCAAGTCAAGTTCAACATGCACTTATGCAGTTAAAATCATAAACTGAAACTTAACAAGTTCATACGGAAACCCGCACCTTAACCTTTACCCAGCCGACCATCTCTATGGCGCTGTCATTGTCGTTGTCTCACCGCACGAGTCCCACACTTTACACCGCTGCGGGTCTGGTTCGGGTGTGGCAGCCATGAATCATGCTTGACAGCCACCCCTGCCACAACCTTGGCCTGGTTTGAGTGGTTTACATGGTCAATCATGCACCGTACATCGCTCCCGACTGCCCCAGCTATACCGTTATGGTCCAGGCTAGCTATTTCATGCACTAGAGACTCTCAAACTTTGCTATTTGGTCTGTTTTTGGGGCTGGACATAACAGTACGAATTTTACCCAAATGAGGGGCTTATGGATGGGGAGAGACACCTTTAGGAAGGGGAGAACAGGTGTCAAACAGCCCCTTTTCCTCCCTAGTGACTAAGCTGCTAGGTGTCCCTATTCTAAGGGCTGGTCAAAAGCAATTTGAACTGTTCAATTGGTCACCTCCATTGGTGCTAACCACTGGACACCTCCAGTACTTACTGTCCAGGTTGCTAAGTACCCAACACATGCTTGGAGAAGCGGCCTAAACACCGTTCCGACTTACGGTTTACAACCGGCAGCCAATACAATACACTTTGGCCTATCCAACAGCCCTGCTTTGGGTCACCACTACAAGTCATTTTCACCCACAATTAACATATTTTCATGCTGCCTTAGATGATGCACAACACATGCAAGGCAGGTTCATGGCAAACCAACAACATTGCGTGACAGGCATTGCTGCTGCCCACGCTTTACACGGCCGAAACATGGTCTGGTCATGGGCCAAAACAGTCGTATGTCACAAAGTTGCCTCACAGGCTAGCCAGAAGAGACAGCTAGAGAGAGAAGTAATCGAATTGTTGCAGGTCTGACAACAGGACTATAAGTTTCAAAAAAATCAATGCCCTCAACTTGATTGTATCCCTTGGCAACCAGCCGGGCTTTGTATCTCTCTATAGTGCTATCAGAGTGCTTCTTCAATTTGTAAACCCATTTACACCCTATTAGTGGTTGGTTGATGGGTGGTGGAACAAGAATCTAGGTGTTATTGCGAGCTAGAGCATCAATCTCATCAGCCATTGCTTGGCGCCAGGCAGGAGATTTGTTTGCTTTGACAAATGTAGTTGGTTCTGAATCATCAATGGAGGTAAAGAAGGTGATGTGATTAGGAAACAGCTTTTGTTTCCTGGTATTGTCTCTAGTTCTGGTGGTCATAGGATGAATTGTTGTTTGTGATGAAGAATGAGGAAGAGATTGAGCAACAGTTG
The DNA here is from genome assembly GCA_028095005.1 of Rhynchospora pubera. Lineage (NCBI taxonomy): Eukaryota > Viridiplantae > Streptophyta > Magnoliopsida > Poales > Cyperaceae > Rhynchospora > Rhynchospora pubera. The sequence continues at coordinate 106,816,275 of CM051462.1, read as the reverse complement.
TTTGTGGAGGAGATATTGCTGTTGTGTTGGAATTGACGGGTGAAACGGGTTGAGAAGGTATGAGAGGAGCAAGAGAGCCGTTAGAAGTTTGAATGGGTGGGCCAGGGTTAATTGTTGTATTGAACTGGGCTAAAATAGGCTTGATGATAGGAAGAGAGATTAGCTGAGAAGAGGGTTTGTAGTAGTAATGGCCGTCACAAATGGTAAGTATTCAGGACCGAGACCATTAAGAGTAGCATTGATTGAGTGAGTTTAGTAGAAATTGGTAGATTGATGGTGATAATCGGATCCATGGATGTGGAAGGATTGATCGTATTTGGGTTTATCGCTATTGTCAGGCTCTAGATACCATAAAGAGATAGTTTTGAGGTAATAGAAAAGTATTGTATTGATCTATTCTGTCTCAATTACAATGTACCAGAAACCTTTTTATAAAGACAATTACAACAGACCAAAACACTAACGGATTCTGTTAACAAACTAAATATTTACATTCTATCCATTTGTATCTAAACTGGAGATGTCCTTTGTTATGTCATCATAGCTATATTTTATTTGAGACCGCTTCTTAAATAGATCGTTATTGGAAAAATTAATAATAATTTGACGAGGTGTAAAATTCGAAATTTATAACAGTACCCGTAAAGGGTTCATTAATTTATTTGATGATGTAAATATTTTTTTTTTTGAAGCAATTGATGATGTAAATATTTAAATAAAGGAATGAATAACAGTACCCGTAAATTTCATTAATAAGTCTAATAAATACCAAGTTTTCTTTATAATTTGATAAGTGCAGAAAAATACTCCAAGAGATGTTAAAAAATAAATATAAGTTACTTTAGAATATTGTTATTCCCATCAAGCTACCAAAATTACTTGGTAAGTTGGTATAATATCTCGCTCCTTGTTCTGCCAACACATTCAGTCGTGTATTGCTCAACTAAATGACACGTGTACTTATAAATGTCACGTGGCTCGCGGCCTCTTGGTTTCTCTTTTTCTTTTTCCCTCTCTATCAGGCACGTTAATTCGCACAGTCGTTCGTTGTGGATCAGTAGGACCTAGGAAGGAGAAGAATGGAGTTGATTAACAAAATGATGGACATGCTGATGCCTCCCATTGCTTTCATAAGCCTCTTCTTCTTCCTCCCTTCCTTTTACCTCTACAAATTCATTCACTATCTTCTCTCATCTCTTTTCCCAGAAAACATGGCTAACAAGGTTGTTCTCATCACCGGCGCCTCCTCCGGCCTTGGCGAGGTATCTCTCTCTTTCACACACACGCACACACATGCACAATCACGTCTCTCTGTAAGATTTTCCAATTTGGGAAACTTTGTTACAGACTTACAGTCATGAAAATGAGTCCACTAAATTGATAGGATCGTCTTCTTAATATGAGGCTATGTGTATTAGTGGAGATAAAGAGAAACTTAGTAACTGAAAATTCTCATTCATATATTGATAAAACACTCTTACAATTAGATTTCTCTCTAAATTCTAAGTTCTCTCAGTTCTGAATTTTATCTTACTTTTACATTGTTTATATAGAAAAACTAGTCTTCACAATTAAACACCCAACTACCTAATTAAATTGCATAGTCTTCTAGACAATAAAAACACACAACTTCCTAAACATAATTAATATCCTAGAAACCATAAACATTTGACCATGCAACCATAATTGAGTTTATATTTCCAACATCCTTCCTTAAACTCAATTATGCTCCAGCACTCATCCCGAGTAGCTTCTTGAATCGGTTGAACAATTCTGCTCCAAGCGGCTTAGTGAAAATATCCGCTACTTGATCACGACTTGCCACGTGAGTCAACTCAACATCGCCATCCTTTACATGCTCGCGTATGAAGTGAAAGCGGACATCAATATACTTGCTTCTTTCATGATGCACCGGGTTCTTCGCTAGCTCAATTGCTGATTTGTTGTCTACTCGAATCTCGGTTGGTTTATCTCGAGCAAAATTCATCTCCTTCAGCAATTTTCTCAACCACAACGCGTGACATACACATGAAGATGCAGCCACATACTCCGCTTCACAAGTTGATAGAGTCACAATTGGTTGCTTCTTTGACACCCATGTAAATGCCGTGTCTCACATGTAAAACACAAAACCAGCGGTGCTCTTTCTATCATCAATGTCTCCACACCAATCGCTGTCCGTATATCCAAGAAGATCAAACTCGTCAGTATGAGAATAGAATAAGCCATGAGATAAAGTACCTTTCACATAGCGAAGAATTCGCTTTATGGCTTTCCAATGTGACATCTTTGACTCTTCCATGTACCGGCTTACCAAGCCGACGCCATATGCAATATCTGGCCTTGTGCACATTAGATAGCGCAAGCATCCAACCAAACTTCTGTATTGAGTTTCATCTACGGTTTTGCCTTCATCATAACGGGACAGTTTTGTGCCACTCTCAACTGGAGTGCACACCGGGTTGCAATCATTCATTTTGAACCTCTTTAGCACATCTTTTGCATATGCCTCTTGCGAGACGAAAATTCCAGATTTGTCTTGCTTTACTTCCAACCCCAAAAAGTATGACATTAGTCCCAAATCTGTCATCTCAAATTCTTTTGACATTTCCATCTTGAACTTCTCAATCATATCATCATTATTTCCCATGAATATCATGTCATCAACATATAAAGCAACAAACATAATGTCATCATGACATACCTTCACATACAAAGCATGTTCATACGGGCATTGCACAAACCCGTGCTTCTTGAAGTATGTATCAATGCGGGTATTCCAAGCTCGCGGAGCTTGCTTCAACCCGTACAACGCCTTCTTCAATTTCAGCACCTTTTGTTCTTGTCCTTCCTTAATGTAACCTGGTGGTTGCTCGATGTAGACTTCTTCTTCAAGTACACCATTGAGGAATGCTGATTTCACATCCATTTGATAAATATTCCACTTGTTTTGGGCAGCCAATGAAATCAACAAGCGAATAGTCTCCATTCTTGCAACAGGAGCAAATACTTCTTCATAATCAATCCCCGCTTTTTGCTTGTATCCCTTGGCTACTAACCTTGCCTTGTATCTTTCAACCTCACCTTGAGCATTCAATTTCTTCTTGTAGACCCACTTCACGCCAATCGGCTTATGATCCTTAGGCAACGTCGCAAGTTCCCAAGTTTCATTCTTCACAATAGCATTCATCTCTTCATTCATAGCTTGCTGCCATTTCTTCTCTTGAACAGCTTCTTCAAATGTGATGTTCTCGGCATCCGCCAAAAGACACACCAAATGCAACTCGCTAGTTGCTTCATATAAGTCTTGCAAGGTTCTGGTTCGAGGTGTTCTCGCCTCATCATCGCTTGAGCTCGAACTCGAACTCGGATCGGCTTGCATTGTTGTGTTTGTCGAAGTAGAGCTCGCAATGATCTGTACCTCTTTCTCAACATCATGCGACTTTTCCTCCATAGAATTCCAGCACCACACGGCTTCTTCATTAACCTGCACATCACGACTAATATGTACCTTATTAGTTGCTGGGTCAATGAGTTTGTATGCCTTCGACCTTTCATCATAGCCGATAAAAATCAGCTTCTTGCTCTTGTCATCGAGCTTTGTCCTTCGCTGATCCGGAATGTGCGCATAAGCCACACTTCCGAACACTTTCAAATGAGATACTGCTGGTTTCACACCGCACCATGCTTCTTGTGGAGTCATGTTCTCCAAGCTTGCTGTTGGACATCGGTTTTGCAAGTAAACCGCACATTGCACTGCTTCAGCCCAATATTCTTTTGGCATATTCTTACTTTTCAGCATGCTACGAACCATGTCGAGTATGGTCCGATTCTTTCTTTCAGCCACGCCATTTTGTTGAGGTGAATATGGTGCTGTTAGGAACCTTCGAATGCCATGTTCCTCGCAGAAATACTCAAACTCTTTTGAGATATACTCACCACCTCGATCTGACCTCACCGCCTTTATGTAATTGCCATTTAATTTTTCAACCAGCACCTTAAACTTCTTAAAAACAACAAATGCCTCTGACTTTTCTTTCAAAAAATACACCCAAGTTCTTCTTGAGAAATCATCAACAAAGGTAATGAAGTAACGGTGCTTACCCAAAGAGTTTGGTGTGATCGGACCACATATGTCCGTATGTATCAACTCCAGCGGCTTCTTCGCTCGATAGCTTGCTTCTTTTGGAAATGAACTCCTTGGATGCTTTCCAAGCACACACCCTTCACAAAACTTGTCACAATTCTCAATATGTGGCAGTCCCTTCACCATACTTTGCTTTGACAACTCTTTTAATCCACCAAAATTCAGATGACCAAACCGCAAATGCCATAACCATGCTTTGTCAACCACACATGCTTTCAAACATTTAGCTTGCACATTCATCAAATTTAACTTAAACATGCGATTTTTGGTCATTTCAACTTGAGCTATCAACCTATCATTTTTATCTCTCAAATACAAAGTTCTGTCCTTCATAACCACAGTATAACCAAGTTCCAACAATTGTCCCAAACTCAAAATATTACTTTTCATATCAGGCACATAATAAACATTTGTGATAAAAGTCTCACTTCCATTTTTCAACTGAATGAGAACTTTACCTTGTCCTTCAACTTTTACTTTTGATGCATCACCAAATGAAACATGGCCATCAACAACTTCTTGCATCTCGGTGAACATGTGCTTATAGCCACACATATGGTTGCTCGCACCGGTATCCAAATACCACACCGTTTCTTGATTAGGAGTTGCTTCTTTACTAGCAAGCAACACCACAGCATCTCCAACCTTCTCATCTCTTTTCTCATTCTCTTCTTTTTTATCATGACATTCGTATGCATAATGACCATATCTTTTGCAACTGTAACATTGAATATGAGACTTATTACCTCCTCTTCCTCGGCCTCTACCATTGCCAAATGAGCCTTGTTGCTCCTTCTCGTCTCGGTTGTCTTGTTGTCCGCGACCACGACCACCTCGGCCACGGCCACGACCTCGACTTCGACCTCGACCACGACCTCGATCGCTGCTGGTCGGTCTTTCTTCTTTCAATGTCACCTTCGCTTGAAGTGCTTCATCGAGCACCTCTTGCTTTTTCTTTTTCTTTCTTTGCTCATGTGCTTCCAACGAGCCCGAAAGCTCATCAATAGTCATCTCATTCAAGTCTTTTGATTCTTCTATAGCACATACAACATTTTCAAACTCGTTCGTCAATGAACGAAGTATCTTCTCCACAACTCGAACATCAGCAAGTGGCTCACCATTTCTCTTGAGTTGGTTCACCACAGTTTGTACTCTTGTGATGTATTCTGACACACCTTCTGTCTCCTTCATTTTCAAGGCCTCAAACTCGCCTCGAAGTGTTTGCAACCGCACTTGCTTCACTCGATCAGCGCCTTTGTATGCTTTCTCGAGAGTGTTCCAAGCCTCATGTGAAGATGTCGCACCGGCTATCTTCTCAAAACCCGACTCATCAACCGCTTGATAAATGATGTAGAGAGCGGTCTTGTCTTTCTTGCGATTCTCCTTCAAAGTCCTTGCTTGTGCAACCGTCAACGCCGTTGTATCGGCATGCTCTTGGTAGCCATCTTCGACTATCTCCCATACTTCTTGCGCACCAAGCAGAGCTCGCATTTGGATACACCAATTGTCGTAGTTGTTCTTCATAAGACGGGGCAGCGACATGTGCCCAAACGTCAAAACACCGGTACTTGCCATTGTCTCTGATACCAATCTGATAGGATCGTCTTCTTAATATGAGGCTATGTGTATTAGTGGAGATAAAGAGAAACTTAGTAACTGAAAATTCTCATTCATATATTGATAAAACACTCTTACAATTAGATTTCTCTCTAAATTCTAAGTTCTCTCAGTTCTGAATTTTATCTTACTCTTACATTGTTTATATAGAAAAACTAGTCTTCACAATTAAACACCCAACTACCTAATTAAATTGCATAGTCTTCTAGACAATAAAAACACACAACTTCCTAAACATAATTAATATCCTAGAAACCATAAACATTTGACCATGCAACCATAATTGAGTTTATATTTCCAACATAAATGAGTTAGAACCATTGTGAATCTATTAATTAAGAATCTAAGACCAATTCCTTGCTCTCAATTAGTACACCTTTTTGGGGTGCTTTCCTCATTAAATGCTTAGTGGTATTAGCTATATAAGACCACTGCTCATTATAAAGACCGGAATTAACCAGTAGAATTACAATTCGCCAGCTTACGAATTGCAGGGCATTAGTATTTAGTATGCATTGTCATTGCTAATTACAAAACTAGAGCAAGATGATGTGAGAATATTCAAGAGAGAAACAATAGAATACAGATTGCATGTCATATAGTAGCTGATAAAATGTCACATGTACAGCACCTAGCATATGAATATGCCAAAAGAGGAGCTGTCTTGGTGCTTGTAGCTAGAAGAGTCAAGAGTCTCCAAGAGGTCGCAATGAGATGCCGAGAAATTGGTTCCCCAAGTGTTCTGGTTGTTCCTGCTGATGTATCCAAGCCAGAAGAATGTCAGAGGTTTATTGAGGAAACAAATAATAATTTCGGTCGGCGTAAGTAAATGATATTTATTCAAATCTCTTTATAATAGGTGCAAGACAGATTTATATGGATATCTTAAAACATATCTATAGTCCGTCTTAGCTTTGCAATGAATGAAATGTAATATTTAACAAGCTGGGTTGTTCGGCTAGTGGTTTGGCTCTATTCGGTCAATCAAGTGGTTCCTGATTCGAATCACAAAGAGAGCATTTATTTTCAAATTTCTTATAACAAAATAGTTGGTTCCAAACCAACATTCAAAAAAATAAAAGAAAGGAAAAAAGAAATATAATACTTAACAGCTTTTGAAAATTGTTGATTGAGTTGGGTCTTTGGATTTTGCTAACTTGAAGGGCCCATTCATTTGTTATTTATTTTGTTTTGTCTTCCAAGTGGACCATTTGGTGAACAATGCTGGAATTGAGAGTGTCGGCTTAATTGAAGAAATCACAGACATGACCAACTTCAAAGTGCTGATGGTAATTTTTAATAGATTTTTAAGTTGGGCTTATAACTCGTCTTTCCTAAAACATCTCCAGATCTGATAGGTAAATTAGAGTCATTTAATTTTGTAAATTATATTCACAGGTGAGTGGTTGTAAAGTTTCAGTCATCTCAGAGCTACAGGTCTGATTTAGTATTGAAAGGCAAAATACCAATCCCAAAATCATACAGTTAAGGCTCAACCGCTCAACTTAACCCAATATTATCCTTCTTTAAGATCACATCAATGAGCAATACCTTTCAATAATGAGAAAATTGAGAACACTTGGTAATGGTCTACACTAAAGCAAAACAGTCTTGATTGTGAAAATTAAGTGCCAGAAATTGGAAAAATCTGGAACTTTTAATGAGAACAAAACATGTTAACTGTCATCTCCTTATGAATATATGTAGGATGTTAATTTTTGGGGATCAGTATATCCCACATACTTTGCAATTCCTCATCTTAAGGCAAGCAAGGGTCGGGTTGTGGTGATGTCATCCATGGCTGGCTATACATTTGTTCCAAGAATGTCCTTCTATTCTGTAAGCATCTGATTTACGAAATTTGTTTTAATTAAATTCCAGTACGGGATTGGTACTGGTTTGCTTATGTCTCATAAACAATTATGTACAAGATGCAGTTGTTGTATATTTTCCACAGACATGATGTTTTAATTTTTTTTCTCTTGCTTCTGATTGTATAGCTTTTCTGTCAGTATGTTTTGATAGGCATGTACTTCAAGAGAACATAAATAGGAAACATCAGAAGCGTATTTAATTCCATTGCAGGCAAGCAAGGGAGCACTAATAAGCTTCTATGATACTTTAAGAATGGAATTCGGAAATGAAATTGCTATCAGTATTATTGCGCCGGGTGTGATAGAGTCCGAAATGACAAAAGGGAAAGTTTTCACTACCGAGGGAAAGATGCAAGTAGATCAAGAATTGAGGGATGTATGTTCTTTTAATTCAGTGTCAGAATTTTTAATTGCTTTTGCCAGATCTCAAACATAAGTAACAAACATATTATTATCTTAATCCTTTCACTAGAAATGCAATGTGTGAGGATTGGCAAAATGAAAAGCTATATATCTGGTACACAAGAACGTTTGTAGCATTTGACAGAATAGACGAAGCCTTGTATAATAGCATCACCAAATTATACTGATGCATGCCAATATTATTGATTGCAATATCTAATAACAAATTAAGTAGCTAACTTCATTCGTTACTGAATGGTCAGGCAATGCTTGGCCTAGTCCCAGTTCAGCCAGCAAAAGATTTCGCAAAGGCTGTTGTGGGTCGTGTCTGCACTGGTGCCCGTTACATAATCGAGCCAAAGTGGTGGTACGGGTTGTACTTTCATCGAGTATTCATTCCAGAAATAGTGGATTATTGGCAGAGGCTACTGTACTCATTGTCGCCTCAGGTGCCGGCCACAAGATCTCTTTCCAAACGAATGTTGTATTCCCCCGTAAAGAGGATTTTGTACGCACAGTCAATACAGTCGCCAGAGATCAAGAGAGAGTAAAAGGTGCTTCAGAAGAATGTGTTTCAAGATATGTTCTGAAGTGTTTAATGCTTTTCCCAAATTTAAGTTGCATATGTTAAATTATAAAACCTTCTGTCCTTGTGCATTGTGAAACTTGTTTTACAGTGGGGAGTACGGTTCACGGTGCCTAGGTTGTTTTACTTTTCAGTTTGTTTTATACTTTGATTATTTAGTTCTAAAATAGAACAAACCATCCATATATCACGGGTAGAGAAAACTGTGACCATCTCTGAACCTGCACTTGGCTGATCTACCCAGTGCACTAAAAGCTCCACATAAGCAAAAACGATTTACACTCTTCCCACGTAAGAGCAACTTTAATCATTGTTTCTTACTTGATTTCATTTCATCTCTGTTTCTCTAACTTGAATTATGAGATGCATTGATTTTCAAAAGAGCAATTTTTGCAATCGCAAAAATAGAGCAGTTTTTTGTAATAAAAAAATTGGAGATGTTTTTAGTACTTTCAAATCAATTATAAAGAACGATACCTTTTAGGAAGATAAAATTCAACGAAACTAGCAACTATTTTATATTCTAAATTCATATTGTAACCGTCTCTGCAACAGGTGTAACTGCCTTGTAAATGAAAATGTCCTGACTTGTAAAAAGGTAAGTGGTCATTAGGAACTTTCGCATTGTTGATTAAACTCAACTATCCTCTGTCCAAATCTTCTCTCTTGTTTTAGAAAAAATGTGTGTATTCTCCGGCCTATTCATAGAATTTGTTGGAGGAAGATCATTGGGAATGGAAAATCATAGATTTCTGACGAGGCAAATGGCATCAGGACTAACAGTTCTGCTAAATAATTCCCTAGTTTATGTGTGAAAGAAGCAAAGAAAAAAAGGTTGCTTTGGCACAATTTGGAAAAGGGGACACTAATTTCTTACTTACCAGGGTTATTTCAAAAGAGCTCAGGGTAGAAAAATGCTCTTTGAAATATTCTGCCGAATATTTCCAATAGCCATCACGATGATTCTATGTTCAAGTTACTTGATCGAAGCGACCTGTTTAAGATGATAACAATTATGATTCTCTATTCTACAGATTTGTGATAGAACTTCCATTAACCCTTGAGAATAGAACCTGGGGGTGCGCAACATAACAAATGAAAACAACCAATCTAAGGGAAGTCCAAGACTTAAACTTCGCAGGTAAAAAAAAAAATATTGAATCTCTCCCACCCTGTATAGAACTACTAAACTATTATTTTATAGCTCAATTGATAAAATAGGATCTATGCAAAATCTAGCAGGTTGGTCTCAAGGATGAAAAGAACTGATGCAACAGACGTCCAAACTCCCAACAAATGAATGGAAGCAAAGGCAACAAGCACTACAACCTACAAATAGCCTTCCACCTGCCAACATTTTCCTTTTTTTTTTTCCATTTTTTCAATTAAGACGATAAAGTTCTATCAGAAATCAAATCAAAATCCACCCCATTATGAAAATTTTCAAATTATCATATAAGGAAAGAATCAATAGCGTTGGAAGAAGTAGAGATATGCCATATCCTTGGGTGGATCGACAGAAGCTGCAACCTTGCTGTCGTTGAAAATTACCCATCTCCCATCTTTCACCACATGTGCAACATAGTGACCGCAGTGTGTTGATGTCCCTATATGGCTCACCATGCCCATCAATTTGTACCTTCCACTCCCATCAGGTACAGCAGCAGCCTCATCAGTTTGAGCAGCACTGCTTGATGCGACTGCATTGCCAGAATCTGTATCCATGGAAGAGCTTGAAGCTTCTGGATTGCTGAATATCCAATCTGTTGCCTTCTCTATATTTCCTCCCTATTTAATCAGAACAATAATCAGTGTAACAGTCACAGACACCATTCCAGCAAGGAGAAATAAAGAGAAAGTTAACTTACAGAAGCTTTCAGTGCTTTTCGGGCGAGGTCTTCATGGAAACCAAATGAAACCAAAGTCTGCACACTGCCTTCGTCAACTGGCGGGGCTTTTGACGAGCCGCTAGAAATGGGGTCGTCTATATCTGCATGCATGAAATATTATATAAGATTAAGAAGACAGACAAAAGGGACAGAGGAAGGGGGGAGGAGGATGGGGAGGAAGGAGGAAGGAAGGAAGGGAGGGGGTGGGTGGGGGGGGGGGGGGGGGGGAGAAACCAGGATCCTCCATGTGTGAGAGCAGCCAGTTCATGGCTTCCTCAACACCAGCATTGGAGGTTTTAATAGCTGCTTTCTGGCAATGCAGATAATTAAATCCCATGCTGGCCAATTGCCCCACTATGTCCTCACTTGCCGCCAACTCCATACTTGCATCGTTCTCCTCTTCATTGGGAGCTATCAGCACAAGGTAATTCATTAAATTAAAAAATGTACAAAAAATTATAATTATTATTGACATTAAACTTATAGTATAAACCGACCTGCTTCAGGAAGGAGCTCTTCTCCAGGCTGAAGACCCTTGCTGCGCATGTGGGTGATGTCAATTGTGTCTGGTACATCAATGTAAACATCTGAAAAACAGTATAGAAGTGTTACAACTTAGAATAACATATCTGCTTAATAAATGACTAGCATAACTAAAAGAAATAGAAGATATTTTTTTTTAAAATTAGAATGCCATTTACAGTTAGTGTATCAGGACTTCTACAATACACACATCTACTCTTAAGTGCTGGAGAAATTCCTTTGGCCTACTACTTGTTATTCTGAATTGTCAGTCAATCCACTGTTGTCAAGCAAGGGTTTTCAAAGCAAACAACAATATCATTAATTTTAGTAAAGGTAAAAAAAAAATACCGAGCTTCTTGGGGACCCAACCAGCCTCCATAACAAACTTGCGCATGTGCAAAACCAGATAATCAGGAAATGTCGTCAACCCAGCTGTCCTGTTGAAGAAAATAAAAAATTAGCATTCCCGTGTATAAATAAAAAAAAGGCCAAAAGAGCCTTTTCATGATGAGAAAAGAAAAAAATAATAAATATATACGTAAACATACTTGATAGCAGTGGTCTTAGCATTCAGAGCTGTACTGTAAAAATCTTGAACCTCCTCTGGAGCTGAAAAGTTCGATAAGCATGCCCCCAAGGGTACTCGTGGCCTTACTATTTCATCATTTGAACTGCATCAGTATTAAACACTCTTCCTTAGTAAAGGTGCATATAATATAAAATATGAACTCCATTGAAGGAATAATATTTGAACGGTTGAGGGGTCTCACATTTCTTTCCCCTCCAAACCTAGTTCGGCTTTCTTCTTGTGGAAAGCTTCCAGTTGTTCTGCATATCATCAAGGGAAAGTTTAAATCTGCTTAAAAATTTGTGGGCTATTTAGAAGAAAAAAAAAAATAACACTATCGTCCATTACCTTTATTTGTAGCATCATGTAAAGGTATATTCAAAGAAAGAATGTAATCAGATCTCCTATTGTAAGCTACTTTTCCAGAAGGGCACTGGAGTCTCTCCTCAATTACGAACTTAAAACTCCTACATGGATCCAAGTCGGGCGTTCCAGCATTGGCTCGTTCAACTTGGTCAAAAAGATGTAGTAAAAACTCAAGTGCATCCTGCAGATGAATTCAAAACCTCCAATATAGTACAGTTCAAAAATTAAGAATAAACAAAAAGCAGCTGACTAACAAATTAGGGTGTAAATCTAAACCTGTTGCCTCATGCTTGAAAACTCTGGATGTTTAGCTGCAATCACTGTTTTGAACATACGTGGAGGTATGCCTTCCTGCTTCTGAAAATTTTATTTTATTCATTTTTTTAGATAAATAGAAATACTATGCAGTCATGTTACGTTGCATAAACATTCTTATAAATCACAGAATTTAAAAATTACAAGTAACTTCCACATTAAAATAAAGCAGTATATATTTAATTTTTCCAAGCATGAATAAGAACACTTACATCATTTTGTACTTTACCATCTTCATTTCCCTGCAAAAAAAAGGAAGATAATATTAGACTCCTAAACCTACACAACGACCAGCACTATGAATGATACAGGATAGTAACATATTCTTACCACTTGAGGTGGAACAGAATATTTTCCTGATAGCAGCCCATGCCCTAGCTTTGTTCTGCATAAGAAAAATTATTTGAACAAAGAAAACAATAAGTTCACTGATAACAACTTAACAATTAATCATTTTAAAAGAGAAATAACAAGTTTATTGATAACAATTTAATGACCAAAAACCCACTTACAATTGTGTATTCAAGTCTACAGTTGGATCAGCAGGAGATGTATCAAATGCTTCTCTCAAGCTCCGATTTTCATAGTATCTAGCAAAAGATGATATAAGGTATGAATCTGTTCCTAATCAAAAGTAGCACCAAATGTACAAATACTGAGGCTAGAAGCATACCTTGAGACAAAAGAATCGGCAGAAAACATCACTTGCATTATTGAAGCCATATAACAGCTGAATAAAAAGTTACCAGCTCAATCAATTGCAAGTCAGCTGGATAAATCAAGAAACCAAACCTAAGAAATAAATATATAACCAAAAGTTACAGCTACCTATTGCCAAGATTCACAAGGCCTGTATAGCCTGGTCCAAATAACAGTTCAGCATCCTTATCATTCTCCTGGATCCTGTTCCAATCATAGTTCACATTTTGATCAAGCTCTCTCTCCGCTGTTGTCATCTCTGTCTGCAACAAATTTTTGTTCCATAACAAGCATCAAGTTTCAAGCATTTAAGCAAAAAAAATAAGAAAGAACTTCAATAGAATAATAACAAGAGAGGAGTAGTGACCTTCTGAAGAGACGAAAAATCAATACCAAAATGGGATAAATGCTGAGCTAACAGAGGGTCTTCGACACTGTCATCCTCCGGGTAAGAGAAAACATCTGAGCTGCCACAGAAGTTTCATTCCAATTAATGCATAATGGTCATACCATACCAATATTTACTTCCAAGCAACACAAAATATAATGAAAAGAAACCAACCAATTTTGTTCTTAAACTTCCAGGATAGCTACAATATTACCCCCAAATAAACGTCCTCATTTTGATAACTCATAAGTCATAACTAAAATCAAATTTGGCAACATGCATTGAACCATAGCTCCGCACAATAGTAATTGCTATGATTTGAATTGAATATGTTTTCCCTAAATGTATATGCCATTTTTTTAATAAGAGAAAGACGATAAAAAATCAAAGAAACCCCAGATATTAGCTTCCAAGTCAGAAAGAGCAAACTACCAAGATTTGGTTCATTCAAGTAGTCAATTTCTACTAACTTGAACATGATTTAATGGCTATCATTGTTTGCAAATGGCCAAGATAGAAAGTGTCAAGTATAAATATGGCAGAAGTTGGGTATAATTTTCCAATGAATTAGGTACTGCACAAAGTACCTTTTACTGTTCCATATATGAATAAATAAATAGAAAATTAAATGAGAAGAAATAATCAGCTAAATAGGTGAGACCATAATAATAATACACCGAATATATCAAGTTCCCAAGTTTCAGAGGAACAAGATATTTCTCATTCTTCTTTGATTTCCACAGATACCTTCAGGTTTCCAGATGCATGTTTGAAAATTCTTCCAGTAAAGTTTCTTTCCCTTAAATGCTCCAGATGGGAGAACATAAAATCCAATATAATTAAGAAAACTGGAAAATTACCTGCAGACTTGAGATCAGCAGTAATAGTACCGAGCTTGACGGCAAGGGGATATTTAGTCTGCTCGTAGTGCTCAATGGCATGATTATTTCCACCAGTACCATCCCAATTTTTCCTACCACAAAGAATCGTCCCGTCCGTCAGATTCATCCAGAGATTTTCAGTTTTGTCACACTTGCTGCACTTCCAGCCAGAAGAATGGACCAACACCCCGTTGTCAAGCTGCTGTAAGGTCAGCGCATATTCACTAACTTTTTTCTTCTCAGCTGTCCATGCTGCCAGCTGTTCTTTCTTGGCTGCCCCTTCTGCCAATATAATACCATCTGCTGCAAGCCTTACCTGTCAGTTCATAAAAGGTTCAAGCATAAATATTGAAGACATCATGTAACATTAGTGCTCCAAAGGCTAAATTGGTAGAACAACTTATATTTAATAGCTAAAATGTAGATGAAGTAGAGTTCCACAAATGAAAACAATGTTAGCAAGCCAACACAAAGAATAACAAAATTGCATCTCATGGGCCCCCTAATCTGTCTCCTGCAAAATAAGGGACTATCTATTGAACTGGCCAAAGTGTTGCTTATTTTAAGCTTGTCTGATCCTTTGAATGGGTGATTTGAAACAACACACCCCTGTTTGAATTTTTCAGGATATATCCCAAAGACCCAAACTATATATTTATAATACCTGTGCTTGTTAAGTCCACCGGGAAATAGGGAAAGGTTGCCGACATCAATACTTCCCCTTCATTAGTTTAATTTCTCTCATTTTTATTTTTACCTAACATTAATGTCCCTGAATTTTGACAAATTCTACTATAGCTTATTTAGCTTGAACCCAGAAATCCCAGATTCTGTGCCATGCCAGATATATCGCCAAAACTGACATATTTTATACTACAAAGAGACCAAAAAAAAAAAACTATCAATAAAACATGTTACTCTACCTTTTCTGGCAGTTCCACAGAGGGAAAAGGGAGAGAAATATAGTCTGGTAGTATGACTATGTTGTAAGTTGTTTCATATTCAGGCTCTTGGTTGTCAAATCCTCCCTCAACGCCTGTCAACCACACGAAATCATTGGACTTTGAACAGGCATTGGCAAAATTCCAACTATTTCCCAAAATTTCAAAGGAATAAACAACAGAAAATTCTTACCAATAGCTAGGAGAGTAGGTTTCTTAAGCGGTCGATCCTCCGGAACCGGCTTTCTCTCCTGTTGAATGTGGAGATAAACCGGGTTACCAGTTCTCTCAAAATTCCACCTGACAAAATCCTTCCCAAATCCGAGAAAGGAGCACATGTCTACATACAATCCTCCTTCGGACCTCTGATAGAATGCCACAATCAAGCACACGTCAAGAATAGATCATGAAATCGCAACAAGTATATAAGAAAGAACAGAAAAAAAAAAAAGATGCATACAGGGGTGTCGAAGGAGATGCAACATTCTTCCTTGTGGATACGGTTCGTCGGCTCTGGGATTCGAACCTTAGCAAGGTGCGAGCGCAACAACTCCATTGGAGAGCGAGAGAGAAGCGAGAGGAGAACGAGAAGCAAGGGGTTTTTTATTTCTGTTTTATTTATTTATTTGGAATGGTTTGATACTGAGCTAGGGTTTTTGGTCTAATAAGTAATAGCAGAGGAAGGAAGCACCGCACCGATGGTTGTAGACTTCTAGTTGCAGACGGAAGGTCGTACATTTTCTCTTGTGCCCTCCAAAAACTTGGGACCATATTTTGCACTTTTTCAGGTGCCATAGGCAAAAAACTGGAACTTATTGTTCGGGTACCTTAAAATTTGCAACTCGAGTATCCTATCCAAATTTTATAGAACTTTTGTGTGGTGTGCTGGGTATGATTTAAAAATTTCTTAATCCATTTATTTAGTTGGATTGGATTGGTAATTTTTTTTTAAAAAGACCCATCTATAATTCAATCCTTCTATATTCAATATTATATCGTAATTTTTTAATTTTAATACTGTATATTTCAAATAATCAACACAATGTAAAGATTACTTACAATGTAACCATTAAGGATAAAATAAAAAAGTAATTGCTGAATATTAGCTTTAAATATTATTTTGTATTTTACATTGTTGCATATTTATGGTAAAAAACTTGCTATTCATTCAAGTAAAACTCAAATGTTTTACAGTAAATATTTATCATAGAACAGTTACTTACTTTTAACCACTCTTGCAAACTCTTAGGTATGTTTGTGTTGTTGTATTATAATATTCTAATTTTTTGTTTTGAAAATAATGGGGAGATACTTTGACAATGGAATTAACATGACAATTTTGAGAAATCATCAAAATAAACTTCAATATTGAAATATGACGTTTGAAACATGACCTATATCTATATATCTCATGCAAATAAAAAGAAATCATAAAAATTGGTATAAGTTCAAGCGTTCAACAAAAGATTCGGATTTTTACACTGATCCAGTCATTGCCAAGAATTTTGCATAGACAAGTAATTTGCGAGATCCGAAGTTACGTGTCAAAAGCTATTGCCAATTTAAATCCGAAAGATCAGTACAGTCCTTTGATTTCCAGTGTATTACAAAATCCACAAACTAGGGCACTGAAATCACTCTCCAAGGCCGGAAACCCCAATACTGTTGATCCATCATCTTTTATTAGAATTGACACATTTCCTTTGTTCCTAGTTGTCCATCATACTCTTCAGAAAATATCAAGCTTTTAAATAACTTCATTTTTTCCATTTTATCGCCGTTTTTGTTCACACCGCACAACCGTTTTATCCGTTATATCACCGTTTTATCACCGATAAACGCGAAATCACCACCCAACCGTTAAACCGCACAAATCGCATTTTAAAACTTTGAAAAATATGCATCTTCTACATAAATGAACAGGTTTATTATAGAGGATCAACTAAAATATTTTCACCAATTAAACTTGCAAGCAAAAACAGAAAAGGAAAATATTCACACTTCCGAATGAAATGAATTCAGTATCGAAACCATCTCTCCCTCTTCTGTTGTCATCTCCGTCTGCAACGAATTTTTGTTTCATAAAAGAAGCATTATATTTGCTAACTTCTCGAGCAACAAAATAAGAAAGAAGCATTATATTTGCTAACTTCCGTTTGGATCGTTTAGGAATAAGAGAAATAGTCTCTTCCTAGACGTAAATTTATTTCTAACCATGTAAATTCTTCACAAAGGCTCCGTTTGGATTCTATTTGGAAAGAAAAAAAGAAGAAAATAAGGAAATAAATTTATTATAAACAATCCAAACTCTTCACAAAGTTACACACTTCCTAATACTTTTTTCCACTTCTTTCCTTCTTCCCACACCTTATCCAAACGGAGCCAAAGTTACACACTTCTCAATATTTTCACCTAGGAATAAACTATTTCTCTTATTCCTAAGCGATCCAAACGGCCCCTTATAACTTATGAGTAGTGAACTTCTGAAGGGAAGAAAAATCGATACCAAAATGGGATAAATGCTGAGCTAACATGGGATCTTCAACACTGTCATCTTCCGGGTATGAGAAAACATCTGAGCTGCCATAGAAGCTTCCTTCCATTTATTAATACATGCCAGCCATGCCATACCAATATTTACATCCTAGCAACGAAAATGGTAGTGAAAAGAAACCAAGCAGTTTTTCACTTAAGCTTGGGATATTTACAAAATAACCTAGAAAAATTTCCTCGTATCAATAACTAGTAACCAAAATCAATTTGACAACTTCCATTGAATCATTATAGGACGACATAATAGTTATCTAATATAAATTGAATATATATGTTTTTCCTAATTAACTGTGTTAAGCCTTTATTTTGAATAAGAATATAATTGGCAAAAAAAAACAAAATAAATATACCAAATGTAAGCTTCCAAGTTGATGAGAACATAATACCAAGATCTGTTCAATTTAATTAGCTAGCCAGCTTTTGCTAACTTGACCTTGATTTAATAGCTATCCACCTTGGCAAATGCACAGAGTCAATTCTAAATGTGGCAGAAGTTGGATGTAGTTTTTCAATAAATGAGGTACTGCACAAAAGACACTTCATTTTTCAATCTATGAATAAATAGAAACATAAATGATAAGAATTAATCAACTAAATAGGTGAGATCACGAGGATAATAAATCAAATCTCCAAGTTCTCAAGTTTTAGAGGAACAAGATCATTTCTCATTGTCCATGGATTTCCAAGATATCTCAAGGTTTCCTAGAGGTACGTTTGAACATTTTTTATTGGTCTACAAATGTATTAGATGGGAGAAAAACAAACATGATACAATTAAGAAATCTGGAAATTACCTGCAGACTTGAGATCGACAGTAATAGTACCAAGCTTGATGACAAGGGGATACTTGATATGCTTGTAGTGTTCAATGGAATGATCATTTCCACCAGAACCATGCATCCCATTTTTTCTTGCCAGTTGCCACACAGAATCATCCCATCTGTCAAATTCATCCAGAGATTATCAGTTCTATCACACTTGCTACACTTCCAGCTAGAAGATGGGACCACCACCACATTGTCAAGTTGCTGTAAGGTCAGTGCATATTTACTAATCTCAGGTTTTGATGCTGCAGACCAATACATTGCTACCCCTTTCGCCATTACGATACCATATGCTGCAAGCCTTACCTGTTATATTTCACAAAAAGATTTCAGGCATAAATACTGCAAATAGCATCTAACATTAGTACTTTACAACTTAATTGGTTGAACTACTTATATTATTAAGCTAAAAGTGTGGATCTAGTAAATTCAAAACAATGTTAGCACGTGAACAGATATAATAACAAAACTGCATTCTGAATTGCCTCTCAATTTAGAGCTTATGCTTGTTCTGATTCCTTGATCATTGATATCGTCATTATTTGTAGGCATTTGGACCGTACTTGGCACTCAAATAACACTCAAACCATTGAATTATTCAATAGATTGCTATGATTTCCATGGAATTGGCTCTACCGTCGTTTCTACTCTCATTTTACAGGACTTTGATGATTTCTGATGATTTTGGAGCATATAGATGGATTCCCGACGTAGCACGACTCATTCCTAGCATTGGAGGCTCTTTTCTCTCTCCTGGTCGACCCGAACAATCATCTGTTCGATCCGACCAGCACCTATGGCAGCCAGGCGTCATTTCTCTCTCCTGGTCGACCCGACCAGGAGCCTGTTCGATCCGACTGGGCATCACAACAGCAGACTTGTGCAGCTGTTCTTTCTCTCTCCTGTTCGGTTCGAACAAGGATCTGTTCGGTTTGACCACGGTGCCGCCATATCACATAAGGCATTATTTTTTACATAGAAACTGATGGAAATGGCAATTTCTTGCGCCCTGATGCCCTAGCCTTCCATCCTTGCGACCTGGGACATCCATATATACACCTCTAGACCTGAAGGAAAGAATTCAACCTTTCATACCACAAAATTCCTCTTTCCATAGGCGTTTCTCTCTCTTCCACCATTGGAGATCATCAAAGCTTGGTTCTTTGAAGCGACGGCAGCAAGGAGACGAGTTTGGTGACCATCTTGCAACACCTCACTGCCTAGAGATCGTAGTTCGAAAGCATAAAGGAGTATTCGGTTTATTCTTCTATGTTTTCTTCTCTATTTTCAATGGGCTTGTATCTTGTGATTTCTATGTTATTTGTTGTGTGTTTTAGTACTATGTTAGGCTAAATTTATGTAGTCTTAGGGGTAAGGTAGTAACTTAGGTTTGGATGTTGTGATTTGACTTGATATGATATGATATATTTTGTTGATTTGTTTCGTTGAGAATTATGTTAATTGCTTGTTTAAATTGCTTGGTTAAGTCTAATTAACTTCTAGATGAATGGCCACATTTAGTTAAGTTCTAAAGTTAGGTTAATCAAGATAATTTAGATAAAGTATTTGGGATAAATCGTAGATCCGAAAGGGGAGATTAGTTGACACCAAAAGTGTAACTTTTAGACAAGTCCAAAAGACCTCTAGATATCCTTATGAACTCCAACAAACAAGTTTAAGTTGATTGAATTCTATACCAAAAGTTGTGAACCAATCGAGTTAATTAGGTTAGGTTGTGATTAAACCAGTTTCTAGTCCAACAAGCGACAGCTGAGGTTTAGAATATCTAGGTTTGACCAACAAACCCTAGCACAAAGCATAAACTATCATAAAAGTTCAAAATCGCACACTTATACCATCTGTTCGGATCGAACAGACTCCTGTTCGGATTGAACAGAGTCCAGTTCGGATTGAACAGACTCCTGTTCGGATTGAACAGATCCTTGTTCGAACCGAACAGAGAAGTAAACGCTTGAAAAACACCGTTCGATGCACGAAAGTGATAAGTTCTGTGTTCTAGAGTCCAAACCAAGGTGAAACCTGAACCCTAAGACGCTTTTTATACTGTTTGAAAACCCAAAAACCTTACTTTAGTTGTTTACTTTATTTTAATTGACAAAACAACCAAAAATATCTACTTTATTGCACTTAGATTTATTTCAACTATTTCTCCACCAAAATATTCTTGTCTAGCTTTTGAAAAAGGATAAGTCCAGTAATCAATTGTACCGTCCCTTGGGTTCGACCCTAAAGCTGTACTCCAAAAGACTAGTGAGGTTAGCTCTAGGTCTATAAATTTATTTGATTCCTAGGTTTTAAGCCTTCATCAAATTGGCGCCGTTGCCGGGGACGGTGTTGATATTAGAATTTATTTTAGTAGCGAGAGACTAGATATTGTATCTTTTATTTATTTATTATTATTATTATTTTTTAAAAAAAGAACAAAAAGTTTCACTTGTATCACCATGTTTTATTCTTTTCAGGACCGTGAAAAAGAGGACAATTGGAGGCGTCGCTTGTATTACCAACTCGATGTTGTGAACAACCACATAAGGAAAGCATGCGATGGAGGATGGAGTGAAAATCGAAAGGATGCATGCGTGCAACAAATGTACCACCAACTTGATGTTGTCAACAACACCATAAGAAAAGCAAGCGGAGGAGCATGGAGCAAGCACCAAGACCCATATGCCCACTACATGGACCATACACCACGCAACATGGAGAAGTCTATCTCTTCTATGGATCGAATCAAGTATCAACTCAATGTGGTGAACAACACTATAAGGAAAGCATGTGGGGAAGGACATCATGATGCAAAACCCGTACATAATGCATACAATTCTGGTTTGACAAATAACTCTTGTTTTTCTTGTTATAATTCATGTTCAATGTCTCAAGATGAATCTAGATCGAATTTCATGGCCAAAACTTCTAATCCTCAATTACTTTCACAAATGTCGAATGATAAACTAATGTATAAAGATTTCATTGATAACCAAAGGAAACAAAATGAGGAACTTCTTGAAAAATTGAATTCTCTATCATCTAAGTTCAAAGTTATTGCCACACAACAAGAAAAGATATTTGAGACTACAATTTTTCAAGAAACTTGTTCCTCATATTAATCACAAGTTGAACAAAATGATACAAAGACGTTGCAAAGTAATGAGAAATTAGAAAGTTTTAGTTCTTTGAAAGAAATTGCGATTTGTTTTGAGACCGACCGTGATGATGACACACAATTTGAAATAAATGAACAACAAGAGAAAATTGAAGAACCAAAGATTGTAGCACCTCCACCCAATATCTTTCCAATTTTCATTCCACTTAGATTAACATATATTGACAAATCTAATGAGTTGGAATTGAAGGATCCTCCAATAGCTTCTATTATCGATGAAACTGAGAAGAAAGAAGATGGTAGTATACCTCTCCAAGTCGAGGCACCGACATGACAAATGAAAAGATCACCAAAATCGACTTGAGCTCTCAACTTGAAAAATGCTTGAATAATCATGATGTGATGAAAGACGACAAACCACAAATCAAGTATCACATCAAAATCAAGCGAAGGAAGATGACATCAAAACTAGAAAATTTCAAGCATATTTCAAGAGTCTTTCTCAAGTACTTTTGGGTGAATTATGATGCGTTAAATGGGCGTAAAGCGAAGATAAGATGAACATGAGAGGTGGTCAAGCTCGTGACCTAAAACTAGCGCTTCTTGGGAGGCAACCCAAGGATTTCTCAACTCTTCTCTCTTTTATTTTAATTAAAAAGAATAGAAAATCACAAAAAATATAAAAACAGAAAATAACAAAATTAGAATTTGATGTTTGTGTTTGTTTGTTTGTAGGGAAATTTTGAGGAACAAACGAAAGAAGATGCGATTCGTGCTAGAGCACCATGGGTTACGTGAACCAACTAACCCCGATCGACCTCATACGGATTGCATCAAAAGATCTAGAAAAAATGATAGAGCCGTCTTGGACAACGAGAGAACAAACTAGAAGCAAATCAACATATGGAAAGCAAAAATTGTCTAAGTTATCTTTTCCCTCCTATTTACTTTTTTTATTCGATTGCATGCATTGAGGACAATGCTTGATCTAAGTTTGGGGGGAGGGAATAGGAGAAAAATCGAACTTTTGGTGAATTTTGGTAAATTTTTGCATTTTTTCGAACTTTTTGCTTCTCTGGTCAGCTCGAACGGACTTCTGGTCAATCCGACCAAAGCCTTGGAAACTTCTGTTTTTAACTTTCTCCTTGGTCGGTTCGAACAGACTTCTGGTCAATCTGACCAGAACATAGAAATTGCACGATTTGGTTTGATTTTGGCTTGGAAATTAGTTGGTTTTGCCTATTCTCTCTCGATTTGAATTTTAAACGTTAAATCTCACACTGCTTAAACTTGTTTTTGAGTCAAACAAAAATTTTCTCAAAGAACCCTAGAATGTTTTGATATCACACTTGATCTTGCACTAATGGACTGAATTGGAGTATTTTCTTTAAAATTTGAACTTGATCTTGGATGCTTAGAATTGTTATGACAATCTTAGTCGATTCTCACAAGTTTTTGCCGAGTGAACTGATTCATATTTTACAAACTTTTGAAAAGAAATTTATCGACTTTGGAAATTGAAAAAGGAATTTTGTCTTGTTGAAATTGCTTTTTAATCGCTCGAATCACCAACGAGCAAAATTAATGGGAAATTAAATCAAAATAGTTGTGAAAACGAGGACGCACTGAGGCCTTTCTCCACCAACTTAGCCACAAATTGGAGGGTATTGGGTTATGTATGAATTGTTAGGAATTACAACTCAAAGAAACCGAGAAATAATTGGACAACTCATGCTTAATTCTACCGGACCCGGTGCGAAAGCATTGGTAAAGGAGTTGTTGAGTATTATGGCCCAAGTGTACCGTGGCCATAGTCGAGCAACACCCGTCTAACCTCCCTAGCGCGACATGTGCTAGTAGCAAACTCAAGGCCAATGATACCGCATTATCCTCTAGGGTGTAAAGCCCCACGGCTCGACTTGCACGAAAAAAAAAGAAAAAAAAAACATTGGTGAAAAAATGAAATTGCTTTTGAGAAAAGTTCATTATAAAATTTCTGAAGTTGATAAAGGCCTTTACAAATTTTTGTGGAATGTGAAAAGGAACGGGTAATTAAAATTGAGATCGCTTTTGAAATATCAAAGGAAAGCTAGAATTCTAATTTTTGGGAAAAGACTTTACTTAGGGCCAAGAGTTGCATTAATTAAGTTGTGAACACTTAACTTGATTTTTGATTTTGATTCTTGTTTGACTCATTTGATGAAAGTGTGAGAAATTTTAGGCATAGCAATTGATTTCACGACATTTATTAGTTTGAGATACAACTCAATGTTTAAGGTTTAAGTACAGTCCAAAACTCTAAGCTTAGGGTGTTGCTTGAGGACAAGCAAAGTTTAAGTTTGGGGGGATTTGATATCGTCATTATTTGTAGGCATTTGGACCGTACTTGGCACTCAAATAACACTCAAACCATTGAATTATTCAATAGATTGCTATGATTTCCATGGAATTGGCTCTACCGTCGTTTCTACTCTCATTTTACAGGACTTTGATGATTTCTGATGATTTTGGAGCATATAGATGGATTCCCGACATAGCACGACTCATTCCTAGCATTGGAGGCTCTTTTCTCTCTCCTGGTCGACCCGAACAATCATCTGTTCGATCCGACCAGCACCTATGGCAGCCAGGCGTCATTTCTCTCTCCTGGTCGACCCGACCAGGAGCCTGTTCGATCCGACTGGGCATCACAACAGCAGACTTGTGCAGCTGTTCTTTCTCTCTCCTGTTCGGTTCGAACAAGGATCTGTTCGGTTTGACCACGGTGCCGCCATATCACATAAGGCATTATTTTTTACATAGAAACTGATGGAAATGACAATTTCTTGCGCCCTGGTGCCCTAGCCTTCCATCCTTGCGACCTGGGACATCCATATATACACCTCTAGACCTGAAGGAAAGAATTCAACCTTTCATACCACAAAATTCCTCTTTCCATAGGCGTTTCTCTCTCTTCCACCATTGGAGATCATCAAAGCTTGGTTCTTTGAAGCGACGACAGCAAGGAGACGAGTTTGGTGACCATCTTGCAACACCTCACTGCCTAGAGATCGTAGTTCGAAAGCATAAAGGAGTATTCGGTTTATTCTTCTATGTTTTCTTCTCTATTTTCAATGGGCTTGTATCTTGTGATTTCTATGTTATTTGTTGTGTGTTTTAGTACTATGTTAGGCTAAATTTATGTAGTCTTAGGGGTAAGGTAGTAACTTAGGTTTGGATGTTGTGATTTGACTTGATATGATATGATATATTTTGTTGATTTGTTTCGTTGAGAATTATGTTAATTGCTTGTTTAAATTGCTTGGTTAAGTCTAATTAACTTCTAGATGAATGGCCACATTTAGTTAAGTTCTAAAGTTAGGTTAATCAAGATAATTTAGATAAAGTATTTGGGATAAATCGTAGATCCGAAAGGGGAGATTAGTTGACACCAAAAGTGTAACTTTTAGACAAGTCCAAAAGACCTCTAGATATCCTTATGAACTCCAACAAACAAGTTTAAGTTGATTGAATTCTATACCAAAAGTTGTGAACCAATCGAGTTAATTAGGTTAGGTTGTGATTAAACCAGTTTCTAGTCCAACAAGCGACATCTGAGGTTTAGAATATCTAGGTTTGACCAACAAACCCTAGCACAAAGCATAAACTATCATAAAAGTTCAAAATCGCACACTTATACCATCTGTTCGGATCGAACAGACTCCTGTTCGGATTGAACAGACTCCTGTTCGGATTGAACAGAGTCCTGTTCGGATTGAACAGACTCCTGTTCGGATTGAACAGATCCTTGTTCGAACCGAACAGAGAAGTAAACACTTGAAAAACACCGTTCGATGCACGAAAGTGATAAGTTCTGTGTTCTAGAGTCCAAACCAAGGTGAAACCTGAACCCTAAGACGCTTTTTATACTGTTTGAAAACCCAAAAACCTTACTTTAGTTGTTTACTTTATTTTAATTGACAAAACAACCAAAAATATCTACTTTATTGCACTTAGATTTATTTCAACTATTTCTCCACCAAAATATTCTTGTCTAGCTTTTGAAAAAGGATAAGTCCAGTAATCAATTGTACCGTCCCTTGGGTTCGACCCAAAAGTTGTACTCCAAAAGACTAGTGAGGTTAGCTCTAGGTCTATAAATTTATTTGATTCCTAGGTTTTAAGCCTTCATCAATCATGGTTGATTTGAAACAAGCGTTCAAGCGCCTCTGTTTGAAATTTTAGGGATGGGCTTACAGGAATATTTATAAAATGTAGGTTTACATTATTTGTACTTGTTGAGTTCACCAAGATATAAGAAAAGGCTGGGAGTGTTTTATTTACCCTTGATAATAATTTCTCTATTTTTTTTTAACCAATCACTAACATGCTAGAGTTTGACAAATCCAACTTACTTAATCAATTAAATCCAAAAATCTTGGAGTCCCTATCATGCCAGACATGATTGAAATTTGAACCATTAAATACTCTACTTACACCAAAATCGATATATTTTTACTATAAAGAAATGAAAAAATGTTTTCAATAATCTAAATATGCTACCTTCTCTGGCAATTCCACTGAGGGAAAAGGGAGAGAAATGAAGTCTGGTAGTATGACTATGTCGTAAGTTGTTTCATATTCAAGTGTCAGTATCTTAGATTTCTTAAGAGGCTGTTCTTCTGGCACTGGCTTTCTTCTCTGTTGAATGTGCAGATAAATTGGGTTGCCAGTTTCTTTAAAGTTGAATTTGACAAAATCCATCCCAAATCCAAGGAAAGAGCACATGTCGACATACAATCCTCTCTCTGACCTCTGATCGAATGCCACAATGAAGCCCACATCAAAAACGGATCAAACATTAAAAAATTATAACAGAAAAGGAGAAGAAGATACACATACCGGGGTGTCGGGGGACATGCAAGTATGCAACATTCTTTATTGTAGATGGGGTTCCCGGCTCTGGAATTCGAACCTTAGTCAGGTGCAAGCGCAACAGTTCCATTATGAACATATATAAACAATTAATTATAATTCAAACTCGATTTTAAATTTTTGTCCACCATAAAATAAAAAAATTAAATAATATGAAATTAAAAAAAGCCATGTAATGTGCTTTGGAGTATAGTTGGATCTGTTTTCTATTACGCCCAGATCGTTAACTAAGTTGTATATTCTCTCAAACTAGTAAGGTTATGCCTACTTCCTGTACGTGTTTATGTAGACGTTCCAAATTGAAGTGTATGATTGTAAGTAATCAAACTAGAATAATTTTGTAAGGAAACAATCTTAGTTGAAACAATCTTAGAATGACATTACATAAAAAAAAAAAATCTATTCAGCATTCCGACTACCTACATAAAAAAAAAAAATTAGCGACAACTACAAAACATAATAATAATGAATAAATTTAATAAAAATTAGATGAAATCTGAAAATAATATTTAGCAACGATATCAAATAAAAAATTATTCACACTACAAAATTCAACAAACAATACATATTTCTTTTAAAAATATTCAACAATGTATGTCGCGGCTATTTAGAATTTAATTAATATTTTTAAAGCTTAATTTTAACCTTTATTTTTTAAAATGAAATAAAATAATGGTGCGCCTTTAACCAACTGCGCTCTCCTCTCCTCACAAGGGCCCAACCAACATGCCTAACAGGCATTAGTACTCCAAAAAAATAATAAAAAGACCAACGTCACAAAACTGCATATGCCTCTTTTGTTTACATTTAGGGCTGTCAAAACGTGGTAAGTGGCACGGAATGACATTAAACCGTTACCGTGCCACTTATTAAACGGTACAATACCGGCATGGCACTTACCGTTCCATTTATTAAGCGAAACAAATTTCTGTGCCATCAACCGTATATTACACATAAAACGGTTTAAAATGAGGTTGAAATGATCGAAACGGTATAACCAACTGTGCCATCAGCCGTGCCACTTAAAAAACGGTATAATTTTCTACGCCACAAACCGTTCCATTTCGATTAAACGAAACGACATAATGGTAAATGACGTACCGTTGACAGCCCTATTTACATTACACAGATCAATGTTTAAAAAATCATATTGACCGAAGTTTTGACGAACCGGAAAAAACATGATAAAAACTGATAATTGAACCGGCCGATTTATTATATTGAACCAGAGAAAAAACAAATTAAATTGGAAAACCATACAAAATTTGTTGGCACAGGGAATTGAACCTTGATCTTTACAAAGACAAAATACTTAACCACTAGACCACAAGATTCTTTTGATACAAATAGACCTTTATTTATTATTATAAATGGTTTGTAAACTGGTAAAACCAGTAAATCTCGGTAAACTCTATACCGGAAGTCTCGTCGGTTTGAGTGCCGGTACGGTATTTAAAACACAGATGGTAAGGTTTCTCTAAGGACTTGCCACGTCTGTCCAAGTACTTGAACACGTGGCAGCGCATATCTCTCCTTGTGCCTTTTATTCTCAGAGCTTGGAAATTGTATCACTCTGACTCTGGAGTCTGGATCGAGACTCCGTCCCTCTCTCGGACACATGCATGCACCATGGGGCTAATTTACAGTTTGATTGACAAGGTGGCAGCGTTTTTTCTGTTCATCACCCTTTTTCTTTTTCTTCCACCTTTCTACCTCTTCAAATTCATCAACTCTTTTCTCTCTTCACGCTTCCCGGAAGTCCTGACCAACAAAGTTGTGCTTATTGTTGGCGCCTCGTCTGGCATTGGCGAGGTAAGTTTCCCTTGTTTTCTCAATTTGTGTTTGCTACTTGGGCCTTTTGATTTTGATTTGGGCCATCTGGTACTGTTCTCCGATTCTGTTTATTTCTGTATCGAAGTTTCTAAAATCTGCTGACTTGATCTTATCAAACTTCAAACAACGGATTATGTGTATTGCCACTTAGTTATTCATGTCTAGCTTCAGTTTTGAGGAATTAAGAGAGTATAAATCTTGAATTCGGCATCTTGTTCTATTAATAAGACAGTGTATTACATAAGGGTACTTGACTACTTGGCTTGAAATTTTCTGTCATGGGTTGAGGTTTTATATGATATAAGTATCGGACTTAAATTAATATCATTACATGAAACAGCTAATGTCAGATACTCTAATCAATCTTTTGGTTGAATTTTGGAATTTCTGATTTGCAAAATAAAAATATACTACATGCATTTACTTTGAAAGTGATTGTAAACAAAAAATTCAATTTGCGCATGCAGCACCTGGCATATGAGTACGCCAAAAGGGGTGCATTGTTGGTACTAGTTGCAAGAAGAAAGAACAGCCTTGGAGATGTTGCCAAGATGGCTCAGGATATTGGCTCTCCTAGTGTCCTTGCTATCCCTGCTGATTATACCAAGCCAGATGAGTGTCAAAGATTCGTGAATGCGACTATTCAAAACTTTGGTCGGCGTAAGTTTGGGTTGTCACACTTTTTTTTTTTAACCTAACTGTCCAGATTGGTAGCATATGCAATAAATTTATCGCACCTGAAATCGAATTTCAAAGGTGCAAATGAACATATGCATGTCAATGAATTAATGATGGGGAAATTGTGCACATTCTGTAAGAGAGGAATTTATATAATTAATGAGTGCTTAGAGATGAAAGAAGTAATTGCAATTTTATTTTTATTAGAAATACAAATAATGTGAGCATGAAGTATCATTGGTAGTCTCCTGTTGACAGGAGGGAACTGTGTCTGTGTGCTTAACTGCTAATGGACTCATGTAAGAACCAAGTACTTGCTTGCATAACCAAAAAGATAATAGGTCGTCGGCCCAATTTAAGGCCTCTTCAGATAGCTTCATTTGTTAATCAGGACCAAAAAAATTAAAAATAATAGTAAAATATTAGTAAAGATCGCAAATATTACTAAAATAATCAGAATTATATAAATAGGTTCACAATATGTTCTTTCAAAGAACAATATTGCGAAATTTAATAATATTTTTTATTTTTTCGACTCAAAATGCGTTAAGACTAATATTGTTCTTTCAAAGAACAATATTGCGAACCTATTTATATAATTCCGATTATTTCAGTATATTTCCGAAATTTAATTTTATTTTTAAATTTTCGACAGTCAGGATAAGTGCAATTTGCAATTTAGTACGAGGCCACAAAAGTTTGCTACACATTGAAAGGAAACAAGCTAGTCTCAACAGGTCAAATATATTATACGAGTCGTAAAATCCATTTTATATTTCTCACGTTATTAACGACTGGCTAAGGTGGCCTATAACTAACTCTTAGTGACGGCAATTAATAATTGGATTGATAGGGACAAAGTTAAAACATGTTGATTTAGTGATGCTTCTTTTTGAGGGTCGGGCGGCAAGATTTAGTGATGCTTCAATTAGGTTTTTTTTTTTTAAAAAAATTGTGACTACTCACTACTCAGTCATTTGTTCCCCTTAATCTATTTTAGATCCTGTTAACTTTAAGTGCTACCATTCAGTAATTTCTCTTCTTTTGATAAATTTAATTAGTGGATCATTTGGTGAACGTTGCCGGTGTCGTCGCCCTTCCCTTGTTTGAAGAAATGGCTAATCCTTTCCATTTCCAAGCTCTGATGGTATGTATATAATCATTCCAATGCAGACCATGTTCTTTTTCCTAAGTTGTTACAGAATAACTTAATTACGTAAATCATCTATATTTTAAGTGATTCAGTTTAAGTTTGAAGTTGAGAAATAAACAACGTAAAATTAATTTAAAAAATCTCACTGATTTATTGACTTTTCAAGAACATCTACTATTCTCTGTGGTTAACAAAAAATAATCAATAATCTCATCCGTGTTGTCTCTGCAGGATGTGAATTTTTGGGGCCCAGTTTATACAACTTACTTTGCACTTCCTTATCTGAAGAGAAGTCGGGGTAGAATTGTAGGCGTGACATCATTTTCGGCATATACAAATATCCCAAGAATGACAATGTACAATGTAAGTTTGTACAATTGATGCACATCCATAATGCGCAAATTAAATTTTGGTTGCCTAACAGAAGGACAAAATAATTTAAAGTTACTATTGGATCTTAGAGGATCAACAATTTCCACATGATATATGGCATTGGAGCATCATTTCAACACAGTTTGTCTTTACAGTAGCATCGTACTTTTTTTTTCTGAACCGAAGAGTTTTTTTTTTTTTTTTTGATTAAATGAGCCGAAGAGTAATGCATTTTTTAAAAAACTTATTGTTCATGAGGTTTTACCAGGAAACATCTAGATATAGGCGAGTCCTGTCTCCCACAGGACATGTATTTTCTGGTGTTTATGTTGCCACCATAATAGGGGTTAATATTTATTCTCTATTTTATGATTTATTTATTGAGAAAAGGGATATATTTAACTAAAGGATATATGTTGCGTGTGAGGGTGGCCTCCAATAATTTCGAACAGTTGTTTGGTACTATACAAGCTGGATTAATCACTAGTCACAAGTACCTTGCATTCATGAAGTTACTGTTACAGATGTTGCATTTATGTTTAAATTGTTGCAAATACATGTAGAGAACAACAGAAATGCGAATTTGCATTCAAAAAGTAATTAATCTTTACCAATCTAAAAAAGAGGTGGTGAATTCAATTCAGTTTGAATTAAGGTTTCTTTTAGGTCCCAGATCGATCCTTGTTGTTTTGGTTGTTTCAACTTTCAAAGCATGCTAAAATTCAGATTAATTTGGTTATTCAGGTTTTGGTCAGTTATAACAAGTCGATCAGGTTCTATATGAAAGTATTTCGGCTAGTTCATAATAAAGGAGTTTAGATTTTTCTGTCAAACAAGATCTTATAACGGGTTCATTGCATCGAGATGTAGTCCTGTAGATCGAGGTTGGTCAATGAACTTTTCAATTCTGTTTTAGGTCTGGTTGGGGGAATCACATCCTCTACCAACCTTAAATGGTTGGTATAGTGCCGACCTCTGATCTGAACCGTTAGATCTAATTTCAACGGTTAAGAGAGCTCCGTGCATGTAACTAGATTGATAGGCCCGAAAAATTTTTAACCGTCGAGATTAGATCTAACGACTCGGATCAAACGTCGGCACTCTACCAACCGCAAAAGTTTGGTAGAGGATACGGACCCCTGGTTGGGGGTGGGGCTGACCGGATTCAGTTTTAGGTCCAGTAGAATTTCATCGAATCTGACTATTGGATCTGACCATGGTCAGGTCTTAAACTCTTAGCTCCGTTTGGATTCCATTTAGGAAGAAGGGAATAAGAGCATAAATTTATTATAAACAATCTAAACTCTTCACAAAGTTACACACTTCCCAATACTTCTTCCTACTTCTTTCCTTCTTTCCTTCTTCTCACACCTTATCCAAACGTAGCCTTAGGCAGGTTGATCTGATTTTGATTTTGATTTTGATTTTTTTTATCACTGCCAATAGGCAAAAAAAAAAAAAATTCAGCACAATTAATTGGCAAGCGCCACTTTCTGCTTTTTTTTTTATCACTGCCTGTAGGAAACTGATTTTGCCACTTTCTTCGTTAACTAAATCCGTCCTAGAAGTTTGGCAATATCCGTGAACTAGAAGTTCACGAACTAGGCTAGTTCGCAAGAACCAAACAACCCACGAACAGCCGTAGTTCGTGAACTTCTCCCTAATTTTTAGTACTCCAATTTTCACGAACTAGTTTTGTTCGTGGACCTTTGTTCTTTCCCTTGTTCGTCCCTTGTTCGGTGAAGCATCCAAACACAAGTTTATTCTTATTTGTTCGCCGGGAATAAAAAATAGAAATAAGAAATTTCGGTTTGCGTGTTTATTCTTATTTTTGTGTAACCTAAACAACACAAGAATAAGAAATTTGGGCCCTTATTTCTATACTAACAAAATCATGGTATAAGAATAAAGATAAGGAATTTCAATAAACACGCAAATCGAAATTTCTTATTCTTATTTCTTATTCCCGGCCTATCCAAACACACCCAGTTCGTGGCATTCGTGTTAGACAGGAATCTAACAAAGTAACAATGCATTAAAGATGAGGTTCACTGATCACATCACATGTGATGTTATCAAGTACAATGCTATGTCATTATCCTATTGTCATTTAATTTTGACCCCAAAAAAAAATTGAACTATAGGAGTTTTTCACAGGCCAGTAAAGGAGCTGTTCGTAATTTTTATCACACACTGCGCATTGAGCTTGGGGCTGATATTGACATCACTGAAATCATACCTGGTGTGATCGAGTCAGAGATAACGAAGGGAAAAATCTTCACTGAAGAAGGGAGACTTGAAGTAGATCAAGATTTGAGAGATGTAAGTACCATCTTTTTAATTTTTTTTTTTTTTTAAGGATACTATATATTTAACCTAAAATAGTTACTGATTTACATATCCTTAGTTTGGGTATTCCATAGCTTTCACCATTAATGAAACCTGCTTGCTGGTATCATTTATTATTTTGGATACTATCAATTTTTGGATTTTTCTTAATTTGTCGAGATGTCTTAATTAGTTTAGCCATCTCATTAATAAAAGCACATTCTACAATTTAGTTGTTCAATTGATATGTTTATAAAAAGGCAAGTGTATAAAATCACATCACACACCCACCCGCAAGTTCACATACTTATATATTTGTACTGTATGTATGTATGTATGTATGTATGTATGTATGTATGCATGTATGTATGTATGTATGTTAATAGATATTTTAGTTCTCTTTTCAAGACCTGTTAAACACAGTGAATCTTGTACTAAGCACGTACGTTCACATACATATTTAGATATTTTTGTTCTCTTTTCAAGACCTGTTAAACACGGTGAATCTTGTACTAAAAAATAATTTTTTTTTTAATAAGAGTGTAAAAGAAACTTGTTTGTAAATACGGTGAATCTTATATATTTATTTATATCTTTTACATGAAACACTGGTGTCTTGTCTTTGGAATTCTGAAAGGTCACTGATGAATTTCAGTAGTGATCGCACTGTTGGGTATTTCTGATATTAAGGTTTAGTAATTAATTAATTAAGAAAACTTAATTTTAACTTTCATCAAAATAGAGAGCAAAATGAGAGTAGCTCAATAACTGTTGAAGTTCTATAATTTATTCATCTTTTTTTTTCATTGGAAACAATTCTGTTAGCTTAATTGTAGTACGAGCAGGCATAAAAACATATATCTATCACCAAATAATAAAATAAATAAAAAGAAAGCATGGATCTCAGGATCTATCATGTTTGCTTTCTACTCTTAGCTGCCACTGCCAGGCCTGCTTCCTGATTAATTACAATGGACCGAGTTTGACGAATCAAATCATATGGTTTGCCTAATTAAGGTCATGAAGTATTCAGTAAATAAGGAGCTGGCACAAACAGCTTGCTAAGTCACTGGTGTCTAAGTCAGCAGATGTTCTATTCTATTGTTTCCACATATATTATGTTAAGAATTAATCTAAAAAAATAATTCAAAACTTCTTAGTGTAAATGAGTAAAAAAGAAGGATTTATGACAGAAAATTTGGTATTTCACTTATTAGTTTGATAATATTCAACAAGAAATCCTTGAATTTAAATAATTAAGTACATGTGTTGAAAATCGAAAATAAAATCCTAAAAGTATTGCATGTGGCCTAGTGGCCTAGTGGCTCAGTGTAGGCTGGCTCAAAAAAAATCCTAAAAGTATCGAGATCTAAATTCTGATATTAAAGGAGCCAAAATTAATTACGATAGAAACTAGCAAGTCCCAAAATTTCCTAAATTCTTTCCATCATTATCAATGCCCTGTTTTGGGCCGTTACATGCATGCATCTAAAAATTGATGCATGGAGACGTAAGTAACAACGGTGTAACCGGAGTTTATTAGCTTTCGAACGCCCGAGTTATAAAATATGAGATGGGCTAAAAACAACACGTACGACTGACGAATGCAACCGTCAGCTATGATCAAATTTCAATTTTCAAGATTCTAATAGTCGATCCAAATGGTTCAATGTGTTCTCCATATATTTCATTGGAGACCAAATTTTAATTTTTCTGATTTTATTTACTATTTTTTTTAGATTTTTAAAAATCATAGTCATTGATAATGATGGAGGCATGCGCCCCACAAATCAAATTATGATAATTTGGTTGCACTCAGGCTCCACATTGTATCCTAGATTTACAATTTGCTGATTCATAGTTACATCAACCCTTCAGTAGAACATAAAATTTAATTATTATAACTTTATTTCAGGCTTCGCTTGGGATTGTTCCTATAGAACGAACTAAAGCTTTTGCCCGAGCCGTGGTGGAAAGAGTATGTAGTGATGCAAGGTGGGTGCTCGAGCCACCGTGGTATATAGGCTTGTACTACATTCGGATGCTCATACCGGAGGTAGCCGAGTGGGGAATGCAGTTGTTGTTCGTGACTCCACCCGGAGTTCCAGCCACAGAAGATCTCGCCAAGAAGTTAGCTAATCTGCCCTTTGTGAAGGAAATTCTGTACCCTCCATCCGTCCGTTCGCCTGAGATCAAGCGAGATTAAATTATGGGGCTTGATGGTTGTAGTGTGTTTTGTTTGCCTTTTACATAAGAATTCGGAAAAAAAAAGTTTATTTGGTGTATTTAAATATAATTAATCATAATGACATTGTTTGTGGGCAAGAAAAGAAAATTCATGTTATCTTAAAATACTTAATAAGAGAGCAACAACCTGTGAATATGGGTTTTGCTCTTCTCTAGTTGTACCAAATCCATTGCAAGTTTATTCGTATTTTTAGTCTTTCGATCAACACGAACAATCTAACTTTAATTAGAAATATCGGTTTGAATTGACAGATAAAGAGCAGATATTTGATCAAGACTTATTTAGACTGATCGATCTGATATAAAACTATATATCCAGTTATATGTGGGGCTGCCCAATGAATCGATGTAATTTGGAAGAACGATCGACTCGGTACTTGAAAACGTATATCATGATACCATATACATATATTTTTTTAAAAAAAAAAAATACCAAACACCATATTTTTATTCAAGAAACTTTGACAGTACCTGTCATGTAAGGACCATATGTTAGCACAGTACGTAGTTGCGCGTCAATATAGTATAAGCAATATTGTACGTACCGTATATATATATACTTCCTCGCAATGTACATCGCTTTCTAGGCTTCTAGCAGCCTAGAGTTCTAGGTGCTACGGTTGATGCTTCACAAGTCACAACTGTTGTCGGATTGGACCAAATTTGCTCGATAACTCCATAACCGCATGACAGGATGACAGCTTGTTTGTAAGGTCGGCATAAAAAAATTTTGCTGTCTTTATAGTTTACCAAAGAGTTTAAAGAAAATCGAAATCGAAAGATATATTAATTTTGGCTTTACTTAGATACTATTTTTAACCATTGGTGGTGCAGAGTATGGCTGACCGGTGGAACCCGCTTGAAATGTTTTCAAGTGTGGCTGACACGTGGATTCAAGTGCTCTTAAATTTATATCTAATTTTGTCTAATTTTGACAGTAAGCGTAGAGTCTACGTTAAGTATAGGTTGGGGTCAAACCACATAGACGGTATTGGAATATTAGTTTTTTATTTTACCAAATTAGCTAGACGAGGTTAACTTTTTTGGAATTTAAGAATTGAAGATGAGTTCAATCTTAAATCTAGTCTTAAGTTTAAAATAAGAACTAAACAAGAGAAAATAAAAAAGTCTAGATTTTTGGATTTCTGATTTCAAATAATTTGACATCTGTCAAAAGTATGACGGACCGTTTTAGGTGTAGAACGGTCCGACCTAACCCTTTTGTTAACTTTTGAAACTGGTTGTTCTAACTCTAAACCTACCCTTCCGGGAGACCAGTTTTGGTGTTAGAACATTTCGTTCTAAAAGTTAATGTCTATTTTGTTAGGTTATTTAACTCCTAATTTAATATTAATGCAAGTATTCGTAATCTAACAAAGGGTGGCTTAATTCTAATTTCCGTTTAGGTCAAGACCATAAGTTAATTTACGTAACTCCTAGAACTCGTAATATGAACTCTTGTTTCTTGATTTAAGCATTCTAATTTATTTCTTGGGTCTTGTAGCAAACTCTAACCCCCCGATTAAATTAAAAACTTCCTTGATGACTTGGTCTATCATATTTTGACATACCTATTGGTTTTATTGCTATGCTACCACTTAGGTTAATTGATGTAGTTTCTTAACTATCAAACATGACCATTCGTTTAACCAGATATCAATCAACGATTAAATTAAACGCAACAATAATTAAATAATCAAAGCACAAGAGAAAAATCATAAATAACTTCAATTAGAAACTGAATATCCGTAATAAAATAAACAACTAAATTAAAATGTTTACAACCATAGCACTAAAACAATCAACTCAACAACTAATTAAATGACATCATACTATACAAGAAAAATAGAAAATAAAGGAAGAATACAACCAAATATTCCCTTTCTTCTTCTTGTATGTCTTATGTCGAAACCTCCTATCAAAACACCCAGCTTCTGCCATAAACCGGTCGTTCGGCGCTTTTACGATCTAAACCTAAGACTATTCTCTTAAATAGAACTATATCTAACCTTAACATAGGTTTAGAATTGAACTATTCTCTTGTATATCTCAAAGTCTCCCCAAATTTTAATTAAATAGGCTTTGAAAATGTGTAGAGATGATGAAAACATCAAAAGATGCGTTCTAGAAGTGGTAGAAACCGATTGGAACCACAATCCCACAATAGAATTCTAAATTTGTCAACTCTCGACTATTTCTGAGAATTTTGACAATATTTGGTGGGACGAACCGTCCTGATCTGGGACGGATCATTCCAAACATCTAAAATGAGATGTTCATAGTATTTCTGACTCTACTCGAGCCAACTTGAGTTACAATTGCTCGACCTCGGCTAGTACATTGCGATATAACTTGAGTTACACATAATTGAGGTTTAGTTGACTTAATTGAGGTGTATTTCCAAAAACTTGAACTGGTATAGGATTATGCTAGTCATGTCTGCTACCACTCCTTGTCAGCCCAAAATTACAATTGATGTGTGTTAAAAAAAACTACATTTAAAAAAAAAACAATTGTTAATGGAATTTTATGTGAAATTTTGTATGATTTCTCTGTAGTAAACCATCTGGTGTGCAATGCGGGGATCTGGTCAAGCTGTCTTTTTGAAGAGATTACCAATATCACTGCATTCACCAAAATCATGGTAAGAAGACTTTTTTTTTTTTTAAGATTTCACCATCAATGTGTTATTTACTTCTTTACAAAGATGGAAACTGAGCACTATGCTTACAAAAAAGATCACATTAATTAGAAATTCAATAAGATTTTAATTTCGATTACAACCTAAAAACAGTGAACTCATTCCTTGGTTATTGCATTTGTAACATGAAAACTTACTTCATAACTTTCCATTAGTGAAAAATAAACAAGGATTAAAAAGTTGTATTTCAGGATGTGAACTTCTGGGGCGCAGTGTACCCGGCCTATTATGCACTACCATACTTGAAAAGCCAGCCGTGGCAACATCATTGTCAACTCATCTGTCGCAGGTCAAGTACCAACTGCAAGAATGAGCTTCTATAATGTAAGAAAACGCACCACCAAAATCTTTTATTATGTAGCATAAATGGTCCTCAAAACATTGTACAAGACAGACTGGTTTGGTCCTCAAAAACTTCAAAATGTACCATGCCAGTACTGTGCACGTGAATTTTAATAAATTTCCACTAATATTCTTTAGAAGTCTCAACGGTAGGCCTGTCAACGGCATAAAAATACACGTTAATCCGCTTCTTTTATACGAAACGGAACGAATAACGGCACCAATTTCATTTCATCTCAATAAACGAAACGGAAAATGGAACGAGAATAGTGACGTTTCGAACCGTTTCATGTGTAATTTCTTAAGTGGAACGAATAACGGAATGGAATTCTATACCGTTTCGTAAACGAAACGGCTTAACGGAATGAATGTTGAAATTGTTTTCTTAACGAAACAGCAAACGGAATGGGTGGTAACGTGGTATTTTGAGACGTTTGACAGGTATACTCAATGGAATTTTATGGATGCTTTTTCTAAGAAAATGGTCACTAAAATGGTCCATAATCTATTAAATGCCGGGCAATTGGTATGATCTGTCTAGAACTTGACAATATCTGTAGAAGTAATAAATTGAAGAAAATTAACTTCGACATAAATGTCATTCTACATTTGACTAATCTGTAACATATGTGGCATAGGCAAGCAAAGCGGCAGCTATCAGTTTCTACGAGTCAGTAAGAGCAGAGTTTGGTAAAGATATAAAAATCACCATATTGACACCAGGATATGTTGAGTCAGAACTGACGAAAGGCAAAGCACTTCAGAAAGGCGGCGAAGTTAGCGTCAATGAGGAAGCTCGGGATGTAGGTTTACCAGTTCTTGTAATTTAATGAGTTACCGTATTTTGGTATTTCCAAACAAGCATTCTATAATGGAACACTAACATGCCAATGAGTAGTATACTGAACCTATCTTCTTATGAATAACGATTATCACAAAATCAAGCCGAAAAAAATAAATCTATGCTGATTGATCTGTTGCAATGACAGGTGCAAGTGGGACCAGTACCAGTAGGACAGGCTGAAAAGCTGGCTGAGATAGCAGTAGACAGTGCATGTCGGGGAGAAAAGTATGTGACATGGCCATCATTTTACCGGCCTTTCGGCATAGTTGCATGTCTTGCCCCTGAAGTTGTAAACTATATTTCTGAATTTTGACAATATTTGGTGGGACGAACCGTCCTGGGACCACTACCACAAAAACAGGTTTTTGTAACGGAGCGTCAGTAACGTTTTATTAAAACCCGTTACATAACCTGCCAAAAATACGTTTCTGAAAAAAATGAATCTAATCTGTAACGTTTTTTATAAAACAAGCGTTACAGATTTTCCGTCCGAAAATAGGAACAAATATAAAAATCCTCTGTAACGTTTTTTATATAAAACACGTTACAGATCTGTAACGTGTTTTATATAAAAAACGTTACAGATTATATTTTTTTTCTTTTGTAACGTCCTTTTTAAAAAGAATGTTACAGATTTTTCTGATATTTGTTAGGGTTTTCCTTTCTCTTCTCTCCTCCATTATTTCTCATCAATCCAGCCGCAACCACCAAAGAAAAACCGACATTTTTTTCTCTTATTTCCATACTTATTTTTTCCACTCAAAAAAATAGCTAAAAAATTCCAAAAATTCGAAAAAATTAATAATTAGAAAGAAAAAGAGAAGGAGAGCAGTTTTAAGGTAAAAAAATTTTAATTTGAGCAATATATCATATTTTGAGGAAAATTCCGATTTTTGTTTTGAATTTTTGGTTAAATTAAGGTTTAGTTGGTTTTTTGGACTTAATTTCAGGTGTCATTCGAGAGGAGAATAATTACATCGGAAGAGGGGAAGAATTACATCCAATTGAAGGTATATTTTCATAAACTTTTCTATTTTTTCTTTTGTTGTCAAATTATATGCATGCATTAATAATTTGCATATGCATTTAATTAAAATGGTATTGTCATATAGGACCAAAATACCAGAACAAATACCGAATTTAGGTCGTTGCCCGTCCGAGATTAATCCATTAGGGATTAATCTCGGATAGTACTCCCGGTCGGGAGTACTGCTCTTTGGATACGATCTGTCTCATTTAGGACAGCGAGTTGTACGTTAGATGCAATCTGTTGTTTGAGAAAAATTCGATGGTATTTTTCTTTATGTTCCCACGGATGTGTCCTCACGAGCAATCGTGTGTTGGTGCATTCAGGGAACATAAGGGGAAATGCTGCCGAATTTTTCTCAGACAACAGATTGCATCTAGCGTACGCTCGCTAATGAGACAGAGTATCCAAAGAGTGGGCTAGGATGGTGACCAGCCCGAAAACATAATGTGACAAAATTGGCCCATACCCTGACATTTTGCATATATTTTTCTTATTCAGATGGATCGGAGTTGGATGTACTCAAATGATCGGTTATCTCCAAGATTTCAAAAAGGACTTCAAGAATTTATGGTTTGTGCTAAAGAGAATATGAAAAAGAAGGAAGATGATAAAATATGTTGTCCTTGTTCTGTTTGTCAAAATTTGTTGAAATGGTCTAATTTTGAAGAAGTGAGAGTTCATTTGATTAGAAATGGATTTCAGCCGGATTATTCTCGATGGACGCTTCATGGAGAGAGTGGTTGGGGATATTTTATAGGTGGGACTAGTAAAAATATTGTAGATTCACAACTTGAGGAAGAAAATGTATTATTGGATGATGAAAATGTGTTTGATGATGAAAATGTGTCTGATGATGAAAATGTAGATATTCCAGAATTGAATGATGATTTAGATGAAATTGTGAACAATGTGGATGCAGATTTTGTTGATAATATTGAAATTTTTGGTATGTTACGTGAAGAAGATCAGATAAAGTTATATCCTGGTTGTGAATTGTCCAAACTTAATGCTGTTTTCAAATTGTTTAACTTGAAAGCCAAAAATGAATGGAGTGATGCTAGTTTTACATCTTTGCTTGACCTTTTGCATAAAGATTTTCTCCCCAAAGATAATCAGTTGCCGGATTCAGTTTATAAGGCCAAGAAGATGTTGTGCCCTTTGAAACTAGACGTAGAGAGAATTCATGCATGTCCAAATGACTGCATATTATTCCGAAATGAGTACGGTGATCTGGATAAATGTCCAAAGTGTAAAGCATCACGGTATAGACCGAGGGACGATCAGATTGATGAAGGTAGTAAGGGACCAGCCGCCAAGGTGGTGTTTTATCTCCCAATAATACCAAGATTTCAGCGGCTCTTTTCCAATGCGAAGGATGCCAAATTGTTGAGATGGCACGCAGACTGTAGGAAAAGAGGTGATGGAATGCTCCGGCACCCAGCAGACTCTCCAGATTGGATGAACATAGATAGGGACTTTGAAGAATTCAGCAGTGAACCCAGAAATTTAAGATTAGGGTTATGCACGGACGGGATGAATCCTTATGGCAACATGAGTAGCCGTCAGTCTACGTGGCCGGTCTTGTTGTGTATTTACAATCTTCCTCCCTGGTTATGTATGAAAAGGAGATACATGATGATGCCTTTGTTGATTTCAGGTCCTAAACAACCAGGTAATGACATAGATGTGTATTTGCGTCCATTGATAGATGACCTTGGTGAATTGTGGCGTGAGGGAGTGAAAGTATTTGATGCACACTCTAGAACTGAGTTCAAACTCCGTGCCATGATATTTTGCACGATCAATGATTTTCCTGCATACGGTAACTTGTCAGGGTATAGGAATAAAGGAGCAAAAGCGTGTCCTATTTGCCAGGAAGACACCCATTCTGTTTACTTGAAAAATTCTAGAAAAACTGTTTACTTGGGACACCGCAGGTTTCTTAAGAACCGCAACCACCCTTACCGTCGAGATAAGGAAAGATTTGATGGTACTGAGGAGAAAGGCAAAGCCCCAATACCGTTATCCGGGTCGGGTGTATATCGACAGGTTAAGGACATAAATGTCAAATTTGGTAAGAAATTTGCAAATGAGATTCCAAAGGGGATATGGAAAAAGAAGTCCATATTTTGGGAGCTTGAATATTGGAAGTGTTTAGAAATTAGGCATTGTCTAGATGCGATGCACATAATCAAGAACATATGTGAATCTTTGATTGGTTGCATGTTGGAAATTAATGGAAAAACTAAAGATGGCGTGAATGCGAGAAAGGACATGGTTGCAATGGGCATTCGAAAGGATCTAGCGGCACAAGATAAGGGTAAAGGCCGAAATTGGTTACCTGCAGCACAATTTAATTTATCAAAGGAAGAGAAGAAAAGCTTGTTGGGATGTCTGAAGTCGATTAAGGTTCCTTCCGGGTATTCATCGAATATATCAAGAAAGGTGTCCATGAAGGATAACAAATTATATGGTATGAAGTCACATGATTATCATGTCTTGCTAACTGTTTTACTTCCTGTCGCAATTCGAGGAATTCTCAAGGAAGAAGTGAGAAAAACCATCACTAAGTTGTGCTATTTTTTCAATGAAATTTGCTCTAAGGTGATCGATCCGAGAAAGTTAGACAAGTTACAAGATGATGTTATTTTTACCATTTGTGAGCTCGAGATGTACTTTCCGCCGTCATTCTTTGACTCTATGGTGCATTTGACCATCCATTTGGTTAGGGAGATCAAAATGTGCGGTCCAGTATTTCTACGGTACATGTATCCTTTCGAAAGAGCAATGGGCCAATTGAAAGGACTAGTACGTAGCCGATCCAGACCCGAAGGAAGCATAGTGGAAGGATATGTTGCCGAGGAGGTTATCGAGTATTATACAGATTATTTGGAAGATGTCCAACCTATCGGCCTTCCAAAGTCTAGGCACGAGGGTAGACTTGAAGGAAAAGGAACAATTGGAGCCAGTACTTGCAGAGTGGGTCTTGAAATGAGAACAAAAGCACATATGAAAGTCCTCCAACACCTTACCGTTGTGGCACCTTACATCAACATGCACATAGTCGAGCTGCGCAAACAATGCCCATCTTACAACGAAAACCTGATTATTACAGAGCATCAATTAAACTTTGTGCAATGGCTTAAAGAAAAGGTAGCTTCCCAGTTGAAAGAAGGAACCAAGGTCGATGAAACAATCAAATGGTTATCGAGAGGTCCTGATTCCGTAGTCGATACCTTCCAAGGGTATGACTTAAATGGATTTATCTGGTACACAAAAAAACAGGATGGTAAAAGCACCGTGCAAAATAGTGGAGTGTCAGTTGTTGCTTTATCTAGTAATAATGAAACGTCTGCTACTTATTATGGATGGATTGAGGAAATTTGGGAACTAGATTACATGAAATTCAAGATACCTTTATTCAAGTGTTCATGGATCGAGAACGGTCATGGTGGAGTCAAAAAAGACAAAAATGGGTTCATAACTGTTGACTTCAAAAAAAGGGCTTATCAAGAAGACCCTTTCATACTTGCAAATAAGCAAGCAATGCAAGTTTTCTACATTCAAGATCCGGCAGATAAGAAAAGACATGTTGTCCTGCAAGGTAAATGCAAATTTTCTACTTGCAAATAACCGTTCACTTCATGAAATATAAATGTTCATTTTATGAAATATAAATGTTATTGTAGGAAAAAGACGTATTGTTGGTGTTGGAGATGTCGTTGATGAAGAAGCATACGACCACTTTGAGGAAACACCTCCATTTTCCATTGGTATCGATGATGCATCACAACCGGTATCGATCAGTCATAGACGTACAGACAACGCCGAAGGCGTGTGGGTCGATAAACGAAGGAAAAAAAAGAAAGCAGATGCATAATCACACGTGAGTTAAAAATCTAATTTAATTTTAAATTTATATTCAAAATGTTTTTATTTTGAATATTATTAATTATTATTTTTTTATTTTTCAGGTCGCTTGGTCAAATTAATTAGGATTTCTAGCTTTGTCATGTGTAATAAAATTTTTATACTTATTTTTTGACACTTTGACGCCCATAGGCTTTGATTAACAATTAACACAATTGTTCTCATACATGGATAAAGCAAAAATTTTTACAGTCCCTAAACACTTATATTACATGGAGAAGGAAAAATTTTTACATAGATAAACACAATTTTGTACTTTAGTTGCAATTTTTAATTAATTCCTATTTGTTATTTTTTAAAAATTCGAATATTTTGAAATTTTGAAAAGTTAGAAAAGTAAAAATCCTCTGTAACGTTTTTTATATAAAACACGTTACAGATCTGTAACGTTGATTTCGTAATAAGTGTTACAGATGTTGGAAAATTTTTGGCGGAGTGATCGATATGGAGCGCGCGTATACAAAAATTTTGTAATCTCTATCTCCTCTTAGGTTTTTCCGAAATTTTCTGTCTCCACTCTCCTCCTCTCTCGACTATCACACTACTCTCCTTTTCCGAAAATTTCTAAGTCTCCACTATCCTCCTCTCTCGTCGGCCTCCTATCTCGTCGACACTCTCCTCCTCTTGTCGGCCTCCTATCTCGTCGACGGCCAACAAAACCCTAGACGGCCAACAAAACCCTAGGCCGGCCTCCTGTCGTCGGCGACGACACTCTCTCGTCGGCCTCTCCTCTCTCGTCGGCCTCCTATCTCGTCGACACTCTCCTCCTC
The DNA here is from genome assembly GCA_028095005.1 of Rhynchospora pubera. Lineage (NCBI taxonomy): Eukaryota > Viridiplantae > Streptophyta > Magnoliopsida > Poales > Cyperaceae > Rhynchospora > Rhynchospora pubera. The sequence continues at coordinate 106,771,434 of CM051462.1, read as the reverse complement.
TCGTCGGCCTCCTATCCCTAGACGGCCAACAAAACCCTAGACGGCCAACAAAACCCTAGGCCGGCCTCCTGTCGTCGGCGACGACACTCTCTCGTCGGCCTCTCCTTTCTCGACGACACTCTCCTCTCCCTAGCTGGCCGACCAACTAGGTAATTGCCTTTTTGTTGCCTTTTTGTTGCTTTTTGTTGCTTTTACCATGCTACACTGATTTTTGTAAGTGCAAATTTGAATTGTGATTGATTTGCCCCTGTTGGTATCCATGCTGCACCTTCATGCTATTTTTTTCAATTGATGATTTCATCATCTTCACATGACCATTTGCTACCTTAGATGTTGGTGACTTGGTGAGGTTGCCTATTGGCCTGTACCAGTACCAATTACTATCTAAAAATATCATGAAATGTAATTTTGGGTTGGGATAAGTTAAAGATCCTGACCAATCATGCGTCTAACATATCAAATAATTGCAAGTCGAACAGCAGCCCCATCAAATAATTTTCATTTTGTAGATGTTTATATGAAATCGGGAAAAAAAATGAACTATTTCATATCTTGTCTTTTTTTCAAGTCACTGCTACATCTATCTCATTCAGAAGTGAGAAATGGTTAAAATTACTTTTTCTTATTATAGTTGCTGGAAGAAATTTGCTGTGTTATTTGTTTGAAAAGAAGCATGAATGAGCATTGAAAGATAAGAAATTACCAACACTACCCAAACTGTGGAGAATCCAATAGCTGCTCTGGCCATCAAAAAGTTATTTGAAAGTATTGAAAACAAAATGGGATCATATCATGTATCATCACTGTAATTTGCTTTCTTTTATTTTTAAAAGGCATATAGCAGTTAATTTGCTTTCTCATGTGCTATCATGCTTCCTTGGCAGTTAACGGGTGATAAGCAAAACACAGCAGTCCAAATTGCTCTCCTTAGCAATTTAATTGCTCCAAGTAGATCACATCAAAGATGTAGTTCAGTTCTATATATTTCCATTTTAAATGTCAATTCATGTGACTTTCTTGGATAGCATAGCTCCCAGGGTATCTTGTGTAAAATGTTAATATACTAAATATCTCAAGCATTCTCATTGTTAGGCACTGGTTTAAAACAGATAGTAGTTACTGCCTACTTGTTTAAAAAAAAAGGCATAATTAATCAAATTATGTTTTCTAACAGTAGTGAATACACAAGAAGGATTATTGGCTTGGTTCTTGCTCGTCAGCCCCCTCTCGTTTTTTGGCCGGCCTCCACTAACAGCCACCACTGCCGACGACGACGACACCTCAAGGAGGAGAAGGTAATGCAAGCAATTTAATTTGAATTTTATTTCACTTTAACAAAGTCATTCTTGTATATTAAGTTGCTTCTTACAGCCACCACATTTATATTAAGTTGCTTCTTACAGCCACCGTATTAAGTTACTGCCTACTTGTTAGGCATTCATGTATGTTAAGTTGTGAATGTACGCACTCATTAATTATTTTGACAAATCAATTATTAATCTGTGGGTACTTAAATCTGAAATTGATAGGGAGAATAAAATAGACCCTGATTTATAGAATTCTTTTATTATCAATGTGAATTACATGAAATTGTTTATTGCTATCAATTAATAGATGTCTGGACATGAAGGAGACTTTGAAAAACAGACATTGGAAGACTCTGAAGAAGGATCCGATGAAGGGACGAGAGAGAATAAAAGAAGTAGGACCAACATGGAAGAATTTAGGCGACTAAGGGCTTCAGGGCACAAATTCAAGATTACATTTGACAAAGAAGGATTGCCAACTGGTGATGAGACATCAGTGAAGAAATTCGGTACATTCTGCGCGTATCTCGCTAGGGCAAGAGTGCCAATAACAATTGATTCATGGGCGAAAGACGTTTCAAAGGATTTGAAGGATGAGATGTGGGCGGAGATCAAGGTAAACTACCTATAAATTCCCTACAATTTTGGTAATGTATTTTGAAATATTTTGAGTTCTGTCTTTTTTCAAATCACTTTATTATAATTTCTTGTTAGGACTGAGCTGCAGTGGAAAACTCTCTACATTTTAAAACCACCTTTCCAGTTGCCTTTTTTAAAATTATTTTATTATAATTTCTTGTTAGGACTTAGATGTTGTGGCAAATTTTCTATGTTTTAAAATCAATATGTTTGAGCTGGAGGAGTTGACCTTTGTTTAACAATATTTATCAACACTAAACTAACTTGAAAATGCCTTAAGATTGAAATTTATCAAGGTGCCTCAACTTGCTATTTTGATCTTATTTCAGAAAACATTCGACATCGATGATGATAATGATACCAAGATCAACAAGAAGAGAGTACTCAGAAATATGGGCAGAACTCATAGGACCTTTAGGAGTAGGCTTGTTCGCGAATTCATTACAAGAGCCGATCCAAACAACCCCAAAAGTCCGTGCGACATATACCCTATCTCAAAGAAGGAATGGGAGGAGTTTTACCTTAAGAAAACAAGCCCAAAATTTTTGGCAAAGAGTCAACAAGGAAAGTTGCTGAGAGAGAAATGGAAGGAGGTTCACAGGATGGGTTCCACTGGTTATAAAGGAAAGAAGAATAAGTGGAAACCTACCGACAAGATAATAATACCAGGTGATTCTGAAGGGGTCGGTTCCACAAGCATCGTCATCGGTGACTTAGAACCGAGAAGTCAACGATATTTCATGGGAAGGGTCGTGTCTACTGGAACAGAAGGTATTTACATATTCCACCAATCTGATTTGATATTGAATGTGATTTTTATATTCAATCTGATTTGATATTGAATGTGATATTGATATAGGTTCTTACAAATTCCACCAATCGGATACCACGACTATTGAAGCATTCAAGCGGTTACAAAGTCTGTCTCAAGAAGTCACTTCCGGGACAATCCAACCTACTCAAGTCCTAAGTAAGGCGGTTGGGAGGCCGGAATATTCCGGTAGAATGAGAGGAAGCTCTGGATGGACCAAAAAGACAGACGTGTATGAGAGGAAGTCTAGGAAATATGTGCATGAAGGATGTTTAACACCGGGACAGATTGCACACTTGATGGATGCGGTGACAGAGAGATGCAAAAAGGACTTACTTAACTCCCCGGAGGTAAGAAATGAATTGAAGCAGCAATTTTTTATGGAGTTTACGTCTTGGTTGGAACAAGAGGGGATTCAGGTTCCAGCAATACCGCAATTCTTACAGACGTCACCGCAAGTTGTTTCGGCCGAGGTGGACTCAGCAATGCCTAGAGACTATATGCCTCCGGATCCGAGTGCCGATGTTCAGGTTGATTTCATCTTATCATTTATTTTCATGTAATGATTTTTTTATATATATTTTTGTAAATAAAAATGTGATGTTAATCTATTTGCAATTTTCAGAAACTAGTTGAATGCGACCTCTACATCACAAGTGCCACTCAAGTGCGTACTAAGGTGGCCGAGGGGTGGATCATTCCGTCATATGTGGGTCAGATAGTACATTGCGTGCCTTTATCTGATTTCGATACCTACATCCAACTTGGCAGATGCGGCGATGAATTCCGTTCGTGGTATATCCCTGGAGGCTCACAGGAACAAATAGGCACTAATTTAGGTGGGCGATTCGCGTGGCCATCAGTTGATGTGGAGCCAAGGCAAAAGGTATGCCAATTTGTTCCACACATTTCTTCTAGTAATATTAATACTCGTGACTTAAGTTATGAAATTGCATGCAGAGTAAGAGCCTACATGCGGAGAAGGAGATGGAGAATAAGGGGAAGGGGAAAGGGAAAGGGATGGGGAAGGGAAAAAAGAGGAATAGGAAGGAGAAGGAGAAGGAGCAGGAGATGGAGAAAGAGAAAGAGCAGGAGAAGGAGAAGGTGCCAAGTGAGGCATCCGGTGTTTTTCGTGATGAGCTCCTAGAAAAGAAGTTTCTTGACAAACTTTCTGATTCTGAGCGGAAAGTATACTCATTGTTGATGCTCGTAGTGGTAGGAGATGAGAGTTTTGAATTGGAGGATTGCAACCCTTGGGGTACGCACAATGAGGTGCCCTTCACGTTTAACTTGTTAGATATCATCGAATGTTTTCGAAGAGAAGCCCTAAACATATCGATTGTCAAGATTTACTCCTGGTATGATTTTTCGAACTTTGTTGTCATTTAATTTTCAAGAGGTCAACATGAATGGCACTGGATCGTTCTCGTTTTTAGTACTTGGCCTACTTACTGTTCTCTCTATGAAATGAATAGCAATTTATAACTATATAAAACTGGCCTAGCTTAGACTCACTGCTCTTTATCAATCTGAAAAGTACTTTGCCTACTTACTGTATTTGATGAATATAGGTATTGGATGAAAGAACTTTCTAAAGGATATGAGTTCTCTAAAAGCATCACCATATGGGATCCAGAATTTCTACCTCAAGCTAAATTTGAGAAGAACTCTGCTTATAACGTGAATTACATGAAGAAGTCGTTCGTAGATAATCCAGAGTGCTCTTATTTTCTTTTGCCATATAATCAGGGGTAAGAATTATTATTATTAAACTTGTTAGTTTTCCTACAATCAAAACAATGAGTAATCTATATTACAGGTATCATTGGATGCTCATTATCGTTGATGTCAAGAAGGAGAATATTTACTTCGTAGATTCCTTGTCACGCGAAGATTGTATACAAAGATTAGTAATTAAGCCGTTTATAACTTCGTAAGTTTCAGTTTTTAAATTACCAAAATAATAGTGATAATTCGAGATTGTGCTTATCTCTGAATCAGAGTGATGTGTCTGCTACTTTGTTTTCTAGGAGCAGCTGGCGACTATAAAATCATTTTATTGTTGCTGGGGTCAGCTCGATATATCTAATCTAATTTAATTAATTGAATTGCATGTAGGGCATATAAAAATTATAAGATGGAAAAGGAACAGAAGAGTATACGTAAAGCCAAGATTTTCGACTGGTATGACATAAAGGTACAAAACTTATGGATTAAGAGATTAGAGTTTGTCAAACTATTACAAAATCCTAACTAGCTACTTGATTGAATTGTGTTTTCAGGGTCCAAAACAGAAGGGCAATACAGAATGTGGGTATTTCACAATGTTGGCCATGAGACATATAATAAGCCATGTGATACAAGTCGGAGAACTACCTAAGGTATTTGTTTTAACTACTTATTAGACTATAAAGTTAAGAAAAAAATCCGCTGACTCAATAACGTTCCCCTCGCTTTTCAATTTTCTTTCTCTTATTTTTCCTTGTAAAGTGGTAGCTGAAAAGGCTTGTACTCAAATTACTGAAAATATGGGGCCAAAAATGAATAACATCCACTCTGTGGATCGAGTGGATGTTAATTGGGTCAAATTCTATTTAGTAGTTTTTCTAGTCAATTCACTGCCTTGCAATCTGTAGAAGCAGAAGAGAGAATTCCAATATTGAATAAAAGTATGGAAACTACAACTCCATACAAGAGATATGAAACCTACTTCCTATCTGTCAATCTTTTATCACCCCCTAAAACTTATAAGTGATACCGAGAATTCAAATGCACCCTCGAGGCTTCAACTGCACTGTCAATCTGATGTCTTCGGTACCAACCTATCAACCAAAAGAAAAAGGGATCTGATATTGAAAAGAAGTTTTTCAGTTGGTTTTTTCTCAAATTACTTTTTGAGTGATGAAAAGAAGTCACTAAGTATAGTGGGAAACATGGCCTAATTTGCCAAAGTGGCTCCAGTTTTTATTTTCTTTAGAGAATCATGGAATGTGGTACTAATTTTTTTAATGCAAGTAGGCCTATGGCGTTTATAAAATGTACTGGTACTTTGGGATTTAGAATTTAGGGATAAGTAATCAAATACTTTAGGATTTATGATATCAACTAATATATATTTTGGTTTGCTTATAATCAAATGCAGAAAATCGATCCCGTTGGAAAGCCATACACGAAAGAAGACATTGGAGGAGTTGTAGATGAACTCATGGAATTCATGTATGGGAATATATTTGGATAGTCAATTTGAAATGTATCATGACTGATCTTCTAAACAAATTGATAATATATTTTTGTTGAACTTAATTTTTTTCTCATTTGCATGATTTGTTTGTTATTTTGATACACATGTGTCTGTCTATATAGGAGTTGTGATATGCATGTTTGTCAAAAACAGAATCCTATATTCTGTATGTTTGGTACATGTACCAGTTGGTACGGCTAGCAACATGGGCTAGCCATAGAATACAAGCTCTATAAAAAAAAATAATAAACAATGTGCAACGTTCTTTTCAAAAAACAGGTTACAGAATACCATATTATGTAACGTTTGTTTCAAATAGAAAGTTACAGATTTATTTAGAAAGTCGTAAAAAAGAAATAAATAAATAAATTTGCAACGTTCTTTTTAAAAAACAGGTTACAGAATCCTATATTCTATAACGTGTCTTTCAAATAGAACGTTACAGATTTATTCAGAAAGTCGTGTGTCATTAATAATCTGAAACGTTGTTTTTGAAAAGAGCGTTGCAGATCTGTAACGTTTAATACTTTTGTAACGGAGCCTACTGTAACGTGCCCATGAACGTTACAGATCAATTTTTTTGAACGTTACAAAAAGGAAAATTTCGTGTAGTGGACGGATCATCCCAAACATCTAAAATGAGATGTTCATAGTATTTCTGACTCTACTCGAGCCAACTTGAGTTACAATTGCTCGACCTCGGCTAGTACATTGTGATATAACTTGTATTCAACATTATAAATATTATTATTTATATCATTATTATCTTTTGTAAATAAGGATATATATGACTTGCATGTGGGTAACTAAGGTCATAGATTTTTTTATATATTTTGACCAATAGCATGATTATAAAATTAAATGGTTGAAGTATGATTTAAAAATGCACATGAACATACCAAATAATATACATCTCTCGTGTAATAAATATATCAACATAGTATATTTGATCAACTATATGTCACAAATTCATTGGATAAATAAGTATATGATCGAATTGCATGTGATATTTAAGTGAACTAAAACTTAAAAAAAAAGTTCATCATATTCTTGCTATATTTTGACCAATAAAATACAAAACTTTAATCAAGCAAAATTTTTATCGGAAAGTTATAATAGTTAATCTTATGGTTATTTTTGTTAGGAAACTGCCCAATTTTAATTTTGTGACTAATTACTAACTAATTAATCCAATTAAAACACAAAGAGCAAGAGGATCTAGTACATAGCCATTTCGACACAAAGAGAAAGAGGAGAAATCGATACCTCCCGCGAAATCGTATTCGCGGGGCTCGACCAAGGCATGGGAATCGATGGCGTGCCTTCTCCACCGTCTCCACCACGTCTCGTAACCGCCCTCGAGTCCACCAAGGAGGATTAATCACGTTCTACAAGGTACGTGCTAGCATACCCAAAGAACAAGCCTAATCCCTATGGTTTTCTCTCTTGCATCAATCAACAACCTTGATTTAGTGGAGAGAAAATAGCTCAACACATGAGCAAATAAGAGGGAGAGAGGAGGAAGGTGGCGGCCTAGAATGGGAGGAATGAGAGGAGAGAGAAAAGCTAGGTGGAGGCTCTCATAAGTGGTCCTTATATAGAGCACAAAACCTAATTGACCTCTTGCATAATTACAACTATGCCATCCAACCTACCACCATAAATGGCTGCCACGAAATGGGCCTTTATGGGCCATTTAACCCCTTCATTTGGACCATTAATTCATATAATTAAGGTCCCTCAACTTTTCTCTTTAATTGGGCTATATATTTGCTATTTAAATAACGGCCCAATTCATCAATATAACCATTTATATTAATAAGTGTTGAACTAAATTAATTATTAACTCATTAATAATTGTTTTAGGATTAGTTAATGCATTAATTTATTTCTATATGATCCATTGACTTAATTAATTATAACGGTTCGCAACGGTATATAATTAATTAATCAATCTTATCATATTTCCACAGAACTTACTGCTGTGAATAAATAAATAATGCACTGTGTGATTAATGTCCTATTTGTGTGACCCTTTGAGGATTTATGCTATGTTGGCCATGGAATTAAATCGTTATTTGATTCCAATAATCATAAGTGGTATCTAGCAACACGTTATGATTCCCAATTCGCATAAATAGTGTACTGCTACAATATTTCAATCCTGCATAAGAGAATAAATATGTTTCTCTATTTTGATTCTTATGTCTCACGATATCATCGTATAATCCAAGATAGGAATGTGTCATTCTTGCAGATTATACGTTTCTTGATCTAGAGTTGATCGCTTAGTTGCGCGCATACGATCCAACTCCATCAAGGGGCCCAAACAGATATCGTCACTCACTAAGTGAATTAATGAGGGACATACGGTTTTCTTGATGATTAGCTTTTCCCCGCACAATTCAAGAGAACGTAAATCAAGTCCGTATAGCAGCCCTTAACGGGATTCAGCGGTAGACGAGATTTATAGAACCTATCCTCATGTGGAAAAGATAATCATCTCAAACTTAGAACCAAAATCATAACGAAATAAACAATGACACATAACACAATCCATATGTTTATTTCGTTGGGTCAAGTCCTGTACTATGTTCCATAACATATACATATGCAATTAAGTTGGTAACTCTTTACCTATGATTTGTAGAACTTAATCATCACTTAACTTGCATACTAATCTTATATGATAATTAATGTTCCTTGTTAATTATCAAGTGATATCTCATATTTATATTGCTATTTTGACCGGACTTTACATCGAAATCGTGACTAAAGCTTTGATTTATTGCTGTTTTTGCCTTTCTTTGCCAGTTTTGGCACTGCCTTTTGCACTTTGATCTTATTTGTAGGAATCCAAGGAAACCAGCAAGGAAAGCAGCAATTCAGGTGCTAGATGACTCATGCCTAGCCTAGACCAAGCCCCGACTCAGCCCAATGAAGTAGCCCCGCTCGAATCGAGGCATTTCGCGAACCAGACCCTGCAATTCGGACCGAATTCCCCTGAATTCGGACCGAATTCCTGTGCAGACTGATCCTCTGAAATCCAGCGACATCAATTCGGTCCGAATTCCTCCTAATTCGGACCGAATTGCTATAGATGGAAAGCGTTCTGGCAGCATTCTGGAGGCGTTTTCTCCATTTGGAAGCCTCGATTTCCGCCCAAATTGAGGGAAATTGATTGTGACAGCTGCTGGGGGATGTTATAGGCGCCTTCCTTGTATAGAGGGGCGACTTCTTCATTCCATTCTCTCTCTCCTTGCTCCCCAGCAGATCTGATCTGGTTTTTGGCTCCTTCCCTTGGCTTGTGCGACTGGGACAGGGGACATAGACGAAGTGAGAGCTGTTGCTTGCTGCTCCGACGGATTCCCTACCTTCTCTTGTGCATTTGGCAGTAGTTTTATCTCAGAAACTGGTTTATTTGTGCATTTCTAGTACTGATTCCTCTATTTTCCTGGTTTTATGGATTGTTTAGTTCTATATTCTGTTATTTGCATTGTTACTCTTAGTATGTTAGGCTAAAAACTCTTTGCTTTAGGGAACGATGTAGCTTAGATCTAGGTTTTGCTTGGTTTATTTGTTTTGTTGATGGATGAAGTCAATTACCCTTGGGATTTTAATTGAAATTGCTTGTGTTTGGACTGTTTACTACTTGTATCGCTCGACTTTTGTACGCGCGCATTTGTTGGGAACTTCTTTACATTATATTAATTGAGTCCTGTGCAAGTATTTCGAGGTAGGTCAATGGCGAAAGTCGACCAATTATTAACCAAAAGTAAACGTTTCTAGTTAGGCGAAAATCTAATTAGATACCTCGTAGAAAACCATTGGTAAACTCGAGTAAGTCCACCGAACAGCGAAAGTTGGGGGTGCAATACAATCGATGAGGGTTATTCAACACTAGATCCCATTCCAAATACCGTACCCGATAGGCGAAAGCGGAGGGTTAGGGAGTTAGGTTTGGCTAGATGGATCCTTGGCTTGAATAAATCAACGAAACGGTAAACCATAGCGTTCACACAGTGGATTAGCAAGGCCGAATACGAAAGTGCTAGGTCTTGCGACCCTGTGGCCAGTTCTAAGTGAAATCGAACCCTAAGGCGTTTTTATTATCATATCTCTATCCGTTAGAAAACCCCAAAAATATCTATTTTAATTGTTTTGCATAATCTTGTTACTTGCAATTGCATAATTTTACCTTCCTTTAATTTGTTAAATTTGAGTTACGATTCTCCTCTCAATTTTTACTGTCTAGATTTAACGAAATAATAAGAATAATATTCATATCCATCTCTGTGGGTTCGACACCTTTACTCTACTACGAGCGACTAGTCGAGTACAAGGATTTATTTGTTTGACCTTGGTTTACACCCTCGATCAAAATGGCGCCGTTGCCGGGGATGGCGTTATGATATTATTTCTTATTAAAGTAATTAGAGACTAGACTCATTCTTTTATTCTTTTTACTCATTCGGTACTTTTGTTGTTGAATCTCTTGTGTGTAGGGTAACGCTGGCTAGAGGATCAAGAAACACCCAACCCCAAATTCCACACGAATACAACCTAAGGGGTAAGGGAGACAACCCTCACGAAGCTTCTAGCTCGAGCACAACGCAAGCCGCTGCTCGCAAGGGGAAGAAGCAACAACAACCAGCACCGAATTCGGACCGAATTCTGCCCAATCCGGTCCGAATCGAGACTCAGCAAATTCCAGAGAGTCCAATTCGGTCCGAATTCCATCCTATTCGGACCGAATTCCTGCAGAATCTGCAGACGGGCGAAGGAACAAGCGTTCCAATGGCCGATCGAACTGATGAAGCTAGGCAACTTGAGGCTCTACGCCTTGAGTTAGAGGCCACGCAGCAAAGGATTCTCCAAGAACGACTCGCCCTCGAGCAAGAGCGACTCGTCTTCGAGGAAGAGCGCAATGGAAATTTCAATGACGGCGGTAGCATCCACGGAGCACCGGTTAATCCCGACGAAGCTCAGGGGCCACACAAAACTCTTCGCGAGCACTCTGCCCCTCGAGTCCAAGACGTGGATGGACCGATTGTTATTAGAGGAATCGCCGCAAATAACATGCAGATCAACCCTGCGCATGTCGCGCTCGTGCAACAAAACCAATTTTATGGGGCTGACCAAGAGGACCCACATGCACATTTACAAGCTTTTCTTGATTGCACCAAATTGTTGAAATTCAACGGGGTTTCCCCGGATTCTATTAGACTTCTCTTGTTTCATTTTTCTCTTAGGGATAAGGCAAAAAATGGTACAATACACTGAAAAGAGGGTCAATAGATAGTTGGGAAGCTATGGCTAGTATTTTCCTCGAACGGTATTTTCCAGCAAAAAGGGCTTTTGAAATTAGGAGGGAAATCACAAATTTCAAACAAAGGGGTGATGAATCGTATAGGGAAGCTTGGGAAAGGTTTAGAGACCTAGAGAACTCTTGTCCTAACCATGGAATTCAGGATTGGTTGACCATCCATTCATTCTATAACGGTCTTTATGATGGTATTAAAGTGAATGTTGATGCTCTTTCAGGTGGAAGTTTCACGCAGCTCGATGCGGAGCAAGCACGTGCAGCCATTGAGAGATGTGCGCTGCACTACAATTGGCCGGCACCTAACCCGTCGAGAGGCAACCCAATCCGACACGAGGTTAAGGAAGTACAAGACACTCGCGACAGAATCGCTTATCTCGAGGCCGAGCTTGCTAAGATGCAATCAATTAGTGGCACTCACTTGCTCTCGAAAGAGTGCGGAGTGTGTGGGGAGGAAGGGCACAAATCTCCAGATTGCCCTCTCCAATACGGAGATCCCGCACCAGAGGAAGTCAATTCCTTTGAGGATGTCCGTAACTGGTACCAAGGAGTTAATGGGAATAATGAGACCGGTGGTAACCAAGGCAATTTTCAAAACCGCGGGTTTGTCCCGAGGAGGATATACAACAACCGTCCTGGAAACCCACCCCAACCGAATCAAAATCGAGGTCCCCTGCCCAACAACGATCGAGGGCAGAATTTTCAAAGAAAACCCTACGTTACACCTAAGCTCGAACACTTTGTTGAGACTCAAAATGCCTTAAATGAGAAGCTCCTTGATGGAATGGCCAAACTCCAAAAAGAGGCCGGAGCCGCCTCGCGAGTGGAAAAGATGATCGAGGGATTCTTTGCATCTCAAAACACTCGCGAACAAGGGAAGCTCCCAAGTCAACCCGAGCCAAACCCTCGCGCGGAGATCAACGCAGTGCACACGCTCAGGAGTGGCACCCAATACAAGGACCCACCTATGCCCAAAGAAGTCCAGCCGAAGGTCGCATCTGCAGCTGGACCTGGAGCGAATTCGGTCCGAATTCCATCTAATTCGGTCCGAATTGGAGCGCAGCAAATTCCAGAACCTCTAATTCGGACCGAATCAGAGCCAATTCGGACCGAATTCGAAGGGGCCAAACGTACATCTGCCCCAAATCCACTGCTGAAGGCTCCCGATCAACGCATAAAGGCCCCATTTCCTCAAAGATTGGCGAAAGCAAAGGTAAACGAGCAGTTTAAAAGGTTCTTAGAGGTAATTAGGGGTTTGAGAATCACCATTCCTTTCACTGATGCAATTACTCAGATTCCTTCTTATGCCAAATTCTTAAAAGATCTGATTACTCACAAATTTCTTTTAGAAGAGTTCAAAAGTGCAGGGATTACAGAGCATTGCAACATGGTGATTCAAAAGAAGATGCCCGTCAAGATGGACGATCCGGGTAGATTCACCATTCCGTGCACTATTGGTGGAGCTCAGATCAAAAGGGCCCTGTGTGACAATGGAGCAAGCGTGAGCTTGATGCCCAAATCTGTGTTCGACCGGATCGGCATCGGGAGATTGAAACCTTCAAACACCACTCTCAAACTCGCAGATTCGTCAATCCGACTGCCCATTGGTGAGATCGAGGACATCCCAGTCAAGCTCGGTAAATTCTTTGTACCTGGTGATTTTGTGATAATGGACATGGAGGAAGACGAGGATGTTCCCATCATTTTGGGACGCCCCTTCCTTAGAACTGCAGGTATCTTGATGGACATAAGAGACGGGACCATTCTGGTGAGAGTCGGTGGTGAGCAATGGGAATACTCCATCGACCAAGCTATGAAATGCTCAAACCAGCTCGAGTCTTGCTACCAAATCGATGTGGAGGAGATTCCGATCGAAAAGCGACTCGAAGACCGGTACCTTGATGCTCTCACGACTTACCACGAGTTCCTCAGCGAAATACAAGAAGTAATAGCGGTGGAGGAATCGACGGGAGAGGCGACAGAAGAGCCAGAACCTCAAAACACCATCAATTCGGACCGAATTCCACCCAATTCGGACCGAATTGATGGCTCTGGAATTCCTGAAATTTTCTCCTGCGAGAATTCGGACCGAATTCCTCATGATTCGGACCGAATTCCAGCCCCTGTTCAGCCACCTCAAGTCGAATTAAAGCCCCTGCCCGACACTTTAAGGTATGAGTTTCTCGGACCAAATCAAACCTACCCTGTTATTATTAACGCTGCTTTGGATGATGAGCAAACAGGGAAGCTTTTGGAGGAACTAAAAGCACATCGAAAGGCGATCGGGTACTCGATTGGGGACTTGAAAGGCATCCATCCATCCTTCTGCACACATCGCATCTTGATGGAAGACGACCACAAACCAACCATCGAGACTCAAAGGAGGCTTAACCCCAACCTGAAAGAGGTTGTTAAGAAGGAGATTCTCAAGCTCCTCGACGCTGGAGTTATCTACCCGATTTCGGACAGCAAGTGGGTCAGCCCAGTCCATGTCGTCCCAAAGAAGGGTGGGACGACCGTGGTGAAAAATGAGAAAAACGAGCTGATCCAAACCCGAGTGGTGACGGGATGGCGCATGTGCATCGACTACCGTAAACTCAATGCTGCCACCCGCAAGGATCATTTTCCCTTGCCATTCATCGACCAACTTCTCGAAAGACTTGCTTCTCACTCTTATTTTTGCTACCTAGATGGTTACTCTGGTTTCTTCCAAATACCCATCCACCCTGATGACCAAGAAAAGACCACATTCACTTGTCCATACGGTACATTTGCTTATAGGAGAATGCCTTTTGGGCTGTGCAATGCACCAGCAACTTTCCAACGTGCCATGATGGCCATATTTTCTGATTTGATTGAAAATGTTATGGAGGTATTCATGGACGATTTTTCCGTCTATGGTACTTCGTTTGACGTTTGTTTGACTAACCTCTCTAAAGTTTTGCAGCGTTGTGAAGAAGTCAATCTTGTCTTGAATTGGGAAAAATGCCATTTCATGGTACAGACGGGAGTCGTGCTGGGACACGTGGTCACGGCAAACGGAATCGAGGTCGACAAAGCGAAAGTTCAAGTGATCGAGAAGCTCGGAATGCCATCCAACGTAAAGGACGTGCGAAGTTTCTTGGGACATGCCGGCTTCTACCGTCGCTTCATCAAAGATTTCTCAAAAATTGCTAAACCTCTCACTAATCTATTGATAAAAGATATCGATTTTGTTGTCAATGATGATTGTCTCCATGCTTTTCAGGAACTGAAGAAAGCTCTTATCACCGCACCAATTTTGCAACCTCCGGACTGGTCCATGCCTTTTGAGCTCATGTGTGACGCCAGTGATTATGCGGTGGGAGCCGTTCTCGGTCAGAGGCGAGACAAGAAACCCGTGGCGATTTACTACGCGAGCAAGGTGCTCGACCCAGCTCAACTGAACTATACCACCACGGAGAAGGAGTTGCTTGCCATCGTCTTTGCCCTCGACAAATTCAGATCCTACCTTGTGGGATCAAAAGTGATAGTGTTCACAGACCATGCTGCAATCCGTTATCTTTTGGGCAAAAAGGATGCGAAACCGAGGCTAATAAGGTGGATTCTACTCCTTCAAGAATTTGACCTCGAAATAAGGGACAAAAAGGGCTCAGAAAACTCGGTGGCCGACCATTTGTCGCGATTACATGTTGAAAATAGCGAAGGGAAAGAGCTACCGATCAACGAATCGTTCCCGGACGAACATCTGATGATGATTCATTGTAATTCGGACCGAATTCCCCCTAATTCGGACCGAATTGAAGCCTCTGGAATTCCTGAAATTTTCTCCTGCGAGAATTCGGACCGAATTCCACCTAATTCGGACCGAATTCCTTCCTCTGGAGCTGCCGGCAGGATTTCTCAGCCTGGAATTCGGACCGAATTCCAGCCAATTCGGTCCGAATTCAGGGCACCCTGGTACGCAGATTTGGCCAATTACTTGGCTAGCGGTGCGCTGCCTCCCGAAATGACTTACCAACAAAGAAAGAAGCTCAAATCGGACTCCAAGTACTATTTTTGGGAGGAGCCCTACCTGTTCAAGTTGGGCATCGATGATGTCTACCGCAGATGCATTCCTTACGAGGAAGTCCGACCCGTTCTCGCTCACTGCCATTCCTCAGCTTATGGCGGACATGCCTCTTTCTCCAAGACGGCCGCTAAGGTATTGCAATCTGGTCTCTACTGGCCCACTTTGTTTAAAGATGCTCGTTCCTTTGTTTTGTCTTGTGATCAGTGTCAAAGGACGGGAAACATATCCAAGCGGAGCGAGATGCCTCTCAACCCGATTCAAGAGGTGGAAGTCTTTGACGTTTGGGGCGTCGATTTTATGGGACCTTTCCCTTCCTCCTACGAAAATGAGTACATCTTGGTGGCGGTAGATTACGTATCCAAATGGGTCGAGGCGATCGCATGCAAGGCAGCCGACTCAAAAGCGGTAATTAAACTCTTTTCAAGGATAATTTTTCCTCGTTTTGGTGTCCCCAGGGCCGTGATAAGCGATGGAGGCAAGCACTTCATCAACCGTCAATTCGACAACCTCTTAAAGAGACACGGGGTTACACACAAGGTGGCAACTCCCTACCACCCGCAAACGAGTGGTCAAGTCGAAATTTCAAACCGTGAGATCAAGAGCATTCTCGAAAAGACGGTGACGAGAACACGAAAGGATTGGGCCATGAAGCTCGACGATGCACTTTGGGCATACAGAACCGCTTTCAAAACCCCGATCGGCATGAGCCCTTTCAAATTGGTGTATGGCAAGCCCTGCCACTTACCTGTTGAGATCGAGCACAAAGCGCTTTGGGCGATCCGTACCCTCAATATGGACTTGCATGCAGCAGGCCAAAAGAGAATCCTGGACTTACATGAGCTAGATGAGGTACGTTTCCATTCCTATGAAAATGCAAAGTTGTATAAAGAAAAAATGAAGTTGTTGCATGATAGGAATATCTCAAGGCGGGAATTCAAGGAAGGCGATCTAGTGTTGCTATTCAATTCGAGACTCAAGCTCTTTCCTGGAAAGCTCAAATCAAGATGGTCCGGACCATTCCGAGTCGCGAAAGTTTATCCTTTTGGAGCGGTGGACATATGCGACAAGAATTGCGAACCTTTCAAGGTCAACGGACAGCGCCTGAAGCACTACATCGCCAATCACGAAATAGGAGAAGCAAGAGTCGTTTCGCTTCTCGATCCACCCGAATTTTGAGTCGACTAAGGGTCAAGCTAATGACCTTAAAGAAGCGCTACTTGGGAGGCAACCCAAGATTTTCTCTCACTTTCTCTCTCTTTGTTTTAATTTCATTATTTCAAATTTCTTCGCATCTTAAATTATTTATTAGATTTCTCTAACGCTAACGTTTATCTCTTATTTATCTTTTTGCTCTAACGCTTAATATAGTACATTTATTTAGTTTGGGTTTCCTGCCAAGACATCCGAAACTAATGCCAATCTTATTTTCCGATTTTCAGAGAAGGGGGTGAATTCGGCCCGAATCCCATGGAATCCAGTCCGAATCGAAGTTTGGAAAATTCATTGAGGACAGCCCTAGAATACCATTGAGGACAATGGAAAATTCAAGTTTGGGGGGGCCCAACAACAAACAAAGGCAAGCCCAGGAGCCCAGGCCCAGGAAAAAAAAAAAAAAAAAAAAAAAAAAAATTCGGATCCGACCCAGACCCGACCCGTTCCCCCCCTCTTTTCCCCCTTCGTCCCCTCCTTCTCTCCCTTTCGACCGAACCCAACACAAACCAAAAACCCACTCCTCCTAAAACCCCTCTCTCTCGGCCGCCGCTCCTCCTAGCCGCGCCACCCCTATACCCACCCGCCGCATGCTCCACTACCTCCAAGCTCTTCTAGACCGAGCCATTGAAAACACCCGTCTCGTCTGTCTCAACACCTTAGAGACATTGGGTCTGGCCGAAGACTTGGTGCAACTCACTGGCTCCATCGGCTTTAGCACAAAATTTTGGCACCACAATTTCCAAACCTATCGTCTTCCGACTCTTGAGTTCCTCTCCTCTCTAAGGCTCAAGTACGATGAGACGGAGAAATGCAACTACATCAAGTTCCGACTCTCAAATGAGACCCACCGCATTTTCTCCGATGAATTGGATGTTATCATGGGGTTCGATGCCGACTCCGTGGACGAGGCCCCTCTCTACCGAAACGAATGGCCTCACGGCAAGATGGACTTGTGGAAGGCAATCACCGGGCAGCAACTGCCGCTGCGATACAAGGCACGGTTCATCCAACACCCCTCCATCCGCATCCTACAGAGGGTTCTAGCCCAAACAATTTTTGCGCGAGGTGAGTCCTCCAACCAATTGAATGATGACGAGGGTCGTCTCATTGACCACATGTTGAGGCCAAACCCCGTCAAGCCTTATCTCTCCATGATAATGGCTATGCATTGGGGTAATGTACGGGACAAGGGAAGGACCGGGGGGAGTATTACAATGGGGGCGTATGTTACTCTGATTGCTAAAGAAAAGGGGATTGAGATTAATACCACGGAGACGTGTTCTGGACCCCGTCTCATGAATTTGAAATGGTTCTCGGATGTCCATTTCATAAGAATAGTGAGGGAGGACGGGGATATACAATACAAGTTGCAAATGGAAGGTCGCCCCGACCTCGATTTACCCTACGGTGCGCCGGTTGATTACCGGCCTGAAACTTGGCTCCTCCCACCCCACCATATACCGGCAGATCAAGCCGCAGCACAAGGGCCCATGCCCATGGAGGAAGAACCGCAAGCTGCACCACAAATGCCCCATCCGCACGGCATGCCTCAGGACCAACCGGCTTGGTTCTCTCAATTCATGAACCTCTCTATCTCCACTAGAGAGGATGCACGTGAGGCAAGACGCCTAGCAGCAGAAAATGCCGAGGGAATCGCTCGTCTCAACGAGCGTGTTGATGTCATCGAACAAAATCAAGCCGAATGGAATTTCCGCTACGAGCACGGCTATTGGCAAGACAATGCCCCGCAGCCGTACTATCCAGAGCAAGACATCGACCCCTACGACATCTTCACCAACCCTCCTCACTACTCGGATGATGAGCCCGCGCGCACCTCAGGCGGGCATGATTTCTCTTTCTTCTGATCCGGTTGGTTTCCTTTTTCCCTCCTATTTTATTTTTCTCTGTGTTGCATTGGGGACAATGCCTTATTTAAGTTTGGGGGGGGGAGGAAAAACGAAACAAGCCCTTATTCTCTTGAAAAATTCGTCAAATTGCTTGTTTTCTGAAAAATTTTCGCAATACAGAAACCAAAATTCGGACCGAATTCATCTGAATTCGGACCGAATTCCTGTGCGTGTTGAGAAATTTTTGGACAGAACCTCGAATTCGGTCCGAATTCAGACGAATTCGGTCCGAATTGCTAAGCTGAATTTTAACAGAACGTCCAATTCGGTCCGAATTCATCTGAATTCGGTCCGAATTCTTCCTTGTTTTCTCTAAAGTGAGTCACGATCATTTTTAAACTATTTCTGAGGGTTAAGAACTTGATTTTAAGCATAGCTAAGCTCTTCTTGATACTGATTCATTGCAAAAACTCAGTGTTTAACTTCTTTTCTAAAAATCTTGATTTGGATTTCGAAAACTCTAGTTGTTGAGGCATTTTGGTTTTGTTTGAGTACCAATGGGCCGAGGGATTTCGAAACTAAGTGCTTTTGGGTCCAAAACATGGTTGCTTAAGAATCATTTGAACATGAGTTAGTCAAAACTGAAAACTTTCGCCGAGTGAACGGACTTGTGAAACCGCTTGATTTTGAAGAAAGACTTTGTTATCCTTAGAAATTGCAAAGTGAGCCCTGTCTCGTGAATGAAATTGCTTTAAGGCTTGAATCACCAACAAGCAACCTCAAATTGGACAATTTAAAATAGTTGTGAAAACGAGGAGCGATGAGACTTCTTTACACCAACTTAACCACAAACTCTGGGGGCGGAGCTAGTAGCAAAAATTGTGTAAAAACCGGACCGACCTCCCTGGTGCGACATGTGCCAGTAGCTAAGCTTGGAGGGTGGGGCTAGTTGCGGGCTGTCAGGAATCGATACCTCAAAGCTCTCGAGGACGATTGGGTAGTCCCTGCTAGTCTCATAGTGGACCGTAGCAAATAAATTGCAAAAGAAACTAGACCAAACCCACTGGTGCGACATGTGCCAGTAGCTCACTCGAAGTCAATGACTCGCGCTTAATCCTCTAGGGTGCAAAGCCCCACGACTCGACTTGCAGAATCAAAAAAAAAAAAAAATTGGTGAAAGTTCGAAAATTGTTTTGAGAAGGGAGCCATTATAAGATTTCTAATTAGAACAAAAATTCTTTTGCAAAACCTTTCGGGTCATGGGAATGAACGGGTGAATAAGCTCGGGTTTGCATTGTGATTAAATGAATAGAAGCTAGGACCCTTAGCCCTCGGTGAAGGTTTCCTTAGGACCGAGAGTTGCCTGAACAGAATCAAAACAATTTGACCTTAGTTTGAGAACCCCAATTGAGCATTTCTCGAAAAGCGTGAATCGAAATCAAACTGAACTATGCACTAAATCAATTTCCAAACTCCAAATGTCAATTTCGATCGTAAGCCTAAGTCTTGTCATTTCTTCTAAGTTTAGAGTTTTGCTTGGGGACAAGCAAGTTTTAAGTTTGGGGGGATTTGATATCTCATATTTATATTGCTATTTTGACCGGACTTTACATCGAAATCGTGACTAAAGCTTTGATTTATTGCTGTTTTTGCCTTTCTTTGCCAGTTTTGGCACTGCCTTTTGCACTTTGATCTTATTTGTAGGAATCCAAGGAAACCAGCAAGGAAAGCAGCAATTCAGGTGCTAGATGACTCATGCCTAGCCTAGACCAAGCCCCGACTCAGCCCAATGAAGTAGCCCCGCTCGAATCGAGGCATTTCGCGAACCAGACCCTGCAATTCGGACCGAATTCCCCTGAATTCGGACCGAATTCCTGTGCAGACTGATCCTCTGAAATCCAGCGACATCAATTCGGTCCGAATTCCTCCTAATTCGGACCGAATTGCTATAGATGGAAAGCGTTCTGGCAGCATTCTGGAGGCGTTTTCTCCATTTGGAAGCCTCGATTTCCGCCCAAATTGAGGGAAATTGATTGTGACAGCTGCTGGGGGATGTTATAGGCGCCTTCCTTGTATAGAGGGGCGACTTCTTCATTCCATTCTCTCTCTCCTTGCTCCCCAGCAGATCTGATCTAGTTTTTGGCTCCTTCCCTTGGCTTGTGCGACTGGGACAGGGGACATAGACGAAGTGAGAGCTGTTGCTTGCTGCTCCGACGGATTCCCTACCTTCTCTTGTGCATTTGGCAGTAGTTTTATCTCAGAAACTGGTTTATTTGTGCATTTCTAGTACTGATTCCTCTATTTTCCTGGTTTTATGGATTGTTTAGTTCTATATTCTGTTATTTGCATTGTTACTCTTAGTATGTTAGGCTAAAAACTCTTTGCTTTAGGGAACGATGTAGCTTAGATCTAGGTTTTGCTTGGTTTATTTGTTTTGTTGATGGATGAAGTCAATTACCCTTGGGATTTTAATTGAAATTGCTTGTGTTTGGACTGTTTACTACTTGTATCGCTCGACTTTTGTACGCGCGCATTTGTTGGGAACTTCTTTACATTATATTAATTGAGTCCTGTGCAAGTATTTCGAGGTAGGTCAATGGCGAAAGTCGACCAATTATTAACCAAAAGTAAACGTTTCTAGTTAGGCGAAAATCTAATTAGATACCTCGTAGAAAACCATTGGTAAACTCGAGTAAGTCCACCGAACAGCGAAAGTTGGGGGTGCAATACACTCGATGAGGGTTATTCAACACTAGATCCCATTCCAAATACCGTACCCGATAGGCGAAAGCGGAGGGTTAGGGAGTTAGGTTTGGCTAGATGGATCCTTGGCTTGAATAAATCAATGAAACGGTAAACCATAGCGTTCACACAGTGGATTAGCAAGGCCGAATACGAAAGTGCTAGGTCTTGCGACCCTGTGGCCAGTTCTAAGTGAAATCGAACCCTAAGGCGTTTTTATTATCATATCTCTATCCGTTAGAAAACCCCAAAAATATCTATTTTAATTGTTTTGCATAATCTTGTTACTTGCAATTGCATAATTTTACCTTCCTTTAATTTGTTAAATTTGAGTTACGATTCTCCTCTCAATTTTTACTGTCTAGATTTAACGAAATAATAAGAATAATATTCATATCCATCTCTGTGGGTTCGACACCTTTACTCTACTACGAGCGACTAGTCGAGTACAAGGATTTATTTGTTTGACCTTGGTTTACACCCTCGATCATCAAGATTATGGACCGTTTAGATTTATTATTGTCATTCTAAAGAATGATCCACAGAGATCTACAATTCAGATCCTCAACCTGAATGATCTGTCAATAATAAACCTAGGAACATATGATAAAATATCATCCAAAACATAAACTAATAATTAAGTCATTAAATTATTGACTTCTAGGACATAACTCTAACAATCTCCCACTTGGCCTAGAGTCAATCAGTAGTGATTTCTAGCCAACGAAGAATTGAGAACAATGTCATATATCTACATATATACATTTCTCGGACCTCAAAATAAATAATACGCTTAAAGCTAGTTACTCATACGTCCACCACGTATGGATGCATAAGTGCATCTCGTATACTGCTCAAGGTAGAGGTCTAGTCAGAGTGTTCACTGTGTTCGCGAACTTGTCCAATTTTATTTGACCCTATATATATATATATACTACTACTATATATATGTTCTTGATCATCATCATATGATATCAAGTGATATCGTTATAGATCATATTTGAATCTCCAATGTAATATTGGGTTCTTTAGGAGTAAGTAATGGTTCGAGATGCATAGAACCATAATAACTCGACTAAGAACTCGATCCGAAATAAATTTCTTTTATTGCTTCACAATTTGCTATGTATTTTACTTTGGTGACGGAAACGGTTGTAATATTCCATTTAGAACACTTTCTAAACTTACAATACCACCTTTTAAGCAAAATATGTAGCTCAATCGTGATTACATCAATCCTTTGAAAAACTTTTATCAGTGTAACAACTTACACGAGATTCTTTCATCTTAAGAGATGAAACATTATATCACTCTTACTCATAAGGTACTCGAGGATATCTTTGACTATCGTCCAAATGTGTCTCTCTTGCATCCATTTGACAACGGTTTGTCATATCCTTTGGATACTACACATTGGGGCATATGCATAAATATGGCGTACAAAATGGAACTCATAATGAAAGAATGCTTGAACTATTTCATGCACTTTCTTGAATTGAGTTGCAATAGACCGAGTTAAACACTCAAATCATGCCATGTGACGTACAGTTAGACATCCTTTCTTGGAGTGTAACTTTCGTGTTTCTAGAACACTTCGTCAATATATGCATATTTGCTCAAACCTAACATCCATCATAATCTATCTTTATAGATTTTGTTTCCTAGGATTAGGTGATTTTGCCCAAGTTCTCATTTGAGAAAACATTCTCCAAAGAGACCTTGACAATATTAATTTTCTTAATGTTATTCCCAATTAATGAATTGTTATCTTGAACAATACAAGTAATACAATTATGCTCCCACTGAATATCTTGTTTATACAAGATACTTTTGACGAAGTTCAACTCCTTGACTTCCTTGTCAAAGCTTTTATTCCAATCTCCACAACACTTGCTTTAATCCATTAATGGATCCTTGAAGCATGCGTATGTTTTTAGCAATACATAAAACCTCGATTTGTGTCAAATGCACAACATCATCCTTCATTCATACGAAGAAGGCGGTTTTATGTGTTTTTCCATATATCAACATATATGAAATACAACTATTGCCAGAATGATCTTCATTGACTTTTACATAGCCACAAGCAAGAGGTTGTGCTTTGTACGTAGTCAACTAGTCATCGACTTAGACATAGCTACAAGCGAGAAGCCGCGCTTTGTACATAGTCGATTTGTTATCCATGTCGATCTTTCCTTTTGAAAATCTAAGCGTTCTTGATGGATTGCTCCTTCATGAACATCAACCAAGGTCTATACCTTGTTGTTATACATAGATTTTGTTTAAAGATCATATGAATTCAAACCATATATGTGGAATCAGATCGTTCCATCGTTTTCTTGTTTATCAACGGATTCTCATATGCTAAGTTTGAGAATGTCATGAAGCCAATGCACCAAACGGCTTAGGCAATCAACTCTCGTTGATCTTTTTGTAGGATTGGTACTTGAGGTTCATGAACTTCTTCTACAACGATTTGTTGAACGAGTTCTTGACTCCTCATATATTCCATGAGTTTCTCAAACATCATCAACTCGTGAGATGGTTGAGTCCTCATTAGAAGGAGCATACTATTAAACTTCTTTCAAAATAACTTGTGAATGAAGTTTCGCTCAACTCCCACTAAGTACCATGTATGGAGTGACAAGTTTCCCATAAGAGTACTTCTTGTAGTGACACATAAACTATTTTAATGCTCACTTTACTCCCACTACTTCTTCTTGAAAATTTCAATTCATCAAGACTACATTATGATTAGCAACAACTACTTTGTTCTTATCATATTCGTGGAAGTAGTGCCTTTAATATAAAGCATCCTACAAAAATATAGTGTCTTATTTGGTTTAAGCTTACAAGTCGACAATACTTGAAATAAGCTTCTCAACACCAAATCTCGAGAAGTATTATACTTAGAGATCAAAATCTCGTAAGATATCTTCTCCAATAGATTTCGATGGAATATCATTCAGTGTAAATAATATTGTCCTCAAACATAATTTCCTTATACGAGTCGAATAAGTCAATTTGATTTATTACCGATCGAACTATACAAAATATTGTTCGATACCTCCACTCTTGGACACATTATTCCATAATGTTCCTCATGGAGTGAGTTGTGAAACTATTTTCATACTCTTTAGATAATATTTCAAATCATATGACTTAACTACTTATTTGCCACGATTAATTGTAAGACTTCCATTTTTCTTGAACGGTCTTTTAAACTTCACTCTTGAACTCCTTTGAACTAGTCAAAAGGTTCATACTTATACCTTATCAAATAGATATGTTAATATCTACAATGATCGTTGGTTAAGTAGTAAAGTATCAACAATCTTTCATTACACAAGTACTTATAGGTCTTTATACATCGATATGTATAAGTCCTAATTAGTTCACTTGTCCTTAAACCTTCATAGGTTAAAGGCGCTTTTGTCATTTTAACAAACATGATTCGCATATCAACCGATTTGAAATCGAATTGAATTACGAGCTCTACGTTACGGAGACTCTCGTAATGCGATTCTCGTTTATGTATGTGACTAAGCGGTTATATATAACATGAAAGTCAAATACTTTATGTCAAGTCTTATGCATTCTATTTGTCATTCAAAACTTGCTTATCTATTTCAAACAAATTCAATCAAGATGCATGAAATCATATAAACAAATCCAGAATAAAAGAACTTGTCTTTTATTAAACATAATCATCCATTTCATCGAATATGAAGTGGAGATGTTTTGAGAGGTTAGGATTAAGGTATACAACCTTCAATTCCTAAACAAACTCTTAATAAAGATAACTCTACGTATTTAATGGTAATGACTTAAACGAATAAGTCATCTCCTATACGGAGTTTACTTTATATCTCTCGAACATTCTCTTATTCTTTATTGCCAACACATTTCGTTAAATGCGAGCATATGAACTAGTATCAAGTTACTAGTATAAATTAGAGATAGTGAGATAATTTGAACGACAAATACACTTTAGGATTAGAACATTACTAATCGTCACAATCATGGTGTTTCGGACAACCTTTCAAATGCCTCCCATAAACGGCAAATGAAGTATCTCATGTGACGTATGGTCATAAATGAGAGTCTCGAAATTTCAACTCATACCTTGGTGAAGTATTTCTTGAATACTTAACCAATTACCATTTTCACCAACAAGTGTGCAAAGAAGGTAACATTATATCCTTTATAATTCCAAAGAGATCGTATGACAATATCAACAATCCTTGACATTGGAGATTAATATCTCTAGTTATCAATTGGCTACTTAAATCTTTCGATTTGTAAGTCAATGTAATTTCTTATAAAAGAAGAATCTCTCTGTCAACTCATACTCTTTATACTCGATCATAAATGATGGAGTTAATATCTACTTTCTCCAAGAACACTTTCTTGAGCAAGCGGATGAGAGCGTACGAGTTAAATCTAGTCCATATGAATTCTCTAATTCAAAGGTCTAGAAATTTTAAATGAGGATATTAGCCATACGCTTTATTGAATAACTTTTCGCCAAAAGTCAATCAATCATCGCGTTGCTACGTTCGGGTAGTTTGAGAAAGTTTTTTGGGAATTGACATACTCAAATTTCTCTTCACTAAGATCGTGTCTTAGGAATCGGTATTACTTCTTTAAGTAAATACTTTTAGAAACGAGTTTGTTCATTTTCAAAGATTGATCGCAACAAAATTAACAATTTAAACATCTATAACAAAATCAATTTAAGGTCATTTAGTTTATGCAATTGTTTTATTTATAACAAATAAAACTCCCACTACATTTATTTAATGTCCCAAATGTAGTTGGTTTTCTAAGATCCCGATTTTCATCAAGTAGAGCCTACTATGGCACGTCACCCTACTTAATTAGACAAGGTAGGTTCTCCAACCAATCATATCGTTCTATATGATTCTTGGTTTGTGAATATCTAAGTATATTTACAAACTTCGCCCCGATGTCCAAACTCTAGTTGGGTCCATCGAAAAGTAACCTCTCACTATTTGCTCCTTGCAAATCTTAGCTATTTGCACCCCGACTACCGAATTGGCAACCACGACGTCCGCTTGGGCGGACCGCGCCATGAGTGACAATCGGCGTGAAGGGGATAGAGAGAAGGAGGGCGATTTCACTTATTCGTTTTTAGTTTTGGGACTAACAAATCATATGACACTTGTTTGGTGGTCGTGTAAGCATACACCCATACCTAACCTATGACAATTCATAGCAATCACAAGCAATCACATATAAGCATCTCATAGTTGTGGGTTTGTATGGCTCCCGCTTGCATTAGTTTCGCCACATCGTCCATGGAGCAAAACTAATCTAATCCTTGTCCCTCCCACTAAATTCTATAAGGATCTAAATCCTATATAAAATAAAGGTACAAAATACATGTGAAAACATTATATTCCCATCCTAACCTTAGGGGCATGCAAGCCTCACAAGTTACATCAAAAATTAATCAACAAATTAATTAATTAATGGCACCAAAGGCCGCATTACAAACATTCACACATGCATTGAAATACAACCACAAGGCATTGAGTCTTGAGCCATACTAAACCCACTATCCACCTACAAAATAAAGTTAGC
This sequence comes from Rhynchospora pubera, assembly GCA_028095005.1. NCBI lineage: Eukaryota > Viridiplantae > Streptophyta > Magnoliopsida > Poales > Cyperaceae > Rhynchospora > Rhynchospora pubera. Next base: position 106,744,654 of record CM051462.1, on the reverse strand, counting down.
ACATACAAGCACTTTGTTTCCAATTAACGTTTTTCAAGCATCTTTGCGTATCGTTTGCTATAAGTAAATTCCGTGTACAAATTCTCAATTTTAAACAACCAAACTTGTTTAAATTCATTTAGAAAGTTCTTTCAACATCCCATAACTGAAAGGAGATCAAACAAGGAGTTTTCTAATTAATTTCAACTAGTTTGAATACTTAGAAAAACAGTAATTTATCAAAAAACGTAACTAATGGAATCCAACAAAAACAACAGTTTTCGGTCTCCAAAAATTCTCAAATAAATTACTTAAGCTCCTTATCATAGTTGTGACTACCAGTAAAAATTTCAAGAAGAGATCTTAAACCATCTGGGAGAATCAAAAAAGACAAATCTCTTACAAGTGCACGAAACACCGTTATGTGATTTTCAGCTTATCCTCTCAACCATTTGGTCTGTTAGACCACCTTCTATCCAGTTTTTATATATACAATATACATAGAAAAACTTTTTTAGACTACAGGCTATCCATTCATGAAAAGAAAACAACCAAGTTCAGTTCAATAATATTAAGTTACATGCTAAACAATCAACAAATTCTGTACTGGAACAGACTGTCGATCGAAATGTTTTAACCTAGTTGAAGGTCCAAACTTCCACGAAAAATTATGAAATTAATTTTCCTGGAATCCTAACTCAAAATAGAACAACTCCATTTAAACAGAATTTTTAAAGGAGTTCTCAGTTGGTACAGTTTATTAGAACAATCGATTTGCTCAACAAACTGGATCTGACAAGATCTTCCTTTTCATACTTGAAAACCCACAAATTAATCCGAGTCATGCAACAATTTATACATGCTCAGAAAGAGCTTCAAGTACTCTTTATTTTTAGCCATAGAACACTGGTACTTATATTCAAAATATAAATCTTTCATGCCATTCAAACAGGACAGTGCGAGCAGAAACTGGTTCTGCGCACTGTCGCCATTTTATTCACAGTAAATCCATACTAATTCAGAAAAATGTGAATCTAACGCCAAAAGAATCACACTCCACAGATCTATAACGTTCATGTAGATGGAAAAAACTTCCAGAGAATTTATCAAAGCGAAAAACGCGAAACAACACAGAAAATACCATTTCCAGACAGCAAACAAACGCATCATCTCTACTAATCCGTTAATTAGCCAATTTCTCTTAATTAAGTGTCAAAATAGCTTAAGTACGACCAAGGCTCTGATACCACTGTTAGGAAACTGCCCAATTTTAATTTTTTGACTAATTACTAACTAATTAATCCAATTAAAACACAAAGAGCAAGAGGATCTAGTACATAGCCATTTCGACACAAAGAGAAAGAGGAGAAATCGATACCTCCCGCGAAATCGTATTCGCGGGGCTCGACCAAGGCATGGGAATCGATGGCGTGCCTTCTCCACCGTCTCCACCACGTCTCGTAACCGCCCTCGAGTCCACCAAGGAGGATTAATCACGTTCTACAAGGTACGTGCTAGCATACCCAAATAACAAGCCTAATCCCTATGGTTTTCTCTCTTGCATCAATCAACAACCTTGATTTAGTGGAGAGAAAATAGCTCAACACATGAGCAAATAAGAGGGAGAGAGGAGGAAGGTGGCGGCCTAGAATGGGAGGAATGAGAGGAGAGAGAAAAGCTAGGTGGAGGCTCTCATAAGTGGTCCTTATATAGAGCACAAAACCTAATTGACCTCTTGCATAATTACAACTATGCCATCCAACCTACCACCATAAATGGCTGCCACGAAATGGGCCTTTATGGGCCATTTAACCCCTTCATTTGGACCATTAATTCATATAATTAAGGTCCCTCAACTTTGCTCTTTAATTGGGCTATATATTTGTTATTTAAATAACGGCCCAATTCATCAATATAACCATTTATATTAATAAGTGTTGAACTAAATTAATTATTAACTCATTAATAATTGTTTTAGGATTAGTTAATGCATTAATTTATTTCTATATGATCCATTGACTTAATTAATTATAACGGTTCGCAACGGTATATAATTAATTAATCAATCTTATCATATTTCCACAGAACTTACTGCTGTGAATAAATAAATAATGCACTGTGTGATTAATGTCCTATTTGTGTGACCCTTTGAGGATTTATGCTATGTTGGCCATGGAATTAAATCGTTATTTGATTCCAATAATCATAAGTGGTATCTAGCAACACGTTATGATTCCCAATTCGCATAAATAGTGTACTGCTACAATATTTCAATCCTGCATAAGAGAATAAATATGTTTCTCTATTTTGATTCTTATGTCTCACGATATCATCGTATAATCCAAGATAGGAATGTGTCATTCTTGCAGATTATACGTTTCTTGATCTAGAGTTGATCGCTTAGTTGCGCGCATACGATCCAACTCCATCAAGGGGCCCAAACAGATATCGTCACTCACTAAGTGAATTAATGAGGGACATACGGTTTTCTTGATGATTAGCTTTTCCCCGCACAATTCAAGAGAACGTAAAACAAGTCCGTATAGCAGCCCTTAACGGGAATCAGCGGTAGACGAGATTTATAGAACCTATCCTCATGTGGAAAAGATAATCATCTCAAACTTAGAACCAAAATCATAACGAAATAAACAATGACACATAACACAATCCATATGTTTATTTCGTTGGGTCAAGTCCTGTACTATGTTCCATAACATATACATATGCAATTAAGTTGGTAACTCTTTACCTATGATTTGTAGAACTTAATCATCACTTAACTTGCATACTAATCTTATATGATAATTAATGTTCCTTGTTAATTATCAAGATTATGGACCGTTTAGATTTATTATTGCCATTCTAAAGAATGATCCACAGAGATCTACAATTCAGATCCTCAACCTGAATGATCTGTCAATAATAAACCTAGGAACATATGATAAAATATCATCCAAAACATAAACTAATAATTAAGTCATTAAATTATTGACTTCTAGGACATAACTCTAACAATTTTTTAATGAAACATGGTATAAAAATGAAAATAAAATATTTAATTGATATATTTAATTAGACTTATATCTTTGCATTATAAACAATATGGTTGTTCTATGTAAATATATATAACTAAATTATTCAAAAATAAAAGGAAGGATAATAATTGTTATTTATTTTGTTTAAAAAAATATTCAATTGTTAATTTGTTATTACGGATTATATGGTACAATTAATAACGATAATAAATAATGATTAATAATGTTAATAATATAATTATTAATTTATACATATTTCATAATATTTTTGATAAAATATTATGAAGAGATTATTATTTTGTTAATTTAGTTTTATTTCTGTTAATTTGTTAATTTATAGATATTTTCTTAATTATCCAAAATATATATATTCGTATTCGTATTCATACTCATATTCGATTCGTATTTTAACATCCGAACCGTATCCATATCGAAACAAATTTGTATTCATAACTGAAAAATATACGAATTAATACAGGTATGGTTTGACCATTATCCGATCCGTTTCTATCCCTACTCACCGGCAATGATCCCCATGCATTTCTTAGTTCCCTTCCAAAGACATTTCTTCTTTCTGTCTGTGATCTAGTTAATGTAATTTGCATAAAGTGTAGTAGCAACGCGATTAGGACTGATTTAGCCATCATATATCAACCTCCGTCCGAGGGACATGTAACAAGTCTTACGTCTATTTAATTTGGCATGCACCGAGTAAGGATTCAAAATGTAATTTGCTTGGTTTCTTAACTTATAGCGACAACCCTAATAAGTCATAGGGAGCTCCCCTTGCGAACATCTGAGGATGTCATGCACACGGTTTTCTTCACATGGTTGCACATGAAGATTGTAACAATAAAGATTTGAGCCATTAATTTACAATTCCCATATGAGGAAAAAAATTCTTCAAGACGGTCGCTACAACTCTAATATTTCTAGGTTGTATATCCATAATAACGAATGTATATATCTTCCATAAATTGCAGTGTCCTCGATCGGTGCCTCGGTGGCAAAATAACATGGTTTTGTCGCCAACTGTGTATGTAGGGGTGTCTAACGTGGTAAGTGGCAACTGAGCAATGTGTTTCGTTTGCCGTGCCACTAATGAAACGGTGTAATTTCACAACTCTATTTGTCGTTTCATTTACCATTTCGTTAAATGGCATGTACAAATACACGATTTCAATAAATGGCATGTGCTATTTCGTTCCACTATCCATTTCGTTTGCCGTTCCATTATCGAAACGTCACAATTTTCGCTGCCACTTACCGTTCCACTTACTAGTAACGTGACGACATAACGGCGAAACAGCTGCCGTTCCATTTACCAGTAACGTGTATGTAGCATTGATCATGAAGTCATGATCCTAGCTTTGGAGAGCTCCGCAACTAACGTAAAAAGCAGAGGCGAAAGTAGGGCTGTCAAAACGTGGTAAGTGGCACAGAATGACACCAAATTGTTACCGTGCCGCTTATTAAACGGTACAATATCGGCATGTCACTTACCATTTCATTTATTAAACGAAACAATTTTTTGTGCCATCAACCGTATATTACACATAAAACGGTTTGAAATGAGGTTGAAATGGTCGAAACGGTATAACCAACTGTGTCATCAACCGTGCCACTTAAAAAACGGTATAATTTTCTGTGCCACAATTCGTTCCATTTTGGTTAAACGAAACGGCATAACAGTAAACGGTGCACCGTTGACAGCCCTAGGCGAAAGTGAGTCTCCTAAGCTTTTCTTAAGGCCCTTTTTGTGGAAAAAGGGTTCACCATATAAACCATTAACTTTTTAATCCTAGACGTAGAAGAGTGCATGAATTATTGCATCCAAGCTATCAATCTAGCTATGCGAAAATCCTCTTTCAATCAGACAATTAGAGAAAACACTAAAGAGGTCGAGTCAACTCAAATGTCTTAGCAAAATCACGAAAAATATGTTGGATATTTTAGAAAACTCAAAATTTCGTATGCAAAATTCATATATATATATATATATATATAGCGACGAAGTAATTATAATTTATAAAATCAGTACCTACAGTCGTACTTCATTTTTCAAGGGTAAGTATATATTTATTCAAACTAAAGGACGGGATGATTAATGATTTGTGTAAACTTGTATACCAAAGGAAAGAAAGAGTAGGGCCTACGAGATTGAAATGGAAATAAAAAAAAAAAGAAAGGAAAGAATGAGGACTACGAGATTGGATGGATACGGTCACACGGTTAGGGCTGTTAACGGTACCGTGTACTCTATCAGTTCGACCGTACGTATCGTATATTCGTATTCAATAAGACGGGTATGGGTATGGATAAAAAAAAAATTTCGTTATTTTATTAGATAAGCTAGGGCAAGGGTAACGATATTTCGTTACCGTTATTTACCCATACCGTTATATATATATATATATATATATATAATATTTAATTTATAATCTTTAATGAAAAAATATGATTATAATATTTCATTAATATGTTAAAACTAATAAGGCAATTGGATTGGTAGATTTAACTGAGACAATATACTACATTAATAATTTCTAATTCATGATCGATGATGAGTAAGTATTGATTCTTCAGTTTAAAACTTTCAATTATTAATTAGTTATACATATTTTTATGGTAATTTACATGAGAAGATATTATATGATTTTATTATATTTAAAGTATTATTAAATGTTGCACTTTAATAATATATTCATTTGATATTATTTATTTATTCATATTGTATATTTTTTATTGATTATTATCATTATTATTCGTTTTCTACCGTTACTCTACCCTTATCATTAATTCATAACGGGTAAGAGTAGGATACGGGTAAGTCAATTTTTAACGGGTACATGTAAGATATAGATAAAAAAAATTTTAACGAATACAAGTAACGGAAATGTCTCTATCATTCTCTATCTTACCCATTGACAGTCCTATCACACAGATAATTTTCTGCATTGTGATGTCATTATCACTCATAGATGCCAAATAATTAACTAAATAAGTGTTATGAGTCTCTAGTAAATATGAACACAGGTTGATTTATTATTAAATTATTGGGTATACAGCAGGTTGATTAATTACCGGACCAACTGAAATAGTTTGGGGCACCTATTAAACATTAAAGTATTAAATAATTTCTCTCAAGGAAAGGACTTATCACGACAATATAGTAGACAAAAACAAAACAACTTCCTGGCTTCCTTTCCTTCCCTAATTAGGGCTCTAATACATTTTCTTTATTTTTATTAATCCAAGGTAAATGTCCATTATGTCCCTCATTCATAGCTCCTTCCATTTCCCTTTATTTCATGGTAAACCACCCAACTACCTCTGCATTGGCGTCAATAAATTAAAGAAGCGCTCTCTTCAATCCCTTCTACTGCTATATATAGCCTAGTACCTTCTCTTCACTCTCCTTACACTAGATTTAGATACCCTGTATAGACATGTTGAACGGGATTCTGAGCGTGTTGTTGCATGTTTCCATTACATCGTTCCTCTTGGTGTATTTGCCATTATCACTTCTGGTGAGGTTGCTTTGGTGGGTCTTTATTAGGCCTTTCAAGAAGGAAGACTTACGTGGCAATGTTGTCGTTATCACTGGCGCATCTTCTGGCATAGGCGAGGTTAGTATTCTGTCTCTTTTTTGTTTACATTTTTGTTATTTTTATTCTTGTTTTCTGTACTATTCGCTTGATGTGTTTGGTTCGCTCACGAACTAGAAACGAACTAGGGATGAACAACGGTCCACGAATAGGCCCACGAACAACTTCTAGTTTATGAAAATTGGGAGATTAGAAACTAGTCAAGAAGTTCGTGAACAATCTAGTTCGTGGGTTGTTTGGTTCTCGTGAACTAACGGTTAGTTCGTGAACTTCTAGTTCACGGATGGTGCCAAATACACCCGTGCACGTGGTTGTGGAAGCTATAATATGTTGTAATGCTAATCTTTCATCACACCGTTTTTTATGTGGCAACTGGCAAGAATGACTATCAATCCCACTCCCACAACTAGGGTGTGATATGTTTTTGAAGGGGAAAAATGCACAATAGATAATATTCCTTTTCTTTTTATCCTTTTATTATTTCGAATCGAAGCTAGCTTGCTTGACCGTGAAATAACTCCGGTTTAAATGTGGTCTCTGTCCTTCTGGGTGACCGTGTCTCCTGCAGTGACAAGTGACAACTGACAACTGACAAGTGAGAACCAATACAAAAGCTTTGTTATTCTAAAAAAGTAAAAACAAAAGAAACTCCCAAAATTGTGGAGAAAAATAGGTTTTTTAATAAAATACCAAATGCTGCTTCGGTACCAACATAGTATTTTTTTTTTTTAATAAAGCACCGCCAAGTGGCCAACTTTCACAGTTTTTCACATTAATAACTTGAGTCTTGAGGTACAAAAGTAGAGAAATCAATGTCAAATTTATGACAAATGGACAAACTAGAGATGGTAAAGTCGAAGCGTAATCTGGCTCAACTGTATATTCTCAGAACGGACGGGACATGATAACACACCTCTGTCTCACTGACAGGTGGCGCTTCTTGTGTATTTAATGCCGTCAGTAAAAACATTAATGTTCATCATGGACTCCTTAAATTTTCTTAAATGAATTTCCGGGGTTTAAAACAAATGGGCCGGTTAGGCTCCGTCCATATTTCGTAAAGAACTTGATATGATAATTAAGGCTAAAAAAAATGTAAATTTGATACTACTTTAGTATCAACACTTAAGTGTCAGAAAAAGTCTCATAAATTTAAACCATATATTTCTTTTTTTTTGAAGAGTTAAACCATATATTTCTTTTTTTTTTTGAAGAGTTAAACCATATATTTCAAATTGTACATTTGCATGAAATAATATGTTTAATCATCTCCGTATATTAAATGATATGCGAACAAACATTGGGAAGATATACCGTTATATTTTGACGATCTCATCATAAAAATTGATTAGTTACATCTGTTTAATATGTTTAATCATCTCCGTATATTAAATGATATGCGAACAAACATTGGGAAGATATACCGTTATATTTTGACGATCTCATCATAAAAATTGATTAGTTACATCTGTTTAGAACTCCCCAATCAACTTGATACACGGAAACTTGATCATTTTTTTTATTCAGTATTTTTTTTATTTGTAACTGTAAAACTCGTGGAACACGCATAGATGATAAATACTTGTCAAGTACCTTTTGGGTTCTTAGTTCTTTTTTTTATATATATAATTATATATAAAAACACTTCTTATCTCAAAAGGGTGTTGCAGGCTTGTAGCCTTGTAGGGCACCCAACCTATCCAAGAATTCTAGAACCAGATTATTTAAAACCTTTTAGTCTCAATTCTATGTAAGACATGGAAACTCCTTTTTTTCATTATCAAAAAAAGATAATTTTTTTTTTTGGGTGCCTATAAACTCTGTTTTCTAAACTATTTAACACGCTTCAAGCCAAACTTGTGAAATTAATTGCAAAACAGAAAGTTTGCTTGTTCGAAAGAAGGCTGAAAAAACAATCTCTGACAAAATTTGCTAACTTATGCATGATCATCATCCTGGAATAAATTTTGAGAAAGTTTAATATACACCATAGTGCATAGGACTTTCTAAGCACCGTGAATTTTTTCAAGGGTATTTTTGTAAATTGACAAATCTAATTTAACCAATCTATTTTACATATTGAAATCTTATAGAAAATCAAATTTTTCAATTTTTTTTAAAACATGTCATTATTGGAAACAAACTATTATTTACAACATTAAAAAAATAGCAGGTTTGAAAAAAATAAATAGTAATAAAATTTCAAAAATAGTAAAATTTGGTTTGTTATAAGATTTTAATTCGTAGATTAAATTAGTTAAATTAAATTTGTACTAACCCTTAACAGGATTTTTGTTTGTCTTTTTTATAACAACGAGTAAAGATATCACTTCCAAAAGATAAAATTAGTTTTGTTTCTTATTTCATGTGGACTAGCTGCGATGTCTGGTCCATTTCTAGATACAACCCCCAAAGTGGTAAATTAGGATGCCACTTATCTATATAATATATAATATAATAAAATAAAGTTTGAAACTTTGAATACATTATGCAGATTTAAACCTCTTCTGATGTAATTCTGCATTCTATTGTAATTTAATTAGTTAAATAGTCAGATGCTGCAAATACATTAAAAAATCGTAACTTCGATTTTTAATGAATAATAGAATATGTATTGAGGCTTCTGAATTTTATAGCTCGAAAATATTTGATTTGTAATTATTGAAACTGTAGTCGAATGATCTCTTATGTATTATAATCTACTAATTGTACCACAAAACGATGTGTTAAATTAGTAGGTTACCGGTTTGAAACTCAGTCAGAAAATTCTTATGACTATTTAAAGTTTAAGATTTTGACCTCTTTTTATTTAATAAAAATCTTGATAAAATAACAATACAAAATAAAGAAAAAAAAGAAGGTTGCCTTATATTCCCAACTATATTTATGCAGTACATGAATTGAATGATCCGATTAACTGGTCTACCAACCAGTTTCCTTCCCCTTTTGGAAAAAGAAGTTGTTTTCAATAATTATATACCTGTTATAAAAGCCCAAGTGGAACAATAATTTCATGTTTAACTCAAATTATAAAACACTTTGACAAGCGTGCTAAAAAATAACAATAAATAACATTGCAGATATATTATCTTATTAGGTCAGTAATATCAATTTACAACAATTGCATCACATAACAGGCATTCACATTTCATGTAAAATTGTTCCTTTTTGGCTTACACAATTTTAAACAATATTCCGTTTACTAGAATAATACTCTGCCTCTTAATTTTGGAGAACGAAATACTTCGTGATTATACATAATTTTCTTAATTAAGTCTATTGTACTCTGTTGGGCCAGATATGACTGATAAACTCTGGCCCTATGCAATCAATGTTTTCTTTCAATCGGCATAATCACAGTAGGCTCCACAGTCCACACACTCCACCATCTAATCATGTATCAAGCAAAAGCACTAACTGAAAGTTGGTGCTGTCGTGTGGAAGCAAACTCAAATATGAGATGAGGAGCTAGTTAATTAAATGTATCATGTGCAGGCCAGCTAAATTTCCCGATTTACATTTCCGGACAATGCATGAATCGATTTTAGTATAGGATCGTGCATTTTTTTTTTTTTTTTTGAGGGTCCATGGGGGATCGTGCATTACAAACAAAAACCAAATTGTGTAAGTTTGCATTGTAAATGGCAGTGCAACATCTTTGGTAAAGCAAATTCGTCAGAGAATGTAGATATGTTGAGCCCAATACAGTATGTGGGTGGCAATTTAATTAGCGTGGTCTGGCATTAATTCCCTACAACCCACCCCATTTTTTTATAATTAATTAATAATAAATAATTTCAAGAAAACAAGAGTTATGCAGATACAACTAATTAAATGAAAGCTTGCAACATATAATGCGTAAACAAATATTGGAGTCGAACCAACAATGGTTTGGTGGTTTCCAAAAAATTCGCTATGTTACCGGAACAAAATTAACCTTACCATGTGGTAAAGATAGCAGCATAAGTTAATCAATTCCGTGACTCAATACAAATATGTTGATATGCCAAAATCAGCTTAATTAATTTGAGTTCAAATATTTTTGCATTAAGTATTTACTAATCTCCTTCATTGTTGAAGAAAAAGATCCCGTGACAAAAAGAATGTAATTCCAAAAGTAACAAAAGGCTCCGTTTGGATGCGTTGAGAATAAGGTAGGAAGAAAGAAGAAGGAAAGAAATTTATTGGGAAGAGGTAAATTTATTGGGAAGTGTGTAACTTTAGTGAAGAGTTTGGATGGTTAGAAATAAATTTATTAGTAAAAAGTGGTTATTCCTTATTCCTTATTCCGGAAAGAAGCCATCCAAACGGAGCCAAAGAAAAAATTATGCACCAAACTAATCTAGATAACTAGGAATATTTAAATATTTATGCATCGAAAATGAAATATTTCTTCCCAAGAAGTCCACATTATGTCTTTCAGTTGAGGAATTAATCAATGCAGCCGCTAGTTCATATTTGGAGGTCCCATGAGTTCAACGGCTGCCTTTATGACCCACAATTGTTTTTCTTTTAAAAAATGAGAACAAAAAGTAATATATTCAACATCATTAAATTATATACACATCGATTTATACCTGTCACCGTCAGTATAATTGTATGCATTAAAAAATTTAGGTTATAGAGCATGTCGCCTTAATTAGCAGAAGATAACCATATTCAAGCAACTGCCAGACCTGCCGAATCCTCATCTGCTCCCGCGCGGGACCATCCAACGCAGCCTACGAACCGTCCTATCTGATCTGAACGGTTCGGGCCTATCAATCTGGTTACATGCACGGGCTCCCTTTGCCATTGAGATTAAATCATACGGCTATGATTCCTGCGCTGCACGGTCCCGCGCGGGATTGGATTTCATTTTGGACCTGCCTATATATATAAGTATTTAAAAAGAATCATTTTGAAATTATTATGTCGTGGAATTTATTGTCGGTACACCGTACTACAGTTTTATATTGAGACGTTCAACTACAACATGCGTCAAAAACACGGCAACAAGCTAGTTGCAACTCCCAGTTTATAAGGCTCATTCAATTTGTGGTCACAGGATGGAAGTGGTCCTTACCACACAGTACATACATGTACTAATTATACCCGAATAGTTTATCAATTTGGGACCTTAATTTAGCTGTCAGGACCACACAGTATCTCTCATTAATTAATATTTCTAGTCTACTGGAATCTAACGAATAGATGAGTGCATGCCTGCCTTAATTTCAAGAACCAATGCATTAATTAATTAAGGCTTCTCTTTTGTTTCTGTAAAGAAAAAGGAAAAATATCTTCATCCTCCAAAAAAAATGAGAGAAATAACAAGATTGCACCGTAAAACTGTGTCATCTCTAGTTCTTTACTTCTCTACAGCAACCCTCATAAAGAGAAAAAGAAGAGAGAGAGAGGAAAAGATAGAAACGGGTAAAATTTGAAATTTAAGCCACCTCAATTTTGAATTGTTTGCATTTCGTGACAGAATTTTTTGTACAGAAAATTTTCTAACCCGTTGACGCTGGTTACGAACTTTAACTTTTCTTACTTTACAAAATAACTTATGTGAGGAAAAAAAGGTGAGTTAAATTATTATAAAGCAAGAAAGTTTCGTTCAGAAAGAAAATAAAATAAAAAAAAGATCATCTTCAAAATCTCAAAGCATCAAAGAGCATTGAAACATTGAATATCAGGTACATAGGGTAGGAATTACAAAACCTGGAAAAGATGGCTAATGGCTAGCTTATACTGCACATAATTATAAACGGAAAAAATTTAAAGTGCCTTACAGCTCAAATTTACATAATGTACGTAGAGCCGTAGATGGAATTATCATGCTTAAAAAGTTTTTTTAAGCTATCTGCACAATAAGCACATTACAAATAGACACTTATTTCTTAAATATAGACACATCAAATATTGGGACATTCGCTAAATTGTCTTCTTACAGAAATTGGCATATGAATATGCAAAAAGAGGTGCAAACTTGGTGTTAGTGGCTAGAAGAGAACAAGCTCTGAAAAATGTAGCAGCAATTGCACTGGATATAGGTGCACCGGATGTGCTTGTGGTACCAGCTGACATATCAGATCCAGAGGAGGCAAAACGAGTCATCGAGACAACCATATCTCACTTTGGCCAAGGTAAGCTAAGCAAAATGTTATATTCACTTCATCACTTCTGGCTGCTTCTGTGCAATTTGCCCTATGAATAATACCAGATAAAAAATAAAAGGAGAGAGAAAGGAACTGTAATGGAACCAACATAGAGTACCTAAAGCATCTGGTGGACATAATTTTTGTTCTTTAAGTTTCTTCTTTGGTTTTTTTGGTGCTTAATTGCACCATTAAGATGGCATCGAGGCCTAATTCAGGCATAATTGCGAATCGAGTTTAAATTAGGTAAGTTTGGTGCTACAGAGCATAATTCAATTGAGGTTTAGTTGACTTAATTGAGGTGTATTTCCAAAAACTTGAACTGGTATAGGATTATGCTAGTCATGTCTGCTACCACTCCTTGTCAGCCCAAAATTACAATTGATGTGTGTTAAAAAAAACAATTGTTAATGGAATTTTATGTGTAATTTTGTATGATTTCTCTGTAGTAAACCATCTGGTGTGCAATGCGGGGATCTGGTCAAACTGTCTTTTTGAAGAGATTACCAATATCACTGCATTCACCAAAGTCATGGTAAGAAGACTTTTTTTTTTAAGATTTCACCATCAATGTGTTATTTACTTCTTTACAAAGATGGAAACTGAGCACTATGCTTACAAAAAAAATCACATTAATAATTAATTAGAAATTCAATAATATTTTAATTTAGATTACAACCTAAAAACAGTGAACTCATTCCTTGGTTATTGCATTTGTTTCATGAAAACTTACTTCACAACTTTCCATTAGTGAAAATAAACAAGGATTAAAAAGTTTTATTTCAGGATGTGAACTTCTGGGGCGCAGTGTACCCGGCCTATTATGCACTACCATATTTGAAAGCCAGCCGTGGCAACATCATTGTCACCTCATCTGTTGCCGGTCAAGTACCAACTGCAAGAATGAGCTTCTATAATGTAAGAAAACGTACCACCAAAATCTTTTACTAGGTAGCATAAATGGTCCTCAAAACATTGTATAACACAGACTGTTTTGGTCCTTAAAAACTTTAAAGTGTACCATGCCAGTACTGTGCACGTGAATTTTAATAAGTTTCCACTAATGTTCTTTAGAAGTTTCAATGGAATTTTATGGATGCTTTTCCTAAGAAAATGGTCACTAAAATGGTCCATAATCTATTAAATGCCGGCAATTGCTATGATCTGTCTAGAACTTGACAATATCTCTAGAAGTAATAAATTAAAGAAAATTAACTTCGACAGAAATGTCATTCTACATTTGACTAATCTATAGCATATGTGGCATAGGCAAGCAAAGCGGCAGTTACCAGCTTCTACGATTCAGTAAGAGCAGAGTTTGGTAAAGATATAAAAATCACCATATTGACACCAGGATATGTTGAGTCAGAACTGACGAAAGGCAAAGCACTTCAGAAAGGCGGTGAAGTTAGCGTCAATGAGGAAGCTCGAGATGTAGGTTTACCAGTTCTTGTAATTTAATGAGTTACCGTATTTTGGTATTTCCAAACAAGCATTCTATAATGGAACACTAGCATGCCAATGAGTAGTATATTGAACCTATCTTCTTATGAATAATGATTATCACAAAATCAAGCCGGAAAAAATAAATCTATGCTGATTGATCTGTTGCAATGACAGGTACAAGTGGGACCAGTACCAGTAGGGCAGGCTGAAAAGCTGGCTGAGATAGCAGTAGACAGTGCATGTCGGGGAGAAAAGTATGTGACATGGCCATCATTTTACCGGCCTTTCGGCATAGTTGCATGTCTTGCCCCTGAAGTTGTAAACTATATTTCCCGTGTTATGTACGTCAATAACAATAGCAAGTGGATTTTGGAGGCAATTGGAGGGAAGAAGTACCTTTACCCAGCTTCGATAAGGGCTCCTAACATTAAGTTAGAAGAGGTGAAAGAGCACTCAATGAGTTAAGCTGGGATTGAGAATTCTTAGTTATATGGTAATCATGTTGTAATTCTTGTTATGGCTGCCGTACTTGTGAGCATTATTGTCAGTTTATTTAACAGCAAATGCATTAGAATATCATTATATATATATTTTCCGACCTGAATGTCACTTTTCCTATACTATTTACTGGCGTTTTGAGTTAGGCAAATGAAAAAATGTGGCAACATAAGATGAAACGAAATAAGCAAAGTGGTTCGTTAGCTTCCATTGGAATTCTGACAGGACTACAATCGCACTATTTCAGATACGCCTCATATAAAAGAACTTTCTTATATAATGCCTGTAGTACATTGGGTCCCAACGGGCCGAAGTTGATCATCTATTGCTCCATAGCCTACAACCAAAAGTGGTAAAATTAAATTAAATTATGCAAAACTACGTAAAAAGTTTGCCAGTACAATGAATTACCAACATCCTAAAAGTTTTATCACGCATCATAGAATATAAGCAACTCGAAATGCCCGCTGAAGAATTACAGGATGCAAGTATTAAACGATCTTGATCTTCATCTTTCAAGGCTAACACTGAGTTCAATAGAGTTGTTGACTGACATCAAATTAGTGGAAGCCATTGTAATAGTATCTTACCAAAACAGAAATGCGTAACATTTTTTTTTAACTCAAGCGAAGATGTGACGTTCTATAGTTGAGGAACAAAACTGGAATCATGTTACCATATAACAGCTCACCTTGAGTCTCTTGAGAAGAAGATTAGCATCACCTGAAGAACAACCTTGATTCATCTCGATGGCGATTGGCAAATCTGACGTCTCATTAATTTCTAGTAGCACCGTTCCCTGCATCGAAGAAATTTAACATAAATTAAGAGTTTAACAAAAATCATGCCTAAAAAATTATTAAGCACAGTCAGTGCCAGGTGCTTGCATCTTATTTAGAGCATTAGTTTCCAATCTATGTTATGAAAATGCCTTGCCTATGGGCTTCATCTTCAAAAAATAAAAAAATAAAAAAAAAACAATTGGAACTTGGAAGCTGGCACCAAAACATTTGTTTCACTGTATATGTAATCCAATATTATGCAGACAGTAATGATAAATGACCTCAAATTGGCGCAAGAAATCCTGGAAATTGCGCATAGTTTGTCTCATATCATCTTCCATTTTCGTGTCAGGCAACTTAAGAGCAGCTACCACCTCCTCTGGGGTATGACCAATTCTTTCCTGGATAACCTATAATTCCAGGAACACATTTAAGGGGCAAAAATGATACTGGAGCTAAGCGAGATTCTATTAGTTCTTGTTTAGTTGCAGATTATTTGGTTATAGTATGGTCCAATTGACAAGTTGCATTGGAACTGTTCCAGTCAGATACTAAAATCATGTGCCTTTGTGCAGGCTATGATAGGTACCGGATAGTACAGGATTGATACAGCAAGAAAGAGGCTTACATTGTGATCAATCTTGACCAGAGAAATGAGACTGCCATCATCAATATAAGCTTGAAGATCGAATTTGCCTTGGAACCCAAACTTTCCTTTCACACCTGTCAGGAAGCACTGAGTACCAGAAAAAACAGGTTAATTTCATTATTTAATTGTATTGCTTACTTTATTACATTTTTTGGGGGGTAGTTAGAGGATGAAGGCGAGGGAGTTTTTTGTTTACAAATAATTTCCTAGAAGGGTTAAACAAACCATGCGACCTCACCTTTATTCTTCCTCTGATAGAATGCTCAGTTTGACTCTCCTCTTTATCCCATTGGGCCTGCAAAGAGCTCATGTAAGTAGAAGGAGAATTCTTCATTTGTAACTTATCATTGCTAGCACCGTCACCAACCAAATCCATCATAGTATCATCGTCTTCATCAACATCGACCATGTCATTTCCTTGTGTTGTTGTACTTCTATCACTGAAGAGTGGTTCCAAACATTCCACCTGTTCTGAATCTCTCCTGTTGTTGACGGGAGGAGGATCTTCATCAACAACCATGTCATTTTCTTCTATGGTAATATTTCTGCCACTGATGCGTGGGGAGCCCCCACCACACAATGGTACCAGATAACTTCTCCTGTCAGTTGGAGAGTGTTCTTCATTTGTGCTAGTTATACTCTGACCAACGACATGTGGGTTCCCACCGCCCAAAAATTGTTCTGCGTGTCTTTCATGATTGGCAGAAGGTTCTTCATTCATAAATGAAGGTTCATGTGAATAATTAACAGCACTTATACCAATGACATGTGGACCCCCAATGTGCAGTTGTTGTGAATCTCTATGCTGGTTGACAGATGAAGATTCTTCATTTGAGTTATTAACCGCTTCCATTGTAATTTCTTGTGCTCTATCAGGGTCAGTATTT
The DNA here is from genome assembly GCA_028095005.1 of Rhynchospora pubera. Classification (NCBI taxonomy): domain Eukaryota; kingdom Viridiplantae; phylum Streptophyta; class Magnoliopsida; order Poales; family Cyperaceae; genus Rhynchospora; species Rhynchospora pubera. Next base: position 106,727,630 of record CM051462.1, on the reverse strand, counting down.
CTTACACCGAAAGTAAAACCAGATGCTGTAGCTGGAGAACGAGCTATCAAAAGTGGCATATTGAGGATCTGGTTAGTCATTTCATGTAGTACTTAAGTTAACACTATAAAAATATTGAACAGAATTTAGGCTTTATTTCATATATAATAGATAACTGCAGCAATTTATAGACTTTTTAGAGGAACATATGTACATCACAGAACTGTTAGTGCCTACCCATGTATTAGCTGCGACTTTGTTATATCAACTGGTACAAACAATATAAAAAATTACCAGTATTAGCCCTGACAATTTTACCAGTATAGGCATAAAATTGCAGTTATAACAGGGGTATGGCTGAAAAAAGTACAAGGATAAGATGCAAACAATACAAGCAAGAACTTAATATAGTATAAACTCCGCAACAGAATTCTTACCTGGTTGAGTTAGTTGAGCAGCATTAGCTCTCTGGGGTGCTGGATTAACAGTAAGATTACTCTGTGCATTAACATCTGTCATACCAGTACCAATGTCAGAAGACCAGGCAGCTAGAGAAGCCCGTCCAGACAAAGGTATTCCACCATGCTTTCTACAACAGAAGAAGTATTTGTAACCAATATCTATTAGAATTATAACTAGTATGATCCATAAGTTTGTAACCAATATTGCATCATATGTACCCCCATTGAATAATTAAGGTTAAGTTAAGCCGGAATTAAACCTAGTATAGACTCAATCAGTTTGTGAAGCTCAACACGAAGGCAAGATTAAGAAAAAGCAAAAAGGAAATAGAGATGAAGTCAGGATGTTGGCAATCTTATCTATATCACAAGATACATATTAAGCATGAGAGATGACATAGATGAAAGAAAGTATGCACCTTTCAAGACACAAAACAGACAGAAATGTTATACCTTTTACCACGAGGCGGTTTATTGACTTCAGAAACAAGTCTTTGACGAGCTTGATCTAAATCATCCACTATCCCTCCTAGGACACTCAAAATTTCTGGTACCAGCATCAGAAGCCCCCTTCTCACTTGCACATTTCTAACTACAACCTACAACTCATATTAAATAATATTTGAAGGAAACAGTAACTGATCAGTACTGGCTGATCAAATGTTGATTTCTTCATTTGTGGGAAGTGGGAACTATCAAATTGCATGTTTGAGGTTCCGTCGATGTCAATTTGCAGAGGTGGATAAGACTTAGGTTTGAGAAGCTAAATTTTTTTTTCTATTGCAACCTTGACATCCAAGTGGGCCCCACACTCGATTAACTGCACTAAAGTTAAGGTAATTAAGATTAATGAGGTGTAACTGGGGTCACATGAACATCAGAGAACTTTTATAATAGGTGAACAAATGCTTAGTTGGAATACATCTGCAATTGCAGCACCAGTACATGTACCTGTACCCTGGTAATTAATTAAAAAAAAATTACAGCATACCTTAAAGCCTGATGGAGCAAGAACTTCAAGCTCTTTGATAGGTCTATACTCAATGCCAAAGACGCGTTGGACTCCATCTGTCATAGATAGCTTAAGGCACCTTTTGGGACCCGCGGGAGAATTTTGATATCTCTCTTTAATTGGCGCCGAGATATTCACCATCTCATCAACCTATTTTAAGTTTGAAAATTAAATCTCTTTAATTGCAGTATTGGCTCTTTAAAATCCCATTTTTATCATGGAAGAAGGGATTTCCTTGAAAACCAAACATCCTTATTATAAAACTAAACATGCCCGGAGAGTTATGGAACTTCACGAAAAGAATACTTTGACAGTAGTATATAGCATACCACTTTTCAGTTTTCACAGATAGTATATAATTTCCTTGTAAGCATGTGCTAGAAAGTGCATGCTTCACATTTATCGAGCTGTGTATACCTCCCTCTGATAAATTTACAACAAGGTACATACTTGCATATCAAGGCCTTCAAAGGCATCCAGCCAAGTGTTTATGTTTGAAAGATTCATGTCAAAGAAAAAAAGACAAACTCTTGCATTGATAGGATGATATTTCCTTGTATGAAGCTAAAATTGTCAACTTAGAAAGCTAATAAGAAGGAATTTATCTAACCTGAAGCACAAAAGGTCCCTGGAGCTCAGTTTTGTGCATCATCCCGACATTCTCAGGCAACACACCGGCACCAATTTCATTCAAATCAGCAAAAAGGAACTGCTCAAAGATTTTCTTCGCCTTCGTCTCATCATCAAATCCATCATGCCCGTGCACTGTACTAGATATTCCGTCAGAACACACCTCGAGCCACTCGTGGCGAAGGCATAGACCCAACCGCCGCAGGAATTGATCAATCGGGGCAATTCTAGAGTCAGAATTTGCATTTTGCGCGTGGAAGGTGGAGGCGGCGAGAGGAGAGGAAATGGAAGGAGGAGAAGGGGTGGAGAGGTCGTCAGGGACTGTGACGAAGTCTTCCTGGTCTTCGTCGGAGATGACGAGAGGCGAAGAAGGGTTCGAATAAGCATTTATAGAAGGAATGGGAGGAGGGGAGGCGGCGGTGGTGTCGTCGTCTTGTTCGTCGTCGGAGATGACGACACAAAGCCTTCGCCTCCTCATTCGCGCTTTTTTGGTTCCAAAGGGTTTTCGCTTTCGCTGGGTATTTGGTTTTCCCTCCACCAGTGTTTTTTTATGTTATATATGAATTGCGTATCACAATGAACAGCAAAGCGTCTGTAGTCCAACGGTTAGGATAATTGCCTTCCAAGCAATAGACCCGGGTTCGACTCCCGGCAGACGCATTTTTTGTATTTTTTTATTAATTTATCAATTTGGATTGGAACTTATTTATAGATAATATACAACTTGTTAAAATTCACCGCAAAAATAGAAACGATATTCACATTCCACAATAAAGTTCGTTTTCTTTTTATTTATTTTTTTTGCCACATCAAATCAATCTTCCCTGTACCTCCATTCAACTTCTATTTGTACGGATGGAAAAGAATGGAACGAAATAAATTTTATTTAAAATCTTACACTGCATGTTAGTTTCTTCAGTTTGCGAATCGAAAAGAAGGGGGGAAAAAATGGAAGGGAATGCAGAGTGAGAAATAGAGAGATTTTGTGATGAATTATCTCTCCGACTATACAATCTGATTTTGGAGGATGAACTCTTCTGGTCAAATCTTCCATCGCCTAAGTCCTAACCCTCCTTTTGTTACTGAACGAGTTTATGGAGCATATACTAAGTCCTTGCTCCAAAACAGCCTCATAGGAAGGGAAGGGATGGAGGAAGGGTGCTCGGATTTTGTTTACCCCCGAAATCAGAGTGTACGAGTGATGTAAGCACTATATAAAAATCTTTTTGTAACTTCGCTAAATCTCATGAGCACTTGCATAACATTCTAAGCAAGCGTTCTGGAGCAAGAAAACAAAGAGCGCAAACACGATCAGATGAGTTCTCCATCACCTTCCTCTCCCTTGTCTCTGACTTTGTGTTCTGGAGCATAGACTAAGGCTCTGACTCGAAGCTCCCAGCAAAAACTAAAATGCAAACTAGAAATAAAATTCACATGCGACACTTTGATCAGAAAGCAGAGATGAAGCGAAAGATTATTTCACTCGGTACAGTTAAGAAAAAATTTATGCGAGGAAGATGATGAGAATCTATTATTGCTGGATGGAAAACTCTCAAGTCCTCTTTGCGTAACTTGAATAATCAAGTAATCACATGTACAACAAATTAACAAATTTGTAACTTCAATCATCTATCATAGCTCTTCAGTTGTAGACTGTAGAGTTTGGATCATTTTTATCTCATAGCAACATTATGAACCTTCATTTCTACAAATTGACAAACCTAATTCCTTGACCTTTTCCTCCACGGATCTGTTAGTAACACTACTAAACCACATTAATGGGAAACAGCCACGAAGCAAATTGAAGGAACTTTATAAATTTTATTAAGAACCCAATCTACTGTTTACTTGACTTTAAGCAATAAAGTTTGCAAACCAGCCACCTCAGACCCAAATAACATGGGTCGAAGAAAAACTCTATAGCAAAGAGCTCCGAAAGGGTCATGACAAAAAGCTAATCCCTATGCTACTCAAATAAACATTGCATTAACTAAGCAACAGGGAGCTCGCCACAGTCAGCGATGAAAACTTTCTTCTTGGGGCGGTCACCTCTGTCGGTCTCTTGGGACTCGATTAGCTTCACCACATCCATTCCTTCAATTACCTGGCCAAACACCACATGCCTCTGATCCAGCCATGGTGTCTAATACAAAAAAAAATTAAAAGAATAAACAATAAGCAGCAGTGTCAAAATATACAGATAGACAACCTTCTAAGAAAAAGAACAGTTTCATGAATGTCCATGAAAAAAATATAAAATAATGCACAACCTTGCAGTACATGCCGACTCAAAAGTATCTAGTGTACTCTTTCCAAATTTGGTTTACATAACCAAAGATTGTACATCCCTTGCTTGTGTAACAGCCTAGGAGGGCATAGTTTGATCTACTTTGAGTAATTTACAAGGGAGGCCAATAAATTTTAAATTATTGGTTTTAGAACTTAATCTTTATCCAATATGAATTGCTCTCGATAATAAATCAAAATAAGTATAGTTCGTGTAAAGGTTTTGCATTTCCAAAAGTTACATAAATCAAAATCATGTAATTTAAAGGAAAATGTAAGATTATCCACTTCATATTTAAAGTATATCAAAGCTCAAAATCTTAGATGGATAATATAATTTGTATTTATTACAGTCGTCGCCTTCATTCCCTAGAGCAATTACTTCACATTTCTAAGAGGGATGACGTTGTTTATACTTCATGACTGAAAGCAATAACAGTAAAGACCGAAACCAAAAAATTGCAAAATTTTACAACTCAGAAGTCCGTGGACTGTTGGCAAACCTGGCACACATAATACAGCACAGGTACATTTGCAGATATTGTCAGAGAAACAATAGATGGGATCGCAAAAGATGTCTGCGAATTTCAAACTTCCCAGTTTGAAAAAAAAAAAAAAGGGATTTGGGGATAAATTCTGACAGTTTCTTAGAAAAAAAATCTACCAAGTCCACTTCCCTTTAGATCTTGAATAATAACTAGCTTGTAGTTAGTATCATTCATTATTACAACTGGAGTGTAAATTAAGATACCATTGAAGAATTTAAAATTAAACATGGTAAAAGTGAATTTAATTGAGGCTTTAAATTTTACAATAACTACCAGTTCTAGCACCTTACTGCAAAATCAATCTCTAATCGCCCTTAATGTTTTTCTAGTGGTACCACACTACCAATAATGTTTAGTGAAAGTACCTTGACAGTGCAGATGAAGAATTGGCTCCCATTTGTATCTGGTCCCGCATTAGCCATGCTGACAACACCAGGTCCAGCATGTACCACTACAGAATTGAATTTAAAAAAAGGGGAAAAAATGAAAAAAAAAAAACTGCATTATAACCATCCTAATTATAGAATTATAGAAACTAATGTTTACTAGCAAGGCAACAGCTAATGCATACAGTTGAAATTTTCATCCTTAAAGGTGCGACCATATATGCTTTTTCCTCCAGTGCCCTGAAATCAACATACATTTCCAATTCAGTCAAAAGTTCACGAGGTGGTTTTGCAGGTACTTTGGTGCCATTATTGTACCAAACCTCTTTCCTATCTTTTAGGTTAACTGAGCTTTATGCAGTGATCTAGGATACCTGAAGACTTACGTATCAAAGCAAGATCAAATAATAGCAACAAAACAAAAAAAAAAACAAAGCTGCTAAAAGGCCCCTACCAAAACAGGACTGTACTAGACAATAATGTTCAAACTGCCACTTTTGATTCAGAGTGTAAGCAAACAGAAAATGTCAACAGATAATTAAATTTATTAAATTAAAAATTCATAACCACTCCCCCCCCTCCGGGCGAAAATAGAAACTAATATTCAACTAAAGGATATAATAATGTCATAACTTCAGAAGGCAACAATGTTGTCTTCTTTAATATTTTCTGTCTAAGTCAAGTACGAAAGGAAACATACATTTCCCTTGTCAAAATCCCCTCCTTGAATCATGAAATCTTTTATGACCCGATGAAAGAAGGATCCCTTGTAGCCGAACCCCTTCTCTCCTGATTTGAGAAAATACAATATAATAATAGTAAAAACAAACACACAATGTAGCACAAAAAAATAACAAAGAAACAGCTGTTAATTTTAAAATTCCCATGATTCTGGTATTTTTCATATGATCAGTATGAACTATGATGGATCTTTTATTTTATTTTAAATCTGTTATTGTGCTTTGCAAGTTAGAAGTGTGTCATTTTCAGAGTAAGATATCATTTGGATGAAGTTCAGTTAAGGTCCAATTGCATGTTTGAATTAAAGAAACAAACAGTACAATACAAAAAGGCATGACACCTGTGCAGAGGGCACGGAAATTCTCAGTAGTTTGGGGCACATCATCACCATACAAACCAATCACAATCCTTCCCACTGGGTTTGCTTCTGCAATTCCAAAACTTATGTCAAAGTACACCTTATTTGTTACCTTTGATTGCACTGGTGCTACCTGTTAAGCAGAAAGCTCCAAATCAGATTCAAGTAAACTTCAGATCAGTTCCAATTTGGTTCATATACAAGGCATTCCACTTTATCAGGTCATCTGGATTACACAAGGTATTCCAATAAAGATTGGTACCAATTAGATCATCAAAATTACACCCCACAAGAATAATCTATATAATAAATTATACCTAATATAACTAATCGTACTAAAATCAAGTAAAAATCAGGTTCAATTGGATAAGCACCAGGTCAAAATTTAACACAACACTTCGAATGGATTTAAACACCACAAATTTGAACAATTTTTGTCAAATAAGTTTGAATATAAGCCTGGGTCTAAATTGTCAACATCACTCATGGTACTTCTGCTACGTCCGTTTCTCAATGTAAATTATACCTAAAGAGTATCTGAACACATTTATACAATGTTCCAAAATATATCAAACATAAAAATCAGAGATCGAGAAGTGGGTGGGAACTGGAAAGCATCTGGGGTCAAGGCCCCGTTATAATTGTAAAAGTTCAGATATCAGCCGATATTGCAAATCAGTTGTAATAATCTTCAACGATGGCTTCCTTGTTGTTTATTTAGCATTTACGCTTACAAATTTTTGTTTCATACTTTCATTCGTTACCATTTCTTAGAATTGGAATTCAATTTTGGCATATTAGTGTGTTGTCAAGAAAATATATTAGGTGGATGATTAAATTTACTTCCAAGCAAAGTGCCAAATATTTTGGTCAAAATAGACAAAAGGGGAAAATATATATATAGGTCATTTGTTGCTCTCTGATTAACAACAATCTGTCGCTTTAATTAAATTGAAGGTATACAAAATTAGAAAGTAAAATAAAATTAATGATCATTTGGTTAAGAGAAATTTGATAGGATGTCATTGCATTTGTGGAAACTGCATTTTGTAGCCAAACTAGACACTTCTATCAAAATCTAAACTAAACGAAATGTGGCTCAATGCATATGCGCAAATATCTCGGTGATAATAATTGATAATTAAAAGTCTGACTGACAAGTTCAACTTTAGCATCTAACTGAAATACTCTGAAACATAAAGCAAAATATAAGACCCTCCCTTTAATGCAATGTGTGTTAATCATTTTTTTTCCTCAAGAATAGCCATAATTTAGCCAAGAGTCTCTACGAGAATCAATTTATGACCCAATTATAAACCCAAAACCCAAATTCTTACAGTTTTTCCAATACAAAAGAAATAGAAGCTAAAGAACCTCAGCATCAGCACGAGGAGAGACAGAGCAGTGGGCCCTACTGAACCTCCTCCTGACAGATGGAGAGGAGGAAACGCCGAGGAAAGGAGCAGACGAGGAAAGAACTGGAGAAGAAAGAGCTCTCCTCTGTTGAACGGAGGCCAGGCGAGCTTGTACAGTGAAGCTCGTCCGTCCGGTGCTAATAGCTGGTCGTACACTTGCCTGTTACGATGAAACAGAGAAATTGAGAAGGATGTCACAAAGAAAGAAAAGAGAGGTTAAGAGTAACAGGAGAGAGAAAGCGTGATTACGAGAGAGGAGAGAGAAGCCGCCATTGCTGAGCAAGAGCAATCGGAGAAGACGAGGTTTTGATAGAGTGGTGAAGAGTAGTGTGGAATGGATTTATTAGGGATAGAGAAGAGATAAAGTGAGGTAGGTAATGGTAATGGTAATGGTAATGGACTGATGGGGGCCTCCAGTTTCATACAAAATGAGAACGAAACCATTGGGCTATTGGCCTTGAGACGAAAGATGAAACGAGAAGCCCAAAATGGAACTGTATTTGGGCTTTTGGCAAAATGCGGTCCATATTTAGTGCAACTGTTTTGGAGTGAGGGGCTCAAAGTCTGAAGTCTCAACCGATTTAGAAGTAGAAATGTATATATCTTTGCAATGAAAATATAATTTTTTTTGGGGGGGATGTAAAATTCTTTTTTCAGCACTAGTTCATTATTTTTCAAAAGAAAAGAAAATTACAAATATCTTCACATAAAAAGTTATCCCAACGTCACTAGTAATATGTTGCGCATTATATTAATTTTGCATTCTTACTGTTAAACAATGGCAACATGCATTTGTTTTTTTTTTTTCCTAAAGCGAAGGAATCACTTAATAATTGTTTATATTGACAAATTTGACGATTTCCAAATAAAGTATAAATTTGAAATTCATCATTATATGCACAAGCTATAAAATTATGAAATCCGGTAAATGTTATTTTCATTAGTTGATTTGAATTTTTAACATTCTTATTTCAAATAGCTCTTGATGCATCGGAAAATGATGATAACATTTTTTTTTATTTTCAACCTTAATTGAATTGATTCAAGAGTACATTATTAAAATTGTCTACGTATTTGTCCTCTTTAGCAAATATTATTATAATATTTATGCGCTCAACGTTATTTTAATATTGTTTTGCATCCAAGATGAATGAAACACTCCAAGCTGTTCTTTTCGGTTGTTCCAACTTCCAACGGCATGAGTAGGCTTGAGTGTTTGACCAATCAACAATTCTACTATTTGGAAGTCAATAAAAGACTCAAACGCCAGGTTTTTCGCCGATAATTTTAGAACGTAATTATTTTATTTTTCTCATTAGATACTAATTGATAAGTATCATCTCAATATTGCTCATTCCATCATTCCGAGAAAAAAACTTTTCTATTTTTAGAATATGATTAATTAAGCTTCTAATTTTTCATCTCAACAGCGCCTCGTTAATTGTCTCATTAATACAATTAATCCAGGGCCTACACAATTCATGTTATGTCTAAAAAAATTATGTTACAGAAGTAGTCTGAATACTAAATTACTAATTGTTTTAGTTAATATAAGTAATTGTTTTATTTAATATATCTAATTGTTCTAGTTTCAGAACTTAATTTTTCTAGTTTCATAACATAATTGTTCTGAAAAACTTTTCTAATTTCAAAACATAATTGTTTTGGTTTCAGAACCTAATTATTTTAGTTTTAGAATATACTTGTTCTGGAAAACTTTTTCACCTAGACAAAAAGAAATTCTAGGAGAGAAGGGAAACACGGTAGATGGAGGAAGAGAAATAAGGGCATTATAGATAATTGATAAGGTCATCCTCTCATCCCAGGACTTTATGGGTGTGTTTGGATGAGCATGGAATAAGGAATAAGAATAAAAAATTTCGGTATGCGTGCTTATTTAAATTCCTTATTCTTATACCATGGTTTTGTTAGTATAGGAATAAGGGTCCAAATTCTTTATTCTTGTGTTGTTTGGATTGCACAAGAATAAGAATAAATGCGCATATCGAAATTTCTTATTCTTATTCCTTATTTCATGCTCATCCAAACACGCCCATCATTAGACTATTAATAAGGTAATGAGGACCTTGAGATGATGGAAATGATGAGAATGATAGAATCTGTAGGATGATGGTAAGCAATTCTGAATACTAATATGCTCAGAAGTTTAAGAGACTGAAGTGCATATATTCGTCATTATGGGTCTGTTTGGTAACACAAAGAATAGGGAATAGGAATAGAGAAAAGCTTATTTCTTATTCCTTATTCAAATACCAAGGTTTTGTTAAAATATGAATAAGGGCCGGAATAAGCCAAATTTCATATTCCTTAGTTATTTGGTTTGGACCGGAATAAGGAATAAGGGGCTTATTCCCAATGGAACCATGTTTGGATGCAACGGAATAAGCCGTGAATAGGGAATAGGAATAAGGAATTTCGATTTGCGTGCTTATCCTTATTCCTTATTATTATACCATAGTTTTGTTAGTATAGGAATAAGGGCCTAAATTCCTTATTCTTATATCGTTTGTTTTGCGCAAGAATAAGAATAAGCACGCAAACCGAAATTTCTTATTCTTAGAGAATAAGAAAGTAAATTTATTATAAACAATCTAAACTCTTCACAAAGTTACACACTTCTCAATATTTCTTTCCTTATTTCTCTTATTCTCACACCATCCAAACGGAGTCCTAGGAAACAGTTTTTTTTTTAAAAAAAAAATTATTTCTTATATGGTCTGTCGACTGTCGTGCTAATTAATCCCTTGAAATAAATTCTCGGAATAACATCCATATTGGAATAACAATTGACACATCGTCAGTTCCTCTTCAAAAAAAAAAAACATCATCGTCAGTTATTAACAGTTTTAATGACTACTACATACCTTACGTACCGGTGGGCCGGGGATCTTTTGAGATAAGGGATACCGAAAGCATGGTACACGATCGGACACAACAGTCAGAATCTACGTTGATCTCCCGTTCGCTTTCCCTCTAACCAACCTTATCCCTCAGTACCCATCCTCTCTATTTCCATTTCAACATGCCTTGCAAGTTCTAACTGGAGAGGATCTGAAGTTGCTATCCACCAGCACTGTATGGTACCATGAATGAGGGACCTAAGAATAGGAGACAATTTAGCCTTATCCAACTCCGGATCATTTGCAAATTGCAATTAATTCGTCTGTCTTATTACATCATGTGTGATTTGTGAATGGATGGATGGTCCATTGAGAACATACACTAAGGCATATGCTCCATGACTAAGATTCTACATATCTGGTTCGACTGAGACCGCTCGACAAGGAATTTGGTTCCTTAATCCTCACTACTAGAGGTGTCAAACGCAATACATGCGTGTCATGTTCACACCATGTGTTTTGAAAATCCTGCCATGCTGGCACAAATCATCTAACGGTGTGTCACATGTTATACTGAATCATTCTAAGTTTTACGAATAATTAAGGTGTTCCAAATGTTTTGTTGCATATTTTGATGTACATCTATGTTTTTAGTCATAATTTGTTATAAAAATGTAAAAATAATTTGATAAATAAAAGGATAAATTAAGATGGCTAACTAGCGATTTTTGTTTCTCATTGTTATTAATTATTTACTCCACGCGCCATGGCATAAGAACGTGGGAAGTCTTAAAAATTTTCATTCGATGGATCAGGTAGTTAGAAAATGTTTCAATTAGAATAAATAAGAATTATGATTTTTTTTTTTTGGATTCTGAATCTGTTCTTATGCAAAAACAAATTAAACCTTGTAAGAGATCTCATTACTTTTGTGAACATTTTAGAAAACTTTGACTTTTCTACTTTTACTTTTTTTTTCTTTAAGACTTTCAATGCAGATCATTCAATTTAATATCAGTGTAAGGTTGGCTCAAATTGTCTATTTCAGCATGTGTGATCATTCAGTGTTTTGCCATCCACGCCATCCACTTTTTTCCTTTCTTTTTCTTGTGCTCTTTCTCCACTATTTTTTAAGTCTTTCTTTTTTTTTTCTCTCTGCTTCTTCCTCCCTGTTCGCTTCTCTCATCAGTCCCCTCACCTCCGCTTCTCTTTTCCTTCATATATAAACTGGACATATACGACAAACAAATTGAATAGATGTAACAAACAAAGTGAGATCATATAAAAAAAATAAACATATAAATAAACTAAGTCAACAGATATATTTATTAGATAGTTTTTAAATATTTGTACACTTAGTAGATATTAGATACTCTCTAATTATAACTAAGTGAATAGTTATTTCTATTAAATACTTTCTTAATAATATTATCTGAGTAAATATTATATAGTCCTTTGTTATGACAAACTGAATACTTATAGCTATTAAACAATTTCTTAGTATCACTAATGTCAAGGGAAAAACGAGAGAGAAAAATGGAAAGAAAAAAGAGATCAAAAACAAAAATAGAAAAAAAAAAGAGGTAGAAGAGAGAGGGAGTAGGAACGCTATTAATGAGAGAATTGTTTAAGATCATCTTTAAGATTCTATCATCTCCATCATCTCTGGACTTCTATTAATGAGGACACTAGTTAATTAATGAGAATTCCAGGAGATGATGGGGATAATAGAATCCAGGGGATAACGCATTTTCTATTTTTGACAAGGATCATCCACGCGTTATTCCTTCTACTTCGCTCCTCCTTAATATGTAACTTCAACAATTACATATCAACTTCAACTATCACATATTAAGGATCATTAATTATCCAACACCTCTATTAACTGTTGAAGTTAATATATATAACTATTGAAGTTAATATATATAATTGTTTTATTTATATATATTAAATGTTAATATATATAACTGTTGAGGTTAATATCGTAACTTTTGAAGTTAATATTTATAAATTTATAATTATTGAAGTTAATATCATAACTGTTGAAGTTAATATATATAACTGTTGAAGTTAATAACGTAACTGTTGAAGTTAATATTTATAACTGTCGAAGTTAATATCGCAACTATTCTAGTTATATATATTAACTGTTGAAGTTAATATACAAGGCTCTGTTTGGATCGTATGAGAATAAGAGTAGGATTAGTTATTCAGGATTAAAAATGTTAGTCTTAAATTCTTAAGAATAAGCTTAATCTCAGAATAAAGATTTTTGTTTGGATGATGTAGGAATAACAATGAGCTTTATCAATAAATAACAATAAGCAAAATTTTAATCTCACTTCTTATTCTAACATCTAGTTAGATTAACTAATCTTACTCTGATTCAAAATAAGCCCTTAATCCTAGACTGTTTGGATTGTCTCTTAATCCAGATTAGCTATTTAGTCCATAATAGCTCTTATTCATGACTATCCAAACAGTGCCTAATTGTTGAAGTTAATGTCGCTCCCCTTTGTGTTGCTCCCTCCGTCCCCTCATCCAAAAATCCTGAACAAAAATCCTGATAAAACGGCGATAAAACGGAAAAAATGGAGTTTTTTAAAAGCTTGTTATTTATTGATTTTTTTATTATTATTTTTTAAGCTACAAGTCAGTCAAGTTTTTGTACTTTTCAGGGTCGTATATGGAATTATGGATTGATTGGATTGACAAATTCGGCTTGAATTTAAGGTCAATCGAGTCTGCATCGCTTCCACCAAACGAAATTCACTAAGTTGGATTATGCAAAGGTTAATCAATTTAAAAATTATAGCCCATCAATGACGTTACAGGAGAGTTCGAGTCAGGACCAGTTTACGGATCGTTCTCTAATCAAGCTGTTATCTATTTGAACCACTGTATATTTCAGATTATTAAATTGGGGTATCTTGGGATTTTTGTATTTAGCAATGTTTTAAATACATCTAATAATATTTTAGATGGTAGCAAATCAGAAGAAACTGACATCGAATCGGATAAATTCGGAGGCCGATTTAGTCCTTTTTTTTTCGAACTAGCCCGACCAGCTACTGATAACCAGAACAAAAAAAAAAAAATTTGGTAGACAATTAAATTCAGTAGTGTTTCTTTGAGTGTCTTTCGTTCTTACCACTAGACCAGGAAGCCTTTTTTGTTTGGTTATATAACATGACATCTTTCAGTTTTTAAAATCAGTTAAATCTTGACATTCAAAGCACTGGTCTTCAAAATCAGGAGTGGTCCATTCAAGCTACTAGATTTCTATAAATTTAGATTATTAAAAAATAACTTAGATTTTGCCTACCATGACTAGAGACTAGCTAGAGAGATCCCTTACAAACAAGATCAACTTTTTTCACATTTACTGCCAACTTGTCATTTTTGTGTTAACTTTTTTTTTTCCACAGTTTAGAAAGTAAGAATCTTAATAGAATATTTTCCCTATATATTATTCGCACTAAAAATGAACAATTAAAAGCTAGTCTTTTTCCCTTCTCTTGGAAAATAACATCACGTCCTCTAAAAGTATACCACTGAAATAAGTAATGTGCAAATTATATCATTATTGCTTATAAAATTCAAAGCCGCCTATTCTCTCCTTTCATAAATTCTATTCATGTGTAACATCGAATGATTCAAATTGACCATTTCACAAGTTGAGTTGAGGTATCAAAATAGATATTTTAATGATACTTTTGAGTGTTAAGAAAGCAACAACAGAAGTTCGACATCCATTGTTATGGAGATATTTTTAATTTAACAAGAGGGATGGCATGGCTAAATCTAATAATTTGCAAGTGGTTGGATAAACCACAAGTCCATAACTGATAGGTATATACACTTGCGAGTATATTTGCCTATTTGGCATGCGCGCAGCGTGCTATTTGAGTGGGAATGTTCCTTTAATGATGGCGACCTTATTGTAATATAAGATTTTTCACAGAGAATCTAACGACCATCGCCAAATTTCACCCAGTAAAAGAAAAAAAGAAAAAAAAAAGATAGCCAATGGAAAAACAGAAATAAGTCCCGTTAAAATCACTACGTGCATATTCTGAACGATATTTATTCCATACGAAGATTCAATTCAAGATTAAAAAAAAAGGATAAATTGATTTTGTAGAAAAGTCTCCGAGGCTCCTAGCACATGGAGCATTTATTGAGGCAATAAACTCTTTGGTTTCCGAGTGAGTACAAGTAATATTGTATTTGGCGAAAAAAATAAAATTATGAAATTTCAGTTATTAAACTGGGGAAAAAAAATAAAAGAATGATGTTATGAACGTGAAAGATCAGTACATATGGTTAGTGATTATGTCGTTATTCTACAGATAACCAGTTCAATTCCCATTGGGAGCGAAAGAGTGGAGTATGCCTCTATTTCATAGAATGAATTATGCCTCTATAAATAAATAATTTTATTTTTAAAAAAAAATTACTCATTTAAATATATTTAATTAACTCGCATGTTGCCGTTTCATGATCAAAGTATCTTAAAATGCATGATTAGGGGTTACCCCTATCTCAAATAGTGATCTCTTAAAATGCATGATTAGGGGTTACCCCTATCTCAAATAGTGATCTCGTCATTTTTCAAAATAAGTAAAGAACTCATCTCTACCATCAAATAACACCTCTAAATCCTTTCGGTACTAGACCCATACCCTACCACAGGGGCGGAGCTAGAAATTTATAATTGAAGGGGAAAAATTTTAAGGGAGATCGAATAATTAAATAGAAATTTATTTATGAAGAAGAATATTTCTTTCCTACATCAGTAATTCATGATTAATTAGGAGGACAAATGATATAAAATTTCTATAAAATAAAGAAAATATGCATACAATTTTATTTTTTTTGGAGCACAAGGGGGTCAATTGCCCCATGCAGGGACCCGTATCCTCTGGATGCTTGAATACAACCATCCAGTGGACGTCTTTCAATCCGAGCCGTCTGATTTAATCTAAACGGTTAGATTTTTTCGGGCCTATCAATCTTAGTATCATGCACGGGGCATCTATGGCCATTGAGATTTAATCAAACGGCTGAGATCGAAACCATCAACTGGATGGCCAGCCCCTATAGGCTCTGCCCCTGCCCTACCGCATCAGCGAGTGGCTCTTCCACTAAACCAATGAGACGCGACAAAAACTGACTAAGATTAGATTTCTCTCTCCCACGATGCCATAAAGGTCTGCCCTGAGAGTTGCGATGGACAGAAACGTTAACAGATCTATACTCGATACCATGCGAGCCTGTTAAGGAGAGAGGAGAAAGAGACTTCGTCGATCTACTAGGTTTAACCTAGATCTATTCGACTGCTTGTATTGGATGGGAGGATATAATGGTTATATATTTTTTATTTAACTGTTAAATATACGGGCCTGATAAGGACCATCCGCTAGATTCCTCATCCCCATCATCCCCACAGATAACGCATTTTCAACGTTTCGTATCGCCGCGTAACTTGTTCTGTTTCGTTTTTCGTTTTCACTCTGCGTTTTCACTTTGCGTAACGTTCCGTATGTGATGTTCACGCTCTAATCATCAAGTATACAATACGCTCACCAGATTAGATCTGATCTGTTCTGACTGTTGATGTTAACATATTTAAATGTTGAAGTTAATACCGTAACTGTTGAAGTTAATATATATGCCAACTTCAACAATTTAAATATGCCCACTTCAAATATTACCTTCAACATTTAAATATGCCAAGTTCAACAATTATATATATTAACTTCAACAGTTATATATATTAAATTCAACAGTTACATATATAACATATTATACAACAGTTACATATACAACTTCAACAGCTACATATATAACTTCAACAGTTACACATATAACTTCAACAGTTATATATATTAACTTCAACAGTAACGATATTAACCTCAACAGTTATATATATTAACATTTAATATATATAAATAGACCAATTGTTGAAGTTGAAGTTGGCATATTTAAATGTTGAAATTAATACATATGACAACTCCAATAATTTAAATATGCCCACTTCAAATATTACCTTCAACATTTAAATATGCCAACTTCAACAATTACGACATTAGCTTCAACATTTATGAATATTAATTTCAACGGGTTATGAAGTGTGTGAGAGGGGCAGGGGGGATCGTACGCGGGAGGGGTGGGGCGGGGGGAGTAGCATACGTATAGAAACATGTTTTCTGGATTTCCGAAAGTGAAAGAGAGAATTCAAACACGTTTTCTAAAAATGGAAAAAAATAAACGCGTTTCCTAAAAGATGGTGGGGATGATAGAAATAGTGGGATGATACTAATCAATTCCGTTAAATATATTATTTAAAAGGACAAAGTGATAATTAAAGAAGAAATTTGAATTTCAGGTTGGTAAAACACAGAAGATGTTAGTTTTGGATGATATTTCTCAATTTCCTCATTTTTAGATGGCACGGAAAAAAATCTTCTCTTTATTAAATTATATTTTCCATATTGATAATTTGATTTTAGTTTTCATTGACGTATAAATATATTTTAAAATTTTTATTTATCCACATATTGCGTTGGGACGTCTTCTGGTTGTAATAAAAAGAGTGGATATAAAATTTGGGTTATTAACAGTAGTATTTATTTTCTCTCATACGATTAATAAGATTTACTTGGGAGGGGTATTTTAACGAGATTTATCAGAGCAAGAAAATTTTTTTTATCTCAATTTTTTGTACATAATTTCATTTGCAAAAATAAAATTGAATGGCCCTAATTATCTGTCTAATTTAGAAAAGTTGTCAAATGATCCCTAATATATCTCCCTAATCATCGTTGCATGGAATTATGGAATATCGACTACTAAGTACTAACTACTAAAGCAACAAATCAAAAGGCCGAGCTGGATCAACCAACTCCGCACAACTTATAGAAAATGTTCTGCGGTTCTATTGCTATACTCAATTTTATAAATTATTATTATTTTTACTTTAAAGGCCCGTACGCAAAAAAAAAAATTGTTTCAGTAATATGAACTTGAGATAACTTTTTTAAGAATATCCTATGCACATGCGCGAGATAAAATTAATCTTCATCCTAATCAATTATTTGAGTTTCTATATAGATCAACGACAATATAAAATGCTTAACGAAAGATTTGTTCAATCCACCATAGCAATACGCGTGTAGTTTACATTTATATTAGGAATAATTAGATTTATGCCATTACAAAAAACTGTCAATTTGAAAAATGACATTGTTAAATTGCTAATTAGATTTATCCCACTAAAAATTTGTTTAAATTAGATTTCCCTTATTTCTTTCTAAAAATTTAATAATTTCTAAAAATAGCATCATTCAAATCTGTCATTTTTTCTAAATTCCTAAATCACCCTAATGAAGTTATTCATCTTCCTCTTCCGTCCTATATTTAGTCTCTAATGGTGGGGGCAAAAACATGGAATATTGAATACAGTTATTAACAATTATTGCATACCTCACGTCTTTGAACAACAAAAACAATCAAAATCATAACCATCATAATGTATCAAAAAAAAAAAAATACTACAAGCTGCCTAATGCCTACATCTCTCGACTCTCTTCGTTCTTAATCTATAATTCAATAAAGTTAAAGAGTGAAACATATAAAATTAAAAAAATTTCACGTCACGTCCAGGTAAAAAGAATTATACAATTAATTTTGCAATCTCTTTGACACAAAATGATAAAGAAGAGATGACACAGATTTTAACGTGGTATCGCCTAAAGCGCACTCCACGATTACTCAACACATCCGATTTATTTATTCATCAAAGAGAGGAGTTTACAACACACACACACGTTTTCCATGTCTCAATACATGTGCAGCCTATTTGGTTTTAACAGAGAGAGAAGAAATAATAAGGAAGTAAAATAAAATAGAAAGGAAAATGAATAGAAGGAAACAATCTCAGCTAATGAAAGCACACGATCCCTTCTAGGAATAGCAAATCTTTCCATACTCCCCCTCAAGTTGGAGGATTGTGAATCCCCAACTTGCAAAGTAAATAATGAAACTGATGTTTACCCAAAGCTTTGGTAAAAATGTCTGCCAATTGCTCATTTGTTCGGACATGTGATGTAGCAACTTCTCCATCTTGAATCAAATTTCGCACAAAATGACAATCCACCTCGATATGTTTTGTACGCTCATGAAAAACAGGATTACTCGCTATGTGAAGTGCAGCTTGACTGTCACAAAACAATTGCATTGGTTGTGAATGTGAAACTCCAAGAGATTTGAGTAAAGATTTCAACCAAATTAACTCACAAGAAGAGGCAGCCATGGACCGATACTCTGCTTCTGCTGAGGAGCGAGAGATTGTATGCTGCTTTTTGGTTTTCCAAGAGATAGGAGAATTACCCAACATCACAAAATAACCAGTCAAAGATCGTCTTGTCAATGGACAACTCGCCCAATCTGAATCACAATAACCAGACAATAAAAGATCACTTTTACTACTAAGTACAATTCCTTGACCCGGATTGCCTTTTAAATACCGCACAACGCGAAGAGCTGCATCATAATGAGGTTGAAGAGGAGCTTGCATGAACTGAGCCAGAATATGCACAGAGTAACATAACTCTGGACGTGTGATGGTTAGGTAAATCAGTCTTCCAACAAGTCGCCGATAACGTTCTGGATTGACCATAGGCTCTCCGATTGCTGTGGAAAGTTTGTGATTTTGTTCCATGGGAAATGCTACCGGTTTGGAACCAAGGAGACCACATTCAGACAAAATATCCAAGGTGTATTTGCGCTGACACAACAAAAGGCCCTTGGGTCCCCGTGCTATTTCAATGCCAAGGAAATATTTCAATCCTCCAAGATCTTTCATATGAAAAGTATCATGCAAATACTCCTTGAATTTGCTAATAGCGGCATAATCATTCCCTGCGATGACCAAATCATCAACATATACAAGAATAGCGAGGAATACATCTTCCTTATTAAATGTGAATAATGAATAATCAGCGTATGATTGAATGAAACCATATGTTCGAAGAGCTCCTGTCAATTTTGAGAACCACATTCGAGGTGCTTGGCGCAGACCATAGAGCGATTTTTTAAGTCTACACACCTTGTCTGGGTGAGAAGAAGCAAAACCAGGCGGTAGATGCATGTAAACCTCTTCATTCAGATCACCATGCAGAAATGCATTATGTACATCCATTTGATGCAACTCCCATCCTTTCGCTACTGCCACAGCTAGAAGAGTTCTAACGGTGGTCATCTTGGCAACTGGAGCAAATGTTTCATTGAAATCAATTCCTTCAACTTGTCGATTTCCCATCACAACGAGCCGTGCCTTGTATCTTTCAATACTTCCATCTGAATTGTACTTGATGCGATACACCCACTTGCATCCGATTGCCTTCTTCTTTGGTGGCAAATCCTCAATTGTCCATGTCTCATTTCGCTCAAGTGCATCAATTTCTGCATGCATCGCATCTCTCCAGTGCTTGTAATTCATCGCTTCTCCAAAATACCGAGGTTCTTTTCCTACTGTGACTGCAGCCAAAAACTTTCTATGTGCAGCAGAAAAATTATTACAATTCACATAATGAGCTATTGGATAGAGACTACCTGAGGAGTCAACTGTAGTGGAGTGAGATTTAGATGGATGACAAGATGTTGTGTAACATATGTAATCTTGAAGATGAGCTGGTGGCTTGCGATATCGTTGACTACGATCATTCTGATCTGATGCACCTGCATTCTGTTCGGGTGCACTCTGTCCAGATGCAACTGCACTCTGTTCGGATGCCCTTTGACCCGATGCACCTGCACTCTGTCCGGGTGCACTCTGATCCGATGCACCCGCACTCTGACCCGATGCACCTGCAAGTTCTGCACTTTGACCCGATGCACCTGCAAGTTCTGCACTTTGTCCTGATGCACCTGCACTCTGTCCGGGCGCACTCTGACCCGATGCACCTGCACTCTGTCCGGGCGCACTCTGACCCGATGCACCTGCACTCTGTCCGGATCCACTTTGTCCCGATGCACCTGCACTCTGTCCGGGTGCACTCTGACCCGATGCACCTGCACTCTGATCTGATGCATCATAATTCTGTAACTCTATAGCAAATGCCTCATCATCATATGAATGCATTGTGACATGGCTTGAATCATAGATGGCTTTATCTACTCCCATTTGAGCAAATGGAAAGACATTTTCACAAAAAATCACATCGCGAGAGACAACAAACTCGTTGGTCTCCAAATCATACACACGCCATCCCTTTTGTCCAAAAGGATATCCTACAAAAACACACTTTCTACTTCTACTTTCAAATTTATCTGAGGTTCTAGATTTGATATAGCACAAGCAACCAAACACACGAATTGCTCCATATAAAGGTGGTTTATCAAATAATACTTCATAAGGTGTTTTATTTTTTAACAATGGAGTTGGAGTTCTATTAATGATAAATGCAGCAGTTAGCACACACTCTCCCCAAAATTCAATAGGCAAATGAGATTGAAACTTCAATGCTCTCGCCACATTAAGAATATGACGGTGTTTTCTTTCCACTCTCCCATTTTGTTGAGGTGTGGCTACACATGAGGTTTGATGTAGGATTCCATATTCTAAATAAAAGTTCTTCATTGGTCCAGATTTGAATTCCAAACTATTGTCACTTCTAATGCATTTAACAGATTTATTAAATTGTGTCTGGACCATTTTGCAAAAAGATCTAAGTAAACCACCAGTTTCGCTTTTCTCAGCCATTAAATAGACCCATACAGCACGGGAAAAATCATCAACAATGGTCAAGAAGTAATGAGCACCACAATGTGAAGCCACACGGTATGCACCCCAAATGTCGCAATGTATTAATTCAAAAGGTTCACTTGTTTTATTCAAACTGATAGGGAATACTTCTCTCGTTTGCTTGGCTCGTACACAAATTTCACAAACATCTTCAGAAATATTAGTGTTACCAGTTAAGAGTGAAGTTACTTGTTTTGAAGGGTGTCCCATTCTTTGATGCCACAACTCATAGGGTTCTTTTCCATGCATGTGAAAAACTTTTGCCGATGCCACTTGATGAAAGTAATAGATCCCATCTCTTTGCTCACCCACACCAATCAACATCCTAGTATTGTGATCCTGTATGACACAAATCTCATCAGTAAATGTAACAAAGCATCTGCTGGTTTTAATCAGTTGGTTTACCGAAATGAGATTGCAATCCAAACTGGGCACGTATAAGACTCTTTGAAGAACTAGTCCTTCATTCAACACCACACTACCTTCATGTTTAGCCACTATTTGCTCTCCGTTTGGAAGACTAACAATTGTGGGTTTTATATCACAAATATCATCAATACAACCATAATTTCCTGTCATATGGTGAGATGCTCCACTATCAATTATCCATCTCAAATTTTGCATCCTATCATGCAACTTCTTACTGGATGCACCTGCATCTGAGACACTAGAGTTGGCTAGAATAGCCTTGGTTTGTTGGACTCGTGCACACGAAAAACCTGGTGTAGAGTTTTGAGGCTCTTTCTTGCTGTTGTCCATGCCACTGGATGCACTAGGATGCACCTGCACTGGATGCGCCCGCACTTTGCTGTCGACGCAACTAGATGCACCTGGATGCACCCGCACGGGATGCGCCCGCACTTTGCTGTCAGCGCCGCCGCTTGCCATGGATCCCGATCTACACTCCGTCTAGGGTTTTGTTTCGTCTTCCTCCTGCAGCCGCCTAAACCTGGCTCTGATACCATGACACAAAATGATAAAGAAGAGATGACACAGATTTTAACGTGGTATCGCCTAAAGCGCACTCCACGATTACTCAACACACCCGATTTATTTATTCATCAAAGAGAGGAGTTTACAACACAGCGTGCTTAGTATCAATTCATTCTTTTTCCATCATTTAAATATGTAGAGATACGAGAAAATTTCAGAGAATCAAGCGAGGTCCTAACCTAGGACAGAGGCAATGAAAAGGAAAGAATATTTGTTATTTCGAAGGGTATATCAATTAGTCGATGGCATAAAAATAATTTGTCATTTAGTGATGACATATTTCTAATTTTACTTTTTTTGGTGGCAAAAATCTAATTAACCCTTTATATTATTATTATTATTGTTATTATTATTATTATTATTATTATTATTAGAGTGGTGATTAGGTACTTCTTATCCGTAATTACTTGTTATGGACAAAATTTAGATCATTTTATTATTATTAATATAATTAAAAATTGATTAGATCCCTACAAATTAGTAAATTACCTAACACATTGAAATTTCTGTAGGACCAAAGAGATTTAATAATTTTCCCAATTTCTTTTCCCTTTTTTGATGACTAATACATCCTTTTGTAGTTCTGATGGTTAGATCTGATGCGCTACACGGGTACCCCGCGGCACCAGATCTGAATTGATGAATTAAGACCAGAGCATTGCTATCATGTGACTCTTTTTTTTTTCCTTTTTTTGTTATAGTTTTGTCGAGTGTTGATGACAAATTATTTTCTTCCTTTTTGGATATGTTTGGATATAAGAAGAAGGAAAAAGAAGAAGAAGGAAGAAGGAAAAAAAAAATTATAAACAATCCAAATTCTTCACAAAGTTACACACTTCCCAATAATTCTTCCCACTTTTTCCCTTTTTCCCTTCTTTCCACACCTATCCAAACGGAGAATTTGTTTCTGTAGGTTTTCGTAATTTTTTTTGTAAATTCCTAACAATCGAAATTTTACGTGACAATAAATGAATAATGGCCACGTCCTTCTTAGTTTGAATTGTTTATTATAATAAATTTAGGAATAGGAAGTGTGTAATTTTGTGAAGAGTTTGGATTGTTTATAATAAATTTAGAAGTAAGAAGAAGTTATTCCCTTATTTCCTCACTCATCCAAACACGCCAGTAAAATGAGTATATTAACAGGGAAGTCAGAATTTCGATTTGAGGTGACGAAATTCGAAAGTTTAAATAGAAAAAAATATGACAAAAAAATAATATTTCTTTACTATATAGTAGTAATTTTTTTAAACGTGAATCGTATCAGAATACAATAAAAAAATCTTTTTTAAAATAATGAGCTAAAATTTTATATTAAGCAACATTTTATTTGTGTTTTTTTTTCTCTTCTAACTTTGATTTTTTTTTTTTTTTTTTGGAATTGCTTCTATGTTTGCTTTGAGAGAAAAATAATAATAACTAAACACGTTCGGACAAATAATAGACTCCACTAGATTGTGTTTGGACCTTTTTACTAGTTATATATAAATTAAATTTAAGATATAATTCAAGAATCCATACTATATACTTAAAATCTTTTTTTTTTGTTTGGGGGGGGGGGGGTGGAGCCCCTTTGCCCTACTGCCTCCACCCCTGTATATGAATCAAAAATATATATTTACTTAAATTATATACAACCTTGTAGACGTTTGGTTTCTATATGAATCAAAAAACATAAATTTCTCATGTGTTGCGATTTGAGTAATTAAAACTAATAATAAATGCTTTAAAAAATCACATATGAGACGGATCTGGTAGCCAAGACTAATTTCATGCAATAATCAAATAAGCAATAAGTTTAGCATTTAACCTCCTCATGATTAGTAGCATGAGGGCTCGATCATTGCATGAGAATCAATAGTGTGCTTTTCACTCTCTTCCATCTTGTTCCAAGTCTCATAAAAAAGACCTCTACGAGTAATCCACCAAGGATGAAGATAGATGTCGATCTTTATCTCTATTAGGAGTTACTTGTTGACGTCCAACCTCATACTATCTTCAAAACTTATTATTTAACACCTATTTAACCATTAGAGAATGCGAAAAAAAATTTCATTGCTCAACACATGAGCTAGAGCGAAGTTGGAAGGTGAATTGATCATGAAAGAAGAAAATTTGAAAAAAAAAAAAGATGCTAGGGTTTTCCAATTTTGAGAGCTCTATTTTGGACTACCAAAGGCTTACTTTTAATTTTATAAGCCTTACACATGTCCAAAAATTATCTTTAAACCAATGTGCCAAGATCATATCAAGTTAAGGGTTAATTGATATTTCAAACAAAGCATATGGGAAGCATATATAAATATCCAATAATAATCCTTTCATATATGGGACCACTTGGGACCTTTCTTATGTTTTTATTTATTTCAATGGACTCTCCAATTGAAGAAATAACAACCCACAAAATATAGATACTAATTTTCTATTATTTTAGATTTTTATTAATTATTTCAATTGGATTTGTATTGCTCTTCTAATTTCATAACTCTTCCGATCATAAATTAATTAATTCTAGAATAATTTAAATACATTAATTATATTAATAATTAGTAGCATGAGAGCTTGACAATAGTGTTCTTTACTCTCTTCCATCTTGCTCCAAATCTCATAAAAAAACCTCTACGAGTAATCCACCGAGGATGAAGATAGATGTCGACTTTTCTCTCTATTATGAGATATTTTTTTAGATTACATTGACATCGGCTGTTGACAGAAAAAAAAGAGAAAAAAAAAAGAAAAAAGAAAAAAGAAAAAAAATAAAGAAACCAGCGCAACAACAAAAACACATCAACAACTTCTCAGTAACATTCTAACCTCATCCATTATCTAACAAACTAGATCCTCCACCGATCTATCTGAGTTCCTGAAAATACGATTGTTTCGCTCCACCCAAATGAAGTACAAAGCAGATGCTAGTAGAGTTGAATGAAAAAAAGCTCAGAGTGCTTCCTTTAAAGAAAAGAAGGATTGTTTCCCTGATGGAGAAGGAGAAAGTTATCAGGAGATTCTTGATGACGTTCAACCTCATACTAGCTTCAAAACTTATTATTTAGCACCTATTTAACCATTAGAGAATGTGAAAAAAAGTTTCATTACTCAACACATGAGCTAGAGCGAAGATGAAAGGTGAATCGACCATGGAAGAAGAAATTTTGGAAGAAGAGGCTAGGGTTTTCTAATCTTGAGAGCTCTATTTTGGGCTACCAAAAGCTTACTTTTATAAGCTTTACACATGCCCAAAAATTTCTCTTTAAACCAATGGCCAAGATCATATCAAGTTATGGTTTAATTGGCATTTGAAACAAAGCATATGGGAAGCATATAAGAATATCCAATAATAATCATTTCATATATGGGACCACTTGGTACCTTTCTTATGTTCTTATTTATTCCAATGGACTCTCCAATTGAATAAATAACAACCCACAAAATATAGATACAAATTTTCTATTATTTTGGATTTTTATTGTTTTATTTGAATTTGTATTGCTGTTCTAATTTCATAACTCTTCCTATTATAAATTAATTCACTCAAGAATAATTAAATACACTAATTATATTAATAATTATTCATCATGTTTAATGAGCACAACATAATTTTACATGTCAAATACACTTAAATTATTATATCTTGAGGTAGTCATTTTCATTGACAATTTGTTTGTACATATATTTTAATATCATATAATGATTGATATAAATATACTTTCTATAATTATTCAATCACTATATTCATATCATATATGACATACTAAAATTATATACTCTCATTCAAACTTTATCGATGTACTCACTTATGATCTGTGTCATGTTGGCAACAAAATTAAATCAGCAAGCTTAATTTCATAAATCGCAAGTGGTGTATAGTAACACACTGTGACTTCCCAATTGATACAGACAAAATACTATACAGTTGTAGAACTTTAATCCTGTATAAGAAATATAGAAATTTCTCATTGTCTAATTCTTATGTCACATGATATTATTGTGCAATCCAAAATAGAAGTGTATCATTCTTTACACATATTTTGATTTAGAGTCAATTGTATAAAGTTGCTAGTAAACAATCTAACTCCACCAAAAGACCTAATAGATATCATTACTCATTAGGTCTAACCTGAAAAAAAATTACAAAAGTTTTGTAAAAAAAAGAAATAGTCAGCAAAGCAGCATACGACAAAAAAGAACTTCAAATTAAATACATTCTGGTTTTACTTCATTACTCGGGTACACTCTTTGGAATATCCGTATCAATACCAAATAAAAACTATTATATCTTTGGTCAGGAGAATCCAAGCGAAAATTTTGTTACTTTTAGGCTTGTGGGTGCCAATTTAGGCTTGGCGACTACTTGGCACATGCTCAATTTGAGGAACAAACTGGAATTGTTAAACATTTTATATACTTTTTGAAAAGAACAGAACATAAAGAATGAATCTGCAATTGAGTCTCACTAATCACTACTAACCCGTAAATTTGGAAAAACTAGTCATTCCCAAATCTGAATCAGCGCAAAAGTTATTGGGGACTAAAAAGATAAAGTATCATGCTTAAAGTTGTATTGAAAGACAATTAGGATTACATATTTATAAAGAGATTCATGAAAAATGGAAGAACAACTAGCCCATAATTAAAAGGGATATCCATTTAGTACTCACAAAATATAAGCAAATTAGATTTAAGCCTGTAAAAAGTTTCACTTCTTTAAATATTATCATCGGGGGCGTTTGGATGGGTTGGGAATTGGGGGAATAGCCAATTCTAGGCATAAATTTATTGGGAAGTGTGTAACTTTGTGAAGAGTTTGGATTGTTTATAATAAATTAAATTCCGGAATTTACTATTCTTGCAAATTCCGGGTTCATCCAAACGGCCCCATCATGATTTTTCTTGAATTTGAATTTCATAGTCAAATACACAATAGCAGTCAGAATATTACTATTTAAAAAAAATAAATAGCACGATTTTATTACTGTTGCTAGTCCAAAAACGTTGTATTATGTTTCACTCTAAGGGGCCGTTTGGATCCCCACGGAATTTTGGGGAATTTCATCTTACTACCATAAATTTATTATAAACAATTCAAACTCTTCATAAAATTACACACTTCCCAATAAATATATTCCTAGGAATTGCAACTTCTCCAAATTCCCCAAATTCCTAAACGATCCAAATTCCCAATAAATATATTCTTTATTTTCTGACTCGGTCGTTAAATAGTAGTGATAGAATTTAATACCACACTTGGTCATTTCAATTTTCCGCAAAACTCGAGGGGTCTCTCTTGCAGAACTAGAAAGGCAGTACCTTTTCTAAATAACGAATAATAGAGGGGCTCTTCGAGAAATGAAGGGACACTGACTAGTCAAAATTGAACCAATGAGAAACTGACGCGTCAACTACGAGGCCACAATAATAATGCGCCGCTCGAAGCTCTTTAACGGCTCAAATGAGATGAGGAGATCCCATACAAATCAGAACAAAAAAATAAAGGAAAGAATCTGAAAAATGTAATAGTCGGATATCAAAAAGATATAAATGCCTTAAATCCTCTTTATTCTATATCTCCCTTTCACATTTTCCGAAAATATATAAAGAGAGTTTGTACCCACTTCGACTTGCTATCCTCTCCTCCACACTTCCAATTCCGAAGAAATTCCAATTTGGGTCCCAAATCGTGGAAATATTTGAAGAACAAGTCGTCGATTTTGAAGAAGAAGAGTTCAATGGAGATGGATAATGATGATGAATATTCAAAACTCTTCAGGAGAATGAATCCACCTAGGTAATTTTCGAATTATTTGTGATTTTTCGAGATGTTACTGGAAGATTTATGTGGGTCTTTTTTTTTATGGTTTTCTTTGATAATTTCAGCTAAATCGAAAATTATTGGTATATCTAGTTTATTCTTAAGCTGTCCCTACTATAATCTTATTTAATTTGTTCTCTTCTTTCAATATTATTTCTTAGGTTGGGAGAATCCTTATTGTTTTAACTAGACGATAATCTTTAAAAAAATTGGGAAATATTTGGACCATTTTTTTTAATTACTCCCTAAATATTTTATCTTTTCTAGTTTTTATTTTGGAACTGAGATGTCATAAACTAATAGTAATATGAGAAAAATGTTTTATTTTTATCTTATTTTTTTTTCATTCAATAGAGCCTGCTAGAAGCCTAGAACAACGAAAACTTTTCTTTTCTTTGTTTCCTGTTCGAATTATATTGCAAAACTTTTCTTGGATTTTTTTTGGCTAAGGAAACTAGAGCAAAGTTTGTTTTTGCTGGTTTTATGATATCATTTGTCTACAAACTATATGTTTATTTTGTGATATTGTATTAACTATGACCATAATTCCTTCCCAGTACTTGTTCCCTTTTATTTGCATACTTTGTTCCAAAAATTTTTTTCGTCCTCTAGAATTATCTCTTTCTGCATTTATAAGATTCTTGTTACCTTAAGTATGGAAGGCTTTTTCTTAACCAAAATATTCCCTTGATTTTTTTTTTTTACTTCCTTATGTCCTTACATATAATATTCTCTTATTGCTGCAGAGTAGTGATTGACAATGAAGCTTGCGAGAATGCAACAGTAATTCGGGTAAAATCTATAAAAACATCTCAAAATCCATCTTAAGAAAGCTATCCCAAAATTTATTGTGATGTAAATATTCTTTATTTAGGTGGATAGTGTAAATAGACATGGTACTCTACTTGAGGTAGTTCAAGTAATTGCGGATTTAAATCTCGTTATAAAGAAGGCATATATATCTTCTGATGGAAGTTGGTTCATGGACGGTATGTGATTTATATTTGGATAAATGGAAAGATTACTTAATTCAATTGAATTTTTACCTTTGTATATGCTTGTATGCAGTGTTCAATGTGACTGATTGTGCTGGGAACAAAGTTACAGACAAGAAGATAACCTCCTATATTCAAACGGTAATTTTTCAAAAATTCATAAAACTCTTTTATAAATATAACTACATGGGTTCCGATTATATAACAAAAAAAAAAAACATATTAAGTTATATTTACTCAGTCATAAATCAGATTGTATCTGGTATCTTTGAAATTCCCATTCAATCCCTAACTCTTATATTGTTTTTCTGTGTCTAATTTTTGTATAGACACTTGAATCAGAAGAGTGCTTCTACCCTACAATTCGTAATTCAATTGGTATTGTACCAACAACTGAACACACCTCTATTGAGCTCACTGGTACGGACCGCCCAGGCATCATGTCTGATGTATGTGCAGTTCTAGCCAACCTCAAATGCAATGTTACCAGTGCAGAGTTGTGGACCCACAATACACGTGTTGCAGCAGTGGTGCATATCACTGATGGGCCCACTGGAAAACCAATAAGGGATGAGAACCGTATATTGGAGATCAAGAAGCTCCTTTGCAATGTCCTTACTAATGGTGGTACGAACAATGTCAGGTCAGCTCATACTGATGTTTCGATTGTGATGACCCATAGAGAGAGACGGTTGCATCAAATGATGTATGGTGATAGAGATTTTGATTGTGGAGAGAGTAGAGAGGAGGGTTGTGGACCCAACGTGACTGTATCAGATTGTGCTGAAAGGGGTTATACAGTGGTGATTCTTAGGTCCAAAGATCGTGTGAAGCTTCTTTTTGATACGGTTTGCACGCTGACAGATATGGAATATGTGGTTTACCATGGGATGGTCAGCACTGAAAATGACGAGGCCTACCAGGTAAATGAGGGGCATTTTTGTAATATTATGCGTGATGTACATACAAATTCTAGTATTTGAACTATAGTTGGTCATACTTATAAGCAAAATGGGACAGTAAGACAAATTTTCTTAGATGGCAAATGCTCGATGGGACATTTTCCTTTGGCTTCTAAAAACTTGGACATATATTTGCATCGTTGAGGCATTCAAAAGATTCTCATGTGGTCTGGGAAATGCATTTGATTATTTTATGAGGATTTTTTTTAAACCTTTTTAATTCATAATTTTTAATTTCTAATTTTTTATTTTTTGACTTGTAGGAGTACTACATAAGGCATGTTGATGGAAACCCCATAAATTCAGAGGCCGAGAGAGAACGCCTAATTCAATGCCTTGAGGCAGCTATTGAGCGGCGAACATCTGAGGTACTATTATAGTATTAAACTGGCCGCTATCACTATGTACCAGTGTGCTAATTTTTGTGGTACCAATAAGTGCTTTTACACTCTTTTGGACCAGCATAAATTTGGGAAAAAGAACCAATTCATTCTTTGTTGACAGGTTTAGTTAAACCAAAAAAACTAGTATGGGTTAAACTTACCTAATGAAACAATTTATGTACACCTGCAAAACATAACAAGCATTACTACATTCAAAGCCATCCATTCTGTAGCGAGATATGCCTTGACTAAACATCTCATTTTAATTGTTGGATTTTGAATTTTAGGGATTAGAACTTGAGTTACGAACTGAAGATAGAGTTGGGCTTCTGTCTGACATAACAAGGATATTTCGAGAGAATGGGTTGACCATCAAGCGGGCAAAAGTTTCGACCGATGGAGGTGCGGTGGTAGATACCTTCTACCTCTCTGAAGCTTCTGGAAACCCAGTTGAGGCCAAAATAATTGAAATGATTCAAACACAAATCGGACAACAAGTATTACAAGTGAAGCACAACCCATTTGTGAAAAATAGTGATAAGTCTTCCGATGAGCAGGGTGCTGGGTTCTTCTTTTTGGGGAATTTTTTCAAGCACTATCCTTTTCCAGGCTTTCAACTGATTAGGTCGTGCTCATGAGAAAAAAAGAATAGGAATACATGAAATTCTATTGCTATGCCCAGCAGTTTGCAGAAATGCTGGATTTGCAAACCAATGCTCTCTAAATAAGTACCATCTATGGAAATGCAAAGGAAATATGATCAGTAACAATTAAGACACCACAATCTTTCTTGTAAAATGTAAATAGTTCGTGTACATAAGCAGGTCATAGTTGTTGCTTCAAAAACAGGTCATATATAGTTGTCATAGTTGTTGCTTCAAAAACAGGTCTTAGTTGAACAGGTTGTAGGTTAGGACCCTCCTAATAGGGAGGAAAAAAATGCAATTGATCCAAGGAATGTTCTTGTATATACTTAAAAGCGTATGTAGATTTATTTTAAGGAACATGAAGGAATATGATTAATGTGTAAATACATCTCCTGCTACATTGTATGTACATTGTCTCATTATATGCAATCGTTTTATTTATTTATTTTTTACTCCAAAGATATTGTCTGCAGTGTTCATTCGATCTCATCGTGATGACGAGATTATAATTTTAAAAGAATCACAATTAGGCTTTGCATTACTAACATAGTTATTAAAGATATGAATATATGTATATAAGCAATGTTTTGAAAACCGAACTGGCCATTGAACTTGATGGTTTTTACGGGGTGGGCCGGTGTACTAGTTTAACCATGGTTGAACCAGATTTTTTTCCTGTTAAACCAAAAACGGACAGGCCTCCGGTTCGTGGTTGAACCGGTCGGTCCAGTCCGGTTTTCAAAACATTGTATGTATACTAGCAGCAGTGCCCGCTCAATGTGCGGGCAATTTTTATTTGATATATTTAAAAAAAATTAAAGACTTTTAGTATATATTATTCTTATGTAAATTTTTTTGTTCTTAAAGAATTTCGCTACACATGATCGGATGTGTAACTTGTTGAACTATTTTTTATTTTCAAAAAAATAAATGTGATGAGAAACAACTACTTAAAAAAGCAAGGTAGTAAAAAATGCAAAAGGAAGGAAAGACAGTTGTGGTTTTTGGTGCTTGCTACTGTAATGGTAACTCTATTATATTCTCCGTTTATAGAAGAGAAATAGATCCTGTCTCACTCATTGACAAGTCATTGTATCATGTATCAAATTGGAATTACATATATTTTACTAACTAACATTGCTTATGGCAGTGATATTAAGATCATATCAAATCATACAATATATATAAATAATTTACAAAGTGCTTGTGTTTATAAATTATATTGAGACTGGATCTTCCTATTCTTAGACTTCACCTCTTACTTCTTGACAACCAACTGAAACCTTGAAGAGGCCTTCTTACTGTTTTAACATAGGAATCACGTTTGTCAAGAAATAACAAATGACAAGACAACAATCAGATTATCAAGAAATCATATATGAGATGCAATAATTGAATGCAGTCTGCACATGCCAACCTGATTCTCCTCTTCACTAATTGAGCTAATTATGTGTATAAGAACAATTTTCAACCAGCAAGTGACACTTTTCAAGATATGTCATATAATGATAGAACTCATATTAAGGTTTAAACTTCGCTCTATACCAAAGATTTAAACTTTTTGTCTAGTTATTGAATCCAGACCATTGATCTGATCAGATCATTCAAAATCTATGGTCCATATTGCAAACTATTAATAGTTTAATAGACCTTTGAACTCAAAATTGGATAGACCTCTGGGCACCCAATGTGTGGACAAAATTTTAACAAGCGAAAGAATTATAAAAATAATATAAAGATATTCAAATGATAAAGATATATTAAAAATATGATAAAATGAATAACCCAAAAGTTGAAGTTGCTAATTGTGTTTATTTTCTATCAGACTTAGCTTTCTCATTGTCCATTGAAATCATTATTAGAGTTATTTTCTAATATGTACGCATTTTAGATTCATGTCCGTGGGAGTCATAAAATTCCTTATTATCAAATGAGTGTACATATATTAATATAGTGACATCAATATCCTTTTAATTGTTCTTACTATAAAATGTGAAAGTGCGCAACTTCATTCCTGGCATGCGGAGATGCACACTTGATTTTAATTGGCAAAATGTCTAAATTGGCGTATAAGACCTATATGCCTATCTTTCTAATTTTGTCACATTTATTATGATAGGCAACATAAAAGGAAGAGAATAATCCCTTTTGTAAAATAGAATGAAACCAGCCTTTTTATTATCCATGCTAAATATTTCGCTTATTGCGCTATGAGTACTTGAATTCAAAATTATCCTTTCCTTGTTTGAATAAAAAATAAAAACTGAGAGGTAAAAAAAATCACATGTTGCCTCATTTTTCACTGGTATCACAAGTTGCGGTTAGCTAAAAAAAATTACATGTTGCCTCATTTTTCACTGGTATTCCTTATATCTGAAGCGAACCAACGTAAGACATTAATCAGTTAATGTCAAAGTTTATATCAAATGACTCAAACAGTAACTCAGGTCCACACACAAAAAATAAAATTTTTTTATATTATCTCAAGGCCTCATAAACAATGTTATTTACATATTACAAGAATGGATAATTGTTATTATAGAAAAGTAATTTAAAAAAATTAATTAAATGAAATCCGTAGCAAGAAGGCCATTATGTTGCACACAAAAATAGTGTTGTAACAAAAATGCAGGGTCTCTAGATAGAAAAATAAACCTGCAAAGAAAAACAAAACCAAAATTTATTGTTGTAAGAATGGCCAGTTCCGACAAAATTTAGAAACATGATTTAGAGAAATTTCTTATTAATTATGTAAAAAGAGGAAACTCATATGCTTTAGTTGACAACAAAGGCAATTATGAGAAATAAACAGAGGGATATTAGAAATATCAAAAGGATAAACAATGAAATAAAATGTAAAATTAAATATTGAGTAATTAATGTTATTATATTTAACAAAAGTATAACACAACTCAATTTCTCTGGCTTCAAATGATATCTTCCTCTCAAATCTTTTTGTTATTCTCAAATATTTTTATTACTTTATTCTTTGAGCAGTAACAGAAATGATCACCTTTTCAGGAAATCTAGCTGTAATCAAAGAAAAAAAATCTATAATTTAATAGAGAAATTATGTTAGATGCTTAGAAGTCAGCATTCATCCATCAGCATCAGAATGAAGCAATTTGCAACAGTCAGAGGAATAAGAGGAACTAAAGCTCATCTACCGTGACCCATATTCAACCCTGTTATAACCACTTTATTTGAAATATTTGATTGTAGCTTCAGATATATATTTTCCCTAATTTGCAATTAACACAAATTTTTACACATTCACATTTAGCACCTAAACAAGAGAATTTAATCACGGTGATTATACAGTACCTTAAGCATGCGTGTGTCCATTATAGAGCCCATATCAAACCAGGCCACCAGGGTATTAAAGAGTTACATGATAATAAGAGGCAAGCTGTCCATTCCCCCTAAATTCTCAAGTTAGCACGTATATCCATGAAAAGAGGCAAGTATTGTGCATTTATGCTGTACAATAGATTGTAATATCTCACAAAATGCTGCAAAATATGAAATGACAATCCCTGGTACTGATACATCCTTACTGTTTACATCTGGACTAATCATGCAACAGAATGGACACGGTATTCTGGAAAAATTATGTGAATTGAAATTATATGTATAACACAAGTGCTATACATATAATAAGATATTTATGGTATTGTACACGTATCTATGTGTAAGTAATTTATCATGCAAATTTATTACTTGGCGCAAGCACACAGTGGACTGCAAAGAGCTAGCATCTCTTATCTTTTTCCTGTATTGTAAACCTCAAAGAAAAATATGATTCACATTATAAAATATAGATTATTCAATTGCAGAAAAAAAATGCATATCATTTGGTACCTGAGCTCATGTGTTCCTCGATTTGGACCTCTTTATTGTGGACACAGAGATTATTCAATATCTCCTTCAAAATTACTGCACCAATTAAAAATGACACTATTATTAAAACCAAGATTCTAAGTAAGAAAACTGGTTCATATTTTGATACTCTGGCATCAAATGATTGGTACCATAAAGCTGATCAGTTTCTTGCACAAGTTGTTTAAGGGCTCAGTTAGGTCGTCTCTCAAAGAGTTTAAAGATGATACCTTCTACCTCAGGCCTGTCACGACATGCCCTCTTCATCTCAGTTCCTTTTTTATGGTGTCACCTTCTTCTGCTTATCCTGCACAAACAAATAATTTAAATACCAAATTTACTAAAATAAGAAAAAGGAGAAAGACAATAAAGTCGAGAAGGAACATAACCTTTAATATTTACTTTTGTGCCAGAAGACACCAAGCCGACCATCCCAAGCATTACCCATAAATGCATCATTTTCATTATCTAATACCTGCAAAGCAAAAAGAATATTATTTTTCTGCTTTTGTTTCCAACTTTATACTATTCTGACCAAGTACCTGAGAGATTTTTACGAAAAGGACCTTCAGTTTTATTTTTTAATCAAATTTTATTAGAAAACAACGAAGACTCAGTCAATCAATTGAAGAACTATAAACTCATAAATGTTGTCAAACCTAAAACCAATAAAATCAAAATAAATAGTGTTATAGTTGAGTTCAAATCAGAATACAATTATATTTCAACTAAACTTGCAACATAGCCAACTAAAAACCATGCTCTACTAATTCCACTCTGTCACCACAAAGTTACAGGTACGGTGTCTATAAGAAGGCAAAAACATATGATGCACAAAAGAATTTAGACAAAAAGGATTTCTTACTCGACATATTTAAGTTCTACCAAGCTCCTGTTACCCAACAATGAAAATCTCAACCCTTTATGTTCAACCTCATGCCTCTTCTGTTCTTTTTGCACTTTCCTCTCCATTTATTTTACCATTTTGTATTTTTCTTTTCTTATTTTCTTCGCCATTGATATCCGTCTTTATGTCTGGCTGTCTGCCTTTCATTTCTTGCTCTCTTTTATTGCTCGAGCTCACATCACTGAACTGATTAAAGTACAACAATAATAATAAATATAACATATGAACAAAAATTTCTGCAGAAACATGTATGCTTTTAAATGGAACCAAAATATGCTTTACTATGAGAATAATAATATTGAAGTTTGCAACTCACCTTTGCTTTTGGAGAATTGTATTTCTCATTCGGCATAGGACCACCATCTAATCCAAGGCAACAGAACACCTCTACTGGTGATCTGGATTGTTTGACTGCAGCAGAATCGATATAATCCTGAAAATTTATAAAAAAAAAGAAATAAAATGTCAGCAATGGCAGTTTTTGGTCAATAAACAGGCATTGGGATGCTCAAGTGCATAACTGCAGGCAATTTAATTAATGGAAGTAGCAAGTTTTTCTTTCCAATTAATGAAACATTAGTAGGTTGTTGCCTATCACTTAAAAAAAAAAGAAAAGAAACAAAAAAGGGAGAATAACCATAGAGGAGAACCCAGTCTCAGATTTCACTACCATAAACACCATTGGCGAGTTTTCGCCATGGTAACACTTCAATAGACCCTAAAATCTACTGATTGCAAAAGAAATTAATGAATAGTTTCAATGGAAGCGATGCTCCAATGGGCTTATATAGCCATGGAACCCTAGGAAAATTATCAAAGGTCTAAAATTATATAAGAAATGGAATGGACAGCTCAGATTGCAGCCGCGGACAATTATTCATATGGGGAAAATAAAACATTAAACAAGTTACTTTTTATGAGGCAACAATGTTTCAGTTACAAAATACAAATTAATATTACATGTTAAGAATTAAATTTAATGGAGAGAATTTCCTAATAAATTTGGACTCCAATCTGAAATAAAAACCTCGATTATCTTCTCTCCTTATCTCAGCTGGGCAGGACACCAAGAAGCAGCAATTATCTTCCTTAAAGGTGCAAAGCAAACATCAACAAATAATAATCAAACTTTGTAATAAAATTGTGGGATTTGCAGACTTGAGAAGAAGTAGAAAGCAAATAAATAAATAAAAGAACAAAGCATAAATTAGTTATTTTCAATCGACCTTGGTGATCGCAAGCTCATATCGATGACCACCTAGGCAGTGTCGGCTAAGTCTTTCTCCCTCAGCTTGCAATCGTCGATGTTGAAATAAAAAAGACACGGTGAGAGAATGGATGAGGCATAAGTTAGTTCGATGTTGAAATATAAGCAGATCAAACCCTAGATCTGAGAAGGGAGCGGCGCAAGTAAACCCTAGAGAAGCAGTACAAACCCTGAATAAGTAGGGAATAGCGAAGAACAAAGGAAAGAGATTCAATTTTTGCAAATCCGGAATAGCGAAAAACAAAGGAAAGAAATCCAATGCTTGTGATTTGTCCAATTTGGAAGGAAATCGCGGTTGAGACTGAGAGGAAGGGAGGAGCAGAAATAGATGAATGAAAATACGGATGAGAATGGTTACCTTTTCAGAGGGGAAGAGGAGGGTCACGCAGGACAAAGAAAAAAAAACGCAGAAGAAGGAATCGAACTATCGCGCGCCAGCGAACGAACCAACGCGGTTTACCAACGCACCGCCTAGACAGTTCCTGTTAAAAGGTCGACCTTTTAGTATGATATTTGAATCTAAACCGTGGAACATTGTAGATTAACAAAATCAATGATCCATATTTGATATTAGAGGGGTGTAATTCCCTTTTATCTCGAAGTTTATGCATGTTCTACTGATGCTTTATAAGTAGTGGAGATAAGTTCATTTTACAAGATTTAGATCTCAGGGACACTCAAAGATGAGAAATTCAATCCTAACGTTTCTTCTATGCATTTTGTTTATCTTTAAAAGAAGTTGATGAAACATTACATCTGACCTATACAACTATACAAGGCTCCATTTAGCACAAAAAAAAAAAAGGAAAGACTTACAGCATTAAGAAAACAAAAAAGGAAAAATAAAAACATTTATTTATCTTCTTAAACTATATTTTGATCGCGAGCCTTTAGTTTTAGTGTTGAAATTTTTTTTTTGGGGGTAATAACTCAAATTCCAGATTATGCTAAACTCTTGTTATCTATGAAAACGCTGTAATAATATGTTGACCTTGTTGTTAATTTGATATTTACAAAAAAAAAATTAACTTTTTCCCTTTTTTGCGAATTATCAGGGAAAAAGAAAACAAACTGTGGAACAGACGAGCGGAATATGAGGAACCGTGATGTAAGGACTTGAAAAAGAATGGCTTTTCTACCAAAATAAAGTAAGAAAAACAAATTTGGTTTGACACAAGAAATTTTGCAAAATCAAATTATAACTTCCAGATTCATATGGTGCCACGCGCAATTAAACTGACAGTCTGATTTTTGTTTTAATTAACATCCGTAAAAAAACTGAGATTTTAATAAAAACAAATCCATAAGTCCATAACTGACCCCTGAGCCCTGAGGCATGTAGACAAACAGAGCGTTCACAAACTTTCCACGTCATAGTAAAAAGGTAAACCACGTCTCGTCATTCTTATTATTATTTTTGTATATATATGGGTGCGTTTGGATAGGTGTGGGAAGAAGGGAAGAAGTATTGGAAAGTGTGTAATTTTGTGAAGAGTTTGAATTGTTTATAATTTTTTTTCTTCTTTCTTCCTTCTTCCACATTCTTCTTCTCTCATCCAAACGCCCCCTATGGGACCGTTTGGATGGTATGGGAATAAAGAAGGAATAAGGATTTTAGGAAGAAAACATTGGGAAGTGTGTAACTTTTTGGAAAGAGTGGAAAGATGTTATTCCGGAAATAAGAAATGTTATTTAGATGGTGAGTTAGGAATAAGCAAATTGATATTAATTTAAATAAATTATCAAAAATTATTATTTTAATATTAAATAAACTACTAATTAAATAGCACATAAAATTTTATTTAGTTATTAGTATTTAGCCATGTTGAAATTATGTATATATAATTGTTGGAAGATGTATTCCTAGGAAGAAATTATTCTTCTCCTATTCCTAACTTGTTTGGATGTTTAGAAAAAAATTATTCCTAAGAAGAAACTATTCTTTCTATTCCTAAGCAATCCAAACGACCCAATCTTCTCTCTCTTTTTTCTTTCCTTCTTTTTTTAACGACTAATTATATGTTTGGCCGTCTAAAAGAAGGGAAAAAAAATATTAGGCAGGAAAATTTATCGTGAATTATCATTATCAAAATGTTATGCGTACGAAACTAATATTCATACAATCACGTAATTTATCTTTACTGGAATTTGTTTTTACAAAATAAATGCAGTCCTCCCTCTGAATATCTTTTTAAAAACATAATTTATCGGAATTGCTTTTCGTTATCCGCCTCTTCTATCATCCTTCGTCATCCCCATTCAAACGCGTTAATAACTGAACACGTTAATAACTGATTCCCCTCTTCTCACCCCATCTCATCCCATCTTCGCTAATCCTTTCCTCTGTCGCTGATTCTCATCCAATCTCCTCCAGAACTATTAGTATGTATTATATAACTAGAACTGTTATATAATGCATAACAGTTCTAGTTAATATATTTAACAATTCTAGTAATATACATAACAGTTCTAGTTAATATATATATATATATATATATATATATATATATATATATAGGTTCTACTTATATACATAACAGTTCTACTTAATATATACAAAGGTTCTACTTATATACATAACAATTCTACTTAATATATACAAAGGTTCTACTTATATACATAACAGTTCTATTTAATATATATAAAGATTCTACTTAATATATATGATATTAAGTAGAACATTTATATGTATTGACTAGAACCATTAGTATATTAAATAGAACATTTATTTGTATTAACTAGAATTGTTAGTATATTAAATAGAATATTTATATGTATTAACTAGAATAGTTAAGGATTGTTATAATTAGAGGGAGAAGAGAGCGAATCAGATGAGGAGTAGGAGAAAAAGGAGGGAAGAGGGAGAGA
Source organism: Rhynchospora pubera (assembly GCA_028095005.1). Taxonomy (NCBI): domain Eukaryota; kingdom Viridiplantae; phylum Streptophyta; class Magnoliopsida; order Poales; family Cyperaceae; genus Rhynchospora; species Rhynchospora pubera. Next base: position 106,687,433 of record CM051462.1, on the reverse strand, counting down.
GGGATGAGCGAAACAGAAGGGATGGAGAGGGAGCGAAACAGATGAGCACTATGTTTCCAAAAACAGTTACGATAAATTTCCAAAAATGAAAATGCATTTTTAGGGATGACGGGGAATGATGGAATCGGGGATGATCCTTATCAGCCCAGATAATTGATCTATCTTAGCAAGAACAAGCTTTTATTTTCAAATTTCTAAAACATTTGTTTATTGTCCTATCTTGAACTACAATAACGGCGTCTATTACAAGTGAATTTGTTTAATTCTTCCAGAAAAAAAATTAAAAAATTAGAATCTCAAAACATAGCGTCGAATTTTAAGATATACTCGAATATATTTTCTGTGTATTACAAGTATATTCCAAGATAATATCCTGTCCTAGGAACAAACAAAAAGTAGGGTATGCTATTATATAGAGCAGTTGAGCACTGGTTCCAAACCTATGCATATGCGCAAAATATGAAAGAATCAGTTATTTAATCCAATTGAAAGTGCCGTTAAATGTATCGAATAGCACATCGCCATCAAAACCATTTTCTAGTGACTAACCTTACCAACATGCTATTAATAGATCCCTTCCAACCGCATAGTGGTCCAAGATGCTATTTTGCCTTTATTTTTCAAGTGGTTAGATGTCTTTAAGTTGACGGTCTTATCTTGAAACTATAGTTATATAAAAAGCACAACTTAAAACACTATAGAGCAGACAGTGGTTTTCTTGTTTTCTGGACGGGATTATCTCAGCCATGGACTATTTGTGTGTCTTAAATTATTAATTATTAAGATAAGTCTTTCCTCAACCAAGTAATTGTTGTCATTGTATGTACCAGAAAAGTCTAGTTATATTCAAATTTTAATTTTATTTCCTACACCTTTTTTTATTACTTGAGTAATGTATCAGGCGAAAGCTTTCCTAAACGATAATAATTGATTGATAAACTAGCTAGACATTTCCTGTCAAAGAGATTCAGCGGACATCCTTCTTTGATTTTCTATCTTCATTTGCTGAATTTTATAAACTTCTAAGTCTTGAGCATGAAGAATTACATCCTCATTTACAACGATCAAAGTTCATTTTATCCTTTTTTCTTTCCAAATTCTCTCTGATGTATTTTACTCAGCATGAAGGAATACACTCTCATTTACAACAATCAAACTTCATCTTTATCCCTTTTTCTTTCCCAAGCCAAAGGAACATTGTAGATGATCAAGGAAAACTGAACTACAAATTAAAATCAGTGACAGACTTGATATCAAGAGAAACTTGAAAAACTTCTGCAAATTCTCTGATTAAAGATTCATGTGCCATGTCAATAAGCATAGAATCTATTACCTCACTAGTATCAGTTTTTGTTCCAAATAATAACTGCTTAAGACTGGTAACTTCTTTATCTTTTATGCCACATGGTACAATGTGCTTAAATGGGGTTAAATCGGAAGTAACATTGATTGCTAAACCATGATAAGTGACCCATCGAGAGGCACGGATTCCAATGGCAGCAATCTTCTCGTTTCCTGCAGAGAGATCATAAGAGAAATCAACTCAATATTCCTTTCTTCTTGGGAATACATCATGCATATTAATCTTGCCTGAAACTAACTGCATAGGGTGTCATGACTGCGAATAATTGATTGTGACTAAAAGAATCAAAGAATTAAAAAACCAGCAGTAATGGATCATAGAAAGTGAATAATTAACAATGCCTCCTTCACACAAAAGCAATAACACAGAGCGCAAATTATAGCAAGCTTAATTATTCATAACCATGTCTTATCTAAAGACTAATTGTTCAACTGAAAAAAAAACTCATGAACTATACTGTTACTGGCAGTTGTTGGCAAAATCAATGACCCAAACTACCAGCTGAAATGCCCATACCTGAACTACTAACAAATTTTTTTTTATTTTATTATTTTTAAATCAAACTCAACCCAAATCAACCATAGGCAGCTGACTGGAACCAGAATCAACCTTAACCAAGATGGTTGATCTTTTACAACAGCACCATTAAATTATGCTAGGAGTTGCGGCGCGGGGGGGGGGGGGGGGGGGGGGGTGGGGGGCGGCTTGTAGCTATGGTCTGCCTCTAGTCTAAATAATTTTGGATAAAAATTTCAGCAGTTGGAAACCATTAATTCTAACTCTTAGGTCCAAGAGTATTAAACTAACAGTCCAAATTCCTACTCTAAGACCTAAATCCTGGCTTCAAGTTCCTATCTCAGCCCTTAAAAAACCCAAACAAAGGTTGCAACCTTTGCAACCTGTAACATACGCATAGGAAAACCGGTACACTGGTACAGTTTTGCAAGGAAACAAAAAGTCTAAAAGAGGGGGAGGGGGTAATTTTTTGCAAGAGTAATGATGACTTTTTTCAAAATGAAACATAAAGAGAGTGCACAGACAAGCACACACAGACCCTAATACACAATCAGGTGATGGACTTACCAATCCAAACACCAGTGAAGCCTTTAACCCTTGAAGCACTGATTGAAAATGTAGAGGAAAGAGCACGGATGACAACTTCTTCAAGGCACCTTAAGTACCAATGCAGATCCGTCTTGTGGTGCCGTAGATTCAGAATTGGATAAATAACAATCTGCAAAAAACAATAAAAAATAATTTGCTCAAAAGACTTGATATTAAGACAACATGAAAACAAAGAGGGCAGTTTTGCTTGTAAAAAGAAAACCAACTTCTTACTAAAAGCAAATCAACCAGAAGGCCAACCAAAAATCAAATCCATGCACTTTATTTTTTTTTCCCAACTTTAATATAAAGGTTATTATGCCACATTAGAAGAATGCATTGACCCATTTTTCCAAAGCCTTTATTTAACCCTATTTAGCCTCTGATTTAACACCATACAATGCGATTGAACACCAGAAGAGCACCTAAAATACAACAAAATGGTACCATACAAGTGGCACTGCACCACCTCATACACTACTAAACCATTATGATCATCAAAATCCATTGAGACAAATCTTGAATTGCATCACACAATGATACACAATGTAGCCAACTCGAAGGCATTTCTTTGAAAAAAGAAAAATAATGAAATTACCTGTCCTGGACCATGATATGTGACCTCACCACCACGCTCAGTACGATAAACCTCAAAGGGAGCATTATTCACATCAAAATTCATGTGCTCCTTCAAGCTTCCTGTACCCAATGTGTACACTGAAGGATGCTGAAGAACTATAACTGTGTCTGAACTATCTTCCTCTTTTTCAATTAAAGAACATCTTCTTTGCACCAATGATTTTTGCCATTCCCACGCAACTTTGTAGGGAACAAGCTCTTTGTACAGGTCAAGGCATTCACACCTGCAGTCACAATCAATAACACTTAAAACCATCACCAGTTGCAGTACAACACCAGCTTGATCTTTTCATGCTTTAGAATGGAACTTATTTTGGAGAAACAAATAGAGCTATAGGTACGGCACTAAAATACATACCGAGTCAGGTCCATACTGGTTTAAATAGATGAAATTTCTTTACCAAATAATGAAATAATATTTAATTACTCTTATAAAGATATTGGGTTGCGCTTTTTCCCCCAATGAGCTGGTTTTGTGTAAATGTAAAGCACACCAACTATTTGACAAAGAGAATGAAGCTCTAGTAACAGTAATCTGAATTTAAGCAGATGGAGCAACACTGACCTCCTTTTAATGGCTTCATTTACTACGGGGATGGTTGTCGTAGAATCGTGAAAAGAGAGAGTCTCAGAACAGGCAGCGCGAGGAAAGGAAAGAGAATTTGGCGGATGGTTGCTCTTGATGTTGATGTTAGTAGAGGTAGAAGGAAGTGTAAAGAGAGAAGAGGATACAGTCGAGATCATTCCTTCGAAGTTCAAACGGACATCGGATTACAATTTACAACGACTAATTTTGATTTTTGAGGCGGAGGCCACGAGGTAGAACACTCTGACTGACTCCAGCACTCGATGCCCCTTTCACTTCTCTCTCTCTCTCTCTCTGCGCCTTTTTGTACGGAGTTGGGCTGATTCGGCCCAAATATTTGTACGGGCTTTCCACCGGGGTTCATTGACTTGGGCCTTGGGAAGGAACTATGGAGCCGTTTGGATGTTGTAGGAATTTGGAGAATTTGCAATTCTAAGCATAAATTTATTGGGAAGTGTGTAATTTTGTGAAGAGTTTGGATTGTTTATAATAAATTTGGCATATGAAATTCCGGAAATTTACAATTCCCTCTCATTCCAACCCCATCCAAACGCTCCCTATTTTATGTTTCATTTTTACTAAGTTATAAAATAAAATTCAAATTGATAAAATTGTATTGCTGATTGTTTTTCTATACGACGATCACATAAATTCCATAATGTATCATACAATACAACTCCTTGTTGTATAAAACAAAACCACTCAGTCAAATTTGGCTATAAATTAACAAAAAGTATTTTTAAAATGTGTCGGGGACTTGACAATAATTAGCTTTTCCGGCAGTCGTCGGACTGCATACTTTATTGTTGTATAAATTTTTATCTAAAACAAAAGAAAAATGTTCACCAAATCTGACAATAATGGTAATAGAGATAAAAGGATACAATTTTTATGACAGGGCTCGATATAAAATAGAGAAAATAAAAAAGAGACCTATAAAGAAAGAATAAAATGAATAAAATCTGGCAATAATCTGGATAAAGGATACAATTTTATGATAGAGCTCAAAATGTTTTATAATCAATGGCTCCGTTTGGATAGGTGTGGGAAGAAGAGAAGAAGGGAAGAAGTGAGAAGAAATATTGGGAAGTGTGTAACTTTATGAAGAGTTTGAATTGTTTATAATTTTTTTTCTTCCCTTCTTCATTCTTCTTACTTCTTCTCAACGCATCCAAACGGAGGCATTAGGAATCTAGTAATAGAGGAAATTAAATGAGGCTAAGTTGGCAACTCTTGGATTTGCTCTTAAAAACATTTACTTCAGCCGGTTGTGGCAAGAAAATTAAAGAATAATGAAAAGCAAAATTTATGAGTAGATTTTACCAGGATATCTGGAGATATATTACATTTATAAATTGAAGCTTATATAATAGTAGCATATACAATTTTTTTTAGTGCCATAGTTAAATAAGTTATTCTAGGAGTTAAAAGTGAGAAGCAGAAAACCATGGCAGTTCTCTTCAAGCTACTTACAGTTTTCTATTGTCATCGCTTGTTTCATCTGCTCAGGTTCTTTCTCTTTTTGCGTGTGCGTTTTGTTTCTTGTTCTTTCTTAAGCCTCGATGAAATAATTAACAAACGGTGTTTTGTTTTTAATAAAAATGGGCAGCTCAAAGTCCTTCACTCTAGAATATACTAATCAAGCTATATATAATTATATATATCACAATATAAGATAAGAAAAGTAAACAAAAAATAGGGAAAAAATATCATATGATTTGTTGTATGTTGATACAATTTGGAAAATTATCTTGAAGAAAATTAAGAAAAGGTTCTGTCAGAAGAGAAAAATAAAGAAAATCATAAGCAGCATGTTGATATAATTATTTAACAGTAATCGTCCTAATCTATATACATATATATCTGTGAATTCAAGTCATGGGTTGTTCATTTCACAGGACAAGCACAATGCTCCTTGTCAAATGTAATAATAAAGCAGAGTAACACTGGGGTATGGATTCATGGCAAGCCTGAAATTCAGGCTACGATCAACAGTGCATGTCCTTGCCAACAGTACAATGTCACTTTCGATGTCGCAGGTTTCCAAACAACTGAGGAGGTAGATCCCAATATTCTAAACTCAAACGGCCTTGTCTACAATGGCAACGCATTGCCGAAGGTCGATGAGGAAGGTCTAAAGTTCAAGTATGCATGGGACTCCTTGTTTCTGTTCAAGCCGATCAGCTCGCAAATTGCTTGTTCTTAAGAGATCACTGGAATAATTTTGGATTTTTGTTTGAAGCCTACATTCTTGATCTCCTGGCTTTGTTTTTTTTTTTTTTTTGTAATATGTTAGAATAATTTCACAAAATGAAGTGTTAAGGTGTTAGTAGAAAATATTAGATTTATTGAGAGCGTGGATTCCTCTTATCTCGTGAGTCGTGATAATTTTCTTCCCTCTTTGTTCTCTGGTGTCATTTGTTCAGGTTCCCTATTGATAAATTTTAATCAGTAACTAATAACTAATATTTAATTTATTAGGAAACTAAATAACTAATATATAAATATACGCCAATTAGGTTCTGCAATTTCACAAAAATTGAGTTTTTCGAGCAATCATTATTATATCTCTTAATACTTAATTAATGATTGCTTTTATTTAGAAACAGGGCAATTATAAAATTTATTCCAAATTTTGCACGTATAGATTCACTGCTAAAAAAAGTTTCTGAAAATTTTGCACTGATAAGTTGTCTGACTCAAGAGCAGATTTATCTAATCTTAACTCACCAGGTAAAAGTACAATTCTGGACTTCATATCGATTTTGGTTGATGAATCAAATGAATTTATTATTTTTCTATTAATTTCTGAATTTCTGATGATTTTTGTACAAGATTGACAAGCCTATTTACAGACTTGTCTCTCAGTTAGGAAAGTCTAACGTTACATTGTGCTATGCAAGGAAATTAATCTGGAAAAATTGTAACCCTAATCTAATGGATTGGATGGCTGCTGTTTTTCTAATCTTGGACGATGATGATATCTTTTCAAATTTTATTATTTTATAATTATAATAACATATTTAAAAGGGTATAATGGTCAAATTAATTATCCGGTGGCATAAATCTAATTTTATTATTTAGTGATGGCATAAACATAATTTGTCATTTAGTGACGGGCCGATGGCATTTTTCTCATTTCTAGTTTTTACAGTGGCATAAACCTAATTAACCCAAATTTTTAATATAAAATTCTTATTATTAAAAAAAATTCGGTTTATGTTACAATCACTGATTATCAATATATTATTTTTCTCTTAAGATAAACGTTAATAAACATTAATTTCTCTTCAACGTTTAGGCGCAAACGTTTAACAATATCTTCTCTTTATGTTATGATCACTGATTTTTGATGCAATCAATACCACTAAAATATTCCACAGTACTATTGTACTGGCAATAGGAATGATATGTTTTTATATATTTAAATTAATTTAATAAAAAAATGATTTTGACATAAAAACCTACCAGCATATAGCTCGAATCTTTTATATTCGAATGATAATGGCCGCCAATATTCTTCTTGCCAGATTGTTATTACAAACATTCCATAGACAATTTATGTCCTCGCCGAAGCGAGACGTCAGGCGTTATACTTGAACCAAAGCAAAGACTTTGAGCCATCTGCATACTAGAGAAACAAAGCAACAAGGACAACCTATATGATCTGCGCTAAGAGGATCCTTTCCTTTGTGCTTTAGACACAGGTGTACAAACGCATTAGCAAATGTACAGTCGTGATGCAAGGTGAAATAAAAATAACAATGTTATTTTCTGTTCAAAGCTAAATACTATCCTAGGAGAAAGAAGGCATACAGAGGATCAGCACCCACCACCTGCACATAATAAAGTTTATACCCATCATACCATATATTTTCTGCTCAAGACTACAAGAGGCTCTAGACAAACTATTTAGGCTATAAGACCTCACATAGAATACATATAGCAAGTCTTTAAGACATGAGGTACTCAAGAAAACATGTGGTGCCCTAGCATTAAAACTTAAGGTCTTTCTATAGTTAGCGGCGCCAGTGGTGTGGGTGTGCTCTATCAGCATACATGGGGAGGCACAATTTCAGAAATATCGCCCACAAGCACTTCCTCCGTTATGTTGTCCTTGATTCTCCTCAACACCTGTTTTTAGCAGTGTAGAAATTAAAAATAAATGCAATACATTGTTTTTGTACAGCTGGCCAGTTCACCTCCAAAATGTCTCAAGCAGCTCTCAATTCTTTCAGCCCGGAGTCAACACAATCAACTCGTCATAAACACCAAACAAGCAATGCTTATAAATGACAAGAAAGAAAAATAAAGATAAAATAAATGTTGGTTTTAGTAGTTCAGTGCGAAAATCAGTTCCTGACCTACCCGCCACCCTCTCAATGTCTCAAAATACGATTTTCATTGTGCATACAGATAGCCACTGCACATATACATTCTGCAGAAAAATGTATGCAGATGTGTATCCCGAAAATTGTTTCAAAACTTAAAAGTCTAAATAAAATACTTTTTTAGCCTTTCAACCGAAAACAAAAATTACAGCAGGATACTAGCATAGTCTTAAAATTTATATACAAGTGGTCTTAGTCTTTTAATTTTATAAGTCAAATTTGTTGGTAAATATAAAAAATTCAGCATCTGTCATCAAATATGCAGTGCATACATGTAGTCTTATCATGCATATGCCTATGTGACCAAATATGCCGTTCATGACATGATCACATTTCAAAAACACTAAACAAGACAACAGAACGAGAGAAGAAAACACAGGAGTTGAGTGAATAGCATTGCTTAGAAGAACAAGAAAGGGTCACCAAACGATAGAGAAAGAGAGAGAGAGAGAGAGAGAGAGAGAGAGAGAGAGAGAAAGAGAGATGCCTTTCAGTATGTATTGATATCATTAGGGGTGGCCTTATCCGTACGAATGCGCATGCAGACCCAGCAATCCTCATCAGAGTTCCATGAACACTCTACGATTTTTCCTGAAATTGCCTTAATTTCTTCCACAGCTGCGCACAAATTTTGCCCAGTTAATGTTAACTTTTCTTCAGAGCAGAACAGATTTGGAGTTTGCTATAACAAAATTAGCAGAATCAGATATGGCAGAAGACCAAATATAATAACTGCACAGGATGCTATTTTCTTGAATTGTGCAAAAATATACCATATTCATTATTTTAATTTATTCTCAAACAACTAGACTGCTAAAGATTTGTAAAAACTAAAAACCAAGCAATTCCATAAATAAAAAATTTAACAATGATAATCCCAAAATGTTTGCCCAAAGAAAGAAGCACCTCCAAAATCGATACGGGTCCCATCCATCAGCTTCTTCTTTCCTCTCTCATAAAGGAATAGTAACTGCCTGTTCTCACTACCAACCTGAAGGGATTAATTAAGCGGGGGAAGGGGAAAACATGCACCAAAGTTAAAATAAAGAAAACATTAATTGTAATTGAGAAAGTAAAATTAGCTTGAAAAACACCTAAGACGATGAAAAAACACACCTCAAACAAGAAATCAACTGAGTTCATCTCTGGATATTTCCATTTGAGAAGCCCTTCATGTGTGCGGCAAACATATGGATCATCACAACCCTAACTTAGGCGGCAATGTGGTAGGCCAAAATAATTACCAGTTTACCACAACAGTCAGAATTTATAGATGTATCAACAGAAAAAGGGGAAGGATCGCTTGACAAATATTAATCTTGATGATCTTGATGATGGTCAAAAGTTGAATTTTGCAATCTGACATGTGATACATATATTATGCCTACAAATGATGAGAGTTGGTGTTTTCTTACCAATTACCATTCATCAAGTGATTTGAACTTCCTCCAGTCTGAAACTAAAGATCCTTGATGCATAATCAAATGATATACAAGTGATAAGAAATTCAACTGTTACCGTCTATAAATTCATTAATATATCTACAAATTTTTTTTTCAAGAATTTATAATATAGTGTGAGTTTATTTGAAAAACACTGTCACTAAGGTAAACACCATCAAGTGAGCTCTCCCCCCACGACAAAAATGAGACATATGATGCACATATCATGACTACAAGAAAATGATGAGACTCAGTGCATGTTTCACCATTTATCAAGCCACATAATTTTCACAAATGTCTCAAAATCAATAGTCCTTGATGCATAGCAAACAGTATTCACATTGCACTTTAGGCAGGCCGCTTAATTCAATATATCTGAAAACTACTTGCTAGGATTGCCAAAAATACCTGAAATATCAGTCCATCAGCCTCATGTGAAAGCTGTGGGATGAGCTCCTTTAGTAATTTCGTCACTGTTGAGAGTGACCAAAAATCCTTCCTTCTCACCTGCCAGGTAGTACCAAACAAATATAAAAAAGGCTTCTGATATTCATACTCACATCTTGAATGAAATAAATTTTCTCAGCATTTATCCACATTAGTTTCTAAGAAAACCTTAAATAAATTTATAGGAAAAGCTGGCTGTCTACACTGGAAGTGAGCATTTGCAACTTAAATTATGCGAGTATCGTCTATACAGAAGTATTAAAAACCAATTCTAAAGCAGTTGAACATACTCCAAAGAGTTCCATAGCATATCTGTAAACAGGGTTTGATCTACCCTCGACTTCAAATAGCTTCCTTTCGAAATTTCGAGGCTTAACTATTTCTTCTTCAATTAGCTTCCACCTCTCAGAGAATGGCAACTGCGCAAGATGCACTTAAAATTGTCAATCTCTTATCCAAACATAACAGCATGATTAATATGTTTTTAGACAAATAATATAATAATTTAACAAAAGCATAAATCGACATCCATACCCTAACAGTAGGTAACCCATTAAGAGTCATTAGATCATAAGCCAGGTATCTTCTCTTCAAACCAACCTCTGGTATCTTATCAATAATCATCTCCCCATCTATCAAAGTTAAGTCATGAAAACCCTATCAAAAATAAAAAGAAAAGAAAGGTTCAAGCACATCATACATGTAAGACAACAAAATTCATTTTCTACCAATCAACTCGTACATACATCATGTATATTCTTCAAGGGAAATCGCATCTGAACTCTTCTAAAGCTAAATGTGCGGTCAACCAAATAGCAACCATCACGCAGTATAAGCATCATATATCGAGTACCGTCAGCTTTCCATGTAGTGTAATAGTATCTTTGTCTCAGAAGTTGCAAGTTATTGCTAAAAGTGAGAAATGAAGTAAGAACAATTAATAGAAGTACCTACATAGACTATTAATAGCTAAGTGATATACTCTTAAGTGATTATAGAAATGTAGGAAAATATGTAGGTATATTACCTATTAAGAGAAACAGGATGTGATCCTGGAAACTGCAGGTTTCCTCTTGCTTGCTATACCGAAATGAGGAGGTCAATAAGTACACATATAATAAATAACAAATAAAGTATAAGGAACACATATACACAGAGTCAGAATTTAAACAAATGCAAATTAATTAGAAAAGGAGTAAGGAGTAGGTTATATTGACAACATACTTGTTTGGCAACCATAACAACCGACCAAATAAATATCAAACTAAAAAAAATAAAAAAGTAAACATCACATATAGACAGGCAGTGCATTAAAAAATTAGAAGTAATATGAAGACGAGTGCCCTCAAGCTCGCTCAGTTATCAAAATCTCAGATTACACTCACTTAGATCAACCTAACTTATACCACAACATTTCTACAATTTTACCTCTCTAATTTCCATAACAGTTGTCTGTGAAGTAGATGGCTGACCAACAAAAACCTATAAACCACAATTGGCCACATGGAGACACCTGTATAGGCTGCAACCAAATAACCCTCAACCTCTCCAAAGACCGTCGCAACTTGTGGTCTAAATGCACCTGGCTCTCAAAAATATACCAAGGAAAAACCAGGAGATTCTCTTCACGCTACCACCTGCAACCTTCGAAAGGAGAGAAACAACAGGGTTTTTCTAGGATATGAACCTCACAACCTATTCTTGGAGATAAAATTATTTGGGACAAAAATGCTTGGTTATAATAAGGCTTGGATTCACCACAATTAGTGGATTACAAAGTTAACAATGTAAGAACTTCTTTTGAGATATCAAATTGCAAAATCCTTTCTATTTGTTAATAATGGAAATCATTTACAGATAAAAATATCCTTGTAAAGTGATAGGATAACCGTATTCAATGCCGATACAGCTCTTCAGGAAGACGAATTTGTTGCTTGTCAGTTGTCAAATAACTATTGTTGTCAATATCCCCTACCATTAGAATACAGACGAATTAGAAAAATATCCAGAGAGTAGTACCCACAGGAGGTATTTCAAGTAATTGGTAGCAAAGAAGGCGAAGAACTTCTTGTTGGTGATAAGGTATAGCATCTCCAAGTACATCATCATTAGTTATGTTTTTATTGTCCATGTGATCCTGCAATTAGAAAGAAAAAAATAGAATTCAACAACAGAAATGATATGCCAATTTACAATTAGCATGTACATCATTCATCAAGCTATAAGGCTCAAGCATGGGCATCAGTCAAGTGCATGCCCTGTTCCATTAAGTATATGCAAGGGACATTGCATATTATCAACTGAAATCCCAAACCTTATCCATGTTCGGTCTATAATGAATGAGTTGATTCCTGAACGATCAAGACCTCTGCACCCATAAAAAGCTTTCATAAACTACAGAAACTAATTGAGTACAAGCAATTTGAATATTTTGTTTAAAAAAAAATCACATTTGATGGCACAGAAGGGTTTTCAACACCGTTGTTATCATCCGGTAAAGCATCACCATTCAGATCAAGGTCTGACGATCGCTTCCACTCTGGTGTAGGTGGACATACCATATTTTCAGGAACCTCATGATAAAAATCATACAATGCCTGTATGTAATCAGGTTTGTATATCCCTGGGGGCCGCCTCTCAGCAAAAATGTTCAATGCCTACCAAATTAAGAATAAAAGATCAAAAACATCAAATTTCGAGGCAAAAGAGATGAAGTATTTAGGCCATGGCTCAGCTAATATACCTGGGTAACACTAAACACCTGTGACCTCATAAGGAAATGGACAATCATAAAGCCAGTACGGTTGTGTCCATGGGTGCAATGAACAACAATGTACTTGCGGTTCTTCAATGAATTTTGTCGATTACGGAAATCAATGACCTGAAATTTGGGCCAAACAAAATATAAATTTAGCATTCTTCATGTGCACTAAGCAATAAGTATTTGCTGCAGTACCATTGTGTTTCAACCTGAGCATCTAAAATTTGCTTCAGTCTGTAGTTTTAATCAGTTCAATCCCAACAAATCAGCACAGAGAAACATGTTTGCCGGCCCCTAATTTATCTAATGCGAGCAAAACCACACTTAAGAGTAGAATATAGACACACTCAAAGCTGTTACAATACCTGAACAGATTATAGCATTAACCAAAGGAAACAGTATCAGCAACAAGAGGCTAATAAGAGGGAGAAGATGGAATGGACGGAAAAAGCTGTCAATTTTATTGAATTATACAATTCAGAGAAATGAAGGTAGACAAATGAAAATAATTAACCTTGTCTAGTATCCGTCAATGAATTTATTTAGTTCCCAATTAGGGTGTAAAGAAGGGGAAAAAAGAAATTTCATGGCACATGTCTTGGGAAGGGATCAAGATACCCACCTAACTACAGCCTACCTTCTTCTACCTATAAATTTTCTCATCCAATAAAAAGTGGCACATGCCCACATCAGCTCTCGTCTCCCAAGAAAAGATACTCAACAAAGATAAAAAATTTTCAATAGCCAATTTATTCTTTATTTAATATTTTTTATTTCTTTCAATGTTTTCCTAGAACTTTCAGATTGAGATAATTGCTGGCTTCAAGTTTATTTTTTCTGGAGTTCAATCATAGCATTTTTTTATTATTTTTTACATTTTGAACATTATACATCTATAATATAAAAAGTTCTTTATTCTACAGTAAATAGTCACACTAGAGAGTGAATCTCACCAGTGACAAAACATAGTAATTCCATAATCTAATGTATTGAATAATTTTGTCCTTTTTTTTCCAATGATGTAATTAAAAGAACCCATCAAGCGATCTTGAGAAAATCAATGCATTGTTAACGTATGATGTAATTTTGTATAGTATATCATTCATTTACACTTTGAAGTTCATCTATTTCTGATTTTTTCTTTTTGAAAAGATTTAATTTTGGTTCAATATTGAGAATGGTATAATGGCCAATGTGCTCAAAACAAGTAATAATCATCCTAAAAGAAACAAAAAAGAAAAAAAATTAATTATCAAATATTAAGAGGTTAGACATGACTTCCTCCTTTTCCATCCATTCAATTCCATCCTACTCTTTTTCTTTTAAATAAGTGGATAACTCCACTTTTCATTAACACTATGTTTGGTTCGGAAGAAGAGAATGGAAAGGGAAGGGAAGGGATGGTATGGGTGTTAAAAATACAAAGAGTTTAATAATAAATAAAAGGAAATGCAATAATTAACCTCAAAGACAAATCTGTTCACCGACTCATTATCAGGCACAGAGTCCCTTCCTTTGCATCGTATCTACATTACAGGGGAAAAAAAATCAACGTAATCGACCAGGAATATCCAAACATCCTAGTCAAAAGAAAACAGGCAGACTAATATTAATATGCTTTTCTCAAAAAACCAATCTTACTACTTTATTATATAGGAAAATATATTGTTAAGTGCCTTTATAAAGTCACAAACATCTAAATGCAGATGCCTCACCTTAAGATGCTTTATACCCAGCTTTGTCCATTCTTCTGCGCTATAATATCGTGTAGTGTTTGTCAAGTCCAGTACCAGGCCGATCTGTGGAGACAGATGAGGATACAAAAAATACAATGTTAGAACAAAGCAACAATAATTAAAAGGACCCAGCCCAAAAGGTCTTACTGTAGATGAACTTTACAAAAATGTTACAAGCCAACCTCGCGTCCATTTATTTTTTGTTCGTTAATGAGCTGTTTAGAAGAGTATCTCTTGCAAGGGGTCACAAAGTCATTATAGGTATCATCAAGAGGCACTTTTGAAGGAATTAATATGTCTATGCACTGCCCAGCTCGTGGACAATCCAGCCAACCTGAGTAAAGAAAAGATAATATACATGAAAATTATGATGATACAGGCCAAGTATGACACTAGACAGTTTCAATAAAGTATATGCCATGAATATGCAGTGGAACTATAGTTACGCAGCACAATATAACATCTTAAAAGTTGATATTAATGCTATAAATCCAGTAAAAGGATGAAATTTCAAAAGATGAATTCATTGAAATCCAGTACTTCTACCAGTAATTACAAAAAATAAATGCAAGGGCACAAATCACCAGTAGACCTCCTTTAATTTGCCATAAAAGAAGCCCCAGACCCATGGTATCCTCTGAAAACTCCAATGCCTGTTCCATGGTTTCTTTCTCAAATGATTTTTTCGAAAAATTGTAATGGATACATATATATAATGAAAAAAATACCCTGAGGCACTTCTCTCCTGTAGCCATGATTCTGAGGCCTATAGTCATAGCTAACTGTCTGTGCATGTCGCTTGGCCCCTTGCTCTTCCTGCTCCCTTCTGATCTCTCTTGGCCTCTTTTCCCGTTCCTACAGAGAAGTTTTATACAACATTAACACTGTTGATTTGCTATTCAAGAGCAAATGAAGAAATTATCATGGGGTTTACACAGATGATATTTTAAACTGTCTACAAGAACAGAACAAAAGGATGAAATATCACTAATTTAACTGATAACAATTAATATGGTGTACTGTTTGGTTGCACTCTCTATATTCCTGCTGCCTATTCCTAAATTCCAATAACAGCTAGAACAAAACACTACACTGTCCCTTCCTATAACCTATAAACACACAAAAAACTTTAACCTTGTCACTTATTTCACATATTTATATCAGCATATAAGTTCAATATTTGGCCACACAAAGAAAATCTAACATGCCAATTTAACAATTCCTAAATTATGCTCTGTAAGATTGTGATAGCGAACTCAACATATTTGTAATATTAAAAAACTATGAAATGCTCCTCTCTAAATCACAAAAGTTCATTAAATAAAAAAATCCACCCAAGTTAATCAACAAAACTGTCAACATATTAAGGCATCCTCCATGCAGTCAAAAAATTTGTCAAGTTCCTAAATAAAGAGAACTTATAAAATTACCCTCCGCATTGTAGCAACAGCAGACTCAATATGATCATCCTGTGTAAGACTGCTCATGTTTTCTACAGAAATTTAATAATTTAATAAATAAACAAATAAATATAGATAACTAAATAACACACCATTTTTTTCCATCTAAATCAGTCCCTACAGTCCATTCAAATTATGCAACAATTATTAACTTCTTCGAGTGTTTGAAATTAAGAATACAAATTTGTAAATTGATTTCAGACTATAAAATCCAACAAACAGTTTCGCAGCCATATATGCGGAAAAGAGAAAAAAGATGTCTACTTAAGTAACCCAGCCTCAAAAAATTCGAAACTCCTTCACAAGTCAACTTTATACTAGAAAAACAAAGACCGCGGTTGCTTCACGTGTGATGTCTTTCAAGTTTCAACTAATTGCTTGACAAATCGACCAACTGTGTATATTTCAAAATGAATTTGAAGTACATGAATGAATTGCACAGATAAACAAAATCAGTAGGAAGGAACTAGGAGACGGGAGAAAGAGCATGTACAGGTCAGATCAGATCGCAGGCGCAGCAGTTGGAGAGGTGAGGAGGCGTCGCTTCTTCCCACCCTCCGACAAAATCGAATAGGTTGGACTTGTGGCGAAAGAACGACGGAGAAGGCGAAACAACTAGAAACGAGAAGACCTTAGAAAATCCTAGTTTTGTCGAGACTCGAGAGTCGAGAGTCGAGAGGGAGAGGGAGAGGAAGGAGAGGCAAGTTAGGAGTACGAAATTACGAAATTGAGTCGGTTATATAATTACATATTGGGTTGAGAGCGCTATGCCTGGACCGTCCGATCTAGATGGACGGTCGGATTTTGAACGCTCACATTTCTCCCTCAAAAAAAAAAAAAAGGAAATTTATGCGCTAAAACAATACGAATCGACGCCGCGCAACCCTCGTCTGAAGCTTTTCTCCGGAAGCCTTTGTTCTTGACTAATTTAATTTTCACAATTCATCGACAGAAGGTGAGGATCTGTACCACAATCCACGACAGAACCCTTTTTGTATTTAATTTCCACAATTATCAATTTACCAGTGATATGTATGGTTTGTACTTCTAAGAGAAAGGCCGAATTTTGGCTCTGCTGTTAGTGTATCATCAATCATCGACAAAAGCAATGGCGAAGTCAGAATTGAAGAATAATGGGGCCAAACTCTGCTTAAAAGAAATTGAGAACCAAATGTTAATTAGCGTTGTGCCGTCATTATTTTTTTATATCACAAGTTGCTACAATTTCATATTTTATCAATATTTAAAATTCAAATGTTGAATCTAAGACGTTGATCTTGTTCAATTTAATGAGCGATGCATTTCTATATAAGTTTTGTAAAATTTGAAGTGGGTTTGACAATCGATCAAGTGACCAAATGAAGAACGTATTAGAATTAATTTATCATAATTAACTAGATTCATTCATTTGTTGACCACTTGATCGAGTATCAAACTAACTCCAAATTTATAAAACTTATATAGAAACACATTATTCGTTAAATTGAACAATATAAATAATTTGAATTCAACGTTTGAATTTAAAAAATTTTAAATATTGATAAAATATTAAGCTATGGTAACTTGTGACACAAAAAAATGATGGCAGCGCAACGGTGCTCTTGCGATAAACTACAATTGTGTTCTCATCAAATCAATAAATACAAAAGTATTTTGGGCCTAGGGGAGGCCCGTGGGTTTAATATATGAATTTATCTTAGAAAAATTAAGATATGATGAAAACAAACTCTAATTATTAGGGGGCCGGGCCTTCGCCAGTCCCCTCTGTCTTCGTCACTGGACAAAAGCCTTTTCTCAAGCTCGCAAGCTATTTTGAATAAACAATGTCTGGCAAGCTGATTTGCTAGGTGATTTATATTAGCACATACCCAACAACAATTAAAACACAAGGAAAGAAAATAAAAATAGATCATGACATTCAAAAACAGTACTAGCAAATTCAATAAAGTGAGTACACCATTTTCTATCGATGTATGTATTGATCCTGCCGCATCACCATTATAAATCATAATCTCCTGGTAAATCAGGCCAGAGAAACAAATTAACCCCATAGTGTTCAAAGAAGTGAATGGTGCTATTGTGTAAAAATTCAGGGCTTAATCGCATAAAATGATATTTACTTAAATGTTAACAGTTTATGGAAAACAAAAGATGGTAACAGTTTATGGAAATCCTTCACAATTCTGAATGCTATTTTTTTTATGAGTCAATCATTTTAAATTTGCCTTTCCTTGACAGATCACAGATCTTATTAACTCTATTTTAAGTACGCTTGGAGAACCAGTAGTGGTAATTGTAAGACTATAATATTTTTTTAGGTATTTCCTGAATTTTTAAGAGCAAATTAAGTGTACTGGACTACTGGTATTTATTAGTACTGATATCTCCTTTAGTTATATATGATTTCAGGAGGTAGAACTTTATTTCTTTTTTGTTTCTTATATTCTGATTGTGGACCAGTTATAACAGATTAAGTATGCAAATTCATTTCGGAGGTCAATTTATTTGTAACATATGCCATAAGTCATAACAGATTAAGGATGGTTGTAAATGAACATAAAAACTAAATAATGAATGTTGAATGGTAATGGTACCAAAGCTATCCTTCAATTTTGATATTCTCATGCCAAGGACCCAAACAAAATACCAGCAGACTTAAGGGACTGCAATGAATAAAGTGTAAATTTAACTTGTCAGAAGAGTAAAAAATGTAAATGGAATCCAGAACTAAGTTTTCTTTCTCATACTGACGCTTCTCATGGAATATTCAATGATATGTTCCAATAAAATTAATGTTAGATCTAGAGGATATGGATCCTCGGGTAAAAGTACAATTCTGGAATTCAATGTCTCTCGTCTCTAGCGAAAGAGAATCTAAATAAATAAATATAAGTAATATAAGAGCAGTATGAAGAAATTAAAGATACATATCACCCAATTTTGATAATTAGGAGTTGACCCGAGAGTCCTACTCTCCATCCAATCGGATCAGGCTTGGTATCAATATCATGATATATATGGGTCATGTCTCGGAACTCTTTGAACTTTTGTATTATATATAGGCAAATCCAAAAAAATAATGATAATATATATATATTATACACAGATGTAATATTAATTCAACAATTTTCATTTCACAGGCTGTTGAGTAGAGGCGAGGCGCTATGATAAAACTTGCTTATTTATTATCACTAAAACTATCGTTACAACCTCTACTACTCAAATATTATACCTCCAAGAATACAACTCTACTACTCACTATAATCCTACACCTCCTAACTACTAGCACTCTTTACTTAGCTTAGATTGGATTGCCCTTTACTTAGCTTTTACTTAGCTTGATTTGGATTCATACAAGTGACCTACACCATATTTATACCCTTTAAAGTCGGTTATGGATATTCCTAGAAACTAATAAAAATGATATTCTTGATTGTTCTATATGATACTATAACATACTTAGGTTTTTCTAATTTGTTCTAGAATTTTCTTGTTCAATCACGTTGAACTCTATGTTGGGCCTAGTATCTTGGGCCAATGTTGTGCTCTTAACACTCCCCCTCAACATTGAGCCCTTTAACTTCCGTTCTTCTGACGATTCCAAATTGTTCGTGTATCTCCTCGAATTTTTTCTTGTCTTTCGAAATTCCCTAGTTGTGCTCCTACATTCTTGTATAACTTGTCAAGCCTTGTATCTCTTGATCAATGTGTCTCTTTGAGTCTTTACCTTCTTTATCCATTTGCACGAGATTGGTTTCAGTCCTTCATGCTTAGGCACCAACTCCCATGTTTGATTTTGCCTCAAGGCCGTTATCTTCTTCTCTATTGCTTTTCTCCAATTGCCACTCTTTGTCACTTCTTCATTTGACGTTGGCTCAACATCCTCGATGAGTGCGACGTTCGCGTACTTCGGATTTGGACGTCTTTCTCGAAAAGATCTCCAAAGTGGTGGAGGAATTTCTTCAACTTCTTCCGGCAGTTGTGGAGTCACATCTTCTATTTCTTCGTGCACTCCTGTCTGCCATGGACTCTTAGACTTTAAAGGAGTTGAGCTCTTATAATCGTCATCTTGGACCTCATGATCATCTCGTGCTACGTCTTTTGCCATCTCTTCTATCTCTGTCTCCACGTCTTTCGCTTCAGACTGGAGATTATCTTTAGATGGCCAATATGACGAGACTTCGTCGAAGACTACATTCCTTGAAGTATAAATGCGCCCGTTTGTAGGATCACAACACCTCCAGCCCTTTCTTTCATCGTCGTAGCCGACGAAGATACACCGTATTGCCTTCTTGTCGAACTTGGTTCGAAGGTGATCAGGCACGAACACATAGCACACGCAACCAAAAACTTTGAAGTGACTTACTGTGGGCTTGATCTTCCAAAGCTTCTGGAATGGTGAGATGAAGCCCATCTTCTCTTGAGGTAGACGGTTGATGATGTGTGCCGCCGTCTTCATACACTCGGCCCAAAATCTTCCTGGCACGTTCTTGGCGTGTATCATGCTTCGACATGTTTCGGCTATATGTCGATTCTTCCTTTCTGCTACGCCATTTTGTTGTGGGGTGTTGGGACAGGTTAACTGTCGTCGGATCTTATGCTTCTTTAGGTAGGCGTCAAACTCATGTGATACATATTCTCTTCCATTATCAGTGCGAAGACACCGTACCTTTCTGTTGAGCTCACTTTCCACTTTCTCTTTGAACTCCTTGAATTTGGAAAGTGTCTCCGATTTTTCTTTCATAAAGTACACCCACACGTACCTCGAGAAGTCGTCGATAAATGTCACCATGTACTTTGAGCCGCTTATGGAAGTTTGCTTAATTGGTCCAAAGACATCTGAGTGAACCAACTCCAAGGGCTCCTTAGCTCTAAACTTCGATTGTTGGTAAGGAAGTTGATGTGCCTTACCAAACTGACAACCCGCACATACTATGTCGGTACGTACCTCCATGTCTGATAAGCCCTTAACCATCGACTTCTCAACCATGAGCTTCAGCTTGTGGTAGCTCACGTGCCCTAGTCGAGCGTGCCAGAGATCAGAAGTTTCATTCTTCCGAGTCTTGTCTACGTAGGCCGTCTCTGCCGACATCACATAGATCGACTCCATCCTTCGACCTTCCATGATCGGTGTGCCTGACGTCTTTATATTGCGGTACACCTTAACCTCATGCGGTCCGAATAACACATAGTTTCCTTGTGCGGTCAGTTGTGAAACTGACAGTAGGTTCTTCTTCATACCGGGAACGTGATAGACTCGTTGCAACTCAATTTGCTCTGGGTTGAGGCGAGAGAGAATCGTTGTCTTACCGATGTAAGCGATCGGCAGCTTGGAGTTGTTGGCAGTCACGATCACTTGCCTTCCATTATACTTCTCCAAGTCTTCGAGTTTCTTAATGTCGCCCGTCATGTGGTTTGAGCAACCAGAGTCGACAATCCAATCACTCTCATAGTTGATTCTCTCTGACTTGGACACCGCTGTCAGAGCAACCTTATGCTTCTCTTCTTGCTCCTCCATTGAGTCAATAGTTGCAACCGCACAGGCAGCCTCGACATCCCAGTCGTCTTCGCTGCTACTTTCATGACTCTTGTCATGTCGTCCGTCTCTTGACGTTGCCACGTTCTCCTGGACTTTCTGGACCGACATTCTCGAGCATAGTGTCCTTTCTTGCCACAATTGTAGCATCTATCATCTTGATCTTCGGGCTGGCAGTTATTTCTTCTCTGATTGCGAGCTCCCCCTGAAGAGTTACTCCTCCCTTTCGGCCTTCCTTGTTGGTTTGGCCTGTGACTGGGTCTGCCTTTCGACTCATTGTCAAATCGACCCTTCCTTCGGCTGCTAAATAGCGCCTCTTCTTCCTGCTGTGGCGAGACTCCGGCTATCTGCCTCGCTAGAGCCTCTTGGTTCGCGAGCATATTCTCGAGCTCCAATAAGGTTGGCTGAGTTGGCCATCCTCGGATCGCCGCTATGAACCCGCTATACTCGGGCTTAAGACCGTGGATAATGATCCTCCGCATGCGCTGCTCGCTGATCTTCTCTTCGGGGTCGAGTTGTGCAATCTCGTTGCATAACGATTTCACTTTGGTGAAGTATTGGTTGATCGTCATGCTCCCTTGTGAGATTGTCATGAGCTCGCTTTCGAGTAGTTGGAGGCGGGCATCATTCTTCTTGGAGAATAGCGTTGCCAGAGTGTCCCATGCGACCTTAGGCGTGGCCGCATCTCGTATGTACACAAGCAACTCTTCTTCTACGGTTGTCTTGAGCACATACATGGCCTTTCCAGCCTTAATTTTCCATTTCTGTAGAGCCTCGGTTTCTTTCGATTTCTCTACGGATTGGGTGCTTCTTCCGGTCTGGTTTGGGTCATCTACTGGTACCGTGGTCTCTACAACCTCCGGCGGAGTTGTCTCGGATCCGCCGACTACCTCCCTTAGGTCCTGACCTTGTAGGTAGGACTCTATGCAAGTTCTCCAATTTGTATAATTGGTGTTGTTTAATTTTTTAAGACCACTAGTCGTACCTGCGAAGTCCATGGCTTCAACTAGCTTCACGACGTCTAGCAAGCCTCCTATAGAAATCGCAAACTCCCGACGCTGTGCGTGACCTTCACGAGAAACCCGACCGATCCTCCGACACCACTGGCTCGAATCGGCTCTGATACCAGATTGTTGAGTAGAGGCGAGGCGCTATGATAAAACTTGCTTATTTATTATCACTAAAACTATCGTTACAACCTCTACTACTCAAATATTATACCTCCAAGAATACAACTCTACTACTCACTATAATCCTACACCTCCTAACTACTAGCACTCTTTACTTAGCTTAGATTGGATTGCCCTTTACTTAGCTTTTACTTAGCTTGATTTGGATTCATACAAGTGACCTACACCATATTTATACCCTTTAAAGTCGGTTGTGGATATTCCTAGAAACTAATAGAAATGATATTCTTGATTGTTCTATATGATACTATAACATACTTAGGTTTTTCTAATTTGTTCTAGAATTTTCTTGTTCAATCACGTTGAACTCTATGTTGGGCCTAGTATCTTGGGCCAATGTTGTGCTCTTAACGCAGGCCATTCGCAATGCTTCTTATCAAACATAACAATTTTACCAGAGTAATACCGGGGTGTTGATTCACGGCAAACCCGAATGTGAGGCCATGATCAACTGTGAATGTCCTTGCCAACAACCGAGAAGGTAGAGCCCAAATGTGAGGCCATGATCACAAATTTCCGAACAACCGAGAAGGTAGAGCCCAGTATTCTAAACTCAGATGGCCTTGTCAACAACGGCAGTGCATTGCCAAAGGCCGATCAAGTATGCATGGGACACCTTATTCCTGTTCAAGCCGATCAGCTCACAAATTGCTTGTTCTTAATCGATTAATGTATTTATGTCGTTTTTTTCTTTACTGGAGTCTGGAGCGGCCTGCGTTCTTGAGCAGCTACCTTTGTATTTTTGCTTGAGAGCGTGATGCCTTTCTTAATTCTAATTAATATTTAAAAAATAATATATATACTTCTTTCTTATATGTCATTAAGTTGCATTTGTACGAGGATTGTTATTCTTACCGTCTTATATTAATAGTAAAACATTTTTTGAGGTCAAATAGTTAATCTTTTGTTCCTTGAGATACATAATTTTTTATGCTGATTTTGTTACTTTTATTTTCATTGTGGTTGTTGTGTTGTCATATGTGATTCAGATAAGCGGTAAGCCGGCTAAAGGAAAAACCATTTTTTTGCCATTCAATGGATTCGTCTAAATTTCTCACAATTTTTGTTAAATTCCTCTAAAATTGAAAAATAAAATAATTATTTAAGTCTTAATAAAAATTTATCACAGGTTCACAGAGACACAGACCATAAATTTACAAATTGTAGTAGCGCCATAAAAGCATCGGATTTCCAAAGTGCCGGAAAAAAAAAATTATATTTCGACAGTAAATCTCCAGAGATTTACTGATTAAATCCAGAGATTTACTCCAGCGGGCTTGCCCAAATAAGCTCTCTCAATGAATCTGTTTACATGTATATATATTAGCGCAGAGACTATATATCTCAAGACCCATACAATATTACAATAGCTGAGGAATAAAGACTAGTATAGAGAGATTTTAACAAGACATGGCAGACTTGGCAGTCATTCTCAAGTTCCTAGCCATTTTCTTAGTCTTCGCTTGTTTCATTTTTCCAGGTTCTTCTTCCTCTAAAATTTTTTTTCTTGATACAAAACAAAGAACAAAATATATAAGCAAAAATAGTTTTGTTTTGCTGAAATAATGCGGTGAAGTGCATATTTCAAGAAAATAATTTGGCATATGTAATAATGGCTCGTTACTCTTTGCATAATTTTATGGTTGACGTCATCTTCAAATATATACCTGTGTAAATATTCAGAATATATAATACAGTCAGCTTGTGTCTAAATACCAAAATGTTAAGTTCTCTAAAACTTTTGTGTTAACAAGAAAGCTTCTGTTTCACAGGTCATGCACAATGTTCTCTGTCAAATATAACGGTAGCACAGAATCCGACCGGGAATTCAGTAGGTGGTGATTCCGAATACGAGGTCACCATAAAAAATGTGTGTCCTTGCCGACAGAGCGATGTCAAGTTGGACATAACAGGTTTCCAAACAGCCGAGGTGATCGACCCGAGTGTTCTGGACAAAGATGGCTATGTCAACAACAAAATGCCATTGCCGAGTGAAGGTGTCGTATTCAAGTATGCATCTGTTGCCTTGTTCCCATTCACACCGATCAGCTCGCAAATTTCTTGCTCATAAGTAATCAATGGCAGAAATCAGGGTTTCTAAGATACTTGATGAGATGGTGAATAATTATTTATTTAAATTTGTTGTTTTTCTTATTTAGTTCATCTATCAAGGTTAATGATATGCAAGTCTAAACATTATTGGGAGAGAGTTTATTTAAACAAAGGATTGCCTGTCAAATTTCCAGCTATCTTATTCTTAAACTCATAATGTTGCAAAATGTTGTCAACAACATCTCCAAATAACTTTATTACTTTAATTTGGCGTTCTTGGGAAATTAATGATTCGGATCTAAAGTATATATATTGGGCAGCCACATTGAATTTTCTTACAAAAATTAATCACGGTGCCACTTTACTATTCGAGAAGAGCTGATAGTATTTCGGTCATAATCATCTTTGATATTCCAGCTTTCATAATACGTCGCTAAGAAAATTCAAATCCTCAAACATTTATGTAAAATAATAAAAAAAAAATCCCTCAAACATTTCGGCCCATCTATGTCTGACAGCTCGACTCGACTTTAGAAAATCTAAACATGTAGCAAGCATATCAGCAAGTCTTCAAATTTCCTTTTGAATTTCAAATATATTTTATAGACCACAATATGATATAGGCATATAGCATATCATCTTTTAAGAGTTTGTACATTTACGTATCGGCCGAGCAACATAACTTTGCCTTTAAATTTTCTTATTCGAATTTATTGTCAAACGGACATTAAGACATCATCAAGAGAAAAGAAAAGAAAAATATAAATAAATAAGGGGGGGGGGGGGGGGGGGAACTCATGTGGCTTTTCATCAACAGCTGGGATCAGAGCTAATTGGATTAAACCAAAACTGCCTGTCAGCTGCATACTTAAACTGGGCCCAGTCACCTTTGTTCAAGGTCCCTCCTTGGATCAGCACGCACACATTACCGGCACGCCGTAGAATGCTCGGCTTAATCTCCTCGACACTTGTGAACCCAGTACAGTCGAGTTGGATACCCGACTGCCCGCACTGGCAGTCGTTTCGTACCACAACTTGGTATTGGGGTTTCCCTTGAATAAGGTTTCCTGTCTTGGACTGACTCACGACGATATCTCTGTAGCTGCATTGCGATTGTGCGTACCCTGTAACATGTTGCTAGTTATTGGTTTATGATCGAGTTTTTGTTATATATATAGTATACCCTACATTGTTATATTTTCACAAATAGATAAATAGTCACCAGAATACGTCATACTATTGATGCCTATAATTTTGGCAA
The DNA here is from genome assembly GCA_028095005.1 of Rhynchospora pubera. Lineage (NCBI taxonomy): Eukaryota > Viridiplantae > Streptophyta > Magnoliopsida > Poales > Cyperaceae > Rhynchospora > Rhynchospora pubera. The sequence goes on along the minus strand of CM051462.1, from coordinate 106,661,465 downwards.
GAAAAAGGATTGTCTTCTTGCTCTTAAATGCACGCTACATATTCAACCAAGTGTTTGATTTCATGAAACATGAATTTGGGCAATCATTATTGCAAAAATCTTCAATTAATTAATGTATAAAAAACAAAAATTCTAACCCAAAGTAATTGACAATCTGCAGTCAAAATCGAACCATCAGTTTTTGGGGTTCATAGTGTAAGCATTTTAATTAGTCACACACATGGATCAATTGACAAGTCTGAGGGGAAAAATGAAAAATTATTCACAATTTTTTTTTTTTTTTTTTTGAGAGGGAGAACGTATAGAGAGAGAGAGACCTTCGATGAGGAGGAAGACGAAAGCAATGATTTGAATGACCATTTGAGGTGTTGCCATTGTTTCTTTTTGGTGGGATAATTTCTCTAATTTGGCCTTCCTATGTGTAATTTCCATATGCTTTTTGTAACTTATATATGTGGATGTTTGCCTTGGGGTTATCAGTTATGCTAAAAGCAATGTGCGGTTAGAGAATAGTGGGTGAATGAAATTAGAGATGAAACGGTGTTTAGGAAGTTATCTTGTTGACTGTTACTGTAAATTTTATTTTAGGTTAAGGTTAACGAAGAAAAATCATTAACATCTTTCAGTTTCACCCTCAAAACCAATTTAGCTCGAAGAAAATGGGTAATTTAGTCACCAAAATGAGAAGTTAATGGGAGAATTAATGCTTGCATCTTCCCCCTTTTCCGATATTCATTTCTAGAACCTGCTTTTGATGACCTCTTTCTCGTTAACTAGGAATGAGAAATGTGCCGTTTTTTTCTCCTTTTTCTTCTGCTTTTATTGACCTCTTTCTCGACCGCAAACGTTTCATTGTTTATATCATTTAGGTTCCGTTTGGATGCGTTGAGAATAAGGTAGGAAGAAGGAAGAAGGGAAGAAATTTATTGGGAAGGGGTAAATTTATTGAGAAGTGTGTAACTTTTGTGAAGAGTTTGGATGGTTAAAAATAAATTTATTGGTAAAAAGTGGTTATTCCTTATTCCTTATTCCGGGAAGAAGCCATCCAAACGGAGCCTTAAAGAAGATCATGCGCTGTTTTTTTTAAAAAAAATATACCGATGGTAGTTAATGACTGGCGCACATTTTTTTTTCTTTATTTTATGAATATAGTTTTCTTTATTCAGTAAATATAAATATTTCTGCCCCCAATATATATGGGAGGATACAAAATTTATATCATAAAAAAACTAATTAAGTTTATTGATTGGGTTTAATTTAAAATATAAAAATGTAAATTAATAAAGCGTTCTTAAAAATGTATTTAATCTTATTTATTATGTTTAGCAAAAAAAGGGGCAACAGCAATATATTATATATAGATGAAAATTTACACAATGATATTACATATAATATCCTCCTTAATATTCATAGTTAAGAAAAAATAGAGGGGCAAAACGCAAAAATGCAGGACTAAATGGTAAATACGACCTACTGAATGAATCCTAACCATTCTACTTGAATCTCGCGGTCTTGAATTAGTAAGCAGTAACACATGCTATGATGTACCTGCCAACAATTGAAGATGATCCATCAGGAAATTCTTTCCCGTTTGAGGCTGACATTGATATTCTGTGGCAATGAGAAGAGAAATTGTGCTGTGAGCAAAATTAAAGTAAATAAAATAAACACCTAAGTCAACGTTCCAAAGCAGTGGCGAGGTCAGAATTTTTTTCAATGGGGACATTCAAGTAAATAAAAATTAAATAATTCGTTTTTTTAATATCTATGGGCCGTTTGGATCGCTTAGGAATTTGAGGAATTTGGAGAAGTTGTAATTCCTAGGAATAAATTTATTGGGAAGTGTGTAATTTTGTGAAGAGTTTGGATTGTTTATAATAAATTTATGGTAGGAAGATGAAATTCCCCAAAATCCCATGGGAATCCAAACGGCCCCTATAGTATATCATATAAAAACTTAATTTTCTTTTTATTTGGGGGTCAACAATTATATTATATTTATATTTTGATGGTTCAAATAGTAAGTGTTTTAACAAAATTATTGTCCACATAACAATAAAAGCATATATAAAAATGTTTGATTTCAAAATATATATATATATATATGTATATATATATATGGGTGACATTGCACCCCATTTCTTCTATGTAGACTCGCCCCTTTTCCAAAGTGGTAAAGAGAGGTGGTGAAGAAATAGAACGGTGTGTGTCTGAAAAACAAATGAATCTAGAAAATATGAGCTTTATTATTCCATCAGGCAGTTAGTACAAGTTACAACTTACAACGTAGTTTTTGCGTTAAATGTACAGAGAGATGGTACCCCTTCTCCAGGGGCGGACTTAGTAGAGGCAAGCCCAGACAGGTGCCTGGGCTTGTTTCTGAAAAAAACGAGACCTAGTATATAGTAATTCCAAAGGTACCTGGGCTTGTCAAATTAGTGTGCCTGGGCTTCGGCCTAGAATTTATTTGTTTCCCTTTGCATTGTGTCTGGACCTAAAATTTATTTGTTCCTCTTTACTTCTCTCATGTGTCTGGCCCGATTAGAGATCAGAGGAGAAATTTTGATTGATTAAACAGACTCAATCAGCGTTTAAAGTATTTTTTTATTGCCATACTCATTCGCAACCCTAAAGCACTCGTCTCCGTTCTTCTCCGCACTGATCTCCCTGTAGGTCGCTGCTTCTGCACGCCGTTCTCCGCCTCTGTCCCTTTTTGTCACATCCCGTCAAAGTGCCAAGGTAATAATTTTCCTTCTAAATTTTCTTTTATCTGTAGTTTTGTACTTAATTTCAATCTTTTGGAGTTTAATTTCATTGTATTAGAGGACAATTCATAAAAATTGCAATTTGTCTTGGTGGTTAATTTCATAGAAATTGCAAGCGCACCATTAATCTCTAGACATTCTTTTTATTAAACAAGGTCTAATGACTACTGCCTACTGGTGATGTGCCTATTGGTAATGCACACAACACACTGAATCATTGATAAACCAACTAACTCAGTGACAGTGCGAAATTTATTTTGGCAATTGGTTTTGTTACTTCATGATTTAATATGCACATAGTGACAGTGCAGAATTTATTTGTTTTAATTGATACATCATACATGTATAAAGTCATCCAAATGATAATTGTTTTAACTTTTAAATTTATTTTTTACATATATGGAGAGGTTTTTCAAAAAACTAGTCTCACCGTTAGTTGGAACTCAAGAGCAAGAATCAAGTTGTAAGCGAAAACGTTTGGATTCTAATTCAAACTTTGAGGTCCCTCTCGATCCGGGACTTCGACCACCAATTAGCAACTATGATCCAAATGATCATGACTTTGTAAGAAGACAATATCTACAAGCCGGTCCAAGACAACCCATCTTACAAGGTTTTCCACAAACACTCTTCGGTGACAAACAAAGAAGATTCAACAAGGCATGGTATAATCAATATCCATATTGGTTAGAGTATAGCATACAAAAAGATGCCGCATATTGCTTGTGTTGTTATCTTTTCAAGCCAGAAAATAGAGAAGGCGGTGGAGATGCTTTTACAAGCACTGGATTTAGAAATTGGAAAAGTAAGAAAAGCCTTGACGAGCATATCGGTGGATTGAATAGTGCTCACAATCTTACCATAAAAAAATGCCAAGACCTCATGAAGCAAAACCAGCATATCTAACTATTTTAGAAAGGCAAAGTAAGCATTTTAAAAATGCATACCGATTAAGATTGACCGCCACGGTTGATTGCATTCGGTGGATCTTGAGGCAAGATTTAGCTTTATGTGGACATAATGAATCAAAGAAGTCATTAAACCGAGGTAACTTTTTATTTTTAGCTTTCCGTGGACATGATGTGCCCCTTCTCTAGTGGTCGGGATCTCTATTTATAGCCGTTATTGAGGGTTTGAACGTCAACATGTCAGGTGCCATTGGAAGAGAATGCCACTTGGCTGCTAGCCCACGTGAGTCATTGTTTTTCTCCATCGACAATTTCTCATTTTGCGGCATACTCATCGCATGTCTCAGTTCGTCTCCGAAGTCCGAACTTCACTTTCCACTCTCTCAATTAGTAAGAATAACAAAAAAAAAAAAAAAAAAACACATGGGACCAACATTTTACGGGCTGGCCCAGTGGCCCTGCCAATCCCTCTCTTCTTCCTCTTTCCCGCAAAAGCGTAATTCGAATAAAAAATGATAATTGTCACTTGCAGTTTTATCATTTCTTATCATCGTTAAATACAAAATGAACACATAAAATAGACAACATAAATATATATACCATTAAAGTGAACACTTACAAACAAATAAATATTGTCATTTCTTGTTCAAATTTTTATATGCATGTTCAATTTATTTTTATTGAATTTATTTATTTGTATGTGTTTATTTTGATCATTATGTATGTTAATCTTATCTATTTTATATGTTCATTTTGCAGGAATGATAACTGTCATTTTTGTCATCCCTACCATTGCTAAATATAAAGTGAACATATATAAAAAATAAGATAAACATATAAACGATCTAAGTGAACACTTACAAACAAATAAGTGTTGTAATCATTTGTTCAGAATTTTACATGCATATTCAACTTATTTTCATTGAACTTATTTATTTGTATGTGTTCACTTAGATCGTCTATATGTTCACCTTGTTTGCTGTATATGTTCACTTTATATTTAGCGATGATAGGAATGACAAAATTGCAGATGCAGTAATCAATTTCCTTCACTTTGTGTTTGCAACTGCCATAATCAATTTGGATTGGGGAGCGATCTTGGACTAGGCGGACCGTGTGCAAGTTTGGGCTTTACGAAGGCTAGTGGGCCTGACCCTATATGATTCATGTTCAATCATGGAAAAGCAGAATGAGTTTTTTCCTTGTTTTTGTGATGAAGAATGAAATACGATTTCCGAATTAAGTGACGATATTCACGATGAATAAATTCGCAACCATAAATTATTTATTAATTGTCTGGGAAGGCGACAAGAAATAGTGAATAATTTGCATATCATCATTGACAAATATTTTAGAGATGAGCTAAACTCAGCTAGGAATGACGGATGGACCCGTCAACTGCGATTATATCTTAATTTTTGAGATTCTAATAGTTAATCTGAACTGTTCAATATTTTCTTCATATTGAAATCTCATTGGAGACCAAATTTTACATTTTTCTGATTTTATTTACTATTTTTTTGAGATTTTTAAAATCATAGTTATTTAAGGGTCCAGAATTGTTTAGATTAAGAATTTTGTAAAATACCAAACAAATACTAAAAATTTCAGAAAAATATAAAATTTTGTCTCCAACGAGATTTCAATATGGAGAACACATTGAACGATTCTGATCGATTGTTAAAATTTTGAAAATTGAGATTTGATCGTAGCTGACGACCCCGTCAGATGCAACTGATTTTAGCCTATCTCAATATTTTATGCTATAACTCCTATATTAATGTTTCTAATGTTTCTTTATTGCTAGCATACACTGGTGTAGGAATTATCCAAAATAAATGAAATCGAAAAAATCAGGTTAGTGCTAACCAAATTGTGTTTAAACAAATTGTGTTGGTGTTGTGAGTAATTAGCTAATGGTCCCCAAAACACAAAGTTGATCCATTGCTCTTTTTGGTTGCCCGTTTGTAAGAGATCTGAATAATAGGCATCCTTTATGCTCAGTTTTGCACTTTTTGGTTGTACTCTATCTAGTAAGCATGTCGTTTCTATGAGTGACATATTGTACTAATTAATCTATGTTCTATTTACATTTAAAGAAAATGGCTCATTTATGAAATTCTTTATTAGTTGATTAAATTGCTAATTAAATTTATTTTAACTATATCCTAGATATTTTAGATCAGAAAGTAATTAAGGAAAGATGAATAAAAAAATATGCAATAGGATGAATACGCTGGTTTAAACAAACATAAATCATTTTTCTCTTTCATTTTATTAAGCAGTTCATTGCTAATGATATTTTAATACAATTAAAGATCACGCAACGTACGATATTAGCACTAGTATGCATTAAATGGACCATTAATTTCAGAAAAATTTACTGAGTAATATTTTTTAATCAGGAATGATAACTGCCATATGCAGTTTTGCCATCCTTGCCATCGATAAGTGAACATATACGCAAACAAGGTGAACATATAGACAATCTAAGTGAACACTTATAAACAAATAAGTGTTATCATCACTTGTTCAGAAGTTTACATGCATATTCAACTTATTTTTATTGAACTTATTTGTTAATATATATTCACTTAGATCGTCTATATGTTCACTTTGTTTGCTATATATGTTCATTTTATATTTAGCGATGGCATGGATGACAAAAGTAATCAATTTCCTTTTTAAATTATAAAGATACGTTTAACGAGATAACTTCCTAAACTTTTTTTCACATTCAATTTCATTACCCGCTATTATAATCTAACCACACATAGTTACATTAGCAAAAATCTTATCTTATATCTTATACATATATAAAGCACATGGAAGTTGCACATATTCGCATCAGAAGACCAAGCCAAGAGTAATCCAACCAAGAAACAATGGCAGCACCTCTAAAGCTCGTTCAATCCATTGCTTGGATTGCTTTCTTCTGCCTCCTCATCGGAGGTCCCTCTCTCTCTCTCTCTCTCTCTCTCTCTCTCTCTCTCTCTCCACCCCCTCCCCCTTCACCTCTGTAACCAAAGGTTGGTGAATAATATCAAATATTTTTCTCTTTAGTCTTGCCAGATTAACCGTACGTAAGGGTGACTAATTAAAAAGGCCATACTTCGAACCCTCAATCAATTAAGGGTTAGGCCTTTTGTTTTCTAATACACCAATTAATTGAAGAAATTTTGCAATTGTGGTAGTACAAATTCAATTTGTCAAATTCAGATATCATGAAATCAAACAGTTGGTTGAATATTTTGATGTGTATTTAAGAGCAAGAAGACGGGACTTTTTCCCTAAAAATATAGGTATAAATGCATGGTATTTCGGGGGTATATACTTGCAAAATAAAATAATGGTGTATAAATGACATAAAAATCGGCAATACACCAATAATTTGTGACATGCAACAGGTCAGGCGCAATCGCAATGCAGCTACAAAGACATCCTCGTGACTGAATCACGGACAGGAAACTTTATTCATGGCAAGCCCCAATACCATGTGGTGATACGAAACAACTGTGCTTGTGCCCAGTCAGGTATCCAACTTGACTGTACCGGGTTTACAAGTGTCGACGAGATTAAGCCGACAATTTTACGCCGTGCCGGGAATGTGTGCATCTTGATCCAAGGAAGGACCTTGAACCAAGGTGATTGGGCTCACTTTAAGTATGCAGCTGACAATCAATTTTGGTTTAATCCAATTAGCTCCGATCCCAGCTGTCGATAAAATGCTACAACCTATTGTCTTTTTCTTTTCTTTCTTCATCTTTCCCTTTGGTCTTGATGCAGTCTGATTGTCCATTTGACAATTAATTCAAGGGCAAAAACTCAATTTGTATAATGCAAATATCATGTTTATAAAAAGATATTATGAGAGGCGCATGCTTTACTGTTCATGAGGTGATTCCAACTTTTCAATGGATCGAAATTGATAGCTCTTAATGACTCACCAAATGATAGTTAAATTACATGAAATTTCATCAGTACTGTATATATATAACAACGTACCTATAAATTTATTTTAAAATATTCAACTTTGTTTTGAATTGATTCGATATATCAATAAAATTGTCAAGATAAACCATATGTTATGACAGATATCTTCCATTGTACGTTAATTCCACTAAACATTTAAAAAAAAAAAATGCTTCTCTCATACACTCGCTATATCGAGGAAGATACCACATCCAAAAAAAAATTATATGGACAAGATGTTTGCCCGAGATATTTTACACTTAAGGGCATTTTAAGAATTTACAGGGAGAAATTTGTATGACACTTCTCCATTCTTATATGAGGGAAGGAAGCTTTACAAAATTTCACCAAAAAGCTTCTTAGAAGAGATCATTTCTTTAAAAAGAGGTGATTTCCTCCCAATGAAAAGTCCAATCCAGAAGAGTGTTCCTTTTCTACCTTGTCAGAAAGATATTTGGCTGCTTCCAGAGCACCTTTATAACCGCTTTCAGGAACAACAAATGGGAAATCACTGCAATGAAAAATAAATAGTAAATTAAATACATGTAGCAAACTTTGAAAAATGCTAGAGTCCTACATGTAAGACGGATGTGTGAATCCTACATGATCATTTTCGCAATTTAAGCTTCAAACGACCAATCTGAATCATTCAATATGTTCTTCGTAATGAAAACATATAAAGAAACCGATTTTTTTTCTGGATTTTTAGAAACCTATGATACAAAAATTATGGATCATCTAACAACAATGATTTTTAAAACGATGAAAAATTGTAAAAAAAATTGAAAAAAAATAAATTTAGTTCTTATAATTTTTCAATATGGATAACACATTTAATGGTTTGAAACTCGAGAAAGATCGGGTAGGATGGATCCCACCCATTCAAAATGTAGGACTTTAGCATTACGCACAAACTTCTGTATCATTCAAAATCCACCTCTAGAAAAACATTACAGAAGTGATTTCCCATATTCATGTTTTCCAGTCTATTCCAAAATTTGCGCCCATAATAGCCTCATTCTCCATTTCTGATGAGGTAGATTGATTATATTTGGGAAAAAAAAATAAAGAATTAAAGTGTTTAAGGGATATCTCTGGTGTTATAATAAGAAATCATTACACTTTTCCATATAATAATAATATTATTGGATAATTCTTATCAATGTACCTTCCCCACATAATTCGATTAGAGCCAAAATTGGCGATCATCTGTGAAAGAACAGAAGCTAAGTCTTCATATGGAGGCTTCTCTCTTGAGACACGAAACAGTGCACTAAATTTCAGATGTACCTTCCATAAAGAGTAAATAAATAAATGCACATAAATTGCTAGGATTAAGAACTGTAACTAGGTGTGTTTGATAAGACCCAATACTTGACTGTTTATGTAAATAACATCAATTCAACTCTAATAGTTTCTAGTTTCCACCAATCCAAAAGTCTCAAGTCATTGGCAAATTACACTGAAGCCCTAAATATAAGTTAGCAGTAAAGCCAAAAATCACAACACTGCATGAAGATAACTAGACTGGGAAAACATTATCCTTATCCTGCTACAACAGAATTCTTATTTTTTCAATTGGAACTCATTTTGAGGGAAAATAACTAGACTGCGTGAAGAAGAGGTTAACTTGTCTTACTTGGCAAAAAAGTTGCCTTCAACATAACATCAGTACAGCAGTTGATCTTTTTTGGATTGAACTTACAATGCTTAGTATTGGCCGTAAATACAAACAAAATTATCATTTTCGAAAAAAGAAGTTTAATTTCAATTTACTAAGTTTAAAGACAGTAAATATTGTAAAGTATAGGAAAAATACTATAAACATAAAATCCAAAGCAAAAACGGTAAACAGCCAAGTACATTCACTGCTAGTCTGAATTCATTGTTCAGTAACAATTGGTACATATAGCCACCAATAAGAGCTGCTGAAACAGAAAACCAACCACAAGATGTGCCTAAAGAGACCCATATTGAAATTCATTCCATAATAAAACACACACCTGAGGGAATCTAGAGAGCTGGAGTAAGGAGGAGAAGGCCTTTTCCTCTTCTTCGTTCCTGTGGGACATCCATAACTCAGGTAAAAATCACAATAAAAAAGGCGAAGTTCAATAAATGTAAATGTGCAAATACAAAAAGGAACTTACGAGGGAGGTCTGCAAAAAGATACATGGTCAAGTATTACTTTAGTTTCAGGATATTCAGTGCACAGCTCTTCCACCTCTTCTATGTGTAAATTAAGTCCCTAATGCAGAAAAGGAGAAGCTCAACATGACTCTCCAAAGTTCCAATATTCTGAAAACCTCATATTGAATTATAAACCCCAAGCTTCTTGTTTATCCTTACAGAAACAAATTTGTATTCTATGTGATTGCCCTCATAGTCTTTTTAAAGATGCCATCTTTTCTCTTTCCATTCTCTATGCATATTGTGTGAAATAGAAGGGAATTTTTTTGTTGTTTTTTGCAGGAAACATGTTGACTGTATTATATAAGTGGAGTTTCAATTTAAAAAAAATTTGTGAAATTATAAACCATACCTTAAAAAGCATAAAACCAACAGGAACACCAAGTTCCCCAGCTTTAGCAAATAATGCTTTGCCAACTTTGTTTGTCATCTATTAGAAGTCCAAATTATCAAATCCAACATATGCATTGATCTTATCAACTTCAAAATATATGCATGAAGCAAGTTCTGTGCAGACCTTTTGGCTGGAAGGCCATAAATACGGATTGAAGCGAACTGCACAGTAGTCATCCTGGATTAACAAAAAAAATGAGGGATTAATAGAAAAGATTGAGACTAAAGGCATAGTATTAAATTTATCATTTTGGTGACTGTTGCAGTATAGATAGGGTAACAGTATGACATTGGCCTCTTTACACAGGTCTCTAACCCATACTCGCCATTTGTTTTTGATGTGTGACAAAGTGGCGATCTCAGTTCCTGGTAGTGCAGATGAGGGTAAAATGAGGCTCATATGAACTAGTTAGAATCAGTGGAGACCTGATTGCACAATCATGGTAAATCAAAGAACAATTTGTGCAATTGTTTAATTAGATTTAATTGGTCCTAAAGCACAACTGGAAACACCAAGGTGTATTAAAAATATATACTCTAAGAACTAGTTCTTCTAGTTGTTTTATCCCACTTCCGTCATCAGCTGGATTTGCAAGTAAACATCCCAAAAATTTTGAGGGATACTTCTTCAAAACACTTAAGTAAACAGAAAAATAAACATGTGCAAAAGAAAAGGATGTTAGTGTTATATTAAAGAGAGAGATAAGAAGTACAGTAAATATATCTTGAATACCTGGACTATTGAAATAGCATGGGTAGAATTTCCAATTTAAAAACCAAGTGTCGGTGGTTTAGTGATACCATATCAATAAAGAATCCTACTGGTTTAGTGGTTTAGGGCTCTTTTGCATAATTTGACTAAAATCGATTTAAGTATAACTTGAGAAAGAATCAATATGAAATCCACTATTGGATCAGCTCAATTGGTAAATAGTAAAAGAGCACTGACTTTTGCACTATATGCACCTCTCTACAAGTTAGAAGCACTTTGAAACAACTCAATGATTCAGATCTTCTCATTTCTGCTTTATTAATTTAATTAGCAAGTTCAAGTTCAAAGCCGTCATCCCAAACAAATTGGGGTAGGATAGAAATGACATCCAACACTGATCATTTTTGCTTTTGTATAAGGCTAGGCTTGAACCTGACCTCTTAGAGATGAGCCCATTACTCTACCTTTTGAGCTGCTAGGCCAGATGCTACAGAGATATTTAATAACCACCATTATAAGTTGTTTAGTTACCTAGTAACATAGGAGTGGTCGAACATATAATTAATTGGTTGAACAATCAAAGCTCCTTCTACCCCTGCCTCATCCATGCACTACACACCGTAATAGCAATAAAGTGATTAGAATAACAGCACAAAGTTTGAGCTTTAAACAAGCAGCAAGATATCTTATCAGAAAGTGACCAGTTAGCAGAGAGAATACTAAAAGTTGGTACAGTACCTGCAAGGACAGCAACATTGCTTGTGTTATTTGTTAAAAAAGAAAAAGTTACAAAGGGCCAATCCTTTCTAAAGTGAATAATGCATACCATGATACCAACCATTTGAAATGCATCTATCTAGCATACCAACACTCTCACTGTACTTCTTTTGTCAGAAAAAAAAAACAGCTATTTATCACATTCTTTCGCGTCATAATCTCATAATAAATTATTGAGAGTTCAAGCTTCATAATCTCATACCTCAAGCAAGAAATCGACGTCGCCACGGAGCGTAGGTTCCTGTCCAGGAAAATAGGGATACTTCTCGGAAGCCTGATCAGAAATTGAGTTAAATAAATGGAGATTTTCTTAAAGAGGAAAAACAAAGTAGAAGAAAAAATTGGAAAAGACCTGTTCAGGAGTAGCCCAGACGTGGAGATGTGAATCGAAGACATTGAAGGAAGGAGAGGGAGAAGGGGAGTTAGCGGAATTGGAAGCCATGGCAATGGCGAGGTGAGATGGTTTCGTGCAGCGGAAAAGTGTTCGGATAATTGGAGTGGGAGACTGGTGTAAAGGAAGCGATAACAGTTTTGCCATTTTTTATTTTGGTCTTTTATTAATAATTTTGTACTTTCGACCATTTTGTTGGTTTAGAACCTGCTGCGGTGCTGACGGATCCAAATCCGCTGTAGCGCGGGACAGCGTGTAGCGCGCTTACGAGCCGTCTGATCTTGATCGGACGGTTCATTTTTTACGGGCCTATCAATCTAGATTATATGTACGGGCTTCCTTGTCCATTGGATCTTGATCAGACGGCTAGAATGCCGCGCTACACGCTGTGCCGCGCGGCACCAGATCTGAATTCGGTGCTGACTGGACTTCGACCGGACCAGCGTAGCCTGCGTAGGTTGCAAAGCGCAAGCCTCTGTGTCCGTATCCAATATTCTTTTTTATAATATTGTAATTTTGATGATTAACAATATTCTTTCATTTAATATCTGATTTATATATTCGTGATCTATAAAAATAATTGCAAAATGTAATGGCATTAGAAATAAATTTTGTTCTTCATCAAAAGATTATTAAATATTCGAGTTAAATTTTTTTCTATGAAATATCATATAACATTTTCAAGATGATTACTAAATTGTTTTACAAAGCTCTTCGAACTGCATAATTATTAAAAGAAGAGAGTAGAAATATAAAAGTAATTATTAAATATTTTTAAAAAAAAATGAGCAGAGTGAAGGAGAAAAAAATAAACTAGTATATATAGTATAGAGGAGAGGGATCAGATTAGATATATATAAGAGGAGATGACGTGAGATAAGATGAGAGAAGAGGAAATAAGAGGAGATGATATCAGAGAAAATGAGATGAGAGAAATATATATAGTATATACATAAGTATATATAAAATTTAAATATACTTAAATATTATATAGATGATGTTTTAATTTATTTAAAATCATTATTTATAATTTATATTTTTTTTTGAAATATTATTTTTATGGTGGAAAATATATATATGCAACATATTGAAAAAACAAAAATAATACAACTTCTTAATAAGAAAAATACACATCAACAATACAAAACCATGCAAATATTAAAATTACATAGAAAAATCATTTAAAATATTAAAAATATATATTAATAAAAAAATTCATAGTGCTAGTATTGTTTTTTCAAAGAACGTTATTATGATACTATTTATATAATTCTGATTATTTTAGAAATATTTTCGAAATTCCTCAATATTTTAATATTATTTTTAATTTTTTCGGCATTGATTGTACCTGCCGTAATATCTTTTCTCCATAAATCGCGCAGCCTCGGCCCAGAATACAGGCCTACTATCCGTTGAAATTTAGAGACGATCCAACAATAATTTCTACGAAATGGCAGCAGCCCAGAGTAGCCCACTAAACGATGGACCCGGATCCTCTGCGTGTTTTTTATTTAAAACACGCAGTGCTGGATATTTACGATCGACCATCCGATCTAATTTCGACGGGATGATTTTTACGGACCTCACGAATCTCGACTGTCCTGTATTAATCATAGAGCATTGATTATTAATCGGACGGCGAGGAATCAAAAACTTGCACTGCGCGTTTTATAAAAAAAACAGGCAGAGGATCCTGATTCCTTAAACGATGGCAGCTTCAGAGTTGAGAAAGAGAGAGACGCGTCACGCGTGACGTTGCGGAAAAAAGGAGGAGAGAAAGGAAAGGGATGTAAAAGAGCGGGAAACGAACTCTCTTATCCCGCCACAACAAACCCTTCTCTCTCAAGTCTCAATCCAGAATCCGATCTAGTTTCTTTCTTCTCGATCTACCTCTTCCTCTCCATCGATCGATCGACTAATCAGCCAGTCATGAGCGGAGATGGGAAGCGGAGGAGGGAGAGATTCAACTCTTATCGCAACGATGCGAGGTCCAAGTCGAAGCAAAAGCTTCGCCTAGGAGCGGAAGAACAGCTGGAGAGTAAACTGGGGTTTTCTCTCTTCACAGAGGGAGATAAACGACTTGGATGGCTCCTCACCTTCTCTCCGGTAACATTCCATCTCTCCTTTGAGTGTTTTGTTTAGTTACTTTTCTTTAACTGTGGTTTTAATAAATGTTTTTTTTTCTGTACCTATTTCCTTTCCGTATATTAGCCTCGAATTTTTGTTCTGACAAAACTTGGGCAAAATTTCATATCAGGTCCTGAATTAATCATACTTTTACGCCACATAAACGCAGAGCACACCAATTGCAGAAATGTACTCTCATTGTTGGTCTGAATGCTATTCATACTGCTAACTTGAATAAACCTTTTTTTTTCCTTTTTTGGCATCACAATGGCACTAATTAAATAATCAGAACTTCCAATTTTTTCTGACAACGATTTCAATTTCTAGTCATCATGGGAGGATGAGGATACAGGAAAGATTTACAGCTGTATTGATCTATATTTCGTTTCTCAGGTAATTGCTAAACCCAATAACTTAATGTTTTTTTTATAGTTCATTTATGTGTTGATTTGTTGTTTGGGCTGTGTAGATAGAGATATTTTAGATTAAATTCAGTTAAAGGGTTTATATTTTGCTTATTTGCTTTTTTGGAGAATGGTTTTTGGACTGATTTAGTACCATTCAGGTAGGCCTCACACTAGTATGAAGGGGACACCTAAATTAGGGTAAACTGGGTTTTTATCGAAGTTTAACTCGGAAGGTTGAAACTTTGATTGCTTGCTCATTCGAAGAACCAGCTACAGACCACCTTGTTGCAATTTGGTCAGGCCTGCAAGAGATGATGTTCAATTAAGTTTCTCAATTTGTATAAAATGACAACTTTGCTTTCCTTATCATTACAGGATGGGTCTACTTTCAAGGTTAAGTACAAGTTCAAGCCATATTTTTATGCTGCTACAAAGGTACTTAAAATTGTGCACAATAGATTTCATTCTGGCACTAGCAATGACCAGTGTGGTAAATAAGCCAGGTACTGGTATTCTCGATGGCCGGTGCAGTACACTTATACCTTGGCAAGCAACTGATTTTTTTTTCAAACATGTAAATTTCAGGAAGAGATGGAACTAGAGGTGGATGGATATCTTCGAAGAAGGTACGAAGGCCAAATTGCTGATATTGAGGCTGTAGAGAAAGAGGACCTCGATCTTGTAAGTTAGTTGCTTTCTTTTTTATTCAAAAAAAGGTGGGAGCGCCACCAGTTTTTATTTTTTTGAAAATGAAACAAGTAAAAATTACCTACTTAACCCAAAAGTTCTTTAACTAACATAGTCTGTCAAACTGGATTGTTGATACCAGTTTGAACAGACCTATCATCTAAGTAAGCTGCTTTCTACATCTCTGTGTTCATAAGCAAATGATAAGATATAAGAGTCTACTACTCTTTCCACCAGATAAATTGAGTCTAACATTGGCTGATTTGCCCATGTTTGACTCAAATGAGCATCCCTGTGGCTTATTTCGGGTTCAATTGACCTTATGGAGAACCGCTTGAAAAGTTTAAGCATGCAATTTTTCTACTATAATTCCTTTTTATCTCTCTGAACACCTCTTCGGTTGACATGATAGAAAAATCATTTGTCTGGCCTTCAAAGAAAGTACTTAAAGCTTTGTTTTGACACGGTTCAACAACTGATGCGAGTTAGAAACGATCTTCTTCATGTGGTTGAAAGAAACAAAGAAAAAATAGATGCAGCTGAAGCATTTGAGTCCATCTACACCACTAAAAGGTATTTATATCAAATGATTGTTCAGCATTGATGTTAAGCACCAAGATACATCCAAATAAAAAGAAAATCTTTTTACGAGAATATTTTTGTGCTTTTTCAGGAATGAGAGGACTTTAGATTACGCAAATAGTATTATCGAGTTACGTGAATATGATGTGCCATACCATGTCCGTTTTGCTATTGATCTTGGTACGCAACTGTTACTATTTACTTAATCGGCTTTCTTTGCTTTCATTACTAATTTTTGTCCTGGATTTGTTTCACAATTTAGTTTTATTTCCTTGTTGGGGTCTTTTGGACCTCACTACAATTGGATAAACAAAATATTTGAATAAAAATTGCTGCATCATTACTAATTACATGTAGGAATACAAGGGAAATCTGCCAGTCCCCAGTTTTATCTGATCTTTTAATTGACACATTTTCTTTAGCTCCTCTAGCTAACATATTGCACTGGTCTGGCAACAGATGTGAGATGTGGGCAATGGTATGACGTGAGTATCTCTAGTTCTGGTCCTTTACTGGAGAAGAGGAGTGATCTCTTACAGCGTGCTGAAGTCCATGTCTGTGCATTTGATATTGAAACAACTAAATTGCCTCTCAAGTTTCCTGACCCCACCACCGATCAAATAATGATGATTTCTTACATGATAGACAGCCAAGGCTATCTTATTATAAACCGGGAGGTTTGATTATCAATTTATACAGCTTCTCCTTTCTATCAATTTTTTTTAAAAATCAATGTCTAATCATATCTTCAAGCTGGAAAGGATCAAAATGCTTTGAGATGTACATCTTGTCATTATCTGGGTTGACTGTTATATGTAGTGCTTTAGTTTTTATATGTAACTTCTTACCTTTGTTGCTAGTTTGTTGGAGAGGACATCGACGATTTGGAGTATACACCAAAAACTGAATTCCAGGGTTACTTCAAAGTTAAGAATGTGAAGAATGAGGTAATAAATTTATATGCAACTATAGCATTGGAAGTCTATTTCATTGTGGAGCATCATTACTAATTTCTATCATTCAAATAAAGTTGGAATTGCTGAGAGCATGGTTCAGACACATGCAAGAGGTGAAGCCAGGGATTTATGTTACTTACAATGGAGATTTCTTTGATTGGCCATTCATAGAGAAAAGGGCTTATCACCATGGCATCAACATGGGTCAGGTGTATGTCTCACTTTACTATTGATGCAATTTAGTTTAATATTTGCAAGGAACCTCCTATCAACATGCTTGTCAAGTGATACTGGTGGACTGGTGGTCATGGCCTCATGGGTAAAGAGAAGTGGTCATGGCCTCATGGGTAAAGAGAAGTCATTTTTTAATTAAATTTTCTGTATTTGTTTTGTCTCTTTGTAGGAGATTGGTTTCAGATGTGACAGTGAACAAGGGGAATGCGGTGCAAAATTTTCATGCCATTTGGATTGCATTGCATGGGTCAAACGAGACAGTTATCTTCCTCAAGGCAGTCATGGTCTTAAGGTACTTGACTACTATGTGAATCAATTATTTGCATTTCTATACCTTCATACAGCGTATTATGTTGGTATAGTAAAGGTTGGATTCTAACCAGGTAGACTGACTGACAAAAGTGTCATTGATTTTAATTTAATCTAGGAACAGTCTGGGATCCGGCATCCTAATTGGCACTAGTATGCAATTTTAAAATTCAGTATGGCAAATGCATGTATGACATCCATTTAACTACACAATCATTTAGTTAGTCAATAATTACTAGCTTCCTTGTTGTTTCTTGATTCCTGACTGTTTTGAATATTACAGCTACAAATTAATATTCTTCATTCTTTCAATGTACATGTACACATTTAGGCTCCCAATGAACAAGATTTAACTGATACATTCTCAATATAAGTGCAATAATTATTGGTAATTATGATCCTTTGCTCGAATGTTCAGGCTGTTACTAAAGCAAAGCTAGGCTATGATCCATTGGAAGTTGATCCTGAAGAAATGGTTCAGTTTGCCAAGACACAGCCCCAGGTACAATTGCCTCTGTTTTTACCTTTCATTGTTTGTACCTGTAACCACTGTACTGATTTTCGTATGTTTGATTCATCTATACTGCATCTTTTGATTTTATTTTTAATTGTTTCCCTTCTTTTGAACTTTTTTTCCCTAGAGTTTTGACTTAGACCCAAGAGAGTTCACGAGGGTTGAAATTAAAGAAAAATTTTTAGGATGCACTTCTTATGTTTAAGATTAATCCTTTTATTTTCCCTTGGAAATTTCCAGAGAATGGCTTCTTACTCAGTGTCAGATGCAGTATCAACATATTATCTATACATGACCTATGTGCATCCCTTCATTTTCTCTCTCGCAACTATAATTCCCATGTCTCCTGATGAGGTTTTGCGGAAAGGAAGTGGGACCCTTTGTGAAATGCTTCTCATGGTCGAGGTTTGGTTTGTCAAACTTACATTGTCCTTTAAATTTTAATCATTTAGATAAACTTAGAATCCTAGAAACCTTGAAATGCCATGGACAAATATTCAAAATGAAATGCCATCCATGCCTCTATACAACTCTGGAAAGACCAACTTCCACAGTATTCCATCATTTATTTGGCAAAGGTAGCAACTAGCAAGGGAAACTGTTTTTTGTGCATCCTTGAATGATAACATTCTTGGTGGGTGGTTGTAGCTTTCGGGGGAGGCTGTTAGTTTTTTTTTTTATGATTTTTTCTCCCGGATAGAGATACAGTCCACATAAGAAGTTCCAACATATTACTTTTTTTTTAAAATTACAGGCATACAAGGCAAATGTAATATGCCCTAACAAGCATCAAGATCAACCAGAGAAATTTTACAACAATCGCCTCTTAGAAAGTGAAACATATATAGGTGGCCACGTTGAGTGTCTTGAAACCGGTGTCTTTCGTTCTGATCTCCCTACCAAGTTTCATCTTGAACCCTCTGCTTATCAGGTTTAAATTATTACAAAATTGTCTTGTAAATTCCTTGTTTACCTTTTAGATTACAGCAAAAAGTTATTCCTTTTTGCAGCAATTAATCGACAACCTTGATCGAGACCTTCAATATGCCATAACAGTTGAAGGAAAAATGGAGATTGATTCCATCTCAAACTATGAAGATGTGAAGAATGCCATATTGCAGAAGGTGAGCCCCTGTTTTCTCCTGAAGGCTTTACCACTGCCTTGGTTATCCTATGAGCAATCACATGGCAATAATAGCTAGGTTACCTCAAGTAATATCACTATTGTTCAATTTAGCATTATCTCACACTTTTATTCATATCCAATGATAATGCAGCTTATATATTTGAGAGATCACCCAATTATTGAAGAGCAACCACTTATTTATCATCTTGACGTAGCTGCTATGTATCCCAACATCATTTTAACGAATAGGCTTCAGGTCCGCCTTCTAGCTTTTATATATTTTTCTTTTTGTTTTTATTCTCAAACTTTTGGACCAAGTGAATTTGATGGCCTAGTCGGGTATATACCTCCAAAAGCCAAAAAGGAAGTACATAGATATGAAGTCTTACAATAGACCAAGTACGAGGAATGAGAAATCTATTTTTTCTAAAAGATCCAGCAATTGTATGAGAACATACTTACATACTGGAAAGCTTCAACGGTATCAAATTGCATACAGTTTGGTTACCTAGTTTCTCAAGTGAGAGAAGAAGTGGTATATACACAAGAAGATAAATGAGCAAGTACTTATTGACACTGCATTAGGTGCTCAAATTAAAAATTGTTAACTATAATGCTTTGGTTTTTGTTTACTTGTATGGCAGCCACCATCAATTGTAACAGACGTAGTGTGCACAGCATGTGATTTCAATCGCCCTGGGAAAAACTGCCTCAGAAAACTCGAATGGGTTTGGCGAGGAGAGACCTACATGGCCAAAAAGAGGTCTTCAGTTATTTTATTTTATTTTTTGCAATAAAGGACTATGATAATCCACTATTGAGAATCTATCATTTGATGGAATATATTATTGTTCTAGAGTCACTTTAAAATCAGCATTGATTTGTAATGTTTTTATTTTCTTTCTTAAACTGTCAGCGACTATTATCATATAAAGAGACAAATTGAATCTGAGATCATTGAGAGCTGTGAAGGACAGCCATCTAAGTCATATCTGGACCTTCCAAAATCAGAACAACAATCAAGATTGAAGGATCGTTTAAAAAAGTACTGTCAAAAGGTATACATAAGCATATGAATTTCTTTTTCCTTTCAAACTACACCTAGCATCTTTTGCACTATTTTCATGTAACAGGAAGGTGTTAGCAATTATGTTTAAGCTGAGCAAAACATCACCAGAGCTTACCTAACTTTTATATCCAGCAAACTTGTTTGCGGCACAAACAAGCTTGTATTGTCTTTAAGACCTGGAACAGAATTTCCTTAGTCTGGTCTAATTATTTTGAGAAATGCTAGAGTCCAATATATAGGACGGATGGGCTCCGTCCAATACGATTGATTTCACTTTTTTAAATTTCAAATGACAGATCCAAACCGTTCAATATGTTCTACATATTGACAACTTATAAGAAACCTATTTTACATTTTTTTCGAAATTTTTTACTATTTTTTTGGTATTTTAGAAAATCGCTGTTATTGGACGATCCATAATGTTTGTATCATGAATTTTCAAAAATACCAAAAAAATAGTAAAAAAATTCGAAAAAATATAAAAATTGGTTTCTTGTAAGTTTTCAATATGGAGAATATATTGAACGGTTCGGATCGGTTATTTGAAATTTCAAAATGTAAAAACGATCATATTGGACGCATCCGTCCTATATATTGGACTCTAGCATTTCTCAACTATTTTTGGGCAGAGGCAGGGGCGAGCTAATCATGTTACGCATTCACGTCTTTTCCATAAGCTGATCTAATGTTCATGATAATTGCACTGTTATTATTCTGTAAACTGTTGGGATAATTTGCTAAATACTTAAATAAAATATAACAGTATTTTGGCATGTGTTTGCTTTCGAATAGGCATATAAAAGGGTACTGGATAAACCAACAACTGAGCTTAGAGAAGCTGGAATATGTATGCGTGAAAATCCTTTCTATGTTGACACAGTCCGAAGGTAAAGCTTTTTTTTTATTTTAGTTAAATTATATCATTTCATACTCCATTCTGCTCAGTAAGGTATCACTGTCATGTAGTATCACAGAAACCCTCACTGCACAATTCAGTCTTGATAAACTTGATTCCTGCAACTAATCTTCGATCTCTTTGCAAAGCATCAAGTGGTCTTGATTGTGCCATTTGACTTCAATAAGCTATTATTTAAGAGTGCTAATAATCTTCCAGGATTCTGCTTACTATCTGCTTGCCTGCCAAATTGTTGATGGCATGTTGTACGCAAGTGCCAACCCTGCTTTTGTTTAATGTGAACTTTTGGACAAGCATGTATAGTTGTAAACAATATCTAACTTGTGCAATGAATCTTCAAGTTAACCTATGACCTCTTAATTGATATTGATTGTGCAATGAGACCATAGTAAATGTTTTTTATACCATTAGTTAATACACCAGACAAGGTAGGAAAACAAAACATAATAAGGAAAGGGCAGACCTACTGAACAGTTGTATATCTGTATACTCGAATACATCATCCATTTCCTTCAGGTAACTTCTCTGTACTATTTGGTTCTTCAGTTTTCGAGACAGGAGATATGAGTACAAAGGACTTAACAAGTTGTGGAAGGGAAAATTAGCTGAGGCAAATAAAGCTGGAGACAAAAATCCCATGAAAATTCAAGAAGCACAGGTATTTAACTGTTGAGGACCAATGTCAGTCCATCTGGTATTGTCGTGTCATTTCCTTAGTTTTTTCTGCTTCCTTTTATCATTACTGTCATCATCACTAATTGTGAACTTTGGTACCAGCACAGGGCAGGTAATGCCTAAGCTAGTATACATAGGAGTGTCAAGTGCCCCTTACCCCCACTCTGGTATTATATCAGTCTGTATGCGCAAGTCATAATCTAGTGGTTAAATTGCTGTATTGTGAAAGTTGTTATATAAAGTCTTGCCTAAAATTAAATTGCCCTGCACATGTACCTCTATTGCTAGATATTATCATTGTTACAATGAATTATACTCGCTGTATATAATAGTAAAACCTGTTTGACGAATATTGATGCTGTTTGACTTTTTATTCTTATTTCAGGATATGGTTGTGCTATATGATTCTTTGCAATTGGCGCATAAGTGCATATTAAATTCCTTTTATGGATATGTCATGCGCAAGTAAGTTCTCCATTGAACTTTTGTCTTTGTTTTTTACTATGCACATTATTTTCAGTTCCTTGGGTGGGGGGGGGGGGGGGGGGGGGAAGAAGTCCCACATCCCCATTTTGCTTCGATTCACTATTCTAATAATTGTGGGTTAAAGTTGTCCTCTCAGTTGTCATGTGTAATTTTCTTGCATTTTGGTTAGTTACAAGTTGCAAAATCCCCTGTAAAGTACTACTGCTTAGTAATTTCAAAGTTTAATTTGGGTGTTCCTCTAAATTGTAGGGGAGCAAGGTGGTATTCAATGGAAATGGCAGGAGTGGTTACTTACACTGGTGCAAAAATTATTCAAAATGCACGGCTGCTTGTAGAGAAAATAGGCAGGCCACTTGAACTTGATACTGATGGTATTTGGTGTGCTCTTCCTGGCTCTTTTCCTGAGAATTTCACCTTCAAATCCACGTGAGTTTATAATGTCGCCCTCTTTCTAACTCATGCATTACTTGACCAAACCATGCAATGTGCATGCATGCATGGTGGATGACAGTGATGAAGAATAAGAGTAAGTGATGATGGTTATGCACTTCTACAATCCTTGATACCAGCATTAGGTTTTAAGTTTTTTCTGCGCTTTTCGATTAACATAGATGCCTATGATTTTTAGGGTTTGATCTGACCTTTGACTTTTGCAACTTCTCCAAAACAATAACTTGAGAAGCTCAGCGTGTTTATACCTTTGTCAAACTTTGGCAAACTGGTTAGGCTCAATAATGGCACAAATTGCTGTATTTCAGTTCCTATAATTTTTTTCATTAACCAATACCATTTTTTTCAGAGATGGAAAGAAGAAACTTATGATCTCATACCCCTGTGTGATGCTGAATGTAGATGTTGCAAGACACAATACAAATGATCAATACCAGGTGAGAAAAACAAAATAACCCATAATTAGCCACTGGAAGTTTAGTTTAATCGTGGAAGAACCATATTCATATTTGTAGTAACTTCTCTTCTATTTTCATTAATATATCTTCAGACACTGAATGATCCAGTGAACAAGATATACACCACACACAGTGAATGCTCCATTGAGTTTGAAGTAGATGGACCATACAAGGTACTTTTATTACTTTCAGAGGATAGGATTAAAAAAAAATCACATATTGTATCAATATCGGTTGATGTAGTTTGTGGAAAGATTGTAAATTTGTATCAAGATTTTTTTTATGTAGTTGCAAGAGAACAAACTGCCAAAGCACTTCTTTTTCTAATAGGTTAAAAAAACTAACATGTAGATGTTGCATAATTAGATTTTGTGGTATTTGTTTGGTGAAAAATGATTATAGTGATGTAAAGGATGTAAAATGTGTTTAATTG
Organism: Rhynchospora pubera; assembly: GCA_028095005.1. NCBI lineage: Eukaryota > Viridiplantae > Streptophyta > Magnoliopsida > Poales > Cyperaceae > Rhynchospora > Rhynchospora pubera. Next base: position 106,637,928 of record CM051462.1, on the reverse strand, counting down.
AAGAAAAATAGAAACCCTTTTCCTAATTAGAACCCATGCAGAGGATTTGCTTTAAAAGATAAAAAATTGAATGAATAAAAACTCATGGACTAAAATGGTTTGGATCTTGTCTCGTCACTTTGCTGCTAATTTCACTTTATTTTGCTTCCGACGTAATTTATGATATTACTAACAATAATAATAAACTAGGCAATGATTCTACCTGCGTCAAAAGAAGAAGGGGTCTTGCTAAAGAAGAGGTATGCAGTTTTTAATGAAGATGGAACCCTAGCAGAGCTCAAGGGCTTTGAGATTAAACGAAGAGGCGAGCTCAAGCTCATTAAAGTTTTCCAAGTATGTTTTGTTTCTAATACAATCTATTGCTGCACTGTACTTGGTTGAATCGGCAACAACATACATGCAGTTGTGTTATTGCGTCATATTGATATAGAATTGATCTCCAAAATATAAATCCTGACAGGTATAAATTTGTAAATTTGAGAAAGTATATGTCACCGCTTTGACATTTAGGTCCTGAAATGTAGAAGCATAGTTATCTAAGGAACTATTTTCTGTTTTATTGTCTCTTGCATAGGTTTCATGTTAAATGTCATCTATATAAACCCATAACGGTATAAAAGTTATGATTGGGCTCGTAATTGGTTGTTTTAATCAACATTGGATATTTATTTGTTGCTTACTAGGCAGAGGTGTTTGACAAGTTTCTACATGGATCGACTCTTGAAGGGTGCTATGCTGCTGTTGCATCAGTTGCAAACCGATGGTTAGATATGCTCGATGTAAGTTGCATAAAGTATTGTCTACAACAAGAAGGGGAGAGGAGAGATACAGATTAGGGTTTGCAATAGCTGGACCCTGCCAAACGTTCCTGGCCCAGCCTATTCAGAGAACCAAACTGAAATTGCTTTATGCATTAGTTCGGGACCACTTAATAGCTATATATGATATTTGATTCTTGAAAGTAAATAAGGTATGCAACATCTCTATGGGAGATTGCTGCTTTGTTTACTGGTATTAAATTTATACGGCTTTTCTTTATTTTTGAATACTCCTGTGTGTTGCCGAGGGGGGCTGGTTGATAACCATTTCGTCCAGGCTGGGTCAGGCCAATGAACATAAGGGTGACTATGTCAAGTTCTGCTTGTACAAAATGTTTTGACTTGATGGATATACTGCAGAAGTTAAAAGTCAACTTTTGTCTTTTCTTTACTATTTGTTTTTCAGAATCAGGGAATTGATTTAGCTGACAGTGAGCTGCTAGACTACATATCAGAGTCAAATACAATGAGCAAATCATTGGTAGATTATGGGGAACAGAAATCCTGTGCCGTAACTACTGCGAAACGCCTAGCTGACTTCCTTGGTCCCGCCATGGTCCGAGACAAGGGCCTCCGTTGCACTTATATTATTGCACAACAACCCCAGGTAAAACATGATTTCCAGTTATTCCTTCTCATGCTTGATCTAATCTCTTCTGTATGATACTACCTATACTAAGAACTCAAATGTTTTATCCTGAAATTGGAGCCCCTGTGCATGTAACCTTCATGGATTTGGAAGAATCCAATCCAAAATCACAGGAACCATTAATCATGGCTTATTAAAAACTTGATGTTTATATATTAGATGCCCTATGCATAAATTAAACCTCAAATCAACAAAGCATGGGCTTAATACAATCAAGCTGGTACGTAGTAGTACCAGACTTGACCATACGGTACTGAAACCAAATATGGTGGCACCTTTTATAATAGTTTTTCACATTGCCTGCCGTGCTATTCTCCAGGTACTTGAGTACAGTTCTTTTATATAATTAAATGAAAGAAAAAAGATAGAGAATGAAAAATTTCAACATCTTTTGTTCATTTATTCATGCAGGGAACACCTGTTAGCGAGCGTGCTGTACCAGTTGCATTATTCGGCAAGGAAGTCGGTATAGCACACTCTCTTTTATTCCTAGAACGGTTTGAATTTTGTATGGTAACATAAATATTGAAACATACAGCTGGTAGCGGGCTTGCCTGCGATAATTTCATTTCTCTTGTACAATTAGCCTCAGTTTGGCCTCATTGGTCCCCTCAAACTGGCAGTCGAGCTGCATGTATCCTCTGAAGCTTGCACAGCTATTTGAACTTAACAAGTGAACGAATAAATGAATCATGAAGCAAGATATTGTTGGATTGCTACAGACTGGTTAATAATTTAAAGATAAATTTTAATAACAATTCTGGTGACACAACTCATGATATCAGAATTAAGAGAATTGTTTCCTGGCTGTTGCATTTTATATAAAAGAAGTTATCAAAGAAGGTTGTACAAAGGCCATGTTTTGCTGACCAACGTTGTGTTGCTTTTATTTACTTTTTCTTTGTTTTCTAATACTCCTTCAGGAGAAGCCACAAGGGGTGTTTATCTTCGTAAATGGTGCAAAATTTCGTCTGATGATAGCATCCGGTCAATCATAGATTGGTCATACTACAAGCAACGGCTTTCTTCAGCCATTCAAAAAATTATTACCATTCCTGCTGCCATGCAGAAGGTAATAATTAGAACTTCTTTTTTTTTGGCAAGCATCTACGCAAATTTCCAGATTATTTGCATAATTATAGATGTGTTTGGTGTAATAATGAAAAAAAATATTGACCTGACTTAGAGAGAAACCTTAGTTTTATTTGTGAAAATTTAGCAGAATTTGAAAGAGTTTTGATCAAATTAATGGCTTTGCCCAGAAAATAAATTAGTTAAAGCAAATTAAGACTCCATTTGGCATTAATTCATGCTCTATTGCATTTCTGATCCCATTAAGAATCTGACCACAATATTCAATAGTTCTGGTTGATGCCATCCAAAATTTAAGACTGACAAAATCCTTGGTAATTAACAAAATAAGAGTTTTCCTTTGCCAAAATTGTCAGGTTTCTAACCCTGTACCAAGAGTGGCCCACCCTGACTGGTTGCACAAAAAAGTACAAGAGAAGGACGACCGGTTCCAACAGCGCAAGCTTAAGGACTTTTTTTCTGCGAAAGAAAAAGATAAGAACAGAGAAGACTTTGAAGATAGCACAGACATGGAAGATTTAGGTAGTACATCAAAGGTTGCATCTAGAGCACTGCATAACCCAGTTGCTCGTAGTTTTGAGGCTACCAAGGAAAATTACCCAAACAAACAAGTATTGGCTCCTCGCCAGAAGTTTGATGATAATGCTCACAGTGAAGAGGTAAATAGAGAGACAGATTATTGTGGGTGGCTTGATGGAAGAAAGAGGAAATGGAGGGAGGTTCTTGAGCAAAAGAAAAGGCGAAGGTACTTATGTGCTTTTAGTTGAATGATTTGTATATTCCTTAAAAGTTTTCTCATTAATTTATTGCAGGGTAATTCCTTGATTTGTTTTTACCAATTAAAAGCAAATTTTCTCTACCTTACCAAAAAGAAGACTCCAGCAGTAATGGGTTATATGATCATATTGTGACTCTTAAGGGCTAAATTTACACCAGATATGTAATAAGATATGAGATATCACATGAGTAAAGTAATTTGTTACAACACAAGTAGAACATATCATAATAGGACAAGCTTGTGCCTAAATGGTGCATTTCTTTATTTTTTCTTCTGGTTTGTTTGTCGTAAGGTTTACCAAATTTGTCTTATTATTTTTTTCCAGGTTCTGTGATGCTAATGTTTCATCTAGAGTTGTTGGTCAACCAAATCTTGCCACATCCATTCTTGGTAAACAGCTTGGCAAGAGTGGGGTTCACACAACAGTTTTCAGGAAGCAGGAACTGGCTCTTGTCAAGTCTTATTGGCAAGTAAGTTTCGTACATATTTTGTCATATATTGGTGGTTTAGGATTAATGCAACTGTCATGGTTTCCTCACACCCCATTGATAGATTTAAAAAAGAAAAGAGAAAGATGTGAAAAATTTTTAGTTGACTATGGTCTGCTAAGACTTAGTCACTCTGTTGTGGTATGAGCCTAACTGTCAGTCATTTCTTAAACCTGCCAGTCATTAAAATTATCTGATAAATTGTTTTATTTATGAATCAGATAATTCAACTGGTTCCTAGTGACCGACTTGGCTGTTTGTCAGCATGGGTGGTCGCCAATGGAGTAATGTTTAAGGTTCCTATAAATGTGCCAAGACTGTTTTATATCAACTCCAGAGGCTCTGTTCCGGAAGAGTTCCCAGGTAGGCGGGTTAAGAAGATTCTTCCTCACAGCCGGCCCAACTATAACCTTTTTGAGGTATCCACTGGGTTATGAATTTAATTTTCTTCCAATTTTTTTATTCGTTTGGTTTTCTGTCATTTTAGTATCTCTAAAGCATCATTTTGAAAATCATTATTCCTGGCTCTCAAAAAGAAAAATCATTATTCCTAGATTTATATGTACAACTGTAGAGAATGATTAAATTAAATCTGGTCAAGCCTCGACATTTTTTATAACTTTTTCTTAACTTTGATTTTATTAGGTACAAAATTTGCACATCTTATACTGCTGTTGTACACAGTAAACTAATTATTGTATGTATTATTTTGCATGATCTGATCAATTTTGAATACAGAAAACCTGTACAATGTTTCTGTGGGTGATTGTTATGTATTTGTTTTTTATATATTTTGTTGGATATGCAAGATGTAACATGAGGTGAAAGGGAACTTTTGTTGTCATTTTTAAGTTGGTTTTGTAGACTGAATAATCATAAAACAAATGTTTGATAAACAAAGCTGCCTAATTCATAGTGTGTTACAAGCTTTGATTTTATTTCTATAACTGTGACTTAAATATAGGCTGTAACAAGTGAAGACAAGTTTAAGTCTGGGAGCAAGAAGCTTGAGGCCTACCTTGCAGAACCTGAAATTGAGGTATGGTCTTACGGAGGAATTTCATTTCACTTGCTACAATACCTATCTCCCAGATTTACTGGCCTATACATCAGATAGGTTTCACCCTGGCTCTCCAAGACTGTCCTTGACTGTCAAATTAAGTTGGGCCACAATTTCTCCAATTTTGTCTCATAAATGCTTAATTTGCATTAAACCTTTGTTCTGCATAAATCGAGCTAAATTACTATTATTTCTGTAACACTAAAAAAGGTGAAAGTACCAGAATTAGCCTGAGTTTGTACTGGCAATATGAGCTACATGGCAACATACTAGTACAGTACAATGCGACTTTCTTGTTTAGCTGAATGAGCAAATTAGGCAAAGTGAAAACCAACCAGAATGTACCATACTGGTCCCAGTTGTACAAATCAATTTTTCCAAAGTGACTGCTCGGTTGTGCAATTAGGGCTCAAGTTGAACCAGTTTAGTCTCTATTAATCTTAAGTTGTGCAATCAAACCTTAACTGTGGTTCTATTGTCATCGACTGAGCCCAAATGAACTTCGGTTTCACATTGAGTTGTGTTACGAGAGTTCTGTTATTTTTACTGATTGCTGGATTGTTGTAGGGGATATACGAGACAAAGGTAACCGTAGATTTGAATGCGATTCTCAAATTAGGATGCGTATGCAAAGTGAACAAGAGTGCAAATAGCAGGAGCATTCAACAAGGATGGGATCTCTCTGAGCTAAGCATGAAAACCACAGCTGAGTGTGCTTACCTGGAACAATCGATTTCCTTTTTTTATCTCTATCACAGGTTAGTTTACCAGTTACTGCATTTAGATGTCATATTACTAATATTAAAATGTAAAAGGACCATGTCTTAAGATGTCATATTGTCATTGCATCGGCATATGGCAATAATGAAACTTTTTCCAATGTTGTTATCTCCAAAATGCATGCCCTGCAGTAGCAAGCTATATCGTAATGCTTACTAGGAAGTTTCACACTGGCAGAAATGTCAGTTCCGCACAGTTGTGCTTCTTAATATTTACTTCCAAATTTTTTGTTGGGCTCCTGGCATAAAGAAAACACTTTTCACTTGACATTCAAAATTTGAGGCCTAGTAAATAGTAACCTCTCTTTGCTATATTGATCTCCTATAGATATAAAACTAAATCCTTATTTTATTCTCCAGCTTATCAGAAGGACGGGGTGTGTATGTCATATATTTTCCTGTCTCCAGTGCTATAAATGCCATCGTAGTAAATCCAGTCAGGAACAGGGAGCTGACTTCTGGTCTTCTTGAGAAGAACTTTCGTGAAGCTTGCCAAACTATTCCTAATGCATCTTCTGTATCAATTCCTGCATTTAAGGTAATTATTTTCAACTTCCGTAAGATAAAAGTTTTGTGTGTGCCTTCAGGTCTTGGACTCTTAGTCATATTGTGATCCTTAAGGCTCACTTAACCTACCCAGTTATAGCCTGAAGAAGTTGCTACAGCAATAGGCATGTTGTAGGTGCCAATATTGCTGCCTAAGGCCAGACTCTGGTCTGATTACATACTTTGTGCTGTTTGACATTTGGTCTGTGTCTCTTTTTTCTTAACTTATTTGGTTTCTTGTTTTTTGGCCAAAAGTTTCAAATAACAAAGCTGTTGACTCCATCTGGTATCATAGCAGTTCTACAATTTTCTGATTGGGATAATCCTTGTAACACAAGATCACTTTTTTTTCCTTTTCATAGTGTTAACATTAATGTCTTTTGTTACAAAGGTGGATTACTTCCAAACATGGGAAGCTGCTAGCAAGTTCCTGCAAACAACGCTAACTGACTATAGGTCTCTGTTCTTTTTTCTTTTTGACCTCAATGAAAAATTTCTTGAAAACATGCAACATCAACTGATATGCACCTGTACAACAACAAAGCCTTTAGTCTCAAACCAGTTGGAGTAGGCTATAAATGAAACCCAACCAGACCAGAGTCACCAAAATCATAGTGATAATAACAATAACTATAGTACTAATACTGATAAGTGATAACAATAACAATAGTACTAGACTACTATAATAGTAATATGGAAAATAAGGTTATGTGCCCCTTCTTCAACTTTAACTAAACAAAATATATTGATGTTAAAAAAATGTTTGCCTGAAAGCTAATGACAATGTATACGAGCAGGTTTCTTAATCTTGGGTTGCCTTTTATAATCCTAAATGTATTCTTTTAGCTCGTATTAATTCCCCTGACAAGCTAATACACAGCAAAATCTTTCTGTGTATTATTTTTTATAGTTATTTAATTAACTTTTTTGATAGGCGTCAGCACCTGGAACCCATTATTGGTTTGATAGAGTGTCCAAGTATACACTTAGTAAAATCAAATATACGGGCTTTAGATGACTTCCCTTGTGTTGCTGTCCCTTGCAATGCCCGAGACTGTGACTATCAGGTACATTCATATCCTTTTGTAATTTCTAGGCTTATTGACGCCGGAGTTCAAGTCTCCGATCGTCTTTCTAGCACCTACTCCGGAAAAGCCGGGTAAAAACTAGAAATTTAGAGAAGTATCAAATAGGTCTTAACTAGAAATTTTATTAAACTAAACAGAAAATACAGCATATGCCCCTCTTAGGTGTGAAGCACCTCTTTATAAAGAGAGAATCATGTTAATTTTAGAAACTCTAAATTAGGAAACCTACTATCTACCAAATACAGTCTACCAAATACAGTGTGCTAATTTTAGGAACTCTAAAAAGATATTTGCTACTCTATTTCTGATTGCTAATTAGGTCTGTCCTAACTAGGTTTGTGTCTCATAATTATGACGCCTTTTATAGACTTGAGTGATAGGTGGCCTCAAATACTTTCCTTGTTCAGATTCTGCACCTGGTGTATCAACACCTGGTGCACCTTTTGTCAGCCCTGCGTCATGCCCCCCCTCCTCTTCAAAGCTTGGCCTCAAGCTTGGATTATCCCCGTGAAAAGGATACAAGTGCCTGATATTAAATACATTTGTGATGTTCATGTCATCAGGCAATTGCACACGATATGCATTATTCCCCATTTTTTCCAAAATCTGACATGGTCCAAATTTCCTAGGTTTTAGCTTATTATATGCACCCAAGGGATATCGATCACGGGACAAATAAACCCACACCAAATCACCCACATCAAAATTTGCTTCCACACGTGACACATCAGCTTGTTGCTTGTATTTAGCATAAGAGTCCTCTAGATTCTTACGCACTTGTTCATGTATACTCAAAAGCCCTTCAAGTAGCTGATCCACTTTTTTAGTACCACTATTTGGCCCCTCAATTGGCAGCAGGTCTAGAGGACCTCTAGGGTTGAACCCATATATCACTTGAAATGGAGAATAACCTGTTGAACGATTAACAGAGCTATTAAACTCAAACTCCACTTTTGGCAACACACTGTCCCAACTACCTAGGGTTTTAACTTGAGCACGCAACATATTTCCCAAACTCCTGTTCACTACTTCTGTCTGCCCATCTGTCTGCGGGTGGTATGGACTACTAAATTTCAGAACAGTCCCCAATTTCTTCCACAGTTCCTTCCAAAAATGACTCATAAACTTCACATCACGATCTGACACAATGGAAATTGGTAGTCCATAGTGTCTCACCACTTCCTTAAAATACAGATCAGCAATTTTTGAGGCATCCATAGTTGTCTTACAAGCTGTAAAAATGGCCATTTTGCTGAATCTGTCTACAACAACCATAATGCTGTCATGTCCCTTCTTTGTACGTGGCAACCCCACAATGAAGTCAAGTGAGATATCTCTCCAAGGCGCAGTTGCTAAAGGCAGTGGAGTATACAAACCTTTGTTACTATCGGTCCCTTTCGCTTGTTGACACACCCGACACCGCTTTACAAAGAGTTTAACATCCTTGTCTATACCCGGCCAGTAAAACCTTTCTTTCACCAGCTTGCTTGTCTTTTCTTGGCCAAAATGTCCTTGTTGGTGTAACTCTTGAATTATAAGGATCCTTAAGGAAGTATTCGGAATGCACAGACAATGACCCTTAAATAAATACCCGTCATGGAACGAGTAGTCATTACGCATGTTGTTGTCCACTGCATCAATAATGGGTTTAAAATCTTCATCTTCTCTAATGGTGTGTCTCACATGTTCAAACCCCAAGGTCTGTACTGTCATGGCAGTCACCAGTGCATGGCGCCTACTCAAGGCATCAGCCACCTTATTTGTTTCACCTGATTTGTGCTTGATTGAAAAGGTGAACTCTTGCAAAGATGCTATCCATTTGGCATGTCTAGCACTCAACTTGTGCTGTCCTTGTAAAAAGGCCAGCGCTTTATGATCAGAAAATAGCACAAATTCTTGGTGGAGTAAATAATGCCGCCAATAGTGTAATGCTTTGACCACAGCATACAACTCAAGATCATAAACTGAATAGTTAAGTTTTGCACCATTCAGTTTTTCACTATAATATGCTACTGGTTTACCCTCTTGGCTGAGTACTGCTCCTATCCCTACTTTTGATGCATCACAGTCCACCTCAAATAATTTCTCAAAATTTGGCAATGCCAACAATGGTGCAGCCACCAGCTTCTCCTTTAGCTCTTCAAAAGCTAGCTGTGCCTCATGAGTCCATCCAAACTGCGGACTCTTGAGGAGGTCGGTTATGGGAGCAGCTATACGACTATAATGTCTGATAAATCTTCGATAAAATCCAGCCAATCCGAGGAATGATCGGACTTCATAAATTGTGGTTGGAACTGACCAATCAACCACAGCTTGAACCTTGCTCTTGTCAGGACTTATGCCCGCGGCATTTATCATAAATCCAAGGAACAACAATTCTTCTACTTGCCACACACACTTCTTAGCATTCACATAAAGTTGTTGAACCCGTAAAGTTGCTAGCACATGTTGAAGGTGTTGTTTGTGCTCTTCCTTTGTTTTGCTGTAAATCAAAATATCATCGAAATAAACCACAACAAAATCATTGAGATAGGGTCGCAAAACTTGATTCATCATCCTCATAAATGTGCTGGGTGCATTAGATAGGCCGAATGGCATAACAATCCATTCGAAAAGGCCATCTTTTGTTTTGAACGCCGTCTTCCATTCATCACCCGGCTTAATTCGCACCTGGTGGTATCCACTTTTGAGATCAATTTTAGAGAATACCTTAGCACCGCTCAATTGGTCCAACATATCTTCCAAACGAGGTATAGGAAAGCGGTATTTGACAGTTATTCTATTGATTGCCCTGCTGTCCACACACATGCGCCAACTTCCATCCTTCTTGGGCACCAATAGAGCTGGTACGGCACAGGGACTAATACTCTCCCGCACGAACCCCTTTTCCAACAGCTCCTGCACTTGTCTTTTCAACTCATCATGCTGCTGGGGTGTCATTCTTTAATGGGGTCGGTTAGGAAGTGATGCTCCTGGCAACAAATCTATTTGATGTTGTATGTCACGAAGAGGTGGAAGTGCATTAGGTATATCTCCCAAAACATCACTGTACTCGGCTAAAACACTTTTAATCTCATCTGGACCTCCATTAATACCCTCTGTAGTTGCAAATGTACGCGAAACTACAACAAAACAAACAGTCTCCTCAGCTATAGCTTTCTCAAACTCAGCTTTTGGAAGGCAAAATATTGTCTTTTTTTCTCCTTTCTCCTCCTGTCGAAGTGGTTGCACAACTATTCGCTTGTTATCCATATGTATGGTATAAGTGTGTGCCCTCCCATCGTACACCACATTGTTATCAAACTGCCATGGCCTTCCAAGAATAATATGGGCCGCGTCCATAGGCACAACATCTGCTTGTATCTCAGTTCTGTAATGAGTCCCAAATGCCAAACTCACACAAAATCTTTTATCCACTCTTATCTCACTGCCTTGCTTTACCCAACCTAAACGATATGGATGTGGGTGTGGAATGGTTGATAGAGCTAACTTGTGCACAGCCTCTTCCGATATCATATTTTCCCAACTCCCAGTGTCAATTATTACCTTACATCGCTTGTTGTCTATGGTGCAATTAGTAGTGAAGATGTCACGCCTTCTCCAATCCTCATCAGTTCTTGGGGCCAAGCATAATCTCCTACTAATCAAACTCTCACCATGCACATCATCTGGTTCCACTACAAAAACATCTTCCTCATCATTTTCACCATTCATTGTTTGCACTGGAACCTCATATTCCTCTTCATTTATGTACAACTGGGCTCTTGCTTTTGGACATTCATTGGCATAGTGACCAAGTTCTTGGCAACGGTGGCAGCGAACATTAGAACGTCGGTTTGTGGGTTTCGGTCCAGTGGGTTGTGGTAATTTTGGGTTGTTGACATTCAGGTTTGGTTTCAGAAAAGACTAGTTTGTGTTTTTGGCTGCCCCTATATTTCCTCGGTTGTTCGCAAGAGTACGGTTGCGCATGAGACTCTGCTCAACAGCCCTCGCTTTGGTTTGAGCTTCAGCCACTGTCCCTATAGTGTGCACACACAAGGCATCTTGAATGGTTGGTCGTAGTCCATGGAGGTAACGAGCCACCAATTGCTCTTCTGTTTCTCTCAATTGATTGCGAGCCACCAGACGGTAAAACTCTAATGTGTAGTCTTCTACACTCTTAGAGCCCTGGATTAAACCTTGCAACTCCTGAATGATTGCCACCATGCTGCTGCCCGGTCTTTGAACCGGATGGCAATTAGTGATACTTGCTTATCGGGTGGCACCTCTTTGAGGGATAAAATCTCATCCACCGTGGTTACCCAATCCAGAAACCCATCTGCACTTAATCCTCCAGCAAATTCAGGAACTTCTATTCGAAATCCCCCATCCCATCGATTATTTCCACCATCACGAGTAGGCCTCTCCTCTGGGGGCTGTACCACAGGTTGATCATGTTGCCTTGTTGTCATCTGTCCCATCATCGCTGACATCAATTGCATCATTTGATCTTGAGAGCGCTGAATTGCTTCCAGAACAGTAACCAAGTTTGGCTCCTTCGGTATGTCCTGGCTCTGATACCAATTTGACGCCGGAGTTCAAGTCTCCGATCGTCTTTCTAGCACCTACTCCGGAAAAGCCGGGTAAAAACTAGAAATTTAGAGAAGTATCAAATAGGTCTTAACTAGAAATTTTATTAAACTAAACAGAAAATACAGCATATGCCCCTCTTAGGTGTGAAGCACCTCTTTATAAAGAGAGAATCATGTTAATTTTAGAAACTCTAAATTAGGAAACCTACTATCTACCAAATACAGTCTACCAAATACAGTGTGCTAATTTTAGGAACTCTAAAAAGATATTTGCTACTCTATTTCTGATTGCTAATTAGGTCTGTCCTAACTAGGTTTGTGTCTCATAATTATGACGCCTTTTATAGACTTGAGTGATAGGTGGCCTCAAATACTTTCCTTGTTCAGATTCTGCACCTGGTGTATCAACACCTGGTGCACCTTTTGTCAGCCCTGCGTCACTTATCTTGACTTTCAGGTTGTACATAACTATATTTACTGTGGATGGTTTTTAATATTGTTTCACGAATGGTGAAATCAACTTTTGATTATCCTCAGTCTGATTTGAGTTGGGCCTTTTGGTAACAAATTGGTTATGGCTCTAGCATCCTTAACCATCTTACTCAGTATTTGAGGATGCTTTTGTTTTCAGTTGTGTGCAATTCAGCAACACCAAAAAGCGAGTAAAGAGAATTAAGCAGAACATTTTGGTACTGCCATTGTACATACTGAGTGAAGAGGCAATTTGACCCATTTAAGCCTTATTTTAAATCAATTTAACCTCAGCTATTTGTAACTGAGTCTCATTAAGATAATCTTGTTCACTTTAGAAAATCTGCCTTAAAAGTTACCCTTGGTTAACTATGCTCCAAGTAAATCAAGCAAGGGTACTGAAATTTTTGAGGTTGTAATACAATATTTTGTGTTAACCTAGGTACTTGTAGATGGGTGGGTTAGTGCTCACTAAATTTATTTATTTTAATTACTATAATGTCAGGCTCTTCTGTGGCAAGTTACCGCTGGGAAAATAAGTATGCAAAGATGTGTGGCATCCTCGCAGTGGTTCAGTGAAAGAGTTCTTCTTTCTAGATATGCTCATGTATATTTTGTCCAAGAATTTTTTGTAGATTTTACAATTTGATATTAGGTTCCCTGAAACCCTTGTTGCCAGATGTTCCCAAATTTATTTTATTTGATCAGTACTATCTTATCCGCTCCATACAAGGTCTTTTGCTAGTTTTGCAGTTTAGGATATAAGCAAATAGCAAATGAGTTTTTGCAGTTTACTTGAAAGCAGCTCTAAGTCGTTGATATTAAATCCATGTCTGCTACTCCCTATAATTGGAATCAAACTTGGTGTCAGCTAGAAAAATCAGAAATGTTGATTGATGATTACCTATTAGGCAAAATAGTTTGTAGTTTGCAGCATGAATGAATTAGCTATCAGCTAGTATAGAACAGAGTTAAGAAATAACAGACTAACTGATTTTAAAGACGGTGTTTATGGGCGTGATGCTTTATTATTTTTTTGTAATAGGTACCTTTAGGAAATTTTGAATTCGACTGGCTTCTTTTCACCTCAGATATTTTCTTCTCAAGGGCTTTAAGAGATCAGCAACAGGTAAGTTATTTGCATGATGCACTGGCATTCTCTATGTGTTCGTAAGTAAATTTAGTTCGCGTAGTTCTTTTCATTTTTGGATTTTTCTTGGCCTATGGATGGTTTGTGTTTATATAAGCTCATGGTATTTAGGTTGACTTTGAAAGACATGAGAAAGTAACAGCAATTATTCAGATGTATTCCTGCAACTAATGAATTGGTTCACATTTCACATACAGTTTTTGATATGCTCTGAATTCTCTGTTGAAATGCTTAGATAGTGAAGATGGATAGGCACACATGCACACGGAAGCAATCTCTTTTCCTTTCAATTTATAAATGATTTGTCCCTCCCTTTTGTTCTTTCAGGTGCTTTGGATTTCAGATGATGGTATTCCAGATCTAGGAGGCACACATGAGGGGGACTCATGCTTTGCTGATGAGGTATGCATTTCTTCTCTCACTGATCACAAAGAATTGAAAGGCTGTAAATAATTGGTATTGTAAGGGAGTTGTACCAGACCTCCAGAGATTGATTCCTGGTAGTTATTTTTTTTTTTTTTTGCCATCTTTGGTTTCTTCGATGTGCTTGATTAAGGTCTAGCTAGGGATATCTGGTAATTGATACCTAATAATCCTTTAAATATAAACCCATAGTCAAACCATATATCATGTGGATACTTGTTGCAATTGAAATATGAAATCTACAGGTCAGTCAGCCAGATCTTAATAATCCTGGAGCATACAGAAGAATATCTGTTGAACTGAAGGTGAGTTTTTTTCTTCATTCTAATAAAAAACAGAGCCCCTATTGTGATCTTGGAAGAGTGAGAAACTGAGAATACAAGTCTTATTTTGACAATACAATTTGTTTTTCAAAACAGAATGTACTCATGTCGCGTCATTTCTTGCTAAACCTTTTTTTTCAAGAGGCTGCGTCGCTTTATTTCTTGTTATATTAAATATATGTATGTTCCCATGTTAGGTTTGTGATAATTCATTAACTTTGTGGTTATAAGAACGAACTGACAGAATAAGATAATTTAGGGATGAGGGTTCAGGTTTTACATCTCTCAAAGGCTTTATACCTGCAAACAAAAATTTAAAACAAGGATGTCCCTCAATAAGTGCATCCAAAGTTTACCAATGCATGATGCACTTAAAACATTTCTTGCTGATTGTTGGTGTAGATTCATCATCTGGCAGTTAATTCTCTCCTTAAGAGTAGCCAGCTGGATGAGATGGAAGGAGGGCCAGTGTACTGTTTTGACCAGGAGGCGCCACCTTGTGAAGATGATTTTGATGAGTTGGTTTCATGCCGGCCCGCCTTTCAGATTCTTAAGCAACTAGTGCAGAGATGTGTTTCTGATGTTGTCTCATCAGGGAATGTATTTGCTGATGCGATACTCCAGCATGTGTACCGTTGGATCTGTAGGCAAGTTTTTGATACTTTACTAATCAACTGTCATGAGCACTGATACTGTTATTATCAATTTAAGCATTTCTTTTGTACCTTTATTTTTCTGTTTGTGGTATTTGTTGGTTTCAGACTCACACTTGAGCAAAAATTGATACAATTTGTTCAAATCTGAATTAATTAATGGGTGATTGAAGGTTTGTTCAAATCAGATTTAATGGAAGAAGTCTATGAAACCTATCAGTTCTGGTTTATACATTAGCCAGAGTTTTCTATGATTGCTGGAATTGTATTATAACACTACCTTTGTTTTGAATTTCAGTCCTTCATCAAAACTTCACGATCCTTCTCTTCATCGTGCCCTTCACAATGTAAGTTCAGATAATGATACTTTTCGAATAATTGTTTTCAGGCTCAGTATCAGTGGATACATACTTAATCCTGTA
Source organism: Rhynchospora pubera (assembly GCA_028095005.1). NCBI lineage: Eukaryota > Viridiplantae > Streptophyta > Magnoliopsida > Poales > Cyperaceae > Rhynchospora > Rhynchospora pubera. The sequence goes on along the minus strand of CM051462.1, from coordinate 106,622,617 downwards.
CAGAACCCTACCTGTTATGTAGAAAATGAACTAGTGAAAAACAGGAAACTGTAACCAGCAACACCTATACACCTCAAAATATTTGTTATGGGGAAAGCTAGCTTAGATGGTAACCTCAGTTTTGTCAAAAAAATAAAAAAATAAAAAAAAAAACAAACAAACAAACAAAAAATAAGGAATCACAATGAGGAATAACATATTTTCCCTCGAGAATCAAGATTCAAGACAATATGATAGCTCTCTCTCTCTCTCTGATTGTTTGTAAATGGCAGGTAATGAGAAAGGTGTTTGCATTACTTATCGCTGAATTGAAGAAATTAGGTGCCGCCGTTATATTTGCTAGTTTCTCGAGAATAATTATTGACACTGGGAAGATCGATTTGGAATCAGCCCATGCCTATTGTGATTGCATGCTCAATACACTTCAAAAAAGGTACTGTTTCCTATTTTCCCTTTCTTTATTTCTGGAAAAATGAAGGAACGCAAGACATGTCCAAGGAATTATTTGGACTTGTTGATCCTGCTCAATACACTTCAAATAAAAGCAATATCATGTTTCTGAAAAAAATATGTTATTATCTTGGAAGTACATATGTTATTATCCTGAAAATGGTGTTATTCTATAACAAATGCTTTTTTTTATGCATTTGTGGCATATTTGTCTATAAAAAAATGAATACTCGATCAATTTGAAAAGCAAATTTTGTTTCCATTCTTTAGGGATCTTTTTGAGTGGATTGAGCTAGAGCCTGTTAATTACTGGCACTCCTTGCTGTTTATGGATCAGGTTTTCTTTTCTATCTAATTATTTTGTTTTGAGCACTATCTGCCTCATAAACTTGTGACAATTTAATGCATGTTAGTTGGAGGCCTAAGACAACTTGATAAGGATCTTCCAAAATGATCGTATAATATTCTTGGGAGGTCACAACATCTTGCCCCATGTCATATTGGTCGAAACTTTGATTGGTCTAAAGTTGCTGAACTTTCCGTTTTGTCTAATGAGGTCCTTCTGTCTCAATGAAATAACTATCAGTGCTCAATTCATTTTCCATATCCAAAAGATAAATAAATAAATTGTGTCCTTGTTTGCAAGAAAGTAAGTTGTTAACCTCCGCCAAAATGTTCTCTGCATGATAAAAAAGACTTCCACCTTGGAAATCTAGTAATTTTTTTAATGGAATATATCAGAGTGGCCTAATTGAGACAATCAAAAGTGTACTATTTGAGGTGACTGTTCCAACTTTCAGTGACCAACTTATGACATGAGTAAAGTTCATGGAGTTCTGGAGAAGTTCGCCAATTATAATCAAAAGCAAATAAAATAAAAATCTATGCCTTAATGTTCTTTTCTAAATTATTTGGAGATATAAATAGAATGTGCAAAATTTGTTTTAACATGTTACTCATTTTTTTTTCTTTGTTATATGATATAGTACAACTATGGAGTGCAAAATTTGTTTTAACATGTTACTCTTTTTTTTCTGTGTTATATGATATAGTACAACTATGGAGGAATCCGAGCTAAATCGGAAAGGGAGCCATCTGCTGAGGAGCCTCAAGTTGATATCATCTTGAGCTGGAATATTGCACGATCACTACCCAAGGAAATTCAGGTACTTTTCTGATTTTTATGTTTGTGAACTAAAGCAGCACAGCTATACAAGTGAGGATGCATTAGAGCTGATACTGAATTTGCGACAACTGGTAGTTTTTACTTGTGAATTAACATGAGTTAACTTTTTGCTGAATGTACAATCCAGGATCATTTTGAATTGATCGTATCCGAGTTCATGTACTTACCTTGGAAGTATTTGGAGACACAAATAGCTAGACGTACAAATGTGTTAGATGATACATCTTCTACTCCCTCTATTACAATCATAGCTGCAGAGAACCTTGAAACTTCAGTTGTAGATTTTCTCAGAAATAAGGTTACATTTCTTATTTTCTGAACTGGAAAATATCTCGATACTTGTTCTTACTCGAAGAAAAGGGGAAAAACAATAAGCTTCCTTTATGCATTTACAGAATGTACAAAATATGCGGTATACTTCCTTGTTTTGGAGCATTTGGTACATGAAATATTTCCCATTCTTTATGGAATTTATGGTAGACCGTTGAGCTGTTTCATTCCTAGAGAGTGAAATACACAAAAGCACCAAATAAGCATGCCTCCTGTTATAGTTGTGTGTGTACAGTATTGGCACACAGCACTGAAAATGCTTCTTAAATTTGAGCCTCACCCTTGTGTTGTTTGTTTGTGCATGAAGATACGCAGCCATTTTTCTTTGAAGCTTCATAAAATAGTCGATGACATAATGAACCACAAATTAATGCTTGAGAAAGAAAGAGATCCCACATTGGAGTTCATAAAGCATGTTTTTGCTGTCCTCTCCCTTGACCAGAATGTACAACATGACATCCTTGTAAGTTTTGTTATTTTTAAATTTTTTTTGCCTCCAAGGACTTAGTTGCATGTCTGATAAAAATCTCTTTTCTTATATCTTTATACTTGATTTTTTATCATCGTGCTTATTATGTATTTGCACAATAGCTTGAGCCTGCATTAAACTAAATGAACCTCAACTGAGGTTAATCACAGGATTGAAGGTTTAATCGAGTATGAATTGGTTGGAGTACTTGGTTAAGTGCAATAGTTGACAGATGCTAACAATTTATGCAGTCAAATTGGTATTACATTGCACATTTGTGTTTTTTTTCCCTCCTATCCTAAACCAAATTTGGTCTAATTTGGACCTTGTGAATTGCTAGCCTTTGAATAATGTTTCATTTTTTTTGCATTTGACAACAATTCAAAGAATGTTTAACGATTTAGAGTATGATGTAATTTGACTTTTTCTATAACATGGTTCTAATTTTGGCAGACTACAAGAAAAAACCTATTGAGATTGGTGGGTGTTAAAGATTTTGATCGAAAAGTGCAATTTGAGGATAATTGCCCGTCCTTTTCCCTTCCAAATGTAATCTGCAGGTAACCTGCCTTATTTGTACTACATCAACTATCATATGCCAGACTGTAATGAGTTGCGTAAAAACCCCCACCAAGCTGATCCCCTTGGGAAAACCTATTTTATGTTTCCTGCAAAATCATGCTTACTGTTCTGGAATGAGACAAAAAAATGCCCTTTATAGGGCTAAAGAGTTTCTCTTATGCCTCTGAAAAGCATGAGCATAATAGCATCCTGTTCATGCTTAGAGGGGCATGATGGAAAGATCTTGGCAAAAAAAAAAAAAACAATGGCAAGAAAGTTTTAGGCTGTGTTTCTATGCATGGAAATATCATATTTACACATTATCATGAGTTCTCACTTAGAAAACTCATTTTTTATTCAGTTATTGCAATGACTGTCGTGATCTGGACTTATGCCGAGACTCAACGCTACTCGATCAGGAGTGGCGCTGTGGTGTGCCAGAGTGCTGCCAACCATACAACAGGGAGAAAATGGAGAACTCGCTTCTACAAATAGTGCGTCAGAGGGAGAGGTTGTATCACTTGCAGGATTTGGTGTGTACTAGATGCCGACATGTCAAGGCAGCGCATCTGGCTGATCAGTGTTCCTGTGGTGGCTCTTTTAAGTGCAGAGAGGGGCGTTCAGAATATTTACAGAAAATGAGGATATTTTTGCATATTGCACAAATGCAGAAGTTTTGGCTGCTTGAGGATTGCACTTTAAGGATTTTGGAGAACCTTTAATTGTGCCGAAGCTGGTCGAGATTGTAAATAAACTGTCTAGAAATTTTATATATTGGAATTGCTCCATATACAGCGATCCATGCTAATAATTTTTAGTTGTACGATTAGCTGTACAGTAACTTATTGTCGGTCAATATCAATAGTTCATTATGTTACCTTCGAGTTTAAATGGGCTGAATATTCTTTCGCATGCTCGATCACATAGTAATTCGGAGCCTATTTATTATTTCAAATTTTCAATGCTCTCTCTAGATAATTTCCAATGGAAATTACTATTCACCATCTAGATGTGTGTCATCTAGCATCATCTATTAGCGTGCTTGGATGGTTTCTTCCTTACATCCTTCCCTCCCCTCCCCCTCCCCTCCCCTTATCTCCCCTCTTTTTTTTATGCCTACCCTTTCGTTTTCTTTCTTCAGCGCCTTACCCTCTTCCATGTCTCCCCTCTCTTCTCCAGTTCTCCCCCCTTCTTATTCTCTATTTTTTTTTCTTTTAGTTTTGTTGTATATTTGTTAAATTTATTTGTTACATATGTTCAATTTATTTGTTATATTTGTTTCATTTATGTTCGCTTTTTTATCTTTTTTGTATGAGTTGACATGTTTATTACATCTGTTCAATTTATTTGTTATATTTATTTATTTTATTTGTTATATATGTTCAATTTATGTTTATTTTTATTTTTTATGAGTTCACATTGTTTGTTATATTTGTTCAATTTATTTGTTTTATCTATTAATTTATGTTCACTTTGAGAAATAAGGGGCGGATTTTGAGAGATTTCAGTTAGTTGTCACTTGAAGAGTTGAACAAATCGAAAATTGATTACTGTCATTTGTAGTTTTACCATCTCTTGTCTTCTCTAAATAGAAAGTGAAGACATAAAATAGATAATGTGAACATATATAGTGATCAAAGTGAATACATACAAATAAATAAGTTCAATAAAATAAGTTGAATGTGCATATAAAAATTTGAACAAGAGATGACAACACTTATTTGTTTGTAAGTGTTCACTTTGATTGTCTATATGTTTATTTTATCTGTTTTATGTGTTCATTTTGTGTTTAACAATGACAAAGAATGGCAAAACTATAGATGACCGTTATCATTTCTTGGAGATGCGGGCGCACGTTGGACCTGAAATGTAGCAGAAACAACAAATTAGCCGTATCTCTACCTTTCGTGCAAAGTGGATAAAATAACGCACAATGAACGTGTAAAGGGCACACGTTAGAAAATTAATTATACTTTGTCGGACACAATTAATACTTTTGATAATTTTTCCACTTAATCTAAATCATAGGGGCACCGTTTGGATGCCTTAAGAAGAAGGTACGAAGAAGGAAGAAGAAAAAAATTTATTATAAATAATCTAAACTCTTCACAAAGTTACACACTTCCCAATACTTCTTCCCACTTCTTCCCTTCTTTCATTCTTCCCACACCTATCCAAACGGAGCCAGGAATTTGATCTAATAGCTCACATGCAAACTGATACATCAATGCCTTGGTTTTCCATCACAACTGTATGGGTTCGTCGAAACACTACATGCAGAATGCACAGAAGTTCACATGATATTCCATGGCAAAAAAGCATTCCACGATCTTACAAAAGTGATGAACATGAAAATAACATAATATTTGTTCCCTGTTTGATTTTAATTAGATAATAATACAATATACATAATGTACAGTCCTCATTTGAGATGGGACAGCACACGACCTATTTCTTAAACTGATAAGTGAAAAACAAAACAAACGAAGCTACATTAAAATTCAGTAAAACGACTTATATTTTCTGTTAGAAAATGAAGTGTGAGTTCTCATATGTAATGAGGTTCATATATTAAAGTTGATGATCATCTCTAAAGGCGCACGCATATATGAAGAAAAATTAGATACAGGTGTTGGTTATACATGTTCAAGTCGTAGAGTTTGTCATAAAATTTTATTAAATTTTGGATTCCTTCAAACGAAATTTAGATAAAAAAAAATGATCGTTAAATTACCCACTGGCCACTGAACACAGTTTCATGCCTGGATTAGCATGCAAAAAGCTCTGTTTATGACGTTGACAAACATTCGTATTTTTTTTTTTTTTTGTTTTATTGTTGATTCTCTCGTCTCTCGCATCACTCTGTGAAAGTTCTAAGTGGAATGCGATTACTAATTACAGGGTCTCAATTCTTAACCAATACCAAGAAATCACCGTATCCCAGTTTCAACGATGCACAACTCGGTTTATCAATCCTAAAAGGACCTGAAAATACTCGATAATCGCTCTGGATGGATGTACTTACAACCTCGTGCGGAACAGAGTAAAATAATCCTAAACCGTTTAATTATGCTTATGTGATGTTTAATGATTCATTTTTGCTACCTACTGCTACTTTTCTTTCTAAAAAGTACTTCCCCCAACGGCAGCAATACAACTCATTGAGAAATGAGAAGGATGTGAGGATGTGGTTACAACACGCCTAAGGAATAGTTTGGTTTACTGTTTACTGTTTTCACTTCTTTTTATTTTATTTTTCTCTTGTTAAGTTTCTGTATATACCTCGTTGTAAATAACTTTTTTTTTTCCTTAATAAAATCTCGCACTGGCTTTTTGCCACGGTTCCTTAAAAAAAAAGAAAAAACGATAACCATTAATTCTTCCCGTCTTTAATGTACTTTTAACATTTTTTTAAAGAGAAGATCCTTTATGATTACATCTTGGGTGCGTTTGGATGAGAGAAGAAGAAGAGGAAGAAGGAAGATGGGAAGAAAAAAAATTATAAACAATCCAAACTCTTCACAAAGTTACACACTTCCCAATACTTCTTCCTACTTCTTCCCTTCTTCCCTTCTTCCCACATCTATCCAAACGCACCCCTTGAAAATTTAAACATTTTTCTTTAAATCAATTCAAATAAGGTTATTTGAACTGTTATAATATTTTATTTAACAGAGCTTACCCTATATATATATTTCACTTCTGCAAAAATGTGACCAAAGGTTTTGGTCATCTGCATTCGTTAGTGCAAAATGTACTTATTTCATCTAAGTGTATCAGTTTTTGTATGATATATGCCGCTTTGACTCGGAACAATAGTTGTATCCAATGAAGCTTCAAGCCATTATTATAAACATTTGTAATTTGAGATAATATAGCCTAACGCAATAATGCACTATTCTAATCTAAATATAAAATACACGTCAAGTGTATTATATGATTCAAAATAGGTTATCTAATATAGAAATGTTCGCATGCATTCAAGTCCAAGAAAATTGGATGACTTTAAAATAGCACCTTCCTAATCAACAGGTCCTTCCTTGCAAGCGCTGCTTCTTGTACCTTCTGTCAATCATTTTGTATTTTCTACAATCTTTCAATTGGAAAATAAAGAAAAAGTTTCCAAATCAAAGAGGGGCGGTTGAAGACGACTTGTGAAGAGTTAAAGAAAATGCAAATGTTGACTTGGAAAATAATTTGGCAAATTAATAAGGTTTCTCAAATTAAGGCATCTAAAGAACAAACAATGAAAAGATGGATTTACAGCTAAAGGTATCACAACTCTTTATACATATATTCCATTCTTCTCATCCCTTATTTGGTTGGTGGTTGGTACAAGGGATGTTTATATATCATGAGCTATGTTGACTTTACATTCTTCAAACACATTGACCTCGATGAAGCTTGCGAGTGGTTGAGAATAGTAACCTTCCTATTTTTTTTCCCTATATTTTCATACGGATAGAGACTTTTGTCACTTTTCTCATTCGAAGCAATATATATCTGATATGTTAATTGAAGGAATACACAAATTAAAGTAAAAATCAATACTAAGAAAATATACAAGAGGGTTCCAATGCCCTACTTTTTTAGTGTCACAAATACCAAAATTTCATTTTTATTTTTTATTTCAAAATTTTAAATATAAGCATTCGTTTGAACAATTGAAATAAAAATTTAAAATAAAGTTATGACTTTTTTACACTAAAAAGTGGGGCACCCAGTTCTTAATACTACATGGCGTCGGGATTTCTCTCGGAGATCAATGATTTCAGAAATGGGAGGCATCGTTATATCCAACATTTTATAAACGAATTTTAATTTAGGAAATTCCATGTAAATTGAATGAGTTTACTTTTGTTATTAGTTTTTTTAAAAATAAAGAAACAGATTGTTTCCGTATGATTTTCCCATTTTCCTGAGAAATGATAAGACAGCAAATTTATTGTCTATTTGTTGCCACCAGAATGAATTCTAATGCGCAAAAACATATTAAGTGGTGCTTGAATCCTACATACCCTTTTTTAGCGTATAAATTATATATAATTTTAAAATTTTCTATAGGTTTACCACTTTTGTGTGAGATTTAAATTTAATTAGATACATGCCATCATGAAAATTGACAATTTGAAAAATGTCATTTTTAAATTGCTAATTAGTTTCATGCCACTATAAAATGGTTAAAATTACTTCTATGCCATTAATATTTCTCAAAATATAATTAGACATATTTTTTAAAAAATGTCTAAATTATCCTTAGTAGATTAATCATTATCATTAATTAAGAAAAGAAAAAAAAATGAAAAAAGAAAAACTGAGCCGCCATGCTCCTTTCCCTTCACACACAATCCTCCCATCCCATGCCTGCCTCCAAGGCTCCACCCTCTGCTTGCCGTTGTAGACCTCTGCCTCCCGGACCACCTCGTCTATATCTTTTTTGCGTTGCATTTGCATATTAGCACTTGTGCTATATCAGGTGTGATTTGAGATGTAACGCATATAATTGTTCCAGTTGTAATGCCAAAAGTGTTCAATTGCCAATAAAAATATCAATCGCCAAGAAAGCATCAGCTAAGATAGGAATTAACAACGGCATAACTCGGATGCTTCCCACTTACCATCATCCCACATGATACAAAAGAATAACTTGCCATAAAACTTTAATTATTTCACAGCCTCAAGGGGTACCATACTAAACACCACACGTTCTTTAAGACAAGTGTTCTTAAATAACAATAAAAAGGAAAATAAATCTGGTGGGTAAAATGTTGGAGAAAATAAATTGACAATTTTTTATTGAAAATTTACGAATTTTCAGATAATTGAATATTCTAATGCACAGTACCAATTTTAGTGGCATAAAATCAATTTTAATTTTTTATATAGTGGCATAAAACTAATTATTTCTTTTGTGATGACATATTTCTAATTTTAATATTTTACAAGGCATATTTGAAAGGGCAAATTGGTCATAGCAATTGACCGATGGCATAAATCTAATGCTGTCATTTAATGATGGTATAAGAATAATTTGTCGTTTAATAATGATATATCTCTAATTTTTAATTTTTTGTAGTGGCATAAACCTAAATCACCCAAAATTTTTATTTATGCAGGGTTTACATTTATGTTTACTTAGGCCGTGCTCCACAAATAGATTTAGGGGGTGAGATTAAATAAGGGGGAGTAAGAAACAACTGTCCGGATCTGACCGAACCACTTTGCTTGCTCCACAATGGGGGTTAAACGGAATAAAAGAAGAGGTGACGAGGTAAAGTCAGAGACATAATTTAATACAACTTACTCTCCATGTGTAATCCCCGATTTGGGGGTGAGTTCATCCCCTCAACTCTCATCTCCCCTAAGCTCTTTATCTCCTCTAGTAGCATTGTGGAGCACAGCCTATGGATCTTGCAAAACAATTTTTTTTATTAAAAGTGAATCCGATATAAATGTAATACTCTATGTTTCCGTTTGGATGGTGTGGGAATAAGAAGAATAAGGAAAGAAGTATTGGAAAATGTATAACTTTGTGAAGAGTTTGGATTGTTTATAATAAATTTGGAAGTAGAAAGAAATTATTTTCTTATTCCTGCACTCATCCAAACGAAGCCTATATGTTATTCAAGTTTTGTGAAATCTGTGTATGAACCATGAACATATGCAATGACACACCGAAATTCGTATTGGGTAAGTATAATTTTTAGTTTTCTACTTAGTGACATAACAGAAGTTTACCCAGTACAATTTTTAGTTTTCTACTTAGCGACATAACAGAAGTTTAAACTATGTAATACGCATTTTGAGTGAAAGATCTCAGGTTCTTTATAGACATTTACGTTAAAATAAAATGGAAAGACTTCGCCCCAATTAAGATAAAATATGCGACACGGATATGTCGTATCCATGTTTGACGCATATATATTAGACGCGATCACTTTCTCATATATAGTTTTATAGTGTAAGTATGAATTTTTGAAAAATTAAATAAATTTATATAACGCCAAAAGTAGTACATGAAAACATTTGATCAGCAAAACATATTACATGAAACATTATTGTCTACCTTTTCATGTAACCATTCTTATGTATGTATATCACTACTTCACGTAGGCTCCGTTTGGATAGGTGTGGGAAGAAGGAAAAAAGGGAAGAAGTGGGAAGAAGTATTGGAAAGTGTGTAATTTTGTAAAGAGTTTGGATTGTTTATAATTTTTTTTCTTCCCTTGTTCCTTCTTCTTACTTCTTCTCAACCCATCCAAACCGAGGCGTACAATATTCATTCAATCGAGCGCTAAAAAGTGGTGCTTTTGGAGCTTACAGGTTTTACTCATTGCACAGCACCCCTTTAACCCTTTTGGTTTCAGTCCATTACTACATTGCGTTGATGTGAAATATGGCAAGCAAAAAAGAAAAGAAGGCACTATTATAGCTTCGCTTAATAAAATATGTGCCAATATTGAATGTATACTAAAGAAATAAATTTGCATATACCCACATAAGAAATTGAATTTTTCCGAATACATTGAAGTGTTAAATAGATTTCTTCAAATGCTAGAAAAGAGAAATTAAATAGTCCACAAGCAACTTTAAAAATAACTTGTGTGTCGCCTTTTTCCAAATTATGGCCCAAAAAAAAAGGGGAAAAAAAAAAGAAATTACTACTACTCCATGGCTATCAAAAGCAGATAACCTACCGAAGCTCTTCCCTTATGAATCCATGATCTTTCACATATTTTGATATATATCACTATAGTCGAATTGGAGAGAAGACACAAAAAATAATAATAATAAGTAGATAGAACGAAAAAAAAAAAAAAACACTTATATACATGATTAGATTGGCTCTGCAACGACTAGTGTAGATGGACATGGACTTACTAGCCCATACCTGTAAGGAGATTTGGAGAAGTTGCATATAGGAGATTTGACAGGACTGCTCTGTTGCTCCATCTCCAACATTACCTCTCGAAATAGCTCCACGTCGCAAGGGAGTATTATCGGGCCCTCGGATGCAAATCCAAACTCGTGTTCTGCTTCCTGGAGAAGTTCATGAAAGAGGGGATGATTCAAGCATGCCGTTTTGACCACGAATCGTTCCTTATTGGGTCCTACATGAACCGTGAAGCAACCAGCCGGAACAACCCGGTTGCTACTGTCACGGCTGGTTGATTTTGAACGACGCAAAAAACTGGGCAGCGGTGATGTCGGATTGAGTTTGGGTTGGGTTTTTATGTCGCTACCAAGGGACTGGCTTCTCTGAAAGTTCATGGTGAACAAGCTTCTCTTCTCCATCTTCTTAGTTGAAGTAGAACCATGAAAGCTTGCATTGCTGGTCGATTTTGATCGGTTCCAAAAACCGGGCCTTGGTGACGATGGATTGGATTTGGATCGGTTTTTCATTTCGCTTGACTGATCACCGCCAAAGGACCTCCATCTCTTTATGGTCTTCATAAATAAACCTTTCTTCTCTCTCTTCTTTGGAGAACCAGCTGTGTTCTCCATTAGAGCTCTAAGAAAATTATGAATGGATACTATAAACATATGATTGTTACAAATTCCAAAATATATATACCTCTATGGGGAAGGGTTAAAGGCATTTACTCAATCAAATATAACCTCAGTGTGTGAAGTTGTAAACTAGCCCCTATCGTAGACTTGGTTGTGGTTAGTGAAGAGGTTGGCTTTGGCCTTTGAGAAAATGAGGTTATTCATGGCCTTTTGGGTTTAAAAAGGCAAAATCATTGAATGCACCTGTGGAATTGGGAAGAAGAAGGTTTCAACCAGGGAAAGGTACATACATACTTCATAGTTGAGGTATGCATTCAGAGGTCTATAGTCTATACGGGTTAATTATGTGGGGCCAGAAGAGATGAGAGTATAAGTATAACTACACAAGAAGTTGACTTTCTATAGTTCTAGAACTTCAAATTAAATTAAAGAATTCATTGGTTAGTTCATTCTTTTCTTGGAAGTAATTTAGAAAACCCGGCTGTAATGTTTTGCTCTGTTTGTTACTTCAAATTAAATTAAAGAATTCATTGGTTTTTCAAGAAGTTGCTTTGCTCTGTTTGTTTTAAGTAAATTTGAGACTTGAGTTTTTACCAATATGATGCCTAGAAAATTCTGATCACTGATATCTATATTGTCACTTCATGATGATATGTAACTGAAAAGTCTCTTTAATCTTTATGCATCAAAGTTTTGTAATATTTGATGCGGCGCTGCTCAGAAGCTATATTGATCTTCTTGTGCAACAATTATCCGATTTATAAGCCTTTTATTTTCTTCTCCACTTTTTGATGTGTTTGTCTTTTTTTTTCTTTTTTTTTTTATTTCCCACCTATTGTGTCTGTTTATTGTTGTTGTTGTTGTTGTTTTGTATAATTACGGTGTGACATTTCTTGACCTACCGTAGTTAGGTTGGTCTTATAGTTCAATTTATTTTATGAAATTTAAGATACAGCCCTTCATCCCACAAGCTGTCTTTGACTTCCATGGAAGAATTCTTAGCTGATTGATAACTTGATATAATGTTGTTTCGTCAGCCAATTTGAAACAGGCAATTGATTAATTTATGAATTTGAAGAAAAGTAAACAATTTGTTACGTCTCAACAAAGTCCATCAATAATGGAGTAAAAATATATTTTGAGTTGGAATCTATTGCTCTTCTTATTATAGCATATTGATAGATCTTAAAAGGGAACAATCATGAAACCTAGAATAAGCCTTCCCAGCTTAATTCACCGTATAAGTAAATTTTAATCGGTCCTAATTATTGGCAGTTCTGACCTTCAAAAAAAAAAAGTGACCTTCAAAAAAAATTATTGGAAGTTCTGGTCAAGATAAGAACTAAAGGGTATCCTGATTTTTCTGTTTCTTGGGAATATAAATGACATAAACTATTAATGCAGTAATCCGACGCAGAAATGATTTTAGTAAGAGGTCAACGAAATGGATATATACATACTGTATCTCGTAATCTTAACTTTAATCTATTATTATTTTTAGAAATATAAAAGTGATGGGGAGTAATTTTATTAAACTTTCGAGGCCCACTTTAATACCTACTATGATTTATGTTAAGAAAGAAAAAAGATTAATGTATTTTCAATTTGCTCAGTTTTGGAATAAGAAATTAAAATCAATCGACTCATAGAGATGATTTAAATTCACCCCTGATAAGTGCGTTGCTAAAAGACAAAGTTTCTTTTCATGCACTTCATTTTATTTATATTTTATATATCCTTATGCGTGATCTATAAATGCTACTGTCAGTCTTTTACGTTTTTTTTTCCCCTTTTTCATTTTATAAATAGCTTTGGAGGAAAATTTTCTAACTTCGTAGAATGTCGATCAGTTCTTAAGTCCTTGTTGGATATGGATAGAAGCAAGAGGAAATTTAAAATTTGGAATATAGATAAGTTGTGTAAACAAATAATATCTTTTTTAAGTCAATGCATATACAAGTACTCTCCTGGGGCCGTTGTATATGGTGATGGTTTATGTAGCTGTAAAAACAGGTTAGAACATGTAATTGCACGCTTGCAATAAATACTTCTAACCTATATTATATGTTAGACTGAAAAATATATTAAACTTCGAGACAAGTTTTGAAGTCTTCTTTTATTAAAAAAAAATTGAAAATCTTCCTTTTGTCTGTGTCATAAAAAGTTTCCAAATAGCTATGGAATGCGACATACATGCCTCATATTTATGACTGTTGTTCTTAATAAATGACGCTCGCTATGTACTCGTCATTACCAGGTCCGACTACTCAAATTACATCGTTCAATTTACACGAACAACTAATGTAAAACCACAATTTTTGTAATTAAGATGAATAGATGAGAGTCGAATTGAACAGATGTAAGTAAATATTTTTCTACTATTTATATATATAGCAGCTACAAAAGTTTCGTATAGATGCACTAAATGTGTAATGTTTGAAATAAAAAATTAAAATTTCGAATTTCAAATATAAAAAATTGAATATTTTAAAATTTAAAAATAAAAAATTCATCATTTGGAAATTTATTGTGGACGTGTATTTCTTTTTTATTTTAACCAACTATTTGCATAAAACAAAATTTTATTGTGGTTTACAACTGAGTGATGAAATAAATCTAATTCACGCTATAATAATTTAATGATATTATATCTACCATTTGAATTTTGCTGACGTAAATTTAAATCACCCAATTTAATATGTTAGAATTTTAAATCATATAAAATGTTATAAACTTTAAGTTCGATATGGCACAAAATTCACGCTTCTAATACATCAAAATTTCGTTAATCATGTATGCACATCTTAAAAACTGCGCTGATGGGCTGATGAAATACATGCGAACAGTTATTAGTCCTTTTTTTTTCCTTAGCTAAAAAACCCAAAAAGGGATCCGGGTCAAAATATATCAAACCGAAAGAGCTAAAGGAAAAAGGGAGCATTTAATATTGAAAGTTAGAACAGGCTAGTGCAACAAACCCAAAAAATCAGACTGGATACAATCAATAACAATACATTAATTTTAGCAGGCCCACCAAACCCAAAAAGTCAGCCAGCTTTAAATCAGAAACGAAACTAACAAAAACATATCAATCTTATGAAAACCTAGCACCATCCATCAGAAGTGCAGGTCAGGAGTCAGGACGGAGATGATCCAATTCATATTTTATTTCAATTCAAGGACGAATTCGATTGATTCGTTCGCACTAAAAAATAGTTCTACTATATTGCTCGGGTGTGTTGATGTATGATCTTGCTCCGCCGCTGTTGTACAGCTCAAAACTCCAATACAGAATTTTGTTCCCGAGGCTAATACCCAACATTTTTTGACCTATTTCAAATATTTTAAAATTTTGAGGTTCTATGTAAAAATGTTCATTCCTATTTGTTTGATCTTATCCTATTGTTTTCTTTATTCCTAAGTATTTTCTTAACTGCTAAATAACATGTTCCTTAACCCTCAAGTAACTCTTTTTCTTATCTTATTGTTTTTTTAGTCTCTAAGTTCGTTCTTTCTTAGCCGCTAAGTAACATGTTTCTTAACCCTCAAGTAACTCTTTTCTTAATCATTAAGGCCCCTTTTGGATGGGGTCGGAATTACAAATTTCGACATTTTATATGCCAAATTTATTATAAACAATCCAAACTCTTCACAAAGTTACACACTTCCCAATAAATTTATGCTTAGGAATTGCAAATTCCCCAAATTCCTACAACGTCCAAACGGCCCCTAAGTAACATTTTTCTATAAATAGTCTTCTAGCCTATTACATTTAATTTGTGAAAATATTTCTCTTTCTCCAACCCTATCTTGAATACTTCTTTGATTTTGGTTATTCGACCATTTGAAATTCAAGTTCTGCATCACAGTTGTGTCTGATGATTATTCTTATTTACTTTTTATTTATGGACCGCTCAATCAGGTAACCCATATTCCACATATTTAAATTGTATTGATTGATTTGATTATCGTTTGATTTTGACTAAATATGTGTTTATCGGTAGTGCGACTAGTATATTTTATGGGATATTGGATTTAGAAACTGGATATGTATTATGAGCCTCGATCCTTTTGAATCTCAGGAGGGGTTGGTCCTAATCCTCTTGAGATCGGAGAAGGATACATATACTAAAAATTCATATGCGTTAGAAATGATATTGTTGTGATATTACAAATGTATATTTGACAAAAAAAAATAGGGATAATAATTTTTGTTATTAATTTATCAGATAAGAATAAAAAATTATTAATTTTATCAAGTAAAAATACAAATAAAATTTATTTTATGCTTGTTATAGTTGATAAATAAAGACAAAGACTAAAATTCAACATGTTTGATATTATATTTTGACTTTTAAAAGACTAATTTGAACATTTTATTATGATCTTCGTATCATAATCTATAGTAATTTAAAATCATATATATGTTTATATTTATAAAATTAATTGGTTTAAAGATTATAAAGTATTTATTATTTAATGACAATGATTTTTTTGTCACATTCCAAATAAAAATTCATATCGTGAAGTTCAATAATAGATTTCTTTACAAAATGATTTTTTTTCTATTTGTTTTCTTTACAATTCAATACTAGCTTGATTTTTTGGTGATTACTAGTTGTTAGTGGACCTGGTAAAATTAATGTTTGCTATGGAGACCATCCAGTATTACCTTTTTGGGCCTTTGTCATGATAACTAAAATGGAATCCGCTATAAAAACTTGGTAATCGATTATTCGATCACGTGCTTCTCTATAACTATTTTATATAACAATGCCAAATGTTTGGATCAATTCACACAACAAAAAAACAAATAATTTAACATATTTTAATCGTAGGTCTAAAATTTTACAAGATAATTTTTTCCAAGTCATTTTACGTGCATTCCTCAACGGACGATATCACTGACTACTTAGCTTTCATATTAGTTTCTTATTAAAATAATATCATGGAAAAGATCTATTATGTTGTAAAAATATACCAATAATAACCACATTACAAATAAATCAAATCAATATTAATCAAACTGAAGTAAATTTATATATAAGTTTAGGTACCTGAAAAATGAATTTGAGAACTCAGCACACCTAACGACTAAAATCTAGAGAATTTGAATTTTAGATCAATGAATTTTATCAAATGTTTGAGGGATTGCATACTCAAGGTAGAAACATGAATAATTAATAAATCAGAGAAGGATTAATTTTGTTTCAGATGTACGAATTCAAAAGGCACAAAAAATAAAGTTTCTTAATGAAAATTGTTGTGTAAAAATGCATGGCATGCATTTGAAAATAGCACAACACTATACTATTGGCGTGTCGTATTGAGTACTTTGAAAGATTGTCATGTTTAAATATTGCACGATATAACACATGACATAAGACAATACGTCGCTAAAACGAGTTGTCATGTTTTCTAAAATACTTTTTACCACAATTTTCATAAGAACTCAATATAAATTATAGAAAAATAAAAAAAAATCTAAAGTTAAAATATAAACTTATTTCTTTTAATCAATTAGGTACTGTATTCTTATAAGTTATTGTAGTATCAATATTTTTTCTTTTTAAATTTGTTAACAAGTTTTTTAGATTTTAAGCAAAAACAATGAAATCAAAACGTATACTTCTTGACATATTTTGCATAACATGTTGTGTCGTATATCATTAACAATTCTTGTTGTGCCACCAAACGTACTATGTTAGTTATTTTCTCCATTTAGTAAAACACAATATGATATGATATGTTTAAAATATTAACACGTATTGGTACAACATGACACAAACCCCGACCAGCATGTATTTAGTACCACAAGGCATGGCATAACATGTTATTGATGCAATAGACATCCAAGTTATATGAAAATGCATACACATGTTGAGTCATTCTTTTCAATTTTATAGGAGCAACTATATCGATATAAAGAAAAAAAAAGATGATAGGGAGAAATTAAGGAGGCTTTTAATAAAAGAAATCTTTATTTATCATGAAAGTGCAATTATAAAAAAAACTAAAAGGCTCTACGAACAAATGTATAATAATTACAAGAATATTATGCCGCTTAAGAAAATCAAATGCAAAAATGGATACCACATTAAAAATGATTTGTTAAATCATTTCTACCATCTTAAAAAAATTTCGAGAAGATCATTTCTATTATATTATGAATCAATCTTCTCATTTCTATTATATTATGAATCAATTAAAATCTAATAAGATCACTTCAACCATAAATAGGAACTTTAGACATACTAAAATTATAAAATTTATCATGTTATTTTAGGAAAATTCTTTTATGGCAATTTCAAAATTCTTTTTCTTGTGCTATATAAAAATAGTCGATTGAGATAGACGTGAGGCATCCAACTATTCTAACCCTAGCCGCCACCTTCTAAATATCAAAGAAAGTTAAAAGAGAGAAAAAACCCTAAAAATTAGCCATCTTGGTGCTTTACGCACCAAATGAATGAACCTTTTTAATAGATTTCTATGGATGCTAGTAGAGAAGTGATCATGACTATAACATCGTCAATTGAATAGATCTGAGAAGCCGCCGGCATAAGAAGAGACATTCCTTCAGTGTAGAACGCTTCTCTACGATCTAGTAATATATCTATTGATTTACACTTAATTTACATATAGTCCTAATTCTACTCATTTGAAATTTAACTTTTATTGCATGTCAATAACTCAACAATATTATTATTTATTATATTTTTTTAAATAATAATGTGAAAGAAAATTTCTCGAACAAAAGTAATTAGGAAATGCAAAAAGTTCTGGTGTCCTTACCAAATATCACAACTTTTATCTTTTATTAATTTTTTAAAGTTTGAATGAACTGTTGATCTTGTTCAATGTAATGAGTGATGCATTATCATATATGTCCTGATCAAAATATTTTTTACGCAAGATTTCATTCAACTTCAATTGATTTTACAAGATTTTATTAGATCTAATTACATGAGAATTCTAACCAAATGACACCAAATCCATTCATTCTGATCAAGAATTTTCCAACGAAGTGAAATTCCATATTAAAAATGAGATTTTGATTAGGACCATAGTGTTATAAAATTTGAATTTGAATTTATAGTTGATGAAGACAAACTTATTAGAATTAATATATAATGTTAGCAAGATCTGTTTATTTTTTCTGACATTTTAAGAAAGTATCAAATTAAATCTACTTTTTAAATTATATTGGTGATGCATCACTAATTAAATTGATCAAAATCGATATCGAATTCGGTGTTTGAATTTAAAATTTTAAAAAATTAATAAATAAAATAAACTTGAGGCAATAAAATCATTATTTTCCATAACATATATAATAGATTAATATTTTAATTTTAGTAAATATAAATAAAAATAAATTATAATTAACACAAAAAATACAAATTTTATGTACAACTTAGTTGATTAATCAATTGTCCAAAATAAGAAAAAAATTTGACAACATATCAATTTTTTGTAAATTGTGTTAAATGATAAATTAAAAGTTTATATATAATCAGTTTTAAATAATTATTTTTTAAATTAAGAATATTTATTTAGAGAGACATATTTCAGTCAATAGAGAATTTATTCTTCTTTCATGTCGAGCATAAAATGAACTCGTTACTTTTAAATAAACGATGGAATCACTCATCAGTTATACTGAACTCCCATATTCAATTTTAATCAATTATTAAACAAAATTAACAAGAGACATAGCAATTTGGGCAAATAAAGAAACGTAGCAATGTTAGAATGTTAGAAAATAAAATTATCTAGTTGAATTTTGATGGATATCTTTCCAATATAAATAAATTATTAACACCACCTGACTATTTTCTGTCAGAAAGGATGTCATTTTATTTGTAATCAACATTTAGATCACATATCAAATTAGATCATGTGAAATAATGGTTTATAATTGATATAACAATTATTTGAATTTTTTTTATAAAATTATCATAATCTTTTTATGGATGTTTTTATAAAGAGATAATTAGTTTTATGCCACCGTGAATTTTGTTAATTAGAAAAATACCATTCTTAAATTACTAATTAAATTTATGCCATTATAGATTTGCTAAAATTGGTTTTATGCCACTATTTTTCAAAAACATACTAAATTCTAAAAATGTCATTACCAAATTTGCCATTATCTTTTTTAAATGACCAAATAACCCCTCATTAAAAACAAACCATTAAAAAAACAAACGACATACATATAATACAACATATCTGGAATTACTAGGATATCGAAATTTATAAATTTTTTTTCTCCACCACAATAAATTTATAAATGTTCATCCGTGAGCATTTAAAGAGTATTATAGATTCATTTTATGTGTTTCGCGATTCATTTTATTTTTCTTGCATCAATGGCATAGAATAATTTTGTTATTTTGTAGTGACGTAAAACTAATTGTTAATAATTAATAATGACATAAAACCAATTATATCTTTTGTGATGGCATATTACTAATTTTTAAGTTTTATAGTGGCACATTTAAAAGGATAAAATCGTCATATAATTATTCGATGACAAAAAATTAATTTCTATTATTTTATAGGGTGATTTAGATTTATGCCACTACAAATATTTAAAATTAGAAATATGTCATCATTAAATGACAAATTATTTTTTTGCAACTATAAAATTATAGAAATTAGTTTTTTTGCCATTGGACAATTTTTTGACAATTTTACCCTTTTAAATATGTCACTATAAAACTTAAAAATTAGTAATATGCCATCACACAAGATATAATTAGTTTTATGCCATTGTATATCATTAACAATTAGTTTTATCAACTTAATACAAATTATCGCAAATTCTAATTAGTTGTATATTTTTATTTCTTATGTGAAAGAAACATATAACCATTATTATATAGTGATTTTTTTTGTTTAGAATTAAAGTAACACTCTATCAATAACATGCATTCCAATATAAGAATTCATCAGGCTTCGTACAAATTTGAAGTGGTGCACCTATATTTACAAACACATCTGTATGTAATTATGTATTTGAGGAGCATATATTGCATAAAAAACCGTGGTGATTAAATTCTCCTATACCGTGACGCTCCTCCTGTAATTCGAATATGAGCAAGAAATTACCAAATTAAATTTGGTAAATATTTACGCCATCAGTTTTTTTAGGGTTTATTTTTAGGTGAGGGGTAATTTGGCCATTAAAAAATTAATGACAAATTTAGTAATGGTATTTTTAGAATTTAGTAAGTTTTTGAAGAAATAGTGGCATAGAACTAATTTTATCAATTTTATAATGGCATAAATTTAATTAGCAATTTAAGAATGACATTTCTCTAATTAACAAAATTCACAGTGGCATAAAACTAATTATCTTTATTTTATAATGACAAAAAAATAATTTGACATTTACTGATGACATATTTTTAATTTCAAATATTTACAGCGGCATAAATCTAAATTACTATTTTATAAATAGCATAGATACAAATTTTTACCACACTTTTTTTCTTCCCAAACTCCCAAGGTCCAACTCCCAAGCCAAAATGTCCAAAAGAGAAAGTTATCTTTTCAAAAGACCCCCTTTAATTCCCTCTAATCTCCTTCTCTCACCACCTCCAATGGCCTCAAGGCCTCCTCCAATCATCAAGGAAGAGATACCTTCTTCTCCCTTACCTTCCCCACCTCCTCCGCCGTCTTCCAATCACGAGGCGACCGTCATCGACCTCAGCAGCAGCGACAGCGAAGATTCGGATCGAGAAACCCAACAAAAACTACCCGATAAGAGATCTAGGGCTTCTAATGGAGAAGAAAGTAGTCATGCAACAAAGAGTAATAAAAAACCCAGGAATGACTCCGCTGAACTCCCTATCGGATTCCTTGCCCCATTACCCCTTGAAAAGGACCCGAAACCGCTTCCTCTGCCACCGCCTGAAACGGTTGAGACTCCTAGCAAGAACCCAGTAGCGCATGTTTCTGGGTCTAAGCAATTTTGGAAGGCTGGAGACTATTATGATGAAAGCCCCAACATTGGTTCATCAATTCAAACAGGTACAGGAACTTATTTGGTCTTTTTGGGTTTTGGGATTCATTTAGTTATTGAATTGGAGTGGTGAAGTTTGGAGAACATGCATGTCATGTAATCATAACTTGGAATAAAATCAGGGATATTTTTCATTGTAGGGAGTTAGATCCTCTTAGTATTGTGGTTACAAAGAAAGATTCACAAGGAAACATTTTACTAATATGAGACAAATTTGAACTTTCTTCTCTCTTTTGTATCTCTTTTGGTAGAAAACAAAAAATCTAGTGAAACTCACCCATGAGTTTGCTTTTTGGTATTTCACTTTAAATAATCTATCCATCCTTTAATTAGTGGAGATATTTATTATTAAGTCCTTTAAAGTATGATATATCCTAAATTGTTTGAATAATTATTATTTATTATTTAATAATAATAAACAAAATTTGGTTAATTTGTGGATTTCAAACATGCTAGTTTTGAGACAGATAGAAAGTGAAGTAAGTGTTATCTCCAAAATTTAAATGTTCTTTTTCTTCATTAAATTACTTTACTGAGGAAAATAACTTCTGGAGTTCTATGCCAAGTTAACAAACTCCTTATTAACTTCAGAATTAGTGTTTGATCAGTGTTACTTAGAATGAAGATATTTTCGCTACTTTCCTTCTGATCAAGTTCCTTAAACTTTCAAATATTAGCATATTCTTTTTTCTTTTAACCTTAAACCCTTCTATTGGTGCTTTTATTTATCTTATTCATTTGATCTATCAGAGTGGGAGGGGTTGTCTGGTTATTTGTCCAATATTTGATGCAAGGAAGAAGCCAGCTTTGAATTATTCTCAATTTATGTACTTGAAAAGCAAGATAGTCAAAAAGTCAAACAAGAAAAACTATTGATTCAAATTGAATTGGGGTCAAACTTCATGGATCTTGGTCATTGTGGACCAAATCTCTCTCTCTCTCTCTCTCTGATTTTTGTTTTTCTGTTTCTTTTGCAGGCATGGATCACGTCAGAGTGCATCCCAAGTTTCTTCACTCAAATGCAACCAGTCACAAATGGGCCCTTGGGGGTGACTTTCTTTTCACTCTTTCATAGCAATAATAACATCTCAAAATTTCTTTTGTTCCTCAGTTATTTTTCTAGCTAGGTGTACTATTTTATCCAGGAGTCTTCATTTGTTCATTTTGGTAACATGCAAAACCATATATATGGTTCAGCTTTAGCTCAGAAGTTTAGTTTGCTTTGTTATCCACTTGAGAATACTTTATGGTTTAGGATTGTCCTATTAGACAAGTAATTGTATGTTCCTCTCTTTTGTTTTTTGTTCTTGGCGAATGAAAAAGTTTCATTTCCTAGTTGCTTTATGGTTTGAACTTAATGATCAGCTGAACAAATGAGGTTATTTTTTACCCCAACCAGATAAATTTAGCATGTTTAAAATTTTATCCCTTCCTATTATTACTTGGATTATTTTATTCTTTTATACAGCTTTGGCTGAACTGCTGGATAATGCTCTTGATGAGGTACCAGCTTAATCCATCCATGAATTATGTAGTTACTTTTTTCGAAATACATCAATGTTCTTACGGACATCTTATTAATTACCATCTTTCCTTTTTTAAATTTTGTAATGTGTAAGGTTGCCAATGGAGCCACCTTTGTCAACATTGATGTGCTGTTGAATAAGAAAGACAATTCAAGAATGTTATTGGTTGAAGGTAAATGGTTTATTTATTTATTTTTTTTATTCTGCAAATAAAGAAGTCCAAATGCCTCTATATCGAGAAGTTTAATGATGCAAAGTCTTAAACTCCAATAGCAGGATAGATTTTTAGATACGATTTTAAATTTATCTCGTCTACATGACATCAAAAATTGCAGAATTTCAACTCTATTTTGATTTAGTTTATTGAATTGTCAGAAGTTTTATGGAGCTGTACAATGACCGAATGCCATTAGATTTCCTCATTAGAAATACTCTAATGCTACCATTTTGTGGAATGCCATTAGATTTGGCTAAGGTTCACATATTCTGGAAGTTCTACCTGACCTACTGCTATCTGAGTTTGATTAGTTTGGAGAAGTTTTTGAATTTATACGACTCAATTGCAAACTCAGTCACCTGGTCCAAACTTTGAAACCCAAACAGCCTTTTTTTGAAAATCCTCATAGTACAAAAGTGGCTTGAGTAGAACTGACGAGCAAAAACCTGAATCCAACTTTCAACCAAAAAACTCAGAACCCAAACTCAAACCTGCTAGTCTGTTATGAGAATTATAGATAACTCAGAACCTGTACTGACCAAAACTTTTGATAAGCTCACAAGTAAAAGAATTATCAATTTGAAACATGCTAATCACTTTTGCTCCTTTTAGATTACAGGTTTATTTTTTTGGGGGAAAGTGACATTTTGTTGTTTGGATTAGTGATTGGTAACAGATATTAACAATTATCATCTATGCTGATGTTGTATTTCACTATTTCAGATAATGGCGGTGGGATGGATCCTGATAAGATGCGGCAGTGCATGTCTTTGGGCTATTCTGCAAAATGCAAAATGGCAAACACAATTGGACAATGTTAGTTATGATGAAATAAATTCATTTTCCTTAAGAGAAAACCTTCTAGCATTGCATTGCATTCTTTTTTTTTCTTTTTTTTTTTTTGAAGAAAAAAACATCACTCTTTATTGTCTTCTGTTGACTAGATGGTAATGGCTTTAAAACTAGCACCATGAGACTTGGAGCTGATGTTATTGTGTTCTCGCGTAGTTCTGGAAAGGACGGAAAGAGGTGATCTTTCTTTATGTTTCTTGAGAATTTGAAACAAGCTATACTGTGTAAGCATGAAATACCTGTGTCATTGTATAACTTCAACCCCCCCCCCCACCTTGGTCGGCTCTTACAACTTTACTCTCATTTGCTAAAAGAGCATAATTACATGAGTGTGTATGCCAACGGTATAATCGTGACATAACTTTTTCTTGTTTGTTGATCCATCGATACAGTGTTTGTTTAACAAGCACGTCTTGTTATTTATTCTGCATATATTGCCCTTTTATGTCCTTATTTTCTTTTTTGAATATCTTGTACAGGCCTACACAGAGTATAGGAATGCTTTCTTATACCTTTCTCAGATCCACTGGAAAAGAAGACATTGTTGTTCCTATGGTAATTACTCCTTGCTTTTTGTCTGTTCATTTTTGTTGTGTTTAGAACCACATGTTTGCAATATCAGCTGGTGTTTACTTGTATTAGCTTGTTACTTATCAAGTTAAAATAGTAGTTTCCTCAACAATGCAATCGGGTCTTCCATAGTTAAGCTATCAACTATGTAATTGATTAAAACAATTCAAATAGGACTTTGATTTTGCAGTTACGGATCTTGTTTAACCAGGCATCTAAAAAAATAGATAAAAAAAAAGATACGTTTTGCCTAATGCACATTACAGAACCAACTGCGTTGACAGTTTATTTTCATTCATATGTAAGTGATTTATGAACTGAAGCAAATTTACAGCTTGATTATGAGAAGAATAAGGGTTGGGAAAGGCTTGAACGAACAAATATGACAGATTGGCAAATGAACTTGGATACCATAGTGACATGGTCCCCTTATTTGAATGAAGCAGATCTACTTAACCAGGTATATATTCTGTGTGATCTTCAATCTTATATTTTAACATTTAATTAATATATTTATATTATGTTGTGATCATATTAACCTTCTACACTTTGGACGGGATGATGCAAATTATAATTCCTCTTCACTTTTGGCGGGATAATTTTAGCAACTCTTGCTTATAGAATAATTGACTTGATTGATTGGGCTTTGGAATCAGGTTTCCTCAAATGCACTCTGATCTAGTTTAGACTTGCACACAAGCTAAATTCCCCACTATCCCTATTTTATGTAGGATATTTTGGGCGCCTGTCATCAACTAAATTGAAACTTTTATTGTTCGATACAAATGTTAAGGCTATAACAACGGACATATTTTCTTATGGTTTATTGCAGTTTAGTTCAATAGAGGACCATGGCACTCGAATCATTATATACAATCTTTGGGAGGATGATTATGACCTGCTTGAACTTGACTTTGATAGTGACCCTCATGTAAGTCTCTCTTAAATGAATAATTAATTAGTATATTTAAAATCTCAATACTTTTTTCATTTCTTGTCAAACACTGTTGGTTGGGAATTAAATAATTGGATGTTTAGTGCAATTTATAAGTTGTGTACTACAAAATGGGGTACCTTTCTTTGCCTTTGCACGTGCCTTGTGTATTCGCATGAGATCATTTTGCCTGGACTTCAAGCAGTTTAGCTTTTAACTTAATGTTGCAAGAAGATTAAATGAAAATTTTCTCTAGTTTAATTTGAAACTTCTCTCTACTTCATTTGAATAAAGCTTTAATTAGCCTCATGCATCTCTTAATAATTGTTACTTTTTTTATCTTCTACAAATCATATGGCAGGATATACTTTTGCGAGGGGTTAACAGGGATGAGAATAACATCAAAATGGCGAAACAATTTCCAAATTCGAGACACTTTCTAACCTATCGGCATTCCCTACGGGTACAACATGTATCTCAGTCTCTTGAAAATGCAAATAAATGGAAAGCATAAAACACCAATCATGCACAATAACTCAAAAGCTTAGAATATATAATATCTCAAAGAGTCTGCTTCTTTTCTTTTTGTTCATTTAATTTTTTGATATGCACTTACCCTTGCAAAACATTTCATTAGCTAATGGAATAATAGACTTCCATGTAATGTACTGCAGAGTTATGCATCCATTCTCTATCTGAGGTTACCACATGTTTTCCGAATGATCCTACGCGGCAAAGACATAGAGCATCATAATATAGTGAATGACATGATGCTCAAACAAAATGTCACTTATCGTCCCCAATCGGCTGATGGTTCCCAGAAAGACCCAAATGTAAACATCAGAGATTTTCCCATTTCTCTAAAAGCAGTTGTGCATCTTCTACTGTTTGTTTTTAACTTTTATTTTTGGGTTTGTGTTATCAGATGGTTGCTGTGGTGACCATTGGCTTTGTGAAAGATGCAAAACATCACATTAATGTACAGGGATTTAATGTTTACCACAAGAATCGACTGATCAAGGTAAATTGTCCTGGTTAACTATTTCTTTCCATGATAATGTTAAAAATACTAATCTGGATAAATGTTAAAAGAAAAGTACTTATTGGGGGTTCTGTTTTGTAGCCTTTCTGGAGAGTTTGGACTGCTGCTGGCAGTGGTGGCCGTGGTGTTTTAGGTACCTTCTTTTTATTTATTACGTCAGAAATGTTATTGGTACATTTAAAAAGGGGAAATTTTGCCAAACCTGCATGGAGCATAAGTTGGATATACTTGTATTTCCCTGAGAGATTGGCTAATCCAACCTCTTAGCTCAGATGTTGAATTTAACAAACCACAATGGTGAGTTTTTTGGGTGGTGGGTGGGTGAGGGTGTATGGAGGGGTCTTATATCTTTGTGTTAAATTATGAGAAAAACCTCAAAGGTTTAATATTCCGTTGATTTGTAGGGTGTGAATGATATTTCTCCTTTTACAGTCCATGTGAGATGTTTATGAGGTCTTTAGGGAATTTACAAAGGCATGCTCTCTAAAAAGGAGAGTTTACATATCCATTTCATTTGCCTATAAAGATGGATGAAATCTTGTATCTGCTGTTAATAGGTGTATTGGAGGCAAATTTCATAGAACCGGCACATGACAAGCAAGACTTTGAACGTACTACAATTCTCTCTAGGCTGGAGTCCCGTTTGATTCAGATGCAAAAGTCCTACTGGTTGGTATCTGTTTATAGCTCTAAAAGGGCAACTTTTATACTGACACCTGGATGCTCACTTTAGATATGTGAGAAGTATTTTTGATTCCTCACTTCCCTCTCTTTACCCAAAGATGCCAAACTTCACACAATTTTTCTATCCATTTGTGAGGAAAAATTGTCATATTCTTCTTTCAAAAAGGATCTAGAAGGCATCGGCTGTTATTTAATTGTTATTATATAACGTCTAATGTATCTGGTGTTGCTTCTCCATTTGTAAGATTGTGAGATCTGAGAGGCTCAACTTTACTTTAAAAGGATAAAGTTAAATTTTAATAGGACTTATTGTATTTTAACTTACATTGGTGTTACATTTTCTTCTAGGAATGCAAATGCTCGTCAAATTGGATATGTTGGGAATACTCCATCCCGTAAGAAGGAGACAGAGAGCTCTGGTCTTCATGGTACATAAACCTTTCATTAGTTGAACCATAATTTAATCATTTTAAAATGAAATTTTTACATTCGCACAATAATTGAATACTTAGTTCAGGCATCAATTGAGTATGAACCTGCTAAAATTTTTTTTTCCTCTTTAATATTTAATAAAATTGACTGGCTGGGGTTGTTTGTGGTTTATTTTGTAAATAACAGAACTATTTGAACCTACCTTAAACATCTGTTCTCCATCCCCAAAGTGAAAACAATGTTACTGTCTTTAGAACATTGCAGGATTTTTTTATAATAACTGGCCAGGTTCTGTACCTGGGCATACTGGATCTGAGAAATCTATTCAAACTGTGGTTTGCTAATGCTTCTTTTGGCCCCAAAATAGATGATTTACCAGAAGGAACCCCGCAACAAAATGGAAAGTCGTCTTATGGGAGACAGGTACCCCGAGGATTGAGTGCTTCCCCTGTCAAATCTGGGGAACCGAGTAACCCATCAAGGTCCTATAAAACTCTCCCAAGATCATCTATGTACCCCAAAAGAACAAAAAATAGAGATGATACTGATACAGATGATGACAGCGACACAGAGTATAAGGTGGGTCTGTCGGGTCAGTCACGGGCCCACTTATCAGCAGTGAGGCCCACACCTTCACCTATTCAGAGGGACTTTTTGAAAAGACACGGTGGCTTTGCTGCAAGCTCATCTTCTCGAGGGAGGTCAGAGGACAATATGGGAGCAAATGGGGTGTTAGGAGATGGTGGTATAGCCAGATCCCACTATAAGGTAACTACGAAGGTTTTCAATTTTGGCAGGTATATAGTGTTGCTTGATGCCAGATAATCAGGTTTCAAATTTTTCAGTTTGATATAATCTTGCATACAATGAGGATATTCTATTACAAATTTTGATTTTTTTTTTTTTGTTTATTTTACTATTCTTGCTTTGATCGATTGTATCTTTTTTTGTTTGTTTATTTATTTTATAGGGTTCTAATGGGAAAGGAAATGCAAAAGGATCAACTGATGATGACTCTGAGTCTATTATTAAGCAATTGAGAGATGAGAATGAGGCTTTGCAAGACAAGTAATTGCTTATATATTAATTTTTATAATGTCACATTGTCACACCTGCTTGTTACCAGTATGAGAAAGGCATGTTAAATACTTGCATTAGTTTTCTTTTTCCAATCATATTCTGACCATTGGCATTCTCTCTGTATGAAGGATATCTGACTTGGAGTTGAAAATGATGCAAGAATTGCAGATCGAGAGAGATAAGAATAGAGTTTTAACTGAACAGGTATGTGTATTTGCATCCATTCTATCTTCGAGAGTACAATTTTAGTGTTGTGTCAGTTTGGAATCTAACTTGGTAGGGTTAGTTTCTTTTCTCTGCCACTTCAACTGATAGGAGAAGTAAATTAATGTGTGTTTGGAACAATTTAGACTAATATAAATATGTATAGATAAATGAATAAATAATAATCAAGCAAACTAACAGCCAAAGTGAGAAATAAATAAAATGTTGTAACGTACACACATCTGACAACTGCTATGGTGTTTGAAAATGGTAGTTGGAAGAGGTTCAAAGGAAGTTAGAAGAGACGCAGAAAGAGCAGGAGGCCCTGATAGATATCTTTTCTGAAGAGAGGACCCGGCGTGACAAGGATGAGGAGAACTTGCGAAAGAAATTGAAGGTATTCATATTGATACCAATACTTCCTATCTTCAATATATACCAAAGCAAGTAAATGAGCCAAGTAACTATTTCAAACTCAACTAATTTGATTTTTCTAATTTGAAGGAATCATCTGCAACTATTCAAGAGCTCCTGGAGGAGCGAAATGCCTCTAGGAGCAACAGAAACTTGCCGAGCCGTTAGAGAGTTGCATCCTGTAGATGTCAGACGAGAATCATAAGTTTCTCAATGCACTCGTGTTGATTCAATTGGTTTTTTTCTAGGGAAGTAGGTGCTAGGGTTAGCATTTCTAGTCTCACTTGAAATTTGATTAGCTAGCTCGGATGTATAGCCATAAATGTATGTCGTGTGGATATCACGGCCATGTGTACTATGATTAGGATAGTTGGATCTCACAGCCATGTGTACTGCGATTACCATCTGTTTAACTTTGATGTGCACGTCACAAAAACACTACTATTTATGCTCATCGGCTCCGTTTGGATTGCTTAGGAATAAGAGGAATAGCTTATTGCTAGGCGAAAAGTATTGAGAAGTGTGTAACTTTATGAAGAGTTTGGATTGTTTATAATAAATTTACGTCTGAAGTTATTCCTCCTATTCCATACAATCCAAACGGGACCATCTTTGATATGAACGGTTAGATCACGGTCAGTAATCATAAAGCGCATGTAATGGTTAAGAAAATTTTGATGACGTGGCGCTCAGCAGCCATGTGTCCGACGCTTTCATGCTTTGACGCAAATTTTGGAGCGAAACATGTGTATTTGACATATGGTAAATCAATTCGTAGACTGGGTAAGCATCTTTTGATTATTTTAGATGGTAATATTGTTCCTTTTTAATGGTATACATGAAAACCATTTTTCGTCTGGATTAATTAAAGATAGTGCTCGTGTTGAAGTTGTGAAGTTAAATTTAGATGTCTTAAGTGAAAATAATAAGAACTAGTGGGTGCGTCGCGCGTTGCGCGACTTATTTTTTTGTCCTGTGTTTTTTTATAGTCTTATTAATTGTAAAAATACGATGGAAAAAAGAGCGAAAATATATTATTTTTATAATTAAGTGCCGATCAATTCAAAAAGGACATAAAATATATGATTTTTACAATTTAATTGCAGAAAAACCTCAAGATCAGCTGAGATTATTTGTGATGCTATATGTGCATCAGAGAAATATTATCTGACCATAGTAATCTCCAATCAGATAGTGTTTTTGAAGCCATCTCAGCTTTTCATTGGTGCATATCCGCAACTGGCATCACGTCCTGCACAGTAACTCCAATTATCTATAAAAGAAAATATATGCGATGACCAAACAAATTCAAATTATGCAGCACTTTTTAAAAACAAAAAGAAAAGAACATAAACTCGGTGAGAGCTAAACATTATCTATAATTTTGCAACACACATTTGACAGATGAGAGCAAAACATTATGAAAGACAATTGCATAGAAACGATTCGGCACGTGTATTTTTCAACCAAAGAGATTAGTACAACAAATAAACTCATCTTAAATGATATGATGGTACCATTTTAAGTTGCTAGAATAATTAAAATAATGAAAATGTTAGATCCACCAAGTGAGCTGGAGGCACATTTTTTAGAAAATTTCAGATCATCGATTCAATAATGAAAGAAAATTAAGAGCAAAGTGAAACGATTACCAAACACTTTTTGAAAAACATATAAACAATATTCAATTAAGGTACAGCACCGGCTCCTTAAAAATTATATTACATGGTATAAATACCAGCTTTGACCAGCATGAACTCTGCCATAATATTGAAAATACTGAAAAAAAGGTCGAGAAACTGTCAAATAAAAATTATATTATTCTAGGCAGTACTTTTACCTAGCCTTACTACATCTATTCTATACACATGCTAACCTGACTTAATGCCACATAAAAGAGAGTGACCCACTGCTAAAAGCTGCCCAATGATTTGTCTAAATACAGTTTATTCAAAATATTGACCTACATTGTATTTTATATTTTATTTTAATCTATGAATCAATCTCACTTGAAAGAGGAAGAAACGATCAGCTTATTCATTCAACTTAAATTGCCGTTATAGGCTGGAAGCCATTAGCCATGAAGATCTGATGGTGAAGATATTGTGGCCATTTTGTCCTCACTTCGTGAAGCCTAAACTTCCTTTACCATTTGTTTGGCAATACCTTGCAAAATTTTGGCACATTCTATGTTTGCTTGGAGTCTCCTTCTTAGAACTGTTAGAAAGTGTGTAATTTTCATTTATTTTGCTAATTACAAGTTAATTAAGCCAAGAACATCACACACAAAGGATCTAGTACACAAGCTATTCAAACACACGAGAAAAAGGGTTGGAAGTATACCTCTCTTGGTATCGCAACCAAGAGGCTCGTTCCAACGGATTGGTGTCGGTGGCGTGCTCTCCAAGAACCTCCACGCCGTGCGCCTCGAGTCCACTAAGGAATTAACCACCTTCTCAAATCAATTATGCTAGTAATTGAGAGAAGTGTGTCTAATTCCAAAGCTTTCCCTCTTCAAGTTAATTCTCCAATTAATTTAGTGGAAAAGCTTGCTCAACACATGAGCTAGGTGGTGTGTGGAAGAGAGAAAGGGAATGAAAATTCTGAAATTTTTCTTCCCTTGTTGTGAGGTGCGGCCAAAGAGAGAAGGAGAGAGAGAAGTGTGTGGAGGCTAGGGTTTGCTCCCAAAGAACACCCCTTTATATAGACCTCATACCCTAGCTCTCATCCAAATTTTGGTGGACCAAAATACCCCTCCCTAGCCGCACCTACCTACCTCCTATTGTGGGTTGGGCCTCAAGTCAAGTTGAGCCCAATAGTCTTCCATTTTATTACACCTTCCATTTGGCATTAAATTAACTAATTAATTTAAGGCCCAATTTGCTCATTTTATTAAATGTGTTGATTATTATTAACTATTAACTATTTAATAATTAATATGGAATTAGACAATGCATTTAATTATTTCGATATGATCTATTTGACTTAATTAATCATAACGGTCCATAACGGTATACGATTAATTAATCAACTTATCATATTTTGCAAAACCAATTGTTGCAAATAAACAATTAATGCACGTGTGGTTAAACACCTTATTATGTGTGACCCTTTGAGGATTTATGCTATGTTGGCCATGGAATTAAATCGCTATTTAATTCCAATAATCATAAGCGGTATCTAGCAACACGTTATGATTCCCAATTCGCATAAATAGTGTACAGCTACAAAATTTCAATCCTGCATAAGAGAACAATTATGTTTCTCTATTTTGATTCTTATGTCACACGATATCATCGTATAATCCAAGATAGGAACGTGTCATTCTTGCAGATTATACGTTTCTTGATCTAGAGATAATTGTATCAGTTGCTAGCAAACAATCTATCTCCATCAAGGGGCCCAAACAGATATCGTCACTCACTAAGTGAATTAATGAGGGACATACGGTTTTCTTGATAATTAGCTTTTCCCCGCGCAATTCAAGAATACTTAAATCAAGTCCGTATAGCAGCCTTTATCAGGAATCAGCGGTAGACATGATTTATAGCATCTATCCTCATGTGGAAAAGATAATCATCTCAAACTTAGAACCAAAATCACAACGAAATAAATAATGACACGTAACACAATCCATATATTTATTTCGTGGGGTCCAGTCCTGTACTATGTTCTATAACATATACATATGCAATTAAGTTGGTTACTCTTAACCTATGATTTATAGAACTTAATCATCACTTAATCTGCATACTAATCTTATTGATAACTAATGTTCTCTGTTAATTATCAAGATTATGGACTTTTAGATTTATCGTTGTCATTTACTACTAAATGAATAACAGTGATCTATAATTCAGATCCTCAACCTGAATGAACTGTCAACGATTAAATCAAAGAACAAATGATCTGAAATCATCAATAACATAAACTATAGAAGTGGCCTAAATAAGATTGGCTTCTAGGACATATCTCTAACAATCTCCCACTTGGCCTAGAGTCAATCAATGGTGACTTCTAGCAAGTGCATAGTACTCAATGTAATATCCAAAATATACATGTCTCATACTAAAGCCTAGTAATAAAAGATACAACTCAAAGCCACTCAGGCATACGCCTAATCCCCATGGATGCAACATGCAACTCATGTGCGGATCGAGATAAAGGCTTTGTCAGAGGGTCCGCTGTGTTCGCGGCACCGTCCACCTTCTTGACCTTGACCCATCCATCATTGATCAACTGACGGATGAGATGGAATCGTCGTAGAATGTGCCTAGTCTTTTGGTGAGACCTAGGCTCCTTGGACTGAGCTATGGCTCCCGTGTTGTCGCAGTAGATATCCACTGGACCTGAGATGCTTGGAACCACCTCTAGCTCGGTCAAGAACTCCTTGATCCATACACCTTCTTTCGCTGCTTCACCAGCCGCTAAGTATTCTGCTTCGGTGACAGAATCGGCCGTAGTATCTTGTTTGGAACTCTTCCAACTCACGGCACCACCGTTGAGCAGAAATACGAAGCCGGACTGTGATTTTGAGTCATCTCGATCGGTTTGGAAACTAGCATCAGTGTAACCACTTACAACGAGCTCTTGGTCTCCACCATATACGAGAATGCTATCCTTTGTTCTCTTGAGATATTTGAGGATATTCTTGACTGCAGTCCAATGTGCCATGCCGGGATTGGCTTGGAATCGACTAGTCACGCTAATCGGATGTGCCACATCGGGACGAGTGCATAGCATGGCATACATAATCGATCCGACCACAGATGGATACTGGAATTTCTTCATGTAATCCCGATCTGTATCATTGGTCAGACTTTGAGACTTGCTCAAGAAAATGCCATGTGACATAGGCAAGAATCCCCTTTTGGAATTTGCCATGTTGTGTTTGTTCAACACTTTGTCAATATATGCATCTTGGCTCAAGCCTAACATCCTTCTCGATCTATCTCTATAGATCTTGATTCCTAGGATATAGGCGGCTTCGCCCAAATCTTTCATTGAGAACACCTTCTTCAATGAATCCTTAACTGCATTCAACTCGGGGATATCATTCCCGATCAAGAGGATATCATCAACATATAGAACAAGAAACACAACCACGCTCCCACTGATCCTCTTGTAAACACAAGGTTCCTTTTCGCTTTGAACGAAGTTCAATTTCTTGACTTCTTCATCAAAGCGTTTGTTCCAACTCCTTGATGCTTGCTTCAATCCATAAATGGACCTTTGAAGTTTGCATACCTTGTTAGCATTCTTTGGATCCACAAAACACTCGGGTTGTGTCATATACACATCCTCTTCCAAATTTCCATTTAGGAAGGCGGTTTTGACATCCATTTGCCATATTTCATAATCATAAAATGCGGCAATTGCTAGCATGATCCGAATGGACTTGAACATGACGACGGGCGAGAAGGTTTCTTCATAGTCAATACCATGAACTTGTTTGTAACCTTTCGCTACGAGTCGTGCTTTGTAAATGGTCAAGTTGCCATCCATGTCGACCTTTCTTTTAAAGATCCATTTGTTCTCAACGGGTTTTACTCCGTTGGGAAGATCAACCAAGGTCCATACCTTGTTGTCATACATGGATTGCATTTCGGATTCCATGGCCTTAAGCCATTCCTTGGAGTCTGGTTTTCTTTTCATGTCATCAATGGTCAAAGGCTCATCGTTCTCCATGACGAGAATGTCGTGCAAACCTAAATATCTTATAGGTGGACGACTTGGCCTTGCCGATCTTCGTAGGGTAGATGCTTGAGGTTCTTGAACTTGCTCTACAACGGTTTGTGGGCTTTGTTCTTGAACTTCAAGTATAGGTGCGTCCTCAACACTATCGACACGCGATATGTTTGAGTGTTCATTTGAGGGAGCTTGTTCTTGAACCTCTTCTTCCACAACAACTTGAGGAATGGGTTCGGCTACAATCTCGTTCGGTGCAACCTCATTTGGCACTATATTTGGAACAATCACATTACCTTCTTGAGGTATGTTTTGTTGTTGTGGTTCTTGAATTTCTTCAATAACCACGTTGCTCCCACTACTTCTTCTTGAGATAAACTCCTTTTCCAAGAATTCCGCATGTCGTGCAACAACTATTTTGTTCTCGACACGGTTATAGAAGTAGTAACCCTTCGTTTCATTAGGGTATCCTACGAAATGACATTTGTCCGATTTGGGTCCAAGCTTATCGCTCACTAGCCTTTTCACATAAGCTTCACAACCCCAAATCTTGAGAAACATCATGCTTGGTTTCGAACCAAACCATAGCTCATAGGGTGTTTTCTCAACGGACTTTGATGGAACACGGTTCAAAGTAAAAGCTGCGGTTTCAATTGCATAACCCCAAAAGGACATAGGCAAATCAGTTTGGCTCATCATCGATCGAACCATGTCTAGCAAAGTTCGATTCCTCCTTTCGGACACACCATTCCATTGTGGTGTTCCTGGTGGAGTGAGTTGTGGAACGATTCCACACTCCTTTAGATAATCGCCAAATTCATGGCTCAAGTACTCACCACCTCTATCGGATCGTAAGGCCTTGATCTTTCGATCAAGTTGGTTCTCAACTTCACTCTTAAACTCTTTGAACTTGTCAAAGGTTTCAGATTTATGACGCATCAAGTAGATATACCCGTATCTACTATAATCGTCAGTGAACGTGACGAAGTATGAGAAACCTCCACGTGCACAAATGCTCATAGGTCCACATACATCGGTATGTATGAGATCTAACAATCCATTTGCCCTTATCCCTTTATTGGGGAAAGGCGTTTTGGTCATTTTTCCCATCAAACAAGATTCGCAAGTGTCAATTGGCTCGAAAGCGAATTGATCCAAGAGACCAACGGATTGTAGTCTCTTGATGCGTTTCTCGTTGATATGACCCAAGCGGCAATGCCACATTAAAGTCGCATTCTCATGTGAAACCTTACGTTTCCTTTTGTCATTTTCAACACTCAAAACAAATCCATTCGAATCGAGCACATAAAGACCATTCAATAAATGTGCATCACAAAAACGAACTTCATTACGAAACAAAGTCAAGCACTTGTTCTTTATTACAACATCATAACCATCCAAATCCAAACAAGAAACGGATACAATGTTTCGAGTGATACATGGAACTACAAAAACATCCTTGAGTTCCAACACAAAACCATTAGGCAAAGTTAGTTCCACGCTCCCAACGGCCATAGCGGAGACGCACGTGCCGTTACCGACGCGGAGTTGAACTTCGCCTTTCTCGAGCCGCCTTCTATTCTTTAGGACCTGCACATTTCGACAAATGTGAGCACACGAACCAGTATCAAATACCCAATCTGTGTGAGAAGTAGCGAGAAGAGTTTCGATGACAAATATACCTGAGGTAGAAGGTTGGACAGTTCCCGCCTTCTTGTTAGCTAGGTACCTTGGGCAGTTTCTCTTCCAATGGCCCTTGTTGCTACAGTAGTAGCAAACGGTCTCGGAAGTGGCCGGGTTCTTCTTCTTCTTAGAACCCACGGGAGCACCCTTGGCCGAACCTTGGGGCGTCACCGGACCTTTGCCTTTTCCTTTGCGGCCACGCTTTCTTATCTTCTTGCTCTTTCCACTCACCGCAAGAACATCCTTTGGGCCCTTCTCTTTCTTTAGACTCTCCTCCGTCTCAATGAGCATGTTTTGGATGTCATCCATGCTCTTGTCCATGCCGTTCATCCGGTAGTTCACAACGAAACCGGTGAAGCTTGGAGGAAGAGAATTGAGAATGAAGTCTTGAATCGCCCCCGAAGGGAAGGGCGTATCAAGCTTCTCAAGCTGCCGAAACAACCCCGTCATCTCCATGACGTGTGGCCCGACTTCATGACCTTCGGCCAAGCGAGTGTTGGCGACGGCCTTGATGAGACGGGCCCTTTCGGTGCGGGCCTTAGTTTGGAACATGTTGGATAGGCGAGTGATCATAGCGAACACTCCATAGCCACTATCCATGAACTCCTTTTGGAGTTCCGATTCCATGGTTGCCACCATCACGACGGACATCTCCATGTCCTCGTTTTCATGCTTCGCAAAGGCATCCTTTTCCTCTTGGGTAGCGGTTGCCTTTGGAGCCGATGGCATGGGAGTGGTGAGGAGATACTCTCTTTTCTCATACCTAAAGGCAAGCCTTAGGTTGCGATGCCAATCCAAGAAATTTGCACCGTTAAAAGCGAGTTTCTCTCTCTCAAGAAGAGAACGTAGCGTAAAAGATGAGGAAGACATCTACAACAATACATAAATTTTAAGGTCAATTAGTTTATGCTTTAATATTTGTTTTAACTAAGTAAAAATTCCACTACATTATATCATGTCCCTAAATGTAGTGAATTTCCAAGACTCCCACAACTTGTTAATGCAATGACGGCGTCGGCAGAACATTGCACCAACAAATGTGAAATAGGTTCTCCAACCAATCATACGTTCCTATGACTCTTGGTTCGATTAACGAACTTCACTCCAATGACCAATCCGATTTGAATCATTGTTAAGTCACTTCTTTCTATTTGCTCCTAGTAAATCCGATTTACACCCCGACACGGATGATGGATCACGATGTCCCGCGTCGGCGAGAATACATCAATGACCGATCATACTACGTAAGAAGGGGATAGAAAGAAGGAGAGTGAATTTTGATTTGACTTAATTCGTTTTATTTGGGACGAATAACAATCATGACGCTTGTTTGGTGGTCGTGTAAACATACACCCATACCTAACCTATCACAAGCAATCATACAAGCATCTCATAGTTGTGGGTTTGTATGGCTCCCGCTTGCATTAGTTTCGCCACATCGTCCATGGAGCAAAACTAATCTAATCCATGCCCTCCCACTAAATTCTATGGGTGTGTTTGGATGGGTAGGGAATAGGGAATAGGAATAAGAAATTTTGGTTTGCGTGCTTAT
The DNA here is from genome assembly GCA_028095005.1 of Rhynchospora pubera. Lineage (NCBI taxonomy): Eukaryota > Viridiplantae > Streptophyta > Magnoliopsida > Poales > Cyperaceae > Rhynchospora > Rhynchospora pubera. Next base: position 106,584,199 of record CM051462.1, on the reverse strand, counting down.
TCTTATTCTTGTGCAACCCAAACAACACAAGAATAAGGAATAAGAGCCCTTATTCCTATACTAACAAAACCATGGTATAAGAATAAGGAATAAGGATAAGCACGCAAACCGAAATTTCTTATTCTTATTCCTTATTCTTGTCTTATTCCGTTGCATCCGAACACACCCTATAAGGATCTAAATCCTATATAAAATAAAGGTGCAAAATACATGTGAAAACATCCTATTCCCTTCCTATCCTTAGGGGCATGCAAGCCTCACAAGTTACATCAAAATTAATCAACAAATTAATTAATTAATGGCACCAAAGGCCGCATTACAAACATTCACACATGCATTAAAATACAACCACAAGGCATTGAGTCTTGAGCCATACTAAACCCACTATCCACCTACAAAACAAAGTTAGCACATACAAGTCCACTTTGTTTCCAATTAACGATTTTCAAGCATCTTTGCGTATCGTTTGCTATAAGTAAATTCCGTGTACAAATCCTCAATTTTAAACAACCAAACTTGTTTAAATTCATTTAGAAAGTTCTTTCAACATACCATAACTGAAAGGAGATCAAACAAGGAGTTTTCTAATTAATTTCAACTAGTTTGAATACTTAGAAAAACAGTAATTTACCAAAAAACGTAACTAATGGAATCCAACAAAAACAACAGTTTTCGGTCTCCAAAAATTCTCAAATAAATTACTTAAACTCCTTATCATAGTTGTGACTACCAGTAAAAAATTCAAGAAGAGATCTTAAACCATCTGGGAGAATAAAAAAAGACAAATCTCTTACAAGTGCACGAAACACCGTTATGAGATTTTCAGCTTATCCTCTCAACCATTTGGTCTGTTAGACCACCTTCTATCCAGTTTTTATATATACAATATACATATAAAAACTTGTTTAGACTACAGGCTATCCATTCATGAAAAGAAAACAACCAAGTTCAGTTCAATAATATTAAGTTACAGCCTAAACAATCAACAAATTTTGTACTGGAACAGACTGTCAATCGAAAGGTTTTAACCTAGTTGAAGGTCCAAACATCCACGAAAAATTATGAAATTAATTTTCCTGGAATCCTAACTCAAAAAAGAACAACTTCATTTAAACATAATTTTTAAAGGAGTTCTCAGTTGGTACAGTTTATTAGAACAATCGATTTGCTCAACAAACTGGATCTGACAAGATCTTCCTTTTCATACTTGAAAACCCACAAATTAATCCGAGTCATGCAACAATTTATACATGCTCAGAAAGAGCTTCAAGTCCTCTTTATTTCTAGCCATAGAACACTGGTACTTATATTCAAAATATAAATCTTTCAAGCCATTCAAACAGGACAGTGCAAGCAAAAACTGGTTCTGCGCACTGTCGCCGTTTTATTCACAGTAAATCTATACTAATTCAGAAAAATGTGAATCCAACGCCAAACGAATCACAATCCACAGATCTACAACTTTCATGTAGATGGAAAGATCTTCCAGAGAACTTATCACATCCAAAAATACGAAATAACACAGAAAATACCATTTCCAGACAGCAAACAAACGCATCATCTCTACTAATCCATTAATTAGCCAATTTCTCTTAATTAAGTGTCAAAATAGCTTAAGTACGACCATGTGCTCTGATACCACTGTTAGAAAGTGTGTAATTTTCATTTATTTTGCTAATTACAAGTTAATTAAGCCAAGAACATCACACACAAAGGATCTAGTACACAAGCTATTCAAACACACGAGAAAAAGGGTTGGAAGTATACCTCTCTTGGTATCGCAACCAAGAGGCTCGTTCCAACAGATTGGTGTCGGTGGCGTGCTCTCCAAGAACCTCCACGCCGTGCGCCTCGAGTCCACTAAGGAATTAACCACCTTCTCAAATCAATTATGCTAGTAATTGAGAGAAGTGTGTCTAATTCCAAAGCTTTCCCTCTTCAAGTTAATTCTCCAATTAATTTAGTGGAAAAGCTTGCTCAACACATGAGCTAGGTGGTGTGTGGAAGAGAGAAAGGGAATGAAAATTCTGAAATTTTTCTTCCCTTGTTGTGAGGTGCGGCCAAAGAGAGAAGGAGAGAGAGAAGTGTGTGGAGGCTAGGGTTTGCTCCCAAAGAACACCCCTTTATATAGACCTCATACCCTAGCTCTCATCCAAATTTTGGTGGACCAAAATACCCCTCCCTAGCCGCACCTACCTACCTCCTATTGTGGGTTGGGCCTCAAGTCAAGTTGAGCCCAATAGTCTTCCATTTTATTACACCTTCCATTTGGCATTAAATTAACTAATTAATTTAAGGCCCAATTTGCTCATTTTATTAAATGTGTTGATTATTATTAATTATTAACTATTTAATAATTAATATGGAATTAGACAATGCATTTAATTATTTCGATATGATCTATTTGACTTAATTAATCATAACGGTCCATAACGGTATACGATTAATTAATCAACTTATCATATTTTGCAAAACCAATTGTTGCAAATAAACAATTAATGCACGTGTGGTTAAACACCTTATTATGTGTGACCCTTTGAGGATTTATGCTATGTTGGCCATGGAATTAAATCGCTATTTAATTCCAATAATCATAAGCGGTATCTAGCAACACGTTATGATTCCCAATTCGCATAAATAGTGTACAGCTACAAAATTTCAATCCTGCATAAGAGAACAATTATGTTTCTCTATTTTGATTCTTATGTCACACGATATCATCGTATAATCCAAGATAGGAACGTGTCATTCTTGCAGATTATATGTTTCTTGATCTAGAGATAATTGTATCAGTTGCTAGCAAACAATCTATCTCCATCAAGGGGCCCAAACAGATATCGTCACTCACTAAGTGAATTAATGAGGGACATACGGTTTTCTTGATAATTAGCTTTTCCCCGCACAATTCAAGAATACTTAAATCAAGTCCGTATAGCAGCCTTTATCAGGAATCAGCGGTAGACATGATTTATAGCATCTATCCTCATGTGGAAAAGATAATCATCTCAAACTTAGAACCAAAATCACAACGAAATAAATAATGACACGTAACACAATCCATATATTTATTTCGTGGGGTCCAGTCCTGTACTATGTTCTATAACATATACATATGCAATTAAGTTGGTTACTCTTAACCTATGATTTATAGAACTTAATCATCACTTAATCTGCATACTAATCTTATTGATAACTAATGTTCTCTGTTAATTATCAAGATTATGGACTTTTAGATTTATCGTTGTCATTTACTACTAAATGAATAACAGTGATCTATAATTCAGATCCTCAACCTGAATGAACTGTCAACGATTAAATCAAAGAACAAATGATCTGAAATCATCAATAACATAAACTATAGAAGTGGCCTAAATAAGATTGGCTCCTAGGACATATCTCTAACAAGAACTTCCTATAAAGTAGACATATTGAAGAGTAATATGAGAGGACCACAGTAACATCATACCAACATGAACCAACAATCAAATATTATAAAAAAATTGAGCTTCTTCTTGGTCTTTATGATTAAAATTAATATCAGATAGTCATGATCATGAATAAACCATTTTCCTTGTCAAGAGATGTCAATTTACATATGTGAATTTTAACTTAATTCTATGGAAGGAATAGCCACCACCATGTCATATTCAATGCATCAATAAACATAACATCAAATCTTAATCAAATTCATACCGGTAATGATTTAGCCATCTCAAAGTTAGTGGCCTGCCACCAGCATCAACATTATAGAGGGCCAGTGCCAGTGCCAGTGCTGATGTGACTTGTTCGGGCTTCGAGTACCCATTGAAAGAGAAGTGCTTTGAGTCAGTTATCATACAATCAGTCAGTGTCCCACAATAGCTGATAGTCAACAGTTAATAGGGGACTCAAGTTGCTGATTTGGACATTTCTCTTCAAGGTGTCGGCCTCAGTTTCCTTCTCAGGTGAGCCTGTTGTCAGACAGAAAGAAATAGGATATTACATATCGGACTGTAAGTATTTTCATATTAAGATAACCAAAATTTCCTATAATACCAGTTCTCATTGTTTAAGAAGAGGTCACAGTTAATCAGTCCCTCGCGTGCCAAGAAGCTCATCTCTTCTGCAATATGAACCTCATATTGTGCCTGCTGAATCAAAATCATATTGCTTAAGAGAAACATATAGTTCTAACAAACAAAGAAAATAGCTTGTGAATTTTATAATAGTATCCTACAATTGCTATAATTTACATCATTACTATAATAGAAGGAAAAAATGAAATTCATTAATAATATTTTATATGTTTCATATGATACTGGCACCACTAAATTTTACGTGCCTGTCATGTACAATAATTTACTTATTAAGGAATCTGAATACACTTTCCGATTATATCATCGTACCCAAAATTTTCCAATAAGTAATTATATTATTTCAAACTTACTCGATATTCAATGGCAGAGGCAAATAGACCACTATTAGAAGCAAAAGAGAACGGGCATCAATCTACTGGAGTAAAATATTGAACAATGTATATAAAGGAAAATACTAATGAACGTTATTAAAGGATACAAAATTAATGAAATTAACCAGTGAGATGCAGCAGCTCATTGCTGCATGAACCGAAAAAGAGGACCATGCAACTAACTGCAATTTATATGCTAGCATTAAAGATAACTTTATCAGCCATCATACATAATACATGTAACATAAAGTAAGCCAATAACTTATAAGGAAATGTTTATCTACTTTCATGTATATCAGGAGAAAAGTACACATGAAATCTACCAGGCTCTAGACGGATGCATGAGAAGTGAAAACATCTTGTAATTTACTCTTGAATTTGCAAATCGCTTGTAAATTACTCTTAAATTACTTTCCTTTGAGAAAACAACACATACCAATTGTAGGAACTTATGATGTGCCTTCATCAATGTGCATTTTGTATGGGGTTGATACCAGCAGCATCCTACCTCAGGAACACAACTTAAAACAAAACAAAAAAACAGAAAAAGAAGATTTTTTTTTATTTTGAGACAATGAATGGATTAAATCAACAAAGGAGAATAAATATACCAGGAAATAATAATATGAGCAACGATTGTACAGTCAGAAATCATTTGTTCACTTGTATAACTGTCTTTAAAAAATTTTTTAAAAAAATAGTAAATCAAAGTTATAAGTTACCTCACCATAAGGAAGTACAGAGGAGGGCAGAGGTAATCGGGCGAGCAGACATCCAGAATGTGGAAATAGATCCGATCGATTATGCGACTGGCATGTGTGTGAGAGAAAGAAGAGCTTATAAGGAGATGGCTTGTCAAAATCTGCATGTAAAAAGTGATCGATGAATGGAATTGCAGTCAAACAAAGGAAAAGGGGAAGAGAAAATCCAAAAACAAAAAGAAGAAAGCACTAACCTAGGTAGCGAAATAGGTCAGGAACAGCACCGGAAGCCAAGAGAAAACGCAAAAAATTAGCTTGGAATAGATTACTGTGTACAGAGATCGCAGCCGTGACCTATTTTTGTGAACAATTCACAAAAGAAAACATAGATCTCACCCAAAGCTATTACCTCAGGAGCCCTGACTGGCAGTACCAAAAAAAATCATAAAAGAAAATAAAACTAATTACTTTAGCTTGTGATCAAGTCAATAAGAGTAAAATGACTTCAATTCAGAATTGTTACATGAGAAAACTTAATCCACGATGCCATAAGGAGAAAAAGCTAGAGAGAGAAATTCACACTGGGTTCAACCTTCACTGCATTTAAAACCACCGAAATGCTGGCCAAACGTTGGAAAAGAGAGAGACAGCAAGAAATCGCCAAGCAAAACGGAGAGAGATAAAGGAAGAGGGAGAAGAAATCGAGACCTTACCAACAACGTCATCAAGGAAGAGAGATAAAGGAGAATCGGAGAGAGAGCATCTACGTACATGACCTATCGGACCGGTCCGTTGAATGACCTCTGTACATGAGCCACATGGTCGGAACTCTCTAGAAGAAGGAAACGGGCGGAGGGATGCGGATGGAACTGTGGACGAAATGCGGCAACTGTAGATGCGGATGCGGATGCAAACACGACCCCACCAGTCAGTCATACTGTTCCAAATACTGTACGCGCACAGTAACTTCGGAGGCGGATTCAAATGTGCCGATTAATATATGTTTGGATTTGGATTGCTTAAAAGAATTTTGCTTGTATTTTGGTTGATGCTATTACCTGAGATAAGCTTGTTCTGGTACGAAATATAGGAGGTTTTGGAATCCTATATCCTAATGTTGCAGCAAACAGAGATGAAAATTAATAAACCAACCATTAATGCAATTAGAAAAAAATAATATCTAATCATGCGATAATGGTGTTTCTGAAACAAAGATAACTAAACGGCAAAGAAGACATAAAATATAGATTACAAAGTAAAATGTGTAATAATGTATAAAGCTGACAAAGCTGGGTTGTTTGGCTCAGTGGTTTCGTTCTATTCCACCAACAAAGTGGTCTTTGGTTCGATTTACGGAGAGAACATTTATTTTCAAATTTCTTATAACACAATCGTTGGTTTGTATAGAGCTGATGTTTTTCCACGCTTTTAATTTTTTTTTAAAAAAAAGGGGGAAATTTAATTGTAATAAATTATAATTATAATTATAAATGTGATAATATAAGAAAGTTTGTGATATATAATATTTAAATTATTACTGCTTGCAATCTTGCTAAAAAAACAAATAATGAGATCATGTCAGGTAAGATATTAAGATCTATCGTGGAGATATAAAATTAAAAGTGATAGAATATATTTGAATATACATAAAATATAGAAAATCTCACAAATATTAAATTCTCTAAGAACTAATCAACTCACTCACAAGTCACAACTCATTGCCTCGATTCGCAGCACAAAGCTCCGCAGGGAAATAACCACAGAGAACCCGAAAGCCATCCTCTCTACTGTCCGGCACAGCCTCCGGCGCCTGGCCTCTCCGCTCTCGTTCCACTAGAGACTAGAGAGAGATGGAGATAGTGTGGCAGACGCCAGCGAACCCGCCCGAGGCGCACGATTACATCTTTCGTAATGGTTTGTTCTATCTCCCTCTTTACTTTAAACTTGTGTTCATTTTGTCGTGTATGTATGAATAAGAATGAAGTTAAATTTCTTCGCAGGGAAGAGATATGTGAGGCCTTATTACTTTGAGTTCATCTCCCATGTAAGTTACTCATTCCTTTAATTAATAATTTAATATAAATAAATAGTTTGTTGGCATTGAAATTTTACTATTATACTCTTTCATTGTTTCATTCAATGATTAGGTTAAGAATAGATGGGCAGGGAAGACCATAGTTGATCTCTTCTCCGAGGAGTTCAAGGGACGGCCTTACCAGTACTATGTAACTTTTTTTTTAAAAAAAATTTTAACTTCTTTATTTTTTCTGTTTAATCTCTATCAAAACAATTGAGATGATATCTTTGCATTTGGTGTTTTTAGAATCTTTTGTTTTTGGAACTTATAAGCCAGGTTTACTATCAGTACAGAACAAGAGATACTTGAACAGTTTCGGTTTTCTATTTCTTTTCTTGGGCTTGTTTAGGAACGCAGTTAATAAATTTTATCTAGTGGTTAATTGAGGTCCGTTGGAGCTTGATCCAGGCTGATTAAACAACTAAGAGTTCCTTAAGTTTCAGAGTCTATAGCTCAATTAAGTACTATAACTTCTCCAATTCATTTTTACAAGTGTGGCAACCTATTGAGCAGGTTTAGAAATTAGTATGTCCCAAGCAAAATTGCTGGTATACCATTTATATCTTTGTAAGTTTTTGTCAATGTACCGTACATCCTTCCCAAAAGTGAAAGAGAGAACTTTTCTTAAATTTTTATGTTGCCAAGTAAAAGTATAATTTTTTAACTGTATAGGTAAGTGCCGTGAAGTGTGGAAGACTTCAAGTGGATGGAGAAATAGTTCACGCGAAATATGTGCTTCAACGGTCTCAAAAAATTAGCCATTTCTTGCACAGGTTATAAGTTCAATTTTAAAATACTCGTATGTCTATCCACCAGTGAGCCTTTTTGTTGGATTCACTTTCTGCTTCGAGGCTGTTTGAAGTTCTTAAGAAAATTTTTCTGTCAAAAATCAGCTGTTTTTAACCTTTTCTTACAACGTATGTGTTTGTAGAGTGAGAGAGAGGTGAAGAATGTTGGTGGGTTAAATGTCCTTATGAGAGGGAAGATCTATAATAAATTTTCATACTTATATAACAATCAAATGGCTGATTTTTTTTTTCCCGCTAAAAACAACTGCTTGCAGGCACGAACCCCCAGTATTGGCAGACACTGTGGAAATCCTCCAGGATGAAAATGACGTACTAACTGTATGCAAACCAGCATCTGTACCTGTAATAAGTAACTAAAGCTTCAAGCTACAGATGTCATGCATATCTCATTTTCACAATTTTTCCTCTTAGTTTGGGCATTTTCGAACAGTGTTTCTTGTTCCAATGCACCTAGCTACTAGTTGCAAACCCAAATCGACTGAAATTTGCTTTACTCTTTGATGGGTTCTCTTTTCATAATCTTAGATGTAAACCCAAATTGGACTAGAATCAAGCTAGTATAAGCAACAAACTTAATGTCACAACTCACAATATTTATTTTTTACACTGGCTGCTTTTGCCTGGCTTTGGATTTGCTTAATTTTTTGTATATAAAGCCTTGGAAGACCAACTATTATTGGGTTTGTGAGTTTATTTATGTTTAAGATTACTGATGTTTGCATTCATCTTTGTTCTGTTTCGCTCCTGCAAGATAAGAAGTCCTAATTGCTTCCATCTTTTCATGTCAGACGTTTGATTTTATGCAATTGTTTTCTGTTCATCTTGTTAGGTACATCCATGTGGTCAATATCGCAAAAACACGGTTGTAGGCATTCTTCAAGCTGAACACGGGCATGCCCCGCTTTTTCGTATCCTAATTGAGCAAAATCTTTCTTTGAACATGCACAAACTAGCTTTTACTTTGTACTAATCACCTCTTGAAAAATAGTTGTATCATATTTCCAAGAATAGTTTTTGTGATGCTTCATTATTTTATTCAAAAGATAAAACCAAAAGGGAACATTTTGAAAACTTTCTGAACCATGAAATAATGAACTATTTTTTGTGTAATTGTGTTATGATTGCATTGATCTCCTTGACAAGTCAATTGTATGGTGATAGCGGTGCATCGTTTAGATAGGCTAGTTTCTGGCCTTCTCATCTTTGCTAAAAATGCTGAGAAAGCAGAGAACTTTAGGCAACAGGTATCATTTTAGTTTATTTTCTTTTTGTTTTTGTGACCATTTATTGTTGGTTTGTAGAACTTTACTTATATTTATTACTTTTACTGAAATATTTGACAGATCACGAGCACCCTATGAACTATTGTAAAACAAAAAATATTACTGAATCCTGGAGAATTGCAGAATGAAATAATTTTTTTAATAGAAATATTCAACCCGAATACAGTTTCGCACACATTAATCATATATTACTTTATAAAGAGTGTTTAGACATTGTTGTTCATTCAACTTATTTCTTTATAGCAGCAATATATTATAGTACTATCTTTCTTTTTTTTTTTCCAAATTATAATTTCTCAGATAGAAGCTGGCTTGATAAAGAAAGAGTATATTGCCAGAGTTGTTGGGACATTTCCTGAGGGAGAGGTAATTAAATATTCCTGATCTTATTTGAGAAGTTTAACTGTTGAATTAAACAAAATGGGAATTTGGAGTGGCATCAATAATAAGTTTACTACCCGTATTTATGCTACCCATATTTATGCATTCAACTTATTTTTCTCGCCTTTTGGTTTATGTTGATTTTGTTGAGGTCACCAGGTATTCTCGGTCTCTCCTATGAGACAACTGGCTGTTGCACTGAACAAGGGGCTATATTGCAAAATAAGCTTTCATCTTGCTTTTTTTTTAGCTTTTCAAAAACTTGAAAATGTAAAAGGATACAGCCAAACAGAGAGGCCTTTTTTTATTTTTAACAGAAGATGAGTTGTGTAGGATGACTGAAACTACAAAAAATGATTTAAAGAAAATTACAATACAACAGTAAAAGATGATATCAATTTAGAACTAACAAGTAGTGGCTATGCTTACTGGTGCATCTTGGTATGGTTTGTAGAAATGACAGTTATAATTCTGTTCTGAAATATTTTTCCTCCATTTTCAGCAAATTGTTGATGCCAATGTAAACTATAATGCGAGAGAAGGGAGGAGCACTGTTGAGGTATGCCTGCACTATGCTGTTCTTTTCATACTACAAGTATAGGTATTTCTATCGTCTCAAACCAAAAGCATATGCAGCAAGACCTGATTGAGGTTGTCTGGTGCTAGTATGGATTTGGAGCATGCTTTACCAAACTGTTTATAGTAGAAATGAGATCCAACAATACCAGTACTGCACAACCAGTCAATAGATTGCCTTTTTGTATTTTCCCAGTAATGATATAAGTCTTCAATTCAACATACACATGTGCGACAGGAACAATCACACCTTACATGTTTGTGCTAAAGCAAACGTCTTATGTCTGCAATACTTTAAATTAAATTCAAGTATTCATGTAGGTTTGCGATGGGACTGGTAAATCCGTAGAGGGGAAAAAAGCATGCACAAAATTTGAAAGAATTGCCACAGACGGGAAGCACAGTATTGTCCTGTGCAAACCAGTAACAGGACGCACTCATCAGGTATAGTGCCTGTATCATAAAGTATTACTAGCACAGATACCTTCATTGTTGTCAATCTTATTTGAGTATTTCTTATGAATCACTTGACTGGTTCAATTTTTATGTTCTTGCACGAGGAGATCTATTTGTTTCATAATATCCAAAAAAGATTCCTTCCAATATTTTTAAATGAGTTTTGAATAAATCTTATAAGAGTTGGGTCGGTTGACTTTAACCCACATAATAAGATATAAGTCACTTGCATTACTTATTCATTATATTGTGATTTCTTTCATGAGTACTCAATTGATCTCTGAAGATCTCCTTGAGAAATACCTCACATTTTTAAATGGGAAATCTAGATACGAGTACATCTACAATTCATGGGATACCCAATAGCCAATGATGCACTCTATTTGACAAAAGATGTAGCACCTCGCTCGGGCAAAAGAAAAGCTAAGGAAATGGATGCCTCTAGTCTTGATGAATCTCTACCATCCGATCTTTTAAAGAATGGAGATGACGAAGTTCGAACTGCAGAGGAGTTTGAGTTTGCAATTGATTCTATGTGCACAAACTGCCCCAATTTGGCACCTAAAGGGTAAGTTTTACGAGTTTCTTATTTTTTTCTCCTAGGGGTAGAAATTTCTGGGTTTTGGAAGTAAATCAACAAATCCATAGCTTTTTTGTCAGATTAAGTTTAATTTATATAACTATTCTTCTATATATATTTCTTTCCTTTGTATTGCAGTTATGATGAAGATGAGGAGGGTCTATGGCTCCATTGTATATGTTACACAGGACCTGACTGGAGCTACAAATGCCCTTATCCGAGCTGGGCCATCTTAATTTGAATTTTATATTTATGGAAAAAAAAAGGAAAAAGGGAAAACAGATTTCACTTAGAATGTTGCGTGGCTTCAGCAAAATAGGGACGTAAATTGTTCAGCTTGTGCAATTGATTGTTGTTCAACGTGAAGCAGAAAGGTTGTTGCATATGCTGAGAGTTGTAATTTTCAACTGAATAGTGTGAAAAGGATATGAATTTTGACCATTTATAGTTTATTGGTAAATTTCGGACGACCCTGAATTTTTACTGCGGTACTAGCGCAGGATACCAATCTTAGTGGTTGATAATTCTTATGGCATGTATGCAATTCTGCTTCAATTAATCATACATAACTCAACAAAAAAAAAATAAAAAGTTAAATTGAAACTGAGCTCTGGTATTATGCACACGCCTCAAAAGGAAAATCCTATTTAGCCCAATTGCACATTCAGTTGTTTAGTATTCCTCAGCTAATATTCTGTTGCTGCTATTTTGACAACTTTATTCATTCTGGGTAACACATAAACAACATCACGAGAAGTACTATAGGTTGCTTTGGAGTGTAAAAGACCAAGAAAAGATTTCTGGTAATCAACTAGGTGCATGTGCCGAAATTTATACTTTTAATCTTTCTTTGCCACGCTAATGGTACTTTTTCATACTCTCTTTTTTTTATTTTTATATAATCCTATGATGGTGCTACCTTGTGGGGACTTGTAATAAAAGCAAACAAGACATGCAACCCTTTTGATACTTATTTTCATCTTTTGTAGCCCAATATACGTATCTTTTACCTTTTAACCCATGAACTTAGGCATGTCTGTCCTCTTGCTTGTCCTGAAAAATTTAAAGAAGAGGTCCCCACATGGGCTCCAGTTCTATTACACTTTAGTGAGTTTATTTCCTACAACTTAGTTAACAGACTGGGCGTTAGATGCATTCACAGTAGATTACAAACAAACAAATCAAACTTAATCGGGCCACTTTAGTTTTAATTGTTTACTAGTTTAGTCGATTTTGAGCTAGGCGTGTTTGGATGTAGAGAGTGAACAAGGATAAGAAATTTAAGGCTTATTCATATTTCTTATTTGTATTCTAGGTTTTTGTTAGAATATAAATAAGCACCAGAATAAGTTCAAATTTCTTATTCATGTATTGTTTGGTTTTACGTGAATATGGAATTTGAAGTTTATTCCTTATTCATAGTAAAATTATTTTAAATATTATTTTAATTGATAAAGTATTTTGAAAAAAAATAGCTTATTAAAAAACAGAGAAATACTAGTTAAGGCGTTTCCTCAAGAATTTAGATTTCATTGTCTACTCCTTATTCTAAACTGCTTTAGGTTTGTCCTAAAAAATCTGATTTAGATATCAATTTTCAATTTCTTAAATACTAAATTGAGCTAATGCAAGAACCAGCTCTTGGTCTAGTGAAAAAGAGCAATGCACCTTGACTCTTTGAGTGAGAGGTCGCAGGTACGAAACCCAACTGGAGGGTCTTTCATAGACATTTAATTTAAAAATAAGTTGGTGGTTTAGACCTCTAATTTATCTCAGAAAAAAATAACTTGAGCTAATGCTAAATTGATCTAATGATTAATTGGATAACAATTCAAGGGTTGCATAATTCTGCCAAAATATTTACTTACCTGTTTATTGCCTATTTTAGTTTTTTTTTTAAAATAAAGATGGGGAGGGTTTTGACCACTGAACCACTAGATCATGTGCATATAGTAACTTGTTTTTTTCACCTTCCCAGACACGACCCAAAACAGAGAGCTTGGTGAGATATGAATTCCTCACAACATTATCTCAATTCTATGTAAATTTTTAATAAATTAGTTTAAATCTATGATAATTGGTCTGGTTTCAGATGAAAACTCTGTTAATATGCGTATATATAGCTTCAATTTGTCTTAGCTAAACTAGCATTAAGATTCCAATTTTAAAGTTAATCGCCATATTTAGTACAGCAAAACTAATGTTAATTGAAGATTAAGAACACTATGTCGAAAACAAGGTAACATGCTTTGCCCGAATAGCAAGGGAAACCGAAATAGACAAAATTATCATTTTGTGGGGACAAAATGCATGGTTGTATGATCTCATAAGGCGGACAATGGGACCATTTTGCCTACCAATTTGGTAACTGTTTGATTGACGAGTCCTGTAGCCTAATCATGATCCCATGATTAAGGAACATAGCTGGGGAAACCTAATTTTTTTCATGCACTATGGACTTGAAAAATGTTACATGTCACCCTATACCATTATTTAATCTTACCCCGTTTTTTTTTCTTTAAAAAAAATGACCATCCCCCACAGGGCTTCTAAGAAGGAGTATATAATACGAATTTACCAAAATGACAAAAGTAATAAAATAAGAATAAAAAAATCCCTCCTCCCAATGCATGCAATGCAGATTGGAAGGTAAAAAAAATTCATGAAAGTATTTAGGGTGTGAATTTACGAAGGTGGGTCATCATGCCGTTCTTTTTTTTAAAGATAAATTGGAATCAAACCTCCAAACTTATTTTTAAATTAAATATTTCAGACTCCAGTCGAATTTCGAACATACGGCCTTTCACTTAAAATGCATTGTTTTTTTACTACTAGATCAAGAGTTAGGTTCTCGTCATCATGCCGTTATTTGACTGCCTCAATTTTTTAATGGAGATTAGTTGATTACCAGTTGCTTACTAGTATGGATTAGTGCTTAATTAAATAAAGAATGAAAGCCCACATCTAGGGAAACGGATGTGTGATCAACAGTGGGGAGAACGCGTCAGACAACTGCATTGAAACTGGATATTGATAGTTTTTCTTGTATCTTCCTACTATTTTATTCAATGGTTCCAGAGGCATTTTAATATGCGTCGAGAGAGAGTACAACGCCAAGGAACAGCGGATCAAAAAGATTGTATTAAAGGACAGGTGGGAACTCATGCTTAGCAGCTTTTATTTGCTTTGAAGTTGTTTACCGAAACCCTTGGCATGTCAACAATTTCGTCTCTCTAAAAGTGCGAGTGAATTTTTTTTCTCTTTCTTTTAAATTGGGTGTGAAATAAAGTACTGTTCTGGTCCACAAGATCGTATTGGATTTCATGTTAAAAATATGAAGTTTGATACTTCGTTCTCGGGAAGAACAGACTTGTGCGTACCATTATCCTCCTTTTTTGTTCAGAAATAAATTGTGCCTATATCAGATTTTAATATATCATTATAATTGTATTTTGGCAATGTGCAAAAAAAGTAATTTTGACATGATATTTGGTACGATTAGTTTACACGGCTAAACATTTTTATTCTGTATATGCTAAGAATAGCTTTTGTTGCGTTTTTTAAAAATCACTAATGTTTCTAGTCATGCTTGTCCAGCTAATTTGTATCGGAAGTGGGAAAGAATTTATATTGTTAAATCAATATTGTATGAAGTATGAACTATTAAATAATGGATCGGGAGATGGTAAAAAGTTTTTGAATATTTTTTAAATAGTTAACATTTTTAAACAATTTGGCATTTAAAATTCTTTAAAAATTTTAAATATTTTTCGCAAAACAATAAAATTATGCGCGCCTCTATATGATCGTCACAACAGTGCTAGTTGGCAGACCGCGATGCTGTTAAACAAAAAGTATCAATTTACCTTTTTTCAATAACGACCATAATAACGAAAGCTAATGACATATTGCAACGCTATATCAATATTTAATAAAATATAGCGGCTCAGTTTGTAATATGATGATATAGAATTGGTAATTTGGACAATGATTTTTGCATACTGGTGTGATTCATAATTCTATGAAAAGTTTAGAAAATAATCAGTAACTTTTGGATCTTGCGACTTACCAAATTTTAAAGACTTTATGGTCAAACAAGCGTATGAAGAGTGCATTATTTGATATGTAACAATAAATTATTTAATATTTGAAAAATGCTAGTGTTCTGTATATGAAATGTAACCTCATGTCCATCATTTTCGTTGATCATTCAATCTGTAAGAACAACTAGAACATCGTGTATGAACATAAGTCAGGCCAAGCAGCAAACGTTTGCCCTTTGATCGTTCTTCTTTCACAGTTTAGACGCACCAATAGTGTTGTCAAGCCAATCCTCTTCTTGAATGTCGATTATTACCCATGGATTTCAATCGGGGCTGATAAGGATCATCTCCAATATTCACCATCGATCCCCGCCATCCCCAACAGTTACTAACGTGCTTTTTTTTTTTTTGCTACCATCCCCTGCACGTGTTTTCCGTTTTTGGAAATCCAGAGTTCATTCTTGCTTCGCTCCCCTTCCCCGCGCTTCGTATTCCCTCGGATACGATATTTACTTCAACAGTTATACATATAATTGTTGAAGTTAATATATATATAGTGAAATTTTAATATGCACCATAGTGCATAGGGCATTCCATGCACCACGGACTTTTTCGGGAATATTTTTATAAATTGACAAATCTAATTTAACCAATCTAATCTATATATTGAAATCTCGTACCAAACTAAAATTTACAATTTTTGAGATTTTATTACTATTTTTTCATATTTTTTAAAACATGTCATTTTTGGAATGTTGTACTATTTACAATTTTTCAAAAATGGCATGTCTTAAAAATTCCGAAAAAAATAGTAATAAAATCTCAAAAATTGAAAAATTTGATTTTCTATGAGATTTCAATATGTAGATTAGATTGGTTAAATTAGATTTGTCAATTTACAAAAATACTCCCGAAAAAGTCCGCGGTGCATGGAATGCCCTATGCACTATAGTCATATTAAACTTTCTCTCTCTATATATATATAATTGTTGAAGTTAATATATATAACTAGAACAGTTATATATATAACTTCAACAGTTACGATATTACCTTCAACAATCATAATACAAACTTCAACAGTTATATATATAACGTCAACAGTTACGATATTACCTTCAACAATTATATATATAACTAGAAGTTATGATATTAACTTCAACAATTAGTATTCTAACTTCAACAATTACTCATATTAACTACAACAGTTAGTATCTGAACTACAATAATTATTTATAATAACTAGAATAATTAGTAGTCCAACTACAACAATTATATATATTAACTACAACAGTTAGTTTTCGAATTAGGACAGTTACTTATATTATAGAGAGGAAGGGAGGCGATAGAGATGGGAGTGAAAATCAACATGGAGTGTGTGTGTGGGGGGGGGGACAACGTACGGTAATGAGTTAGTTGCAGTGTGTGGGAGAGGGGACGACGTACACTTTAGGTTGGTAAGGAGTTAAAGGGGATGAGGATCGAATGAAGAAACGGAAATAACGTTGGATCTATTTTTTTCAAAAATAGAAAAACGCGTCGCTAGAGATGTTAGACGCTGGATAATGCTGGGATGATGGGGATGTTAAAATTTTAGAGATGGTCTTAAGCAATTTCATCAATTGCTAAAACTAAAATTGACATTTTTTATAGTCCAAGAGCATGTTTGACGTTCTTCCACCAAAATCTCTCAAGATTAGTGAAAATCTCTCTTTAGATGAAACTTGTACTTGAAAGAGACGAGTACAATCAAAATAAAAAAAAATTCTCTCTTCTATCTGTCACACTCACACGGTCACACTCTTAAAACTTGACGAGGCGCGTGCATTGATAAGAGAGTATTTTTCCAAAGGTTACAAAATAATAAGGGGGCGTTTGTTTGTGACTTAAAGGGTGCATAACTTAAGTTATGTATCCTTAAGTCACCAAATACCTCTTACATAAAATGCCTTAAGGGTATATAAGTTATGCAACCTAAATAGGTTGCATAAGTTATGCACCGGTTCCCTTTAATTTTTTTTCCAACAATACCCCTTAGAAATAATTAATAATTATATTTAATAATCTATAATAATTAATAATAATTAATAATAATTAATAAATAATAATATTTAATAAGTAACAATAACTATTAAAAAATCATAATTAGTAATAAATATTAATTATTATAATTAATAAATAATAATATATAACAAGTAATAATAATAATTAATAAACAATATTGATTTATTATTAAATAATTAATAATATTTTTAATATTTAATTAAAAATAATTAACAATATTTCATAATAATAAAATGATTTCTTATTATCATTAATAATTAATTTTTATAATAATTAAAAATTAATTAATAAATAATTATACTTAATAAGTAACAATGATTATTAAAAAATCATAATTAATAACAAAGATTAATTATTACAATTAATAATATTTAACAAGTAATATTAATTAATAATAATAATTAATTGAAGATAATTAATCAATAATAATTTTTATTATAAAATAAATAATAATATTTATAATATTTAATTAAAAGTAATTATTAATATTTCATAATAGTAAAAATGATTTATTATCATCATTAATAACTAATTTTTATAATAATTAATAATTAACAATAATTAGGTCACAACATATAATACATAATACTAATTCAAATTTAAGGGCATTTTAGTCTTTTGACATGAATATATGCATGCATTAAGTTAATCATCCTTACTACACAACCAAACATCTATTACATAACACTACATAAACACTTAAACATTCTTAAGTTATGCAACTCCTTACTACACAAACAAACGTCCCCTAAATGCTTATTCGTTCGTCTAGTTAGCATGCGATCTGCTGTTTAATCTTGTTGTCGCAATTAATGCGTTGCGGCCTACAATCGAACCGAAACCTCTCCACAATATATACAATACAATCATATTCAGATTCATATTTAGATGAAGACACTTGATGAACCACTTTTTTTTATTTTTTGTCATCTTATTTTCCATCTCCAATTTTTATTGCTCTCCGAACTTCTTCCTTCTCCAACATGGGATGATTGGCATCTCAGCAGCCAAATTCTTGGCTGTACCAAACAACTAAGTCTTTTATTTTTTAATATTTCAATATTTTAAAATTTAAATGTTGAATTCAAACCATTGATCTTGTTTAATTTTACGGGCGATACGTTTTTATATAAGTTTTATAAAATTTAGAGTCGATTTGATACTTGATTAAGTGACCAAATTATAAACGTATTAGGATTAATCAGTGATAGTTAACTAGATTTGTTCATTTGTTGAAACTTATATGAAAACGCATCGCCCGTAAAATTAAACAAAATCAACAATTTAAATTTAACATTGGAATTTTAAAATGTTGAAATATTAAAGAAAAGAAAGGTTGGTCGTTTAGTACAGCTAAGAATTTGGCTGTTGAGGGTGCGACTCCAACATGAGAGAATCTGAGCGATTTCGTTTCATCCCATCTCTCACCTCTCTGAGCGATCTCCTCATACTTCTTCCTTGTCCGAACAATCTCCTCTTCAACTAAGCTCGTTTGTCATTCCAGTTAGTCGTCTAGGACGAACATATTTTCTCTCTCTTAATCCTTATCTTTCTCACCGTAAGAGAGGTGAGAAAAATCCAGTGCTTAATCAAGTTGACTTATATCATTAGAATAGAAGAATAAAAATTAATAAATGATGTGTCACGTTTCAAAATATTTTTTTTCTTCTTTATTCCTAATTCTCGTGCAACCAAATACATCCAATAGAATTATCATGGCAAAGAATCGGTAGGGGACGAAGGAGGGCTTTGCCTCCCTAACATTTGAATTTTCTGCTAATAATTTTCAATTTTTAGCTAATTATTAAGCCAATTAAAACATGATTATGTATAAATATAATAATTTGCCTCCCTTTAAGAATTGCGGTTAGTCTCCCTCAACCTTTTTTTCTAGCTCCCCTAATTATTATGTATTTATAATATTATATTGATAGAACAATTATTGGATCACCATCACTTCTAAAAAAATTAGGTTGTTTAGGAACAGTAACATAATTGTCTCCACTATTTCTAGTATCCGGTATCTATTTTTAGAAAGTGATACAGTTGATCCCGAGATATTCACCTAGAAAGTTTTAACTCGCCTTAGCGACATTTAGTAAAACGAGCTATCATGAACCATAAACATGGCATTATGATTCTATTTATTTTTTCAGAAAAAAGGTAAATAATGTAATAATTTATTTTCACATTAATTTACAATGGCAATTTGTTGTATATAATTAACTACTATTGCGGTTCCTTGCCTACACTGGACGGGCATTGTCTAATAAATCCTTGTGCTTTATCAAACTTTTTAACCCGTGAACATATACAACTTCATGTCGTCTAATACAGCCACAGAGAAAGGGAGAAATACAAACACGTAGGTGCATGTAGAGAGAGAAAAAGGGAACCATAAGTGAAAAGCGGTCAACTGTCAAAGATCAAGCATGTCGTCAGCCCTAGTAGGAAAGGTAAAGCATCACGTCCATGCCATGTCCGTTTATATTTTCATGACAAAAGTCACTGCCTATTAGAACCAGCGTGCTCTCTCCTCTCATATCCCCTTTAATTTCTTTTTATATACTCCTTTTTTTTCTTGCCTCATTCTCTCCTATCCGCTCCTCTTTTCTTTCTAGAATTATCAATGTACCCCTAGCTAATCCCTCCAATACCAAATAATTGAAAGCCCCCTTTAAGTTGTTAATTTCCTGATAGTTAATTGTTTAATTCAGCTATTGTTTCTTAAATTTTACGAAGAGTGATATAAAATATGGTTTTTTTTTTTAAAAAAAAGTCCCTTTTGAAACTATTTATGTATTTAAAATTTGGTTAATGCAGAGATCCTTTAATAAAAAACTTAGTTATTTCAAATGTTCAGCTTTTCTTTTAATAGATATTTCTCTTTACTCTTTAGGGAGTTAAGTACAAAAAATAATCATACTTTTAATATAGGCAAAATTGGATATAACCCCCTCATATATGCATAATCTCCTGAGCCTTCACATTTCTTTTATCATCATGTTACGATATAATAATAGTAGTAGTAATAGTAATAGTAATATGTGTGCTATAATACAATATTTTGGAAATATTTAAGATGAAAACGAGCTAAAACTAAACTAAAGTTTGGATGATATGGGACCGTTTGGATGATATGGAAATAAGGAAGGAATAAGAATTTTAGGAATAAAATATTGAAAAGTGTGTAACTTTAGGAAGAATTTAGATGTTTAGGAATAAATTTCCGTCTAGAAAGAGGTTATTCCTCGGTGTGTTTGGATGAGCCATTAATAAGGAATAAGAATAAAAAATTTCGGTATGCGTGCTTATTCTTATTCTTGTGCAACCCAAACAACACAAGAATAAGGAATTTGGGCCCTTATTCTTATACTAACAAAACTATGGTATAAGAATAAGAAATTTGGACAAGCACGCATACCGAAATTTCTTATTCTTATTCCTTATTCATGGCTTATCTTAACACACCTAGGCAATCCAAACGGTCCCTTTAGCTGTGGATGTTGGAAATATTAAAAATTCAGGGCATGTTTGCAATTATAAGTCAGACTGTGGGCTGCAATGTTTTTATATAAAACCATAGGCGCTTATTATGTACGCTTAGAAGTGATGGTTAAAGAAAGGAGGGTTTTGTCTTTTTAATTGCTTTGCATGCTCTCATGTAACTATCAGGCGACCAGCAGACAATAACATCTGACACTTCTCACTTTAATTTCCATCTCTATCTCTGGATTTGCTGATGCTTGCTTTGTTACTAAAAGGTGGCTTAGTTAGTTAATAGTTAGTTTTGAACTTTTAATAGTGCGCACCGCCTCTCTCTCTGTCCATACCTAATAATTTAGAATTCTTTTTTTTCCTAATTAATTAATGTTCATTAACTAAGAAAGTGTAAAACAAGTTTGCTTATGACCGATTGACCGTCTTAGGTCAATTGATTCCCCACCAGTTCCGTAAAGCTATTACTAACTCCAGTTAAGTGTAACGAAATCATTTGTCTTGAATTAGCTACTTCAGAGCGCCTCCTTATCTTCTCATTTCCAAACACTTTACTAGAACGATAATTAAATTCACTCCAAAAACTAAAATCTAGCTTCGCAAAAGGATATTAACATGTTTTTAGTACTAGAATTTCGACAACGTGCTTCTTTTATTTATATCTTAAAATTTTAAAATTCAAATGTCGGTTCGAACTGTTGATTTTGTTGAATTTTATAAGATGTCTTTTCACAAAATTTAAAATTGTTTAAACTCATCTGATACTAAATCAAGAGGTGAACTTTATTTTATGAATATTAAATTAGACTAACTATAAAAATAGTTAGTTCTTAATCAATCGGGCATGACAATGTATTTCTCAGTCCATCTTCGTATCAAGGGGTCCAAAGACACTATATCCTTAAAAGTAACAACATATCTTGATCGTACAAATTCCTCAATATATATGATCTTAATATATATAATTGGGGTGCATTTAATTGGATCTCTTAAGAATAGGATTAAGATTAGTTATTTAGAATAAAAAGTATTATTTCTAGGCAGTTGAGAATAAGCTTTCTAAATTAAGAGTGCTCTTTTTTAAGCGATCCAACATTTAGAATTCTAGTGTGTTTGGATCATCTTTTTAATCTACATTAAAAAGTTATTGGGGTCACTTTTAAATCTAGATTAAAAAGATGATCTAAAATCTTTAAGAATAAAAAAATTATTTCAAAATTTGGATTCCTTAGAAATAACTCTCGAAATTCTCAAAAAACTTGATCATTCAGATATAATATTTTGTTTATCCAAATAACTAATCATAATTTTGTTCTTAAACGATCCAAACAAACCTTTGAGTAATACCTTCATTGTTGTCGTTCAGTTAAGGATAAAATTTGGTAGCATCAATATGCACACTCATCATGTTAGAAATTGTGATAGTATCGGTAGATATGATTTTTTTTTTTACTTGGTATGTACAGAATACTTACATGGATTTATTTTTGTTAATTTTTTTTTTAAATATAACATTGTTATAAAGAAACTATCGTACTATATATGTATAATTTTATTTATTTATTTCTTACAAGTGAAAGCCCATAGGAATGTATTTTGTATACTTCGAAATTACATGCAATACTTGCCTACAGATCACTATTAGTTGCAAAAAAAAAAAAAAAAAATACATGCAATACAATTTGCATTTTTCACACATTCACACCCCATTCCCCTCCTCTCTCGCTCTCTTATTTTTGTTTTCTCCCAAAACCTAACTAAAGATCCTTGAATAAAATATCGGTAGCTTAGTAATAATTTTTATTATAAAAAATGAACTATATATATTTTTTTATTGCATTTACATTACACTAAAATTGTAAATTCTTGATATCATATATCAAATTATTTCAAATTACGAATTGGTTATCAGTGGTAATTAGTTATCACTTACCAGAGGGCCGAATGAACTAGCAAATAAATTTATAATTGTTTTGACTAGATGGTTATAAAAGAAAGGTGAATCCCTATTAATTGCCAGGTCATTAAATACTGATCCCTAGCGTCATGCATATATTATGTACATTCGTAGACAATTACGGTACAATACTACAATCCGACAAAAGTACAAGAGACAGCCGCTAGTACCCCACGTAACAAGCTGTAAAAGCATGTATACATTGTCCCCGACCAACGCCATTGATTTCCAAATTTCCAAGCATTTACTTTTATTTAATTTTCATGCATTCCCAGCAAAATATCCAACTACCATCAAAGTCCAATTGCTTAAATCCAAATCCTGTGGCGCGCAACACAGCGTGCAGCGCATCACAGGCCGTCCGATCAAATCTCAATGGATGAGGGAGCTCCATGCATGTAATAGATTGTAAGACTCGAAAAAATGTAACCCGTTCAGATTTGATCGGACGGTCCGTGTGACGCGCTGCACGCTGTGTCGCGCGTCACAGGATTCGGATTGCAATTGCTTTTGCACTTGTGGCTCTTTTTCGGTTTTCATACATTCATTTTTATTATTTTTTCTCCTTAGTACAAAACTAGACTGCAATATTAGAGGATGAATAATTGACAGTAAAGTAAAAGCAGAAATTTTATTTCATCTGAGATCAAACAACCAGGTATTTTTAAGGATTCCGCGTCATTTTTTAGAGAAAACATGGTTAAATTAATTTTGGTAGAAATTTAAGTACAAACAGAAGAGTGAAGCGGAACAAAAATAAAATTGTATTACACTGAACTTAATTTACTTCTCTAAATATATGATCTTTTAAAACAATTAAACAAATATTTTTTGGATAACATCTAGAGATAATTGATCATTGCATCTCGTGAGATCCAACAGTTACAATCCTAATTGGAGTTTGCAACGGTCCAGAGTGTAATTAATTATGCAAATAACAACTGTGATACTCTGGTTTGTCTAAAGTCTAAAACCAATAGTATTTCACCTGCATCTTTTCTGCATATATATCACATATTAAATTTCAAATAGGCATTGACTATTTTCTCGCAAGTAGGATAGGACGCTGCTAACACATTACACATGCGCTGACGACAAACCTGATATGTTCCCCGCAAATTCCTCACGCTCCCCATTTTAACCCATTTGCTTCTTTTATTTACCTTATTGCCACTGACCGTGTTGCTCTTTTCTCTATATATACACCCCTTTCGGCCACACCTTGAACCAACCCTCGACCCTTCTCTCTAAGTTTGAGCATCAAAAACCAAACAAGAGCAAAAAAAAAACCATACACATTTTCACATTACAACACAAGCAAATTCACAATGCAGTACGGTGCAACAACTGAATCATGGTATGTGGCAGCAGCAACCCATGCAATGGACCCGCTTGAACGGGTCGAACGACTCGCATCAGAGAATGCAGTGGTCATCTTCAGTGTCAGCACTTGTTGTATGTGCCATGCAGTGAAGCGGCTTTTCTGCGGTATGGGAGTGCACCCGACTGTGCATGAACTCGACATGGATCCACTGGGGAGAGATATCGAACGAGCGCTTGCACGGCTTCTTGGTGTGGTGCCACCTGTTGTGCCTGTGGTATTTATAGGCGGAAAGCTGATAGGTGCAATGGACCGTGTGATGGCTTCGCATATTAATGGCAGTCTGGTGCCTCTGTTGAAAGAGGCCGGTGCACTGTGGCTCTGATTTTAGGGTTTTAATTTGTTTGCTTTAGTGACAAGTTATAGGTGAGGTTGGGAGGAACGTTGGTTCTTTTTAGTTGCTAATGA
Organism: Rhynchospora pubera; assembly: GCA_028095005.1. Taxonomy (NCBI): domain Eukaryota; kingdom Viridiplantae; phylum Streptophyta; class Magnoliopsida; order Poales; family Cyperaceae; genus Rhynchospora; species Rhynchospora pubera. The sequence goes on along the minus strand of CM051462.1, from coordinate 106,559,541 downwards.
TACCTCCGTTTTGGGTTTGAATTGTGTGGAAGGTTTAATTTTTTTTTGTTATCCCTGCTTCCAGTTTTTTATCTTTTTCATGGGTTTATTTGCTTTTTTGGTGTTTTTAGTTGTGGTGTGGGTTTATGGATGGAGATTGTGCCAGAGAAACTTTGGTTGTTTCAGTTGGTGGTGGTTTAGAAAGGATCAAAGATGTATCTGTATAGAAAGTTTTTCTCAAAAAAAGAAAAGTTGGTTAAGATTAGAGTGCCTGTGTGCATGCATGATGCATTAATTAATTTGTGCTTGTTTATTAGTTGCTTTTCTCAAAATATTTAATGCCGCTTTAATACTTTTTTGTCTGGTACCATATATTTACCTGGAGATTTCATGCTGCGATTCTAATTGGGCATGATTATGCATAGCTACAGGATTTTTGAAAAAAAAAATACATTTTATACTGTTGAAAAGACACTTATAATTTAAAAAAATTGTGCTAACAAGTAGTTATAAAAAATAGGAATTATACATCTGAAAAGACACTGCAGTGGTTCATCAAGAACTGTCCGATCAATGATGAGTGTTCCGTGATTAATATCAGATCCGTAAGGACTGTAAATTTTAATCGTCAAAATTCGATCAGACGGCTCTTGACAATTTTTAATAAAGTGCAGTACCATTGCAGTAACATTGCATATCTAGAATATTTGTCCATAAAAAAAATACGGTTACGTACCCTGTTTTTGCGATCCCAAATGTTAATTTTATAAATGCTTCTTCTGAGTTGCTTTACAGCTTTGCTAATAGGGATTTTGGCCTATAGTTGTTATCATTAGCGCTACGGTATATGTCTTCCTGTTTCATCTAATCAAAGACATGAACAAGAAATATCAGCTCAATGCATGATGTTTACTCCGACGAATTAATTTAATTTAAAGGCTCTACAACATATAATGGTGAATAAGCTAGCATTCATTAATTAGCTCATAATCATTGATTAGTATGATTTGGAGTTGACAAATGCAGTCAATTAATTAGAGCATAAAACAAATCATGGTATCAGATTTTATTTGTTTATTAGCCGCATCTACTATTGCGATCATTACGCGACCACCATTCTTCCTAGCTATTTGATTGTTGTAGCTCTCATGTAATTTCATGTCAAAAAAAAAAAAAAGCTCTCATGTAATTTGTTGTGCTATCAAGTTATTTCTATGAAGCTCAAAAAAAATTTTCCCAAAATATTTTATAGTACCTATCAAATTTTGTAAAAAAAATATATAAGACTTCAACAACAACTAAAATCTACTCTATTCTTCTCCAAGCATCTCACGATATATACCCATTTAATATTGATCAGTCAAATTAATTGCCTGTTCCAACAAAACCTGAAGTATCGATTTCTCTGAAAAAAAATTATTATCCAAGAATCAGGTAATTGATGACAATATATGCATTATTATAAATATTGAACGGATGTAGTTTGCAGTCTAGAACCTATAAATTGGCAAAATCTGTGCTCCAATCCAAAATATCTCAGTAATTTAATCCAGACCAGAATCTAATCTAATTAATCTTATTTGATCCTTATCCTTTGTGGGGGCAAAGGAAGCTCAACTTGCCCAAAGATGTTCAAGTTTTCATTATGTGTTTGTTATAATTAAGTGATGGCATCTTTTTGTTTTGTTGTATCATCATGATCTAGCTCCTGATTTGAGACTCAATTCATGATGAGATAAATTTGAATTATTGCTTTAAAATGGGGGTTGGAGTTAATCAATATGGAAAATAATGGACTTCTATTTTGCTGAAATATATAATATACTTTTGTTAGATTCGAATTTATGGGGTAATAAAATTTGATCATTGCAAGTGTGGTGTAAAATTGTACGACTTTAAACTTATAAAGAAAATCCGTAAATTTTGTTCTTGATATTAATTGGTTCAACTGTAATAATAAGTTAAATTTAACCGTTAATCTTTTTTTTAAATGCTTAGCAGAAACCATAACTCTTTATTTACTCCACAAGGCAAGTCTATGTAGGTAATATTTAGAAATGTCTCATGTTTTCCGTAAGTTCAAATTGAAAAACCCCACCAAAATTATTCTCTAGATTGCTTTTAATTCGTATGACCCAAATTTACTCTCCCAATTGCCTCCCTTCTATTTCATCGTACGTAATTCAATATTTTAGTAGGTTATCACTTAATATGTATTAATGATACTTTTTCTACTTAATAAATAGTCAAAGTCCAATTTTTTTTTTCAGTTTTGCTAGAACTGATCTTTAAATTGATGTTATCATTATATTTGTTTCAGCTTGTTATATGTTTCTCTATTTTTTTCCTTTTTTTTTTTGAAGTAATGCTCATTGCAAAAGGAGAATAATTAATGTCAATGCATCATATTACCCTTTTTTTAAAAAAATTAGCACAAGATGTCGTCATTTTAATTTGCTTCGACTTGTTATATATATATATATATATATATTTCTTAAATATAGAACTGATTTCTAAATTGATTTTATTGAAGTGATATAATTCTAATTATTATTATTATTATTATTATTTTCTAGCTTTCATTAGGTTTGTCTTGAAGCGGCTTAGATGCATGGCTGATTTAAGCGGACAAAGAGAAGAGAACAGGAAATGTCAAGGTAAATAGATGCCACAAAGAGAGAGAAGCAAAGAGGAAAAGAGTTGCCAGCATGAAGAGTGAGAGAAGAATGTGAGCAGGAAAATCGAAAAAGAGAGGAGAAAGATAGATAACGACGACATGCACTTTAACAGAAATTTGAACGAAAGTAAAATTTTGGAGGGTGAAGAAGCAAAGAAAGTTTGGAGGCTTATTTGAACCAATAGTTAAGGTATTTATTGATTGGAAGGCAAACTTCTCTCTTATTTTTTTAACAAAAAATGATCATTTTGTTTTAACAAAATCATGACTTGTGTTTTTCTTGGTTAAACTCGGATAAAATAAATTTAAATATTTAAAAAATGAGGAGGGTTCCGGTGCCCACATTTTGGATGCCCCAAAACACACTTTTTTACTACTTTTACAAAATATAAAATTCAAACTTCGAATCCAAACCGTTGATCTTATTCGATATAACTAGCAATGCATTTTCATATAATTTTTCTAATTTTTGAAGTTTATTTGATACTTGATCGAGAGATTGAAAATTGAACGAATATAGTTAAATATGATAGATTAATTTTAATCTGTTCATATTTTAGCCTCTTGATCAAGTATCAAATAAACTTCAAAATTTATAAAACTTATATAAAAATGCATCGCTAGTTATATTGAATAAGATCAATGGTTTAGATTCGAAGTTTGAATTTTATATTTTGTAAAAATAGTAAAAAAATGTGTTTTGGGACATTTGGGGCATCCAAAATGTGGGCACGAAACTCTCCTCTTTAAAAAATTAAATGCAAAAGCCTAGCTCAAGAAACAGGGAGATCAATACTTCGACTTTGTCATTCAAAAAGGATTTGTTGATATCGAAATTCAACTCACTAGAGTTATATTAGCTTATTCACTCAAACAATATACAAAAGACTCTACATGTTCTTCAGTTTTCCTTTATTTGAATGTTTATTTTAATTCGTATACCCACACTTTATCCAATAATTTTTTTGTATAGTTTTAATAATTAATTAATATATTTTTTCATATATCTAGCAAGATTATCTAACTAGAATACCTGGTGCTCCGGTACTTTTAAATATCATATATTGATATTCGACCTCGAAATTATCAATCCAAGTTATTCAACTTAATCAGCGTATTGCCATTTTATAGAGAATTGGACTTTATATAATTTTTTAGAGGATTTTTAGCTATGCTTTCGTATTTTTGAAAGACGGTCAATTTTATATGAAAATATGATAAAAATATATAGGAATAACACCGATGTTGACTCTCAAATTCTAGCATTTTTTTAATCTCGATTTTTTTTAAAAAAAAATCATGTACTGATATTTTTAATTTTTTATTTTGATAGCTTCCTGTCGACTTTCTGAACAAAATGCGTTCAAATATAAAAAAAATACAAAAAATGGTTCTTTGGGTAAGAAACAAAGTAAACCCAACGTATTAATCATGAACAAATATGATCTAAATAATTTGTGAATGCATGCATTAACATTATGAGTAATGCTAGAATCAAACATATAGGACGTCAAACACGATCCAAACGTCGCACATTAAAATTTCAAACGGTCGATCCAAACCGCTCAATATGATCTCTATATTAAAATATCCTTGATAACCAAATTTTATATTTTTTCATATTTTGTAACTATTTTTTTCGAATTTTCAAAATTGAAGGGTTCGGAACTTTTTAGATTGAGCCTATTGAAAAATTCCAAAAAAATAGTAAAAAAATTTGAAAAAATTTAAAATTTGGTCTCCATGAAGATTTTATAACATAGAACAATTTGAGCGGTTTGGATCGGCTATTCCAATCTTAAAAATTAAAATTTTATCGCGTTGGACAAGTGCACGTGTCCTATATATTTGACACTAGCCACTCCCTAACATTATATATGTATATTTTGAACTTAGGCGTTACATTGACTTGTGAGTTGTGAACGTATGCATTCACAGTAAATGACGCGTTAATTTAAAAAAAGAAAAGAAAAAACAGTACAGAATACCATCAATCATTAATTTCGGGGAAACCCAAAAGAAATTCCAAAATCTTGAGATATTTGCGCAAGTTTGTCAGTTTGACGAGACGTCATAGCACCCAATAGCTGACATCAGCGATGACCGTTCAAGGCTACTCTCAGTCTCTCACTCGCAGTCGCACTCGCTCCATCCGTACGGTTGGTCGTTTTTGTTTTTTCGGCGTGGGAGGCAAAGTTGTCAGGCCAGCAAATGGAAGCGGGCCACGTCGACAATCGGTCTCCTTGCCAGAGCCGCTCTTCGCAGGGCCAGAGCACGCGCGATCCCAGGCGCGAATCTCCAGACTAACTCGACACGTGTCACTTGCGGGATCATTTGTTACATGGACCGTTTGATCAATCAGAAACACAGCAGGAGCAAATGTACCGTCTGATCTGGTCGGCCCAGATCGAGCTGCCCTGCCTGATGCACTAACTACAAAGCATATTATATTATATTATATTCTTGGTTGAAAAAATTTTATAGGTTAAATAATTTGAGTTATTACGTATAATGCATGTCTATTTTGCATCATGATTTTAAGAATTGACAAATTTTAATTAACCAATTTAATATATATATATAGAGAGAGAGAAAGGTTCCGGTACTACAATTTTAGAGTACCACCAAATACCACAACTTCACTTTTCATTAAAAATTAAAATGTTGAATTCAAACCGTGGCTCTTATACAACTTAACCATCGATCGATGCGTTTTCAGATAAATTTTATAAAATTTAGAGTTGATTTGATATTTGATCAAGAGATCAAACCATGAATGTGTTACAATTAATTTGTCATAGTTAACAAGTTTCATTCATTTTTTAATCTGTTGATCAAATATCAAATCAAGTCCAAATTTAATAATACTTATATGGAAACGCATCGCTCATTAATGTCACACCCCGAACCAGATCCGTGTCAGGGGAGGACAACCCCGCCACGTGTACACACTCTGCTGTGCACACGGAAGGCTAAGTACAGTGTCTCAGATACAATAAATCACAAGATAATGCCATAAAACAATAACAAAATAAAAGTACACATCAGATCGATATCTGAAACAACCAGATATCAAATGACATCATCCAGCAGCGGTAAGCGACCTTTAACTTCAAATCATCTTCAGTCAGACCTAAACCTGCTCCACAAATAAAATGTGGGCTGAGTACGCGAATACTCAGTGCAATAACAGGGCAAGCTAGAGGTTCTGGTTAAACTAAAGGTAGAACTAAACCATTCTTAAGTTGGACATTTTAAATCCTATCTTTAAAATCTAAGTGTGAATTTACTTTAAAGATGACACTAATCTACAAGTAATGACATGCCAAATTAAAATCAGAAAAATATCTGGAGAAGCAGATAATAATATTAATATAATATGATATGAAATTTATATTTAATACGTGAGTGAAGCACCCGCACTCAATAGTCAAATCATAAATAATGTAAAATCCAGAATCTATCTCACATATCCTAATATAAATGACATGAACCGTACCTACAGATCTACCTAACTCAGCTCTGCTCGATAACTCAACTCTGCCCCTATTCCCACATCCCCGCTAAAGGAGTGGGCAGTAAAACACGGTACCGGCCAACTGACTCATGGGGATCGAGAGGTAGTCTGATATAATGGCACACTCAGCTCTTAGTTCAATGTCAAGCCAAAGGAATATACTAATAGTACAAATGAAGGGATTATACTAATAACAAATAACTATCAAGTGACCGCAGAACCGCCTAGAAGTCGGTCTGCAGAGTGATTGTCGGAGACGTGTTGCTCGTGATCAGAATCGTCATGAACTGACCGGCAATGGCTTGGGTGCAGCTCCTGACCGCAAGCAAAGCGTTCCTAGTTCACTCGGTCTCACTATCCTGATCCATACCAGATGCAAGTGTTGATTTTAAGCACTTTTAAGTTCATTAATCACTTTATTATTATAGATGCATAACCTATAAGTGCAACTAATCTTTTGATTACTATAATGCTCTTAACTGTTTACTTAATGTTAATGACATGTTATGCACACATAAAGTTACTGATCTAATTCTTAATCTAAAGTTTAAAGAAAACCTAAAGCTTCCACACACCTGTAAAGTCGGGCATAGAGACAGCTGTAATAGTAAAGCAATGGCAAAGTCCTCACCAACGCCTTGCACAATTTACTTGGATCAGCAATTGGTCAAATACGCCTGAGTGGTCTGACTGATTACCTGACGATTAAAAAGGCTACGAATTAGACTAACGATCTACCCAATTATCCCATAATTAAAATCAAGTGCTGGTTATGTGTTCTAAACAATACTTAATTAATTTTAAAAGGAATTATATTTCAAAATATATCATTAAATTTACTTGTATATTTTATAAGATTTCAACAGAGTTTTATCTGAAACTAGTGTGAAGAGATATTTATTGAGTTAAATCACCGTTGTTATTTTTAGAATTATTTTAACAGAATTTTATTTAGAAAACACAGTATGAAGAAAGATGTGTTGTTGAATTTATATCAACTTAATTTGTATGTTGGAATCGCTTTACTTTTAATTTGTCTTAAGAAATCATTTTAATTGTGTATGTGAATAAATAGGTAGTTTAATTCTAAGTGTGCTTAGACATCTAGTTTTCTAGAGTTGCTTTGACATGTATTATTGTTAAAATATATGTGTTATTTACTTGTTTTATTCTTACAATATTTAAATGGTTTCAAGAACATTTGCAAAGTGTATAAAATGTATAAACTCATAGTGAAATTATTATTACTTTTATCTCATAACAAATGTCTAATCTTATATTTATTGCTTTTAGAAAAGTATATTTAATTTTAGTAATTTTCATGTTACTAACCATTGTTTTATCAAAGTATATTATCATTTGTTTATGAATAGAAAATCATTTTATAAGTGTTAATATTATTTAGTGGATTCGAAGTTATGATTTGCTCATTTAACAATCTCTAATCATTTCTCAATTGGATTTAGATTTAATTTATTAGGTGAGTTGCATTTAAGGTTTACTGAAAGGAATTCTGTTTTAAAATATACTATTTTAATTAGAAAAGTATTTTATAAAATTTGGCAGAGTTTCCTTTAAAATAGTGTGTGAAGGAAGTCGTTTAAGACGAGTTCCTAAAATTCATTCTGTGCGTTTATAATCGTATTGTTTTCATAATTAAGTATTTTAGTTTGATAATAATTTTAATAGTGTTTTGCTCAAGTATGAAATTCCTCTATTATTTATTTATAACTAATTTCATTAAAAGAGTTTTAGTAAATAAAACGATTTGATAATTTTATCTTTTAATCAAATAATTCTATGTTACGTTTACAATCTTTTTCATAAAGAGAAATATATTGTTAATAATAATTAGAGATAATTTTATTTTTCATAATGATAGTATAACTAATGTGATTATTATTTTTAACGTGTTGGTGTTTTAATGTGTTTGGGATCATACACATTTGGATATCTGTACTGGTGGTAATCCTCTCCCATCTTTAAGTTTATGTATTAGTCCGATTAATTTAGATACTAATTATTTTATAAATAATCCCATTTTTAGGTTAATCATTTTAGTTAATTTACTTAACTAAATGTCAATCCTGAATTTACTATGGACCTGGCCCAGTCCGACATTTTAATTAAAGTCCAGCAGATTTAACATTAATGCTTATCGGCCCAGAACAGAGCCCAACACAGGAATTCAAAGGAACAGCCCAAATAGGCCGAACAGGCCAGAAATTAACACAGCCCAGCGACAATGCAAGGCCCAGAAAGTAACGGCCCAGGTGAGAAATAAGGGGCTCACCTGTCGGGTAAAAACCCAGCGGGTTAATGGGTTTCGGTGGTCAAATCCGAACCCATATACTAAAGTCCAGATCCGTTTATTTATACAGATCCGACCCGCTTGCCATATTATTTACGGGTAAGTCCATTAATTTATTTTATTTACTCTAAAATTTCATTTCAGTCCTTAATAACAGATCTATTTATAATCTGGTCCAAAGCCAGTTCAAAAGACATTTACTTATAAGTCCCTGAAACTTAGAAACTTCACAAACATGTCCCTGGCAGCACATCAATGCGTACCAGAAAGCCAACAGCACGGTACCAACCTGGTACAAGGCCTGTACCAGCCCAGTAACCAAGCCGAGAGCACAAGCAACACAGAAACAGATTCAAATAGAGGCAAATAACGCCTCACACTCAGATTATCATTTAGAGCCAACAAAAGCTCAGTTAAGCTGAGCCAACATCAGCACAGAACAGATCAAGTAAGGCTCAGTGAGCCATCAAAGACAATCAACAGATTAAACACAAGTGCATGCCTCAGCACAATTATTCACATAAGCAATTCCATTTAACAACAGCACAGATCAAAGAGGCAATGCATACTCAAGCATTCAAATTGAATCAATCAGACAGCAATTAACAAACAGATCAAAAGAGAGAGGCAGTGCACAAGTTCTCAAGCAAATCATTCAATCCAGAGTTCAATCAAGCAATTCTCAAAGCAACAATTCAAGCATGCCTCTCAAGCAACACAGCACAACACAGAAAGAAAGAGAGGAAGTTGGTTACCAAACCGAGGTAGCAAGCAAAGGAAAAAGGAAGGAGGGAGAGTGCTCAGTCCGGCCCTGCCTCAGTCGCCGCCTGGGTCGTCTCCTTGCCTCCGATCTGCCACCAACTGCCGTCGCTACTGTCAGCTGCTGTCGCCACCCACGGGAGAGAGAGGTGGAGTGTATGTGTGGCTGGGGTTTTCTGTGGAGGTGAGGACGAGAGGAGAAGGAATGGTGGCGGAGAGGAGAAGAGAGGCAGTGGGGTTTGGGGGTTTTCGAGTCTGAGAGGTGAGGGCTTGGGGTCTGGTGTTGAGCGAAGGAGGAAAGAGGGGAAGTGGTGGTTGCGGTTGCGACAGCGAGGGAGAAGGAGGGAGAGAGAGAGGGGTGAGCGAGAGAGAAAGTGAGGAGGGGTTACGGTGAGGGGAATGAGAGAGAGCGGAGCTCTCGAGGTTGGATTTAAGAAGAGAGGAAGGAGATGGCGGTGGACGCCAATCCCAAATGAAATGGAATTCAGAATCTGATCAATTCCATGGATTTGATTGGACAAACAAACGGCACAGATCCAACGGTTAGAAAAATTCAGATTTTTGAAACTCAAATCGGACGACTCAAAACAAAGGAAACTAACTAGTTAATTATTTGATCAGTAAAATTGCAGACTTAAATTAAATTTGAGCCTCTAGAAATTTAGTGTATTTGCTATTTGATTTCTTGATAATTTTATTTATTTGTTTACTTGAAGTTTTACTAATTATAAATATCTGACATGCATTTTCAGATTATTTTGTATTAATATTCTTAAAATTCTTTAAAGTTTTAATTCATTCGTTAAATTATACGATTTTAATCTGTTTAGAAATTAACAGTCAATTTAAACTTAAATTTTATTTTTATATATTTACGGATTTTCACAGTCTACCCCCCTTAAAAGAATTTCGTCCTCGAAATTCATAAATGAGGCACGAGGCAAAGAAACTTAGGAGGTATTCAAATGAAAGTCAAATCGGATGATTTTCAAAATTTCAAATCGTGCCAGTAAACATCAATTGAATCAAAATACTTGAATCCAAACTCCAAATGGAACACTGCCCTAGATCAACAAATGGAAGTTTACTAAGATTAATTTTTGGAAAATACTATTTGTCAACCTTATATCAAACATAATTCCTTGCTTCATTGGTGATCAGTCAATGAAGAAAAGATATATTTGATATTTACTCAGAATCAGTTAACAAAGTTGATGATCGGTCAGATTTGTTTAACTCAATGCTAACAAGTGAAAGGAGGGCAAATCGAGCAATCATTAAAAATTCAATTTGAATAGTTCACTAACAACAGTTAAAACACATAAATCAGATTTCAAAGGAGTTTTAAAGGTTCCAAATAACAAGTCAGGAAAGTGGAGTTGAAAATAATGATTTAGTCTGACTTGTATGCCAAAGGTTCAGAAGTTCAATCAAATAATATAAAATAATAAATGAAATGAACAATAGTCGAAATTTTCAAAAATTTTAAGAATCAAATGGAACGCCAAATAAAACTCAGATCAATAGAAATTCGGATTTCAAGGGAGTAATTAAAGTAGATAACCAATAGAATTTTGGATCAGTGAAAATCCATGTGCTTAGAAATCAATCAAATAGTTCAAATCTTTGATTTTATAAGTGCTCTAAATAGCTCTTCTAATAATTTAGTTCAAGTCTCACTTACTAAGAATTAATGATTTTTTTTTTTTAAATATGTTTAGTTTATAATTCCCCTTTAGTATGTATGTATTCTTGTTAAATTACAATCAGAGTTGTAATAAGGAATGTATTGTTTTCAAGTATTTTCATTGTGCATTTACAGGTGTAAAATTTAACTAAGTATCTAATAGTATCATTTCTAATATTACCTATTTGTATTTTCATATTTAAACTTAATGTCATTAGTATTATTGTTGTTAAGTTATCATTATGGTAAACTATACATTTTAGTTGATTTTAATATTTTCTTTTATTTATTTATGTTAGTTTCAATGAAGGATTCATTAATTATCATCTTCGTATATTCTGAGTTGAATCATAATATTCTGTTACAAATTTTTAACAATCAAAATTAATTCAAGTTTTGTTTTGATTGGGGATCAAAATTTTTATTTTATTTTTATTTTATTTTATTATTATTTTTTTTTTTTCTGTGAGTAATCGAGACTACCTAAGTAATCAGATTTCAATTAACATTACCTACTAATTTTCTTGGTGAACGATTTTGAGTTTGTAAATAAACACGACATTTTATTTTCTACGTTTTAATCAACTTGAAAATTTTATCTCTTTTTTTTTCTTTTTTACATGTATAATTTGCTAATCATTAGTTAATTTTGCTATTTTTGCATTAATTACTATTATTTATTATTATTATTATTATTATTATTATTATTTTATAAATATAATTGCTTGAAATTACTCACATTTTTAAACTCAGCATAATTAAGTTTCTAGATATTTATAAGATTTCAAAACTACCCCATCCTATTAAGACGTTCTAGTCTTGAAAGGTAGAACAGAGCTGTTGCACAAGATCGTCCTATCTCGGTAGTCTACGCCTATGGCAATCATTCCACGAGCATGTAGCGAAAATCTTCTGAGCCTTCACCTAAGTGTTTACTAATTCCTATGGTTTGGTCAAAAGATTGTTAACTGATACTGCAAAAAGAATAGTATCAACTATACAATCTTAAGCTGGATATTTGTGATCATTACCATGCTCTGATACCACCGAAAGGATGTCACACCCCGAACCAGATCCGTGTCAGGGGAGGACAACCCCGCCACGTGTACACACTCTGCTGTGCACACGGAAGGCTAAGTACAGTGTCTCAGATACAATAAATCACAAGATAATGCCATAAAACAATAACAAAATAAAAGTACACATCAGATCGATATCTGAAACAACCAGATATCAAATGACATCATCCAGCAGCGGTAAGCGACCTTTAACTTCAAATCATCTTCAGTCAGACCTAAACCTGCTCCACAAATAAAATGTGGGCTGAGTACGCGAATACTCAGTGCAATAACAGGGCAAGCTAGAGGTTCTGGTTAAACTAAAGGTAGAACTAAACCATTCTTAAGTTGGACATTTTAAATCCTATCTTTAAAATCTAAGTGTGAATTTACTTTAAAGATGACACTAATCTACAAGTAATGACATGCCAAATTAAAATCAGAAAAATATCTGGAGAAGCAGATAATAATATTAATATAATATGATATGAAATTTATATTTAATACGTGAGTGAAGCACCCGCACTCAATAGTCAAATCATAAATAATGTAAAATCCAGAATCTATCTCACATATCCTAATATAAATGACATGAACCGTACCTACAGATCTACCTAACTCAGCTCTGCTCGATAACTCAACTCTGCCCCTATTCCCACATCCCCGCTAAAGGAGTGGGCAGTAAAACACGGTACCGGCCAACTGACTCATGGGGATCGAGAGGTAGTCTGATATAATGGCACACTCAGCTCTTAGTTCAATGTCAAGCCAAAGGAATATACTAATAGTACAAATCAAGGGATTATACTAATAACAAATAACTATCAAGTGACCGCAGAACCGCCTAGAAGTCGGTCTGCAGAGTGATTGTCGGAGACGTGTTGCTCGTGATCAGAATCGTCATGAACTGACCGGCAATGGCTTGGGTGCAGCTCCTGACCGCAAGCAAAGCGTTCCTAGTTCACTCGGTCTCACTATCCTGATCCATACCAGATGCAAGTGTTGATTTTAAGCACTTTTAAGTTCATTAATCACTTTATTATTATAGATGCATAACCTATAAGTGCAACTAATCTTTTGATTACTATAATGCTCTTAACTGTTTACTTAATGTTAATGACATGTTATGCACACATAAAGTTACTGATCTAATTCTTAATCTAAAGTTTAAAGAAAACCTAAAGCTTCCACACACCTGTAAAGTCGGGCATAGAGACAGCTGTAATAGTAAAGCAATGGCAAAGTCCTCACCAACGCCTTGCACAATTTACTTGGATCAGCAATTGGTCAAATACGCCTGAGTGGTCTGACTGATTACCTGACGATTAAAAAGGCTACGAATTAGACTAACGATCTACCCAATTATCCCATAATTAAAATCAAGTGCTGGTTATGTGTTCTAAACAATACTTAATTAATTTTAAAAGGAATTATATTTCAAAATATATCATTAAATTTACTTGTATATTTTATAAGATTTCAACAGAGTTTTATCTGAAACTAGTGTGAAGAGATATTTATTGAGTTAAATCACCGTTGTTATTTTTAGAATTATTTTAACAGAATTTTATTTAGAAAACACAGTATGAAGAAAGATGTGTTGTTGAATTTATATCAACTTAATTTGTATGTTGGAATCGCTTTACTTTTAATTTGTCTTAAGAAATCATTTTAATTGTGTATGTGAATAAATAGGTAGTTTAATTCTAAGTGTGCTTAGACATCTAGTTTTCTAGAGTTGCTTTGACATGTATTATTGTTAAAATATATGTGTTATTTACTTGTTTTATTCTTACAATATTTAAATGGTTTCAAGAACATTTGCAAAGTGTATAAAATGTATAAACTCATAGTGAAATTATTATTACTTTTATCTCATAACAAATGTCTAATCTTATATTTATTGCTTTTAGAAAAGTATATTTAATTTTAGTAATTTTCATGTTACTAACCATTGTTTTATCAAAGTATATTATCATTTGTTTATGAATAGAAAATCATTTTATAAGTGTTAATATTATTTAGTGGATTCGAAGTTATGATTTGCTCATTTAACAATCTCTAATCATTTCTCAATTGGATTTAGATTTAATTTATTAGGTGAGTTGCATTTAAGGTTTACTGAAAGGAATTCTGTTTTAAAATATACTATTTTAATTAGAAAAGTATTTTATAAAATTTGGCAGAGTTTCCTTTAAAATAGTGTGTGAAGGAAGTCGTTTAAGACGAGTTCCTAAAATTCATTCTGTGCGTTTATAATCGTATTGTTTTCATAATTAAGTATTTTAGTTTGATAATAATTTTAATAGTGTTTTGCTCAAGTATGAAATTCCTCTATTATTTATTTATAACTAATTTCATTAAAAGAGTTTTAGTAAATAAAACGATTTGATAATTTTATCTTTTAATCAAATAATTCTATGTTACGTTTACAATCTTTTTCATAAAGAGAAATATATTGTTAATAATAATTAGAGATAATTTTATTTTTCATAATGATAGTATAACTAATGTGATTATTATTTTTAACGTGTTGGTGTTTTAATGTGTTTGGGATCATACACATTTGGATATCTGTACTGGTGGTAATCCTCTCCCATCTTTAAGTTTATGTATTAGTCCGATTAATTTAGATACTAATTATTTTATAAATAATCCCATTTTTAGGTTAATCATTTTAGTTAATTTACTTAACTAAATGTCAATCCTGAATTTACTATGGACCTGGCCCAGTCCGACATTTTAATTAAAGTCCAGCAGATTTAACATTAATGCTTATCGGCCCAGAACAGAGCCCAACACAGGAATTCAAAGGAACAGCCCAAATAGGCCGAACAGGCCAGAAATTAACACAGCCCAGCGACAATGCAAGGCCCAGAAAGTAACGGCCCAGGTGAGAAATAAGGGGCTCACCTGTCGGGTAAAAACCCAGCGGGTTAATGGGTTTCGGTGGTCAAATCCGAACCCATATACTAAAGTCCAGATCCGTTTATTTATACAGATCCGACCCGCTTGCCATATTATTTACGGGTAAGTCCATTAATTTATTTTATTTACTCTAAAATTTCATTTCAGTCCTTAATAACAGATCTATTTATAATCTGGTCCAAAGCCAGTTCAAAAGACATTTACTTATAAGTCCCTGAAACTTAGAAACTTCACAAACATGTCCCTGGCAGCACATCAATGCGTACCAGAAAGCCAACAGCACGGTACCAACCTGGTACAAGGCCTGTACCAGCCCAGTAACCAAGCCGAGAGCACAAGCAACACAGAAACAGATTCAAATAGAGGCAAATAACGCCTCACACTCAGATTATCATTTAGAGCCAACAAAAGCTCAGTTAAGCTGAGCCAACATCAGCACAGAACAGATCAAGTAAGGCTCAGTGAGCCATCAAAGACAATCAACAGATTAAACACAAGTGCATGCCTCAGCACAATTATTCACATAAGCAATTCCATTTAACAACAGCACAGATCAAAGAGGCAATGCATACTCAAGCATTCAAATTGAATCAATCAGACAGCAATTAACAAACAGATCAAAAGAGAGAGGCAGTGCACAAGTTCTCAAGCAAATCATTCAATCCAGAGTTCAATCAAGCAATTCTCAAAGCAACAATTCAAGCATGCCTCTCAAGCAACACAGCACAACACAGAAAGAAAGAGAGGAAGTTGGTTACCAAACCGAGGTAGCAAGCAAAGGAAAAAGGAAGGAGGGAGAGTGCTCAGTCCGGCCCTGCCTCAGTCGCCGCCTGGGTCGTCTCCTTGCCTCCGATCTGCCACCAACTGCCGTCGCTACTGTCAGCTGCTGTCGCCACCCACGGGAGAGAGAGGTGGAGTGTATGTGTGGCTGGGGTTTTCTGTGGAGGTGAGGACGAGAGGAGAAGGAATGGTGGCGGAGAGGAGAAGAGAGGCAGTGGGGTTTGGGGGTTTTCGAGTCTGAGAGGTGAGGGCTTGGGGTCTGGTGTTGAGCGAAGGAGGAAAGAGGGGAAGTGGTGGTTGCGGTTGCGACAGCGAGGGAGAAGGAGGGAGAGAGAGAGGGGTGAGCGAGAGAGAAAGTGAGGAGGGGTTACGGTGAGGGGAATGAGAGAGAGCGGAGCTCTCGAGGTTGGATTTAAGAAGAGAGGAAGGAGATGGCGGTGGACGCCAATCCCAAATGAAATGGAATTCAGAATCTGATCAATTCCATGGATTTGATTGGACAAACAAACGGCACAGATCCAACGGTTAGAAAAATTCAGATTTTTGAAACTCAAATCGGACGACTCAAAACAAAGGAAACTAACTAGTTAATTATTTGATCAGTAAAATTGCAGACTTAAATTAAATTTGAGCCTCTAGAAATTTAGTGTATTTGCTATTTGATTTCTTGATAATTTTATTTATTTGTTTACTTGAAGTTTTACTAATTATAAATATCTGACATGCATTTTCAGATTATTTTGTATTAATATTCTTAAAATTCTTTAAAGTTTTAATTCATTCGTTAAATTATACGATTTTAATCTGTTTAGAAATTAACAGTCAATTTAAACTTAAATTTTATTTTTATATATTTACGGATTTTCACAATTAAGTTGTACAAAATCAACAGTTTGGATTAAACATTTAAATTTTAATTTTTGATAAAAAATGAAGTTATGGCACCGGAATCTTTCTCATATATATAATGAAATCTCATAACAAAAAAAAAATTATGTTATTTGAAATTTTTCTACTACTTGTTTTAACTTGTCATTTTGTTGATACAAATTAGTACAACAAGATTCCAAAATAGAAAGTGTAAAATATTCGAAAATATAAAATTATTAATATGAGTTTTCAATATTAAGATTGGATTCATTAAATTAAAATAATTAATTTGTAAAATCACAGATCGATATGGTCATGATGCACGGCATTCTCTTTGATACAAGAAATAATAGATTTACTCAAATATATTTTGAAGATTATTAGTTTTATTGTTGTTTTAGGCTGATCGATCAAACTGACAATAGAAATAATAAGGCACATATCCAACTTTTTTAGAATCCACGAGAATTAACATTTGAAAAAAAAAAGAGAGTAAAGTTTAGATATTTAAGTAGGAAGAAAATGCTAATATGTGATTTTAATTATGGTTTTTTTTAAAAAAAAATATATTGAAATAGTTCACTTAATAATTATTTATTTTGACATTTTTAATGATCATAAGAATTAATAGACTTATAATCTAAAATATAATATTGGGGCACGTTCTTTATACTACAAATACCACGTCCACGAAAGATAATGAAATTTAGTGCATTTTTTATCCTTTTTATCAAGGGGAGTTAATGTTTCAACGATTTAAATCATTATCTTTAGGTGCATCACCAAAATATATTGAAATTGTATGAAATTTAATTGGAAGAATGTCTATATATGAAATATACATATAAATTAATTTTTATAGTTCAATTTCATTTTAATTTATGTAAAAAACCATCATCAATAAAAATTATTATTATTGTACAGGGATCTATCTTAAAAATTTCCCAAGTTTGTGCAATTAGAACGTAATTAGAATGGAAGAAGTGGAGCAGCTCGATTTCAGTTTGTGCAATTTTAAAAAGAGGTCAAATTGCTCTCTCTAACTCTAGGAATAATTTCACGCATCCGACCAGTCCTTCCTTCGCTACTTAAGAATGTGCTCAACTCGATTCCCATCTTTATTTTTGTCTTTCAGCGGACTAGTAATTTTTAATGAGCAGCGTTCCGTTGTCATAGGTTTTTAGTACCACAAATTGTCACAACTTCATATTTTATCAATATTTTAAAATTTTAAAATTTAAATGTCAAATCCAAACCGTTGATCTTGTTCTATTTAACGAGCGATGCGTTTTTATATAAATTTTATAAAATTTGGAGTCAGTTTGATACTCGATCAACTGGTTAACAAATGAACGAATCTAGTTAATTATGACAGATTAATTCTAATGCGTTCATCATTTGATCAGTTGATCGAGTATCAAACTGACTCCAAATTTTATAAAATTTATATAGAAACGCATCGCTCGTTAAATAGAACAAGATCAACAATTTGGATTTGACGTTTCAATTTTAAAATATTGATAAAATATGAAGTTGTGACAATTTGTGGCATCAAAATTCTGTGGCAGCGGAAAGCTCCTCAATTTTAATTCACAGTTGTTGCTTCACTATTATTCTATTCTGCTTTCCAATTTTCTCCATTCTGTAGATCAGAGCTAGCGCAATCTTCCAAACAAATGGCCACAGCAATCATCGGACTGGAACTGTCATGAATTGAACGAGCTTAGGAGTTATGAAGGAGACAGGTCTGTTACGGTGAAACATTGGGCCGAATATTCGTAATAAATAAGTAGGCTTTGTATTGGGCCGATTAGAACTTCAAATTTCTATTTGCTTTGTTTGTTTAATGAGCTGTCTAAATACAGCTGTTATTTTACAATTTTTGTCTTTATGCGAACCATTAGATCAATGTAACAGGAGTAGGTGAGATATTATCATTATTACCATTTTGAATGAAAATCAATCTTATCTTTCTATTAAGCTATCTGTAGCTAAAAAATATCCAAAAATCCAATCATATATTTACATCTTTTCATCAACATAAATCCAAAAAATACAAAAAATTCTATTCTCATATCGCTGGAGCATATCAAGTGGTATCGGAGCCATCGTTCATGGCAACCAAACAATCTACAGATGAGAAGATCCGAATCTTGAGAGAAGAAGTGCAGAAAGAGCTTGTTGGTAGATTGGAGGACAACCGTGAAGCACTCTCATCAATTCTGCATCAACAAAGTCTTCAACTTGAGGCTAAAATTGACTACAAGCAAGATTCAATGGAAAAGAGGTTAGATGAGTTGACCAATCAGATGCAGAAATTAACTGAAGTACTAAGTGGGCTAGAGAAAGGTAAAGTAGTGCAAACCAATACCGGTGGTATAAGTATGAATAGAGATGCAGCTGGTACAAGTGTGAATAGGATAGCAGGAATCCAACCAGTGGTACCTGATCCTCCTCAAAATACTAGTGAACCTATAATTGCTGTTGGTCGAGCCGTATCTCCCCAAAATACCCCTCATCATGCTTATACCTCTGTAGGTACCGCCTCTATACCACCTCCACCAACACCAGTTATAGGTTTAACCAACCTTAATCCACACAGTGAAGCTTACTATCCTGACAACCATGCAACTAATTCAAATTTTTACACACAAATTCCTAATCACAATCAAATACCAGAACCACCATTCTATTTTCATGACCAATCAAGAGTCTACCATCCTACTTACAACCCCATGTCTTCTCCATACACGACTTATCCTAATCATCAATACTACCCTCAGCTGCAAACTCATCCTCCTAACCAACCACAAGTAAATCTTCAAAATAACCCTTTTAGAAATTTCAATGCTCACAATCAAAGACCTAACCCATTTCAAACTACTACTTTACCTGCACCAAGGCTAGAATTTCCTACTTTCAATGGAAATAATCCTAGAGGCTGACTATACAAGTGTGAAAAATTCTTTCAAATGGCTCAAATACCCGAGAGACTTAAATTAGAAGTGGCGACTATGCACATGCAAGGAAAGGCAGAAACTTGGGTACAAGGTGTGGTAAGAGATGGTATGTTTTGGGAGGAGTTTGCACAAGAAGTGATTGATAGGTTTGAGCCGAAAACAACCATGGGGCTGGTAGGAGAATTTAACAAGTTAAAACAGTTAGCAGATGTAGAGAGTTATAGGTGTAGATTTGAAGAATTGAGGTTGTTAATGTTGAAGGAGAATCACACTTATGATGAGCAGTATTTCATGACAAGTTATCTAAGTGGGTTAAAAGAGGAGTTGAGACTTAAAGTGCTGGGTACTAGACCTCGGAACCTCAAAGAAGTCTATGAATCTTCTATTTATCAAGAAATGTTAGTGGAGCTGAAGAGAAAACAGAAAATGAGGCCTCATACCCAACATAATTCTGCTAAGGTAATACAAGCAAGCAAAAATTACATACCTAAAGTAGTACCTTCAGGGGTTAAGACAGCCAAGGAAGAGAAGGAGTGTTATAAGTGTCATGGCCCATGGTTCCCTGGCCATAAATGTAACTTGAAAGCTGTTAATACCATCATAGTGGACTCGAATGATGAAAATGCATGGCCTGAAAGTTTTGTAGAGGAAAATGAAATAGAAATGGAGAATCCAAGCCATGTCTTGCTTCCTGCACTTGAAAATCAATGTGATAATGAAGAAGTGAGAATTTCCTTACATGCAATGGGTGAAAATAGAAATCTAGATTTGATTAGGTTAAGAGGTGAAGTTAAAGGAACACCTATTACGGCTCTTGTGGACAGCGGTAGCACACACACATTCGTAGACCCAAAGGTGATTGAAGAGGCTGGTTTTCAAGTGACTAAGATAAACCCTATGATAATTACTGTGGCTAATGGAGAAAAGATGCAATGTGACACTAACTGTGAAGGGTTTACTTGGTGTATGCAAGGTAATGAGTTCGATTTTGATGTACGGGTAATGGAAATTGGTGCTTATGATATGTTGCTTGGCGGTGATTGGATTAGAAAGATGGGTCCTATTTTACTAGATGTGAAATCATTGACACTAGCCATGATTAAGGAAGGTACCAAAATTGAGCTTAAGGGTATACAAAATATGGGAGAACTACAATTGATAGATGGGGCAGAACTAGGAGAGGAGTTCAAAGATGGAGCAGTTTGTATGCTTACTCAATTATATCCAATCAGAACTAGTGAGACTGAAATATTGATGCCTAAACCCCTTCAAAATCTGTTAACCCACTATTCTGATATATTTCAAGAGCCAAAAACTTTACCACCAAAGAGGACCCATGACCATATTATTCCTCTTAAAAAAGGGACTGAACCCATGAATTTGAGACCATATAGATACTCAAAGGAGCAGAAGGAGGAAATTGAGAAAATAATTGATGAAATGCTAGCAGCATCAATCATAAACCCTAGTTCAAGTCCTTTTGCTAGTCCAGCCTTACTAGTTAAGAAGAAAGACAGCTCATGGCGATTATGCATAGATTATAGAAAGCTTAATTCTTTTACCATAAAGAATAAGTATCCTATACCTGTTGTAGATGAGCTTTTAGAGGAGTTAAAAGGAGCTGAAATTTTTTCAAAAATTGATTTAAGGGCTGGCTACCATCAAATTAGGGTTAAAGAGGAGGATATACATAAAACCGCTTTTAGAGTACACCATGGGCACTTTGAATTCAAGGTTATGCCATTCGGCTTGACAAATGCCCCAGCTTCTTTTCAAAATCTGATGAATGATGTATTCAAGAAAGAATTGAGAAAGTGCGTGCTTGTTTTCTTTGACGATATTTTAGTCTACAGTAAGAGTATGGCTGATCACTTAATACATCTTGAGAATGTGTTCATGAAGTTGAGAGAACACCAACTGTTTGCTAAAATGTCAAAGTGTTCATTTGGTAAGAAAGAAGTCGAATATCTTGGGCATATCATTTCAAAAGATGGTGTAGCTACTGATGCAAGCAAGGTTGAAGTTATGCTTAATTGGCCTGAACCTAAGACAATTAGAGAATTGAGAGGATTTTTGGGACTCACAGGTTATTATAGGCGATTTATAAAGAACTATGGAGTCATAAGCAAGTCACTGACAGATTTATTGAAGAAGAATAGCTTTGGCTGGAATGAACAAGCACAAGAGGCTTTTGGCAAATTGAAAAGAGCAATGAGCAGTGCTCCAGTTTTGGCTCTACCCGATTTTACACAACCGTTCTACATTGAAACTGATGCATGTGATGTGGGAGTAGGTGCTGTATTGTCACAAGGTGGTAGACCTATTGCATATTTGAGCAAATCTTTTGGGCCTAAAAATAGAGGAAAATCTACTTATGAAAAAGAACTCTTGGCTGTCCTAATGGCAATAGATAAGTGGAGACATTATTTACAAGGCAAACAGTTCATAATTAAAACCGACCACCAAAGCCTAAAACATCTTTTGGAGCAGAAATTGACACATCAGTTGCAACACAAGGCTTTAACAAAATTCATTGGTCTAGATTACATAATTGAGTTCAAAAAGGGAAAAGCCAATGTTGTTGCTGATGCCTTATCAAGGAGAAGCCCAACACATAACCAAGACACAAGCAATTTTTCTAATCACCTAAATACACTTCATACCTCATTTATCCAGCCACTGTGGGAAAGAGAAGTTAAGAGAAGCTATGCGAATGATGAACTTGCGACTAAGCTGTTGCAAGAATTAGAAGAAGGCGATGCAGGGAATGAAGATTGGAAGCTTGAAAATGGAGTGATCAAGAGGAAAGGCAGATTGTATGTGGGCAGCGATGCAGCCGTGAAGGAGAAGATTATGAAGGAGTTCCATGCATCATCAATTGGAGGTCATTCTGGAATGCAAGCCACCTATCAAAGAATAAAGAGAGCATTTTATTGGTCAGGTATGAAGCGTGAAATTTGCTCGTTTGTACGAGAATGTGATATATGTCAAAGAAATAAGAATGAACATGTGCCTTATCCGGGACTGTTACAACCTCTACCAATTCCAGAAAAGGTATGGGACTGTATAACCATGGACTTTATAGAAGGCTTGCCAATTTCTGAAGGAAAAAATGTTATTTTTGTGGTAGTGGATAGGCTCACTAAGTATGCACATTTCATGGCTCTATCACATCCATATAGTGCACAAGGGGTAGCTAAGATCTTTATGGAAAATATATGTAAACTACATGGAGTACCTAGCTCAATTGTGTCCGACAGAGATCCTGTGTTTACTAGTCAATTCTGGAAAGGAATTTTTAAACAGTTGGGAACTACCTTGCACTATTCGACAGCTTACCATCCCCAAACAGACGGTCAAAGTGAAAGAGTTAACCAGTGCCTTGAAACTTATCTTCGGTGCATGGTCAATACACACCCAAAGAAGTGGAACCAGTGGTTGGCTCTAGCCGAATATTGGTATAATACCTCATATCATACATCCCTCAAATGTACCCCTTTTGAAGCCCTTTATGGCTATGCACCCCCTCACATGGAATTAGAAAATTCTCCAGTGACTTCAATTGAACCAATTGATGATTATTTAAAAGAGAGATGTGCAATGCTACATAAACTAAAGGCTCGGTTGACAGAAGCTCAAGCTAGAACCAAATATTTTGCTGACAAACACCGCACAGAGAGAGAATTAGAAGTTGGAGATTTTGCTTACTTGAAATTACAGCCTTATAGGCAAACTTCTCTTGCTGTGAGAAAATGTTTGAAGTTAAGTTCCAGGTACTATGGACCATTTCTAGTGGTAGAAAGAATCGGCAAGGCAGCATACCGACTACAACTCCCACCCGACAGTCAGGTACATCCTGTTTTTCACATTTCCCAACTCAAAAAGTGTATTGGCAAGAATTCAGCTTCACCTACTCTGCCGATTGTGGGGCCAGAAGGATCATTTAAGGTCGAACCGGTGGAGGTTGTTGATCGAAAAATTGTAAACCGAAATGGTACACCTGTGGCCCAGATTTTGGTGAGATGGTCGAATTTGCCGGATGATTCGGCTACCTGGGAAGACTACTTGTTTATCAAAAGAAAATTTCCTGAATTTGTGGCTACGATAGCTCCTTGAGGTCAAGTCGTCATTGAAGGGGAAGGTATTGTCATGAATTGAACGAGCTTAGGAGTTATGAAGGAGACAGGTCTGTTACGGTGAAACATTGGGCCGAATATTTGTAATAAATAAGTAGGCTTTGTATTGGGCCGATTAGAACTTCAAATTTCTATTTGCTTTGTTTGTTTAATGAGCTGTCTAAATACAGCTGTTATTTTGCAATTTTTGTCTTTATGCGAACCATTAGATCAATGTAACAGGAGTAGGTGAGATATTATCATTATTACCATTTTGAATGAAAATCAATCTTATCTTTCTATTAAGCTATCTGTAGCTAAAAAATATCCAAAAATCCAATCATATATTTACATCTTTTCATCAACATAAATCCAAAAAATACAAAAAATTCTATTCTCATATCGCTGGAGCATATCAGGAACTCGGAAGTCTGGAAATACCCAGTAGATAATAATCGGACAGCAGCACTACTTCAGCAAGCAAATTGAAAAAGACTTGTTAGCTTCTCTTCTTGAGTTATCAATCAATCAATCAAAGATCGACTCGGAGGAGAAAACAAAAATAAATGGAGAGAGTGGTCGCTAGGTTGTCGGAACAAAAGTGCATGGCTGCATTGAATGGTTAAAAAAAAAACTGTTGGTGCAAATTCAAATAAAATCGGATAATAGAAAAACAAACGAAACTGAATGAAAGGAACAAAGTTATTCTAATCGCGTTAGACGTTGTCTTTAAGCGTATTCCGTCTTAACATACATCAGGAATCGCAACCGAGATAAGTGACTGATGAAATCTCCAAAAATATCCAGCAAAAATAACAAAATCGAGATTGCAATATCAAATATTATCAAGAGGAATATGAAAAATTGAACAAATTGTATAACTTTTTGCATGTTTCTTATCAATGAAATGGGCTGTATAAATAGTGGTTCAGTTTATGGCTACAGCCTTTACCATTGCGAATTAATTGCTTTAGCCTGAATGATAAATAAAGGCATTCATGGACCAATGTTAAAATTATTAGTGGGATATTTAGTGCAACGATATAGAATTCCAAGGGTAAAGAAATTGATTAACAAATTTATTAGGTAAATGAATAATCCAACGGAAATATTAATTAAAATAGAAATAAAGAATGATATGGGCCAAATCCAAAGGAATAATATAGAAACTGAAAATTGAGGGAATGAATTTCATGATTTGATATTTATTAATATAGATGAAACGAATTTTCATAGAATATGTTTTAATGAATTTTGAGTTTTTCAAACTATTTTTCCAACAAAAACCGTCATAGTATGTTCATTCCATCAGATCATATGATCATGAGCGTTCATTGTATATATTAATAAATACTGAAAGTTTCAATTAATTTTCTTAGACCGAATACTTCTGTGGGGAGTAGTAAAATATAGATAGATGAAAAGGCTTATTTATATTCTGGCATGCACTTCATTACAACAAATCTATTGATGATTTGCGCAAGTTCCGATAATATATGCCGGATTCGACCAAAAATAATCCGGAATGAGCTACACACTTTGAGATAATTTCTGTTTAATAATTGAACTTTTCTTAACGAGCCATTAACATAATTTTTACATATATCCATAAAATAATGACAAACTAAAAATAAAACTTGAAATAAACTACAAAGATATCTCAAAACTGAACTACATTATGACGTTTTAAACAGTAAATTTTGATTATTCATTTATTTTGACTATATAATTTTCTTTTTGGAGGGCCATTCAAGAAATTCAGCCCATTGCAAGTCCCCGGCTTATTCTCGTTGCAAGTTAAATGGATTACTTTGGACCACCTTAAAATTTGGGCTTTCATTAATCCTACCCATCTTTTAGACTGCCAATAATATTTGTTACTTAACTTGAGATTCGGCCTACTTTGAAGTACATTGTTGGTCGTCCCCATGTCAGCCCGTCTTAAGAAACATGTCCATGGTAAGGATTTTGTTATTTCCTGTCAGCTATATGAAAATCTATTCACCTTGATACATGAGAGTATGCCTGCCGACGGTATGCCGTTTACCGTGTACCGTGCACGTTCCATTTGGACGGAACGAGTGACAAATCATTTTTCATGATACGTTTCCGAAACGGAACGGTAAACGGAATGGATTTCGGCATACCGTTGTGTGAAATACAGTGTAAAATGAGTCGTTCCGCTACATTCCGTCCATTCCGTTACAAACGGAACGAATAACGAATCGTTTCAATGCATACAGTTGTTGAAACGGAACGACAAACGAAACAGCCCATTCCGTTGCCGTTTACAACGTTAAACAGGTCTACATGAGAGGCACTAGTTTTTTCCCTGTGAATATTGGCACTAAATTTTCCGTCAGGTGTCAACATACTTCCATGGGGCACTAAAATTTTACTTCAAACTCAGGAGTGAAATGTCTATTTCTGTTTATTTATAGATTTTTTAATTAATCTATAAAATGGTTTCAAAATCTGAGTTTCAAATAACGATGTCCAAAATTGTGGTGCTTGTCATGATACGTCTTCCGACCCAAAACTATTCTCAGTTCAATACCTACTCAATTCTGATTTTCTTTAAATGCATATCATTAAGTTTATGCTTGTAATTTATGGTTGAATTGGTTGCGTAGGTTTTTCCTCATGTTACATGAACAGCCTGGTAGATACTGCAATATGTAACAGGGGTGGAGCTAAGCATAGGCAAGGTTGGGCACTTGTCTAGCCTTAATTTGTAGAAATAAGGGACTGAATGTCTTTTTTACTAAGTATTTCAAAGTAAAAGAGCAAAGTGCCCAGGCTTCTATCTGAATTGTGCCCAGGCAAGCTGAAGGCTTATATATTTCTTTAACTAATTTAATTCTTGTAATCAGTATACGAGAAATATCCCTCCTCAGTCTATATATTACAAATAATTAATTATTATAATAATAAAATATTGGAAGGCAAGTTCATTACTCTCTTCATCCTTCCCAAAACATCAGTACAGAAAAGTTAATTATCTCTTCTCTTATATAAAAAGTATCCATGTAAAGATCAAAGTTGCCATTTATTTATTTGTTCTTCTTATATTTTATTGAACTTTTTTAAATGATTGTGTGAGAAATTACCATAACAATTTAATTACTATGGCGGTATGCCCCTGCCCAAAACCGCGTTTGCTGGCGATATGCAATTAGGAAATGATACAACTAAGGAAATTTGATGTAATATAATTGCGGAGAGTAAATGACAATTAAGGAAATTTAATGTAATATAATTGCGGGGAGTAAGAAATTTGCGTATCCACCAATTATATTTCCTTAATTGTCATTTATTCTCCGCAGATTTTCTTTTACTCTCTGCAACTATAAGTTAGCTTTTTGCGTGTCCAAAGCACCTTCCAAATTTCATTCGTCCTCTCGCCTCTGCTTCATCACAGCTCTCTTCCTAATCCACCATGAAATTTTCTCAAGGCACCTCTGTTCTTTCTCATCCCCGAGAGAAGACACTTTTCCTGAGCGTCTGCAAAACCATCATCCACACAACTACAACACCTCCAGTTGGTGGTACAACTTCACGGTGGATTTCGTAACAGAAGATAAGACTTCGACCCTGTATGTTATCTTGCGCCCCGGCTTACATAAATTTCTCCAAGCTGCCAAGAAAGCAGGTTTTCAAATTGTTATTTTCACCAGATGGCCGAGACACTTGATGTCTTCGATACTAAGTCATATTGACCCGACCAGAAAGATCATCGCTCACCGGCTGTTTCAAGACTACAGCCGTGGCACGACAAGGGAGAAGTTAGTTATCGACCTGGCCTTAACAGGGAGGATGCTTGATAGGTCGGTGATCATAGATCACAATCCCGATGTAAATGTGAAGCCATGGTGCAATGCAGTTAAGCTAAGCCCGTTTACTGGAGATGTTAATGATGTCGAGTTGTTGAGTTTGCTTAGTTTCTTTGACGCCCAGAGAAATTTTAAGGATTTAAGGAATCTCCTCCATGTTTGTTCATGCACTCCTCCAAGACAGGGTCTCCCTCTTCCTCATACTACTCGAAAAACACTTTTTCTTGACCTAGACGAGACACTGATTTCCCATGTATCAGGCAAGCCGCCTTATCGCTACGACTTTTCTATAAAAAATTTCTATGTCATAAAGCGGCCTGGTATAGATAGGCTGCTCCAGGTGGCAACAGATTGCGGCTACGAGATTGTCATTTTCACGGCTGGAAATAGAGAATATGCTTCCCCTATCATTGATATGCTCGATCCAAAGAGGCTAATCACACACCGGTTGTATCATGATTCATGTACAGACTACGCCCACCCTAGAAAGGATCTTGCTGTGACAGGTAGGAACCTTCATAAGTGTGTCATCATCGATGACAGATGGTCGTGGGTGCTACAAAGGGAGAATGTTATCATGATAAAGGCATTTACCGGCGATATGAAAGATTCCGAACTCAAACGGCTGCTTCACTTTTTTAAGATTGAGAAGAAATATGAGGACCTTCGAAATGCAGTGAGCCATGTGAATCTTTGTTTGTTAAAGAAAGTGTTTGGAAGAGCTATGTACTGGTGTCATTAATTAGGAATCAGTTCTATGTACTGGTACAGGGTCACTGGCTGGAGTTAAAAGATTGGAACTGGTTCGGTACTGGTTTACTGAGAAGATATTTGAAGCTTACTGATTATGAGGATCAATACCAGTATTGTCTTTTGTTTTTGTTGTGAAACTAAAACCGTTGTAAACTCTTTCATTAATTTATAATAATTGAAATTGCCGGCACTTGCTGGAGGGTTGTTTTAATGAATTTTTTAACATGTTTTTTTATACTAGCCTAGAATTATTGGGTCTGAACTTCTGAACCTAACATTGCGAACAATTAAACACTGGCTCAATTATCTAATTTATTTAACAATTTTTACTTGGCAATTACATTATCCTAAAATTAGATTGAATTGGCTGAAGACAAAGAATTCAGGTTACCTGTGACTTCATTAAATTTTAATTTTTCATATAACCTGATTGATTTTTTGGTTATATAGATACTGATGGTTGATCACATTGCTTCGTATCAAATTTGAGGAGGATTAAGCAAAGTATCTTATCATTAGCATGAACTGTCAGTGTTTAATTATAGTAAAAATTTGGCTGTGAAAATTTTACCTAGTCATGAGTCTTAAATTCATGCATAAAAAGACACTCTTTTAGTCTCGTGACTTTGCACTTGGTCTACCACAGAGTGAACTGATTCTTAATTGCATCGACCTTGATGAAGAAGTAGGTGCTGGTTATAGATAGGTGTTTCTTCGTTTTTTTGGTTATATAGATAGGAATGTTTCTTCGTTTTTTGTTTGCTTTATACTTTGCAATCTTAATTTTAGAATCTTATTTTAAATTTTAATGTATCTCTTTGTTCTGCTAGTACTGCTGTTGGTGAATAAACACTATCCTTTTCTTTGTATTTTCATCTTCATTTAGTAAATCTTTCAACAAATTATTATGAAATTATGATGCAACAGAATAAAAGACATACATATTGTAGCGGGTGCAGGAAACAAATAGAAAAAATGCTACATTTTTGGAAAAAGTAACAAAAAAATCAAATAGAAGCGTCTTCCAAAAAAGAAAACAATATATGAAGTGGGACAAGGGCAGTTCCAGTAAGAGGAAATAATTAAATATCCAACTATTTTATTTTCTTGATCGTCCTAAGCTTTTTTGGCATAAATACACCATTGTATAGTCTATACTATACTCATAAAGGTACAGTAAATAACAGGACGACCACCGCTTAGTCTTGAACAGTACAAAAACTATCTTTCCTGATATGGCAGTCCTCTATATACCAAAAATCAAGCCTATATACCTTTTTAATACGTGTCTTATATTATGCTGTCCAAACAGCCTTCATCCTTCTTCCTAATCCCTCTTCCTTCTCCTCTGACTCGAACATTCTAGTATTAGTTATAAAATTGAATTAATTTATTATTATAATTTTAATTTTTTATTAGTGTAATATTATTTATAATAATACCCGTTGCCTTTGGATCACTTCCAATTTTGGGCTTTTCGTGAGCCCGTTTTTCTTTATCTTTACTTACTAATAATGGGGCAGTTCGGTTCCTCAACTTAAGATGACTGGAGTATTTATTTAGGGGAATTGCTTTCCATCATCTCATAGATTCTATCATTTCCATCATTTCCAAATCTTCATTAATTATCTAACATATCTTCATTAATAAAAAAGTTCAAGGGATGATGAAATCATCCCATTCATCCTCATTGCAAATCTAGCGTCATCCCATCATCCCATATCTACTCCCAGCATATAATTCATTGAAAGTCCGAAACGTAACATGTAATAACAAAATATACAAATTCAATATATGTAACTGTTGAAGTTATATATATAACTGTTGAAATTATATATGTAACTGTTGAGGTTATATATGTAACTGTTAAAGTTAATATATATAACTTTTGAAGTTATATATATACTGTTGAAGTTATATTTGTAACTGTTGAAGTTAAAATATGTAGTTGTTGAAGTTAAAATATGTAGCTGTTGAAGTTATGTATGTAGCTGAAGTAGTTAATATAAATAATTGTTGTAATTTGGATACTAACTGTTGTAGTTAATATGAGTAATTGTTATAGTTCTCGTGGGGACCAAAAATAGAAAGGATGGAAGAGAGAATAACATTGGGGACCAAAATAGAAAAGAATGGGAGGGAGAGAAATAGTGGGGACAAAAAATATTCTAAAAATAGAAAAAATTAAAATGAGTTCCACTGAGGATGATGAGGATGATGGATCTTGGAGATGATCCTTATCACCCCCATTTATTTAGCAACCTGCTTTAAAGTGCACTTAGCTTGTGGTTCGTCATTTCAGCCCTTCTCAAGGAACATGTGCATAGTAACTAAGGGTTTGTTATTTATTTAGACCAGAGTTAATGGTATTTTGCGCTTCTAAACTCTAAACCCTTCCAAAGTGGATAATCTATACCGAGTTTGAACAAAATATATACCCAACCCAGTAACCTATCAGCTTCTTATACATCCATTGACATTCTACTTAATTTCTTGATATATGAAAATGTTAGAATTCAATTCAATCATTGACACTCTAATCTCTAGAGATATATGAAAATGTTTGACAGTACATGATTGTCAAAATTTGACTTGATGAATGATGGATCATATTTTATTTTCTGACTTCTAATGAAAACATGAATCAATGGTGTAGTTAGATCATCAAACCGAACTATTTGAATTTTTCTTTTCATTTTGCAGTACTGTTTAGTTGAAAAAAAGTCAAATTTTTGCTTTTTGAAAATACCAAAATTACAAATGAAGGTTGAAATGTTGTTTTCTTTCACACGTGGCATTCTGCATAAAGTCAAAATATGGCATTGTATGTATGTATATTTATAAAAAAAATAATCAGGTCAATGTAGCATGTGTTTGGCATTTTATTTTGTGGGGATATATGCTCGTAGACGACCAATACTGGTCAAATTTATTGTTATCATATTATGCGTTAACTAACATTGCATGGATAGTTTATGGCAGATCGGTAGTAAATCATAATTTTACTGACCATGGAACTAAGCAAAAGGAAGTCTTATTGCCCTTGATTGGTGGTTGTATACTTGTATCGACAATTGGGATCATTTAATCGATATAATATTGTGGTATTAAATAAGTGCAACTTCTACCTTCAAAAATATAACTTAAGAATATAAGAAATTTTTCATAGTTTACTTTGTGCTGGTTGGCTAAAATCGAATAATATTTTTGCTATATAATTACATAACTATGCACCATCCTTCCGATAAAATAATACGGAAAGGGCTTTCAAACATGGAAAACGGAATGGAACAGAGCTGTTTTATTT
This sequence comes from Rhynchospora pubera, assembly GCA_028095005.1. Classification (NCBI taxonomy): domain Eukaryota; kingdom Viridiplantae; phylum Streptophyta; class Magnoliopsida; order Poales; family Cyperaceae; genus Rhynchospora; species Rhynchospora pubera. Next base: position 106,528,007 of record CM051462.1, on the reverse strand, counting down.
CGATAACAAAATAAAAGTACTCTTTCGTTTCTATTTCATTTCAGTAAACGAAACAGTTTTATATTCCGATTTTGTTCCGCTTCTTCATTTTCCATTGAAATCAACCTGCTTTTGTGTTCTGTTCCATTCTGTTTCGATAACGTTGACAAAATTGTGTTTTGTTTCCATTCAGTTTCTAAAACGAAACCATTTTCTCTTTCATTTCTTATCTTTTTTGGATGGAACGAAACGAAAACGTATGAAATCTCTTACCGAAGATTGACAGCGAATTGTTTTGCCGACTATATATCAAATCTCTTACCGAAGATTCATTAATTAAAGATTTGAGGTTCAGTGCCTCGGTTCTCTCAAATTTTATAACTTCGTTTTTTTAAATATATATTTTAAATAAAAAAATTCAAACCTCATTTCTAAACTGTTATTTTTTTTTCAATTTCATGAGACATGTTAACATATATTTTTATATTTTTTAAAAGTTTATCTCATACAAGATGACGAGGTCGAAAATGAACATATTGATCTATTACAATTAACTATATATTTTTTATTTTTCAATCGCTCGATCTGGTTAACTGTAATATATAGATACATTTTATTGAATTTGAAAAAAAATATATATTTGTCAAATTTATCATCTTCAAACATCATTTACAAAATATCAAGGCACCAATTTAATCCGTACGAATTAAATTAAACAGATGATATAAAAGAAATGATATCATACCTCTATTTCATAAATAAATGAAAAGCACCGAAATAGACCCAAAATAAAATATTGACTAGCAAGGTAGTCGGTATTGCCGTATTGGTATAACTAGAATCATCGACAAGTTTGATGGAGATTTCAGCGTAGACTGGGTCCTTAGAAATCAGGTCAAACCAACTTTATTATTGTATAAGATAAGAAATGAAATATCCATTGGAAGGTCAAGCCAAACTTAGGAAAGAGAATGAAGGAATTTGTACAGTGCTCTCTCCATTGCTTTTGAGTGGATATATCCAGTGCAGTACTTCAGTATGACCCTGTGCTCCTTATTTCTGGAGATGCAAGTATATGCATTAAGAATTCACATATTTAACAACATACTTTCTCAAAAAAAAAAAATTCTCATTTGGCATAAAACAAAAGAGCAAGGTTCTAGTGCCACAAGTTTTTGGTGCCACAAATGCCACAACTTCTCTTTTTCATTAATATTTTAAAATTTTAAATTTTAATTTTTGAATCCAAAACGTTGATCTTATTCAATTTTACGAGTAATGCATTTTTATATAATTTTTATAAATTTTGGAGTTTATTTGATATTCGATCAAGAGACTAACACATGAACGTATTAAAATTAATCTGTTATAATTAACAAGATTCGTTCATTTTTTGGCCACTTGATCAAATATCAAATAAACTCCAAAATTTATAAAAATTATATAAAAATGTATCTCTTGTAAAATTGAACAAGATCAACGATTTGGATTCGAACATTAAATTTTTAAATTTTGAAATATTAATGAAAAAGAGAAGTTGTGGCATTTGTGGCACCAAAAACTTGTGGCACTAGAACTGTGCTCAAAACAAAATACAGTGCAATTACTTATACATACATGTAATAGAACGTACAAAAATTATAGGAAAGAAACGAAATTTTTTAGAGATCAACTCTAAATTTTTTATGCTTCAATTAATGATTGTGTGATTTTGCAGAAAAAAAATATATAATTTGAGTAACTTACATAACAGATACTGCTATTTCAAAATGAATTTTCGCCGTGTTTTTGGTGAAATCAAGCAATAAGCAATATCATAAATAAAATAATGTTTTAGTTTGAACATATTAAAAAATATTGGTCATCAAAAGTAATACGCTATAATTAAAAAAGGTAAAGACGAAAAACAATTTAAATACAAGAAGATAGTAGAGACTCTGTAAATAAAAAGTAAAAAGTGATAGTAGTCAACAAGAAACCAAATCTCTTTAGAGATAACTTTTTTTCCCCCTACTTCTAATCGGAAAATATATTGTAAAAACTATAGAGATAATATTATTTTCTAATCAAACGTATTCCTCCCATTTCAACTATTACGGGGCTGTTTGGATCGCTTAGGAATAAGGGCTCCGTTTGGATGGGTGCAAGAATAAGATAATAACTTCCTCCTACTTCCAAATTTATTATAAGATGTGTTTGGATGGGAGTGAGAATAAGAGAATAAGGAAAGATGAGAATAAATTTATTATTAAACAATTCAAACTTTTTATAAAGTTACACGCTTACCAATACTTCTACCTTACTTCTTATCTTATTCCTCTTATTCCCACACCATCCAAACGGAGCCATAAACAATCCAAACTCTTTACAAAGTTACACACTTTCCATTACTTTTTCCCTTATTCTTCTTATTTCCACACCATTCAAACGAAGCCAAGAGGAAATTTATTCCTAACCATCTAAACTCTTCACAAAGTTACACACTTCCCAATGTTTTCCGCCTAAAAATTGACTATTCATCTTATTCCTAAGCGATCCAAACGGCCCCATAATTCTACCACAATTCCACAAATGGACAGGAGATACGCTGAAATATTGTATGCTTCAATACTGGAGAAGAGGCACAGTTGATTTGGTAAAGTGGTTTGATGTGGTAGTTAAGTTGCTGGATTTGGATTAGACGGGTCCAAGCTGCCTCGGTTTACCAAGTCCATGGCTGGTCAAAAGCGGGTTAATACCCGATAACATGGAACCATATATATATAAAACTGACAAGGCTCTCCGCTCTAGACAGGACTCCTCAGTAATGAGTTCTGAGCTCCTGAACCAGAGTGCTTATGGATTCAGGTAATCTAACCCGACAGCATATATATCGGATCTGTACCCGGTGATAGAATTGGGCATTTTGTGCTTGCTATTGCTAGTGGTTTCACTTTCCACTTGTCTTTCTCCTTTCTCCATTTCGGTATGCGTGCTTGTTTAAATTCTTTATTCTTACCATGGTTTGGGTTGCACGAGAATAAGAATAAGCACGCATACCGAAATTTCTTATTCTTATTCCTTATTCACGGTTCATCCAAACACATTCTTTTGAGAATTAGTAGGTAAAGCATGCTGATTTTCACGGCTCCGTTTAGATGGTGTGAGAATAAGAGGAATAAGGAAAGAAGTATTGGAAAGTGTGCAACTTTGTGAAGAGTTTGAATTGTTTATAATAAATTTACTCCTTTATTTTCTTATTCCCTAATTTCTAGGGGTCATCCAAACGGAGCCCACATGTAATTTGTTGTGTTTAGTTAAATGTTGGAGATTATCCACAAAGAAGGTCACATTGTTATTTGTCATATTTATACAAGTGATCGATGATAAGATTTATACAGATGCTGATTTTAGTGTTTTTTTAATAATTTCAAATTTCGGTTCTTTGATTTTTCTTTAGTATGATCAATATACTCCAACAACATTATTTGTTCCTTCTGTTATTGTTTGACTTTTATTTTTTTTTCAAGCAATAAAATATATCATGATACTGTAGATATCTATTTGGTTTAATACAAAACAGTTCTCTCTTCTGCAGGTCTACTGTTTGTTATACTTTATTTTTTGGGAGAAAGCAAAATAACTGTTTGTTACAGTTCTGATTTATCATGTGACATTTCTGTAATATAAATTGTGCAAATTACTAGTTTTCCAATAAGGTGAGTACTTGGAAAAAGGAATGATTGAATTTCAATTAAATAAAGGACCATAGTAAAAATGCTATATGGTATTGTGCAATTGAAATAACGGAATAGATGCAGATCTCGAGGACCGACTTAATTAATTTTGTTGGCCTCAGATGCGAGAGGATCGTTGGCGAACGATCACTGTTTCGTTTAGACGAAACATTGTTTCGCTGGATTTGGTCTAAACCGACCAAATAAATCAGACGCAATTTGCATCTTTTCAATTGTGATTATTCTAGAAGTGATCTCAGCCATTGGTTATGCATCCTTTGATATGTATCTATAAGTGATTGAGACCCTTTATATATTCTATCATTCTGATGGAGAATTATAGAGTATGATCATTTCTCTCTGTCTTAAACTAAGCACCATTTGAGAGGAACAGAGAGAGGAGAAGGGAGACGAGGTCAGGACCGATATCCCGGAGTTCACCATCAAGGCAAGGGAAGCAGTTCGGTTCTGTAGTGCTCTTCTCGGTATTGTTCTCTGCAGGAATTCTATTCCACCATTCACAAGAGAAAGCATGGCTGGAGGTAATCGATTGATCTTGGTTTATTCCGCATTCAAGGTCGTTAATTTGCTAACAGTTGGTATCAGAGCGGTTTAGCCTCTGTCTGTTTGTTTTAGACTGAATTTCATAAAGGTTTTCGAAATTCAAGTCTTGTGAATGTTTGTAGATTAGTTCTGGTTGTTAATTTGTGATTGTTTAATCTTAATTTCGTGATTAAGGAAGAGAACAAGGGGAAACCCTAAGTTCTGTCCAGAAACAGTTACTGTTCTGATTGACTGATTTCGTTGAGGCATATCTCACAATCCGCTTACTTGTTTTGAGTGAGGTTTTCGGCACTGGAAAGATCCTGGAGTCTATTTTCCATAGAGACCAATATCTTGGTAATCAAGTAAACGTACAGTGAGAATTTGAAGTCGAAATCAGAGGTTGTCAGTCTGTCTGTTTTCTGGAAATTCCGACCCTTCTGGGATGCGGGACGAATTTCTCTTACTCTGTAACTTGGATTGACATGAAATTTTACTGGGTTATAGTTCTTTCACATACCTTTCCAGAAAGTATTTATTTGTTTGAATCCGATAAAGGACGAGTGAGATATGATTTTCGCAATATGAGTTAGTCTGACAGTTTGTCAGAATCTGCCGGTGTTAGTCTGATTTCCGAGGGCTGTATATTTCGATATATAAACTTGTTTTGGACGAGATCTGATTTTCTGGAAAGATCTTTAAGTCTAGTTTCCAGAATGTCCAAGAACTCGCAAAACGGTTCACTATAGAGAAAGTTTTGGCCATTTTACCAGAGGGTGTTCAGACTATCAGAAATTTCTGAAATTTGACATTTTATGTTGTTATGACCCGGAACATGTTGTTATGGTCATGTTATGATCTATAATGTGTTGGGTGTTATCCAAAATGAAATTTACACGAAATTTAAGACATGACCAGTCTAATGATGATACTCCGTAGCCAACTAATGGTATTGATTATTTAACGATAGTCATACATATACAATCAGAAATTGTTATGGAATTGTGAGGTTTATTTCCATATTAACAAGTATTCTGAATTGTAATAAAGTTTTATGGATCAATCTAGATATATAGAATAACTAGTTAGCAATTTGCCAAAATATGAAATTTGTGTAGAAAAATGGTTGGCATTTTTCGTTGAAAATGAATAGTCAATACATAAAGGATAAATGCTATGTTTGTATAATACTATAGTAGTAAGTATTGATGTAGCCCACAGGTCATCATACTGCAAAGATACTCTATTAGTATTAGTACGATTTTTACAAGCATTGTATTGATTGGATGGACAAATTGGTTTTACTATACATATGGTATAGTAGCATATATTACACAAATTATATTTATAAAGGATATGGCGGAAATTGTGTGTATGATTACTATTCTATACTGTAATGACTAGATGATTTATGATCATGGTGAAGTTTGGCATTAATGTTATTTGGATTGGTAACAGATTGTTAATGGACCGATGCATGTTATAACGGGCCGTTATACAAGGATACAATCTGTGTTGAGGTCTATAATATGTTATTAACGGGCAATAAAGTTTACAACAGACCGTTTCATTTGGATTCAGATAATATTAAGTTATGTCTAGTGATTAATATATATTAAGTAAAATTGGAGAGTAGCCACAACATCTTCAATTGTATTAAGGTATATATATTATATAGTGTATCTATAAATCACATTAGGAGTAAAGGACATAAATTGTGATAAAGTATATTAATGAAGTTAATATCGTCCCACAGGACTATTGACTGAAATTAGTATAATTTATTAGGATATAATAGTTAATTATAAATCTTAATCTACCCACAGGAATTAAGATTAGGCATATAGTTAACTAGTTATATCATAAAGGAATAAGGAATCAAAACATGGTATTTAGCCCACAGGTAATGCTATGTAGGAACTTGATTCATGAAGTGATAAATGTTTTATTACATTTAGAATCAAAGTACAATATTTAGCCCACAGGTAATATTGTGCAAGAAATTGATTCGTAAGGTTATGCACTTAGTTTACATCTGGTAAATTGAGTATAAAGGCTAAGTCTCAATATAAAGTATAAGCATGTATCGGTTTTACTTTCATAAAGAATAGCAGATTTTCGTTTAGAATTGTTATATTCTAATGTTCCTAAGTTGAGGATAATATTTATAAGACCTGGGATGAGTTTGTTTCCTTCATTCATTCTAAAGATATTGATCTTGCTATCCGGAAGGATCAACCAAGAAAACAAATTTTGAGGATGAGCTTTTGAACATGGATTATTGTGCACAGTGGGAGCGGTTTAACCGCTTATAGGTAATGTTCATAAAGGACAAGCTCTCTCTATTATTTTGTGGTTTGGTTGAGAAGCATAACAATGTGTAGGTCTTAGTTAAGACATTAGATGAGTAATTTGTCTATTTGGATTAAACAATTGCAATGACACTCATCATGAGGTTAAAGTCCTTAGTCTTATTACCATTACGGTTGTGCGAAAGCGCATGATGAATGTAAAATGTAATTGCTCAACTAAAGAGACTAGGAATGTTAATTTCTAGAAAAATTATCAGATTAGTGGGAGTGATCAATTTAATGATCATACAAGTATTCCCTCTAATGTATAATTGGATGATATTCTTTCAGGTTCTATGAATATTGACAATCCAATAACTGATATTTCACGGTTGGCCAATGATGCAATAATAGATCAAGTTGAATATTTGAATTCAATGTTAAGATGATCTAATCATGTGATAAGGCCAGATATTTCTAGTGATTATGTAGTTTATCTACATGACTCTTATTAAGGTATAAGTGTTGAGCATGGTCAAGTTACATTTTTACAAGTTATTAATTGCAGCTAGTATACATTCTTGTATAATGCCAAAGGAATTGACTTATATAAGATGAATCAACTACATTGAGATATAATCTCTTGTATAAAGGAATAATTCACTTCATGTGATTTTGGCATTGGTAACTCATTTTGGTTCTGAGTTAAATTGGATGGATAAGATGACTGCATTTGTAATGATATTCTAGAGGAGATGGTTGTATGAAAAACCATAAGGTTTCTTTCTCTAGTGGTAATAAGGATCTAGTGTGCAACCAAAGAAATTCCGTATAAGAATCAAAACAAGTATCCTACATATAGTATTTTGAGTTCTATGAGGTCATTTCTTCATGAGGTTTTGAAGAAAAATATCATGAACTGTTTTAAATACTAGAAGGTCAGTGGGAGTCAAGTTCTTTCTTGTTTTATATATGGATGATATTCTGATTGTGACTAAGGACATAAGATGGTTCTGTGAGGTAAAATAATTTCTTTCTAAAAATTTTGATATCAAGGATATGGGTGAAGTCTTGTTTGTTGTAAACATACAAGATCCATAGAGATAGGAATCAAGGTATTCTTGATTTATCTCAACAAGCATATATCAATAAGGAATTAGAAAGATTTCAGTTGAGAAAATTATATTTACCGATTTAAGTGTCTATTTAAAAGACAATTGATTCAGTTTGAATCAGTATCCTCAAATTAACTTAGGAAATGGATAAATGGTTTATATTCCATGGGCTTTGGTAATTGAAGCATAAAGTTTATTAAGGTTTATATAGACCTGATGACATAGTTCGTGTCAATGGAATGCTAAACCATTATAAAAGTAATCCAGGAAATAGACCACTAGCAAAGTGCTAAGAAAGTAATGAAACATCTTTAAGGTACTAAAGATAATTTGCTTATGTATCAATGAACTGACTAGTTTGAGATATTTAGGTATGAAGATCGGCTTAGTCGATTCTAAAATCGAATTATGGATATAGCTTAGCCAATAGGTCTGTGCATGAAGTGTCAAATAGACACTTATTGCTATCTCAACTATAAAGTGGTGTTCATTGTTTGTTTTTTGAGATTCTTCCCATGGTGGTTGAGGAGTTTTATTTCAGGACTTAGAATTATGGATTCTAAATCTAAGTCATTATGGATTTTGTGTTAATAATTCTACTGCAGACTTTCTAGCCATGAGTAATAATGTAAAAGTCGAGTTAAGTGTTTCGATATTAAGTGTATGGCTTTGAAAGAACGCATCAAGGAGAATTTAGTGGTCATTACGGTATATTCACACAAAATCAATGCTGGTTGATCCTTTGAATAATGCATGCAATTAAGAAAATTCAAGGATCGTGTAGCGGATATAGGAGTTGGTCCTATTGTGAAATAAATCAATCGTACGATTGTATGTCTAAAACTCTTCATATAAAGTTAATGTCATTCTTGTTGATTGTGCACAACTCATATTTGATTAATCATTAAGGTTGAGAATGACATTGTTAAGCTGACCTAGAATAAACGTCGGGTTTATTCATTAAGGTTATTTTATCAATCACATAAGGGTTAAATTAAAGTTGCACAGGTGCATTGAAATGCATGGAAAGTAATATTCGCACAAAGATGACTTACTGCCATGATTCGTGTATCTCTGTATATTTTATTTTGACATAAAAGTTGTAGATGCATTAAGGTTTCATAGGATGCTGAGATCAAGTGGGAGAATGTAATATAAATTGTGCAAATTACTGGTTTTCCAATAAGGTGAGTACTTGGAAAAAGGAATGATTGAATTTCAATTAAATAAAGGACCATAGTAAAAATGCTATATGGTATTGTGCAATTGAAATAACGGAATAGATGCAGATCTCGAGGACCGACTTAATTAATTTTGTTGGCCTCAGATGCGAGAGGATCGTTGGCGAACGATCACTGTTTCGTTTAGACGAAACATTGTTTCGCTGGATTTGGTCTAAACCGACCAAATAAATCAGACGCAATTTGCATCTTTTCAATTGTGATTATTCTAGAAGTGATCTCAGCCATTGGTTATGCATCCTTTGATATGTATCTATAAGTGATTGAGACCCTTTATATATTCTATCATTCTGATGGAGAATTATAGAGTATGATCATTTCTCTCTGTCTTAAACTAAGCACCATTTGAGAGGAACAGAGAGAGGAGAAGGGAGACGAGGTCAGGACCGATATCCCGGAGTTCACCATCAAGGCAAGGGAAGCAGTTCGGTTCTGTAGTGCTCTTCTCGGTATTGTTCTCTGCAGGAATTCTATTCCACCATTCACAAGAGAAAGCATGGCTGGAGGTAATCGATTGATCTTGGTTTATTCCGCATTCAAGGTCGTTAATTTGCTAACAATTTCTTATCGTTTCATTCATTCTTATCCGCTCTCATGATAAAAGTTTCTGCATCACAGATTTCATTAGATTATCTACACAGAAATGTACGCTGAAATATTTTTATTTGGGGAAAAAAAATGAATACATGGGATTCTTTTGATTTGTGTATATATCCCGAGTTACTAATTTTTTATAATATTTGAAACAAATATAGGTGGAAAGTTCGATCTTGTGTTTATCTAAAAAACAAAGTAAATGATTATGATGGAAAGGAAAATAAAGTAAAAATAGAGTATAAACATTGCAGTTGGACCCTTCATTTTACATTTTACAATTACAACCCCTCTCAAATTCACTCAAAACGGAATTTTTTTTTTAGGGGCAATTGGATATATGCCACTTCAAAACTTCAAGATTAGATCGATATTTCAAGAATTGGATTATGCTATAGAAATTGTGGAGCTTATAATTAGGTCGATATTTGCTCGTCGAACGTGACTGGAGTAGAGTAAAAAAAAAAATTTATTCTTCATGAATTTAGTCTCGTTGTCATATGTGTACTTCCAGAAACAAAAATACAAAAAAGAAAAAAACACAAAAAGTATTACTTTCGTTCAACAACCACCATATTAATAGTCAAGCTCTTACGAAATGACTTTAAAAGACCTTGTCTTCGTAGTATTGTAATTTCAATTAAAAACTCTGTATGAAATAATACATGTGATTCTTTTTGTTAACTGTTTTTAATCACCGGACCTTCAAATTTCAATAGAAAAAAATTATTTTGGAACTCGCGATGAATTACAATGTAATTTGTCAGAATATGAATCCATTGTACTATGATAACCACAATTAATTAATTAATTCTATGGTAGCCTGCCAAAATGTGTTTTACTAAATATTCAACATTCGATTTTTGTAAATCTTAACAAGTTGACCATGAAATTTCTAAGACGGTAATTACGTTTCTTGTCTATATTTTTACTGACAAATATCTGACATATCAAATAATGTTTATCAGGTGATAATCTAATTAGTAAATCATCAAAATCTGATTAAAAAAAACGACAAGGCTAAAAATAACTTCTCCAAATCCACACAACAAAATCCCTGCCATGCAGTCAGATTCCATTAAACAAATGAATATATGATCTGAAAAAAAAAAAGATAAGAGAAAAGACATAATTATATCTAACTTGGTTAACAAGTGCTATTTGGTGGCTCTCAATTGTATTCGGTGGCTTTAGTTCTCTTGTTTTTCTTTTCCTTTCTTTTTGATTGACAGCCACTGTCAATCCTTCTAAGAAAAAAAACAAGTGCTATTTGTGTGGAAAACTTATTTTTGAAATTGGTCAGATGATTTTGACCAAATATTAATAATCCGAGAGCTAATTAATCTCGACCCCATACCCAAAAAAAATATCTGTGCAAGAGGGAGAAGAAAAATAGTCTACGCATCTAGAAAACACGAACGAACTATCTCGATCTATAAAACAATTAAATTTTTGGAGACAAAGCAGTAATCTTGATCGAGAAATTCACATTAATAAAAATTATAATCAGCTCTGAATAGATTATGTTTTTTTGAACAAATTATTGTACTATGTCGTTCTGATTACTGATTAGGCCGAGATAGAATTAGGGATGAAAACGGATCAGATACAGAGTGGATGTTGGTCTTTCCATATTCGCATCCATATTTTTTTCAGATACAGATACGAATACGAATGCGTTCGAATACGAATACGATTCGGATATTAAACGGATACGGATACGGTTCAGATATTTTCGAATACGGAGTCGAATACGAATATATTTTGTCGGATACGGATAACATTTTAATCTTTTTTATTTATTTACAATAGCAGTTTTTCTAAATATAATGTTATTCAATATACTCAGTGTCTATATTAGTACTTCGTCAGGATCAGTAGTAGTACATGCGAATGAATATCTACTATTTTTCATAGTTTGAGCCAAATCAACATTTCTTTGAAATATGAAAGTTAATTTTAATAACATTGCTTTCAATTACAATGTACAACTTTAGAAGTAAACTTCTTTAAAATCAAAGTAAGCAAATTTATTTGTTGGGTTCCAACTTTCAACACATAAATAAAAGGCTAAAAGTGAAAGCAAATAAGTGACCTTCTAAGATTGCAAGCACCACATAAGTACAAATTTAATAGGATTGATTAATAAATTCAGTCTTTTCACAATTTGAATTCCAACAGTATATTTAACTATTCAATGTCAAATCATTTCATGTTACCTTAAATGTCATCATACATTAAAATAGTATATTAATTATATGTAATCACCATGATTAGAGAAAAAATTAATTTTAGTATTGTTATCATATATAATCGTCTCAATAATAGAAAATAAAAATAATTTTATGTTACTAGTCCAAATGTAAATATTATTGTAAGAGAATTTATCTAATAAAAATTAAGTATTATCTAATTAAAAATATTTTCTAATGTAGATAAGTAGTTATATTAATCATCTTATGCCGTTAAAGATACGGATAAACGGATTAATATCTATCGGATACGAATAATATCCATGTCGGATACGAATACGGATCGGATATTGTCAAAAAACCCAAAACCATATCCGCATCCATATTTTTTTGGCGAATATGAATACGAATACGAATACGGATATGTTCGGATACGGATCGGAGCGGATAAAATCCGCTCCGTTTTCATCCCTAGATAGAATAGAAGGTTAGAGTGGAAATTTTTTTTATATAATTATTATTTTGAATGATCAATTCATCGTAGATCTTATTGTTAAAATTTTCCAACAAAAAAATACAGAAAATGAAGTATATATTTTTTTTGTCTCTTCTACGATTAAGTACAATTTTCCAACCCGCCCAAGTGTGCCTCCGCTCCTGTATGAAGAACGTTATTATAATAAAGAACGAGTTAATTAGAAAATATATAATAATGCATGATTGTTCTTCCTTTAACCTTAAATTCTCTCCCCCCCCCAACCAAAATGATATTACAAGTTCGAGTGGAGCTTACTTTTCGCAGATTTTGCATCGGCACCATGTTAATTTTTTACAGAGAAAATTAACAATATAATAACATATCGAAATCGACAAAATACGCTGATTAATTTTTTATCAGGCCCAAAATTTAGTAACTTTAAAAAAGTTACTATATAGTTATTTAATTTGAGTGAAAACTTCAAATACAATCCATCCATCTCCTCAAAATTTTCAATAATCACTTTAACCTCGAAAACCTAAATTTCTGAATACAGACTCCGTTTGGATAAGGTGTGGAAAAAACGGAAGAAAAAAAGAAGTGAAAAAAATATTGGAAAGTGTGTAACTTTATAAAAAATTTGAATTGTATATAATAAATTTATTCCCTTATTTCACTGTTATAGGTTTCACCGAGGTTCTCTAGAGCAAGCGAGAAAAATAATCGAGGAGAAATACATCGTGGAAGAAAAGGAAAATTCTTTTATGATTGGTGCTTTTCTAGTCATATCATGGTAAGATAAGATTTTCTATACCCAAACTTTGAAAATCTGTCGTGTTCTGTGTATATACATATCTAATAATGCAACTAGACTTCCAGTGTCGCATAGCAGTGCGAATAATTTCATTGAAGTATACGCATAGAAGAACTAGGATCTGATTATACCCAACAGAATAAGATGTGGAGTCACATGCTTGGAAACCCACTTGTGATTTTTTATCAATTTTTTTTTTCCTGCCATCCACATCTTGATTCGTTGCATAATTTTTCCCTCCTCTTTATCTCTTTCATAAGAAAAGTATTTCATTAGTTTTTTTTGAAGATTTAAGAAAGGTATTTGTTGGAAAATCATTGATGTAGTAGAATAGTAGGTTGTATTATAATGCAGCTCGTCTCTCTTTGATGTAGCCTTTGGTCAAAAGAGGGACCCTGTCAAACAGGTAAAGTACTTCGTGACCCCATTCGAATAAAATTTTTGTATGCCCACGGGCTCATTACCAAAAAAAAAAAAAAGAATAAATTTTTTGTGTTGAAAAATACGAAGCACTCATTTTGATACATCTTATAAGTAATATATTTACATCAGAAAAAAAAAATGATTCATACTGAGAGCAAAGAATATGCAACAAACCAAAATAATTGGAGTTAGTTGTCGGTATTTTATTTTTCATTAGTGACTAAGTATAAATGCAATTTCGCTATCTCGTAAAGACTTTTAAAGTTGAAGAAATTAATTCCATTTTTATCTAAAATAAGTTGTTTGAATGTATTTTAAGATTTTTTTTAATGTATTTCTACTAAAGTTGAACAGGATAACAGTTCATATTTTCACTAAAATAAAATTATAATGGAATGTCAAACATATGAGCATCCCTCATCAAAATATATTATATATCTCGTGCTTTTGCTGTTATATTAAAATGTTTCGAATTTTTAATTTAATAAATATAAATTCTAGATTGAACATCTGACAAGAAAAATAAAAAAAAACATTTTATGAGAAAAAATTTTGCAATAAGAAAATCCAATCCTAATTATATTCTTACTACGAAAAGGAAAACTCAATTTTTGTACGGACGAAAAGGAAATCTTAATTTTCTCTAATGCCGTTCCTGCTTAGAAAAGAATTTTTTTTTTATTCATTCTGAATCTTAGTTTTTTTTTCCCTTTTAAAAAAACTAGCTAAAGATATTTTCAATATGTGGACAAATTAAGAAATAAAATAATATTAGACAATATAAATATTTTGTTGAATCTTTTAGCGCAATACAAGTATATATATTTTCAAAAAATAAATTGTTTAAAACGAGACAAAGAGTCAGATCTTTTATCTAAAATCAACATCTAGATGACATATCACATCAAATCACACAAATCAATCATCCACAATTAATATAACAATTATTTCCACTTTTACAGTGAAATTGTTTCAAACTTTTATGGATGCTTTTATAATTACTAAGATCTAGATATTTTACTACTTATAAAAGCACCAATTCAAAGATCTATCTAAAATTTGAACCCAAAGGAGCAAACAATTATTTACCCAATGCAATATGGACTGTCCATTTTTGCGATTTAATCAGATCAGTGGTGTAGATTTAATAATGAGATAAAAGATTTAAACCTTTCGTTTAGACCGTGTTAACATCTGCGTAGATGGTTGTTTCTTTTTCTATTCTTTCTTAATTTGTGCGCATAGTAAAGAAAAGAGAAAAAAATAAATCAACTCTCTCTCATCATATCAAAATCGCCATCTTACAAAATCGCCTCAAATTTCCTTTCTTATTCTCACACAATCGGGTGGCTCGTTTGCCAGTAATTATTAATTGACACAGAACTTGTAATTTCCATCCATCGAAGGACCAGCCCGGATTTTAAATTGATATCCTTAAATCAAGGACCATGATTGACCAACTTTATATCTTTATTTTTCAAACTGTCAGATTTTGATATATCTACCATTGTTTTTGTTTCAACCGAAAACGATTAAAATCAGAATTTCATATTCTGACCATCCTAAATTTCGAGATTTGTTGAAAATCATTCTATACTTTTAATTTGAAATTGTACATTCATTATAAACAATCCATAAATTGGTTCTTATTCAATATAAAACATAGAAAATAATTCGATTAATAATTTAATGAGTTAATATTTTTTATTTAGAAATTTGCAGCTACACACTAAATACTGCGCATAATTCGCAAGTTCTTAAAGTGGGCACTAAATAATGTAAAACTTTTGAACTTTTCATCATCGTTCATTTGTGCAGATGGATCTTACAATTTTGCTTATCCTCCAAAGTTTGGAACAAATTTTGAATAACAAAAAAAGGAGCGAGTTTGGGGAGGAAAAAACATTTCAATAGAGGAATGTTGTAAACTAGCCATCTAGCCAGCATAGCTACGGAGCTTTCTGCACGAAAAAATGACAATATTGATATTATTTTTACTTTCGAAATGATAAGGCTTGTTTATATAATTTTACTTTCGATTTGTTCACAATTTTTGACGCATTTCCGTGATTTCTATTATATTAGATATAGAAAAAAAAAAAGATAAATTCTGCGTATATATCTCGAGTTCGTGACAACTATAAATCCTGTGAAAATTCGAACTTCTACATGATTATTGTTTAGAGACAAAATATTCATGATGACGTGGCAGATAAGGTTGGTAAATGGATTTGGGATAAATTTATCTCGGCCGACAATCATAGCTTAGTAGGTCTCTACTTTTATTTTCATTTTTTTAAAAAAAAACTTTTTTTTTTTTGAAAAACGCTTTTATTTTCGTTTTACTAGTTTTATTTTTATCTTTGTTCCTTTTTTTTTTGGGGGACGAAATCCTCTGTACCCGCTACACGGTAGCAGATCAATTTCTGTCCGTTCAATGGATGTCGTGTGATTAATACTTGATTCTCGAGATTCGTATTGTCCGTAAAAATTTATACATCTAGATTAGATCGGACGGACAAAAATCGGTCCGCGGTTGATGTGGAGGATACAGGTCGGGGGTTGATATCATTACCGTCCGAGATTTAAATTCAACTTCTTTTTGCAATTCAAGATACTAACTTATCGCGTAAGTTATAATTGAATATTAAATTGACAATGAAATTGATATTTGTGCTCGTATATGCATTTATTGACTTGTTATGATATGGACTTTGTAAGAGTATGATAATGAATTATTTAGGATACCCATACGATGTATTACAAGTCACTAAGCGACGCCAATGAGAACATCAGTTTAAATGTTGCAATAAATAGTGATCTTTCATCATAGCATAATAATTGCACAATGAAAACTACATCTACATACGCCAAAAAGAAAACACGAAATTAGTCATATGAAAACATTCCAATAACATTGCGAGATGAAAAACAAATTTTGCAAAATTTTTCATAAGAGCCCAAGTATTTTGCTAGAATTCACACATGGAAGACATAAATCAGGACTATAGCTGATGTCAATTCTCCATCCGATTAAATTAATTTCAGGTACTATTCATAAGTGTGTTAAAACTAATAAACAGTACAATATAACTGAGCAAGAAACTTCAATGCAAGTCCCATACCTAAGAATTCCAATTCTATCCATCTACACGCTGCGACTAACATGACTCGAAAATAAAATAATATTTTTTTTCATACAAGATACCAATTGGTTGTTGGGCTTCTTCACAAAAACTCAAGTCCACATTTTTGCAACCGTGCTCCCCCCCCCCCTTTTCAAGCGTGTTATTAAGTAAAAAAAATTATCATTTATTTTTATTTTATCAATCCAAAGCACCCAAAGAGACCGTTTAGTAAACAAAGAAACAAAAGCTTTTTAGTTTTTTAAATTGGAAAATGCAGCTTTCGTTTAATAACTAAAAGTGAGTTTTTGAACTAAGCATTTGCACCAACTTGATCCCAAAAAAATCGAAAGCAACCAAAGTAGTCCATAAACTTTTTGAAAGAAGCTAAATGAATCCTTCTAAAAAAAATTAGTTCATTTTGAGAAGTTAAAAAGATAAAATGATGCAAATAAAAATTGGGGTACCAAATTGATTATTTCTTAATTTAAGAATCAAAAGTTGAGTTCATTTTATTTTTTTTTAATATGGAAAAAGCTATACTTGGAAAGATATTTTAATACAAAAGGAAAAAAAATAAAGGTCGTCCGAGATATTATTATATATATACTTTTTCTGTTGTGCTATAAGCCTAGCAGTATTTGTTGCTACCAATGAAATTTTCTCAACTACTTATTTAAAAAAAATTCTCAACTACTAACAAGTAATTAGTTTCCTAACCACAGTGGTTAAAACTCAAGATAACCCCGTTGTACGGAGTTATAGCATATCCTCGGAAAAAAAATATGATTGTTCGGCAAAACATGATCAATATTAAGCTATTTGAAGGGCATAGAAGAAAATTGTTCCAAATTAACCGTTAGTTGTCTGTAGAATATATCTGAAATGATTTTTCCAAATTAATTCTTACAAATAAGAAAACTCCTTTTCCTAGGATAATAAAGTTTTTACGAGGGTACACGTGAAAACCTCCAAATTAATTAATAAAACACCTTAAGGAGGAGTAAAACAACTTTTTTCAGAAAAATTCTCTCTTTTTTTCAGATTTTCCGAGGGGTCACATGAAAAAGTTCCAAATTAATTAGCAAATTAAATGGTAAAGAAAGAAACCCCCAAAGAATAAAAATAAAAATAAAAAATGAAGAAGCATTAACTGAGCATGTGTGAGAAAGAAGCCGACACATTGAACGGCTCAACTAAGTCCACTGTATCCTCCTCTCAGTTTTCACACCATATCTAATTCCTTTTAACGTAATAAATTACCCAAATCTATACCTACACAAGCAATAAGAAAAAAGGAAAGGAAAAACAAAACCAACAAACAAAACGCACTATTCTTCTCTTCTCTCCCCTTTCCTTCTCCTTTCCATTTCTATCTCTTTCTATAATCGCCGTGGTGCGTGATACTTGGTTTGAATCCCTCGAATCCAGCTGGAGGATTGATTGGTGATTGGATTTAGATTCAGTGAAATTCGATTCGGAGTGATTCGATTTTGTCAAGAGTTTATTTGTTGGTTTTTTACTGTTGTTGGAAATTGAGTGTGAAAAGGTGGAAGCGAAAGAGGGAATTTGTTGCCTTTTTGGGGCTTTATTTATTAATTAAGTTAAGAATCTGATGGTAGAGGGAGAGAGAAGATATAGAGATGATGGGGTTTGGGGCACTTTTTCAGGGAATCAGTGAGGTGCAATATTTGTGAAAAGAGAGAGTTTGATCTAGATTGGTAGATTGTGAGATGGGTTGTTTCTCTTGTTTCGATAACAAAGAGGAAGGAGATCAGCTTAATCCAAAGATTTCTAGTAGCCATGAACTGCCGATGCAGCCGCCTCGAATCGAGAAGTTATCTTCTGGTGAGTTTTCCTTCTGTTCAATTAGTATGTTTATATTTCCTTTCATGATTTCTTATTTCTTACTTGAGATTATTTGCATAAGGGATTCAGTTGAGAAATTGGTTATAAGCAGATGGATAATTGGTAGTTGATGCTGTACTTAGATTAGTTGATCCTCTGTTACCCAATTTAGCAAGTATTTTAAATCTCAATTTGATTGTTACTGGGGATTCGGATCTTTGAATTTGATTTTACATTAGGTCCAAAATTGTCATGCAATTCAATTATGTCATGAGCGCTTTTTGGTTCACCTGATTCGGATCTCGCATCATTTGATCACATTTGTTATTAAATTTTTTACACTTAAGTTCGCACCAAATTCTAAAAGGCAATAATCATTTTGACTACCACTGATCAATAACCTTTTAGCGAAGTTATGACGAGATGCATACCAAATTTTCAGATGCAATATATATATATATATACAGAGAACATGTTACTGACCTAATCATAGGGAAAAAATGTATCTCAAAGAAAAAAAAAATATATATATATATATAGGGAAACATGTAAATGCAGAAAATTTTCATTCATATCATCTGGAAAAGATAATATTTCGATTAGTGACCCTGCTACAATGAAATATTTCTTAGATTGCACACCGTAAATCATGCATTATATAATAAATATTTTCCCTCGTCCAATCTCTCCAATCTCACTTATTTTCATAAATTGTCTATATTTCTCATTTTATTGAGGTTTACATGGCATCATTAGACATTTCAGGGTACACATGACGGACTTGTATTATGTTTTAAATTACTGAGATTTACAATTCTTATCATGAGCATCTATAGGTTTGGATAAGCAACGAACGAAAAGCTCAGTGGCATTTAAGAAGGAGCACTCTTCCATGGAGAAAGAGAGAGAGAGAGAGGAACGAGAGAAGGAGAAGGAGAGAGATATCATACCCCCAGGGGTAAGCATATCAGCACAGACCTTCACGTTTCGCGAATTGGCAAATGCTACAAGAAACTTCCGCCCGGAGTGCTTTCTAGGAGAAGGTGGCTTCGGCCGTGTCTATAAAGGCCGCCTAGATAGCACCAGCCAGGTTATTTTCTTACCTCATGTCCATGCATTTGCATAAAAATGTCTCAACAGCTGGCCTAAAGTTTAGCTGTGGGTTGAAAACACATTTTGCTTAAAATATCCCATTCATGTAATTGGATCTCAGTTGAGTGTAAATATTTTCTTATCACTGTAATTGCAGGTGGTGGCGATCAAGCAGCTAAATAGGGATGGGTTACAAGGGAACAGGGAGTTCCTGGTAGAGGTGTTAATGCTTAGCTTATTGCACCATCCAAATCTTGTGAATCTGATTGGATATTGTGCTGATGGTGATCAGCGCCTCCTTGTTTATGAATACATGCCTTTTGGTTCCCTTGAAGATCATTTGCACGGTACTTGGCACTTCTCTCTCTTTCTCACATTCTCCCTCTCTACTCTTCTCTGGTATAAGTGATACTTTGTGATAGGTGAAATTACAGTATTGAACTTTTTCTGGTAGGCAGTGGCACTGGCTCTAATTGTGCATTACCAGACTGGTAGCATACCAGGATTTTATGACTGGCCCACTTGAATCCTTATTTACACTCAATTAATTTCCTTTCCAGGTGTACATAATATTTAGGAAGTAGGCATTTAATTGCCAAGAAGCCCTATGATAAATATGTTGTACATACTAATTCTTGGTGCTTGTTTCCCTCAAAGAACAAAGAATCTTTCTGTAAAAATTAAACACCATTAACTTCAGTTTTTGCTTTCTTCCCCACCTTAATAATGTTTATGTTAAATATAACATAACCATACATCATGTTCTGCACAACTGTTGCATTTATCAAGTACTTGATGATTTCCGTTCATGAGGTTTTACTTGACAAGAATTATTCCTGAAGAAAAAGTTATCACTTTTTTGGTACTTGAGTAAGAGCACTTATACTAATTACCATTCATTAGATCTGCCGTCCGACAAGGAACCTTTGGACTGGAACACACGCATGAAAATCGCTGCAGGGGCCGCAAAGGGGCTGGAATACCTCCATGACAAAGCAAACCCACCTGTCATCTATCGAGATTTCAAATCATCAAACATATTACTAGATGAGACATTTCACCCAAAACTGTCTGATTTTGGGCTCGCCAAACTGGGTCCAGTTGGAGATAAATCACATGTGTCAACCAGGGTCATGGGTACATATGGTTATTGTGCCCCTGAATATGCCATGACAGGCCAGTTGACGGTCAAGTCAGATGTGTATAGTTTTGGTGTCGTTTTGTTGGAGCTAATTACTGGCCGCAGGGCGATTGACAGCACCAGGCCACATGGGGAACAAAATCTCGTCTCATGGGTTAGTAATCTTATTGTTGTCATTTCATTCTTCCTTTAGTATAGTAACAATTCCAAAAATAATTAATATCATAGCTTATCCTTATCATGATCATTATTTAATTGTTATATCATTGTTTTAGGGAAATTTTTTATATGCTCTTTAGAAAAATCAAGTTTTGCTATGTTTCTGGAAACAGCAATACTTTAATATCCTTTATAACAATATATAGTAAACCTTGCCTTCATGGTTCTCTCTACAATGTTTGAGTGTCAAAGAAAATGTAGTATCCCTTTTGGATTTTCTACTTGTTCAAGACAGAAACAAAGATATTTTTATCGGGTTCTTTTGTCATTTTGCAGGGTATATCTTGAATCTTCCTATTCATTAGTTTATTCTTTGTTGAGTCATAACAGTTTTTTTTTTTTTTTTTTTTTTTGGAACTTCATATGTGCATGCCACCTGTTTAATCATTTTGAGAAACATTTAGTTAATTAGTATTTTCTAATCATCAACACACTTTCTATGAAATTTCAAAGGTAAATATCATTTTCAACAAGTCAAAAGTATATGAAAACAAAGACTCTTTGACAATTCTGCTGGAAACTGCAAGGAGTACCTTACTTGAGCATTGTTTATTTGTCATTATTTATAATATCTTAGAGAAATTGAGCTTTATTTATCCTCATCTTTGGAATATATAATTCAAGGATGTTGTTTTCATGTAGTATTTGATGCTAGTTTCAAACTTGAAAACTAAAAGATTTCCTCAAGGACAGCATTTCTTAATTCCTATAACTGCTTTTCTTCGTGTTATTTTGAGTGTTACAGGATTCTTGTTTTTGTCTTTTATGTGCCTTTTGGCTTCATTGGATTGAATTAATGTCAATTTAAAAGCACGAAAAGAAAAATATATCTCATTACCTTTAATTTGTTTGCTCTTTCATGTTATTTTGATAGCACTTAAATATTTAATATCATTATTAATAAATTATATGAGTCTACACGGTCCATACGACCCATGTCCCAATGTCATTTTCTCTCTATATCATCTCCCTCTCATAATATTCAATTAGATTATGATATCTTCGATGAATATTAGAGGGAAGTGTATATTGGCAAGTTATGTGGATACTTAAGTGGAATCAACGTTACTGTACTATGGAAACTGTTGAATTGTTCTTGTGATTATTCTAGTATATAACTATATATCATAGATCGATAACTTGTTAAAATCTGATAAAACTATCTGATGTCCCAACAGGCCAGGCCATTATTCAATGATCGGAGAAAGCTACCAAAAATGGCAGATCCTAGGCTAGAAGGCCAGTACCCAATGCGTGGCTTGTACCAAGCTCTTGCGGTGGCATCAATGTGCATCCAATCTGAGGCTGCATCCCGTCCCCTCATAGCTGATGTTGTTACAGCATTGTCCTACCTGGCTTCCCAGACATATGACCCTGCCACAGCTTATACCGGCCCTGGCAGAACCGAGAGGCCTGGCAAGACCATGCAACCAGGGAATAATATTTGTAGTAGTAATAATAATAGCGGTAATAATGGTAATAATATCAACTCTAAGGAGAGGGATGAGTCACCAAGGGATTTCGTGG
The DNA here is from genome assembly GCA_028095005.1 of Rhynchospora pubera. Classification (NCBI taxonomy): domain Eukaryota; kingdom Viridiplantae; phylum Streptophyta; class Magnoliopsida; order Poales; family Cyperaceae; genus Rhynchospora; species Rhynchospora pubera. Next base: position 106,505,669 of record CM051462.1, on the reverse strand, counting down.
CTGGAATATTGAATAAGGATTTTGATCGGGAGCGTGCAGTGGCGGAGGCAAAGATGTGGGGTGAGAATTGGAGAGAGAAAAGGAAGGCTATGATAAATAATGGAAATGGAAATGGGGTGGAAGGGAATGCGGAATCTTCTCCTAGCATTAGCAGCTAGGTGAAGTTTTTATTACGACACTTCTTGATTGTTTGCATTATTATAATTACTATTATCATCATCATCTCTCTTTCCCTTTTAAGTGGAAAGGTAGAGTTTTAGATGTACATTATCTAGAAACCTAGGGGTAAGCCCCTTATAAGAAAAAAAAAAGAAAAAGAATTGTGGGGGTGGACCATGAAGGAGCTTCATTTTATTGTGCATGTAAATTTCCAAAATTTTGTGATAATAGAGGACATTTTGTGTCGCTCCTGTCTTTCTTGATTCCTTGTGTTTTCTACGGACCTAATATCTGCAAGTTTATAGAGGAAGCTTCTCTCTTTCTTGGTTACTATAGATTGAAGGGTAGGGACCTCTACAGCTATATGCTAAATCAAGTACCATTAGATATTACGGCTCTGATTGGATGAGGTGTGGGAATAAGAGAATAAGAAAATTAGAGAATAAATTTATTATAAACAATCCAAGCTCTTCACAAAGTTACACACTTTCTAATACTTCTTTCCACTTCTTCTCTTATTCATCTTATTCCCACACCATCCAAACAGAGCTGCAGGATTTAGGTCTTCTCATGAAATTAGGCTTACCCACACATAGATCTCCTCTCATTATATGCATAATTGGTTTTTTCGTGGTGAACATGCACCTCCTTTCTATAATCAGTTAGCCTGTCTAGAAATTCTGGCACACAGTTCTACTAGGCACAGCCATGAACTGCGTGCCTGTATAATGTATCTGTTCTATTGGTGCTATGGTTCCAACTTTCAACTCAAATCTGTTTAAAATTGAGCAAAAGATGCAAGGTTGTAACTTGTACCAAATCTTTATTTAGGGGTGTATGTTGAGCACGGATGTAGGCATGTAGCTTAGAAATTTTCATTTCGGCTGTTGGTCTTTTCTTTTTTACCTGACAGATATTAGGAAATTAAAAAAGCTGTAGCGGCACGTTTTGAAAATTCTTTGAATATCAGATCATCATTGTAGAAGTTAGTGAGTTTTTACAGCAAGGTGGCTCAAATTTACACCGAACAATTAAAAATACCATCAAAATATTCAGATTATACAGGACATTCATACTATCAGTTTCCGATTAAGGAATGTTTAATTACCTTCTCCTTTTCTATGAATGCTAGACAAAAGGACGATGCTGCATTCTTAGAAAGAAATAACAAATGGAATTAAAAATGTGTTCTTATCCAGAGGATCTCGGTCCGTATCCACTGAGAGGATTTTGTTGGCATCTTTGAAGTTCTTTTTTACATTTTTGACAAACGAGGTGCAAAACAAACACCTGTTTCATTGATAGAAACAACCAATTTTATCACAACTATCTACAAAACACATAACAAATCAGATACTTAAAAGGATTTTTCTTTCCCTTTTTGTAGAGAATTTTTGTTAGGTTTTGGCGTTTTGCGATGGACATCGCCACATCGGAGACTTCCTATTCTATAACCAGCCCAAAAAATTTGATACATATTGTGGGCTGCAAATATGAGCGTAACAAAAAAAAGGCCCACTTCTATCGACATTGTTCTAACAACTTTAGCGAATACTTCTAGTTCTAATTGATTATGCTGGTGATGTTCAAAAATTCATTTGCCTGATAAAAAAAAAATAATAATAATAATTGAAAAATATTTCACAAAGGACTTATTGGCATCAGAGCAGTCGGTCAAAATTTTGCTCTATGCTATCGTCTTTTATTAAAAAAAAAATAAAAACAAAATTAGTCAACTCTTACAAAGCACGAGTAATTTTTAACTCGAGGATATACCAGTCCAAATAATTCGTTCTACATCAGCATTCAATCGGTTATTGTGTTTCCTGATTCCTGAAACAGTGGCAGAGATCAACAAACTGGAATGTTGGGTAATTTTCATCAGTCACTCATCTTCGTGATAAGTCAAATAGAAAAAAACAAAGAAAGAATGAAAGAGATTGAACCAAACCCTGCATACGAATTAAGTTCAAATTAATGATAGATTAATTTCAAACAGCACTTCGTGGTAAGTAATTGTTCAAAATAAGTTGATAACCCCACCGTTCTGTCATTCCAATACAAAAATTAAATTAGTGATAAATAAAGCATTGAATTTTGAATTTAATATTAAATTCACACCTCAATAAATTAATACGATCCGAAAATATAATTATTGGATTCAAACTTAAACATAAAATTAACATATATTAGCAAGCATTTAAGAACGACAACATAAAATTTTAAAATTACATAATTGATGACAAATCTTATTTTTACCGCACAACATAACTAGTATATAAATGATGAGAAGATTTCAAATAATTTGACCAAGAACAAACAAGAATTTGAGAAACATTCATAAACAATAAGATACTTCAGATAATTCTGAAAATTGAATTCATCTTTCCTAAGAAACTATGAGCACTTGTATTTTGTATATATTCACACCATTTTATCTCATTTACTTTACTAGCATTCATATATATATATTCACATACAAATAGTTATCAATAAATAATTATACATACGATATCATGAATGTGACGGTTAATATTTGTTCCAGTTTACGTCCAAAATATTTGTACCTCGGACTAATATACTCGGAACAAAAGCTAAAATTTTGAGGAATCCTGAAATTGTGCTTTCATGATCACTTCGTTTTCTTCGTTTTTTTTTTTTTGGTTTTTTAAGTTGGGTTTATTAAGTTATCTCTAGTTCTCTACTATTGTTTTCTTTCAAACTGCTGATCAGCAGAGTTGAGCTGCAAGTTGGGCATCTCATGCAAGGGACGAAGAAAAAGGCCAAATTCTAGAAATTTATTAGGCGGTTGTTATTGTAAGCTTTTGTTTGATGTCATTTAGGCCTATTTTGGTACTCTTTTTAGTTTGCTTCCAACTTCTTTTTAACCTTTTTGTGCACTAATAAGCGGTTAGCAGGTTTTCCTTTTCCTAGTATGTTATAGTTTGTCGACAATTTTTTAGTATGTTATAGTTCTTATTATATTCCCATTTCGTTATAGGCCAATGTTTGGTTATATATCATTTGCATTTCATGATTAAATTAATTAGTTAAATAATAATTGTATGTTATTTTCATTTCCATATCAACTTTACTAAGTAAAAGTATGTTCGTCATTTGTTAATCTTGTAGGAAGGCACCCAACTGTGACTTTAAACATGAAATCTTAATCAAACTAAATTTGTTGTATGTTAATTTTTTTTTACATAGAGATTAATTCATTAAAAATAATATAATTCTGCATCGTTCAATCTTGATAGCTTTTTTCATACCTAAAAGAATAGTCGTAACATATATATAATTCATTTACAATAAGATTTTAATGTGTCGATCACGTTAAGCAGCTCAAGTCGGTCATTTTTTAACTAGTGAAGCAAAGATCATGGCACAACTCACATGAAGAATATGAAAAGTTAATTATTTAGAAAAGTACAAATTAAAAATTGACGTAGAACTATTATTTCACAATAATTATATTCATTAAAACAAAATCGATATGTCAGAAAAGGGTAATGGTATAAATTTGTTAGATCATATGCCACAAAGCTGCACGAACCACAAACTCGAAATAATAGAAGATCACTTTGTCTATCGATAGACTGAGTCCAATTAAGAAATAACCTCTCACCTATGCCGTACAAATTGCAATCTCTCTCTCAATCTCGTTACACCAATGACCAATCTCTCCCTTCAAAATCAAATAAGACAAAAGAAGGATTTTTAAGATAGAGAGAGGGAGGCGGTTTGAGAGAGAGCTCATGGAAAATACTCAAACCACGTCGCGCTAATTTTTTTAGGATTTTTTTGAAGAACTGATTGTTTCTGTATTCATCAAACTCAGCGCGATTGCTGATTTTCCTTTCGACTTACTCAAACTCAGGCCAATAGAAGTTCCTGATTAGTTCTATCTTTCTATCTTATTTGTCTGATTTATTTTTTTTTTTCCGAGTTGAGTTTGTTTTGCAATACAACAAGAGAATGAAAGACGTCTTTTATTAATTAAGTGGAGGCATGTAATTGATGAGAGGATTTTATACTTATATTTTGGTAGAATTTTGTCTCAAAACTAAACCAATTTGACTTGAGTTAGGTTAATTAGGGTTATTTTAATTAGGATTTGTGTCAAGAATGAGTTACTACCATAATTCCTACTTTAATGCAGATTTTGGACAAAAACATGACTTGGATGAATCAATAATGATGTAGAGCTTGTTGTAAGCTTTCCAACGTTTCTTGAATCACCTCAATCGGAGTCCGGATGAAGGAGATATGGGCAAAATACTGACAGGACGCAGTGCTGAAATTTCTGGAACGGACCGTTCCAAATTAGAACGGTCCGCCCCAGCCGAAACTGCCAGAAACAACAGGATTGCCCGTTCTAGATGATTGGGACGACCCGTCCCATATTAGAACGGTCCGCCCCAACAGAAACCGCCAGAACTTCCAGAAATAGTCCAGAGTTGCCAAATTTAGAGTTCTATTATGTCATGGCGGTTCTAATCTATCTCTGGCACTTCCAGAACGTGTCTTCTGCTATTTCCATCATCTCTACATATTTCTAATGCCTATTTAAACATAGTTTGAGGGGATTTTTGAGATATACAAGAGAGAAGTTCAATTCCAGATCCAAGTTAAGGTTAGATATAGTTCTATTTGAGAGAAAAGTCTCAGGTCAAGATCGTGGCAGCGCCGAATCGACTGGTTTGTGGCAGAAACAAGACGTTTCGATAGAAGACTTCGACCTACAAGAGAAAGCCAGGACATATTGGGTTTTATTCTTCCTTTATTTCCTATTTCTCTTCGTTTTGCATGACGTCTTTTAGTTGTTGAGTTGATTGTTCTAGGGCTATGGTTGTAAACCTTTCTACTTAGTTGCTTGTTTTGTTTGAATACTTCTTTGTTAGTTGAGTTAAATTACGTTTTATTTTCTGTGATTTGATTTGCTATCTATTTGTTGAAATTAGTTATTGTTTGATCTGATTGTTGCGTTAAACAAAGGCCTAGTTTAATTGTCAAGTCAAAATCGAATTGCAATAACAAATTAACACTTAGAATAATTAGGTAGGCGATATCCGAAAGGATTAAACCAGACTTTGATGTAAATTAGAGTTTTACTCAATAAGCCGAAAGGTTGAGAGTTTACCAAGACCCAGAAAACAATCTAAAGCACCTGAACCAAGAAACGAGAGTTGAAATTTAGGAGTTTTAGGAATTACCAAGCAGAACCCCACAACTTGACCTGAACGAGAGTTAGAGCGCAAGTCTGTAGGTTAGGTTTGGTCTAATTCACGTAAAAGCACTCAGCGAATAACCAAGTAGGATGACGAAACAAGTATCAACCATTGGAACGGCCCGTTCCAAGGTCAGGACGGACCGCCCGAGAGGGGGCGTCCTAGACTAGAACGGCCAGTTCCGATCGTTGACAGAGGCTGAAACGGACCGTTCCAACCATTAGAACGGACCGTTCCAACTTTGACAGAGGTAGAATCGTTTGGAACCAGAAATCCTAGAATTATTTGACCTGCTGATTTTCTCTTGTTTAGTTCTTGCTTTAGTCTTAATATTAGATCTAGGATTTGTATTCACCTTCAACCTTTAATCCACAAAAGAAAGTTGAACTCGTCTAGCTAGTTTAGTAAAGTAAAAGATCGATATTCCAACACCGTCCATGTGGATTCGACCCTCGAGCTGTTCTGCAAACGATTAGATCGGTAAACGAGGTTTATTTATTTTGAGACTTGGTTCTACACCCGATCAAAATTGGCGCCGTTGCCGGGGACGGTTTGCTAGAATATTGGTATTTTGCTTTAATAAATTAGTCTTGACACCCTTGTATCCTTGTATCTTACTTATTTTGTCTTATCTTTAAAAATCCAAAAATATTCTCTATCACCATGTTTTATTCTTTTCAGGAATTCGAACAAGGTGATGCAAAGAAGATCGTCGCATCCGACAATATAAATGAAGAGTTCACCAAAGAATTGAGCAACCCATCAAGAAGGTGCTTGGAAAAAACTGATGTGATGGAAGACAACAAATTGCAAATCAAGTATCACATCATCATCGAGCCAACAAAGATGTCATCCAAAGAAGAACACGCCAAGCATGTTTCAAGGCAGCCGCTCAATCACTTTTGGGAGAATTATGATGCGCTGAGAGGGAGAAAAGTGAAGATAAGATGAGCAAATACAAGGTGGTCAAGCTTGTGACCTAAAACAAGCGCTTCTTGGGAGGCAACCCAAGTCCAAAAATTTCAGCTTCTTTCATTAGTTTAGTTTAGTTTAGATTTAGTTAGTTATAACTCATTAATATTTGTTGATTGGTTTCAGATTTTAGATGAGAATACAAGCTTTTGGAAGCACAATGTTCGAGTCATGCAAGGGTCAAAAAGGTTAGATGAACTTCAGCGCAACATCACAACTCATGGAAGAAAAATGCTGGTTGATGAAAAGCCGTACCATATGCAAGAGCTCAAGCTTAGGAGAATACACCGTGAAGGAGCATATGAATTGTCTCAACCCAACAAGTCTTAACACAGCGGAGAAACCATCTCGTTCCATACCCAAACCAAACCATTCACCTCAACCTAACCCCAAACGGTCTGTTCCAACACTCAAACGAACCGTTTGACATTCAGCTGAGACCTAACCTAATCCACTCCAATGGCTAAATTTCGAGTTTTCATTGGTTAGTCGACGAACCAAAAATTTTTGCTCAACTTAGTCATTACCAAAACTTCACCTAAACCCAAACCCAAGGGTAACATCACACCAACCCCTATGTGATTTGTACCCTCAAACCAAACCACCCAACTCCACTACTTGCAAGTTACACCTTCTCCAATGAGACGAACCTAAAGGCACCTTGAAGGGCATTGACATATCAAAGCAAGCAAGGCTTATGTTGCTCGACTCAACCCTTCACAACCTCGACATTGATTTGATGAGTTTTTCTTTTCCTCTCTCTCTTTTAAGTTTTGTTTTCATTGCATTGAGGACAATGCAAAGTTTTAAGCTTGGGGGAGAATAGAAAATTTGTATCTAGGATTTGCATCATGACATTTAGGCTTATTAATTTGCATTCATATAGAATTTGCATTATAACTTCATATAGTTTGCATTTTAGGTAAGTTAGGAAGATGCTTAACAAGTTCCAATATCGTGAATTGAATGAAATATTTGGGGAGTTTCAGAAATTTTTTTATTTGAATTGTGGGTCATCTAATTGATCGACTAGCCCCTGTGACCTTAGGAAAGGAGTAGGTATTTTATCATAATCTATCTTGATTGAGACTTAAATTTGATGATTAGATAAGTAGTATAAATGACTTGACCAATTAGAAATCAGTAAACCAAGACAACCACCAATTGAATTAATTTCGAAACTTTGTCAAGATCGATTCTACCGACCCAAATGCATGTCAACTAAGGAAATGAACACTAAGTCTAGAGTCAAACGACCGCTGTTTTTAAAATAAATAAAAGTCGAACATGTAAATAGACATCCTTTGTAAATAAGGAAAAACACACAAAAAAGGGGAACTAAAAAGCGGTGCTTTGCCATGGACATTGCGGGAAGCTATAGGTTATTGTGGATAGAAGAACCTCCATAAATCATGGGTTAGAAACAGAAAAGCTCATGATAAAAAAAAAGAAAAAAATGAGGAAAACCTCAGAAAAAGAAAAAAAAAATCCACACTAATCTGGCTGACCTCTCCGCCGCGGGAAAAACGTCCTAAGCCCTGGGACAAACTTTAAAAGTGTCAACCCAAAAACTTTGGAATAGAATGGGGGAGGAGTTGTACCTTTTTTCCGCCTCACTTTAGTTCGACTTCCAATGCGCTTTCGAAAATCAATAAAGCGGTTAAAGTATTCAAAGACTTGGTTGTGAAATAAATTGTTATGACATGTTATTTGTGTTGGTAGGATGTGATTCCGAGTCTCTTTGCCAAGTCAATTATCAAACTTTAAAAAAACAACAAATTTAGGAATTGAATAAGATAAGTTATGGGCAATAGTTACAAGCATCCTAAGTATTTCACCCGTGGGGTAAGCGTGGGTCATTTGAGACAACTCAATTCAGTTAGAAAAAAAATTTTAAATCGTCTAAATGATTCAATCAAATCACGATATTGTGGCATGTTAAAATTCTTCACAACTTGTAAGCCTCAAGACATTGTTTTAGTTTAGAGCCAAACCATTCTTCTAAGATAAATATTTGCTTGGGGACAAGCAATGTTTAAGCTTGGGGGAATTTGATGAGAGGATTTTATACTTATATTTTGGTAGAATTTTGTCTCAAAACTAAACCAATTTGACTTGAGTTAGGTTAATTAGGGTTATTTTAATTAGGATTTGTGTCAAGAATGAGTTACTACCATAATTCCTACTTTAATGCAGATTTTGGACAAAAACATGACTTGGATGAATCAATAATGATGTAGAGCTTGTTGTAAGCTTTCCAACGTTTCTTGAATCACCTCAATCGGAGTCCGGATGAAGGAGATATGGGCAAAATACTGACAGGACGCAGTGCTGAAATTTCTGGAACGGACCGTTCCAAATTAGAACGGTCCGCCCCAGCCGAAACTGCCAGAAACAACAGGATTGCCCGTTCTAGATGATTGGGACGACCCGTCCCATATTAGAACGGTCCGCCCCAACAGAAACCGCCAGAACTTCCAGAAATAGTCCAGAGTTGCCAAATTTAGAGTTCTATTATGTCATGGCGGTTCTAATCTATCTCTGGCACTTCCAGAACGTGTCTTCTGCTATTTCCATCATCTCTACATATTTCTAATGCCTATTTAAACATAGTTTGAGGGGATTTTTGAGATATACAAGAGAGAAGTTCAATTCCAGATCCAAGTTAAGGTTAGATATAGTTCTATTTGAGAGAAAAGTCTCAGGTCAAGATCGTGGCAGCGCCGAATCGACTGGTTTGTGGCAGAAACAAGGCGTTTCGATAGAAGACTTCGACCTACAAGAGAAAGCCAGGACATATTGGGTTTTATTCTTCCTTTATTTCCTATTTCTCTTCGTTTTGCATGACGTCTTTTAGTTGTTGAGTTGATTGTTCTAGGGCTATGGTTGTAAACCTTTCTACTTAGTTGCTTGTTTTGTTTGAATACTTCTTTGTTAGTTGAGTTAAATTACGTTTTATTTTCTGTGATTTGATTTGCTATCTATTTGTTGAAATTAGTTATTGTTTGATCTGATTGTTGCGTTAAACAAAGGCCTAGTTTAATTGTCAAGTCAAAATCGAATTGCAATAACAAATTAACACTTAGAATAATTAGGTAGGCGATATCCGAAAGGATTAAACCAGACTTTGATGTAAATTAGAGTTTTACTCAATAAGCCGAAAGGTTGAGAGTTTACCAAGACCCAGAAAACAATCTAAAGCACCTGAACCAAGAAACGAGAGTTGAAATTTAGGAGTTTTAGGAATTACCAAGCAGAACCCCACAACTTGACCTGAACGAGAGTTAGAGCGCAAGTCTGTAGGTTAGGTTTGGTCTAATTCACGTAAAAGCACTCAGCGAATAACCAAGTAGGATGACGAAACAAGTATCAACCATTGGAACGGCCCGTTCCAAGGTCAGGACGGACCGCCCGAGAGGGGGCGTCCTAGACTAGAACGGCCAGTTCCGATCGTTGACAGAGGCTGAAACGGACCGTTCCAACCATTAGAACGGACCGTTCCAACTTTGACAGAGGTAGAATCGTTTGGAACCAGAAATCCTAGAATTATTTGACCTGCTGATTTTCTCTTGTTTAGTTCTTGCTTTAGTCTTAATATTAGATCTAGGATTTGTATTCACCTTCAACCTTTAATCCACAAAAGAAAGTTGAACTCGTCTAGCTAGTTTAGTAAAGTAAAAGATCGATATTCCAACACCGTCCCTGTGGATTCGACCCTCGAGCTGTTCTGCAAACGATTAGATCGGTAAACGAGGTTTATTTATTTTGAGACTTGGTTCTACACCCGATCAGTGATCTGATTATTTTTCTAGTTTTGCTTTGTGCTCGTTTTTTTTTCTTACAGAAAATAATGTTTGAAATAGCAGCATTTGTTCCAATTTTAATTTTTTCATTATCTTAGGGATTTTAAACTTTTTCTTTGATTTATTATTCTTGTTTGGTTGTTTTCTAAATAGTTGTAAGACATTTAATGTCTTGTCAATGAATCCAATTGTTCTCTTAGTAGATAAGATAGAGAGATAGAACTAATCAGGAACCTACATTGGCCTGAGTTTATTTTGCAATACAACAAGAGAATAAAAGATGTCTTTTATTAATTAATTGGGGCATGTGATCTGATTATTTTCCTAGTTTTGCTTTGTGCTCGTTTTTTTCCCTTACAGAAAATGATGTTTGAAATAGAAACATTTGTTCCAATTTTAATTTCCTCCATTATCTTAGGGCTTTTAAATTTTTTCTTTAATTTATTATTCTTGTTTGGTTATTTTCTAAATAGTTGCAAGACATTTAATGTCTTTTCAATGAATCCAATTGTTCTCTTAGTAGTGGAAACTAATACTAACACGTGTCTGGTCAAGGACGGAGAGATTTTTCTCGTGAAGAAACAAATATGATGTGCATGGAGACACACGCTACATTCTCGGTCACAGCTAAGGCGTGAGGGTCACGAGAGACAAGGGCGGAACTAAGTTTAACCCAAAGTATGCTTAGCATACTCCAACTTTTCAAAAATACCCTTATAAAATTTAAAATTCTATATTAATTTTTCTAAAATATGAAAAAATTCTTAATTAGCACACCCTAAAAATTCAAAAAAAAATCCATATTCGCCCCTCCTATTTGAGAATCGTGGTTCCACCCCTGACGAGAGTAGTGTTAAGACAAATGGATCTCCCTTGACACGAATCTTGCATGAGAAGGAACAAATTTCTTATTTTTTAATCTGTTTATACTTCACCCTTATATAATCTTTAAGATAGTGCATGTGTAAGTTTTAGTTAGCCAAGTTCGGTTAGTGAAATTTACTGTATTTTGTATTCAGTTATTCTCTCTTAATAATAAAATAATTTTATTCTTGGCATATAAGATTGCACTTTTTTTTCCCTAAACAAGTATCCTAAAAAATCAAAACTAAACTCTTTTTTTTTTGTCATTGCAACTGTAAAATTCTCAATCAAAACTAAATCTGAAGAGTGATTAATCACTCGCATCGATCCCAAATGACCAAATGTGGCCACATAAAAACAATTATATCCGTTTTATGCCAGGTCGGAGCGAGAAAATTTCATAAAAAAAGTGCGAAAAAAAATATAGAACAGAGCCTCTTATCTCATATGCACGGAAATTTATGAAGACTCCGTTTGGATGGCTTCTTTCCGAAATAAGAAATAAGGAATATCTATTTTTTACCAATAAATTTATTTATAACCATCCAAACTCTTCACAAAAGTTACACATTTCCCAATAAATTTACCCCTTCCCAATAAATTTCTTCCCTTCTTCCTTCTTCCTTCTTCCTACCTTATTCCCACACCATCCAAACGGAGCCGAAAGTAGAAAACTCAAATATAAATGACTAACTAAGTGACTAAACCATGAGCGAAAAGAACAAAGGGGTCCTTTGGATGCGTCCCAAATTCCAGAAATAAGCAATTCCGGACATAAATTTTAATATAAACAATCCAAACTCTTCACAAAATTACACACTTTCCAATAAATTTATGCCTAGGAATAACAAATTTCCCCAATTCCCCCAATTCCTAAGCGATCCAAACGCCCCCAAAGGACCTATTTCTAGGCCGAAAATATTGGGACGTGTGTAACTTTGTGAAGAGTTTGGATGGTTAGGAATAAATTTCCGTCTAGAAAGAAACTATTCCTCTTGTTCCTAAGCGATCCAAACGGTCCCAAGATACAACAGAAGCCTGACACTCAACAAGCTCAAGCCTGGACACCTAACTTTTTCTTAATTAAATTGCTATGAAAACCAATAACTAAAATATAATTTTTGTAAAACTTTCCTGGGAATGTGCACAGGCTTACTCGTACAGTCACTGTACGTGGACGAGTTATTTTGATCAAGAATATTTTTCAATGAAATGAAATATCATGTTAAAAAAAAAGTTGATCAGAGTCTTAGAGCCTGGTTTGAATTATTTTTTTAAGAAAATTCAATTTATCTCGATAGAATAGAGTTTCATAAAAATAATTTTCAAATAAAATCTGACGATGATAACAAATTGGAAAAGAATTGAATAGAAATAAATTTTGTGATCGGTGTCATATGAAAATAGAAAAAAAAATGATTTCATCTCCTTAATATTTGACCAATTTACCTTTCTTTCAAATTATTAGGCATGAATCTATTACTAATGTCTAGCATATATACGACATTCGTTTCTTCTATTGTTTAAATTTTCCTGAAATTTTTCATTAGAATCGGTAAATTGGATCATGACCATACTTATGTGTAGCACTATCAAACGAATGTCGTTTCGCACATTTTCATTCTGTTCCAAAATTGATTTCATTTGTTAAATGGAACGGAAACAAAACGGGAACTGGCATACGTTATCGTTTCGTTTTCCGAAAAATGGACTGAAATCAGTGAAAAATAGAATTAAATCAATGGAAAATTGAAAACATAACTGAAACGGAACTGTAAAATCGTTTCGTTTAATGAAACGGAACGGAAATAAAATAAGATTTTTGTTTCGCTGTTGAAACGTAACGAAAACGAAATGGGTGTATTTCCGCTGCCGTTTTCGACGTTTGACACCTTAGTTATGTGATATTAAATATTATGAAAATTAGCATATGCGTGCCGGCGGTATATATTAGCACAAGCGTGCCAATAGAGACCGTGAGCACTAATTCAGTCCAAAGTGCCCTGATCCCACCTTTCGTTTCCTTCCGCTCCTCCCCCAATTTAATTCTTGGTTTCGCGAGAGATTGTGTGATGGCGACACCTGGGCCTCAAGATACGGTGCTTCTCAACTCTCAAGCACTACTAGGTAATCAATCAATCACTCTCGTCTCGTATGTAAGTCTATTTTGCCTTATCGAATATCGATCATCGACGACGACTGATCTGATCTGAATTCTGATCATCTTTCTTTCTTTTCTTTGGCTTCTGTTGCTGTTTATGTTCTTCGTCCTATTCTGCCGGAGAAGATGAGGCTGTTGCCTTCCGCAAGATGGTCGGCCGTCACCGTCCTCCTAGTACCCTCCCTCCCTTGGTATACATATGTCCTCTCTCTCTCTCTCTCTGTTCTAAACTTCTAATCAATCTGTGATCATACGCATTTGCATTGATTGTTGGTTGCAGGTTCCACGCATAAAGGTTGGTACCGTGGAAGAGATGAAGAAAGGGATAGACGAGCTGCAGCGTCTGATAGATACTGACAAGGCAGAGATGGAGTGGCTGATCAAGCGCATTGAGGGCCTCAAGGGGGATCAGGTCTTTGAGTCTGACCTCTACTGGTCCTGCCGCGAGCTCATCTACATGCGTTATGCTCGTGGCTTAACACCCCTCTCCAGTGTCGAGAGCACTCGTCTCAAAGAGATCCATGACCTTGCAAGTCACACTGTCGGACAGTATGAAGCTGCCAATGGCAATCTCCCGGCCATTCTCAATCCCTACATTCATGGGCTTGTTCCTAACTTGCTCTGATTGCTCCTCACTTTCTTCTTCAGCTTTTTTGTATTCTGAGCTTGGCCCGTAGCTTCTTCTCTTTTGTGGCATCATTTTGAACAAATTTGAACGGACAACTTATGTTTGCAATTGCTTGCAAGTTGTTTAAATCTGCTATTATCAGTTCTTGTGATTGTATACAAATATACAACTTATCATCATAATATTTTACTTCCCAGCTGGAAGTTAGGAACTTGCAATTATCCCGGGTCTTGTGATAGAAATTTTCTTTCATTGCTTCATCATCAATCAGTGCCATCTTTGAGTGTGTGTGTAGAAAAAGTTTGTGTGATTCCCATTATCAATCCGCTCCTTAATTCTCTTTTAAAATTGCTCACGAGCTAAATAGAATAAGAGGAAACTAAAAACAAATTTGTATATATATGTCCTCTCTCTCTCTCTCTCTTCTCAGTTGTACATCCAGTTAATTTATAAAAAAAATTGAAAAGAGGAGTTCACTGGATAAGTCATAAGAGCATGTTCTACTAAATGCATCTCCGATTTACTTCTGTCTGGTAGCACCTTATTCCTGCATAATAACTGTCTAAAAACATAATGTACCTTTTACAGTGAATGTGCATGCTGTTCAATTTCAGCAAATTGGCATGTTTACTTGCTGTTGTAACACTGAAAATCTCATTGATTTCTGTTGAATTCAACACCGAAAAGTCCAAATGTATTTCAAGGCCCAAGACTAATCGGGAAGCCCATTATCAAACAACATTGAAGTATCTAGAGTAATCAAGAAGATTATGGCGGTTAGCTTGGAGAATTATCTAGAAATATCAAGATCTAAGTACCGACTTTGAATATACTAGAAGAATGAATTCTGTTAAATTCTAGATCCTTGTATCAACCGACATTATGCTATTATAAATAGGAGCAAGGTGCTTGTATTTATGTGTGCGCACCAAATTAGTGAAGGCTAGTATATATGTATGTGAAGGCTAGTATATATGTAGCATATATATGTTGTATTAGTATAGTTTAGTAGTAATATAAGTGTGTTTGTGTGTATCGTTAGTCAACAATTTCTGTTATTTTTCTTATTTTGAGGAACCCCTTATGTTCCACCCCTTTCATTATTTCTGGTGTACAAACTAAAAAGTGCCTCAACATTAGAGGACAGGGCACTTTGAAGTTTGAACTGAACCAAAAAGTAAAATTGTGCCTCAACATTTGCCAATCATGTTTACTTGATCTCTCTCTCTCTCTCTCTCTGTTCTAATCAATCTATGATCATACATATTTGCATTGATTGTTAGTTGCAGGTTCCACGCATAAAGCTTGGTACTGCGGAACAGATGAAGACAGGGATAGACGAGCTGCTGCGTCAGATAGATACTGACAAGGCAGAGATGGAGTGGCTGATCAAGTGCATTGAAGGCCTCAAGGGGGATCAGGTCTTTGAATCTGACCTCTACTGGTCCTGCCGCAAGGTCATCTACATGCGCTATGCTCGTGGCTTGACGCCCCTCTCCAGTGTCGAGAGCACTTGTCTCAAAGAGATCCATGACCTTGCATGTCGCACCGTCGGACAATATGAAGCTGCCAATGGCAATCTCCCGGCCTTTCTCAATCCCTCCATTGATGGGCTTTTCCCTAGCTTGCTTTGATTGCTCGTCACTTTCTTCTTCAACTTTTTGTATTCTGATCTTGGCCCGTTGCTTCTTCTCTTTTTTTTTGAGATAAATTGGAGGTCTAAGCCACCTAATTTATTTTTAAATTAAATGTCTATGAAAGACTCTCCAGCCGGATTTCGAACCTGCGACCTTTTATTCAAGGAGTTAAAATGCATTATTCTTTGTCACTAGACCAAGAGTTGGTTCTCGTCGCTTCTCCTCTTTTGTGGCATCATTTTGAACAAACTTGAACGTTGAACGGACAACTTATGTTTGCAATTACTTTGCAAGTTGTTTAAATATGCTATTATCAGTTCTTGTGATTGTATACAAATATATAACTTACCAGCAGAATATGTTACTTTCCAGGAACTAATGAATGCAATTAACCCGGGTCTTGTGTGATAAAAATTTCTTTCGTTGCTTCATCATTAGTCAGTGCTAACTATTTGTGTACACCCTATTATTTTATTTCAGACTACAAACCAATCTCCAATAATAATCTTCTAAAAATGTGAAGTTCCTATATATATGTGTATGTATATAATAAGTTCGTGTGATTCCCATCATCAATCCGCTCTTTAATTTTCTTTTAAAATTGCTCAAGAGCTAAATAGAATTGGAGGAAACTAAAAACAAATTTGTATATATATCTCAAGAGTAACAATCTAGCGCTTTTATTATTATATTTTTGAAATAAAAGTGAGCATTTTATTGTTCTACCACTTTCACGGTTAAAAGCAAGTCTTATCACTTTCATTACAGCATAAGAACACTAAAATTGAAAAAAAATTCACTTCAAAGGTTCCCAAATCCTAAGTGACTCTTTTCTTATACATCATGGTTGTTGGAGATTTAATGTTATGGTTTTGGACATTACTTAGGAATTTAGGATTTTATGGGACGGGATGCTTTATAGTTGTATTCATAATACATTATAATATCGTTTTCTGGAACTTGTTGGCATTATAGAGTTCTGTACTACTGTACTCATAAGTCATAACGTTACAAGCTTGGGATGAGTGCCCTCTAGTGCTGCACATTATACCTGATACAAATTAAAATTGACAATTTAACATTCTTTGGATTAGTGTTGAACAAAATTGTAAATTCCACATCCAATAATTACACATTGTATTTAATGTAATGAATAGATCTTGAATAAGAATCGCACTGAGATTTAGAATCAGTGTATGCTTTACAATTTTCATTGAAATTTTATGTTATATTTTCCACAGAATGCGTTACAATTTTCAATTAATATCCAAACTCCAAAAACTATTTGGAAAGCTCTTCATGGGTAATGAAACAAACAATAGAATTTTGGCATAACTGCCGCAATATTGTTGCATAAGTTAGTTATCCTTAATATTGTTAGTTAAATTTTTGTAGCTTCATAATTACTAGTGGGATCTCGCGCGTTGCGCGATCTATTTTTTTTCCATATTTTTTGTTAGGTTTAATGCCATAGAGGTACTTTTAGGGACTTTTTAATTTTTCTGTAAATCAAAACAATGGTACAATTAATCTTTAGATTAGATATAGGAAGATGGAAATTAAAAGGGGAAAAAATGGTGTGTTACATTTAGCTAATCTGATCAAGAAGTATAAATAAACAATGAAGAAAGAATTAATGATTAATGAATGACTAACTACTTGCACAAAAGGTTAACCTATACAAATCATGCAACCAACAATACATATGCTATAAAGAAATAAGTTTGCACATGCATCATGAATTTCTTCAGATATAAAAACACATCAAATAATGGGTGCCACAAAAATTTACCTCAATTGAACCAGCAGAGTCACCACTTTCGAATTTTGTAACTAAAATGAAAATTAAAGAAAGAATCCATAAATCAAAATATATTTACAAATTTGAGGCAAGCTGTATAAAATTGATCAAAGGACACCAGTCTATTATAATCCAATAGACTTTTAAATTATTGTATCTTCAAATAAAAGAGGATAGCAAGGAGAAGACACAACCAGCAAAAGAACAAAGTGCAGAGAAGTTTTTGAATGGACAGAAAAAGAAGAAATAATTTGGAAGTACCGCAGTCCAAACATGCACAGGTACTTCGCTCATGCAGATCAGCACCGAATATAACGCCGACTACTTTAACTGTACAAAATCAAGTATCACTACCCATGCTGTAACCAAAGTTTCGTTGTAATATCATTAACATATGATGTGACAATCAAGCAAAATCCTTGAGGCATAAGTATACCTAACTCTTTACCATAACCTTTCATAATATCATCAGACAGAAATAAACAACAAAAGTAAATTTAACTTCCAAAAAAGATACATACATATATATATATATATATATATATATATAGAGAGATAGGCTAAATTAGACTCCAGCATACAGAAGGTCTATGTGCTCCAGTCTTTTAGCCATCGGATCTGAAATCGAACGGTCCGGATTAAGGCGCTGGGAGGAGATAGGTTCCACATTTCTTTTGAAATTTCCGTTAACGGAATTCCGTTTGGTGCGGAAAGAAAAAAAAAACGAAAAAACCCTTGTTTCTCTCTTCGTCTCTCTCACGCTGGCTTCGCTCCAGAAGGAGGGAGTGGGAGCGAAGGGAAGGGAGGAGAGTTCGGATAGAGGGAGAGAATGGACGGAAACGAGGAGAGCAAAGAGACAGATAGAGGGAGAGATCGGTTACTCCCAAAATCGGAGAGTAACGAGTCCCTTCCCTTCCCTCCGACTCTCTCTTTCTGGAGCACAGCCTTATAATTAGAGGAAAAACAAAAACCTAGCTTGCTTCTCCCCTTTTCTCCGATCCGATCGAGCCATCTATCAGAGGTCTGAGAAAAAGAAAAGTAAAAACGAAGACTCTCTCTTCCACTGTCTCTCTCACGTGAAGTATCGGAACCCAAAATTTCAGAAGGTGCACATGGCCTAGCTAGCTCGTCGGAAGGTGCGAATGGCCTTGCCAGCTTGTTGGAAGGTGCTAATGGCCGGTGATAGGTACTTTCCCTCCTTCATTTACCCTAATCATGTGTATTGTGTCATTTGTATTCTCTTTTTGTTCGATTTTTTTCAATTATGGTTTGCCCCTTTTCCTTTGTTGCAGTATACATCTTATGTGAGACAAATTTTTTGTCCCAGTACAAAATTCCCTCTATCTCACCTTTACTTATTCTTCCATAGAAGCAAACCATAGTAAGTTGAGCTAATTTTGCGTCAAATTATAACTCATTTGTTGTTGTTTTTGTTCAATGATTTCAGCTTGCAAAATGTCTGGTTAATTTCTTATTAATTTATGATTAATTTCGGTTTAATCTCTAATGTTCTATTTTTGCATTGTTATGAAAAATTAGATTGGTCAATAAAATCACCCAAAAAAAAGACTATGCCTGTAGGTACTGATTCTGTACCTTCATGCATCGTGGACATGGAAAAAGTTGATTTAAGTTACAAAATTAAAGAACCATGGCAGCATGTTAGATATGCCTTGGGATGTTTTGTGATAGTATTATAGTAGAGTTAGATGGGTAAAGGGATAAATTTGGTGTTCCCTGATAACTTCTTACAAGATTTTGGTATTTTCCCCTCTCTGCTAACAATGTGCCTCTGCACTTAATAGAGTAATTTTTTTGGTTTAATTTATCAGTGATAATTATGACATATAAGAGAAGGGAAACTGTTCTTGATAGTGTTGACAGTAGTTCCAATGAAGAAATTGGCATTCTCAGTACTGAATTTCACCTTTGTTTTTATAGGTGTTGTAGCTCGAGCTCCTAAGGAACAACACGATAAGGGGATATTGTTTGATGTATCATGCTCAAATGGCAAGACAACACCAAATAAAATTAATGGTATGCAACAAACTTAAGAAGATGTTATTAGCAGCTTATTTACAAAGGATTAGTAGCAAAGCAAATTGTCAAGGGATTAGTTATTAGAAGCTGTTTCTATGTGTCAGTAGCTTATTTGTACAAAAATAAATTGTTGTTTGATTGAATTGGTGTATCTATGTTAAAAGGATGATTAGAATTCTTGTAATAGATGACTTGTAAACCATGTTTGTAGTCTATGTTAATCTATGTTTTAGTTTACATGTTTTTGTTTGTAAACTATGCTTGTAATATATGTAATTTGGTAAATTTTAATGCATGCTTGTTTCTTTCAATTCTGTTGGACTAAATGGATGTTAGTTATCCTTCAATTTTGTTGTATCCAGTATCTAGTACCCATGAAACTTGAAATACTTTATTTATTGTTTTCATGTAATCACGTTGGTACATGTAGTTGGTACCATGTACTCACCATGTAATCCATGTTGTTTTCATGTACCTAGTACCTAGTACCTAGTACCTAGTACCTAAATCACGTTGGTACCCATGTACCCAGTACCCAACAATTGTAAAGCAAATCACGTTGGTATATGGTATTACCTCTGTACCTAATCCACATTGGTACATGGAACTAGAGTATGGGCTAAAAAATCTAGCTTGCATACATGCTATTTAAATAGTGTTAATTACTAATTAGGGTATATATGTTAAATACTGTTTGTCGCTGAGCAATTTCTTTATCACTGAAAATTTGAATTAGACCGACTCTAAAAGGTCTGCTCATACCAGTACTACTTGGTATGAGGAGACATGGTTGTTATGAGACACTAATTTAAATTAAGGTTGTTTTATATTGCAACTTTGTTTCCCTTTTTTTCTATTTCCGAATATTATGATACTGAGAGCTACAGAAAGTACATAATTTTCTGTTTTTCCATCAAGCGCATTGAATAATAATAACATAGATAAATGCAAAACAAAAAGGGATTAGCTTTTAACAAACATCGATTCTATGCCATGAAAATTGAATGAGCAATTGCAATAACAACTTATGAGCAAAGCATACTAAGACGAGTATCGCTGACAGTAGTTAATCGGGTCTTTGGGTTATGGACTTGTCGGAGGCTTCGATTAGAGAGAGAAGCAAGAAAAGAAGAAGGGAAATGGCGGGGGAGCACAGCGACTCTCTCACCTAGGGTTTAATTTCTGGGAGAGAGGGACTTCGCGTGCGTCAGAGAGACGAAGCGAAAGAAAGAGAGTCGTGTTTTTTTTTTTATCGTTCTGATAACAGAGAGAGGAAACGGAATACTTAAACGGAGAGACACACGAGTAAACGGAAGTTCCTCTCTGCTAAGCGCCTAAATCCAGACCATCTATTTTCAGATCCAACGGTTAGAAAACTTCAGCACACAGACCTCCTATGTGCTGGAGTCTAATTTAGCCTATCTCATATATATATATATATATATGACTAACCTCAAGAAGAGTAAGGTGAAGGAAAGGCACATGAAAAATGGTTCATAACAGCTGCAATATAATTAAGAAACTATTATTCTTAAACTAAATAAGGAAGATTTTATGAGATAAGCAAAATTGGAATAAAAAACACCTCATTGTCCTAAGAGATTCGTGTATTTGACAGGCTATTCAACCATCTGAAGTTCAAAAAATACAAAGCTATTAGTGGATATTGAAATCATGTGAAGTATTACTTCCAAACAGGATATGAAGGCAGCTTCATGCGGTGAACATATATTCTTTTATTTGTTGCAATTTTTAGAATAGATTAATAAACAATCTAGATATTGGACAAAGAATCAATCAGCAAAGAAAAGTAGAATAAGAATTAATTAAAGATGTTTGAAAACCTAACATAAATGTCACTCAAACTGAACTTTTACTTGTAATGTGCTCTGTCTGTCATTCACCGAAATAAAGGAACCTGTAAAATAAAGCAGGAACAAAGTCAATGGACCTCGATGGCTTAAATGCCGGAAGCATCATCAAGAAGCACACCTAAAATTAGCAAAAATAGGTAGGGTGCAAGAATTGAATATAGAAAGTGTTAAAAAAAAAGAATCAGTAGGGGCCTTAAATGAAATCACTAAGAACCAACCATAGGAAAATCAAGAACTACAAATAGTTTGAACAAAATCAGTAGGAGATAAAGAAAAAAAAAAGATTATGCAATACTGATCACCTTGAATCAAGGCCATGTGAACTCAAAATTAAAATAACAATATGGTAATATCTACGACCCGATCCATACAGTAAATATATAGTAAATTAGTAATGTATAATAAAAGTGCATGAAGAGATGAGGGCGTGGTTGGAATTAAAAAAAAAAGAAAAAGGAAAGGGAAAAAATTAAAATAACAATACAGTAATATACATTATATTTTTTGTTTGTATAATATTAACTTACCATAATGTATACATAGACAACCTAATTTCAGAATGATAACCTACATTTTTGTAAAGAGTAAACTTATTTATCCTAAAATTGTGGTATAGAGGTAGACTTACTCACTGATATAGAACTGAACAATATATTCCCAAAATAAAAATACGAATCCAAAGGAAACCTTAATTTTGAAAGAACACATAACAAACATAAGAAATTATTAGGATGAAAATAAATAGACAAACACAACTGAATGAAGAAATTATTACCTGAGCGAACAATATAGTGCCAATTGCATTCTCTTGTAGTGAAATGCCAAGAAAAAAAAGAAAATAAGAAGTTAACATGCTGGAAACATCTGCAGAAAGAAAAATTGTGAATTACATAACTGTCGCTATCATTTGAATATTTGTTATAAAAAAAATTGTTCATGCCATCTACAAAGACTGCACATTTATTAATCAACGAATTGTCAGCCTTAATCACATTAAACTTAACGAAAAAGCAATATGCAAAGGCTTTTTTTAAACTACTGAATCTTTTCCTAAATATTAAGTTCAATCCAAAATGTTTCTCATAAGAATCCAATCTATTAGCTAAATAGGTTTCAATATTTCAGTTTTACTGAGAATATCTTAAAAAATCCAAAAAAGAAGAATATACAAAGAAGAAGCAACACAGATCCACACAAAGGATCTCAAATAGATCAATATCAATCTAGATTGTTGTCCAAAGAGATTCAGAAAGCAAGGACCTTTAACGAAAATCATAAATAAATCAATACCTCATCATCAATCATGTTTTTACCATCTGGTCCTTAGATAATTGCAATATCATAATTTTTCTTATACTCGGCTGATCGTTCAGCCAAAATAAAAGAAGAGATTGATCCACCTACGCACCAGTAATACCCTGCAAAGAATGGAATAATACTGCACTGAATTGAATGATCAATATTTATTATAAATCAGCCAAAGGTTAAAACCGTTATAGCATACATAATGAATTTGTAGAAAAATTATAAATAAAAGTTTGGCCTTTCTAACAAATTCCAATTTAATTTCCGCAAAAAAAAATTGCCTATCCTTTATAGTTGCAACATTCATATCATTTCAACTATTCAACTCCAAAGTTACTTGATGTCCGACATATCACAATCTCTGTAGCTGAAAGAAGAACAAATACTAAATTCTTTTTCAGTAAAAACAAACTGCAAAAAGAAACCTGCAAACAGACAAATCCTCATGAGATACTGTCATTAGTGCATACATGAACCACCATGTCCTCGTGAGGCAGTACTGGTAGCCCTTGTATTCTTGCAACTATCAAAACTTTAGTTAGAAATCAGGCTAACTAAAAGCATCTATTAATTCCAGAAGTTGTAAAAAAAAACGATTGTGCCTCTCTCCATATAAACAGAACCTAATTAGACCAAGCAACCATTGATAAAATAATCATCCTAACACAATAATATACATACATGAGTTAAGTAGATAACAATGACAAAAATTGACTATACCTTTCTCCATTTGTCCATATACATCCATGAAATCCACAGTTGTGTGTAGACAGTACAAATAAGAAAAGTTTTTCATTTAGCAATTGGTGTAAAAGTACTTAACTGAAGGGATGAAAAAAAATTCCTCAAGCGTTATTTAAAATAAGAAAAGAATTTGATGTGTCAAACACTAATTATGCAAAAGAGAACTATGGTCGTTCACCTGATGGATAGTTTTGTTATTTGTGCACCGTAGATGGCCAAACACCAGAAAAGGTGCATCTTCCAATTGCAAATTTTGGCACCTACGATAGAATTCATTGCAAATCTGGATCAGAAAAACAAAATAGAGGTGCACGACAATGCTGAATAAATTAACAGAGGAAGGCAACATAGGAAAAACACACCAGTGAAATCAGAATTGAATCTCTCCCATGAGAAGAAGGTAAAACTAAAATGCAATCTCAGTAAGCATGAGCAGCGAAATTAACAGCCTCATTTTTTTCTATAACACGATCTCCTCCGACCATTTTCTTTGACAATGAACAAAAGATGGCAGAAACTAACCTGGAAGCTAATAACGTGACCAGAGACAAAGCAAAAAAGAAGAAAGACAGCATCAAAACAACCTGAAAAACCTGTAACAGAGAAAAGAAAAAGAAACATATTAATAAGGAAAAATACTAAAAAGAGCTAACGAATTGCAATGCCGCTCCATGAAGGCTCAAAAGGCATTTCCTGACAGCAACAAAACAATCGAATCCCAGCCGTCCATTTCAGATTTAATATTCTCATCACTGAAATGAACTAAATCTGAAATAGCATCACTGATATGATATCCCAGCCGTCCATTGCAAAGAATATTAATGTCAGTGATTTGCTACCTAATTCATTTTCAGATTTAATATTCTTATCAGTATATATCATATCAGTGATGTACTAACTTAATTACATTGTCCAAAATATCAATTGAAATTAAATTAATTTCATTTGTGCGTGTGTTTTCGTTATCTCATTCATCTAATATCTAGACTTAGCAATGAATTCAATATTTGTTACACAAAAGGAGGCAGTAATTCCTTGACCCCAAATGAAAAAATAGAAGCAATAAGCACAAAATCGGAACTGAGAGAGTAGAAAGAGGGTAAATCTTATTAGCAGTGGCTAAACCGACCTGATATTGTGGCTAAACCAACACAAAATCTTATTAGTGTTGTCATTTTATTCAGCAACCCATCAAGCGTTTATGAGAGAGCAGAAAGAGGGTAAATCGGTGCTCATCTGAAAGTAGAAGAGTATAGGGTTCCATCTTTGTAGACCGGGCTGCGAGAGTGAGTCGGAGATCGCCAGGAGCATGCGGCGAAAGAAGAAGAGATGGGGAGATGAGTATGCAACATGGATTGTTGTGCTCCATACAGGAGCCACATGGGCGAGACAGAGAAAGAGGACAGAGCGAGAGGGTGAGAGAGAGAGAAAGCAGAACTCTCCAGAAGAAAGTCATCCGACGGAGAGGATCATAAGCGAAGATTGAACGGACCAGATGCAAACACTGTTCTAACAACTATTCGCGTACAGTATCTTCGGATTCGGATTCAATTCTGCGGATTAATATATGTTTTGATTGCAACTTTAAGTGCCACTGGCGGTTGTTTGTTGGTTCTTATACGTTGACAGAGAATGAGAATGGGAAGGAATGAATGTTTCTTGTGAATCTTTTCTTTTCAGATGCATGCATTCACTGCGGGCCTCTCTAATTAATTTCTCGGCTCTTTACAATTTACACAAACGAAAAGCAAAAAACACCACAAAACATGACCAGTCTCAAGGCCGAAAAGGCAACTTTGATTTAAAATGGCCAAGGCAGATCATGGAGGAGAGAAGAAGCCAGCTGTAACGGATGGGGACATGGCAGAGGTGGTGAGGAGTTTAAGAAGCATGCACCCGATGACCTCGCTCTCTGTTGGTAAATCCGTACCCCTTGCCTCAGCCCGCTTGGTGAGGCGCCCTGCTAGCCTGGTGAGATGTTTCTCGCGTGAGCTCAGTTCGGCAAACGGGTAGTACCACTTGTGGGACTCCTGGTAACTTCTTCTCCAGTCAACCTTTGTCGATGTGACGGACAAAATCTCCTTATCCAGCCTCTTCACGTCAGACAGGTTCCCATCATCGTCCTCCTCACACAAACGCTCTGGATTTTCTTCCTACGTTTTAAGTTGAACAAAGTAATGGAACAGGAACATATATGAAAAGAAAATCAATTGCACATTCCTTAGTTACCACCAGTTTCTAACTGATTTCTCCCCTCTCTCTTTTTACTGATCATTTATATTACCACAACAACACCTCACACATTTCTTTGAAACCCAGAAAAATGGGGAAAAAAGAAAAGAAAGAAACATAAAGGGGTGGGGTTGGGGGGAGGTGCAGGGCAGGCAAACAAGCTAAGTAGAAGAGTAGTCTAACAAAATGGAAGAGTGAACCGGCAAAGCAGGTAGTTAATTATGGGGAACTAATGAAAATTATGACGAACGAGTGGGGAAGTGTACCTGCAGTGGCAGGCATTCCTCCTTGCGAGAACGTTTTTTACTCACGGCAGCAAAGCCAGCAATCATCCGGGTTGGCTTAGCCGCATTAGAGCAGAGCTCCGCCTCTTGCAGGGCCCACTTACGCTTGAGATGCTTGGAACTGAAGCCATCGGGGCCGGTCTCGCGGAGGGCAGCGAAGAGGCACTGGTTGACAGGCTGGACCGCCATGATGCGGTCGAAACTCTGTGTCATGGCGACGTCCTCCACGCGTGTCTTACTGCGGAGAAAGGGAGGGCATCCGTTGAAGTACGGAGCCGAGGGAGAGAGCCTGCCGTCAATGGCAGCACGCTCTGACAGGATCTTGATCTCCATCCACATTCGCTTCATAGACTGCCTCCTGAGGATGTCACTGAGACAGAAGTTTAACTTCATGGCCTCCAGTTTAGTATCCAATGCCACATCCCGGACTTGCACCATCTTTTTGAAAAGCAACAGCTGCTCCTCGGGCTTTTTGTCCTTCATAGAGCCTGTTGGCACAATTGCTGCTGCTGCTGCTGCTTTTATTTCACATTTAGTATGCCGAAGGAGTACCCATGCAGGAAGAAAGAAGATAACAATAACAAATGAATGAATGAATGAATGGATCTAGTGAGGATCTATATATTGGGAAGAACAAAAAAATTAATTAAGAAATAAAACCCAACAACAAAGGAGATTCCACTTACTGTATGAATGCATATACAATACAATAGTTAATTGAATCTCAGAGTAAGAGAGAATTAGCCAGCTGAACTAAACAATTAATTCAGCACTAACTATTATTCAGAAAGTTAATTAAGCTACAAGCCTACGATAATAGGTTAAGAAAATCCCATTTGGAAGTTTTCCCTCTTGTTCTTAAATTAAACGAACAGACATGGTGCCAAATTGCCAATACAAAAAAAAAGAGTTTAATCTAAGCTAATGAGGCAAGTGAAGTCCCTTATGATTCAATTTTTTCATTAGTAGTCTGTATGTAGAATATGGTAGCGCTACCCTAGAACAGAAAAAAAAGGTAGATAACTAATCGAAACCCAATCCCAGAACTAACCCTAACCCTAATCCTAACCGTTGCTAACCCTAATCCTAAACCAGGAGAGACGGAGACGAGAGGAGCGAGACGCGCGCGAGAAAGAAGAGTGATAGGCTGATAGCAATACCTGGCGGCGGCGGTGGCGGCGAGGAGGAACCAGACGAAGCCGCCACCGCCGTCTCCATCGAGAAGGATGCCATGTCGATTCCGAATATCTTGTCTCTTTCTCAGAAAAGGAAATTCAAATTGGGCTTGGTATGAATTGAAAAAAGAAGCAATAAATAAATGGGGGATTGTGGCATTGACACCGACTTGGGACTCGGCCGAGGAACAACTTTTTTATATGGGTGATTTAGATTTATGCTATTGACAAAATCGGAAATTAGAGATATGCCATCGTTAAATGACAAATTATTTTTATGCCATCATTAAATGACGAAATTAGATTTACGCCATTGGTCAATTGATATAACCATTATGCCCTTTTAAAAATACCATGATAAAATAGTGAAATTAAAAATTTATGCCACTGTACAATATAAAAATTAGAAATATACCATTGTAAAAGTAATTATTGATTTTACACCAAAATCAGTATTATGTTCCAATGAAATTACATTTATTCGTTATGTTCCATTTGAATCAGCATTAAACAATTAAAATAGATTTTAATAAACTGATTATTTATAATATATGGTTATTTCAAAAAGTCGAAAAATAT
Source organism: Rhynchospora pubera (assembly GCA_028095005.1). NCBI lineage: Eukaryota > Viridiplantae > Streptophyta > Magnoliopsida > Poales > Cyperaceae > Rhynchospora > Rhynchospora pubera. Next base: position 106,478,180 of record CM051462.1, on the reverse strand, counting down.
GATCTCACTCTTTGCAACATGGAGTACTAGAATTAGGGGAAAAAAACAAGTAACTTTCTTGATTTCATAAAAAAACAAGAAAACAAACGAAGATTCAGTTAATTTCGTGTGCACGAGAATACGAGATGAAGCCCATGTACTAACTTTGAATTGTCAATAATACCTGATCATTCGCTGCAACACATATTATACCAAACAACATCATATTATGATCTAGTTATCCTAAATGAACGAAGAAAATTCATCACGACCTTGAAGTTGTGTCTTTTCGTTTGAGCCCTCAAACTGATCTTGGAGGCGGCTGTTTTTTTTTTTCCGTTTCCTTAATGATTTAAACCCTAAGGATAGTTTGGGTATTTTCAAAATATTAGAATGGCATATCTCTAATTTGAGTGACATATTGCTAATTTTTAGAAAAATTAGTGGCATAAAATTAATTTCACAATTTTATAATGGCATAAAACTAATTTGCTTTTTAAGAATGGCATATCACTAATTGCAAATTTTTATAATGGCATTTATCTAATTATTCCTTTTTATATTTTTCTCTGCTATTGTTATTTTTTGTAGACCAAGAAAAACAAAACAACAAAAGTCCCTTCTCGATGGGTGCGTTTGGATAGGTGTGGGAAGAAGGGAAGAAGGAAAGAAGTGGGAAGAAGTATTGGGAAGTGTGTAACTTTGTGAAGAGTTTGGATTGTTTATAATTTTTTTTCTTCTTCTTCCTTCTTCTTCTTTTTTCTTCCAACGATCCAAACGCAGGCGATGAGAGCAAGGGAATAGAAAAGCCCCCGTTTTTTTAGTTTTTTATTAATTTTTTTTTTTTTTGCGAGCGTCAGATCAGATGCCGATCAGTTCAATTAAGACCTTTTGGGCCCCTCCGAGGAAACATATATTTCCGCATTTTAAATGACTATATAATTTCAGTTTCACCCAATTTTTTCGAGAATTGTTTGTGGTAATCAAAAGAATAGGCAATCCGCCATCGACTCCTTTCGTTTTTGCCGCTTAATTTTATTTCCATCAAAATTATATCTGTAACATATAGAAATATCAAACTAAGTATAGGTGAGTCAATTAAATTAATTTCATTAATAATATTATAATAAATAAATCTATAAAATATTAATAATCTATAAATATAAAGTAACATGAAAATCTATTCGAAATCAGAATTTGTTTGCTTTATGTAGTATCTATAATTAACCTACATAATGCTAGCAAAATCAAACCTTAATTTATATTGAAATTTATGATCAAATTAGCTAAATTCCTAATGAAAATGGTTATAAACTAGCTAATACATCGCGCTTCGCGCGATGTATGATTGTTTTAAGGTGATTGTACTATGGATTTAAGTTTTGTTTATTAGCTATTTGGTGGCTGTCATTTTTATTGGTTTTTATCTTTTAGCTTGCTGTGTGAGTTTCTTCAGTGATAGATGTAATTGATCGATAGATATTAAATAGGTGATGGGCAGGTATGGGGAGAGGAACTGTGTTTTGAATCGAATGAGTATTATTTTTTTTCGCTATGCATGTTCCAGATTTTTAAAATTTTTGTATTGTTTTTCTATGAATTGATATTACCAGAATTTATAACAGCAAAAAAAATCCGGTGATAGAAAAGAAACAGAAAATGTAAGGCGCTTGTTCACTGTTGAATCAAAGATTGGATCTGAATACTGGAGTGGTAGGCATGTCGTGCCTAAGTAAAAATAGAGATTCAGTGCACATAAGATTCTGATTATATTATTGTATATCCATAGTTGTGTGAGTAAGATCGTCAATCTTTTTAGCGAACTTACTTCTATGCAAAATTATGGCAGTATAACATGCTATAGTATCTAAAAGTTCCTCGGATATGCTCAAGCAAAAAAATATAATGTAATGTGGTTTAGTTGCTGACTGGGCTAAAAACATATGAGGAGAGTAGATATAAACATAGATAGAATGATGCTTATGCAGACACACATAGTATTGTGGCTATACATAGCAAGTGCTTTTTACAGATTAAGGAAGCCATTACAGAGATTAAGCATGCACATAAAGGAGAACAGCTAGGTGCACCAAGCTGGCCTGAACTTTTTTCCATATACAAAGAATTTTATGCAAACAGATTACTTAGTAATCTTCTAATAGGTGCATTACTAAAAGTGATCTGAATGTGTTAAATGTGTACTTAAAAAGCTCACTTGATGAGAAAATATCTGGCAAAAGTTAAGGAGCTTCAAGAAGGTAACCTCATGCTGGTTTGATGTCTGAATCAACTTAAATAAGCTCACATGGGCAGTTAATGAACAATTCCACACCACCAGGTACTGCTACAGCATCAGTTAAATCCAGAGCTCCATCCGGTATCATGAATATATGGGACGGGTAACAGGAGCCGCGCTTCTGCTTAAAATTGTTTCTTTTTAGCAAATCCATCACTCATCACCAAATTTTCCATGCGAAAATTGTTTCCTTTTTAGAAAAAAAGATCAAATTTTATAAAATGTTCATGCAAAATTGATTTCTCGAACAAAATAATACTCCTACCTAAAAAAGTGAACACCTCCAAACTATTCACATAATATTTAATAGTACAAAATAACCTTCTGAATTTAGTTTGTGTTTTTTCAGTTTTTAAGCTTACATCATAATCGAGCTAAAAAAGAACTGGTGTGTCTCGGTTGCTTCTTTCCTTGGCTGTAAACACGCCAGTACTTTTTCAGCTCTATTATGCAGTAAGCATAAAAACTGAAAAAACACAAACTAAATTCAGGAGGTTATCAAAACTGTAGTGTGCCTCTTTAAATATATGTTGTAATAAGATTTGAAATAAGATTGTACCTTAACATATTCCTATTTGACATTACTTGCTTTTTGCAGAACCTCATGAATATCTTTCCAATATCTTCTGTAGAATCAATATTTCTCTCACAGAACACCTAAAAAGTGCCTGCGTGAAATTTGATTAGAAGAAAAAAAGATACTACGGTTCATAACCGATAAAGAAAAGCTCGGGAACACGTTACCTTAGATACCCTCTAGTGCAAACAGCCGCGTTGCTTAGCATAGGCTTAAACTGATCTGAAAGGGAGATGCAAGACAAAGGAAATTTTAACTTACAAATCACAAACAAACATGGAAATCATAGATTGATGAGGGGAATCGATCACGTTCCCAAATCAGTAAGATCTCATACCATCCTTTCATGCATATGACAAAACACTCAGAAATGTACTTGAAGCAAAGTGTGTATGTCGCAAGCTAATTTTATTTGTAGGTGTCAATAAAATAAATAGAAATCACAGAAGAGTAAAGACCTAAAGAAATTGTGAAATTATCAAATTGGTCTCAAAATTCTTTTAGATATATGCTTTTGTTCCAGAAATGCCCTTGTAGATGAGGAAAAACTTGAATAAACAAAAGAAAAAAAAACATTATTGCTTAATGGTACCCATAAAAGTGTGCTTAATGATACCGACTATTATAGGTATATCTCTAGAATTTTATCCTGATTTGAGGCTGATTTGCCCAACAATTGTAAAACGGTAAAATTTTATGCATGTAAAAATGAAAGTACCTGACACAAGTTCTTCTCAGTGTCAATTTTTAGAGGAATTTTTCCTTGTGTATGTATTTATTTGATCAGATTTACTCGTCTGCACAATATAACAAATGAATTGAATTACCAAATTATATTAATTATTGTGCATGCAATGATATTATGATAGATATGATTATTCTCAATTACCTCCTGTCGAAGTTTAGGTCTTTACAAACTTTGTCGAGTAAATCTCTAGTAGGGATACAAGTTTCTATATTTGATGTAATCCAACAAACCATTTCTGGAGTGCCAAGCATGATCCGACCCGGTTCCATTTCATGAGCAATCTGACTCATCTGTGAAATACATTTTAAATTAATAAAAAAAATTCTTTATTACAGATTAGTAATTTCTAAACAGTGTTCAATAAAAAATTTGATATCCCATATGATACCTCAAGTATTTATTCTTTCAAGTTTGAAAGAATTATCTGATACGTGATAATATTTGACTCCAATATGAAAAAACATAAATGAAAAATAATAAATAAAACGTTATCTTAATTTCAATGGCGAGGAAGAATGAGAACCCTGCACAGATGAACCACCAGAATGGCACTATTCCAATAGCATGGATGTTTTCTATGCATGTTAACTGCTACTGGACCTTCCATTGCTATTTCGGATAAGAACCTCTTCTCGTTCTTATTGTCTAAATTTTCTAAATAAGATTTGCAACTTTTTGTTTAAATATATCATATATTGATGTTAATCAAGTATAAGACTTTTGAAAAAGTAGGAAAATGAAAATTCAGTCATACCAGCAACATTCTTAAATGATTTGAGCTGTCCGAGACGATGTGATTAAACCTCGAAATATGGCATTGTTTGCTGAATGATTTTCCATGATCCTCATAGTCTATTCCATGAACTGCATAACCAGCTTGTACCAATCAAATAGCTATATCCGTATTCAACTTAAATTTGACCTTGAGAAACATTACGAAAGAAAATTGCTTGGTCAAAATCAAAACAAACATCAGAGAACATAAAACCTCTTAATATTTGTTCATATTTTTCTCTCCAACAAAAATTGAGAAATCCATTGAATTTTATTCTAAATATATTTTACTCCACACTTAACATAATTATCTAATTAGGCAGTAATTTATTTACCATCAGCCAAGAAAAATGGCAACTTGAAATGAACCAACAAAATCGAACCAAAATTTGATCAACTAATAATAACTAACTATCACAATCTTTGTACAACAAACAATAAGTTACCAAAATTAGAATCAATCGAAGACAAATGTGTGAAATCGCAGCTAAAATCGAAATTGTCGACCTTTCTCAGTATTGGAGCATAAGGACCGGTAAACCTTAGTTGTTCGATAAACATCCCTGTAAATATAAGCATAGGTTTATTAGTATTTTAGCATGTGAGATATCATTACAAACCTATTCAATAAACCTCAGCATATGTTCATCTATTATAAACCAAAGACCCAGTAAAAAACATGGACAGTACAATAGAGAAAGAACAAACAGAAAAATGCAAAAAATACAAAAAAATGGAAAATGCCAAATAAAATTAACCAAGATAAAAGACAGATGAAGAGAGCAACAAAAAAAATGATTCAATACCCTCGGAAGAAAGCTGCAATTTGCAGATGAAAAAAGTAGTTGAGCAGAAATTAATAAAAAGGAAAATTAAAGCAAGCAACAAAAGGACAGAATTTAAAAAGAGAAATCAACAATAAAGAAGGAAAGAGCAAGGAGAACACAAACTATGTAGGGAATCCAAGCAAAAGAAAGCCACTGTTGATAAGCCATTGTCGGCAGATCTTCATAATAAGCAAATATTTCTATCCCTTGCCAAGGAAACAAAACAAATTTATACCTTGTCCAACACAGCTACTCTTAATCAACAAATTTAAGAGGTCTCTTTTCGTGCACAGCCATGGATGGCTCCTTCTTCTTCTCATCTCTTCCTCGTTGTGAGTGTGCGCTGAGAAGGAAAAAGAGAGTTCGAAATCGCTACCCTTGGCACCAGCAATGTCTTCGAAAGGATCTCCATCGACACAAGGCGAGAAGACAAAGGAGAAAGCTCATTTTGCCATTTTTTTTTTGCACAAATGTGGAGATCTGCGTCCTAATGCTCTGTAGCAAGGAGAACAGAAGAAGAGGAAGGGTCTAGAATCATTCAGTGGAGTCGACAACACCGATCTCCCATGGCAGAGTATAGAGAGCGGACCCATTGAGAAGAGGAACATTTACAAAGCTGCAGGAAAGAAAAAAAAACAGGAGATCCAGAACGCAACATGTACGGAGCATTGACCAACTTCGGAGGGCCAGGATCAAGCGGAGGAAAAGAAGCAGCCGTTGCGATTTGAGTTCTTTCTACAGGGATTTGAAGGTTTGGAAATGAAGTATTTATTATATTAATCTATGTGAGTTGCAGCATTGATATCGTCATTATTTGTAGGCATTTGGACCGTACTTGGCACTCAAATAACACTCAAACCATTGAATTATTCAATAGATTGTTATGATTTCCATGGAATTGGCTCTACCGTTGTTTCTTCTCTCATTTTATAGGACTTTGATGATTTTTGATGATTTTGGAGCATATAGATGGATTCCCGACGTAGCACGTACGCTAGACGACTCATTCCTAGCATTGGAGGCTCTTTTCTCTCTCCTGGTCGACCCGAACAATCATCTGTTCGATCTGACCAGCACCTATGGCAGCCAGGCGTCATTTTCTCTCTCCTGGTCGACCCGAACAATCATCTGTTCGATCCGACCAGCACCTATGGCAGCCAGGCGTCATTTTCTCTCTCCTGGTCGACCCGACCAGGAGCCTGTTCGATCCGACTGGGCATCACAACAGCAGACTTGTGCAGCTGTTCTTTCTGTCTCCTGTTCGGTTCGACTGCACACCTATTCGGTTTGACCAGGGTGCCGCCATATCACATAAGGCATTATTTCTTACATAGAAACTGATGAAAATGGTAATTTCTTGCGCCCTGGTGCCCTAGCCTTCCATCCTTGCAACATGGGACATCCATATATACACCTCTAGACCTGAAGGAAAGGGATACAACCTTTCATACCACAAAATTCCTTTTTCCATAGGCGTTTCTCTTTCTTCCACCATTGGAGATCATCAAAGCTTGGTTCTTTGAAGCGACGACAGCAAGGAGACGAGTTTGGTGACCATCTTGCAACACACCACTGCCTAGAGATCATAGTTCGAAAGCATAAAGGAGTATTCGGTTTATTCTTCTATGTTTTCTTCCCTATTTTCAATGGGCTTGTATCTTGTTATTTCTATGTTATTTGTTGTGTGTTTTGATTCGATGTTAGGCTAAATTTATGTAGTCTTAGGGACAAGGTAGTAACTTAGGTTTGGATGTTGTGATTTGACTCGTTATGTTATGATATGTTTTGTTGATTTGTTTTGTTGAGAATTATTATAATTGCTTGTTTAAATTGTTTGGTTAAGTCTAATTAACTCCTAGATGAATGGCCACATTTAGTTAAGTTCTAAAGTTAGGTTAATCAAGATAATTTAGATAAAGTATTTGGGATAAATCGTAGTTTCGAAAGGGGAGATTAGTTGATATCAAAAGTGTAACTTTTAGACAAGTCCAAAAGACCTCTAGATATCCTTACGAACTCCAACAAACAAGTTTAAATTGATTGAATTCTATACCAGAAGTTGTGAACCAATCGAGTTAATTAGGTTAGGTTGTGATTTAACCAGTTTCTAGTCCAACAAGCGACAGCTGAGGTTTAGAATATCTAGGTTTGACCTACAAACCCTAGCACAAGGCATAAAGTATCATAAAAGGTCAAAACCACACACTTATACCATTTGTTCGAACCAAACAGATTCCTGTTCGAACCGAACAGATTCCTGTTCGAACCGAACAGAGCGGTATACGCTTGAAAAACACCGTTCGATGTACGAAAGTGATAAGTTCTGTGTTCTAGAGTTCAAACCAAGGTGAAACCTGAACCCTAAGACGGTTTTTATACTGTTTGAAAACCCAAAAACTTTAGTTTAGTTGTTTACATTATTTTAATAGACAAAAACAACAAAAAATATCTACTTTATTGCACTTAGATTTATTTCAACTATTTCTCCACCAAAATATTCTTGTCTAGCTTTTGAAAAAGGATAAGTCCAGTAATCAATTGTACCATCCCTTGGGTTCGACCCTAAAGCTGCACTCCAAAAGACTAGTGAGGTTAGCTCTAGGTTTATAAATTTATTTGATTCCTAGGTTTTAAGCCTTTCATCAAATTGGCGCCGTTGCCGGGGACGGTGTTGATATTGGATCCTTATCTTAGTATTAAGAGACTAGATCTTTTCTTTTTCTTTTTAAACTCACGTTTTCTTCTCTCTTGATTATAGGACTGGCAGGTAACACGCAAAGGAAGAAGTCCCCACCCCCAAAGGTCAAAGACTTTCTCCGGAGAATCCGCGAAGAAGCCAGATCCTCCTCCTTTACTCCTGTTCGAACTGACCAGTGCCTTGTTCGATCCGACCAGTACTCTGTTCAATCTGACCAGTGCTCTGTTCAATCTGACCAGTGCTCTGTTCGATCTGACCATGGCCTTATTCAATCCGACCAAAGCTCTGTTCAATCCGGCCAACACCCCAAACAGAGAGAAGAAAACTCCGCAATGGCCGACCAACTCACTCCCGAGGCCATTGCCCAGCGCACACAAGAATTGGAGGACCTCCGCCTCCAACTTGAGCAAAGAGAGGCTCGACTGACAGCCGATCGGACCCTCCTAGCGGGTCAAAGGAGGGATTTTGACAATAAGCGTCGCCGATGGACCCAAGAAGATGAAGGGAGCATCAATAACTCCGACAACGAAGATGAGGAAGATCGTGAAAGAACTCTTATGGAGTTTGGAGTTCCTAGCACAAGAAACGTGGGCGGACCAGTGGTGATTCCAGGTATCGCCGCTAACAACATGCAAATCGCTCCCAACCACGTCGTGCTTGTGCAACAAAATTCGTTCTATGGAAACGACGAAGAGGATCCCCATGCTCACTTACAAACTTTTATTGATTGCACTACATTAATTAAGTTTAATGGTGTTCCTCAACAAGCAATTAGGCTATTGTTATTTCACTTCACCCTTAAGGACCGAGCACAAAAATGGTATAAAACATTGAAAAAAGGGTCAATTAGAGCTTGGGATGAAATGGCACAAACCTTCTTGGATAGGTATTTTCCTTCGGATAGAGCAGATAAAATTAGAGCTGAATTGAATAATTTTGCCCAAAACCAAAATGAATCAATGAGGGATGCATGGGAACGGTTTAGGGATTTAGAAAATTCTTGCCCACATCATGGGATTCAAGAATGGATGCTCCTTAAATCATTCTACACTGGACTTTATGACAATATTAAAATCAATCTTGATTCTCTTTCAGGTGGGGCATTCAAAAGACTTGATACGGCACGAGAGCGAGATTTGCTTGATTATTGTGCAAGAAATTACACATGGTACCCTCTACTCATTCCCCGCCACTCAAGTAGTTCGAGGCAACAAGTGCACACAATTTCAACTAAAGAGGCGAGGATAGAGGAGCTAGAAGCTGAACTTGCCGCTTACCAATCGGCTCAAGGGACACATCTCCATTCAAACCAATTCGGAGCGTGCGGCGAGGAGGACATACATCTATCAATTGTCCTCTTGCCAAAATTGATAACGGAGAGGCCCAAGTGAACTACCTACATAATGGGCCCCATTACGGTTCAAAGTACCAAAATAGCCCACCAAATTTGTATAGGAATGCCCAATTCAACAACAACAATAGAGACCAATCATTTCATAAAGAAACCCTTTTTCGATAGGGAAGAGATTCCAATTGTTGTTCAAGAATTCATGAGTGAGCAAGAAAAGATTAACAAATCTGTGGCTTTAGGGTTAGATGAATTGAAGGCCACCACTGACGAATTGAAGGCTACCATCAACGAATTTAAGGGAAGTGCAAGCACCTTACAACGCTTGGAGTGCATGATGGAAGCACACTTCTCCCGACCACCTGGCAAGCTTCCAAGCCAACCACAAGTCAACCCAAGTGCAGAGATCAAAGCCATTCATGTTCTACGAAGCGGCAATGAGTACCAAGACCCACCCGTGCCACCAAACGAAAGAAACAACCTCTCTGTTCGGTCCGATCAGAATCCTGTTCGGTCCGATCAGAATCCTGTTCGGTCCGATCAAAATCCTGTTCGGTCCGATCAGAATCCTGTTCGGTCCGAACAGGAGGAACCAGGGGAGATGCAACCAATTCTTGAGAAAGTTTTGTCAATCCCTCCACTCCATGAGGCACCCCAGGCACAAGGCACCATTCCTGAGCCTGAACAAGCTGATGAGGTGCCACTCGCACCCTCTGTTCGGTCCGACCAAGCTCCTGTTTGGTTCGAACAGAGCACAACAGTGGTCCAAAGCAAGGACAGAAAGAAGGCACAACAACCTGAGTCAACCTATAGGCCTCCTGTCCCATTTCCTCAGCGACTTGTGAAGAAGAATGAGGAAGAACGATTTCGAACTTTTTGGGAGATTCTCAAGGAATTGAAGGTCAACATTCCATTCACAGATATCATAGCTCAAGTGCCGATCTTTGCAAGATTCTTGAAGGAGTTATGCACAGGCAAGAGATCCATGGAAGAGCTTAAAACAGTGGCCCTATCACACAAGAGTACCGAGGCTTTGAAGAGCAAGATGCCCCCAAAGCTTGAGGATCCGGGTAGGTTTGCTCTTCCTTGCACTATTGGAAACGCAACGATCCAGCAAGCCTTGTGTGATATGGGGGCTAGTGTTAGTTTGATGCCCAAGTCGGTTTATGAAAAGATTGGAATTGGTGAATTGACGCCCACATGAATGACATTGAAGCTCGCCGATTCCTCAATGAGGTTGCCCTTGGGTGTTATTAAAGATGTGCATGTTCAAGTGGATAAGTTTGTCATACCGGGCGATTTCGTGGTGATGGACATGGAAGAAGACAAGGAGGTGCCTATAATTTTAGGACGCCCCTTCCTTAGAACCGCCGGTGTGAAGATGGATGCCCGAGATGGGACGATTTTGGTTAGAGTGGGATGAGAGAAACTCCGATTTTCAATAGATCATGCTTTGAAGTGCTCCAACCCCGCCAACAAGGGTCATGACAAATCGCTCGCCATCTCACTCTCCGGGTCCGATCCGATCAAGACCTAGTGAAATATGGTCAAGCTAGGGACCCAAAACAAGCGCTTCTTGGAAGGCAACCCAAGGATTTCTCAACTCTTCTCTCTTTTATTTATTTTGTCATTAAAAATAAAAAATAAAAAAATATAAAAATCCATAAAAATTAAAAAAACAAAAAAATCTCAAAAATAGAATTTGATGTTTTTATTTGTTTGTTTGAAGGAAAATTTTGAGGAACAAACGAAGGAAGATGCAATTCGTGCTAGAGCACCATGGGTTACGTGAGCCAACTAACTCCGATCGACCTCATACGGATTGCATCAAAAGATCTAGAAAAAATGATAGAGCCGCCTTGGACAACGAGAGAACAAACTAGAAGCAAATCAACATTTGGAAAGCAAAAATTGGCTAAGTTCTCTTTTCTCTCCTATTTACTTTTTTATTCGATTGCATGCATTGAGGACAATGCTTGATCTAAGTTTGGGGGGGAGGGAATAGGAGAAAAATCGAACTTTTGGTGGATTTTGGTAAATTTTTGCATTTTTTCGAACTTTTTGCTTCTCTGGTCAGCTCGAACAGACATCTGGTCAATCCGACCAAAGCCTTGGAAACTTCTGTTTTTAACTTTCTCCTTGGTCGGTTCGAACAGACATCTGGTCGATCCGACCAGAACATGGAAATTGCATAGATTGGTATGATTTTGGCTTGGAAATAAGTTGGTTTGCCTATTCTCTCTCGATTTGGATTTTAAACGTTAAATCTCACACTGCTTAAACTTGTTTTTGAGTCAAACAAAAATTTTCTCAAAGAACCCTAGAATGTTTTGATATCACACTTGATCTTGCACCAATGGACTGAATTGAAATATTTTCTTTAAAATTTGAACTTGATCTTGGATGCTTAGAATTGTTATGACAATCTTAGTCGATTCTCACAAGTTTTTGCCGAGTGAACTGATTCGTATTTGACAAACTTTTGAAAAAAAATTTATCGACTTTGGAAATTGTAAAATGAATGTTGTCTTGTTGAAATTGCTTTTTTAATCGCTTGAATCACCAACGAGCAAAAATTAATGGGACAAATAAATCAAAATAGCTGTGAAAACGAGGACGCACTGAGGCCTTTTTCCACCAACGTAGCCACAAATTGGAGGGTATTGGGTTAAGCATGAATTGTTAGGAATTACAACTCAAAGAAACCGAGAAATAATTGGATAATTCATGCTTAATTCTACCGGACCCGGTGTGAAAGCATTGGTAAAGGAGTTGTTGAGTATTATGGCCCAAGTGTACCGTGGCCATAGTCGAGCAACACCCGTCTAACCTCCCTAGCGCGACATGTGCTAGTAGCAAACTTAAGGCCAATGATACCGCATTATCCTCTAGGGTGTAAAGCCTCACGGCTCGACTTGTACAAAAACGAAATAAAAAAAAAAACATTGGTGAAAAATTGAAATTGCTTTTGAGAAAAGTTAATTATAAAATTTCTGAAGTTGATAAAGGCCTTTACAAATTTTTGTGGAATGTGAAAAGGAACGGGTAATTGAATTTGAGATCGCTTTTGAAATATCAAAGGGAAGCTAGAGTTCTAATTTTTGGAAAAAGACTTTACTTAGGGCCAAGAGTTGCATTAATTAAGTTGTGAACACTTAACTTGGTTTTTGATTTTGATTCTTGTTTGGCTCATTTGATGAAAGTGTGAGAAATTTTAGGCATAGCAATTGATTTCACGACATTAATTGGTTTGAGATACAACTCAATGTTTAAGGTTTAAGTACAGTCCAAAACTCTAAGCTTAGGGTGTTGCTTGAGGACAAGCAAAGTTTAAGTTTGGGGGGATTTGATATCGTCATTATTTGTAGGCATTTGGACCGTACTTGGCACTCAAATAACACTCAAACCATTGAATTATTCAATAGATTGCTATGATTTTCATGGAATTGGCTCTACCGTCGTTTCTTCTCTCATTTTACAGGACTTTGATGATTATTGATGATTTTGGAGCATATAGATGGATTCCCGACGTAGCACGTACGCTAGACGACTCATTCCTAGCATTGGAGGCTCTTTTCTCTCTCCTGGTCGACCCGAACAATCATCTGTTCGATCCGACCAGCACATATGGCAGCCAGGCGTCATTTTCTCTCTCCTGGTCGACCCGAACAATCATCTGTTCGATCCGACCAGCACCTATGGCAGCCAGGCGTCATTTTCTCTCTCCTGGTCGACCCGACCAGGAGCCTGTTCGATCCGACTGGGCATCACAACAGCAGACTTGTGCAGCTGTTCTTTCTCTCTCCTGTTCGGTTCGACTGCACACCTGTTCGGTTTGACCAGGGTGCCGCCATATCACATAAGGCATTATTTCTTACATAGAAACTGATGAAAATGGTAATTTCTTGCGCCCTAGTGCCCTAGCCTTCCATCCTTGCAACATGGGACATCCATATATACACCTCTAGACCTGAAGGAAAGGGATACAACCTTTCATACCACAAAATTCCTTTTTCCATAGGCGTTTCTCTTTCTTCCACCATTGGAGATCATCAAAGCTTGGTTCTTTGAAGCGACGACAGCAAGGAGACGAGTTTGGTGACCATCTTGCAACACACCACTGCCTAGAGATCATAGTTCGAAAGCATAAAGGAGTATTCGGTTTATTCTTCTATGTTTTCTTCCCTATTTTCAATGGGCTTGTATCTTGTTATTTCTATGTTATTTGTTGTGTGTTTTGATTCGATGTTAGGCTAAATTTATGTAGTCTTAGGGACAAGGTAGTAACTTAGGTTTGGATGTTGTGATTTGACTCGTTATGTTATGATATGTTTTGTTGATTTGTTTTGTTGAGAATTATTATAATTTCTTGTTTAAATTGCTTGGTTAAGTCTAATTAACTTCTAGATGAATGGCCACATTTAGTTAAGTTCTAAAGTTAGGTTAATCAAGATAATTTAGATAAAATATTTGGGATAAATCGTAGTTTCGAAAGGGGAGATTAGTTGATATCAAAAGTGTAACTTTTAGACAAGTCCAAAAGACCTCTAGATATCCTTACGAACTCCAACAAACAAGTTTAAATTGATTGAATTCTATACCAAAAGTTGTGAACCAATCGAGTTAATTAGGTTAGGTTGTGATTTAACCAGTTTCTAGTCCAACAAGCGACAGCTGAGGTTTAGAATATCTAGGTTTGACCAACAAACCCTAACACAAGGCATAAAGTATCATAAAAGATCAAAACCACACACTTATACCATCTGTTCGAACCGAACAGATTCCTGTTCGAACCGAACAGAGCGGTATACGCTTGAAAAACACCGTTCGATGCATGAAAGTGATAAGTTCTGTGTTCTAGAGTTCAAACCAAGGTGAAACCTGAACCCTAAGACGGTTTTTATACTGTTTGAAAATCCAAAAACTTTACTTTAGTTGTTTACATTATTTTAATAGACAAAAACAACCAAAAATATCTACTTTATTGCACTTAGATTTATTTCAACTATTTCTCCACCAAAATATTCTTGTTTAGCTTTTGAAAAAGGATAAGTCCAGTAATCAATTGTACCGTCCCTTGGGTTCGACCCTAAAGCTGCACTCCAAAAGACTAGTGAGGTTAGCTCTAGGTTTATAAATTTATTTGATTCCTAGGTATTACCCCCTTTCATCAAGCATCTTTGACCACAAAGTTCCTATCACATAAAATCCTCAAGGAGAAAATTTATTAAAAACTCAAATTTTATTTTCTCTCTTTTCGCACCATCCTATGGCGAGTGCAATCTGACTTTTTGGCATCTCGTGTCATCGCTCCCTGAATATAGAAAACATCGCTTCCTTCCGATTCTAGCTTCTTTTTCTATCTCCCGCACCTCTCGTCTCTCCGATTTTTCCTTCCATGTGCAAAAAAAAAAAAAAACGCCACCCTTCATTCTTACATGTTTGCTCTCCCTCCCTCTTTCTTATTGATCGACGGGTATCATGATGACATTTCAACTATTTTAGGCTCCAATTATAATGAGAAAGTTTAATATGCACCATAGTGCATGGGATTTTCTATGCATCACAGATTTTTTCGTAGGTATTTTTGTAAATTGACAAATCTAATTTAATCAATTTAATCTACATATTGAAATCTCATAACAAACCAAATTTTATAATTTTTTAAATTTTATTACTATTTTTTTTTCAAATTTTTTAAAACATGTCATTTTTGGAATGTTATACTATTTACAATATTCCAAAAATTACATGCTTTAAAAAATTCGAAAAAAATAGTAATAAAATCTAAAAAATTGTAAAATTTGATTTTCTATGAGATTTTAATATTTAGATTAGATTAGTTAAATTAGATTTGTCAATTTACAAAAATATCTCTGAAAAATTCTGCGGTGCATAGAAAGTCCTATGCAATATAGTGCATATTAAACTTTTCTCAATTATAATTGAATTATTGTGTTTTTTAGTTAGATTTGCTGCACTTTTATGTTAGAAACTAGTGGGCATTCGCGCGTTGCGCGATCTATTTTTTTAATTGAATTTTAAGTTATACCGTTGCTTTTATTTCTATTCTTCCACACTTATCTTGCAAGCTGACATAACATAGTTGAAATATTACAATTATATTAAATAATAATAAATCACTAAAAATATGGGAAAAAAAAAGAAGCTGTGGAAGGGAGTATAACATTACTGTGTACTATGGAATGTACAGAACATCCTGTTTTTGAAGATAAATATCTTCAGCTCGATTTATACACAGAAATAATTAAAAAGTTTCTCAAAAGGAAAAAAAATATCGTTCACTGGTACAGCAGCTTACTGAAGTTTTAAATGCATCTCTTTTTTTAGAATTGCTTTCCTGCAGATTCTATTTTTCACTGGTACAGTAGCTTAGTCAAGTTTGAAATCTGAGGGCTTTGTGTCATTTTCTAGCAAGTAACACAGAAATCTAAACCCTTCATCAACACAGAAATGTTTCTCACAGCATATGAGTCGCATCAGTCCATATTCATGGTAATGAAATAAATTGAATGAAGCAACCATTTAGATGTAAAAGAAAACAAACAAAAATGGAAAAGCAAGAAAAGTATGAGCTCTTTTGTTGTCACATGGCACCAATTCTTAGACGAATTAAAAAAAAATGGCCAACCACAATAGCTAAAACGACAAATAGATCTGTTATGAAAATAATAGAGAAAAGATATTAGCTAATTGGAAGCCTAATCAATATAGTCAAATTAGTGAGAACAATACCAGCTTTTAGAGAGCGAATTGGAAGAGCAGAGTCCTCAAGGGATAGTCTGTTGCACGCTAAGCAACGACACCAGCTATGATCGACCATCATATCCCAAATCATCAGCAGACTGGCTCTGATTTCCTTTGATATCAGTTGATTTGCTCTCATTAGTGTTATTATTAAAAGTAATGGTAACATATTAAATTCACTGATTCATTAATATACTATACAGTTCAAGACCCTTCGTATATATTGCTTCAAAATCAAGAATCTAAAAAGGTTCTCAAATAACAGTTCATATTAGTATGATTGGTAACAATCCATAGTGTCACTAAGATTAAAAGAAAAAGAAAGCTTCTGACTGTGATACGAAAGTCTCAGTCCAAACTATCTCAGGTTTCATTTTAACAACATCAAAGACCAACTTATACATGTTGACATCAACAATAGAATTTGTTTTCATTTCATTTATGTTAAGGAAGCACCATATCAAAAGCGCGCTATATTTTGGAATAAACTTTAAGCATGAAAGGAATTTAAATATAAAGATTACAATAACGATTTTAACAACTAATAATTAACATTCAGATGGATGAAGCAAAAAAAAGAAGGTAAAAAAAAAGAACTCATAAGAAAGACAAAGAGAAGAGGTTCAAAAGTCATCTTAAAACCTGACCTGTGCATTGTAGTAGAAAACATATGCAAGCTTGAAAAAACATACAAAGCTATTCCTTCCATTTGTAGAATATATGCTTCACATTTGGTATAATTACCCTTTAAACTCCATCTTCCAATTTAAATTCATATGTTATGGTATTCTTTCATTTTAGAGCCTCATATGTAATATATAAAAAACAATTTGAGCACACATATATTTATGCTACGTTACCATTTCTATAAGCACATAAGCAACCTTTGATACCTGCTCAGACTCCACACAATCTTGTCTTGAGCATCCCATGAAGCACATAAGAGTTTAAAACAATTCACCTTCATTTTGCATTGCGTATCTTTCCATACCAATCAAAACAAAGATCTCACATTCATCACAATCTCAGCCTAACAGAAATCGAAATTGAGAATTAGGAATCACAAATCTAATTAAAATCGAAAGGCAAGAAGAACAAAATATTGGCTTCAGATGAATTTTATCATCATCTTGGTAGTGCTCGAACTGCACACATAATATTGGCTTCAGATGAGCTGCATACGGGTCCATATAAGATTGACCAGCTCAGATGAATTTACTAAATAAGGACTTATTTTACTACCAGGATTGATCTCGCAATCTCTGCATACAGAGCCATTCAACTGATATGATTTACTACGCAGAAATAGTCTGAAATTATAGTCTGCAATCCTTATTTAATTCTGAAATTATAGGCTGCGTTCATAGCCAGCTTGAATGTTTAATTTAAAATACAACAGTATATATAATCTATTTAACAAAGAGAATAACAATAAAGTTTAATCTAAATTTTATAAGATGGAAGACTAACCGATACCTTTATATTCTCCTCTTTTGATTTGAATTAATTCAGCCATCACTCAATTTTTTTTTCTAGCTGTCATTCTGACCATCTTCAATTCGTATACCGCCAAACTCAAAATGAGCAAGCATAAGAAAAACAAATCTTTAATCGAATAAACACAACAATTGATAATTAACCTCCAAAATCCAAAGAAAAATTTGAAAGATGAGAACACCAAATAAAAGAAACAATAGGAGCTGACACTTTACGGTTTGTGTCTCAAATCTCAGTTAAACGACTTTTCTCAATTTGTGACCACAATAAAAAAACTGTGCATAAAAAGTGACAGAAATAAGTGACAAATCAAAAAAAATTTACCTAAGGGAAGGACCAGCCGAGCGCAGAGTAGGAAAGAAAGTCAGTTGCTGCTGTAATAGAGAGAGAGAAAGCAATCAGACCAAGAATATTAGAGCTGTGAAAAAGGCAGAAGAAACAAAATCAGGGATACAAATAAACCGCAGAAAGGAAAAAGCAAAAAAGGGAAAACCTATTTGTTAAACTATTCATAAAGATTAAGGCAAAGAAATTAGGAAGGAAATAGCAATCCTTCAGCTTCCAACTACGAAACCTGAAATTGAAGGAAAATGAAGCTGATCAGATTCAAATTGAAGACAAATCAGAAACCAAAATCGATAAAAAAAAAAGCAAAGAGAAGAAAATACGAAAAAAGGGGAAAGTTACAAAACATATGAAGAATCACTCGAAATTGAAAAGTAGAAGCTGTACTCATCTGAAAGAGGATCTTCTAATGGTTCCATCTTTGCATATCGCCATGCGAGGCAAGCTTGGAGATTTCTGGAATCAAGAGAGGATTATCAACAATGGCAGGTCCAGCTGTATGTAGTGTCTGCAAACTGAAAAGTTCATAGTACAGAAAGAAAATCTCATCTATGTGGCCCCATACAATTATTGTTGATAATTCTATGTCTATTTTCAAGTGTAACTCACATCAAATCATTGGAAAGCCGATGGCAATTGTTTAACCTGCAAGCAGTGGACCTGCAATTGAGAGGGAAACAAAGTTTATCAGCCTGAAACTGAATTTAAATTGGAAACCCCATTCAATATCAATGATAAACTAAAGAAAAATTCATAAAAATATTAAAGATAAAGAAAATAGAAACACCAATGAATAATAGTGAGAGCAGTATAAACTTTAATGAATAATAGTGATCTTATCTTGCGTGATCTTCTAAGAATTCTTTTTTATCATAGGCCTAGAATATTTAATAGTGTAGAAAGAAAATCAAAATTAGAAGGCAATAATTTTCATAGAGAGCTAAGGAAAAAGTGGCAATATGATTATTCGAGAAAGCAGAAAAGAAGGGGAAGAGAAATGCAAAACAATGTTAAAAGAGGTATTGTATACTTCCCTAATGCATGCTACACGTATTTTTTTTTTGCACCAAATATCCAGCCTTTGGGTATAGCTGAGAAAGGCTAAATTTCCCTTGTACCTTGCCATTGCCATTATCTGATGACATCACTCAGTTTCTAATTTTCATTACCTTGTGTTACTCATTGGAATAATTTTACTGACACCCATTAAATCTTCGACATGTGTGGATGTGAAGACATTTATTTCTGCAATTTGACATGCATAAAAATTATTTTTCACTTTTCGCCCTTGATAGAATTATCAGGATTGATTTACCTATAGAAATGGTAGGGGCCGACAGGTAGTGCTATGTCTAAACCTTCTGTACTTAAGAGGAGACAATGGGTTCTTCTTTAAATTAGTGAAATCCAACAAAACAGAGAGAGCATCCATCCATCCATCCATCTCTGATATTTACTGCTCTCATGTCTCTTATGTTCTTTTCTGATCCTTGTGTCCTCTCTGATCCCCTTGTCATCCTGCCATAAAGGGGTAGTGGATATGGAGAAAAATAACCAGTAATTTGATTAAATTGGGATTCCATCTGAATATGGATAAAATTAGAAAGAAGAACCCACATAATTCCACCATAGCATTCTGCAACAACACAAATATAGCATCCGTAGAAATAAAATGGAACCGAGAGAATTGATAGTATTCTTATATCAATTAGGAGCTTCTTGTGATTTCTAAGATGCAGCGGACGTCATAAAAACCTATGAAAATGAAAATGACATTTCTTCTACTATCATCAATTTCTTTTTTTTTTTATCACAAAGACAGTAAAGAAGAAGCTCTATCTATTTTCCATTTCAGTAATGAACAAAAAATAGTAACATTTAAGCAATGATTACCCGATACATGATATTTTAGGGATTTTGAAGTACAAAATCTATCATCTGTGGAGGAGCATCTAGAAGCATTAAGTTGGCCAAATTTGAACATTTTTCTTTCATTTAATTTAGTTTTGAGAAAATCAAGGTATTGAATCTACCTGTACTCCATTGAAGATCACCATCTTTGCCGTAAGTTCATTTGATTTTTCTATGAACATCAGAGCGGTCTTACATGATTTTCTCAATCTGGATAATAAGATAATGTCAAAATCATAGAACATAAGAATGAGAGAAAAACAACCACAATTTTAATTAGATTGCAACTCGGTACATCTAGATCTATATATCACTTACTTTTTGTACAAACTGGCCAGTCTAGCTTGCAATATCCTAATTTCTCTCATGAAGCTCATAGTAAATGTTTCAATAAGCTCCATTAACGTTGATTAAAAAGAAAGTACAACAGTTTATACTGATCAAAGGAAGAACTACAAAAAAATAATCTTGTCGATCATATTTAATAGAGATTCTAAATTAAACATTTAGAAGAACGTAATAGCTAGAATCGAAGGACAAAAATCCCTGATCTTGAATTGCCAGAACTGCAAGTGAAACAAAAAAAGGAAAATAAAACCCATATGCATCAAAAGTGAATAAAAGCAAAATGATAAGAGAAAGCAAAATTCTAAAAATGAAAATATATCAAGCTTATTTAACTATATATGAAAGCTCACCTGTAGGGAATAATCCACCTTACAGCATGGTCAATAGCCAAAGTCTACCTACCTCTCATTGTCTGCTCTCCACCTTCAAATAAATTAACACAGGTCTAAAATTCAGAAATTTAAGAAAATTAAATCTCAATTTTAACAAAAAACACAGATCTAAAACTATACTGAATTCCTACAAATTCATAGTTTGCAAAACAGTCTAGAAAAATAAAAGGAACTCCACAAAATTTTCAAATTGATTGCGATATAACAAAGAAAAGCTAAAAATATAGAAGAAAATTTTGGTAACCAAGCCAAATCAATAACAACAAATTAATTTCTATTTTTGCAAATAAATAAATGGAGAAGGGGAGAGAATCACTGAGGAACAAAAGAGACTCACGACCTTATCTATCTCTCAGTTTCTCTCTCTTCTTCTCTCCAGATGGAGTAAAAAAAATGATGGTAAGATGGGAGAGCTGCACTCAGACCACTGAGAGCCACCAGTAAATCGGGCAACACAAAATCACTGGTGCACAAAGCCTCGCGTAGACAGAGAGAAACGAAGATCAAAGAAATACACCGGAAAAGGAGGAGCATAGGGAGAGAAACAACGACAGAGACAGTGCGGCGCACAGACCAGGTTTATCCTCCGACCAGACTCTGTACACAGGCCACATGGGCGATGGCATCTGTCCGGTCCGTCCAAGGCACTCTCGAGAGATAGAAAAAGAAAGACTAAAAAAAATGGAGCAGATCGGAACTCTCCAGAAAGATGCTAATCTGACGGGAGATAGGAATCGAATCAAACGGACAGGATGCAGCAAAGAGAACCGACGGCCCAGATGGAATAACTGTTCTTCAATAGTGCTAACTACAGTAGGTGAGTGGAACGGCTATTTATATATATAGTGGGCATTCGCGCGTTGCGCGATTTATTTATTTTTTCCCATTTCAATCATCTTCTCTTTTTTTTTAATGTGCTGCCAATTGATTCTTATTTTTCATATTATTTTGATAAATTTTAGCATTATATGATCATTTTTTTAACGGAACTTCTTTATTATTTCCTTCATGTGGTCAATGCAAGATGATCGATTACTATAAGATTGGCTGCTATTGTAGCATGGAAGCTACTTTAATGATGAACTAACAAATAAATAATGAAGGTTATCAAAATGACCAACTAAATTTGTAGCCTCAATCTTCTTGTCTCCTAAAATCGCATACTAATAGTTCGTAATCAGTGTATGGT
Organism: Rhynchospora pubera; assembly: GCA_028095005.1. NCBI lineage: Eukaryota > Viridiplantae > Streptophyta > Magnoliopsida > Poales > Cyperaceae > Rhynchospora > Rhynchospora pubera. Next base: position 106,456,483 of record CM051462.1, on the reverse strand, counting down.
AAATTACATTTGCTTTAGGTAATGTTACAAATATCAGTGGAACCACTCTACTTTAATTCAATGTTACAAACATCAGTGGCAAGAATAAGCAAGGGCCCTAATCACTCTTGTAGCCATAGAACGCCAAAGACTTCTGATTATATATCATACCAGCAAATTGGTAGGTTTCTTTGTAGATAGGATGTCCTTGCTATGGAGAACTTCAACCAACTCATGAGTTCGTTATTAAAAAAAAAAAGTAGTCTTGGTGAGATATAATTAACTGTATCAGTATTAAAAAAAAGCAAAAATAAGTTTTATTTTCTTGCTAATTTCTAAACACGAAGCACCAAATGTTATGGACAACATCAGAAGAAGCACCAAATGTTCTTGGTTTTTTTTAAGCAAAAAACTTGCAACTGATCTGAAGCCAAAAAAGGGAGGCAAAAAATAGCAATACAAAAGGAGAAAGATAGCAGCACAAAAGAACAAAGAAGTATAGCAGCACAAAAACTTACAACTGATCTGAAGAAGGATAGCAGCACAAAAGGGAGAAAGCTGTCAGAACAAAGAAAAATAAGACAGGTTAAAGTGTCAGCAAAAGATCACATTATTTTCATTAATAAAAAGGAAATCAAATTTATATGAGAAGGCAAAAAATATCATGATAATTCACATTTTGATCTTTTTAGTGACTATACCTAATTTTTTTTTAATCGGATACAAAACAACTATTTTATTAAATTCCAAAAATGTCCTTTTAACACGTTGGTCGTTGGACATTTATGCATGTCAATAAATAAAAAAAAATTATACTATTTGAGCAAAGTGATATTCGTAGCTTATTAATCATCCTTTACCAAAATATGTATATTTTTTCGACAAAATTTAATGCCAGGAATATTCATCTCCGAGAACACCTTCAACAAATTACAACTAAACTACAGCAGTTTGAAAACTCACTGGCAACCACACCAACAAAATAGAAAGAAGAAAATTTGAAATTTTTATTGGCAAAATCTTAAAACTAAATCTACACCATTATGTGGTAGCAGCCTTCACATTGTTATTTTTGTCCTTTTATTATTAATATATATATATCTTTTGCAGATTTATCTTGATCATGCGAAACTGACACAATTTAAATTGTCAGAATCAGATATCAATATAGATCAAAGATACCTAAACTCGATAACACATTCGTAAGATTTGAAACTTATATCAACTAATTCTGATGACCAATATCAGAGTAGCACTTAGAGAGTTACCTGTGTTATCTAGTGACCACAGGCAAATAACTAACAATGTAACTGTAAAACAAAAGGCAAAGAAAGATGTTATTACGTAGAGGTGGAAACCAAAGCAACTAAAAAGAAAGACATGACAGAAACAACCTGAAGAATCTACTTTAGAAACACAGCACAGAAGCACCAGATGTTCTTGCACTCGGGATTCTTCTCAAATTAGTACCACCAGATAGGCTTGTGAATGTGCACACTGAAAAGATATTTCAATCAACAATTCTAGGAGACTAACATATATATGCAGTAATGAACTGACAAAGATGATAGAAAAATGAGAAAGAGAAAGAAAATTTCTAATCAGAGGGGAAATCCAATCATAATAACCATCTGATAGCAAGGATCCAAAACCAAGGGACAAATTTTGCATTCTTGGACCAAATTTAAAGCTGATGTTGGAAGAACCATGTGTCACCTACATGAAAAGACCAGTAACATGAACTGACACTTAATTTGTAAGAGGTACACTATAATAAAGACTAAATCTATGTCAATTAACCTTACAAATAGAAGTCCAAACATGGAGAGAAGAAGGTTGCAAAAATTAGAACAAATGACCTGCAAATGAGGGAAAAAATATCCAAAATTAGTTACATAATAAGCAGAATTGGCAACCCATGAAAATGAGGGAGGAAATTGAAATGAAAGAAGCCATAGAAATATACATATGAACCTGAGAGAATTACAACAGTCAGAAAGAAAGAGAAACCAACCTGATATAACCCGAGGCAAGAGTAATAATCTAAGAATTGAATTACTTTCACTTGTCAAAAATCTGGATGTCGAAGCAAAACCTATTTTGATTAGTTCTGGTGGCAAAATCTATACTGAAACAAAATTGCTTTTACTCATGAAAAACCTAAATTTCTTAAAAAAAAATTTACCTTTCGGTATTCCTTGACCTGTTTGCTCTGGAACCATCTAAAGCTAAAAATTTTGATAACATTATTAGAAAATTGAAGAAAGGTAATGACCTAGCATGAATAAGAAAGAAGGAAAGAAAGAAAATAAATTGAACTGACCTGACACAGCAAGGCACAGTAAAATGAAAAGGCAATAGAAATCCTCCTAAAGTACTGTAATAATGAAACTGACATGAGCAACAAAGAAAATACCACACAGAGAACAGCAAAAAGAGCAGTCTCGCCATCATCATTAACAACAGTCTATTAGCTCATTCTATAAAGGGAAAAATGCACTATAATAAGTTGCATTTAAATAAGTAACTGTATGCATGATTGGAATAAAGTATTTTTATGCACTGAAAAGACAATTTGAGGGACAACTGAAAATTCGAAAAGTAATTTCTCTGTTAATATAGAAATATGACATTCAAATGATTCTTTCGATTAGAATATTAAGGATTGTAACCATGGTCATGTTCTACCATGAGATTGAGAATTTTTTTTCTGGTTTGATAAAAGAAATATAAAGATAGGGAAGTAAAAGTCCACACTAATGAAAAATCAAATTATTGGAAATAATGCATGAAATAATTGAAGATTCTTTTGAAGCTAGTAAATATCAGTTGTAGTATCCTAAACGTAAGACAGAAATGTTACCAAAATATCATCTTATAACATTCGACTAAAACCAGCACAATTAAAAGAAACGAATCAAAATAATATTATAGTTTTTCTTTTTAACTGTAAGAAATTACTCATCATATACTTCATACCATAACGTAAGAATTGCATAGTTCATATACTTCACATACTTTCACATAGGATCAGAGAATAAGAATCTAACCTCATTTACATCCTCTATGATTGCTTAGTCTAAAGCATAAATTGATTGTCCGACTTTGTAATCAACCAAAATCTGTAGAAACAAAAAAGAAATCAAGTTAACACAGTATAAAAAGATCACAAATTAGACACTCATATACTCATAAAGTAAAAGTTATACCATCCGCGGAAACTGATAAACATCAACCGTATCACAACAAAAATTGTGACAATACTAATTTGTTGCTTCATTTTCTTTGTTTCACGAATTCACTGTTTTGACTCTAGAAAATATCTATAGTGCTAACGAAAACATAAATTGAACCTCAACGGACACATTGTATAATAAATTTCTCTTGACCACTCATAGACGTAGAATAGTATTCAAATCAATTTGTTTGTTATTCGCTATTCTGATTTGGTCCATTTGCAAGAACGGAGAACTAATAGAGTTTCTCAATGAAGGGCATAACTGTAATTTCTATCTATAGCTCCAAAATAATAACAACAACAATAATAAATGGGATATAAAGTGTAGTCAATATGAACATTGCGTATAAGAAAAGAGAGTGAAATATGACACAAATATTTAATATCTTGTAGAAGTTAAAACTAAAGATATAACAAACAATTTGAGCAACATGCAAAAGAAATGCATTTTATTTAGTTCACATAAGCTACCTATTGGATACATGTTGATCACAGCTTTGAAGCTTCATTGCAGTTTGTCTCCACCACGGTAACCTAGCCACGAAGCAAAACTATATACGTAAGAATAACGTATCAAGATAAACCAACAACCGAATTAAAGTTATGTAATTTTTTAAAAATCAGCCACAGATAGAAGTTTCATTTGCATTCGTACCAACCTAGAAATTTAATATGCGAAATATGAGAAAGAAGTTTCATTTCCTGCAATTGTTTATACCAGCATCTCAGAGATTCCTTTGCTTTTGATCTCATGCTACAAACAATTGTCACTTTCAGGAGATTCCTAACCTATGAAATGAACATGGAGAGTGGCTACACATAATATTGTGCACAATCTCTGTCTGAGGAAAAAAAATAGACAAATAGATGAAGAGTTCTAATCAAAATGAACCAAAAAATTAAGATTTACTGGTCAACCCAAAATACCATACGAAAAATCCAAATTACATTCATAATCAAGGGCAATATAATATGAGAAACTTCATATGTGCGCCTTACATGATGAAAATTGGAAAAATACAAAGTCAAAATAAGACTGATCAAAAGAGGATCAGTCTGGAGCGAACAACGGAGCACAACAAAAGACGGTAGTGGAGGGAAAATCAAGGAGATAGTAATAACTTAATCTCCAATCTACAAACCTGCAATGAAGAAAAGAATAAAAGATATCAGCACAAAACTGAAGTGAAATTAGAAAAAACTTGAAACAACAAAGAGGACACAAAAAGGGAAAAAGAGAATATGCACAAACCTTCAAACAGAATTGATGAAAAACAACAGAAATAAGAAAACTTGCAAACACAATGACAAAATCAGACAAAGAAAACAAAAGAGGCGATGAACTTGCCAAGAACAGAGAACCCAAAAGAAAAATAAAGAAGTAAAATTGTGCCCTTTAATTTAAGCTAATTTTGTTGACGAAAAAATAAAGAGAAGGGCTTACCAAATCGTGCCCTTTATCTAAGCTAATTTTGCTGCCAAGAACAGAAATAAGCTAATTTGCACTCTTTTTTTTTAATCCCTGATTCACATATCAAGAACGGAGAACCCTAAAAAAAATAAAGGCTTACCCAATTTTTCATTGCAAAAGAAAATGGCACAAAGCTCCAGAAATCGAGAAGCTAAATTGATGCATCATACTCCCTGGACCAGTAGCAGAGGAAAGACATGAAGAATAAGAGGAGATAAAAGTGAGGGTTCACGAAACCAATACCACATGGCAGGAAGGCCTCCTTACGTGACCACATGGGTGATCCAATTTGCCGTAAACCCTAAACGCCGCAAGAGGACCAAAAAGGAGGCAGAGAAAGCAGTGTATACACCAAGAGCAGCTGTCGAAGCAGTATCCGTACGCGATGCACAGGGGGAATCCATTCACCCGGTCCGTCGAAGGAGCTTGTGAGAGAAAAAAAGGGAGCGAGACTATCAAAGTAGAGAGAGGTTCAGAACTCTCTAGAAGAAGAGATCCAACGGAGAAGGAGAGGTGAATCGGATGGTTAAGATCGATAAAAGGAGATGAACGGCCTGGATTAAATAACTGTGCATAAATAGTGCTAACTACAGTGAAACAACTGTAGTGAGTGGAACGCCTATTTATATATGTTTTGATTAGGTACCGTTGTTGTCTTTTTCATTTTGTAGGTTTCTTGATGATCTCGGTGAAATTATGGAGTCCATACAACATCCAAACGATAGTTTGAAACCAAACGGAGCAAAAATTATGAGACGAAACATTGTGCAGAAGGCGCCTGTTCAAACGGATTCGCTTAAACCTCAACCTACCTACGTTTAAGGGAACTCCAATTGGCAGACACTTCTCTCCTAATTTATAAAATGCCAAATCGTATCAAGCCATCACATATATCAAATTAAACTACTACGTACCTAACCTTATGTCTAATTAAACTACTACCTAACCTTAAGACATAAGTAACTAGTCTAACATGCAAAAAAATAAGATACAAACTATATCAAATCAAATATCAACAGAAAAAAAGAAGGAATAAACCATATTTCTGTCTCTAACTCAAGATATCGATCATCCATAACTGTTGTTGGTGTTAGAGTTATGTCCTAGAAGTCAATATTGAATGACTTAATTTCTTAGTTTATGTTATTTATGATATTTGATCATTTGTTCCTAGAATTTATTATTGACAGATCATTCAGGTTGATGATTTGAATTGTGGATCTCTGTGGATCATTCATCAGAATGACAATAATAAATCTAAATTGTCCATAATCTTGATAATTAACAAGGAACATTAATTATCATATAAGTTTAGTATACAAGTTAAGTGATGATTAAGTTCTACAAATTATAGGTAAAGAATTACCAACTTAATTGCATATGTGTATGTTATTGGAACATAGCACGGGACATGATCCAATGAAATAAACATATGGATTGTGTTATGTGTCATTGTTTATTTCACATGAGTTTGATTCTAAGTTCGAGATGGTTCAACTTTTCCACATGAGAATAGGTTCTATAAATATCGTCTACTGCTGATTCCTGATAAAGGCTGCTATACGGATGTTATTTATGTTCTTTTGAATTGTGCGGGAAAAAGTTATTCATCAAGAAAACCGTATGTCCCTCATTAGTATACCTAGTGAGTGATAATATCCATTTAGGCCCTTTAATGGAGTTGGATTGTTTGACCAACTTGTGCAATCAACTCTAGATCAAGAAAACGTATAATCTGCAAGAATGACACATTCCTATCTTGGATTATATGATGATATCATGTGACATAAGAATCGAACAAAGAAATATTTTTATTTCTTATGCAGGATTTGAATATTTGTATCAGTATATTATTTATGCGAATTGGGAGTTATAACGTGTTGCTAGATATCGCTTATGATTATTGAAATTAAATAGCGATTTAATTCCATGGCCAACACAACATAAATCCTCAAAGGGTCACACAAATAGAGTTTTAACCACACGATGTATTATTTATTTGTTCGCAGTAGTGAGTAGTGCGAATATATGATAAGTTGATTAATTAATTATATACCGTTGTGAACCATTATAATTAATTAAGTCAAAGTGATCATATAGAAATAAATTAATACATTATCTAATCCCAAAATAATTATTAATAAGTTAATAATTAATGTTGTTCAACTTAATTTAATTATTTTCGTGCACATATGGCCAGGGAGGAGGCTTGGGAGGCAGGTTAGGGCAAGGGTTCACGAGATCATACCATTAAATAAAGTTTTCATCTTCAAAACTTGCCAAAATCGACTTTTTCATGCGATTTCAGACCGAAATAAATGATTTCGGACCAAAATTATTTTTCAGCTTTGCGCACCGATGGTATTTTGACCATAATTTCTTCATTTGGACTCCGATTGAGGTGATTCAAAAATCGTTGGAAAGTTTAGGATGAGCTTTACAGTGCTATGCATTCCATTTAGTCATTTTCTTTCCAAAAATTATCCCTTTTATGTAATTATTGTGTCAAATCCACAACGTTCCTACAAAACAAGTCAAATGCCACGGCAATACCCAATCTTGCAAAATAAAGCACAAAAGCACATTGAATATTATTAGTTTGGATTGTATTTGAGTGCTAAGTATGGTCAAAATACATATATAAATAAGAGATATTAAGAATCTCAAATATTAAAATATATATAATCGCTGCTGACGGGTCCATCCGTAAGTCGTGTTTGATTTTAGTTTATCTCATTTTATTTTATTTTTCTTTTTATTTATGAGGGAGAATTTTGAAGCGAGTTAACACCGGACCGTCATTTATTTAGATCGGACGGCCATGCAGAGGACACGGTTCCAACACACCAAACCCTCGACCCGACCCTTTCCTTTCCTTTCCCAACAAGGCAACAACTTAATTCTAGGTTTCGCAAGAGATTGTGTGATGGCGACGCCTGGGCCTGAAGGTATGGATACGGTGCTTCTCAACTCTCAAGCAGGATCAGGTAATCAATCAATCTCTCTTCGTCTCTCTCGTCTCGTATGTAAGTCTATTTTGCCTTATCGATCATCGACGACCACTCGACTGATTTGATCTGATCATCTTTCTCTCTTTCGTTCGTTTCTGTTGCTGTTTATGGTCTTCGTTCTATTCTGCCGGAGAAGATGAGATGGCCGGCCGTCACCGTCCTTTGGTATATATGTGTCCTCTGTCTCTCTCTCTTCTCAGTTGTACATCCAGTTAGTTTAAAAAAATTTGAAAAGAGGAGTTCACTGGATAAGTCATAAGCGCATATTCTACTAAATGCATGCATCTCCTATTTACAGTGTATTTGCTGTTCAATTTCAGCAAATTGGCATGTTTACTTGCTGTTGTAACACTGAAAATCTCATTGATTTCTGTTATTTTTCTTATTTTGAGGAACCCCTCTCATTGTTTCTGGTGTACAAACTAAAAAGTGCCTCAACATTAGAGGACAGGGCACTTTGAAGTTTGAACTGAACCAAAAAGTAAAATTGTGCCTCAACATTTGCCAATCATGTTTGCTTGATCTCTCTCTTTCTCTGTTCTAATCAATCTATGATCATACGTATTTGCATTGATTGTTGGTTGCAGGTTCCATGCATAAAGCTTGGTACCGCGGAACAGATGAAGACAGGGATAGACGAGCTCCAGCGTCAGATAGATGCTGACATGGCAGAGATCGAGGGGCTGATCAAGCACATCGAGGGCCTCAAGGGGGATCAGTTCTTTGAGTCTGACCTCTACTGGTCCTGCCGCGAGCTCATCTACATGCGCTATGCTCGTGGCTTAACACCCCTCTCCAGTGTTGAGAGCACTCGTCTCAAAGAGATATATGACCTTGCAAGTCGCACCGTCGGACAGTATGAAGCTGCCAATGGCAATCTCCCTGCCGTTCTCAATCCCTACATTCATGGGCTTGTTCCTAACTTGCTCTGATTGCTCGTCACTTTCTTCTTCAGCTTTTTTGTATTCTGAGCTTGGCCCGTAGCTTCTTCTCTTTTGTGGCATCATTTTGAACAAATTTGAACGTACAACTTATGTTTGCAATTGCTTGCAAGTTGTTTAAAAAAATCAGTTCTTATGATTGTATACAAATATACAACGTACCATCATAATATTTTACTTCCCAGGAACTTGCAAGTTGCAATTATCCCGGGTCTTGTGATAGAAATTTCTTTCATTGCTTCATCATCAATCAGTGCCATCTATGAGTGTGTGTAGAAAAAGTTTCTGTGATTCCCATCATCAATCCACTCAATTCTCTTTTAAAATTGCTCACCAACTAAATAGAATTGGAGGAAACTAAAAACAAATTTGTATAGCTCAAGAGTAACAATCTAATGTGAGCATTTTATTGTTCTACCACTTTCACGGTCAAAAGCAAGTCTTATCACTTTCATTACAGCATAAGAACACTAAAATTGAAAAATTATCACTTCAAAGGTTCCCAAATCCCAAGCGACTCTTTTCTTATCCATAATGGTTATTGGAGATTTAATGTTATGGTTTTGGATATTAGTTAGGAATTTAGGATTTTATGGGACGGGATGCTTTTATAGTTGCATTCATAATACATTATAATATCATTTTCTGGAACTTGTTGGCATTATAGAGTTCTGTACTACTGTAGTCATAACGTTACAGGCTTGGTATAAGTGCCCTCTAGTGCTACACATTATACCTGATACAAATTAAAATCGACAATTTAACAATCTTTGGATTAGTGTTGAACAAAATGGTAAATTCCACATCCAATAATTACACATTGTATTTTAGAATACGAATTGCACTGAGATTTAGAATCAGTGTATGCTTTACAATTTTCATTGAAATTTTATGTTATATTTTCCACAGAATGCGTTACAATTTTCAATTAATATCCAAAACTCCAAAAACTATTTGGAAAGCTCTTCATGGGTAATGAAACAAACAATAAAATTTTGGCATAACTGCCGCAATGTTGTTGCATAAGTTAGTTATCCTTAATATTGTTAGTTAAATTTTTGTAGCTTCATAATTATTGCAACTTTAAGTGCCACTGGCGGTTGTTTGTTGGTTCTTATACGTTGACAGAGAATGAGAATGGGAAGGAATGAATGTTTCTTGTGAATCTTTTCTTTTCAGATGCATGCATTCACTGCGGGCCTCTCTAATTAATTTCTCGGCTCTTTACAATTTACACAAACGAAAAGCAAAAAACGCCACAAAACATAACCAGTGATTCAAGTAAAAAGTCTCAAGGCCGAAAAGTCAACTTTGATTTAAAATGGCCAAGGCAAATCATGGAGGAGAGAAGAAGCCAGCTGTAACGGATGGGGGCATGGCAGAGGTGGTGAGGAGTTTAAGAAGCATGCACCCGATGACCTCGCTCTCTGTTGGTAAATCCGTACCCCTCGCCTCAGCCCGCTTGGCGAGGCGCCCTGCTAGCCTGGTGAGATGCTTCTCCCGACAGTTCGGCAAATGGGTAGTACCACTTGTGGGACTCCTGGTAACTTCTTCTCCACTCAACCTTTGTCGATGGCATGGACAAAATCTCCTTATCCAGCCTCTTCACGTCAGACAGCTTCCCATCATCATTCTCCTCCTCACCCAAAAGCTCAGGATTTTCTTCCTATGTTTTAAGTTGAACAAAGTAATGGAACAGGAACATATATGAAAAGAAAATTAACTGCACATTCCTTAGCAACCACCAGTTTCTAACTGAGTTATCCTCTCTCTTTACTCATCATTTATATTACCACGACAGCACCTCACACATTTCTTTCAGAACCAGAAAAAAACGGGGGAAAAAGAAAAGAAAAGAAAATAAATAAAATAAAGGGGTGGGGTGGGGGGAGGAGGGGCAGACAAACAAGCTAGGTAGAAGATTAGTCTAACAAAATGGAAGAGTGAACCGGCAAAGCAGGTAATTAATTAAGGGGAACAAATGAAAATGTAAGAAGAACGAGTGGGCATGTGTACCTGCAGCGGCAGGCGTTCCTCCTTAAAGGAGTATTTTTGATTCAGGGCACCAATCATCTCGAATGTCTTATCCGCCTTAGAGGAGAGCTCTGCCTCTTGCAGGGCCCACTTGCGCTTGAGGTGCTTGGACCTGAAGGCATTAGGGCTAATCTCACGGAGGACAGCGAGGAGGTACTTGTTGACAGGCTTGATCGCCATGATGCGGTCGAAAGTCTGTATCATGGTGACGTCGTCTATGCGTGTCTTACTGCGGAGAAAGGGAGGGCAGCCATTAAAGTACGGAGCTGAGGGAGAAAGCCTGCCGTCAATGGACGCGCGCTCTGACACGATCCTGACCTCCATCCACACTCGCTTCATAGACTGCCTCTTGAGGATGTCACCGAGACGGAACTTTAACTTCATGGTCTCCAGTTTAGTATCCAATGCCACATCCCGAACTTGCACCATCTCTTTGAGAAGCAACAGCTGCTCCTCGGGCTTTTTGTCCTTCATAGAGTCTGTTGGCACAATTGCTGCTGCTGCTGCTTTTATTTCACATTTAGTATGCCGAAGGAGTACCCATGCAGGCAGAAAGAAGATAACAAATGAACGGATCTAGTGAGGGTCCATATATTGGGAAGAACAAACAAATTAATCAAGAAATAACACCCAACAACAAAGGGGATTCCACTTATTGTATGGAATGCATATACAATAGTTAGTTGAATTTCAGAGTAAGAAACAATAAGCCAGCTGAACTAAACAATTAATTCAGTACTAACTATTATTCAGAAAGTTAATTAAGCTACAAGCCTAGCATAATAGGTTAAGAAATTCCATTTGGTAGTTTCCCCTGTTGTTCTTACATTAAACAAACAGACATGGTATTGGTGCCAATAGAAAAAAAAACAAGAGTGTAATCTAAGCTAATGAGGGCATGCAAGTGAAGTCCCTTTTGCTTCTTTCTTTTTCATCAGTAGACTGTACGTAGAAGATGGTTAAGTATGTTAATATCGGTACTACCTAGAACCCTAACCTTAAACCTGGAGAGAAGGAGACGAGAGGAGCGAGGCGCGCGCGAGACGCCGAACGAAGGGAAGAGTGAGAGCAATACCTGCTGGTGGTGGTGGTGAGGAGGAGGAGAAACTAGACGAGGCCATCGCATTAAAACGTCACGTGGGCGTAGACCGAGTCGCCACCGCCGTCTCCGTCGAGTCAGGGACGCCAGAACTAGGGACCCGAAAAAAAAAAAAGAGGCCATTGGGAATAGAAAAGCCCACTGTTTTTTGTGTTTTTTTGCAATCGTCAGATCAGAATATCAGATGCTGATCCGTCCAATGAATTAAGGCCTTCTGGGCCCCTCCGGGAAAACATACATTTCCGTATTTTAAATGACTGATTTAATTTAAGTTCAACCCAATTCTTTTTTTTATTTCCCGAACTCCATCAAAATGGTTTAGATCAATGCCGGTTCAGAAATAGTTCTCATGTCAAAATTTTTCTTTATGTATATATGTTCGCAAAATTCGTGAATTTCGGTCTCATAATGCCATGCTCTTGAATGGTAAGATTGGAAGAAAATGAAGAGAGAAGAAGATAAATGAACAAATTGAATGATCAAATTACTTTAATATCAGATCATTGTAGAAGTTAGGGCTTGCTCAAATCGAAACATTCAGATTATATAGGACATTCGTACTATCAGTTTTCGATTTAAGGAATGCTTAATTATTTTCGGGGCTGTTTGGATTCCACCGGAATTTGAGGAATTTCATATTTCTAGACATAAATTTATTATTAATAATCTAAACTCTTCACAAAATTACACAATTTCCAATAAATTTATGCCTAGAAATAAAAATTTTTCCAAATTCTCTAAATTTTTAAGCGATCCAAACGCCCCTTCTCCTTTTCTATGAATGCTAGATGAAAGAACGATGTTGGCATGTTGCATTCTTTGAAAGAAATAAACAAATTGAATTAAAAATGTTTTCTTATCCATGGAGATTAATGTGAAAGCAGTAGTATCCGAGAGGATTTTGTTAAGTTCTTTTCCTTTATATTTTTTACAAAAGAGGTGCAAAACAAACACCTGTTTCATTGATAGAAACAACCAAAACTCACATCCAATTTTATCACAACTATTTACAAAACACATAACAAATCAGATACTTAAGGGTGTGTTTGGTTGGAGTGGGAATAGGGTATAGGAATAGAGAAAAGCTTATTCCTTATTTCTTATTCAAATTTCTTGGTTTTATAAGAATATGGATAAGGGCCGGAATAAGCCCAAATTTCATATTCCTTAATTGTTTGATTTTCACCGGAATAAGGAACAAGGGACTTCTTCCTTATTCCCACTCCAACCAAACATGCCAAAAGGAATTTTCTTTCCCTTTAGTAAAGAATTTTTGCTATTATTTTGCGATGGACATCGGGAACTTCCTATTCTATAATAAGCCCAAAATTTTTTATAAATGTTATGTGGGCTGCAAATATGAGCGTAAAAAAAAAAAAAAGGCCACCTCTATCAGATAGCTTCCTTAGGCTATGTTACAGTATCAAATTTTGAAGAGGAGATGGAAGAAGATTAAATTAAATTTTACTCGACATTGCTCCACAATTTTTTTTTAAAAAAAAGGGTGAATGAGAGAAGAGTAAAAAGTTCTCCAAATGACTTATTTTTGTAACCTCAAATTTAGAATGTAAGAGTTTATTCTACTCAGCCTCCCCTAATCTCCCCTTCCCTCCCACTCTTAAATCTATACTGCCTAAATACTTCTAAAGTTCTAATTGTTTATGCTGCTGATGTTCAAAAATTGATTTTCTTGATAAAAATAATAATAATAATAAATTAGAAAATATTTCACAAAGGACTCATTGGCACCAGGTCAGTCTGTCAAAATTTTGCTATATGATATCATCTCCTGTTTAAAAAAATAAATAAACAAACAAATTAAATTAGTCAACTCTTACAAAGTACGAGTAATTTTTAACTTGTGGATATACCAGTTCAAATAATTCATTCTACATCAGCATTCAATCGATTATTCTGTTTCTTGATTCCTGTAATATTGGCAGAGATCAACAAAGTGGGAAAGTTGGGTAATTTTTTCATCAGTCACTCATCTTCGTGATAAGTCAAATGGAAAAAAGAAAGAAAGAACGAAAGAGATCGAACCAAACCCATACGATATTAAGTACAAATTAATGATATATTAATTTCAAACAGAATTCCGTGTTAAGTAATGGTTCAAAATAAGTTGATAACCCCACTGTTCTGTCATTCCAATAAAAAACAAAACTAAATTAGTGATTAATAAAGCATTGAATTTTAAATTTAATATTAAATTCACACATAAATTAATACGATCAGGAATGATAATTATTAGATACAAATTTAAAGCATAAAGTTAACATATATACATATTTATATAAACAAGCATTTAAGAACGACAAAATAAAACATAAAAATTACATAATTGATAACAAATCCTATTTTGACCACACGAGATAATTAACTAGTATATAAATTATGAGAAGATTTCGAATAAATTAATGGACAAGAACAAACAAAAATTTCAGAAACATTCATAAAAGTAAAATACTTCAGATAATTCTGAAAATTTCAGTAAATTTCAGAAACTATGTATGAGTCTTTTGAGCACTTGTATTTGTATTCACACCATTTTATTATCTCATTTACTTTCCTAGCATTCATATATATTCACATACAAATAGTTATTAATAAATTATTAATAACTATTGAGAACCAGTTCTTAATCTAGTGACAAAGAACAATGTATTTCAATTGAAATGTCGCATGTTCAAAATCCGGAACTTTGACCTCAATTTATCTTTAAAAAAAATAATTATACATATAATATCATGAATTTGACTGATAATATTTGTTCCAGTTACGTACGTCCAAAATATTTGTACCTCAGAGACTCGTGTAATATACTCGGAACAAAAGCCAAAATTTTGAGGAATCCTGAAATAGTGCTTGAAAGTTCATGCACTTTTTTTTCTTCTCCTTTTTTGGTTTCTTTATGTTGGATTTATTAAGTTATCTCTACTATTGTTTTCTTTCAAACTCCTGAGTAGAGTTGAGCTGCAAGTTGGGCAGCTCATGCAAGGGACGAAGAAAAGGGCCAAATTCCGGAAATTTAGGAGGCGGTTCTTGTAAGCTTCTGTTAAATGTCATTTCGGCCTATTTTGGTACTCTTTTAGTTTGCCTCAACTTCTTTTTGACATTTTTGTGCACTACTAAGCGGTTAGCTTCTTTTCCTTTTTCAATTTGTTCTGTTAGTTTTAGGAGATATTGAACCCTAATAAACTAAAAAGTTTGGCGGCAATTTGTTTAATATATGTTATAGTTCCTTTTTTCCCATTTCTTTATAGACCAATGTTTCATTATGTTTCATTTGCTTTTCATGATCAAATTAGTCAAATAATACTTGTTATGTTCTTTTTATTTCCACACATATCAACTTATAAGTAAAAAAATTGTTCATCATTTTTATAATCTTGTATAAAAGGCATCAAATGAAACTTACATATTCAAATCTTAATGAACAGAACATGTTTTTTAGATTTTTGTATTATTATTCTGCATAGAGATTAATCCATTAATTTTATAAAATTCTGCATCGTTTCAATCCTATACCAAATATATATATTAATATATATATACAAAAAAAATTTCATTTACAACAAATTTTTTAATGTGTCGATCACGTACGTTAGACAGCTCATAGTAAGTCATTTCATCTGAATTTCAAATTTTGAAACTATAAAATAAATGTGTAATATATTTTTAATTAGGGAATCATCATAACACAAAGCAGATGAATAATATTAAAAGTTAATTATTTATATAAAAGTACAAATTCAATAGAGTTGAACAAGTAATGGTACTATACACTACACCAACAAGGATTTTTAGTACCGGACCATTAGTACCTATTTTTAAGAAAACCGGTATTAATAATAAATCATGGCAATTTTGTAATTGTCAACTTATTATTTAGTACCGATTTTTTTAAAAAAACGGTACTAAAAATCGCTGGAAAATGAAAAAAAAAACAATTTTTAAATTAGTACCGGTTTTCTATAAAAAACCGATACTAATATATTGATTTTTAGTACCGGTTTTTTTATAAAAAAACCGGTACTAAGGTGTCGGAAAAAAAAACAGTTTTTAATTAGTATATTGATTTTTAGTACCGGTTTTTTATAAAAAACCGGTACTAATTTAAAAATAGTTTTTTTTTTCAGGCGATTTTTAGTACCGGTTTTTTATAAAAAACCAGTACTAAAAATACAAGAATATTTTTACCGAATTATATGTCTTCCCTTCACTATTAATTCCTTTGCCTCTCAAGTTCTTATATCACTGTTCTATCCCTCAAGGTCTTCCTTTACTTCTCAAGGTCTTCCTTCACTATTCCTTTGCCTCTCAAGTTCTTATACCACTGTTCTACCGCATTGGTACGATTAAGTCGCGTGAGTGGGACGTGGTGGAGATGGCATGGATTATGCTCCGAATTGATTACTCAATTTATGGACGGGTATGTATCTATTCCTTTTTTCCTTAATTTATTTTAAGTTAATTGGTTTTGTTCTTGTTTCTTTGTCAATTTATTCTCCCTTTTGTCTGTATAGAGCATTGAAATTTCCAACAGTGACTATTTTTCGTGTTAGTAACCATGATCTCTTGTTATTGGATAGTTGAAACCATGTATGTTTTATACAACAAAAGAAAATCCGATTTGTCTCAAAAATTGCAACCTAACTGATTTATAATTTTTGAGTAATATTCGGTCATTGTTCTTGATTTTATTTTTTTTCCTTATTCTCTTTTAGCATGCATGTAGGATAAAAATATTGTCATAATTCATTTATTATGAGAGGGATATGTGGGTAATGAATAATGTGAACTACTGCAAAATTAGCATATTAAATGTGACAGATTTAGTACCGTATTAATTTTATTTATTTTTTAATCAATTTAGTATCGGTTTTTAACGAAAAACCAGTACTAAAATTTATTTTTTTTAAAAAAAAAAAGAATTTAGTACTGGTTTTTACTTGAAAACTGGTACTAAACTTTTAAAATTAAATTCAAATTTTTAACTTAATTAGTATCGGGTTTTTTATAAAAAACGGGTACTAAATATAATATTTTTAGTACCGGTTTTTAGTAAAAAACCAGTACTAATCCTGTTTCCCGTCACTTTACAAAATCTCCTACTACCGATTTATTAGTACTGATTTTTTATTGCTTTTAGTACCCCTATTATTAGTACCGCTGCAAAATCGGTACTAATAATAGATAAAAAACCGGTACTAATGTTGAAAAATGGCGTAGTGATATATACTGTTAGATGGTTGGATACAAGTTTGAGATATTTCGATAGATGTGGAGGAGCAAAAAAAAAAATGTAGAACATTTGATTTCACAATAATCACATCCATTGAAACAAAGTCAATCATAATTTTTCAGATTATATAATTGATGTACAAAAACAATATGGTGTTAATTAAACGCTAGATATATGCATGCACGAAACAAAGCAAGCATGCTTCTGGTATTAATTCAAGGGGTAAAACTTTTTTGAAATGTGAACCGGTTCCTAATTAGAAATTGTTCAATCGGGATTTTTATGCAGACATCCAACTATTTGCAAATGGGTAATGATAAATATTATATGAGTTTAGCTATGGTGAGATGCATCACAAAAAATCTTCCGTGAGATGCGATCAAAATTCATGAATTTAGTTTAAAATGATCGATTCAAACCGTTTAATTTGATCTTTCTATTGAAATCTTATTGTAGATCAAATTTTATATTTTTTCAAAATTTTTAAGTATTTTTTTCAGATTTTTAAAATTGACAGTTTTTGAACGGTTTTGAACTAATTAGATTAACAATTTTCTAAAATTTCAAAAAATACTTAAAAAAGTTGAAAAAATATAAAATTTAGTCTGCATAGAGATTTCAATAGAAAAATCATATTAGACGGTTTGGATCAGTCATTTTGATTTAGATTAATGTATTTTGATCGCATCTCATGGAAAAATTTTTGTGATGCATCTCACCATAGCTAAACTCTATATTATATATACTATATAGATATGCATGCCAGAAAGGCTGCACGAACCACAAACTTTTGTATTTTGCCTCTGTTTTACAAGTTGCACTTTCTGTTCTTTTGTTTTTTTTTTTTTTTTTTAACGAAGCATTCCTAAACTACTTTGCCATGAATTAAATGCACTACCCCCGCAAGCTTTTAAGGATATAGATTGACACTTTAATTTGAAAAATAAAAAGAACAAAAGGGTCTTCTGATTGCTTCTGTGGCAGCACAGCCAGGCGCCACCCATAAAAATAAAAATAGCTGCACCAAAACTAACTATATTTTGGCGTATCAATAAGGCCAGAAAAGCTGGCCCACAAAAATTGTCCTGTTTCAAGCCCTAAAGAAACTGATCTATTCAGCTGTAAAGTGTAAACCATTTTGTCTTTGTAGTATGTTGTATCTTTATTCATGCCAAAATCGCAGAAATGTACAAGCATCCTCCCCTTCCATTTCTCAGACTCCATCCATTTGAATGCTATATTAAAAGTAGATACACTGGAAAGTACTAACCTCCACCCCACCACTCTTACATATCTCTTTCTCTCAGACAAACACACACTCTATATGTTCTCTAGGGTATTTATGTAATGTAATATTTTACTTCAATAAACTAGGTAGGGGGTCTCAAGAGCAAATTAAAGAGCCTCAATTTGAAGCATTGTTGCTGCTACACCTCAATAGTAGTAAATTGTTCTTTAGTTCGTTCTTCGTTATTGGCGTCATAATGCTCATTTTGATCTCCTTGGGCAGAATTATGTTCATGTTCTATAATAGGATGTACTCCAAAGGTTTTCTCGGTAGGTCCCAGCTTCATGATTTCTATTACGGTGTCGGGCATCTTGATCTCCATTATTGGGGCTGGTTGTTTTGATTTCTTGTACACAATATAGAGCACCATTTGGATGATCCCAAAAACAAACCCGACAATATTCGGTAGCTGTTTGAATTAGAAAAAAAGGAAAACAAAAAAATAAAGTTTTGAGTTAGAGAGAATTTGTGGGTTTAAGACATTTAATACAATCAAACATGGTGATAAAGCTAATTAAAGCAGCATCTTTTGTATTGAAATTACTTTCATTGACAAATGCAGCACTTTTGACAATACATTATACATGGATGGGAGTGATAATTAATACTAATTAATCTGAATAAAGTTCGATTAATAAATGATGGTTATTAATCAAGCATGTTATTTTTCTATAAACCGGATGAAGAAATTACAAAATTGAAAAGTAAAAGGAAATGTAGTTTATGTAATCATTTATATATTACCGCAATGTATTTGTCCTTGGTGAAAAGGCCATAGGAGAACCAAACTACAGCACTCAATGTAAGAAAAAAAGAGAGCGAGAAAGGCATGAACTCCACGCTCTTTGTGCGTATGACCAGCCTCTGCAGCATCAAAACAACCGATTACACATAAAGCTATTTGGCTAGTATTTGACTATGGTCCTTTTTATTTTTGAAAATCACAATTTTACCGTCATGAAATATCCGATCTGTTTGAATTAGTAGATAAATTTTCGTACAAAAAATTAAATTCACAGAGCTCACTACATTTTTATTAGCCTCTGTTTGATCTTATATGAAGTTTTTTCTTCTTAGGGTATATATAAATATGCACAAAGAACAGTAACGTTAATTATTTACACTTACAATAACGCTCAGTGGTGCAACAAAGACACTAACAGAAAATCCAACACAAACCCATCCAAGAATGTGAACCCGATCTGGGCCCTTTGATAGCAGGAGAGTGAGAAGAAGAATCAGACCAAACAATCCGACATTCAAGACTATAAGCAATTTTGCTGTACATATCTGCAAATTAACAAGTCCGAAAAGCATTTAATCATTATTGAGAATTAATTTGTGTTCTCAAAATTAGCAACAAACTGTACCATTTATGCCAAAATATGTGCTTGTTTTTTCTTTCATTTTGAAACCGCTACTTATAGAATTAATTATGACAAGGTGGCCATTCCTTGCTGGTGGGAAATTAAAATACAATGAAAATTGAAAAAATAATGACGCGAAACCTTATTAAAAGTTAAGAAATACCCCTTTCAAGATTATATTTTAAGAAATTGGCAAGGTTTTGTAAAAATGACAGTTGAATCAGTCAGACAAGTTAATGATGATCAGTGCAATAACAAAGGTGGCCGTGTCTTAATTATGTGCAGATATAAAGTTTACCTTTTGCTTCTTTGGCGCATAAACAAGATATACAATGATATATGCGAACTCAATAACACAACCAATTGAGTTGATGGTGATAAGGAGGTATGAGTTTGGTTTTAGCAGTGCGTAATATATCCACAACATAGCGCTGAACAAAGCGACTATGTAAGGTACACACTGAAAACCCTCGGTCGATTTCTTTCTGTATACTCTATAAAATGTTGGCCTGCAAATGAAATGAAACTATATCAGGAAGAGCATTACATGCTCTATTGTATAAACTAATTAATTCATTCTTTGTTAGAAATATTATTATTAGAATCGAGATGAGTTAAATAAGCTTACAGTGGGGAAAGATACACCATGAACGAAATTATGTTACCTACAGAAATATTCAATGAAATAGACATTTAGTAGACTATTATATAAATAAGAAGTAAAAATATCATTTGCAAATTATATATATGCCAGGTGCAGCAAACCAATTCCATGCATGCATTCTTTCTTGTGCCCACTTATCTGACGGAATCAGATTGTTTGTTTAGATTTTGCACACCTAATTACTAAATTTGAAAGTATGGAGTCTCAACAGAGGGAATTAATTGAACGGTTGATCTACAATTAATTAATTATACATACCTAGGATACCAAAAGTGAAGGCCCAAGGATGGTCCAACGATAGCACTGCCATCTCTCCTCTTAATTAATCTCTCTGAAATCTCTCAACAAAGATATATATATGATAACAGCCGCTCCTCCAAGTATCGGAAGAAAGGAGGCTCTATTGCTTGGTTTTGCAAAACATGCAATAGAGAAGACTGCTATATATCTAGCTAAAGGAGAGAGATATATAGAGATAAATGAGAGAGGAGGAAGAGCCCAAAAATGGTAGAAATCACTTGAGGCCTTGAGAGGTTGCCACAGCATGCTCACTTTATAGGTGAGGTGGTGTGGTGTGCAGTGCGCGCTCTTGCACCTTTGGGTTCATGTGCTTGACATGGTTTATTTGTGTGAGCATATATCATGCCCCACAACTAATCATGTCAGTAACTGGCGTTCGTTTCTCTTACTTTAAGACAGAACAAAGAAAACTAAGTTTTAGTCAAATTAATCTCGGCCTGGGTGGGGTGTGTGATCATGCGTTGCAACGGGTGATTTTCTTCCCAAACTTACAGTTTATGCATTATCAATAAATCATATTTTATTTACACAGTTTGTAATTAATAGGACTTAGTCATACCAACTAACATTGTTGGCTATTACTTTTTAGAGTTAAATTTCTCCTTAAAAAATAGCATGTTTGTTACTCTAATCTTTCATAAATTAGAAATCATTAACCTTAGGTATATCAGTTTATGTAAATCATAATTATTATAATACACTTTATTACTTGGACTAGAAAAAAACTATGAGTATCTATTTAGTATTCTGAGATATTATATTTTTCAGCATTTAAAACTGCGCTTCTAGACGCCTCGTCATCCGAAAATAATAGAACTAAATTACATGTCACTCCATCATAAAAATATTGTGAAAAGAAAAACAAATAGGCATCTCAAATTAAGTACAAATAATTATTTAATTTATTTTTTCATACAATAAACTATGATTATAAATTTTTCCTGCGCATTTCACTTGCCTTATAAGAAATGACACGAGTTACGCGTCCTTGAAAAGATTTAGTACCTGGTAAGAGACGAATATAAAGCTAGCTTATGCACACACAAAAGAAACCAGAAAAGGAAAAAATAAGAAGTTGGAAGAAAAAAGAAAGCAAAACCGCAAGATATGGGAAGAGGTTATGCTTTACTAGTGTGCAAGCTATATTTGCTGAGGTGTCTAAAAACTGTTATTTCAAGGGCTCTATGCAAGACTGAGTTATAGCCAGCTGGTTGGATTAAGTTTGTTCCTAGCACCTGTTGTGGAAGCAAGTGTGTGTAAGAGTTCCATTGACGAATTTTTTTTTAGGGTCTTTTTTTTTTTTTTTTTGAGAGTCAAGTTCGGTTGACGAATTTAATTAAACATTTACATTCAACCGGCCAATTGTATGGTTTTAAAAGAATTTTTTTAAATAATTGATATATTTATAAGTCCACTAAATGCATAATATATAATTTACATAAGAATTTTGTAGGTTAGAAGGATTAAAATTTTTTATAAGTTTAGATTGAACAAAGCGAACTTGGTTTGAAAAGAAAGGAAGTTACTTATATATATAGTGCCTAGATATAAGAATTACTTTTAATTCTCTAAGGCTCCGTTTGGATGGCTTCTTCCCGGAATAAGGAATAAGGAATAACTACTTTTTACCAATAAATTTATTTCTAACCATCCAAACTCTTCACAAAAGTTACACACTATCCAATAAATTTACCCTTCCCAATAAATTTCTTCCCTTCTTCCTTCTTCCTACCTTATTCTCAACGCATCCAAACGGAACCTAAGGCCAATGCAATTTTGCATAAGACTTTTATTAGAAACATCAATATTAATCTGTACTGATGAAGAATCATGTATCGGATCTGTGTACGTAGTAATGTAATGTCACAGACAGAAAACAAATTCCACTGCACGCAATTAAGCACTGTGTATATATGGTTTCACGGTCTCAAAGGATCACAAGTTATTTTGAAACTGAATTAAAGTCACCTACTTCTTGTGCAATGTAATGTGATGTACAAGTCAGGCATACACATTGCTACGTCACTATGTGCGGCGAGTCATCAATCAATCTTCCATTTGGATTTGGACTGCACAAAATTAAAACTAATAAAATAATAATATCATATGATTTTTCTCCTACTTACTATATATATATATATATATATATATATATATATATATATATATATATATATATATCTGCAAATCTATAATATAGACGCCTTTTTTTTCAATTTTAGCCTTTTCATTGTTAGAATTAGAGATTCAACAAATGGAAATTTAAAATATAAAACTTAAACACATTTAATTTGGTCATTTGGACATTGTGTTTTTATAGTATGTAGCTTTGAGCCTCTGACGAAAATTCAGTTCAATATTATAGAGAAACATACTCATAACAAGCTATAAAACGCAACCTACGCTGGCATTTCACCTGAGCAAATGCACTAATGCAGGCAATTTGATGCGTTGTTTATCCGTAATTATTTTCAGTGTGGCACTTTGTGTGGCTATTGATTGGCAGTAAAAAGAGAAGCCTACGCAGCTATGCTGCCATTTCACGTGAGCAAATGCAGGCAATTTGATGCGTTGTTTATCTGTAATTGTTTTCAGTGTGGCACTTTGTGTGGCTTTGATTGGAAGTAAAATGAGAAGTAATGGATCTTGACGTTAAACGAATGGACATGACATGTTATTCAATATTTTTTTAAAAAAAAAATCTGCACATTTTAGAAAATGGAAAGTAACAAGATCTACCTTGATGACATAAAATGATAAATAAGTTAGATTTAAGAGAGTTGTTGATATTGTTGTGGCTTCAAAAAGTAGTTACTATTTTTTGTAGCTTAATAAATTACAATTGCAAGAGTTGTCGATATTGTTATGGCTTCTAGATTAGTTACTATCTTTTGTATATTAATAAATTAGAATCATGAGAGTTGTTGATATTGTTGTGATTTCTAAAATTAGTTATAATTTGTTTGTAGCTTTAGCCATTTGGAATACGACAGCGATATGGCGGCTGCCGTCAAACATTTCAAGAAGGAAAAATAATTCATTATAAAAAAAAACCCCAGATTAAATCGGCCTAACAGCATTAACTATGTATGTATTTTTTTTTAGGTCTTTTTTTATTCTCGGTATATTCTACTCAATCTGTCGTATTTGTGATAAAAGAAATGCGAGCTAAGAATGTTAATTCTTACCATATCTTTTTTGAGAAGAGAATAATGATTACAGGACCAAAAATAAGCCGATGGATTTTTTATTTTTATTTTTTTTTGATATAGTGGGCAGAGGACTGTTCCCATTTTCATATATACTTGTGCTCTTTTCTTTTTCTTTTTTTTTTTTGTAAACGGTATTAAGAAAGTGAATTTGAATCGTATTCTCAACTATCAACAATTCTTATAAAAACATATTTTATGCATCTCTATGCAACTTTTTTTTTAATGATTTTGTACTAATAAAACCGTCGTTATTAACAGCACATTTTCAATAAACATTAAAATATGATTATACTCTAAGTCACCAATTATTATTAAACAGCAATGCTTTAATTCCAATAGAGTAAGATAAGTTATTGATACTAGAATAGAATGGAATACGAATTATAACAAGAATGAAAGGTGTCGTGTCGACCTATTATTACAAAGTCAAAATATCACGGCCCTCTCCATGTCCCCGGCCCAAGTATAATTAATAGCTTTGGAGATTAAAGCAATCCTTGCCGGATTGAGCCCACTAAGAAATCATTTCCCTCTTAAGTTGAACCTTAACCGGGTCACGGCCTAAATCAAGTTCAGCCCATTTAAGTACTCGGATAGTGAATAAGGGTTTCTGTGCTGATCTTTCCGGAAAAAATTAAAACTAACGTTACTGTTCAATCGAATTTCAATAATAACAGTTAAAAATTCGAAATTTTAAAATTAATATCGTTAGATCGTCATCAGAATTGAAGAAATCACAAAATGCTTGGATCGTCATCGGGATCAAAAATTCAATTGACTACCCAAGCTTGGATCGTCATCCGAAATGACGATCCAAACAAAAAAAAATTACGCACATTAAAAAATGCCAACAATTTTCTTTTGTTTGGATCGGCATCCCATTTGCCGATCCAAACAAAAAAATTTCAGCAACTTTTTTTAATGTGAAATTTACTTTTTATCCCTCCAAAATTTTTATTATTACAAAATATATAATTTGTGATTGTAAATAAAACATAATTAAAACATCTATTATAAAAATATAAGTATATAATTAATTTATGCATGTTAAATACATAATATTGTATATGTTTATAATACTTATTTATACATACATACATACATACATACATATATATACGGGGGTGATAAGGATCATCCCCAAGATCCATCATCCCCAGTGTGAACTCATTTTAATTTTTTCTATTTTTAGAATATGTTTGGTCCCCACTATTTCTCTCTCTCCCATTCTTTTCTATTTTGGTCCCCACTGTTATTCTCCATTCCATCCTTTCTATTTTTGATCTCCACAAGAACTATAACAATTACTCATATTAACTACAGCAGTTAGTATCCAAATTATAACAATTATTTATATTAACTACTTCAGCTACATACATAACTTCAACAGCTACATATTTTAACTTCAACATCTACATATTTTAACTTCAACAATTACAAATATAACTTCAACAGTACATATATAACTTCAAAAGTTATATATATTAACTTTGACAGTTACATATATAACTTCAATAGTTACATATATTGAATTTGTATATTTTGTTATTACATGTTACGGTTCGGAATTTCAATGAATTATATGCTGGGAGTAGATATGGTATGATGGGATGACGCTAGATTTGCAATGAGAATGAATGGGATGATTTCATCATCCCTTGGACTTTCTTATTAATGAAGATATGTTAGATAATTAATGAAGATTTGAGGATGATGGGGATGATAGAATCTATGGGATGATGGAAAGCAATTCTCCATATATATATATATAGAGAGAGAGAGAGAGATAGGCTAAAATATTTTGCAAAGCATAGGAAGGTTGTGCTTTGCACTTTTAAACCGTTGGATCGGGTTCAAATTCGAGCTGAGATCGAAATTGATGGCTTAGATGCATAGCGCTGACACGCTAAGAGCCGAAATTTCTTTGTTATCTCTTGTATATTTCTTCTATTTCCTTCCGTTTCTTCTAATTGCCTAAGGCTCTGTTTGGATAGCCAAGAATAAGAGCTATTCTGGAATAAATAACTAATCTAGATTAAGAGACAATCAAAACAGTCTAGGATTAAGGACTTATTTTGAATTAGAGTAAGATTAGTTAATCTGACTAGATGTTAGAATAAGAAGTGAGATTAAGATTTTGATTTGTTAAACGGTCAAAGATAAAACTCATTGTTATTCCTACATCATCCAAACAAAAATTTTTATTCTGAGATTAAATTTATTCTTAAGAATTTGAGACTAACAATTTTAGTCCAGAAATGATACGAACCATCCAACTTTTTTCCATCCAACCATCCATCACCCAGCGAACCAGCGCACCATCCATCACCCAGCGAAAGAGCGCGCGGCAAAATTGGGCCTCTCCAGGCGTTCAGGCCCATTTGTTCCGCGCCCTCCCGTCATACCCGCGCGTATGGGAAATGATGACGTCAGCTTCAAATTTGTGTTGTGATTGATGCATTAAGGGATCGGTTAGATTACTCTCCTAAATGTTTAGATAGATACGACTAGGGATTGGTTATTTATACGTAAATATTCAATTTGTTATGTTTGGTTCAGTATATTAGTTAAGGCGTTTCAACTTTTATTTTCACATTTTACCCACTATTTCTGCGAGACTATATACATATATGGTTCACTTAGTTACTAGATATGATGATATAACAATACATATATGTTCATTTAAATGGAGACATAATTATGATCCATAATAAAGTGACAACAATCCCATCCATAAATACATAGTAATAATATTATCCATACTAGCCAATCCAAAGCATTACAGGAAGTAAAATCAGCACAAGTCATACAAATTTAAGAAGAAATGTTCAGTAAATATCATAATGTTGCTGAAGATAATGATCCCTTGAGACATTGAACCCATCATCTTTATGCTGGACCTGGCAAATTGTTTGTGTGGGATTAGATTTTCAGTCATAAGTTGAATAAAGGGAAATTTGTGTAAATATGTTTTAAATTTGTGTAAATACCTAAAGACGTAAAATTCCCTTCACAGTATTGGCAGGATCCTTTAACAAGTGATATGCAAAAAGGTACTTGTCAACAGTAACATCAATCTCCTGCAATACACATATTATGTTTTGTAAGAGTGGGTCAAACTTATTTATTGTTTTCCAAAATTTTGCAAACTTACACTGGTTGGCAAGGGCTGAATGACAATTTTGCTTCCGAGTATTCTGAGAAGCTGCAAACTGTTCCAGTATGGAATAAGATGTCGGTGGATACCATCTACCCATTCAATGCGAAGACCCATGTATTTTTCGTCATTAGCACGCCACGCCAAAAAATGCTTGAAACATTCAATTTCACTCTCTACCTGTTCATTTATGAGTTCTCTCTTGATTCCTGAACAGTAGATCTCGGCAGTGTTTGCTCTCAGGTTTACAATAGTCATCCACCATTTTATATCATTGAAAGTAGAGAGGAAAACAATCATTTCAGCTTCCATAAATTCAGGGCTAAAAACATGGCTGCCTTTCTCTCTGATTAAGTCCACATTTGCAGAGAACATTTCAATCTGGAATTGTAAATTAATTTAAGAAAATAAAATCAATTGTAATTTTAAATTGAATAACTAACCTGAATATAACACTGAGCATCAAATAGGTGAAGTACATATAAATTAATAGTTGATGCATTAATGTACTCCATTGAAGTAACCAAATGAACGAATGATAGTTGCCATGGACATAACTGTGATCATCAATTATGTGAATTACATCTAATTGAAGAGTTGATGTGTTAATGTACTGGGTCTGAAGTAACCAAATGAACGAATATTAGTTAAATCTGATTCATCCCTATGAATGAGATTGGAGAGTAGAATGGTTACTAACCAACGGAACTTGATTAATATAGGCCCACTTGTGAACTGCCTTGACTTCTCTGTGGATGATGTCAATTAAAGAGGACATGACCTGAAATTAAAACAAGAGACGTGCAATAATTGTGATTCTCTGTTTTTTTGTAAGTGCGAAATTAGGACTGTATGATTATTTATAACTGTGAATAAAATAGCGAGGAAACCCAAAACTTACATTATTTGGAATGAGCTGTCTCTTAAGAAACTGCAGCAATTCAGCTGAACTTACAACATTTGAGCCAGTGTTGTAAACGACAGTTGGTACTTGTCCACTCTCCAGACGTTGCATGACATATAACATCTCATCGTCGAGTTCACTGGTAATAATTTGTGTTGCGGTGAAATCAAATTCTCTCCAGAAACGGGACAAATCGACCTTCTTCCTCTTCTTTGCCTCAGATTTCAGAAAAAAGGGTCTGCAAATGGGCTCCCATAGTTCCTATTTGTTCTGATCACGCGTCCCTTTGAACTTTTTCTTAATTCAGCGATTGATCTACTCTCCCACCAATCATCAAATGTGCCAGAAACCTTATCTTCACCATGCATCCAGAAAAATTTGAAGTCTGGAATAGTTGATGCAATCAAAATACACAAGTTAGCAATTATATTCAAAACTGAAACCCAAAGTTATCTTAGACCCACATTGATTTTTTGTCATTATTTGACTACAAAAGCACATGGTCATCACTTTAAAAATCCCTTAACTACATAAACTAAACTCTTACTCAATGTATAATGGTAATCACAGTCCCTCAAGAACTGAATCGTGTCCGCCACTTCACCGACAGTTTCATAAAATCCTGGTGGTGTACCAGGATCGTCTTGTTCACTCTCACTACTTTGAGTTAAACCTAAACCTAAACTAAACGATGGTTCTGATTTTACATCCCATGTTGGATGAGTATCAGGAACTTGGATCCCTGCAAAAAAGACAAATTAATTTGAACAAACTACAACAGTGGTCGTACTGGTTAACCTTTATGAAACCTACTACACAGTTACCTGTGTCAACGTCATCTCTCGACAGGTTCATGTCGTCTCTGGAACAGTCATTTTTTTCCTTGTCAGTGTCAATACCACGACCATCCATCGCAGTGCTGCTCCCACCCTTTTCCGCTACGTTCAGTCCGTCTTCAGAAGCATTACCTGTGCGAGTAGTGTCTTGAACAGATTCTGCAAACAAATTACAATTAAGGTACAAAACTCAGCAGTCCCCTTATTGTAGAGAAGTTTATGATTACATTTTTCTGCACAAACAGAACACTTATACTAAGAATAGTATCCTTTAATACAAACAGAAAATATGTGTAATTACCTTTCTCCAGGCTGTTGGAGGCATCATTGTTTGAAGCCCTGTGGCTCTCCGTACCAGTGTTGCTCCCACCCTTTTCCAAATCGTTCAGTTCGTCATCATCAGCATCAGCAGTAGGAGTAGTATCTTCAACATATATTGCAAACAAATTATAAGTAATACACAAAACTCAACAGTCACTATATTGTAGAACAGATGCTGATCTCCTCTTATTTGACACAAAAAGAAGACTTATATAATGAATAGTATCCTTTGATACAACTCATCTGTTCCTTGTTTAACTTAATTTATATACAGTGTTATTTTTTTTTACGGTGTACACACAAAAAAAAATCGATGTCAATAAAAATAACAGATAGAGCAACGGAGAAAACAATTTAGACAACATGGAAGGAGCAAAAAAGTATATTTACCTTTTTCCATGTGGACGGAGTCATCATTGTTTGAAGCCCTCTTCCTCTTCTGAGCAAGACCCGTTTGTTGTTCATTTCCTTTTCTGGACCTAATAATCCTCTTTCTATTCTGAGCAGCAACAAGAGGACCTGGTTTCACAATCAATTCAAGTGTCATCCCACGTGTAACCATAGCAGACTCGATATCGTTCATTTGAAGTTCCGTTTGAATAACATCACCACTTTTGACCCCACCAACAATTTCAGCTGCTGCTTGGCGGGACTGTCTTCGGTACAAGTCCCAATTGTAGTACCGTGGGATTCCACCAGACTTGAGCCTATACATTCTTAATTGACACCTCTCATAAAACCACACCTGTGTAGCAATAAATTGAGCACATAAGATATCTATAATATCTTCATTAATACAGTGTAATGAAGAAAAAAATGGAGATGAGAAAACTTACAATGATGGCCAGTGCACATCCTCCAATGCAAACTGATTTGTTTAATTTCTTTTTATGGTCGGTGTGGTCACACGCATCGACCATATGCTGAGTAAGCGCTGTATGAACCAGTCTAGCCCATGCTATGGTACGATGGTTTTGAAAATCCGAAACAAAGGGGATTAAGCCCATATCCACTCTCCCACTTGAAGTTGGAAAAAGCAGCATTGTGAAAACATAAAGGACCAGCAGTGCAGTAAAGTCATCCACTGATTGCTCATCTGTTTTCTCAACCAGCATTAGAAGTTTCCTCTCCAATTTTTTGTAGTCGACACGATTTTTAGGGAAGTTTGATTCGTCCTCGTCAGCCTCCTCTTCTGAGTCGTGGTCAACCTCTGCCTGATGCGATTGCTGTTCATGCACCACATCATGGCGCTGCGCGTCCTGATCTTGTTGAACCTCCTTATCATCAGGGTCATCATCAGGGAAGTAAATTGTCTTGAGGCGATGTTTAGGATCACCAATACGCTTTCTTTGGCCGCCTTCATGATAAAGTTGAAGGTAGTCACCGTCCTGACTCAAACCTAAACACACAAAAAGTTGCAGGGAGTCAACCTAAACAGGTTTCAGAGAATGTAATACTTCTTAACATGGAAACTTTTATTAATTGAATTGAACCTTTATAGTATACAATACAAATAATTAAATTTTTTGGAAAAGAGTAATACCTAAAGATAGTGCCACGTCTTGTACGGTGAATGACACCGTACGACCAGCAATCTTGAAGGTCCTCTGATGTGGATCAAAACAATCAAATATCTCCTTGAATAGATTGTTTGAAACAATAATTGGTGGCATTTCCAAAAAGTGGGCGAAAGGAGAATGTTTTAGTTTGTTGAAGTGGCCTTCAGTCATGAGAGGAGTCAATTGTTCCTTGTAGAATTTAACCATTCGTATAGGGCGACAACGAAGGGTGACATCCTTGCCAGCTATATAAAAAGGAGTGGGCAAAATATTAACCATACAGAAACAGTACAAGCCCCAAAAAAAATGGCCTAAATCGTTACAATAAGTCTCTGATGGTATCAATAAGATCCCTTAATGTAATTAAGAAGATCCCTTAGATAAACAATATGGTCCATAGAAGTCTACAGTTTGATTGCTTTGGAATACAATCAACTATGATAAATAACAGCATATTGGACCACTAATTAATTTATGAAGGTTACATCCTTACCAGCTATTTAAAAAGGAGTAGGCAAAATTATAATGAGACAGAAACAGTACAAGCTCCAAAAAAAAAATTGCCTTAATCTTAACAATAAGGCTCTCATGGTAGCAATAAAATCCCTTAGGTAAATTAATAACATCCCATAAGTAAACAATATGATCCCTAAAATTCTAAAGTTTAATTGCTTTGGAATACAATCAACTATGACAAGCCAACAGCTTGATAAACATTAACAGAACTCAAAGCTTGCACAACTTTATAAATAACAGCATATTGAGGCACTAATTAATTTATGATCTGACTATCAAAACATTGAGCATATTTAAAAACTATGTAATATTACCAGAAGGGAGAGTAGAAATATTAGTTGCACGAGCATTAGTTGATCCTCCTCTTCGTGAAACACCACGACCCCGGGAAGAGGAGCGACCACGAACAGTACTTCCTCGTTGTTGATAGGCAGAACGACTGGAAGTTGGCTTATCTACGGATAGAACACAAATACATATTAATAATTAACAAAAGGGACCAAAGTGAACATTTAAGGGATTAATAGCAACAAATAAACGTGTTATAATGTACATTAAACAATTGTTACTACTGATTGATGTTCATTACAAAGTAATGAACAATCATGCCTTTTCTTTTAAAACTGACAGTGTACTTAAAACTTGAAATTCCTCTATTAAATCGATTGTGTTAACAACACCTTGAAATTGTTTGAAATTTGAAATTAAAACTGTTTATTGAGGACATGCACTGACTTGAAGTTCCAAATAAATGGATGTATTTAATCAACTGTGCTTACAATTAACCGAACAGATTAAAATAAGTCAGAAATTGAGGAGATAGTCTGACAGTATGAAATGCAACAATTTTAACACGATTTCAGTTCAGATAATGAAATTGAACAGAGAGTCTGACATATTAAAAAAAAAAATCGAAATTCAACACATAGGAACGAAGATAAATGCACTGTAGATAGAGATGGAGATCAAACCCAAAAAACAAACCCTAATTAAAGAGGGGTGAAGCCATTACCTGTCGAAGTTGCCTTCGAAGCGAGTTGTTTCTTCCCCATTTGATCAGTTGAGATAATGGCTTTGAACCGTCGAGCACGAAAATGGAGATCGTAGTAGGCGTGTAGATAACTTGATGTTACCGGAGAATAAGGCCAAAGGAAGAAATTGCGAAAACCTAACCCTAACTTTTAATCAATTG
Organism: Rhynchospora pubera; assembly: GCA_028095005.1. Lineage (NCBI taxonomy): Eukaryota > Viridiplantae > Streptophyta > Magnoliopsida > Poales > Cyperaceae > Rhynchospora > Rhynchospora pubera. Next base: position 106,424,146 of record CM051462.1, on the reverse strand, counting down.
ATCGAGGCAGCGAGAGAGAGAGAGAAAAGAAAGAGAGAGTAGAGTGGGAGAGTGGTTTCGGAAATTAAATGAATGAAATGACACCGAGTTCTCCATTTGATTTAAATAATATAGTTTGAAGGTCAAAGGTCGCGTGATTTTGCAACATAATTTTGAAAATAAAACCGCAATGCGGTTATCTTATGTTAGTTATTAAAAGGCTTCTGTATTTTTAATTGGTAAGTGATAATGAATTTTAGACTAATTGCATAATTCTTTTAAAAAAAGCCATAAACGTAACTACATCTATTGGTACTGGAACAATGTAATCCCTTGTACCAACATATAGTTATTAAAAGGCTTCTATTTTTAATTGGTAATTCGTAATGAATTTTAGACTAATTGCGTAATTCTTTTAAAAAAAGCCATAACCGTAACTACATCTATTGGTACTGGAACAATGTAATCCCTTGTAGCATTATTAATATCGCTACAGGAATAACGTTACTCCTTATATTGAACATTAAATAAGTGCGTATTTAATTTTAAAAAATCCGACAATAGCATTCCAATGATACACCTTAATAATATGATGTAAAATGACATGACAACAATTGGAACCATTGGTGAAACAATTTAATGGGCTAACATAAATAATTTTGATTTTGTGAAATGTAATATTTGTTTTGATAATATCATATGATTTAGTAACTATAAGAGATCATCTTGTTATCAAAACCTAAGATTAAAAAAAGGGAGGGACCAGTGTGTACAGAACATGAAAAAAAAAATTAACTACGACTAAGGACTAGAAAAAAAAAAATGAAACCATAAATAATTCGTGGAGCAATTATATCAATGTTTTAACAACAGCATCAATCTAATAATAGTCGCCTAAATTCAGCTATGAAATCAAGTATTCAAATGAAACCGTCATGTGTTATGGCATCTAGGATCTGCAAAAAAGACAAAAATACAAATAAATGTGATTTATCAGACCATTAATTACTCTATAACACCAATATAGTTAAAATTTGTATCATTGACATAAAAAGCATATGCCAATGATAAAATTTGGATTTATTAGTTAATCCCTATTGAATAGTGTGTTCAACATTAATAACAAGTAGGTAAAGCCTAAAAGTTTTTTTCCTTTACCATTCAGTTTTTTGGGACTGCATCCTCTTTTTTTTGGCCTGATCCCTTTTCACTTCAAGGATTGACTTCTTTCTATTCACAGGATTTCGACCCCTCTTCCGCCTCTTAAGTGGATCTTTCACCGGAATGTCATCATTTCCATTTCCATTAGCACTGGGTGAGACGGCTCCATTTACAACAGATATATTGGTAGTCTTTTGTACAACGCTTTGGGAACCCTCTTTAACCTTTGAAACCGAAATCAACAATCCATTAAGGCCATCAACAATAAATTGTTGTGTTTCTTCATCTAACGCTGCATAATCAACAAGCTTCTGGAAAACGGGATCAAGAATCAAATGCAAGTTATAGCAAGTCTCCCGCCTTTCTCTAACGCTCACAGCAATTGCTCTTTCATTCAAATAATTTCTCTTGAAGCTTTTGCTCCACCTTCCAAGTATGTACTTGGCTGGAACAAGTGCCACATCTTTTTGCTTGTATACCAGCAACGCATGTCGACAAACCAGCCCGTTTGTCTCAAATAGATGGCACTCACAGCTATACGTTTGATCTTCACAATTGAACTCAACCTTGAACTCCCTCTCCCCGTCATTAACGTTATAAACCTTTATATTCCCCTGCCGCTCACATAATGTGAACTTCGAGTCGATAAGAGCCTTGATTTCATGCTGGAATTTGATGAACATGTTGTTTGTGTACACCTGTGAGAATTGTTGCTAAATTGAATTCCATTTTGATATCAGCCTCGATTGTCCACGTATGCAATCATAGTTCTCATCGGACTCTCTCCTTCTCAATCTTGCTAGTGCCAGATCAAAGCACCTTGCAAAATTCCTAAATCAAGAATAAACAAAACATATGAGCAACTGGTGCTGGCATGTTAATTTAAAATAATCTAATCCATTGAAGTAATAATCAGAACACTTAACATTACAATCACAAATTTTAAGCAACAACTCTGTTGGTGTCATACAAATAAATGTAAGCTACTATGAGAAGTACGCAGAAATATACCTTAGAGTCGTTTTTGAATTGACGTATCTGTCAAGAAAGGAGTTGATACTCTCACTCCTCTGTGTTGATCGCATCCCAGCCCAAAAATGTTTGTTTAGGTATACCGGTACCCAACTCGTCCTGATTTCAAACATTTCGGCGAGCCACACATTATCTGACAAAATAAGAAACTATGTTATTGAATCCACATGGTATGCACCTCTTTTATAAATAATATGTTTGGAAATAAGATGATCTCTTCGTTAATTAAATTGAATATTTGCAGTAACTAACACATCCTCCATGAAATTTTGCAAGTGAGATTAACATTTCACATATTTTGTTGTCAAAATATATCACTGACCGAATGATTGTCTTAATTAACTGAAACATAAATATTTTTTACCTTGAAGATTCTTTAATGTAATAGTCTTTTCCCAATTCCTCTCAAATTCATCTTCCGTCTTCGACTCATAAATGACAGATCGAATAGAAGCGGAAGCATTTTTGTTGTTGCCAACTCGATTGTCTAATTTGTCAAGGATGTGCCAAATGCAATGACGATGTCGGGTATTAGGATGTGCGATGATGACCCATGAAGATACTGACACTTACAAATGGATTATTAGTAATTGGCTAGAGTGCATGGGCGGCAAGGCACCGCAGACAATCATTACCGATCAGTCAGCCTCGATTGTCCACGTATGCAATCATAGTTCTCATCGGACTCTCTCCTTCTCAATCTTGCTAGTGCCAGATCAAAGCACCTTGCAAAATTCCTAAATCAAGAATAAACAAAACATATGAGCAACTGGTGCTGGCATGTTAATTTAAAATAATCTAATCCATTGAAGTAATAATCAGAACACTTAACATTACAATCACAAATTTTAAGCAACAACTCTGTTGGTGTCATACAAATAAATGTAAGCTACTATGAGAAGTACGCAGAAATATACCTTAGAGTCGTTTTTGAATTGACGTATCTGTCAAGAAAGGAGTTGATACTCTCACTCCTCTGTGTTGATCGCATCCCAGCCCAAAAATGTTTGTTTAGGTATACCGGTACCCAACTCGTCCTGATTTCAAACATTTCGGCGAGCCACACATTATCTGACAAAATAAGAAACTATGTTATTGAATCCACATGGTATGCACCTCTTTTATAAATAATATGTTTGGAAATAAGATGATCCCTTCGTTAATTAAATTGAATATTTGCAGTAACTAACACATCCTCCATGAAATTTTGCAAGTGAGATTAACATTTCACATATTTTGTTGTCAAAATATATCACTGACCGAATGATTGTCTTAATTAACTGAAACATAAATATTTTTTACCTTGAAGATTCTTTAATGTAATAGTCTTTTCCCAATTCCTCTCAAATTCATCTTCCGTCTTCGACTCATAAATGACAGATCGAATAGAAGCGGAAGCATTTTTGTTGTTGCCAACTCGATTGTCTAATTTGTCAAGGATGTGCCAAATGCAATGACGATGTCGGGTATTAGGTAATACTTGAGCTATAGCTTTTTTCATTGCTGCCGACTGATCGGTAATGATTGTCTGCGGTGCCTTGCCGCCCATGCACTCTAGCCAATTACTAATAATCCATTTGTAAGTGTCAGTATCTTCATGGGTCATCATCGCACATCCGAAAATTATTGATTGTCCATGATGATTAACGCCGACAATTGGTGCCACAGGAAGGTCAAATCTGTAATTAGGTACATGAAAGGCTTAACTAACCTTATGCCATTATATAATACATGATTGCGAATTAATGTAATCCCTTGTCAACACAAACTGAATGCTTCCCACAGAAAAAAAAAATCAATTTGTACCTTATATATTAGAAACTGGTGATGGCATGTTAATTTAAAATAATCTAATCCCTAAAAGTAATAATTAGAACACTTAACCAAACATAATTGCAATGAGCATATGGAACTCGCAGCATATGGAAAATCAGCATATGGACTGTATTGTGGTAAGTACAACAACCTTATCCCTTATAAGCATAAAAATAAACACTTATTTATTGTAAGGAAACAATTATAAATGGAACCAAATACATGTGATTATAACCCAAATAAACGGAAAACACCACAGACTAAAAACAAGTGTTCAGACATACTTGTTTACAATGTATGTGGCATCAAAGGTGACGACATCGCCGAAGAATTTGTACCATGATTGGGATGTCGAGTCGGCCCAGAAAACAATATCAAGCCGGTTATCTTCATCAAATTTGTAAGAATAATAAAACTTTGGATCCTTCCTTTTTGCTTCTCGAAAAAATTGCATCAGTGCCTCAGCATCACCTTTCTGGAAGCTTCCCCTTCTCATTTTTGCTATAACATTCCTGGCATCGCGCTCGGTAAAACCGCAGTGATGTGGCCCACCTCCCATTGCAGTGACCGCGTTGATGTTGGAAATGACAGGGACACCAGATCTGTCGTTGAGTTCAAGTTGATTTATCGCCCAGTCTTGTATTGATCGATGAGACCTGATTTTATGTGAGAAATCTGGGCAGAGAACATGATTGTGCTTATCACAAAAACCAGTGACAACCCAAACATCCTTGGACTGATCTAGCTTCAAGTATACACGAGCCTTGCAAAGCTCTTTTTCCACCTTTCTGTTTTTGTCAGGTATAGCTTTTTTGGCAGAGATTTTAGGTTTTCCACCTTTTGAACAAGTGATAATCACCCTTTTTCTGCCATTTTTGCTAGAACCTCCATTTTTCATTACACCAAAACCCCGGTCAAATGCATAACGTAGGTAATACATATGCCCCGCATCGCTGGATGAAAATTCCATACCAATATATGGTGGAGGAACAACAGACTGGAGAGGTTGTTCAATGGCAGCTATATCTAACCCAACTTCAGCAACATATTGATTACCCTCCTCTATTATATCAACAATTTGATCATCTCCTTGTTCATACTCATCAACACCAACATCCAACCCTATCGGATCTTCAACACCTGCTTCACGTTGAGTACTCAATTGTAAATCCTGAGCAAGGTCCAAATCACTACCTATTAAAACATAGTAAGAGGTTGTGAGCAATGACAGAAGTGCGCTAAAATTTCTTTATCACATCCCTAGATGCATTTATCAAAACGTTTGAATTAACAAACTGATCACTCGTGTGAATCCACATGAATTTGATCATGCCAACCATACCAATCTCTTCTGGTAATATAATTAAATGGCTATATGCACTTAACACAATAGGTTAGGCAACTAACTGCACATTTTAGAGGCTTCAGTCCACAACATCAATTATATGAAGAATGAGGAATAATTAATCAATTTATTAATAAACCAAATAATATAGATAGCATCTTGTGACATATTGTTCCATCAATCCATGTAGAAATCTCTCGATTCCGACATTTAATCAAGACATTATATGTATAAATAACTAAACGGTCATGAATTACTAACCTGATCCCGACATTTTTGTAAAAATTACAAAATCTGTCGAATCAATGGCACAAGATCGATACAAAACCTGTAATGGTAAAAAAAATTTCAACCAAATTTGTACGCTTGATGAAACAATGAAGTAACTGTGTGTCTATCGCGCATCAGATTACAACAGAAATTATCTTTCAACTGAATCCGAGGGACAAGAGGAGGTTTACAGAAATAATAGAAGAAATATGATAAAGAGAATGAAATTATAACAAATTACACACCTGTTTATCAGCGGAAAGGAGGCGACTGGAACGAAAGATTATCAACAAGAACACGATAGAGAATAAAGGAACGATAGAGAATGAAGTTTATCGCCAGAAGAAGTAAGGGATTTTGAAATCTGAAATCACGATAGAAACGAAAGGAAGCAACTGGAGCGGTCCAGTGATTCGGAGGGATGTTTAATTGCCGCGCGATTCCGTTTGATGTTTAGATGGGCCAGACGCTTGGCCCAAAAAGAATGTCGCGCCTAATTGGATGGTTGGATGGGAAAAATGAGGGATGGTAAACACCAATTTCCATTTTAGTCCTGAATAACTAATCCTACTATTATTCTCATACGATCCAAACAGAGCCAAGTACCTAACTTCTCTGGCCTTTGTCTACTTCGAACAAAAGAAATTCGACCGAAATTTGATAGCTCAGGCGATCCTCTCTCCTTTCAACTCGACTATCTCCGCCTCGCCTCTGACTGTCTCCACCTCCGACTATCTCCGCCTCCGCCTCCGTTCTCTCGACCGTCCCTCCGCCTCGCCTCCGTTCTCTCGACCGTCTCCGCCTCCACCTCGCCGCCGTTCTCTCGACCGTCTCCACCTCCGCCTCGCCTTCGTGTTCTCGACCGTCTCCGCCTCCGCCTCCGTTCTCTCGTTTCGCGGTCAAGATCAACAGTTTCAGGTACCTATTCTTACCTAAAAATTGTTCCTTTTTACATCTTTCTATTATTGCATAATTTACGATTCTTAGAAGTATGGTTTTAATTAATGATTTTTACTTGTCATATCTTGTTCTTAGAGGGAAAAATATGGTTTTATTTAATGATTTTTAGAAGTATGGTTTTAACTCACGGTGAAAGTATAGGGAAAAATATGAAGTTTGTGAAAATGGCTTAGGTCATAACAGATGGATCTTGCCAAGTTTCAGGACAGTCAGGTTGTGCGTATGTAATATACAAGGGGGCTATTTGCACTCATTTGGAGGATGTGTTCCAGATAGAAACAATGACCATGCATGAGGCTGTCAACCATATGTATCAGGATTTTAGGTTGCCATACGATACCAAAATACAATTTTTCTCTGACTGTTCACAATTAGTAAGTTCAATTAACAATGAGGATGTACAGGTTGTACCTTCTTAGAGGGCAATAGCTATACTGAATTGGTTGATCAGACACATGAGACAGTACAGGCACTTTGCAACATGTAAGAAGAGAAGCGGTTGCTCAAGTTTTTTAAAATTGTTACCTGATGCCATGATTCATTTACTTTGTCGGTTTTTGTGTACTGTTATGTTTTCTTTTTCTATTAGTTTCCATTGTATTGTTAGGAAGGTTAATTTTAGATTGAAATAATTGTGTTATTTTCCATGTTATTTATGTATGGATTAATTTTATGAATTTTATGGTTATTAGTTGTAATGGATGATGTTTGTGTTATTTTTCATGTACTGTAGTGCTAATATAGTAGTACGACTTTGTAATGGATTAATTTATCTAATTGGCTCTCTATTATGTGTTACCAAATTAGCTACCACGAATGGAACAAAAAGCAATTCAGATATAAATCCTTGATATACATGTACACGAATGTAACTCCAATTATCTTGCTCCAATTCAAAACATTATAAATTGTTGCTCCAATTCACTTGCGCAATTCAGATATAAAACCAACACTACACGGTACCTAATAAGAGCAATATCACCTAATACATGTGCACTAGCACCATCTAAGGAACATTTTACACATTCAAGGAATATTTTTATTTAACTATTTTAACCATAGATACAAACCAAGGATCAATACAAGAACGCAATTCAGATATAAATTCTTGATATAAAATATGGCAGTATACAAACGCAATATGGCACTATACTCTAAAAAGCTTCACTGTATATAAAACCAGTGCATACTCTCTCTCAAAAGCTTCATTGTATATATCCAATATATCAAAACATAACTTTAACAACCCAACAAATATAGCACTAGTAATTCAAAATCAAAATGCTGCTATCCATTACATACTCTCTTCCTCTTCCTGTGCATCTTACAAGTCTTCCTCATCTATGCTGTCTATATCATCATCTTTCTAGTTGTTTTTCTTCTTGCTTGCAGCTTTTTTTAACTAGAACAAATAAAAATAATTTTTAATAACAACTTTAAGCCTACTACAATATTAAATTAATTAACTTGTAAGGTATGTTAATTTGTACCGGACAAGTTCTACTATTATTGCCTCCATACGTTTTGTATCATATATTTATGTATCATATATTTTATATATTAAATACATATTATTGTATATAATTAAAATTTATGATCCATACGTTTTGTGATTTCGTCAATCTGGATGACGATCCAACGACGTTATTTTTAAAATTTCGAATTTTTAACTTTTATTATCGAAATTCGAGTGAACAATAACGTTAGTTTTAATTTTTTCGGCTGTTCTTGTCTTCGCCAACCCACTATACAAGACCGAGTTATGTTATTATATGTTCAATTTGATATAATTTTGAAGGGTAATTTTTATGGTGGATAGAAATTTCAAACAACAATTGAATTCCAATCATTCATTTCAATTTATAATTTTATAAAAAAAAATTAGATTTAATTCGGTTATAAACTTTAGTCCACAACAAATTTTCTCAACTTTGAATATTGATTAGTCATTTAACTAAAAGTTTGAAATTTTAAAGTATAATTTTATTTCATACTGATCATTTCTACCGTTGATGATATTTATATTTCGTGCTGATCATGTCTTCTGCTTATGATAATGACAATCAGATGCTCCAACTACCAATGTCTGTCTTTTCTTTTGGAACTATATAACAGTACTTTTTAATACCAAAATGTCCTAGAAATGTTCGACTTGTCGTCTGAAGGTATAATGGAGCATAATTTTATGGACTTAAGCACAATATTATTGCAAAAAAAAACAACAATTAGGAGCACTTATCTCCACAACTTGACGATATTTTCAAGCATATTTAAAAGTTTAACATTGACATAAGTATAAATTGTTTTTTTAGAGAAGGATTTTATGAATTTCTCATTTACAAATTTATATAATTTGGGTTATTTATTATGAATTTATGAATCGTATATGATAATGTATGGTTCCAAATATAAAGTTGGTTATTTCTCATTTTACCTGTTTGAAATAACCAGGTAAAATGACAAGAGAACAATCGGTAATGTTGATGTACTACTGCCATTTAACAAGGAAGAAGTGCGGACAGCAATTTTGTTTGCTTATCATTATTTGCCGAGAGATATTTTTATTTAGACTTCAAGCAAATCTTTGCATTATTAGATTCGATGTTTACCTTTATTAGATACGAGGGAATTCAAATCCGATGTAGTGCGCTACACTGTGAAGCGCAGCAATTCGGTACCTTCAAATTAATCTAGCGATCTGCATTTGTTATAGATAAATTGAGAGAAACAAGAGAACCATTGAATTGATTTTCAAGGGTCCGAATTGATGTGCTGTACGGTGTAGCGCTACACCGGAGTTAAACCTACTTGGTGATGAGAAATGCTTGAAATTGACAAAGTCAAAGTGCATCTCTTACTTCACTTGCACGTGTATATAGTTTCACCTACACAATTGCTGCATACGGAATTAGGACAGTCAAACGTGCACGAAACACACGGAATAATCTTTTTGAATAAATAACATATACATCATATTTTAGACAAAATCAAAAGTTTAAATTTAGTTTATTGTGATGCAATGATTAAGAATGAATCAAGAAACGATTGAAATGGTCAAATTATGCTCAGAATTGCATTATTTGCACTTTATATGCGTAATTAACATTGTATAATCTATTTTTTTTAATAAATAATATAAGAATCGTATTCTAGACAGAATAAAGAATTTAAATGCAGATTATTGTGATGGAATGACTTAGAATAAATCCAGAAATGACCGAAATGGTCAAATGATGCTCAGAATTGCATTATTTGCATTTTATATGTGTAATTAGCATGTATAATCCAATCTTTGTGAATGAATAACATATGAATCGTATTCTAGACAGAATAAAGAGTTTAAATATAGGTTATTGTGATGAAATGACTTAGAATGAATCCAGAAGATATTGAAATGGTCAAAGGATACTCAGAATTACATTAGTTGCACTTTATATGCTTAATTAGCATGTATAATCCAATCTTTTTGAATAAATAACATATGAATCGTATTGTAGACAGAATAAAGAGTTTAAATATAAATTATTGTGATGAAATAACTTAGAATGAATCCATAAACGATTGAAATGGTCAAATGATGCTCAGAATTGCATGATTTGCAATTTTTATTCATATTTAGCATGTATAATCCAATATTTTTGAATAAATAACATATGAATCATATTCTAGACAGAATAAAGAGTTTATATGTAGATTATTGTGATGAAATGATTTAGAATGAATCCAGAAACGATTGAAATGATCAAATGATGCTCAGAATGGCATTATTTGCACTTTAGATGAATAATTAACATATATAATCTAATATTTTTGAATAAATAACATATTAATCGTATTCTAGACTGAATGAAGAGTGTAAATGTAGATTATTGTGATGAACTAACTTAGAATGAATCTCGAAACGACTGAAATGGTCAAATGATGCTTAGAATTGCATTATTTGAACTGTATATGCGTAATTAGCATGTATAATCCAATATTTTTGAATGAATAACATATGAATCGTATTATAGACAGAATAAAGAGTTTAAATATAGATTATTGTGATCAATGACTTAGAATGAATCCAGAAACGATTGAAATGGTCAAAGGATGCTCAGAATTGTATTATTTGAACTTTATATGCTTAGCATGTATAATCCAATATTTCTGAATAAATAACATATGAATCGTATTCTAGACAGAATAAAGAGCTTAAATGTAGATTATTGTGATGAAATAACTTATAATGAATCCGGAAACGATTGAAAAGGTCAAATGATGCTCAGAATTACATTAGTTACAATTTATATGTGAAATTAGCATATACAACCAATCTTGTTGAATAAATAACAAATGAATCGTATTATAGACAGAGTATAGAGTATAAATAAAGATTATAGTGATGAAATGTTTTAAAATGAATCAAAAAACGATTGAAACAGTTAAATGATGCTTAGAATTGCATTATTGGCCCTTTCTGTGCATTATTTGTACTTTAGATGCGTAATTACCATATATAATCTAATCTTTTTTAATAAATAACATATGAATGATAATCCAAACAGAATAAAAGGTGCAAATATAGATTATTGGGATGAAATGACTTAGAATGAATCCAGAAACGATTGAAATGATCAAATGATACTCATAATTGCATTATTTGCACTTTATATGCTTAATTAGCATGTATAATCTAATTTTTTTTGAATAAATAACATATGAATCGTATTCTACAAAAAATAAAGAGTTTAAATATAGAACATTGTGATGAAATGACTTAGAATGAATCTAGAAACAATTAAAATGGTCAAATGATACTCAGAATTGCATTATTTGCAATTTATATGCGTAATTAGCATGTATAATCTAATATTTTTGAAGAAATAACATATGAATCGTATTCTGAACAGAATGAAGAATTTAAATATAGATTATTGTGATGAAATGACTTAGAATGAATCCAGAAAAGATTGGAATGGTCAAATGATGCTCAGAATTCCATTATTTGCACTTTCTGTGCGTAATTAGCTTGTATAATCCAATCTTTTTGAATAAGTAACTTATGGATCGTATTCTACATAGAATAAAGAGTTTAAATGTGGATTATCGTAGTGAAATGACTTAGAATGAATCCAGAAACGATTGAAATGGTCAAATGATGCTCAGAATTGCATTATTTGTATTTTCTGTGCATTATTTGCACTTTATATGCGTAATTTGCATGTATAATCCAATATTTTTGAATAAATAACATATTAATCGTATTCTAAAGTGAATAAAGAGTTTAAATGTAGATTATTGTGAAGAAATGACATAGAATGAACCCAGAAATGATTGAAATGGTCAAATGATGCTGAGAATTGCATTATTTACACTTTATGTTCATTATTTGCACTTTAGATGTGTAATTAGAATGTATAATCCAATATTTTTGAATAAATAACATATTAATCATATTCTAGACAGAATAAAAATTGTAAATCTAGAATATTGGGATGAAATGAATTAGAATGAATCCAGAAACGATTGAATTGTCAAATGATGCTCATAATTGCATTATTTGCAATTTATATGCGTAATTAGAATGTATAATCCAATCTTTTTGAATAAATAATATATGAATCATTTTCTAGACAGAATAAAGAGTCTAAATGTAGAATATTGTGATGAAATGACTTAGAATGAATCGAGAAACGGTTGAAATGGTCAAATGATACTTTGAATTGCATTATTTGCACTTGATATGCGTAATTAGCATCTATAATCCAATCTTTTTGAATAAATAACATATGAATCGTATTCTAGAAAGAATAAAAAGTTTAAATATACATTACAGTGGTGAAATGACGCAGAATGAATCCAGAAATAATTGAAATGGTTAAATGATGCGAAGAATTGCATTATTTGCACTTTATATGCGCAATTAGCATTTATAATCCAAACTTTTTGAATAAATAATATATGAATCATTTTCTCGACTGAATAAAGAATTCAAATGTAGATTATAGTGAAGAAATTACTTAGAATGAATATAGAAACGACTGAAATGGTCAAATGATGCTCAGAATTGCATTATTTACACTTTCTGTACATAATTTGCATTTTATATGCGTAATTAGCATTTATAATCTAATCCTTTAGAATAAATAACATATGAATCGTATTCTGGACAGAATAAAGAGTTTAAAGTTTATTGTGATTAAATGACATAGAACGAATCCAGAAACTATTGAAATGGTCAAATGATCCTCAAAATAGCATTATTTGCACTTTAGATTCGTAATTAGCATGCATGTTCCAATATTGTATAATAATAACATATGAATCGTAGTCTAGACAGAATAATGAGTGTAAATGTAGATTATTGGGATCAAATGATTTAGAATGAATCCAGAAACGATTCCAATGTTCAAATGATGCTCATAATTGCAATTTCACTTTATATGCGTAATTAGCATGAATAATCCAATATTTTTGAATAAATAACTTATAAATCATATTCTAGATAGAATAAAGATTTTAAATACAGAACATTGTTATGAATTGACTTAGAATGAATCTATAAATGATTGAAATAGTCAAATGATGATCAGAATTGCATTGTTTGCACTTTATATGCGTAATTAGCATGTATAATCTAATCTTTTTCAATAAATAACATATGAATCGTATTCTAGACAGAATAAAGAGTTCAAATGTAAATTATTGAGATAAAATGACTTAGAATGAATCCAGAAACGATTGCAATGGTCAAATATTGCTCAGAATTGCATTATTTGCACTTTATATGCGTAATTAGCATATACAATCCAATCTTGTTGAATAAATAACATATGAATCGTATTATAGACAGAATAAAGAATATAAATAAAGAATATTGTGATGAAATGCCTTAAAATGAATCCAGAAACGATTGAAACGGTCAAATGATGCTCAGAATTGCATTATTTGCACTTTCTGTGCATTATTTGTACTTTAGATGCGTAATTAGCATATATAATCTACTCTTTTTGAATAAATAACATATGAATCGTAATCCAGACAGAATAAAAGATGCAAATATAGATTATTGGGATGAAATGTCTTATAATGAATCCAGAAACGATTGAAATGGTCAAATGATACTCATAATTGCATTATTTGCACTTCATATGCGTAATTAGCATGTATAATCCAATTTTTTTGAATAAATAACATATGAATCGTATTATAGACAGAATAAAGAGTTTAAATATAGAACTTTGTGAAGAAATGACTTAGAATGAATCGAGAAAATTGAAATGGTTAATTGATACTCAGAATTGCATTATTTGCATTTTATATGCGTAATTAGCATGTATAATATAATATTTTTGAAGAATAACTTATGAATCATATTCTGGACAGAATAAAGAATTTAAATATAGATTATTGTTATGAAAGGACTTAGAATGAATCCAGAAACGATTGGAATGGTCAAATGATTCTCAGAATTGTATTATTTGCACTTTCTGTGCGTAATTAGCTTGTATAATCCAATCTTTTTGAATAAGTAACTTATGGATCGTATTCTACATAGAATAAAGAGTTTAAATGTAGATTACTGTACTGAAATGACTTAGAATGAATCCAGAAAAGATTGAAATGTTCAAATGATTCTCAGAATTGTATTATTTGTACTTTCTGTGCATTATTTGCACTTTATATGCGTAATTTGCATGTATAATCCAATATTTTTGAATAAATAACATATTAATAGTATTCTAGACTGAATAAAGAGTTTAAATGTAGATTATTGTGAAGAATGACTTAGAATGAATCCAGAAACGATTGAAATGGTCAAATGATGCGTAATTAGAATGTATAATCTAATATTTTTGAATAAATAACATATGAATCATATTCTAGACAGAATAAAGAGTGTAAATGTAGAATATTGGGATGAAATGAATTAGACTGAATTCAGAAACGATTGAATTGTCAAATGATGCTCATATTTGCATTATTTGAAATTTATATGCATAATTAGAATGTATAATCCAATATTTTTGAATAAATAACATATGAATCATATTATAGACAGAAGAAAGAGTCTAAGATAGAAAATTGAGATAACTGACTTAGAATGAATCCAGAAACGATTGAAATGGTCAAATGATGCTTTGAATTGTATTATTAGAACATGATATGCGTAATTAGCATCTATAATCCAATCTTTTGAGTAAATAACATATGAATCATATTCTAGAAAGAATAAAAAGTTTAAATATACATTACAGTGGTGAAATGAATTAGAATGAATCCAGAAATGATTGAAATATTTAAATGATGCTATGAATTGCAATATTTGCACTTTTTTAGCATTATTTGCACTTTATATGCGCAATTAGAATGTATAATCCAAACTTTTTGAATGAATAACATATGAATTATTTTCTCGACTGAATAAAGAATTCAAATGTAGATTATAGTGAAGAAATAACCTAGAATGTATATAGAAACGATTGAAATGGTCAAATGATGCTCATAATTGCATTATTTGCACTTTCTGTACATTATTTGCATTTTATATACGTAATTAGCATTTATAATCCAATCTTTTCGAATAAATAACATATGAATCGTATTCTAGACAGAATAAAGAGTTTAAATGTAGTTTATTATGATTAAATTACTTAGAATGAATCCATAAACGATTGAAATGGTCAAATGATCCTCAAAATTGCAAATAATTAGCATGTACAATCTAATATTTTAGAATAATAAAAAATGAATCGTATTCTAGACAGAATAATGAGTGTAATTGTAGATTATTGGGATCAAATAACTTAGAATGAATCCAGAAACGATTGAAATGTTCAAATGATGCTCATAACTGCAATTTGCACTTTATATGCGTAACTAGCATGAATAATCCAATATTTTTGAATAAATAACAAATAAATCATATTCTATACAGAATAAAGAGTTTAAATATAGAACATTGTTATGAATTGATTTAGAATGAATCTATAAACAATTGAAATAGTCAAATGATGATCAGAATTGCATTATTTGCACTTTATATGCGTAATTAGCATGTATAATCCAATCTTTTTTTAATAAATAATATATGAATTGGATTCTAGACAGAATAAAGAGTTCAAATATAGATTATTGATATAAAATGACATAGCATGAATCCAGAAATGAACGAAATGGTCAAATGATACTCAGAATTGCATTATTTGCACTTGTTGTGCATTATTTGCACTTTATATGCGTAATTAGCATGTATAATCCAATGTTTTTAAATAAATAACAAATGAATCGTATTCTAGACAGAATAAAGAGTTTAAATGTAAATTATTGTGATGAAATGGCTTAGAATGAATCCGAAAATGAATGAAATGATCAAATGATTCCCAGAATTGCATTTTATATGCGTTATTAGCTTGTACAATCCAAACTTTTTGAATAAATAAAATATGAATCGTTTTCTCGACTGAATAAAGAATTCAAATGTAGATTATATTGAAGAAATGACTTAGAATGAATAAAGAAACGATTGGTCAAATGATGCTTAGAATTGCATTATTTGCACTTTTTGTACATTATTTGCATTTTATATGCGTAACTAGCATTTATAATCTAATATTTTTGAATAAATAACAAATGAATCGTATTCTGGACAGAATAAAGAGTTTAAATGTAGTTTCTTGTGATTAAATAACTTAGAATGAATTCAGAAACGATTAGAATGATCAAATGATCCTCAAAATTGCATTATTTGCACTTTAGATTCGTAATTAGCATGTATAATCCAATATTTTAAAATAATAACATATGAATCGTATTATAGACAGAATAAAGAATTTAAATATAGAACATTGTGATGAAATGACTTAGAATGAATCTAGAAACAATTGAAATGGTCAATTGATACTCTGAATTGCATTATTTGCATTTTATATGCGTAATTAGCATGTATAATATAATAATTTTGAAGAAATAACATATGAATCGTATTCTGGACAGAAGAAAGAATTTAAATATAGATTATTGTGATGAAATGACTTAGAATGAATCCAGAAACGATTGGAATGGTCAAATGATGCTCAGAATTGCATTATTTGCACTTTCTATGCGTAATTAGCATGTATAATCCAATCTTTGTAAATAAATAACAAATAAATCGTATTCTAGACAGAATAAAGAGTTTAAATGTAGATTATTGTGATGAAATGGCTTAGAATGAATACGAAAACGATTGAAATGGTCAAATGATTCTCAGAATTGCATTATTTGCAATTTATATGCATAATTAGCATGTATAATCCAATCTTTTTGAACAAATAATATATGAATCATATTCTAGGCAGAATAAAGAGTTTAAATGTAGGTTATTGTGATGAAATGACTTAGAATAATGTCAGAAACCATTGAAATGTTCAAAATGATGCTCAGAATTGCATTGTTTGCACTTTCGGTGCATTATTTGTACTTTATATGCGTAATTAGCATGTATAATCCAATCTTTTTAAATAGATAACAAATGAATCATATTTTAGACAGAATAAAGAGTTTAAATGTTGATTATTTTGATGAAATGACTTAGAATGAATCTAGAAACGATTGAAATGTTTAAATGATGCTAAGAATTGCATTATTTGCAATTTATATGCTTAATTAGAATGTATAATCCAATCTTTTTGAATAAATAACATATGAATCTTATTCTTGGCAGAATAAAGAATTTAAATGTAGATTATTGTGATTAATGAGTTAGAATGAATCCAGAATTGATTGAAATGTTCAAATGATGCTCAGAATTGCATTTTTTGCACTTTCTGTGCATTATTTGCACTTTATATGCGTAATTATCATGTATAATCTAGCCTTTTGATTTAATAATATATGAATCGTATTCTAGACCGAATAAATAGTTTAAATGTAGATTGTTGTGATCAAATGACTTAGAATGAATCCAGAAAATATTGAAATGGTCATATGATGCTCAGAATTGCATTATTTTCACTTTATATGCGTAATTAGCATATATAATCCAATATTTATAAATAAATAACATATGAATCGTATTATAGACAGAATAAGGAGTTTAAATTTAGATTATTGTGATGAAATGACTTAGAATGAATCCTAGAACGATTGAAACGGTCAAATGATGCACAGAAAGTGCATGACACAAGCCTCGTTCTCCTCTTAGGCTGTGCTCCAGTATCAAATTTTGGAGAGGAGAGAGAGGGAGATTAGATTAAATGTTTACTCAATCTTGCTCCACAACATTAAAAGAAGAGGGGTGAATGAGAGAAGAGTAAAGAGTTAATCCCCAAATGACTTTATTTTTGTAACCCCAAATTTGAGGTGTAAGAGTTTACTTTACTCAGCCTTCTCTAATCTTCCCTCCCCTCCCAGATTTCATATGTTATTTATTCAAAAAGATTGGATTATACATTCTAATTATGCATATAAATTGCAAATAATGCAATTCTGAGCATCATTTAAACATTTCAATCGTTTCTAGATTCATTATAAGTCATTTGATCAAAATAATCGACATTTAAACTCTTTATTCTGTCTAAAATATGATTCATTTGTTATTTATTTAAAAATATTGGATTATACATGCTAATTACGCATATAAAGTACAAATAATGCACAGAAAGTGCAAATAAAGCAATTCTGAACATAATTTTGAACATTTCAATCATTTCTGACATTATTCTAAGTCATTTCATCACAATAACCTACATTTAAACTCTTTATTCTGCCTAGAATATGATTCATATATTATTTGTTCAGAAAGATTGGATTATATATGCTAATTATGCATATAAATTGCAAATAATGCAATTCTTAGAATCATTTGACCATTTCAATCATTTTCGGATTCATTCTAAGCCATTTCATCACAATAATCTACATTTTAAACTCTTTATTCTGTCTAGAATACGATTCATTTGTTATTTATTTACAAAGATTGGATTATACATGCTAATTACGCACAAAAAGTGCAAATAATGCAATTCTCAGCATCATTTGACCATTTCAATCGTTTCTGAATTCATTCTAAGTCATTTCTTCACAATAGTCTACATTTAAACTCTTTATTCAGTCTAGAATACTATTAATATGTTATTTATTCAAAAAGATTGGATTATACATGCAAATTACGCATATAAAGTGCAAATAATGCACAGAAAGTACAAATAATGCAATTCTGAGAACAATTTGAACATTTCAATCTTTTCTGGATTCATTCTAAGTCATTTCATTACAGTAATCTACATTTAAACTCTTTATTCTATGTAGAATACGATCCATAAGTTACTTATTCAAAAAGATTGGATTATACAAGCTAATTACGCACAGAAAGTGCAAATAATGCAATTCTGAGCATCATTTGTCTATTCCAATCGTTTCTGGATTCATTCTAAGTCCTTTCATAACAATAATCTATATTTAAAATTCTTTATTCTGTCCAGAATACGATTCATATGTTATTTCTTCAAAAATATTAGATTATACATGCTAATTACGCATATAAAATGCAAATAATTCAATTCTGAGTATCAATTGACCATTTCAATTTTCTCGATTCATTCTAAGTCATTTCATCACAAATTCTATATTTAAACTCTTTATTCTTTCTATAAAACGATTCATATGTTATTTATTCAAAAAAATTGGATTATACATGCTAATTACGCATATGAAGTGCAAATAATGCAATTATGAGTATCATTTGACCATTTCAATCGTTTTTGGATTCATTATAAGACATTTCATCCCAATAATCTATATTTGCATCTTTTATTCTGTATGGATTACAATTCATATGTTATTTATTCAAAAAGAGTAGATTATATATGCTAATTACGCATCTAAAGTACAAATAATGCACAGAAAGTGCAAATAATGCAATTCTGAGCATCATTTGACCGTTTCAATCGTTTCTGGATTCATTTTAAGCCATTTCATCACAATATTCTTTATTTATACTCTTTATTCTGTCTATAATACGATTCATATGTTATTTATTCAACAAGATTGGATTGTATATGCTAATTACGCATATAAAGTGCAAATGATGCAATTCTGAGCATCATTTGACCATTGCAATCGTTTCTGGATTCATTCTAAGTCATTTTATCTCAATAATCTACATTTGAACTCTTTATTCTGTCTGGAATACGATTCATATGTTATTTATTGAAAAAGATTAGATTATACAAGCTAATTACGCATATAAAGTGCAAACAATGCAATTCTGAGCATCATTTGACTATTTCAATCATTTATAGATTCATTCTAAGTCAATTCATAACAATGTTCTGTATTTAAAATCTTTTTTCTGTCTAGAATATGATTTATAAGTTTTTTATTCAAAAATATTGGATTATTCATGCAAATTACGCATATAAAGTGAAATTGCAATTATGAGCA
Organism: Rhynchospora pubera; assembly: GCA_028095005.1. Classification (NCBI taxonomy): domain Eukaryota; kingdom Viridiplantae; phylum Streptophyta; class Magnoliopsida; order Poales; family Cyperaceae; genus Rhynchospora; species Rhynchospora pubera. The sequence goes on along the minus strand of CM051462.1, from coordinate 106,404,177 downwards.
TCATTTGAACGAGCATCATTTGAACAATGGAATCGTTTCTGGATTCGTTCTATGTCATTTAATCACAATAAACTTTAAACTCTTTATTCTGTCCAGAATACGATTCATATGTTATTTATTCAAAAGGATTAGATTATAAATGCTAATTACGCATATAAAATGCAAATTATGTACAGAAAGTGCAAATAATGCAATTCTGAGCATCATTTGACCATTTCAATCGTTTCTATATTCATTCTAAGTAATTTCTTCACTATAATCTACATTTGAATTCTTTATTCAGTCGCGAAAATGATTCATATATTATTTATTCAAAAAGTTTGGATTATACATGCTAATTGCGCATATAAAGTGCAAATAATGCAATTCTTCGCATCATTAAACCATTTCAATTATTTCTGGATTCATTCTACGTCATTTCACCACTGTAATGTATATTTAAACTTTTTATTCTTTCTAGAATACGATTCATATGTTATTTATTCAAAAAGATTGGATTATAGATGCTAATTACGCATATCAAGTGCAAATAATGCAATTCAAAGTATCATTTGACCATTTCAACCGTTTCTCGATTCATTCTAAGTCATTTCATCACAATGTTCTACATTTAGACTTTTTATTCTGTCTAGAAAAAGATTCATATGTTATTTATTCAAAAATATTGGATTATACATGCAAATTACGCATATAAAGTGCAAATAATGCACAGAAAATACAAATAATGCAATTCTGAGCATCATTTGACCATTTCAATCGTTTCTGGATTCATTCTAAGTCATTTCCCTACGATAATCCACATTTAAACTATTTATTCTATGTAGATTACGATCCATAAGTTACTTATTCAAAAAGATTGGATTATACGTGCTAATTACGCACAGAAAGTGCAAATAATGCAATTCTGAGCATCATTTTACCATTCGAATCTTTTCTGGATTCATTCTAAGTCATTTCATCACAATAATCTATATTTAAATACTTTATTCTGTTCAGAATACGATTCATATGTTATTTCTTCAAAAATATTAGATTATACATGCTAATTACGCATATAAATTGCAAATAATGCAATTCTGAGTATCAATTGACCATTTCAATTGTTTCTAGATTCATTCTAAGTCATTTCATCACAATGTTCTATATTTAAACTCTTTATTCTTTCTAGAATACGATTTATATGTTATTTATTAAAAATAATTGCATTACACATGCTAATTAAGCATATAAAGTGCAAATAATGCAATTATGAGTATCATTTGATCATTTCAATCGTTTCTGGATTAATTCTAAGTCATTTCATCCCAATAATCTATATTTGCACCTTTTATTCTGTGTGGATTACGATTCATATGTTATTTATTCAAAAAAATTAGATTATATATGCTAATTACGCATCTAAAGTACAAATAATGCAATTCTGAGCATCATTTAACCGTTTCAATCGTTTTTGGATTCATTTTAAACCATTTCATCACAATAATCTTTATTTATACTCTTTACTCTGTCTATAATACGATTCATATGTTATTTATTCAACAAGATTGGTTGTATATGCTAATTTCACATATAAATTGTAAATAATGTAATTCTGAGCATCATTTGACCTTTTCAATCGTTTCTGGATTCATTCTAAGTTATTTCATCACAATAATCTACATTTAAGCTCTTTATTCTATCAGGAATACGATTCATATGTTATTTATTCAGAAATATTGGATTATACATGCTAATTAAGCATATAAAGTTCAAATAATACAATTCTGAGCATCCTTTGACTATTTCAATCGTTTCTGGATTCATTCTAAGTCATTGATCACAATAATCAATATTTAAACTCTTTATTCTGTCTATAATACGATTCATATGTTATTCATTCAAAAATATTGGATAATACATGCTAATTACGCATATACAGTGCAAATAATGCAATTCTAAGCATCATTTGACCATTTCAGTCGTTTCGAGATTCATTCTATGTCATTTCATCACAATAATCTACATTTACACTCTTCATTCAGTCTAGAATATGATTAATATGTTATTTATTCAAAAAAATTGGATTATATATGTTAATTATTCATCTAAAGTGCAAATAATGCACAGAAAGTGCAAATAATGCCGTTCTGAGCATAATTTGACCATTTCAATCGTTTCTGGATTCATTCTAAATCATTTCATCACAATAATCTACATATTAACTCTTTATTCGGTCTATAATGTGATTCATATGTTATTTATTCAAAAAGATTGGATTATACATGCTAAATATGCATATAAATTGCAAATAATGCAATTCTGAGCATCATTTGACCATTTCAATCTTTTATGTATTAATTCTAAGTTATTTGATCACAATAATTTATATTTAAACTCTTTATTCTGTCTACAATATGATTCATATGTTATTTATTCAAAAAGATTGGATTATACATGCTAATTAAGCATATAAAGTGCAACTAATGTAATTCTGAGTATCCTTTGACCATTTCAATATCTTCTGGATTCATTCTATGTCATTTCATCAAAATAACCTATATTTAAACTCTTGATTCTGTCTAGAATACGATTCATATGTTATTCATTCAGAAAGATTGGATTATACATGCTAATTACACATATAAAATGCAAATAATGCAATTCTGAGCATCATTTGACCATTTCGGTCATTTCTAGATTCATTCTAAGTCATTCCATCACAATAATCTACATTTAAATTCTTTATTCTGTCTAGAATACGATTCTTATATTATTTATTAAAAAAAATTGGATTATACAATGTTAATTACGCATATAAAGTGCAAATAATGCAATTTTGAGCATAATTTGACCATTTCAATCGTTTTTGGATTCATTCTTAATCATTTTATCACAATAAACTAAATTTAAACTCTTTATTCTGTCTAAAATATGATATATATGTTATTTATTCAAAAAGATTATTCCGTGTGTTTCGTGCACGTTTGACTGTCCTAATTCCGTATGCAGCAATTGTGTAGGTAAAACTATATACACGTGCAAGTGAAGTAAGAGATGCACTTTGACTTTGTCAATTTCAAGCATTTCTCATCACCAAGTAGGATAAAATCTGGTGTAGCGCTACACCGTACAGCGCATCTATTCGGACCCTTGAAAATCAATTCAATGGTTCTCTCTTGTTTCTCTCAATTTATCTATAACAAATGCAGATCGCTAGATTAACTTTGAAGGTACCGAATTGCTGCGCTGCACAGTGTAGCGCACTACATCGGATTTGAATTCCCTCGTATCTAATAAAGGTAAACATCGAATCTAATAATGCAAAGATTTGCTTAAAGTCTAAATAAAAATATCTCTCGGCAAATAATGATAAGCAAACAAAATTGCTGTCGGCACTTCTTCCTTGTTAAATGGCAGCAGTACATCAACATTACCGATTGTTCTCTTGTCATTTTACCTGGTTATTTCAAACATGTTATTAATTAAATTGACATTAAATTTGGAAAAATTGGATATAACCCCCTCTAATCTTCTCTAATTGGATATAACCCCCTACAATCATTAAAATTGGATATAACCCCCTCTAATCATCTTCACTAAGGATATAACCCCTTTTCACTGATTTTAGTTTTTTTTTAATTAGAAAGAAACCAATAACATAACTTTATGACCAAATTACCCCGTCTCAAAAGGCTTTTCATCTTCCTCGTGTTTCTTACTCTCCGTTCTCTCTCTACCGAAAAAAGTGCAGACGAAGAAATCAAATGAGTGTCCTTCTACATCCTTGACTATTCAACAATTAAATTCTCATTGTTATGTTCAATCTTATCGATGAGGACAAACGGGACAAAAAAAAGAAATTATAAATTCAGTGAGCCAAGGGGGTTGCTTATTAAACATTTGAACTCAAATTAGATGCTAAATTCTCGGATCTGAAAAAAAGAAAAGGTTAAGAACCAATAATAAGATGAAATTCAAAGTTGAGCCTTCTTGCAAAGAAATGATAAAGTTTCCTAAATCCTAAATAGAACGGTTTCTTCAAACCTTCGTGATTTTTTTTCATTGTTCTCAACTTTAAATTTTGATGAGGTTTTCCACTTGTGAATGGAAAATTTCTTTTGAGAACTTGTTGAATAATAGCCGTTGTTTGATATATTTTTTTTTATTTACATACTTGTTTGGTATTCAAAGACCAACAATTTATAAGCACAAGACGAAATGTTCATTTGGAGGGAGGACAATTTGGTCATAACATTATTCTGTTCATTTTTTTCTAATTAAAAAAATTAAAATCAGCAAAAAGGGGTTATTTCCTTAAGGTGCGTTTGGATGGGTGTGGGAAGAAGAGAAGAAGGGAAGAAGTGGGAAGAAGTATTGGGAAGTGTGTAATTTTGTGAAGAGTTTGGATTGTTTATAATTTTTTTTCTTCTTCTTCCTTCTTCTTCTTCTTTCTTCCAACAATCCAAACACACCCTTAGTGAAGATGATTAGAGGGGGTTATATCCAATTTTAATGATTGTAGGGGGTTATATCCAATTAGAGAAGTTTAGAGGGGGTTATATCCAATTTTCCCATTAATTTGGGTTATTTATTATGAATTTATGAATCGTATATTATGTATGGTTCCAAATATAAAGTTGGTTATAATAAATTTAAAGGGAAAATAAATGAGAAATTCATAAAATCCTTCTCTAAAAAAACAATTTATACTTATGTCAATGTTAAACTTTTAAATATGCTTGAAAATATCGTCAAGTTGTGGAGATAAGTGTTCCTAATTGTTTTTTTTTTTTTTTTGCAATAATATTGTGCTTAAGTCCATAAAATTATGCTCCATTATACCTTCAGACGACAAGTCGAACGCAAAGAAAAAGATCAAACAACACACGATACACAAAAATTAGACTCTAATCATTGTACGCAAGCGATACCAGCACCATTTATTTTTTAGCACAATATTTTTGTATGTATCATGTGCTTTAGCATACCATACTGATAAAAAATCACCTGCTCAAACCTCATAAAAATATTATAATAGTTCAATTGTTGAACCCCGCAAGTAAAAATGGCAGATTTTTCATGTTCAAATTGTACGAACACCATCATGAAATTCACAGCAAAATTTCGACAAAACCCATGAAAAACTTTTTTTTGACTCAGTCCCCATAACCGAGCCATGGCCAAGAAAGACCTCAGCTGAACAACAAAAAAAAAAGTAAATATTTGGGACAACTCTTCTCAGTCTAGCTAGGTTAGGCAGTAACGATCATAAGCACTTATCCTGAGAAAGAAAGAGAGAGATCGAAAAGGAAGACACAAACCTTGACAGGCAACACCAATGCAAGACAGGAGAGAACACGCAGGCTGAAAAAAAGAAATGGCACAAGTTAGGAATGAGGAACATTACAGAACAAAAGGTAAAAAAAGAAGGGGGAAAAATCAGAAAGCACAGATACGGATATAGCCCCCCACAAAAGAACAAAGCCGAGCACAACATAGCAAGGAAAAAAAGGAACGGAAAAATGAGCACAGGAAAAAGAAATAATCGCTTACCAAAGAAAGGATAAAGAAAAACAAGAGCGGAAGAGCAGGAAGCACACCAGAAAGGAAAGACAGCACAGTAGATCGGGAGGAAATAGCCAGACTCAGGCTCTCCCACAGTGCGCAGAGAGGCTAACCACCATTGCCGTACACCTCGGTATGAGGAGAAAGAACAGGAAGAGGAATGGCTCCGTCCAGAAAAGTAAGAGCACAGATGAAACGCGGCACAAAACAATCGCAGGAGGAACTCAGAAAGAAGAGAAGAAGTAAACACACGGAACAAACAAAGAAAACGGCAGCAGAAAACCAAGCGAACGGATACAACACAGCGAAAGTAATAGCGGACGGGCGAGATTAAATCCATCGCAAGTTGAACAGTAATTTAAACCGTTGCGATTTGAGCTTTGCTACAGTTTTTTCCTAGCTTGAAATTGAAATACTTATAATGAGTAAACCTAATGTGAACCATGGTACATATAAATTTGCGTACACCATGACCGTTTTGGTTAGTGGTTTTAGAAATTGTCAATCTAATTTAACGAACCCAGTCTATATAATGAAATCTTATAGAAAACAAAATTTTACAAATTTTTTTCAATTTTTTTTTAAACTTGTCATTTTTTGCTACAAATTAGTGTATTTGTAGCAAAAAATGACAAATTTTAAAAAATTCGAAAAAATAGTAAAATAATTTAAAAAATTATAATATTTTATTTGCTATGAGATTTCAATATATATATTGGATCGGTTAATTTAGATTTGTCAATTTACAAAATCACCGATCAAACGATCATGGTTCACGAAACCCTCTATACACCATGATTCACAATAGAAATTCTCTAAGGCCCTGATCGGAACCAAAATTCTCCATTGGAATAGGAATTCTGATTCTCGTATCCGTACAATTTTCTGATCAGAATGAAGGAGAAAGCCAAAAGGAATCGGAGTTGGTGGGAGTTTTTGGCGTTGAAATTCCGTCGCCAAATTCTCTCCAAAACAAAGAAATTGGTGGGATTTCGTCTGCGTACTCGTGTGTTCCTTCGATCGGAACGACGGAGAGCCAAGATCAACTCCGCCCAAATCATTTTTGCCTCTTCTTCTCCTCTTTCCGATCAGTGAAGAAAATTCGCGAAACCCTTTCTTCTCCGCTGAACTTTTTTCGACTCCTTTCTTTTCTGATTTGTTGAACTTCCGATCAGGGCCTAAATATAATTCAGAAATGTATAACCTCAAAATCTATAGAACTCAAATTCTGATTCATTTGGGTCGTTCAATCTTCAATCTAAATTCTGAAATTATCTCAACCGTGGATTTGAATCCGGTTTCCAATCCTTTTATTCATCTCTTCCAATTCCCCCTCTCTCTTTCGGGAAATTGCTTCCTACGTTCTTTAAATTTGAAACCTACTCTTATTTAGACGAAAGTATCATTTTCACTGATTCACTCTTTCAATTTACGTCCCTCAATTCATTAGTGCAGTTTGGAAATGCGAAGGGTATTTTCGTCTAATGGAAGTGAATCTGCTGAGGAGTGTACGAAGCAATTCTCTATTTCGGATCCGCCGAACACCTTCTTCGCCGCTCTCATCTTCTCTTCTTCGCTGGTCCAATCATCTTCATCTTTGCTTGAGCTTATCGGCTCGGATGGCATGGCTATCGTTTGATTAACATCGTGTGTACCTTAAGCAAGCTCTTGAGACCCTTCTTTTCATCTCAACCGACATGACAATGGGACCCATGAGCTTATTCAACTTTTGGAATAAGCTTTTCTCTCTCCTCTCTCATCTCTCCTTTTATTCCGAATAAGAGCTAATACCACCATAGAGGTGGTATTAGAATAAGGGGTTTGAATAAGCCTTATTCAGAATAAGGTTTATTCAAAAGACGTTTGGTAACATCCTGAATAAGCTTTATTCGGAATAAGCTTATTCATTCCATTGCCAAACACACCCTAAATTTGCTGAGGTGGCAAAGATAGATTTGAGCACCTCATGCACCACTTTTACTCTTCTCTACCTATAAATAAGTCGCCCTTCTTCTCTTTTCCTCTTTGGTGCACACCGCTTTTAACTTCCTTCTCTTTTTATTTCTCTCGGGTCCAATGGGATTGCTGATGGCAGAAGGATGTGGGGGTAGAGAGGAGGGCCAGATGGCAAAGTAATGGTAATGGGTTATGATGATTGAGGTATTTCCCTCAATTTCTCAATTAATTATTGGAGATTTCCTTGATCTGATGCCATAGATAGTTGAGATGAATGTTGGTCCATACCTATTCTGCACCTGTAGGCTGTAGTGCTTATTGTGAGCTACTTGCAACATTTGGTGACCTTGGTACGAAGGCTATACCGATCTATTACGTCCTCGATTTGAAACTGGTAAATGTTAGATAACAGATGTAAATGGAGGTATCCAGTATAGATAGGACTGGAGAGCTAGGTCAGCGCCTGTATATGGCAGGTATATATGTACACCGAGGGATGTACAATACAGGATTCATAATCAATATACGATTCAATACTTCTATCATGGTATCGGAAATATTGGGCTAATCGCCGTCTCTACGATCCGTATCTTTTCTCTCCGATTTCATCCTCTTCTTCCGCTGTTTCTCTCTACCTTTCGCCATGGCGATTCCTTCCTCCAGTTCAGAAACTCCAATCAATTCGTCTCCTGAGACGAATCTTGATTCTCACAACTCAAATCCCTTTACTCCTCCTCTCAATTCGAACTCTTCGTCATCGAATTTCACGAATCTTGTCTCTTCTTCATCTCCGATGGTCTTCCTAACACTTCCTGTGCACACCAAGCTTTCAAGAACTAACTTCTTGGCATGGAAGTCACAGATCGAGCCACTGCTTCATGCCTATGGGTTGAGCAATTACCTTGTTTCCTGTCCTCCTCCGTCGGCGGTAACTGATCCTCTCTCCGGCGCAACTCAGCCAAATCCTGAGTATGTCAATTGGTACAAGCAAGATCAAATGATTCTTGCTTGGATCAGAGCATCGCTGTCAGAATCAGTTCTTGCTCAAGTGGTGTCATGCGCCACTTCTGGTGAGCTATGGCGACACCTCACGCAGACCTTCTCTGCTACATCTCGAGCTCGTCTCACGGATTTGAAGAAGAAGCTTCAAACTTTAACCAAGGGAAGCACATCTTGTTCTGATTATGTGCATCAAATCAGAGCTATTTCAGACGAATTGGCCTTTATTGGTGCTCCAGTTCCCGATGAGGATCTGGTCATGACAGTTCTTGGTGGTCTTGGCACCAATTACAATTCTTTTGTGGTGGCTATTAACACTCGCCAAGAACCAGCAACATTCCTGGAGGTACAGTCTCTTCTGCTGAGTCATGAGTCCCTTCTTCAAGCTCAACATCAATCAGTTAGTTCTCTTCCTTCAACCTCCAACCCTGCAGCCTTCTATGCTTCTCAATCCAATAATGTCAGACCTCCTAATAACACCAGCAGAAACCCTAGATCTTTCACGGGTAGAGGTGGGCCATTCAGGCCACCACATAACAATGCAAGAGCAAGAGTACCATATTCCCAACCCTTGCTTCCTACTCCCTCTTCTGGTTCTGGTAATGGAAATGGTACTGTTGGTGGCACTCAGTCTTCAGCAGACACCTGTCAGATCTGTTTCAAGAAGGGACACACTGCAAGAGCCTATTGGTGGCGCTGTGACATGAGATATACAGATGATGTGGCACCACCTCAACAGGTGCATCAGCCTCCTCCACGAGCTCATGTAGCACAGACAGGACCCTTCAGTTCTTCCTCGACTGACTGGTATGTTGACTCAGGTGCTACCCATCACATCACCAGTGATATCAACAACCTGTCTTCATTCATACCGTATGATGGCATGGATAAACTTCAAATTGGGGATGGCAATGGTATGTTTATATCTCATATTGGGTCTGCTATCTTACTTTGTGGTACTGTCGGATTGGTACTAAAAGATGTGCTAGTGGTTCCTTGCTTCACTAAAAACTTATTAAGCTTATCTAAACTACTCACTGACAATCCAATTACAGTTGAGTTTTGTAACTTGTTTTGCATGTTTAAGGACTACCACACCTCAACTATTCTGTTTCAGGTCAGAGCTCTTAATGGACTGTATCTGGTTTCTGTTCCTTGCAACTCTTCACCTCAAGCATTGTTAGGAGAACGTGTTTCTGCTGAAACTTGGCACTATAGGTTAGGGCATCCAGCTGCTGCTCTCACTAGGAAAATTTTATTACACTGTAATTTGCCTTGTAATAGCAATATTCTCCCTTTGTGTGGTGACTGTGCTGTGGCAAAATGCCACAAACTACCTTTTCATTCTAGTGTTAGTAATACATGTGTTCCTTTAAAGCTTTTACATGCAGATGTTTGGGGCCCTGCTCCTGTTTGTACTAATCATGGTTTCAAGTACTTTGTAATCTTTGTAGATGATTTTACCAGATTTACCTGGATTTTTTTCTTGACTTCCAAGAGTGAGGTAATTAAGATTTTTTCTACTTTTAAATTGCAAGCTGAGAATATGCTAGGTACCACCATCAAAACTCTGCGTACTGATGGTGGAGCACTTAAGCCTATTAGCACTGTGTATCCACAAATTGTTCATCAAGTGACTTGTCCCCATACCCCTGAGCAAAATGGGGTTGCGGAACGAAAAAATCGTCACATTGTTGAGTTGTCTTTGGCAGTGATGAATCATGGTTTCATTTCTTTGACTCTGTGGGACGAAATCTTTGCGAGTGTGGTCTATCTAATAAACAGATTACCATCTTCTCATAATTCTTCTCCTGCGTCTCCCTACAAATGCTTGTTTCACAAACCACCTGACTATTTACAACTAAAGGTGTTAGGGTCTCAGTGTTTTCCTTTAACTCGACCCTATAACAATCATAAGCTGCAACCTCACTCCCTACCATGTGTGTTTGTTGGGTATGCCATGTCCCAAAAAGGCTATAGGTGCTATCATCCCCCAACCAGACGTGTTTTTGTATCTCGTCATGTTATTTTCAATGAGCAGGAATTTCCCTTTAGAAACATTCAATCTGACGTTGAGGCACCAGAGTCTGATTTTTCGCTTTGGCTTCCCTCTTCCGTTGCACTGGGCTGTCGACTTCTTCTCAATCTAGCTTGTCCTCTTCGCTTCAACATGGGCCATGTACTGGGCCAACAACAACAGCCCCTCTCATGAACGCTACAGCCACAGCCCAATCCAATTTTGCATCTTCTCCTCTTTCTGAAACTAGGGAAGCTGACCGATCCTCTCAACGGTCGAATAATTCAAACTCTTCTGACCGTAACTCTGACCGCTCCCTATCCAACTCTGTTTCTACTTCTTCTTCCTCCAATCCTCCTGTGCATCCCATGGTCACTCGAACCAGGGATAATACTCGACGTTCGAGGCAATTCCCTGATTTTGTTGCTTATTTGGCAACTGTTCCTCCTAATGCCGATCCCTCTACATTTGCTCAGGCGAACAAGCATCGTCACTGGCATGAGGCCATGTCTAAAGAAGTTCAAGCTCTTCTTCAGAACAATACATGGCAGTTAGTACCTCCACCGTGCGATCAAAACATTGTGGGGTGCAAATGGATATACAAGACAAAAAGGTACTCTAATGGCACCGTGGAGCGCTACAAAGCGCGGCTTGTTGCGAAGGGCTTCACCCAGGAAGAATGTGTGGATTACTTTGATACCTTCGGCCCGGTGGTACGCCCCACCACTATACGCATAGTTCTTGCTCTAGCAGTGACAAATCAGTGGCCTCTCTGACAATTAGATGTCAACAACGCCTTCTTAAATGGCGTGCTTCATGAGACTGTGTATATGCAGCAACCTCCTGGTTTTATCGACCCTCAATTTCCCTCTCATGTCTGTTTGTTGCACAAAGCAATCTACGGTCTCAAACAGTCACCTAGAGCTTGGTTTCATACTCTGAGTGCGACATTAATTGAGCACGGATTCCAGGGATCCAGATTTGATCCTTCCCTCTTCATCTCACATGCCAACAATCATTTGCTCATTGTGCTTGTATATGTAGATGATATCATCATCACTGGAAGTGATATGACTCAGGTGTCGTCTCTCATTTCAAAATTGCAAGCACATTTTGCTCTCAAGGATTTAGGAAATCTCAATTTCTTTCTGGGGATAGCAGCTAAGTTCAATTCTGAGGGCCTTCATCTGTCTCAACAACAGTACATCAGTGACTTACTTCATAGGACTCATATGGACCAGGCTCAGCCAGTGTCAACACCTATGGCAGTTAATACTTCTCTCTCTAAGTTTGATGGGGATCCATTTCATGACCCCAAGCTGTATAGAGCAGTTGTAGGGGCATTGCAGTATGTGACAATTACAAGACCAGAGATTGCATTTCCAGTTAATAAGTGCTCTCAATTTATGCACAATCCTACCACCTCTCATTGGATAGCAGTCAAGCGAATTTTGCGCTATCTCAAAGGGACTATAGACCATGGTTTACTGTTCAAAGCATCTTCCTCTTTAACCCTTCATGCATACTCAGACTCTGACTGGGCAGGGTGCCCAGATGATCGACGATCCACCTCAGCGTTTTGCATCTATTTGGGTTCAAATCTCATCTCATGGAGCTCCAAAAAGCAACCCACAGTGTCAAAATCGAGTACGGAGGCTGAGTATCGAAGCTTGGCACTGGCTGGAGCTGAGCTTGTGTGGATACAGTACATATTAAGGGTGTGTTTGGATAGGCCGAAAATAGAAAATAGGAATAAGGAATTTCGATTTGCGTGCTTATTCTTATTCTTGTGCAAAACAAACGGCATAAGAATAAAAAATTTGGGCCCTTATTCCTATACTAACAAAACCATGGTATAAGAATAAGCACACAAACCGAAATTCTTTATTCTTAAACCCTATTCACGACTTATTCCGTTGCATCCAAACACACCCTAAAGGAATTGCATCAATCACCTCAACAACCACCTCTTCTCTGGTGTGATAATATCGGTGCAACGTACCTGGCTTCTAATCCAATGTTCCACGCACGAACTAAGCATGTGGAAATTGATTTTCACTTCATCATGGAACGAGTAGTGGCTAAGCAATTGGTGATCAAGTTCTTGTGTTCTAAAGATCAGATAGCTGATGGTTTGACAAAGGGCTTGACTGTAGCTAGGTTTAATGAAATTAGGAACAAGTTAATGGTCTGTTCAGCTCCATTAACTTGAGGGGGGCTGTTAGATAACAGATGTAAATGGAGGTATCCAGTATAGATAGGACTGGAGAGCTAGGTCAGCGTCTGTATATGGCAGGTATATATGTACACTGAGGGATGTACAATACAGGATTCATAATCAATATACGATTCAATACTTCTATCAGTAAAAGAACCCAACCATCAGGAAACTATTCATAATTTTCAGAGGCCAACATGTGATACCACTATTACTATACCAGTAAAAGTTCCATGGACTAAATTGGAAATATCGGATGTCATAGTAGGTTGGGTCTAGTTACTCTTGGGTGTGGATCTAAAACCTTAGAACCACCATCCGTAAAGTCAAACACGTTTCTTTTTTTTTTTTTTGGAAGAAAGAGGGAGGTCTTTGTCATTCAATTTTTTTTTTAAATTAAAGGTGCATGCGGAGCCTGAATCCTTGATCTCATGGAGGCCAGCCTAGTGCTCTTACCACTGAGCTACTAGGCCATATGCAAACACGTTTCTTCATTGGTGTTTAATCCGTGTGTCCTTTGATCTATTCCCTCTCTGATTAGACCCGTGTATGAACTAATGTGATGGGCCGTTTGGATCATCTAAAATAAAATTAGGATTAGTATTCGGAGTAAAAAAATTATAAGTAAACGATCAAGAATAATATTTTTTTAGATTTAGAGTGTTATATTTAAGTGGTCCAATATTTCTATTCCTATAATGTTTGGATCTTTTATTATTAATTTGGATTAAAAAGTTATTGGGAATATTTTTTTAATTTAAAAAATGATGATCCAAACACTCTAAAAATACAAATTTAATTCGAACGTTGAACTATTTAAATATAAGACTCTAGATCCTAAAAAAAAATTTCTTAATCATTTAGGAGTAATATCCATTTTTTACACTGAATAACTAGCTCTAATTTTATTCTTAGATGATCCAAACGCCATTGTGTTCATTTTATTCTTAGATGAGCTTAATTTTTTTACTTTTCTTGTACTACGTGTTAATTGCTTATTTGTCAAGCACGACTTCTAGGCTGTACCGAATTTAGAAATAAAGTAAGGATATAATTATAAACCTTTAAACGTAAAATATATGGTCCATAAAATTATAAAGTATGACTACTGAGTAATCACGACGTATTATAAATGTCAAATCTACACCGTTGATCTTCTTCATTTTAACGAACTATGTATTTTCATATAAATTTTATAAAATTTTAAGTCGATTTGATACTCGATCAAAATGTTAAAAATGAACAAATATGGTTAACATGAAGTATCAAATCAACTCAAAATTTTATAAAATTTATATAAAAATGCATCGTTTTTTAACATGAAGAAGAGCAACAGTATAGATTCAAAATTTACATTTTAAAATTTTAAATATTAACAAAAAAAATAAAATTGTGATATTTGATGTCACTGTGTATTTTGGCACCGAAACTTTCAAACTACAAAGAATGTGATGTAGAGGCGAGCATAAAAAGTACGGTCTTAATAAAGACAAGAATGTAGAGGCGAGCATTAAAACTTTCTTGTAGTTATGCCCCTCCCACTGTTCAAGACCGAGTTCAGTTAAGTTATGTGTTCAATTTGATATAACTTTGAAGGGAAATTTTTTTAGTGGACAGAAATTTCAAACTACACTTGAATTCCAATCATTCATTTCTGTTTATAATTTTAAATAAAAATTTTAGATTTCACTCGGTTATAAAATTTAGTCCACAACAAATTTTGTCACCTTTGAATATTGATTAATCATTTAACTTACAGTTTGAAATTTTAAGTATAATTATATGGACAGTTAATCGGCGACAAGTAAGTTTCAGGTTACATAAAATTTAATAGATAATCTATCTAAAATAATGATAACAACTTCTAAAATTTATATTTATAATTTAATAAATTTTATCGGCGTCATAATTGTCATATAAAAGCATATCTTCATTATGTAAAGCCATAAAATTCCGGTTGAAATAGTAAATCTTGATACACATTGTATGGTGAATATCAATTGAGGAAATAAAAGAAATGAATACTTAGCAAGAGCTTGTTCATGTTGAATGGTTCTCCTGCATGTAACTCTTTGCAAATTATGTCAAAAAAAAAAAAAAAAAAAATTCTTTGCAAAAGCTTCAACTTACTAAACGGTAAAAAGTGAAAACTAGACAAGTGATGGTATTTCTACCGCGCGTTGATGTTATATATTTCGTACTGATCATGTCTTCTGCTTATGACAATGACGATCGGATGCTCAAACAACCAATGTTTGTTTTTTTTCCTTTTGGAACTATATAAAAGTACCTTTTAATATCGAAATGTCCTAGAAATGTTCGACTCGTCGTCTGAAGGTATAATGGAGCATAATTTTATGGATTTAAAGATAATATTATTGGAAGAAAGCATCAATTAGCAACACCTATCTCCACAACGTGACTATATTTTCAAGCATACTTAAAACTTTAACATTGATATAAGTATAAATTGTTTTTTTTAGAGGAGGATTTATGAATTCCTCATTTATCAAATGTATATAATTTGGGTTTTATTTATTGTTACTTTATGAATCGTATATGATAATGTATTATTCCAAATATAAAGTTGGTTATAATAAATCTAAATGTTTATTTAATTAATGACTTGTTTGAAATAATTAGGTAAAATGACAAGAGAACAATCGGTAATGTTGATGTACTAACTGTCATTTAACAAGGAAGAAGTACCCGACAGCAATTTTGTTTGCTTGTCATTATTTGCCGAGAGATATTTTTATTTAAGACTGTAAGCAAATTTTTGCATTATTGGTGTTAGATAATAGAGCTCTGGATACATATATTGGTGTATTCTAGTAACGGTGCACCAGGATCATTTAGTTTATTATTGTCTTTCAAGATTAATGTTTCAGACTAGATCCTTGGGATCTTGTTTACTCGTGTATTATATATACCAGTATCCTCTCTGTAACTTGATACAGATTGATTAATACAATTTCTCTTTCATTACTCTTACTCAAAACCTTTTATGGTATCAGAGATCCACCATGAATTCTCAACAGCCCCCTTCTTCTCCGACCAACCTCGACGGCACCTCCATGGCCGGAACCTCTACCTCATCTACTTCCATTCTCCCAAATCAACAATCTCAACCAATTTCTTCTCTCAACATCCCTGTATCCACCAAACTTACCCAATCAAACTTTCTGACTTGGAAATCCCAAGTTTTACCCCTAATCAATGGGTATAACCTATCCAATTACATTACTCACTCACCCCCAAATCCGACATTCGTCAATTCCGCTGGTCAGGTGCAATTCAATTCCGACTATCTATCTTGGTCCAGGCAAGATCAACTCCTGTTAGGTTGGCTACGTTCCTCTCTGACAGAACCTATCCAGGCTCAAGTAATTTCTTCTTCCACCTCGGCTGAGCTCTGGTCAAGTCTTCAAAAGCTGTTCTCCTCCACCTCTCGAGCAAAATTGATGGATTTAAAGCGTCAATTGCAATCCCTTAAGAAAGGTGCCAGTTCTTGCACAGATTTCCTTCAACGAATTAGACTTGTCTCCGACGAATTGGCATTTATTGGGGCCCCTGTGTCAGATGATGACATTACACTGGTTGTTCTCAACGGTCTTGGTCCCGAGTTCAATGCATTTGTCGCGGCTGTTACTTCCACCAGTCGCCATGAACCACTCTCTCTCAATGATCTCCATGGAATGCTTCTTGGTCATGAGGCGCTACTCCTAAGCCAGGCGATTGATTCTTCCAACCCATCTGCGTTTGTCTCTACCTCAAACTGGCATGGCTCTTCCAAGAACTACACCTCAGTCCCACAACAGAAGAATCCAAGAAATACTTCTTGGAACAATTCTACTGCAAATGGCAAACCTTACTATCCTCCTGCATATCAAGCTATACCCAATTCTGGTACCTCTTCAGTTCCAACTTTCTCTCAGACAACCTATACACCTGATTCCTCTCTCACTGTACCGAAACCCCCTTGTCAAATCTGTAAGAAACCCGGTCATTCTGCCAAGACATGCCGTTTTCAATATGTACATGATCCAAACTATCCACAGAAAGGTTCTCAGGTGAACCAACAGAAGGGTTTCCAAGCGTATGTAGCTCAGCCGTCTAGCGCACCAACAGGCTCTGAGTGGATTTTGGACTCCGACGTTTCCCACCATGTCACCAACGACTTAAACAATTTATCATCTTTCTTCAACTATAATGGTGGTGATAATCTACAAATAGGTGATGGGTCTGGCCTCCCAATTTCTCATATCGGTAAAACTTCTCTGACCTTGAATAACTTTACTGTTCATCTCAATAATACTCTCTTTGTTCACAATTTCTCACGAAATTTGATAAGTCTATCCAAATTGCTTCTTGATAACCCGTCCCTAATAGTTATCTTTTCAAATTCGTCTGGTTTTTTCAAGGACCTCACAACCAACACCACAATTCTTGAAGTACCTTCTACAAATGGCCTTTTTCTTGTTCATGCTTCTGTCCACAATTCACCTCAAGCCTTTGTTGGCCTTCGTACTTCAGCAAAAACTTGGCACGAGCGCTTTGGCCACCCTTCAAATGATACTACTCTTAGGATATTAAAAGATTTTAATTTGCCTTGTACTTCCTTTAGTCTATGTTTGTGCCATGATTGTTGTAAAGCTAAATCGCATAAATTGTCGTTCTCTAGTTCTTCCTCTTTTTCTTCTTCTCCCCTTGAACTTGTTCACTCCGATGTATGGGGTCCTTGTACTACTTTATCTTCTAATGGATTTCGTTACTATGTTCTTTTTGTTGATGATTTTTCTAAGTATACTTGGATTTATTTCTTATCAAATAAGAGTGAAGTTGTGAACATTTTTTCTAACTTTAAGGCTCAAGTGGAGAATCAATTGAATTGTTCTATTAAAACCTTGCGTACCGATGGTGGTACCGAATATAAACCGATTGCTAGACTTTTTCCCCAAATCATTCATCAAACGACTTGCCCTTATACGCCCCAACAAAATGGCATTTCTGAAAGGAAACATCACCATATCATAGAACTTGCTTTATCTATAATTTCCAATGCTTGCTTACCTCTTTATTTGTGGGATGAGATTTTTTCTAGCGTGGTTTACCTTATTAATCGGTTGCCAAATAGTTCTTCAATTTTTCCCCTTACTATGTTGCTCAATAAGTTGCCCGATTATTCTTTTTTACGGGTTATTGGTTGTCTTTGTTTCCCTTATTCCCGGCCTTATAATCAAACCAAACTTGACATGCGTTCCTTACCTTGTGTTTTTATTGGTTATGCCAAATCACAAAAAGGATATCGTTGCTTCGATATTAAAACTCAGAACATATACGTATCCCGTCATGTTCAGTTTGATGAGCATTGTTTTCCTTTTAAAAACCAGTATGTTTTGACTAATAAATCGGTACCAACCTATTCCAGCACATCCCCTAGTTTTCCTTTGATTATACCTCAGGTACAATCGGTTCAAACCACTCCAATGGCCCATCAAGCTGACGCGGCCCATCGAACAGACACGGCCCAGTTAACTCAAATGGCTCTTAATTCTTCGCAATCGACTAACCTGACTGCACCAGCTTCTGTTTTGCCCGCTTGTCATGCTTCCGCCTTTACAAACAATGAGCCAGTCGCTGCCCGCCTTTTAAATAACTCTGACCAACCTCCTGCCCGTGTCTCTTCAGCAGCTTCTTTACATCAGCCTTATCCAGATACAACAGAACCACAACCTTCTCTTTCAGAATATAATAATAACCATACCCAACCACATCCTGCTATACAGACTATCACTTCCAACCACTCAATGACCACTCGTTCCAAGGACAACACTCGTAAACCTCGACACTTTCCTGATCACATTGCTCTATTGTCGACATTAGACAAAGAACCAACTACTTTTTCTCAAGTCTCTCCTCATTTTGAATGGCGTCAAGCCATGGCCACCGAAATTGATGCACTAGCTCTCAATAACACCTGGACTTTAGTACCCCCCTCCTTCTAACCAGCGCATTATTGGATGTAAATGGGTTTACAAAATCAAGCGTCGCCCCGATGGATCTATCGATCGCTACAAGGCCCGCTTAGTTGCCAAAGGGTTTCACCAACAAGGAGTTGATTTTCTGGACACTTTTAGTCCAGTTGTTAGACCTACAACAATTCGAATTGTCATCTCTCTTGCTGTCTCCTTCAAGTGGCAAATTCAACAATTAGACGTTCAAAATGCATTTCTCCATGGAGATCTCACCGAACAAGTTTTTATGTCTCAACCACCGGGTTTTGTAGATAAGTCACATCCGCATCATGTGTGCCTCCTCTCCAAATCTCTATATGGGCTTAAACAATCACCTAGAGCATGGTTCCAAAAGCTTAGTAGTGCTCTTATATCTATCGGTTTTTGTGCCTCCCAATATGATCCCTCTCTTTTCATCTCTCATGAGGATGATTGCATTACCATAATCTTGGTATATGTTGATGATATCTTGATTACCGGCAACAAAACTTCAAAAATTACCACCTACATATCTCACCTTCAGGCCACTTTTGCCATTAAAACCCTCGGTTCTCTCAACTATTTTCTTGGAGTTGAGGTTAAACCCATACCAGATGGTTTACATTTATCACAATCTAAATACATCCTTGACCTCCTAGCCCGAAATAACATGGCACATACTAAACCTTGTCCTACCCCTATGACTGCTGGAGTTCAGCTATCTAAATCCGATGGCAATCCTCTGGATAACCCAACCACTTATCGAAGCACGGTTGGAGCTCTACAATATGCAACCATAACACGTCCCGAGATCTCATTTGCAGTTAATCGGGTCTCCCAATTCATGCAGAATCCGACGGATGTTCATTGGTCAGCTGTGAAACGGATATTAAGGTATCTTTGTGGCACTCTCAATTATGGACTGACCTTCCATGCTTCTTCCTCTCTTAAGATAGATGCATATAGTGACGCCGATTGGGCGGGTTGTCCGGATGATCGAAGATCCACCTCGGGTTATTGTCTATTCCTCGGGGGTAATCTAGTCTCTTGGAGTGCCAAGAAACAACATACTGTCTCTCGATCTTCAACCGAAGCTGAGTATAGAAGCCTTGCGTTAACCTGTACTGAGCTTCTGTGGTTACAATTTCTTCTTAGAGAATTCCGTCTACCACAATCAGCTGCTCCTACACTATGGTGCGACAACATTGGAGCTACATTTCTTGCGGCGAATCCAATGTTCCATGCTCGCACTAAACATGTCGAAATAGACTACCATTTTGTACGAGAAAGGATTCTAAACAAAGAGCTGCGTGTTCAATTCCTCTGCTCGAATGATCAGCTCGCAGACATAATGACTAAAGCTCTTCCTCAGTCCCGTTTCAATTTCTTACAAAACAAGCTCAAAGTCAGACCTCTATCTTTGGCTTGTGGGGGGGGTGTTAGATAATAGAGCTCTTGATACATATATTGGTGTATTCTAGTAACGGTGCACCAGGATCATTTAGTTTATTATTGTCTTTCAAGATTAATGTTTCAGACTAGATCCTTGGGATCTTGTTTACTCGTGTATTATATATATACCAGTATCCTCTCTGTAACTTGATACAGATTGATTAATACAATTTCTCTTTCATTACTCTTACTCAAAACCTTTTAATTGGATTCGATGTTTAACTTTAAACTATATATTCGGGGTGTGTTTGGCACCATCCACAAACTAGCAGTTCGTGAACAAGGCTAGTTCGCAAGATTCAAACAACTCACGAACAACCGTAGTTTATGAACTTCTCTCTTGTTCCTAATCCTCCGATTTTCACGAATTAGAAGTTGTTCGTGGATCTGTTCGTGGGCCGTTGTTCATTCCCTGTTCGTCCCCTGTTGACTGGATCTGATGAACCGCTGTGTTGTTTGTCATGAGCTCGTCTGACCATGAGCTGATTCAGACGGCCGGCCCCATTCTTCAGGCAGGAGGTGGTTGGATCTCTTGTAACGTGTTATTATATGGCTGTTTGTGTTATCAAGTTTGTTGAAGTTGCAAAGTTTTTATTTCTGGCTCCGTTTGGATAGGTTTGGATCTCTGTTATTTTGAATGGTTGTGCTTTGATAAAGAGTTTGAATAAATAAATTGTGCTAATTTAAGAATAATATCATTTCGGTAATTGGACATATATTAATAAAAGAACACTATTGTAATTGATATTTTGTATTTGAGGAATAAATACGAATTTCAGAAAGTCGCTAATTCAGACTAACAACATTTTCTCATTCAACCAAACAAATTCGAATTTTTTTTTATGACAATAGTATCTGTTTATTATTTTGTTTCTTCACGTACTATATTCATCTATTTCAAATTTAGTTTATAATCATATTATTTAAGTTACAATTTGGTGTTAATGAATCATGTGCGAGTCACTAAGCAGTAAGCACTTTAAATCTAAATAAAGATAGAGATAATGGATCAATTCCTAATTGAAGCTGTGGTTGTTCCTCTGAGTTCATACCGTATACCAAAAGGCCATGCTAAATAGAAATACAACGCATATCTGCTGTATAGGCTTATCGCTTCCGTATTCTACGTTTAACTTTTCTCTCCATTATCTGAGATATTAAATTTGGTCCAACCGTCCCAAATTTTTTCAAACCAAAAAATAAATTGAAATTCAAACTATGTTTCTTTCATAACAATTTTGCAAACAGAAATTATAGAAATATTGATTGCCGATAGCGGTGGTGAGGAGGATATGAGGTGGCGATAAATGCTTTAAACTGACAAAGTCAAAGTGCATCTCTTGCTTGCACGTGTATATAATTTTACCTACACAATTGCTGCATACGGGATAATGATATATTTTTTCCATAAAATATTATTGTACTTTGATTTTGGTTTCGTCGCTAATAATTAACCTGATCAGATGAAGAATATATATATAGTTGATGATTTCTCAAATTAAATAAATGATGCGAGTAATATACTAATATATAAATTATCTGGAATCAGTGTAAGCTAGTTGGCATTTTCTGCGAGCAAAATCTCTATGGACCGTTTGGATTGTTTAGGAATTTGAAAAACTTGGGGAAGTTGCAATTTTTATGAATAAATTTATTGAGAAATATATAATTTTGTGAAGAGTTTAGATTATTTATAATAAATTTATAACAGGAAGATGAAATTCTTCAAATTTCTTGAGGAATTCAAACAGCCACACATGGAAGTTTGGTGTAGCAAAATGTTGGATCATATTTAAAACGGATACTGCCTAACAAAAAGTTCAGTTTTGGTTCTCCAGTACATTGCGCCGCAGAACATGTTATCCTAATATCCTTTTTTTTTTATTTATGTTATCCTTGCTCAGCAGTCCGCCGCCTCTTCCTCGTTGGGCCGGATCAGAATCCTGTGTCACGCGGCACAGGTATAGCGCAGGAAATCTTAGCCGTCCACCAAATCCAACGTTCTGAGTTATTTTTCTCTCCGCTCCCAACTCACGATGGCTTATCGGATTGGATTTGGCTCCGTTCCCGTATCCGATCCAAATTAAGATGAAAGAAAATAGAAAGAGAGAAAATCGCCTTCGTTCCTTTCTTATTGCCTCCTCCGAGTGTTTGTCTCCAATTTCAGTGCCGATACTGAAAAACCCTAGATCGAGATCGAGAGAGCAATAAAGAGAGAAAATTAACGTGCTTGTACTGGATTTTAAATTAAATGCTTGTATGAATTGCTGTTGAAGAACATGTTTGTACTGGCCTTTAAATTAACTTCTTCTCTGTACATGACAACACAAAATACAAGGCCGGTACCAAGCATGTATACAAGTAGGGGTTAATCATGTATACAAGGCCGGTACCAATCTTTGAAACCAATATACAAGTAGGGTTAATCAAGCCGGTACCAATTTCTCTCAACAAAGTTTCAGCCTTGTCAATCATGCTTAGTCTGGTATACGCCTATAAGAGCTTACGATAGCCTAAAATATAAAAAAAATAAAACTGCAAATGGGTCGATTTCTTACTTAAGAGTGGTGAAATGCTAGTCAAGTTTGTTTATAAACAGTTAAAATAAAACTGCAAATGCTTACTCATCTCAGTTTACTTTACCATAAATTATCAGTACATCATTAGGAATTTAGGACCTAGGAAAAACCGTTCATAAACATATCCAAAAGATGGGCTCTAACATCTCTGAGCAGCATGTAATGTACAAGGTGTTTACATCTTGCAAATAATCATGGTAATTGGTAAATGATCATCATCAGCCTCTTGTGAACTGCTTGAAATTCTCAAGCTCTTGTGATTCGGAGCCATATACCAGCTTAATAGAACATTCCTTATGGCCTTGATGCTAAATGACCCATTTATGGTACATCCAATACCTTCAATCCCTTCAGTAACACTCACATGTGCTACCGTACCAGTGCTTGGCGTCCCCCAGGGGCGGAGGCCTGTATAGCCCAAACTGGGTAATTGCCCCCCTATATTTTTAAAATCATCCCTTAAAAGTGCAAAAATTACATACATTTCAGTTTGATTTATTCAACTTGCCCCCCTAAATATTCTAAAATTTCAATGTAGTATCTCTTTGCCCCCTTGTTCTTACATTCTGGCTCCGCCCCTGGCGTCCCCACCAAACTAATGAGACGCATCACAATTCACAAACTGACCCCAGGGCTGTATTCTCCTCACTCCCACGATGTGATAGAGCTAGCCGAAAAACATGCATCTCTTTCATTATTACCAATTTACGATGCATCTAATATAGTAATTTTTTTTTTACTTCTTATGGCTCCGTTTGGATAGATGTGGAAAGAAGGAAATAAGTGAGAAGAAGTATTGAAAAGTGTGTAACTTTATGAAGAGCTTGAATTGTTTATAATAAATTTTGGCCTTATTCCTTCTTCCAACCCCATCCAAACAAGACCATGAATAAGTTAAGTACTATACCTGCAATAGAGTCATGTTATTAGGAACTTAAAACATCATCAATAACCCGACATACAAACTCAATAGTTAGAGTTATCATGTATAAATTAAATAAGGTAATTTTCCCTCCATGCGTTTGATATAGATTAACCAAACAATGATAAATCGGTCTTTTGTTATCGTATAATGAATACCATAAAAGGTATAAATATTTCTTGAGGTATAAACAAAAGTATAGACAAAAAAAGTACACATATAATTTTTTTAAAAAATAAACTTTAATAATATTCGAGGCAGGAGTAACTTAACACGGCAGCTACCGAGATCACTTCACCATCAATAAATCACATAACCTAGCCCAATCAATAGAAAGTGGTACAATATGTTGTTTTGGTGTGCGGTGACCATTCGAGGAAGAGTGCCGCACTTGCCACATGGCACGTAGAAAAAAGCACACAAGTGCCGCACTCAAGTTAGAATTTGTAAAATATTTTTGCTGAAACTGTATGTATGATGTTAGAATTTCGTGTCAGCAGAATTTGTAAAATATTTTTGCTGAAACTGTATGTATGATGTATAGGGGTGTAGATGAGCTGAGCCTGAGCGAGTCGGGGCTAACTCGAACTCAAGTTCATCTCAAGTCGAGCTGGCTCAGCTCAACACACAAGGTAAATCCGAGTTTTTTTAGCAGCTCAAACTCAACTCATTAGAACTCGAGTTGGCTCATGGCTTGAAAACTAGCTCGTTATTACATATCAAATTTTGAGACTTCGTAATGGGCTAAACTAAAAGTCAAACAACATAAATATTAAACAATGTTTAAAATGCGCATAGAAGGCACATGAAGAGATCAGAAGGAAGATACGGCAATTTTCCCCTAAAAATAAAAAGAATTTAGGGTTATAGAATAGTGATTAAAAACTGGGCTGGGTTACAGACTAAACAAAGGAATTGGGCTAAGTCTCACGAGTTGGACTGAGCGAGCTGAAGGCAACTCGAACTCAGCTCATGGGCCTTCCGAGCCAGTGTAGCTCGAGTTATTCCAGCTCGAGCTGAAATAGCTCGAGTTGCTATCGAGTATTATCTGATTCGAGTTCGAGCTAGCTCACGAGGGCCGAGTTTTTTGCTCAGTCCTAATTAGGGGTGTACAACGGACGGGTCGATGATATTTTAGTAAAATTTGAACCCAACCCGACAATACCGGGTTAGAAAATAAATTTAGTTAACCCACCCGTAACCCAACCCAACCCGTCAATTCTTTTATGTACGGATTTTTACGGGTTAAGCGGGTTAAACGGGTTTAGTGAATTAAAATTTTGATCAAAGAAAAATACATACAAAAATCATTTTGTGGCTATTACAATTTAGTTCAAGACAAATTAGAGACGTATTTGAACCATCTTTCAACTTCCGAGTTCTTATGAGAAGCATAAAGGACGTGCATGCCTATGGAGGAGATCGAAACTTCATGAATGAATTTGAGTAAGCACATGAGAAAAAGTGAGACAAATTTATATAAATAGTGATAAACGGGTGGGTTGAAGTATGCACGGGTTTACTAGTACAAAACTCGTAACCCAACCCGAAGTAATGGGTTTTACAAAATTAGAACCCGTACCCAACCCAACATCATGCTAACCCGGTAAAAAACGGTTTGGGTCGGTGGGTTAAACGGATTGAACGGGTTCACAGTTTTTTTGTACACCCCTAGTCCTAATGATGTAACGTTTTATATAGACATAGTAAAATATTAATTTTTAAATAAACAACTCTAAAATAATATTACATAAAATAATTCATGAGAAATCAAATATATATTACAATAGCAATAAGAAATCTAAAATAAAATATTTAATATACAAAAAATTCTAAAGTCAAGGCAATAAAAAAGTAAAATAATTTCCTATGAATTTTTTTTTTTTCGTAATTTTACATAATAGGATCATTAAAAATTTCATTGAACACTTATTTTTCTATATTATAGATATATAAAGATGAGAGGCATACAGAGAAGTTTGCCCGCTATTCAAACCACAATATTTCTGATCTTTTGTGGCTCTTGGATTTTTTTTTACAGGAGCATTATTCAGGAATTTTAGTGACGGTTTTTAAATAATATCTGAATTGTAATTTTTAATCTTCTGTGGTAGCTTTTATTTATAATGTCCTAAAGTTCATAAAACATTATATAGACGAATCACGCAATGGGCGAGATTCAGCTAGTATATATATACTACAAATAATTATTCATTCAAATATTCTATTCTATTCTAAATTTTGTCTTAATAAGATTTATTTGGGAGGAAAGAACAACACGATCAGTCTTGAACAAATGCTACCTAGGTCCTTATGCGATTTTTTAGACGCTATTATGCAATTCAAATCAAACACGATATGTCCAGCTGGATTCTTTAAATTTTTGAGATAGATCCTAACTTCCTGTGATCTTTTTTTATTATAAATAGATACAATATCGAGTATTTTTTTATACGTAGCTTCGCCAATGAGTGCAGAGAGGTTCCATTGCCTAAAACAAGCCTCATTCTCCTCTTTCCACTCTCTAACTGAGTCGGAACTGTCCGAGCCCTGACCCATCAATGGCCAGCATTTAATGCTTCCCCGACCCAACCTATGTCCCAGGTAGATAGATGCAAATTGTCAAGTGTTAACTGTGTCATCGTGTGGCTCTTCGTGCAGCGTAGGGCGTGGCACAATGGATCAGTTTCTTTCATTATAAACTGGAAACAAGTTCTGTGTGAGAACGGAAATAAATTTTGTGTGAAGAAACAACAATCATTGTTTATTTAGATATTCATTTCCAATATTACTTGTCAGGTTCTTGTAATGGTTTCTGAAATTAGTTTGTATATTAAGATGAATTTATTATTTATTGTTACAACTCAAATAATCAAACATAATACATGATTTCTCGCATATAAAATATCAGAGAGAATCAAGTTAATTATTTTCTAATAATAACACTTTATTTGAGAAAAAAAATAAAATGCAAGAAAATTATATTTTATGGTCTGTTTTTTCTTTGCTCAGATATTCTTAGGGTCCAAAAAAATTCATGGTCTATTTTTTTGTTTGCTCATATTATATCTTGTATTTATAATCTTTATTATGTTTTATGGAGAGTGCACTATTAAGTGTTGTTCCTAAATATCACAAAAAAGTGTTCTATCGATATGAATATATATGATAGTCATGCAGCAATATGTTATGGATAGGGTAATATTTATTATTGCTCTCTCTTAAACTGCTCCGACTTTAGTTATCATAGCTAGGTTGAATATGGTGTTAGACGCTTGATTCCACTTGGCATGGAGCTAGTGAATATAGCAATGTCTTATGCACCGTCAAAGGATTATGACCACGTAGTGAACCGATTCTTGCGTGAATGGTTCGCTGCTCGAATGGTCATACTAGAGGAGAATGGGATCATAAAATGATCATATCTTTCGTGTGGCCATTGACATGCAGTTCCGAGAGTTTCACAACTGTCATAATTGAAGAATTTCATGATGCGAATCGGGTAATTTAAAAATTTTATTAACCGATAACATCTAAGATCGTTCTTATTATCGCTAACTTTCCTATATTATATTTGCATCACAATCATATCTATTCCTATAATAAGGATTGTTGAGCCATACCTATGGTCTCTAATGAAGTTTTGTTCCTCTTGGTTCACCTTGAATCCGAAACAAGAATGACAGTTGAATCCGTGCTAGCGAACTCCCCGTCAACACCTAGCTCCACCACCCGTGTCTTGATCGATTGCTTAATCGATAGAATATTTTAACAAATATTTTGAGGAAGAGAAAGCCAAAGCTTCAACACATGAAGACTTACTTGTGTTAATAATTTCTGATCTGTTTTTACCTTTAAAACATCAAAATAAACCTTTCAAATTCGTATAGCAATTAAAGCCACTAATCAGAAATTAAAACAGCACTTTAATTTCTGACGTTTCAGTACTAAAACAATGATAACTCTTTATAGGAAACTCCAAACGATGTGAAACTTGAACCATTGGATTCTACACTTCCAGGCTATAATTTTCATATATCATTTGTCCAATTTGATTATCATTTGCTATACTAATTGTCAGTTTAAAGTTTGCTCAAATTCTGACCCGAATTTAAAGCCTTCTTTCTCTCTTCATTTGTTAAAAAAATTGGGCTTGGGCTTTAAATAAATTTATGCACTCTATAATAATATTCATATATTATTATATTATGTGAAACAGATATTATACTCATAATATTCACATCTCAATAAATTTATTCCTTGCTAGTTAATCACGTCATGTGATATAATTTTCTATTTGTACACTTTGTTTCATACAACATGAAACCTTGTACATAGAAAATATATTTCTTGTTTCCCATTCAGTTGGTGTGACCTATATTGAGGATCCATATTATGTTGGCAATGGAATAAAACATTTTATTCCATAAACTGTAAGCGGTACTCTAGCATACATTACAGCTACCCAAATAATATAGATGTTTAGCAAATCCTTTTACGAAACACGATCCTTCTAGTAATGTTATTAACATTACTTGTGTCTATTCCTTGCCATATGATATTATGACTATTATACAAAGTAGGGCTGTGTCATCTTCGTATTATAATCTTTTCTTGGTCTCAAATAAGTATGATTATATAATTATAACTGCACTTTAGTTATATTGGATCCATTTATAATCTTACTTTACCAAGGGGCCCTTTATAATATCATTCCTCAATTCATGAGTGGCAATTAGCTATTGACATATATATTTCCATCCTACACAAGTTATATACAAAGAACTATTATTTTTATCACCACAAGCTTCAAATGGCTTTAAGTAATAATCACGTTGCATATTTCTTATGTGAAAATATATCATATCAATCTTAGAATTAATGACACGATAAAAATATTAATGACACAAACACAATCTATATAATATTTTTATCAATTAGGTCTGTTCAATATATGAAACTTTTCATATACTCGTGTTATTAAATGATAATCCTTTATCAACGTTTACAGAACTACAACGTACTTTTAATCAACACGACAGTCTTGTATGGCATATAAATGTTCCTGCTAATATCCAAGACCTGTGAACATTTTAGAGATATATATTCATTTTATTTAGAGTTCTGCGGTTCAAGACCAAGAGCATCTTCTTGAACACTTCTAAATACGAATATAAACTCATGGAACAAAATGTAATAACATCCAATTCATAAATATAACATATAAAAGTAATCACCATAAGATAACTTTTAGAATACAATTCCAACAATAATTGTCTGTATGCAAGTTATTGTTCGAGGTTGTGTAGGGTAATGGACTGGACGAAGAATATGCACCTTTTACGGTGCAACGAGTTACTTATAAATTGTCAAAGGATCAGATGCTTTGACGATTTTGTTGGTATATATATGGAAACTGTAAGGAGTACATGAGAAATTGTGCTCTACCTATTCTCATATTTGAAATATCTATGTTTAGGATGTTGGTTTCATGTGGTCTTTGATGCTAATTTCAAACTTGAACACAAAAAGATTTCCACAAGGACATGCATTTCTTAATTTCTATGACTGTTTTTCTTTTGTTTTTTTTTTCGGTGTTTTAGGATTGTTGATTGGTCTCTTTGTGTGCCTTTTAGCTGAAATTGGATTGAATTAATGTGATTTGAAAAGTAAAACATTAAAGAAAAGTTTATCTAATTAAATACCGCTAATTTATATACTCTTTCGTATTATTTGATAGCATTAAATTAGTTAATATTATTATTAATAAATTATATGAGTCTACTCGGTCCATAGGACCCTATGTTATTTTCTGCGTATATCATAATTCCCTCTCAAAGTACCAATAATGTTTGTCTTTTCTTTTGGAATTGGAACAACCAACGGTACCTTCCAATATCAAAATGTCATTAGAGATGTTCGACTTATCGTCTGAAGGAATAACAGAGCATTATTTTTATGGATTTAAACATAATATCATTGGAAGAAAGCATCAATTTGCAATACAACAATAGTTATCACCGCTGACTTGACGATATTTTCATGAATATTTAAAAAGTTTAACTTTGAAATAAGTCTGAAGTTTAATTTTTAAATTGCTTTTCTTAAGGAGAATTTATGAATTAATTGCTCATTTATGCAATTTGGGTATTATTTGTTAATTATGAATTCATGGGTTGTAAATGATAATGCATGGTTCCAAATGTTAATTTGGTTATAATAAATACAAAATGTTTATCTAAATTAACATCGTGTTTGAAATAGCGAGGTAAAATGACGAGAACGAGCGGTAATGCTGATGTAGGTGCCCGACAGCAATTTTGTTTGCTTGTCATTATTTGCCGAGAGATATGTTTATTTAGTCTTTAAGCAAACATTTGCACTATTGGATTCGATGATTAACTTTAAACAATTCGCCTTCTTGCTTGACCGTATCTGATGAATCATGAACCGCTGTTTTGTTTGTCATGACCTCGTCTGACCATGAGCTGACTCAGACGGCCCCATGCTTTCGGGCAGGAGGTTGTTTCGATTTCTCGTAATGTTTCTCTATGTACCTATTTGTGTTGCCAATTTTGCTGAAGTTGCAATCTTCATGTCTCTGCTGTTTTTTGGAGACGTGTTTGGAAAAAGAGTTAGAATAAAGTAAATTGTGCTAATGTAAGAATAATTAATTTCAATAATTGATCAGATTGGCCTTCGAATAAAAAAATAATTGGACAGATTAATAGAAGAATCTTATTCTTATTGCGGTTTCGTCTTTGACAAATAAATTCGGATTTTATAATAGTCCTAATATAGATTAACAACAACTTTCACTTATCCAAACATATCCGATCCGTCGGAAGTACATACTGTTTCTTTCCATTTTTTTTCCCTTTTTTCCAATTCGAGCTGTGATAACTGATAACATGAACTATGAATTTTTATTTATATCGATATTTAAACTTTCTATTTTCTTCACTTTATTCTTCTATTTTAGATATAAGCTATATATAGTCATATTAGTTTTTTTTTTAAGACATACTAAATAGCATATAACTATATTAGTTATTTAGTTACAATTTGGTGTTAATGACTTGTTTCCGAGTCACTAAGCACTGTCATTGACAAATAAGATAGAGATAATGGATCAATTCCTAATTGAAGTTGTGGTTGTTGCGCTGAGGTCATGCCAAACCAAAAGGCCATGCTAGGTTGCTGAGGTTCCACGTTGTAACTTGTAACCTCAGCAAAATTGCCAAACCAAAAGGGCATGCTAAATTGCTGAGGTTACACGTGGTAACTTGTAACGCAACACATGTATGTGCTGTATATATATGCTATCGCCTCCGTATTCTAAGCCTGGCTCTCTCCAGCTTCTGCGATATTTAATTGGTCCAAAAGATAAATTAAAATTCAAAACTATCTTTCTTTCATAACAATTTTATTTATAGAAATACTGATTGCCGTCTTGCCGACAGCAGCGATGATCTGGATCTGTGGTGGCGAGAATGCTTGAACTGACAAAGTCAAAGTGCATATCTTACTTACACATGTATATATTTTTGTCTCCACAATTGCTGCTTGGAGGGATTAATGATATTTTTCATAAAATATATTGTACTTTGACTTTGGTTTGGGCGCGGGCGCTAATAATTAATTTGATCAAATAAGAATCTACATGTATATAGTTGATTATTTCTCGAATTAAATTATAAGACATAATGTAAGTAAATTATCTGGAATCAGCGCAAGCTTGAAGGTTTTTCCTGAAAGCAAAATCTCTACCAAAATTTTGTGTACCAAAATCTTGGATCACGATAATGCATCTCAAGTGAGAGATCGCAGCTTCGAAACCCGGCTAGAAGATCTTTATAGACATTTGATTTGAAAATAAATTGGGAGGCTTGACCCTCAATTTATCTTAAAAAAAAATAAATCTTGGATCACGAAAAAGAACAGATGCTGCCTAACAAAAAAAAACCATAACTTTTCTTTAGATCAAGAACAATAATAAAAAGTTATATAATTGATTTTGTATAAATATCAATCAATTATTAATTATTATAAAAGAAATATGAATTTCTCAGGTCCGGTGGTTAATATATAATATAATTACAAATTATAATCATATTTTTACGGAGTAGGATTCCTTAAATTTCTAATGAATTAAGTAAATAGAACATTCAACCCTTACTTTTGATATTAAATCCGTCTGACCTGATCTTAAAATTATTGTTTCTGCAAACACTTTTTCAGTCTATATTAGTCACTACAAAGCAAGGATTTCTTTTTCAAGTAGGTGTAAGAATTTCAATTAAGTTAATATACAAAAAAAGAACGAAAAAAATGTAAAAAAAATATAGGCAAGACAAATATAGGAAGAACAAATTAAAGCAACCTTTTGTACTTGGTCCAGTTTCACGAATTATTTTTTTTTTTAGAAAAACTTGGTAGATGCTACCAAATTGAAACAACAAAAAGAAAATTACATCACATCTAGCAATTAAGCTAAACACAACTATGCAAATTGTCTGTAGCCACAGTTGTTAAAAATTGTCAAAATTATGATCAGAAAAATTATTTTTCCTAGATGGTAGGTACCTTACAAATACCCATTGAATAGATTTAAAATAAAGCAATAAAAATTGATTGATTCATGCAAATGTGAACATCCAGAAGCGGTGCCATAGGAGGGGGAAAAACATGGAAAAAATAAGAATATTATATAGTTCAACAGTCTCTAGTTGTTAGTTGTTGGGTTAGAAATCTTCGTTTTTTTAGTAAACGGAACCTTCCAAAAAAAAGTGGTCAATTCATGCCGAGTGGTGAGTAATGCAACACAAAAATTAACTAAATTTAAAACAAGAGCGAGGTTAAGAGTTTATGTATTTGCATCGTAATTAAGTGTTACAGTTTGAAATCTTAATTTGTAAAAATTTTATGCATATTCAAAGCTTTGAATAAGATTAAATTTTTTATATTTTCTTAAATATTTTTACTATTTATCAGGTAAAAAAAATCTTTACTATTGGACAATCAAGATATTTTAAATCAAGAAGTCTCTTCATGACAAAAAGAAAGTAATAAAAAAATTAGCTTCCTACAAGTTTTCAACATGCAAAATAAATTGATAAATGATTACATCAATCATTTAAAATAGAAACTAAAAATTTCTAACCATGACACTATCCGAATGGGGCTTTGCATAATACTATGAACTCAAATCAAGTGTCGTGCGCAATCTGAGCCGTTCAGATAAAATCCAATGATCATGGGTGTCCCGTACATGTAACTCATGCCGTAAGGCCTGAAAAACTCTAACCGTCCAGATCAGATCGAACGGCTCGGATCGCTGAGCGGCACTGGATAAAGATCCTAATACTATGGCCTCAACCTTTTATATATAATTGTAGAGTCGAAAGATAAATGCAAAATACACGTGAGTCCTTTTTCGTGTGGTGGAGTTCATACCCGTTGAATCTATAAGGAGATTTTTTGTGCAACTCATTATATTTTTCTTTTCTCAACTTAGAAAGAATGAAATATATATATAAAGTTAAAGTCTGATGCATTGGACGGAGGGTCTCGTCTAATGTGCTCGTTTTTGGTTTTCGATCATGAATTAATCGATACAAACAGTTGAGTGCGTTATTCATATTGAAATTCAACACAAAATCTAATAATTTTATATTTTTCAAATTATTTTAATATTTTTATATATTTTTAAAAATCGCCATTTTACACTATTCATAAATTTTTAAATTGATTAGTTTCTAAATTCCTAAAAAAAATGTAAATTTCGATTTTGTACTAAACTTCAATATGAAGATTAGTACATGGCCATCCATCTAATGCTTGGACTTTAATCTTAGTCAACAGTCAACACCGAATTATGGGGTCCGCTGATTGCTGACTCACCAAATACGTGTAACAGAGTTCCAAATTTAACGTTGCTAGAAAAGAATTACAAATTTAACGGCGTGAAATAAACGGCGAATTCCTTTTCTCGTCACTTCTCGTTTAAGATAGCTGATCCCAAACAAAGACTGGAAGTGGCTGGCCGTACAGAATATTCCATAGCATAAACCTCCTACTTAACCTTCCTTAATCACTATCAACTCGTCTCCATTTTGCACAAAAATTGAGAGATCACCGCCTCGAAGTTCCGCGTGCGAGATTTCAGTGTGGCTCCAGCCGTCCAATCACTGGAAACCTCCGTTTACTTCAAAATGGAAAAAGACGGTAATATCCAATCCGGATATTCCCTTATTCGCTCTCGTAATCTCCCATTATTTCTCCCCTCTTTCCCCCGACCCGCGTTCCTTCATGCCCAGATTCCTTCAAATCCAGAATCTCTATTTCTCTCTATGCTTGTCCGAACCCAACGAGTCACTGCAACTCGACCCCACCTTAAATCAACTTTCCTTTTTTACGACATGAACCCGTGTCATAAATAGCCACAAATACCGTCGCAACAGATCAAGATTCTCCACCATCGCTTCTTATTTTTAAACGAACGCTTCCTCCCTCCTCTTTGCCAAAACAGAGCAACTCCAAAGCATTTCGCCATTTTTAAACCTCTAAGCTCCTCCCACCGCTTTCTCTCCATCGCCTCGTCAATGGCTTTGAAAGCAGCGCACGTCTCAGGCGTTCCTTCCCTCGACCATGTCCCTGAGACTCCCGCTCTCTCCGTCTCCTCCGTTCACCTCCCTTCAGGTACTCTCTCACCTCTCTCTCTCTCTATCTCTTCCAAATCTTGTCGATCGATCCTGATCGTTGGATTGGATCTCGCTGGATCGGATAGGTGTGGGGAAGGCGGGGCAAAAGCCGACGAAGTTCTTGGTGGTGGGGCATAGAGGGAAGGGGATGAACGCGCTGCTCTCTCCTGACCGTCGGATGAAGGAGCTCAAAGAGAATTCCATCCTCTCTTTCAACGCCGCTGGTCGCTTCCCTATCGACCTCGTCGAATTCGACGTTCAGGTACCAAATTAATCAAAAAAATATTACAATACCGTTGCAATTTTATTTTTAGCTTTCACAAATGTCCCTCTATATTTCTGAATAACCACTTCGGAGTCGGTTTCTTGGAGTAATTTATAATACCGTTCAGCTTAAAAATTGTTAGTAATTACGAGGGTTAAAGTGAAAAAAATGTTCTTGGGTATTGGGTTAAAAGTGCGCAAGTGCGGCGATCGTCGCTAATTTCCACCAAGTCGCCGCGGCGCTTTCTTCAACGATTCCGGATTATCTGCTCCGTCAGTTGATGTAGTGTTTTGTACGTCAGCTGGAATTAATTGTTTTATATGCTGTGGCGGTGCGGTGCCATTACTTTAAACCGTAAAATTAGGAAACCGCACCAAGAGAAGTATAGATTTGGGATCAACCAAACTCTCCTTCCTTTCCTGGCGGAAAGGGCAGGGATTAGTTGGAATGGATAGAGGGGACAGCATATTCGATCGCACACCGAATTGTCCTCGGTTTTATTCCAGAAAAAAAAGAATAGATTTAGTTGTCTTGCCACGTGGCACGTGAAAGTGTTTTGGTCTTTTCTGGATTTCTTGGTGGATCTTATTATGTATTGGGCCCTTTCTGAAAGCAATTGTCAGGTTGGTTTTACAGTTCAATTGTCTTAGCTTATATCCAACAACTATTTCTAGTTGCTGAGATGTCTGTAACGTCTTGTTAATTTTAAGATAGGATGGATCATGGATAGTGGGTTTGTCCGATTATGTTGCTAGTGTAGAAAATTAGAATATATCTTGTTTTAAACGCTTATCTTGTCTCTTTTTTTTTTGTTTAGTATTTAATGTCGTTATAAAGAACTAAAGCAAGAATTAAAACCATATTTGAAATTGAAACTAAAGAAGATTTTTTTTATTTATTTTGTAGGTGACTAAGGATGACTGCCCAGTTATTTTTCATGACGATTTTATCTATACTGAAGAAGATGTAAGAATATATCTATTTTAGATTTAACTTATCATATTAGTGAATGCAACTTTTTTTAGTTATTCATTTACATATCTTTGCCCTGTCAAACTTTTAAAATAATTGCATCTTGATCAAACAGGGAAGGATATCAGAAAACCGCATGACTGACCTTACTCTCAAGGAATTCCTTTCCTATGGGCCCCAGAAGGATCTTTCTAAGGTATCGATCTTCTCCTAAAAAAAGAATTATACATTGTATCTTTCTGGAAACCACAAATACGTTCAACCAGTTATAAAAAAAATTTAGCAAAGTAGCCTTAGCTTAGCAAAAACCCTTATGGCTTTTACTATACATGATTTGTGAGGAGTTGATGAAAAAGGTATTTTGAGTCCCATTGTATCAAATTTATTATTTGAGGGTAGGGTATGGTTTAGAGATTTCATTAGTTATTGTGTAATTTTGCATGAGATATAGTAGAGAATACACAATGTTGCAAGGCCTCTGAAACTCACATGTGTTGCAAAATTGTTAGTTAATTTTAAACCGTTCTGCCTTTTTGTTTCTGAAAATGCTTCATTGTTTATCTTTGCTAATTTTAGGCAGGGAAGCCATTAATTAGAAAGACGAAAGATGGAAGGTTTCTAAATTGGAGTGTTGAATCTGACTATCCACTTTGCACACTACAAGAAGCATTTGAATTGGTCGATTCGCACATTGGTTTCAACATTGAACTCAAATTTGATGATTATATCAATTACCAGGACGAAGAGCTGACTCAAATTCTTCAGGCAGTCTTGAAAGTATGCACTCTAACTTCTATTGTTTCACCTTGTTTATTTTGTAGTTATACATGTTTTGTTTTACAAATGAAAGTGAGATAAACGAAAATGAATGAAAACTTGAAATAATTTGTTGGGTAATCTACTGGAGGTAACTTCTTTTCCGATTAATTCTGATTTTTCATTTTTCATAGGTGGTATTCAAATATGCAAAAGATAGGCCCATTATCTTTTCCAGCTTCCAACCTGACGCAGCAAGAGTCATGGGAAAACTACAAAGCTCCTATCCTGTAAGTAAACAATAAATCATTAATTGGTTTTTTTGAAAAAAAATTCTTCAAGTTCAGTTGCAGTCACTTCTAATGTATGGTGGACCATGATTTATGCCAATGGTAATCATCCTGCAACCCAATTAATTTAAGTCTTTTCTTATTCTGATAGTGAGTTTAAAAGTGCCAGTGCTAAATTTAATATTATTTAAACAGGTATATTTCCTGACAAATGGTGGGACTGAGATTTATCCTGATGTAAGAAGAAATTCTTTGGAGGAGGCAGTGAAGCATTGCATAGAAAATGGGCTGCAAGGAATTGTATCAGAAGTTAAGGCCGTATTTAGATGTCCTTCTGCTATATCCAAAGTTAAAGAGGCAAACCTGGGACTTATAACATACGGGGTTCTCAAGTAAGTAAACCAAATGCACTTTTGGTGATATTTCTCCTATCAAACTTTGAAGTAGCCCCAAATATTATTCGATTAACATTGTTTATTTTTTTGTTTCAGTAATGTGCCAGAAGCTGTGTACATGCAACATCTAATGGGAATTAACGGAGTTATAGTTGATTTGGTACAAGAAATAACAGAATCTTTGGCTGAATTTAACCACAAAACTGAAGAGGAGAATGGAGAGGAAGAGGGCAAGGCGAACGAGGTTGTAAATAGGCCCAA
The DNA here is from genome assembly GCA_028095005.1 of Rhynchospora pubera. NCBI lineage: Eukaryota > Viridiplantae > Streptophyta > Magnoliopsida > Poales > Cyperaceae > Rhynchospora > Rhynchospora pubera. The sequence continues at coordinate 106,366,852 of CM051462.1, read as the reverse complement.
TTTTTCTCAAAGAGAGATCTCATTTTTGCTCAGGCTCATTCCTGAACTTGTACAATAGATGTTGCTTCATTAATGCATCATATCTCAAGTGCTCTTCCTTCTTGTGGGAGACATTCGTGTAGTAGAGCCCCCCTTTTTAAAATTTTCCTTTTCTTGATTTTCTCCATTTTCATTGATCCATCCTAGTTTTTAGGTTCTGATGGGTATGTATAAAAATTATGGAGATAACTATTTGAACGAGTAATTAAGTGTTCAAATAATTTTGTGCCAGTCCTTTTTTTTTTCTTTTTGTTGACGCGGATCTCTAAAATGAATATCTTGCCTCTATTTGTAGTTATTCCGTTCAGTTCCAGCTGGTAAAAAACGTTGCTGTTAGCTACCGTGCCGCCGAACAATTAATCAGCCTACTACAAAATTATACAAATAAGCAAAATATATGTTCTTAAGTGTTTGATCGAACATAACTTTGCTAAAATTAGGCTCTACAATTATCAAAATATCTTAGTCATTCTTAAAACTAGTCATCAATTAATCCAATTTACCTAACTTTTAATACCAGCTCGGTGCCGTTTACCTACATTTTAAGTTCCAAAAGTCCAAAAACAGATAGTTATCCGCTGCTATTGAACAATGAATACAGTTCTACTAAACTGCATTGGTTTTTTAAAGTAATTTCTCCAGCATAATGCTAAACCAAATTCTAAATGGCACTTCTCTCGTGTGCACACGCTTGTTAGGTAGTGCCTCATGATACATTCCTACAACCAGGTCCCAATTCATCAGCACTTGGGAGGTAGGCCCGCAACGATGATCAATGTTTTTGGGCCGAAAAACTGGGAACTCAGGTAGAGAGCTTTGAGTGGTGTAAATGAGAGGTAGATAGGAAGAATTTGGAGTCATAGAGCTCACACCCCAATGTTGTATAGTTGGTGACCGTGACACCTCTACAAACCAACTAGTTTATGCCTTAAAACGGTATAGAGTATCATATGGTCCCATGCGCACTTCATAAAAAGGAGCATAATTTTTTATCCAACCGTCGGATCGGGCTAAAATTTTGACAGGAAGTCCACAACCCAAATCCTGAAACAAAGGGTCATTTTGTGGACTCAGATTTGCGATTCAAATCTTACTTCATGGACTTTTGAACCTTTATTTATAAATTTCAAGATTTTATGGTTGTTTTAGCAATTTTTATGTATTTTATCTATTTAGGATTTCGTACTTGCTTATTTAAGACAGTCGTCATGTCCTTTAAACAGTTATATTTTAGAATTGAATTTTATCAAAGAATTAAAAATTTGTGTTGATACATACCTAAAATCTCTCTTTTTCGTACAATTGATAAAAAGTTTAGTTAAAAAAAAACTGATAAACTAGCTAGACATTTCCTGTCAAAAGAGATTCAATAAATTGACTTGAGGTTAATTTCATGTCAATTAAGCATCTCGAACTCAGCTTTTTTTTTTTTTTTTTGCGAAGAATACATGGAGACTATTCGTACATGCAAAAAAAAATTTCAGAGAACTTAAGCATCTCGCCCGTGGCTAGTTTTTTTCTTGCGAAGACCACATGGAGACGGGTTCAATTCAGCATGCGAACTCAACATCCAACACCCAGAGCTACATTGGAATTCAAATTCAACATCCCGCACACATGGAGTGAGCTTATTACAACACGAAAAAGTACGGGGGCTAATGCAAATTTCAACAGTGAAACATAAAAGAAAAATTAGTCACGGCCGATATCTCGCAGGATGAGAATCATGGCTTGATAGCGTTGGTTGTCACTACTCACTAGCAACATCTAGCTCAATTTGAGAATTAGCTCTTGGTCTAGTGGCAAAGAGCAATGCACCTTGACTTTTTGAGTAAAAAATCGTAGGTTCGAAACTCGACGGGGGTCTTTCATAGACATTTAATTTAAAAATAAATTGGATGGCTTAGACCTCCAATTTATCTTCAAAAAAACATCTAGCTCAATTTCTTTGAAGAACTCATCCAATTCCTAAGAAGTCTATAAATGTATTATTATAATTTAGGAAATCTAGCCAAATAGAATTTTATTGCAATCTCCCAATTAATTTTTATTAGTTGTTATCAAATTTAATCATGAGAATGCTTTGTAGGCAACTAACTTTGCAATTTACTTCCTTTATATTTTGTTATACAAAGACAAGTGATTGTTGTATTTTTTTTATGTTGTCATAGTTTTTTTATGATTTCACATTTTCTTAAGAAAAACCAGAGGCAAAATAGGCATCAGCGTTCTCTATATATTTAGGGTGTGTTTGGATGCAACGTAATAAGCCGTGAATAGGGAATAGGGAATAGGAATAAGAAATTTCGGTTTGCGTGCTTATTCTTATTCTTGTGCAACCCAAACAACACAAAAATAAGGAATTTGAGACATTATTCCTATACTAACAAAATCATGGTATAAGAATAAGGAATATGGATAAGCACGCAAACCGAAATTCCTTATTTCTATTCTCTATTCACGGCTTATTCCGTTTATCTACATACTATTTTCTTTTGTCTTTTTCCCTAAATTACTGATTTTCCCATGATCCTGAGGACATGCGCATCAAATATTTTTTGGGGTCCAATGATCAACATTTCATGCTCTACTTTTTCTTTGCTCAGCACTTGCTATCTTGATTTTATCCAGTATTCATTTGACTGAGAGTAAGGATTGATTTGATATATAAAAACAGATAGCGGATAATGGTCGCTACGGGATCAAAACTGAGGTGCTTTCATCATATAAAAAAAGGTATGAGCACAAAAATGTAAAAATATACTTGTTTATTATATCTGATGATATATTTTTGATAATGGAAAAATTGGATATAACTCCACAATCTTTGCCAATTGAATATAACCCCTAGAATTTTTAAAACTGGAATAATCCCTTCTAATCTTCTTAATCTATGAAATAATAACCCCTTTTGTTTAATTATAATTTAATTTGAAATTTAGAAAATTGCTTTTTAGATATAAGGACAGAAATACCCTTCTCCTAATCTTCTTTTGTTTCTACGAAACAGGAGAACCGTTTATGTGCTAATAGTAGATCCACCAAGTATTTTAGGATTCTTAAGAAAATAACTAGCAAAAGCTTACTTAATAGATCTGCTCAAAGAAATAAACGAATTCAATCTCCATCGTGGAATATGTTGTTGGCATTTTAATAAAAAGTTTCATTAAACAATATAAAAGTTTCATTAAACACTTTCTACTTGATTTTCCTAGCTAATAGGATCAATTGATATAGCATTATGCTCAGTGCAAAAGAAAATTTTTAGATGTGCACTGGCAGAAACATAAGAAGATTAGTACAAACATGAGAAGTGGAAAGAATAGAAAGAAATACACGGCGAAAAGATGAAAGGTTTTTTTTTGGTAGAAGATAATCACTAAGGGTATTTCTGTCCTAATACATAAAAATATTTTTTATTTAATTTTAAATTAAATTATAATTAAACAAAAGGGGCTATTTTCTAAAGATTATAGGGGTTATATATATCCAATTGGCAAAGAGGGGTATATCCAATTATGCCTTTAATTAAATATCATATTATATTTTTTACATACTTTAATAGTTTTAATTAATATATGCATACATTTTATGTAGTTTGCATATGCAAACATTATATATAGTTTGTATATACAAATTATATGCAAAAGATATGCTCGTAATACTAAAAATATATCAACAAATAACATATTGCATAGCTATCTGTTGCCCCCCCTACCATCATTAAATAACAAATTGCAAAGCTATGCAGCTGCCGCCACCAACACATCATCTATCTGTTGTCTTCCTATAACGGATCATAATGTAGTTTGTCCTTTCACCTCTGACACCATGACCCTCGATCATCTCCATCATTTCTCGACCTCCACCAAACCAATTTTCTAAAAAAATAACAAAATCATATTTCATTGACATGGTTCATTTTCTTTCCATTTCTCAAGTAATTGCTCCATGTCTTCCTCGGGGTTGAACTCCACCCGAGATGCAGTTGGGTTAAATGGTGGGACACTCCTTCTAGCGCACCCCATAGTATCCACCGGTTCTCGTCTCAAGTAACAGCAGACTAAGCCATTTTGAGGTCATCACTTTTTGCCTTTGTTGTTGATGAATTTGAGTTCAGAGATTAGGATGAGGTAAAGGTGTATTTTGGTTTTCAATGGAACATAAGAAAAGAGTATGCTCACGCCGTCGAGTGTGAGAGGGAGATCAAGGTAATAAAGTTCATAGTCCTTTCCTTTCTGTCAATAGGGTACAATTCATGCTTCCCAAATAATAAAATGTGATAACTAGAAATGGGCCTGCTTATGGACGGGCATCGGCCCCAAACCCTGTCCATATCCATAATGTGGACGAAATGGTCAAATCCAGATTCGACCCTCTTTTGAGAGAGAAAGCTCGAATCCAGCCCTATCCGAATTTTAAATACTTCAATTTCAAACCAGCCAATTACTGTTCAATTATCTGGACCGTTCATTTTTTTTCATCTGAGGGATGGATTAGATCCTGCCCGTTCGCCTCCACTGAGAAATCCACATTTCTTTACCTTCTGCTTTTCTGCGTGCGTGCCTTGGTGGCTTTCGTGCTGCTCTTTCCTGCCGCACAAATTTTTGTTTTCGATCCAGGCGCACCAGGAAACGCTACACCAGAGTCTTCGTATGAGATGAGCGCATATTGTAGAAGATGCACGTGATGAAACCTGTTGATTCTGGATAGACGGGGATCACGTAGACCAGAAAAATATCAGGAGGGACATGAGTATGTGGTCTGCATGCTCCGAGTTCATCTGATGGTCGATCAAACGGGACCTTCTAGCTTCTTCTCCCACTGCGTTGTTCCCAATTTTGTACTTTACCAAGCGCATAACAAGGCAGAGAGAAGAGAGAGAGGCCGGTGGAGCAAGGGAAGGAGCAGGGCGCAGGGGCTGTGCCTAGCGAGCTTGGTTCTTGGTTGCTTTTCATCGATCGCGAAACTTCGCTGTAGGAACTTCTTCTTTTCATCGATCCTGATGGTAAAACCCCACCTCCGTTGCTCTCCTGCTCCGCCTCCCTCCTCTCTCCGCTGTACCAAGGACTCGATTGACCTCTAGGTCGCCTTGCTCCATGGATTGAACTGCTCCTCAGATCGTCCATCTTCTAAAAACTAGGTTTCATCTGTACCAATCAAGAGGGGTTTCTATTTTTTTCTTTGTTTTAGATCTTCGGTTTTTTGATGCGGTTATTTTTTTAGAGCGTTTGATGGCAAGGAAACCCTGCTATTGCTCTTTTCATGCTTGACGATGGAAAAAAAATCAGATCAGCGATTGAAAATCCTACAGAGGCTGATGTCCGCAAGAAAGAAGGTGGTGTTCTCTCTCCCCTCTTATTTGTCTCCACAGATCATTTATTTTAGTTCAATTGGAATTTAGATTTATTTAGTCCGTCATCTTTGTTACTAATTTGGGAAGCCTCTCTTTGTTACTGATTTTACTTAAATTTCTTTTTACTGTTTGCGTGTTTGATTTCTCTTTGTAGGTCTTCCTCAAGTAAGATGATATTTTTGTTTTGATATTAATAGTGTATTGAAAAATTCATTTGTTTTTCTTTGTTCTTGCTATATAGGCGGCAGCTTTGAACAACCATCAGGAGAGAAATACCAGACTGGAGAATTTGTGCTGGCAGATTTGGAATCTTGCAAGGAAAAAGAGGCAGGTGAAGTTATCTTTTATTTTCTTTATTCCTATAGCTCCTCTAAAACGATTTGTTTGATAGGCTTATCTTTTTTCAACAAGCATATGTTATTTTTATTATGTGGAAGTCATTATGAAAGAAGTAATATCAAAATGTGCTTTTTATCCGGCTTAGTTGATGCTTGCTCCTCATATCTTAGTTACGATAAATTTTCAATGGGTCTTTGTGTTATGCAATCGTTAAGAACATCATCTTTGCATGCACCAAAATTTCATTGGATTGTAGTGTTATATGGTTGTTATGATCAATATCTTTCTCGCATGGAAGATTTTGTTGGTTCATGTTGTACTAAACGTCTCTAGGTTTGTCGATTGCAAAACAATATCATTTGGCATTTAACAATATTCTTTGAGTTTTATAGGAAGAAGATGCAATTTATGAGGACTTGGATAAAACCTTTAAGAAAGATCAAGATCAAGTTTTTAGAGAGCTTGTAGGCTAGTTTAGACTAGGATAGAAGGTATACTTTAGTCCTTGTTTATCCTTGAAATGGTCTAGATAGCGAAAAGCTCAATAAACCAGCAAAATCCTGTTTTCAGTGACCTAGCGTCGTACAACGCTAGATAGTGGCACACAACGCTAGAACAGCTAAATTCATACTTTTGTGAATCAACGTTGCACAACGCTATATAGAGTTAGGCAACGCTGATTCACAACGTTGTACAACGCTCAGTAGTGTTGTACAACGCTGCAGTTAAAAAACTTGGAAAATTACCTGAGTACCATCGTGCAACGCCATATAGCGTTGCACAACGCCACAAAAATCCCAAGTTAGCTGTCCCATGTAAACAGTCGTTTTTACATGCAAAGTCTCTGGTAACGTTAGCCAACGTCTTTCAGCATTGGGTAACGTTAGCGTTGTGTGACGGTATATAGAGTTGTACAACGCTCTGTTGAATCTGTCAGAGTTGTTCCTTTTGTCTCCCTTTAACGTTGTGTAACGCCATTCAGTGGCAAGCAACGCTCTGACAATTTCCAACGGAATTGTCGGAACTTTCCTTTGGTTATACACTCCTTCGTTGTGCGACGGCAAATAGCGTTGCACAACGCTCTGACAGACCAACGGCTATATTAAAGAGCCGTTAGAATTTACAACGGTCATATTCCAGCGTTGTATAACGCTAATCAGCGTTGTACAACGCTGTGGCCTATTTTTGCTGGGGAACTGCTCATTTCGAGCCCTATATATATCCACCCCTTGTTCTCTCTCCAACTAACGAGTTAGAGAGCTTCACTTTGCAAAATTAGACCAGAATTGAGCCTTTGAGCACAGGGATACTCTCCCACTTGAGCTTTTCATAGCTAGACCATCTTGAGAGATTTAGTAGCCTCAAACACCACCGCCCCGACATTGTCGCTAGGTGTAGGTTGGAATAGGTTGAGAGCTCTTCTCCTTTGAGGCCGCTGTGCCATTCGAGTTAGGCTGATCTGCCTCGAGTGTCCTTGTGACGAGGTGATTCGGTTCGAAGTTGTAGTCCCGTTCTTGTTGGAATTGAACGGAGCGCGCCCTTTAGTGGTAGCGAAACTCCCGGAGACGTACGACTAAGGCTAGCTTCTTCTAGCGGGTCGGAACTCCGTAATCACATCGCGTGTTCAATTTCTCTCTCTCTTTCTCTCTTTATTATCTTGCATTGTGAATTGCTTATGTGCTTGCTTGTATTGGGTACCAATTGAATTGTGTTAGGATAGTTCATACCAAACCGGTCCAAAACCTCAATCGTTTCCGCTAAACCTTAGTTAAGCCGCCTCCATTAGGGACAACAGTTCATTGTGTTGAGAATTTATTTAATCTGTTCTTGAAATTAAAAAAGAATAGTATGGCTCATAGATAGAGACAATAATTAAATTCCTAGGTTAAGCATTGCATCCAGGTAGTCAGTATATTCTTCTTTGTATATACTTTGTTTTATCGTTGTGCATTGTAATTGGGATCAATACCACAAATGTTCTCAGCTGTGTAACATGTATAGATGTAGTCAATTTTTAAATGAATGTTAGCTTTAGTGCTGTGTTGTGTTGTGATGCAGAGTCAATTTGGTGAAATCGCACCTGTCCAGGGGCGAAGGCAAAAATATAATTTTAGTTGGGCCAAAATGAACATTTGAATTTTTAAGGGGGCATTTTACATATCTGTTGAGATTTCTGTTAAATTTAGCTTATAATTATTAACACAATTTGAAAAAGAGGGGAGGCCAAGCCCCACGCTGGCTCCGCCCCTGCTCCTGTCAGTGCACCTATTAATTGAAAAATCATTTTTAATTATTTCTGATACAATAAATAATTGTTGATTTTTTATCAAATTTGATTACAGAATCAATGGAGAGCCTCAGAGTCCTGCTCTTACTATCAATGAAGCTCCTCTGAAATCCTGATTTGGTAAATAGGTTTTATTTTTACCGTCTAATCTAAAATAAGGACAGGAACATTTATCTTTTTTTTCTGTGGTTTGTGCTCTGTATTGTTGCTCTTGGTTGTAGGATAGGTTGAGCCAGGCAAGCCGTGCTGTCTTTCTGATGGACGGTGTTGTATCAGCTTACTGATTCTGTTCTATTTTGTTTTCTGCTTTGCAGGACCTGCTGCTATTTTCATTTGTTCTACACTGCTTGCAGGTTTGTGGTGTCTATTTCTTATCATTTCTTACAATTGGTTAGGATGTGTTTGCATTCATTTGAAAAATTTAGAAGGAGAATAAGAAATATTAACCAAATACAAAATAATAGATACAGAACTAATATTCCTCTATTGATAATAAAAAATCAGCATCTCATAAATAAATGGTGCGACATGTTTTGAAGTGCTTTTGTCGTTGTTCTCAAGCATCTTTTCCCACGTTCTAACTGTTTGTTCTTTTATTTTTCTGTTTTTTCTTTTTTTTCATTTGAAGATAGCTGATGCTATTATCGTTTTTCTAGCTGATGATGTGCAGTTGTAGTCTAAATTCTGATAACAAAACAGATAGTTAGTTCTCTCTTAGGAAGGTTTTTGGATGATACTTATATGATGGAGAAATAGAAACACAATTTTTTGAAGCCATTTAGTTTTATCCAAATGGGAACTTTGGTAAAGAATGTAAATATATCAACTTCAAGGACCAAAATGATAGATTTGAAAATTTGGGGATTAATAGGGAATCTGCATATATAATTTAAAGACCAACTTACATTTACTGTATACATTTTTTTAATACTACAGAACTGCACTTATCGAGAATGCCGCATCGACTTATCCTTTGTACCAGATCTACAAGGCCACTTTTTGCCAGCTGAAAATTTCTTTTTCGCATCCAAGGTAAGGCCTCTGTGCCAGTAAATTGCTTCTCTAACCGCTCTTAATATACTTTGATACCTTAGAACTGAAGGAAAATTATAATAATCGGGGACTGTAAACACTGATATTTTCTATCCTTGGCATATAGACTCCAGTGTACCTCATTGTTGCAAACAACAAACCAATAATTATTGATGTATTTGCAGAACAAGACTCAGCAGTTTAGTGTGATAAAAGCACTCTAGGAGGTATTCACAATTTTTGCCTTTTAACTGTACTAAGCACTTTTTAGCACAAATTGAATATCAGGGTGTTCTCTTCAATTACCCAAAGCCTATTAATTAAAAGAATAAAAAAATATTCAGTCCCTTGCAACTGTTAATATTTTGGTGTAATTGCAGAACTATAAAATGAATGATGACACACATGAAGACAACTTAATTCGAAAATAATGACAAAGCACTGTAGAGATAAATAGACAATGCATGGTAGGTTCTAAAACCTCTGTAAGTTCACCGAAATGGATATTTGGTGCAAGTTCACCAAAATGGAGAATTAACAAAAGAAACCGAATGATTTTGGTTGTCAAATATACTTAGCAAAAGAGGAAAAAAATGAATCTATGAAATTAAATAGGTATGATTACTTCGTATTGAACAGAGTTCAATGGGGGTATTTTTCGGAAGTAATTTTTTCTTATGTTAGGGAAAAAGTCCCATTAATGGTCGAAAGAATATATGTGTATTGCTCAGTTCAGTTAACAGGCAAGAGGCAAGAGGCAAGAGTACCAAATTACATATTCAAAAGTTTCTAAAAGTTCTTGACTAAATATCTGCATCGTCAATTGCCATATTTCAATTTAATGGGACAAATCATTTTTTGCATGTATTTGATAACCCAGATTAGCAATGCTATCTGCCAAAAGTAATATTTCATATGAATTTTGCATGTATTTGATAACATGGCACATAGTGTTTCTATTTATTTTAATTTTCATAAGAGCCAAATTAGAGAATGAGAGTTAAATCAAAACTAAGGACCGTGCATAAATCAATTTAAGAAGTTTTCAACAAATCTTATTAACTCTGCTGTTGAGGCTCAATAGTTTATCTACCCAGTTGGTATACGGTTCAATGGCGTGTTATCTTTTCCATGATCAATATTTTCTAAGATTGAGAATATTTTGATTTTACAGGTCATTGTGTGTGTGCTATAGTGTGCCTGGACTTCTGCTGAAGTTTTTCACCTGGTGTGGGACCTGATGGCACCTCGCTCTCCTACCAAATCTTTGAAGTAGGCTGATATAAATGAGATGGATACATGTTATTTTTTGTGTTTTTCTTTTTGTTTGCTTACATAGTTCTTTAGGACTGTCTGCACATAATTTATGTTCTTTGACTCCTTTTCTTTTTCATTTTGCGCTTGAATTTCCAATTTGGATTGTGCCTCAATCTTATTCCTTTTTATTTTTCAATTCTTTCTAGGCGTGAACTTTGGGGGTTGTCCTCAAGTTGCCTACGTTCTCTTTTGAGCCTTCACCAGAGACTGAACAGAGAAGGCGTACCTTCAAAGGCTGAAAGAGAAGTGGGTATCATTAGGTTGGTTTTCTATATCTTTTTCTTTTTTTTCTACTTTTGTAGTCCTCCTTTTACTATGACGTTTTCAAATAACTGTTGTTTCTCAAATTAGATTATCAAGCACGGCATCGTGGAGAGAACGGTTTAAAAAATATTTCTAACCATGATTGTCTCATATATTTGATATTTGCAGTCAAAATTAGTTGCACTAGATATTCTCTCTATTAACTAACTTTCCATTTTATTCATTTTCAGCTACCACAAAGCATAGATGAGTTGGCTCAGGGTAGTCCAAAAACTTAGTTCTTACTGGTAATATGATGGAAATGGTCATTAAATTCATTTCCACTTTCTCCTCCCTCCAACATCGAAGGAGAATTGTAATATTATTGTTGTTCGTTTTGTTTAGGTTGACAACCATAAATATCAAATCATGCAATATGGACAGTCTATTTTTTTGCAAGTTCTAAATGGTAATTGATCTGTCTTCTCAATTAAACATTAAATACTACTAATGTGATTTTCTTCTCTATTTTTCCTTTCTTTTTATTACTTCAGGCTAATTTATTTATTTTTTAAATAACAAGTTGTGTTTAGATTGCAGGATTTTAAATTTTGACGGTGATGCGCAGCGGAGAAATCAGATTCTATAGCAGAGCAGAGAACTTCGGGTGAAAGAACTAAGAGGGAAAAGGTGACCTATTTTGTTATGACTATGAAAATTAGATTTATTGAATGATTAGGATGGTATGATGAGAGTTTAGAGCTATCTAACTTTGAAAAGGGATACAATTTAGACATAGTAAGAATTTGGTGCATTTCACAAATAATTTAGCTCTTTCACTCGGCCATATTGTTTCAATAACCTTTGTATGTTCCGATAACTGAGGTAACTTCTTTTTCCTGTTGGAGCAACTCTCCATTTTATTAACTAAGGCAATTAACAACTATTTGTTTTCTCTACTTTATTAAATCTCATGTTTTTTTCAAAGGCAAATTGTAAATCATGTATGTTAGGCATGATACATGTTTAGTTTTTATTACATGCATAATTAGGAACAAGTTATTTCTCTATAAAAAACAAACAGAAATAAACAAAAATTGCCAAATGATTAAAGAACCAAGAAACCAATCTAAATCGATAGTACGATCATCTCACATTAACATACATCGCGCGAAGCGCGATGCGTTCACTAGTTAAATTCATTATAATGCTTGGCTTGAACTTGGCCCTGAACCCAAATATTAATGGAGTCATTAATTACTTTGTACAACAACGTACAATATCCCAGCTAAGATCTGTGAAGTACAGATATTTAGACATTTAAAACTCACACATGAAAAGAAACGAAATTCTGTTTAATGCACCGCCTTACAGTAGGTGTTAAATATGGTAATGCTACTTTTATTAAACGTATAATTAAAACAATTTAATAAGACGCAAATAGTTATCACAAAAATATTCAATACAGAGCTTTAATGAAGACAACATTGAACTTGTTAAACAAAAGCGCTCAATTATTAAACAAAAACTTCAACATACAATCATTCTAATTATAGAAATCAGCACTCTGATTATCAGAAACATTATTCATGACAATAAAATTCTAAAATTATGGCACAATATCCAGCAATGTCTTGGTTGTGTACTACAGAGCGAATTTCATCTCCTGTTAAAAAAAATCACATCAAACTAATCAAAAGAAATTGGCAGAAAAGCAAATTACAAAACAATGGTGCATTCCAAGGACTAAGTTCTGTAAATTTTTACATCAAACCAATCAGCTTATAAAATAACATCAAACTAATCAACCCATGTCATAGTTTAGTAATCAGCTTAGAATTGTGTTGTTTTACATTTTACCAGAAATAGATTGGTCCAACTCGAGATGCCAATTGTATGTGTACACCTTGACAATTATTAATAGTCCAAGTTCATGTCACCAGTAGGCAAAACATTGAATTTTATCCATGAAGTTTTGTTAAGTATTTTCAGTGCTAGCAACAATCACAAAAGATCATTATTAGTGCCAAGATCAAAGCACCAAACTACAATAGGACTCAGTATTGGTCCGTATGCCCGAATACACAAGGACCTATATTATTTGTTTTATGGGAAAATTAGATATTTGCCACCTCAAAGTTAAAAAATTAGAAATTTGCCACTCTAAAATTTAACTTTTGAAAATTGCCACCTTAAATTAAATTTACATAGAAAATTACCACTTTTAATTTCTAATTTTTCATATTGACCAAAATACCCTATTCTTTGTCTCCCTCATGCTGAAAATCATCTATGCCTATTCTACCGATTAAAAAAAGTGAATATAAACCAATATGTTTCACCTTAGATTTGAAAAAATATTGTTGAAATCGCCTATGCCTAGGGAGTTTACAGATTACAAAAAAGTGAATTTGAATATTAATTTTAGAAGTGAAAACAGGTAATTGGTAATTATTAGGGATTTTTTATCTGCATTTTGCGAAGCACATCCGTGTGAAATAAAGATTGGCGAATTCGCACGAAAGAGTGAACTTTCAACCCTTTTATATCGGTCGGTGTAAAAATTGCATGTGTATTCCTAACTTATTGCAAATAACTGGGACTGGGAAAGAGGTTAAATATGTGAAGCAAGTAAGCAACCAAGTCATGTGGCCAAGGAACTCAAAATATTAATTTCGTTTTTTTTTCTAAATTATTATGAAACTGTTGTTCGACTCTAATTTGAGTCTAAATAAGTGTAAACTAATAGTAGTAGAGATAAGCATGTGGTGATGTTTTTTTCTTTTTGCTAATCGGTAGAACCCTAAGGCAGGGTTATATCAACAAGAGAGGGTATATTTGTCAATATGAAAAGTTGGAATTGAAAAGTGACAATTTTCTAAGTAAATTGAATTTGTGGTGGCAATTTTCAAAAACTTTACTTTGGGTTGGCAAATTTGTAATTTTTTAATTTTAAGGTGGCAAATATCTAATTTTTCCTTGTTTTATTCATTACAATTAAGTAAAATTGAAAAAAGGTTGAACAAATGACAATTCAAACCTGTAGAAATGGTCGCCTTAGAAGAAGTTCAGCAAAAATACAACCAGCAGCCCACACATCTACACCAGCACCATGCTGTTTTGAACCAAACAACAACTCAGGAGCTTTGTACCACCGTGCAAATACCTAGTAAAGTTGTAGAAAAAAAGCTAAGTTTCTCTGAAGAAGGAGAAAAGAGCTTAAAAAATGCATCCCAAACTAATTACAAAAGGCTAGTCAGGAACCTACAAAATGGGAAGGACTAGTACAATTTTCGAAAATGAGAGGGCCGGGATTCTCTCCAAAAAAATGCTATACTTTTAATAATAAGAAAATTGGTTGCATAAAACAATAACGTAATAAAAAAATAAGAAATAAAAATGAAAAAGAAAATAAATGAAAAGAAGAAACCATGTCAAAAGAATTGGTACCAGGTACTACACATTCCAACAATTAACAGTACGCATCAAACAAGTCATAGAACTCACAATCAACGAGATTCCCTTTTCCATTCATAGAGGAATCCTATCGTTAAAATCACTGATACACAAGCAAACCACAAGCACAGTTCGAATCACAGAGGAACTAACAACCTATCATAAGCAAACTTCTAATCCAACAATTTATCACAGAAATTACACAGCTTCAAGCTTAATCCAAGCACACAAGCATGCCAACGCTCCACCTAGCCTCAAGCAAATCGAGAAGGGAAGAGAATGAGGCGATGCCGGCCAACACTCCACCTAGCCTCATCGCGACCTCCACTGGCCTCACCCAAGGATCATTCTCATGCACAAACCGAAGAACAATGCAACTTTTATCGACACCTGAGTCCCCTAACAGAACAAGCTGCATTTCATAAACAACAACAAGTTCAGTAAGTTTCGAAAAATCTAGTACTGTATCAGTCTAGTTTAATGATATCTCATATTTATATGTGCTTTTTTACCGGACTTTACACTTAAATGGTAACTCAAACCCCTATATTCATTTTGCTTCGTGTTATATTTGTCTAGAATTGGGTACTGTTGTGGTTTTTGTATTGAATTGCAGGAACTCGGTGGATCAAACTCAATTAATGCATAAAATGGTGAATTTAAGAGAAACAATTGGTCAAATGGAATCAATAGCATTGAAGAGCTCATCCTAAGCTTTCTAACGCCTATTGAATCGCCTCAATCGGAGTTCGGGTGAAGGAATTATGGCCGAAATACTACCTCTCCTCAGTCTGGAGTCAACTCGGTCCGAGTTGGATCCATCTCGGTCCGATTTGAAAGTCAGAAAACTGCTAAATTGCCATCTCGGTCCGAGTTTTAGCCAACTGGGTCCGAGTTGAGAGCCGACATAGTGCATTTGGCAAGTTTTCAAGCATGGAAACTCAATATTTTGGTATGAATTCTTGCCATGACGCCCTAGCCTCCTTTCCAAGTCCAGAAGATCACTATTTATGTTCCCCTAGGCCAGAAGAAAAAGGGGGGAAAGCCACCAACCACGAAATTCCATATCCCACCACGTTTTGGCACCTTTCCACCACCGTTCTCACGCCGAAAGGCGTGGGATTCCACCTCTTTCATCATAGCACGACCATGGCATCATCTTTGGAGCAATTCTAGGCGCGACGGCGACAGAATCAACCCAACCATGGCTCTGGACGTTCGGTATCTTGAGTTAGAAGCGATATTTGGTTTATTTCTTCCATTCTCTTGATATTTTGATTTGATGGAGCTTGTATCTTATTTTGCTTTCATGTTAGGCTAGATTTATGTTGTCTTAGGAGTAGGGAAGTAACTTAGGTTTCGATGTGTTGTGATTTGACTCAATATGATATGATATGTTTTGTTGATTTATTTTGTTGAGAATTATGTTAATTGCTTGTTTTAATTACTTGGTTAAAGTCTAATTAACTTCTAGATGTACGGCCGCATTTAGTTAAGTTCTAAAGTTAGGTTAATCAAGATAATTTGATAAGTATTAGGGATAAATCGTAGATCCGAAAGGGGAGATTAGTTGACACCAAAAGTGTAACTTTTAGACAAGTCCAAAAGACCTCTAGATATCCTTATGAACTCCAACAAACAAGTTTAAGTTGATTGAATTCTATACCAAAAATTGTGAACCAATCGAGTTAATTAGGTTAGGTTGTGATTAAACCAGTTTCTAGTCCAACAAGCGACAGCTGAGGTTTAGAATATCTAGGTTTGACCAACAAACCCTAGCACAAAGCATAAAATATCATAAAAGGTCAAAACCACACACTTTCACCCTCTGTTCGGACCAAACAGATCCTTGTTTGGACCGAACAGAGAAGTGAACGCTTGAAAAAACATAGTTTGATGCACGAAAGTGATAAGTTCTGTGTTCTAGAGTTCAAACCAAGGTGAAACCTGAGCCCTAAGACGCTTTTTATACTGTTTGAAAATTCAAAAACTTTACTTTAGTTGTTTACATTATTTTAATAGACAAAATAACAAAAAAATATTTATTTACTTGCACCTTTAGATTTAATCAACCAAAAACACCATAAAAATGTAATTGTCTAGCTTTCGCGAGGAAGTAAAGTCTGGTACTCATTAATCCGTCCCTTGGGTTCGACCCTAAAGCTTAACTAAAACGACTAGTGAGGTTAGCTCTAGGTTTATAAATTTATTTGATTCCTAGGTTTTAATTCCTTCATCATTTAATACTTTTAAGTTCTAGTTAAAAAGTTTCTACCCTATACCTTATGTTGGCTTTGTGTACCTCATTCGAGATGCATATAGTTAACTTAAATTATCCTACTAAAATAAGGGATAATAGAAGTACAATAGTTGTACCAGTAAACAACAACTCAAGCCTGTCATTCAAAACTATCACTTACCTTACTGTCATAGTCACTATGTATTAATAGAAATTCTAGCATGTGTGTGTTTGTGTGAACATCAAAACTATCAGTAAAGGGTAAAGACATACTCAAATTGAAGTAGTGCCCGGAACCATCTGGAAGAGGCTCAGTCTTGAATACTTTACGAACTTTCCTTCTTCACTGTTAAAAAAAAGGCCCAAAAAAATACATTTGAGAAAAATTGAAACAAATATAAATTGAGAAATGTGGTTCTTTTTTTTAAGAAATGACGTGATTGTATAGCCAAATTAATATGCTTGTGTAGCCAAATTAATATGTGGTTCTTTTGTCTGTAACACTTCCTTGTATCTATTTGAGGAAACAAGCTCTTACGCAAGCAACATAAAATTTAGCCAAGAACCCTCAACTCCTACGCAATTCCGCTGTTACCCATTAGTTGGTATATATTTTCGAAACCAAAAAAGCATCAAGCAAATAAAGAATTGAATTTTTACCCAACAATCTAGACGACGATTGCAACAATTGAAACGAGAAGAGAAAGAAGTGCAAAATTGAGAAGCGAAGCTTCAAGCATGAGAGTTAGAGTTGGGATTTCAGGGGCGGAGCTCGAAGAACGGAAGAAGCGAAGCTTCAAGTCCTGAAAGCTCGACGATCAGCGAGAATGAGACAAGCCGACTGGGGCGGAGCCGAGCCAGACTGATGGCCTAACGACAAGCTCGACAAGTATCAGTCGAGCGTAGGTTCATGTGAGGGATGAGCCGAGTTTTAGGCCCTATTCGAAATAGGCTCGGTCCACTTGAGAAAAAATGATACGTCCGATCCGTAAGCCCACTAGCAAACCCGACCCAATCCCATGCCTAACTAGAAAGTACATTATGGGTTGTGAAAAACCTCGAGCAATGATCTGAATCTAAATAATTTGATTTTTAGAGTAACTCTATTAATTCTAACAAATGAAATTTTTAAAGTAACTCTATTAATTTTAACAAATTAAAAGAATAATTTTATAAAAAATAATTTTCTTTCATTTTCTTTTCTTTCTCCAGCAAAGTGTTAATATTAGAAAAAAAATAATTTGATTCTCTCTGATATTTTATATGCGAGAAATCATGTATTATGTTTGATTAATTGAGTTGTAATTACACTAAATAACAAATTCATCTTAATATACAAATAAATTTCAAAAACCATTACAAGAACTTGACAAGTAACATCGGAAATGAATATCTAAATAAAAAATGATTGTTGTTTCTTCACACAAAATTTATTTCTGTTCACACAGAACTTGTTTTCAGTTTATGATGAAATAAATTGATCTGCTACGCCTACGCTGCATTAAGACCCACATGATGACACAATTGACACTTAGCCAATTGGAAATTGATTACTGCCATATGCAGTTTTGTCATCCATGCCATCGCTAAATATAAAGTGAACATATATAGCAAACAAAGTGAACATATAGATGATCTAAGTGAACACATACACACAAATAAGTTTAATGAAAATGAGTTGAATATGCATGTAAACTTCTGAACAAATGATGACAACACTTATTTGTTTGTAAGTGTTCACTTAGATCGTCTATATGTTCACCTTATTTGCTGTATATGTTCGCTTTGTATTTAGCGATGACTGGGATGGTATATTTGCCGATGACATTTATAATTCCTGTAGCCAATTTGCATCTATATATCTATCTAGGACATGGGTTGGGTCGGCGAAGCATTGAATTATGGCGATTGATGGGTCAGGGCTCGGACAGCTCCGACTCAGTTAGAGAGTGGAAAGGGGAAAACAAGGCTTGTGTCAGGACTCAGGCAGCGCAACCTCTCTCTGCACTCCTGTGCTTTTTTTCTACGCTCCATATGGCATGGGCGGCACTCTTCCTCCAACGTTACCGCACCAGGCTGGCCTAGTAGCTCAGTGGTAAGAGCACTAGGCTGGTCTCCATGAGGTCAAGGATTCAAGCCCCGCATGCACCTTTAAAAAAAAAAAAAACGTTACCGCACCAAAACAACATATTTAAGTAACCACTTTCTATTGATTAAACCCATACGAAACAATTAGTGAAATCGTTAATATACGAAACAATATTTTTCCATCTTGCATTCAGCTTCAGACATAATGGCTATGCAATATGATAATAGATTTATAAACTACGATCTAGGCCGCTCTACTGGTTCTTTCTCAACTTCATCGCTCTTTTATTATCAGAGAGCCACTCAAGTAATCGATCCATGTTCGTTATTAATTTATCGCATTTTACAACTTTTTTCCCATTTGATCTTTCTTTTTTTTTTTTTTTGAAAGTTGGTTTGAAACCAACGATTTTGTTATAAAAAATTTGAAAATCATTCCTCTCTCCGTGAATCGAATCAAAGACCACTTAGTTGACGGAACATAACGAAATCACTAGACCAAACAAACCATTTGATCTTTCTTTTCAAAAGGTTGGTGTCCCATTCTACATCTTCTGTTGGCTGTTGCACACTTCAATATTTTTCTCTCTTGTAGTTGATTATTAATAATTAACTGGGTATCAAAGTTGATGACTTAAATATATTTTTGAAACCTCTGCTCCTGGCGGCCCAAATCATAAAATGCTCTGTTGAGAACTTAAAATGGTCTTTAAAGGCCTATATTATTTTAGTCAGTTGGGCTTGATCCCATTTTATGTCATACATTTCCTCTCTTTGTAATGTACCACGCAACACTTAAGCCCAAATTTGGAATAGAGATCAGGAATTTCAACACTTTCGCATAAACACACACGCTAAGTTTTTAGTTGCATGGGAAACCTTTTACTTTTATCTTATTCTGAAGTGTGTGTTCCTTCCCTAGAGAGGGGATAAGAACAGAGCTGAACTAAGCGGTAAGTAAATTTCAACTATGTTACTTCTAGTTCACCTCATTAAAACAAGTTGAAGCAATTATTTTATTCGGAAGATAGGTTATCTAACCTGAAAAGCTGAGAACTCTTTTAGCTTTTGACATAATAAGTCGTTTCTTTCTGGGTAAGAAGATGAAGTTATTACTCCTCTAGAAGGATTGACAATTTCTTACTCCTCTAGAAGAGATATTAATTGTGGATCAGCTTTTTTGAATCAGATAAAACCAGTAAATTAATTTGTTGTATTAAGCTATGTTTTATTTAATATTGTTGCTGTTACAATTACTACAATACTACTATATGACATGATTAATCAAGATCAGGTCATCGTATCTGTTGGGTTTTACATAATTTTGATTTTCGGGAAAAGGAAAGATGGTTCGGATATTTAGATTTTCTAAATAATTCCAACGGAGGATGGGCAAAGCAAAGCAAAATAAAACAAGTATTTTGCAAAAAAATATTAAATAACAAAAGAAAGGTCCAATTGACGTCCCTCGTGCTGTCCTACAAACATCGACTCCTACACGCAATCCTACTTTGACCAAAACAAAAAATTATACATGAAATTATTGAATGAAGAACAGTAGAACAGACAAAAGAAGTTTCAAGAAAACTTGGTCCAGAGAATCACCTCCCTCTCAAGAAAGGTTAAAGTAATTTTAGTATTTAAGTGATTCTTTCAGATGACATTGGTTGACTAATAAGGTTATGAAAACTATCTTCAAATTTTAAATTGGTGCAAAACGAGGAACAAACGAACGAGATTGTTTACAACTTTACATGAACTACCAAGTTCAACGGAAACGAGCAAGAAATCTGCACTTATTTATTTGATTTTGACACGTAGCAAACTAATGGAAGTAAAATTTTCTATTTAATTCCGTGTTTTTGAAAGATTAGTTATATTTTCTTGAACAAAATTATGACGTGCTCGTAAGTAGGTAGATATAGAAGTCATTATGATTATTTTGGGAAAAAAGAAGGTCAAATTGGAAACAAACTGCCTTGAAATAGGGGGAATTGACTGTTTGCTCTGTCAATTTCAATTGAAGAAACTGTAATTGAAAATCCTCTAGTTATGGGATCATTTTAAAAAATAATTGATATTTTCAATAATATTTTTTTAAATTAATTTCTTTTAAATTTCTTAATGCATCTAAACTCTATTGCAAACTGATTAAAACAATTAAAAATTTTAATTATTTGATAAATAACAAAATATACGACAATATTTATTTTTTAAAGCACGATGTTTATATCAATACCTAAAAAGTTGTATCTTATCTCGATTTTTTTTATAAAATATTTTAAATAAATTAATAAATTTTAAAATTAGTAAATTCAAACACTTCAATTGTATAGTTTGAAACGGTAAAACCAAGAATTACCGTAAAGAGGCATGAAGAAGTTACCATACCTCATTTGTTACAACTTGCTATGTCCCTACAATTCACTCTCATTTTTTCCTTGATGTCGTTTTAACAAACTACATCAATTAATTGCAGTTCACTTTTAACAACGATAAAAGTGGTTTCCCTTCTCCTTACGAAAGGCAAAGCACTTTGCTTTGCATGTCAATGCTCAAAGTCTAATGGCCCTCACGTTATTATGGGGTCCGCATTTGAAATGACCTCTGTACCCAAGATAAAGGTTCTTTTGCCTGAATTTTTTTTGAAGCAACTTTTGCCTGAATTTGTAAGATGATAATTAAACTTGGATTACTAGCATAATTATCACGTTTAGTGTTAAACACAAATATATTATTTGTAGGACGCTAGTTAATTACAGCCGTAATCAGGATTAGAGTATAGGATAGGCTGCGTCGAGATATTATTTCAATTGGATTTTAATAATTTCGATTTTCAATATTAAAGTATGTCGAATACATCCGATAACTGTATTAACACTGTATTTTTCAAAATTTTACGTCAAAGAAAAATTGGCCTATGCCTGCCCCTGGATCCGCCCCTTATCTAGTCATACTGAACAAGAAAAGAGTACCTCAAAAGTCTATAAAAGAACACTAAATGTTATTATCCTTGCAAATTGATAAATATCTTTTTATACTTCCTAATATGATAAATATTTTTTTTATACTTTCTAATATTACTGTACGTTTCAATTAGATAATTTTTTTGGTAAAAAATTAATACCGCATAATGTAATTTTCCAATTTAACACAAAACTGTCCCTTGTAAATGAAAGGTGCGGTAATAGGGACAAATTAGACATTTCAAAAAGTTTGGCCTCTCCAACTCTCTGTTACTTGACAGAGTGAAATTCCTTTCGGAGATTTTTATAATTTTAGTATTGAGAGAGGATCTTTTCTACTCTGTAATTTGGCATCCTACTCTTTTGTCTCTCTTAAAGGGGGCATGTAGGTCCCACCTCAACCCAATCACCTCCCTAAACAATTAAACAAAGCTATAAACAAATTTATCCCGCGCGTAGGCTATAGAGTATAGATACTAGACGTAAAAAATTGGATTTATCCCTCCACTGTGAGGTTCATATTTATTCACAGCCTTTTCTTTTCCGAAGATAAACCCATTTACACAAGCGACTGATGATCTTTCTAGTAGCGTTCTTGTACTGTCATAGAGCGCCTAATAAGGAAGTTTATATAAGTTCAACTGAACACAGATGAAATCTCTACGCTGTACCAATATGTTAACATCAGCTATCAAATTTTACAACAGATTGCTATAACTATATCAACTAGAACACTACAATACCACTATCTAAACTACCATCTTACCATCATAGCATACAACAACTAACAACAACAACATCTGCATCTATTCAATCATAATCAACATAATGTCAACTATCTAATCATGATCACAAATATATGCGCCAATACACAACAACAACATTCATTCGATCAACAAATTAAACACATCGCAATTAACCACTTCACACATCTCGCAACAACACACATCTAAATTGAACTCTTCTTCCTTCTTCCTTCGTTCTTATCAAATTAAGACCATTAATTTTTGTACGATCTGATTTAATGAGGCTTGTAATAATTGCTTGAAATGTCTAGAAATCCATTTTGAAAGGCTCATGAATTCGAGGATTCGCATTGACATCGAATATACTGATCTTGATCATGTCGATTTAAATTCAAATAACTTCTAGTCACTTGTGCGAACATATTATATCAGAAAATAATAATTTTGAACACTACTATTAGCCTGTATATTTTTCTGCATGTTAATATAAACTTCAAGTAGACTCTATATCCTACTAAATATATATCGTGGCGCGGAAGAACACTAGGGCTGTCAATGAAACTCGTTTATTCTCGTACCCTACCCGTACCGTATTCAAGCCGATATGGATAAGATTTTATTTTTGTTAGACTAACGGGTATGGGTATGAATAAAGAAAAGTTTTCATTAACTTAATGGGTACATATACGGTAATAGCTATTTCGTACCCATTATCTAAATGGGTAAATTTTTACAAACATAATGTTAATGTATATGTGATCATGTGCATAGCATATATATTTCGTAAGATATGATATTAATTTTGATCTACATCGAAATTTATTTATATTGATGAGAAAAATAATTTGCACTCTATTATATTATAATTTATAATTAGTTAAATAGATTTTTTTTTAAATATCAATTGGCATGAGAATAAATTGTATGATTTTTGTTATATGTAAAGTATTATCTAAATATTGTAATTTATCTATATATTTATTTGATGCAATTTATTTAGCACATTATATATTTTTTATTAAATTAATAATATTATTATTACCCATTATGTATCGTTACCCTACTATTATCGTTGATTCTTAACGGGTACGGGTAGGATACGGATAAAGTTATTTTATAACGGGTATGGATAGAATATGGATAAAGAAATTAAATTTTAACGGATGCGGGTATAAAAATATCTTCTACTGTATCGTATCGTACTCATTGACAGCCCTACAAAACACAACATATCAATTGAGCATTGACTTTTTTTATATTTAGTATATATGTAAAAAGAAAGTGTCTCAAAGCAAGACCATTTCTATCTTCGGAAATAGGAAATGAAATTAGTATCTTCTTTTGGTTAAAGCGCTCCTTTATGTGCAATGTAGGTATGCTTTATTTTAAGACTATATTTGTTGTCTTTTTGAATTTCGACTGTTTCGATGTCATTGTCCAACTCTTTTAAACTAGCGTTATTTACCCATTCACTGCTTATAACGGTGACATTAATTAGGCATACCAGTTTTCCATTACCAAAATTGGATTCCGATCAAATCAATTTCGATGACTTTATGTCGACAAATCGTCACACTTCCTTGCAAGGAAGCATTAAGCTGGGTACCAGGGGTTTCCTCGTGTAGGCCTACCTTGAAATTATATAACCAATATGAAATTTTATGGTACAAGATAATTTGTACAAACTAAGAAGACAAAATTATATAACTAATATAAAAATGAAATTTTATAATGCACGAAAATGATGATAAAAAAGAAGTCATAATCTTTTGCACGCCCGTCTTTTTCTCTCCGTGATCTATTCCCCACACATCCATGGATGTAGTCAGATAATAAAAAAATAATAAATTAATAATTTATAATAATCATAATAACAACAACAACAACAACAACAACAACAACAACAACAACAACAACAACAATAATAATAATAGTAATAATAGTCAGTGGCGGAGACAGAAATTTTTACAATGGGGTTCAACAAATTTATAATATTAATATTTTTTTATTAAAATAAATTCATACACTCATGAGAATGCAACCATGAACCAAATGGGGTTCAATAGTATTATAATATTTATAATTTTTATGGGGTTCAAATTTAAGATAACCATAAAAATATTCATTTTATATGTATAAATTTGAATGTATGGCATTATTTTATGAAATTGAATGGGATCAATTGGCCCCATTCAATTAATGTATCTCCGCCACTGATAATAGTAATAGTACGTAGTAGTAATCAGGGTGGAACCATGATTCTCAAATAGGAGGGGCCAAAAATTATAGTATGGATATTTTTTGAATTTTTATAGTGTGTCAAATAAAAATTTTGTTATATTTTAAAAGGATTTGCATAAAATTTTTGAACGCATAAGGGGCTCTTTTAAAAAATTGGAGTGTGACAAGCACACTTTGCAATATATTCTGCTCCTGGTGGTAGTAGTAGTAATAATAATATAAGGTGGTGCAGATTTTAGTGTACTGCATGAATTTAGAGTTAAACATGTTTAAATAATATAAGTATATTAGACAAGCTTTTAAAAAACTTCGTTTTATCGCCGTTTTATCAAGATTTTTGTTCACACCGCACAATCGTTTTATCCGTTATATTATCGGTTTTTCTGTTTTTATCACCGATAAACGTTAAATCACCATCCAACAGCTAAACTGCACAAATCGCATTTTAAAACCTTCATATTAGATTTAAACATCATGCATGACGCGCGCTAAGTATAAACACTTCGTACGTAGTATATATTTAAATTTAAATCCTTAGCAGGACAACTTTAAAATATTTGTGTACCACATTAGCTGTAAATACTTAAAAAACTAACGAGAAGTACCAAACTATTTAAGTTTAAACACAAGCGATGATCACTAACGGCGGAGCTGGAAAATTAATGGATGGGGTTCAATATCGCATTTCATAGATTATTATATAGATATAAATATAAACTTAAGAAATAGTGTTTAATAATATAACATATTGTCAAGTTTTATGGGATTCGAATACAATTAATATTAAATAGCTAAATTAGTTAATTTAGTTAGAAGAAATAAGCATTAAGCTATTGAAAAAAAAAATGGAGGACATTGTCCCCATTCTTAACAAATAAATCCACCCCTCATGTAGATTTCCGGAGGAGAGTTCAAAAATACTAATTCCAGTATTTTAATTCGTCACTAAATTAAGAGTTCATAACTATTTGGCAAAATAGGACGAATTAATATTGTCGTCGAAATTTTAATCTTAATTTGATCTTCCTTCTGTTCAGAAAGCTTTGACACAGTAGATTTATACCTGTATTAGAGGCAGTTTTATGGAAGATTAAGATGTGAAAAAACGGAACATCGGCCCAACTAAATTGAAGCAATCTTGGCACGTTAATTACATTAGACTTTTAAATGTTTAATCTTATTTAATGATCGTGAAAATCCATGACTATATATGTTTTTACATCACAGACATTTTAGAATAATATCAATTATTTAAAATTCTTTTCTGTTTTAATTATTTGTAGCAAGATCGAATAATCAATTTAAAATATGACAAAAAAATGTCAATTCAAGTCGAATTTGATCTATTGACACCACTAGATAAGATGGAGAAAATAGGAACACCAGTTTTGATAATTCAAACATCCTGATGGTACCAAGCCAGAAATGGACATTTTGTGGGGCCTTCAATTCATTGACTCATTAATAAGTAATAGCATGAGTGGTACAATGAAAATACAAAAGGTGATTTGTATTTTAATCAAAACAAATAGATGATCCGAGATGAGAAGACATCCATAAATAGATGATTTAAGCATGACGGAATTGTTTTCCGAGACAATTAACCTAACTCTGTCCTGTAAGAAAGCGACCTGCGTAGTTCACTCAACATAAATTAATTGAAATTGAATCTTTACTCCGAGGGCATTTTTGCCATTTCCATTATTGTTTTTCACTGCAATACGGCAGTACCCGTGAGAGTGGGAAGGCCACAGTGGATTCCCAAGCACACTATGCTTCCCACTGTATTCAAATGCATTTGCTTGCCTTAGGATTAGGGAATAAAATTATAATGACGGAAAGATAGGGCATAGGGTACATAAACAAGATTATCTTCTTGTTGATTTTAATAATATCTTTTGTTAAATTAACATAATTTTTTTTAAAATAAAATTTATCATAGAGATGTTTTCTTGTCTCAAGTGTCATCAAATTACATAAATATAAATTATTATAATCTCACATAGTTTGTATACTAAAAATACGTGTATCAATCCATTAATTTTTCATTTGGGTGATATATAATATTATACAGATAACATTTCAAATATTAGGTTTCGAAATTACATATTATTCTTGCTAATTGTTGACCCTATTAAACTAATTTATTGTCAATGAGCTCTATACAAAAAAGTACATACACTCTTAACTCTTTGTATTTTAATATTTTAAGGCATGCTTTCTTTTAACTATGAAGTGTACGTTCATGCTGAGGCCCATTGCTAATTGTTGGCGTCGAGTATTTTATTTTCTTATATTTTGTAATATAAAGCTGAAACTAGATCATACGAAAAATAAAAATGTATTACTAATGCGTAAGAATTTGTTCAGAGATGATCAAATGAACGAAATATAAAAATGTAAGAATAATTATTAAATACAGTTTCGTTGTCAATTATATTAAGTTTGACATAGCATTACCGTGAAACATGGTAATATTTCAATGTCTACAAGTTTAAAAAAACATATTAAAATCTTATCTTGCAAAATATGACAACGTCAATTTTTACCCAAATCAGGAAACGAACCTACTTAGCTTATCTTTAACATCACCCAACTTAAGTCAAACTATTTTTGAGGTTTTAAAATTGTAGTTATTTTCAAAACCACACAAATTCAACCTTTGTGTCATATCAATGTGATGAAAACTTCAAGCTTAAATAGTTTTGTACAAAGTTATGGTGGGAAACTTTCTAACAAGTCTTTATTCGTTTTTCTTGTTCTCAGAAAAATGGAAAACAAGAATAAGGAGATGAATTGACGCTTATTCGAACTAACGCTAATTCATGAGATGTTTGAATTTACCGGAACTAGATTTGTTCGCGAATAGCGCTTATTTGCGCTCTACTAAACAGTCTTAAAAAATACACGTATCAATCTATTAATAAGGTGCTAAATTCTCACTTTGATCAAATTAGTTAAAATTAACTGAATTTTCATAACAAAAAAATATTAGCGTGTAAGATGATAAATTATTATATAATGGATAAGACGTGTTTGTGAGGTTTTCCAATAAATGACTTGGTAGTAATAACCAACAACAGTTATTTCCATAACAATCCTTATCCTTCTTAAAATCTCTGCCACAGAGAATCAAAATCCGAAGTAGCCGCACTAAATGCTTGCACTATCAAAATAGAAAACAATCCTACGGGCTACAGGATTTGCTTCAAAAAAGGAGAAAAGAAAGACCTTGTGATCACCTGTTACAGAAAGCCTATAACTAATTGTGTAGTAATTCACGGACAATGACTACACAACTTTCTTTTTTGCAGTCAGAGAGTTGAAACAGGTTTGGTTACAGAGAAGAAGCAACAGAGGATTGGATAGGAGAAGCAAAAGGATAAATCTCTCATTCCCTCTTCGGAGACCAATTTGCCAAAAGGCACCTTTCGTTTTTCCCGTACACAAATTTTCCTTTTCCTTTTGGGAGAGGGATACCCACACAAATGAGATCACAATCACTACTCACCACTTGTTTGTTAAAATGCGTCAAAGACCAAGGCAAGGCAAGAGGCACACACAAAGCTTGAGTCTCTCTCAAGGAAACCTGTTATCCCCGCAACCTCTCCTGCTATAAATCCACCATGCACATGCCTCTCTCTCCCCACTCTCCATCCTTCATGCAAACATCCACTCATTTCATGGCCCATCTCCTGCCAGCTCATCTACTACCTTAAATAGGCACAGAGATTCTTCCTTCTATTGCTCAATCCTTTGTGATCTTTGGTGTCAATGGAGAGGTCCAGTTCAACTGTTGTAAGATTGCCTCCTGGTTTCCGATTTCACCCGACGGATGAAGAGTTGGTTGCCCAATATCTAAAGAGAAAGGTTTTGTCGTACCCTGTACCGGCCGGTATAATACCAGAGATTGATTTTCTTAGGCATAACCCTGCAGATTTACCTGGTAATTACTTGTCTCTTTTCTGTTTATGTTGTGTTAGTCTTATACTAGTTATTAGCTCAAATTACAGTGTTATCTTAAACTGACTAGCTCACTAATTGAATTGTTTTAATAAATTCTAGGTGGAAGTGAAGGGGAGAGATATTTCTTCAACCAAAGAGAGGCGAAGTACCATAATGGGTCGCGATCAAACCGAGCAACAAGATCTGGATCCGGTTACTGGAAGGCCTCGGGCAAAGATAAGCCTATTATTGGCTCAAGAAGTAACCAAATAATTGGGTTTAAAAAAACCCTAGTTTTCTATCAAGGGAAGCCTCCTAGAGGAACTCGTACTGACTGGATCATGCACGAGTACCGTCTTGCTAATGTATGATCAAATTCCACATTTTCAAGTTTTTTCCTCAAAAAAAAAAAAAATTGGACCCTCAAAAAGAAGTTTTATTATTATAGCACTGGTTTTTAGTTCCTTTACCTATGGTTGACTGCAATGTACCAGTAAGCCATAAATTGTTACATTCATATCCACACACCAGTATTGGTATTGTTAATATTTGGTTATTTTGACTGGCCCCAACCTGATGGTCAAACAGTTGTTATTGGTTTATACAAGTTGTTACATAATTTGTCACATTACTCCATGATTTCTTACAAAATTATGAATTTTTAAAATTTTCAGGATTCAATGGCTATGTCGACGAATTGGGTTCTATGTAGAATTTTCAAAAAGAAAAGAAATAGCCGGGTAGACGTGGAGTTTATGGACCATGCAGAGATAGAAAGGCCTGGCACACCCCCACCTTTGTCAGAATCAAGTTGCGTAACAGAGAATTCTGATGATAATGGAGAGGAAGTTAGTAGCCAGTAAGATAATTAATCCCAGTACAAATCCATGAACAAAGACAGACAGAAAGAGAGAGATATTGGCTCAATGTATAGGCTTAAGAGAGGTTAGAGTTTTAGTAGGACCTCTTGCTGGCTTTTTCCCTATATGTTGTTTTCATGCAAGTATTGTAAGTATGCAAGAGGCCTTTTGTGCATGTAGATGCTAATGCATGTTAATATGATAATTTTGATATGGAAAGGTTGCTTTCCTTCTGTTCCTCTTTCACATTCGGCTTTCTACTTGATGTTTTTGGTTGTTTCAAGGAATTTTAATTCCCAGATTTTTGCAAATATGGTATAAAATTTTGTGATTAGACTGACATAAAAAAATGTTGGGAATAAATATGTACCAGGCAAACCGCAAACTTTTACCCTTCTTGGGTGACAGTAATTTTGTTATGGTAACATTGAGCCGACACAATCGGATAAACAATCTGAAATTGTCAAATTCTATCATTTTAGTAGAGGGACCCAACTTATGATTATAATTATGGAAAGGGAGCAATGATAAGAAAAAGAGAATCCGTGCTGTTTGTGAATTGTGAATTGGATAAATTGCCTTTCATAGTTAGCCACAAAATATAGGGTCTTGTAAGAAACAGAGCAAGGTCAAAGGCATATGGGCCTCGCTTTTATATGTACCTTTCGTTTTCAAGGATCTTTGCAGAGATATTGCGTTGAAATTAGGGAAGATAGAGAGATCAAATGAAGGTGGGGCTGATTGTGGTCTCCCCCATCAGGGCTCCATCTATTACTGTATTTTTTTAGTACTCCTCTTTTCTTCAGACTATTCCTTTTTATTGATAAATTATCATTTTTTCTTTTCCTTGTACAGTTGTACTATATGATCTAACTTCTATTCTTTCACCATCCGAGAGAGGCCGAGGCTCTAATGCTCTATGTTTAGAATTCTGTAAAGCTTAAAATGTCTTGTTTTCACATGGTACAAGTCTTTCTAAATCCAATATATATATTTGTACCCTTTTTCCATTTCTCACCTAGTATTTTTAACTTTTTTTCAAGGCATTCTGCTTCCTACACAATGTTTCATGTTTTCTTTTGTTTTCCTTCAACGTTTCTTTTGTTCTTCACACATGATTCATATTCTCTTTATTTTGCTTTGTTGTAATATGTTTGCATATTGAAGGTGGAGGAATGAAATGTGGAGAGGGGAAACAAATCCAGTCAGAGAAGGAGACCTCTTGTGTTACATAGTGCCCAAGTTGCTATATGCTAGAGGTAGACATATCATACTAACAAGAGCTAGTAAGAAAAGCCTTGTAGCTAACGTTTACATGGTTTTCTATCAATTCAAATTCCTTGTAATTTACGTTTAATAGTTACACACACAAGAATTTGACTTCAATCCTGTATCGGTCAGACAACTTGGTACTCGTTTGACTGGTAAAAGTATCTCAGCAAAGTAACTACTCTACTCATTGCCTTCTCTTGTGCTGAATTATAAGGTCATATTTGTTTTGGGCTTTCTTGTTCAACAATTACACATCTATAGACTATACTGATTGAAATATTGATTGGAAGTATCATTTGGGTACTAGACAACTCATTCTATTCCCCCTTTTATATTTATATATTACAAGCGTATTGCATCTAGCCTCTTTTTATGGACGGCTGGGCCACAGACTAGCATTCTTTTTTGGTGGCAACAGAATTATAGCTCTAACTGCTCCAAATAGGAGATGAAAATTTAAACGCAATACTAACTGCAGAGCATTTACACATAATTATGAGTACTATCTATGCTGGCTCTATTAGTAACATGCCAAATGGCTCCATGAAGTATATATATTGCAAGTGGTACTTAATGGTTTTGGTGGTGGATTGTAGGATTGTAACAAAATTTAATTAAGTTAATTAATAGTGATTGGGAACGCACTGGAGTTGTTGTGCGTGCTTACTTGTTGATTGAGTTGTATGTATGGAAATTAACTGGTACTTTTGTCAAATATTACCGACCAAAGTTTTGGCGTGGTGTAAATTAAGTTCAAAATTATCCGACTGTGTCAAAGGTCAGTGTTATGTAAGCTTGTTTTTTAAGGGTAAACGACAAAAGTTTTATAAGGAAAACTCATAGCACAACAAATTGAAGTTGTCTATGTTTTGGTAATTCCTTCCAGTTAATTATTATTTACGTAATTTGAATTGAGCAGTGATTGTCAAACCTTGGTAGTTTGTGGAGTGCAAAAGAATAAAAGAATTGACTTCCATGTTGGTAAGAAGTATTATATGGAAACATAAAAAGCTTCAGAATGGCGATTCTATTACTTACACTAAGTAGGTTATGTAGCATATGCAAGTTTTTCTGACTAGAATAATTGATCTTACATAAGAATAGAGGTTTGACATGTCATATGCTATTCATCTACAACTTAACCTCTCATCTTTTTATAGGACATGTAAAAGTCAACAAAACGGTCAAATTAAATAGGATGGAACATCAAGGTCCTAAGAATACAAATGCTCCAATAATTGGAGTTTGGAAGTGATCTGTGAAAGGCACCAACTATGGCTTGGCTATTTCTCTACTCAAAGCATTGAATCAAAAATTAATATGTGGGGTAACAATGAAAATTCAAAAGGCCTTAGCTGCAAGCTAAGAGGGTGTACCCCATGGAAGTTGGAAGAAGCTGCGCGGTTTTAATATTTTGTACGGTGCATTTTATTTGGGTATCTCTAACTACCAAACTTGCTTGTGTTGTTAATCACATTATTTTTTTCCGTTTTCAAAACAATAAAAGAGGTATGCACGTAATCACGCGAGTATAAGCAACAATCAATTGATCACACACAATGAAAGATAAAAGCTCCAAAAGACAAACTCAAGGACATGCTTTGAAGAAATGGTACAACAGGACCATGAAAGATATTATTGGGTGTCTTTCCCAAAATATCTAATTAATATCAGAGCAGATTTTCTTTTTTTTTTTAGAGCAATGCTAGAATCAAACACGTTTGACGTCAAACACAATTCTAGACTCAATTATTGAAATTTCATATTACCGATCCAAACCGTTCAATATGATCTTCATATTGAAATATGCTTACAGACCAAATTTTATATTTTTCTGAAATTTTTAACTATTTTTTTCAGGTTTTTTTAAATTGAAGGGTCTAAAATTAATTAGATTGAAAATTTTCTAAAATACAAAATAAATAGTAAAAAATTTCGAAAAAAATATAAAACTTGATCTCCTTGGATATTTCATTATGGAGACCATATTAAGCGGTTCGGATCGGCCATACTAATCTCAAAAATTGAGATCTGATCGTGTTTGACGGACCAAGTGTCAAACGCATTTGACTCTAACATTACTCTTTTTTTTTTTTACAAAATTTGCTCACTATCCTAAAACACTAAACACATGGTATGTACCTCCAGAATAAATATCAATCATGTAAGAGATGCTCATCAAAATACAAAAAATGTAAGGGATGAATAAAAACGGAGTGTACGTACTATATACACCCCCCCAAAAGGATGTATAACGAGATTGCGCTATGAAGATATGTGCTTCGGTTTCTGTTCTTAATTACTAGGACAAGAACATCTTTGCTATTTGATTTGCACAAGAGCACACAAGGTTTAAAGCCATTTCATCTGTAATAAAAAATCTGATAAGATATAGCTGGCCTTATTGGAAAAAGAAAAATTAAAAATAGATGTTACTTGTGGGTGTTGTTTTGGGGCTCACCGCCATAACTATGAAGGTAACATCATCCAAACAAAAACCAAAGCTTGAGGAGTTTGTTCACGACACCAAACCACATGCATCACATGCACGGTGCATCTAGACTTGCTTCAGAATTTAATTCTCCCTTTCAAATTTCAATTTGAAATTGAGTAGAAAGCTCTCTTGTCCCCCCAAGAGTTTGACTATTCTTCTTCAATTTATTTTCTAACTTGCACTAATTTGTGGGGGCAACCATACCCGGAAGAACACTAGATGGCCTTATATTCTAACCCTATTTTAAGGACTCTTGTTTATACATGCTGTCATATATGCAAGGAGTAATGCTAGAATTAAATACGATCGGAAATCCAACAATTGAAATTTATAGCGGTCTATCCAAACCGTTGAATGTGATTTTCATAATAAAATTATCTTGAAGATCAAATTAGATATATTTTTTCAGATTTTTTTAGCTATTTTCGGATTTTTTTTTTTTTGTTTAGATGATGATTTTTCTTAAAAAAATATATAATTTGAAAAAAATATAAAATTTAATCTACAAAGAGTTTTCATCAATGAAGAAGACATTGAAGCTTCGGGTTGGCAATTGTAATTTTGAAAATTGAGATTTGAGTGTCGAACTCGTTTGATTCTAGCATTACTCATAATATAAGAGCATTATATGTTATTAAAATCAAACTGCTCAGATTATAGGATAATTATTATCATGAGAAAATATCATGAATTTGAAATATTTACTACAAATCAAACGGCTCGCGTAGCGTGTCATACTTATTTAATGGTCACAGCGATAATAGCAAAATTGAGCATAAAACTGATCCGATTTCGACATATGATAGCATTTTTTTTTAAATGTTTCTGACGAGGGTGTGGACGTAACGAGTATTGGTTAAAATAAGATTCCTCTGCTTGTTACTGTTTTAAAAATTTAAATTTTTTTGACATATGATATTAACAAAAGGAAATAACAAAAAGAAAAAAAAAATGTTGCAAGACCCTCGTGCCCCTTTCTCAGTGACAGTATCTAACGTAATTTCCTACAAAAATCAAAAGTTGAATGGTCTCGAAGGTCTTTCATGTATGCTTGAAATGATCAATCATCTTTGAATTCATTTCCATGAAGATAAGACATTTTTGACAAGGTCAAATCAATAATTTATTTTGAATAACAATTTACAGCCGACAGAACCCACTCATTAGACCACAATAATAGTAGTTAACGATCAGTTTTGCTCCAGCTCATCAGGACACCTGGAAAAGAAAAAATAAATATATTCACAGCGATACATCATATTAACTATATATTGATAATTCAATACTGTATGGGAAGTTTGCATGTAACGTATATCCGATTCTTTTATGAAGCTTGATAGTTCTGTTCCAACTAAATTACTCGTGTTTTACTTGTGATAAAACTCTGTTTCTATTGTAATTCGTCCGTTACTCTAATATCTTGATAAAAAGAATAATCAAATTAAGCTTCTGCCTAGTCACTCACGCAAATTCGGTCATGATGACATGTGCTTGTGATGTAAACAAAAAT
Organism: Rhynchospora pubera; assembly: GCA_028095005.1. Classification (NCBI taxonomy): domain Eukaryota; kingdom Viridiplantae; phylum Streptophyta; class Magnoliopsida; order Poales; family Cyperaceae; genus Rhynchospora; species Rhynchospora pubera. The sequence goes on along the minus strand of CM051462.1, from coordinate 106,332,422 downwards.
GATAAAATAAACTATATTTGTGATGTGAATATTTCCAGGGCTGAAAACGGTAGTCGTTTCAACCGTTCTTTCGTTTCGTTTCGTCCAGAACGGAACGGTAACGGATAAAGATTTCAGCTTCGTTTAAGGAACGGAACAACTAACGCAAATACAAATATTGTTTCGTCTCAGAATGGAATGATTAGTGAAACTGATACGTTTCATGGTCGTTTATTTCGCGCATTTCGTCTAAAAACTTTTTCATTGTTTTATTATTAGATTGCAGAGGACCTCGGCGGAGAGATCGAGGGAGAAATGAGTAAAATTAGATTTCTACAGCGTCGCTCCGTATTCCTCCGCCGAACACAGCCACATCTATCTATCTCGCCTCTGCACCACCCAGTACAAACGCCGTGGAGAGCGAGAGGTGATAATGGTGTCTCCTCTCCCTTTCCCGTGTGATCTAACCTGTCATTTCTCTATTTCTGTTTTATACAAAATGCAGAATAATTTATTTTCTTGCATCTTAATAAAAATGCAAAATAGTTAGGTAGTCAAAGACGGTTATAACCGTTTTGATCGTTCCCATCAACGAAACGATCAACGCAACATGTGTTAAACGGATGCAACAATTAACGCAATAAGTACAAAAATTTCGTACATCAATGCAACGGTTAACGAAAATGAACACTTTCGTGGTCGTTTTCCACGTTATGCACCCCTAAATATTTCATGCCCGTCATGGACTACATGATGGACCTATATTTTACCCAACATAAAAAAAATAGAAATCTGAATTGTTGCCTTGATTGAGCCCAAAAGCTAGAAAAAGCGAGCCTCCGTTAAGACAATGATTTTTTTGGATTTGAACGGAACCCACAAAGTTTGGCCCAAATTGTCTGATTTTTTTAAAAGAAATGACCCAAAATACTTTTATTTCCCAAACAAATAAGAAGAATGATTGATGATACTTTTAGCATTTAATGAATCAACTGTCATGAAAAGCTCATTCATGCATGTGTTGAGAATGTTACATTTATGTATGACCAAAATGGTGGTCCAGTAAAAACAAAATTTAATCATTTAAATATATTCCAGTCAGCAATTTGTTGAAGCAGCTTATAACATTTAAATCACGTGTAGTGTTTATTGTTGTTAGATAATCGGCCTTCTAGGTGCATGTGGACATGTGGTCAGATTAGAGAAATATAACTTGAAATTAATATCCAGTACAGTCCAAGAATACTAAAATTGCATCGTTTGATTAGTAAATGTTAAGCAGTATGAGATGCAATAACCCTTTTATTCAATTTAACCTTACAGGTGGAACAGTCTAAAAACCCTTATTGGGGGCGTTTGGATGAGAGAAGAAGAATGGGGAAGAAGGAAGAAAGAAGAAAAAAAATTATAAACAATCCAAACTCTTCACAAAGTTACACACTTCCCAATACTTCTTCCCACTTCTTCCCTTCTTCCCTTCTTCCCACACCTATCCAAACGCACCCATTCTTATTCTGCGGGCTCTGAGATAAACAGCACAAAAACACACTTAACTGTTAATTGGTTGAGCAGGGTGGAATCAGAAATAATTACATGATGGAAAAGAGAGAAAAAAAATAATGCTAATTTAAAAGATTATATTTTTTTTTTCGAAATGCAAAAATTATTTTATTATTTTATTTAGATATATTTATTTACTTCTTTTGCAACTCGGGCCCATATAAATACGGGTAAATGTGTATCCAAATTCTAACTTGTTGAGTTATCACTATCATATTTTATGTGCTTCTTTCCTATATCACCGATTGCTGTTATAAATTTAACTCGATAATAAGTCGAACATTTAGAATTGGTTGTAGCTTTCGCTTCAGACGGTCCTAATTGCCGATACGTTTGGTTGGGCGATTGGGCTGTTTTTGAGTTCCGTTTTTTACTCCTCTAAAGAAATTTTGATCAGATATGATTTGGTGTCTGTCCGGTACTAGTTACCATCAAACGGTTAGCGCTAAAGCCTGAAAAATATCAGCTATAATTAAGAATTTATGATACATTGAGCTAGTTATGCGACTGACGTACCACACTTGAGTGAGTGTGATATAAAATGGTGCGCTCATCGCTCCTGATATATAGAAAATATCTATTAATATTTGTGGCCTCTGGGCATGGAAGTTGTTAAGCTAAGCTTAAAAGGAATGAGTTATACTTGATTATGAAAAGGTCCAGTAAGTGGCAGCAAGGAGAGAATTTTTATTGTAATATAATGTAATTGAAATAACAAATAAACAATTAGATTACAATCTTTTTGGTATGTGTTTTAACTTGGCAAACTCTGTCTAGTATTTAGGAGAGATAATTAATTAACAATTATATACTTAATAAAGCTTATTATTTATATTATTATTATTATTATTATTATTATTATTATTATTATTATTATTATTATTATTATTATTATATTAATAACAATGACATGATGATGATAACTATAATAATTATAATTGTCAATTGTAATTATTATTAAAATAAGATTTAATTAACAACAGTCATAATAATTATTAACAATGATTTTAATAGTGATGATAATATATATTTTTTATTATTATAATGATGTTACTTATTTATTATTACGATTATAATACTAAAGATAAGGAGAAATTACTATTATTATTATTATTATTACTAGTTAAATGGATAAAAAAATTATTGTATTCAATTTTTTATTTGTGCAAGTAATTTTCTTATCAATAAATTATTTAAAAAAGAACACGTTGAGAAAGGCAAAGTTTACTTTATGGACTTATTATGGTGTATAATAAATATCGTGCACGGTAACATTATTTTTTAAGAATTGGCTTTGTCAAAGATCAACGTTAAAAAAAAAATAAAGGTGAAGGATTGCCTAGGTAGATGGGGTTGCGACCAACATTATTGTAAACTAATAAAGTAATACTCCTGGTCCAATATCATGGCGATCGAGAGAATTATATAGTGCCATCTTTCAACTGGGGACCGAGTCAGTATCAGCCGCCTAGAAATTGAAGTTGACCGGAGAAACAACTCGAAAATTCTATCTCTGATTATGTACACAGCACATTTGTGTGGTCTGCATAGTTCCCTAGCCATTCTACCAGAGATACAAGATATCGAACGGCGTGAGTCTTCTTACAATTTGCTAAGCGTTGTAGAGGATCACTCCTTGGAGGATTGTTCCACCTTGGTAAGTTGGTATCCTATTCCTCGTGAGTCGTGATGATTTGAAATTGATTTTTTTCTTGTTTCTCATTTTTTTTTAAATAATAGTGTTTATATGGTGCAAGGACCTGGAGTAGGCAGATAAGCATGCACCAAGACATTCAGACGTGGGGCCGTATTGTATGTGGTATGATTGCTTAAATAATTGATTTCGGTGAAATACTCATTTATATATAGAGTAAATTTATTGTCAACCATGGTTCATATAAGCTTTTATGCATCATGATCGTTTTGGTTGGTGGTTTCATAAATTGTCAAATCTAATTTAACCAACCCAATCTATATATTGAAATCTCATAGTAAACAAAATTTTACAATTTTTTTAATTTTTTTACTATTATTTTCGAATTTTTTTAAGCTTGCCATTTTTTACTATAAATACACTAATTTGTAAGCCAAAAATGGCAAGTCTTAAAAAATTCAAAAAATTGTAAAATTTTGTTTTCTATGAGATTTCAATATATAGATTGGATTGGTTAATTTAGATTTGTCAATTTGCAAACTCACCGATCAAACGGTCGTGGTGCACGGAGCGCTCTATGCATCATGGTTCACAATAGATTTACCCTTTATATATATATAACATATTCAAACACATTAGATATTGCTCTTTATCTTTGTCTTTTTTCTTTTTCTTTTCCCAATCGATTATTAATTCTCTTCTACACGTTCTCTCTCTTCTTTTATTTATTATTATTTTTTTTGTTTGAAGAGTTATCTTTTTTTTTTCTTCACCTCTCATGAGTCAAACGGACTGATAGAAACTTTTAAAAAAAATTTTAAAAAAGGACTTGATGGACGGATATGATTTTAGAGAAAGGTTACAATACCACTAAATACCACAATTTTACTTTTTATTAATATTTATTATTTTTAAATTTAAATGTACAATTCAAACCGTTGATCTTGTTTAATTTAACGAGCGATGCGTTTCTATATAAGTTTTATAAAATTTGGAATTGATTTGATACTCGATCAAAAAATTTAAAATGAACGAATTTGGTTAACTATGACAGATTAATTTTAATACGTTCATGGTTTTATCTCTTGATCAAGTATAAAATCAATTCCAATTTTTATAATATTTATATAGAAACACATCACTTGTTGAATTGAACAAGATCAAAAGTTTGGATTTCATGTTTGAATTTGAAGTTTTTAAATATTAATCAAAAGTAAGGTTGTGACATTTTTGTGGCACTCTAATATTGTGGCACCAAAAGCTTTCTCATGATTTTATTAGCAAGAATTTTATCCAACTTGTTATCGCTAGCTACTTTTTTTTTTATCTTAGATTAATGCAGTCGTGCTAAACTAAACAATTTTAATATTTTCTACGATTATCTGTTGTAAAAAAATATAAACCTTTTTATTTACCTTGTTAAAGAAAAAAGAATGTGAAATTTATCACAACAATAAAAGCCGGAGTGCCACTATCTAGTTTTTCTAAAAAAATAAAAGCCGGAGTGCCATACGAGCAAACTAGCCACATTGAAAGCGTATGCTGGTCAATGGTCAACAAAAAGGGTAAGACATTTAAAGTATATAACTTTTCATTTTTTATTTAATAATAATACAGCAGCAGGAATAAAAAAAGACTTCCGAAGGAGCTTTAGGATCATTCCCGGCAGTTAATTATTCTATTCAATTTTATTGTGCACCACGACAAAATATTTTAGGTAATTAAAAAAATATTTTAAACAAATTACCAAAAAAAATATATAAAGTTTTTACAGGTATCTCTTCCCTTTTTGCAACGGAGAAGATAAAAAATGATTTTATGTCAACGTGGCATTCAATCCTGATAAAATATGCTGCCACGTTGATAGATCTAATTAGAAAAAAAAAAAAGAAACCACAACTACAGGTTAGTTCATGGACAGATGTTACTTTTCAAACTAGTATATATACTTTGAGTCTTTGACTAAACACCGTAGAAGGCGATGTATATTTTGTTATGCTCAAAGGGTGCCAAGTTGTCAATAATTATGTGAGTATTTTGTTATGCTCAAAGGGTGCCAAGTTGTCAATAATTATGTGAGTATGTGACCCTGTAAAGAGAAGTAAACTAAAACGACTGCCATTTATTTATTATTAAAATTGACTCTTAGTTAACGATAATAAATAAAAAAAATTGGTGCAATGTTCTTTGAACGACGTGGGAAGTTTATACACCAAATTGCAAAAGCATATTAAATGCTGACAGCTTTCATTTTCCTCAAATAATAAATTTCACTAAATTAAGGAGCGGATCCTCTGGTCAGAAAATTAATAATACTACATGATACATCATCAATAAAAAATTTAAACAACAAGAGGAAGAAAAAGAAGAAAAGAAGAGGGGTGAAAAAGGAAAAAAAAAAAAGGCAATAGATCAAAATCCAAAAATTGGAAAGGAGCCCACTGTTCTCTCTTTTTCTCTCTCTCTCTAGAGAAAAAAACCCTAGGAGGAGAAAAGAAAACGCACCTCCTCTTATAAAAATAAAAAGTTTTGAAACGAAACGAAGACAAAAAGGAAAGAGAAACAATGGCGTCTAGACTCGCTCGTCTCGCTCGCCGCCCCGTAGCGGTACTCTCTCTCTCTCTCTCTCTCTCTCACGATCTCTCGTTGCTTTTCTAGATTTGGGTTGATTTGAGATCCGACTGTTTCAAAAGGTATGATGGATGAGGAATTTTGGATGTGTAGATCTGAAATCAGCTCGTTTTTGTGATCTTATAACCTCGGATCGTAGTGCTGCTTTTATCGAAATTGTTTTCGTAGTGTGAAGTGTGTTTACCAGCTGGAATTTTGTGAAAAGAAGGATTCGTTTTTTAAAATTATGCCATTTTGTGATATGGATCTTATGCATTTTGAGGGTGAAGAGCTGACATTTGAACTCAAATGTTTTTAGTTGCCTTGTAATTTAAATTAGTAGTGCTTGTATGGGCCCCTCGGGGTCAACACTGGATGTTTAAACAAACTACATTTATTTTGGATTTAACTTCCCACATGAATTCACTGAATGTTTCACTTTCGAAGAACAGAATTGATATATTTTTAAGCCATTTCACTTTCTGTTGGTTCCAGACTTCCAGCTGTGGTTAACCCATGTGCAATGGCTTAAGGTTTTGTCTTGTACATTTTCCATTTGATTTAATCGTAATAAAATGGCGCTAGATTATTTGTAAATACGAAATCACTGGAGATGTAAAAACGATCAAGATTTCATGAGTTGTAAAAATGCACTGCTTGAGCAGTCCATGTATAAGACTGTGTGATAGTTATGTAAGCTTAGTTGTTGCTATTATTTTTCTGTATATATAGGCATTGTTCCTCGTCAGAAGCTCCAGACCTGTTAGACAATTCAGCTATCAAATATTCCCAGGTTTTGTACTCAAATGCTTGTTATTAATTTTATTGCAATCCATGTCTACTGATTCAAGCCTTAAAAAGTTACATATACATCCTAATAATGAGTTATATGTTAAGGTTTGCCCAAAGGCATGGAACAAGTATTTGCTCTAAGCTGTCTCCTTTTTAATCAATAAATTGTCTAATACTGTTATGTGAGGCATTCTTATTGTCAGAGGTGAACAAATAATTTTGGGTTTTTTAGTGATTATTTCTTATTTCTTTTGTGGGAATTTTAAATTGTGTGCTAATATTAGTTTATCTGCATTGCAGTTGGCTCTGATCATGTGAAGTCCACAAGGTACATTGTTCTTTTCTTTAAATTACCACAAGTAGCTAAACGTACACATTCGTATGTAAACATAGAGCAAATTAGTAGTTAGACAAATAAAATGCCTGTGCCATTGAAGGTTTTTTGAATATGATATGCTTTTGTACTTGTTGTAGTATACTAATAGTTGCATTTTTTTTCATCTCATGTATTTGTTTTTAAGTAATTTCAGGCCTCTTGGTAAATTGCTTCCTAATGCATCTCCCTACCAGCTTTGGAGTCGATCGTTTTCTTCTGAAGATGGTAAGGCGATGATTCGAGCATATTAATTTTAAAGATTAATATCTTTCTGCTTTTTTAATTGTTCTTCTGTTATCATGGGTTAAAGGTGAATCCGCTGACGCTGTTGTGCCATTCATGGGTGAATCGATCACTGATGGAACACTAGCGACTTTCTTGAAGAGTATGCAACCTACCTCTCCCTCCCTCCCTCCCTCCCTCCCACCATCCCCCTCTCCCTCACCTAGCTTATTATCTCTATCTTCCTCTTCCTTTTTATCTTTGGTATGCTGACTGAGATGTACACTGTCTTTTTTAAAAAAACAGAACCCGGGGATAGGGTTGAGCAAGACGAGCCAATTGCACAAATTGAAACAGACAAGGTTAGCATATGTTAGGTAAATTAATGCGAAGTACATATTTCTTTTCTGAAAACTCTATTGACATCTTTGTTGTTTTCTAATCTATTTTATTTTTTAGGTTACCATTGATGTTAACAGCCCCCTTTCTGGTGTCATTGAGAAGGTGGTGATTTATTATTAATATTTTTTGTTATATTGGTTATTGTATCAGAAAAAAAAATATATCTTATGTACGTTTTAATTTGATTCTACTTAATTAATTCCTTTTCTTGAATCGCAATATGAAACAGTTGACAGCAAGTGAAGGAGACACAGTTACACCTGGAACTAAGATTGCAGTAATTTCAAAGTCAGATGCCCCAGCAAGTGACACACATGTTGCCCCTTCAGAGGAAAAATCTGAAAAAGTAACTCCCAAAGAGCCATTGGAGGAAAAACCTGTCAAAGTTGAATCACCAAAAGTTGAGAAACCAAAGCCTGTGGCGCCAGCTCCACCATCTAAGACCTCTCCTACTGAGCCTCAGCTGCCACCTAAGGACAGAGAGAGAAGGGTAAGGATTTAATAGTAGTTCTAATACAAACTTTATCTTTGGTACAAGTTTTGACATTTGGCTTTGTGGGTTTGTTATCTTAATGAAAAATTGGGATTAGTTTAGGTTGTTCTTTTAATAATATTATCATTAGTGCATACAACACATCATATTTAAAAGTTTGATGAATTTATATGATACAGCTGCATTTTTTTGGCTGACCAATTTGTGTTGGTTTACTTGTCTGGACCAACACTGGTGCAATTGCAAAAAGTACCTGTTAGACTATATTCCAAGCTTGTGAAACTTTTTAGTCAACCAAACTTGTGTTGATGAATTTCCTATCCTTCAAAACTTACAAGGTACCGATGCCAAGACTGAGGAAGCGTGTTGCAACTCGTTTGAAGGATTCTCAGAACACCTTTGCTTTGCTCACCACCTTCAATGAAGTTGATATGTAAGTGCTCATATTTCCGTACTAGTGGCAGTCAGCTTTGTCAATATACATATCTTGTTTCTTAATTTTAATCTTGGTAATAATAGGACAAACTTGATGAAGCTACGTTCTGACTACAAGGATGAGTTTCAAAAGAAACATGGCGTGAAATTGGGTCTAATGTCTGGCTTTGTTAAAGTAAGTTGAACAATGCATTTATTATCTTTATATAATATAATTAGGTTATGTATATTTATTGGAATACCTTTTTTTTTCTCCAAAGATTTAATTAGTACACTAGAAAGATTGCTGTCCTTTTCACTAGAATAAGTAGGATACATATATATAAGGTTCGTCATTTAATATAGCCCCATTTTGTATCCTTTTCCAGATAAGATTAGATACATGTAATCTGTGACAATGACAAAGTCTTGCATATGTGTTGATATCTATGACCATTATGTTATTCATAATTTATTAATGTTAGAACAAACCATAGTTAACAGGCTGAATTTCAGTGCTCTTATTCGAGATGGTTCTTGTTGGAAAGCATAATTTGATTCTGAATTTGCTTTCAGGGTGCTGTTACTGCTCTCCAAAACCAACCAGTGGTCAATGCTGTTATAGATGGAGATGACATCATTTATCGTGACTATGTTGATATCAGCATTGCTGTTGGCACTCCAAAGGTTCCCATAATATATTTCTTTAATTCATTGTCATGTACTTGTAGAAACAAGTACTATGTTTTACTGTTTTTTGTTATTGTTATGCTTTTAGTTGGCATTTTTATCTTGCTCAGCTATTTATGGAAAGATCTGTAATTGGCCAATGCTGGATGTGCTGACTTAATATCTGAATCGGGTCTTAAGTTTTCTTTTTCTCTCATAATTCAGGGTTTGGTAGTGCCAGTGTTGAGAAATGTAGAGCAGATGGGATTTGCAGACATAGAGAAGAAGATAAATGAGCTTGCAAAGAAGGCAAATGAAGGTACCATCTCTATTGATGAGATGGCTGGTGGTACTTTCACCATTTCTAATGGTGGTGTCTATGGCAGCCTTATCAGCACACCAATTATCAACCCACCTCAGGTAAACAAAAAGCTTTTAACTCTTCTAACAGTTTGAATGGAAGAAAATAGGAGGAAAATAAAGGTTGTTTGAGATCTTTTTCATGACGCAACTCAACAAAGGGTATTTTTGCTTTCTCTTTATTTATACAAAAAAAAAAATACTATACTAACACTTTAACAATGTTAAAAATTACCTATTGTCCATGTCGTTGAACTTTCACCATGATTTGAAACGAAATGTTTGAATATATTTTGTTTGGTTAATTATATATATATAAATACCTAAAGCAATAAGAAAGCTAGTATAGTGCTTTTGCTTTCCTTTTTCTTTTTATTTTTTGAATCCAACACTGATTTACTTTTCTGTTATGCAGTCTGCAATTCTGGGAATGCACTCAATAGTGCCTCGGCCAGTAGTCATTGATGGGAGTGTCGTATCACGGCCGATGATGTATTTGGCACTGACATATGACCACAGGCTCATAGATGGAAGAGAAGCTGTGTTCTTTTTGAGACGTATTAAGGATGTCGTTGAGGACCCCCGCCGCCTACTCCTTGACATATAAATTTGCCAAGTGAAGAAAAAAATTACAGCTCCATTACAGTTACCTGTCCTTACTTTTTGAATCTTTTTTTTCCCCTTTAGTGAATAATTATTCAGAACAGAAATTTTGACTGATGTTAGCCAGTGATGTGCCTATGGTTTTGTTTTTTTTTCCTCAGTACGAGATGTGTGTTTAAAGTTAGTTGAGGTGGTTTTGTGGGAAGTGAAATTTCCTAACAGTCCTGCGTCTTTCTCATTGCAAGATGCCAATTGAGTTGAATAATAAATTACTTTTAAGCCTATGATGGTTATTATTAGATGGTTACTCATCTGTTTAACTTATCGGTTCATCTCTTAAATAAACAACTCAGCTATGCCCAAATTTTAAATGATTGTTCTTTGTGTGTTAATTTATCTAAGAGACATTTTTTAGGGCGTTATTTGTTCAATCCTATCTTTCCTCTTGCCAGTTGTATTGTTCTTTACTTCTGCATGCAAGCAACCATTATTCGCATGAAAGGTTTTGGCCCGTGGGGTTGGGAAGAGGTAATCGCAACCTTTTGTTATTACCATGTGTTTGCATTTTCGCATCATTAAATAATAATTTGTATTATAAAATTTGGTTAGTATAGATTGTTATTGAAACGGTCTGTCATTAACGTTTCTTCAAAACTAATTTGAACTGGCTTTTGATTGAACGATGGGGTTTACTGATATAAACTAATTTAACTATTTTAGCAATTATTAAAATAAATTATAATGTCAATTGATACGATTTACTTCATCTCCTGTACAAGAGAAAATGGTGAGGTCAATTCAACCGTTCATAAATAAAAAAAAAATGGTCTGAACCAAACAGTACAATATTCACCAAACCGTCCAAAACTATATAGCACGACATAATCGATCCTGCATAATCACACAATAGTGACGAATAAAACAAGGAAAATTTATTTAAAAAAAATATTCAAATGGTCTTTTGATCTATGTAATGTAGTGTACCTTCCTGGAAGCCTTCTGCCAGACTTGAAGGAAAAAACAAATGTAACATCCTGAGTAACTGCTACAACAATTCTGCAGTACAAGACTCTTCGTGTTTAATTGTAATTACTGCGTTGAACGATGCAAGTGGAAATCAATTTGCGCTTAGACGTCCTAAGCATCAGTATGATATATAGATTTTGTACTTACTAATCAGCTATCATAATGTATTTTCTATCCATGCAATAATTGTATGTACACATCCTGATAATGAACAATATTAGCATGATGGAAAATTAGCAAAGCCCTATCCTTCATAAATAACAAAGATTCAAATTTGTATAATTAGATTTTTTTTATATATAATAAAGAACAGCAAATTATTGATCTTCAACTTCCTAGCACTAAAAAGAATGACAAACATTAAAAATCCTTAACTACCTTCTAAACACCCCCCCCCCTCTCAATCTCCTTCCCACCATAACTCTTTCTCTGCCTTCTGTGAATATTCTTCAAACTTCCTACTCTATTCATTTGCATTTCAGCTCGTACTCCAAAAAATTTTCTTCTATTTTTTTCCCACTGTTATCCTGTCATTCCCCTTTTCTTCTCTTCCACCAAAGTTTTCAAATAGATTTTTTTCCTCTCATTTTTTCCCTTTTTTTTTCCCTTTTTTCATATTCTTTTCTAACTTTTTCTTTTGGGGATTTGGTCTTTTTTTTTCCCTCTTTTGCTTTTTATTCTTTTTTTCTTTTTTCCCCCTTTGTTCTTTTTTTTTTCCTTTCTTTTTTCTTCTTTTGCTCCTCAATTTGTCAATGTCACCACGCAAGCTAACATAAAATGAAAATAACACAGGATGTCATAAACATCCCTAAAATAACCCTGCAAGAAACCTGATGCAACACCATTTAGAGTTGCTTAACAAATATTTGTTACTTGACACAGGGGTTATATGTATACAGCGTACCAGCTAAAAATTGAAAAGGACCTTACAATCTTTTCTAAAGGAATTAAAAAAAAAAAAATGTAAAAGACAAAAAGGTCATAAGAGGTGGGTAAGCCAAGCTGGGTAATTTCAGGTTTCTTACTTTTCTCTCATGCCTTTATGTTTTCGACTAACTCAGGGAATTAAATAGAATCCTCTAAATGAGAAACCAAGTCCAGTGCTGCTGCCATTTAGATTAAGTCACCAAATTTAGTCTTCAACAGTACCTGAACAAAGACATCATAAGATCATAGTGAGAAATATTGCAAATGGTATCACATAGTAAGAAAACAGAGCTTCAAATGGTAATTGATAATATAAGTAGTTGTAAAAACTATGTGTGGTACGTTAGCTCATGATGGGACCCACTAACAGGTCGAGAACTACAGCTACCGCATTGGTACACAGTACTGTTCTTATTTAAATTATAGTTGGTTGTTTTGCCGAGCCCACTAAACATTAATTCTCATCCATGAGGACCGATGAATCGTTTTGATAAAATATAAGTTCAGTGCCAGCTTAACTGTAATTAGTAATTCTAATATCTAGCAGGCAGCAACAGCATAACTAACAACCCAATTGTATATCTTCAAAAAGAAACAAAAAAAAACCATCTACACTTTCAACCATTTTTAAAACTCTAAAATATATAAGAGAAAGTACCTGAGTTTGTAACAGAAGCATCACCAGTTCTGTCACTAGTGCTGCCATCACGGAGATCAGTCAATCTATCTTTTCTTTCTACAGGTTCCATGGGACCACCAGCAGGTGACGCAGATCTCTCCAATTCAGTGCGGGCAGGAGAAGATGGACTACATGAGACAAATGCGACTGGCTTCGAGTTCTCATGAGGCACAGCACCAGCATTATTGCCATTCGCCTTAGCATTGCTATTGAGAGCTGGGACCCACTTAAAGATGAGATTGTGGTTTCTAAGAGATCTACCAGAAGTATATGCCTTCTCAGCTTCCTCATGTGTGGTATAGGTCACACGTGCTTCTGTTTCTTTCTCATTTTCTGCTCCCCTTTTATCAACCTCCAGAGAAGCGACTTCTCCAAAGGATGAAAAATGTTCTTTCAATATAGATACCTGACAGGGTTTTTTTTTAAAAAAAAAATCAAAATCAATGTTACAGGTTGAAAGAATTACAGTGCCAGACCAACTGTAGCAAGTTTCATACGGTCAGGTCAACAATTTAACTAAGTTTTATATTTTGCTTTCACAAGCACATACTTGGAATTAAGAAACTAAATATGAATAAAAAAAAATCTTATTTTGTAACAAAGCTTCAGAGTTTTCTCAATTAACCTCATATTTTGAACTTATGAAATAAGCTTTAGTTTACACCAAATTTGCCTCAAATTCAAGGATACAACCATATCCATTTGCTTTACCATCAATGTTTATGTGCATTATGCAAAAACACAAAAAATATATATATATATATATGATAGATAGAAAGGCAAATGCTCAGGACCAGTGCCCGATGTGACTAGTTAAGTATGGTAATCATTTATTCTCATTGATCTGGGTTTGAAAATAACATACTTAAAACCTGGGAGGAAGAGAACAAAGGCTTACATCAGATATCTCATCAGGCAAAGGAGGGAGGATAAGAAACTGCACCGGCCGGTTGTCTATCTTGAATCTATTCACTCTAACATTTGGAGGACCAATAATCCGATCTTTTGAGATTCTCTTCTCTGTTGCTGTATGCAGGGATTCATGGGGCATCATGTTCCCATTTTTCTGTGTAATTGTAGCAGGTTTTGGTGATTCACTAGCCGCGTCGGTTTTGTTCGTTATTGGGCTGTTTTCTCCCCTTTTCCCAACACTTCCCTATTTATTTTTTCAATCGTAAAAAGTTAGCATTTTGATAGTTTAGGTAATGTCATGTTATAATGCCAGAACATCTCATGGAAGGTGTATATTTACATGTTGGTATTGACCTAACAAACCACGTGCTTGCTAATAGAACAGTAACCATCAAGGTATACAGATCTACAGAAATATACAAGATGATAAAATACCTGTTTTTCGAACATTTGAAGCTTTCGCTTGAACTCTGCCCGTTTACGTGCTAATTCCTCTTGCTTCTTTCGAATCTCCTCCAGCTTCTTTTGTGCTGAAGATTCCAATTCCCCCTCAGACTTCTGCATTCCCACTTTTGGAACATTTACTGGTGGTACCTTTGGGGTCATAGCCACTGCCTCAGCTGAAGAAGACCCAACAGTCCCTTTTGTATCTGAACCTGGTAAATTAACTAAATTACCACCTTTCCCCAGATGAGAAACTGGTGCCTGAGACAAATGAGGCAATGGTTTCGGTTGATATCCCGTTGGGCCTGCCTCATCAGAGAACCTGTCACGATTGGCCCACAGGACCTTTATGAAACGGTTTCCCATGACTGCATCAGGTGCAACAAGTGCTGCTTCAGCTTCCTCTCTCTTAGAGAATTGGACAAACGCCTTCTCACTGTTGGATGGAATATAAATGTCGATCACACGGCCAAATTTCTTGAAGTGGGAAAAAAGTGCCTCGTGCCGGTTATCCTTCTGAGGAATCCCACATATGTAGAGCGTACGTGAAGCTCTCTGACGACCTATTCCAGTATTGCTAGCACCTGTTGAATCCTCATGCATGTTGTCTAGCTTATTTTTGTATTCCTTCTGACCATGACTTTTATTGGTCTTTCCAATACGACCCCACACAGACGGGCCTGAGTCAGGGTGATAAGAGAGATCGTTGGTACCTGCACCAGTGGCAGTACCAGCACTGTTACGGTTTGGAGAAGCCACAGGTTGGCTGTTTGTGTTCCATAAAGGTTGATCTGGGTCGTACACATCAGAATCTGGAGCAGTGATGACTGATGCCAGCACACCGTTTGGCCTCAAAGGGTCTTTCAAAGTAACTGGTTTAGGTACAGGATCAGGTTGGAGCAATTTCAGTTGAGAGAGACTCTGAAAAGATAATAGCAAGATAACATGGTTAGTGTCAGTCATGTCTAAAGCTATGTTGTACAATTCAGGTCCAGGCAGTGCTGGCCAAATATGGGGATTTAATGGCAGAAATCAGGATCACCTCAGCTCACAACTAGTTAAACAAGTCTTAGTTGAAATTAAATTATTCTGTATTTTAAATAAAAATAAACAAAATTATATATGAGTCAACACAAATCAGCTTAAATATGCACTCTTTGTACACCCAAGCATTAAAAACCAATAAAGAACACAAACACAGGAACCAAAGGTTACTAAGTAATGTCTGTTGCCCCATGTGCATCCTAGTTATACACTTTCCTATGACAAATATTTTTGGCATATAAATGAAAATACAAAAATCAAACCTGAACATCATCAACCACAATACGATTGACACCATGCTCCAGAGGGCACATATCTCCTCTAAGACAATATCCCAACTCCTCAAAATCTGGGCAACGTTGACGAGGAAGCCCCAGCTCCATCATTGCTGGTCCCACCATCCCAGGCCCCATTGGACATGGATGGTGCATGGCCTCAATTATCCCAGTTCCAATACCGGGCACAAATCCATACCCTGGCCATGATCCATTTGCACCATGTGAAGATGCCATCAATGCCAAGTCATGCATCTCGAGATGTGGCGGTGCCCAATTTACTGGGTGACTATGGTTATTATTATTATTATTATTTCTGCCTCTCCCCCGGCCATGAAACAAATTGTTTGACCGGAATCGTCTCTTGTCAAACTTGGAAGAGTGCTCAAATGGCCTGACCCGTTTCTTACTTTGCTGTACAGTGGAGGGTTCTTCAGCAGGGGTATTATTCTCATTTGACACAGGAAGCCGGGAAGAATCACGTCTCCGATGCTTATGGTTGCGGTCTTCATCATCTTCATCAGTAATCTCATTCTCCTCAGAATCCATGGCAGAGTCGTCTGAGATGTTGTTGACAGAGATATACTCCTCCTTTGAAGGGGACACAGATTGGTTTATCATCTTTATAATCTTATTTAATTTTTAACCTTGTAATGGGCATTCAGTGAGATCTGTCACTGAGCAGCTGACAGCTTCCAAAGGATAAGCTTCTGCCTACAAATATAATACTGTGGTGAGTTGCAAGGTTAAGATGGTTTAAAAGGAAAGCTCTAAACATGAAAAGAAACTGGATAAAAATCAAATAAAAAAAATATTAATCAGAAAATGTTTTTTGATTAAGAGGTATGCTATTCAGAACATCTGGCTAAGCTGCCACAATAGACTACAGTCTTCTTTTCAATTTTCTTTTTTGCAGACTGAATGCTCATTTGGCACTTAGCATCTTGTTGTACCATTTTCAATTTCGTCATATAGATTGCCATAAAGTAAATACAATATACAAATATTTAACAAATAACAGAACTAAACTATCAACGATTACATCAAATTAGCTACCTATCTTCTCATTTTAAAACCAGATCAAAACTCAATAGCAACTAATCTGTATTGCCATTACACAACGAACAAAAACAGAAAACAGGAAACTTAATTATAACAACAAAACTAAACAATAATTTATTTCTAATAAACATGAAACGTCTAGTATGAACTGCAATTGTACTAACTCTACTCATCCACTTCTCCTTGATGCAGAGGACATAGATTCAAAATTAGCCCTAATTAAACTAAAGGTTAACAACACTATAATACCCATTTTATTTGCCATCCCTAATGCTTGCCTTTAACAAAGATACAAGCGACGCCTAGAACTTCTAATAAAACAATATGTCTAATACAAACACAGTTGAAAATCTACTCAAGTGCTATCGAGTTCTTCTCTATTCGCACGATCAATTTCTCAAATACCCACATAAGATCGTTCTACGAAAGCGCCTAAAAAGTATCGTCAAAATCTCTCCGAATACGATTGAAAATGAAGAGAGACAGACAGATACGAGAGAAGAGCAAAACAAAGAGGGTATATCAAATAATAGAATAGAGAAGAAGAAATTGATTAAAATTACCCTGAAAATTATGGAATTTACGTATCGAATAGTCTGGGAGAGAGCTCTCTTGAAAGCCCTAGCACAATTTTGCCTTCTCTCTCTCTCTCTCTCTCTTCCTTGTTTCTCCCCGTTCATCCAACCAAACCAACGATCTATTCTTTCGATACCCAAATTGTCCCCTGATGGCGCATGGTTCGTCGACGCATGTTTTGGGCTCTAGTGGGCTTTTTTGGGCTTTAAGAGGCCGGGATCATAAATAAATCCTGCTTTTAAATGGTTTATGCGTGACTTGTACTACTTGGTCTTGGTACGCCTTTTGAAAGTGGCTATACGAATAATACGATTTTCATTTGTCAGAAGAACATTTAGAAGATATATATCGAATTTATTGTCCGTCTGATGTTCTTTAATTTTTCTGATCGCATGGCTATGATAAAAAGACACCAAATAACTATTAGTTGTGAATTTCTATCTGTCTAGTAGAATAAATAAACAATTCAAAAGCGTGAAGAAAAGAGGAACAAAAGGACTACAAATAGAAAGTGAAAATGGCCTCCCTTTATTTCGTTGATCAAGCAGAACATTGTGCATTTCTGCTTAAATCGTACAAGGTCTCACCAAGAACTTTTTTCAGTGTATGTAAATAAAAATTCATTTATGAGTTATGACTGAAGAAAGCAACGAATAAGGGGCAACTCTAGCAGAGACAGTTAATTTAATTTTAAGATATATGTTAGTGTTGCTGAATCTTAGGTTCATTATATAAAAATGACTAGACAGTTAATTCTAATATTTTTTTTATTGATATTAAAAATTTTCTTTCTGAGGAATTTCAATTGCTAGAACTTGCATGGATGTTGCTCATCGCGTGGTCTCCTGATTAGATTATATTTATAGTACTATTGCAATAGCAAATATATTTTAGTGAAAATTATTAATTTGTGAACTATTGTATTGGGCAATAGCTAGAAATGCTATCATGTAATTTTAAGTTGCAAATTCGGCTTATTTAGTTACTTTTATGTGGCATTTGAAGATTATACCAAATATATCTCATATTTGCAGGAACTCAATTTCTCTTTTGTAGATCAGCTCTAATGTCTCCAAAAGAGAGAGGAATTGCAGAGTAATCTATAAAAATATTAGTAGTGAGCAAATTATGTTCGATTGAATTAAAATGATACAGAAAACTATTGTGGAAGGACCAAGCTTTTAAAATGCGTTTTTTTCGGTATGACGATCCGAAGTTGATTTAACGGTGCGGCGTTTTTTCGGTGAAAAAATGACGAAAAAACGGTGTATGTATGCGAACATTTATGTCAAACTCATATGTATTTTTGTGTACAATATTATATCTGTATGGACGATTGGTGTATAAAGAGAGGCAGTGGTACACAATATTGAACATTTCTAAGCATTTTATTCATGATATGTACCAAATACACTATGTTCTCAATATACGATATGTCTTTTGATATTGTATACTTTTTTCGGTGAAAAAACACAATTTTTCTATGTTTTTTCGCCGAAAAAACGTAAATGACGCGTTACGTTATTTTATCATTTTTTTCTATGGCGTTCGTGCGGTTGGCTACAAAATACCGTTATTTCGGAAAAAACGGCGTTTTTTAAAAGCTTGGGAAGGACCGAGAGTGGAGTACAAGTATTTTTATGTGATTAATAAAATATTTCTTTTATCTTTTCCCTTTATATATGTTTTCTTCTATGTAATTCAAGTTCTCTGCAGTGGCATTATTAGTAAAATAAATTCAAGACAAGATGGTAGAACTTTCAAAGATGCTAAGGTCTATCGCTTAGAGCAGTGGGAATCAAAATTAATGCTTTGATTTTGTATTGATGACCTTCCTTTGCAGATTGTTGCTGGTGAAGGGTTGAGGCTGCCTAGCGTGTGATATGCAGAGTCTTCTGTTGCAAAATATGGCAGGAGGCAGGGGGACTTGTGTATCGTCCTTGTTGCTTATTGGGTCTTTTGTTGTCTATATGGGTGTATTTGGGTCAGGAATAGGCCTGTTTAACGTGTTATACGGCAACGGAATGGGCCCATTTTGTTTGTTGTTCCGTTCCACAAACGGTATGGTCGTTCCATTTCGTTTCAGAAAACGAAATGGCATTTCATTCTGCTATACGTTCTGTCCACACGGAACGAAACAGAACGATGTGGATTTACACTAAAAACTACGCTATTTGTCGAAACGAAAGCGAAATAGACTATTTCGTTTACCGTTCCGTTTCAGCAACGGTATGTTGTCTCATTTCATTTACCGTTCCGTTTTATGGAACGAAATGAAACTTTGTACCGTTACTCGTTCTGTATGGACGGAACCTCCATGGAAAATTTTAAAAAATAATAAATAAATTCTAGATATCTCCTACTAGTGTTGTTTTGACCTCATATCTGGAGAGTTGCCTCCGTTTATAAGTAAGATGAGAAAATGAGAGGAGTTAAAAGACTAAAACCGCTGAAGTGAATACTAAATCAAACGTCAGCAGTTTGATCAGTCCAGAGCAGATTGACAGTGATGGTCTAAACTTCTCGGGTCAATTTAACTACCTTTTGCTTCCATGAATTAATTAATTAAGAACTCTGGCATGGCCAGTCAACATTGTCTTGAAATGGTCTCATTTGGTTTCTTCAATCAAACTTGCAAGGGAAATTTTAATTATGTGGATATAAGAGGAAGAGGATAAATAGAGATAACGGAGAACTCATTACATAATTTTGCTAAAATGATATGCACAGTAAGAATTGATTCATTTGCCTCAAAAAAAAAAAAAAACACGTCTGAATCTCTAACCGTTTTGAATCATTTATCGACTTCTCCGCATTAAAATCTTGTTGGAAATAAAATATATATATTTCAGATTTTAAAAATTCTTTGACCTAATTAGTTGTGAACCCTCAATAGCAACAAATTTTAATAATTTTTTTTAAAAAAAAAGTCAAGGAAATCTTAAAAAAATGGTTTATACAAAATTTCAATGCACAGAAATATTAAATTTATGAAATTTGAGATTTGGACGTGTTATACGGACACCCATTCTGCGCGTAGCATTTTAGCATTCAATACTTACTAATTCAATTTGATTGAAAAAGAAATGCGTTTCAATGGTCGTTCACAATGTATTACTTATTTGAGGAAGGACGATGTGTACACAATAATTCATAATTCAAGTAGGTCATAATTCATAGTTGGATGTGTACACAATAATTCATAATTCTAATAATTTGGGTTTATATTAGACGTGTTAGATGACTTGACTCGTTAGTATTTATGATTAGTATGAACATGGAATAATTATCACGTGTATTGTTATGAACATGATGATGTGACGTAGGCCAATGAGAAATTTCCATGTCATGATACAACAAGGAAACAAGCATCATGGCAATCAATATAGCATTTTATAAAAGCAAACACACGTAACATCAGATATATCACTTTGTTTTTGGCAAAGTTTTAGAACAAAAATTAGAAGAGACTAAAAATAAGCGCGTCACTCAACGGTCAGTGCACTGTGCACCGGTCTAGCTAACTTGACCGGACGTGTAGAATTTCTTTCTTTTTAGTTTTCATGAACATTTTGGACTAACAAGTTCTGAAAAAGATTTAACTAATAATGGTTAAATTCAGACTAAAATTTAAGAAAATTAGTATTTGAATCTCTAGGCTCCGTTTGGATGCGTTGAGAATAAGGTAGAAAGAAGGAAGAAGGGAATAAATTTATTGGGAAATGTGTAACTTTTGTGAAGAGTTTGGATGGTTAAAAATAAATTTATTGATAAAAAATGGTTATTCCTTATTCTTTATTCTGGGAAAAAGCCATCAAAACGGAGCTCTAGATATAAAAGGACAAATCCTTTATCCTGTTTCACGCTCAATTTCTTCGGAGATACGAGTTTTAAAAAAAGAAAAGTAAAATGGTATTACATTTTGCATCCTCGACAAAGTCAATTTTCTAACACGTCCATTGCTTGTTTAAATTTTTATTTTTTATCTCTTATACAGAATTTCATCTAAGAACTGAGAAGAGAAAAACAATCTTTTTATCCTTTCGGGACGCGAAAACAAGGTCCTAGTCATCTGACTATTCTTGGGACGGAAAAACTAATTTTCTTTATGGTTAATTTTGTGCCCCCCCTCCCCTCCTTTTTTTATGGGTGCGTTTGGATAGGTGTGGGGAAAAGGAAAGAAGGGAAGAAGTAGGAAGAAATATTGGGAAGTGTGTAACTTTGTGAAGAGTTTGTATTGTTTATAATTTTTTTTTTCTTCTTCTTCCTTCTTATTCTTCTTTCTTCCAACGATCCAAACGCACCTTATAGTACGAAAATGCAACATCTCGTCCTTTCTTTCGTAGCAAAATTCAGTTACTAATTCTAAAAAACTTAAATTTGATTTAAGTATAATTAATGAAAAAAAAATTTGGACGCCATTTTGCATTAAAATTCTAACATAATATACCTTATTTAAATGACTACATGTTTACATAATCACATATACTGTGTAACTTTTAATATGCATTCTCGCTGTCCCACTCTTTATTGATTTATTTATTTTTTTTCCCTATCGTCTCCTTTTTTGGATTATCTTAATCCTATCTTATCTCTCTTATAAGCATTAATTCAATTGAGATTGAGAGGTCAGAGGCCATCCCCAAATTTCAACGAGCTGCCAATAGTTGCTCCTCTTGCAACTTGACTGTCCATTCAAGTATTATTGGAGTTCACGAATATCTTTTTGTCAATTTATTTATTTAAACTATGATACTATTCTTTTATGTTTGAGATTGTTCTCAAATGCCTTTCATGGCTACCACGTCTTGTCGCTAAATTAATTGCAATGCAGTAAAAGGATTAAATGTTTTTATTATATTTATGTAAAATATATATCTAAATTACAATTTTCTCTTATGAGAAAAATCAAAAGGCAGTTATAAGAGGAAAATAAAATTTATGTGGAACCTGTAATACTTGCTATACCTTGTTTGAATTAATTTAAAACATTTGGCGAATCAGTAAGTTTTTTTGTCCCACCTAAAAAATATTTTATTTGAACATAAACTGGAAGACCAAAATTATACTCAAGAATATATCTGAAATATTGTCCAAAGTTGAATAAATTTTTATTCAAAATTGAAGTTCACAAGAGTTTCTTTTAATTCCAGATAGCTGGCCAAGGCCGAAGGGATAATGGGTTTTGGTCCTTTGGAGGGGTCATGGACCCATGGTTTCCTCAAGCTCTACGTCAAAAATCCTTGGTATTATAATTGGTCAAAGTCCGCCTGTCAAGTGGTTTTATTAAACAGAGATTATTTTCTATTCTCAAAAAAAAAAAAAAAAAAATAGTACATAAGAATGTTAAACTGGACTTGCGTACGTATTTATTTACCCATATTTTTCTGTTATTTTTATCTCTTCCCTTTTTCTAAAAACATATCTTAAATATACATTTAAATAAATGATCTATCAAGATAATATTTTGCAGAAAAAAAGGCTTATGTTCACATCTTCTTTCTAACACCCATCTTTGTGTGTACTCACACGTGTTAGTCTTGTTGGAGTCCAGTATTTCGATGCATTGACAACTGATTTTGTACTATAACGGACAAAATAATTATCAAATCAAAATAAAACTATAGAAAAATTCTTTCTGATTTATGAAGTTCATATACTAAATTTGGTTAACTATCTGTACCAATGGGTGACCCTGGTGATTTAAATAGTAATGGCTCCGTTTGGATGCGTTGAAAATAAGGTAGGAAGAAGGAAGAAGGGAATAAATTTATTGGGAAGGGGTAAATTTATTGGGAAGTGTGTAACTTTTGTGAAGAGTTTGGATGGTTAAAAATAAATTTATTGATAAAAAGTAGTTATTCCTTATTTCGAGAAGAAGCCATCCAAACGGAGCCATTCATAATAATAAATCTGTACCAATATAAACTGTGCAAACTGACACTGTTAACTTTTCAGACTGTTTGACAGATGATCAGTTTTTTTGAAACGAGCAGATTCCCAAGCAGGGAATCCTGGAGAAAATTACTTAAAGAAACAGTTATTACAAAAAGGCATCAGAGAGACTGAGCCGAGAAGAAAAACCTGGTACAGACCAGTGACTTAACTGGTACAGACCAGTAACAAGAAAATTAAAGCTAACTAGTCTAAAAACGCTGGTGAAACCAGTTGCAACAGAAGATAACAAAACAATCAAAGCTAAACAAAATTAATCCCCGAGAAGATCTTCATCATCAGCAAAAGTGCTGTCCACTCTTTCAATAGTTCCAGTCTGGTGAGAGCTTCCTTCTATCGAAGCAATACCCACTTGAGCTTGGGTTGGCTCTGCAGGAACAACAATGACTTGTGCATTCCTTAGCTGCTCAGCAAAAGTAGCTGGTCCACCTGTCCAAAAATGAAAGAGAGCCAAAATCGAAATACAAGTATTAAAATGGGATTTAATGGCAGCACCCTGAAAAATAGCATTATTCCTTTCAATCCAAATAGTCCAAAGAGCAGCATCTAAAACAGTAATAGTATTAGTTCTATCTGCATTGTGCAAAGAAACACATTGATCCCAGACTGAAGCAAGTGAATTAAAATGCAAAGGGCTTCCATTAGTTCTAAACAAATTAAAGAAATTCAAAAAACCAGAGATATGGGGACAATGGAGAAAAAGGTGGTCCACTGACTCCTGGGCCCCGCAGAAGACACAACTAGCATCTCCAACCCAACCTTTATTTAAAAGATTGTCTTTTGTAAGAATTTTATTAAAAACTGCAAGCCAAGTAAAAAGTTTACATTTTAAAGGAATCTTAATAGGCCAAATTGTGTCATGTTTTCTAATTGACACACCCCTAAAGTTAAGAAAAGTATAAACCGAAGAAACTGAGAAGCCACCAGGATCCCAGTGCCAAGAAAAAATATCATCTTCATCAGAAAAATTAATAGTCCTAAGAATATTCAGTATGTC
Organism: Rhynchospora pubera; assembly: GCA_028095005.1. NCBI lineage: Eukaryota > Viridiplantae > Streptophyta > Magnoliopsida > Poales > Cyperaceae > Rhynchospora > Rhynchospora pubera. The sequence goes on along the minus strand of CM051462.1, from coordinate 106,308,391 downwards.
TAATTTCTCTTGTCTCATTCCTCTTGTGACTCCTCTTTTAAGTGGAAGATTAATTCTATTGTTCCTCCAAACTTCTGCTAAGAGGAAATTTTCCCTCTTACAATTAGCAAAGAGTTCAGGAAAGAGTTTATAAAGTGGTAAATTTGAAGCCCATTTGTCAAACCAAAAATTAATGGACTTACCATTACCAACTTTAGCACTGTAACCTATCCTAAGAATGATGGAGAGAGTATTAACATCTGTCCAGAAAGGGGACATGTTAGTCCTTGATTTTCTACCATATTTAGCCAAAATCAACTCCTTCCATAGCCCTTTATGATTTGAAGAAATAAACCTCCACCCCCATTTGCATAAAAGGGACATATTCATTTCAACCAAATCCATAATTCACCATCCTCCATGTTCTTTCTTGAGGGTAATGTTCTTCCAACTGACAAGGGCATATTTGGATTTATTTTCTACTCCTGACCAGAGAAAGGACCTTCTAATTCTATCTATTGAAGCAATTACCCATTTAGGACATTTAAAGGCTGAGAAGATGTACAAAGGTAGAGCAGACAAAACTGAATTCAGCAAGGTTAATCTACCGCCAAGGGAAAGCATTTTTCCTTTCCAAGTAGGTAACTTTGCTTGAATTTTAGAGATTAAAACTTGCCAACTACTCCTAGTGGGCCTCCTCCAATGCAAAGGAAGCCCTAAATAAGTAAAAGGCAAGTTTCCTAACTTACAGTGAAGTATTTCAGCTAAAGAGGAGGCTAAAGAATCTGAAATATTTAAAGGTATTAACTCTGATTTGGCATAGTTGATTTTGAGGATCACGGGAACTTTTCCTTTCAATCTGACAGATGATCAGTTGATATCGCTTAATTTACAAATTAGTACAGAGTCTAATAGTCTATCTAAAATTCTAATTACACATAACATATTTGTAATTTTATTTTTTATAGCAGTTTGGCCAGTTGTCAAATGAAATAAATATGTTATTGTAATTTATCTCATGATAGACGGCCGATCAAGTACACGATGAGGTTTTACTTTTTAGTAATATAAAGATTCAAAAACAAAAAATCAATTATCAAATAATGTAATTTTATTTTCTTTCCATATCTAAATATTTAAATAAAAATTTTCATAAAAAATATTTTATTTTCAGATTGAAATTAGATTTCTATTTAATTTTATGCTGATTAATTCAATTGAACAATTACCAATATATTACTAACTATTTAGCTCCCCGCCATTTATAAATATTTTTTTCTGGCTTTCTGTAGCTGGTTTTAAACTTTTAATTATTGAGTTGACTGAAGAAGATACCGTTGGTCGTGTTTCCTGGGGCCTATAACATTTTCTCCAATAATTAGAAATAATAATAAGATAAACAGCTGTGCTAAATCCCTAGTATATACTAATTAAGGTTATCGACTATCGAGTACTGAAAACTAAGACTAATTAATGAATGACACTGACCAAGATAATTGTTGATTTTAATACTACGTAGTTCGTAATTCTCGGTATAATTTTTTTTTTGTTGAAGTCCTCCTCTTTATCATTATTTTTTTTTTGTTTACACCCAAAAAAACTGTTTTGGCGTTATACCCACAAATACCATCGTTTTATTAATTTAATTTCCAAAAAAAAAAAACTGTTTTGGCGTTATACCCCGTAAAACTGTTCCGCATAATATGCTCAGTCATGTAACAATTAACTAATTCCATCAGGATTGTTTTTTTTCCCTCAAAAAGATGAGCATTTTGTTATTTACTCCTAACTCAAAATATTTTGTCCAGGACAACTTTTGAACTTCTTCATACCTTATTATTCATCCAGAGAAAATTATTCAACGCCAATTCCTATCCATTTTCATAAGATGCAAATTTTCCTCAAAATTGTTCTTCATCCATCAGTAAAAACTAAAAAGTAAAACAAAAAGCTAATAAAAGTGGAGTCACATAAATCCTTTAGTTAATGGGGACTTTTTTTTAAAGTTACCTTTTCTCGGTTAATTTATAACACGGGGACCACTTGTAAAGATATCAATTTTCTTTTTCTAATATTTTTTTTTCTGTCAGTCAAACCAGTTATTCTTCGGTCAAACAACGAAACCCCATTTTTAGAGAGAGAAAGAGGGCGCGCAAGTCGTGATGCACTCGTAACCTAAATCCCTCCTTTCCACTCCAACTATAATCACCATGTAACGAGTCATTTTTAAACACTTCATTCAACTCGTTACACATTTCTACAAATATCGTTTTACATAGAATCTTCGTACGGTCTATATAAGCTAAATGGTCTATTGGTCTATTGGTCATGTCTTCTATTCTGTCAAAAATTTTCCCTTTCATCGTTTCATGGAGTCTTTCTTCCTCTCGGTTCCCCATTCAACACCTCCCTTATAATACATCCTTATTCAATTCAAACTTTGAAGATACCACTTTTCTCTCGCATTTCGCGCAAATTACAAGCTCTCTCTCGTTATTGCTCTAATCTAGATACTGGGTCTTTAGTTTTCTCACTGGAATCGCTTTCGCGGATTGAATCGGGACGATGAAATCGCCATTGAGGAAGTTTAGAGGTTTCGGTCGCCATGAATCGAGGGAAGTGGCGAAGAAGAAGACTCATCCGCCTCCTTCTCAGCTCGACGAGCTCGTTCATGCCTCAGAGGTATGTGTCGGTTTCGATTTCGCAAATTTCGGGAGCTCATGTGCTTTGTGGCTGTCGTTTCTTGTTTGGGGTGAAGAATTTGTTAGATGGGTGTTTTTTTTCAATCCGAATTTGTGTTAGTACTAGGGTTGTGGCATCTAATCATAGTATAGGTTCCACTAGGGATTGAAAGAAAATAGGGGGTCAAAATCGAAGATAATATAGGGTTGAAAGTTCATTCATGTTAATCCTTCAATGCACAGCTGAAATTCATGTTTTAGATATGTTGTATTTGCTTGTTATGTGCTACAAGGTATTTGTAAACATTTGACTACATGAGCTAATATGCAAATTTCTGCATTCAGTTCTTGAGCTTTGTTCACCTCCAGTATAATGAAGTAAAATTAGTAAAGAAAAGAATTATTACTGAAAGCCTAGCTAGTTCAGAATCTTGGATTCTATCATAGTATCTTAGAGAACAGGCATTAAATAGTGGAAGTGGTGGGCCGCTGAGCCTTCTCCATTTCATCTAAAAGAGGAACCATATGATGCTAGTGATTATAATTATGTTGTTGATAAAACCATACAAACAAACAAGCACATGAGCAAGTAAAGCCATTCCATTTGAACTTAATTAGGGAGGTCCAGGTGGCAACTGAATATTTTTTTCTCTCTCTCTCTACATTTTCAGGTTTGGCACATTAATTGCAATTGCTCAATAATTGTATCTGACCCCACAAGGAACAAAAGAACAAACTAGAATTTAAAAATTAAATGAAGTTCTTTCTTTTACTACAACAAATTAATTTGAATTGTTTTCGAAATAATATAGGAGGTGCAAGAAATGAGGAATTGCTATGATAGCTTGCTTTCAGCTGCTGCTGCTACATTGAATAGTGTTTTTGGTATTTCTCTTAATTTTGTACTTTTTTTAAATTATACCTGTACCACTGTGCTAATGTGTTTGAACTTCAAAGAATGTGTTACACGATGAAGTACTAACAGCATTAATACAAATCATTAGTTGACTAGTTCTTGTAACTGACAGAATTCTCAGAGGCTCTGGAGGAAATGGGCACTTGTTTACTTGAAAAGACTGCAATGAGTGACGACGATGATAGTGGTAAGTGGTAATGTTCTAGTCTAACTGTATTTGCACTTCCAGTTTGTTCTGGTCCTGTATCAATTTTACTGAGATGACTATTGTAATTTTTTAGGCAGGGTATTGATGCAAATTGGAAAAGCACAGTTCGAACTACAGGAAATTATTGATACCTACGTAAGTTTCTATTGCAACTTTTCTAAGTTCATAGGTCAGGTCTTGTACTATTGAACAAAACATACTTCATTTATTGTTTCCTTTTTGGCCTCTGATCTTGAGCAAAATGCTTAATTGAATACTAGAACACAAATGAGGTTAATTTGATATTCTACCAAAAAAAAAAAGAAACAAAAGAAAATTTTGGGATACTGTACCAATCAGGTGGTCTACCAGTTCATAAATACCATTTGTTGGCCAAATTGAAATCCTTAAGTAATCACACATGGGATGAGATTCTATTTCATCTCTTGTTATTATATATAACTTGCAACTGATTATGTATTCTTTTTCCATTCTATTGTTTGTTTAATTTTGTGATGTCAGCGTAGCAATGTCCTTCAAACAATCACAAAACCATCGGAGTCTCTTCTTAAGGAGCTTCAGACTGTTGAGGTTTGCTTCTTTCCATTTGTGTTCTGTGATAATAGTAAAAAATGAAATAAATGATGTGACTAGAATTGTAGTATGTAGCAATATCTCCAAAAGTCAAAATGTTTGGCAAAGGCCTTTATAGAAAATAAATTATCAGCAAATATGTGGAAAAGTAGAGAAAATATTACATGAAAATGCTAATTTGTCTGCTAGATGGATGAACCTGCCATAAGCAGCTTAACATCAATATTTGAGTATACTTTGCCTAACTTAACTACAGGAAGTTTTCATTATTTGACAGGAAATGAAGAGACAATGTGATGAAAAGAGGTCAGTAATCATTACTAATTTGGAGATATGCAACTAGTGATATTCCCTTGTTCTACTGGACATATATCCGACTTTTCCCCTTTAATGTTTTGGGGGCATAAATGAAATTGACCATATATTCACCCAGGTTTTCCTTGCATAAGGTCAGATTCCAAAGGTAACTAAGAAGAGTGACATGGTTGGTATCAAAAGTGCTACAAGTGTGCTTTGACTGACACAACAGACCCTAAGGCATTCACAGGAGTTAAACCCAAAATGAAAAAGAAAGCAAGGATAATTACAAAACATACGTCATATTCTGTACATGGAAAAAATATTAGTGACAATATACCTCGTGAGATGACACATGAATTGTGGTTTGCAGAGAGTACTACAACTACGTGTTGTCGTCATACAGGGAGAGGGGGAGGCTGAGGCACATTTCTCGAGGCTCAGCTGAAAATTTCTCCTCTGAGGATGTGCAGGCGGCACTTCAAGACTACCAAGACGAGGCTGCCTTGTTTGTTTTTCGCCTTAAATCCCTTCAACAAGGCCAGTTTCGAAGCCTCCTCACTCAGGCTGCCCGCCACTATGCTGCTCAGGTACGGTCAAGATTTCAGTATGATAGCATTGCATGCAAGAACATGCCATGTGTATATTTTTCTATCACAACTTAAAGTTACTTGTGTGTAGATTGAGGTCTAATTACAGCAGAACTTTGTTATATTGAGGCTTTTAAACATTAAAAAATTTTCCCGCGTTAATAGCTTCCTGCATAGCTTCGTCTTCCGTTTTTTTGCCGTCTTTTGTATCTTTATTTTTTAAAATAATTGAGGTTTTAGTCATGTAAACTATGGCTAGATGTGTAAACTTGGGTTACATTGCCTCCATGTTGGATTAACATCAAATCTTCATTATATAGTTGAGTTTTGATTGAGGTAGTCTTGCAAACTCAGCTTTTTTTTATGAGGATGAATTGTTAATTTTAAAGTTAACCGTTTTTTGTAAGTAGAATGGGCTTAAATTGAGGATCAATTGGTCTCAGGTTGGTATGATATTAGGACTGTCATCAGGTCTGGTAATCTGATCGGACAGTAGACAAGCATGCAATTTTGGTGAGCTGAACAATCAAGTGGGAAAATCATAGATGGGAACAATTCACTGATAACTTGCTAACAGTATTTGTCTAACTTCTTGCAATTTCTTATTATGATCTTGCAATTGATTTTACTATTGTTTCTTTTTCCAGTTGAGCTTTTTCAGAAAAGGTTTGAAGCATCTAGAAGCAGTTGAACCTCATGTAAAAGCAGTTGCGGAGCAACAGCACATTGACTTTAATTTTGCCAAGCTTGATGACGATGATGATGATGAGAACAGTAGTGATATCTATAATGATGATGACGGTGAGGATGATGATGGGTTTTCGATGGATGATGATAGTGATCGTCATAGTCGTGATGGTCAGCTAAGTTTTGAGCATAAGTCAAGAGACCTTCCCATTTCTAGAAGCTCCATGGAGGTTATATCTTGTTCAGATGCCATCTTATTTTTGTTTCAATGTTATATTTTCTGTAGAGATTTTAGTTTTTTTATAAGTGTTCTGATTTGCTTTGGTTGTAATTTCTGATTTGAACCAGATAGATCAAGTAAATCAAGCAACAGATCCAGAGCCCCTCAAAGAGTATAGGAAGGTAAACCTCTTTTATATTTTTATCATGTCTTGCAGTTCTCAAAAAATTTCACTTTTTTTGCATGAAACACCCAAAATTCCTCAGCTTGCAAGTATATTGTTTTCGGTTATTGGTGGAGACAGTAGTCGCTAACTAAGATAAGGTTCAGTAATGACTAGAGCGCTTTAAGTTTGTTTTATCGAACCACTCAAGATCTGCATGTTATATAGCTTGGTTTTACTTTGTGTGGAGTGTGGGAGAGGTAGGGCCGTAGGGGTTAAATTGTGAATGTGAAACTGTCAGGTGTTATTTGCAATGACATAACTGTCTTTGTTTTGCAAAACTAAAATTGAGCCGATTTAAGTCTATATATTCTTGGGAAATGGTTGTTACTGAAATTACATCCACTTTTTCCTCTTAAATTTAGGAAAACATAAGCCAATTTTCTGACATGAGAAACACGCGACCAAAACCAAATCCAATAAGTCAATCAGCCCCATTATTTGCTATTGATCCAACACAAACCCAATCAGCTGACCCATATGAGCGCTTCCGAAACATGCGGCCATCCTCAACACGTAAATGCTTCTCATATGCTCTCCCTGTACCAGATGAAAATCTCTCCTCCAAAGCCAATACCACTGTGAACTCAAGCACTGATACAAATAACAGTTCTGGGACTAACAACAAGACCTTTAGCACCAACAATCAGCCGACACCCAGTAGCAGCCCTGTGGCAGCACCTGCGAAACCAGCCAGAACCTACCAGTCATCTCCCCTGCCAAAGCAATATAGCTTCAAGCCTGCAACCTATAGCAAGAGTGGGCCGCTCAGGATGCCGCCGCAAAAGATCCGGAGAGAGGCCTATTCAGGCCCGATTCGGCCTGGATATACCTCCAACACTACGTCAGCACAGCCACCTCGATCCACATCTCCTAATTTATTTGCACGACCAACACATCCACCCCCTCGCACATCTTCATCCCCTCTAATCAGTGAGTTACATGAGTTACCGCGACCTCCTATGGCTGGTCGTACTGCACCTGTACGGTCATCACAACTGGTTGGGTACTCGGGCCCGCTGATGCCTAGGCGACCATCTGTAGCAGCCTCCAGGGCCTCACCATTGCCAACTCCACCGCAACCAACTCTGACTAGAACTTACTCAATACCTTCCTCGACTGATAGTCAGAGAATGCCAGCTGCTACAATTGAAAAATTGGAGGGTCGAAAGGGTATCTTACGCACCCTTGAACCTATTGTTTCAGAACCTGATGATGAAATGAGGGCAAAAAGTAAGTATTTCAAGTAATCTCTATTTGATTCTCTATATTTTCAGAAAGTTTTGCAAGTACTCCTGCAGAATTTAAAAATATCATGAAACCCTTGCAAAATGAGAAATTTCCTTATAAGCATTACATGTTTACATACTTTACTGTTGTCATTTACACGCACACAAGATATCAGAATGCTCTGTACTCAATATCTGTTATTGTAGAATCCTTCTACATTTTCAAGTACAATATCTCTTAATAGTTGATTCACTTTTCTTTCTGTTTCAGGAAATTAACTCGAGGTCAAATCTTTTGGTAGAGTATGATGCAATTTTGGATTAGTTAAGATTCCCTATAAACACCACAACCTGACCCTTAAACTCCTTTTTTTTTTGTATTCTTCCTTTTTATGATGAATTAGAAGTGTGTATACTGTTTTAGTAACAACTCAATAAAAAAAGAAAAAAAAGAAGATAATGATTCGATCAACATATGATTTTGAATTCCTCATTTTCTAATTTTCTAACTGGCAATTCATTTTAGATTATATTTGTCTATGCATTAGATTTTTTTTCGTTTGAGGTGTGGATGTGCAGTGTCAGTTGAAAATTGAAATTAGTAATTACTTTTGCACATTATCGGAAGCTATGGTAAATGCTTTTTGGCGTTGGAGATTCGTACTCTTGTTACTAGTCCAGCCTAATTGCCTAAATCGTTAAACTGTTAAGTTATAACTTTGTCATTAAATGATGTTAACCACTTTAAAAACTCGTACAAATACATTAAACTTTATAATATAGGTGATCTTTTTATTAAATCATTTATGTTTAATCAGTTGATGATCTTTGTAAATTTCTAAACATATAAAAAACGAAGGAATATTCCGTAGTAGGCATAAAGTACTAACCGTATTTTAATCCGATTTATTCATTATTAATAGTGAATTGATCTTTTTTAAAATATAATAATGTTTAAATTAAATCCGAATTTACCAAAAATAAATGATTGGGTCAAGTAGCTTTTTGGATGTTCTGCAGCCTTGAAATGTGTTATCACAATGTAACAAGTCAAATTGAATAAATAAATTAAGCCGCCCCAGGGAAGGTTACAAGATATTTCCAAAAAAAATTGGTCACACATTTTAATCGATTCGGATTTACTGTGACAATAGTTCGTATAAACAATACACAGCGGGTCAAAATTTGTTTTGTATGACTTGCTACACGATTATTCACAAATAACAGCTGCATAAAATTATTATATTAAATATATATACATCTCTCAAGTCGCAATGCGAGATCGAACTTGTTCCAATAAAGGCTCTGAACAATTCATAATTTCATAACATTAAAAAAATCTAGTAAAATGAAGTAGAATATATAAACAATTGTTACAAAATATGGTGGATAAATAATTCTTATTTAGAAAAATAAAAACAAAATAACTCTGTCATTTTTAAATAACTCATAATTAGATCTTTATAATAGGATTCTTAAAACTTTATAAAAAAAATTCAAAAAACAAACAGAAGTTCGCAGACAAATTCTCTAAAGGTTAACAAATCTTTACATTTTGGAAAGAAAAATGTTAGAGTCCAATATATTAGACGGATGGACTTCGTCCAATACGATTGTTTTCACATTTTTAAATTTCAAATAACCGATCCGAACCTTTCAATATGTTCTCTTTATTGAAAACTTATAAGAAACCAATTTTTACATTTTTTCGAAATTTTTTGCTATTTTTTTTTATATTTTAGAAAACCGTTGTTATTGGACGATCCATAATGTTTATATCATGAATTTTCAAAAATACTAAAAAAATAGTAAAAAAATTCGAAAAAAATGTAAAAATTGGTTTTTTGTAAGTTTTCAATATGGAGAACATATTGAACGGTTCGGATCGGTCATTTTAAATTTAAAAATGTGAAAACGATCGTATTGGACGGACCCATCCGTCCTATATAATTTGGACACTAGCAATTCTCTTTTGGAAAAGATGGCTATCGAAACTTGTAATATAATTGGGTTGAGTAACGTTCATCTTTTTTGAGAAAGAAATTAATAAACTTTGATCCTGTAATATATTAGGCCTTGTGTCCAAAAATTGGGTCCGGAAGAAGTTTGACCATGTATGTTTTCTTTTTTTCCTTATCCAAAATCCACGATACAGTTATATTCTCTGTCGCACTATAGGTGGCCTTCTATCACATTGCTCGCATGAAATTTTATATCACGACCAAGGGAGAGACTATTGCTTATATCAATGAAGATCTGATTGTTGGATATTTTGCCCAATGGAAACAAGTGCTTGAGAATTAAGTGACAGTAAATGGGAAAATATCAGCCAGAGCTACAACAGGGGCAAAGAGGTGGCATGATAATAATCTGCACATGATGTATCGCAAATTAAGTGAGAGTAATGCAAATGAATAAACCATAACTAATTCAATATATGGCACTCAATGTCCTCAATTATTTGATAAGTCGAACGGAATTAAAGTAAACTATTTCAAAGTATAACATTTGACCCCTATTCAAATAATTTTAAGCAATAATCGTTAAAGCTTTAGATGATTTGGTGCAAAATGTATTCACTATTATATTTTTATGGCTTAAAAATTAAAATACTGAATATCTAATATTTATAAAGACTTACCATATAATTAGTGTTCTCCAATATCTAAAAGATGAATCAAATCACTGGATATACAAAAGAAACGTGAATATGAGCTTGATCAGCAATTTCAGCTATTTATTGACGATTCTTCATTTAAATAGTATTTTCTTTTTCCTTGTTAGTTATGGCTCCGTTTGGATAAGGTGTGGGAAGAAGGGAAGAAGTGGGAAGAAGTATTGGGAAGTGTGTAATTTTGTGAAGAGTTTGAATTGTTTATAATAAATTTATTCCTTTATTCCCTTCTTCCCTTCTTCCCAAATGAAATCCAAACAGAGCCTATGAGATATCACACTAAAAATCTAAAAGAAACGTATGGTATTGGAAACACAATAATTGAACCTCTTACATTGGAATGATCCCATCAATTTGTTTTCATGTACTTTATATTTAAAAAGACAAATTGTTTAAAAAATTGTGCATTTAAACCTCATAATAAATTGATGAAATCAGACGGTTCTAAATTGATGAAATCACTGCTCATATACTGTGAATCGAGCTTTGGTTTCTAAAATAATCATACTAATTTCAAAATTAAATCTTTAGGATTCTGAACTCAAAAGTTGTAAAAAGACAAGTTTATATTTACAGTGAAAAATAAAGCACATTCTATCCGCTTCTTGTTTTTGTATTATTTACATTTTTTTTTAATTTTACATTCAATGATGGCTGATGCCATTTATTGCAAATAATTTCCAGAATCGATTTCCTTTACAAAATAAATGACTAAAATTTTGTGAAATGATTCTAATCCTCTTTCTCAGAGACTTCCACTAACTAAGCCGGAAGAAAATAAATAACTAAAATTTGACCTGGGCACTAAATAAATATAAGAAATATCACAGGTGAATTAGTGGGTGGTTCACTAATTATTTTCAAATATGACCTTTTTATTTTCTGAAAATGAAGTAAAAATATATTATTTTTATTACAATTAAAAACGAGACTTCAGAAGTATATCTTTACTTACTACTTATAAAAGCACCAGTTCAAAGGTCTATCCAAATTTGAGTCCAAAAGTGCAAACAATTGTTTACCCAATGCAATATAGACCATAGATTGATTATGATCTAATCAGATCAGTGGTCTGGATTGTATAACGAGTTAAAAGGTTTAACCCTTTCATATAGACATGTTAACATCGCTGGCGGAGCGGTTGTGCGCTGGTTTTAAATCGTTCAATACGAGAGTTCGATTCTCCGTATTTTAGCTTTTTCAAGTTCCGTTTTTTTTATGCTTTTCAGTTCCGATGTCAGGCCCCTTTGGCCCATTCTCCTCTCTCCCCTTCCACTGTTCTTTCCCATCAAAAGTTTCGGAGAAAACCAAAACAAATGGAAACAAATCGCTTCGCTCCCCTTCCTTCGCTCCCCTCTCCTCACTTCCTCAGCGATCGATCAGATTAATCCGCCTGAATATTCCACAGCGATCGATCAGATCTCATCGGCTCTCTGCTTGCCCTCGATCTGATATGGAAACATACCTCTGGAGATTTCTTTCTCCATTTCAAAAGGCTGCGCCGCTCCCTCTTAGGTTTTTATCTCAAATTTTCACTTCATTCTGAAAATTTCATTTGCCGCTCACATTCTAGGAGCGAAATTGAAAAGAAGATGAGCGGGATTTTCAAATTTCGTTTTGGATGGCAACCCTTTCACTATTTATTCCCACCTTCGAATTGTTCCTCTTGCACTGCTTGAGGTTAGCAAAATTGTTCATTTGTCTTTTCTCTTTATCGCTCTATATTCAATCAGATTTTTGTATTGTTTTACCAATTTACCAATTTGAATTTATTTGTTTGTTCATGTTCATTTCAGCAAATTTAGAAGAGAAAGCATTGCTGCACAACACAAAGTCCAGGTACTTGTTTGTTGTTCTATCTATGTACTTGTTTGGACCTCAATTTCAATATTTTTTGTCTTACTTTCTCTGAGATTAATTTCAAGCAAAAAGGTTCTCTGAGATAGAATTGCACAACAATCATATTTTGAAACAGATTTTTGTGTTTTGAGACATATTTAAGTCAAATTGGTTGTTTATTTCAGCAAATTTCCAAGAGCTATAATTACTGCATTATGAGACAAGTATAGATTCCAAAATTGATTTAGTATAGGTTACATCTCCTGTATCATTAACATATATTTTACCATTTTTTAGTTTCCTTATGTTGTTATGCATGATTTTTGAGGCTCTGCAATATGCTTCAGTATTTTTCCAAAACCGAGTTCTGCAATTCTTATAATCATTTGTTTCTCTTTTTTGGCTGTTAGTGAAACATATTTCAAGTCATATGGTACATGGGTACAATACCTTTCAGATATATTTATTTTCATGCATATAGCAGTTTAGAATCAGTACCAGAACTATGTTTGTTTTCCGCACACTATGTTTGTTTTCATACATGGGTACAATAATAGTTCAAAAGTGCCATACATTAATTTAGAGTTCAAAAGTGTGGCAGTGTTGTATCTAATTTTCAATTGACTTAAATATGGAAACAATATCAGTACCAGCAGTATGGAAACAATTCAGTGCGGCAGTTTTGAGACATATCAGTACCCTAGCGTTCAAAAGTGCGATCGATATGGAAACAATATCAGTACCAGCAAATTTCAGTGTTGTATCTAATTTGAAAGGTTGATAAATAATAGTTCTCCTGTATGGCAGTGTTGTATCTAATTTTCAATTGGTTCATGTATTGTGCCCCTTTTCATACAATTTATCTTTTATTTAATTTTAATTTGATAAATATAAATTTCAAATGTAGACGTTTATTGAAATGGTGACTGTATTGAAGAACAAACACATCACCTATGCGATCAAAGTGTCTAGGTAAGATACCATCTTTGGCTATTTAATATTCTGTTTGATATATGATTATGTGTTGCAATGGAATAACATATAATGACTTGATGTTTTTCAATACAAGAAGGTTATCTGCTACTTGATGTTCAAAAACCCAATTCTACTATTATTGGACATTTAATGACATAATGTTTTTTCAATTTCTTTTCATGATTTATAGATCAAAAAGGCACAGTATCACATTTGAGCACTTGTCAGGAAAGTTCCTCATGCCTATGGCTACGGCAGCAAAAGGCTTGGCGGTATCTAGATCGACACTGAAACTCAGGTGCAGAGAGCTAGGGATACCTGTGTGGCCCTATCGTAAGTTGAGCAGCCTTGAGAAATTGATTGATAGAGTGGTGGAACTTTCTCATCCTGGATTTCAATTTGTTGTCAGCAATATTAGACGAGAGATTGAAGCTATCAAGATGGACCCATCCCTGAAAATAAAGGATGAGATCGAGCATCTCCGACAAGCCATGTATGACCTAAAGTACAAGAAGCGCAGGAATTCGAGGGTTGCCGATTGAAGTTGGCTTGGATCGTTTTAGAGATTGAGATTTAGATATTTAAATATTTATTTAGGTGCTCTGAAAGACACTTCTACAGCTAAGCTAAAGCTATATATCAGTTTGTTTCAATTTAATAAGTTGTGATAGTTATATATGAAAATGTAAATTTCAGTTTGTTGATCATCAACAATAAGATTAAATGGAGTGTGTCATTGTTATCATTGTTAGTGTTTTACCAACAATTTCTGTTTAGTCTTGTTTCTGAAAATGATCAATAAAATTTATTATTGGCTGTGCGTTTGTTTTATCTTATTATATTGGCTATGTGTTTTATAAAGCTTGTATCTATTCCCTTGCAATATTTCACTGGCTACCAATGAGTTTTTTGGCAGTTTTTCACAGTCTTAAGCCTGTGTATAGGATTGATGATTCAAGGTCTTATCTTGGCTGTACTTTAAGGTTGCATTCTTCTGTGCCTCTCATACCTTGTCATTTTTATTTTATGGCGCAAGGACTGTTTCCATCACTAATCTATATTTTTTTTGTGACTTTCAATCTTTTTTTTTGTGTATAAAATGATCTGTCAGGATACATTGATACAAAGATACCATATCCTAATGCACGCAAAGCAATTTAGAAATAAAATTCTACATTTACACTGTAACACCTGAAGGTACCAATGAATGTACCAAATGTACCAAACGTGTCAGATGCAATAGGCTATCATCAAAAGGAATAATCAAGATTGATGGGAATAATCGGCAAACATTAATAAGAAAGATATTAATTGGTATAAACATTGATGGGAATAATCAAGATTTATTTTATGTTTGACAAATTTGTTTCCGTGTACAACCATATGTCACTATATTAGGCCACTCCAAAGGGACCCACTCACGTACAAAAAATAATTCGGTGCCTATTTTGACATTATAACAAGATATACAAGATATGTAAAAGTGCATTTCATTTCTATAAGTGATTTTTAATTCCTTATTATTTGCATTCCTATTAAATCACTACATTCCATAAATTTGATCGAAATTATCCACCAAGAAATGATTAGAAAATACTGATTATAAAATCAAATATTAATTTTACTGTTAGAACAAAGATTTGAGTATCTTGATTTTCTATGAATTATACGTTAGTAAGTATTATATTATTTTAAATATAGATATAGATAGAATCAGATTTATTCTTTCTTAGTTTTTATTTCGTTTTTTTATTTAGCTATAAATATAAATAAATGGCGTTTGGTATCTTATTAAATTTCCTATTCCTATATTCCTATTCCTATTTTGTATTCCATAGAGCCTCACCGTGACACATCATTCATGTTCTTATATACACAGCCTCAGCTTGAGGTTCATAATTTTAAAGGAGTCGCATATTGTAAGCAGTACAGGTGCGTTGATGAAACTGTACCCTTTACTTTGATTGTTTCATATTCATATTCATATTTATATTTATATATTTATATATATAATAATAATATAATATATAATATATATACACAGCTTTTGGAATAAGAGTCTTATACTGGTCTTTTTTTTTGGACAGTCAAAATTCGGTTCATATTCTGTCCCATTGCTTACTGGTACACTATTCTTTTGTTTCTCCTCCTTTATCCTTTATTCGTTTTGAATATTGTTACAATTTTGCTGATTTAACAGAAACTTGCTAACTGAGGGGTTTTACTGGTGTTACTGGTAAGAAAAAAGCAATAAGCAATATGTGTAAAAGAATCAACTCAGTTTCATAAACCTTTTATGGGAGTGTAATGTTTGTTCTTGCAGAGTAAAAGAAATTTTATAATTTTTAAAAGATATATATCATTCAATTATACCATATATGACATTATTTCTTTTTTCTCTCAACATACAGAATCATTAGCAACAGAGAGCATAGAGGAAGATAAAATGGACAGGCTCCAGGATAAAATGGGGTCAACTATTGGACATGCAACAGAGAGCATAGAGGAAGATCTGGAATTGGAGAGGCGCCTTTACGAAGATCTTAGAGAGGAATGCCGCAGGAGAGGTTAGATCTTATTTCTCTATTCCTATGTTAATTGGAATATGTTACTTTAATTATTTGATATGATATTCTTGATAGTTAAAAAATGTACAACTTCTTATTGTAATTTTGATTTTGAAGAACTAGAGTGGCTCGAGGAAGAAGATGATTACTGGGCCCAACAAGCAGAAAAGCACATGCAATCAAATGGAGAGCAGGTGAAAACCAAACCATCAGCATTCCCCATGGCTCTCCCATACCTCCAAATATATATTTATATATACTAATGTAGTATAAATCATTGTCAAATTACTAAGAATGGCGCAAAAATTCACACAATAGTACATATGCAAATGCCTTTCTGCTTTACAGTCCTGATCTGGTTTGCCAGGATAAAATGGAGTCAACTATTGGACATGCAACAGAGAGCATAGAGGAAGATCTGGAATTGGAGAGGCGCCTTTACGAAGATCTTAGAGAGGAATGCCGCAGGAGAGGTTAGATCTTATTTCTCTATTCCTATGTTAATTGGAATATGTTACTTTAATTATTTGATATGATATTCTTGATAGTTAAAAAATGTATAACTTCTTATTGTAATTTTGATTTTGAAGAACTAGAGTGGCTCGAGGAAGAAGATGATTAATGGGCCCAACAAGCAGAAAAGCACATGCAATCAAATGGAGAGCAGGTGAAAACCAAACCATCAGCATTCCCCATGGCTCTCCCATACCTCCAAATATATATTTATATATACTAATGTAGTAAATCATTGTCAAATTACTAAGAATGTCTCAAAAATTCACACATAGTACATATGCAAATGCCTTTCTGCCTTACAGTCTTGATCTGGTTTGCCAGGATAAAATGGAGTCAACTATTGGGTATGCAACAGAGAGCATTGACCAACAAGCAGAAAGGCACATGCAATCAAATGGAGAGTATTAGAAATTAGTGTCAACTTTGGATGAAAATTTGTTTTTCTCTATGTTTTAATTTTTATGATAATATTATGATATGATATATGGAAGCTTGAATTTTGACGTTCTCATGTGATATTATTTGACTTATTTTGGACTAGAGAGAATATACAATGGTAAAGAATTAAAGATGAACTTCACTTTGATCTGATATGATATTACAATTGCAAAGTTTTTATGTTTCATATTTAGGTCCACACATACAACTGTGACCTCTTGTCTTGTGTCAAAACATCAAAGTTCAAATTTGATCATAATTGAACATTCAATTGAGAAGCAACAGATAGATTAGATATTCTTGACACCAATTATTTTCTTAAAAAAGTAGGAGTAGAAATTGGTATAGGAAAGCCATGAGGTATCAATATCATGCATGTACTTGAACCATTGCATAAGATTGAATGTAATTCCTCAACGATGGGTATTAAGGACCTAACATTTCAAAGTCTTTTTCCGGTACCAAATCTCATCTCTGTCGTACCAGGTCAATGGCTCACCCACCAAATTGCGTCGACGCAACACAAGCTAAACACATCTTCGTGCTCTCCCCATTCCCACGATCCTAACTGACTCAATCTCATCAATTCCAGTGGCTTTGTTCGCCTTAAAATTTAAATTAAAAAAAGTCAGGGACCACAGTGAATAAAAACTTACACTGCCACGACAAATTCATGGTCTTCCCATCAAACGGCGGCGACGCAAGATGAACGGAGGCCACCGCTGGGTTCTCCTCTACCTCACGAGTACAGCAAGTGAATCCATGTCGTCAATGGACGCCTGGATCGTCGGAATCGAGTAGGGAGGGGAGTCGAACGAAAATAAAGAAAAACAAAGGACCAGGCTGCAAAATCCATCCTCACAAACTAAAACCAGCGCCATGCTCCTTGCCACATCAGCAAGCCCAGTCAGCGCCATCTCAGCCTCTTAGGTTGACCTGAACCAATCAGAAATTTACAAATATGCAAAAATTTTGAAAATTCATTAAAAATAGTAGGAAACTCATAAAAATTCAAATAAAATATCCACAAATTTCTAAAAATCGAAATAAACCAAATTTACTGATATTTTGGAATATAGAACTGTTAAATTATTAGATTTATCTATTTTTGAAGTATTGAAGTATTTTCAATTTTCTTAAAATTAATGATATTAAATAAATTTTGAAAAATTCCAAAATGATTTCAAAACTCAATATTAATAAATAGTCAATATGAATTATTTTCATTTTTTATTTAAAAAAAGAAAAAACAAAATTCTTTTGAAATTAAAGCATTCGACTATTAAACATGAACGAACAGACTAGCTGAACTCGCTTTTTCATTTTGTTTTTTTTTTTGAAAAAAATGAGCAATCCATATGAATTCTTTTCATTTTTTATTTAAAAAAAGAAAAAACAAAATCCATTTGAAATTAAAGCATTGGATATTTAAACATGAACGAACATACTAGCTGAACTCGCTTTGTCATTTTGTTCTTTTTTTAAAAAGAAAGGAAAAAACTAATCCATATGAAGACTTTTCATTTTTTATTTAAAAAAAAGAGAAAACAAAATCCATTTGAAATTAAAGCATTCGACTATTAAACATGAACGAACAGACTACCTGAACTCGCATTGTCATTTTATTTTTTTTAAAAGGGAAAAAAATAATCCATATGAATTCTTTTCATTTTTATTTAAATAAAAGAAAAAACAAAATTCATTTGAAATTAAAGCATTCGACTATTAAACATGAACGAACAGACTACCTGAACTCGCTTTGTCAATTTATTTTTTTTAAAAGAAAAAATAGTCCCTACGAATTCTTTTCATTTTTTATTTAAAAAAAAAGAAAAACAAAATACATTTGATATTAAAGCATTCGAATATTAAGCATGAACGAACAGACTAGCTGAACTCGCTTTGTCATTTTGTTTTTAATTTAAAAAATGAGCAGTCCATATGAATTCTTTTCATTTTTTATTTAAAAAAAGGAAAAACAAAATCCAATTTGAAATTAAATCATTCGACTATTAAACATGAACGAACAGACAAGCTGAACTCGCTTTTTCATTT
This sequence comes from Rhynchospora pubera, assembly GCA_028095005.1. Classification (NCBI taxonomy): domain Eukaryota; kingdom Viridiplantae; phylum Streptophyta; class Magnoliopsida; order Poales; family Cyperaceae; genus Rhynchospora; species Rhynchospora pubera. Next base: position 106,289,724 of record CM051462.1, on the reverse strand, counting down.
TGTTTTTTTTTAAAAGAAAAAAATAGTCCTTATGAATTCTTTTCATTTTTTATTTAAAAAAAAGGAAAATCAAAATACATTTGAAATTAAAGCATTCGACTATTAAGCATGAACGAACAGACTAGCTGAACTCGCTTTGTCATTTTGTTATTTTTTAAAATTTAAAAAGAAAAAAATAATCCATATGAATTATTTTCATTTTTATTTAAATAAAAGAAAAAACAAAATTCATTTGAAATTAAAGCATTCGACTATTAAACATGAACGAACAGACTAGCTGAACTCGCTTTGTCATTTTGTTTTTAATTTAAAAAATGAGCAGTCCATATGAATTCTTTTCATTTTTTATTTAAAAAAAGGAAAAACAAAATCCAAGTTGAAATTAAATCAGTCGACTATTAAACATGAACGAACAGACAAGCTGAACTCGTTTTTTCATTTTGTTTTTTTTTTAAAAGAAAAAAATAGTCCCTATGAATTCTTTTCATTTTTTATTTAAAAAAAAGAAAAACAGAATACATTTGAAATTAAAGCATTCGAATATTAAGCATGAACGAACAGACTCGCTGAACTCGCTTTGTCATTTTATTTTATTTTTAAATTTAAAAAGAAAAAAATAATCCATATGAATTCTTTTCATTTTTATTTAAATAAAAGAAAAAACAAAATTCATTTGAAATTAAAGCATTCGACTATTAAACATGAACGAACAGACTAGCTGAACTCGCTTCGTCATTTTGTTTTTAATTTATAAAACGAGCAGTCCATATGAATTCTTTTCATTTTTTATTTAAAAAAAGGAAAAACAAAATTCAATTTGAAATTAAATCATTCGACTATTAAACATGAACGAACTGACAAGCTGAACTCGCTTTTTCATTTTGTTTTTTTTTAAAAGAAAAAAAATAGTCCTTATGAATTCTTTTCATTTTTTATTTAAAAAAAAAGAAAAATCAAAATTCATTTGAAATTAAAGCATTCGATTATTAAGCATGAACGAACAGACTAGCTGAACATGCTTTGTCATTTTGTTTTTTTCTTAAATTTAAAAAGAAAAAATAATCCTTATGAATTCTTTTCATTTTTATTTAAATAAAAGAAAAAACAAAATTCATTTGAAATTAAAGCATTCGACTATTAAACATGAACGAACAGACTAGCTGAACTCGCTTTGTCATTTTGTTTTTAATTTATAAAATGAGCAGTCCATTTGAATTCTTTTTATTTTTTATTTAAAAAAAGGAAAAACAAAATCCAAGTTGAAATTAAATCATTCGACTATTAAACATGAACGAACAGACAAGCTGAACTCGCTTTTTCATTTTGTTTTTTTTAAAAAGAAAAAATAGTCCTTTTGAATTCTTTTCATTTTTTATTAAAAAAAAAGAAAAATCAAAATTCATTTGAAATTAAAGCATTCGACTATTAAACATGAACGAACAGACTAGCTGAACTCGCTTTGTCATTTTGTTTTTTTTTTAAATTTAAAAAGGAAAAAATAATCCATATGAATTCTTTTCATTTTTATTTAAATAAAAGAAAAAACAAAATCCATTTGAAATTAAAGCATTCGACTATTAAACATGAACGAACAGACTAGCTGAACTCTTTTTTTCATTTTGTTTTTTTTTAAAAAATGAGCAATCCATATGAATTCTTTTCATTTTTTATTTAAAAAAAGAAAAAACAAAATCCAAGTTGAAATTAAAGCATTCGACTTTTAAACATGAACAAACAGACTAGCTGAACTCGCTTTGTCATTTTTCTTAAAAAAAAGAAATAAATAGTCCATATGAATTCGTTTCATTTTTTATTTAAAAAAAAGAAAAAACAAAATCCATTTGAAATTAAAGCATTTGATATTTAAACATGAACGAACAGACTAGCTGAACTCGCTTTGTCATTTTGTTCTTTTTTTAAAAAGAAAATAAAAAAATAATCCATATGAAGTCTTTTCATTTTTTATTTAAAATAAAGAAAAAACAAAATCCATTTGAAATTAAAGCATTCGACTATTAAACATGAACGAACAAACTAGCTGAACTCGCTTTTTCATTTTGTTTTTTTTTTAAAAAAATGAGCAATCCATATGAATTCTTTTCATTTTTTATTTAAAAAAAGAAAAAACAAAATCCAAGTTGAAATTAAATCATTCGACTATTAAAAATGAACGAACAGACTAGCTGAACTAGCTTTGTCATTTTTCTTAAAAAAAGAAATAAATTGTCCATATGAATTCGTTTCATTTTTTATTTAAAAAAAAAGAAAAAACAAAGTTGAAATTAAAGCATTCGATATTTAAACATGAACGAACAGACTAGCTGAACTCGCTTTGTCATTTTGTTCTTTTTTTAAAAAGAAAAGAAAAAACTAATCCATATGAAGTCTTTTCATTTTTTATTTAAAAAAAAGAAAAAAAAAATCCATTTGAAATTAAAGCATTCGACTATTAAACATGAACGAACAGACTAGCTGAACTCGCTTTTTCATTTTGTTTTTTTTTTTAAAATGAGCAATCCATATGAATTCTTTTCATTTTTTATTTAAAAAAAGAAAAAACAAAATCCAAGTTGAAATTAAAGCATTCGACTTTTAAACATGAACAAACAGACTAGCTGAACTCGCTTTGTCATTTTTCTTAAAAAAAGAAATAAATAGTGTCGCGGCTTTTTCGTCATTATTCTCCTCGAAGGAATCTCTCGAAGAACAATGGGAACATAGCCTTAGATTCACCTCCCTTAAGGTTTCGATCTCCATGGCGAGTATCTCTCAACACAAGAGAACCCTGTACAGAGTCGCTACTTAAAGAAGTTTCTTGATTTAGCGGGTCCTTTCTCTCCAGTAGGCGCAAGCCCCTACTGTTAATTACCTCGTAGTTGCCTACGAGAACCTCTGATTAAGGGACATAAAGGGTATTGACGTAATGGGCTAAGGAAAGAGACTTATGGAGTGCTATCACGGAGGACTTAATTGATGGTACCAAGCTCAATGGACGGGACCCAGTTAAGGATCGACGAAAGACTTCTAACTTAACCAAAAGAAAAGGATGGATTTTTGGTTTAGAAGAGGTTTTTTTGATCAATGAAAGGAGAGGTTTCACTTGAGGTTGTTTCTGGTAAACTCTCGGGGCTATGACTGGCCTTCTTGTGAGAGTGAAGAGGAGTTTTACAACTTTCGGGGCCTCTTGGGCGGCAACGACGAAAGTTGGTTCTTTTACAACCCTAGGGACCATCTTCATCGGTCTTCTTAATAAGAGTTGGTTCTTTAACGACCCTAGGGACCATCTTAGTCGGTCTTCTTAATAAGAGTCGGTTCTCGGGACCATCTTAGTCGGTCTTCTTGTAAGAACAAAAGAGGAGTTTTACAACCTTAGGGGCATGTGGCGCCTTTGAGCTAAAGTTGGTTCTTTTACAACCCTAGGGACCATCTTCATCGGTCTTCTTAATAAGAGTTGGTTCTTTAACGACCCTAGGGACCATCTTCATCGGTCTTCTTAATAAGAGTCGGTTCTCGGGACCATCTTAGTCGGTCTTCTTGTGAGAACAAAAGAGGAATTTTACAACCTTAGGGGCATGTGGCGCCTTTGAGCTAAAGTTGGTTCTTTTACAACCCTAGGGACCATCTTCATCGGTCTTCTTAATAAGAGTTGGTTCTTTAACGACCCTAGGGACTATCTTCATCGGTCTTCTTAATAAGAGTCGGTTCTCGGGACCATCTTAGTCGGTCTTCTTGTGAGAACAAAAAGGAATTCTTGGGACGAGGGAGCCCGTAAGAATTCGATTTCTAAGTCATCTAAGGTCGATCTTAACCCTAGCGAGGGACTTTTCCTCAAACGAAGAGGTTTCGGTTTTGACTTTGGTTTCGTATTTGGATTTTTAATTTCTGAGACTTCACTTGGGATATTGGTGATTTTATTCACTTTGGCCTTTTATACTTTTGACTTTTGAAAATGCTTTTCTCTTTCAAAATACTTAATCTTGGAAGATATTTGACTTTGAAAGATATTATTTTCGAAATTATTTAGGCTTTGGAAAATATCCATAATTCGAGTATACTAGATACTTGAAATCTTTTAGACTTTTTAAAAATACTTTTTATACTGGAACATATTATATTTGGCTTTTGAAAGTAGTATATTTGAAATCTTAGTTTTGAAAATACCTAGTATTTATGAAAGGGTTGGTTTCATTTTATAAAATTCATTTTTAAAGCGAAAATACTTCAAAAATACAAAAGGCCGCTACTTTGACATATTTTCATATCAAAGTATCAGTGAAATTGATTTATTTTGATTTTTAGGATTTTACGGATGTGTCATTTGTATTTTTAGTTGCTTCTTATTATTTTTAATAATTTTCTAAGTTTCTGTTTATTTACTAATTTTCCTATTGGTCCATGTCAGCAAGCTAGGCTGAGGTGGCATTTCGGTTGGGCTTGTCGAGTTGGCTTTCAACATTGGGCTTGTGAGGCGTTTATTGGACTTCGTTGGGCTCCACCTTGGACTGAAACCCCGTTAGCCGACAGAGATCCGACTCATTGGGTCATAAAACCATCCGTCACAGAAGATCAATGAGGTTTTAGCGCTGGCGTTCGATTGAAAGAGACGGGTTTGATTTCACTGGTTAGCGGGTTCGTTTGAGACGGGTTTGGATCCGTTTACTTCTCCGGCCATCTCAACCCTTGAGAAAAAGGCTCTCTGGCATTATCAAGTCGAGACGAAGACGATGGTCATCTCCATTTCTGTCGCGTTACCTTCGAAAATTTATAACAAGCTTTATTCAATTTCACCCCTGTGCTTTTCGGATTAGCGTTTTCTGACTATCGCCATCATTTTTATCGGAGAGGGTGAGTTTGTTAGAGTCATGAGAGAGAATAAAGTGCGAAAGTGTATTCAATTGACGTTGCTCTACTCTAATTTGGAGGAGAAACCAAGTGCTGGTACGACAAGAAAAAGTTTGGTACCAATAGGTATGGACATGTCTTGTTTGTACCAGAGGCGGTACTTCTAACGTTGGGGACGAAAGTTTAGGTTCTGACACCATCAAATGAAAAGGAATTGAGCATAATTTACTATATTACATCATGAAATTACCTTTGTACTAGACACCCAGGAAATGATTATATACGTATGTCTTAGTTACATATTATGTGGTTATTTGGACTATACACGTGATTGCTACAGAGGCAAGAGTAATCCATAAAATTGATCGGATTAGTAGAATACAGTTCATATACATACTAAGGTCAGACATTGGAAATCTCTAACAGACCTCATTTATCCTCATGTCGCTCAACCTTTGTTCCTTTACAGTCATAATCGACACAGCCAAGTTAAATAGCAGTAAGTGCATATATGCTCAGGTCAGCTTTTATTCTCATTTGGACTGTGATATCCAAGGCTCTAATTTTCCAATAATGGTGTAACTCTACTTCATGACATTCACTGGCATTGTACGAGGGCAGTACTCAATATGTCTAAATAGGATACAAGAAACTCACCATAATCAGATCAAGTGCCGATATGACATCTTAACATGTCTTTACCTATAAACCCACACTTTTCATATAATTACCAAATTCTTACCCACTAATGAAGTAGGGCCCCAGTCAAACATCAAAAGTCAAGCTTACTCAAAGATGTTACCTACCGCTATTATTTTGCATTATGGTCCCTTATTCCTTTCTACTTCACAGTTACAATCAAATGACAATTCTTATGTACTATATTATACTACAATCATGTATACCCAATATGTCTTCTACCTGAAAACACTCCTTTTACTGCACAATTTTGATAGATTAGCATGTATCTACAGAAGGTCCTTTACTTTGCTACCTCTAATTTGGAGGGTGTATAGAGTAATTTAGTGTATACTTAATCAAGCATATCACGAGCATGACTGACAATGCCCATCATGTGCTTAATCAAAGCAACACTACTTGCATAAGGGCTCCAAAGCCGGTGCTAAGGAGCTATCTTATACAAGTTCATCTCAATTGAACTCTTCATGCGCTGTGCGCAGTCTGAGTACAATTGAGGCATCAATAAGCCTTAATTATTATTGATTTTAGTGATTTAATTGAGATCTCTCATGCGCTGGGCGCAATTGAAACTCAACTTCAACCTTGGCACTTAACATCACAAAGAAATAACATTTCAGGCATCAAACTCAAGATTCAAACAAACTTGTCAGAAAAGAAGAACTTTGAAGATTAATTCTTTTCAACATTTACCTTGTGCAAGAACAGAATGTAATCAGGTCAATTTAGAACAATGTCAGATCTTTAAAGGCATAATTGCACTTCTCATGCGCCATGCGCAATTAAAGTCACAATCCAGCAAACTTTCAGAAATAAGTACCCAGGATACCTAATCTCTCATGCGCCATGCGCAATCAAGGATTACCTACAAACTAGCCTATTTGATCTATCTCCTCATGCGCTGTGCGCAATCAGATCTGACCAAAGAAACGGGGAGAAATAGAACAAGTCTAAGCAGATCTATTAGGGACACTATATTCAAATCGTTAATCAGAGATTAAAAGGTGCAGATCAAGAATTAAAAGTATCAAGCAAGCAACACTATTTCTTATCTATTCCTAACACAAGTCAGAGAAGAAACGAGAAGATAACGAGCTTATTATCAAATCAAGAATGCAAAGAAGAGGAAAGCACAAATCTCATCCAATTTCATCAAAATACCTCAATTATCAATCAAGAACCTCAAATTCGAGGTACAATTTACCTTTTACACTTACCTTTCTCCCCTGCCTTGATTACAATAGCTTCAGCAAGCTTCAACTGCTCCTAATTCTTCTCTTCTAACTATGCCTACCAACTATTCGACGAAATGCCTTACTCTTCTTTCTATCCTAACCTAGTCTATAGGTGTTGGAATGGGGATTTTTCTTCACTACCTGCTCTCCTCTTGGAACCTCCAAAGAGCAGCTAGGCACTCTAAGGGAATGTTTGTGTATGGGGAGGGCCCCTTTCTTCTTCGTCTGGTGGTGTATTTATAGGCAGCTGTAGTTGGGTTGCTTCTTCAAGTGGCTTGTGTTTCTGCTCAATCTCGATCGTCCGTTGGCGAGCACACGGATCGCCATCTGATCCAACGGCTGCGGTTGTGTCACGCTGTGCTTCTTCAGGTGGTCAAACGAGACCGAGAGAGAGGGTTGACCAAGCGGTTACGAGGCCGTTGCAACGCCTTCACATTTCTCTCCTTCTCTTCTTCTTTTCTGTTGGAGGAGATGAACCCCTCGTCGGATTAAGTGAGACACAGACTAGCGTCTCCACTCTTCTTAGTTTTGCGTGAGTTTGGTTCACGGCAGACCAATTGCCTTCTAACTTCCCTTCGTGCGTGGCTTTCAGAGAAACAGGTACACAGAACTTCTTTTCTGTGGGAGAAGACTCAATTTTCGTCCCTTTTCCTTCTCTCCATTTCCAACACAATGATCCTCTCCATTTATCCATTTTATTGAATTTACAAGGCTGCCGAAACCAAATAAATTATTCGGACCCCTTCCCTATTGAGTTTCCCCATGAGCTTTTATACACAGCTTCACAAAAATGTGTAGAATCTGATGGAATCGAGAATTTTGTGAAAAGACCCCTCCTACTATTTTATTTAATTTCTCCAAAATTATGGGCTTCTTTGCATAAAATAGCAATTCTGTAGTTTCTTTGATCAATCTGGGGGCACCATAATTTTCTTCATCCTCTCCTGGATTTTTGGGTATTTTTTTATGATTTTTGGGGTCTGTTTTCTATTTTCCATGATTTTCTCAAATTTCATGTAAATCGGTCTCTGTCTCCAATCGTGAAATTTTAGGGTCAAACAAATGCCCCCCACCAGAGTAGGTTGTGAGGATCCTGGGCTGAACAGCGTACTCTGGTGGCCCCTTCTTGACCCCTTGCATGTAGTTGAATTGGTTGCATGATGAGTTTGTCGAGTTTTCGCAAGAATTTGGATTTGGTTGAGCTGAGCTACACTCGCCTTCATTTTCTAGCCTACTTTCTCCATTTTTACATGCTCATCTCCTTCAGTAGATTTTCATTGCTTCATAGTCTGATCCACTTCCCTTGGTCGTGATTGGTTGTCTCACTGTGGGTCTCCTTCATGGTCTTGTTTCTTCTTACTCTTTTTGTGGGATACATGGGGTCTTGTATCTTTTAGTTGTCGGTGGGATTATGAGGTCTTGTATTTCTTGCTTTGGCAGGGACTCGTGAGAGGAGCATCGTGACACAGGATCAGGCTGCGGTTCATGGCGCTACTGCAGCTTAGCAGGTTTGTTTTTTCCTTGTTTCTCCTTTTGATCTTGATGGATTTTGATACTTGTTGGTGTGGTATGGATGCTCGGATGGTTGAACTTGGTTGCTTCGGCATGGTTGAATCAACTTCTTCCTTCATTGATGGGCGTTGGCAGTATTTGATACCTTCGACGACCTTAACATGGTGAAGGTAGGAAGCCCCATCTTGGGTCCTAGGATTTCGACATTTTGGGTCGATATTTAAGAATTAGAACATCAAGAGTTGTTTTGTGTCCTTTTGACACTTGGGGTCGATATTTAAGGACTAGAACATTGAGAGTTCTTCTGTCATTTAGAGTCAACATTTAAGGACTAGAACATTGAGAGTTCTTTTGACATTTAGAGTCAACATTTAAGGACTAGAACATTGAGAGTTCTTTTGACATTTAGAGTCAACATTTAAGGACTAGAACATTGAGAGTTCTTTTGTGTCCTTTTGACATTTAGTGTCAATGTTTAAGGACTAGAACATTGAGAGTTCTTTTGTGCACTTTGATTACTTTCTACGTTGGAACCATGATGATGCATGATGTAATACAGATTGTCGCATTGTAATCGCGGCCGGTCGCGTTGGAATCGCGGTTATGCATGTCGAGGCACGACTTGTCGTGTTGGAATCGCGGCTTGTGCATGTTGAGGCACGGATTGTCTTGCTCTATATGATGCTTGGATGCTTGGCTATTGGTAAACCTGGATCTTTTGTTGAAGTATTGTGCTTCTTTGCCTTGTGATGTTTGATTGATCGTGTGTCTGACTGAGTCCTTGCGCTCGGGGCTTCTCCACATACTTGCTTGCAAAGCAACAAGTAGTCTTGCTCTTATCTTACTCTTTTTCTCTTTTTCTCTTCATAGCAACCTGATTGAGCTTTTGAGCTCAAGGCTTTCTTTCTTCTTCTTCTTTTAGGATATGACGGGTATTTCGTCATTCTTGCGCCTGATTGGGCTTCAGCGCTCAAGGCTTTTTTCTTGCTTAACTTGCGGGGTTCGAATAATCTTACTCTTACCGCCGTTTCTTCTTTCATACAACATGGGAATTTGGCCCATGCTCACTTTTCTTCTTTCTTTCTTCTTTTGGAATCTCGAACGCACATAGATCCACTCCACAATTTAGGTTAGGGTATTTGGCCCGCTCCTGTCTTTCCTTGGGCTTGAACCTACATGGACCTTGACCCGATTTTGGTTACTTTCTTCCGACATCGGCCTTGAACGCTTCTACTTCTTCTACGCCTTCTTGACTTCATATCATTTCTTTAAAGAATCAGTTTGAACAGTTTATTTCACTTCTTGCCACAACGGCCTTAACTTTCTTCACATGTTCACACGTTCGCCATTAACTCCAATTGCAACCTTTCTCTTGTCATGCCTATATAAGCACACCTTTGCTCTTTTCTCTTCTTCATCCAAGTTCACCGTACTCTTTCATCTTTCTCCATACTTTTCCAATTTCTTATCACCATGTCTTCTCTTCCTTCATCCAAGCGTGCCAGAGGAGATTCTAGTTCTTCTGCCTTACGTCTGGACTCCACTTTTCCAGACTGGTCCCTTACTCCCGACAATCGCTATCTCTTCCGTGATGAAACTGCCTTCCTTTCTTACTACAACGACATGGGTAACGAAGAGCGGCCAGTGGCTGATTGCTACTTCTTTCGTCCTATGAGGAGGATTCCAGCGGAGCAAGTGAATCTTATCAGAAGTTGGTTAGATTCATGGAGTTTGGGCGGTTTGGCTGACTGTGACCAGCCTTACCATCCTAGGATCACCCGCCTCTTTTATGCCAATCTTAGGATCTCTTTCAACCACTACGGAACTCTTTCAGCCTCTTCCTATCTGTTTGGTCGCTTCTTTCATATCGCGACTGGGGATTTGGCCAATTACTTGCAGGCTGCCAATACCTCCAACGGTTCCACCATTTATGCCTATCAGAGATGGCCTCAAGGTTTTGGAAGTTACCAGGAATGTCGCCAATGGTTTCGGACGGCGGCTCCTGATGTAGAGAGGGTGTCTACTTTCCATCTACCTGCTCTTCATAGGTACTTTCCTTCTTCATTCTTTCTCTTTATCCTTTAATCGCCTTCTTCTTTGCTCGTGTTTCACTTCAATTCCTTTTGTTGACATCCTTTATCGTGACTTCTAGGTTTCTCTTCTTGGTGGTTAATGACATTATCTTTCCCCAAGGAGTAATGACTCATCTCGCCAAACCAGGAAGTCTCTTCTATCTCCGCAACCTGATCCAAAAGCAATGGCCTATCAACCTGGCCCACTTGATTCTCTTTCACATGCACCAAGTGGCCATCTCCGATCGGGAGTCACTTCCTTATGGTCATCTGATTGAAGCTCTTATGCTTAGAGCTCGTGTCCGTGTGCCTGACATGCTATGGGGCAATCGTATTTCTGATGCTGATGTGGCACATCCCTTCAACCTTCTTCTTTCATTGCCACTTATCGGGTGGGTTGAATCTTCAATGGACATGTTGGTTCCCGACCCCAATCAACCAGTGAATGACTATATCTTGCTTCCCAATGCGGCCCCCAATCAGTATGGTCCTATGGGTATTGATTCTCCGCCGGATGATAACTCAGCCATGATGGCCCTTGATGACCCTGCCCCCGTCTCGATTCGGGGTTTAATTGATCAGCGCTTCGGAGAATTGAATGCCCGCTTGAATACTTTGGAAGGAATGATTCAAGCTATCTCTGCCACCCTTAACAACTTGGCCGGTGGTGGAGCTGCGGTTGTTGATGAAGTTGTGGCTGCCCCAGAGTAAACGGCCATCTCAACTTGCCTTGCCCCAGTGTCAGCTATATGGCATCTTTATGTCTTCTATTTTGCATCCCTTTAGTCGCCATCGGCGGTTGTTTAGGATTCTCTTGTATGAGGCTTCCTCCTGTAATGGTTGTAGTGGTGTATCTTCTTTTAATGAATGAAATTCTATCTTCTTCTTTCCATGGCATTGTATTCTCTTTACTCTTCTTCTCTACTTGATTAGTGTGCTTTACGGCTGCCCCAGTGTGGTCGTCCACCGTCTTGCGCTTCAACATGGTTGATTGCTTGTCTCTGCCCCAGTGTGATCCTTCTTTCTTATAACTATCTCCACAATGCGAACAATATTAGTAGCATAACGTTGCACCCTCGAGAATCATAAGAATCCGTCATCGGTTGCAAAAGGGACTCTTGTGTGATTTATTGTAAGAATAATGTAGGCCTTTGTATTGGAAATGCCCTATGAACGTCCAAAAGGACAAGGACACTCCTTTACACCTAGGCCCGGCGGGACAAATTCTTATCTAACATGTTCTAAAGGTTGAGGACTTTTATTGAACTTTATTTATCTACAATTGCCTTGTTTATTTTGGGCCTTGCAAAGGAATGTTCCATGATGTTCAAAAGAACGAAACACCCTTACAAGCATTAGCCCGACATGACATAATACCTTGTTCTTCGGGTTTTGGGTTAAAAGGTTAAGTTAAGGTTTTGGATTTTGGGTTTATTGGATCCTAACGTTTTTCGTTGGGGTTTTATTCTAAGGTTTTATTGGGTTATGTACATGATTTTTGTGGTTTTGGGACCTTAATAGGTTTTTGTTGTCATGGACTTTTATGGAGTTTTGGATTTTAGTGGACTAGACCTTATTGTAGATAAAATGTAGGTTTTGATTGTTTTTTGGTAAATTGGGTTTTGGGCTTGAATGATAGATCTCATGGGACGAGTCTTCGAGGTGGTTTGTGATCGCAGTGCCTCTTTACACATGAGGTGCCGGCTCCTGTAGATCACGCGTGCAATAATACCAACTCAAATGTTACCGTTAGGAGTGTTCATTAAAATTTCCTTAGCCCTTACGTCACCCTTTAAGCCTCAAAGATGAGAGGAGAAAGAGGTCCCACCGGGCGTGCCAGAGAATCGGTGTGGCACGAGGTGGGCTGTTGATACCAATATACTTCACAATTTTTATTTATTTACTTATTTATATTTTTTTTTTATTATTTATTTTTTTTTTACTTTCCCTAGCCTTTTACGTTACCCTCTAAATCCAAAAGATGAGAGGAAAAAGATGTCCCACCGGGCGTGCCAGAGAATCTGTGTGGCACGAGGTGGGCTTTTGATACAAATATACTTGAAGTTATTCATTTATTTATCACTCTTTTTTTTTTTTTTTACTTTCCCTAGCCTTCACATTATATTCTTTAAACCCCAAAGATGAGAGGAAAAAGATGTCCCACCGGGCGTGCCAGAGAATCTGTCGCGGCTTTTTCGTCATTATTCTCCTCGAAGGAATCTCTCGAAGAACAATGGGAACATAGCCTTAGATTCACCTCCCTTAAGGTTTCGATCTCCATGGCGAGTATCTCTCAACACAAGAGAACCCTGTACAGAGTCGCTACTTAAAGAAGTTTCTTGATTTAGCGGGTCCTTTCTCTCCAGTAGGCGCAAGCCCCTACTGTTAATTACCTCGTAGTTGCCTACGAGAACCTCTGATTAAGGGACATAAAGGGTATTGACGTAATGGGCTAAGGAAAGAGACTTATGGAGTGCTATCACGGAGGACTTAATTGATGGTACCAAGCTCAATGGACGGGACCCAGTTAAGGATCGACGAAAGACTTCTAACTTAACCAAAAGAAAAGGATGGATTTTTGGTTTAGAAGAGGTTTTTTTGATCAATGAAAGGAGAGGTTTCACTTGAGGTTGTTTCTGGTAAACTCTCGGGGCTATGACTGGCCTTCTTGTGAGAGTGAAGAGGAGTTTTACAACTTTCGGGGCCTCTTGGGCGGCAACGACGAAAGTTGGTTCTTTTACAACCCTAGGGACCATCTTCATCGGTCTTCTTAATAAGAGTTGGTTCTTTAACGACCCTAGGGACCATCTTAGTCGGTCTTCTTAATAAGAGTCGGTTCTCGGGACCATCTTAGTCGGTCTTCTTGTAAGAACAAAAGAGGAGTTTTACAACCTTAGGGGCATGTGGCGCCTTTGAGCTAAAGTTGGTTCTTTTATAACCCTAGGGACCATCTTCATCGGTCTTCTTAATAAGAGTTGGTTCTTTAACGACCCTAGGGACTATCTTCATCGGTCTTCTTAATAAGAGTCGGTTCTCGGGACCATCTTAGTCGGTCTTCTTGTGAGAACAAAAAGGAATTCTTGGGACGAGGGAGCCCGTAAGAATTCGATTTCTAAGTCATCTAAGGTCGATCTTAACCCTAGCGAGGGACTTTTCCTCAAACGAAGAGGTTTCGGTTTTGACTTTGGTTTCGTATTTGGATTTTTAATTTCTGAGACTTCACTTGGGATATTGGTGATTTTATTCACTTTGGCCTTTTATACTTTTGACTTTTGAAAATGCTTTTCTCTTTCAAAATACTTAATCTTGGAAGATATTTGACTTTGAAAGATATTATTTTCGAAATTATTTAGGCTTTGGAAAATATCCATAATTCGAGTATACTAGATACTTGAAATCTTTTAGACTTTTTAAAAATACTTTTTATACTGGAACATATTATATTTGGCTTTTGAAAGTAGTATATTTGAAATCTTAGTTTTGAAAATACCTAGTATTTATGAAAGGGTTGGTTTCATTTTATAAAATTCATTTTTAAAGCGAAAATACTTCAAAAATACAAAAGGCCGCTACTTTGACATATTTTCATATCAAAGTATCAGTGAAATTGATTTATTTTGATTTTTAGGATTTTACGGATGTGTCATTTGTATTTTTAGTTGCTTCTTATTATTTTTAATAATTTTCTAAGTTTCTGTTTATTTACTAATTTTCCTATTGGTCCATGTCAGCAAGCTAGGCTGAGGTGGCATTTCGGTTGGGCTTGTCGAGTTGGCTTTCAACATTGGGCTTGTGAGGCGTTTATTGGACTTCGTTGGGCTCCACCTTGGACTGAAACCCCGTTAGCCGACAGAGATCCGACTCATTGGGTCATAAAACCATCCGTCACAGAAGATCAATGAGGTTTTAGCGCTGGCGTTCGATTGAAAGAGACGGGTTTGATTTCACTGGTTAGCGGGTTCGTTTGAGACGGGTTTGGATCCGTTTACTTCTCCGGCCATCTCAACCCTTGAGAAAAAGGCTCTCTGGCATTATCAAGTCGAGACGAAGACGATGGTCATCTCCATTTCTGTCGCGTTACCTTCGAAAATTTATAACAAGCTTTATTCAATTTCACCCCTGTGCTTTTCGGATTAGCGTTTTCTGACTATCGCCATCATTTTTATCGGAGAGGGTGAGTTTGTTAGAGTCATGAGAGAGAATAAAGTGCGAAAGTGTATTCAATTGACGTTGCTCTACTCTAATTTGGAGGAGAAACCAAGTGCTGGTACGACAAGAAAAAGTTTGGTACCAATAGGTATGGACATGTCTTGTTTGTACCAGAGGCGGTACTTCTAACGTTGGGGACGAAAGTTTAGGTTCTGACACCATCAAATGAAAAGGAATTGAGCATAATTTACTATATTACATCATGAAATTACCTTTGTACTAGACACCCAGGAAATGATTATATACGTATGTCTTAGTTACATATTATGTGGTTATTTGGACTATACACGTGATTGCTACAGAGGCAAGAGTAATCCATAAAATTGATCGGATTAGTAGAATACAGTTCATATACATACTAAGGTCAGACATTGGAAATCTCTAACAGACCTCATTTATCCTCATGTCGCTCAACCTTTGTTCCTTTACAGTCATAATCGACACAGCCAAGTTAAATAGCAGTAAGTGCATATATGCTCAGGTCAGCTTTTATTCTCATTTGGACTGTGATATCCAAGGCTCTAATTTTCCAATAATGGTGTAACTCTACTTCATGACATTCACTGGCATTGTACGAGGGCAGTACTCAATATGTCTAAATAGGATACAAGAAACTCACCATAATCAGATCAAGTGCCGATATGACATCTTAACATGTCTTTACCTATAAACCCACACTTTTCATATAATTACCAAATTCTTACCCACTAATGAAGTCGGGCCCCAGTCAAACATCAAAAGTCAAGCTTACTCAAAGATGTTACCTACCGCTATTATTTTGCATTATGGTCCCTTATTCCTTTCTACTTCACAGTTACAATCAAATGACAATTCTTATGTACTATATTATACTACAATCATGTATACCCAATATGTCTTCTACCTGAAAACACTCCTTTTACTGCACAATTTTGATAGATTAGCATGTATCTACAGAAGGTCCTTTACTTTGCTACCTCTAATTTGGAGGGTGTATAGAGTAATTTAGTGTATACTTAATCAAGCATATCACGAGCATGACTGACAATGCCCATCATGTGCTTAATCAAAGCAACACTACTTGCATAAGGGCTCCAAAGCCGGTGCTAAGGAGCTATCTTATACAAGTTCATCTCAATTGAACTCTTCATGCGCTGTGCGCAGTCTGAGTACAATTGAGGCATCAATAAGCCTTAATTATTATTGATTTTAGTGATTTAATTGAGATCTCTCATGCGCTGGGCGCAATTGAAACTCAACTTCAACCTTGGCACTTAACATCACAAAGAAATAACATTTCAGGCATCAAACTCAAGATTCAAACAAACTTGTCAGAAAAGAAGAACTTTGAAGATTAATTCTTTTCAACATTTACCTTGTGCAAGAACAGAATGTAATCAGGTCAATTTAGAACAATGTCAGATCTTTAAAGGCATAATTGCACTTCTCATGCGCCATGCGCAATTAAAGTCACAATCCAGCAAACTTTCAGAAATAAGTACCCAGGATACCTAATCTCTCATGCGCCATGCGCAATCAAGGATTACCTACAAACTAGCCTATTTGATCTATCTCCTCATGCGCTGTGCGCAATCAGATCTGACCAAAGAAACGGGGAGAAATAGAACAAGTCTAAGCAGATCTATTAGGGACACTATATTCAAATCGTTAATCAGAGATTAAAAGGTGCAGATCAAGAATTAAAAGTATCAAGCAAGCAACACTATTTCTTATCTATTCCTAACACAAGTCAGAGAAGAAACGAGAAGATAACGAGCTTATTATCAAATCAAGAATGCAAAGAAGAGGAAAGCACAAATCTCATCCAATTTCATCAAAATACCTCAATTATCAATCAAGAACCTCAAATTCGAGGTACAATTTACCTTTTACACTTACCTTTCTCCCCTGCCTTGATTACAATAGCTTCAGCAAGCTTCAACTGCTCCTAATTCTTCTCTTCTAACTATGCCTACCAACTATTCGACGAAATGCCTTACTCTTCTTTCTATCCTAACCTAGTCTATAGGTGTTGGAATGGGGATTTTTCTTCACTACCTGCTCTCCTCTTGGAACCTCCAAAGAGCAGCTAGGCACTCTAAGGGAATGTTTGTGTATGGGGAGGGCCCCTTTCTTCTTCGTCTGGTGGTGTATTTATAGGCAGCTGTAGTTGGGTTGCTTCTTCAAGTGGCTTGTGTTTCTGCTCAATCTCGATCGTCCGTTGGCGAGCACACGGATCGCCATCTGATCCAACGGCTGCGGTTGTGTCACGCTGTGCTTCTTCAGGTGGTCAAACGAGACCGAGAGAGAGGGTTGACCAAGCGGTTACGAGGCCGTTGCAACGCCTTCACATTTCTCTCCTTCTCTTCTTCTTTTCTGTTGGAGGAGATGAACCCCTCGTCGGATTAAGTGAGACACAGACTAGCGTCTCCACTCTTCTTAGTTTTGCGTGAGTTTGGTTCACGGCAGACCAATTGCCTTCTAACTTCCCTTCGTGCGTGGCTTTCAGAGAAACAGGTACACAGAACTTCTTTTCTGTGGGAGAAGACTCAATTTTCGTCCCTTTTCCTTCTCTCCATTTCCAACACAATGATCCTCTCCATTTATCCATTTTATTGAATTTACAAGGCTGCCGAAACCAAATAAATTATTCGGACCCCTTCCCTATTGAGTTTCCCCATGAGCTTTTATACACAGCTTCACAAAAATGTGTAGAATCTGATGGAATCGAGAATTTTGTGAAAAGACCCCTCCTACTATTTTATTTAATTTCTCCAAAATTATGGGCTTCTTTGCATAAAATAGCAATTCTGTAGTTTCTTTGATCAATCTGGGGGCACCATAATTTTCTTCATCCTCTCCTGGATTTTTGGGTATTTTTTTATGATTTTTGGGGTCTGTTTTCTATTTTCCATGATTTTCTCAAATTTCATGTAAATCGGTCTCTGTCTCCAATCGTGAAATTTTAGGGTCAAACAAATAGTCCATATGAATTCGTTTCATTTTTTATTTAAAAAAAAAGAAAAAACAAAATCCATTTGAAATTAAAGCATTCGACTATTAAACATGAACGAACAGACTAGCTGAACTCGCTTTGTCATTTTGTTCTTTTTTTAAAAAGAAAATAAAAAATAATCCATATGAAGTCTTTTCATTTTTTATTTAAAAAAAAAGAAAAAACAAAATTCATTTGAAATTAAAGCATTCGACTTTTAAACATGAACAAACAGACTAGTTGAACTCGCTTTTTCATTTTGTTTTTTTTTTTTAAAAAATGAGCAGTCCATATGAATTCTTTTCATTTTTTATTTAAAAAAAGAAAAAACAAAATCCAAGTTGAAATTAAATCATTCGACTTTTAAACATGAACGAACAGACTAGCTGAACTCGCTTTGTCATTTTTCTTACAAAAAGAAATAAATAGTCCATATGAATTCGTTTCATTTTTTATTTAAAAAAAAGAAAAAACAAAATCCATTTGAAATTAAAGCATTCAATATTTAAACATGAACGAACAGACTAGCTGAACTCGCTTAGCCATTTTGTTCTTTTTTTAAAAAGAAAAGAAAAAACTAATCCATATGAAGTCTTTTCATTTTTTATTTAAAAAAAAAGAAAAAACAAAATCCATTTGAAATTAAAGCATTCGACTATTAAACATGAACGAACAGACTAGCTGAACTCGCTTTTTCATTTTGTTTTTTTTTTTAAAAAATGAGCAATCCATATGAATTCTTTTCATTTTTTATTTAAAAAAAGAAAAAACAAAATCCAAGTTGAAATTAAATTATTCGACTATTAAACATGAACGAACAGACTAGCTGAACTCGCTTTGTCATTTTTCTTAAAAAAAGAAATAAATAGTCCATATGAATTCGTTTCATTTTTTATTTAAAAAAAAAGAAAAAACAAAGTTGAAATTAAAGCATTCGATATTTAAACATGAACGAACAGACTAGCTGAACTCGCTTTGTCATTTTGTTCTTTTTTTAAAAAGAAAAGAAAAAACTAATCCATATGAAGTCTTTTCATTTTTTATTTTAAAAAAAAAGAAAAAACAAAATCCATTTGAAATTAAAGCATTCGACTATTAAACATGAACGAACAGACTAGCTGAACTCGCTTTTTCATTTTGTTTTTTTTTTAAAAAATGAGCAATCCATATGAATTCTTTTCATTTTTTATTTAAAAAAAGAAAAAACAAAATCCAAGTTGAAATTAAAACATTCGACTTTTAAACATGAACGAACAGACTAACTGAACTCGCTTTGTCATTTTTCTTAAAAAAAAGAAATAAATAGTCCATATGAATTCGTTTCATTTTTTATTTAAAAAAAAAGAAAAAACAAAATCCATTTGGAATTAAAGCATTCGACTATTAAACATGAACGAACAGACTAGCTGAACTCGCTTTGTCATTTTGTTCTTTTTTTAAAAAGAAAATAAAAAAATAATCCATATGAAGTCTTTTCATTTTTTATTTAAAAAAAAGAAAAAAAATTCATTTGAAATTAAAGCATTCGACTTTTAAACATGAACGAACAGACTAGCTGAACTCGCTTTTTCATTTTTGTTTTTTTTTTAAAATGAGCAGTCCATATGAATTCTTTTCATTTTTTATTTAAAGAAAGAAAAAACAAAATCCAAGTTGAAATTAAATCATTCGACTTTTAAACATGAACGAACAGACTAGCTGAACTCGCTTTTTCATTTTTCTTAAAAAAAGAAATAAATAGTCCATATGAATTCGTTTCATTTTTTATTTAAAAAAAAAAGAAAAAACAAAATCCATTTGAAATTAAAGCATTCGATATTTAAACATGAACGAACAGACTAGCTTAACTCGCTTTGTCATTTTGTTCTTTTTTTAAAAAGTAAAGAAAAAACTAATCCATATGAAGTGTTTTCATTTTTTATTTAAAAAAAAAGAAAAAACAAAATCCATTTGAAATTAAAGCATTCGACTATTAAACATGAACGAACAGACTAGCTGAACTCACTTTTTCCTTTTGTTTTTTTTTTAAAAAAATGAGAAATCCATATGAATTCTTTTCATTTTTTATTTAAAAAAATAAAAAACAAAATCCAAGTTGAAATTAAAGCATTCGACTTTTAAACATGAACGAACAGACTAGCTGAACTCGCTTTGTCATTTTCCTTAAAAAAAGAAATAAATAGTCCATATGAATTCGTTTCATTTTTTATTTAAAAAAAAAAGAAAAAACAAAATCCATTTGAAATTAAAGCATTCGACTATTAAACATGAACGAACAGACTAGCTGAACTCGCTTTGTCATTTTGTTCTTTTTTTAAAAGGAAAATAAAAAAATAATCCATATGAAGTCTTTTCATTTTTTATTTAAAAAAAAGAAAAAACAAAATTCATTTGAAATTAAAGCATTCGACTTTTAAACATGAACGAACAGACTAGTTGAACTCGCTTTTTCATTTTGTTTTTTAAAAAAAAAATGAGCAGTCCATATGAATTCTTTTCATTTTTTATTTAAAAAAAGAAATAACAAAATCCAAGTTGAAATTAAATCATTCGACTTTTAAACATGAACGAACAGACTAGCTGAACTCGCTTTGTCATTTTTCTTAAAAAAAGAAATAAATAGTCCATATGAATTCGTTTCATTTTTTATTTAAAAAAAAAAGAAAAAAACAAAATCCATTTGAAATTAAAGCATTCGATATTTAAACATGAACGAACAGACTAGCTGAACTCGCTTTGTCATTTTGTTCTTTTTTTAAAAAGAAAAGAAAAAACTAATCCATATGAAGTCTTTTCATTTTTTATTTAAAAAAAAGAAAAAAACAAAATCCATTTGAAATTAAAGCATTCGACTATTAAACATGAACGAACAGACTAGCTGAACTCGCTTTTTCATTTTGTTTTTTTTTTTAAATGAGCAATCCATATGAATTCTTTTCATTTTTTATTTAAAAAAAAAGAAAAACCAAAATTCATTTGAAATTAAAGCATTCGACTTTTAAACATGAACGAACAAACTAGCTGAACTCGCTTTGTCATTTTGTTATTAATTAAAAGAAATAAATAGTCCATATGAATTCGTTTCATTTTTTATTTAAAAAAAAAGAAAAAACAAAATCAATTTGAAATTAAAGCATTCGACTATTAAACATGAACGAACAGACTAGCTGAACTCGCTTTGTCATTTTGTTCTTTTTTTAAAAAAAAGGGAAAAAATTCATTAAAGCATTCGACTATTAAACATGAAGCAACAGACCAGCTGAGCTCGCTTTATGATTTTTTTTTTAAAAAAAAAGAAATAATTAATCCATATGAATTCTTTTCATTTTTTATTTAAAAAAAAAAGAAAAAACAAAATCCATTTGAAATTAAAGCATTCGACTTTTATGGTGAACGAACAGGCCAGCTGAACTCGATTTGTCATTTTAATTTTTTTTTGAAAAAAATAAATAGTTCGTATGATAAGACCAGAAAGGCAACGTTTTGTATCATTCTACCAATAAAACATTGTCATCAAGATTTGTTTTATGTTTGACAAATTTGTTTCCGTGTACAACCATATGTCATCAAGATTTGTTTTATATTAGGCCACTCCAAAGGGACCAACTCACGTACAAAAAATAATTCGGTGCCTATTTTGACATTATAACAAGATATACAAGATATGTAAAAGTGCATTTCATTTCTATAAGTGATTTTTAATTCCTTATATAAATAAATGGCGTTTGGTATCTTATTAAATTTCCTATTCCTATTTTGTATTCCATAGAGCCTCACCGTGACACATCATTCATATTTATATATACACAGCCTCAGCTTGAGGTTCAGAATTTTAAAGGAGTCACATATTGTAAGCAGTACAGGTGCGTTGATGAAACTGTACCCTTTAATTTGATTGTTTCATATTCATATTCATATTTATATTTATATATATAATAATAATATAATATATAATATATATACACAGCTTTTGGAATAAGAGTCTTGTACTGGTCTTTTTTTTTTGGACAGTCAAAATTCGGTTCATCTTCTGTCCCATTGCTTACTGGTACACTATTCTTTTGTTGTTTCTCCTCCTTTATCCTTTATTCGTTTTGAATATTGTTACAATTTCGCTGATTTAACAGAAACTTGCTAACTGAGGGGTTTTACTACTTATGAATGAAACACTGTAGAGAAGATGGATAAACAGACAGTGAACAATTTTAATGAGTTAAATTCGTACTACGTATCATGGACACTGACGAAGGTCCGTGTCAAACTGGAGTTGAATTTACAGCGCAACAAGCACGACTCGGCTAAAAGACAAGTGTTTATTCTCCTTGACAGTTCGGTACGAATTTAATTTAAAATCGCGTCATTCGTGAAGAAATTATTTTCCTATATAGTCATATATAGACAACAATAAAAATAAACATAACTATAAAATAAAATGTAATATTTTGGTTTTATTCATTTTTTTAGAGGCATAAAATAGCTGCATTTTTCCGAGAAGGCATGGAAAATTATGTACAAGTTCGACTTGAGGCCGGGCGTCTTTATAAGATTGCCAACTTCAAATACAAGCCACTCCGTGGCTCTGAAGTACCACTCTATGTACCACGCTATGAGGGTGCTTATGGTTATTCTTTGTCAAGGTATCCAAACAAGATTGTATTTGACAAGGATACCCAATTTACAAAGCTGCCAGAAGATGATGTATTTCCCAAGTATCCTTAATTTCCGTCTTACAAATTACTGTTCGAGGAAACTGTGAGAAAGAGGCTCGTGGGTAATTACATTTTTCGAACTACCTTACATTAAATATATATTTTATCTTTTATTACATAAAGTTGAACTTAATAGATTACGAGAGTATTTTACAAGTATTGATTGAATAATATTTTTGCAGATGTATTTGGTAAGGTATACTATGGAACCAAACTTGATCACTATCATTATTGCGACCCATACGGATATCAGGTGCCATACGTCCGTGTGTACCTAAGTGACTGGGCGTAAGTGCAAATATTTATAGTTTTTAATCAATCAATCAAAATATAGAATATATATAATATTTAAATTATAATTATTATAATTATTATTGCCCTGCTATTTCGTTTGCTTTTAGAGGCAACCGAATCGCTCTCACAATTAAGGGCAAAGCTATGCAACAAAATCCAAGGATCATTACTGCAATACAAAACAATTCTTTCATCTATATTTCCCACTGCTACTTGATCTTTGATATGCCCGGTATTAAAACTCAATCTAATTTTTTTAAATATATATAATAATTATTATATTATTTTCAAATTCAAATGAAAAATATAATACATATATATAAAAAAAATAAAAAAATGTTCAAGAGCTATGAGCTATATACTCAAATTAATTAATGTTAATATATTTTTTTTCTGTAGATAATCGTCTGATTGCGTCAGACTTATCAAGAATCTATATTGATCCACAAAATGATCCTGCGAGCCATTTCCAAATTATATATAGGTAATTTGTTAATTTTAATATTAAAATATAAAATTTAAATATACATATTACTAATTAGGTTTGTATAAATAATTATTACTAAATACAGATTTATTAAATAATATTTATTTATTAATTTGTATTTCTTTTTCAATTTTCGTAGATCTATGGAGGAGCAAGACATAGAATATAGCTACTATTAGTCTTCATCAGCAAACAAAATTTTTCTATAGACAACTTTATTTTAATTTTAATTTTTGTTGCAGCCTTGGTTGTTCTATCTGATTTATGTTGTGCGCATTTTGGTATCTTTATCTATTGTAATAGATGTAATAAAAGTTTATTAGTTATTTTTTAACCTTATTTATATTTATATTACAATTTGAATGATATAGCTAAATAAATTAGTATATACTCAACATTGTTGAAAACTTAGAATTACGACTTTCTATTAAGTAAGATCGATAAGAGCAATTCAACAATTAGTATGGACTCAAATGCGAAAATGAGTGATTAAAATTTCAAATGCATCTGTAGTAGTCTAATACTGAACTTCCGAACGAGACTTCGAAATGCGGAGATGTAACGTCTCCGTCGGCCTCCCAATTAGTCCAATGGAGCCCATGCTGCATGGACTCCATTTTGAATAGTCCAGATGCGGCCACGTCAGCATGGTTCCCTTGTCAATATAACGTGCCAATACTAAGTAATCATGCTCTTCCATTTTGAACTGACGAAAAATTAAAAAGTCGATCGAAACAATTCAATTTCTATTAGAACTCAAATGTGTCATTTTTAGTCGGTAAACGATATTTCCAAATGCACTTATCATGTATTGTGTTTAGTGAACTTATAGATTTTCAGTACCAAACTCAGCAATCTATTGTGCTGGTAACATATAAATTGATGCAGCTAGACTGATAAAGCAAAGAAGAAAGACATGACCATTGATAAACGACACAAACAAATAGATAAAGGAAAGCAACAAATGGGGGAATGCAAGAGAGGCAATGCAGATAGTCTGCATGCTACAGTTTCCGTCAAAAGGGTCTTTGAAAGTTAATATATAAACATGTTTCTTATTAAAAGAGCCATACATAATTAGACATATATTAAATTAAATTAACTTTCAGCATATTGTCGCCGTAAATAGAAATAAAAAAATAGATCAAATTTAACTAGAGCACAAATTATGCAAATAAACCCAAACAAATTATGCAAATAAACTCATGCATAAATTCAGATCCGACCCACCAGAGCACAAATTCAGATCCGACCCACCAGAGCATAAACTCATGCATAAAAAATGAAATTTAACTCATGCATAAATTCAGATCCGACCCACCAGAGCACAAATTATGCAAATAAACCCAAACAAAAGAAATTGTTAATAGTAGAGGATATAATTGTTCAATATCTTCGACAAATTTATTGGTTCCATTGCACTTTTTTTCAATCCTATCCTATATATTTCCCTTATGTAATTATTTGACTTTTCCCCAATGTTGGAGTTTACTTACCTGAGCCAGTGTTTTCGCATGGACAACTTTATGTGGCCCTATCAAGAGGTGTGTCATGACAAAATACAAAGCTGCTTATCAAGCCAGGTGCTAATATCGACCCGAAAGAAGGAGCAAGCACCAAAAATGTTGTATACAGAGAAGTGCTACGAAGGAATTAAGGTAACGAAATTTTAATTCAAAAATATTTATTTATTTCTCTCATATCACACTCACACATGCACTCAAAGTATAAAATTATCTTATATTTTTCATCATTTTATAAATTTTTTATTTTATTTTTATTTTATTAATAATTATTTTCTTTTATAAAACAGGTCTCTGTCTTGAATATGATCAATGTTCACTACAACAGGGGAGCAAGAGTGATTCGACAATCTTATCATGTTGCATTATATTTTTTTTGTTTGAGAGAAATTTTTACGTGAAACTTCTTATTGAGAATTTTTTCCCCATCGAATTATTTTTTTGGACCGCTAACATGCCTACTTTTATCGATTTCCATTGTTTAAAATTAGTGAATATTACTGTTACCTTTAGTACCGATCAATACAATGTTAACCTTAAATATTGAAATTAAATAATATATTTTTATCAAATAAGATCTTTATTTTCACATATCACATATTAAAATTGGCCCACACATTGGGTGGGCACTGCTGCTAGTTACTGTAACATATTTGTGAGAATATTTAATACTAATACTAGCAGCGAGGGGATCAGTAATATGCTAAGAACGATATCAGATTATCTAGGCTGCATTAGATTATCATGAGGCCGAGTGCCAACACATTTTTATTCCTAATTTTGGTGTGAACACAATTTTGAGTAATTAATTGTGAAGTGTGAACGCATCATTAGAGACGATATACCCAATTCAAAGAAATTTTTCTTCCTCTCCAAGGGATCTCTCCAGAATCAACCAAACGGCTATTTTTCTTTCCTTGTTCCTAAAGTCATTTCCAAAATCCAAATATCGTAAATGCATTAATAAACCATAAATGCGTAAAACGGCTATAATTTGCAAAGTAAAATAAGGCAAGAACCTCTCTCGAACAAATCCGAGCCGTCGGATGAATTAATCCAGACCGTTGTTTAAAATTGATCCGACCGTTGAAGCTTTCGCTCTACTCGTTCCCCATCTCTTCTCTTCTTATTTATTCAATCCCACGCCTCAATCCCCATTTCTTCGTTAGAAAGGTCCAGAAGGAGAGGAAACGAGAGAGAAAGAACCAAGCATTAAATGTTCTTCTTCCCCCCTTCATTTCTTTGATAAAATCGAGAGTGGCTGAGAATTTAGAGAGAGAAGAGGAGGCGGATTCAAGGGTTTCTTCACGAGCTTTAATGGCGACCAGAAACCAAGATATGGTGGTTGCTGACTCAACAGCAGAGAGGTTTGATCTTCATTTCCTTAACCTAGATATTCGAATTTCTTGAATTAGTTAGCATTTTGGGTTGCATATTTATTTTATCCCTTCATTGGCTGAGAAAGGGTTTGATCTCCTTTGATTGACAACTTTGGGTAATTAGATCAATCAGTGCTTTGATTTAGGATCTGGGTAATTATTGGATTTCTAAATTTCTAATCGTTCTTCCTGTTAAAATTGACCTTTTGTATTGTATTCTAATCTGTGGAGATTCCAATCTGGAATTTTTCTTCTTGATTTTCTTTGTTTTGTTTTTTCTTTAAACAATTTTGGGTTTCCAAGAAAGAATTAATATGGCGGTACATAAAAATATTTTTTGTGCTAGTACGTAAAATATGAATTAATAAATAATAATTAATAAAGAAACTGGCGATTTTTCATCAAAGAAAATAATTAGGTTTATTATTTTTCATGGAAGAATATTATTTTACAACAAAAAGTTTTTCCATGTTTTAGGGGCAGTTGTGCAAAAACAGAAAGCTGTTGTGCAAGGGAGATGTCAAGCCGTTCCTTAAACAATGTCGAAAATGTTACCCCATTACATGGTTGATTTGATGCTTTGATCTTTATATATATAGAGGCCATTTTATTTTATCTTTTGTTCTTTTTGCAAAATGTGTGGCAGTGATCGCTCCTAATTTATCTTTTGTTCTTTCACGTGTGCCTGCCTCAAAGATACCAGAATCAAACCTGTACTCGGATCCCTCACCTGTAGCAAGGTACGTTTCCAACTCTAGCCCTCTTCATCTTCTGTTTTAGTTGTTTTTTGTCTCCTAACTTATGTTGCATTTTTAAAAAAAAAAAAATAGTTGCAACAGTTAAAGCTGTTTGGGCTGGCTGGCCCAACTTTTGGCCCAAGAGAGAGGTTAGCCTGCTGATCTGAGACTCGATGCGATCGAGACGCGAGGCTTCAGACTGGATTTAGTCGATTCGACCGCCTCACCTTCGTCACCTCCCTTCACGCAGAAACTCCTCTCTCATGATCTAGGGTTTTTCCCCTTTTTGTCGCCGCCTCCCCCTGACCTCGACTACCTCCGTCACCTCTCCACTTGGGTTTGAGCTGCGGATGGAGAACCCAACATCTGTCTACCGGGTGCACATTTTTCTTGCAGTGAGAGCATTTTTCGTCTCTGTTTCCTCGATTCCTCCCCTTATCGGAGTTAGGGTTAGAAATAGCGACTGCAAAGGCTTGATTCTCGGTTGTCTGGCGTGTCTCCTGGCATCTTCTATCTGCACCATAGCGACCACAGCTGAGAACGAAGGCTGAGCAGAATCTGTGACCGAACTGCATCGAAGCTTCAGTATGGCTTCTATTTCCCTTTTTTGCTTGATATAAGTCTTGTTTGAGCTGGAAGAATATTATTTTATAACAAAAAGTTTTTTCATATTTCAGGGGCAGTTGTGCAAAAACAGAAAGCTGTTGTGCAAGGGAGAAGTCAAGCTGTTCCTTAAACAATGTCGAAAATGTTAATCGCCCCATTACAAGGTTGATTTCATGCTTTGATTTTTATATAGAGGCCATTTTTTTATCTTTTGTTCTTTTTGCAAAATGTGTGGCAGTGAGTAATTGCTCCTAATTTGTCTTTTGTTCTTTCACGTGTGCCTGCCTCAAAGAAACCAGAATCAACCTGGACTCGGATCCTGACAAGGGGACAAAGCCAATGTCTATTTCTGGTCCTAGATCATGAAGAGAGATCAACGCACTCCCTCACCTGTAGCAAAGTATGTTTTCTACTCTAGACCTCTTCATCTTCTGTGTTTATTGAGAGCCCCTTTTGTTTTTCTCAGATTATTGAGACAAGTCCCATTTGTGTTTGCTCAGATTGCCTGTCGTATTATTTACAAAGCCAGTCAGCAAATTGATGAGATTGATTTATCAGATGTAAGCAATCAGTTAGCTGTTGTTGGGTATGTCGAGGATCTGTACACTTTTAATTTAGGAAATCTCCCTGCAAACAGTATGCATCTTTAGACTAATCTAATGAAGTTGGATCATTTTTTCCTTTTGTTCAAATAGTATGCAACTTTACACTAATCTGATGCAGTTGGGAAATTTTTTTCCCCTTTTGTTCAAACTGTATGCACCACAAGTTTGAACTGAAGAATCTGGTCTGAATATCTATATAGTTGACCGGTATTTCTCTCTGCAATGCTAATTGGATCCAACATTCATTGTTATAGTTTTTTTTTTGTGTAGGTACAAGAGAGGAGATTCTGGGAAGGGGAAAAGAGATTTTAAACAAGCTCGATCGGTAGCTTACTGCACCAAATGCCTACATGTTCAGCACATGATCTGTTTATGCGGCTGCGTGCACTCTTAAGAAGTCCCCTTTCTGGACTGACACACAGACGCGTCATACCAAAATAATGTAAGTGACTTGTCATTCTATATTTAGGACATTATTTCAACTGGAGCAGCTATGGGAGCAATGTAGCACCTTTGTTTTTTTAATTTCGGGTGAACAGGTTTGAATCCCATCAAGTATGAACACATAATGTAGCCGCTATCTCATAATTCAAATTCCATTAACACATAATGAAGCCACTATAACTCCTAATTTGCATGTATTTAGGTTGCACTCAAAATAGAAATTGCATTTTGATATGTGTTAAATGTTTTTGTATGCCTAATTTGTGATTAGGTAACTTTGTGGTTCTGAATTTTCACATCAATCCTGAAGTTTTCTTTCTTGTTCTTTTGTTCAGTTTGATCCATCTTCTGACATGACATAATTTTTTATTTCTTATGGACATGTTATCAAACCGGAAGAAAAAAAAGGCAAGGTAACTTTCGTTGTTCCTTTCTCACAACAGATAGATCTATGGTAACAGTTAAAAATTATAATTAGTACTTGGTATCTGGTGGATTGTTATTACTTGGTATCTGGTCTTGTTGCCATAATAAAACTATAGAATGTACGGACAATAATACAAAAAAATTGACTTCTGAATATGGTTTATTGCTTCTCACCAGTTTGACCAAATATTAGCAAATTGTAAATACTACATATGCTCATTAAAGAAAATATCTCTCTGTTTTTCTCTGCCTTTCTCACCAGAGACACTGGTTTGTCGGTGGCAGGAATAGTGTGTGAAGCGCCTAAAACAACACTGGTATGTGCATAACCCCTTTTGGTTTTTTTATTTTTCTGTGTGGATTGGTATATTTGGAATTGATTCCATTTTTGCTCCAACTATAGCCTCCAAAAAGATAACCACCATTTTATTATCATCACACATCACAAGACGATTTTGTTATCAAACAAAAAATAAATTCGCCTCAAATTGCAACTGTTTTTTTTTTTTTACTATAATCCCATCATGCAAAAATTTAATAGGATTTAAAATAGCAATAATGACATAATAGACATAGAACTTAGGAGTTAGGATTTTGGTGCCACGTAAAGACACATAATTAGGTTTATCAGATTTGTCAATTTTATACTTTAATTAGCCCAGCCAGAAATCTTAATTGAGGAACTGTGTCTTGTATCCCAATTTGAACTCAATTGACCAGCTGTTGTGCAATTGAACATGCTGAATAAAAGGAAACACAAATATAGACCTAGGATGCTGTTTTATCTGTAGGAATTGCATCAAGAGAAGCCAAGTTATCTTCAACTCTGCTCCTCCGAGTCTCCCGCCCGTGAGGTCTCGTCCATTGGAGTGCTTTTGTATCCAGTCTCTTGTAAGCTCAGAGATTCCATTTGCTCCAAGCTAACTATTGTCTGATCAAGCACTTTTAACTGTCAGTATAATACTTGCTTACCTGGCTGGACTTATACCGAAACAGAGAAGCTTTTTGAATACCAGAAGCGACAATGGCATGTCGAGCCAAAGTACTTCTTTTGCTGAGACTGTTTATGGTAGGTAAGTTTTCACCTATTTACTAAATATTTTTTGGAAAACTTACTATACTTCAATTCTTATATTGGTTCGATAACTATTTTGAAAGAAGTAGACTGTACATCAACTATTAGTGCCCATAGAAAACCCAGATTGCTCAGACTTCCAGA
This sequence comes from Rhynchospora pubera, assembly GCA_028095005.1. NCBI lineage: Eukaryota > Viridiplantae > Streptophyta > Magnoliopsida > Poales > Cyperaceae > Rhynchospora > Rhynchospora pubera. Next base: position 106,259,752 of record CM051462.1, on the reverse strand, counting down.
TTGTACATGGGGAAAACCTACATTACTTGAGCACTTTTGTTTAATTATCCAAACAACCTTTCATTTATAGGAATCGGAAGTATTGTTCTTCTATGTGACAGATGAAGCATCCTTCTAAAATTGTACTATTTTTTCTCGGAGTTCCTGGGCATGTGCTTTTTTCTATTGATCTCCATGCTTTTTTTCTTTATCAATTGCAGGTGTCTTTGGTGAGAGGTTTGGAATTGATGGCTACTTGCGTGTTCCTGTGCTTTGCTTCAGTGTTGTTCCCTTCGTTCTGGCCTTTATCTATGGTGAGTGTTCTTTTTCATGCTGACAATGCTTTGTGTCAGGAATTAACAAAACAGAAAATTAGTGTAAAAAATATTGAATTCATTGCTAAGTCTAAATATTTGATGAATGAAATAACAAAAACACACTCTCAAATGAAATTAATTTACTTTCAATTGATTATTTGGACAGTGTAATTAAGTTAGTACATCACTGATATATATAAGAATATTAAATCTGAAATGAATTAGGTAGTAAATTGCTGACATTAGCAAGCATATAGATTCTGATTTTGGTTGTGGTTCTGGTTCAACTGTGATATGAAACAGAAAATTGGCTGTATTTGATTCTATTACAAAATCTGTCGCAGAAGAACAAAGGTCTGCGTTTGATTGCGAGGTAGAAGATAAGAGACTTTTGCTTGGGGTTTGCTGTGAGGTCAAAGATAATGGACTTTCTCTCTTTCTATCAGTGATGCTATTTCAGCACAGTTGTAATTTCTATTGTCATAAACAAAGGATGGTTTAAGGAGTGATTTAATTTGACATAAAACACGATTTTTCATACAACAAGGAAGTGAACCAGAAACCTTCACTTTAAAGGGGTAAATTGAATTGTTTGTATAGAATTTATTGTTCACGAACAATTTACATTAACATATAAAATAAAAATAGGTATTGGGTATTTCCAACCAATTATAGAAGGGCATAATTGGTAATATGACATGATTTTTGCTAATTACATTCACAAATTTTTCTTTTCTGATGCAGGACAAATACAAAGATCAACTAAGCTGAACATTCACTTGAGATGCTATAGCCACTCTACACTTCGCTATTTCTAAAGGCTGCAACCACATTACTGGTGGTATATCTTGATCCCCTACTGATACAATTTAATAGCTAGGTTGTTTAATGGAAGAGTGCTGATTTACATTAAAATTTAGTTTTTATAAGAAAAATATAAATAGCTAACTTTGCACTTCAAATATTATCTATATGTTTAGAGTTCTAATCTGTAAAGCAACTAATTTGTTTGGGTAATTTTCGAACAATCTGTGTTAGATAATTGCATTGCATGAGAAACTATTACAGTTGCAAATCAATGGAAAACCTAGCAAAATATTTAATTCTTATTAAAAGTTATGTCTTATGTGGAAATAGAATGATAAGTTCTATTAAAAAGGCACATTTTAATACTTGCTTATAATTCTGTAAAGATGATTGGCTATTAAGATGATATGTGCCATAATGATGATCTTTGCATGATTTTAGTGGGATATAAACTCTGTTAGGTGTGTCATTGCAAAAGAAAACAGGAAGGGTTGCTGAAAACCATTACTGTTTGCTGCAAGTTAGATCAGCAAGACACCTCCAACAGCTCCTGTCGGCTCGGCCTCTCCTTTCTAGCTGAGAGGAAGTCCAGATGTATTTCAGGCAAAAAAAAAAAATTATTATCTGTATTTTATTTTGTGCTGAACTTTGTATTACGTCTTAGGTTGATCAAGTTTTTGCAGCCTCCTTTGCAGGTAATACGCCTGAAGTTTTCAACCATTGGGAGTTGTTGTAAGTTGCTTTTGGAATCTGCCTTTTTTTCTTCACAACTGATTTCTAGGGCTCATGATGCCTTATTTAGTATGTTCTTTTGAAAGCCTCTTTTTGTTACTGATATTCATTATGAAGTGGATTTTGTAGTTGCTACAAAATCCCCCACATTACTGAAGACCCTTCATAGTATAGTACAATTAATCAGTTGAGCTTGACAAATAAAATTAGTGAAAAAAAGAAGAATTAAGGGTGGGATTTTTTAGTTATTTACAGGCTGGATTGTAAACTAAAGGCGATGACCAACAAGCAAAACTAGAAGGCCAGTGTCATCAAATTTTAATTTTCAAACATAACTATAGATTGTTAGGGATTTTTATTTTGTATTTCACTATGTTTGTCTTTTTAGATTTAGGTGGAGGATACAAATACAAAAAGGAGCCTGATATTACGCACACAAAAGAAGGGTAAGGTATGTGGCATCCAACTATAATAAGAATCTCATTTAACTAATTTGTGTTTGATTTTGAACAATCTCATTTAAAATTGACCTTTTGTATTGTTTTCTAATCTGTGGAGATACCAATCTGGAATTTTTCTTCTTGATTTTCTTTGTTTTGTTTTTTCTTTAAACAATTCTGGGTTTCCTAGAAAGAATTAATATGGCGGTACATAAAATTATTTTTTGTGCTAGTATGTAAAATATGAATTAATAAATAATAATTAATAAAGAAACTGACGATTTTTCTTCAAAGAAAATAATTAGGTTTATTATTTTTCATTGAAGAATATTATTTTATAACAAAAAGTTTTTCCATATTTGAGGGGCAGTTGTGCAAAAACAGAAAGCTGTTGTGCAAGGGAGAAGTCAAGCCGTTCCTTAAACAACGTCGAAAATGTTAATCGCGCCATTACAAGGTTGATTTGATGCTTTGATCTTTATATATATAGAGGCCATTTTTTTTTTTTATCTTTTGTTCTTTTTGCAAAATGTGTGGCAGTGATTGCTACTAATTTATCTTTTGTTCTTTCACGTGTTCCTGCCTCAAAGAAACCAGAATCAACCTGTACTCGTATCCTGACAAGGGGACAAAGCCAATGTCTATTTCTCAACACACTCCCTCACCTGTAGCAAGGTATGTTTCCAACTCTAGCCCTCTGCATCTTCTGTGTTTATTGAGAAAAACCCCTTATGTGTTCGCTCAGATTATTGTGACGAATCCCTTTTGTGAAGCTCAGATTTCCTGTCGTATTATTGAGAAACCCAGTCAGCAAATTGATGAGATTGATTTAGCAGATTTCTGTCGTATTATTGAGAAACACAGCCAGCCTAATTTGTGATTAGGTAACTTTGTGGTTCTGAATTTTCACATCAATCCTGAAGTTTTCTTTCTTGTTCTTTTGTTCAGTTTGATCCATCTTCTGACATGACATAATTTTTTATTTCTTATGGACGTGTTATCAAACCGGAAGAGAAAAAAAAGGCAAGGTAACTTTCGTTGTTCCTTTCTGACAACAAATAGATCTATGGTAACAGTTAAAAATTATAATCAGTACTTGGTATCTGGTCGACTGTTATTACTTGGTATATCTGGTCTTTTTGCCATAATAAAATATATAGAATGTACAGACAAGAATACAAAAAAATTGACTTCTGAATATGGTTTATTGCTTCTCACCAGTTTGACCAAATATTAGCAAATTGTAAATACTACATATGCTCATTAAAGAAAATATCTCTCTGTTTTTCTCTGCCTTTCTCACCAGAGACACTGGTTTGTCGGTGGCAGGAATAGTGTGTGAAGCGCCTAAAACAACACTGGTATGTGCATAACCCCTTTTGGTTTTTTTATTTTTCTGTGTGGATTGGTATATTTGGAATTGATTCCATTTTTGCTCCAACTATAGCCTCCAAAAAGATAACCACCATTTTATTATCATCACACATCACAAGACGATTTTGTTATCAAACAAAAAATAAATTCGCCTCAAATTGCAACTGTTTTTTTTTTTTTTACTATAATCCCATCATGCAAAAATTTAATAGGATTTAAAATAGCAATAATGACATAATAGACATAGAACTTAGGAGTTAGGATTTTGGTGCCACGTAAAGACACATAATTAGGTTTATCAGATTTGTCAATTTTATACTTTAATTAGCCCAGCCAGAAATCTTAATTGAGGAACTGTGTCTTGTATCCCAATTTGAACTCAATTGACCAGCTGTTGTGCAATTGAACATGCTGAATAAAAGGAAACACAAATATAGACCTAGGATGCTGTTTTATCTGTAGGAATTGCATCAAGAGAAGCCAAGTTATCTTCAACTCTGCTCCTCCGAGTCTCCCGCCCGTGAGGTCTCGTCCATTGGAGTGCTTTTGTATCCAGTCTCTTGTAAGCTCAGAGATTCCATTTGCTCCAAGCTAACTATTGTCTGATCAAGCACTTTTAACTGTCAGTATAATACTTGCTTACCTGGCTGGACTTATACCGAAACAGAGAAGCTTTTTGAATACCAGAAGCGACAATGGCATGTCGAGCCAAAGTACTTCTTTTGCTGAGACTGTTTATGGTAGGTAAGTTTTCACCTATTTACTAAATATTTTTTGGAAAACTTACTATACTTCAATTCTTATATTGGTTCGATAACTATTTTGAAAGAAGTAGACTGTACATCAACTATTAGTGCCCATAGAAAACCCAGATTGCTCAGACTTCCAGATTGTACATGGGGAAAACCTACATTACTTGAGCACTTTTGTTTAATTATCCAAACAACCTTTCATTTATAGGAATCGGAAGTATTGTTCTTCTATGTGACAGATGAAGCATCCTTCTAAAATTGTACTATTTTTTCTCGGAGTTCCTGGGCATGTGCTTTTTTCTATTGATCTCCATGCTTTTTTTCTTTATCAATTGCAGGTGTCTTTGGTGAGAGGTTTGGAATTGATGGCTACTTGCGTGTTCCTGTGCTTTGCTTCAGTGTTGTTCCCTTCGTTCTGGCCTTTATCTATGGTGAGTGTTCTTTTTCATGCTGACAATGCTTTGTGTCAGGAATTAACAAAACAGAAAATTAGTGTAAAAAATATTGAATTCATTGCTAAGTCTAAATATTTGATGAATGAAATAACAAAAACACACTCTCAAATGAAATTAATTTACTTTCAATTGATTATTTGGACAGTGTAATTAAGTTAGTACATCACTGATATATATAAGAATATTAAATCTGAAATGAATTAGGTAGTAAATTGCTGACATTAGCAAGCATATAGATTCTGATTTTGGTTGTGGTTCTGGTTCAACTGTGATATGAAACAGAAAATTGGCTGTATTTGATTCTATTACAAAATCTGTCGCAGAAGAACAAAGGTCTGCGTTTGATTGCGAGGTAGAAGATAAGAGACTTTTGCTTGGGGTTTGCTGTGAGGTCAAAGATAATGGACTTTCTCTCTTTCTATCAGTGATGCTATTTCAGCACAGTTGTAATTTCTATTGTCATAAACAAAGGATGGTTTAAGGAGTGATTTAATTTGACATAAAACACGATTTTTCATACAACAAGGAAGTGAACCAGAAACCTTCACTTTAAAGGGGTAAATTGAATTGTTTGTATAGAATTTATTGTTCACGAACAATTTACATTAACATATAAAATAAAAATAGGTATTGGGTATTTCCAACCAATTATAGAAGGGCATAATTGGTAATATGACATGATTTTTGCTAATTACATTCACAAATTTTTCTTTTCTGATGCAGGACAAATACAAAGATCAACTAAGCTGAACATTCACTTGAGATGCTATAGCCACTCTACACTTCGCTATTTCTAAAGGCTGCAACCACATTACTGGTGGTATATCTTGATCCCCTACTGATACAATTTAATAGCTAGGTTGTTTAATGGAAGAGTGCTGATTTACATTAAAATTTAGTTTTTATAAGAAAAATATAAATAGCTAACTTTGCACTTCAAATATTATCTATATGTTTAGAGTTCTAATCTGTAAAGCAACTAATTTGTTTGGGTAATTTTCGAACAATCTGTGTTAGATAATTGCATTGCATGAGAAACTATTACAGTTGCAAATCAATGGAAAACCTAGCAAAATATTTAATTCTTATTAAAAGTTATGTCTTATGTGGAAATAGAATGATAAGTTCTATTAAAAAGGCCAATTTTAATACTTGCTTATAATTCTGTAAAGATGATTGGCTATTAAGATGATATGTGCCATAATGATGATCTTTGCATGATTTTAGTGGGATATAAATTCTGTTAGGTGTGTCATTGCAAAAGAAAACAGGAAGGGTTGCTGAAAACCTATTACTGTTTGGTGCAAGTTACATCAGCAAGTACCGTTCGTTTGGTGGTTTGGTCTTCTTTCTCCATGTAGGCCAGCGATGACCTGGCTGTGTTTCTTTGGGTTTTATGTTGCAGTTTCTGTGCAAGTTGCGTGGGCTATGCCTGTTTCTATACCCAATCAGCAAACCAAATCGCGTGGGCTAGCGATGACCTAGCCCATTCCTCTGCTGTACTTTCTCCTGATTTCAATGGGTACGGCTAACTGTGCTGGGTACTGGCTCCTCTCGAAGGCTCTGGGTCGAGTCAAAAAAAGAAGAGTAGTGGTATGGCAGCTCGACTTTCTATCTCTCTCTCGCCATGCCTCCACTTTTCTTCCCTCCTCTTCACAGGTGTTTTCCTTTGCTTTCCAGGTTTGTTCACGGCATATGTTTTTTTCTCTCTTACTCAAGTTTTGACCTTTAATTTTGGCATCCCCTTTCTGGACTGACACACAGAAGCATCATACCAATATAATTTAAGTGACTTGTCATTCTATATTTAGGATATTATTTGAAAATTTGTCTATCCAGGTTTATTTAGGACATTATTTCAACTGGCAGCTATGAGAGCAATGTAGCACCTTTGTCAAGGAAACTTCAGTTGGATTTTCCAAAAAAAAAAAAAATGTTGCGACAGCATGATAGGATCCATTTTTTTTTTATTTCGGGTGAACAGGTTTGAATCCCATCAAGTATGAACACATAATGAAGCCGCTATCTCATAATTCAAATTCCATTAACACATAATGAAGCCACTATAACTCCTAATTTGCATGTATTAGGTTGCATTCAAAATAGAGTCAAAAGAAGTTCACTTTTGTACAGAATACAAAAAAATTGACTTCTGAATATGGTTTATTGCTTCTCACCAGTTTGATCAAATATTAGCAAATTGTAAATATGCTCATTAAAGAAAATATCTCTCTGTTTTTCTCTGCCTTTCTCACCAGAGACGCTGGTATGTGCATGCCCCTTTAGGTTTTCTTATTTTTCTGTGTGGATTGGTATATTTGGAATTGATTCCATTTTTGCTCCAACTATAGCCTCCAAAAAGATAACCACCATTTTATTATCATCACACATAACAAGACTATTTTATTGTCAAACAAAAAATAAATTCGCCTCTAATTGCAACTGGGTTTTTTTTTTACTATAAAGCCCATCATGCAAATATTTTTTAGGATTTAAAGTAGCAATAATGACATAATAGACATAGAACTTAGGAGTTAGGATTTTGGTGCCACGTAAAGACACATAATTAGGTTTATCAGATTTGTCAATTTTACGCAATGTGCAAATTAGTTGTTTAGCACCAATGAAATTATTTCTTTTAATTAAGTTCTTGAAATTAGTTGTAATTTCCTACCGGTAATCCAAACAAGACCAAGTTTAATTTTCTCATTGGGAACATAGTTATAATTATTTAATGCTACAAATCTTTGCTTGAAACTTGGTCTCCATTTACCCAAATTTTGTTGAAACCAAAAATGAAAATTTCTTGCAATTGTCAAAAAATGAATAAGCAGAAAGCAAAATGAATGCTGAGCCGGCGTCACGGTTGCTTGGGACCATTGTCTAATTAACTCTCTCAGTTTTTCTTTGTATTTTTTTTACTTGTTGTAAGCTGGATTTAGGATTCTATCATAGTATCTTAAATAGTGGAAGTGGTTATAATTATGTTGTTGATAAAACCATACAAACAAAGGGGCATGAGCAAGTAAAAGCCGTTTCATTAGGGAGGTCCCGGTGGCAACTGAATATATATATATATTTTCTCTCTCTACATTTTCTGGTTCGGCACATTAATTGCAATTGCTAAATAATTGTATCTGACCCCACAAGGAACAAAAGAACAAACTAGAATTTAATAATTAAATGAAGTTCTTTCTTTCACTACAACCAATTAATTTGAATTGTTTTCGAAATAATATAGGAGGTGCAAGAAATGAGGAATTGCTACGATAGCTTGCTTTCAGCTGCTGCTGCTACATTTAATAGTGTTTTTGGTATTTCTCTTAATTTTGTACTTTTTTAAAGTTATACCTGTACCACTGTGCTAATGTGTTCGAACTGCAATGAATGTGTTACGCGATGAAGTACTAACAGCATTAATGCAAATCATTAGTTGAATTTGTAACTGACAGAACTCTCAGAGGCTCTGGAGGAAATGGGCACTTGTTTACTTGAAAAGACTGCAATGAGTGACGACGATGATAGTGGTAAGTGGTAATGTTCTAGTCTAACTGTATTTTCACTTCCAGTTTGTTCTGGTCCTGTATCAATTTTACTGAGGTGAGTATTGTAATTTTTTAGGCAGGGTATTGATGCAAATTGGAAAAGCACAGTTCAACTACAGGAAATTATTGATACCTATGTAAGTTTCTATTGCAACTTTCCTAAGTTCATAGGTCAGGTCTTGTTTTATTGAACAAAACATATCTCATTTATTGTTTCCTTTTTGGCCTCTGATCTTGAGCAAAATGCTTAATTGAATACTAGAACACAAATGAGGTTGATTTGATATTCTACAAAAAAAGAAAAAGAAACAAAAGAAAATTTTGGGATACTGTACCAATCAGGTGGCCTACCAGTTCATAAATACCATAATTTGTTGGCCAAATTGAAATCCTTAAGTAATCACACATGGGATGAGATTCTATTTCATCTCTTGTTATTATATATAACTTGCAACTGATTATGTATTCTTTTCCCATTCTATTGTTTGTTTAATTTTGTGATGTCAGCGTAGCAATATCCTTCAAACAATCACAATACCATCGGAGTCTCTTCTTAAGGAGCTTCAGACTGTTGAGGTTTGTTTCTTTCCATTTGTGTTCTGTGATAATAGTAAAAATTGAACTAAATAATGTGACTAGAATTGTAGTATGTAGCAACATCTCCAAAAGTTAAAATGTTTAGCAAAGGCCTTTATAGAAAATAAATTATCTGCAAATATGTGGAAAAGTAGAGAGAATATTACATGAAAATGCTAATTTGTCTGGTAAATGGATGAACCTGCCATAAGCAGCTTAATATCAATATTTGAGTATGCTTTGTCTAACTTAACTACAGGAAGTTTTCATTATTTGACAGGAAATGAAGAGAATGTGATGAAAAGAGGTTAGTAATTATTACTAATTTAGAGAGAATACTTTGAGCATACTTTTTTTGAGAAATAAAAACACCATCATCCCTTTGATCAATTTCAATACCCAAGAAATAATGTAGCATACCCAAATCATTCATCTCATATTTTTTCATCATATCATTCTTGAATTCATGCATCATTTTTTCATCATTTCCGGTAAATATCAAATCATCAACATAGAGAGAGACAATAAGCATACCGGTTTCACCATGCTTGACATAGAGTGTTGGCTCGCTAGGACTTCTCTTGAATCCCTTTTCGGTGAAGTATCCATCAATGTTGCCATACCATGCACGAGGTGCTTGCTTTAACCCGTACAAGGCCTTCTTCAAATCCTTGTGGTTGCACCACATACACTTCTTCTTTCAACACTCCATTCAAGAAAGCCGATTTCACATCAAGTTGGTAAAGTTTCCAACCTTTATGTGCGGCCAATGCAATCAACATCCTTATTGTTTCATGCCTTGCTACCGGAGCAAATGTCTCTTGATAATCAATGTCGGGTTGTTGTGAATACCCTTTGGCAACTAATCTTGCCTTGCACTTTTGCACCGAACCATCGGGGTTCGTCTTTGTCTTGTAAATCCACTTCAACCCAACAACATCTTTCTCTTTTGGTTTTTCAACCAACTTCCATGTTTTATTTTTCACAATCATTTTTATCTCATCCTCCATGGCTTTTTTCCAAACCTCCTCTTGAACCGCTTCTTCAAAGCTTTCCGGCTCAACAACACAAAAGTTGCATCTTTCATACACATCACTTAACCTTCTCAATCTTATCGGAGTTGAGCTTGGAGTAGATGAGCTCGATCCGATATGTGTTGTAGGAGATTGTGGTTGCTCTTCTTCTTCTTCTTCATGGCTACCTTCACTTGCACCACTTGATCCTTCTCTTGGATCATCTTCATGTACCATCATTGGCACACTTTCAACTCCTTTTTTTTTCCAATCCCACTTGTCTTTCTCATTGAAAATCACATCTCGACTTTCAATCACTTTGTTTCTCTTTAAACTAAAGAGCCTATAGCCCTTTGATTTTGTGCTATAACCAACAAACACACATTTCTCACCTTTATCCTCAAGCTTGTTTCTCATCTCTTTTGGAACATGAGCATAGCAAACCGATCCAAATACCTTCAAATGATTCACCGATGGCTTTCTACCACCGGACCATGCTTCAAATGGTGTCTTGTTTTCAACCGCTTTAGTGGGACAACGGTTCAACAAGTAAACCGCCGTGTATGTTGCCTCCGCCCAAAATGACAATGGCAATCCCTTCTCATTCATCATGGTTCTATTCTTCCTTTCGGCAACTCCATTTTGTTCCGGTGTAAAACCGATTGTCACTTGCCTTTCAAGACCAATATCCTCACAAAATTTATCAAACTCCTTGGAGTTGTACTCACCACCTCTATCACTTCTCAAATTTTTAATTAACTTGCCACTTTGCCTCTCAACCATTCTTTGAAATTTCTTAAAAATCGAAAATGCTTCCGATTTTTGTCTCAAGAAATAAACCCAACACATCCTTGATAAATCATCAATGAAAGTGATAAAGTATCGATTACCTCCATGAGAGTTAGTGCTCATCGGCCCACAAATGTCGGTGTGAACAAGCTCCAATGGTGCCTTTGCTCTTCATGCCTTCTCTTTTGGAAATGTCTCCCGGTGTATCTTACCAAGAGTACATGCTTCACACACATCCTTTTTTTCTTCAATGTTTGGCAAACCATATACCATATTCTTTCTACTCAACAATTTTAAGCTTTCAAAATTCACATGTCCAAGCCTCTTGTGCCATAACCATGACAAGTCTTCTACATCAACTTTTAAAGCAACTTCATTTGCGGACTTGAGAGTAAGAGGGAAATTTCTATGCCGCTCCATATTCACCACGGCCATCAACTCTCTCTTATTTTCAACCTTATCAAAAATCTTACATGTCTCTCCCTCAAAGTGAACCGCATGACCATGCTCAATCAATTGTCCAACACTTAGTAAATTTTGAGCCAAATCCGGCACAAGCAACACATCATGAATCAACATCCTACCTTTCTTAGAATTAACGGCAATTGTGCCTTTTCCCTTTGACTTCACAATCGCACCATTACCCATTGTGATTTGAGTAGTGGCGGCCGTGTCAAGCTTGCAAAAGATTGACTCATCACCGGTCATATGATTACTACACCCGCTATCAACATACCATACATCATCTTTCTTTTCAACCGCCGCTTGGCATGCATAAAAAGTACTACCATTACCTCCACCATTCTTTTTCGCTTCGGTGTAATTGGCTTGCTCTTTATTCTTGTCTCTACAATCCTTTTGCTTATGACCATACCTCTTGCAATTGTAACATTGAGGCTTACCCTTATTGTAGCAAGTTTCTTCTAAGTGACCCGGCTTCTTGCAAAAATTGCAAAATTTACCGTCACCATTGCCTCTACCTCCACCTCGACCTCTACCTCGACCTCTTCCATAACCACCACCCCCACGGGATGTTTCTCCTTTATTCACATTTTGATTTGAGCCCTCTTTTACATTCACTTTTGATTGGAAAGCACTTTCAAGAGAATTTTTACCACGCCTACCCAATCTTTGATCATGCATCTCAAGAGAACCCATCAAATCATGAACACTAAGTTTAGAGAGGTCTTTGGTTTCTTCAATAATAGACACAATATTGTCATATTTGGAGGTAAGACTAATCAAGATTTTCTCACAAATCGCCTTATCGGTTAGGTCATCACCCAAGATCTTAATTTGGTTCACTAATTCAATCACTTTTGAGAAATACTCATTTAAAGTCTCTTTCTCCATTCTCAAATTTTGGAAATCCCTTTTGAAAGTCAAGAGTTTTACCGCTCTCACTTTATCGGTTCCTTGAAACTCTCTTTGCAAAATATCCCACGCCTCTTTGGACGTTTTTGCCCCAATTATTCTAGGAAAGAGCTTGCGGGAAATACCTTGTTGGATGCAAAATAGAGCCTTCGCATCTTTCTTCTTGTTCTCCTTCTCCTTCTCATCAATCACAACGGTGGTAGTTATCACCTTTCCATCATTATCTTTCTCCTCAACGACTTTTGGAGGTTTCTCCACAAACCCTTCTTCTACAATATCCCACAAATCTTGTGAGATCAAGAGAGTCTTCATCATAATGCTCCAATAGTCATAATCTTCTCCGTCGAAGACGAGTTGCGCACCTCGCGCCGGCCATGCTTCTCCTTGCAACGCCATAGAACTCTCTCCAACTTCTATTTTGCTTTTCCCACTTCAATAGATGAATCTCACTTGCAATCTCACCTCAACCTACTCTCTGATACCACTTATGTTGGCCTATTTGATCTTGGTTGTTCAATCTAGGGTTTGTATGTTAGTAGAAGAAAGAAAGAGGAGAGAAAGAAGAAGGTGGCTGCTGCCCCTCTAAAGATTTTTCTTAATTTTCTTATCCAATTACATTGTTTTGGTCATACATATGCAAATCCCGTACTAGGCTTTACATGGGCCATTTACAACATCAATATTAGTCCAAATATATATCTAAACATCTCCAAACAAGGCCCAATAGTTATACTAACCATTAGCCTACTATTTTGACATACTAATACACAAATACTAAACAAAACATTAATTTTAACACTGTTGTCAGGTCTGGTAATCCGATCGGACACTAGTTGTTGTCTAACTTCGTGCAATTTCTAACAGTTTTTGTCTAACTTCGTGCAATTTCTTATTATGATCTTAGTTGCAATTGATTTTTACTATTGTTTTTTTTCCAGTTGAACTTTTTCAGAAAAGGTTTGAAGCATCTAGAAGCAGTTGAACCTCATGTAAAAGCAGTTGCAGAGCACCAGCACATTGACTTTAATTTTGACAAGCTTGATGACGATGATGAGAACAGTAGCGAGATCTATAATGATGATGACGGCGAAGATGATGATGGGTTTTCGATGGATGATGATAGTGATCGTCATAGTCGCGATGGCCAGCTAGGTTTTGAGCATATGTCAAGAGACCTTCCCATTTCTAGAAGCTCTATGGAGGTTATATCTTGTTCAGATACCATCTTATTTTTGTTTCAATGTTATATTTTCTGTAGAGATTTTATTTTTTTTGTAAGTGTTTTGATTTGCTTTTGTTGTAATTTCTGATTTGAAGCAGATAGATCAAGTTAATCACGCAACAGATCCAGAGCCCCTCAAGGTGTATAGAATGGTAAACCTCTTTTATAAATTTAGCATTTCTTGCAGGTCTTAAAATTTTCACTTTGTTTGCATAAGACACCCAAAATTTCCTCAGCTTGTAAGTATATTGTTTTCGGTTATTGGTGGGGATATTAGTCGCTAGCTAAGATAAGATTCAGTAAAGACTAGAGTGCTTTAAGTTTGTTTTATCTAACCACGCAAGATCTGCATGTTAGGTGGAGTGTGAGAGGGAGGGGTAAAATTGTGAACGTGAAACTGTTAGGTGTTATTTGCAATGAATTATATACTAGCTTCGTTTTCTAAAACTAAAATTGAGCTGATTTAAGTCTATATATTTCTCAGGAAATGGTTGTTACTGAAATTACATCCACTTTTTCCTCTTAAATTTAGAAGAACATAAGCCAATTTTCTGACATGAGGAACACGCGACCAAAACCAAATCCAATAAGCCAATCAGCCCCATTGTTTGCTATTGATCCTACACAAACCCAATCAGCTGACCCAAATGAGCAAAATGCTTAATTGAATACTAGAACACAAATGAGGTTAATTTGATATTCTACCAAAAAAAAAAAAAGAAACAAAAGAAAATTTTGGGATACTGTACCAATCAGGTGGTCTACCAGTTCATAAATACCATTTGTTAGCCAAATTGAAATCCTTAAGTAATCACACATGGGATGAGATTCTATTTCATCTCTTGTTATTATATATAACTTGCAACTGATTATGTATTCTTTTTCCATTCTATTGTTTGTTTAATTTTGTGATGTCAGCGTAGCAATGTCCTTCAAACAATCACAAAACCATCGGAGTCTCTTCTTAAGGAGCTTCAGACTGTTGAGGTTTGCTTCTTTCCATTTGTGTTCTGTGATAATAGTAAAAAATGAACTAAATAATGTGACTAGAATTGTAGTATGTAGCAATATCTCCAAAAGTCAAAATGTTTGGCAAAGGTCTTTATAGAAAATAAATTATCAGCAAATATGTGGAAAAGTAGAGAAAATATTACATGAAAATGCTAATTTGTCTGCTAGATGGATGAACCTGCCATAAGCAGCTTAACATCAATATTTGAGTATACTTTGCCTAACATAACTACAGGAAGTTTTCATTATTTGACAGGAAATGAAGAGACAATGTGATGAAAAGAGGTCAGTAATCATTACTAATTTGGAGATGTGCAACTAGTGATATTCCCATGTTCTACTGGACATATATCCGACTTTTCCCCTTTAATGTTTTGGGGGCATAAATGAAATTGACCATATATTCACCTTTTCCTTGCATAAGGTCAGATTCCAAAGGTAACTAAGAAGAGTGACATGGTTGGTATCAAAAGTGCTACAAATGTGCTTTGGCTGACATAACAGACCCTAAGACATTCACAGGAGTTAAACCCAAAATGAAAAAGAAAGCAAGAATAATTACAAAACATACGTCATATTCTGTACATGGAAAGACTAGAGTGCAAGAATATTCCTCAGCTTGCAAGTATGTTGTTTTCGGTTATTGGTGGGGATATTAGTCGCTAGCTAAGATAAGATTCAGTAAAGACTAGAGTGCTTTAAGTTTGTTTTATCTAACCACGCAAGATCTGCATGTTATATAGCTTGGTTTTACTTTGTGTGGAGTGTGGGAGAGGGAGGGGTAAAATTGTGAACGTGAAACTGTTAGGTGTTATTTGCAATGAATTATATACTAGCTTCGTTTTCTAAAACTAAAATTGAGCTGATTTAATTCTATATATTTCTCAGGAAATGGTTGTTACTGAAATTACATCCACTTTTTCCTCTTAAATTTAGAAGAACATAAGCCAATTTTCTGACATGAGGAACATGCGACCAAAACCAAATCCAATAAGCCAATCAGCCCCATTGTTTGCTATTGATCCTACACATACCCAATCAGCTGACCCATATGAGCGCTTCCGAAACATGCGGCCATCCTCAAGCCGTAAATGTTTCTCGTATGCTCTCCCTGTACCAGATGAAAATCTCTCCTCCAAAGCCAATACCACTGTGAGCTCAAGCACTGATACAAATAACAGTTCTGGTACTAACAACAAGACCTTTAGCACCAACAATCAGCCGAAACCCTGTAGCTGCCCTGTGGTAGCACCTGTGAAACCAGCCAGAACCTACCAGTCATCTCCCCTGCCAAAGCAATATAGCTTCAAGCCTGCGACCTATAGCAAGAGTGGGCCGCTCAGGATGCCGCCGCAAAAGTTCCGGGAGAGGCCTATTCAGGCCCGATTCGGCCTGGATATACCTCTAACACTGTCAGCGCAGCCACCTCGATCCACACCTCGACCAATACATACGCCCCCTCGCACATCTTCATCCCCTCTAATCAGTGAGTTACATGAGTTACCTCGACCTCCTATGGCTGGTCGTACTGCACCTGTACGGTCATCACAACTGGTGGGGTACTCAGGCCCACTGATGCCTAGGCGGCCATCTGTAGCAGCCTCCAGGGCCTCACCATTGCCAACTCCACCGCAACCAACTCTGACTAGAACTTACTCAATACCTTCCTCGACTGATAGTCGGAGAATGCCAGCTGCTACAATTGAAAAATTGGAGGGTCGAAAGGGTATCTTACGCACCCTTGAACCTATTGTTTCAGAACCTGATGATGAAATGAGGGCAAAAAGTAAGTATTTCAAGTAATCTCTATTTGATTCTCTATATTTTCAGAAAGTTTTGCAAGTACTCCTGCAGAATTTAAAAATGTCATGAAACTCTTGCAAAATGAGAAATTTCCTTATAAGCATTACATGTTTACATACTTTACTGTTGTCATTTACACGCACACAAGATATCAGAATGCTTTGTAGGCACAAAACATACTTCATTTATTGTTTCCTTTTTGGCCTCTGATCTTGAGCAAAATGCTTAATTGAATACTAGAACACAAATGTGGTTAATTTGATATTCTACCAAAAAAAAAAAAAGAAACAAAAGAAAATTTTTGGATACTGTACCAATCAGGTGGTCTACCAGTTCGTAAATACCATTTGTTGGCCAAATTGAAATCCTTAAGTAATCACACATGGGATGAGATTCTATTTCATCTCTTGTTATTATATATAACTTGCAACTGATTATGTATTCTTTTTCCATTCTATTGTTTGTTTAATTTTGTGATGTCAGCGTAGCAATGTCCTTCAAACAATCACAAAACCATCGGAGTCTCTTCTTAAGGAGCTTCAGACTGTTGAGGTTTGCTTCTTTCCATTTGTGTTCTGTGATAATAGTAAAAAATGAACTAAATAATGTGACTAGAATTGTAGTATGTAGCAATATCTCCAAAAGTCAAAATGTTTGGCAAAGGCCTTTATAGAAAATAAATTATCAGCAAATATGTGGAAAAGTAGAGAAAATATTACATGAAAATGCTAATTTGTCTGCTAGATAGATGAACCTGCCATAAGCAGCTTAACATCAATATTTGAGTATACTTTGCCTAACTTAACTACAGGAAGTTTTCATTATTTGACAGGAAATGAAGAGACAATGTGATGAAAAGAGGTCAGTAATCATTACTAATTTGGAGATGTGCAACTAGTGATATTCCCATGTTCTACTGGACATATATCCGACTTTTCCCCTTTAATGTTTTGGGGGCATAAATGAAATTGACCATATATTCACCCAGGTTTTCCTTGCATAAGGTCAGATTCCAAAGGTAACTAAGAAGAGTGACATGGTTGGTATCAAAAGTGCTACAAATGTGCTTTGGCTGACATAACAGACCCTAAGACATTCACAGGAGTTAAACCCAAAATGAAAAAGAAAGCAAGGATAATTACAAAACATACGTCATATTCTGTACATGGAAAAAATAATAGTGACAATATACCTTGTGAGATGACACATGAATTGTGGTTTGCAGAGAGTACTACAACTACGTGTTGTCGTCATACAGGGAGAGGGGGAGGCTGAGGCACATTTCTCGAGGCTCAGCTGAAAATTTCTCCTCTGAGGATGTGCAGGGGGCACTTCAAGACTACCAAGACGAGGCTGCCTTGTTTGTTTTTCGCCTTAAATCCCTTCAACAAGGCCAGTTTCGAAGCCTCCTCACTCAGGCTGCCCGCCACTATGCTGCTCAGGCACGGTCAAGATTTCAGTATGATAGCATTGCATGCATGAACATGCCATGTGCATATTTTCCTATCACCAAGGGTTTAAATATCGGCTGTGGCGGCCGCAATAGCGCCGAGATAGCGGAGTTATATACTCGAACGCTATTACGCTACAGAAATAGCGCTATGTCTGATAGCGCGTCGTATAGCGTGATTTAGCGGGCGAAATTTAGCATTTAGCGCCGAGATGGCGTGCACAATAGCGGTTCTCCAGTCCCACGCGCGTGACACCCTCTCCAATCCCATGCGAGCACAGACCAATTAATTGCTTGTAGTGATGATACCGATCCACTGTTATATAATACCCTTCTAAAACTTCAGTCCCTCATGTGGGACTAAAGACTATTGTGGAAACCGGACGACAAAATTGTTGTATTTAATTGTTTAAGTGGAAAATCGAACCATGACATGGCTATGCAATCCAATGCAACAACCACCCAACTAACTTGTTATAAGTGTTTTTATGTTATTTATATATACGAATTTCAAATCCGCTATGGTCCGATAGCGGCCGCTAAATGGCCGCTATCCGCTATCCGCTATGACATTGACATGTCCGCGACGAATCCGCTATCCGCTATTTAAACCTTTGCCTATCACAACTTAAATTTACTTGTGTGTAGATTGAGGTCTAATTACAGCAGAACTTCGTTAAATTGAGGCTTTTAAAATAATTGAGGTTTTAGTCATGTAAACTATGGCTAGATGTGTAAACTTGGGTTACATTGCCTCCATGTTGGATTAACATCAAATCTTCATTATATAGTTGAGTTTTGATTGAGGTAGTCTTGCAAACTCAGCTTTTTTGTATGAGGATGAATTGTTAATTTTAAAGTTAACCTTTTTTTGCAAGTAGAATGGGCTTAAATTGAGGATCAATTGGTCTCAGGTTGGTATGATATTAGGACTGTCATCAGGTTTGGTAATCTGATCGGACAGTAGACAAGCATGCAATTTTGGTGAGCTGAACAATCAAGTGGGAAAATCATAGATGGGAACAATTCACTGATAACTTGCTAACAGTATTTGTCTAACTTCTTGCAATTTCTTATTATGATCTTGCAATTGATTTTACTATTGTTTCTTTTTCCAGTTGAGCTTTTTCAGAAAAGGTTTGAAGCATCTAGAAGCAGTTGATCCTCATGTAAAAGCAGTTGCGGAGCAACAGCACATTGACTTCAATTTTGCCAAGCTTGATGACGATGACGATGATGAGAACAGTAGTGATATCTATAATGATGATGACGGTGAGGATGATGATGGGTTTTCGATGGATGATGATAGTGATCGTCATAGTCGTTATGGTCAGCTAAGTTTTGATACCATCTTATTTTTGTTTCAATGTTATATTTTCTGTAGAGATTTTAGCTTTTTTATAAGTGTTCTGAATTGTTTTGGTTGTAATTTCTGATTTGAACCAGATAGATCAAGTAAATCAAGCAACAGATCCAGAGCCCCTCAAAGAGTATAGGAAGGTAGACCTCTTTTATATTTTTATCATGTCTTGCAGTTCTCAAAAAATTTCACTTTTTTTGCATGAAACACCCAAAATTTCCTCAGCTTGCAAGTATATTGTTTTCGGTTATTGGTGGAGACGGTAGTCGCTAACTAAGATAAGGTTCAGTAATGACTAGAGCGCTTTAAGTTTGTTTTATCGAACCACTCAAGATCTGCATGTTATATAGCTTGGTTTTACTTTGTGTGGAGTGTGGGAGAGGTAGGGCCGTAGGGGTTAAATTGTGAATGTGAAACTGTCAGGTGTTATTTGCAATGACATAACTGTCTTTGTTTTGCAAAACAAAAATTGAGCCGATTTAAGTCTATATATTCTTGGGAAATGGTTGTTACTGAAATTACATCCACTTTTTCCTCTTAAATTTAGGAAAACATAAGCCAATTTTCTGACATGAGAAACACGCGACCAAAACCAAATCCAATAAGTCAATCAGCCCCATTATTTGCTATTGATCCAACACAAACCCAATCAGCTGACCCATATGAGCGCTTCCGAAACATGCGGCCATCCTCAACACGTAAATGCTTCTCATATGCTCTCCCTGTACCAGATGAAAATCTCTCCTCCAAAGCCAATACCACTGTGAACTCAAGCACTGATACAAATAACAGTTCTGGGACTAACAACAAGACCTTTAGCACCAACAATCAGCCGACACCCAGTAGCAGCCCTGTGGCAGCACCTGCGAAACCAGCCAGAACCTATTAGTCATCTCCCCTGCCAAAGCAATATAGCTTCAAGCCTGCGACCTATAGCAAGAGTGGGCCGCTCAGGATGCCGCCGCAAAAGATCCGGAGAGAGGCCTATTCAGGCCCGATTCGGCCTGGATATACCTCCAACACTACGTCAGCACAGCCACCTCGATCCACATCTCCTAATTTATTTGCACGACCAACACATCCGCCCCCTCACACATCTTCATCCCCTCTAATCAGTGAGTTACATGAGTTACCGCGACCTCCTATGGCTGGTCGTACTGCACCTGTACCGTCATCACAACTGGTTGGGTACTCGGGCCCGCTGATGCCTAGGCGACCATCTGTAGCAGCCTCCAGGGCCTCACCATTGCCAACTCCACCGCAACCAACTCTGACTAGAACTTACTCAATACCTTCCTCGACTGATAGTCGGAGAATGCCAGCTGCTACAATTGAAAAATTGGAGGGTAGAAAGGGTATCTTACGCGCACCCTTCAACCTATTGTTTCAGAACCTGAGGATGAAACGAGGGCAAAAATAGTATTTCAAGTGATCTCTATTTTATTCTCTATATTTTCAGAAAGTTTTGCAAGTACTCTTGCAGAATATAAAAATGTCATGAAACCCTTGCAAAATGAGAAATTTCCTTATAGAGCACTACATGTTTACTTACTTTGCTGTTGTCATTTATAAGAATGCTCTGTAGGCAGTCATTTTGCATATTTCTGTTAATGTCTTATTATTATATTGTTTATTGTTTGAATATCTAAGCATCTATTGTTGTAGAATCCTTCTTCAATATCAAGTACAATATCTCTTAATAGTTGATTGACTTTTCTTTTTATTTCAGGAAATTAACTCGAGGTCAAATCTTTGATTCTGGGTAATTGTTGGATTTCTTCAATTTTAATTGTTCTTTATATGACGCTTCAAGAATTGCTTGTTTATCTGTGGAGATTCAAATCTGGAACTTTTCTTCTTGATTTTCTCTGTTTTGTTTTTTCTTTAAACAATTTTGGGTTTCCAAGAAAGAATTAGAGAAATGCTAGAGTTCAATATATTGGACGGATGGACTCCGTCCAATACGATCGTTTTCACGTTTTTAAATTTCAAATAACCGATCCGAACCGTTCAATATGTTATCCCTATTGAAAACTTGTAAAAAAAAATCAATTTTTACATTTTTTTCGAAATCTTTTACTATTTTTTTGGTATTTTAAAAAAGCGTTGTTATTGGACGATCCATAATGTTTCTATCATGAATTTTCAAAAATACCAAAAAAATAGTAAAAAATTTCGAAAAAATGAAAAATTGGCTTCTTGTAGGTTTTCGATATGGATAACATATTGAACGATTCGGGTCGGTCATTTGAAATTTAAAAATGTGAAAACGATCATATTGGACGGACCCATCCGTCCTATATATTGGACACTAGCATTTCTCATTAATAAAGAAATTGACGATTTTTCATCAAAGAAAATAAGTAGGTTTATTATTTTCATCGAAGTATTATTTCATAACAAAAAAAATTTTCCATATTTCAGGGGCAGTTGTGCAAAAACAGAAAGCTGTTGTGGAAGGGAGAAGTCTTGTTCCTTAAGCAATGCCGAAAATGTTAATCGCCCCATTACAAGGTTAATTTGATGCTTTGATCTTTATGACGCTTCAATTTCCATTATATAGAGGCCATCTTTTATTCTCTGTTCTTCTTGCAACATGTGTGGCAGTGATTGCTCCTAACATAGTATATAGAGGCCATCTTTTAGTTCAGTTCTTTCCTAATTTATCTTTTGTTCTTTCACGTGTGCCTGCCGCAAAGAAACCAGAATCAACCTGGACTAGGATCCTGACAAGGGGACAAAGCCATTGTCTATTTCTGGTCCTAGATCAAGAAGAGAGATCAACGCACTCCCTCACCTGTAGCAAAGTATGTTTTCTACTCTATTAGACCTCTTCATCTTCTGTGTTTATTGAGAACCCCTTTTGTGTTTCTCAGATTATTGAGACAAGTCCCTTTTGTGTTTGCTCAGATTGCCTGTCGTATTATTGACAAACCCAGTCAACAAATTGATGAGATTGATTTATCAGATGTAAGCAATCAGTTAGCTGTTGTTGAGTATGTCGAGGATCTGTACACTTTTAATTTAGGAAATCTCCCTGCAAACAGTATGCATCTTTACACTAATCTAATGAAGTTGGATCATTTTTTCCTTTTGTTCGAATAGTATGCAACTTTACACTAATCTGATGCAGTTGGAATATATATATATATTTTTTCCTTTTGTTCAAACTGTATGCACCACAAGTTTGAACTGAAGATTCTGGTCTGAATATCTATATAGTTGATTGGTACCTCTCTCTGCAATGCTAATTGGATCCAAAATTCATTGTTTGTCAAACACACCCAAAATAGTTTTTTTTTTTTTGTGTAGGTACAAGAGAGGAGATTCTGGGAAGGGGAAAAGAGATTTTAAACAAGCTCGATCGGTAGCTTACTGCACCAACTGCCTACATGTTCAGCACATAATCTGTGTATGCAGCTGCGTGCATTCTTAAGAAGTCCCCTTTCTGGACTGACACACAGAAGCGTCTTTACCAAAATAATGTTTTCTACTCTAGCCCTCTTCATCTTCTGTGTTTATTGACAACCCCTTTTTTTGTTTCTCAGATTATTGAGACAAGTCCCTTTTGTGTTTGGTCAGGAAATGGTTGTTACTGAAATTACATCCACATTTTCCTCTTAAATTTAGGAGAACATAAACCAATTTTCTGACATGAGGAACACACGACCAAAACCAAATCCAATAGCCGTCTGGATTAATTCATCCGACGGCTCGGATTAATTCTTGCCTTATTTTACTTTCCAAATTATAGCTGTTTTACGCATTTGTGAATCGGAATCGTTTTCCATCATTCCCTCTTTTGTATAAAAAAATCATCCGTCATCCTCCTTAAAATGCGTTTAATATTTTCTATTTTTATAAAACGCGCTAATTCCATTTCTGAAAATCTAGTAGAGGATGAGAGCATGATGGAATGATAAAGTCCAGAGAGGATGAGCGAATTGGAGGAAGGGAACGAGTCAGAGGATGAGGGAGCCAATCGAAGGGAGGGAGTGAACTAGTTAATATCAACTAGAACAGTTTGATATAATTGTTATAGTTATATATATATATATATATATATATTAACTGGAATTTTTTATATTTAAGTAGAATCTTAATATATAAAGAACTGTTATGTATATTATTTAAATAAATTAACTAGAATTGTTACAATTGTATATTTCTTCTCTGTGTTCGCTCCCTCCCCTTTCTGTCGCTACCTCCCTCCCCTTTCTGAGACGTTCATCTCACATCTCTATTTCGCTTATCCCGCCCTCCCTCATCCCCTCATCAAAAAAAAAAAAAAAACACATTATCATCTCATTCTCATCCCTTTTTTTTCGGAATGCAATTAATCTAATTGTTGGGAGGATGATGGGATGATCATTATCAATCCCGTTTGTGTATATATTAGTTTGATTAGCTGGTCTTGTGTTCAAATTATGTGTTGTTTTCCGTCATACGTAAGTAGACACGAATCGTCTATACAAAAGATGGTAACAGAAAATCTATGCCGCTTTCGCACATGGGTTCTTTTTTTCTTGCACATAAAAAATAATAAATAAAGTGTTATTTTGCTGTCACGTATCTGATAAGTTCAATTAACTTTTTTTAGCAAAAAAATAAAAAATGGAGGTCGTAATTTATTTTTAAAAATTTCTTCTCCACAAATATATGATTTTTAGAAGCAGTATAATCTTTTATGCGTTGTCTTTTGACATTAACGTGCGTAAATACTTGTAATAATGCCACTTCCAATGATTTTGTGAGGGTGTTTCATCAGCTTTTAACTGTTTCGTTGAACAATTCGAAGACTTGGCAACATGCATTTTGAGCAACTACAGTGAGCCTAGCTTTTCCTGTTAACAAATTAAGGCTGTGATCAAAACCCCATTTTTTTAACATGAGATTTCACTTCATTTCATTTCGTTGGAAAATTCTTGATTAAAATGAACGGATTTGGTATCATTTGGTTGAAATTCCTATGTAATTAGATCAAATGAAATCCTGTAAAATCAATTGAAATGAAATGAAATTCAGCCGAAAAAACATTTTGAGCAGGGCCTGAGAGATTTCTCCGTCAAAGATTGCGTTCCATCAAAGATTGCGTTCCATCGAAACTAGAACTTTTCTTATAGCCTCTGTTTGGATGCGTTGAGAAGTAGGAAGAAGGAAGAAGGGAAGAAAAAAAATTATAAACAACATCTGTCCAAACGGAGCTACAGAGGGGCTTTTTCACCTCGGCCAGTCTGCGCTAAGTAATTTTACCGTAAGTGTAAACCAATACATAATATAAACTTCACACTTGATTTTACACACGTCGTGCTCAAATTCATCATTTTATTCAGCGCAATGACTTCGCTGCTAGGTGTCAAGGATTTAGATGGTTCTACCAGATGGCAGGGGCTTAATTTACAAAATCCTAGTCTACGAAATGTTCAGCATTACAATATCTGGTACCACAGTTGGAAGCACTTTTGAACTGAGTGGAGCTACCAAAGACTGGTCTCAATTATATCTTATATTAAACTATTTCTCAAAAGAATTTCGTGTGATATTTCTGTGTCCATGATGTGACTCTGCTTTTGCCTGTGTGTAACAACTAACAAGTCTCCAAAAGTGTGACTAGTCATTCCAAATCTCATTCAGATAACAAAACAACTAAAAAGAATGCTCCTCGCATTTTGAAAGAAGCAGTTATTAACAAAGCAACTCGGTAAAACCAATATCACTGCAATTAATCAATGGAAAAAAGAAAAAACAAAAAAAAAGGGAAGAAAGTTGCAAACATTGCATTAAGGGGGAGGGGGGGGCAGCTACAGCCTAATTTTCTGTCGTTATCTCCAACCAAGGGCTTGCCGGATGCCAGAAAAAATAAGACCCAAGGACCTCCCGATTATATATGTCAGAAAGTAAGATATAGCATTGCTAATATTGGTGAATGCACCTTTTACCAAAGGCAATGATATGTCAGACAATTCTAGATACAAGCTGAAATAATACCTCCTGTAACAAAAGAAAAAAGGTTGAACATTATGATAATATAGCAAAAAATATATATATATATAATAATAATTTAACAAACAAATGTTTAAAGCAAATAATCTGATCAAACTTTCATTGAAACATCAAGGATAAATTAATTGGTCAGCTTTAGCTGTTAACTTCTTAAATGTGGCCACTAAGAACTCAATCAATGCACAGATATTTATATGTGAACCAGTATATCCTCTCAGAGTTCAATAACAGCATGAATGCATGACACTGACTATAATTTTGCCATGTGGTGAGAAAAGGGCTCACAAATTGAAGGAACATTGTAAAAAAGGAGAAGAATGAAAAAGAAAAGTGTGTGTGTGAGAGAGAGAGAGACCATCCAGTCAGGGCTCTGAGCTCCTTGGTGCGTTTCACTGACAATGAAAAAGGGACCAATTGCATATACTTTCCTGAAGAATGTGAGGCTGGTTTTGAAAACCCAACCCTCCACCAATTTATATTATTGGTTAGGTTGCTGTTTGTGTTCTCTCGCTCTTTCTGGCACATAATATACAGCTCGAATCGATCTTCATACATCGATACAATTGATTCGAAGTACTGATTTAACCACCAATTTAGGGCCACCTAATAAAATTAATAAATACACATCATATGCTTGACTTGGAATTTTAGTTTAATGACAAAAAGGGGGGGAAAAAGAAAGAAAAGGATCACCCTGAACCTTAGAAAACAATGCAAATGTTTTACATACCCCAGCGCTTTTCCTCACCAAGGCAGAACACTAAATAGGTCATAGGGTCATTTTGGGCAAGTTTAAGGAATATTGGGAATATAAGAAAATAGGCGAACAGTATAGTGCTCTGGTATCGTAAGGCTCAATATAATTCCAGTGATACTACATTTAAATATTTTAAGTTTGTATGATAAGGTTATCATTGAAATTTACCTCATTGCGCAGCTTTTGGAGAGCTCTGGTTGAGAGAGAACACAGAACTAATGCATAGCTGTTATCCATCTCCTCACTATACCAGTAGTCACCATCTACAGAGATAAGCTCTAGATAAACACTAGCTATTCCATCTGCCAAAAATATTAACATATCTTCCAAGAGACCTTCCCATTTCTAGAGGCTCCATGGAGGTTATATCTTGTTCAGATACCATCTTATTTTTGTTTCAATGTTATATTTTCTGTAGAGATTTTAGCTTTTTTATAAGTGTTCTGATTTGCTTTGGTTGTAATTTCTGATTTGAACCAGATAGATCAAGTAAATCAAGCAACAGATCCAGAGCCCCTCAAAGAGTATAGGAAGGTAAACCTCTTTTATATTTTTATCATGTCTTGCAGTTCTCAAAAAATTTCACTTTTTTGGCATGAAACACCCAAAATTTCCTCAGCTTGCAAGTATATTGTTTTCGGTTATTGGTGGAGACGGTAGTCGCTAACTAAGATAAGGTTCAGTAATGACTAGAGCACTTTAAGTTTGTTTTATCGAACCACTCAAGATCTGCATGTTATATAGCTTGGTTTTACTTTGTGTGGAGTGTGGGAGAGGTAGGGCCGTAGGGGTTAAATTGTGAATGTGAAACTGTCAGGTGTTATTTGCAATGACATAACTGTCTTTGTTTTGCAAAACAAAAATTGAGCCGATTTAAGTCTATATATTCTTGGGAAATGGTTGTTACTGAAATTACATCCACTTTTTCCTCTTAAATTTAGGAAAACATAAGCCAATTTTCTGACATGAGAAACACGCGACCAAAACCAAATCCAATAAGTCAATCAGCCCCATTATTTGCTATTGATCCAACACAAACCCAATCAGCTGACCCATATGAGCGCTTCCGAAACATGCGGCCATCCTCAACACGTAAATGCTTCTCATATGCTCTCCCTGTACCAGATGAAAATCTCTCCTCCAAAGCCAATACCACTGTGAACTCAAGCACTGATACAAATAACAGTTCTGGGACTAACAACAAGACCTTTAGCACCAACAATCAGCCGACACCCAGTAGCAGCCCTGTGGCAGCACCTGCGAAACCAGCCAGAACCTATTAGTCATCTCCCCTGCCAAAGCAATATAGCTTCAAGCCTGCGACCTATAGCAAGAGTGGGCCGCTCAGGATGCCGCCGCAAAAGATCCGGAGAGAGGCCTATTCAGGCCCGATTCGGCCTGGATATACCTCCAACACTACGTCAGCACAGCCACCTCGATCCACATCTCCTAATTTATTTGCACGACCAACACATCCGCCCCCTCACACATCTTCATCCCCTCTAATCAGTGAGTTACATGAGTTACCGCGACCTCCTATGGCTGGTCGTACTGCACCTGTACCGTCATCACAACTGGTTGGGTACTCGGGCCCGCTGATGCCTAGGCGACCATCTGTAGCAGCCTCCAGGGCCTCACCATTGCCAACTCCACCGCAACCAACTCTGACTAGAACTTACTCAATACCTTCCTCGACTGATAGTCGGAGAATGCCAGCTGCTACAATTGAAAAATTGGAGGGTAGAAAGGGTATCTTACGCGCACCCTTCAACCTATTGTTTCAGAACCTGAGGATGAAACGAGGGCAAAAATAGTATTTCAAGTGATCTCTATTTTATTCTCTATATTTTCAGAAAGTTTTGCAAGTACTCTTGCAGAATATAAAAATGTCATGAAACCCTTGCAAAATGAGAAATTTCCTTATAGAGCACTACATGTTTACTTACTTTGCTGTTGTCATTTATAAGAATGCTCTGTAGGCAGTCATTTTGCATATTTCTGTTAATGTCTTATTATTATATTGTTTATTGTTTGAATATCTAAGCATCTATTGTTGTAGAATCCTTCTTCAATATCAAGTACAATATCTCTTAATAGTTGATTGACTTTTCTTTTTATTTCAGGAAATTAACTCGAGGTCAAATCTTTGATTCTGGGTAATTGTTGGATTTCTTCAATTTTAATTGTTCTTTATATGACGCTTCAAGAATTGCTTGTTTATCTGTGGAGATTCAAATCTGGAACTTTTCTTCTTGATTTTCTCTGTTTTGTTTTTTCTTTAAACAATTTTGGGTTTCCAAGAAAGAATTAGAGAAATGCTAGAGTCCAATATATTGGACGGATGGACTCCGTCCAATACGATCGTTTTCACGTTTTTAAATTTCAAATAACCGATCCGAACCGTTCAATATGTTATCCCTATTGAAAACTTGTAAAAAAATATCAATTTTTACATTTTTTTCGAAATCTTTTACTATTTTTTTGGTATTTTAAAAAAGCGTTGTTATTGGACGATCCATAATGTTTCTATCATGAATTTTCAAAAATACCAAAAAAATAGTAAAAAATTTCGAAAAAATGAAAAATTTGGCTTCTTGTAAGTTTTCGATATGGATAACATATTGAACGATTCGGGTCGGTCATTTGAAATTTAAAAATGTGAAAACGATCATATTGGACGGACCCATCCGTCCTATATATTGGACACTAGCATTTCTCATTAATAAAGAAATTGACGATTTTTCATCAAAGAAAATAAGTAGGTTTATTATTTTCATCGAAGTATTATTTCATAACAAAAAAAATTTTCCATATTTCAGGGGCAGTTGTGCAAAAACAGAAAGCTGTTGTGGAAGGGAGAAGTCTTGTTCCTTAAGCAATGCCGAAAATGTTAATCGCCCCATTACAAGGTTAATTTGATGCTTTGATCTTTATGACGCTTCAATTTCCATTATATAGAGGCCATCTTTTATTCTCTGTTCTTCTTGCAACATGTGTGGCAGTGATTGCTCCTAACATAGTATATAGAGGCCATCTTTTAGTTCAGTTCTTTCCTAATTTATCTTTTGTTCTTTCACGTGTGCCTGCCGCAAAGAAACCAGAATCAACCTGGACTAGGATCCTGACAAGGGGACAAAGCCATTGTCTATTTCTGGTCTTAGATCAAGAAGAGAGATCAACGCACTCCCTCACCTGTAGCAAAGTATGTTTTCTACTCTATTAGACCTCCTCATCTTCTGTGTTTATTGAGAACCCTTTTTGTGTTTCTCAGATTATTGAGACAAGTCCCTTTTGTGTTTGCTCAGATTGCCTGTCGTATTATTGACAAACCCAGTCAACAAATTGATGAGATTGATTTATCAGATGTAAGCAATCAGTTAGCTGTTGTTGAGTATGTCGAGGATCTGTACACTTTTAATTTAGGAAATCTCCCTGCAAACAGTATGCATCTTTACACTAATCTAATGAAGTTGGATCATTTTTTCCTTTTGTTCGAATAGTATGCAACTTTACACTAATCTGATGCAGTTGGAATATATATATATTTTTTTTCCTTTTGTTCAAACTGTATGCACCACAAGTTTGAACTGAAGATTCTGGTCTGAATATCTATATAGTTGACCGGTACCTCTCTCTGCAATGCTAATTGGATCCAAAATTCATTGTTTGTCAAACACACCCAAAATAGTTTTTTTTTTTTGTGTAGGTACAAGAGAGGAGATTCTGGGAAGGGGAAAAGAGATTTTAAACAAGCTCGATCGGTAGCTTACTGCACCAACTGCCTACATGTTCAGCACATAATCTGTGTATGCAGCTGCGTGCACTCTTAAGAAGTCCCCTTTCTGGACTGACACACAGAAGCGTCTTACCAAAATAATGTTTTCTACTCTAGCCCTCTTCATCTTCTGTGTTTATTGACAACCCCTTTTTTTGTTTCTCAGATTATTGAGACAAGTCCCTTTTGTGTTTGCTCAGGAAATGGTTGTTACTGAAATTACATCCACATTTTCCTCTTAAATTTAGGAGAACATAAGCCAATTTTCTGACATGAGGAACACACGACCAAAACCAAATACAATAGCCGTCTGGATTAATTCATCCGACGGCTCGGATTAATTCTTGCCTTATTTTACTTTCCAAATTATAGCTGTTTTACGCATTTGTGAATCGGAATCGTTTTCCATCATTCCCTCTTTTGTATAAAAAATCATCCGTCATCCTCCTTAAAATGCGTTTAATATTTTCTATTTTTAACTAGAACAGTTAAAAATTGGAGGAAGGGAACGAGTCAGAGGATGAGGGAGCCAATCGAAGGGAGGGAGCGAACTAGTTAATATTAACTAGAACAGTTTGATATAATTGTTATAGTTATATATTAACTGGAACTTTTATATTTAAGTAGAATCTTAATATATAAAGAACTGTTATGTATATTATTTAAATAAATTAACTAGAACTGTTACAATTGTATATTTTTTTTCTCTGTGTTCGCTCCCTCCCCTTTCTGTCGCTACCTCCCTCCCCTTTGTGAGACGTTCATCTCACATCTCTATTTCGCTTATCCGGCCCTCCCTCATCCCCTCATCAAAAAAAAAAAAACACATTATCATCTCCTCGTTTTCATCCCTTTTTTTTCGGAATGCAATTAATCTAATTGTTGGGAGGATGATGGGATGATTGTTATCAACCCCGTTTGTGAATATATTAGTTTGATTAGCTGGAATTTATGGTTACTTTTGTCCCAGTCGGTCCTGTGTTCAAATTATGTGTTGTTTTCCGTCATACGTAAGTAGACACGAATCGTCTATACAAAAGATGGTAACAGAAAATCTATGCCGCTTTCGCACATGGGTTCTTTTTTTCTTGCACATAAAAAATAATAAATAAAGTGTTATTTTGCTGTCACATATCTGATAAGCTCAATTAACTTTTTTTAGCAAAAAAATAAAAAATGGAGAAGGTCGTAATTTATTTTTAAAAATTTCTTCTCCACAAATATATGATTTTTAGAAGCAGTATAATCTTTTAAGCGTTGTCTTTTGACATTAACGTGCGTAAATACTTGTAATAATGCCACTTCCAATGATTTTGTGAGGGTGTTTCATCAGCTTTTAACTGTTTCGTTGAACAATTCGAAGACTTGGCAACATGCATTTTGAGCAACTACAGTGAGCCTAGCTTTTCCTGTTAACAAATTAAGGCTGTGATCAAAACCCCATTTTTTTAACATGAGATTTCACTTCATTTCATTTCGTTGGAAAATTCTTGATTAAAATGAACGGATTTGGTATCATTTGGTTGAAATTCCTATGTAATTAGATCCAATTAGATCCAATGAAATCCTGTAAAATCAATTGAAATGAAATGAAATTCAGCCGAAAAAACATTTTGAGCAGGGCCTAAGAGATTTCTCCGTCAAAGATTGCGTTCCATCGAAACTAGAACTTTTCTTATAGCCTCTGTTTGGATGCGTTGAGAAGTAGGAAGAAGGAAGAAGGGAAGAAAAAAAATTATAAACAAACATCTATCCAAACGGAGCCATAGAGGGGCTTTTTCACCTCGGCCAGTCTGCGCTAAGTAATTTTACCGTAAGTGTAAACCAATACATAATATAAACTTCACACTTGATTTTACACACGTCGTGCTTTTAAATTCATCATTTTATTCAGCGCAATACCTTCGCTGTTAGGTGTCAAGGATTTAGATGGTTCTACCAGATGGCAGGGGCTTAATTTACAAAATCCTAGTCTACGAAATGTTCAGCATTACAATATCTGGTACCACAGTTGGAAGCACTTTTGAACTGAGTGGAGCTACCAAAGACTGGTCTCAATTATATCTTATATTAAACTATTTCTCAAAAGAATCTCGTGTGATATTTCTGTGTCCATGATGTGACTCTGCTTTTGCCTGTGTGTAACAACTAACAAGTCTCCAAAAGTGTGACTAGTCATTCCAAATCTCATTCAGATAACAAAACAACTAAAAAGAATGCTCCTCGCATTTTGAAAGAAGCAGTTATTAACAAAGCAACTTGGTAAAACCAATATCACTGCAATTAATCAATGGAAAAAACAAAAAACAAAAAAAAAAGGAAGAAAGTTGCAAACATTGCATTAAGGGGGAGGGGGGGGGCAGCTACAGCCTAATTTTCTGTCGTTATCTCCAACCAAGGGCTTGCCGGATGCCAGAAAAAATAAGACCCAAAGACCTCCCGATTATATATGTCAGAAAGTAAGATATAGCATTGCTAATATTGGTGAATGCACCTTTTACCAAAGGCAATGATATGTCAGACAATTCTAGATACAAGCTGAAATAATACCTCCTGTAACAAAAGAAAAAAGGTTGAACATTATGATAATATAGCAAAAATATATATATATATAATAATAATAATAATAATAATTTAACAAACAAATGTTTAAAGCAAATAATCTGATCAAACTTTCATTGAAACATCAAGGATAAATTAATTGGTCAGCTTTAGCTGTTAACTTCTTAAATGTGGCCACTAAGAACTCAATCAATGCACAGATATTTATATGTGAACCAGTATATCCTCTCAGAGTTCAATAACAGCATGAATGCATGACACTGACTATAATTTTGCCATGTGGTGAGAATGTTGGAGTTATGTCCTAGAAGTCAATAATTTAATGACTTAATTATTAGTTTATGTTTTGGATGATAATTTATCATCTGTTCCTAGGTTTATTATTGACAGATTATTCAGGTTGAGGATCTGAATTGTAGATCTCTGTGGATCATTCTTAAGAATGACAATAATAAATCTAAACGGTCCATAATCTTGATAATTAACAAGGAACATTAATTATCTTATAAGATTAGTATGCAAGTTAAGTGATGATTAAGTTCTACAAATCATAGGTAAAGAGTTACCAACTTAATTGCATATGTGTATGTTATGGAACATAGCACAGGACTTGACCCATCGAAATAAACATATGGATTGTGTTATGTGTCATTGTTTATTTCGTAATGATTTTGGTTCTAAGTTTGAGATGTTTATCTTTTCCACATGAGGATAGGTTCAATAAATATAGTCTACCGCTGATTCCCGATAAGGGCTGCTATACGGACTTTATTTATGTTCTCTTAAATTGTGCGGGGAAAAGCTAATCATCAAGAAAACCGTATGTCCCTCATTAATTCACTTAGTGAGTGACGATATCTGTTTGGGCCCCTTGATGGAGTTGGATCGTATGCGCGCAACTAAGCGATCAACTCTAGATCAAGAAACGTATAATCTGCAAGAATGACACATTCCTATCTTGGATTATACGATGATATCGTGAGACATAAGAATCAAAATAGAGAAACATATTTATTCTCTTATGCAGGATTTAAATACTGTAGCAGTACACTATTTATGCGAATTGGGAATCATAACGTGTTGCTAGATACCGCTTATGATTATTGGGATTAAATAGCGATTTAATTCCATGTCCAACTTAGCATAAATCCTCAAAGGGTCACACAAATAAAGGTTTAACCATACAGTGCATTATTCATTTATTCGCAACAGTATGTATTGCGTAAATATGATAAGTTGATTAATTAATTATACACCGTTATAATTAATTAAGTCAAATAGATCATATTGAAATGAATTAATGTATTAGCTAATCCTAGAATAATTATTAATTAGTTAATAATTATATTTAGCTTAACACAATTTAATATAAATAGTTATATTGAATTAATGGGCCAATATTTATGTATTAAAGATATAGCCCAAATAAAGAGCAATAAAAAGGGATTCTAATTAAATGGATTAGAAACAAATTGGATGGACAAATGAGGCCCAAGAGGCCCATTTATGGCCGGCCACATGAAGGGTGGTAGGTGGGGTGGCATGAGATGTAAATAGTTGCATCTTTGGTCTAGGGTTTGAGCATTATAAAAGGACCCTTGGTGGCTCCTTGCACAAGGCTCTCTCTTCCCTTCTCCTAGCCGCCATCCACTCCCTTCCCCTTGGCCATGCGCCATCATCCCTCCACCTCTTATTGCTCATGTGTTGAGCTACAACTCTCCACCTATATCAAAGTGTTGATGTGTAGAAGAGAGTTGCTCCATGGGATTAGCCTCGTTCTAATCGAAACGCTAGCACGTGTCGATTTAGAAATTGGTTAACCTTTTGGTGGACTCGAGGCGGCCGCTAACATGGTGAAGGCGTACGGAGAGCACGCCATCGATTTCTATGCCGTAGGATCGAGCCCCGCGAATACGATTTCGCGGGAGGTATAAATTTCCACCCCTTTCTCTTTGTGTTAACTTGGCTTTTGTGCACGATTCGTTGTGTGTGTTGTTTCGATGGCTTAATTAAGTGGTAATTAGCATAAAAATCGAAAATTACACAATTACTAACAGTGGTATCAGAGCACATGGTCGTACTTAAGCTATTTTGACACTTAATTAAGAGAAATTGGCTAATTAACGGATTAGTAGAGATGATGCGTTTGTTTGCTGTCTGGAAATGGTATTTTCTGTGTTGTTTCGCGTTTTTCGCTTTGATAAGTTCTCTGGAAGTTTTTTCCATCTGCATGAAAGTTGTAGATCTGTGGATTGTGATTCTTTTGGCGTTGGATTCACATTTTTCTGAATTAGTATAGATTTATTGTGAATAAAATGGCGACAGTGCGCAGAACCAGTTTCTGCTCGCACTGTCCTGTTTGAATGGCTTGAAAGATTTATATTTTGAATATAAGTACCAGTGTTCTATGGCTAGAAATAAAGAGGACTTGAAGCTCTTTCTGAGCATGTATAAATTGTTGCATGACTCGGATTAATTTGTGGGTTTTCAAGTATGAAAAGGAAGATCTCGTCAGATCCAGTTTGTTGAGCGAATCGATTGTTCTAATAAACTGTACCAACTGAGAACTCCTTTAAAAATTCTGTTTAAATGGAGTTGTTCTATTTTGAGTTAGGATTCCAGGAAAATTAGTTTCATAATTTTTCGTGGATGTTTGGACCTTCAACTAGGTTAAAACCTTTCGATTGACAGTCTGTTCCAGTACAGAATTTGTTGATTGTTTAGGCTGTAACTTAATATTATTGAACTGAACTTGGTTGTTTTCTTTTCATGAATGGATAGCCTGTAGTTGAAACAAGTTTTTCTATGTATATTGTATATATAAAAACTGGATAGAAGGTGGTCTAACAGACCAAATGGTTGAGAGGATAATCTGAAAATCTCATAACGGTGTTTCGTGCACTTGTAAGAGATTTGTCATTTTTGATTCTCCCAGATGGTGTAAGATCTCTTCTTGAAATTTTTACTGGTAATCACAACTATGATAAGGAGCTTAAGTAATTTATTTGAGAATTTTTGGAGACCTAAAACCTTTGCTTTTATTGGATTCCATTAGTTACGTTTTTTAATAAATTACTGTTTTTCTAAATATTCAAACTAGTTGAAATTAATTAGAAAACTCCTTGTTTGATCTCCTTTCTGTTATGGGATGTTGAAAGAACTTTCTAAATGAATTTAAACAAGTTTTGTTGTTTAAAATTGAGGATTTGTACACGGAATTTACTTATGGCAAACGATACGCAAAGATGCTTGAAAATCGTTAATTGGAAACAAAGTTCTTGTATGTGCTAACTTTGTTTTGTAGGTGGATAGTGGGTTTAGTATGGCTCAAGACTCAATGCCTTGTGGTTGTATTTGAATGCATGTGTGAATGTTTGTAATGCGGCCTTTGGTGCCATTAATTAATTAATTTGTTGATTAATTTTTGATGTAACTTGTGAGGCTTGCATGCCCCTAAGGTTAGGATGGGAATAGGATGTTTTCACATGTATTTTGTACCTTTATTTTATATAGGATTTAGATCCTTATAGAATTTAGTGGGAAGGGACAAGGATTAGATTAGTTTTGCTCCATGGACGATGTGGCGAAACTAATGCAAGCGAGAGCCATACAAACCCACAACTATGAGATGCTTATATGTGATTGCTTGTGATTGCTATGAATTGTCATAGGCTAGGTATGGGTGTATGCTTACACGACCACCAAACAAGTGTCATATGATTGATAGTCCCAACTAAAACTCGATTAAGTGAAATCGCCCTCCTTCTCTCTATCCCCTTCACGCCGATTGTCACTCATGGCGCGGTCCGCCCAAGCGGACGTCATGATTGCCAATTCGGTAGTCGGGGTGCAAATAGCTAAGATTTGCAAGGAGCAAATAGTGAGAGGTTACTTTTCGATGGACCCAACTAGAGTTTGGACATCGGGGCGAAGTTTGTAAATATACTTAGATATTCACAAACCAAGAATCATATGGAACGATATGATTGGTTGGAGAACCTACCTTGTCTAATTAAGTAGGGTGACGTGCCATAGCAGGCTCTACTTGATGAAAACCGGGATCTTGGAAAAACCAACTACATTTGGGACATTAAATGAATGTAGTGGGAGTTTTATTTGTTATAAATAAAACAATTGCATAAACTAATTGACCTTAAATTGATTTTGTTATAGATGTTTAAATTGTTAATTTTGTTGCGATCAATCTTTGAAAATGAACAAACTCGTTTCTAAAAGTATTCACTTAAAGAAGTAATACTGATTCCTAAGACACGATCTTAGCGAAGAGAAACTTGAGTATGTCAATTCCCAAAACTTTCCTCAAACTACCCGAACGTAGCAACGCGATGATTGATTGACTTTTGGCGAAAAGTTATTCAATAAAGCGTATGGCTAATATCCTCATTTGAAATTTCTAGACCTTTGAATTAGAGAATTCATATAGACTAGATTTAACTCGTACGCTCTTATCCACTTACTCAAGAAAGTGTTCTTGGAGAAAGTAGATATTAACTCCATCATTTATGATCGAGTATAAAGAGTATGAGTTGACAAAGAGATTCTTCTTTTAAACATGAACGTTTCATTGGCTTACAAATCGAAAGATTTAAGTAGCTAATTGATGACTAGAGATATTAATCTCCGATATCAAAGATTGTTGATATTGTCATACGATCTCTTTGAAATTATAAAGGATATAATGTTACCTTCTTCGCACACTTGTTGATGCAAAAAGGTAATTGGTTTAGTATTCAAGAAATACTTCGCCAAGGCATGAGTTGAAATTTCGAGACTCTTGATTGTGATTATGTATCACATGAGATGTTTCATTTGCCGTTTATTGGAGGCATTTTGAAAGGTTGTCCGAAATACCATGATTGTAATGCTTTAATCCTAAAGTGTATTTGTCGTTCAAATCATCTCACTATCTCTAATTTACACTAGTAACTTGATACTAGTTCATATGCTCGCATTTGACGAAATGTGTTAGCAATGAAGAATAAGAGAATGTTCGAGAGATGTAAAGTAAACTCCGTATAGGCAATGACTTGTTCGTCTAAGTCATTACCATTGAATACGTAGAGTTATCTTTATTAAGAGTTTGTTTAGGAATTGAAGGTTGCATACCTTAATCCTAACTTCTCAAAACATCTCCACTTCATATTCGATGAAATGGATGATTATGTTTAATAAAAGACAAGTTCTTTTATTCTGGATTTGTTTATATGTTTTCATGCATCTTGATTGAATTTGCTTGAAATAGATAAGCAAGTTTTGAATGACAAATAGGATGCGTAAGACTTGACACAAAGTATTTGACTTTAATGTTATACCGCTTAGTCACATAAATAAACGAGAATCGCATTACGAGAGTCTCCGTAACGTAGAGCTCGTAATTCAATTCGATTTCAAATCGGTTGATATGCGAATCATGTTTGTTAAAATGACAAAAGCGCCTTTAACCTACAAAGGTTTAAGGACAAGTGACTTGATTAGGACTTTTACATATCGATGTATAAAGACCAATAAGTACTTGTGTGATGAAAGGTTATTGATACTTTACTACTTAACCAACGATCATTATAGATATTAACATATCTATTTGATAAGGTATAAGTATGAACCTTTTGACTAGTTCAAAGGAGTTCAAGTGTAAAGTTTAAAAGACCTTTCAAGAAAAATGGAAGTCTTACAATTAATCATGGTAAATAGTTAAGTCACATGATTTGAAATATTATCTTAAGAGTATGAAAATAGTTTCATAACTCACTCCATGAGGAACATTATGGAATAATGTGTCCAAGAGTGGAGGTATCGAACAATATTTCGTATAGTTCGATCGGTAATAAATCAAATTGACTTATTCGACTCGTATTAGGGAATTATGTTTGAGGACAATATTGTTCACACTGAATAATGTTCCATCGAAGTCTATTGAAGAAGATATCTTAGGAGATTTTGATCTCTAAGTATAATACTTCTCGAGATTTGGTGTTGAGAAGCTTATTTCAAGTATTGTGGACTTGTAAGCTTAAACCAAATAAGACACTATATATTTGTAGGATGCTTTATATTAAAAAGGCACTACTTCCACGAATATGATAAGAACAAAGTAGTTGTTGCTAATCATAATGTAGTCTTGATGAATTGAAATTCTCAAGAAGAAGTAGTGGGAGTAAAGTGAGCATTAAAATAGTTTATGCGTCACTACAAGAAGTACTCTTATGGGAAACTTGTCACTCCATACATGGTACTTAGTGGGAGTTGAGCGAAACTTCATTCACAAGTTGTTGTCAAAGAAGTTTAATGCGCTCCTTCCAATGAGGACTCAACCATCTCACGAGTTGATGATGATTCGAGAAACTCATGGAATATATATGAGGAGTCAAGAACTCATTCAACAAATCGTTGTGGAAGAAGTTCATGAACCTCAAGTACCAATCCTACAAAAGATCAACGAGAGATGATTTCCTAAGCCGTTTTGGTGCATGGGTTGTCACAACATTCTCATACTTAGCCTATGAGAATCCGTTGATAAACAAAGAAACGATGGAATGATCCAAGTCCACATATATGTTTTGAATTCATATGATCTTTAAAGAGCAATCCATGTATAACAACAAAGTATAGACCTTGGTTGATGTTCATGAAGGAGCAATCCATCAAGAACGTTTATATCTTCAAAAGGGAAGATCGACATGGATAACAAATCGACTATGTACAAAGCGCGGCTTCTCGCTTGTAGCTATGTCTAAGTCAATGGCTAGTTGACTACGTACAAAGCACAACTTCTTGCTTGTGGCTATGTATAAGTCAATAAAGATCATTCTAGCAATAGTTGTATTTCATATATGTCGATATATGGAAAAACACATAAAACCGCCTTCTTCGTATGAATGAAGGAAGATGTTGTGCATTTGACACAAATCGAGGTTTATGTATTGCTAAAAACATACGCATGCTTCAAGGATCCATTAATGGATTAAAGCAAGTGTTGTGGAGATCGGAATAAAAACTTTTGACAAGGAAGTCAAGGAGTTGAACTTCGTCAAAAGTATCTTGTATAAACAAGATATTCAGTGGGAGCATAATTGAATTACTTGTATTGTTCATGATAACAATTCATTAATTGGGAATAACATTAAGAAAAATGAACATTGTCAAGATCTCGTTAGAGAATGCTTTCTCAAATGAGGACTTGGGCGAAATCACCTAATCCTAGGAAACAAAATCTATAAAGATAGATTATGATGGATATTAGGTTTGAGCAAATATGCATATATTGACGAAGTGTTCTAGAAACACGAAAGTTACACTCCAAGAAAGGATGTCTAACTATACGTCACGTGGCATGACTTGAGTGTTTAACTCGGTTTATTGCAACTCAATTCAAGAAAGTGCATGAAATAGTTCAAGCATTCCTTCATTATGAGTTTAATTGTGTACGCCATATTTATGCATATGCCCCAATGTGTAGTATCCAAAAGATATGACAAACAGTTGTCGAATGGATACAAGAGAGACACATTAGGACGATAGTCAAGGATATCCTCGAGTACCTTATGAGAAAGAGTGATATAATGTTTCATCTCTTAAGATGAAAGAAATCTCGTGTAAATCGTTACACTAATAAAAGTTTTTCAAAAGATTGATGTAATCACAATTGAGCTACATATTTTGCTTAAAAAGTGGAGTTGTAAGTTTAGAAAGTGTTCTAAATGGAATATTACAACCGTTTCCGTCACCAAAGCAAAATACATAGCAACTTGTGAAGCAATAAAAGAAGTTTATTTCGGATCAAGTTCTTAGTCGAGTTATTATGGTTCTATGCATCTCGAACCACAACTTACTCCTAAAGAACCCATTGTTACATTGGAGATTCAAATATGATCTATAACAATATCACTTGATATCATATGATGATGATCAAGAACATACATATAGTAGTATATATATATATATATAGGGTCGAACAATTTTTGGATAGGTTCGCGAACACAGCGAACACTCTAGCATGACCTCTACCTTGAGCAGTATACGAGATGCAGTTATGCATCCATACGTGGTGGACGTATGAGTAACTAGCTATAAGCGTATTATTTATTTTGAGGTCCGAGACATGTATATATGTAGATATATGACATTGTTCTCAACTCTTCGTTGGCTAGAAGTCACTACTGATTGACTCTAGGCCAAGTGGGAGATTGTTGGAGTTATGTCCTAGAAGTCAATAATTTAATGACTTAATTATTAGTTTATGTTTTGGATGATAATTTATCATCTGTTCCTAGGTTTATTATTGACAGATTATTCAGGTTGAGGATCTGAATTGTAGATCTCTGTGGATCATTCTTAAGAATGACAATAATAAATCTAAACGGTCCATAATCTTGATAATTAACAAGGAACATTAATTATCTTATAAGATTAGTATGCAAGTTAAGTGATGATTAAGTTCTACAAATCATAGGTAAAGAGTTACCAACTTAATTGCATATGTGTATGTTATGGAACATAGCACAGGACTTGACCCATCGAAATAAACATATGGATTGTGTTATGTGTCATTGTTTATTTCGTAATGATTTTGGTTCTAAGTTTGAGATGTTTATCTTTTCCACATGAGGATAGGTTCAATAAATATAGTCTACCGCTGATTCCCGATAAGGGCTGCTATACGGACTTTATTTATGTTCTCTTAAATTGTGCGGGGAAAAGCTAATCATCAAGAAAACCGTATGTCCCTCATTAATTCACTTAGTGAGTGACGATATCTGTTTGGGCCCCTTGATGGAGTTGGATCGTATGCGCGCAACTAAGCGATCAACTCTAGATCAAGAAACGTATAATCTGCAAGAATGACACATTCCTATCTTGGATTATACGATGATATCGTGAGACATAAGAATCAAAATAGAGAAACATATTTATTCTCTTATGCAGGATTTAAATACTGTAGCAGTACACTATTTATGCGAATTGGGAATCATAACGTGTTGCTAGATACCGCTTATGATTATTGGGATTAAATAGCGATTTAATTCCATGTCCAACTTAGCATAAATCCTC
Organism: Rhynchospora pubera; assembly: GCA_028095005.1. Taxonomy (NCBI): domain Eukaryota; kingdom Viridiplantae; phylum Streptophyta; class Magnoliopsida; order Poales; family Cyperaceae; genus Rhynchospora; species Rhynchospora pubera. The sequence continues at coordinate 106,218,587 of CM051462.1, read as the reverse complement.
AAAGGGTCACACAAATAAAGGTTTAACCATACAGTGCATTATTCATTTATTCGCAACAGTATGTATTGCGTAAATATGATAAGTTGATTAATTAATTATACACCGTTATAATTAATTAAGTCAAATAGATCATATTGAAATGAATTAATGTATTAGCTAATCCTAGAATAATTATTAATTAGTTAATAATTATATTTAGCTTAACACAATTTAATATAAATAGTTATATTGAATTAATGGGCCAATATTTATGTATTAAAGATATAGCCCAAATAAAGAGCAATAAAAAGGGATTCTAATTAAATGGATTAGAAACAAATTGGATGGACAAATGAGGCCCAAGAGGCCCATTTATGGCCGGCCACATGAAGGGTGGTAGGTGGGGTGGCATGAGATGTAAATAGTTGCATCTTTGGTCTAGGGTTTGAGCATTATAAAAGGACCCTTGGTGGCTCCTTGCACAAGGCTCTCTCTTCCCTTCTCCTAGCCGCCATCCACTCCCTTCCCCTTGGCCATGCGCCATCATCCCTCCACCTCTTATTGCTCATGTGTTGAGCTACAACTCTCCACCTATATCAAAGTGTTGATGTGTAGAAGAGAGTTGCTCCATGGGATTAGCCTCGTTCTAATCGAAACGCTAGCACGTGTCGATTTAGAAATTGGTTAACCTTTTGGTGGACTCGAGGCGGCCGCTAACATGGTGAAGGCGTACGGAGAGCACGCCATCGATTTCTATGCCGTAGGATCGAGCCCCGCGAATACGATTTCGCGGGAGGTATAAATTTCCACCCCTTTCTCTTTGTGTTAACTTGGCTTTTGTGCACGATTCGTTGTGTGTGTTGTTTCGATGGCTTAATTAAGTGGTAATTAGCATAAAAATCGAAAATTACACAATTACTAACAGAGAAAAGGGCTCACAAATTGAAGGAACAATGTAAAAAAGGAGAAGAATGAAAAAGAAAAGTGTGTGTGTGAGAGAGAGAGAGACCATCCAGTCAGGGCTCTGAGCTCCTTGGTGCGTTTCACTGACAATGAAAAAGGGACCAATTGCATATACTTTCCTGAAGAATGTGAGGCTGGTTTTGAAAACCCAACCCTCCACCAATTTATATTATTGGTTAGGTTGCTGTTTGTGTTCTCTCGCTCTTTCTGGCACATAATATACAGCTCGAATCGATCTTCATACATCGATACAATTGATTCGAAGTACTGATTTAACCACCAATTTAGGGCCACCTAATAAAATTAATAAATACACATCATATGCTTGACTTGGAATTTTAGTTTAATGACAAAAAGGGGGGGGGGGGGAAAGAAAGAAAAGGATCACCCTGAACCTTAGAAAACAATGCAAATGTTTTACATACCCCAGCGCTTTTTCTCACCAAGGCAGAACACTAAATAGGTCATAGGGTCATTTTGGGCAAGTTTAAGGAATATTGGGAATATAAGAAAATAGGCGAACAGTATAGTGCTCTGGTATCGTGAGGCTCAATATAATTCCAGTGATACTACATTTAAATATTTTAAGTTTGTATGATAAGGTTATCATTGAAATTTACCTCATTGCGCAGCTTTTGGAGAGCTCTGGTTGAGAGAGAACACAGAACTAATGCAGAGCTGTTATCCATCTCCTCACTGTACCAGTAGTCACCATCTACAGAGATAAGCTCTAGATAAACACTAGCTATTCCATCTGCCAAGAATATTAACATATCTTCCAATATCTCTATGCCATGCTCCGTGAAAAATTTAGTATCATAATAGCTAGGATTCCTGAAACATGTGACACCTCCAACTGTAAGAAATTAATATTAAATATTCTATTTAGCTTTCATGCATAAGCCCAACAATTTATATCTGCTCCAGTTTGCTATTTGGCATTTAGTTCTGTGCAAAAACACTATGAGAATATATTGGATCAAAACTAAGCATATTATAGTTTTAATACATATTCAACAGGCATTTGCAATTACTTGCAATATTTTAAATCCTTTCCTTCAATGAATCTGTGTTTTCTGGTTGTATTAGATTAACAATATAACTTCTTTTTCCAGATAGAAGGATAAAAACTTTATTACCTGACAAAACCAAATCTAAGGAAGAATATCAGATTAGCATAGAGCTCAGCCTTTCCTGATGAATTAAACTTCCTAACTATTATATCATCTTCTTTCAATTTCCTTGTTACCACATCAGAGAGCTTCTGAAAAGATGGAAAGATATGAAATTGCAAAGAAGAAGAAGAAAGATGAATTAAACCAAATTTTGGCATGCCACAAATAGCTTTTGCCAAAACTGATTAAATACTTACTGAAGGAATACCCCAAGCAAACAATAGTTCAAGGACCAAACTACTAAAGAATGTAAAACTAGAAATCAGACTAACTAGATATGTAAAAAAATCTAAGGAAGAATATCAGATTAGCATAGGAGGATGGCTAATGTGCCATAGATGGCACAGAGGGTCCCGTGCCATAGAGTCGTTTTTCGAAATCCAAAATTCAAATGCTCAATTTGAACCATTCAAGTTATTCACCACATTAAAATATCCTTGGAGACCAAATTTTATATTTTTTCGAATTTTTTTGCTATTTATTATGATATTTTTAAAAAACGTTATAATTGGAGTATTTCAGACCCTCCAATTTGAACATATCAAAATAAATACCAAAAAAATTTAAAAAAATGTAAAATTTGGTCTCCAATGGTATTTCAATATGCTGATCAATTTGAACGGTTTGGATTGACCGATTGAATTTCTCATCTTAAAAAATATCTCAAAAAAGACATCTATGACACTTTAGCCCACCTCATATAGAGCTCAGCCTTTCCTGATGAATTAAACTTCCTAATTATTATATCATCTTCTTTCAATTTCCTTGTTACCACATCAGAGAGCTTCTGAAAAGATGGAAAGATATGAAATTGCAAAGAAGAAGAAGAAAGATGAATTAAACCAAATTTTGGCATGCCACAAATAGCTTTTGCCAAAACTGATTAAATACTTACTGAAGGAATACCCCAAGCAAACAATAGTTCAAGGACCAAACTACTAAAGAATGTAAAACTAGAAATCAGACTAACTAGATATGTACCTTACGGGGCTGGTTTTTCTCTAAGGCTTGTTCTTCTTCAATCCATCTGATAAACACAGGACGAACCAAACCCTTTATTAAATCTGCTGATACCACAAGCCATTTCTCCCACGCCAAATTCTCTGCATCATGCAGGATACAATTCACCTGAGTAGAATGGGATAAGGAAGTGAAGATACAGTCATTGTATTTATTCACTCTTGTCAGTGTTTTCCATGCAAAGCGATGAAAGATGGTTGGTTTACTGGATGAAAGTAACAAGTAGAACCAACTACAATAATGTATAAATGAACTAAAATCTTCAAATATATAGCTTAAAAGAATTGCTTAGAAAGAAAGATAATAAATGCAATGTTAAGTGCAAAAAAAATAGTGGAAGTAAATCTTACCTCGTCTTGGAGTTTTTGCAAAGTGATTGCAAGAAGTCTGAGCCTGGGATCCAAGTCAAGGGCAAACAAGCTAAGAGGGCCATGTTTGGTGCCTTTCTCAGATTTAAGTTCACCAGTTTGAATATTCTCTTCCAATGCCTCTGAAAGCTTATTCTGAGCTTCAGACCATAAATCCTTGCTTTTATACTTGTCAGCCCTAAAATCAACTGAAAACTTCATATCTGCCTTTAATATATCAAAATAATGATGCACAAACCTTGCAAAAAGATAAAGGAAAAAAGGAGGAAAATATCATGCTAATCCCCTAAAAACAAATATCTACACATGAACCAAGCTGCCAAAACTCCCTTTCCTCGAGTTATTTCTCCTGAAAGGAACTCCGAGAAAAAAGAGTACTTTGGTAATTTTAGAAGGATATTGGTAATGCTTCATCTGTCACATAGAAGAACAATACTTCCAATTCCTATAAATGAAAGGTTGTTTGGATAATTAAACAAAAGTGCTCAAGTAATGTAGGTTTTCCCCATGTACAATCTGGAAGTCTGAGCAAGCTGGGTTTCTATGGGCACTAATAGTTGATGTACAGTCTACTTCTTTTAAAATAGTTATTGACCCAATATAAGAATTGAAGTATAGTAAGTTTTCCAAAAAATATTTAGCAAATAGGTGAAAACTTACCTACCATAAACAGTGTCAGTGAAAGAAGTACTTTGGCTAGACATGCCATTGTCGCTTCTGCTATTCAAAAAGCTTCTCTGTTTTGGTATAACTCCAGCCAGGTAAGCAAGTATTATACTGACAGTTAAAAGTGCTTGATCAGCCAATGGTTGCCAGCTTGGAGCAAATGGAATCTCTGAGCTTACAAGAGACTGAATACAAAAGCACTCCAATGGACGAGACCTCACGGGCAGGAGACTCGGAGGTGCAGAGTTGAAGATAACTTGGCTTCTCTTGATGCAATTCGCACACATAAAACTGCATTTTAGGTCTATAATTGTGTTTTGTTTTATTCTGCATGTTCAATTGCACAGCAGCTGGTCAATTGAGTTCAAATTGGTCCTTAATTAAGATTTCTGGCTGGGCTAATTAAAGTACAATTTCACAGCTGACGGTTAATTTATCACAGTTCAGCTTAATTAACAAAATGGAGAAAACATAAACCATGGCATAGTTTACTGAAATGATAGCAGAAACAATCAAATTCTGGCATGAAAAGAAGCAACACTTCTTCCATACATACTGAGACAACAGTGAGCATCACAGAATCAGGTATTTGAGTACTACTTAAGTTACTAAACACACAGATACTTCTAAAAAGTATAAAATCTCAAGGAAATATCAAAACGCACCTCTGATAAACTTTCACCTGTGCATTTCTCAATTGAACCAGGTTGCATTGGGAACGAGCTCTTCTGAGATGAGATTGAGAAGGCACTGTCGCCATGGCACATTCAGCCATTGTGTAATCAAATCGCCTCCTCGTAGGGAAAGCACGAGCACTTCAACTAAGAACAAGAAGGAAGATAAAACTAAAGGAGTGAAGAGAGAGAGAGAAGAGAGTACTCGATTACAACCAGAGAATTAGGGTTTTCAGAAATTGTCGGAAATAAATACCTGAAAAAATGGAGAACGCTAATAAGCTTCTACCTCATCTCACTTCTCAGATTCTAAACCAAAGGAGTGAGACTCATTGTCAAATGTCGGAAGGGCCGAATTTTTTTTTTTTTTTGGGTAATAGAAATTATATTTTACTCGTCAGCTTGTGAAATTTCTGCCTGGACTCGGTTTTCAATCTTTTGTGGACTCGATTACACTGGAAATGTGGGGCCCACGCCCAATCGCAAGAGCCGGGTTCAGGTCCGAAGTTGGAACTCAAGCTCGGATCATCCTCCGAATTGACCCGAGAATGATTAAGCAAGAAGTGGTTTACGATTCATTAATTTTCATAATATCGAATAATTTCACACATGCAGACACTCAACTTCCAGATTTACGATAAAAAAATATGTATCATGGAATGTTAAATTATCTTGCATCTGGGGTTTGTAAATCTAATTTTTGAATGATTAATAATTGAAAACTTCAACTAACTCCATCAATGATAAAAACGTGTGGTATATTGTATTATTTATTATAGGCATGATAGTGACATTGTAAAAACCAAACCTATTATGTTGGATTTCAAAATTAAATTTTATTTATAATAGTTGTCGATAAAAATTGTCCAAGAAAGATAATACAATTTCGCCATTTTAACACGACAAGGGAGCACATCCTGCCGTACGTACTTCTGCCATCTTTCTTTGCTCATGAGCTCTGACTTTTTCTCAAATAAGGAATAGATTAGAAAATGAACAATCTGTGACTCTACATTTATCCATTATTGGGGCTGTTTTGATCGCTTAGGAATATGAGGAATTTTTTATCATAGGCATAAAGTATTGAAAAATGTGTAACCACACTTTATGCCTATGATAAAAAATTCCTCATATTCCTAAGCGATCAAAACAGCCCCAATAATGGACATAGACACGTCTTAGCGATGATATCTGCTCAGGTCGCAATACCTGTGATGCATAATGGTTCGTGTAGAGTTGGCCTCAGTGGATCCATGGGCCAATCACGCTCTGAGCCGGTGGAATAAGAGGTTTGTTTCTCCATTCTCTTACTATGAGCCGGTGGAGTTGGAGTGGTAGCTTGAGATTTAATTTCACAACTGAGGTTCAAAGTGTGGTTAGTTCTCTTGACAGCTGCTGTCAAGGTTTCGAAAAAAAAAAAAGTGTGGTTAGTTGGGGCAAATTGGTGCATAACTTAATTGAGATATAATTTCACAACTGGGTTCAATCGGAGACAATATTTTGTTATATGCTGAAGTATACAGCTTATGAAGTGAGTTGATTCTCTACAGTGGCCTAATCTGATTTGATGCTATTTGATAAATCTGATGATAGAAATGATGCCAAGGACTCTCTATTGTGTATGTTACTTCTTTGATATTAGTTGAAAATTTGATTTGGAACCCAGTTCAAGATTTAATTGTTTGTACACAAAAGAACAAAGATGCCCAACGCATTATCAAGGACTATCAGTTGTATTATTTTCAAAGGGTATTTTAGTCTTTTCAAGAAATATATTTTCTTAGTATAGTTTTTCTTATTCCTTACTCTCTCGTACCGACCAAGTATAAGTTATTCCTCAATAAATGATATAAATTCTTCATCCTTAACTTATTCTATTTAAACTATTCCCTTACCATACGCATACGCTGCCGGCTGCCCAAGTACTAAACTAGTTACTACAGTACCATTCCAAAAAGGAAAAAAGTACAGAGTCTCTACACTGCAAAAATTGGAAGAAAAGGCTGCGGAAGTGCCAATCGAATTTGACAAGTACGCTTGAGCCTTAAGATACATCCCTAACCTATGGCTGATAAATTGAAACTTAAGTAATCACGTACTAAATTATAGTTACACTTACTCATGATATAGTATATGTTAAATGCAACGCTTAAATAAAAGTTATTAAAAAAATACTATTATGAATATAACATTCATATTGTTAGTCAAAATAAATAATTGTGATAGAATAAAGCATTGTCTCCGGTCATGTCATCTCCGTACTTCTAAAAAATACCGTGTCATGCAGTACCATGTCGATGCCGTATGAACAGTACTGTCAGTAACCAACAAACTATATATCGTTCGTGCACATTTTTCTTAACCTGGATTTTGTGACGATTCCATTTCCATTTTCAGATAATATATATGTTCAAATCACCTAAGATAATTAGTACGATCCGAAAACAGCTCAGAACCCACAGCTTGATAGTAAGATACTTAAATAACTTCTGCTTCAAGTTAGTGAATATAAATGATAGTACTTTATTATTATCAAAACAATATAAAATCATTTACCTGTCACAAGCTTAAAATTAAAGCTTATATTTGACCTACAATAATATATTATCAATTTTTAACATATCAACTCCTACTTGACAATGTCCTTCAGAACATGGAATAAATTAATCTAAAAAGATAACTGAAAAGAAAAGAATTTGATATTTTGTTTATTCTTGTAAGCATAGCACAGCAAATGAGAGTGGGCAAGTCAAACATCTTCTACCGACATATATGAAAAGTTTTAGCAAGAATATTAATCGCATTACTGTTTCTGGCAAATAAAAGTAACACTTTTACCTTTTTAATGCAATTCATGGAATCAAGAAAGCAAAAAAAAAAAAAAACCAAAGGTTGACAAAAAGTGCACACATTCTGCTATAAACTAAGATCTATGAATAAAATTCAAATAAAACATGGAAATTTGAAGGTTAAAGATGCTATGTAATAATTATGTTGAGACAAGAACTTGCTCGTGGGGAGCTAAATGAGGACCAGTGAATTTTCATAAAGGTCCCTTAAATTATATAAACTTTTTCAGATATACTCAAAATAAATTTTAATGATCCTCTTATCTGACACCACTAGATTGAATCTTGTCTACTCCACTGGAACACATCAATTTAAGCGGAATAATATGCTCAGGTAGTAATTTAGCATCTAATTACACATATCTTGACCAATCAACCAAGAGGAATAATAATAATGGCCTGTCAATCTGCAAGTAGCCCAACAATTTAAAATTAACTTCAAATACTTCGTTTCCTGAAAGCTAAGATGCACTTTTCAAAAAAGGCAGCAACCAAATATAAAAAATATAAAGAAAAAAGAGAGTGCAACTTGTGACCACAGCATAATTTGGAACCGAAACAATAACAATGAAAAACATAAAAGTAGATATAGGCAAGGGAGGAACTTGTTAATGATCTAGAAATGGCTCGTAATAGTTGATTTCACCATCATACTGCTTTTTACCTCTGACAATAAAAGAATAACTATGACCTAGCAACTAACACGTATGCAACTATGTATTTACAGCCAAAATAGTTTTAACTTCGTAATGTAAATAGCCAATCAATAACAGAAAAGAAAGCATTGGATTTGAAAAACTGTTTTCTGTCAAAACAATAAGAAGTGAAAAGCATAAAAATGGTACTAACATATTCAACAAAAATTACCTATGAGTCTATGACATATCAAGATTATATACATACAAAACAAAAAATTCTTACCATGCCATCATAGAATTAGAGGATAAGAACAAAAAGAAGTAGCAAATACCAATATGCGGAAGCCTGCAGATTGCAATGATGTTTTTCCTAAAAACTCATTATCTTCTTAATCAACAAGAATAATTTAGTATTCTAGTGCGGTACAAAAAAAAATGCAAACCATTTATACCCACTTTAAGAAAAATTGCCGAATCAATACATGTCAACCTCAAAAAAATGACACATTTATCTACTCTTGCTTGAAGAACTTTTTTATAGAAGAAGCCTCGAACAATTTCCTCAATTTTATACACCATTAATTTAAAAGTTTTGACTTGAAAAAGAAGAATGAACAAAATCAGATCGAAGACTGAAGCAAAAATAAGCATAACATTAATCAATGATGTATGTCATTGACTTTCTAATAGTTTCTATTCTTGGTACAATAGTGGAATGAATATGGGAAAAATATTTCTGAGCTAGAGATTCTTCCACTACAAGGCTCTTATCAACAAAGAATATGTAGATTTCTCAGGATTATGGGAATATTTGAACTTTACAAGGAAAACTGGATCCTGGCAGTTCAATAAAAGTGTTGATTTTCAGAAGTCAAACATTTTTTCAGAGCCTTTTTTATATTTTCTTCCACGGCATGCTGCTTACCACATACAACCTTGTTAATACCACATACTTTAAGAATTGACAGCGAGATAGCTTTAGTACAGGTTTTTTAATGGGGTAAATTTAATTCAATTGAAAGCCACCCGTAGATCAAATAAGCATGTCATCAAATTAACTTAGAATAGGTCTAGAAATTGAGCTCTACATTTACAGAGTGGTTTTAGATTTTCCCCAAATCTGATATCATGCAAACAAAATGGAAGGCATAATTTGTATCCAATTTCCCCAAATAATGCAAATGACCCTTTTCTAACTTATCTGTGGCTATTCTGATAGATAGAAAGTTCATAAAAACCATCATTCAGAACCGCATGTCTCTATACGAAATATTGATATAAACTTGATCAAAATAAAGTTCCTCCATTAGGATTTCCGTTCTCACATTAGGTTGCTCAAAACATCTAGATTCTTAGCACAAACAAAAATCTAAAACCCATAACACCTTTCAAAATAAGCATGAGAGCAAAACAATTTTTTTTTAAAAAAAAATTGTATTCTCATTATCTGATAGAAACACCTCTCAGAAAGCCTACCTCTATCGCACATGTCCACAAGTCATGAATATATTCTTGTACTAAAAGGTTAGGTCAATTATAAGCATTTGAGGAAAAGGTTATGGATGTGGCAGTTTGTCGCGACTCAGGTGATTTCCACTCATGCATCTTTCTGTAACCTTCTATAAATAGCATGAAACAAACAGAATCCACATCAAACCAAGAAGAAGAGGAGAGAAGAGAAGAGAAGAAGAAGAAGAAGAAGAGGAAGGGGAGAAATAAGAAGAAGAAGAAGAGGGGTCTCACATGGTGGTAAAAGCTCAACTTTGTTAGCCAAGGATGACTTGCCTATGTCCTTACATTATTGTGACATCATATAAGCCCGGAGTTGGTAATGTGGTTATTATAATAGGCAGTCTCCTTGGCTATTCTAAGGGGCTCTTATTCTTCATGTAAGACCTACTCTTCTCATTACAAATAATGTTCGAGAAGGAGAAGAAGAAGGAAGAGGGACAAGAAGAAGAAGAGGGGCCTCACATGGTGGTAAAAGCCTAACTTTGTTAGCCAAGGATGACTTGCCTATGTCCTTACATTATTGTGACATCATGAAAGCATGACGTTAGTCATGTGGTTATAATAGGCAGTCTCCTTGGCTATTCTAAGGGGCTCTTATTCTTCATGTCAGACCTACTCTTCTCATTTCAAATAGTGTTTAAGAAGGAGGAGAAGGAGGGAGAGGGGCAAGAAGAGGAAGAAGAGGGGCCTCACATGGTGGTAAGAGCCGAACTTTGTTAGCCAAGGATGACTTGCCTATGTCCTTACATTATTGTGGCATCATGAAAGCATGAAATTAATCATGTGGTTATAATAGGCAGTCTCCTTGGCTATTCTAAGAGGCTCTTATTCTTCATGTCAGACCTACCCTTCTCATTTCATATAATGTTTAAGATGCATGCTTTTTTGGGTTCCTGGAATTAGTCGAAGGATACAAGGCTACAAAAAGGTACACAAAGTATCCTTTGGCACGCCATAGAAATATTACTTCATTAGTTAATTTGTATATGAATTATCTAAGAGATCCAAATTTTAAATAGATTAGAAATCAATTATCTAAAAGTAATTCAAACAAAAAAGTCTATAAGGATTATGCACATCTTTACTACTTGTACAGAATCATCATATATTTTATGCACAATGCCACAAAACCAAGCATAATAAGATATCGAAGCAAACATCTCAAAAAGACAACTAAAAAAAGAACAATTAGAATGAAAATTATAACAAATTAAACCTATGCTGGTAAAGCAAAGCTGGCCTGTGTCCAGTTGACGGGGTCCGCCACGAGACATGGGTCTGATTTCTTGAACTCTGCCACCTATACATCAATAAAAAATGATAATTGTAAGTTAAAATGTACCATATTTTGGTAAATTCTGCTGCACCATTTAAGTTATATGGTACTGGATAATAAGATATACATTTTCTGGTTTATCAGCATCTATGTGCAGCAAGAACGCAGACAGAAGTGTTTGATGTGACACGGCACAACACAATATGACACATCATTTTCTGTTCAATTTATGTTAAGACATGAGTGTTGGTGTCTTGCTCGACACAGACACAATATGCGGGTCGCGGGGCACAAACAAATGCACCATTCTATAAGTGTGTGTACTACATAGATCGGCATCAGTACCAGTAGAACCAGTATCAATTATTTTTATTTTGGAAAAGAGAAAGTTACCTGTTGACCACAACTAGGGCAATAGTGGTACTTGTGCCAAAGACAATCCATAGAGGGGCAAAGGAAGCAAATTCCCATGAATAATGGCATTGTGCATGCTACAAATGCGGCCAAACTTGGCTTTGACCTGAACGAAACATTTCAATTACAATATGTTACTTCATGCTACTTTATGCCAGATTTTGCTAATAATAAATAAAATTGTTTCAACGAGAATTCAAATTGTGCATCCAAAAGCAATTGTCAAACTTTGAAACACAATAGATGATTGGAAAAAAACCATAGTAATTTTACTTCACAATTAAGTTCAGATAGTATTTTATGACATAATTCACTAAACAATGTAACAAACAATTAAATCACCAAGCTAGAAGTCAATCCACTTGGTAACAATTATCTCCAGTCTATTCTCAGAAATAGTAACTGATTCATTTGTTCTAAGCTGAAAATCTTCGATCAGAAAAAGATCAAATCGAGTCGTACCTAACAGTGGAGAGGCCAGAGGAGCCACAATAGACGCAGGAGAAAGGCGCAGGGGTGTCATGAAACATGGTCTGTTGCAAAGGGATCCCCTTCGGATCGCCATAGATTGCGTTGGGAGGGACCATACCTGACTGGTACGGGTTCGCACCGACGTAGTACTGCTGCGCCACGTGTCCACCAGCTCCGGCGCCGGCGCCGACGGGAGGGTAGGCGTAAGGGATCCCCACCGCCGGCTCCGCTCCCTTGGCGCCTTTCGTCTCCATTAGTAACACCAACTGCAGAGAGAGTTGAGATTTGTTTTCTCACACTGGGATTTGAGAATGGTTTGCGTTTTGTGATTTTAGAAATTTTAGGTGCTATTTATGTAATTGTATGAAAGCGCGTAAGAGAGCTTATTTTTTCAACGGAAAGAGTTTTTCAGAAATAAAAAAAACTGATGAGGTACGCTTCTCTGGAATAGTTGTCGTACAATTTTCCAATTTTGAGTTGGATTATTTTTAAAATTTTTCCTTTAAGAGGCTTGACTGGAGATTTTCCATGGGATAATTGAGCACAGAGGTCCTGCGCAACCTGCGCTGACAGGTGTCTAAGTTGCGGGGCCCACATGTCAGAGATAACATGTTTGATGTTGTAGGTGATAACTTTTCGGTGGGAGTCGCGTTCCGGGTCCTTGGTCCTGGCTTTTGGTTCTCTTAAAAGAAAAAAATAATAAAACATTGTTTGATGAATGAATGATGATAAATAGGAAATAGAAGACTTCAATTGACAATGATCTACGTTCATCATGAAATGGAAAAAGTCAAACTTTTTGTTAGGTGTATCCACGTCTGGTGTATTATTGTGTAACTTATGTTGGAGTAGCAAAATCTAAATTTAAAGAATTCGAATTACTCTGTAAAAAAATGTATTAAATAGTTCAAACCATCTTATTTTCTTTAAAAAAAATGTATTACCGATGTCGTTTCTATAATGAAACTGGTGGTCGATACCACTTTCCTCAAAAAAAAATAAATTAAATAATTACTATATGAAAGTAAATAGTTTTTCATTTCTTTCGTACAAGGTAACGTGCTAAATTAAAATTTTAGAAAAAAGTAATATAATTTTAGTCGGGAGGTTTCCTCTCCATTTATTTAAAAAAGAAATAAATTTCAAAATTTATGAATATAGAGGTTGCAAAAACAAACTGCAAATGAATTTCAAAACTGGTGGACGCAATTTTGTACCATTGCCCAAACAAACTGCAAATGATCTTCGGGTGCGTTTGGATGAGAGAAGAAGAAGAGGAAGAAGGAAGATGGGAAGAAAAAAAATTATAAACAATCCAAACTCTTCACAAAGTTACACACTTCCCAATACTTCTTCCCTTCTTCCCTTCTTCCCACACCTATCCAAACGCACCCTTCGATAATTTTCCTTTTCTTTTTCAGACGTGGCTGGATAATCTCAAAACATGTAAGAATTAGCTCTTAGTCTAGTGACAAATATTAATGCATTTTGTTGGAGGTTGCGGGTTCGAAACCCGATTGAAAGCTATTGATGACAGTCGATTTCGAAATAATTCGGAGGACTTGAAATCCCATCTTATTTTGAAAAAAAAAATCAGAACAAAATGGAAATTGAAACTCCGATTTTATACTTCCATCTAGTATAAATGGGGTGAAATTCTCGATCTAATTACGGAAATTTAGTTGTTAATTTCTTAAAACTTATCATGTTCGAAATTTTTAAGATTAGTTTTCATAAAAAAAATAATAATTTAAAATATAAGATTGTGTTTGCTATAAAATTTGATATATAAATTGAATTTGTTAAATTAGATTCACGAATTTGTGAAAGTATTGACAAATAAGATAATGATCCACATATAACTTTATGCAGAGTTAAATACCTACCTCGGTCACATACCATAATATTACTCTTTTTTATTTATTTATTTTGATATATTTTATCGGTTATTGCAGAGTTAAATACCTATCTCAGTTTTCAACGTCGTTGAAGAGTAAAGAGTATTTAGAAGTTACATACTCATTTCCAAACGACCTTATCAGCTATTTATTTATTTATTTATATTTTTGAATTGATTATGAAGAATCTAGATTGTGGACGCGCCTAGAGTTGAAACTTGACGCAGAAAATTCTGTTTATAACTAAATATAAAAGGATATATAGAATAATTACACGTCTACACCAAAGCAAATAGCATGAATTTATAATATTCACGTGAAAAAATGCATAACGCGTACACAATATCTAAAAAGAAAAAAGCAAAAAACTTTGAGAAATGCTAGAGTCCAATATATTGGACGGATGGACTCCGTCCAATACGATCGTTTTCACATTTTTAAATTTCAAATAACCGATCCGAACCGTTCAATATGTTCTCTTTATTGAAAACTTATAAGAAACCAATTTTTACATTTTTTTGAAATTTTTTACTATTTTTTTGATATTTTAGAAAATCGTTGTTATTGGACGATCCATAATGTTTATATCATGAATTTTAAAAAATACTAAAAAATAGTAAAAAAAATCGAAAAAATGTAAAAATTGGTTTCTTGTAAGTTTTAAATATGGAGAACATATTGAACAGTTCGGATCGGTCATTTGAAATTTAAAAATGTAAAAACGATCGTATTGGACGGACACATCCGTCCTATATATAGGACACTAGCAATTCTCAAAAACTTTTGGAAGATCCGAGCTTTCCTTCCTTGTGGGCCTGGGTCTCTTTCCAGTAGTTGACTTGTTTTGTTAACCGAAAGATGAGAAGTTGCATCTCTTTCTAACCGTACAATCTGATACGACAAGAAAGACATCAAAAATTTTATCGCTTTCTAAGTTCTAACGTTAAGTATACAAAATAGTTATGAACGATGAAATAAATTGCAATAGCTATCGCTAGGAATATCATCCGGTTACAAATTTCCAAAGAACTCAAAAACAAATAAATTATTAATAAATAAAGTATACTGTGATACAAATATATATAAATACAAAGTTACAATTTTTAATTCAAAAAAATGAAAAACTGAAGATTAAAACAAAGGAACAAATGTTAAAGAAAATAAATTAATAAATAACGTATACTATGATTAGGCCTGTAATATTAGCGTCCCGCCATGTTGTTCCGTTCCTTTCCATCCAAACAAAACGTTAAACGGAAGAGATTTCAGTTTCGTTTCTAAAAACGGAATTGAAATTTATAAACGTTATTGAAACGGAAAACAGAATTCCACTGAAATCAATAGTAAATGAAGGACAGAATGTTAAACGGAATAGAAAACTATTTCGTTTGACGAAACAAAACGTTAAACGAAATAAATTTCACAGAATGGAAACGGAACAGACGTGTTCCGCATTCCGTTTCAACGTTTGACAAGTCTAACTATGATACAAATATAAATACAAAGTTACAAACTTAACTTAAAAGAAATGAAAAACTGAAGTTTCTCACCTAGGTAACAATCAGCAAATCATTAGAATCTATCATTTATAAATTCTAGCTACTTCCATACATACATCGGCAAAGGTTCATGATCCATTACCATTATATATTGTTTAGCCGTTTAGGCTTGGTAGCGAAAATTAAAAAAGGCCGAAAATTTTAAAAATAATATTAAATTAATAAAAATATATTAAAAATAATATCAATATAATAATATTTTTTTAAATAGTATCACGAGATCGGAATTCCAGATTCCGAACGCAAGATCGGAATCCAGGATTCCTAACAGGGCTGAAACTTGATTTTTACCGATTTTAATGATTTTAATACAGGATTCCTAACAGGGCTGAAACTTGATTTTTATCGATTTTAATAATTTTAATATACTTCTATATTATAAATATTAATTTAATATTTAAAATTTTTGATATTATAAATATTAGTTTGGCCAGAACTGGATTTTTGACATTTTGAATAATTTAATATAATTCTATATTATAAATATTATTTTAATATTAAAAGTTTTGATATTAATTTAATATTAATGGTTTTATTTTTTATTTCTTTTTTAATTATGTTAAATATTGTTGTTCTTACTTTACGTTAATAATTAAATAATACTTTATGTTAGCCTCTATATATAATCAAATATTATATAATGTGATATCCCTGAATTTTAGGACCTGTTTGCAATACATCGAATTCTAAGGTCCTATATGAAAAATGTCCATGTTTATCCACTTTAAAAATATCTATTTGATCTTATCCACATTTTTAGTAGCTAAGTAATCCATATTTATATAAATAATTTCTGATAATTAATATCTTTATGAATAGGCTCAGTTATTTTTATAAATAGTATTAATATTTTCAAAAATAATAGCTAAGTAATTCCTTTCTGCTTACTTAGCCATTAAGTAATCTAGAATATTTACCATTTTAGCCATACCTCTACTATAAATAGACCCCAGCCTCATTTCATTTCATTTCGTATATCATTTCTGTTTCTCTCTCTTCCTAGCAAACTGTGAATACCACCTTGGCTTTGAATAGTCGGCCATTTGGAATTCGAGTTCTACGTCGCAGTTATAGTCGTCCCGATTTGCTCGTGCTATGGATCGCTCAGTCAGGTAACCGGACTTCTCTATAATTAGTTCCGTATTGCTTGATTTGATTACCGCTTGGCTTTGCTTGCATGTGTATGCCCGTGTGTGGTTGTCTTTTTATGACGTGTGGATGTCTTTTGAGATTTTGTTATTCTTTTGATAGGAACTAGCAAATTTGATTATGAAATATAAAAGTGACTTGGAATAACAGAAAATGGATGATGAAAGTGAAACAGAATGAGACCGAGTAGTTAAGTTGTTTTACTTGTGGTTTCCATTATCGGGAGATTGCACCCCAGCTTAATGCCGGTGGTCTTCTTATAATAGCGATCACAGGTAACGCGTACTAATCTACTCTGCTTTTCAGCCTCTTGGCGGATTAGCGGTCATTTGGTATATATATTCGTTTTGTTTGGACTGGCTGGAACCATTCGGTGTGTGGAAGCGGACTACCCCACGGAACTCCGCGGTAGTAACCCAGCACTGGTGTATACTAGCCCCCACTTAGTGCACGGTGGAGGGCAGGAGCAATTAGGGTCGAGTGTCTATACACTAGGTATACACTCGTGGGTAGGATCGATTAAGCACAGGTACGGTCAGGAAATACAATATGGTGGACTTGGCGCGGGACCTTTTCCCCAGGTCTAAGTAAGGATTGAGACATGTAGGGTGGATTTGGCACGGGAATTATTCCCGCAGGGTTGGAGTTATGTAAGGTGGATACTCTCGTATTATATTATATGATATTCCTCAAGAAAGTACACCGAATCACATCCAGTCATGTTTAATTTGCTTTAACAACTAATATAGAGAAGCTGCGTCGTTAAATAACAGGTTACTGAGCTTTGTAGCTGACATCCGTTTTGTTCCTTTTCTGCTTGCGACGTAGGTTGACGGGCCGTCGGATGGATGCAGAAGATACCGTCCCACCGTCTCGCCCCGTGTGTCGGTGTATCGGCGCGGGATGTGACATATAATACGTCAATAATTATAATATTAATTTTTAATTAAATATAATATTTATTTAATTTAATTCATAATATAAAAATACACACCATTAGAAGAAGAATTAAATTTTATAACCATAATATAATATAAATTAGCACACTAAAATAAAAGAAAGAAAAAAGTACATAAAAAACCATAATATAAATTAGCACACTAAAATAAACAAAAGGGAAAAAGTACATAAAAAACCATAATATAAATTAGCACACTCTACTTAAAAAGAAAGTACCTAAAAAATACAAAGATTTTTAAAAGTAATAAATACTTAGAGATCTTGACCATCTACATATTGCAGAATTTCATCCCACCATGGTTGATCTTCTTCCGCATTTATTTCATGTTGATTACTGGCACCATGGTTGTCGGCGAATTGAGCGGCATCAGGTTGTTGTTTATTACTAGCGCCATGGTTTTCAGCGAGTTGAGCGGCTTCGTTCCAAAAAGTCTCATCATGTTCTTGTTGATTACTCGCACCAGGGTTGTCAGCGAATTGAGCTGCTTCGTTCCAGAAAGTTGCCTCGGCTTATTTTTCCTGATTTTTTCATATTTTTTAAATATTTTTACAATATATTATCTATTTTTTAATTTAATTAGCTAATTAATAAACTAATAAACTAAATAAATAAACTTATTGTGATCTCGCGGAGACGCGTCCAGAGCGAGCGAGGAGAGAAGGGGAGATCAGAACTCAATATATAAGCGAAACGCAAGATCGAAATTCCAGAATCCGATCTTAGCTAAGATCGGAATCCTGGATTCCGATCTTGTGTTCGGAATCTGGGATTCTGATCTCGTGATACTATTTAAAAAAATATTATTATATTGATATTAATTTTAATGGATTATATTATTTTAGTATTATTTTTTAATTTTTCGGTAAAAAAGGATACCGTTATATGAAGGCCCAAATTGACTAACACAATTACAAAAATCTTTATAAAAGAACTAAGAAAGAAATACAATAAAGGCCCAAATTTAATTAAAAAAAAAAAAAGCAGGGCCGGAGCCTGATCTATCCTGCTGGAATGGAAGTATAACACACCTCTTTTACGAGGGTTAAACTGTAAAACATCTCGTAGATTCAGTCGTAGGCTCGATGGATCAAATCCCTGTCGAAACCATCTCCTCCGCATGATCTCTGTCGAAGTGTCGAGTCAAGTGAACTCTCTTAAAAGTTAAAAACCCTAACTAATCCCAATCTCTCTCTCTCTTCCCTCTCTTCGAAACCTAACAATGGTCGAGGGAAATGCGGGAACGGCGGCCTTGGAGCTCAATGCTGCCTCCGCGCCACCGATTTCAAAGCGCAAACCAGAGTCTCCACCACTCGACGCATCCGACGATCCCAGGACCATCTCCAAAACACCTCGCCTCGACCATGATCAAAATTCTAACCCTACCCATGATGATCTCCCAGCGGAGAATGGTGCCAAGGAGGGAAAAATTGACAAAGGAAAAGGAAAGATGGTCGTGCAAGACGAGGAGGCAAAAGAGGACCAGAACCCTAACCCTAGTTCAAGGGCTTTGGTGGATAAAGGGAAAGGGAAGATGATTGTGGAGGAGGAAGAAGGTAGCAGTGATGACAGTGATGAGGCTTGTGCAGCTAGCGGGACGGATAGCGAGTTCTCCGATGACCCGTTAATGGAGGTGGATTTGAATAATATCTTGCCGAGTAGGACCAGACGATGGGCCCCACCTGTTCCTGGGGCTTACCTTGTTCCACCAGATCAGGATGATGATGAAGATGACGACGACGATGATGCCAGTGCCGACGGTTTGGTTGATGATGATGTGGATGACGAAGATGATAGTGAGAGTGAGTAGTAGAGATAGCAAACCCCCCTAATTGAGGTAGTAATCTTTGTCCTAATTCTGCTATTCAGTTAGTATTGTAATATTACCACTTCCTGCAGTCGTTTGATTTAATTTTGTATCAGTGCCACCAGTTATGCAATCGAGCTTCACATTTATTATTTGTCCCTTTTTGGCCTTTTCTGATCCTCATTTCTGCAATTAAGCTTCCAATCATTGCATAGTTAATCTTGTGTATCAGAATATTCTGTTGTTAGCATAGTTAATTGTGTGTAAGAACATTCTGTTGTTCTGGCTAAAAGTCTTAGAGTTGGTATGTTCAGTTGGTGTTAGCTGTACCTTAGATTTAGGCATCAAGTTTAAGATCTCTGTTGCCCTCAACTTAGCAGTTTGCAACAAGGTGCACAGAATGGTAACTTGACACACCTGAACCAGTTTGGGTTTCTTATGATGTTATTCATGACATTTTATATTCAAGCATCTGCTTTCAGAGTTTAGTTGGACTCAAGTGGTCACGCATGTAAATATTTGCTGAAGATATCAAGTCAAATAATACTAAATTGATTGTGATCAGTTTGTTCAGAATGGTTGAGGTTATCATGTCTTTTCTTTTTAGATAACTTGACAGTGGCTGTGAAGGTTACATCCATAACATATCAAGTTACAGAAATTTGAGAACCAACAAACTGAAATGTTGCTTATATTTGAATTATTGCGGGAAGTTAAATAAACAACAACAACAAGAACAACAAAGCCTTTAGTCCCAAACATGTTGGAGTAGGCTAGAAATAATACCGAACCAGACCAGAGTCACAAAAATCAAGGTGCTAATAACAATAACAATAGCAATAGTACTAATAGTAATATATAGCAATAATAATAGGATAAATAAGATGGACAAACATATTGCATGGATGTATAGTGGGTCATGCTTATATTATAAAGCAACCCATGTTCTGTGAAAATTTGCATAAAAGGGCCCTCTATCATTGAAGAAAACTTGATAGCAGCTCCATGTTAATAGTCCCTATTAAAAATTGTGGTAGTAATCGGGACAATATTTTCCAAATGCAATCTGATGTACTGTCTTGTCTATCTGAATCTCTTTTGTTACTTTAAGCATAATTGCTTTCAAAGCCAAATAATTTTATTGCTTTTTTATTCTCTCTTCTGTACTTATCTACCCTGCATTCTTCTCCTCCAGTTCCCACATAAGGAAATCTAGAATCTCTCTGCTTAATGTTTTGGAGTTTTTTTCTAGTTTGTTGAAATAAATAAAATGAACTATGAAGTAAAGTTTGAACTTTCATAAATGGTTTGTTACTTTAGAAATGATGATGTCCCTCAAGTTGTAACATGAAATAACAAATGGAAGTGCTATAGTCTTTTCAGGCTGCTTTTATTTTTTCATAAGCTTGGCTGTATGAAGTGTATCAAAACATGGCCATATTATGAAAAGGTGTTGATTAGACCGTTCGATTTTGATTGGACGTTCCAGATGGAAGAAGGATGCAGTTTTTTCAAACATTTATCACTTGTGGTCTCTGATATTATTCATCTCCATTTTAGATATTAATAGTAGGGAAAAAAGATTTCTATCTTGAATAGTGTTCGTGTCTTGGAGATGTTAGTACCTGTTTAGTTCTGTTAATAATTATGATTTTTTTTTAAATCAAACTCATAAATAGTACAACTTCTGAGCTGGACGTGAGTTAAGTGCTTATATAAACATTTTATTTTAGCCTTACATTGATGGTTTGCAATATCATATAACCGAAGTAAGAACCTTAATTTGACTGAGCAACATTGTTTTCTCCACCTTTGTGCAGGAAAACAGCAATAGAACCCTTCTTGTCCCTAGAAGCTTAAAGAGAGTGCCTTCTCTAAAAATTTTCATCTTAGTTGTAAAGGATGCAGCTAGAGGCTTCTATTTAGTTCTATTTTTTAGCCTTGTAAAAATATCTTAATTGAAATTCTATCGTATTTTTTGTATGAATTGCTTGTGATTTTTATTTGAGGTCTAAATGTCTAATATTGTACTTCTTCGTCTAGTAATATTGATGTTGAAAAATTGTATTGCTTTAATGTATTTCAACTCTTTTGTTGGTCTCGCTTTAAGTTGTATATTGATTGAAGAAGAGAGATCATTGCTTAGGCTCCGTTTGGATGCGTTGAGAATAAGGTAGGAAGGAAGAAGGGAAGAAATTTATTGGGAAGGGGTAAATTTATTGGGAAGTGTGTAACTTTTGTGAAGAGTTTGGATGGTTAGAAATAAATTTATTGGTAAAAAGTGGTTATTCCTTATTCCGGGAAGAAACCATCCAAACGGAGCCTTAGGTAAACTAGTGAGCCTCAGTGTCAGTGGTACATGAACACCCACGGACTGGATGCCATTGCCACTGGATGGAAACTACTTCGGTGACAATTTTATTTGCCGAGTTCTCGATAATTTGCACAAGTGCTACTTCATCTGTTTATCTAGCTCCATTTTAATCTCACCAGAATGCAAATCATATTTGATTCGAACCCGGTCAAAATGGCTGGGATATAATTTTTAGAAATGCATAAACAAATCAGTTACAAAATTACTGTTTCTAAGACCAAGTAGAGCTGATACTATGACGACCAAATTCGATCCTCATATAATTATAATTATTGACGAGCAAGGTTCTGGCCTTCTGGTGATTCATTATGGGTGTCATAAATACCACACTTTATATTTTGTATTTTTAATTCAAAATTTAATCTCTCGATACAAATAGTTGATTTTATTCATTATATATACCAATGGATGCATTGAAACAAAAATTTATAATTTTTTGGAGTTCATTTGATACTTAATCAAGAGGTGGAAAATTAAAAACATTGGAGTTGATCTATCATAATTAACTAGAGATTCGTTTACTTTTGAGCACTTGATTAAGTATCAAATTAGCTCTAAAAAATTTAAAAGTTTACAACAACGCATCTGTTATTAGAATGAACAAGACAGATTGTTGAGATCGAACAATTAAATTTTAAAGTTTGAAATAAAAAAATTTAAAGTGAGATATTTGTGGCGTTACGAAAGAGGGAATGAAACCTTGCAACTAGATTATATTATAGGGGCAATCTATAAAATGTTGTCGTGTTCACTATTTGACAAAAACAAAAGTCATAGTACGATACGTGTTATTGTATTCACATATACTAATGTAACTAATATATTCGATAACTCGGTAATTTTTATCTTATGTACTTTTAAAATCTCCCCCTATAAATCTATAATTGTATAAAATCAGTATTGAGAATATAAAACTTTTGGTGAGCGATTTTCAAAACAAAACCATAAATTATAATGATCTAAACAGCGTCTCGAAGTTTTTTTCAAATCTAAGTATCTAACGATGTACAAACACAATATAGTATTTGAATTGAAAACATACAATTTTATTTGAACATACTAATCGTGAGTACTCCTCAGATAGCATGTTTAATTGCTCCACCAAATAGCAATACCATGTGTTGTTAGTCTTTTGGTTGTGATATGGGACTATGAAAGAATTGAAGATCGGACCTCGTGAATGGTTTCTTTTTATAACATTATGTTTTCATCTGGCATCTAACATTTTTACAGGTTGAAATCGGCCTGGGTGAATTTATGTAATCTCTTTGTAATCTCCTGACTTAAATTTAGCTTTTCTAGTTCGTTGACTTTCAGTTAATCTCAATTCCAACAGCATAATTAAGCAATATCTCAGTATTAGCTACGAGTTTACATGTGTTAAATAGTTGAATCAGGGCTACGTGTCGGGACGTGGTTGAATGCAGGGGCGAAGGCAGCGCTGGGGCCCTGGAGGACCTGGCCCACCCTTGATTTTGAAAATATTTTTATCGATTATTACAAAAATATGCTTATATATGGGATTTTATAATTTGGGCCCCCCAACAAAAAACAAGGTCCAACAACCTCCGTCAGTGTGTCAATGAAATGAGAAATTACATCTTAAAATCGGAAATATCTATTCCTTTCTCCTTGTCGCAACCGGCAACCCTAATCGGGAAAAAAAAAAAGTTCACTCATGCTTCATTTCGCCTCCGTTCACTGATTCTAGCCCTATAGTTCTGCTCACATTTAGTGACCTCCGAGATTCCGCCGTATCTATAGTCTACTAGCTAGGCAATCTTAGTTTTTTGCTCTATAGTTTTGATGTATACAGACTATACGGTCATATTTAAGATTGATCGGTGGACTGAGTAACTCGAAGTTTGACCTCGGCCCCCCTTGTCATTAAATTCTGGCTTCGCCCCTGGTTGAATGAATCAGGGGACTATCCGAAGCATCTTTAAACTACAAATTGGAAATAGCCAGTCAAATATTGCCACGTGTTGTCAGAGATCTAAATTTTGCAAAAACTATGGGTGGTTGGAGTCTTGGAGATTACTTATTTGGGCCAAATGAGCAGCTAGCTGGTAAAGCATTATTTTCTCTTGAGGCCTTTAATAAAAAGGAATCTTCTTGACTTCTGAAAGATTGAGAATCTAATACATAATTATAAAGTTAAGCATGGCTTGATCCAAGAAAAAATTCATATGCAGTGATGGCTTCATTGCATATTCTTTCTTTTGGAACCCTATAGTGTAGTATCTCACCTCATGTTAGTTGCTAAATGCTAATGCACACATATAAATAATACCAACAAAACCTTTTTATGGTGGTTCTCCACCAAGCCCCTTAGAACCTTAGTTTAATTTTCTCTTCACTTTTCCATGATCACATGGTTCAATCAATCCTTGGATACCTATTAACCACTAATACTATATTAGAAAACCATCATTCAAATAATCAAACAAGTATATTTTAATCATGATCAAATTTTTATCGCATAATGAACGGTTTGGATCGAACATGCAGTCTCACGAAGGGTCGGCGATGATCGGCTCGACTGGTTTGTCAGATCGGCAATCAACGGTGGGATGGCGACTGGATAAGGGAAAACTAGGGGTAGTAGGTTAAGAAAATTAAGTACCCTTTTAAGCCCTTCAAAGGGCAGCGAGGCCTACCAACTAAAAGATGCTTTTCTGCTATCATTGCTGATTGTTTATTCCTCTAAGCACATGCTTTCTCTAATCCTTTGGTATTTTCCGAATATAATTTCACAAGTGGCTCTTAAATATCCACTTTTTATTCCGGTCCTTGGGGATTAAAATTTTTTTTTGTCCTAGGTTTTAGGTAATTTAGCTTTCAGCCCCTGCATCTTATTTAATTTCGATTTACAAGTATCAAGTATCAAGTACGGTATGATTAATTTTGGTGAAGTGCTGGCTAGCACAATAAAAAATGACTTGTTTCGCATTTAGCCCGGCTAGTTTTATAATAGAAGCATTAATAAAAAAAACCTTAAAACTCCAAACACCAGCAGAATTTGTGATTTTTTAGGGACTATCTGTAAAGTTTACGGATCTTTGCTATTTATTAAATGAGCAAGGTTCCGCTACCGACATTTTACTGTTAAGTTATTTTTCAAATTTTAAAATTCAAATTTTACTGTTAAGTTATTTTTCAAATTTTAAAATTCAAGCGTTAAATCCAAACTGTTGATCTTATTTAGTTTAACGAGTGATGCGTTTTCATATAAGTTTTGTGAAATTTGGAATTTATTCGATACTCGATCAATAGATAGAAAAACAAATGAACCTTGTTAAATATGATATATTCGTTCTAATACGTTCATGTTTTAGCCTTTAATCAAGTATCAAATAAAATCTAAATTTTAAAAAACTTATATGAAAACGCATGGCTCGTTAAACAAAATAAATTCAACGGTTTGGATTTAACATTTAAATTTTTAAATTTGAAAAAAAACTTAATAGTAAAATGTTGGCATTTGAGGGTAACCAAAATGTTGGCATCGGAACTTTGCTCTTGTTAAATTTACACGTTCCCGCTTGCTTCTAATTCTGATAACCTAAATTTTTTCTGTTCTCATTTTTATGTGTGATTTTTTGCAGGGGTAGAGCCAGCACAAGGGCCCAAGAGGGCCATGCCCATGCTGTTTTTTGTATACTAAATGAAATATTATGATTGGGCTCCCCCTAATTAATACAAAGTTCAATAGTTTTCCTTCTACTTCTTGAGTGAAATTAGTAGCATAGTAAAAATGGGATTCTTCCTCTCAAAACTTTCTTCCATAATGCAAAAAATGTCTTTTTTTTTCTATCAATTTTAATGTATTCAGTCACATATTGGTCGACCGAGCAACTCAGAAGTTTGACCTCGGCCCCCCTCGTCACCGAATCCTGGCTTCGCCCCTGGTTTTTTTGTGACTGAGAGCATCTCAAAAATCAGAAAACTCAAAACTTCAAGGACCAGCACAAGTTGTAATTTTTTTTGGGGACCATTTTGTTAACTTTACACTTTCTAAATATTTCTCCTAATTTCCTTTCCTCTTCCCGAACGAATTGGAGCGTCCGGTAAATCAAACCGTGTCGTATTAAGATATCTTTGCTTCTAATGCTAAGTCATTTCTCAATAAACAAAATAATTTGGGTCATTACTTAACTCGATCCCAAAAATTAAATGGATTGTTTAGGTATGGAATATAGCTTAGTATAATAATAATGTGGTTTAAGATGTGGTTGTTGATGCAATATTTTAATAGGACCTCTATATGTCAAAGTAATTAACCAAGAAGGCAACAAATATGTCGACTAAACTAGTAACTTTTGTTTATTTCTTCTGAATAGGTACGGAAATTTAACTCATGCGCCGACGTTAGTTATCTAAAGATGTTAAAAGTACAAGAAAAAACAAAAACAAAACAAAATAATGTCGTCACAAGTAAACATCGATTTTTTTTTGACGAAAAATATGGATCAAGCCCCGACCTTAATAAAAAATCGCGTAGCATATATATATATATACGGTGGTCATTATCCTGATACATAATTTTGTCTCGGTATTTCTTATATGGAAAATATATTTCGCTACTGTCTTATTAGAGATATATAGTATGATTTGTAGATACGATCGACAACACTTGTATTTCCCAATGTTTGTACACGGAAAAATTTGCATGCATTTGTAACATGTTCGTTAACTGTTATTTTTCTGTGTATATATTTTATTAAATAAAACTTTGTGTGTTCTTATCTACGTAACTTATTGTGCTGTGAGGAAAAAAATTTATTATTTTATTAAATACAAGTAATTGCTATCCTATCCGTGTTATATATTTCTTATAAAAGCACCAATTCAAGGGCTAAAAAAATTAGAACAACGGTGTAAACAATAATTTATTCTATGCATTATCAATCATTGATCGCTTAAATAAATGGCTTGATGCTATTGACAAATATAAGTTTATCGGCTCTTCACATCAAATAGAAAAAAATTTGTTGATGGATTGATTGTGCACTCATCAAAATAGAAAGGAATTTGTCGTAGGTTGGTAGTGCACTGCGTTTAGAAAGAGAGCACAACATATGTGAAAATTTTCCTTAAATAATATTTTTTTTTCACTTTGAAGTTTGAAATTAAGTAAAGCACGTATGTAAATTTTTTCATACATGTAATTTTTCAAATAATTTTATTCTTAAGAGATAAATATTTCTATTAAATTAATTTTTATTGAGATGTCGAGTTTTATTTTTGTTGAAGTATAAATATTTTTCTTCAAATTATTATTTACCCAGCCATTAGGTGCAGGTGGCTAAGTTTGCTAGTAAAATTAACATATGTATAAAGACGCATGGTACGTATTATGTACGACGCCATACCTGTAGATGACTATATGTATATAGGCAGCATAAAGCTTGTTATTAAATAATAAACTTCTGAAAGAAAAATAATGAAAATTCTACTTTGTGACTGGAACATAACAACACGAACTTAGAAGTAGAAAGTTACTAACCCAAGAAGAAATCATAATCGAGCAGAGACAGCATTACTTTTTTATTATTATTATTATTATTATTATTATTTTTTGAGAAAGGCCTATGGAATTGCTTCTTTTCAAGTAAAGCAATAACGTAAAGTTATAAAACGTTGTTAGGTGGAACGGAAGTCATTATTGACACATGCAGTGGTGGTGCGTTCTTAATGACCTGAAGTGACTTTTATGTAGGTAATTTTAGTTGATTACGCTATCATTAGTTGGATTAACTAGATATATTTATACATGCATGTTTGATTTAGTTCTTTTTTGCTTCGTTTGGATGAGTTCTAGAAATTAGGGAATAAAAAATAAAAGAATAAATTTATTATAAACAATTCAAACTCTTCACAAAGTTACTTCTCAATACTTTTTTTCTACTTCTTCCTTTATTCCTCTTATTTCCACACCATCCAAACGGTATAAAGAGACCGTATTTAACACGGAATAGATAAAACATACGTATTTTTCTGATTGGATAATTTCATAATTAAATCTAGACAAATTTAATTTTAATGCATTAACTTCTTTGGATTTAAATAGTTAAAGATAAATATTAGTATATTAGACGGATATTAGAAAATAAGGATGGATATTTGAACAACTTGTCGATTAACGGGTTAATAGATATGTATATTTGTTACGGGTGATGGAATTTAAACAAGTATTTTGGCAGTGATCGTTAAAAAGTGTTCGATTTTAATATTTTATGTCAATTACACCTAATTAATTTTAATTAAACATCAAACATAAGGATTTCAAGCAATCAACACACAACAAGAATGGGTAGGAGAATTGTACCTCTCGCGGAATCGTATTCGTGAGGCTCGACCATGGCATGAGAATCGATGACGTGCCTTCTCCACCGTCTCCACCACGTCTAGTAGCCGCCCTCGAGTCCACCAAAGAGGATTAATCACGTTCTACAAGGTAAGTACTAGCATACCCAAAGAACAAATCTAATACTCATGACTTTCTCTCTTCTTGTAATTAACCAATTAATTTAGAGGAGAGAAAGAAGCTCAACACATGAACAAATGAGAGAGAGGGAGAGAAAGTGGCGGCCTCAATATGAGGAAAGAGAGGAGAGAGAAAAATCTAGGTGGAGGCTCTTATAAGTGATCCTTATATAGAGCATAAAATTTAATTGACATCTTACATAATTATAACTATGTTATCCCACCTACCACCATTATATGGCTGCCACGAAATGGAGTTTATGGGTTACTTAATCCACTCAATTTAGTCTTTAATTCTATTAATTAAAGTCTCATTTATTTGCTCTTTAATTAATTAGACTATCTATTTACTATTAAATAACAGCACAATTAATTAATATAACCATTTATATTAAAATTGTGTTGAACTAAATTAATTATTAACTCATTAATAATTATTTTAGGATTAGTTAATGCATTAAATTATTTCTATATAATCCATTGACTTAATTAATTATAACGGTTCGCAACGGTATAAAATTAATTAATCAATCTTATCATATTTCCGCATAACTTACTGCTGTGAATAAATAAATAATGCACTGTGTGATTCATGTCCTATTTGTGTGACTCTTTGAGGATTTATGATATGTTGGACATGAAAAATAAATCGTTACTTATTTCTAATAATCGTAGGCGGTATCTAGCAACACACTATGATTCCCAATTCACATAAATAATGTACTGCTACAATATCTCAATCCTGCATAAGAAATAAAAGTATTTTCTTGTCTGATTCTTATGCCACATGATATCACCGTATAGTCCAAGATAGGAATGTGTCATTCTTGCAAACTATACATTTCTTGATCTAGAGTTGATTGTACAAATTGGTCAAATAATCCAACTCCATCAAGGGACCCAAATAAATATCATCACTCACTAGGTATACTGATGAAGGACATACGATTTTCTTGATGAACAACCTTTCCCCGCACAATTCAAGAGGACATAAATAAAGCCCGTATAGCTGCTCTTATCGGGAATCAGCGGTAGACGATATTTATAGAATCTATCCTCATGTGGAAAGATTGAACCATCTCAAACTTAGAATCAAACTCATATGAAATAAACAATGACACATAACACAATCCATATGTTTATTTCATTGGGTCAAGTTATGTGCTATGTTCCAATAACATACACGTATGTAATTAAGTTGGTAACTCTTTACCTATGATTTGTATAACTTAATCATCACTTATCTTGTATACTAATATTATATTATAATTAATGTTCATTGTTAATTATCAAGATTATGGACATTTCAGATTTATTATTGTCATTCTAAAGAATGATCCACAGAGATCCACAATTCAGATCCTCAACCTGAATGATCTGTCAATAATAAACCTAGGAATAAATGATAAACTATAATCCATAACATAAACTAATATTTAAATCATTAAATTATTGACTTCTAGGACATAACTCCAACAGTGATTATGCTTTCAAATATTCTAAGCGGTTGTGCCAGATTTTGAACTACACAGGGACACAAATGAAAAAAAGCACCCGGAACGTACTAACTAAAATAATCAAACAGAAATTACATGATAATTCGAATACATGACGTAAATGGAATCAGTGAAATTCGATATCTTTTTTTTTCCATCGTTATTTAATGAGAAAGCAGGACTGCTCGTAAAAACTGTGATAAAAGCCTTATATACAGTGATCATCTTACCCTATAGTCTTTTTTACTCGTTGAATATTATTAGGATATGCAATCATTTATATATTGGTTGTAAAGTATTCGGATACCAGAAGATAAAATGAATGATGGGAACACTTTAGAATCCTTCGAGACTACCGTAACGTATCCCCAATAGCAATCAAAAGCTGAATCTTTTATGATTTTATCACCAGTGAATTAAGAGAAGTACAATCTGCAGATATAATTTTTATTTTCTTCCCAACATGCTATAAGTATTCACTCGATTGCTTAACTGACTATTATTTCTAGAATTAAAGAATTTTATGAATTTTTTAAATAAATGTGCTGCATTCTAAGAAATTTTTTTGTTCGCTTGAATGCTGAACTGACTATTATTTCTAAATTGCTAATGTTTCTATTTTTTTTTTGTTTGTGTCTGTATTAGAACATCACAAGAAATAATTGATTGATCTATGAGATAAAACATACAAGTACAATATCGAGTTAACTTTTTTATAACATGGTTTCGTCCTATTAACCTTGACATATTTCTTAGACATTTACTCTTGAGTAGTTAAGTTATATAAATACTTATCATATAAGAATATGTTAATATAGTATTAAACTTTGTCTCGTGTCATTGTGTCTGATCAAAATAAATATGATTTTGACTAAATATAATTTCAACTTAAAAGTTTTAGCCAAGAACATGATGTTTTTTTTTAAGATAAATTGGGGGTCAAGTTTCCGAACTTATTTTAAAATTAAATGTCTATGAAAGACTCTCTAGCCGGATTTTGAACCTGCGATCTTTTACTAAAGATGCATTTTTCTTTGCCACTAGACCAGGAGCTGGTTCTTAAGAACATTATAGTTATTCGTCTAAAGTCTTTATATTTTTGTCAAAAAAGATACACCGAGAGTTCATGATCTGAACGAGAGAAAATATATGGTCATACATTTTTAAATTTTGAAAAAAAAAATATAAAAGTATTATAGTAACGCTACTTTATTTGATATAAGTCTATTTAATAATTCAATTAAAATTTTCATTATCTAAAATTACCATTCGACGAGATCAGATACAGATTTGGAGCTTTCAAATACACGTGAATTCTACAAATGTCAACTATATTGTCCGAGTAAATCATTTTGAAGACATTAACAATGGAAAAAGAAATTTCAAATAGAGTAATACAATAGCAATGAGCATAATAATGAAAACGGATATGCATTTTTTTTTCTTTTTGATGTGCGTTGGACTTTATTTATGTAGAATATTACAAAATAAAAAATATATACTTGAAAGTATTTTATGACATGCAATTGAAACATTATCCATGTTACATTATACTTTACTTGCTTATGCCAGACAACTCTATTACAAAAAATTAAGCTGGAGATTTGGAGTGTACAGTAAACGCGTGGATCGGAAACAATGTCCCAACAGATGATGGAAAGAAATGAATGCAAGCCATATACAATCTTACCCATGCTACGCGACAAAAGTGGGGTCCACCAATCCTCGAATCACTCTACTCTCTTTATCGTTAATCTCAAGCCGTCCATTCAGAATGATGACGTAAAAGGTACCACGTGTCCATAAAGGTTTGAGTTCATCGCCGGATCGCTGCTAGGGCTGGTACACCTGTGACGTCACCACTCATCCCTGCAACCGTCCGTTCCCAAGTCATCCCACCGTCAATCCAATCATAGCCGTTCATCAGTCATATACTGTGCCTGTTCCCATTTCTCCGTTTTTTCTCGAAAACTGACGCCTCCAATTGATGCACTCTTTTCTCAAACAATTTTAGCTATGGGCCATGGCGTGATATTTTTTAAAAAAAAAAATGATTGATCGAATTAGATGTTGTTCAGGAAAAAACCGTTTATGCGAAAAGAGTGAAAATCAAGACATTTTCTTTTCTCGGTGGTCGCTATCTTTTGCCTAGTTTTTATAAAAATGACAAAAAAAATTCAAATTTATTTTAGTTGAGTCATTCTCTAAATAATATAATGGTGATGGTATGAATTTGTTTCCCTGATTGGGAAAAAAAACTATTAGTCTTTGGCGTTCCGTTTTGTTGATGTGGACGTACTGTTTATTAACAAATAAATAAAAAAAGGTCATAACTCATAACAGATTCATCTCTAACTCGAAGGGCATTTTAGTTTTAAAAAAATAATTTTGCTTATGTTTCATTTTTTCATGCTTCAATACACATTTTCTAGCGTGGTTAAAACTGTAATTTCTCATGTGTTCGATCTAACCATAGAAAATTAAATACTCCGTTGATAAATGGGATATTGCTAAATTTATACATATAAAAATAAAAATGTAATTAAACAATGCACGACAATGTACTACAAGCTAATTAGTAATCTTCGAAGGTCATATTTAGAAAAATCCAATAAATGTCAGGATAGAGAAGGGGAAAAGAAAAAGAAAAAAACTGGTTAAGCAATGGAGGGTTGAAGAGACCACACACGCAGAAAGGAAATAGTGTGGAAGAGAGAGAGAGAGAGAGAGAGAGAGAGAGAGAGAGAAGAAATTTGCAACTCTTTGTGCTCAAACTCTACATCTCAATTTCCATTTTTCCTCCTCTATTGGGGCGATCTCTACTACTGTCCGAGCGAGCTAGATCTATTTTCTCTTGCGACTAAGCTTTCTCTTCCACAAATTTTTCTCTTTTACTTTTTGTACGATGTGATTTGTGTGCAATCTACTTATTGTCGGATGGAGCTTCTCGTTTTAGCAGTTTGCTCTCCAAAGCGACGAAATCTGCTCTCTTTGCTATTTTGAGTCGTTAGATGGGTGCCAGATCTGTTTTGTTTGCTCAGATCTGCTGAAATGAGCCGAGTGTTAGTTGAAAGATCTGATTTTTCATTTTTCTCTTTGCTTTTAGTAGATTTGGACTAATTTAGCTTTCCGTCGCGTTTTCCTTTCCGTTTTGCTTGCCCCTTTTTTTAGTAGAAAATTACTTGTAGACTAGTTCTAACCAAACCCTAACCCTGCCCCAAGTCGAGATCTAAAAAGATGAGCTCTTTGGAAGCTCAAGGACGCAATCTCCACCGCCACTGAACACTAGTCCAAAACCCTAGCATTTTATTACCCATGAGAGAGCCTCCTCTGCCCCCAAATCAGAAACCCTAATCGTGAGTGTCGTACCATGAAAGTCCAATCAGCTATGTTCTACTTCCCCGAGGAAGTAATCGAGCATATTTTCAGCTTCCTCACACATCACCCCGACCGCAACACTGTGTCCACTGTATGCAAGGCGTGGTACAAGATTGAACGGCTGAGCCGCCGTGAGGTGTTTGTTGGGAATTGCTATGCTATCAGACCAGATCGGGCTGCCGCCCGCTTTCCGGGACTCCGGTCCTTGACACTGAAAGGGAAACCGCATTTTGCTGATTTTGACTTGGTCCCACCTGACTGGGGCGGGTTAGCAGGTCCCTGGATTGAGGCCATGGCCCGCAGCTGCCCCAATTTGGAGGAGCTACGCATGAAGAGGATGGTGGTTTCCGATGAAAGCTTGGAGCTTTTAGCGCATGCCTTCCCAAACTTTAAAGCCCTCGTTTTGGTTAGTTGCGAGGGATTCAGCACCGATGGTCTGGCTGCAGTTGCACGCAGTTGCAAGTTAGTGAGATTATGTGCTTTCTACTCTTTTTTTCCTTATTATTTGTTTTATTATAAGCTGAATCTGTGGATGCTGGTTGCGATCTGTGTTGTTTCTGCGTATGGTACTGGTTACAATTTGTAGTCCATATTAATATAGTATGAGAGGGAACACATTTGTTGGATGCTGTTGGATTGACATTGCTTTTGACTTGCTTATGTTGTCATTATGCAAATAAACTGCATCTTAGACATATGGATAGTTCTTATTTCTGCACAAGATAACCCCTTTCTGCAATTGTACATCTATGCAAAATAATTTATTTTTCAAAAAAGAAACTGGCATATATTTCAATTTGATAAATTACATTATTTCTGCATCTAAGCATGCTTTCTCGCTTTCTCAGGTCACTCAGGGAGCTGGATTTACAGGAAAATGAGATAGAGGACCGTGGGCCTCGGTGGCTAAATAGCTTTCCCGACATGTGCACCTCCCTCGTCTCTCTCAATTTTGCATGCCTAAAAGGGGAGGTCAATTTAAAATCCCTTGAGCGCCTTGTTTGCCGATCTCCCAATTTGAAATGCCTCAGACTGAATCGTGCTGTTCCAGTTGAAACATTAGCAAAGATTATGAACCAGTGTCCCAATCTGGAGGACTTGGGCACAGGATCACTCCTTGCAGATCAATTTTCGGAGGCTTATGTCTCCCTCATAAGTGCATTGCAAAAATGTAAGAAGCTGAGGTGCTTGTCGGGATTTTGGGATGCTTCTCCTTTGTGCCTCCTGGCTGTATATCCGATTTGTGCCAATTTGACAGGCTTAAACCTCAGTTATGCACCGACTGTGCAGGGACAAGATTTTATTAACCTGATTCAGCATTGTGTGAAACTCCTGCGCCTCTGGGTTATTTTCTTTTTCTTTTGACTTCATATATTTTTATTTTCTTTGGTTGTCCTTAAAATTATTTGGTGTGGACTCACTATTATGTTTGACCTTTTATTCTCTTGCGCATTTCATGGTCTGATGGTCATTAGATTGCATAACCTGTGTAAAATACTCTACTGTAGATTGGATTTTGGTTAGTGTTTAGTTGTGGAAATTATGTGCCAAGTTAAGCAGAACAAGCTATCCAAATTATTGTGCCTTCCTTTAGCTGATAGAGCAACCCAATAAATGAAAAATTAAGCCATGCATGATGTATTATAGACTATTGGATTGAAATAAAGTTGTATTCTTGCAGGTACTGGACTCGGTCGGTGACAAAGGCCTAGCTGTGGTGGCTTCAGCATGTAAAGAATTACAAGAATTACGTGTATTTCCTTCCGATCTGTTTGCAGCGGGCCCGGCCACAGTTACTGAAGAGGGGCTGGTTGCGATTTCCACTGGCTGCCCTAAACTGAACTCCCTTCTCTACTTCTGCCACAGCATGACCAATTCTGCCCTGATAACCGTCTCCAAAAACTGCCCAAACTTCACCCGATTCCGCCTCTGTATTCTTGAGCCCCGCAAACCTGACCCAGCAACCAATGAACCTTTAGACGAGGGTTTTGGCGCCGTTGTCAAAACTTGCAAAAACCTAAGGCGCTTCTCCATCTCTGGCCTTCTAACCGACCAAGTTTTTTACTACATTGGTAAATACGCAAAGGCCCTGGAGATGCTTTCAATTGCATTTGCGGGAGACACTGATCAGGGAATGACTTATGTCCTGAATGGCTGTAAGAATTTGAGAAAACTAGAAATTAGGGATTGCCCCTTTGGTGATGGAGCGCTATTGGCAGATGTGACTAAGTATGAGACAATGCGATCCCTTTGGATGTCATCATGTGATATTTCCTTGAGGGGTTGTAAGGCGCTCGCTACCAAAATGCCGAGTCTGAATGTGGAGATAATAAACGAGTGGGAAGCTGAGATGGAAGAGAACCTCAATAATGGCGTTGCTGAAGTTATTAGCAATAATAACAATAAACATATCAATAATGGCAATGATGAGAGGAAGGTCGAGAAGCTGTA
Source organism: Rhynchospora pubera (assembly GCA_028095005.1). NCBI lineage: Eukaryota > Viridiplantae > Streptophyta > Magnoliopsida > Poales > Cyperaceae > Rhynchospora > Rhynchospora pubera. Next base: position 106,183,023 of record CM051462.1, on the reverse strand, counting down.
TGTCTATCGTACCGTTGGGGGTCCCAGAACTGACGCACCTGATTTTGTATGGACACTATAAAAGGAAGAGGTAAGAACACCATTTCTGCCTTCCTTTCTGTAATATTTGTTCCATTTATCCCACATTTGACAATGTTTGATTAAGTTGCTTTGTAGACCCATGGTGTTTGGGGATGCGATGGCTAGTGAGTTGGGACCCACCCGAAGATGTAGTTTCTGTTTGTTGTATTATTACTTTTCCTTTTTTTTTTCTCCCTCTATTTCTATCTCTTTCCTTTTTTTTTTTTTAAATTTCCTAGTTCTGTTGTTGTATTTGTAATTGAAGTCTGGATTTTATTTGGAGTTTTCCTTGGTTTAAATGGATTATTTCTTATGTTACTAATCATTTGTAGTTTAAACCAAACTATGATATTATGTTCAGTAGCATTTTTAGCGGCTGTTAGCAACTTTGCTGCTTTTATTGTTTTCATGTAGTCTGTTGACTAAATTTGAAGAGAGGTGTTACAACATTTGTTTGCTATGGATAAAGCATGAGAGATGACAATGTTATTTGCTCTCTCAGTGCTATCTGGCATATTGAAAAATAGGAGGTTGCAAACTTGTTGATTATAAATAAAGCATCACATTATGACTATGTTGATGAATAATGTTTTTTTGTATTCAATATTCAATCTTAGGTCATGTCCAGTATATATTGAATATTCTCGGAAACTGTTGTGAATCATTCTGTATCACTTTTTGCGTACTTCAACCTTGCAGTACTAATGTACTATACAAACTAAATCTCTCTTCTTATCACAATGCTACGTAGGCACTAAACAAATAATGCAAAACATGCAAGCATTATTAGAGCCAAGGTGTGAGTGGAATAGAGGATATGATAAATCTATCCGATATGATTTAAAAAAAAATCGCGAATTATGTTCGATGGATTGGGTAAGACTTGAATCATTATTAACACGAATAATTGTAAATATACATATATTATGAAAAAAATGAATAAAACCGACTTAACTAGTATTTTTTTTTTCCTCTAGGAAATTGTAAGAATAATAATGTGTTCTTACAAAAATAATGCGTTACTTTTACATTTATTTTTTTGAGTAAAAACTTGCTTTACATTATTGTTAGTTTTACTTTCGATTATATTATTAACTTTGAAAAATTTTCACAATTCAATTTGCAACTATATAAAGCACTGGTTGAATGATTTTCCAAAATGTGATTAGTAGCGGATTAAAAATATTATAATCAGATTATTAATTGGAGCCCTCAACTGAGACCAAGCACTTCTTGCTGGTGGAATTGATTGGATTCACCCAACTATTTTGGTAGAATGGAGAGAATTTGATACCATGAAGGGAACATGTTTTAAATAGAAAGCAAGCCTTTGATGGTCCATAGGTCTCAATTGGTGCCCCCCTGCTAGAAGCATTCCCTTCTGAAAAACCATCATTTCCCTTCTCTCAAAATAAATTAAAATAAATGGAAAGCCTCATGATTTCATCAGCTTGGTCACATATTCCCCACTTATCTCCTTTTCATTTTTGTAATTAGCTTTTGTATCCTGTAGATTTCTCAGCCTTCGCCAGCTTTTACTGCCAGTCTAACCCTTTATTTCTTTTTTGACACTGTCATGGTGCAAGCGTTCCAGATTTCATAGCAATCCTGCGGTAGTAATTTGTGTGGCGGGTATATCCAATAGGGCTTCCTTAACAACTTCACTATTAGTCTAGTGAGTGGCTACATAGTTAGCTACAATTTAAGGGTCATGGGAAGTTTGAATCCTGTGGCTTAGTCAATATTCCTTAATTATTGATGATTCAAGTAACTAAAGAGCATCTCTGATTATTTTTTTTTCCCTTTTCCTTTTTTGACTTTGAAGCGTTAGATCTATCTCATGCGTCTGCAAAACTCGACGATATGACTCATGTTTTTACGAGTAAAGAAGTACCCATATCATCCCTTTTTTCGCAAAAGCAAATTGAAAAAAAAAAATATTATCCTGTCTTCTATTTTACCCAATTTGAAATGCCAAATATTTGATAGAATTTTTTTTTAAGGTTTTCGATTGCCAACAGAAATTTATAAAATGAAAGAATGTATTTACAAAAAAGACAACTTTGTATCCTCTTTAAAAAATATTACATTTGAACCTTCTTTTTTCCTTATAATTTACAAACGGTGTATAATAATACACAATTTTTTTTAAGAAAATTGATTACTGTCATCTACAGTTTTGCCATCTCTTATCATCGCTAAATAGAAAGTGAACACATAAAATAGACAAGGCTAACATATATAGTGATCAAAGTGAACATATATAAACAAATAAGTTTAATAAAAATAAGTTGAATGTGCATATAAAAATCTGAATAAGAGATAACAATAGAATTGCTTTCCGTCATCCCCATCATCCCTTACATACACTATCCATTTTTAGAAAATGCATTCATAACTTCCCTTTCATTTTCGTAAGTACGAGGATGAGAACTAGGGAGGATGAGCGTCGGAGGACGCGTTAATAACTTCTCCCTCTGTTACTGACTCCCTCCTCCAACTAGAACGCGTGAATAACTTCTCCATCTGTTGCTGAATCCCTCCTCCAACTAGAACTATTATGCATATTAACTAGAATCTTTACTATATTAGCTAGAACCTTTATACATATTAACCAGAACTTTTATTATATTAAATAGAACATTTATGCATATTAACTAGAATTGTTATACATATTAATTAAAATCTTTATACGTATTAACTAGAACTGTTATGCATATTAACTAGAACTATTATGCATATTACTAGAACGGTTAATATAATAACTAAAAAATTTGTCCATTATGGATGGAGGGGATGGGATCGGAGGTAGAGGGGAGGAGGAGTGATCGAGGGTGTGAACCAAGGTCAAAAAAAATAATCCTTGTACTCGACTAGTCGCTTGTAGTAGAGTAAAGGTGTCGAACCCACAGAGATGGATATGAATATTATTCTTATTATTTCGTTAAAGCTAGACAATAAAAATCGAGAAGAGAATTGAAGTCACGAATAGAACAAATTAAAGGAAAACAAAGGAATGCAATTGCAAGCAATAAAGATTATGCGAAATAATTGAGATAAATATTTTTGGGGTTTTCTAACGGTTTGAAATAAGATGATAAATGTGCCTTAGGGTTCGATTTCACTTAGAACTGGCCACAGAGTCGCAAGACCTAGCACTGTCGTATTCGGCCTTGCTAATTCCACCGTGTAAATGCTATGGTTTACCCTTTTGTTGATTTGTTCAAGCCAAAGGTCCATCTAGCCAAACCTAACTCCCTAACCCTCCGCTTTCGCCTATCGGGTACGGTATTTGGAATGGGATCTAGTGTTAAACAACCTTCATCGAGTGTATTGCACCCCCAACTTTCGTTGTTCGGTGGACTTACTCGAGTTTACCAATGGTTTTCTACGAGGTATCCAGTTAGATTTTCGCCTAACTAGAAACGTTCACTTTTGGTTATTAATTGATCGACTTTCGCCTTTGACCTACCTCGAAACACTTGCACAGGACTCGATTAATATAATGTAAAGAAGTTCCCAACAAATGCGCGCGTACAAAAGTCGAGCATTACAAGTAGTAAACGGTCCAAACACAAGCGATTTCAATAAAAACCCCAAGGGTAATTGACTTCATCCATCAACAAAACAAGTAAACCAAGCAAAACCTAAATCTAAGCTACATCATTCCCTAAAGCAACAAGTTTTTAGCCTAACATACTAAGAGAAACAACGCAAATAACAGAATATAGAACTAAACAATCCATAAAACCAGAAAATAGAGAAATAGTACTAGAAATACACAAATAACCCAGTTTTTGAGATAAAACCACTGCCAAATGCACAAGAGATAGTAGGAAATCCGTCGGAGCAGCAAGCAATAGCCCTTAACTCGTCTCTGCCCCCTGTCCAATTCGCACCAGCCAAGGAAAAGAGCCAAGAACCAGATCCAGATCTGCTGGAGAGAGAAAGGTGGCCAAAAATGGAATGAAAGATGCCTCCTCCAAAGATGGAAGGTGCCTAAATACTCCTCTCTCCTCTCCTGGACAGCTGGGACACGTTTTCCTTCATTTTGGGCGGAAATGGGGGCTTCCAGATGGGGAAAACGCCTCCAGAACGCTGCCAGAACACCTTCCATGTATAGCAATTCGGACCGAATTCATAGGAATTCGGACCGAATTGATGTCGCTGGATTTTCAGGAGAGAAGTCTGCGCAGGAATTCGGTCCGAATTCAGGGGAATTCAGTCCGAATTGCAGGGTCTGGTTCGCGAAACGTCTTGATTCGAGCGGGGCTGCTTCATTGGGCTGAGTTGGGGCTTGGTCTAGGCTAGGGGTGAGTAAAAAACTCGTAACTCGTGAGTTACTCGAACTCGACTCGAAAAAAGCTCGATGAAAACTCGAGTTAGAAGAACTCGAGTTATAACAACTCGAGTTATGCCAACTCGTTAATTTTACGAGACAAGTTCGAGTTGGACCCAACTCGAGTCAGAATATACAGGCTGCAAAAAAAATAAAATGTTATTATATTAATATACAACCCAATAATTTTATTGATTTGCAGTCCAATAACTCATTCGCTAACCCTACTCTCCAAGTCCCTAGACCTTTTTCCCTCCCTTACACCCTCATGACTGCTCCTCTTTTTCTATTTTCGAGCAAAATTTTAAGGTGACTAGTACCTCAACACCTTCTCACGAGTTCGTTGCCGAGTCACCAGTTGGCTCGAGTTAAAATGAGCTGAGTTCGAGTTAGCTCGAATAGCTCGGAACTACTATGCTGTCGAGTCACGAGTTGACTCGAGTTGTGACGAGTTCGAGTTCGAGTTGAGGCTAACTCGCTCGAACTCGGCTCGTATACAGCCCTAGTCTAGGCTAGGCATGAGTCATCTAGCACCTGAATTGCTGCTTTCCTTGCTGATTTCCTTGAATTCCTACAAATAAGAACAAAGTGCAAAAGGCAGTGCCAAATCTGGCAAAGAAAGGCAAAAACAGCAATAAATCAAAGCTTTAGTCACGATTTCGATGTAAAGTCCGGTCAAAATAGCAATATAAATATAAGATATCAAGGAGGAGCGAAACATAGGCCTTTGTTTTTTATATATCTATGTCGCTTCATCCCCTCTGTGTTGCTCCCTCCCTTCCCATCTTTGTGTCGCTCATCCCTCTCTCTCCTCATCCGCTCATCCAAAAAAAAAAGAAACGCGTCATTCTCCAAAAAAAAAAATCGCGTGGGAGGATGATGACGATGATGGAATTTGAGAATGATCCTTATCAGTCTCGAATATTTATTTATTTATAAGTATTCATTTTGATCGTCTATATGTTTATCTTGTTTGTTTGATGTGTTTATTTTGTATTCAACTCAGTTATCATTTCTGATTTCTTAAACCATACTTCTATTAACAACGACTTCATAAAAAATGAGAAGGGGGGAAGAAACGCATTGTTACTACATTATAACCTTCTTGAACTTCTACGGGGTAAAAAGCGAAAAGAAAAACGTGCTTCGTTACTAATAGAACGTTTAATATAATAATAATTATTTTTTAATCAGGAGCCATTCACAAGCAGGAATGCCACCAGTTGCGGTACTCAGTTTAATATTTTTCTATTTTTACTTACAAACAAAGTGCGTAACATAGGTGGTTCGTGGAAACATTGTTTTTCTTGATACCTAGGTTGTCCAAATTCCACAATCCAAACCATCCATTAATTTATTTATTAAAATCTCTTTGTCGACAACATTTTATATATATATTTTTGAAAATTTTAAGTAAGTTTTTCGTCTTTTTAAAAATTTCTATTTTTGAAAGGTCATAACAAATTAGATTAACAATTTTCTAAAATTTCAAAAAAATAGTAAAAAAATAAAAAAATGTAAAAATTGATCGGCAATGAGATTTCAATAGAAAAATTATATTGGACGGTTTGAATCTATCATTTTAATTTTCGAATTTTAATTCGGAGTTTAGTCAAATCAATTTGGTTGTATCATTTCTCCGATAAAATAAAAATAATTAAAATGCATTAGTTCGTGCTGTTTGATACAGAAAGTCAGAAACACTACATTTAGCGAACATGCCCTATTATATCAACACCGCCAATTATAATAATTGCACAAACATCACACTTGTAAATTGACATTTCATTCACATGCATATAATCACATGGACCTCCCACTTACATACTAGAGCTTAAACTCGTCGAGCATTATTACATTTTGTTCTTATGTACCTTAAAAATGACAGAAAAAAAGAAAAGGAAGCATGCCATGGCCTTGAACGTGAACCCTAGCAAGCTAGAACCTATGGTCCACTACGGACCACACGGAAAAGGCAATGTTTGTACGAGAGACGATCTCAGAAGCAACAGCATTTCTCCAATAAACAGCAGCAGCAAAGCCCTGCCAAACTACATTTTGACCTCACAATTTTTAAAATCTAATTAGCAACCAAATAAAAAGAGACAAATAAATTAATTGCCTAATTGTCTTTTCAATGAAGTACTACTTTTATTTCTGTTACGTTAGTGAAAGATAAAGTTATGTTACAGTACTTCCCAGTTCCCTCCCCTTGTCTTTTTTCACCGCCATCTATTCTTTGAGAATATATTATTGTAATAATTTCCAAATTGTACTAATTTCAAAAAATTATCCAAGTTATCTACTTTTATTATCCAATGAAAAAATGCGCCTATCTCAGTGTTTTGTCTGTCTACTGTCTGGTCCTTTGGATCAGCAACATATAGATGAATATCACATCAAAACTGTTAACAGTAAAAAAAAATAATCATAAATGTGTGAATAGACCAATACAATTTTATAGAATATCATTTCACCTTTTCTAGAGAATAAAAACAGTTATATTTCCTTGTTTTCGTTTTTCTTTTTCGAGAGGTATCATGTAACATCGTAAGCACTGCGTGACTGCATCCGAATTGCTTTATATGCTGCATTTCAAATTTTCAATGGCGTTTTACTAGCATTATGCTTCTGCGTCACATTTAGCTGGTGTATGATTCACAATTTAATTCTTTTCCACACATGTTTTGCTAAATATACATAAGTAACATAACCGTGATACCAGGTGCTAGAGAATAAGAGAGAACATAAAACAACATGCCTCAGCCCTCAGGTCTCAGAATATCAAACTTGTCCAGAATTGGGTAAATATTTAGCAGATTCAAAGGCCTTGAGAGAAGTTTTTTCTTTTAGATATATGGGCCTTATACATTTTGAAACAAATGATCTAAGGGCTTGGCCCAATAGTAATCTTCACAAGATTTCGACATGTGAGTATGTGACTATGTGAGGCCCATACTGATGACATGAAGAGAATTGTCAAAACTGGCTGATCACATGGAAACGATTCAATTAAAAAGTTTTGTGATTATTAGACAAAAAATAAATATTATACTATACCAAGCAAATTTTATGCTTGCTTTTGGCATGGTTAACCAAAGTGAACTATGATTGTAAATGGTTTACCAAATGAACTATGGAATATTTATTGAGTTTTAAAAAAGAAATGTACAATATGGTCGGTCTGGCGAACTAATTGCTTTTGCTTAAAATAAAAAAAAGAAATTGCTGCACTTGTTTAATGTGAGATATAAACGTACCATCCTTTGAGAAAAGAGAGAAAAGAATCTTCATCAGGAGATTGGTAAGAAGGGGAATTGAACTGATCTTCAGTGGTGTAAGCTTGATAGGTGTCCCTAGTTTGAGTTTGTGGAGGATAAATCCCTACTGATTCTTCCCTTCTCTGGGGAAAAAGGTATTCATATCCTACATCATAACCAAATTTATGTCACAATTTTAGTTGTAACAATAACAATTGCTTTTAAATGGACACCTAGAAAATATAGTGAAGTCATGGTGCTATAAAAAAGGATGAGTTGAAAACAAAGATGGAATAAACCGAAATTAATTAATATAAAAATTTGGACAGAAAAAATTTTAATATACAGAATTATTATTATTTTTTTTAATAAGAAGAAAGTTCCAACGCGTTTTAGAAGAGGGTTTAGCAATTCTCCTTCGTACGCGTTTATAAAACGCGCTCCAGGGCTACGAACGCGTTTTATAAACGCGTACGAAGGAGAGATGTTGTCCACTTTCCTCTCGTTTGTCAGAGCTTTGTACGCGTTTATAAAACGCGTTCAAAGCCCTGGAGCGCATTTTATAAACGCGTTCGAAGGTGTATTATTTAATTTTTAGAAAAAAAGTACAAGCATGCTCTGCAAAAGACATGACAAGATTTGATTTTACAATGTCATCTTTGAACTACTGAAATTATTTATAAAAGCAGCCATTGTTGAATTAGAATGCACAAACACCCACTACCTCCTTCTTGTTAAAACCTTCAGTACAATGGACAAAGGAAATAACTCTAACTCAAATAATGATGTTCCAAACTATCGAAGAGCAACCCGCATTGAGTATTGGCCAACTTTCTACCATTACCCTGCCAATAGAAATCAACCAGAAAACGGAGAATACGAGGCAATTTGCCGCTCTTGTTATCGCACTTTGAAATACAACATCCATGAAGACACGACTGAAGAGGGAGACGTGCTCGAGTTAAAAATACACTACCAATGGCATATTAATGGTGGGCCAGAAAGGGAACAAAATGAGTACCAGGAGCGGCGATGGCGGGAACACGAAAAGAATCTGAACCGAGAAAGGCGATATGACTGGTACAAAAAATATTACACAGAACCTCAACCCATTCCCAAACAACAACCGAAACCCTACCTCTCGTGTGAACCAACTCACTGGACCGTTTACGAGAAAATATACAACTTTAATGGAGACCACACAGAGACCTGTACAAGGTGTGCTCAAGTTTTCAATTACAAAGAAAACATATTGCGTGACCACTACCATGAGCACAAACGTCATGACGAGAATGAACAAAGAGCTCGGGACATAGAGACGCAGAGGATTATTAAAGAAAGAAATGAAGAAATGGATCGTAAATAAAAAATTAGGGAAGAAGAGGCAAGGAAAAAAAGGCTAAAAAAATCAGAGCAAAAATTGAGAGAAATGAATCAGAGGGATGAACTTCGACAAATTGCGGCAAGCCGAATGGCAGAGATAGAAAAAGAAGAAACCGACTGGAATGCCCGTCGTATTCGACCTAACTGGAATGCCCGTCGAGCGCAAACCATGTCGTATTCGACCTAACTTCATGAGGATAAAGATTTGCACGAATCTTTTCCTCCCAGGGCCCTCTCGTATTCGACCTAACTGGAATGCCCGTCGAGCGCATACCATATAAGAAGGCAATATCCTGGTAACAATTACAAAATACGTTAAATTTGTGTCATGTTAATATTGCAATTCGTGTCATGTTAATATTATGAAAATTAATATTCAAATTTGAATTTTAAATATAAAGTTTAAATAAATGTGACATTAAATTCGTGTCATGTTAAGTCAAAATTTTATGTTACAATTAATTGTGAAAATTAATACGAAAATAATATTAAAAAAATTTAATATCAAGTTTAAATAAATTACCTGTAAAGTAACGGTCATCTCTCCAACGGGAAAATGAAAAGTATGCGTCTCCGGACGCCAAAACTCGACCATTGCCTTCAGTAATGGCATGTCGACGTTGACATGCTTCACCTTCGTAATGTGACTGAGCCCCAGTTTGATCAGCCTACCCTCAATCCGATCGTCCACCTTAATCGTTCGCTTGTGCGATCTCGTCTCCAAATGTGTTTCACGCTGCATTAACACAAAACATAACCCGTTGTATTAAAAATACAATTTATAATACAATTTATAAGCATTTACAAGCATTTAAAATAAATACAATTTATTAGATTGACAATTAATTTGTTAATCTAAAAATTTACAATAAACCTCATTTTCAACTAAATTGTTAATACAATTTATAATAACCATTTACAATAAACCTCATTTTCAATTAATTTGTTAATACAATTTATAATAACCATTTAATACAATTTATAAGTCTATTAAGAAATCTAAATTATTAAAGCAAAAGAATCTAAATTAACATAAAACAATCTATTACCTCCTCAAAAGACAAACCAACGAGATGTTCGTTATCCGTAACAAACAAAACCTGTTGGTTTTCTACGTTGGCCGGTTGCATAGGTGGATTGACATTTTGGGCGCTGGGACGGGCTGCGCGACGCCTACGTCTTTTTGGGCGAGGCTGGGTGGAGGGTGCTTCGGTGGGGGGTGCTTCGGTGGGAGGTGGTGAAGTACCAGAAGGACCAGCCTCATCTTCTGCTGAACTAATCTGATTCAAATAATATAAGAACAACAATTTAAAACAACAATGAATTTAATATTTTTTTAGCTAATTGGACAAAAAACGAACAAAACCAAAATTATTTTTCTATGTAATTGACATTTTTACAATAATTACTTTTGCATACAAATTCCACTAAAATTCCATACAAATTTACTAAAATTTCCACTAATTCCATACAATTTACTAAAATTTCGACTAATTTTCATTCAATTTGCATACAGATTACAGTAAATTCCATACAAATTTTTCACTAATTTGGCAATAAATTCCTACACAATTTCCATAGAAATTCCACTAATTTCCGTACAAATTCCATGAACATTTTACTAAAATGTCCAATAATATTTCCAATAATTCCATGCAATTTACTAAAATTTCGACTACTTTCCATTCAATTTGCATACTAATTTTGACAATAAATTCCTACACAATTTCCATACAAATTCCATGAACATTTTACTAAAGTGTCCAATTATATCCACAAATTTTACTAATAATTACCACAATTTCAATAATAATCCACAAATTTTACTAATAATTACCACTAATTTTCACAATATTATATCCACAAATTTTACTAATAATTACCATAATTTCAATAATAATCCACAAATTTTACTAATAATTACCACTAATTTTCACAATATTATATCCACAAATTTTACTAATAATTACCACAATTTCAATAATAATCCACAAATTTTACTAATAATTACCACTAATTTTCACAATATTATATCCACAAATTTTACTAATAATTACCACAATTTCAATAATAATCCACAAATTTTACTAATATATCCATAATTTTCAGTAAATGCAAAATAAAAAACCTCGATATCGGCGTACGTTGTCTTTCGAACTCCTCTTCTCTTCGCACGGCAACCACCTCCGGCCTCCTCTTCTCTTTCGACGGCCGCAACCTCTTTTCTCCCTTCTCTTCTCTTCTCTTCTCTCTTTCTCCGGCCGCAACTTTCTTTCTCTTCTTCTCTTCTTCCTTCTCTTCTCTCTTCTCCCTTCTCTTCTCTTCTCCCTTCTCTTCTCCCTTCTCTTCTCTTCTCTCTTTTTTTCTTTTTCTCTTCTCTGGACTGACTGAAGCGACGAAGAAAGAAAAAAAAACGGTCAGAACTTGTTTTCGAAAAATTACCACCTTCGTACGCGTTTATAAAACGCGCTCCAGGGCTCCGAACGCGTTTTATAAACGAGTACGAAGGTGTCAGCTCCTCAAAAGGCGTAACTGAAGAGGCGAACTTATCTCTCCTTCGTACGCGTTTATAAAACGCGTTCGGAGCCCTGGAGCGCGTTTTATAAACGCGTACGGAGGGGAATTGCTAAACGCTCTTCTAAAACGCGTTGGAACTTTCTTCTTATTAAAAAAAAATAATAATAATTCTGTATATTAAAATTTTTTCTGTCTAAATTTTTATATTAATTAATTTCGGTGGAATAAAGATGCTACTAAGAATTATTGTTTTTAAACATGAAAGCTTCATCCAATTCTTCATCTAGGTGGACATATAATTGGTCAAATATGATCCCCATTTGATGGTGCATGGAAAAGAGTACAAAAAGTCTTTGTATATAGCTTTCTTTTGTTAATAAAGAACAAATTTAAGGTGGTTTGATGAATATTAGAATATACCTGGAGGAGGATGATACACATCCGTTGGGGTAGGGGCCTCTGCGTAGCTCCTCTCTCTCTCTCTCTCTCTCTCTCTCTCTCTCTCTCTCTCTCTCTCTCTCTCTCTCTACCATGCTGCAAGCCTGACTGAGTCGACAGTTACTACTCACTATTCGGTTGGAGTTGTTTGCTACTGTGCGTCTCTCCAGTGCTACAATAACTGGAGAGATTCGGTCCCTTCCATGTCATCGTTCTAATATTATTCTGAATTTCTGATATAATCTAATATAGCAGTTTATGCGATAATTTGTATCCAGTTTCGATTGTACTGGAGAAGAAACCAACTCTAGGCAGCAAAGAGCGGAAAAAGTTAGTTGGAAACTTGAGCTCAGATGTTCCGAAATTATTTTATATAGAATTTTTGACACAAAAAATTTTAATAGAAAGAATTATTTATTTTTTTTTTAATAAGAAGAAAGTTCGAACGCGTTTTATAAAAGCGTACAGTCTCTCTCCTTCGTACCCGTTTATAAAACGCGCTCGAAGGCTTCGAGCGCGTTTTATAAACGCGTAAGAGGAGAGAGCTTCAGTTACGCCTGAAGAGGCTGGTCAGACCTTCGTACGCGTTTATAAAACGCGTTCGGAGCCTTCGAGCGCGTTTTATAAACTTTTTATTAGTTTTTCATATTTTCCATCAAACCGCAACATTTAACTTATTAAAAATAATATTTTGCAATAAGGACCCTGCATGTTTCATATTTACAAAATTCTCAAAATTTTATTTCCAATTAAAGATGTATTAAATAGATGTATCAAAATTTTATTTCCAAATAAAGATGCATTTAATTGCACATATTTTTTTTTGAACATGTGTATAATATCATTTTGTTTGAATAATTATTCACCGACGACCCTGTAATTTTACATACTTATCTTTTGAATTGTAGTCTCTTCTCTTTTTTTTTATTTTATGTTAGTCATATATATAATCAAATAATATATAATATGGAAATAATTAAAATATAAATTTTTAAAACAATTTTGAACATTAAAACTTTAAACAGGCTTAACTTTTGATAGGAATGTCCGTTTGGGGTGATCGAGGACAATCCGGAAAGCTCGCGACGAGATCTACACATGTTACCGGGGTAAAACCCCGTAACGACCATTTTCGGAGCCAAAAAACGCTCTCTAGACCTCCAAAATTCACTTTGAAAGTTTGCAAACCTAAAAACCACTCTAAACTACTAAAAAAGTTTTTAAAATCATAAATTAATCATTAAAAAGAGAAATGCAGTAAATTAAGTGACTTTCTTGATAGTTATTCAAACAAAATGATATTAATGTCAAAATTAATATTCTAATGTCATTTTTAAATAAGATTAAATTTAAAAATAAATTTAACTTAAATTTTCACATTAATTTTTCTATTAATTTTGAAAAAAAAATGGTAATAACTCAATTTCGAAAAATTTACGCCTTCCTACCCGTTTATAAAACGCGCTCGAAGGCTCCGAACGCGTTTTATAAACGCGTACGAAAGTCTGACCAGCCTTTCAGGCGTATCTGAAGCTCTCTCCTCTTACGCGTTTATAAAACGCGCTCGAAGCCTTCGAGCGCGTTTTATAAACGGGTACGAAGGAGAGAGACTGTACGCTTTTATAAAACGCGTTCGAACTTTCTTCTTATTAAAAAAAAAAATAAATAATTCTTTCTATTAAAATTTTTTGTGTCAAAAATTCTATATAAAATAATTTCGGTCAGATGTTGTTCTTATCACTTTTTATTTTATTTTATTTATTATTTTTTTTTTGAAGATATCACTTTTTACTTTATTTATTTGAGAAGAACTTTTATCCTTTTATATATAGCGGATATGTTAAGTTAGCAAAATTCAACACTTATTCATAGTTTTTTCGAGGGTCTAATTTTTTTTTTTGAGGGTAAACACTTTCATAGTTTTTACGATCAAACTGTTTAAAATTTGTTTGCAAAATTATTAAGTTAATTCGTTGTCACAACCCTGAAGAAATGGAGACACCTCTCTATTAGATTTTTTTATTTGTATATTTCATTATCTTTTCCAACCTCAAATGAATGAGGGCCCTTGTAGGGTTTTGTAGCACATATCGGACCTGTTGTGTGAACCTACGGTTGAGAAACACAAATTTGCTCCATTCGTAATGACACAATTTTGTCTATTTCATAATAAAAATGAATATTTTTCCATCCTATACAAATCGTCTCATTTTAGTTTGGCGGCTCTTCTAATTTACCCGCAACCAAATTTCTTTATAAGCCCCGACTCCGAACTTTATTCTGTTTCTATATTTTTTAGGAAAAATCACGCATGTAAACCCATTCATATAAAATAATAATAATAATAATAATAATAATAATAATTATTATTATTATTATTATTATTATTATTATTATTATACATAGCTTGAATAGAAAGGATACGGAATGGCATTGACACATGCATCCAGCCAGTTTTAGCAACAGGGAACATCATGGAACAGTGGCTAATGCAATAACTCACCATTCTGGCAGCATACCATATTGCCATCAGAGACAAAAGGTACGGTATTATTGTGAATTGTCTTTCTCAAATTAGGTACGGAGGTAAAAGGATTGAGCCAGCCAGAAGTTACTGTAGAGTTAGGGCTGAAAACGGTAGTCGTTTCGATCGTTGTTTCGTTTCGTTTCGTCCAAAACGGAACGGTAACGGTTAAAGATTTTGATTTCGTTTAAAGAACAGAACAGACAACGCAAAACCATATCCAGTTTCGTCTCAGAACGAAACAGTTAACGAAACAGGTCCGTTTCGTGATCGTTTATTTCGTCTGTTTCGTCTTAGAATTCTACGCTGCTATTATTACTGGATTGCAGACAGACGTCAGCGGAGATAACGATGGAGAGGAGTAAAATTAGGGCTTCAGCGCCGAATCCATCACTTCTCTCCGCCGAATCCATCACATCTCTCCCTCTCTCTGTCTCGCATGCCTCTGCACTTATCCTTCTCTCTCTCTCAGCCGAAACCTCCACTGAACCTATCTTCACCACCAAACCCAGCTTCTTACTCCATTTTTCACCACTCTCCATCACCGAGGACTCGTGCCTTCTCCGTCACCACCAAGTCCAGTCAGATCCACCTAGGAGAAGGGTTACGGGTTTGATTTCGACATTGAATCCGCCGTTTGTACAGCCAAGTACAAGGTGGCAGAAGGTGGCAGTTGACTCCATTGTTCTCCTCTTCTCCGTCACAGAGGAAAACACAAGACCGGTGGCAGTTGGTTTTTCCATTTTTCACCTCTTATTTCGAGCTTGCTAGCCGCTAATGGAGGTTGACAACCAGTCAAGCAAGGGTAACGATTAGAGCACCAGTTCACTGCCACCAATTCACTCGTGGCGACTGGCAACAGCTCCTGGTGGAGACTGGAAACAGTTCCTGGTGGAGACTGGTGGCGACTGGCAAACTGGTGGTCCAGATCTTGAGTTCACCATAGTACCAGACCTCTTCTCCTCTCGCACACCAAAGCAGATCCTCCTCTTCCTCTCTCGAGTGAAGAAGTAAAGGTTTGTTCTTCTTTCCTTCTTCTTCTGGTTCACTATTCTTTTTTCTTGCTTCTTCTCTCTCAATTTGAGTTGATTTTTGGATTTCATTTTTTCTACTATTTGAGATATTGGTAAATTAATGTTATCTGGTAAATTGATGCAGATACTAGTATGGAATGGTACGGATTTTTTTGCTAATGAATGCTTTTGCTAGATCTTGCACAGCCTCAACTTGGGTAACCTTTGTGAGAATTATTGTAAGAACTGTTGTAATTGATTTGTAGTGCTTGATTTGTAAGACTAATTTTGTGAGAATTGTTTGATTGAATTGCTTTTGAATGTGTAATATGTATGCATTTCTCTACCACAATGTTATGGCTTTTGTATGCATTTCTGATTAAATTATTTTTATATGCATTTCTGATCATTTAAGTTTTTATGCATTTCTCTTGCCTTCGTTTAATAGAAATGGAATACGGTTAAACAGTCAATAACGATTTTGATCGTTTTGATCGCTGTGGTAAACGGTACGATCAGCGAAACTTATGTTAAACGAATGAAACGGTCAACGCAAGAAAAACAAAATTTTCGTTCATCAATGCAACGATTAACGCAAATGGTCAGTTTCGTGGTCGTTTTACACGTTATGCACCCCTATGTAGAGTGTAGAAGGCTTTTCTAATATGGGCCACACAGCATAATGGGCCAACTACTGGAAGTTGTTTGCTGGATGGAAAAATTGCAAAACAAGGCTTTTTCTGCATCTATTATGCAATTTTAATATTTTTATTTTTGGTATATTTTTTCTTATTAAGTTATTTTATTTTTTTAGATATGTTGCATATAATTTGAACCATACTTAATTTAGAAATTGTAAGAATTAAAATTCGATTAATTTAATAGATGCATAATAAAAATTACACAACATGAAATATAAGAATAATTAGATATATGCCACTATGAAAAATTCATAATTAGAGATATGCCACTCTTAAATTGTTAATTAGCTTTATGCCACCATAAAATAGTTAAAATTAGTTTTATGCCATTATTTTCAGTCAAAGTAGGGTATGTCACTCAAATTAGAGAAATTCCACTCTAACTTTTTAAAAATGTCAAAAATACTCTCTCATTAAGAAATAAAAAAATAATTGACATGAATTTAAATTTCAATTTTGAAATTTCTGATTTACAAATTTTCAAATTTTAAAATTTCAAATTTTGAAATTTTTTAAATTTTGAATTTTGAATTTCAAAACTTTTAATTTAAAAAAATAAATATTTTAATTTTAAAATTTGAAATTTTGAATTAAAAATTTTAAATTTCAACTTTTGAGATTTTAAATTATATTTCTTTTGTTGATGTCATAAAATCACTTATTTACTTAATACAGACATAATTCTAATTTTATTATTTTATAATTACAAATTTAAAAGGTATAATTACATATTTAAAAGGTTTATGATCAAATGATTTAGAATGAATCCAGAAACGATTGAAATGCTCAAACGATACTCAGAATTGCATTATTTGCGCTTTATTATATGCATAATTACCATGTATAATAAAATCTTTTTGAATAAATAACACATAAATCATATTATGGATAGTATAAAGAGTTTAAATGTGGATTATTGTGATCAAATGAGTTAGAATGAATCCATAAACAATTGAAATGCTGAAACGAAGCTCAAAATTGCATTATTTATATTTTATATGCGTAATTACCATGTATAATCCAATTTTTTGAATAAATAACACATGAATCATATTCTAGACAGCATAAAGAGTTTAAATGTGTATTATTGAGATCAAATGACGTAGAATGAATCCAGAAACGATTGAAATATGCAAACAGTGCACAGAATTGCATTATTTGTACTTTATATGCGTAATTATCATGTATAATCCAATCTTTTTGAATAAGTAACGTGTGAATCATCTTATATTCAGTATAAAGAGCTTAAATGTAGATTATTGTGATCAAACGAGTTAGAATTATTACGCAAAAGATTTAAATGCTCAAATGTTTATCAGAATTGCATTATTTGCACTTTATATGTGTAATTATCATGTATAAACCAATCTTTTTGAATAAGTAATGTATGAATCAAATTATATTCAGTATATAGCATTCAAAATGTAGATTATTGTGATCAAATGACTAATAATGAATCCAGAAACGATTGAAATGCTCAAACGATGCTCAAAATTGCATTATTTGCACTTTATATGCATAATTACCATGTATATATATTTTTTCTTAATAAATAACAAATTAATTTTATTCTGGACAGTATAAAGAGTTTATATATAGATTATTCTGATCAATACTTATAATGAATCCAGAAACGTTTGAAATGATCAAACGATGCTTAGAATTGCATTATTTGCATTTTATATGCGTACTTACCAAGTATAATACAATCTCTTAGAATAAATAATACATGAATCATATTCTGGACAGTATAAAGAGTTTAAATGTAGATTATTGTGAGCTAGCAAATGACTTACATTGAATCCGAAAACGATAGAAATTCTCATACGATGCTCAGAATTGCATTATTTGCACTTTATATGCGTAATTACCATATATAATCCAATCTTTTTGAAAAAATAACACATGAATTATATTCTAGACATTATAAAAAGTTTAAATGTAGATTATTGAGATCAAATGACTTAGAATGAATCAATAAACAATTGAAATGCTCAGACGATACTCAGAATTACATTATTTGCATTTTAAAGGCATAATTATCATGTATAAACCAATTATTTTTAATAAATAACGTATGAATCAAATTGTAGAGAGTATAAAGATTGTAAATGTAGATTATTGCGATCAAATGACTTAGAATGAATCCAGAAACGTTTGAAATGCTAAAATGGTGCTTAGAATTGCATTATTCACAATTTATGTGTGTAATTACCATGTAGAAATCAATCTTTTTGAATAAATAATGTATTAATCATATTATATTCAGTGTAAAGAGCTTCAATCTAGATAATTGTGATAACATACCATATAATGAATCCAGAAACGATTAAAATGCTCAGACGATGCTCAGAATTGCATTATTAGCACTTTATATGCGTAATTGCCATGTATAATCCAATCCTTTTAAATAAATAACGTGTGAATCATATTCCATTCAGTATAAAGAGCTTAAATGTAGATTATTGTGATAAATGACCTATAATGAATCCAGAAATGTTTGAAATGCTCAAATGATGCCTAGAATTGCATTATTTGCACTTTATATGTGTAATTACCATTTATAATACAATTTTTTCAATAAATAACATGTGAATCATATTCGGACAGTATAAAGAATTTAAATATAAATTATTGTTATCAAATGACTTACAATGAATCCATAAACGATTGAAATGCACAAACGATGCTTAGAATTGCATTATTTGCACTTTATATGCTTAATTACCATGTATAATACAATCTTATGGAATGACTAACAAAATGGATTATATTCTGGACAATATAAAGAGTTCAAATGTAGATTATTGTAATCAAATGACTTACAATGAATCCAGAAAACGATTTAAATGCTCAAACGATGCTCAGAATTGCATTATTTGCGTTTTGAATAAATAACACATGAATCATATTCTAGACAGCATAAAGAATTTAAATGTATATTATTGGGATCAAATGACATAGAATGAACCAGAAACGATTGAAATACAGAAAGGGTGCACAGAATTGTATTATTTGCACTGTATATGCATTATTACCATGTATAATCTAATCTTTTTGAATAAATAACATATTAATCATATTCTATTCAGTATAAAGGTCTAAAATGTAGATTATTGTGATCGAATAACTTTGAATGAATACAGAAACGATTGAAATACTCAAACGATGTTCAGAATTGTATTATATGCACTTTATATGGAGAATTATCATGTATAATCCAATCTGTTTGAATAAATAACACATGAATCATATTCTAGACTGTATAAAGAGTTTAAATGAAGATTATTGTGATCAAATGAGTTAGAATGAAACCAGAAACGATTGAATGCTCAAATGATGCTCAGAATTGCATTATTTGGACTTTATTATTTGCACTGTATATGCATTATTACCATGTATAATCTAATCTTTTTGAATAAATAACATATTAATCATATTCTATTCAGTATAAAGGTCTAAAATGTAGATTATTGTGATCGAATAACTTTAAATGAATCCAGAAATGATTGAAATGCTCAAACGATGCTCAGAATTGTATTATATGCACTTTATATGGAGAATTATCATGTATAATCCAATCTGTTTGAATAAATAACACATGAATCATATTCTAGACTGTATAAAGAGTTTAAATGAAGATTATTGTGATCAAATGAGTTAGAATGAAAACCAGAAACGATTGAAATGCTCAAATGATGCTTAGAATTGCATTATTTGGACTTTATATGCTTAATTACCATGTATTAACCAATCTTTTTGAATAAGTAACGTATGAATCATATTCTATTCAGTATAAAGAGCTTAAATGTAGATTATTATGATCAAATGAATTATAATAAATCCAGAAACGATTGAAATGTTTAAACGTGCCTTAGCATTGCATTATTTGCCCTTTATATGCGTAATTACCATGTATAATATAGTATTTTTTTAATAAATAACAGATGAATCATATTATGGACAGTATAAAGAGTTTAAGTATAGATTATTGCGATCAAATGACGTATAATGAATCCAGAAACAATTAAAATGATCAAACAATGCTTAAAATTTTATTATTTACAATTTATATGCGTAATTACTATGTATTATACAATCTTTTAGAATAAATAACACATGAATCATATTCTGGACAGTATAAAGAGTTTGAATGTAGATTATTGTGATCAAATGGCATACAATGAATCCAGAAACGAATGAAATGCTTAAACGATGCTCAGAATTACATTATTTGCATTTTATATGCGTAATTACCATATATAATCCAATCTTTTTGAATAAATGACACATAAATCAAATTCTAGACAGTATAAAGAGTTTAAATACAGATTATTGAGATCAAATGACTCAGAATGAATCCAGAAACAATTGAAATGCTTAAACGATGCTCAGAATTACATTATTTGCAATTTATATGTGTAATTATCATGTATAAACCTATTATTTTGAATAAATAAGGTATGAATCATATTCTAGAGAGTATAAAGAGTTTAAATGTAGATTATTGTGATCAAATGACTTAGAATTAATCAAGAAATGATTGAAATGCTCAACCGTTGCTCAGCATTGTATTATTTGCACTTTATATACGTAATTACCATGTATAATCTATTCATTTTAGAATAAATAATGTATGAATTATATTCTAGACAGTATAAACAATTTAAATTTATGTTATTGTAATAGAATGACTTAGAAAGAATACCGAAATGATTGATGTGCTCAAATGATACTCAGAATTGCATTATTTGCAATTTATATGCGTAATTATTTTGTATAATCCGATCTTTTTGAAAAAATAACACATGAATCATATTCTAGACAGTATAAAGATATTAAATGTTGATTCTTGTGACCAAACGAATTAAAATGAATTCAGAAACGATTGAAATCCTCGAACGATGCTCAGAATTGCATTATTTGCACTTTATATGCGTAATTGCCATTTATTATCCGATCTTTCTAAATAAATAACACTTGAATCATATTCTTGACAGTATAAAGATTTCAAATATAGATTATTGTGATCAAATGACTTTGAATTAATGCAGAAACGATTGAAATACTCAAACGTTGCTCAGAATTGCATTATTTGCACTTTGTATACGTAATTACCATGTATAATCCAATATTTTTAGAATAAATAGCATATAAATCATATTTTAGACAGTATAAACAGTTTAAATGTAGATTATTGTGATCAAATGACTTAGAATGAATATCGAAACAATTGAAGTGCTTAAACGATGCACAGAATGGGATTATTTGCAATTTATATGCGTAATTTTACCATGTATTGTGACATCCCTGAATTTTAGGACATGTTTGCAATACTTCAAATTCTAAGGTCCTATTTGAAAAATGTTCATGCTTATCCATTTTGAAAATATCTCTTTGATCTTATCCACATTTTTAGTAGCTAAGTAATCAGTATTTATATAAATAATTTCTGATAATTAATATCTTTATAAATAGGCTCAATTATCTTTATAAATAGTATTAATATTTTCAGAAATAATAGCTAAGTAATTCCTTTCTGCTTACTTAGCCATTAAGTAATCTAGAATATTTACCATTTTAGCCAGACCTCCACTATAAATAGACCCCAGCCTCATTTCATTTCATTTCGTATATCATTTCTGTTTCTCTCTCTCCCTAGCAAGTTTTGAATACTATCATGGTTTTGAATAGTCGGCCATTTGGAATTCGAGTTCTACGTCGCAGTTATTGTCATCCCGATTTGCTTGTGCACTGGATCGCTCAGTCAGGTAACCGGACTTCTCTATATTTAGTTTCGTATTGCTTGATTTGATTACCGCTTGGCTTTGCTTGCATGTGTATGCCCGTGTGTGGTTGTCTTTTTATGACTTGTGGATGCCTTAAGTTTTGTTTATTCTTTAGTTTAGAATTAGATCAATAATTAAATGTGTGCATATCATAAACACTGCAATAATTCTAAAATGCATGGCATTAATTGAAGATTAGCTTAATTATTACATGTAGATGTTTGGTTGCATATAAATATAATATAGTACTTAATTGTGCTCATTTATCAGCATATGGTGTGGTTCAGGATAGTGAGACCGAGTGGAATATTTTATGACCACTCTGCAGGCCGACCTTTCAGGTGGCTCTGCGGTCGCATGGTTATTTTATTTTATTTTCAGTTGTTATTATATTTTCGATTGTGTGACTTGAGATATTAGATATGTGCCATCCTTTGTTAGACTGCCTCTCGATCTCCTCTCTGCAGTTACCGGTACCGTGTTTTCTGTCTCACATCTTTTAGCGGGGATGTGAGCTTAGGAGCTATTTTTCGTCGAGCTACTCTCAGGGTTGATCTATCTTAGGCACGGTTCATATTATTATTGGGTTATTGTGAGAATAACTTGATTTAGGAATTTTCCAGCTTTATTTCGGCGATGAGCTCTGGATTTTCCAGCTTTATTTTGGCAATCGCTCTGGAAGTTCCAACTATGACTAATATTTGTGAAAATATAAATTCCTTCGTTGAGTGTTGGGATTTCTATATTTCTCTTACTATATTATATTAAGACTATGATATCTCCAGATATTCTTCTGTTTATTTTTTCATGCCATGTAGATTTAGTTAATTGCAGTAACACATAAAATCACACATAGATATTGCATTTGAGGACTTTAAAAGTGACAAACTTAAAAGTATGGTTTAGTTCTAGCTAGAGTTAATCAAGACTGTAGGTCCACTCTTTTATCATCGTAAAAATGTATGGTTTGTTATGTGGATTAATCCAATCATGTTTAATTTGCTTTATTAACTAATATAGAGAAGCTGCGTCGTTAAATAACCGGTTACTGAGCTTTGTAGCTGACATCCGTTTTGTTTTTTTTTTTTTCTGCTTGCGACGTAGGTTGACGGGCCGTCGGATGGATGCAGAAGATACCGCCCCACCGTCGCGCCCCGTGTGTCGGTGTGTCGGCGCGGGGTGTGACATGTATAATCCAATCTTTTTGAATAAATAAAACACGAACCATATTATAGACAGAATAAAGAGTTTAAAAGTATATTATTCAGACCTAAAGACTTCGAATGAATCCACAACGATTGAAATGCTCAAACGATACTCAGAATTGCATTAATTGCTCTTTATATGCGTAATTAACTTGTATAATCCAATCTTTTTAGAATAAATAACATATGAATCATATTCTAGATAGTATAAACGGTTTAAATATAGATTATTTTGATCAAATAACTTAGAATGAATACCGAAACGATTGAAGTGCTCAAACGATCCTCAGGATTTTATTATTTACAATTTATATGCGTAATTGCCATGTATAATCCAATATTTTTGAATAAATTACGTATGAATCATAAAGAGTTAAAATATAGATTATTGTGATGAAATGACTTAGAGGGAATCCAGAAACAATAGAAATACTCATACGATTTTCAGAATTGCATTATTTGCACTTTATATACTTAGCTACCTTGTATAATCCTATATTTTTTAATAAATAACACATGAATCATATACTAGACAGTATAAAGAGTTTAAATGTTGATTATTGTGATCAAATGACTTAGAATTAATCCAGAAACGATTGAAATGTTCAAAAGGTGCTCTGAATAGCATTATTTGCGTTTTATATGCGTAATTACCTTGTATAATCCAATATTTTCAGAATAAATAACTTATGAATCATATTCAAGACAGTTTAAACATTTTAAATGTAGATTATTATGATAAAATAACTTAAAATGAATCTAAAAACGATTTAAATGCTCAAACGATGCTCAGAATTGCATGTATAATCCGATATTTTTGAATAACTAACACATGAATTACATTCTAAATAGTATTAAGAGGATAAATGTAGATTATTATGATCAAATCACTTAGAATGAATCTAGAAACAATTGAAATGCTCAAAAGGTACTCAGAATTGCATTATTTGCATTTTATATGCGCAATTACCTGGTATAATCAAAATTTTTCAGAATAAATAACTTATGAATCATATTCAATACAGTTTAAATTGTAGATTATTGTGATCAAATGACTTAAATGAATCCAAAAACGATTCAAATGCTCAAACGATGCTCAGAATTGCATTATTTTCCACTTTATATGTGTATTTACCATGTATAATCCAATCTTTTTGTATAAATAACGTATGAATCATATTCAAGACAATTTAAACAGTTTAAATGTATATTATTGTGATGACATTACTTAGAATGAATCTAGAAACAATTGAAATGCTCAAACGGTGTTCAGAATTGCATTATTTTCAATTTATATGCGTAATTACCATGTATAATCCAATTTTTTAGAATAAATAACACCTTAACAATAATCTAGATATTACAAAGAGTTTAAATGTAGATTATTGTGACCAAACAATTTAGATGGAACCCATAAGCAATTGAAATGCTCAAACGATGCTCAGAATTGCCTTATATGCTCTTTATATGCATAATCACCATGTATAATTCAATATTTTTGAATAAATAACATATGAATCATATTCTAGACAGTATAAAGAGTTTAAATACAGATATTTTGATCAAATGACTTAGAATAAATCCAGTAACTATTGAAATTGCTCAAAAGATGCTCAGAATTGAATTATTAGCATTTAATATGCGTTATTACCATGTATAATCCAATCTTTTTTGAAAAAAATAACGTATGAATCATATTCTATTGAGTATAAAGAGAGCTTAAATGTAGATTATTGTGATCAAATAACTTAGAATGAATCCAGAAACTTTTGAAATGCTCAAACAATGCTGAGAATTGCTTTATTTGCACTTTATATAAGTAATTACGCTGTATAATTCAAATTTTTTTTTTAGATAAATAACACTTCAACCATATTCTAGACAGTATAAAGAGTTTAAATGTAGATTATTGTGATCAAATGATTTAGAATGAATCCAGAAACGATTGAAATGCTCATACGTTGCTCATAATTGCACAACTTCCAAATTATATGCGTAATTACCTCGTATAATCCAAACTTTTTGATTAAATAACGTATGAATCATATTCTATTAGTATAAAGAGAGCTTAAATGTAAATTATTGTGATCAAATAACTTAGAATGAATCCAGAAACTTTTGAAATGCTCAGAATTGTTTTATTTGCATTTTATATATGTAAGTATCATGTATGATATCTTTTTGGATAAATAACACTTGAACCATATTCTAGACAGTATAAAAAGTTTAAATGTAGATTATTTTGATCAAATGATTTAGAATGAATACCGAAATGATTGAAATGCTCAAACGATGCAAATAATTGCATTATTTGCACTTTATATACGTAATTACCATGTATAATCAGATCGTTTTGAATAAATACCATATGAATCCTATTCTATACAGTATAAAGAGTTAAATGTAGATTATTGTGATCAAATGACTTAGAATCAAGGTTTTAAAATGCGATTCATGCGGTTTGATGGTTGAGTGGTGATTTAGCCTTTATCGGTGATAAAACGGTTTATGCGGTGATAAAACGGATAAAACGGTAGTACGGTATGAACCAAAACTAAGATAAAACGGCGACAAAACGGAGTTTTTTTAAAGCTTGCTTAGAATGAATCCAGAAACTTTTGAAGTGGTCAAACATTTCTTAGAAATGAATTATTTTGCACTTTATATGCGTAATTACCATGCATAATCCAATCTTTTGAATAAATAAAATATGAATCATATTCTTAAAAATATAAAGTTTTTAAATGTATATTATTGTGATCAAATGAAACTTAGAAGGAACCCATAAACAATTGAAATTAACATGCTCTTTATATGTTTAATTAAATTCAAACGATGCTCATAATTGCTTAGAAGGATAATTCATTTTTTTTTAATAAATAACGTATGAATCATATTCTAAGCAGTATAAAGAGTTTAAATATAAATTATTGTGATCAAATGATTTAGAATCAAGGTTTTAAATTGCGATTTGTGCGATTTAGCAGTTGGGTGGTGATTTTGCGATTATTGGTGATAAAACAGTGATAAAACGGAAAAAACGGTGATATAATGGATAAAACGGTTGTGCGGTGTGAACAAAAATCTTGATAAAACGGAAAAATGGAGTTTTTTAAAAGTTTGCTTAGAATGAATCTTGTAATGATTAAAATGCTCAAAAGATGCTCAAAATAACATTATTAGCATTTTATATGCGTAATTACCATGTATAATTCAATCTTTTTAAATAAATAACGTATGAATCATATTCTAGAGGATATAAAGATTTTAAATGTGTATTATTACGATCAAACGATTTAGAATGAATACAAAAATGATTGAAATGCACAAACTGTGCTCAGAATTGCATTATTTTGCAATTTATATGGATAATTACCATGTATAAACCAATCTTTTTGAATAAATAACACATGAATCATATTCAAGACAGTTTAAAAGTTTAAATGTAGATTATTGTGATCCAATGACTTAGAATGATCCAGAAAAGATTTAAATTCACAAACGATGCTCAAAATTACATTATTTTCCATTTTATATGCGTATTTACCATCTATAATGCAATCTTTTTGTATAAATAACGTATGAATCATATTCAAGACAATTTAAAGAGTTTAAATGTTGATTATTGTGATAAAATGACTTAGAATGAATCCAGAAACGATTGAAATGATCAAACGGTGTTAAGAATTGCATTATTTGCAATTTATATGAGTAATTACCATGTATAATTCAATCTTTTTGAATAAATGACACATGAATCATATTTTACACAGTATAAGAGTTTAATTGTAGATTAATATGATCAAATAACTTAGAATGAATCCAGAAACGATTGAAATTCTCAAACGATGAACAGAATTACATTATATGTCTAATTTCCATTTATAATACAATCTTTTTGAATAAATAACACAGAAATCATATTCTAGACTGTATAAAGGGTTTAAATATAGATTATTGTGATAAAATGAGTTAGGATGAATACAGAAATGATTAAAATGCTCAAATGATGCTCAGAATTGCATTATTTGCATTTTATATGCGTAATTATCATGTATAAAACAATATTTTTGAATAAGTAACGTAGGAATAATATTATATTCAGTATAAAGAGCTTAAAATGTAGATTATTGTGATCAAATAACTTACAATGAATTCAGAAACGATTGAAATGATCAAACCATACTTAGAATTGCATTATTTGAACTTTATATGCGTAATTACCATGTATAATAAAATCTTTTAAAATAAATAACACATGAATCATATTCTGGACAGTATAAAGAGTTTAAATGTAGATTATTGTGATCAAATGACTTACAATGAATCCAAAAACCATTGAAATTCTCATACGATGATCAGAATTGCATTATTTGCACTTTATATGTGAATTACCATATATAATCCAATCTTTTTGAATAAATAACACATGAATCATATTCAAGGCAGTATAAAGAATTTAAAAGTAGATTATTGAGATGAAATGACCTAGAATGAATCAAGAAACAATTGAAATGACTTAGAATATAAAGTGTATAAAGTGCAAACATTTTATATGCGTAATTATAATGTATAAACCAATTATTTTTAATAAATAATGTATGAATCATATTGCAGAGAGTATAAAGAGTGTAAATGTAGATTATTGTGATCAAATGACTTAGAATGAATCCTGAAACGATTGAAATGCTAAAACGGTGCTTAGAATTGCATTATTCGCAATTTATATGTGTAATTGCCATGTATAAACTAATCTTTTTGAATAAATAACGTATTAATCATATTTTATTCAGTATAAAGGAGTTAAATGTAGATTATAGTGATTAGATGACTTATAATAAATCCAGAATCGATTGAAATGCTCAAAAGTTGCATCAGAATTGCCTTATTTACACTTTATATACGTAATTACCACGTATAATCCAATCTTATTTTACAATAAATAAAGTATGAATCACATTCTAGACAGTATAAACAGTTTAAATATAGATTATTTTGAAAAAAAGATTTATAATGAATCCATAAATGATTGAAATGTTCAAATGATGCTCAGAATTGCATTATTTACACTTTATCTACGTAATTATCATGTATAATCCAATCTTTTTGAATAAATAACACATGAATCATATTTTACACAGTATAAAGAGTTTAAATGTAGATTATTGTGATCAAATGAATTATAATGAATCCAGAAACAATTGAAATGCTCAAACGATGCTGAGAATTTAATTATTTGCACTTTATATAAGTAATCATGTATAATCCAATCTTTTTGAATAAATAATGCATGAATCATATTCTAGACAGTATAATGGGCTTAAATGTAGATTACCGTGATCAAATGAGTTAGAATGAATCCAGAAATGATTGGAATGCTCAAATGATGCTTAGAATTGCATTATTTGCAATTTATATGCTTAATTATCATGTATAAACCAATCTTTTTAAATAAGTAACGTATGAATCATATTCTATTCAGTATAAAGAGCTTAAATGCGATTATTGTGATAAAATGACATATAACGAATCCAGATACGATTGAAACTCTCGAACGATTCTTTGAATTTCATTATTTGCACTTTATGTGCATAATTACCATGTATAATACAATTTTTTTTTAATAAATAACACATGAATCATCTTATGGACAGTATAAAGAGAGTAAATGTAGATTATTGTGATGAAATGATTTATATTGAATCCAGAAACGATTGAAATGATCAAACGATGCTTATAATTGTAATATTTGCACTTTATATGCGTAATTACCAAGTATAATATAATCTTTTAGAATAAATAACACATGAGTCATATTCTGGACAGTATAAGGAGTTTAAATGTAGATTATTGTGATCAAATGACATACAAATATACAATTAATCTAGAAACGATCGAAATGCTCAAACGATGCACAGAATTGCATTATTTTCAGTTTATATGCGTAATTACCATATATAATCCAATCTTTTTGAATAAATAACACATGAATCATATTCTAGACAGTATAAAGAGTTTAAATATAGATTATTGTGCTGAAATGACTGAGAATGAATCCAGAAACGATTGAAATGCTCAAACGATGTTTAGAATTGCATTATTTGCACTACATATGTGCAAGTACCATGTATAGTCAAATCTTTTAGAATAAATAACATATGATTCATAATATAGACAATATAAAGAGTTTAAATGTAGATTATTGTGATCAAATGACTTGAAATGTATACCAGACCGATTGAAATGATCAAACGATTCTCAGAATTACATTATTTGCGCTTTATATGAGTAATATGTTCCAATTTTAATGAATTAATAACAGATGAGTCATATTCTATACAGTCTAAAGAGTTTTAATGTTGATTATTGTGATCAAATGACTTAGAATGAATTCAGAAACGATTGAAATGCTCAAAGGATGCTTAGAATTGCATTAATAGCATTTTATATGTGTAATTACCATGTATAATCAAATTTTTTCGAATAGATAATGTATGAATCATATTCTAGAGGGTATAAAGATTTTAAATGTGGATTATTATGATCAAATGACTTAGAATGAATCCAAAAATGATTGAAATGAACAAACGATGCTCAGAATTGCATTATTTGCACTTTATATATGGATAAATACCATGTATAAACCAATCTTTTTGAATAAATGACGCATGAAACATATCCAAGACAGTTTAAAAGTTTAAATGTAGATTATTGTGATCAAATGACTTAGAATGAATCCAAAAACAAATAAAATGCACAAATGATGCTCAGAATTGAATAATTTTCCACTTTATATGCTTATTTACCTTGTATATTCCAATATTTTTGTATAAATAATGTATGAATCATATTCAAGACAATTTAAAGAGTTTAAATGTAGATTATTGATATGAAATGACTTAGAATGAATTCAGAAACGATTGAAATTCTCAAACGGTGTTCAGAATTGCAATATTTGCAATTTATATGCGTAATTACCATGTATAATCCAATCTTTGTGAATACATAACACATGAACCATAATGTAGACATTATAAAGACTTTAAATGTATATTATTGTGACCAAACGACTTAGAATGAACACATAAACAATTGAAATGCTCAAACGATGCTCAGAATTGCCTTATATTCTCTTTATATGCTTAATTACCAAGTATAATTCAATATTTTTGAACAAAGAACCTATTAATTATATTCTAGACAGTATAAAAAGTTTAAATATAGATTATTGTGATGAAATGATTTAGAATTAATTCAGAAACGATTGAAATGCTCAAACGGTGCTCAGAATTGCATTACTTGCACTTTATATGCGTAATTACCATGTATAATCTAATTTTTTGAATAAATAACACATGAATCAGATTCTAAACAGTATAAAGAGTCTAAATGTAAATTGTTGTGATCAAATGACTTAGAATGAATGCAGAAATGATTGAATTGCTCAAACGATGCTCATAATTGCATTATTTGCATTTTATATGCATAATAACCTTCAATAATCCAATCTTTTTAAATAAATAACGTATGAATCATATTCTAGACAGTATAAAGAGTTTAAATATAGATTATTGTGCTCAAATGACTTAGAATGAATACAGAAAATATTGAAATGCTCAAGCGGTGCTCAGGATTACATTATTTGCACTTTATAAGCATAATTACCGTATGTAATTCAATCTTTTTGAATAAATAACACACGAATCAAATTCTAAACATTATAAAGAGTCAATATTAGATATTGTGATCAAATGACTTAGAATGACTCCAGAAACGATTGAAATGCTCTAAAGATTCTCAAAATTACATTATTTGCACTTTTATATGCGTAATTACATTGTATAATCCAATCTTTCTTTATATAAATAATGTATTAGTTATATTATAGACAGTATAAAGAGTCTAAGTGTAGATTATTGTGATAAAATATATTATAAGGAATTCAAGAAACGCTTGCAATGCTTACACGGTGCTCAGAATTGCATTATTTGCACTTTATATCCGTAGTTACCTTGTATAATCCAATCTTAGAATAAAAATAACATATGAATCATATTCAAGATATTTTAAACTGTTTAAATCTAGATTATTGTGATCAAATGACTTATAATGAATACCGAAACGATTGAAATGCTCAAACGATGCTCATAATTGCATAATTTGCACTTTATATGCGTAATTACCATTTATAATGCAATGTTTTTGAATAAATAACATAAGAATTAGATTTTAGACAGTATAAAAAGACTAAATATAGATTGTTGTGATTAAATGACATAGACTGAATCCAAAATGATTGAAATGCTCAAGCGGTGCTAAGAATCGGAATTTGCACTTTATATGCATAATTACATGAATAAACCAATCTTTTCTGAATAAATAACGTATCAATAATATTCAATTCAGCATAAAGAGTTTAAATGTAGATTATAGTGATCAAATGACTTTGAATGAATCCAAAAACTTGAAATGCTAAAACGATGCTCAGAATTGAATTATTTGCACTTTATATGCGTTATTACCATATATAATCCAATCTTTTTGAATAAATAAAACATGAATCATATTCTAGACAATAAAGTGTTTAAATTTATATTATTATGATCAGACTTAGAATGAATCCAGAAACGATTGAAATACTCAAACAATGCTCAGAATTGCATTATATACACTTTATTTGCATAATTACCATGTATGAATCTTTTTGAATAAATAAGATATGAATCATATTCTGAACAGTATAAAGAGTTTAAATATAGATTACTGAGATCGAATTACTTCGAATGAATACAAAAACGATTAAAATTCTCAAACGGTGCTCAGAATTGCATTACTTGCACTTTATATGCGTAATTTCCATGTATAATCCTATCTTTTCAAATAAATAACACATGAATCATATTCCGGGCTGTATAAAGAGTTTAAATAGTGATTATAATGATCAAATGACTTAGAATGAATGCAGAAAAGATTGAAATTCTCAAACGGTGCTCAGAATTGCATTCTTTGCACTTTACATGTGTAATTACCATGTATAATCCAATCTTTTAGAATAAATAACAGATGAATCATATTTTAGATTGTATAAAGAGTTTAAATGTAGATTACTTTGATCAAATAACTTAGAATGAATCCAGAAACGGTTGAAATGCACAAATGATGCTCATAATTACATTATTTGCTCTTCATATGAGTAATTACCATGTATAATCCAATCTTTTTAAATAAATAACGCATGGATCGGTTTCTAAACAGTATAAAGAGTCTAAATGTAGATTATTGTGATCAAATGACTTAGAATGAATCCAAAAATGATTGAAATGCTCTAAATATGCTCATAAATTCATTATTTAAATTTTTATATGCATAATTACATTGTATAATCCAATCTTTTTTAAATAAATAATGTATGAATTATATTCTAGACAATATATATAAAGAGTCTAAAAGTATATTGTTGTGATAAATATATTATAAGAAATTCGAGAAACGGTTGCAATCCTCAAACGGTGCTCATAATTGCATTATTTGCACTTTATGTGCATAATTACCATTTATAATCTAATCTTTTAGAATAAATAGCATATGAATCATATTCAAAATAGTTTAAACATTTTAAATGTAGATTGTTGTGATCAAATGACTTAGTAAAATCCCGAA
This sequence comes from Rhynchospora pubera, assembly GCA_028095005.1. Taxonomy (NCBI): domain Eukaryota; kingdom Viridiplantae; phylum Streptophyta; class Magnoliopsida; order Poales; family Cyperaceae; genus Rhynchospora; species Rhynchospora pubera. The sequence continues at coordinate 106,150,134 of CM051462.1, read as the reverse complement.
ACGATTGAAATGCTCAAACGATGCTCGTAATTGCATTATTTGCACTTTATATGCGTAATTACCATGTATAATGCAATATTTTTTGAATAAATAACGTATGAATTATATTCTATACAGTATAAAGAATCTTAATGTAGATTGTTGTGATTAAATGACTTAGAATGAATCCGGAAATTATTGAAATGCTCAAACTCAGAATTGCATTATTTGCACTTTATATTTGTAATTGCCTTGTATAATCCGATCTTTTTGAATAAATAACATTAGTATCATATTCTAGAGAGTATAAAGAATTTAAATGTAGATTATTGCGATAAAATGACTTAGAATGAATCTAGAAACGATTGAGATGCTCAAACGATGCTCTGAATTGCAATATTTTCGCTTTATATGCGTAATTACCATGTATAATGCAATATTTTTTGAATAAATAACGTATGAATTATATTCTATACAGTATAAAGAATCTTAATATAGATTGTTGTGATTAAATGACTTAGAATGAATCCGTAAATTATTGAAATGCTCAAACTCAGAATTGCATTATTTGCACTTTATATTTGTAATTGCCTTGTATAATCTGATCTTTTTGAATAAATAACATTAGTATCATATTCTAGAGAGTATAAAGAATTTAAATGTAGATTATTGCGATAAAATGACTTAGAATGAATCTAGAAACGATTGAGATGCTCAAACGATGCTCTGAATTGCAATATTTTCGCTTTATATGCGTAATTACCATATATAATCCAATCTTTTTGAATAAAAAACATATGACTCATATTCAAGACAGTTTAAATAGTTTAAATTTATATTATTTTGATCAAATGACTTAGAATGAATACCGAAATGATTGAAATGCTCAAACGTTGTTCAGAATTGCATTATTTGAACTGTATATGCGTAATTACCATGTATAATTTTTTTGAATAAATAACGTATGAATTATATTCTAGACAGTATAAAGAGTCTAAATGTAGATCCAAAAATGATTAAAATGCTCAAACGGTGCTCAGAATTGCATTATTTCACTTTATTTGCGTAATTACCATGTATAATTCAATCTTTTGAATAAATAAGATTTTTATCATTTTATATAGGGTATAAAGAGTTTAAATGTAGATTGTTGTGATTAAATGACTTAGAATGAATCTGGAAATGATTGAAATGCTTAAACGGTGATCAGAATTGCATTATTTGCACTTTATATTTGTAATTACCTTGTATAATCCAATCTTTTTGAATAAATAACATTAGTATCATATTCTAGAGAATATAAAGTGTTCAAATGTAGATTATTGCGATAAAATGAGTTAGATTGAATATAGAAACGATTGAGATGCTCTAAATTGCAATATTTTCAGTTTATATGCGTAATTACCATATATAATCCAATCTTTTTGAATAAATAACATATGACTCATATTCAAGACAGTTTAAACAATTTAAACTTATATTATTTTTGTCACACCCCAAACCGAGCCGCAATCTGGGGAGGACAACCCCGCCACGTATGCACAATTTGCTGCACACACGTAAGGCTATAAAACAGTATCACAGAAACAAATAATCACAAATAGATAATCGCATAATAATGGCATTGTTTGTTCATACAATAAAAGGACTGGTGACAATATACACATATCAAAATCTCCAGTCATCATACAAACAAAACATAGGATAATGCACAGCGGATAGATACTATTCCAGCTCGGCTTGGTCTTCTGGCAAAAACTCTTTTGCTAAGTCTACCAAACCTGAATTGCTCCACAAGCATATTATGTGGGTTAAGTATGCGAATACTCAGTGGTGGAAAAGGATAAACCTAAGACTCTGGTTAAAAACTAGTTAGGAACTAAACCATACTTAAGTTGGACCATTTTAATTCCTATATTGTAATTTCTAAGTGTAAGTATAATTTAATGATATCACTTATATACACATAATGACATGCCAAAGTAAAATCTGAAAAGTATCTAGAGAAGCGGACGATAATAATAGTATAATATTATACGGAGTTCATATAATAATACGAATTGGGAGTCCATTCTACGCGTTAATTATTATATGAGACGTAAATAGAAGCTTGCAAAATCCTTAACAATTTAAATCATTGATTAATACTTTTAGTTAATTATTAAATGAAACTCAAAAAGTATACAAATAAAATATAAATAAATTAAACTCAAATGTCATTAGAAATAAATTAACTATAAATATACTAAGTATAGATAGAAAATGAATTAGTCTATAAATTACAATTATAATTAATTACTGTTTTTAATGTTTTAAACATGTTGGTATTTCAGGAATGATAACTGCCATTTGCAGTTCTACCATACCTGCCATTGCTAAATATAAAGTAAACATATACAGCAAATAAGGTGAACATATAGACCATTCTACACGTTAGAGACGTAAATAGAAGCTTGCAAAATCCTTAACAATTTAAATCATGGATTAAACTCAAAAAGTATACAAATAAAATATAAATAAATTAAACTCAAATGTCATTAGAAATGACTTAAAATGTATCCAGAAACGATTGAAATGATAAAATGATTCTCGGAGTTGTATTATATGCTTCTTATATGCATAATTACCATGTATAATCCAATATTTTTGAATAAATAACGTAAGAATCTTATTCTAGACAATATAAAGAGTGTAAATATAGATTTTTGTGATCAAATGACTTAGAATGAATCCAGAAACGATTAAAATGTTCAAACGGTGCTTAGAATTGAATTACTTGCACTTTATATGCGTACTTACGATGTATAATCCATTCTTTTTTAATGAATAACACATGAATCATATTCTAGACTTTATAAATATTTTAAATGTATATTATCGTGATCAAATGGTTATAATGATTCCAGAAACGATTGAAATACTCAAATTGTGCTCAGAATTGTATTATTTGCATTTTATATGCATAATTACCTTGTATAAACCAATCTTTTTTTAATAAATAACACATGAACTATATTCTTGACAGTATAAAGAGTTTAAATGTAGATTATTGTGACCAAACGAGTTAGAATGAATTCAGAAACGATTGATATGCTCAAACGGTAATCAGAATTGCATTATTTGCAATTTATATGCGTAATTACCATATGTAATCCAATTTTTTTGAATAAATAATATATGAACCATATTCTAGACAGTATAAAGCATTTAAATATAGATTATTGTGATAAAAAAACTAAGAATGAATCCAGAAACGATTGAAACGCTCAAACGATGCTCAGAATTGCATTATTTGCTCTTTATATGCCTAATTACCATGTATAATCCGATCTTTTTGAATAAATAACGTATTAATTCTATTCTAGATAATATAAAGAGTTTGAATAAAGATTATTGTGATCAAATGTCGATCTAGAAACATTGCACTCATGTACTGCATGATGTACAAGTAATAAAAATATATTTGGTGGCTGATTTTTCACTGTTTTTTTAAGAACCTTCAATCTTCAAGCGATCGACAAGAATGTAAAGCCCCTAAATTAAATAAACAATGATTAACTTAAATTAGTGATTCCACTGTTTAAATTCTAATAAAGCCATAGAGGAGTCAACTATGATGCTCACTTCAGTTTGTGATTTCACCATCAAAAGCTTAAAATTAAAATCAAAATTTTATTTTCTACGAATTCTACTCTTACTATTTACAATTTTACAATTCACAATTTCACAGTATTTAGTAGTTAGTGCCAAAAAAATTTTATGAAAATTTAAAATCTTGGATATCAAATAATGAAATACTAACTTCTCAAATCTCAAATCACTGCTTACCAAAACGAATGACCGATGGGGGAATGATGGAGATCAGATCAGGCCGGCCGTGGAGTGAAAAATAGCACAAACGCTGTGGCGTTGCCTTTCGCGGCCGTGGAGCCTATCGCAACTATGGAGTCTGTCGTGGTATCTCCTGCAGCCTCCCTACTCACTACTAGAATGCTAATTATTTGCTTCGCGACAAGACGTCTCTATTCCGACACGAAATGCTATCTGTGTCCACCTAAAGACGCTACCTAAGCGACCCCGATACTCTAGCCGCTAATAATAAACATCTGTGTCGTGAGGACGCAGATTACTTAACGCGTCTCTATATCTGTGTCGAGATAACGACACATACCATGTTCTCCGATCTCTTATTCAAACAGTAAGCACGTCTCTATTTAGACATTACTATGACGGTATACCGACGCCTATATTAAGCGACTCAGATGATATATTGTCAGAATTTATCGGGGCCCGCAAACTATATTTGTTGGTAAACTGACACCTTTGATCGGTGACACAGATAATATTTTGTCAGAATTTAGCGGGGCCCACATTGTATTTGTGCATTGCTATATATTAGATCAAATGTGTCGATATATCGACATAGTTGTTGATATCCACATCAATTACATTTATACAGCCATAATTCTTCCCGATACCAATTTGGTACCATACTATTTAATTCATACGATTTTAATTATTTACATCTATTTGGAATTCTCAATCATACACATTATTCACATTAAATCAAACAAAATCACACAAATATTTATTAAACAAAACACATGCTAAATTTTATTGAACTTAAAAAAAACAACATTCAAAGTGTACAATAAATAGAAATTATAGACATATGCATACGTTTGATACAACCACAAAAGAAGCATAATTCTAAGAAAAAAAAAGAGATTAAAATCAATCTAAACAAAAGAATAAATAAAAATTAAATCTAAAAATAAAGACTTGTGCCATAAGAGCCACTCAAATTCAGGTAAGATTACAAGTGGAATTTAAGATCATGACAGTCCCTATAAATATTTCTTAGCATTTTCATTTCTATCAAAGCTATCCATGCGAGATCAAATTGGTAGTAGGCTGTCAATTGAATACCTTCAGGAAAGAAAAACATAACATTATACATGGAATTGCCTATGGATGTATGAAATAGGAAAAGAAAGAAAAATATCAATCCATTTTGTGAAAGAAATTGCAAGTACCATACCAATTTTATTGCACATCTGTACAAGATCATCACTAAATCTCTTGATTCCCTCCAGACATAAGCGAGAAAAGCTCACGCAGGTCCACTTTTCAACAGTGATTCTGACCATTTTCTGAATAGACATATTGTAAAAACTATTGAACTATGTTCTAGATCATAAGATTGTCTGTATAGTTTTGCAACTTCATTTGTTGGAATTTTATTTAGTTTCTTATAGTTTTGTATTTTGTTTTCTCTAAAACCTTTGTTTTGATGATAGAAAATATCTATATGCATTAATTAAAATGATATAGAGAAAATAAAATGCATATTTAGGATGCAGTTGAAAATTAAAAGTTGGAAATTAGCATACCAGGAATGCATGTTTTTTCTCTGAAACATGATTTAAAGAAGAAGCAATACTTTAGGTGGTGGCAGTACACGGGCATCTACAGTGATGAGCTCGTCAGTGATTTTGGTACCAAATTCTTTGGCATACTTTTCATTATTATAGTCATTGTGACAAACCATCTGCAATTAACAAGGAAGAAAAAAAATAAATTGATGTAACATCCTTAATACCATGGATTTGAGCAACTAAGATCTACAATTCATACATTAACAATGATGCTCTCTCTATCACTGGGTCTCTGACATGTGGCCCCCTTGGCAACCCTATAACCTACTCGTCATTCAGTTTTTTGTAATGTTGGACATTTTTAGGTCATATTGTTGAAACTATTTTAAGACTGCAGTTGATAAGAACGAAAACTACCTTGAAAGAGATGCCATTTTTTTTGCACCCACTTGGTTCATATATTGTAGTTTTCTGAGCTTGATTAGAATTAAACTGAAACAAAAAAAGATAGTAGAACACCAATCAGAAATTAAAAAATTGAACAAATATATATAATTTCAGATGCTGAGAAGGACCACTTTGACATATTATAAGTGGAGTTGTTGCCCATAACGTCCTGTTACCACATGTATTCTACAAATATTAGTTTTACTCATTAATATATGTCAAGACATGAATTCGGCAGCTTAATGCTTTTAATTGACAACATGTATGAAATACTTTCACAAAATTTATAAGAGAAATAAAGATAGTAGACTTTCTTAAATTGCAAAATTATTTTTGAAAATTTTTAAACATTTATAATTGCATTAGACATCTGATAGAAAAGGGGGACAAAATTGCAACAAAAGTGAGAGAGTTTCGTTTGAAAATCGGCAAAACAATTTTTGGACTTTTTTAGTGCTTGCTCTGGAACAATTTGCATATCAATTGACATTACAAAGAAGGACCAGGTTCAGTGGTATATGATTCAGGATTGATCAATTGAGAATACAACTTATGCTTCATAGTACTAGTAATAGATTAGAGAACGAATGAAGTTAAAGCCTAAATACAAATAAAAAAGAAGAAGAAGAAGGGATAGATGTGAGCGACCTAGGAGTGGAAGAGGAAGAGGAAGTGAGAATCTGCAAGGTTCGTTTTCCAGAGAGCGGCAGCAAGGCCTCTTGCTGAGGGTGGCGGCAGCGGAGGAGAAGGATAGGTCGCTATGGCAGAGTAGGGAAGTGGCGGCGGCGGCCAGAAAAGTGGTGCCGACGATCTCTTGTCGGGGTTATGGAGAGAGTATACTGGTGAAGAAGGGCGGAGCACCTGGTGAGGTAGAGAGTTGCGATTTTCGTCGGCGTTGCGTCAGATCTCGCGAAGAGAGGTGATTTGAAATTTTTCGTGAAGAGAAGAAAATGAGGATTTGGAGATGGAAGATCCACGGAGGTCTAGCCGGCTAGGCCTTAGGGTTTCAAGACAGAGGAAAAAATATTAAAATAAGGATAGTTTTTGGAGAGGCGGCTAGGTTTTAAAAGAAATTTGATTAGCAAAAAGCTCAAAATATTTGGCCAAAATATTAGAGTTTGAAGCTATAAAATCATTCGTCAACATATTTTAGCGGCTAAGGAGAGAGGGAAAAAAATTTTGGCCAAAATTTTTTGATGCACTTGAAATTAAGTCGAAATATTTAATGAAATTTCAGAGCAAAAGGCAGCAAAAATATTTAGTAACCCAATACATATATAATGAAGGATGATAAGATTTAACTTTATCGTGATGATATCAACAATAATAAATAATTATTACGGAAGATTAATCTAAACTATAAAGATATATTATAGTATGTACATGTATAATTATATCATATTATTTATATCATATATTTAAAATTTTAAATATAAATAGCGTTCTACAAAATAATAAGGCATGATCGTGTTGGCACGACACGTATGCGTGTTAACACGATACGACACAAGTACAAAATTGACACGACACGACACAAATATGGAATTGACATGACATGATCGTATTATTGTGTCTTGTTGAGACGTTAGAAAATTTAATTGGCGCGGTTCAACATGACACGATTCAACACGCAACACGACACGATTCAGCACGCAACATGACACTAACATGACATGAATACAAATTAACACGACATATCAATACTAATTTAATTGTTGATATTCATTTTCTTAATAAAATTAATATTATAAATTCAATTTAGATCATGACACATTCCCATTAACCATCATTTGACTTATATTATTCTTATCTAATTATTATATTTTATCAAAACTCATAAAAATTTTAATCTCAACTAAATAATCAACTAGAATCAGTTTAAAGGACATTTATTCCTTGTAGAAATAGACTAACAGCAATAGTTTAAAGGACATTTAAAAATAGATGGTATATGTATTCATTTTGATCATTTATATGTTTATCTTGTCTATTTTATGTGTCCACTTTATTGAAGCGATGGCAAGATCGCAGATGACAGTAATCAATTCCCAATTAGATCGGTTAAATTAGATTTTTTTTAAATTTCCAAATTAAAAAGTATAACTTATGACTAGAATCAGTTTTAGATTTGACATGTAATTACCGAGAATTTGTAATACATATAATAACGATGACGACGATGATATTAGGATACGAAAAATATAAAAGTTATGAGCATTAAGATCAAACACAATTATTAGTCAACAAAACAAAAGTATCTTCTTATTGGCTAACATGACACATATTATGGCATGATGCGTCTCTCGTGTCGTGTGTATTGATACGATGTGTTAAACGTGTCACGGTATATTATAGTTTATTTAAATTTTTCATAAAAAAATATTAAAAATATATATAGACAAAGTTTAAAATAATAATATAATAAATTGTTGTAATTTATTATATATTGATATATTTAAATTTATATTAAGGATTAATTAAAAAATTATGAAACAGACTTTATTTAGTTTATAATATAAGCTGTAAGTTAGCAAAATGTATTCTATAATTTTTAATAGTATGTTTACAACTTCATACGATATGACACAAGTAAAATTAATATTGTGTAAGTTAGAAAAATATATTATGTACGTTATTTTTTCATTCTTTTTTCATGGCATATTATGATTACATATCTGTGTGTAAAAATATTTAGTACGAGCATAAAAATAACATAAATTTTGATATATTTCCTTACAATTGTTGCAACTTAATTAAGGGGGAATGAAAAATTTATTTGGGCGGGAAAAATTAGAAAATTCTATAGCGCGAATTCATATGGTACTTGACGCCATCGCCAATTGCTGAAAATTAATGAGAGAAAGTTAAATTTTGTATTAATTTTTAAATTACATGGCGCCATTTTTTTTATTTACATGGCGGCACTCTAATATACTCATTAATTGTCCAAATTGAAAAAATTTTACATTGAGCGTTTATTTTTTTTAAATATTATATCTAATTATAAAAACTATGAGTGGTACCAACTATCAACCATGGCTAAAGAGAAATATGAAACAAAATCTCTACAAAATATTTCTGGAAGAAATAACAAATGTTAATGGAATTTTGTGCTGCTCAAAATTCGTCTCTGTACGCCATCTTGTAATAGTCAATATTCTAGCAACTCTATTAAAATTTTACGAGTCAATATATGTCATTTTAATTTTGAAAATCAAAGGATTTAATGATGTGTTATTCAAACTAATCATGTTTCTTACTTTAAATATTCATTCTTTCCTTTAGTATTATATTTTGAGTAAAGGTTAGTCATTAGAAATTTTTCGGAATTGATTTCAACCATGTTACTTACATTTATAAAATAATAAAACTGATAAATGGGTGGTTATTATTATTTTTTGATAAAGTAGTAGTTATTTAATTACATAGTGGTGGAAAGTTATTTATTTTTATACTTATTTTTTTTCTAGTTTTTATTGAGGTTTATTTCCTTTAATTGGTAAGATAAAAATTAGATTTATTTACATAGTGGTGCTATCTAAAAACCGTTCTCTGAAATATTCGAGGTCATTTATGAAAACAATTTAATCATTTATGGAAAATTTTGGCGCTATCTAAAGCCTCTCTTAAATATTAGTGTTCATGTTTGTATGTGTCCGTATACCGACGTCAATTACACTCAGGATATTCGCGTCCATATACAAAACTTGACGGCGTCTCAGTTTAGAATATTTTTGCGTCCTAACTAATCTGTGTCGGCCTTCCGACACCTATTAAATGTTCTCCCGCCCGCTTTTTCCTTTCTGCGTCGCTACTTGATTTAGCGACTCTAATATGTTGGTGTTCTGACACAGATAAACAAAATTCTAGTAGTGACTCCTGACCCCCAACTCCCGAGCCGAGAGACTGAGAGAGTCAGAGAGATGAATTTGTGTAAGAGAGAATGAGAATTGGAAATTGAAATAAATGATTTAGAAATTAGATATTTCATTAGGCTAGAGTTTACGTTAAGAGAGATGGTTAGATGGACTCTATCTACTGCTCTAGACAATTAACTAGGCTAGATGGACTCTACTGCTCTAGATAATTAACTAGGCCAGATGGACTCTAGACAATTTACTTTAGTTTTGATATAGGTCCGACTATAAGCTCCTCAATAAATTTTACAAACTTGACGTGTGCCACCACCTGCTGGTTCCACCCCTGTACCTGATCCGTTTATGGCATGTCTTTGCACCACTTCTGCCATATTTGCATCTTGCCATCTCTTTATTATTATTTTTTTTGAATTTCTTATAAAAGAAAATCACAGACATTAACCATTTAGCAAATTAAGTCCTTGAAGTCAACCCACAGTGGAATTACAGTCCATATATAAGCACTACCTCCAACCTAGCACCATCCCAGTTCATTTCATTAACATTAACACATCATGTCAAATTAACTCTTCAAAACAAAAGGAACGGCGAACAAACATTCCTGACTAGAGCTGTCAATCCTGCGTTTTTCACATGATGTCGTTCCGTATAACCGAAACAGTACGGTTAATGACACTGAATTTGTTTCGTTTCAATAATGAAACGGTAAACTGAACACGAAATTGTGCCGTTTCGAACCGTTAAGCCTCATTTTGAATCGTCAATTCAATATACATATAATTTATGAAGTGAAACAGTTAACGGTATGCATTTTTGTTTCGTTTTCAAAATGAAACTGTTTGTAAAATGAAATACAATATCGTTTATCTTACCGGCATGACAAACAAAACAGGTGTTCCACTACCACTTACCACGTTTGACACCTACTCGGGACAACGGGACCTCTCTTAAATATAACAGATACGTATATTTAAAATTTGAAATGTATATATATATCCATTATATATCAAGCAAAGCAAGAAAGGGTTGTTGTACGGTTTGGGTTTGCCTCACTGTCCCTAGACCCTGCCTCCTATCACACAGGCTCTATCTCTCTCTCTCTCTTTCTCTCCCTCATATGCGGTTTGTATGCAAGAGCAAAAAAGGTGACAGAGAGCCTCTGATTTGCATGGTTGTTTCTCTGCAGAGATTCTTTTTCGCTCTCTTTAGCGCTGGAGGAGCTAGGACATATTCTCTTTTTCATTTTTAGAACGAGACATGTTCCCTTGACCCTTGTTATTATTTGGCGAATATTTTCCTAAAAAACAACACTTTTCTTACATACGCAAATGCTATATATCTAGCTATGTCTCCATTTTTCCAGCAAATGGAGCACCCGTGAAGCTTTTAACATTTGAACTCAAGTTATGAATTATATTGAACAGGATCATAGGAACTATCAATATTTTTGGACTGGAAAAATTAACACATTTTGCAAAAATTAAGGCCATAATAACTCAATCTAATTAATTAGTTTTTTTTTAAAAGAAAAAGTTAGACGAAGGTTATTATTTTAAGATATTCAAAAGGGACGTTGCAGTCAACTGTCGAGTTTTAATTCACTGTTTCAGCGGCGGCGCGAAAAAAAATATGCTATTAGGGTTCAATAAATTTATAATATTTAAAAAGATATCTTCTCATTTCTTATTTTTTTTCAATACTAAAGTTCAAAGCATGGCTAATCGCAGGTTGCGAACTAGTTCAAAATTTTACAATTATTAGTAAGAGTTTGATTGTAGCTACGTATAGTATAGGGCTTTTCTGAAAATTTATCTAAAAATATTAGCCAGTTCTGAAGAGATTCCTTCTGCCAAAACGAGGAAAGGTTCCTTTGTCTGGTGCTGTGAACTCTTTCCTACCTTTTATTCTCATCTCCCTTCCCTAGACAAGCATATGTGCATTATGTGTCGCATTTACATATCTATATTTATTTACATACAGTAATCTCCTTTCGGTTTCTGAAATACTTGACACCTTCCACAAGCCCACAACAAAAGATATATTAAACTAAGGTCCTAACCAAATTAAGCATAATGCCCTATGTCTGATGCATTGTTTTTTATAAAAAGAATATTGTATATTTTTTTCAACTTTAAATATTTATAAGAAAATATTTTAGTTAAATTTGGAATGCACTATCTTTATTTAAGAAATGTTATTCTTAGTCACTTGATAAAAATAGTTCTAATTGAATTAAAACATTAAAAGTGATATTAATAAAATGGATATTTACAAGAATTTTTTATTAATTGATAGCTTTATTTAGAACAAAACAAAAAACAACTTCAGTTTTGGAAATATCGCTCATTTTGTGATACAACCCGTGGGTGCAAACATATCGAATTTTTTTCATAAAATTAACTTTATTACAGTATCTGCTCGAAAAATTAACAATATAATACCTCTTAGCAAATTTTACTACATGATGGTTATCCTTGCAAAAAACACTTCTGACAGACGGCTTAGCGATGTCTGAACTCTGAACAGCTAGGAAGCAATTAAATGATAAAGGGCTTAACGTTAGGTTCTAGTACAAAGAGTAGTTTTGTGGAGGCTATGAGTTGTAATTTTGTTTTTGTTCACTCTCTTTTTCTGTTTTATTTGATTTAATTTTTATTTTGGTTTTCTAAAACGTCGTCCGTAGATGAATGTGAATATGTGATATTGTGACAAAAGGAGAATCGAATCGCACGTGCAGAGATAGCATATATTCTTTTTAGATTTACTTTTTAGTTTTTATTTATTTTTTGCTGTATTTCTGTCTGTTTGGTGCCATGTGAAAAGAACAAATACCAGGGAATAACGTACAGCTCCTCCGCTAGGTTACAAATCGACCATTATGTACTACTAATATGACCCAGAAATTCAGAAAGGAGAAATTCACTCTATAATTTTTCCTTCACAAGAAAGAAATTAAGCAACGACTGGAGGGTATAACGGCAAATATGTTGCAAATTGTGCCGTTTATCTCATAAATTTGTAATATATTCTGATATTTACAATTCAAAAACTATTATATTATTATAAATTTTGCGTATTTTTATACCTTTCTTAATAAATATACAATTAAGTAATTAAAATGAGCAAACAAAGAATAGTAATTTCGGTGGGTGCAAATTGTTGCAAAAATATAAATTTGAGGCTTATATCCATCAACAGGTTTGCGCTCATGGACAAGAGGTAAATTAACTAGGATATCTTATTTCTTATTTTTACAATCATTTTGCAAGTTAGATTCAACTTCGCAACACATAAAACTTCCCTTTCCGAATTCATACAAACTAATTGTCCGTGTGCCGCATCTATATTTAGTATTGAATAAACTAAAATCATGTCATCTTCTTTCATAATATTTCCTAGAAATCAATCCAACAATGAAAATGAAAGTCACTATATAGCAAGAGCAAGACCACAGAAAGAGGACATGTTCAATAATGTTCACAAAAATATGGAAACTAACAGTCTAAAACTAAGAAGAAAAAAGGGAAAAAGAACAGGGATATATATTTTCTTTTTATACTTCTATTGTTTAGGTAACAAAAACAGTGTTTTGAAAACCGTATCGGATGCCAGTACATTTTCGGTAATATCGGAAATTGGAAAACTGACCGAAACAGCAGTATTTGATATTGAGACTACTTAAGAGATGAAGTACTGGACAATTTCGAAAAATACAGGATTTCGGCCACCTAACCGGTAGGAGTGCCGGTACAGTTTTCAAAACACTGAACAAAACAAGACAAGCGAACCGTCGACAAGCAAAGCGAACCATTATTTTTACTTGTAACTTCATTAGATTTGTTTTAAGTTTAACCCTATATTTTAAGAAAACCGCCTTATACTCCCCATTAAGAAATTTATGTTTCCCAACGAAAATGGGTTAACATATTCTAAACATATTTCTAAACTAATATAACCTCTCATTTTAACACACAGTTAAGAACTAGCATTGTACCTCTTTTCAGCCTCTCATTGTAATTAAATGTATAAATGAAACATAAATTACTTCTCCAAGCAGAAAAGCCAATGCCATCTCCTAACTGCATTAATCGATTAATCTCGGATCGCTCCTTGAATATGCAATGGCGATTGATGCCGAACCAATTACATCCTTGGTTAGTTAAATCATTCAAAAATCAGGCCCTTCCTAGGTGTAGGAGCCCGGCACCTCCGCATTTGGGGCAAACATTGACATGCTTCGGCACCATGAAGTACATGAAACATGCCTTACATCCAGCTGCAACTAGCACTGCACCTCCTCCATTAGCGGTACAACCGTTACTTGCACCTGACAAAGCGCCGAACCCGCCCGAAGAGGAGGATTCAGTAGGAGAGAAGGAAGAGTGACTTGAGGACATGTTTGAAGCGTAGCTCGACTCTGTGTTGACGCCAGAACAGCTGTCGGTGTCAGATGACGAGTCATAGTTGTATGTTTCTTGCACTTCTAATGCTGCTTCTGATTCTACCTCTTCTTCTTCATCTTCAGGATCTGTTTCTTGATCTTCATCATCGGACGAGGAGGCGTAGAAGTGGATAGCGGGCTCACGGGTTCGCGGATCAACAGAGGTGCGTGTGCCGTCCTCCCAATTGATGTAGTACACTTGACCACTCTGAAAAAGATAATTTGGGGGGAGGAGGTGGTGGTGTTTGTATTAGATTGAAGTTTTACTAGAGATAAATTATGTTTTTTTTCCTGTAACATGGTTGTACACCATATAACTGCTGGCTTCAAAACGACAAATAGTATTTTACCTGCGTAAATGCATATGACAGAAAAAGGTTGCGCTTGGAAAAAGAAAAAGAGCGTTGATTAATTGTCAATTTGTAATAAGAATATATATGTAGAGAGAATTCAGAGAGGCGGAATTGTGGGATATGACAAAGAAAATGAAAAGAGATATAAAGGAGAAACTGTGGATAATAACTGGTACATTTTCTTTTCATCAGTCACTAATATATTTTCCTTTGGAATATTGATGAAAATTTTGTAGTATTAATAAGTTGAAGGAAAACCTTAAAAAAAAAAAAAAGAAGAAGGTGAAGGAAAAGCTGGATTATTTTGTTTAGAAACAAAAAAAAAACTATTTTTATGGTTGTTTCATTGATGATCAAATGATTGGATCAATATGAGAGAGAAAGAGATGCATTTATGAACAAAAGACTTCCTGTTGGTTGGTATTTTCTCCGAGTTTTCAGAACAACCATTACTCTCAATAAAAGCTCTGTTTTTTCTTGTAAACTAAAGTTACAAATATCTTTACTATCGTTTTCTTTAGAACAAAGAACCCAAAATTCTTAACAGTTCAATCAATCATTGAACTAGAAGTTTAAAAAAAAAAAAGTGAATCAACGTACTCTGATATCGAGACACTGTTCCCAATGAAAAGGAAGAGCCACGTCAGAGTTGAGCTCCACCGTGAGGTCTCCGGCCAGGGACCGCGTCGGAGGAGGTGGCGCCGCCGTGGAGTCATGCTGATAGGAGGAGGAGGAGGTGGAAGAAGAGGAGGAAGAGGGAGAGGCAGGGGTGTTTTGGTAATTTAGAGAGCAGTTGCGCAGTGAACTGGCGATCATCTCTATGTTTGGAGCTGTCATTGTATGAATGGGCACTGTGTCCTTTTGTGTAGGTGCTTATGAGATGGAGAGAGAGAGAGAGAGGTCGAAGAAAGGTAAGAACTAAGAAGGGAAGAGAACGGCGGTGTGAAAGAGAGATTAACTTAGAAGTTAAAAGAGTTGCCATCTTTAAAGAGCTTGTTTTACAGATGTAACCTTAGAAATGTTTTGTTTTATAGAAAGTGTTCATCATGGAAACTTTAAAAGAAAGAATGACAACTTTGTCTATTTGAATAATTCCATTTCCAATTAAAAAAAATAATTTCCTGGTGAAAGTAAGTTTAACTGACAATCTGACATGGCTATATTTTTTATGATATAATATAAATAAAATATTTGTTAGAGTTCATATGATGGAATAAGTTGACTGGAGCAAATTAAAAGTTCAACAAATTAAGAGGGAAAAAATCAATGTTCACCAACAAAAAAAAAATTGTTTAATGAATTTACATTTTTTTTTAAAAAAGGACCTAACACTAGCACACACAAATTTGTCGAGAATAACTTTTTGTTTAATTTTAAAACAATATCATCCATCTATTTTTCTTTTCTAATGATATAAAAAATCTTAAAATAGACTAATAAAAATATAAGAAAAAAAAGGAAGCAGAAGATTGGTTTTAAGTAAGTTTCCTACGCTTTGACTGACCCACTTTATTATATATATATATAAAAAGGAGATCACGTGCCTTGTTGCACTGCGATTTATCCGTTTTTTCTTGAAAAATAAACATGGAGTATATTATTACAAAAAATGTGTTAAATAAATGACCTAAAGAAAACATTTATTAATGAAGTGAATTATAATAGTCAAAATGATTTGCTCTTAGAACAAATATACCTTTCTGTAGAATATATTTATATTTGATAAGGATTGGAGTTGGTTAACAAATGATCTTTCCAAGAAAAAATGCCCGTGAGCGTTTTGTTCTCTTCCAAGTTTTGACCAGACTGTCTGGCGCAGTGCTAGAATTTAATACCTAGCTAATTTTCTTTTGTGCTTAAATTTTGATTACGACTCCGAAGGAGATAATTTGACTATGTTCGGCAACAAAAGGGTTGACTGTGGATTATATATTTAGTGAGATTGCTTTGAGTGTGATGTCATTTTTCTGTTGAATGAGAAGCTTGCTGTTGAAAAAGGCTGGTATTTAAGTTATTAGCTTTAGAAAAACACTAAACATATGCGAATTTCAAGAGGTAGGTCCTTCACACGTTAGCAGCTTAATCTTGCTATTAGACTTTATAATATTTAAATTTTTAGATAATAATTGAACTGGAATGAAGTTTGCTACATATTTCAGAAATAATAATTTTATCACACATATGTATAGGAGAATGCAACATAAGGAATCACGCAATAATCTAATTATATGAATGCACTTTTTCACGTAACAAATGTCCTTTCGAAAATTTTTACTTTTTTTTTGGTATTTTAAAAAATTCTCAATCTAATTATAAATTATGAACCCTCCAATAACAAAATGGAGATTGGTAAACTTTACTAAAATGAAATATAGAAATAGACTGAAATCAATGGAGAATGAAGAACAAAATAGAAAATGAAAATAAAAAATTGTTTCGTTTATTGAAACAGAACTGAAATGAAACACCTGTTCTATTTCGCTACCAAAATGGAACAAAAACGAAATAAGACTTTTGCATGCCCGTTTGTCACATTTGACAGTGTTACTTACATGATCAGTTTCATGAATGGTATAAATATCCAGAAGTTATTATATAATATTTTTATTTTCATTAAGTTAACAATATAAATTGTAAGGATATATAGATATTGTTAATTCTATTTATCGAATTAAGGCTAAATATCTTAATTATTGTAAGGGTAAATATTATAAATATTAAGATTTGATGTGTAAATATTCAAATTCAAAGATTACAATTATAAATTTCTTAATCGAAAAAATTTCAATTAACAAAATTGGTATCTCTTATAAAAAGCTGTTATTGAAAGACCGTATATATGCACGTCATTATACACTAGCTTAAGAAACAAAATATGTTATAACCTTAAAAAAATGTTATTAGATAATATGTTATTTAATTTGTTTCTTTATTAGACATAAAATCAAAAAATATTATTACTTCGTCTCGCGATTAATATCCGAACATAGATCAAATCGGTCAAACAGCAGAAATACATATTTAAATGCTAGATCTAGCGTGTAACACCTCCCCATCCGTGCTTTTATAATAATAGAGATTTACATATTCAAATGCCATAAATAATATCTTTCTTGTATATTATCATTAAGTTTTTCTCGTCCTAAACGGAAATAAAAAATTTTACTTGTTCTGTTTATTTTTTATGTCATTGTTTGATCGCCATTAAGTGCTAGTTCCCTTACAATGTCGGGAGAGTATCACAAGGAGTTGATTCGGAAAACTGAATGGCTGAAGGTCATAACTCATAACTATCATATTCGTAACATAACAATGAACATCTCAATCCGAAGTTGGCTTTCTGTGTAATTAAATATCTGGTGTCGAATTTCTTTTTCACTGAATAATATTTGCACATGTATTATCATTTATTAGTCGTTGATTTTAAAATTAAATATTGAAATATATCCGGAATCATAATTTGGGCAAAAATTTCTACACTAACTAGTTCTGTTTCAATTGAATAATTAAGGCTCCGTTTGAATGTGTTGAGAATAAGGTAGGAAGAAGGAAGAAGGGAAGAAATTTATTGGGAAGGATAAATTTATTGGAAAGTGTGTAACTTTTGTGAAGAGTTTGGATGGTTAGAAATAAATTTATTGGTAAAAAGTAGTTATTCCTTATTTCTTATTCCGGGAAGAAGCCATCCAAACGGAGCCTAAGAAGTTTTCTAGAGAGAAAAGCTATCTTAATACCCATTATTTGAAGTACAAACAAAATTTTGCGTATATTTGTAGAAAACTACATAAACTGCAAATCATAGTAACAATCTCATCATTTGAAGAATCTTTTTCTTTCCCTCAGAAATACAAACAAAAATTTCTCTTGCGCAGCAGTGAACGCTGCTCAAGCAAGGATGGATGGCAACAAAATTTGCGGATCTTGGAGTTGTCATGCCTTCTTTATTCAAACAGAGAATCTTTTCTTCTTTTTCCAAAAGATAAACAATCTCTTCGGCAATCACCTTTCACGAGTGCGACAATCTTCATAGCTAGTCTCACATCAATAAGAACTTTTGAAGTCCATACAAGTTTAAGATTGACAAAAGGACAACATACACACTTATTTTATTTTATTTGGTTTCTCAAATTTCAATCTCCTATTATGTTCTAAAAGAAATTTCGTTTTGAAAAAAAAAAAGTGTAAAGAGGACCTATTCTGAGTTCGGTGTCTTGTTCATTGCGATTTATTTGTAATAAGTCTAGTAAATATTCTACTTTGGCACATTCCGAAAAAATTTGTAAAATTTTAAATATTTTTTATCATTTAAATCTATTGTATATCGAATTAAATGATACTTGAAAGTTGATCAGTCATCTATTAAGCAATTTGAAAAGTTACTTTTTGATATACAACTTGCGATTTCTATATTGTGTTAAAAAAATAGTTTCAACTTTATTATTGATAAAAACTTTAGTACGTGATTTCTTGTCAATCAAATGAGTTGAAAATTATAAATTATAAAAAGTTCATATCTTACAATCTTTGATGAAATATCAAATAACAATCGAAAGTCGAAATGCATGAAATTTGTCAAACAATTAGTTTATAAAGATACAACATATCTATTTACTCTTACCTTTATTTTTTTAACTTAAATTTGAAAAGGCATTGTTAGAATTATCAACATAATTAAAGTGCAGTGATCGTAATTTATAAAGTATACAAGGTTATTACATAATTTTACAAGAATTTTTGTCTTCTCATTGGAAAAAAGAAGAAGAAGAAGGAAGAAGAAGAAAAAAAATTATAAACAATCCAAACTCTTCACAAAATTACACACTTCCCAATACTTCTTCCCTTCTTCCCTTCTTCCCACACCTATCCAAACGCACCAGTGTTTAATGGGTGGATTGATGATATTTTTATCCAAATTTGTACCCAATCCCGCAATGTGGGGTTAAAAAGAAAATTTAATTAACCTATCCATAACCTAACCCACCTTATCAATTTTTTTATATACAATTTTTAACGGGTTAAACAGGTTTAACAAGTTCAAATTTTGATCCAATAAAATCACACACATAAGTAATATAAAGATAGTTTAACATATGACATCGTATCAATTATTGAGATATGGTCGATAAAAATCATTCTAACTAAATATAACAATTGATAAAAAAATAAATTTCATAGTTAAAATTAAAATTAAAGAAGCTAGATTCTAAACATATTTAAAATTTGAAATATTGATATAGCTTTTTTGAGTACCTACAAACAAATAAGTACACATATCTTCAAGAATAAAAGTAGAGTTACTGTTAAATATTATAAAATCATATGAATTTTAGTATATAGATCATACTCAGGATAAATTACTTCTAGATCATAACAAATTAGATGTTGAATGGATTGATGGATTTTTTTTTTTTTACAACCCTACTTCTCTTGAACGACCGTTAACACTGTTATAGTAAGCTAGTTGTGTCTGCATATTGACACAAATCTGCTAAAGCAATAGCATACAAACATAGAAAGTTATTTTTTGTTAAGTACTAGTATTTGGTAATATTTGTTTCTTAATTCATATATGTTATGTTTTAGTTTTATGGCAATTAGAAAATAAGAAAGCAATTGTTATTCTAGGCAGTATTGTATTAGGAAATATATTTCTTACTATGTAATAGATATAATAGTAGTATAAAGTAATGAAAGAAAACATAAAATGGTGTAGCAATATTTCTGTCTGTGATTATTGTGAATTGAGTTGATTATTTGAGTATTTCTAGCAAACACACCTAAACCTTATTTGGGCCGAGAACCGTTTTTCCTTTGTTTGAGCCTGTTCATTATATATTATAATATGCACCGAATGATAGTAGCCCAAACACAATTGTTGTTCAGAAATATCAGTAGCGGTCCATTTTCATTGCCAAAATTGGGCCATGCATTATATCATAAACTTCTAGATTATTTCGCGAAAACATGACGTCAAATTTGGACAAATGCATTTTAGTTTACACTTCGCACTGCGTATAATCTGGTTGTGAACTAACTGTGCAATAAACATGATGAAATATTCGAGTATACCCACCCGTTTGGCTTGCCTTGGACCCTTTAATCGTCACCAATGAGATCTTTTGTAAAATTGAAACAGAAAGGGGAAGTTTCAAACTTCAACAGATAGACTAACTTACATGGTACCAGTCAAAACTAGAAAAACTAACCTAGTAAGTACTAAGTAAAGTTCAAACCCAATCTTTTCAATTTTCAAAAATTTTGACGAGAACTTATTTTGAAAAAAAAAAAGTGATGAAGAAATTAAGCAGCTTCCCACGAGGAAGGCATGCTTGCACCCGCGCAAGGGAGCTAGGTTTCTTCTCTGCTCCCTCCCCACCTACTCCACCTTTTTTAGACCCGGTCTCTCTCGTGATTTGTGGGTCCCGCTCTTTAATCTAATTTATCTAATAACAACGATGCATTTTGGTAGTGTCGCATTCATAATGTAAACTTTCGTTGAAGCTACAATTAAAGATTACTTCTCTGGAATTTCTCAGGACATTTGTGTAGCAAGTCGCAGGTTGACCCAGAGGGATTAATCTGCAGATATATTTAACCATGCAATTTTTTTTTTCCCCATTAATTTTTGAAATCTCCCGTTAGGAGGCTCATAGGCAATTAGGCAGACTGTCACACATCCAAATGTCCAACGCTCATTATCCCTCGATCAGTGAGCTTACCACTCCATGAGTTTTTTTTTTTTGACAAACACCACTCCATGAGTAGAGCTTAGCTCAACGATGACTTGAAATTAATTCAAATTGATATTATATCGAGTTTTATAAAGAGCTCGTTAAGCTAAAGCAGAGTAATTTTAATATATATTTCAGGCAAGTAATGTACAAACTAATTAATATTAAATAATTTTTTATATTATTTTTATTTAAAAACTAATATTTATTTATTTTATAATAAAATTTATAAAAAATTATCATTTATATGTAACAAATAAATATATTATATATCAAATTGGGTACTAAATATTATACATTAGTTAATAAATTATATATCGAGTCAATTTTCAAAACTAATTCGAGTGAGTCGATCGAATTGCTTCGAACTTCGATCAAATGAGTCGATGAGCTGATTCGGAATAAAAGACAAATCGATCTTGAGAAAGCCACAGAGCCAAGAAATTTTTGCCACCCCTATCTTTCAAGGCTCAAATCGGCTTGATTACTACGGAATAAGCGTGAATAAGTTTGGAATTAAATTTGTAAGAATAGTAGTTGAGAAAAAAGTGAAAATTAACTTGGGCTAAAAAACAGACTTCGCATAGAAAAGAAAAACAAAATTGATTACTGTCATCGCTGCCATCACGATCAGAGCAGCGCTCTATTCCCTCTACTCACTCAGTGCATATTTTTTATTCATTTCGTTATTATAAGTGTTCACTTTATTAGATACAAATGTTCACTGTTTTATAAGTGTTCGCTATGTTCACTATGTTCATTTTGAATTTTTTTTTCGCCAAAAAGTTTAGTTGGGTCAATACAAATGTTTAGTTAATTGAGTATAACTGTTCAGTTAGTTGCAACAGAAAATATAAATGTTATGAGCAAACATGTTTATTTTATTAAGTATAAATGTTTAGTTTAGTAAGTATGAATGTTCTGTTATTTACATATAAATGATCAGTTAGTTGCAACAGAAATATAACTGTTATAAGAAAAAAATCAAGCGAAGGGGTCACGAACCGGATAAAAAACACATGAAAAAATAGAAGCGGAAATGAACCACGCGCAACTCTGATTCTAGCGCGATTCTGACGCATTTAACTGAACACTTCTTATTATTAAATTGAACACTTCTTATTATTAAACTGAATATTTGTAACATACAGTAGCGATGGCAGGAATGATTTATTTAGTGATGACAGTTATAATAGCTGAGAAATTCTGTTTGATAATGTCTTAGGAATATGAATCGAAGAGATTGAATATAATGAGATATTTTTATTTTTCCAACTAACTCAAACAATAAATATATTTTCTTCTAGCATTATCGGCATTTAATAATAGAACGTAACAACAACTACTAATAATAATTATAGAAAACTAAAATTATGATGGCGAATATTTTGATTGTCGTCGTGGTCATTGTTATTATTATTATTATTATTATTATTATTACTATTATTATTATTATTATTATTATTATTTCTGTTTTTATTAATGTTATATTGTGATTCTTATTTTATCCAATCACTACATTCTCTTAGCTGTATTTGGATGAGGTGTGGGAATAAGAGAATAATAGAATAAATTTATTATAAACAATTCAAACTTTTCACAAGGGAATAAGGGAATAAGAAAATAAGGAAATGACAGTCATGCATCCAAAGCACAGATGTTCGTCGATGTTTTGATATTATTTTTTGAAATTCAAAATTCAAACCGATCCAAAATGTAAAATATGTCTTTTATTTATATTGAAATCTCCTAAAAAATTATTACTCGAAAAAAATTTATGGGTCATCCATTATTGGCGATTGTTTAAATTTGAACAACTAGTAGAAGAAAATCGAAAAAAAAACATACAAATGTTATTAAGGTGATTTTTATTTGAAAAAAGGTCATTGGGCAGTTGTTTCCATTATAGAAATAAAATATTACAATTTTCTAATAAAAAAAATATCCACCAAGCTATAACTATCTATTTTTTAATCTAAATCTTTCTGGGTGTGTTTGGTAATAACGTGAACAAGGGACGAACAGGCGGCCCACGAACAGCCAAAGCAAATGAGAAGTTCGGGAGAAGTTCGTGAAAATCGGCGAATCACGAACAGCAGGGTTTGTTCGCGTTTGTCGCTGTTCGCGTGTTGTTTGGTTCGCGCGAACAGTCGCTGTTCGCGAACAGGCTGTTCATGAGCGGAACCAAACACACCCTCTATTTACTCCAACAACACTGAAGTTTCTCAATAAAGAATACAAAAAGATGCAAACACTAAGTAAAACTAAAGATAAACTCTCTAGTCACCTCTTCTTGATCACCTACTTTACTCTTACATATTGACCAACAATTTTTATTTGCATTCTAATACTTCTTCTAGGCCTTCTCTTGCCACCACTCAGCATCAAGTTATTCATCTTTGCATTAACTAATTCTTGGTCTATTTTACCAGCAAGCTGGTTCTTCATTGATGGGTCATCAATTTTAGGGGTACCCTCTGATTCCTCATTAATTACTCATTCTAACATTTTGAATTGTGGAGTTCTTATTCTTGTTTTCAATCGCTCTACCTCTAGCTTATGTATATCAACATTTGTCAAAAAGTTAATACTCTGAGTTTCATCCTTCTTCACATTATTACTACCTCTAATATGTGTACTAGTCTATGTATGATCCAAAAAAGACATTTTTCCCTTATTACCAGCATCCAAATTGAAATGTTGCAAGTCACTTTCATTTTTCATAACCTTGTGGTCACCCTCTTGCATTGCTTGTGGTCTCCAACTTGCCCTTTCATTGGTTGTATTAGCCCCTAACAAAAACCTTTCACCTCCTTTAGTGGTTCCAGACCTCCTAACTTCTTTCTCATACACATTATCACCTGGTCTTCTTGTTTACATTTATACTATGTGGATTTTAATTTTTAGGCTGGTGTAGGAATGTTAAATCTGATTTTTACCATGTGCCCCACTCCATCTTTATCTACTGATCAAGTCACTAATTGCAAATTTCTATGTTGGTTGGTATTATACTGAGATTTATTCTTTTTTTGATTGATATCATCGTCTCTAACTCTCTTCATCTCAACCCCGACTAGATCAGCAATATTGCTAGTACCAAATTTGGGCTTAGTAATGGCTCTACATTGGGTAACATAATGCCCTAATGGATTACAAACAAAACAAATCATTTTGTTTGGACATTGTCTAGCAAGATGTCGAATATTCTTACACTGAAAACATATTGAAGAAGAAAAAGATAAATCCTTGAGTGATTGAATCTCTTGCTTTACTAGACTTTTATAGTCTCATCGATCTACCGCACATTCTCCTCCTTTCACTTGTCGCCATCTCTAGATCATACTGGCTTTGATTTGACTTTGTGTTGTCTCCTTCTTCTTTCCAAATGCCTGTTGAAAATTAAACTCAAAAAAACTACAGCGCCTGTAGATTATTATATTTAGTAATGCTATATTTGTTAAGTCCAACATTATAATGTGGTTGTATGGCTATAAAAGAGTTCCATATAATTTTGTTTTATGTATGAGAGAGAAAAAAAATATGAAAGTTTGAGTTAAAAGAATTGTTTCTTCCTCGTTATCTCTTTATATTTTGTCAAATTGGTATCAGAGCGTTGGTTGAAAGATGAATCTGGAAAGTGCGTTGGGTCAAATACCTTTGCCAAAACTCACCAAATTAAATTATAACAATTGAAGTATTCAGATGCGAGCATTGCTCGGTGCACAAGATGCGTGAAAAATTATCACGACAGGCTACAAAGAACCTACCAATAACGAGATCGACACTATGACTCTGGTTCAAATCAAGGCATGGAAGGAGAAGCGCATGAAGGACAAGACCGCTCTCTATCTCATGTTTCAAGCGGTGGATGAATCAGGATTTGAGAGAATTACCGGTGCGACAACATCAAAAGAGGCATGGGACACACTATAAAACATGTTTAAAGGTGCCAGTCGAGTCAAGCAAGTACGCCTCCGAACTCTTCGCGGCGAGTTGGAGGGCACGAAGATGAAAGAGATAGAAGGAATCTTCGATTACATTACACGTGTGCAAATGGTGGTGAATCAACTCAAGCGCAATGGTGAACCACTTACAGATGCAAGGGTTGTTGAGAAAATTCTGCGGTCATTAACCGAGAATTTTGAGAATGTGGTGTGTGCTATTGAAGAGTCGAAAAATCTTGAAGAGATGACCATTGACGAGTTAGCTGGTTCACTTGAGGCGCATGAGCAAAGAAAGAAGAAGAAAATGCAAGAGTCGCTTAATGAGGCGCTACAAGCAAATGCAACAACTAAAAAGAAGAGGTTATTCATGTCAATTATAACCACCGAGGAAGAGGAGATAATTTTAAAGGCCGTGGATTTGGTCGCGGTAGAGGATATGGTCGTGGGAGAGATGGTTATGTATACTGTCCAAATGTTGATTGTTACAATTGTAGTAAATATGGACATTATGCTAGATATTGTAGATCGCCAGAGAAGATAGAAGAGAACACAAATCTCATTAAAGAAGAAGAGACGAGGGATAAAGGCGTACTTTTAATGGCATACGAAGACACCATCTCCAACGACGACACAACATGGTATCTTGATACTGGTGCTAGCAATCATATGAGCGGTAATAGACATCTATTTATGGAGATGCAAAAAATAGAAGAATGTTATGTCTCTTTTGGTAATGCCTCAAAAATTCAAGTGAAAGGAAAAGGCAAAATCTATTTTGGTCATGGTGATAAAAAAGGCGCAGTTGAAAATGTATATTATGTGCCAGGCTTAAAAAAGTAATATCCTAAGCATAGGGAAATTAATGAAAAGGGGTTATTCGGTCTTTATGAAAGATTGCATCATGCATCTAAAGGATAAACGAGGTCGATTAATTGCACGAGTGAAAATGAACAAGAATCGAATGCACAAAATCGATTTGAGGAATCTACTACAAACTTACTTAAAAAGTGACTTGACCAATAAAACTTCGTTATGGAATAAGAGGCCAGCAAAGAAACCCACACGACCTGTCACAAATGAATTAAAGAAGGTCAAGACTTGTGGCAGTAACAGAAGCAACGATGAAAAGCATGTTGCACCTGTTAAGAAGCTTATTTGGACACCTAAGGTTGCTCAAGTAATTGCTAAAAAAGAGTCCAATGATAATGAATATTATGGAAGTGATTTTTATGATGATTATGAAGATGAAAAGTTGAAACCAAAGAAATTTTTGACAATAGAGAAGAGTAGGACACAAGGTGTTAAGAAGGCAAAATCAAAAGTGAGCTTAGGGAGTTTTGAAGAGAGCGATAAACGTTCAAAAGAAATCGAAGAATTATGTTGCATCAAGTGGTACGAAACTTTATGCTAAACATGTGAAAGAGAAGAGCAAAGGTCACGTGAAAAGTCGGGATGAAGCATTAATGAAGATCGAAATGAAGGATGGAAGAGATTTGAGTTTAAAGGAGGGATTTGTTGAAAATTTAACTCAAAAAAGCTGCAGGTCTACAGCGCCTATTTTAGGAAATGTAATTCTAGCATGAGTCATAATTAATCTAATTGTTTTAAAAAATTAGCAAATAGGATTATTATATTTAGTAGTGCTATATTTGTTAAGTCCAATATTAGAATGTGGTTGTATGGCTATAAAAGAGTTCCATATAATTTTATTTTATGTATGAGAGAGAAAAAAATATAAAAATTTGAGTTAAAATAATTATTTCTTCCTCGTTATCTCTCTATATTTTTTCAATGCCTTCATGATTTTCATGGCTTCAATAACCTCCTTGCTAGCCGCAAAGGCTACTCGATGAAACAGTTTCGTCAATAGCTCGTCGATAGTTTGATCCGACGTCTCTTGTAAGAAATCTCTATCAAGCACTTGATCCGAGAAGGAAATAGATGTACTGATAATCGCTGCTTCTAGACGTGCCACCACCTCCTCAAACATCTTCATTAACTCTCCATTAAGGATTGAGAGAATTTTGTGGATTTCACAAAGTTTTTTTTGATGATTTTTCGCAAAATTTGGATTCTACGAGAGAGATGACAATGATAAAAAAATCGCCTAAATGACGTCAATATTCATGTCAAACCCCAGCTGAAATAATTTCTTCAACAATTATGAATTTTAAATTTTTAAAAATAACTATGAAATGGTAACCTATCTAAATCATTAGATTGCACATAGTCATTCTCGAATGATCAACGCACCGAGCCGATTAAAAAACAAGTAAAAAAAAAGAATCAGCTCTTGGTCTAGTGGTAAAGAACAATACACATCTTAAGTGAAATGTTACAAATAGAGCTGATAATTTTCATCTATTTCGGACGTTTACGTTCCGTTCCGTCCAAACGAAATGTTAAACGAAAGAAAAAATGAATTTTGTTTCAAAAGACGGAACATAAACGAAAAAGAAATTTATGAACGTTATTGGAACGAAATGAAACAGAACACGAAAATTGGCTGAAATCAATGATAAATGAAGAACGGAACGGATAACGAAATAAAAAACTGCTTCGTCGAACGGAACAGAACAGAAACGAAACACTTGTCTGTTTCATTACCTGGATCGGAACAAAAATGAAAATATGAGTTTTCGTGCCCGTTGTGCACGTTTGACAATCCTAGTCACAGGTTCGAAATCCGACTAGAAGTCTTTCATAGACATTCAATTTAAAATTAAATTTAAATTTTTTATCCCAATTTATCTTAAAAAAAAATAAAAAAGTAAAAATTGATGTTTATCAATATGAAAAAGAGAGAAATGTTAAAATTAATAATTCACGTCAGAATATTGACGCTTGTCTCGTGAAATGCGTGTTAGTGTGTTACCCACTCGGTTCTCAGCCTCTCACTCTCTTTGAAAAGTCTCTCTCTCACGCACATGCTTACTAAAAATATTAATAATTCTTGCAATTTAATTTCTTTTTGGAAAAAGGGTGGTAAGCCACACCTTTCATCACAACTCATTCAATTTCTGCTGATCTCCAAAAAGGTGGAAGACTGCAGAGACCAAGTCAGGCAAGTCTACCCTTCTCTATTTAATTCTCTATGTCGGAACGTCGGTTTCTAATAAAATACATGCTCTCCTTCCCTTGCTTGCTAGTCATATATAAATTTAAGCACAAAGACCTTTCATCCCTCCATCTCAATTCTCAATATATCGTTGGGGTGATTCCGTGATAGAGAGAGAGAGAGAGAGAGAAAGAGAGATGAGCAGAGAAGTGGTAGAGCTAGATTTCTTTAACATGGAGAAAGAGAGACAACAGAGAAGCACCATAAAAGGTTTTCCGTTTTTCCTTTTGTCTATTTTTGTTTGATTGTTTACTTTAACCTTTATTTTTGAAGTCATATGGGGATATATAGATATTCCTTTTTCTTTCTTTATTTCCTCCTTTCTTGTGTGTTTAACGTAAAACTTGTTCATTATTGAATTTGTAGACATTCAAAGTGTCATTTCAAAAATAAACCCTAAGCTAATTCGCCATGCCATTGAATCGGCCGGCGCACCAAGGATGTCTATCCCGGTGCTAATGCATTCATCGAGGTTCTTTTTTCTTTCTATGAAAACACGATATCGATCATATTTATATGCTACATAATTTTATTTTTGAACTTATTAAGGCACATTCATATTATATTGATTTTCTTATTTTTATTTTTCATCAGATTTGATTCCAAGAGTTCTTTATCGGGAACAGCACCATTAACAATGTCTTACAATGGCAAGGTCATGGTTTACAACCTCCCAAATGACAAGGTTGGTACCTAGCTATATACATGCACATCACCTTTTTCTAATATTTCACTCTTTTACAAAGTGTATGTTAGAAAATGTGCTAATTTTCATTTTTATGCTAATTACCAATTAATTAACCAAGCAAACATAGCACACACAAGATCTAGTACACAAGCTATTGAAACACACGAGAAAAAGGATTGGAAGTATACCTCTCTTGGTATCGCAACCAAGAGGCTCGTTCCAATGGATTGGTGTCGGTGGCGTGCTCTCCAAGAACTTCCACGCCGTGCGCCTCGAGTCCACTAAGGAATTAACCACCTTCTCTAATCAATTATGCTAGTAATTGAGAGAATTGTGCCTAATTCCAAAGCTTTCCCTCTTCAATTTAATTCTCCAATTAATTTAGTGGAAAAGCTTGCTCAACACATGAGCTAGGTGGTGTGTGGAAGAGAGGAAGAGGAATAGAAAATTCTGAAATTTTCTTTTCTTCCTTGTGAGGTGCGGCCAAAGAGAGAAGGAGAGAGAGAGGTGTGTGGAGGCTAGGGGTTTGCTCCCAAAGAACACCCCTTTATATAGGCCACTCAACCTAGCTCTCATCCAACATTACATGGACAAAAATACCCCTTGCCCTAGCCGCACCTACCTACCCCATTTATGGGTTGGGCCTCAAGTTAAGTTGAGCCCAATACTCTTCCATTTAAATGCACCTTCCATTGGACATTAAATTAACCAATTAATTTAAAGCCCAATTAGCTCAAATAATTAAATGTGTTGATTATAATTAATTATTAACTATTTAATAATTAATATGGAATTAGTCAATGCATTAAATTATTTCTATATGATCTATTTGACTTAATTAATCATAACGGTCCATAACAGCATACGATTAATTAATCAACTTATCATATTTTGCAAAACCAATTGTTGCAAATAAATAATTAATGCACGTGTGGTTAAACACCTTATTATGTGTGACCCTTTGAGGATTTATGCTATGTTGGACATGGAATTAAATCGCTATTTAATTCCAATAATCATAAGCGGTATCTAGCAACACGTTATGATTCCCAATTCACATAAATAGTGTACTGTTACAATATTTCAATCCTGCATAAGAGAATAATTAGTTTCTCTATTTTGATTCTTATGTCTCACGATATCATCGTATAATCCAAGATAGGAATGTGTCATTCTTGCAGATTATACGTTTCTTGATCTAGAGATAATTGTATAAAGTTGCATGCAAACAATCTATCTCCATCAAGGGGCCCAAACAGATATCGTCACTCACTAAGTGAATTAATGAGGGACATACGGTTTTCTTGATGATTAGCTTTTCCCCGCACAATTCAAGAGAACATAAATAAAGTCCGTATAGCAGCCCTTATCGGGAATCAGCGGTAGACAGTATTTATTGAACCTATCCTCATGTGGAAAAGATAAACATCTCAAACTTAGAACCAAAATCATAACGAAATAAACAATGACACATAACACAATCCATATGTTTATTTCGATGGGTCAAGTCCTGTGCTATGTTCCATAACATACACATATGCAATTAAGTTGGTAACTCTTTACCTATGATTTGTAGAACTTAATCATCACTTAACTTGCATACTAATCTTATAAGATAATTAATGTTCCTTGTTAATTATCAAGATTATGGACCGTTTAGATTTATTATTGTCATTCTAAAGAATGATCAACAGAGATCTACAATTCAGATCCTCAACCTGAATGATCTGTCAATAATAAACCTAGGAACAGATGATAAAATATCATCCATAACATAAACTAATAATTAAGTCATTAAATTATTGACTTCTAGGACATAACTCTAACAATCTCCCACTTGGCCTAGAGTCAATCAATAGTGACTTCTAGCCAACGAAGAATTGAGAACGATGTCATATATCTAAATATATACATGTTTCGGACCTCAAAATAAATAATACGCTTAAAGCTAGTTACTCATACGTCCACCACGTATGGATGCATAAAAGCATCTCGTATACTGCTCAAGGTAGAGGTCGTGCTAGAGTGTTCACTGTGTTCGCGAACCTATCCAAAAATTATTCGACCATATATATATATATACTCCTATATATATTCTTGATCACCATCATATGATATCAAGTGATATCGTTATAGATCATATTTGAATCTCCAATGTAACATTGGGCTCTTTAGGAGTAAGTTATGGTTCGAGATGCTTAGAACCATAATAACTCAACTAAGAAATCGATCCGAAATAAACTTCTTTTATTGCTTCACAAGTTGCTATGTATTTTGCTTTGGTGACGGAAACGGTTGTAATATTCCATTTAGAACACCTTCTAAATTTACAACACCACCTTTTAGCAAAATACGTAGTTCAACTGTGATTATATCAATCTTTCGAAAAACTAGCATTAGTGTAATTAACTTACACGAGCTCCTTTTAAGAGATGAAACATTATATCACTCTTTCTCATAAGGTACTCGAGGATATCCTTGACTATCGTCCTAATGTGTCTCTCTTGTATCCATTCGACAACTGTTTGTCATATCTTTTGGATACTACACATTGGGGCATATGCATAAATATGGCGTACACAATGAAACTCATAATGAAGGAATGCTTGAACTATTTCATGCACTTTCTCGAATCGAGTTGCAATAGACCGAGTTAAAACACTCAAGTCATGCCATGTGACGTATAGTTAGACATCCTTTCTTGGAGTGTAACTTTCGTGTTTCTAGAACACTTCGTCAATATATGCATATTTGCTCAAACCTAACATCCATCATAATCTATCTTTATAGAT
The DNA here is from genome assembly GCA_028095005.1 of Rhynchospora pubera. NCBI lineage: Eukaryota > Viridiplantae > Streptophyta > Magnoliopsida > Poales > Cyperaceae > Rhynchospora > Rhynchospora pubera. The sequence goes on along the minus strand of CM051462.1, from coordinate 106,118,385 downwards.
TTTGTTTCCTAGGATTAGGTGACTTCGCCCAAGTTCTCTTTTGAGAAAGCATTCTCCAAAGAGATCTCGACAATATTCATTTTCTTAATGTTAATGTTATTCCCAATTTAATGAATTGTTATCTTGAACAATACAAGTAATACAATTATGCTCCCACTGAATATCTTGTTTATACAAGATACTTTTGACGAAGTTCAACTCCTTGACTTCCTTGTCAAAACTTTTATTCCAATCTCCACAACACTTGCTTTAATCCATTTATGGATCCTTGAAGCATGCGTATGTTTTTAGCAATACATAAACCTCGATTTGTGTCAAATGCACAACATCATCCTTCATTCATACGAAGAAGGCGGTTTTATGTGTTTTTCCATATATCAATATATATGAAATACAACTATTGCTAGAATGATCTTTATTGACTTTTACATAGCCACAAGCAAGAGGTTGTGCTTTGTACGTAGTCAACTAGTCATCGACTTAGACATAGCTACAAGCGAGAAGCCGCGCTTTGTACACAGTCGATTTGTTATCCATGTCGATCTTTCCTTTTGAAGATCTAAACGTTCTTGATGGATTGCTCCTTCATGAACACCAACCAAGGCCTATACCTTGTTGTTATACATGGATTTTATTTAAAGATCATATGAATTCAAATCATATATGTGGAATCGGATCGTTCCATCGTTTCCTTGTTTATCAACGGATTCTCATATGCTAAGTTTGAGAATGTCGTGAAGCCAATGCATCAAACGGCTTAGGCAATCAACTCTCGTTGATCTTTTGTAGGATTGGTACTTGAGGTTCACGAACTACTTCCACAACGATTTGTTGAACGAGTTCTTGACTCCTCATATATTCCATGAGTTTCTCAAACATCATCAACTCGTGAGATGGTTGAGTCCTCATTAGAAGGAGCGTACTATTAAACTTCTTTTCAAAACAACTTGTGAATGAAGTTCCGCTCAACTCCCACTAAGCACCATGTATGGAGTGACAAGTTTCCCATAAGAGTACTTCTTGTAGTGACGCATAAACTCCTTTAATGCTCACTTTACTCCCACTACTTCTTCTTGAGAGTTTCAATTCATCAAGACTACATTATGATTAGCAACAACTACTTTGTTCTTATCATATTCATGGAAGTAGTGCCTTTTAATATAAAGCATCCTACAAATATATAGTGTCTTATTTGGTTTAAGCTTACAAGTCCACAATACTTGAAATAAGCTTCTCAACACCAAATCTCGAGAAGTATTATACTTAGAGATCAAAATCTCGTAAGATATCTTCTTCAATAGACTTCGATGGAACATCATTCAGTGTAAACAATATTGTCCTCAAACATAATTCCCTAATACGAGTCGAATAAGTCCATTTGATTTATTACCGATCGAACTATACAAAATATTGTTCGATACCTCCATTCTTGGACATATTATTCCTCATGGAGCGAGTTATGAAACTACTTTCATGCTCTTTAGATAATATTTCAAATCATATGACTTAACTACTTACCATGATTAATTGTAAGACTTTTCTTTTTCCTTGAACGGTATTTTTAACTTCACACTTGAACTCCTTTGAACTAGTCAAAAGGTTCATACTTATACCTTATCAAATAGATATGTTAATATCTACAATGATCGTTGGTTAAGTAGTAAAGTATCAACAACCTTTCATTGCACAAGTACTTATAGGTCTTCATACATCGATATGTATAAGTCCTAATTAATTCACTTGTCCTTAAACCTTCATAGGTTCAAGGTGCTTTTGTCATTTAACAAACATGATTCGCATATCAATCGATTTGAAATCGAATTGAATTTCGAGCTCTACGTTACGTAGACTCTCGTAATGCGATTCTCGTTTATGTATATGACTAAGTGGTTATATATCACATGAAAGTCAAATACTTTATGTCAAGTCTTACGCATCCTATTTGTCATTCAAAATTGTTTATCTATTTCAAGCAAATTCAATCAAGATGCATGAAATCATATAAACAAATCCATGATAAAAGAACTTGTCTTTTACTAAACATAGTCATCCATCATCGAATATGAAATGGAGACGTTGTGAGAGGTTAGGATTAAGGTATGCAACCTTCAATTCCTAAATAAACTCTTAATAAAGATAACTCTACGTATTCAATGGTAATGACTTAAACGAATAAGTCATCTCCTATACGGAGTTTACTTTATATCTCTCGAACATTCTCTTATTCTTCATTGCCAACACATTTCGTTAAATGTGAGCATATGAACTAGTGTAAATTAGAGATAGTGAGATAATTTGAACGACAAATACACTTTAGGATTAGAATATTTCTAATCGTCACAATCATGGTACTTCGGACAACCTTTCAAATGCCTCCCATAAACGGCAAATGAAACATCTCATGTGACACATGGTCATCAATGAGAGTCTCGAAATTTCAACTCATACCTTGGTGAAGTATTTCTTGAATACTTAACCAATCACCTTTTTTGCATCAATAAGCGTGCATAAAGGTAATATTATATCCTTCATAATTCCAAAGAGATCGAATGACAATATCAACAATCCTTGATATCGGAGATTAATATCTCTAGTCATCAATTAGCTACTTAAATCTTTCGATTTGTAAGCCAATGAAACGTTCATATAACTTCTTATAAAAGAAGAATCTCTTGGTCAACTCATGCTCTTTATACTCGATCATAAGTGATGGAGTTAATATCTACTTTCTCCAAGAACACTTTCTTGAGTAAGCGAATGAGAGCGTACGAGTTAAATCTAGTCCATATGAATTCTCTAATTCAAAGGTCTAGAAATTTTGAATGAGGATACTAGCCATACGCTTTATTGAATAACTTTTCGCCAAAAGTCAATCAATCATCGCGATGCTACGTTCGGGTAGTTTGAGGAAAGTTTTGGGAATTGACATACTCAAATTTCTCTTCACTAAGATCGTGTCTTAGGAATCGGTATTACTTCTTTAAGTGAATACTTTTAGAAACGAGTTTGTTAATTTTCAAAGATTGATCGCAACAAAATTAACAATTTAAACATCTATAACAAAATCAATTTACGGTCATTTAGTTTATGCAATTGTTTTATTTATAACAAATAAAACTCCCACTACATTTATTTAATGTCCCTAATGTAGTAGGTTTTCCAAGATCCCTATTTTCGTTGAGATGGTGCTAGCGTCGGCGTGACACCAAAACAACTAGATAAGGTAGGTTCTCCAACCAATCATTCCATATGATTCTTGGTTTGTGAAATATCACATGTACATCCACAAACTTTACCCCGATGTCCAATCCGATTAGAAAACATCGTTAAGTAACCTTTCTCTATTTGCTCCTAGTAAATCCGATTTACACCCCGACACGGATGATGGAACACGATGTCCCGCGTCGGCGAGAATGCATCAATGAACGATCATACACGTTAGAAGGGGATAGAGAGAAGGAGGGCGATTTAACTTAATCATGTTTTGTTTGGGACAATCAATTAAGTGACACTTGTTTGGTGGTCATGTAAGCATACACCCATACCTAGCCTATGACAATTCATAGCAATCACAAGCAATCACATATAAGCATCTCATAGTTGTGGGTTTGTATGGCTCCCGCTTGCATTAGTTTCGCCACATCGTCCATGGAGCAAAACTAATCTAATCCTTGTCCCTCCCACTAAATTCTATAAGGATCTAAATCCTATATAAAATAAAGGTGCAAAATACATGTGAAAACATCCTATTCCCTTCCTATCCTTAGGGGCATGCAAGCCTCACAAGTTACATCAAATATTAATCAACAAATTAATTAATTAATGGCCCAAAGGCCGCATTACAAACATTCACACATGCATTAAAATACAACCACAAGGCATTGAGTCTTGAGCCATACTAAACCCACTATCCACCTACAAAACAAAGTTAGCACATACAAGAACTTTGTTTCCAATTAACGATTTTCAAGCATCTTTGCGTATCGTTTGCTATAAGTAAATTCCGTGTACAAATCCTCAATTTTAAACAACCAAACTTGTTTAAATTCATTTAGAAAGTTCTTTCAACATCCCATAACAGAAAGGAGATCAAACAAGGAGTTTTCTAATTAATTTCAACTAGTTTGAATACTTAGAAAAACAGTAATTTACCAAAAAACGTAACTAATGGAATCCAACAAAAACAACAGTTTTCGGTCTCCAAAAATTCTCAAATAAATTACTTAAGCTCCTTATCATAGTTGTGACTACCAGTAAAAATTTCAAGAAGAGATCTTAAACCATCTGGGAGAATCAAAAAAGACAAATCTCTTACAAGTGCACGAAACACCGTTATGAGATTTTCAGCTTATCCTCTCAACCATTTGGTCTGTTAGACCACCTTCTATCCAGTTTTTATATATACAATATACATAGAAAAACTTGTTTAGACTACAGGATATCCATTCATGAAAAGAAAACAACCAAGTTCAGTTCAATAATATTAAGTTACAGCCTAAACAATCAACAAATTCTGCACTGGAACAGACTGTCAATCGAAAGGTTTTAACCTAGTTGAAGGTCCAAACATCCACGAAAAATTATGAAATTAATTTTCCTGGAATCCTAACTCAAAATAGAACAACTCCATTTAAACATAATTTTTAAAGGAGTTCTCAGTTGGTACAGTTTATTAGAACAATCGATTTGCTCAACAAACTGGATCTGACAAGATCTTCCTTTTCATACTTGAAAACCCACAAATTAATCCGAGTCATGCAACAATTTATACATGCTCAGAAAGAGCTTCAAGTCCTCTTTATTTCTAGCCATAGAACACTGGTACTTATATTCAAAATATAAATCTTTCAAGCCATTCAAACAGGACAGTGCAAGCCGAAACTGGTTCTGCGCACTGTCGCCATTTTATTCACAGTAAATCTATACTAATTCAGAAAAATGTGAATCCAACGCCAAAAGAATCACAATCCAAAGATCTACAACTTTCATGTAGATGGAAAGATCTTCCAGAGAAATTATCACATCCAAAAACGCGAAATAACACAGAAAATACCATTTCCAGACAGCAAACAAACGCATCATCTCTACTAATCCATTAATTAGCCAATTTCTCTTAATTAAGTGTTAAAATAGCTTAAGTACGACCAAGGCTCTGATACCACTGTTAGAAAATGTGCTAATTTTCATTTTTATGCTAATTACCAATTAATTAACCAAGCAAACATAGCACACACAAGATCTAGTACACAAGCTATTGAAACACACGAGAAAAAGGATTGGAAGTATACCTCTCTTGGTATCGCAACCAAGAGGCTCGTTCCAATGGATTGGTGTCGGTGGCGTGCTCTCCAAGAACTTTCACGCCGTGCGCCTCGAGTCCACTAAGGAATTAACCACCTTCTCTAATCAATTATGCTAGTAATTGAGAGAATTGTGCCTAATTCCAAAGCTTTCCCTCTTCAATTTAATTCTCCAATTAATTTAGTGGAAAAGCTTGCTCAACACATGAGCTAGGTGGTGTGTGGAAGAGAGGAAGAGGAATAGAAAATTCTGAAATTTTCTTTTCTTCCTTGTGAGGTGCGGCCAAAGAGAGAAGGAGAGAGAGAGGTGTGTGGAGGCTAGGGGTTTGCTCCCAAAGAACACCCCTTTATATAGGCCACTCAACCTAGCTCTCATCCAACATTACATGGACAAAAATACCCCTTGCCCTAGCCGCACCTACCTACCCCATTTATGGGTTGGGCCTCAAGTTAAGTTGAGCCCAATACTCTTCCATTTAAATGCACCTTCCATTGGACATTAAATTAACCAATTAATTTAAAGCCCAATTAGCTCAAATAATTAAATGTGTTGATTATAATTAATTATTAACTATTTAATAATTAATATGGAATTAGTCAATGCATTAAATTATTTCTATATGATCTATTTGACTTAATTAATCATAACGGTCCATAACGGCATACGATTAATTAATCAACTTATCATATTTTGCAAAACCAATTGTTGCAAATAAATAATTAATGCACGTGTGGTTAAACACCTTATTATGTGTGACCCTTTGAGGATTTATGCTATGTTGGACATGGAATTAAATCGCTATTTAATTCCAATAATCATAAGCGGTATCTAGCAACACGTTATGATTCCCAATTCACATAAATAGTGTACTGTTACAATATTTCAATCCTGCATAAGAGAATAATTAGTTTCTCTATTTTGATTCTTATGTCTCACGATATCATCGTATAATCCAAGATAGGAATGTGTCATTCTTGCAGATTATACGTTTCTTGATCTAGAGATAATTGTATAAAGTTGCATGCAAACAATCTATCTCCATCAAGGGGCCCAAACAGATATCGTCACTCACTAAGTGAATTAATGAGGGACATACGGTTTTCTTGATGATTAGCTTTTCCCCGCACAATTCAAGAGAACATAAATAAAGTCCGTATAGCAGCCCTTATCGGGAATCAGCGGTAGACAGTATTTATTGAACCTATCCTCATGTGGAAAAGATAAACATCTCAAACTTAGAACCAAAATCATAACGAAATAAACAATGACACATAACACAATCCATATGTTTATTTCGATGGGTCAAGTCCTGTGCTATGTTCCATAACATACACATATGCAATTAAGTTGGTAACTCTTTACCTATGATTTGTAGAACTTAATCATCACTTAACTTGCATACTAATCTTATAAGATAATTAATGTTCCTTGTTAATTATCAAGATTATGGACCGTTTAGATTTATTATTGTCATTCTAAAGAATGATCAACAGAGATCTACAATTCAGATCCTCAACCTGAATGATCTGTCAATAATAAACCTAGGAACAGATGATAAAATATCATCCATAACATAAACTAATAATTAAGTCATTAAATTATTGACTTCTAGGACATAACTCTAACAGTGTATTGTTTGACCTGTTTTTTTGTTCTTGGTCTTCAATTATTATAATCATGATAAAATGTTATGAATGAAACCGTATTATATATTCACGTTTGGTTTCTTATAATTCCAAATAATAATTTTCTTTAGAAAAAAGATGGCTACTTAAGGCAACGACTTAATTAGTCACACATTTTCATGGCTTCAATGATATTAGGCGGAGAGAATTATGAGAATGGCTGGAGACGAAGCAGCTTTTAAATGTGTTAGTACTAGCACCGCCAATAGTATGCTCGGAGATTTCTGCGGAGGTAATTATTATCTTTTTTCTTTCGAAAATAATTTAATTTAATTATGCTGCGTATCTTTGATGAACCCTTAGGGTTTGATCGGAACGAGTAAAACAAAGATTTCAATTCATTTCAATAGAATAGAGTTCAAAAGAAATGATTTCAATTGAAATTTGGTGATCGGAATCAATATAAAAAAGAATTGACGAGAATTAAAATTTGATGATCGAAATTCATATGAAAACGAGAAGAAATGATTTCACATCTTGCATTTAACCATTTTACCCTCGTAGCTCTTTTTAAAATGTCAGTAAACCAACAATCCTGCCAACAAAACAAAGTTATGCAATTTACTATGTTATAACTTATTACTTTTTGTTTGCCTTGGTGTTTTCAAAAGAATATTAATAACTGATAGAAAAATCTAACTTTTCCTTCGTGCAAGAAAAAAAAATGGAAGTACAATACAAGGTTTAAAATAAAAATGAAACGAGGGGTTCGTTCACCTCAAATCTGTTGAATTTATTTTATATAAAATAAAATTTCATTGAGCTAAATGTAGCTATCAGATATGCAATCTTTCGAATTTTGATTACACCAATTAAAAAACAATATGTGTAAATTTGCATTAAAGTCCTTCTTTCTCATTTCTTGAAGCCACGGTCGATCCACACGAGAGAGACAAATCTATTGTCAAATCTCAAAAGCCACCAAAATCACACAAGCTATAGGTCACCGCAATAACTAATTGGGCAAATTCAATAAAAATTTATCAATAAAGAAAGTACCCCAAGTTGTGAGAACACACAAAATAACTCTGCTTCCCAATATTGCTAAAGGTCAAAGAGAGAAGTACAGGAAGAAGAAGGGCAATTCGGTCTGTAGAAAACGCACGTCCTCCAAACAAACAAAATCGTGCCAAATATCTACGTTTTGGATGGGAATTCGCTGAGGCTAATTTTTCTCGCCAAATCGCGCACATTGAAATCAATTCTTCACCTGTACACGTTCCGATCATGGAAATTCATAAAATGAGAATTCTATTTCTAATTCTCGCGTCAGTTTTTTTCATTCCGATCAGACCCTTAGTAAGGCTCCGTTTGGATTCGTTGAGAATAAGGTAGGAAGAAGGAAGAAGGGAAGAAATTTATTGGGAAGGGGTGAATTTATTGGGAAGTGTGTAACTTTTGTGAAGAGTTTGGATGGTTAGAAATAAATTTATTGGTAAAAAGTGGTTATTCCTTATTCCTTATTCCGGAAAGAAGCCATCCAAACGGAGCCAAAGGCTCCATTTGGCTCCGTTTGGATGCGTTGAGAATAAGGTAGGAAGAAGGAAGAATGGAAGAAATTTATTGGGAAGGGGTAAATTTATTGGGAAGTGTGTAACTTTTGTGAAGAGTTTGGATGGTTAGAAATAAATTTATTGGTAAAAAATGATTATTCCTTATTCCTTATTCCGGGAAGAAGCCATCCAAATGGAGCCAAGAGTATCCATTTCCAATATATGTACTCTCAAAAGGGTTGACAGAAAATAAATTTTATATCTGATACATATTTTGAGATAAAAATGAGATAAACTCTGTCAATTTAAAATTTTAAATATTGTAAGAATCTCCAACTGAATTTCTATTGAAAATGAGTTATTCTTTGCTACTAAACCATGACTGTTGTCTCTCTATATCATACATTTTGATTAAAAAAAAAAATCAGCATATATATATACAAATAAATTTTCGGGTTCACTTGATATTCAATTACACAGTTGTTATTTCTTTCGTCACAATAACGTACTCAAATTGCACAAGGAACTTGGCTGTGCAACTACATATTAATTAGACCGTCAAATAGTACAACAAAAAATTATAATTCTGGCAAACTTAATAATTCAAGACAATTTTATCTTATATCGACAATATATAATTTTCCAGTACAGTTGCCGGTCCTTTTTGTTTGTAGGATTCTTGGGAGTACTGCTTGTCTTATCTTAACACGTTTTGTGGAGTCCACTTGCTTTCCTTTACATGGCCTTTTGAAAATTGGATAAAAATATTACCTTTCAGAATTGGATAAAATATTAACTTTAAAAATCAATATTAGCTTTTCTTGATCCAATTTTAATTGTTTATTGTTCTATGATTTTCAGAACTTCCGATGGCCAGAAAGAAATCCCTGCAGCGGTTTCTGGCAAAAAGAAAAGCAAGGTAATTCTCAATTTATCTTGTTTAATAATTAATCTCCCAAAACTATTGTATTTAGACTGTGAAAGTATATATAAGAATAGTTTAATTGAACTAGTGTTAATCCATTATTGTTTAAAACATTAAATTAGTAAAATGCTAGCACAATAATATTTCGAATTAGTGATGTTCTCATGCATCCAAACGTACTTAAACGTATATGAATGGTGGCTTACAAAAAAGGGACTAATTATGTATAATTAAAAAGTTAATTTGGTAATTTAACACCCTGTAACGCGTAGTTTGTTAAGAAAAAAACAGCTATGAAGTATAAACAAATAAGATTTCACAATCCTATCGTTTGACTAACATATAGAATTAATGCGTGTGGCCGTGTGGGGACCTTTTCCTCCACAACATTTCTAGCATCTTTCTCACATGAAAAATGTAGTATAATAATTGTCGCTCCTCTTAACTTGTTGAATTGGTTTGTGAAAGAAAAAGACATGAAAAATGTTTTCTTTTTCAAGAACTTATATATAGAGGGCTGCTAAGGTAAAAAAACATAGAAAATGTTGCCTAGCACTTAACAAGGACTTCTCTTTTGACTTGTGAAATATCAGCATCTTCGTCTGAATCGTCTCCACCTTTTTGTGTTAAATTAAAATACTTAAATGTTACAACAATTGAATTTGTGCAGGTTAACCAGTTCACATCCGTACAAGAGGGAGCTGGAATCCTATTCGATTAAAAGAGAATAAAAAATATTTTGTTGAAGACACACTAATTTCTCCGACATGGTTGTTTTTGACATGACTATCTATCATAGAGAATTATTGGAGGTGTCTACCATTTGTATAAGTATAACTATCTAATGTAGGCTGTACTTGCAGTTCTATTTTTTCTTTTTATTTATTTGGTTACTTCGAAAATTTGTAACTTGATGTATATAACATAAGTAGATGCATGTTCATAGAATAGGAGTACTGTTCTGATCGTCATGATTATATTAACCGTAAGGTATTTTATTTTGTTGCGCAATTTATTTATAAATTATTGTTACTACTTTCTTTTTTTGGTGATCAGTTCTTTTTCTCGTCTTGTTTGGAACAAATGAGCTCAGCTTTACAGAACCCACCTTTTTTATGTTGGAATTCTAGAAAATAATGTTTGAAGTTTCGATATCTGCTTAATTGAATATTCGAATGGGATATCGTTCACAGAAACGCAAAACAATGATGTATATATTGTATATTTGTTTCTTCAATTTTATTTCTGAATTGAATTCACAAAAAATATATCATTAAAAATATTGTTTGTTTAACTAGCTTTTTGGACATTTGTCAGAATAAAGTATTAACTGAAATCGATAGGAAGGGGGGTGGGGGATGATTAGCACATAGAAACAATTTGGCTCGTTAATCGTAATTGGAAGTTTGAGGGGCTAATCATTGATAATGAACGGAGTCCAATAAATAATATTTAGGCAGAAATTACAGTCTGAACGCGCAAACAACTTAATTTATTCAAATTCTATGAGATACATCAACTTTGGTCCTATAAATTACCCATATCATTTAAATATTTATACTTCTTTTCAAGATGCGTTTGACCTATGTAAAAAAAGAATTGCATTTATATTTTTTGAAACTTGATATAAACATTTATATATTATTTTATTATTGCTACTAGTAATACTTTTTTTGTGACTTTGACTTTGTTAGATTTCATTTCTTGCTCTGCCCCAACTTGTTTGGACTAAAGGCTTTGTTGTTGTTGTAGATATAAGAATTTCTATAACAAATTGTATAATACAACTAGATTTTTCAGTGCCGGCTCCGCCGGAATCATAGTTTATGAAAGTCTTTTTAGTTATTTTATGATGGTTGTAATTAATTATTCTTCTATGTTTGTTCCAATAAAGTTAAGGCAGTTTTCAACTAATGATTTAGTACCTATTTGTAGATTCTTCTTGTTTAATTAACTTGACTATTTGTTTTTCTTGTGGAAGTAGAAATGTCAAGGCACCCAGTTGCAATTAATTACTTTCTTTTCTCCTGAAATTATACATTAGAAGGTATTAAAGTATACTTGTAATTACATTGATGATGTATCATCAGTATAAGTTAAACCATGTCTCCTTAAATGAATGATCCGGCTTTTTGAATCCAATTTAAAGATATCACACTATCCTATGAATAGAAGTTGAAACTGCTTCAATGGAGAACGCACATTCAGTAAATGTCCATTCAAATAGTAAGAATTGTTATTGTAAAAATATCCATAAGCATCTTATACAATTAAAACATCAAACTTGAAAAGCTTTTTTGGATGCCAAGATACTCCTAACTTCTGACAAATCTATGGTTTAATCCAGTGTTTTTAAATCTATGGTTTAATCCAATTTATTTTTTTTGCATCATGTCTAACGCTCTTTATATGATGTTCATTTATATTAAACTAATGCTTGAGAATTAGAGCAATGCGTCTGACAAAAGAGTGTCCATCTACAAATCAATATAAATAACTTAGCCACTAATAAACAAAAAATGAAATAAAAAAAATTAATATATATATATATATATATATATATATATATATATATATATATATATATATATATATATATATATATAGAGAGAGAGAGAGAGAGAGAGAAAGTTTAATATGCACTATAGTGCATAGGACGTTCTATGCACCACGGACTTTTTCGGAGATATTTTTATAAATTGACAAATCTAATTTAATCAATTTAATCTACATATTGAAATCTCATAGCAAACTAAATTTTATAATTTTTTAGATTTTATTACTATTTTTTTAATTTTTTAAAACATGTCATTTTTGGAATGTTATACTATTTACAATATTCCAAAAATGGCATGTTTTAAAAAATTAGAAAAAATAGTAATAAAATCTAAAAAATTGTAAAAATTGGTTTGTTATGAGATTTCAATATGTAGATTAGATTGGTTAAATTAGATTTATCAATTTACATAAATATCCTCGAAAAAGTTTCGCGGTGCATAGAACGTTCTATGCACTATAGTGCATCTTAAACATTCTATAGTGCCATAGATGACAATGCCATAGATATCTTTTTTGAGTCATTTTTTAAAGATCTAAAATTCAATCAGTCGTTCCAAACCGTTCAAATTGATCACCATATTGAAATACCATTGGAGACCAAATTTTACATTTTTTTTTATTTTTTTGCTATTTATTTTTATATGTTCAAATTGGAGGGTCTAAAATACTTCAATTATAACGTTTTTTAAAAATATCATAATAAATAGCAGAAAAATTCAAAAAAATGTAAAATTGGGTCTCCAAACGTATTTAAATATGGTAAATATATAAGTATCGCATTGATGGGATTAATACATGTACCGGGGACACTTATTTGGGTTATTTCAATCAATCTTTAGTACCTTTTTTCTATGCCTCTTTGTTCTATAGTAGCTTGATACTTGCAGTAAACATTGACAACTACAAAGTAATATACTTAAAAGAATGTCAATTCCATTAATATCCAAGGTATATAATATTTTTTCAATCCAACCGCCTATGTTAGAAAACAAAAATTCAAGTTAGATGGAAAAAAAAAGAAATTTACCTAAAAACTATCATATTTTAAAACTTTCTTGTATTCATCGATGGATGGGGCATGAGATTGTTGACGAAATATAAGCAAACGGGATCTCTATCGGCTCGTTGTGATGAGGAGAGCTTAAATTTGTCGTCAAATAAAACTATTTGTGCACTTGTCATTGGAGAAGGTGCTAGAAAGAGAGTTGTACTTGTTTATGTATTGGTTTTTTTTTGTCCTGGGGGCTGGGAGGATGAGAATGAAAGAGAGAGGATAAGTGGGAAGAAATAATAAAAAAAGAATGAAAATTAATTTTCTATTTCTGTGCGCTTTGTAGTCTTCTGTGTTGTTGGTGAATAAATTATTGGATCCAGGGGCGGATTTAGTGGGGGGCCAGAATAGGCCTGGCCTATGCTGTAATTTAAAAATTTTAATTACAAGTATACAAAAATTAGTGTAAACTAATAATATTTTATAAATGGGCCTACTCTATGACAAAAGCCCAACTTCAGGCTTCAGCCCATTAGTTTTACCTTCTTCTTTCTTGTGATATCCGATCAAACTATTTTCATCCCAAATCATTTACGGTTGGTTGTGTGAGGACAGTGAGGTGACGAGCGAGGGGGGACGGCCAGCGACGGGCAACTGGTTCCTATTCGTCTTCTCCGGCGACCAACAGACAGCGGCCGGCGACACTGCGGTCTGCAGGTCTGCGGCACAGCGGCAGTGTTTCTTAGTTCTTGCCTTCTCCTTTCTGGCGTTCTCCCATTCTCTGAACAGTGACATTTTCTCTCTTCAAATAAAACAGTGAGTCAGTGAGACAATGACCTTTTCTCTCTTTAGGAAAATTAATTGGTAAATGCTTGATATGTATGTTTAGACTTTAGGCATTATGTGAATTCAGGACTCTGTAAATTATTTTGGTAAAGCACATGTCATGCCTGCCATCTCAATTTTAACTGGACATCAAAAGCTATATTGTAAGAAAAATGATTAGAGAGTAAGGTCGTGATGCTTGCTTTTTGATAGAGAGATCAAACTCGACCAGCACACCATCTGAAGGTAGATGCTGAGATCCGGATTTGTCGAGCTCCAAGTACATAGTCACATAGACACATAGTTCTTGTTCAACTTTCCTTCTGGTTGTAGTTTTAATCTCCTGATATTTTCAAGAAAGTGTATTAGAACCTGAGGAAGAAGGAAGGATAAGAGGAATTAAAATATTTTAAAATAATGGTCTTGGTGATTGCTGCCAAGATCATTTTATAAGATCATTCTATGTGACCAACTGTATTGAGAATATAAATTATAAAATTGAACTGCAATACCAGCATGAATATTTTCAGCAACTAGTATATATATAGGCTATTAGAATGAGAGGTAATAAATAGGTTCAAATATCATGGATACAAAGATAGGCATTGTTGCATAGAATCTAATTATATATTGTTATTTTTGATAGGTGCCAATCATGAAAAGAAAAACCATGGAAAGCTTTTTTAAGAAAGTAGAGAGTGGTTCAAGTTCTCAACCTGTCGCAGAGCAAGATTCTCAAGTTCCAAATGCAATGCCAATTGGAGAAGCATCACAACAACCTGCAATTGAATTAGATGCATATGAGAGAGATCCAGGAAAACGCCCTCAAATTTATGAGTACCCTCCCAATCAAAGAGATGAAGTGCGAAGGTTTTACATAAGTAAAGGACCATTTCAACCATATATGAATGAGTATCCATATGCTGGAACTACAAGTCATCGGCGACGCTTCCAGTATAATTGGTTCAAAATATTTCCTTGGTTGGAATATTCACCAAGCACAGAACGTGCTTATTGCTTTCCTTGTTTTCTTTTTGCAACAAAACCACATGGGAAGTGTGGTTCAAACACATTCCTGGTGAAGGGATTCCAAAATTGGAAGAAGGTCAATAGTGGAAAACAATGTGGCTTCCTGATTCACATGGGTCAAGATTCAACCTCAGCCCACAATCAAGCACTTCGATGTTTTGAGGAACTCAAAAATACTACTGGACATATAGAAAAAGTGATAGAGAAGCAAAACAAGAAAATAGTATTAGATGCTAGACTACGTCTGAAGACATCAATTGATGCTATCAGGTGGTTAACATTTCAAGCATGTGCATTTCGAGGCCATGATGAATCTGCTCAATCCATTATATAACTCTTAATTTTGTGACAAAGTGGTTCTTTTTTTATTGCTAACAGGTAATTAAGGTCCATAATTTCTTCCAAGATGCAATACATATCATAAATGTTGTAAGCTCATCTGCTAAGCGTAATGATGAGCTAATAACACAACAAGTTGAAGAAATTGCTCATGCAATTGAATTGGGAGAACTTGATACTGGAAGAGGAGCAAACCAAATAGGTGCATTGCAAAGACCTACAGAAACTAGATGGAGTTCTCACTATAAATCAATTTCAAGTTTAATAAGGTTATTTGGTGCTACTGTTTCAGTTTTGCGAAATCTGGTAAGTGATCGTTCACTCCAATATCCTACTAGAGGAGATGCTGGTGGTTGCCTTCAGAAGCTTCTCTCATTTAATTTTGTATTTATCATGCATTTAATGAAAGAGATTATGGCAATCACAGATGATTTGTGTAAAGCTTTGCAACAGAAAGATTTGGATATTCTTAACGCCTTAAGTCTGGTTTCAACTACAAAATTGTTAATTCAGAAGTTGAGAGATGATGGTTGGGAGCCTCTTTTGGAGAAGGTAAATTCTTTTTGTCTAAAGCATGAAATTGAACTTCCTGATATGAATCAGAAGTATGTTGATGTCACAAAATCTCGGAATAAGCATGACAATACAACAGTAGAGCACCATTATCGAGTAGACATTTTTACAAATGCAATAGATCACCAACAGAAAGAACTGAATGCTCGATTCAGTGAGCAATCAATGGAGCTTCTGACCCTTAGTGCTGCCTTAGACCCTAGAGATGTCAATAATTTTAGCATTGAAAAGATATGCACACTAGTGAAAAGATTCTATCCTGTTGATTTTTCTGATCAAGAAAGAGCTCAATTGGAAGCTCAGTTGTCACATTATGAGCTTGATGTATGCAGCCATCCAAGTTTACAGATCTCCACATCACTTGCTGATTTGACTCGTCGGTTAGTTGAAACCGGCAAATTTGCAATCTATCCAATGGTCGATAGATTATTACGATTAATCATGACTCTTCCTGTCTCAACTGCAACAACTGAACGTGCCTTTTCAGCAATGAAATTGATCAAGACTGGACTGCGAAACAGAATGGGAGATGACTTCCTTCGTGACTACATGATAGTGTATATTGAGAAGGAAATCGCTAAGAAGTTTGCTGCAGATGAAATTATAGATATGTATGATTTTTTAGGTAGTCGTAGAGCTAAATTGAAATTAATAGAGATGTAATTTCAATGAACTATGTAGTAGAAATCTGAAATCTGATGTAACTTTTTGTTTTAATACATATATATATATATATATATATATATATATATATATATATATATATATATATATATATATATATATATATATATATATGATGTAATTTTTGGTACAAATACATATCTGAATATCTGATGTAACTTTTGTTTTGAATTATGCTTATAATTAGTGATTGTCATTTACTAATTTGTAAGTACTTTTATTGTTTATTTAATTCTTCATATATTTTTTCAACTGTTACTGTTAATTGTGATATTAGGATGGGACATGGAGTTTCTAGATTTTGATACAAGGAAGGCATGCATTGAATCAATAATCAAGGTTTGTGTTGAATCTAACTTACTTTTGAGCTTTTTGTACTAAATATTAAACTATCATCTTTTATATTCCTTCAGATATAAAAAAGGTTCATACTGTAATTGATAAATATGCTGAACGTGGGCTCCGTTCATTGGCTGTTGCAAGACAGGTTCACTAGTAAAATGATTACTGGTACAGTTTCTTCTATTTGCAATTATAATGATCTATACAATCTTGACAATAAGGCCCTTCATTTGCACTTAATGCATTTGTGTATTTTCTGATGTCAGGTGATCAGCTTGCTATTGCAAAGGAAATTAAAAGAAGGCTAGGATATGGCCATATGGGTACAGGGTACAAATATCAAATATGTACCCCTCTTCTTCACTACTGGGCCAAAATAAGGATTCAGCATTATCTGAATTACCAGTTGATGACTATCACAAACCAACTAAGGTCAGTCCTTTAAACCTTGGCCTACTCCATCTCTAAATCCTGGATCCGCCCCTGATTGGATCCCTTAATTGTTTGGAATACCACACAAACAGCTGCATTGTTGGGAATATAGTAAATCGCTAGAATCACATGGGATGAGATAGGACCAACCTCACCGTGTATTAAAATATGCCACTCATGCAATCAAATAGATTTGTATATTTTAGAGTATACATCATACATAAGCTGCGTGACTTAAGTAACATAAAATAAAAAAAACATGTACTGTTCATTACTGTTCATCACAAAAGCAAACTTTTTATATAGTATAAATATCAAATTATAGTGTCACAAAAATATTTACCTCTTGCATGTATGAGATACAAATATTTGTATCATTAGGTATATTCGTATAAACATCTTTCACAAGTCAATATAAACACTTTTGGAGTGCAAAAATAGAATGTTCAATAATTTTCTTTATTATACGGCACAACTTGTCACAAGTACCGCAACTTTATCATAAAAAATTCATAAACACTTTGGTTTCTCTTACAGACATGCAAAGTTCTATCTAGAAGAAAAAAAGAATTATTGAAGTAAAAAGACCAAACAGAACAAGACATTGTCGAGCCTTGTTTTCTACCTACTCATTCGAGCTTAACTGGAGCAGCTGTGATGAAGCTCAGAACAATTGAAAATTTTCCCCGCGTCAATTATTACAAGCTACATAATATCACCAATTACTTGTGGTAACACATCAGTCGACCTTTTCTACAATCTCCAAACGTTCATATGTATTAATTCCAGAGTCCTTCCGATCTTTTTCATGTGAAACCTCAAAGAAGCCTCGCATCAACAACATTCTGCGCTATTTTTTTTTCCCAAAGAATCAATTGAAACTGTGAATACTGTACAGCATATGCCAAAGATTAATCTTCATGAACTTTTCCTTGGTCATTATTTTCCAAGTTCGGAGGGTAAGCAGTATCAAAAACAACACGTGCAAAGACATATCTAACTTCAGATAGACTTCCATGGGACAGATTATAGTAATTTATTCCTTTACCAGATTTGCATAAAAAATTATTTTCCCTTTCTTTGTCCATTATGCACTCGAAGATACGACAAACCTCTTGGTAAGCTGGCAATGGTATAAATACCTAACAAAGAGAAGTACTCAGAGTTAATATCACAATGCCAGTTCAAGCATGCACATGGACAGGATGTATATAGCTGATAAAAAAGAAGGCTGGTAGAAAAGATTTTCAGAGAGGGATTTTTGCAAATAGATTACTATTTTATCAGGATAGTTTTGTTGTAGTTGCCACTTGCCAACACGTGCTAACTTAATGTTACAAAAGTTTTATCAGGATAATATGCTGTCCTGTGAAATAAATTCAGTATTTTGAACCTTTCCAGAATACAGTTTTCTGTCATGATGTCTCCCTTTTCTCTCAAAAGGGTAACTCCTAAATTCACAATTCATCTCCTAGCTGCTGCTTTTCATCTTATTCCTTTTTCAGTACTGTAACACACTAAATCACTCACAGAGATAATCTTGTAATAGATATGATTATAGCAAAGAACATAACAGGCACTCATGTCCTAGTTAAATTGCAGAGACTAAAGTGACACTGAGAGATTTTTCATTCTCATCATTTCCCTCTAAATAATGACTTCATTCCAGAAAGTACCTAATAGCAAATAAAAGAATCTAGGGTAATTCCAGCAAGCACAGATAACTACAAGCAAAAGACCCATGTCTATACCAGAGCGGTAAATACTGGAGGTACCTTGTATTTCTGCATGTGTCAACAAATGGAACTTACAAGATTGGATGAAGGGGCTTGCGGGTACATAGACATGGCACG
Organism: Rhynchospora pubera; assembly: GCA_028095005.1. Lineage (NCBI taxonomy): Eukaryota > Viridiplantae > Streptophyta > Magnoliopsida > Poales > Cyperaceae > Rhynchospora > Rhynchospora pubera. The sequence goes on along the minus strand of CM051462.1, from coordinate 106,099,354 downwards.
AGAGACAAAGTATTTATCAGTCATAGAGCTCAAGGAAGACTCCACTGAGATTGCCAACTCTCGCAATTCTATTTTCAGATCCTCATCAGAATCCAGGGCTACAGGATTTCCAGAAAGTTCTGGGAAGGTGTGGTCATGGGGGTAGCTTATTTTCCTGACAATGTCAAATGCTTCCTCCATGTTACCTCCATTGTAGAGAGCTAGCGTGAATGCAGCAACTACCAGCGGGTCCCGTGGTTGACGTACCAGCGCTTCGTGGAATGCAAACAGCGCTATCCTGTTATGACATGTGATCTATTATTTGAAGCTCCTTCATTTTGTTTTCACTCATCAATGGTTTGTTTTTGTTTTCATAATTGTAGCCAGTAGCAAATTCATGTGGGCCAATAGGTGTGTGCAACTATCATTGTGTTCGGTTCCACAAGGATAAGGAATAGGGAGGAGGGAGGGAAGAGGGAAGAGGAAGCCTTCTTCCTTATGCCATGTGTTTGTGGAAAGACAGGAGTAAATAGGTATATCTCTTGTTTCATGTAAGGTTGTTCCATATCCCCTCTTCCCTCTTCTTTATTCTTATTCTTAGACAACCAAACAGACCCTTAGGGTGTGAGAATATTTTGCACACAAGAGTTGAGTATGTTTGTATCAGTAAGAGTTTCAGAAAAGGCGTTGCACATAGGTAAGCATGCATGCTTTGCGTATTTGTCACACAAGAAGAAATAATGAATATAAGATAATGTACAATTCTAACCATAAACTGCGATGACAAGGTTGATCAGGTGCAAGGAGCCAATCCAAGTTAGAAAATAATCCCTACACATCCATACTTAAAATGAGATTGAAGCATATAACAGTATTAGATGTAAAGCTAATTATTTCTGAGCCAGAGTTAACAACTGCAGCCAAAGGAAATAAAACAATATTGACCAGGTCATGTAATGCTCAGCAAAGAACCAGACGGGCTTGGGTAAGGATAGTTGAACTCATCAATATTGTGTTACATTTCCATAATAACTCCCTTCCACCTCTCTGTTCTTTTTCCCATTTGCTAGTAAACTCGAGGATAAACAGGAACATGTTGGTTCTTTTACCGAACAAAGAGAAACAAAAAGTACCACAAGGATCAAACAAACCTACCAGCAACATGTTGGTTCTTTTATCCTTTCTTTTAAAACCATGTGAGACAAAATATGCAGCCTGCTCATATAAAAATAGCAATATTTTATTAAATCATCATCATCATCAATTATTATTATTATCATCATCAATTATCATTATTGTTGTTTATAGTGTTATTAATTAATAATAATTAAACCTACACCCTTAGCCGGAATCTAATAAATGTGACCTACAAACCGATACCAATAACATAATTAAACAAATAGAATAATTCTTTCAGCTCGCCTGAATGGGAAGTAGAAGTTCTAAAAGGCCGAATTTCCAAAGTAGCCTTAGCGAAGCTTCAGCTGATCCATAAGCAAGCATGTAATTCATTTCCATTAGTATTCTTTGCTGCATAGATACAGGTAAACAAAATTAACAGCCACATTAAATCCATCCAAAAGAAAACAAAAAGTAATCCAATCACAAAAGAAGGACAAAGTACAAATTCATCAAAGCATTCCATTCCATGGTCCATTCTTTATGGATACCTCATTTCCAAATACTATAATATCCAACTAACTATAGAACAGTAGTAGTACAATGAATTCAAACCAAGGGGAAAAATAATAAAAGCTATTTATGAATGTAGGGTCAAATATGGAGTTCAAATTGGTTTCAATCGGTTCCCTCGGTTAAAAGTCAGTCAGGTTTGGAGTTCTCTTTTTTTAGCCACTAGGCCACTCAAAGTAGACAACTATCAAGTTTCAAATCAATCATTTTGCATTGGTTCAGTCTTGGGTCTGTTGGAAATCAAGTACTGCCAGGCTCATGTTCTAGGCCAGCACAAATATTGTTGTAGAGACGATTTATTTGAGGCTTCAAGAAAGACGTTTTTGGAGATGCATAATGATTAAGATATTTTGATGTTGGGTTTCATGTTGCATTAAACTTTAACCTGAAACTCTTAAAACAAAACTGCAAATGTGTTAGGTTTGGGTTTATTCAGTCTCAGATTGGTTCAAATTAAACACAATTCAATCTATTTGGGTTTGGTTGAACTTCCAGTTGTAGGGTCAGGTGGAATTTTATAGTCAGATCAGATTTTGTTATAAGGAAAATAAACAAATGACACCATTAAATACAACAAGTTACCTTGTCAAGCCTTAAGATAGAGCTAGCAAGGTCCTTCACAGAATAAGCAGTCTCTCTCGAAAAGCTGAAACCCAGCCGAGCTGCTATTCTAATGGCACGTAGAATCCGAGCTGTTGATTACCATACCATAATTAAAAACAGAAATATATATTAACATACTATGGGGATAAATTTTGGACCATTTTTATGTTCACAAACAGGCAGGAGCAGTTCTGCAAGTGAACAATTGTTTCAGCCAGGGGCATTTTAGCTCCTTCGGTTCAACTTGATAAGTTAAAACTGAGTTCCTAATACAGAGGAATCTAGGATATTTTGTAGTACAAAATCAAGGGCTGGAGAACTGTTGAATTTGAAGACCAATACTGAAGTCAACTAGATAATTTGATCCATTGCACACGCTGGTTGTGAACTTTTCTGTACTGTTCTAGCTAGACTATCTTTGTAAGGTCATTCTGCAAACAAGGAAAATTTTGTGATGGGCACATTGTTGTTCATTTTTTATCATTTAATAAAACTTATTCATATTGGACTTGGACAAGTGACTCAATTTTTACTGTGAAAGAACATGACACGTATCAGATAGTTCTATAAGAGTCAGGTTTTCTGGACTGTCCATTGGTTATACAACAAATGACAACTTCATAGACTGCATCTATACTTGTTTGGGAACCAATAATATCGATTGTTTATGGACAAAATGCTTGATGAGAAACCCTCGAAAAGCCTATTCAGGTGCCTGGTATAGTCATGGGGTTCAAGCCCTTCTCAACCCCCCTAAATCAAGCTCCAAATAGCCCGTGTACAGTACAACAAAGCTATAACAGAGCTTGGCTAGATACCTAAAGCAAAGAAGGGGTACAAATTTCTCGATAGCCGAGGGGTTTTGACAGGAGACATTTATAAACTTATCGGCTTCTAGAATAATATTTGCATTTTGTTCTGTTGATATCGCATTATAAGGCTGGCTAATTACTAATAAAATGCAACGTAAAAAAAAAAACTAAAATAATACTATGTGCATGTTGTAAGAATACTATTGACAATAATTTAGATTTTTAATAAATTTGATTGAACCGTTGGAGTCGGATGAGCTGAATGTTCACTTGTTTAAGTTAACAACACTATTAGGTTCAGATGAGCTAACATTAATTTAGCTTATTGGTTCAATTCATGACCTCAATTAACCTAAGTTCAATTCCTTTGCGATATGAACAAACTTAATTCAGTTCAATTTGAGCCAGAAAGACCTAGGGTGTGTTTGGACGTAGGCTAGAACTAGCTTTTTCAAGTTTTGAACAAGGAACAAGATTGTTCTTGTTCCAAGATTTTGTTGGAACAAGGAATAATGCTTGTTGTTAGGTGATAGCTTGTTCAGGAACAAATCAAACATGAAACAATTTGTTCGAATAAGCTATTCTTGCTCTTCCACTCATTTAAACACACCCTGTATGCTCACCGATATTGGCGGAAACTCTACAAAAAAAAAAAATAATAATACTCAATGTAGAAGAAAGAATGTAATCTCACCACAATCTTCTTGGAATGAACTTCTGGCAGGAATTATTGTCCTAACCTATTCAAGAAGAACATTCTCAACAAAAAAATATAAAGATAAACAAAGAGATTACAAAGTTAGGGGAAAATAGCAAAAAAGAAGGAAGAGATATCCACCTTGCCCTTTCTGAGATCATCCATGCCTCCCAAGTAGTCATAGACTTTATTAGAAAACGGATTAAGCATCAATCTACCAAAAAAATAAATCGAAGAAAAGACATGTTAGGAGACCTGATTATGATAGCTAAGCTGAGGAAAATGTTAGCAAACTATTTTTACCCGTTTATGGTAAAGTCCCGGGAAAGGCAATTTCTCCACCTGATAATATCCTGTTCATTACAATTGGGCAGCTTTTTAAAGTCTCTCATTTTATTTTTTGATCTTTCTACATGAGTGTTGAAACTTGAAACCTGAGAGAGAGAGAGAGAGAGAGATTATTGATTGACCATATTAATATTAATATTAACTTCTAGATAAAAAGACAGGATCTATTTGTATACACTGAAACTAGTTGAACTTGTGCAATTAAGTGCCCTGATCATCCTTAGTTGATGTCCATATCTGCTGCCATAGTTGTCATGGCACCCCAACTATGGCACACAATATGATTCATCCGATCTGGATTGAATATGGCCAATGCAATGTGGCTTTTCAGGGGGGTCTTTGATAATTGAAACAGACGCAGATCTTGTGCCACAGTATGGTAGGATGATAACAACAAAAGGAATGTGAATTGCTTAGTTAACAATGCATTGTGGCATTGGTGCTAGTTATGCTAAACCGTTCCCTGTTTGACGCCAATTATCATTAAACTAACCTTAATTAGGCAATAACAGCAAACAAGACAATTTTTTTTTTTTTTAAAAAAAAAGGATTACTCATTCCCCTCATGTTTTTTTTTTCTTTTTTTATTTTTTTTTTGGCTCGAGATTTGGAAGGGGCAAAAACTGGGTTACAAACCTCTATAATGGATCTATTGATGTGGACATGGCATATTGGAAACCGCCTTCCAATTATTTGACAGTCTCTAAAAGCCTTCTTTACCTGAAAACATTTAATAACAAAATAAAGAACAAAAAATTACATTGAGATATATTTGAACATAGAAGAGTTTTTTTTATTGGAAATAGCAAACACAAACACATAACTTGGATAAAAACCATGCGTTTATTTTATTTTATTTTTTAGAAATGAGGCCAAAAGCCCATTTCTTATTTAGAAACTAGTTCAACATTCGACATTACTATTTGGTTCATCTATTGCAACTGGTTCAAGCAAGTAGTTAGCTCAATACCAGAAATCCCAAGCTGAATAAGCTATAAAGGAGGAAACAAAGAGAATTAAAACAAGAACCTGCCAAAGCTCGGCAGTTGTTATAATGTCAAAGTCTTTCGGAGTTTTCTGCATTATGAGATCCCGTACACAGCCTCCAACCAAGTATGCCTCATAACCTAATTCATTTTAGACTTTCAGTTAAAATGGCAAAATTATTTAACAAAAAAAAAAAAATCATACCAGTAACCACCAACCTTTCTTCTTAAGCTGCTTGAGAACAGATAGAGTCGGTTTCGAGATCATGGAGGTACGAATCCCTACTTCATTTGTACTCAGAAATTTCCAATTTGAACCCTCGACTACTTGACGACCTTCAAATGATAAGAATTACAGTTGCAATTACTATAATGACTCATAATGTTACTATTATCTTTGGAATGGTACCCGGCTCTCAAATTCTATCAACCAACACAAATACTCACCTCCTCCATTAATGGAGCTAGGTGGAGCGGAAGAGGAAGGTGCATCTGTCGGAGGTTCCAACACGGCGGCGCCGGCGGAGTAACGGCGGCGGCGCGTGGCGGAGCAGATAGCGATGGAGGGACGGAGAGCAACTAAGGAAGGGTGCTTAGATATAGCTCCGATTCTCGCCACTGCGGTGCCGAGCTCCGGAGCCCGAATCACCATTAGTGGAGCTCTGGAGCTTCAAACCCTAGTTTCTAGATTCTGTTCTGTTCTGCCTCACTCCTGATCTTTTTGGGGACAACTGGACAAGTGAGAAAGGGATAATAGAAGATTTTTTTTTTTTAAAAGTATAGAGTTACATAATTTTAACAGGCCAATTTTATTTGAATTGCTAGGTAAATTTACTTTTTTTTTTCTTTTTTTTTAGTGAAAGTTTACTCTTTTTCTGTATTAAATGATTTTTTTATTTCTCCCAATAAGAGATTCTTCTCTTGAAAAAAAAAGAAAGAAAAAGGAAATAAGGCAGCTGCTAGATATTTATGCCGGCTTCGGTAGCGTTATTTTGCTAATGCCACAGGCCCACAGTCGCTTCTAAGTATTTCGGGAGATATTGGGCTAAGACTATCAATTGTTCCCGAAATTTTTTAAAATAGTATTAAATTAATATAATATATTAAAAATAATATCAATATAATAAGTTTAATATAAATAGTATCACGAGATCGGAATCCTGGATTCCGAACGTTAGATCGGAATCCAGGATTCCGATCTAAGCTTTGATCGGATTCCGAGTTTCCTATCTAAGCTTAGATCGGAATCCGAGATTCCGATCTAATTTTTTTAATTTTTTTATATATTATTTATTTATTTATTTAATTTATTAATTAGTTAAATAATTAGAAAAATAGATAATATATTGTAAAAATATTGAAAAAATATGAAAAATTTCAAGAATAATTAAATTAAATTTTATATGTAATTTAGTATTTTTTGGGAAATTAAATTTATTTTCATTTTAATTAATTTATTTAATTAAAATATAAATTTTTATAAATTATTTAATTAGAATATAAATTTTTATAACTTATTTAATGAAATGAATTGTACCATTTAAAAAGGATTATAAATTTTCAGAATTTGCAGGGATACAATGGCATAATCCTTTCAGAATGTTCAAAGTTTTATTAATTCTTTCTGCATTTGCAGGTTTAAAACTTTAAACAGGCTTAACTTTTGATAGGAAGGTCCGATTGGGGCGATCGAGGACATTCCGGAAAGCTGGCGACGAGATCTACGCATTTTACTGGGGTGAAACCCCGTAACGACCATTTTCGAGGCCAAAAAACGCTCTCTGGACCTCCAAAATCCACTTTGAAAGTTTGCAAACCTAAAAACCACTCTAAACTACTAAAAATGTTTTTAAAATCATAAATTAATCATTAAAAAGAGAAATGCAGTAAATCAAGTGAATTTAGTCTTTCTTCTCCGTCTCAGTAAAACATCAATCTCGTGTGATTCCTTTCTAACGCAATCCAGAAGTGCTTTCTTGATCATGAGACTCGATATGATTGTTTAATATATAATATGAAAATAATATATACAGAGGACGACATCCGGGACGCATATCAAATGGTTGTTTAAATTAATTAAAAATTTATACTTAATTATTCATTTTTTAATTAAATAAATTAATTAAATTTATATTTAATTAAATAAATTAATTAAAAGGAAAATAAATTTAATTTTCCAAAAAAATACTAAATTACATATAAATTTTTTTAATCCATTCCTGATATTTTTATATTTTTTCAATATTTTTAGAATATATTATTTATTTTTCTAATTAATTAACTAATTAATAAACTAATAAAAGGAAAAAAATTTAATTTTCCCAAAAAATACTAAATTACATATAAAATTTAGTTTAATTATTTCTGATTTTTTCCATATTTTTTCAATATTTTTACAATATATTATCTATTTTTCTAATTATTTAACTAATTAATAAATTAAATAAATAAATAAATAATATATAAAAAAATTAAAAAAATTAGATCGAAATCTCGGATTCCGATCTAAGCTTAGATCGGAATCCCAGAATCCGATCTAACGTTAGATCGGAATCCAGGATTCCGATCTAACGTTCGGAATCCAGGATTCCGATCTTACGATACTATTTATATTAAACTTATTATATTGATATTAATTTTATTGGATTATATTATTTTAATATTATTTTTTAAAATTTCGGCAATTGTTCTAATTTTATTCTATTTTTAACATTTTAAGGCCCATTATATTAATGGGCTGGTCAGATTGGCCCAAAAATGGACTACAATGCTATGATTTGGTAGTGGTCAAGCATCCAAACTTTTAAATATTCCTGCCTACGGGCTTTAAATTGACAAAAATTAAAACTTTTAAAATATTTACCGCATGTTCTTAGTCACTCAACTAAAATTAGTTCTGGTCTTATTTTTTTATGACATTCGTATCGTACGTTTGTTATGATGAACCGTTATATAACAGAGAAACTTGTAATGCTTGGAAAAACAAGCAAGGTACGTACCACGTTCAATTGGACCAACCATATAAAACTAATTCCTTCATTTAAATAACGTCATGTTAGGTTGTAGTTTACTTTTATAATAATTCACATGCTCAAATCAAGTAAAACGGCCAATAATTGGCAAATTCCGTGCTGACCATGTTATAGTCAGCATAAATTGCGTTCAAGCTTGTACTACTACAAACAGATTGCATCACAACATCCTTTCACATTTATATTTTTTTCGTGTTTTTCGTTGTCAAGAGGTGGGTGAGTTGTGTATATCACTATATCATGTTAAAAATATATGGATATAAAGCATCTTTGGCGTACCCATATTGCGTTAATTCAAAACTGCATGATTGGCTCGGAATTAGATTATGTGCGGTGCATCCTTTGACTTTTCAAAAGCTAATTCTCATAGGTGCTTGGTCTTATTTGGATGTGGCAACCATCCAACGGATGCCAAGTCATGTTTCATTAATTGTCATATTGCTACGTGAAACAGACCCACTACTAGTTAGACGTTCCAAAAGTAGAAGAAAAGGGAGGGTAAAGGGTCTGGCTCATTCCAAATTGGTACCGTAATTAATAATAATGTGCGTTTATAAACTGTTGTGACAACGTTTGCGTCGGTGCGGATCAGGTTGGTGTTTCCTATATATTAAAGGGAGAAATTAATTGAATCTGGTCCAAGTCATATCAGATCCGTCGAGTTGGTAGTAGCATGTCTTGTCAGAAAGAATTGATAGGTTGGCATAAAATATTGTCTTAAAAATTGGAATTTGTGAATTTGTGATGCAGTTTTTTTCATTTTGACATATCTTGAACTAACTAATATTGTACTTCTATTGCAACGGGATGTTAAAATCACACAATTGGTGTGTGTACCGGTTTGGTCAGTCCGATACGTTGGTACTTCAAATTATTGAGCTGGATAACATTTGATTGTCCGTGTCCGTATACTTGACCCAGTAAAAGGATTATCCAAACTGAGCAATCCGGACAATGCAACACTTGGTCGATCAGGTTGGCGGTACCTACCGGAATAGTGCATCTATATATGATTGAATGGTAGAAAAGAAATATGCTCCTAATTAAATATGCATGGACGTCAGATGTCGCTATTTTCACTAATAAATTAGACTTGTTGAAACTATCAGAAAACAACTAGTGTAGCCAGAAACTTGAATTATCTAATTCTTGGATGTAGAATAGAGAAAACATGGGGATGATGATGGATGATAAATTATTATAAATTTATAATAATAAACATAAACATTTGACGAAAATCTAAATCAAAGAATGGTAGGAAGTACAGTCTCATTGATTTCGACACTTGTTTCGTACAATTCTTCCCTGCTCTAATCTGAGAGGTCATTAACAAAATGAAATGAAACAAAAACATTTGGGGATTGACGCGCTAATTACGGAAGGGTCATTCCTTGATTAGTAAATTTACCGAGCACAGGTGCATAATTTGTTAACCTCTGGCTTCATTACAAAATGCCGAGGAAGTAAATAATGCGTGCTTCATCGGGTGAGTAGATGTCATGACAAATCTAGACCTTCCTGCTGTACTGCAGTGTCATAATGTGGTCAGTTGCCGTCAAGTTTTCGGCCAACGGCATTGCATCTCTTGAGCACCATATGTTGTCTCGGACTTGTTGAAGAGTCAATATGGAAGGAAGAACATGCCCACGGCATGAGATCTCTACCTGTATTTCAGTCAAACACAAACAAAATTAAAGAAGAAGATTGTCAATCAGTCGACGATACTGAAGCTTTTTCATTCACGTAGACAACATTCACATTAAGTCTGCTCTCTAATAAACTTGACCTTGAGTCTTTGACTAAAATATAGAAATCTAGAACTTCATAATGATGTTAATGTAGAAAACCATAAATAGATGAAATAGTTTTCATGTTCTGCGACATGTTTGTTATTAATAATGTAACTTTATTGATCCATAACTTGATTAATTCTAAAGGATTGAAATTACAAATTAGTGATAAAGGTTAAAACAGAATATCTACAGAGCTCAGGAGAAAGCAATTGTTATATGAAATTTTAATGTATACGTTTTAGCATATTAATTATGTTCCACAAGTACATCTATTATAATACTTACGTGCAACAATTAGCTAATTAAATATATAATTTCTTTGCTTATTCAGGACCATAGAAACACATCTAAACCTGCCTTGACATTGGCTAGCTATGTGACTATGGTGCAATGTTAAGTAAATTACAAGCCAAGCAACAAATATATTAGCATTAACAAAGAAGCACAATTTTTGGGGCCAATTATTTCAATTTGTAATGCGTGCATGATGTGCTGTACCACCTCCAATGAGAAAATGATTGCACAAACATTAGCCGATAAATATGTGGCTTAATGCACATTGCATGAAGGTTTGGAATCAAGTGATATTGGATAGATATGTTTGATCATTCTCTTTATTGGTGAAGTTTTTTCTTTCATCAGATGACTTAAAAAATGTCTATTCCTGTTTGTTTGTTTTACATTACCACTTAGAATATGATATGGAAAAAGATCTCCTCACCTACCGATAAAGTGCCCTGGGTCCAAATTAACATTAGATTCTAGTTTCCTTTTGTTTTCTTGTAATAATAATGTTATTGTTGTGTTCAATTGATGCAAAACACACCACAGAAAATATGGCTAAGTGGGGAATCATGTTCTGAAATATCACTAAATTTTTATAATTGAGACTCAATTCAGCAACTCAACTTGCTAACAGGGTTTTCTGGTTGAACAACCTAAGAAAAAGCTAAATTCAGCTCATCATTGAAATAAAATTTTAATGAACATCCTAATCCCCCATAAATTAAGCAATTGCTCCAGGTATCAACCTTTATTTTAATTGTTTGAAAAATCAATAACAGACTAATTCATTTATTTATTTTTTTAAAATATAAGCCATAACGAAGAGCAAGTAGTGATGTGGGAATCTTAGACGATAATTTGTGACATTATTAGACGTGTCTCCCACTTATAACATAACACCTAAAGGTCTATTTCTCCTAAAGCAATTTATTCCTCCCTATTACCCAATGATTGGTTCCTGTTTTATTTATTTTTTTCGCATTTATTCATTTATATAACTTTCTTATTGTGTGATAGGTCGATGCACAATATGCCTGATTAATCAATGCCCACTGTACACTTAAATTCTATGGCAATTATTAAATTCCTTCATTCATCTGTCTCCAGACCTGGTCCAAGCATACATCTTAATTTTAAATTAGTTGTGATCTAAACCAAATAAACCCTTATATTAAGCATATCAAACTTACGTAATAGCACCTTTATTCAATAGTTCAATCATATCTTATTTTGAAACAAATGTGCTATTAGGTACTATGTATTATGAAGTCCCTGTAGTCTTTAATTTATTGTTTCTAGCAAAAACAAATGAAGGAAATTTTCCAATATGGATCAAGCGATCAGCCATGTTGTTATTTGAATTATGAAGTATAACCCAAAATTTGAGTTCACTATTTCTAAGAAATACTAGTCAGTAATGGAAAACTTAACATAAATAACATTATTAGGAAGTTCTAGATTTGGGGGGGGGGGGGGGTATGCCATACTTACAAAATCGATCAAAATTGATGACCCCATATTGTTTGCATTAAAAACCATCACTATGTACACTTTATATTCTTTATAAAAATGAAGTCTTGATTATCATGCAATCATATATATTTGACATATTTTAATATAAAATATGACTTCAGAAGTACATAGCATAGCCACTTTTGCATTGGTTAGGATACTAATAGTTATTAGTTGTAATATCAGCAATAATGACGAAAAAAAATTATCAGTATGCATGCTATCAGTAATAAATATCAATAAATTTCTATCACTACTGGTGCTATAAATAATAATTATAGAAAGTATAAAAGAATAGGAATTGGCATATAGGCGCGTCCAAGTGATGTCTCAATTAGTAGAGGAAAAGGAATTTTCCACTCAATGCGACCATGCTTTACATGAACAAGGACCCACCAACTACCCTTGTGGGATTGTACTACCAGATCACACAACTCTTAGCCAAAGTTTTAATTCAATTTTACCAAAACAATTAATTCACTGCAAAGCTTCAATTCATTGAAATACTCATCTTAACTTTTTTTTTTTTATGGAATTACGGTAAAAGCGTAGCTAACACCGCAATTTTATTTTAGATCAATTTCATGCGATATATATGTGTGTGTGATACATACTATAGATCAGTTTAAACTTTAAAAAGCAGGAAATATTAATGTAACGGGTATAGCATGGACCAAATGGAGGCATTCTCATATCTATTCTCCTGATAAAAATTATATTTATTTGTACCTATTCTTATCTGTTATAACTATATATAGCTTACTCGTACCCTATAAACGCAACTTTAAATTAATACTGTGTCACAGACTGAAAAAAATAATTACATATATATATCCGTTGACCTCGCTCAATTATATAAAAAATTATAACTACTAATATGAAAATGAGACGGTCTTATGTAAAAAATTACATATCCATTGACCTTAATTATGAAATAACTACAAATTATGAACTACTTAATTAATAAATCAATTTCGCCATATATAACTGTAAACATTTAATTACCTTATATGACATGAAGTACGAAATAACTCTTCCAGTGTGCTTATTCAATAAACTAACAAAAGTTATTGCTCGTATTCTTACCTGATAAACTAAGAAAACAAAACCTATCCATGTCCATTTTATTAAATACAACATATATTAAATAATGAGATAAATCAATTCTTATTGAAATTCCTGCTAAATATAATATGAAATTGTGAAAAGGAAGAAGACATGAATCTGTAAATAACCGTGAATTATTTTTAAGATAAAGCATATTATATAATATATTTTTCTTAATTATGCACATAAGTGATCATAAGTGCAGGGACCTAACCTATTTGGAATCTAACTGTGGGTTTTTGGGAGAACTATATGGAATCTTTTCTTTTTTCTTTTTTGTTTCTTTATTATTATTATTATTTTTTTTTTGAATAAGAACTATATTTGAAAAGCTAGTTGAATCTACTGTGGACGCAGAGATCAAAATTCATCGTAGATATTTCAGTCATGTACTAGTGTGGATTGGTAGGAACGGAAAGACCCAAGAGCTGAATATATGAGTATACTATATTTTAATTTATAAAAAGTTATATTTAAAGTAAAGGTACTAAAAACTTGCTATTAAAAATAAAAAAAATACAAAATCTTATTATTATTATCATTATTATTATTATTATTATTATTATTGGTGAAAGTAAGCCCGCAGGCAAATTTATAGAGTCCGTAGAAGTACAAATGAACCATAGTGGGAACAAATTACGAGGCAATGACCATGCCAAAGACACATCTGACTTTGTAACTTGTAAGTGGCACCTAACGCTCCAAAAGACCAAAAATGTACCCCCTAATAGGGCTGTCAATACCGTGCCATTTCGCACATTTTCGTTCCGTTCCATTCGAAACGGAACAGAAACAGAAGGAAAATCAATTTCGTTTCTGAAAACAGAACGAAAACGAAATATGTGCTGGTAAACGTTAGTTTTCTGTTTACCGAAAATTAGACTGAAATCAATGAAAAATGGGCTGAAATCAATGGAAAATAAAGAACAGAACAGTTTAATGAAACGAAAAACTGTTTTACGAAAACAGAACGGAATGAAAATGGAATATACCAGTTCCGTTTTCGTTTCACACGTTTGACTCAGTCTCCTTCTCAAATTGTGTATTGATTATTATATATATACATATTTTCTGTAGCATCCTAAACTGAAAAGAGAACTAAATGTAAACAATACTTGTTTATAGTCCTAACCTGCGCGGTCATGTTTTGTGAGGACACAGAAAAATGAACAGATAATGTGGACACAGGGCAACTCCCAAAAGAATATTATTGTAACTAATTAAGAGGGGAATAGATAGTTTCAAAGCAACCACAAAAAGAAATGGCGCCAGTGCCCACAACTCCTTGTTTTTAGGACATGAAGAGCATCTTTAATCCCACTATGTGTATTATTAATACATAAATAATATACCCATAGTTAAATGATAGTCCAATTAAATATTACATTTGCAACTTAACACCCCATGCATGAGGGAAGATATAAAAAGTGATCTTGTACTCTGTTGTGCTCTTTGATGCTCTCTTCTGCACCAACTAGGAATGATTCTTTTGCCTCATATGCGTGCATTAGATTGTCCCACATCCATGCATTAGTTTTCCTTTCTTTCCAAAGCCAATCATATGCACACATAGCTAGAGCTATTGTCTCGTGCGTGCATCAAGACTTGGGTCTTATGGGCCCATAAATATTCTCGCAAAGTGCACCACTAAAAGGCCTAAAGCCATTTACATGGCTCCTTTAACCACAGTTCATTTTACCTAGGCTTAGGTGTCAACTGGTGAAATTTTCATGAAGTGGAACCCACGAAACGAATGACCAAAAAAAAAAAAAAAACTAGTTGTTTTGTAAACCTGATAAATATTTATTGTTTTATTTCCTTGTTGGTAATAATCCATTACGCGCTATTATTTTAGTAGCCTTGGCATATACATGAAATTCAGCAAGTTGACATAAGAAATACTAACTTCTGTGTATACGCTAATTATTTGATCGTGTAGACCATTACTCGATACTAGAGTGATCTCTTTATGTAAGCGCATATTATAACCTAGTCCAACGTGGTAATAAACTATAAAACGAAGTTATGAGCGTGATGATGATATTCCACTAAAGTTATCCTCTTATTTATTTTTTTCTATATGTCGCTACATGTATCTAATAGTAAGACATCATCAGTATATATAAAGCAGAGGTGGCAAAGAAAAGATTAAGCTATTATTAGAACACTTGGGCAATTGGAAACCATAATAATTCAATACTAGAGGGGGATGGAATCTTTGATTACTGCAGCACTAATGACGTTTAAAATATATATGGTTGGAATCTTTCACAAGAAAAGCATACTGCACTATATATTATACTATATATAATCCCTAATCATGAGGAACTTTAACTACAATACATACATGTGTCAAGGGTAGGGGGAAAAATATTGTTAGAGCAGATAAATAAATAATATAATGATCATCTCCACCTATGTATGTATTCAAGACTCTCTAGTTTAGATTATATGATTGTATTAGAATTCGACAGTTGTCCGCATTCTAGCATCCGCAGGCTGCTTTGGAGATATGTGTGTGTGTGTGTGTGTGTTCATGAATGAAGCCTATAATGGTCCCCCGTATGTCCCAAATAAAGACCGATTAAAGTACTAGTTAGTCAAGTAAAGAAATAATTAGCTATTTCGAGTAAAACTTCACCGTTCTGCAAAAAGATCATACTAGTTATTAAATGCTATTGTTGATTTTTTGAGGTTGTGAATGCATGTGCTCAATTATGCATTTAGTTTGTATGTGTTTGTGTGGGTGAGGGGGTTGCAGGGTTGACATTAAGTACAGTAAGAAAATGATCTGCAGGACATATGCATTTAGGCATTGAAAGTCGATTAATAATCACATATATATTGAAGCAAACACTCTTCATCAGTAATGAGATATAGCTCTTGCAAGAAGTACCGAATCAAAGTTCACTAAAAATTTTAAATACAGTAAGTGGCATTTGAGCTAGCCACAGGACAATTTACATGGAAGAACGGAGTAATGACAGTAAAGTAGAGACTCAATAATAAACTAGCCAGGAGGGATAGACCTCTTTGTAGAACCAGCTTCATGGATATGACAAAGTACTTCAATTTCTACTTAAAAAAAAAAGAATAATGACTGGAAGGTTGTACTTTGAAAAAGGTTAAAAACCTTTATGTATTTCTATAAAGCACTTGTTGAATCCAGGAAGTCTGTCTCTTTCTCTCACTTGGATTTTTATTTTTATAGTTTGGATACTCTTTGTTGGAGTATGTGATGAAGTTCAATTTCACGAATTGTTAACTAAAACATGATAATATAATAAAGATTATTTGAGATAATTTTGAAAAAGGGTAAACAGCTCGTTTAACTTCTAAAAATTCTGGAAATTTTTTTTTTCATAACACAAAAGAGTTCGTAGTCAATATATATACAGCTATATATGTACATCATGACTTCTTTAATTATTCAACTTTCTCTATATGTATAAGTGTATATATGGCATTTTGGCAGTCTCTTTAACTCATGCCATGCACTAGCATGGACTTCTTGTTTTATAGGCTCTAAGCTAATCTAAAATTCACACTAAAATGATAGTTGACTTATTATAGTCGAGTTAGTTACCAACAAAACATCCTCATGTACTTTGCAAAATACCTCTTCGGCTCTTCCTAATGTAGGCGCATGTGAAGTTAACTGCATTATATCTGTGTAATGTATGTATGTCTGATACTTGATACAGAGAAGAGGATGAGAGCAAAAGAAGGTAAAATATTATTGGACCTTAGAACTAGATGCCAAGCTACATTTAAAACCTAGCTATATGCAATCGCAGGCGACTGTTATATATTATCTGCAATTTTTTGAATGATGAACTTAAATAAGAGAGCACATTCCCGCTTGAAATGTTCAAATTATTATACTTTTATTTCTTGATATATAATTTTTCTGTCTTGTATTCATGGCTTGAAATTTTCAAATCCTTATGTTAGTTTAAACGTGATTCCTTCTAGTCTTCCATAACTTTCTGTAGTACAAAAAAACTCTAGTGTGTTAGTCTTTCTTTTTTAGTTTTTTACAAGTCTAACATCATATAATTAAAATTGGACAACTACATCAGCTTATGATCTCTCTCTTGTTCACTACGCACCAATGGACACCGATCAGTTGTTCAAATTTAATCTTTTACTAGTGAGAAATCTCACAAAGTACATATAGCGGACAAAAAATGCCAGCCATTAGACCTATTAGCACACTGTTAGTCTATCTAGTAATAAATCTGATCTATAGTATTTTAATGCAACGAAAGTGAATATTCCTGTGATCTCAACATAAGGCGTGTTTATTTACCAATAATTAATACAAATATATATGATGCTGATGTATTTATGCTTATGTGTGCTGCCTGTTTCAGTACAGAGAAAAATATATACAGATCATTTTGTACCCATTAATTGTTAGACCAACTAGTCAGGACACAAAATAAGGTTTTGAAGATCACTTTCACTTCCATATATTGGACATGTATTAGATATTTTAATTTATATATCCCATTTAAAGTGCCTTTATATATTCTGAGAAAAGTAAACCTAGCTAGTTTTGATGGGTTTAAACATGCACATATGTATAAAACAATACAAAGAAACGGAAAGATCCCTATGATTACACCTGCACGGCAGCAGGAGCACTTGCATGCAGCCAAAACCAGTCCTAGCAATTGAGTGGAAATAGAAGCAAAATCCAGAAGTCATAATGAAGGATATCCATTTGACTGATGGAGATAGATGGGGAGAGAGAAGAGTAAGGAAGGAGCACATTCTCTCCTTACAACTACAGATGCATTCTCAAGAGACTGCTGGTGCATTACTTTCAGTCATGGTAGGTGGCATATATCCTTTTTAGGGTTTTTGTCACAGATATAGCTAAAAGTAATATTATAAATGGTCTAAGCCTAAACGTCATGAGAAACACACAAAAAACTATATCATACAATAAGACAAGGCTATATTATCGCATAAAATATATACAAAGAAATTATATATATATACATATATATATATATAGAGAGAGAGAGAGAGAGAGAGAGAGAGAATGGCTAACGTGCCATCGATGGCACAGAGGGTCCCGTGCCATCAAGTCATTTTTCAAGATCCAAAATTCAAATGGTCAATCCAAACCGTTCAAGTTATTCTCCATATTGAAATATCTTTAGAGACCAAATTTTATATTTTTTTCTGTTCGTTTTCAAAAAATATAATTAGTACAGATGCGAGTCAGAGATCATTTTGTTTCATTTATTTTCAACTTCTTGTGAAATAAAATGGACAGAATTCTAAACCTTAAGTACAAAAAAATTAAACAAACTAGCTAGTCGGTCTATTCCACAGTTATAAAGTTTCTAATTAAATTATAAAATTAAATACATTAAGAGATGTGGAAAAGATAGACTATTATTAGAAAATTATGCTATAATAATATATAGAATAATCCTAAATTATTCACAATATGGTTGAGAGAGAGCATTTTTTGACAGTACGAAACCTAGATATAAGAACATAATGATCAGGTGAAAAGATGAAAAAGAAGAGTAATGATGGTACATTAAAGGCACTAATTACTACCTAAGAAAAACCACATGTCACCGCTGATAACTAACGTCCTAACCAACAAAGCAAGCTCAAAAACCCACTAGCCTAGCCTCGTTCTCTCTGAAGGGCATATATGCCCACTTGGACGCAAACACCGTACCTTAAATAAGCCACTGGAAGGGAAAAAAATAAAAATAAAAAAATAAAATTGTTCCAGTCCCAAGAACAACACTTTTGGCCTTTCACCAACCATTAGAAAGAGAGAGAGGAAGGGAAGCTAACTATGCAGCTCCAAAAATAAATCTACGAGGACTCAGAGATTGGTACCCTAAGGCTAATTTCCTCTAGCTAGAGAGGACATCTCGTCTAAACTACGTATCTTTGCTTGCAAACATTCTCTACTCTATTTGTATTTCTATATCGCTTTCCTTAATTTATTTCGTTAAGTCTTAGTACTCCTAACTATATCACAAGAAAAAACGATGAAAAACACCATCAAAAGTAATTAATGAGAAATATGAGTATAGAATGTTTAACAAAGTGTTACCTCTGATTCATCCACAACTCCAAGCTTGTTAACAAGGTACTTGATCAACAATTTAACCGTAACCTTCCCATCCCTACCAAACAAAAAAAAAGCAAGGAATTTAAAAATAAGTTAAACGAGCTAATTTGTCATATAATAGAAATAGATAATGAGCAAATTAACAAAATAAATTCGACTGACTTACTTTATTCTCAAGTAGCTCTTGGGTATCTGAGGCAGAAATGGTTCTCTTCTTCTGCGCCAAGAAAAGGAACAAAAATTAATTCAACAGAAACCAATCAAGTTATGTCATATATGATATATTAATAATAAACGACAAAACTTAAATCTTAAAAACTTTTGTATTCGTTCCAATAGATCCTCTCAATCAGTTGCATGTATCTGAATTTCAAAATTATATACACAAACCAAAAGGAACAAAAGAACAAATACCATTATATGTAAACTCACTGGGCTTGTGAAGATTGAAGCTTGAACCAGATGCCGGTCATTGGCCGCACTGGTGGTGGAACCATCACGTGCATCTCGGCAGGGTAGACGTGGTTCACTGCACCAATACCTGCTCCGCTGCTAATACCCGGGTCCATATTCCACATCGACCGGGCCCAAGGAAGTGGTGGCCTAATTACCAGCATTGGAGTCCCGGCTTGCATGATCGGATGGCCTAAACTGTCCGAAATACGATTCGACGGCTGATTTTGGGCCAGAAGTTGATTGAATCTTGATTCTTCATTTGTTGAATTAGAGACATCCACTGCTGGACCCAGGTCTAATTGTAGCCAGTCTTTGGTATGACTTGTGCCTTCACCTTCCCCTTCTTCCTCCCCTTCTCCGTTACTGGTACCGGTAACGGTACGAGGTTCACCAGTCATAGGTATGGGTCTCATGAGCATGAGTTTTGCCGCGGCATGACGGCAGCCGCGGCACTTTTACGCCGTCCGATGGCCCCAAGGTAACACAGGCTGATAACACGTGTCACGCAAGGTGTAATTTATTGCCGTAGCTATTTGGTTGTAGTGATAGAGAAGCCTAGGAAGGTTGTCCTTTGGTCACCGGTACTACACAAGAGGCGGGAGTGAGTCAACTTATAGCTATCGAAGGGTATGGAACTATGTTTATCGAGAGAGGAGGGGAAAGGAGAGAGGAGAAAGAGTGGGTTTGCTGTTAACTCTTGAATACTGTGGTGTAGTGAAAAGGAAGAGGCGAGAAGATATTTATGTAATAATAATTCGGGCTCTGGAGTTATCGTTTAATTAGAAGGGTAAATTGGTAACTTCTTGCTAATATACCCATGAAGAAAAGTGAATTTGTAATTTATAATTTATAAATTTCTCTCAAGTCTCAACCTCTTTTGTTTTGTAAGAATGAATTGTCAGTGCCAACCGCCAAGTATTGATATTGCCATCGAGATACATTGGTCAGTCAACATTTTAACCAGAGATTAATTCATGTTGACCATATCAATATTTTAATAATAAAAACTCCTATTTCAAGAAAACCTCCGACAAACTACCAAGCTACTAAGCTAGTTTTGGTTAGCTTTCAACGGAATTCCGGTGGAAATTAAGAATAGATCATACGATATAAATGATAATGCACATACTTAATGTGAATAATAATAAAATTAAAGTAAGAAACAATTCTGTTTATGTCGCTAATCGAAAAAAAAATTAGAATTTGAAATAAAGCTTAATTGAGTTTATGCCCACTGTAAAATAATAAAAATAAATCGATTAAATTGACAATATTGTTCTTTAAAATACTATGAAATATTATAATTTAAAACATACCACAAAAAGTACGGGCCGATTTTTTAATATAAAAAATTATATTATAAATAATTTTAAATATGGACCTGATTTTTTTATTATTTATAATAACATACATGATATTGCAGGTTATGGAACCCGCTACAACCTCTCTCCCTAAAGCGGGATTCAGAAATCCGCTATGGATGTAAGACTGTTATATACCATATAACGGGTTTCAGAAGTTCGCTATAGGGTCAGCCACCTTTTTCAGAATCTTTTTCTTTGTTTTTTTTTTTGTCATTTCAATTGAAATTCTAACCCCGCTATAACATGTTATATAAACCCTAATTCTTACTAAAACCAAATCTAATTTATTTAGTAAATCTATAATTTTTAGTGGGTCCTAAGTCTTCTATTATCACTTTCGAATGGTTATTCAAGGAGATAATGACAATTAGATTTTGTAAATTCATTAATTCGTATTTACAGCTTTATTATCCAAGAGAAAGGTTCTATGTTGCTGCATTATCTAATAATCAATTTCATGTTAGGGGCCCATAGCATTGGATAAATGTTGTAGAGCTACATTTGGTGTTTGTGTTAAGGATAAATGAATGCATCTTGTGGCCAATGGTTCAGGTCAATCTCCACCTCCATCCTCCAAGCTTCGAGAACCATCCGGTAACTCTCTAATTTCCACCTCCACCTCCAAACTTTTATTAATTAAGTTCATTTATTCATGTTTCCTAATGTTTTACTGTTGTAGTAATATATGTTTAATTATTGCACTAATATATGTCTGTAATATTTTATTATTTGTCTTAATATTTTGTTGCGTGTCAAATTTATCTTGTTGTGTCATAATGATTAATTATTCATTATGTGTGGTAATGATTTATTTGTTGTTATATTTTTCAAAGAGATTGCAAGGAGAATATATATCAAATTTCGTTATTTGATCGCACTATACAAGCACACATAAACATAAAAATAACAACATAAAGTCTACCATAACACATAAATACAAACAAAAAAAATATGCATCCGTAATAGAAGATAAAACTAGAAGTCCATAATATATACAATCAGGTCAAATAAATAAAACAATACATCAACTTGATTGAATCTAAATTTTAAAGATTACAATGACCAATTCAGATTGATCAATTTTTTCATTGACAGAGTATTATATTTTCAAAAATTTTAACAAATTTTTTTAATTAAAAAATATCAAAACTAGTAAAAAAATATATTTTATATATTTTACTATTTTTTAAAAAAATAAAAATAGTTCGAAAGTTTGATCTCCACAAATTTTAATATGAAAATTGGATCACATTCAGTGGTTCAAACCAACCATTTGAAATTTTAATAATTGAGGTTCGTGTTGGGAAGTTTTTATAAAGATATATTCAACCTTTTAAGACCCAATTTCAATCAAATGTTTGCGTTTTTAGTTAGATTTAATGCGCTCTTATTCTAGACTCTAGGTACTGCTGTTTCTTTTGTTATTTTTCATGTTCGTCGACGATTTAGTGCAATTTTAGACATCAGGCATCATTCAGGTAGACCCGTCTGAATTTAGGCGACCCGCCTTAATCATATCTGACAGACAAACAAGGAAATCCTGGTTATCGGCAGAAGGTCATCTTTCTTTTAGAGACCCTCGAAGGATCATTGCCGGCTCATAGTGTTGGAATTGTGTTCTAAAAGTTATATTATAGTGATTACTTTTATATGTTATATTTATGAATTGGATATTATTACATTTTGTTCCATGAGTTTATATTCATATTTAGAAGTGTTCAAGAAGATGCTCTTGGTCTTGAACCGCAGTACTCTAAATAAAATGAATATATATCTCTAAAATGTGCACGGGTCTTGGATATTAGCAGGAACACTAATATGCCATACAAGACTGTTTTGTTGATTAAAAGTATGTTGTAGTTCTGTAAACGTTGATAAAGGATTATCATTTAATAACACGAGTATATGAAAAGTTCCATATATTGAACAGACCTAGTTGATAAAAATATTATATGGAGTGTGTTTGTGTCATTAATATTTTTATCGTGTCATTAATTTTAAGATTGATATGATATATTTTCACATAAGGAATATGCAACGTGATTATTATTATTAAAAGCCATTTGAAACTTGTGGTGATAAAAGTAATAGTTCTTTGTATATAACTTGTGTAAGAAGAAAATATATATGTCAATAGCGAATTGCCACTTATAAATTGAGGAACGATATTATAAAGGGCTCCTTGGTAAAGTAAAATTATAAATGGATCCAATATAACCGAAGTGCAGTTATAATTATATAATCCTACTTATTGGAGACCAAGAAAATATTATAATACGAAGATGTCACGGCCCTACTTTGTCTAATAATCATAATGTCATATGGCAAGGAATAGACACAAGTAATGTTATTTAGGTAGCTGCAATGTATGCTAGAGTACCGCTTACTGTTCATGAAATAATATATTTTATTCCATTGCCAACATAATATGGATCCTCAATATAGGTCATACCAACTGAATGGGAAACAAGAAATATATTTTCTATGTACAAGGTTTCATGTTGTACGAAATAAAGTACAAACAGAAAATTATATCACATGACGTGATTAACTAGCAAGGAATAAATTTATTGATATGTGAATATTATGAGTATAATATGTGTTTCACATACTATAATAATATATAAATATTATTATAGAGTGCATAAATTTATTTAAAACCCAAACTCAATTATTTTAACAAACGAAGAGAGAAGGAAGGCTTTAAATTCGGGTGAAAATTTGAGCGAACTTTAAACTAAAAATTAGCATAGAAAATGATAATTAAATTAGAGTTTCATGTCATTTGGAGTCTACAGAGAGTTATCTATGTTTTAGTGCTGCCACATCAGAAATTAAAGTGCTGTTTTAATTTCTGGTTAGTGGTTTTAAATGCTATACGAATTTGAAACGTTTATTCTGATGTTTTAAAGGTAAAACAGATCAGAAAAATTAAAACACAAGTAAGTCTTCATGTGTTGAAACTTTGTTCATCTCTTCTTCTAAAAATTTGTTTAAATATTCTATCGATTAAGCAATCAATCAAGATACGGGTGGCGGAGCTAGGCGTTCGCTCGCACGGATTCAACTGTCGTTCTTGTTTCGGATTCAAGGTGAACCGAAGAGGAATAAAGGTTAGTTAGAGATCATAGGTATGGATCAACAATCCTTCTTGTAGGAATATATATGTGATTGTGATGCAAGTATAATATAGAAAAGTTAGCGATGATAACAAAGATCTTAGATGTTATCGATTAATAAAATTTTAAAAATTACCCAATTCGCATCATGAAATCCTTCACATAGGACATGCTGAGAGGAGTATTTAAGCATCTTAAAGGAGAGGAAAAGGTAGAGCGAATTTTAGGAAAAATTCGAAGAGGGGGCACAACAATCGCCGTAGCCGAGACTTCCGGACGGATCCGCTTGGATCCAAACAAATCTGCTAGGACACCATATGACAAGATAAATGATCAGTTTATTTGTTTTGACGTTCGATGCCATGAAAGCTTTGTTTCGTGTTAGTTTAGTTAATTAGGGCAATTGTAGAAAACTAGAACTTGGTAGTCCTGTGAAATTGATTTAGTTTGATATTTTATTTATTTGCTTTGTCTTTTCTCGAATCAATCGTTTATCTTGTTCATTTCGAATTGTTTGGATCAAAAGTTTTACCCAATTGCTTAAGCTCTTGTCTAGTTTGATAGGTAATTAGTGCCTTGCGTTCAAATTGATTTACGATTACTTGCAATAGGATATATAGTAGTCGAAAGGTGAACCCAAGACTAAGCCGAGAGGTGAAGGATCTTCTTGAGAATAAGAAGGTAAACCTAGAAAACCTAAGTCAATAAACTAGAGTTGAAACTTAGAATTTTTAGGAGGTTCGAATGGTGAATTTTGGGGGATTAGACCTTGAATGAGAGTTAGGATCTTGAAACCCTGATTAAATCTGAGAAATTGCAAATTTAACAGAATATTCAACTAAGTTATTTGATCTGACTGTTAGAAAATGCTCAAATTTTAATTTTTATGCTAATTATAACTAATTAACTTCGATTAAACTCAAGAACAACGGATTTTGCCAACCAATCAACACACAAGAGAATGAGTAGGAAAAATTGTACCTCTCGCGGAATCGTATCTGCGAGGCTCGACCAAGGCATGGGAATCGATAGCGTGCCTTCTCCACCGCCTCCACCACGTCTAGCCGCCGCCCTCGAGTCCACCAAGGAGGATTAATCACGTTCTACTAGGTACGTGCTAGCATACCCAAAGAACAAGCCTAATCCTTATGGTTTTCTCTCTTGCATCAATCAACAACCTTGATTTAGTGGAGAGAAAATAGCTCGACACATGAGCAAATGATTTCTATTTGAATGGTGTCTGCTTCGTTTTGGTTTGGAAAAAGTGTAAGGAGATAAGTTTTTCCCTCCCCACCATGACCATAAAAAAAGAAAACCTTGCCAGTTTTGTTGTGCACTGAATGAACAATCTTGTCGAAAGCCTATTTAAAGAGGAGAGGAAAGTGGCGGCCTCCATGGGAGGAATGAGAGGAGAGAGAAAGATTAGGTGGAGGCTCTCATAATATTAGAGATATGTCCTAGAAGCCAATCATATCTGGCTATTTCTGTGGTTTTATGTCATTGATGATTTTACATCATTTGTTCCTTGATTTATCTGTCAACATATAATCAGGTTGAGGATGTGAATTATAGATCTATGTAGTTCATTTATTAGTAAATGATAACAATAAATTGATGTGTGATAAGCTAATACCCAAAAGTGTCCTAAATTAACCACAAGCGTACGGTAAATCGTTGGTACAATTGGGGTCGAATCCACAAGGACGGATACACAAGTACTGGACTTACAATTTCACAAAGTCTAGATCTAGCAATTTCAAAGGGGAGACTAGCAAACTTAATGCAACAAGTACTAAAAGTAAAGGCAAACAATTTGACTTAACAAGTACTAGAATCAAAGGATAACTACAAACAAGAAAGAAATAAGTTATTTTTGTTGGTAATTTGGTTGCAATTTGGTATAAAAATATTCTAGGGGTTCGGTTTCAACCTTGGTTAGGCCATGGGCTGTCAATGCTTCTCACTCTCGTGACCAAACATTGACAAGTGCAGGCCAGAGAGCACTGTGCGACCGCACAGCCCATGGTTAGTGCTGGATTGTTGCAATAAATTGGTTTCTAGCTTGTATGGGACAGGTCTAACCGTACCTAAACTCTTGAACCTCAACTCTCGTCATGTTGGGCACAATATTTGGTGCGGAACCTAGCCTAAAGTCCTCATTAGGTACAATAAACCTCAACTCTCGTTATGTTGGCTTAACCATCCTAAGTCTATTTATTGGTTCACAACTTCAACTCTCGTCTAAGTAGAAACTACATAGCTCTATAATTCACATCCTCAACCTCGTGGCTTAACCTCGATTCGTGCGTCGTTCCGTGCCGAAATGCACTGTTTTCGCTGCGACTTGGCTCCAAATTCCTACAAATCAAAATGAAACCCAAGCAATACCAAATTTCTACAAATACAAAGTAAAATCATATAAAATTAAGTAAAATCAAGGGTTTTGAGTTATGATTTTGGTAAAAGTCCGGCCTAAAACCATATATAAATACGTGACATCATAAATCTAAAAGGTTCATAATCTTGATAATTAACAAGGAACATTGATTATCGATAAGATTAGAATGCAAGTTAAGTGATGATTAAGTTCTAAAAATCATAGGTAAAGAGTTACCAACTTAATTGCATATGTTTATGTTAATTGAACATAGTACAGGACATGACCCAACGAAATAAATATATGGATTGTGTTATGTGTCATTATCTATTTCGTTATGATTTTGATTCTAAGTTTGAGTTGTTGATATTTTCCACATGAGGACATGTTTAATAAATATCGTCTATCGCTGATTCTCGATAAGGACTGCTATACGGAGTTTATTTATGTTCTCTTGAATTGTTCATGAAAAAACTAATCATCAAGAAAATCGTATATCCCTCATTAATTAACTTAGTGAGTGACGATATCTGTTTGGGCCCCTTGATGGAGATAGATTGTTTCCATGCAACCTTATACAATTATCTCTAGATCAAGAAACGTATAATCTGCAAGAATGACACATTTCTATCTTGGACTATACGATGATATCGTGAGACATAAGAATCAAAATAGAGAATTACTTTTGTTCTATTATGCAGGATTTAAATACTGTAGCAGTACACTATTTATGCGAATTGGGAATCATAACGGTGTTGCTAGATACCGCTTATGATTATTGGGAATAAATAGATATTTATTTCCATGTCCAACGTAGCATAAATCCTCAAAGGGTCACACAAATAGAGTTTTAACCAAACAGTGTATTATTTATTTATTCGCAACAGTGCGTATTGCGGAAATATGATATTTTATTAATTAATTAATTATATACCGTTATAATTAATTAAGTCATATTAATGGATCATATGAAAATAAATTAATGTATTAGCTAATCCTAGAATAATTATTAATTAGTTAATAATTATTTTAGTTCAACACAATTTAATATAAATAGTTATATTAAATTATTGTGCCAATATTTATGTATTAAATATATAGCCCAATTGAAAAGCATTAGGAGGAGCTTCTAATTATGTGAATTAGAGACTTAATTAAAAGAGTTGAGAGGCCCATATGAGCCCATAATGTGGCTGGCCTAGGAGGTAGGTGGAGTGGCAATCTTGTAAATTGATGGTTGGTGGTAGGTAGGGTTTGTGCACTATATATAAAGATGTATAGATGCAAAATTGAGGCTTCTATCTTCCCTCACCCTAGTCGCCCTCCTCTCCCTCACCTTGGTCTTCGGCCACCTCTCTCTCTGTCCCTCCATTAGCTCATGTGTTGAGCATAATTCTCTCTACTAATTAAGTTGTTAATTAACGAAAAAGAGAGAAAATCATTGGATTAGCTTTGCTCGTTTTGAATCGCTAGCACGAATCAATTAGAGCTTGGTTAATCTCTAGGTGGACTCGAGACCGTCGCCGTTGGGATTGAAGGACGTAGGAGTAGCACGTCATCGGCTCCCACGCATTGGAATCGCCTCTTAGTTGCGATACTAGGAGAGGTGATCCTACACCTTTTTTCTTGTGTGTTGAATCACCTTTGCACTAGATCTTCTATGGCATGATGTTTAATTATGGGTAATTAAGAGTAATTAGCTCAAAATTAAAATTGTGTATTTTCTAACACATAAGTGGTCCTTATATAGAGTACAAAATCTAATTGATCTCTTGCATAATTACAATTATGGCATCACACCTATCACCATATGAGGCCGGCCTAGAGATGGGCCTGTATAGACCACTTCGATTATTCTCCATTGGGTCTTTAATTCTATTAATTAAAGTCTCTCATGTTTGCTCTTCAATTGGGCTATCTATTTACTACCAAATAACGGTCCAATTAATTTAATATAACCATTTATATTAATATGTGTCGAACTAAATTAATTATTAACTCGTTAATAATTATTTTAGGATTAGTTAATGCATTAATTTATTTCTATATGATCCATTGACTTAATTAATTATAACAGTTCGCAATGGTATATAATTAATTAATCAATCTTATCATATTTCCACAGTACTTACTACTGTGAATAAATAAATAATGTATTGTATTATTGTGTGATTAAAGTCCTATTTGTGTGACCCTTTGTTAATTTATGCAATGTTGTACATGGAAAATAAATCGCTATTTATTTCCAATAATCATAGGAGGTATCTAACAACACACTAAGATTTCCAATTCACATAAATAATATACCGCTACAATATCTCAATCCTGCATAAGAAATAAAAGTATTTCCTTGTCTAATTCTTATGCCACATGATATCACTGTATCGTCCAAGATAGGAATGTGTTATTCTTGCAGACTATGTATTTCTTGATCTAGAGTTGATTGTACAAAATGGCCAAACAATCCAACTCTATCAAGGGGCCCAAACAGATATCATCACTCACTAGGTATACTGATGAGGAACATACGGTGTTCTTGATGAACAACATTTCCCCGCACAATTCAATAGAACATAAATCACGCTCGTATAACAACCCTTATTGAGAATCAGCGGTAGACGCTATTTATAGAACGTATCCTCATGTGGAAAGATTGAACCGTCTCAAACTTAGAATTAAACTCATATGAAATAAATAATGACACATAACACAATCCATATGTTTATTTCATTGGATCAAGTTCTGTGCTATGTTCCAATAATATACACATATGCAATTAAGTTGATAACTCTTTACCTATGATTTGTAGAACTTAATCATCACTTAACTTACACACTAATCTTATATGATAATTAATGTTCCTTGTTAATTATCAAGATTATGGACATCTTAGATTTATTATTGTCATTCTAAAGAATGATCTACAGAGATCCACAATTCAAATCCTCAACCTAAATGATCTGTCAATAATAAATCTAGGAACAAATGATAAAATTTCATCCATAACATAAACTAATATTTAAGTCATTAAATTATTGATTTCTAGAACATAACTCCAACATTGATGATGCGTTCAAATGGATCCGCTTGAATGGAGCGGACCCATTTGAAAGTAGCCAGAGACAGAAATTCGAAGCAATTGACCCTATTTTTTTGTCATTAAATTAAATTTCATGTTTTAGCTTTTGTTTATTTTGATATGGCTTTGTTTGCAATTGTGATTAGTTATCAAAAACACCAAAAAGAATTCTTCAACTTATTTGTTTCTCGACTATTTTTCATCGAGTCAAATAAATTATAATTAGATAAATTTTGACCAGGTTTTGACCCGATCAGTTCGGATTGAGTTGGACGTCAAACATGTTTGACTCTGGTATTGCTCTTAAAATAAATATATATTTAATTAAGAATAATTTTTCTTCAAAATTGTTTACCATCATCATAGAGATTCCATCATCTTCTCATCTCCAACTAGCATCCTCGTTAATTACTCATCCTCCTCCTTAATGACGTGTTTACTCTTTTCTATTTTCAGAATTAATTAATTAAACGCTAACTAACTTTATTTTTGTCGCTCGCTTCCTGAATTTATCATCCAAAGCGTACTCCACTTCTCTCTTCTCTCCGTTTTCCTTCCTTTCAAGAACTTTTTTTTTAGAATAATTTTTCCTGAACATTTTGTATTGAAACTAGGACAATTTATTTTTTTCTCAGGATAATTAGTTTTTTTTCAGGCGAAATAATTTTTTTTAGAAAAATTAAGATCTGAAACTAGGACACAATTAGTTATACTAACAAGAACAATTAGCTATATTAACTAAAATAATTAGCTATATTAACTACAACAATTAGGTATATTAATTAAAACAATTATGTATATGGACTAGAATAATTAGCTATATTAACTAGAACAATTAGCTATGTAAAAAATATTTTAGAGATATGTTGATCGATTTGATATGTGATTAGAGTTTAGGGTCTCTAAATTTAGTTGACGGTCTCTAAATTTTCTCTCGCTCCGTCCTGCTCGTGCCAATGAAATTATACAGAAATAATGATCCGTCAGGAATTAATAACCACATGTATAAGAATTAATAGGTAAATATTACGACTTTAAATAGGAAAAATGTATTGCCAGTTCTTCCAAAAATAAAATTCAATTTACAATTTTACTTGGACCTATGTGCGATAAATGCTTAATCTCTGTTTGACTTGAGAATTATACCTCGCTAAAAATGCAGAGACACCTGACCTGAATGTGTGTCTCTGATTGTTTAATCTCCGTTTGACTTGAGAATTATACCTCGCTGAAAATACAGAGACACCTGACCTGATGTTTTGGGTGAAATAGAGGACAATATTTTCTCAAATAAAAAAAAATGGAGGAGAATAAAAGGCTTTTCAACACTCACCAGTTTGACCTGAAACCTGTTGTTGTGGAACGAGAGACGTAAAGCTTTCACTTGACTTTGACATCTCTTGACTACTCAAAGGTTTTATTTTCACTATGCAATCATTTCCTCATACTTTAATTTTTTACGTCGAATAGGTATGTTATTGGCGTCTTAAACTTTATTTCTGCTTCAAAAGAAATAGAAAGGGAACATTTCATTCCACCGATCGGTTTCTGAAATGACTTCATTTTTCCTTGTTATATTACTTATTAAAAGAAGTTGCTTTTCGTTTGGATTAATTAATCTGGAATTATATTTACGTTAAAACATATTTCTTTCAATTACTTTTTTTTTTTTGAAGAAAGAAGGAGGTATTTTGTCATTTAATTTTTTAAAATGAAAGATACATACGGATTTGAACCTTGATCTTTTAGAGGCAAGCATAATGCTCTTTAAATTACGTTGATCAATAGATTTGATCTTTATATTCTAGACTGGTACGGTCTAAGATTCTAAGGGCCGTTTGGATCGTTTAGGAATAAGAGAAATAACTTCTTTCTAGACGGAAATTTATTTCTAACCATTCAAACTCTTCACAAAATTACACGCTTTTCAATATTTTTGGCCTAGAAATAGACTATTCATCTTATTCCTAAGCGATCCAAACGGCCTCAAGTTAAAAAAACGTATGTAATCCTATTTTTCTTGGTGGAGTAGCACCCTCTAAACGAATCAAATAGACCTCAAAAACATTTCTTTAATTTCCAAAAACGGTGAAAAATGTTTTCTTGTATAATCATATCCTCATAAGTCAAAAAGGCCTACAAATTTTGTTACAACCAGAAATTATCATATTTCAATATTTGAGCGTGTGGACTGTAAAAGAAAGGACAGCTTGACAGGATGACGCAACCTACGGAGCCCTGTGTACCACCCACGGGTCAATAACGCAGATTACATAATAACCTTTAGCACCCTTAATCATCCTTTTTATTATGCCAAAAGATACTATAAACTAACTAATAATATTGATCGATTTTCCTTGCTCCATGCATGCGAACTCCACAGTTTCATGATCTTTCAAGAAAGAAGAAAAAGAAGAATATTGAAAATATATATATGACAATAAACATCATTATTTATCAATTTTGAGAAATAATTAAAAATGGAACGTTCTGTTATGGATCAAAGCTTTTTTTTTTCAGTCCTACTTGAGCCCTCGTTAATGCCGCAAGTATATATAACTTCGAATGAACGGTATATGTTTTTTAGCAGGCCCATAAACCAGGTCCACTACAGAATTTGCCTTATAAATTAAATTATTATTATTATTATTATTATTTAGATATATAAGACTTGCATTAAATTTGATTGAGTCTGTTAATTAAATTAAAGATAATGATAGTGTTACTTCTAATTTCTATAAATACCAGAATCAATTTTCAATTCGTATAAGATTTTAAATATAATTATTTGATACTATAAGAATCCATTTATAATTTGATATGTACGCATTACTGGTCTTCAATGCTCGTCAAATTAATTTTTATAATAATTAACATTTTTCTTAATTCAAGGGAACTGTCCAGGTGATATTTTATTTTTTTCCTTTTTTTATTTTTAAGCTTGAAACCCGTAGGTATTTTTTTGTTTCCTAGTTCACAGTACGTTGCTTTGGCTAATTAACAGCGGTAAATGTGTTTTTAAATTACCCACAATAAATTATTTCGTGTATACTGTGATGAATTAACGATCGATGTGCTTGAACAAATAAGAATATAGAAATAGAATGTTTAGAAATTGAGATTCAAAAGAGTAAGAGTTAAATCTAGTAAAATTAATATTATATTTGAAATAAAAAATATATTATTTGAATGACGATAATTGACTGCTCTGGCTAATTTTTGTTTTTTTTGGATTTTTAATTAAAGTTCAATTCGAAGAAAATGAATTTATTCACGAAACAACCGAATTTGACCCATTTAAAATGCACACTAATAAATGAATTTATATGGGATCATATGGATATTCGCCTGCCATGCATTATTGTTGTCTCGATATCCTGCTAATATATTTCTCAATCTGAGCAGTTCGTGGTCTGAAAGAAAGCAGATGACTCTTTAATTAGTCTTTACACAGTTGACCGCGAAATATCTGCTACAGAACTTATGGTTTAATTACATGGTAGAGCTATACGGTTATCTACGATTGTAAAAGGTCGAAAGAGAAACGAGGCATTGTCGGTGATGTAATGTAACCTGGAGAAGAGGCGTTGGAAATTGCACGCATGTGGAGTTGCACCCGATTTTACCATCACGTCACACAGTGACTTTCATGCAACCGCTCCCATCACCAGACATAAATACGACGACTGCAATTTTCTTAAAAAAGCACACACAAATAATTAAAGACCGACTGAAATCCCCAATTCAATATATGCATTTATTATCGATATTCAAACCATTTTTATTGGACATTATAAATTGCTTTCAACTTTTAAATTGTACGTAATGATTTCTAAAGTTAATATTTTTTTTATTTATATACAAATAAGAAATCCTAAAATCAGACTTACCAGACTTTCTCTTATTCACTTCTCGTTTCACCTTTATAATATTTGAAATTATAACCCACTTCTAACATCTAAATTCCAAAAAGAATTTACTCATGCAGCGAGAATTTTGGTTAGTTTTTCAATTCAGTATGAATTTTCTGTTGATCGCTTAATATCATCAAGGGAAATTTTCTGTTGTAGACTGAATTTTTTATCCGGGTTTAAATCTAGATCGTTTATTTAAAATTAAGCACAAATCTGATTAGTTAGAATTTTTCGAATTATAATTTTAGTCCTCCAAAAAATTATTCAATTAGCGAGGGATTTAAATCTTTGCCAGATTTCTTTGATTTTGACCATTTTGAAAGATTTACTGTATTACATGAATAATTATTTTAATCTCCGTATGACCGTATGCAGTGGCGAAGCCAGGATTGAGGAATAGTGGGGGCCAAAATTTAGCTAAAATGAAATTGAGAACCAAAAACATAATAAGCTTGAGTATTAATTACCGGAAAGGCTGAAACAATACCAACATATTTCTATGGTATAATGACTTGCTGTTAACAACTTAACGTTAACACAAATTAGTAGAACAATCAACAAGTATATAGTATAATACCATCCCTCTATATCAACAATGCAGATTTCTATACCAAAAAAATGTTCAATTTTATATTACCATGCCAAAATCTGCACGTGCATCTCTACGTCAGATTCCATTTCTATTACCAAAATATATCATGTTTGTATTACCAAAATATTACATTAGATGGCCAGGGCGTGGTCAAGACTAAGAAGAAAGATCCAATATTGATAATGGATGTGTGGAGAGCAAGAGCAATGGAGGCATGATGGAGCGGCATTGCACTGAAGCTACTTTTCGGGAAATGAATAGCATGGGAGGGGAGCCTGGGGAGGAGAAAGGTTTGATGGGCATAATATTTTGGGCCTAGAGGTGGCCATGAACATAACCATATAAAATTGTCTTAATAAATTAACTAATGACGTTAATATTTTTAATCATTAAGGGGACCTGGCCCTCGTCAGTCCCTCCCTGTCTTCGCCGCTGACCGTATGGATTGAGAAATTTTACTCTCACTAACTCTTCGATTCCTCAAAAAAAAAAAAAAAAACTCTTCTGCGTGCCTCGTGGCACGTGAGACGACTAAAAAATATATATTTTTTCATCGAAACGGGTTTATGCGAACTTAACTGTGTGACATTCAGTGCAATGAGTCTTGTTCGTTAGTGACTCGTTACATCTTAAATGCAGACCACTAAAAATCTGACGAAAAAAAGGCCTATTGTAGTTTTGAGACAGGTATTATTCTGGAAATGGTATTATGTGAAATGGTATACAAAAATAGACTACATACCGTATATATTAATCTCTATATTTATTTCAAGTAAAAACACTTCAAAATATTTGATACAATTATACATGATCGATGTATGAGTACACTAGAACCAATTTTTCGTTGAATGGTTAAGATAACACATCTTGAATGAAGGTTGTGGTTTAAATCTGACTTGGGGTTTCTTTATTGATATGAAAAATTTGGAGGCTTAAAAAATATATTAGTACGCAAAACAGGCGCAATAAAAAAAATTAATTAGGCAGAACCCGGTTCGGGATATCTTTTCTTACATTCCAACAAAAATTAATTGTAATTAATTTTAAGATTCATATATTAAGTTAATGGTTAAATCTTATGCACTGATTGACATGGTTCTTTAGTAAAAGAAATTATGGATTTGAGTATATGATGTTATAATAATGCTATCTTAAAAATACCTAAGCGTATCGTACGTGTTTCGAAAGTAAGAAAGAAGATCAAGTATCTCAACTTTTAATATACACACACATCTTCTGGATTTTTTTTTTTTTGTTTTAGCTAAAGCTGAAAGTCAATTTTTTTAATTAAAAAATATTATTCAAATTGTCGAGCTAATTAAATTCTGAACTTCTTACCTCCAATTACGAGAGGTTAATATATTATATACGGATCAAATTTAAAATTCAAATATAGTTTTAACGTGAATGCTGAATACGAAATTATTCGAATTTCTTGTATAACAGAGGATGTAAGGACCACAACAGTTTTCATATTTAATTATGCGTGCCATTCTGGGAATCAGGAGCTATTGAAACAGTATGGAAAAACCCAATTTCACATCTCCAATTGTCCGTTACTATTGGTTGATAGAAGCGTTGAAAATGGACTGATGAGTGTATTTTCTTAGTGCGTACGTACATCGCTCTGTTTTCATTTCTACATCATTGTACATGTCAATGCACTAAGGATTGCTTTGAAGGCATATAAACACCAAATTCGTGACTGGACATTTCTAAAGTACTGAAAGTAACTACTCTAAACAAAACATCAAACTTTTGGCATGTTTTCCATAGTGCTTGTGTATTCGATTTTAATTTTTTTAAATACATTCCGAGCTGTGAAAAGGAAATTTCATGGAACTTTATTACAATATATGCTAATGATCGTATTATATATAAAAAAAAATCACCGGCTAGTCCATCATAAAGAATATATCAAGTGTTACAGGTAACGCATGGCTGATGTAAAACTTTACGAAACTGTCCTTGGGTGGCAACCTTGCGACATTAAAGGAAATCGTTTGTTTACGTCATCACGCGAGAACTAAGAATATGATTTATTATGGATTTAATTGTGAGGTCTTTATGCTGCTTTTATTTTTTTTAATATTTTTTTTTCAGAAAATTAATTCACATTTGATATAACAAAATCATACACGTTGTGCTGATCGAACCTTGATTGATCGTAATTTTTTTTAATATATTATTTTTTTCAGAAAATTAATTCACATTTGATATAACAAAATCATACACGTTGTGCTGATCAAATTATTTTTTTTGTTTTTTGAAGAGAGCAATTCGTAAGAAGTTGATGTTTAGAAATAAGAACGATTTGTAAAAACTTTTTTTTTTTGGTTTTGAGACGATTTTAAAAAAAAGTTCATATAAGGTTACCATTCAAAAAATGAATAAATGAGTTCGAGATTGATTACGAACAAGTCTTCATTGACATTTACGAAGTTTGTGTCACATGCCTATGGGCTTTACCTTAGGGTGAGTTTGGATCATTGGAAGAAAGAAAAAGAAGAAGTAAGAAAAAGAAAAAAAATTATAAACAATCCAAACTCTTCACAAAGTTACACACTTCACAATACTTCTTCCCACTTTTTCCCTTCTTGAATCCAATCAGGCGAAAGTTTACTTAGTATAGAAAACTTGAATCCAATCTTGATATACAAGGAACATTTTATTGTTTTTTTCACTGAAAATTTTAAAAAATTGTATTACCTAATTGTTAGAAATGTGAAAAAACAAAATATCCTTGATATTGTCTAATTATCACAATAACTAATGAAATTGTTTTAGATCGCGTAACTTGCGATTCTCACTAGTTTAATTTCAGTCGGACCCAAGCTTTAGCCTCTCACTAGAAATGCATTATTTTTTGTGATTGGACCAAACTTGTTATTCCAACAAGATATTAATTCTCAGTCCCTCTAAAAATGAAACAAATTGTAGCATAGCTCAATTAAATGGTATTTTATGAAATTCTAGTTTATTAAATTTTCATTCTATACGGGTTTTTTTTGTAAAAAAAATTAATAAAATGAAAATGTAGTGTTACTGTATTCAACGCGTTTGAGATAGATTAGGATAAAGGTTACCAGTCGTTTATTGACCGGCCAATTCTCGCCACATATCAAAAGGTTTAAATTGATTGCAAATTAATAATGGCAGAGTAGGCAGCTTAATTTACCAAAATACTTGGTACTAAAACTATAAAAATATTTAAACTCGTACTTTAAAAATAAAACTTAAGATCTTGTAATTTGATGGAAAAATAGTATTTCACGATTTTCCGAGACAGAATTCGAACAAAATTGAGAATGATACTTTGGCAACGAAATTAAGAGAAACAGAGGGTTGAAGCATTGAAATTATGGATTTTTTTTATCAGGGGTGGAATCAAAATTTTCAAATGAAGGAGGTGAAAAATAATATTATGGATTTTTTTATTTTTTAGGTGTGTCAAATAAGAAATTTTTTAAATTTTAAAAAAATAACTAGTATATAATTTTAAAATTTATAAGGATCTTTTTGAAAAATTAAAATATGCCAAGTAAATTTTGGAGTCTACTTAGGTCTGCTCCAGAAGGGTGAATGGGATAGGTTAGAGAAGATGTGAACTGTCTTTTTTCTATCCAAGGAGTTCATCTCCTCCCAAACTCAAAAAATACAATGGAAACTTGGGTAAACGGAGAGTAATGAAAATAAACTCTATATAGAAATTTGATCAATGTTACTCTCAAATTTGAGGTGCACCCTCTGACTTACACTTTCTCTCCTTTTTTTTTCTTTCCTTTTGTTTCTGAAGCAAAGCCTTAATTAGTTTCACCCGTGTGTTACGATGAACCTGTTGCGTTGTTCGTTCTTTTATTTATTTTTTATTGTGCAGTGACTCGCAACAATTACGTACATTCATGCGTGTCACAAAAAACGAATCCCCGTCCGCTCCCGCGCGGGACCGTCCAGCACAGCCTACGAACCGTCCGATCTGATCTGGACGGTTCGGGCCTATCAATCTAGTTACATGCACGGGGCTCCCTTTGCCATTGAGATTAAATCAGACGGCTGTGATTCCTGCGCTGCACAGTCCCGCGCGGGACTGGATTTCATTTCACAAAAAACCACCATGATAACAAAATTTTGGCATCTTATTGTTGTTCTCATGCATGCTGCCATGTGATGTGACTAGACCTATATATTTCTCCTTACTTTCAGAGATGGTTCATGCATCACCTCTTTGCTGTTTACAAAACCAACATCGGAAAAGAAAACATCCCCTCTCTTCCTCGAGGTGTTAGCTAAGTGATGGACAGAGACCATCATTGCTTAAGCACACAAACAGATCATACACTCACCGAAAGCTAACAGCCTTACATGTGTAACGCTCCCAGTCTCTAACATTATTACCTAGAATTCTGAACTATATTTTACTGCATTTGTCCACTCAAGGATGCAGTTTAAAGTTAAAACGGTCAAACCGTTTCGAGGAGATGATGAATTTCTGCTCGTTAAAACAATAAAATTCTGAACTGTGAATTTAAAAATTATTCTACTGAGAACTAACTCTTCGTTTAGTGATAAAAAATAATATATTTTGACTTAAAGGTCACAAGTTCGGAATTAGGCTGGAGGGTCTTTCATAGACATTTAATTTAAAAATAAGTTGAAAGGATTATCTCCCAATTTATCTTCCAAAAAAAAATTATTTCATCGGATCCGTTTCGAGGAGATGATGCATTTATGCTCGCTAAAATAAAAAATTCTGAACTTTGAATTTAAAAATTATTCCATCGGCTCCGAAAAATGAGTTTTATTCATTAAATTTACGTCTTTAAATTGTAGTTTTCAATTTTTATCTGTTTTATACAATAATAGCACAATATATATGAAACCAGTTCTTGGTCTAGTGGCAAAGAATAATGTATTTTGAGTGAAATGTCGCAGGTTCAAAATCCGGTTGGGGGGTCTTTTGTAGACATTTAATGTAAAAATAAGTTAGGTGGTTTAGACCTCTAATTTATCTTAAAAAAAATAATAGCACAATATGCAACCTATAATCTTGTACCTAATGGGTGCGTTTGGATCGTTGGAAGAAAGAAGAAGAAGTAGGAAGAAGAAGAAAAAAAAATTATAAACAATCCAAACTCTTCACAAAGTTACACACTTCCCAATACATCTTCCCACTTCTTCCATTCTTCTCACACCTATCCAAACGCACCCAATGAATAAACAAATTTAACCATAAATTAATTCTCAACTAATCAAATTATTAAAATATGCATTTGCATAAATGACGTTAATTAATTGGTAATAATAATTGGACTGTCGTGGAAAATGGAGCATTCGCATTTTCCGTTCATCCCAAAGATTTTAATTTAGAAACTAATTAATTTCGTTTTTAGAACAAATGCGATTGATCAAGTTCTCTGGTTCGGATTTTCCTGAATTAAGCAACCAATTGTACCGAAACGATTTTAGACTGATGTGAGGATATGCACGTATTGTTGAGTACACATTGGGGACCTACGTACGTAACACGATGCATGCATAACGCATGCGCACGTATACAAAACCTCTATACTATACATGACCTATTGGGAGATGCATGAACTGTTAACTTTCGTCTGAATGCTGCTTTTAAGAGAGAGAGAGAGAGAGAGATCCATCACGTTTATTTATTTATTTATTATTATTATTTTTTTTGAGGTCGTCGATGACCTTGCTTAACTTTTCTTACGGTGAATAATCATTCGTGCAATTGTGTATTAGTTACCTCTTTAATTAAACATCTTTTGTAGTAATTCTCTCTCCTTAATTATATATTCTCATAATAGATCGTCACATGATCTTAATATATCCAAAATTCTAAAGACACGTCATTTAGTCATATATAATTAATGATCGATATATGACCTACTCATTGAAAATAAATTTAGAAAACAAAACTATTAGTGTATCTAAATGCCAATGATGCATGCTTTTATTTTACTAATTTAGTATAACGTCAAACAACAAATTATTCCTTTTAGAGATTGTTAGGTGATCCTTGGAATATTAAAATAGCATAATACACACACACAAAGTCTAATGTTCCGTCGATTCCACATATCGTCCCATCACCCCGTGCCATCAAGTCGTTCAAGATCCAAAATTCATACGGTCAATCCGAATCATTCAATTTGTTCTTATATTGAAATAACCTTGGAGATCAAATTTGATATTTTTTCGAATATTTTTGCTATTTATTATGATATTTTCAAATTGGAAGATCTCAAATACTCCAACTACAATATTTTTTTTGAAAATATCATAAGAAATAGTAAAAAATCGAAAAAATATAAAATTTGGTTTCGAAGTGTATTTCAACAACTTGAATAGTTTGGATTGACCGTTTAAATTTTGAATCTTGAAAAATTATTCGATGGTACGGAGATCCTCTGTGCCATCAATGACTCGTTAGCACCCCCCCCCTCTCTCTCTCTCTCTCTCTCTCTCTCTATATATATATATATATATATATATATATATATATATATATATATATATATATATGAGGGGCTACATAAAGTCGTTTTTTGAGATCCAAAATTTAAATGGTCAATTTAAACCGTTCAAATTGATCAACATGTTGAAATACCATTGGAGACCAAAATTTACATGTTTCTCAATTTTTTTTGCTATTCATTATGATATTTTCAAATTGGAGGGCCTGAAATATTTCAATTATAATGTTTTTTTATTTAAAATATCATAATAAATAACAAAAAAATTGAAGATGATGCAAATTTGTTCTCTAAGGATATTTAAATATGGTGAACAACTTAAACAGCTTGGATTTACCTTTTTAATTTTGGATCTCGAAAAATTACTCGGTGACAAATTAATGGTACGTTAGCCTTTCTATATATATATATAGACACAGATTGTTGTAGAATTGACAACAATTTTACTATTAGTTAAAGTTTTTTTTTTTTTTTTTGGCGATGAGCTATTTAAAACCAAGTATGGTATATACTTTTTTTTTTCCTTCTCTTTTCAAACCTACTGTTGGCTAGCTATCCTTAAATAACATAGATTAGAATTCACAATTTGATTTACTTTGTTTTAATTAGCTGTTTCTCCCTCTTTACTCTTCTTCAAACTAGCCACCTTAATTCTACCTTTCTGTTGTATGCTAGATGTACTCCATTATTTAGTACCCTTGGCAGCTTTTCTAGTTTTCTGAAGCAATGCAGCCCTACCAATTTGCAAGCAATAGAAGTTATGTCCCTACCTTTCTTTCCCCATACAAAATGCATATTTTGTTATTGTCAGCATGTTGTCTGTCTCAGACATGATAACATATCATGTAGGCAAGAAAAAATGATTTCATGCTCTCCTGGTTGGTTCCGTTTAAGTGGACAGTAATTAGACCGATGAGTGCTTTTAAACAATCGCCTATGCTTTAACATTTGAAACTATATATTATTTCATTACGCTAAGTTCCTACAACATTATAGTTCATATTCGCTTCACCGTACGATTATACATAATACACTATACTATATATATAATGAAGGATTTACTAATTAAATATTAATACAATATAAAAGGTATATAATTTATAATTCATATTTATTAGAGAACATTTCAGAAATCTATCAATGAGTCTTAAAAAAAAACTATTCTTGTCTTCCCGTTTGATCATAAGGTCAAAATTTAAATTGCATTGATTTTAATTTTATCCTAAAAGATTGTTTACCAACGCATTGCTTGAGCAAATCTAGGGAGCATCGATATATCTTTTAATTCTAGGTGAACGTGTATCTGTAATATATTTGACAACATTTAGCAAAACAAAATAGAACTAAAGATATATATTTAGTTGCAAATAACATGTGCATCAAATTTTACTTAATTAATGATTTTTTTGGCCATCAATAAAAAATTTCGCTAGTATTCACTTCGGGAAGTAAATAATAGCTACTAATGGATCCTAATTGAAATTCCAGACTAAATGATGCATTGCATGTCGAAAACACGCACTGCATAATTTTCGAATTAAAAAAATGAATCTACATTAGAGTTACCTCTAAAATGGGATTCCTAAATTAACATGAATTTTTGTTAGATGACATGCCAATATTATTAGTTAATAAAAATTAATAACTATAAAAAATATCTTATGCTCGAATCATTAAGCTGTTATGTGCGCACATGGAATGTCGTCATCTCTATGCTTTAGTGAATATATATATATATGTATGTATCATGCAAAGTCTCCTGTTAGGCTGCTTGTATCAGATATTTTCTTATTACCTATCAAGGTCCCTGTCTGCTTAGTGCTCTTTGCATAGTAGGCCCAACTGTCTAAATTGATATCTTGAATTTGAAAATATCGAATCAAACTTGTGTCATTAATAATATATAGAAAATTATGATCGGGATATTAGCTAAAAACCTAATACAAATATATATATAATCGATCTATAATTAATCGGTAATATTTTTCTGTTATTTATTGACTAAACTATACCAAATTTAAACACCGCTGAGAAAATCTTTTTACAAGTTATATAAAATTGAGAAATTACCGAGTATTTATATAAAAAAAAAGTCAAAACACAATACTATTTGTTATCCGTGTCATTAATGGGACAAATGGTAATGGAAAATGTCATCGCCAAATAACGTCTTACAGTTTTCCTTCCTTTTTCTTCCTTTGGAACTTTCCGTTTTATAAGTTCAAATCAGTGAAAATACAGGGACCGAAAAGTTTACTGGCAAAAAGGAGAGAGAGAGCGAGGGAGGGACGGAGGGAGAGGGAGAGAGCAAGAACAAAATATTGGGGAATGAAAGATTTTACAAGTTAACATTAACATGTTCAATGGCAGTAAGTATACTGTATATATATCGGTAAAAATGGCAATAGAAATATTTTCTTTCCTTTTTCTTTTAGAACTAAACGTCTTATAATTTCATATCAGTGAAGTTTGACTGCGGGGGAGGGGGGGGGGACAGCAGAACAAAAGTTTGGGGAATATTATTAAAAAGAAAAGCTTGGGGAATTAATGAGACGTTTAAGGCTCCGTTTGGATGGTGTGGGAATAAGAGGAATAAGAGAAGAAGTATTAGGAAGTGTGTAATTTTATAAAGAATTTAGATTGTTTATAATAAATTTGGAAGTAAAAAAAAACTATTTTTTTATTCTTGCTCCCATCCAAACGGAGCCTAAAGTTGACATGTTCAATGTCAGTAGGTGTAAATTTGTAGAACTTTTTTCTCAAGTTGTAGAAATATATAGTTTCTTTTTTATTTTTTTGGTGGTACAACATATATATATATATTCGTATACTGGTACAGACTATGATTAGAGGATCTTGTCTGCACCAGAATCCACTAAAACCCCTTGCTGCACTCAACCTTGCATGCCTGCTTAAGTTACAATTCTGTTGCAGCTTCGGTAGGAGAAATTGTGTGCTGTGTTCGTTCCATCACCCAGCTCCAGCGTTTGTATAAATAATTATTATAAAAAAAAAACCCTGCAGCCACGTTAGCAAACAGAAACAATCAGGTAACTGGAATTTAAAATACTATTAGTCGTATTAATAACCAATTTATAAGAAAAACACGATAACCACTTAAATTATTATTATGAAAATAAATACGAATAATCAGAGCAAAATTAAAATCCAATGACTTGGATGGAACTCCTCTGTCTAAAGCATTCATTATTGAAATTTATATTTCGAACAGCTAATTAGAATCGTTTCATGTAATTCACAAATTAAAATTTAGTATATGAAATCTAAATTTATATTTATTCAATTTTTTTAATTATTTTTTAAAATTATTGATCTAAAAAATTATGAATAGTTTTAGTTCTATTGAGGTCGTCGATGATTAAGCCTATTTTTGTTAGTCAGGTTGACGAGGTCATTCACATAGGCGAGAAAACCAAAAAAGTTCAAGCTGACCAACGTATTTTTTTTCTATTCTGTAGCTTCAATCGCTAATCATTTTCTCTTAGACTTCAAACACTCACGAGCCCTTCTCTCCCATTCTCTGAGCAAACATGTGTGAGAGAAGCATGAGCCGTGATGAGACATGTCAGAGGTTCATTCAACCTGCGAAGCTGTGGTAAATTAAGCACTGTCTACTCAGCTGGTCACAATTTTTGGAAATCTCGTATGATTTTATTTGTTTTTTTTTTTTGAGAAATGTATGATTTTATTTGTATGTTATAAGTTATAACTCTCATTTACCACCTCGCTTTCGCCTTTTTCCAGAGAACAATCAGTTTTTGCAGACACAAGACGGTGGCAGTAAGTTGGGTTTACTTTTTTCTTTTTCCACCCTATCTCTTGAGTATTGAGCAACTACATTAGTCAATTGTTTTTTTTTTTAGTGAAGGCAACTACACTAGTCACTCGCGGGTGAATTTCTGGCCTTCTTTCATCACATTTTCCGATTTTTAATATAAAATTTCAAAAATAAGCTTGATTTATTATTAGATTTTAATTATAGTCATGATATAGCGGCTTTATAAAACCCGCTATTC
Organism: Rhynchospora pubera; assembly: GCA_028095005.1. Taxonomy (NCBI): domain Eukaryota; kingdom Viridiplantae; phylum Streptophyta; class Magnoliopsida; order Poales; family Cyperaceae; genus Rhynchospora; species Rhynchospora pubera. The sequence continues at coordinate 106,054,964 of CM051462.1, read as the reverse complement.
TCTCTCCCTATTGGGGCTTCTAAACCCCACTATTGGACATAGCATGGATTAAAAGTCCGCTATAAGCTCTATAGTTGTGGTCAAAACAACAAAAAAATATGTCCTCGTTTTTCAATTGAAATTCTTTTTTAAATCTTTTATCTTCAAACTCAAATCGAATTAAACTTCCTAAGTCAAAAAATGAAAGCTGCTCCAAGGAGAAATTCCTCCTAGCCTCAAATTTTAGCCAAAACTACCAACAAAACACCCCAAATCGAGGAAGAAATAAAAGGGTCTTACCTCCATGGCTCAATGGAGCCACAACCCGAGTCAAGTCCGAGCCACGCCCCAAACTAAGGTCTGTGCCTGTTCGACGTGTTCCGAGGCATTACTGTCCGTCACCTCGTCCCCATTATCATTAGATGACTCCCTTCTTCAACTCCTGTAGATCGCGAAACTAAAAACGCAATATAAAGATAGGATTTGTTTTTTTAAATTCTTTTTTTTTTAAGAAGCTGGGGTTTTTGCATGTTCGATGTGTTCGTGCGAAAGAGAAGTGCGAGAGAGAAGATATGATATCAAATGTGTTAGATTAGACTGGGTTGAGTTAGATTGTTGGATTAGATTGGAGTTCTGGTTCTAATCAACTTGAGGAGGATAGATTGGTCAGAAATTTTTGTTTTTACTTTTTCCTATTCAAATCATTAAAAGAAAGGGAGAAAGTGTTAGAAAGTGTGCTAATTTTCATTTTTATGCTAATTACCAATTAATTAACCAAGCAAATATAGCACACACAAGATCTAGTACACAAGCTATTCAAACACACGAGAAAAAGGGGAAATCGATACCTCCCGCGGAATCGTATTCGCGGGGCTCGACCAAGGCATGGGAATCGATGGCGTGCCTTCTCCACCGTCTCCACCACGTCTCGTAACCGCCCTCGAGTCCACCAAGGAGGATTAATCACGTTCTACAAGGTACGTGCTAGCATACCCAAAGAACAAGCCTAATCCCTATGGTTTTCTCTCTTGCATCAATCAACAACCTTGATTTAGTGGAGAGAAAATAGCTCAACACATGAGCAAAAGAGAGGGAGAGAAGAGGAAGGTGGCGGCCTAGAATGGGAGGAAGAGAGGAGAGAGAAAAGTCTAGGTGGAGGCTCTCATAAGTGGTCCTTATATAGAGCACAAAACCTAATTGACCTCTTGCATAATTACAACTATGCCATCCAACCTACCACCATAAATGGCTGCCACGAAATGGGCCTTTATGGGCCATTAAACCCCTTCATTTGGACCATTAATTCATATAATTAAGGTCCCTCAACTTTGCTCTTTAATTGGGCTATATATTTGCTATTTAAATAACGGCCCAATTAATCAATATAACCATTTATATTGATAAGTGTTGAACTAAATTAATTATTAACTCGTTAATAATTATTTTAGGATTAGTTAATGCATTAATTTATTTCTATATGATCCATTGACTTAATTAATTATAACGGTTCGCAACGGTATATAATTAATTAATCAATCTTATCATATTTCCACAGAACCTACTGCTGTGAATAAATAAATAATGCACTGTGTGATTAATGTCCTATTTGTGTGACCCTTTGAGGATTTATGCTATGTTGGCCATGGAATTAAATCGTTATTTAATTCCAATAATCATAAGCGGTATCTAGCAACACGTTATGACTCCCAATTCGCATAAATAGTGTACTGCTACAATATTTCAATCCTGCATAAGAGAATAAATATGTTTCTCTATTTTGATTCTTATGTCGCACGATTTCATCGTATAATCCAAGATAGGAATGTGTCATTCTTGCAGATTATACGTTTCTTGATCTAGAGATAATTGTATAAAGTTGCATGCAAACAATCTATCTCCATCAAGGGGCCCAAACAGATATCGTCACTCACTAAGTGAATTAATGAGGGACATACGGTTTTCTTGATGATTAACTTTTCCCCGCACAATTCAAGAGAACATAAATAAAGTCCGTATAGCAGCCCTTATCGGGAATCAGCGGTAGACAGTATTTATTGAACCTATCCTCATGTGGAAAAGATAAACATCTCAAACTTAGAACCAAAATCACAACGAAATAAACAATGACACATAACACAATCCATATGTTTATTTCGATGGGTCAAGTCCTGTGCTATGTTCCATAACATACACATATGCAACTAAGTTGGTAACTCTTTACCTATGATTAGTAGAACTTAATCATCACTTAACTTGCATACTAATCTTTTATGATAATTAATGTTCCTTGTTAATTATCAAGATTATGGACCGTTTAGATTTATTATTGTCATTCTAAAGAATGATCAACAGAGATCTACAATTCAGATCCTCAACCTGAATGATCTGTCAATAATAAACCTAGGAACAGATGATAAAATCTCATCCAAAACATAAACTAATAATTAAGTCATTAAATTATTGACTTCTAGGACATAACTCTAACAATCTCCCACTTGGCCTAGAGTCAATCAGTAGTGACTTCTAGCCAACGAAGAATTGAGAACAATGTCATATATCTACATATATACATGTCTCGGACCTCAAAATAAATAATACGCTTATAGCTAGTTACTCATACGTCCACCACGTATGGATGCATAACTGCATCTCGTATACTGCTCAAGGTAGAGGTCGTGCTAGAGTGTTCGCTGTGTTCGCGAACCTATCCAAAAATTGTTTGACTATATATATATATATATACTCCTATATATATTCTTGATCACCATCATATGATATCAAGTGATATCGTTATAGATCATATTTGAATCTCCAATGTAACATTGGGCTCTTAGGAGTAAGTTATGGTTCGAGATGCTTAGAACCATAATAACTCAACTAAGAAATCGATCCGAAATAAACTTCTTTTATTGCTTCACAAGTTGCTATGTATTTTGCTTTGGTGACGGAAACGGTTGTAATATTCCATTTAGAACACCTTCTAAATTTACAACACCACCTTTTAGCAAAATACGTAGTTCAACTGTGATTATATCAATCTTTCGAAAAACTAGCATTAGTGTAATTAACTTACACGAGCTCCTTTTAAGAGATGAAACATTATATCACTCTTTCTCATAAGGTACTCGAGGATATCCTTGACTATCGTCCTAATGTGTCTCTCTTGTATCCATTCGACAACTATTTGTCATATCTTTTGGATACTACACATTGGGGCATATGCATAAATATGGCGTACACAATGAAACTCATAATGAAGGAATGCTTGAACTATTTCATGCACTTTCTCGAATCGAGTTGCAATAGACCGAGTTAAAACACTCAAGTCATGCCATGTGACGTATAGTTAGACATCCTTTCTTGGAGTGTAACTTTCGTGTTTCTAGAACACTTCGTCAATATATGCATATTTGCTCAAACCTAACATCCATCATAATCTATCTTTATAGATTTTGTTTCCTAGGATTAGGTGACTTCGCCCAAGTTCTCATTTGAGAAAGCATTCTCCAAAGAGATCTCGACAATATTCATTTTCTTAATGTTAATGTTATTCCCAATTTAATGAATTGTTATCTTGAACAATACAAGTAATACAATTATGCTCCCACTGAATATCTTGTTTATACAAGATACTTTTGACGAAGTTCAACTCCTTGACTTCCTTGTCAAAACTTTTATTCCAATCTCCACAACACTTGCTTTAATCCATTTATGGATCCTTGAAGCATGCGTATGTTTTTAGCAATACATAAAACCTCGATTTGTGTCAAATGCACAACATCATCCTTCATTCATACGAAGAAGGCGGTTTTATGTGTTTTTCCATATATCAGTATATATGAAATACAACTATTGCTAGAATGATCTTTATTGACTTTTACATAGCCACAAGCAAGAGGTTGTGCTTTGTACGTAGTCAACTAGTCATCGACTTAGACATAGCTACAAGCGAGAAGCCGCGCTTTGTACATAGTCGATTTGTTATCCATGTCGATCTTTCCTTTTGAAGATCTAAAACGTTCTTGATGGATTACTCCTTCATGAACGTCAACCAAGGTCTATACATTGTTGTTATACATGGATTTTATTTAAAGATCATATGAATTCAAACCATATATGTGGAATCGGATCGTTCCATCGTTTTTCTTGTTTATCAACGGATTCTCATATGCTAAGTTTGAGAATGTCGTGAAGCCAATGCACCAAACGGCTTAGGCAATCAACTCTCGTTGATCTTTTGTAGGACTGGTACTTGAGGTTCATGAACTACTTCCACAATGAATTGTTGAACGAGTTCTTGACTCCTCATATATTCCATGAGTTTCTCGAATCATCATCAACTCGTGATATGGTTGAGTCCTCATTGGAAGGAGCGTACTATTAAACTTCTTTTCAAAACAACTTGTGAATGAAGTTCCGCTCAACTCCCACTAAGCACCATGTATGGAGTGACAAGTTTCCCATAAGAGTACTTCTTGTAGTGACGCATAAACTCCTTTAATGCTCACTTTACTCCCACTACTTCTTCTTGAGAATTTCAATTCATCAAGACTACATTATGATTAGCAACAACTACTTTGTTCTTATCATATTCGTGGAAGTAGTGCCTTTTAATATAAAGCATCCTACAAATATATAGTGTCTTATTTGGTTTAAGCTTACAAGTCCACAATACTTGAAATAAGCTTCTCAACACCAAATCTCGAGAAGTATTATACTTAGAGATCAAAATCTCGTAAGAAACCTTCCTCAATAGACTTTGATGGAACACCATTCAGTGTAAACAATATTGTCCTCAAACATAATTCCCTAATACGAGTCGAATAAGTCAATTTGATTTATTATCGATCGAACTATACAAAATATTGTTCGATACCTCCATTCTTGGACACATTATTCCATAATGTTCCTCATGGAGTGAGTTATGAAACTATTTTCATACTCTTTAGATAATACTTCAAATCATATGACTTAACTACTTATTTGCCACGATTAATTGTAAGACTTTTCTTTTTCCTTGAACGGTCTTTTTAACTTCACACTTGAACTCCTTTGAACTAGTCAAAAGGTTCATACTTATACCTTATCAAATAGATATGTTAATATCTACAATGATCGTTGGTTAAGTAGTAAAGTATCAACAACCTTTCATTGCACAAGTACTTATTGGTCTTTATACATCGATATGTATAAGTCCTAATCAAGTCACTTGTCCTTAAACCTTTGTAGGTTAAAGGCGCTTTTGTCATTTAACAAACATGATTCGCATATCAATCGAATTGAATTTCGAGCTCTACGTTACGTAGACTCTCATAATGCGATTCTCGTTTATATATGTGACTAAGCGGTTATATATAACATGAAAGTCAAATACTTTATGTCAAGTCTTACGCATCCTATTTGTCATTCATAACTTGTTTATCTATTTCAAGCAAATTCCATCAAGATGCATGAAATCATATAAATAAATTCATAATAAAAGAACTTGTCTTTTATTAAACATAGTTATCCATCATCAAATATGAAATGGAGACGCTATGAGAGGTTTTAGAATTAAGGTATGCAACCTTCAATTCCTAAACAAACTCTTAATAAAGATAACTCTACGTATTCAATGGTAATGACTTAAATGAATAAGTCATCTCTTATACGGAGTTTACTTTACATCTCTCGAACATTCTCTTATTCTTCATTGCCAACACATTTCGTTAAATGCGAGCATATGAACTAGTATCAAGTTACTAGTGTGAATTAGAGATAGTGAGATATTTTTGAACGACAAATACACTTTAGGATTAGAATATTTCTAATCGTCACAATCATGGTACTTCGGACAACCTTTCAAATGCCTCCCTATACGGCAAATGAAACATCTCATGTGACACATGGTCATAAATGAGGGTCTCGAAAATTTCAACTCATACCTTAGTGAAGTATTTCTTGAATACTTAACCAATTACCTTTTTGCATCAACAATTGTGCGAAGAAGGTAACATTATATCCTTTATAATTCCAAAGAGATCGTATGACAATATCAACAATCCTTGATATCGGAGATTAATATCTCTAGTCATCAATTAGCTACTTAAATCTTTCGATTTGTAAGCCAATGAAAACGTTCATGTATCCTTTTATAAAAGAAGAATCTCTTGGTCAACTCATACTCTTTATACTCGATCATAAATGATGGAGTTAATATCTACTTTCTCCAAGAACACTTTCTTGAGTAAGTGGATGAGAGCGTACGAGTTAGATCTAGTCCATATGAATTCTCTAATTCAAAGGTCTAGAAATTTTAAATGAGGATATTAGCCATACGCTTTATTAAATAACTTTTCGCCAAAAGTCAATCAATCATCGCGTTGCTACGTTCGGGTAGTTTGAGGAAAGTTTTGGGAATTGACATACTCAAATTTCTCTTCACTAAGATCATGTCTTAGGAATCGGTATTACTTCTTTCAAGTAACTACCTTTTAGAAACGAGTTTGTTCATTTTTCAAAGATTGATCGCAACAAAATTAACAATTTTAACATCTATAACAAAATCAATTTACGGTCATTTAGTTTATGCAATTGTTTTATTTATAACAAATAAAACTCCCACTATATTTATTTAATGTCCCTAATATAGTAGGTTTTCCAAGATCCCTATTTTCGTTGAGATGGTGCTAGCGTCGGCGTGACACCAAAACAACTAGATAAGGTAGGTTCTCCAACCAATCATTCCATATGATTCTTGGTTTGTGAAATATCACATGTATATCCACAAACTTTGCCCCGATGCCCAATCCGATTAGAAAACATCGTTAAGTAACCTTTCTCTATTTGCTCCTAGTAAATCCGATTTACACCCCGACACGGATGATGGAACACGATGTCCCGCGTCGGCGAGAATGCATCAATGAACGATCATACACGTTAGAAGGGGATAGAGAGAAGGAGGGCGATTTAACTTAATCATGTTTTGTTTGGGACAATCAATTAAGTGACACTTGTATGGTGGTCATGTAAGCATACACCCATACCTAGCCTATGACAATTCATAGCAATCACAAGCAATCACATATAAGCATCTCATAGTTGTGGGTTTGTATGGCTCCCGCTTGCATTAGTTTCGCCACATCGTCCATGGAGCAAAACTAATCTAATCCTTGCCCTCCCACTAAATTCTATAAGGATCTAAATCCTATATAAAATAAAGGTGCAAAATACATGTGAAAACATCCTATTCCCTTCCTATCCTTAGGGGCATGCAAGCCTCACAAGTTACATCAAAAATTAATCAAAAATTAATTAATGGCACCAAAGGCCGCATTACAAACATTCACACATGCATTCATTTACAACCACAAGGCATTGAGTCTTGAGCCATACTAAACCCACTATCCACCTACAAAACAAAGTTAGCACATACAAGAACTTTGTTTCCAATTAACGATTTTCAAGCATCTTTGCGTATCGTTTGCTATAAGTAAATTCCGTGTACAAATCCTCAATTTTAAACAACCAAACTTGTTTAAATTCATTTAGAAAGTTCTTTCAACATCCCATAACAGAAAGGAGATCAAACAAGGAGTTTTCTAATTAAATTCAACTAGTTTGAATACTTAGAAAGACAGTAATTTACCAAAAAACGTAACGAATGGAATCCAACAAAAACAACAGTTTTCGGTCTCCAAAAATTCTCAAATAAATTACTTAAGCTCTTTATCAAAGTTGTGACTACCAGTAAAAAATTGAAGAAGAGATCTTAAACCATCTGGGAGAATCAAAAAAGACAAATCTCTTACAAGTGCACGAAACACCGTTATGAGATTTTCAGCTTATCCTCTCAACCATTTGGTCTGTTAGACCACCTTCTATCCAGTTTTTATATATACAATATACATAGAAAAATTTGTTTAGACTACAGGCTATCCATTCATGAAAAGAAAACAACCAAGTTTAGTTCAATAATATTAAGTTACAGCCTAAACAATCAACAAATTCTGTACTGGGACAGACTGTCAATCGAAAGGTTTTAACCTAGTTGAAGGTCCAAACATCCACGAAAAATTACGAAATTAATTTTCCTGGAATCCTAACTCAAAATAGAACAACTCCATTTAAACAAAATTTTTAAAGGAGTTCTCAGTTGGTACAGTTTATTAGAACAATCGATTTGCTCAACAAACTGGATCTGACAAGATCTTCCTTTTCATACTTGAAAACCCACTAATTAATCCGAGTCATGCAACAAGTTATACATGCTCAGAAAGATCTTCAAGTCCTCTTTATTTCTAGCCATAGAACACTGGTACTTATATTCAAAATATAAATCTTTCAAGCCATTCAAACAGGACAGTGCAAGCAAAAACTGGTTCTGCGCACTGTCGCCGTTTTATTCACAGTAAATTCATACTAATTCAGAAAAATGTGAATCCAACGACAAAAGAATCACAATCCACAGATCTACAACTTTCATGTAGATGGAAAGATCTTCCAGAGAACTTATCACATCCAAAAATGCGAAATAACACAGAAAATACCATTTCCAGACAGCAAACAAACGCATCATCTCTACTAATCCATTAATTAGCCAATTTCTCTTAATTAAGTGTTAAAATAGCTTAAGTACAACCTGGCTCTGATACCACTGTTAGAAAGTTTGCTAATTTTCATTTTTATGCTAATTACCAATTAATTAACCAAGCAAATATAGCACACACAAGATCTAGTACACAAGCTATTCAAACACACGAGAAAAAGGGGAAATCGATACCTCCCGCGAAATCGTATTCGCGGGGCTCGACCAAGGCATGGGAATCGATGGCGTGCCTTCTCCACCGTCTCCACCACGTCTCGTAACCGCCCTCGAGTCCACCAAGGAGGATTAATCACGTTCTACAAGGTACGTGCTAGCATACCCAAAGAACAAGCCTAATCCCTATGGTTTTCTCTCTTGCATCAATCAACAACCTTGATTTAGTGGAGAGAAAATAGCTCAACACATGAGCAAAAGAGAGGGAGAGAAGAGGAAGGTGGCGGCCTAGAATGGGAGGAAGAGAGGAGAGAGAAAAGTCTAGGTGGAGGCTCTCATAAGTGGTCCTTATATAGAGCACAAAACCTAATTGACCTCTTGCATAATTACAACTATGCCATCCAACCTACCACCATAAATGGCTGCCACGAAATGGGCCTTTATGGGCCATTAAACCCCTTCATTTGGACCATTAATTCATATAATTAAGGTCCCTCAACTTTGCTCTTTAATTGGGCTATATATTTGCTATTTAAATAACGGCCCAATTAATCAATATAACCATTTATATTGATAAGTGTTGAACTAAATTAATTATTAACTCATTAATAATTATTTTAGGATTAGTTAATGCATTAATTTATTTCTATATGATCCATTGACTTAATTAATTATAACGGTTCGCAACGGTATATAATTAATTAATCAATCTTATCATATTTCCACAGAACCTACTGCTGTGAATAAATAAATAATGCACTGTGTGATTAATGTCCTATTTGTGTGACCCTTTGAGGATTTATGCTATGTTGGCCATGGAATTAAATCGTTATTTAATTCCAATAATCATAAGCGGTATCTAGCAACACGTTATGACTCCCAATTCGCATAAATAGTGTACTGCTACAATATTTCAATCCTGCATAAGAGAATAAATATGTTTCTCTATTTTGATTCTTATGTCGCACGATATCATCGTATAATCCAAGATAGGAATGTGTCATTCTTGCAGATTATACGTTTCTTGATCTAGAGATAATTGTATAAAGTTGCATGCAAACAATCTATCTCCATCAAGGGGCCCAAACAGATATCGTCACTCACTAAGTGAATTAATGAGGGACATACGGTTTTCTTGATGATTAACTTTTCCCCGCACAATTCAAGAGAACATAAATAAAGTCCGTATAGCAGCCCTTATCGGGAATCAGCGGTAGACAGTATTTATTGAACCTATCCTCATGTGGAAAAGATAAACATCTCAAACTTAGAACCAAAATCACAACGAAATAAACAATGACACATAACACAATCCATATGTTTATTTCGATGGGTCAAGTCCTGTGCTATGTTCCATAACATACACATATGCAACTAAGTTGGTAACTCTTTACCTATGATTAGTAGAACTTAATCATCACTTAACTTGCATACTAATCTTTTATGATAATTAATGTTCCTTGTTAATTATCAAGATTATGGACCGTTTAGATTTATTATTGTCATTCTAAAGAATGATCAACAGAGATCTACAATTCAGATCCTCAACCTGAATGATCTGTCAATAATAAACCTAGGAACAGATGATAAAATCTCATCCAAAACATAAACTAATAATTAAGTCATTAAATTATTGACTTCTAGGACATAACTCTAACAGAAAGTGGCAAATAGAGAAGAATTTTGAATTTTAGGGTGACAAAATTTTCCCATTTTCTTATTATTGGAATTATGATTACATGAATAATACCATACAAATTTTGCGAATAATAATAATTATAATATTTAATTAATTTATTAATGTAATTATAACTTTTAATAGTATTATGATTATCATATTAATACTAATTACGATAATTATTACTATATTTTCAAAATACATAATATAAATTAATATAATAATATATTATTATAAAAATTAAGTTATTATTATAATTATGATTATCATTAATAATATGATTATAAGTCTTACAAATAATAATTAATTTACTTTATTATTGTAATTATTATTGATGTTTTATTATAATATTAAAATATTATATATTTATTATTATCAATCAAATAAATCATAAAACTTTGAAGTAAGTTTACTAGCTTGACTTTTTGGTGAGTTAGTAAGTTAGAGGAAGTTAGCACCAACTTGGACTAACCTAGGTATATTTGGTTAAGTACTAACTTGAAGTTAGTGTAAATTAGGGTGAACCAAACATTACTTATAGTGAAACATGTACCAAATTGCATAATTTTTAGCATGTATGATATATCTACTATGTTTATCAAAATTCGAATTTTTATTTCACTAAAATTATCAAAATTGAATGATTATTAAGTATTTTTACCTCACAGATAAAATAAAAGAAAATTTCTCACAACCAATTATTATTGGCCATGCAGAATTGTAATATTATCTTAACATGTAGTGCCCAATTATTAACTATGCAAAGAATTTGCCGAAGGACTTAAACAATAAAGAATAATAATAATAATAATAATAATAATAATAATAATAATGCAAGGAAAACAAAAGCAGTAGTCTTCAAGTGATTAACATTGCGACAAACACTGATGACCAGAATTTACAAAAAGGATGTGGTATGCAGATATGAAAATTCCCATATAAGCTAGTGTAGCGCTAATTAACTGGGACAAATATAAAGGTCAGAAAAATAAGCTTACCCCACAAGTTCCAAGTTTCCAACGCGCTTATTTTGAGCTCACTTTTTATTCGTATTCTAATGCAATCAGCTTTTGTATTTTTATGATTACAAGGATTTGACAGCGACAGAAAAGTAAAAAAGGTTGCACTTACTAGAGAGGATGCTAAAAGCTCCTCTAACCTTGATGAATGACAGAAAAATTAGGAATTTATGGCGGTGTAAACGTTGGAGTAGCAGGTTCTGTTTCTCCAAGTGTAAACTGGCATGAAAAATTGTTAACTACCCAAATTACGAATCATTGAAAAAAAAAATGGTTTTCTATCCTATGAAAAATCTTTACCAAAAGAGAGAGAAAATTATTTTGTTGTATATTATCCATAATACTAAAAAAAAATATGTGATGGCCATCTACTGGGTTTCAAATAGCTATATTAGAACATACAGTTCGTGAAAGACGGAAATAAATAAAATTCTTCTCCGATGATCATCAATTGCTTTAAATTTTAAATTGATAATTGACTTTTTTTTTCAATACGTCTCCAATAAGATACTTTTTAAGTTTTAATTTTGACCTAAAATGCCACTCAATCAACCCAAGGTATAAAACTAAAACCGTATTACTCGGTATTCATGCTAGCAGAGAAATATGTAGATAGCAAACAATCCATGCCATTGTCATAATATTGTTATATTTTCATATGGAGAAACTAAATTTTAGTGACTTGTGGAATATAGACTAAAAAATAATTGATGAATTGAAATTTTTATTTGTGAGAACTCTCGATTGAAAGTTTGAAGCTTGAACAATTCTCTGGAATAAACAGATTGGTTAGGCGGGGCAGATGGGCCGACAGGGCCCACAGAAGCACGCGCTCTCTTCTCCAGGTGGGTGGAAGTGGGTCCCTTTAGGCCTCTTTCAGCCATCGCCCATGCAGAGCGTGGACACGTGTAGGCCCCACGTTGTCCTGAAATAATTATGACCTCATATTTTTTTCATCCCAGTGCACGAATTCAGATTTAGTGCCGCGCGGCACAGCGTGTAGCGCAGTATTCTAACCGTCTGATCAAAATCTAATGGACAAGAGAGCCCCGTGCATGTAACCTTGATTGATAGATCCGTAAAAAATGAACCGTCCGATCAAAATCAGACGGCTCGTACGCGCGCTACACGCTGTCCCGCGCTACAACGGATTCGGATCCCCCAGTGCACTCACACAGAAAGGGAGATTGTTTTATAGTGGGCCGCCGTCACTTTCTTTCTAAGAGCCCAACAACAGAGCCCGTAAAATCCTAGGTGGAGCCCACATCATGTGACGAAAAACCAACCAATTTTTGGTGAGAAATGATAACCGCCTTCTATTCTTAATTTTGTCATTGTTTAAACAAAGTGAATACTTATGCTAAACAAGATGAATATATAAATGATCAAAGTGATCATATACATAAAAATAAACTTTGTCGGCACTTGTTTAGATTTTTATATGCATATTCAACTTATTTTTATTGAACTTTTTGTTTATACGTGTTCATTTTGATCATATATTTGTTCATCTTATTTATTTTATATGTTCGTTTTGTTAAGATGATGACAAAACTATCATCTTCACTAATCAATTTCCATTTTTAGTTATATGGTTAAAAAGGGGGAAAAATTACGGCAAAAAAAGGAAATTTTGAAATAAGGGGAAGCTTTCTTGAGACAAAGTACCTCATATTTTTGCAAATACATTTTATTTGAAGGCCGAGTTATTTACACTCGGAGGCAAAATGTTAAAATATTGCATTTTCCCTTTCTAACCTAGTACAAAACGTAGAAGGACAAATAAGTGGTTCTGAAAGTCGTTGTTGAAATTAAGGATCTAAATTATAATATGGCAACGTTGCTTTTTATGTACTAGCAAACGAGCCCACCCGATTATATAGGAATAAGAAAGAAAATTTGAGGCGATTTTGGTATGATGAGAGAGGGTTGATTTATTTTTTTTCTTTTCTTTACTATGCGCACAAATTAAGAAAGAATAAGAAAGGAAACAACGATCTGCGCAAATGTTAACACGGTCTAAATGAAAGGTTTAAATTTTTTATCTCATTATTAAATCTACACCACTGATCTGATCAAATCGCAAAAATGGACGGTCCATATTGCATTGGGTAAACAATTGTTTGTTTGCTCATTTGGATTTAAATTTTGGATAGACCTTTGATTGGTGATTTTAAGTAGGAAAGATATATTACTGTTATCGGTAACTGTGTACTTAGCTTAACTAAAAGGCTTAATTAAAAGTGTACTTAGGCCATGTCATGATGAGATGTGGTGATAGCTAAGCCACAAGCATGGAATTTTTTGGGGGAAGTTGCATGCAGAGGTGAGTCATGCATGTCTTTACATGTTTTTTTCGTCAACAAGTGTGCAAAACTGTATATTTTACAAACATGAGACAAAAGTCTTTTACAAAAGAGTCATCTTTCCATGATATGTTTCTTTTCATGGGAATGTTGGTGTATGTCTAGTGGTGGCTTCTGTTTGGATCTAGCTGCAACATTAAATTATGTTACCTTGACTTGGTGATTCCTTTTTATTTTTCTTTGTTTCTTGCTTTCTTTCTTTTTTTTCACATGAAGCACTCACAAAGGGAAATTCCGAAACCAGTACTACAATCATGAGAGGGTTTAATTTCCCTCCTTTGATTCTACTTTGTTCCTTTCAAAATTATTGCCAATGCCATTGGCGCATTATGATGAGAATAACCTTTCTAAAACTTTAGCAAACAGAGTTCACGTATTAATTCTACTTTCGCGCCTTATGTTTCGAAAGGATTAAAGGAGCTATTGAACTGACTTATAAGTTTCCATGATGTAGTTTAAAAATTATTTTAAAAAAAATCAATATTCAATGATGTATTTTACGATCGTACCCAGGAATAAGTTTTTTATGTTCAGTGAATTAATTTCAATGTTTTTTTTTCTGATTTATAGAAGGCTAACAATTTCTCAAGATTAGCACAACAAATAGGGATAAAAATCCTTTGCCGCTGCACGAGCCGTATTTTTATTCCAGCCGTCCGATCTGATCTCGACGGTTAATTAAGTTTTCCAGACCTATCAATCTGGTATTATTCACTGAGCACCCATCATAGATCGGACAATTGGGATGAAAAACGCAGCCCGTGCCGTGCGGTAGAGGATGTGAATTCCAACAAACAGGATCTGAGTGTCCGAAGTCCAACTCTTTTTTTTTTTAATAAAAAAATACCTCTTAAACTATCAAGTTATGATTACTGCCAAAAAGAAGACTTTGCTTCCTTATTTAATTCTTGTGGGTACTTATCACTTATGAGATTATTATTTAAGGTTGGAGTCTACAGAGAGAAGAAAATTTACACATGCGATGCAAAGGATTACGAGTTGAAAAGGATCCATGACTACACCCCAAAGGTGAAGAATAATAGACAAAGCTTTCCCTTTAACAATTGAAACTATTGAAATCCAGGATAGATAACATGCCTTGTTTTCTTTTTGTACATGTAATTTACCTCCTTTTTGTCACCACCCATGTGCAAGTTACAGTCAAAAGCAGTGTTTAATCCCTTATCAGATGCTCATAAAAAAAGTATAAATGGACGTACATAACCGTACTCCACTATTCACATTTCATTATGAGCTTTTTGGCTCTATTAAAGACCAGTCACTTCAGCATCAGTGGGTATTTCGTCAACAATTACCTAGTGCTAGTAGTTCCAATACGTGCATGTTCTATTAAAGTAAGCTAATTAGTAGGTAGGCCATAATTTACCCCCCAAAAAAAAGAAGAATTTTGGAATGGAAGAGTTGGATTTGAAAAAAAAAAAAAACACGAGAATATTAATCAGATCGACCTGGATCAATGCAAGCATTATATCATGATAATGATAAGGCACATATTTGTTTGGTTAAGGAGATGCTTGTGCTTAGATCTGACCCAACTTAAGCTAAATTAAACTATATCATAAGCAATGAAATTTTAATTTTAACAGTAAAACTAAAAAATATTGACCCTGAGCCATACAAATACAATTGAGGGCGTGTAGTGTAATTTCGGGTTCAGCTTTGTAATTCTACGAGCCTATAATTAAGGCCCAGTTCATTCATGCCCACAGCAGAAGCCCGTATTGCGCCATGAAATGCTCTACAGTCTAGAGTTATATATAAGATTTAAAACATAAAAATGGGGAATTTGTTTATCAGGTAACGAGATGATTTACAGATTTAGGCACTCTTAATGTTTTTTTTCTATAATCCGACTGCCCACATTTGTACAAGCACTAACAACTTTCCCATCAGGTACCCCCCCCCTCCCCCAATAAAAAAACAAAATAAAATAAAAATGCCATACAAATAGAATTGTCAAGGCTGGTTTACCATGAGTGGATTGTGCACGGCAGGCCATCAATGAACAAGGAACTCCAAAGGAAACTATCAAATACATGGTAAAAGTTTGAAGTACCAAGCTGGTTTTCCTTATATATGTCCCACGCCTTTGGTACAGAATATTAACTGAGATACTATAGATAGCCTTCGCTTAAATAACTGCAATTAACATTATAACTTCATTTGGTCCAGGCATTGATTTCTAAATTATAGACTACATTAACCTTCAACCCAGCGAAATTGTTTCCATAGTAGCAAGAGAGCATCATATGCTGCTCAATGTAACAATATCAAAACGGCATTAACGAGCAATCTATTTCGGTCAGTTATACTTCGAATGATTGTCAACTCACAGCTTGGGTCTTTCTGTGCACAGGTTTAGCTTGGGTGTTATACTTCTGATCATTTTGCGCGCTCAGGTTGAGTTTCAGGTTCTATGACTTTAGAACATTTTCGGATTTTGTTTTAGATTAGGTCAGATTTCAAATTATCAGGTTAATTAGGGGTTCATTTTGGCATTTCGTTAAAGTTTTAGATTCTCAGGTTTTGTTGTTTTCAGAGTTTTGGGTCTGGTCGGATTTCAAATCACCTGGCATATTATTATTTTTAGGTTTTGAATGTTTTTTGGAGTCGTTTTTCGAGTTCAGGTTGTCTTAGGCTTTACATTTGTTTGGGTTTCGAAAATTCCGATCATCCTCCTCTCGGTAAGTGACTGATTTGGAACTTTCATGTTCAGGTTGCACCGCGTTTCAGGTTGTCTGCCTTCAGACCATCTCAGATTTGAGTTAGACCTAGTTCAATTCAACTCAGTTCTTTACAGATATACTGGGTCGGATCAAATTCGGATCCTTATCATATCAAATGGATTCTTCAAGTCAGTTTAGGTAAAAAGCAGGGGTACGTCCTACTACTATGCAAGCAGCCAGCTGATTATTGTTGGATGCCAAGTCCAATAATGAACTGAAACGGTCACATAACATATAGCTTTATTTCTCCCGTAATCTTTTCTTTATTTTTCTAAAAAAAAAAAGAAAATATCCATTTTTTAGTCTGACAACTCTTAATAGCCTCATTCAATTCCTAATGTCGTATATATATAGCTATCAATTAAGACGACAACAAATGAAACTGTCTTTCTAGAAAATCCATCAAATAACTTGCCAGCTATAGCTGAGGAATCAGGTCTGCAGTGCGCCTGAGAAGGCTGTTGAAAGTTGAAACAGTACAGTCACATGCCTCTTGAAAGCAATGCTTCGTTTTTTTCCTTTTGTATGGTTAACAAATCAGCCTGTTGGAGGAAGCCCAATGGGTTGGTTTCTTTCTTATAGTCAATGCATCGGACCGGCCCAATGAACATCCGGTTTAATTTGGATCCGGACCAATTCGATACCTTCTCAACTCTAAAAATTTTTAACTAGTATGAATAATTTTACATGACTTAATGTTGAATGAGCCGCCGAATGTGTTTTATCCAAATGGATTGATTAATTGTCTACAATGTCTAGTTATTAACCCTATTTTACAGCGCCTTAATTTATTGAATCCAGATATGTTTACAGTTTTAGTATGGCTTGTATGTTGGTTAGTCTAATTGAATTTGTTATTTTACATGATTATCTAGCGAGTCAGTAATTTTTTTAGTTGACTTTGGAATACATTATCTATCTGGTACAACGGAACAAGGGGGAACATAAATTTGTTGCACGGCAAGGGAGCCAAGTGACCCGTTCAGCTGGTCAAGCTTTTTTTTTTTTAATAACCGTTTGATTATGCATGATCGTTTCTAATTTTGCATATAATATTTTTTTGTTGCCCAGAATTTTAAGGTTGTTTCCTCATATACTCTTTCCAAACAAAGCATGATTTCTGTTCCAATTTCCTTCAAAATTTTGAATTAGCATGAGTGCAGTTTAGAAACGCTAGATGCACTCATCATTTTGTTCAAGTTTGCTTCAAATCTATAGCCAAAATACGAATCTGCAGTAACTAGTATCGTTATTTAAAAAAATAATACAAAAATCTGTGAATTAAATGTTCTGAGGTAGATTAAAAATTTAACCATATATAGTACATAAAATATTGTTGCCTAATGCATATGACTTCCATATCGATATCGCCATCTATATACAGCAACTTTGTTTTTAGTAGATTACCATGCTATAGCAGGCCACTCAAAAAAAAAAGAAAAAAAAAAGGAGTTATGCTATAGTAGCATGCTCTTATTTGACAGTACTCTATGTTAGAAAGAAAAGATTTGTGTGTTTAATATGTAAGGCTTCTTCTGAATAATTTGTATATGCTAATATCTTTTTTAGAAACTTTATGTTAATATAATTCTATGTAATTAAATAAAATTCAGTAAAATTGTAATTTTCTTACTAGCAATTAAAGATTGTCTATTAGCATCTCTCACATTTTCTTCGCTCTTCTTTCTTCCACAAATCGTAATATATACGTTACCACAATTGGTAGCATTATTGTGGCTACACCAGGTGTCCTTTACATTAATAAAAGGATTTCAACATAGAATTAATATTTCACGAAAGTTCAACTGTTTGTTTAATGCATTATTATATTACCCATGTTCTCCACCTATTATAACAATATAAATTAAAAAATGGAAAATTGAGATACCAATAGATCATCTCTTGCTAGACGCATGAGCCAATTCTCCAAAATTCCCCTTTTCTTGTCTCAACAACTCATGCTTACCATAGATTGCGAATAAAACTTCAAAATTAAATGTGACGATCATCCAAGGCCGAAGGTATTTTGAATCTCCTCTACTCTTTTTATCAATTTGTAGATAAACTTTAGATTTGTGACCATGAAATCATTCAAAATTCATTTTTCAAGCTTTTATCTAGTCTGTTTATTCCTTTTTAGTTGCATTTGTACAGAATTTGACGACTCAACGAAGCTCGTGGAAATTTTGTAAAAGGAGAAAGAAAATTTTGTCAAATTGTTTCAAGCCAAACCGAAATGCGTGATCGAGCAAAACCAGAAATCGAACAAAGATTTTACAAATCAGTTTTACAATTTTTAACCGGCATGTTAAATTGCACCTCTATTTCAACAGTGCACGACGATTATGAAAACCTGAGAAATAGAATTAGTGTTCAGGAAATTGAATTGCATGCAAGTCACGGTGGTTCTTCACGAATAATGCCGATAGAGGATGCGATGATGTCTCTTGAGCAAAAGATTTTATGGATGGAGAGGATAACTCATTTGACAGAAGTCAACCATCTGCATGTGAAATCTCTTGCAAGAAAGCTTGAAGAGAAGAGAGAAGCAAATAGAGTTTTAAGGGATCAAATTGAGATGCTGTTGAGGGTGAATAAGGAATTGAAAGACCAGAATAACGAAATTATGAATGAGAATAAGTCGCTTCGCAAGATTATTCAGACTGGAAAGAATGGATGCATGGTTGATGTTCCTAATTTCATGAATAAACAGGAGACAAGGAAGTCAAATAGATTGAAAACTCAACTACTGACAGCACTTTGTTTCAGAGCAGAAAGAACTGAAAATAAGGTCAGAGAAAGAGTAAATGGCATTTTATGATATTTTTTTCCCTTTTAATTTTAAATTTTCGATCATAATAGTTGATCTGATCTATTAAAGTTCGATCTGGTAAAGATCTTGTTTAGTGAAACTGTAAATGAGAAAAATTTGTAGGTAGTCTTCAGTTTTTTCTATACTTGCAATCTGTTCAAAGCACTAAGGTTATAGTAGTAATTACATACAGTAAATTTTAGATAGTAATTTATATATATATATATATATATATATATATATATATATTTAAGTAAATAGCCGTCCTTTTCAATTACAATAATATTATATAAATCGTAGAATGTTTGGCAAAACTCATATTTTCTTACAGAAACCGAATGCCCTGATCACTCAAACCAAATAGTTCAGGCTCCACTTGGAATATGTTTTTCATTTTTCTCTCTCTATAATAACTTTGAATTATTCTTCCAGTGGTGCAATCCCACTTTCAAGCAACTAGACCAAATCGTATAAGAAAATAATATAATTACGGCTCAAAGCCTTCAATCTGATGAAGGATCTACATTATAATAAAATTATAAGCATTAAATATAATAAATATATCTTCAATCAGATTAAGGATATTTGTTATTAATAAATATAACTGACCATTTTTTCTCCTTTTTGTGCTTGTGAATTGTGATTAATTGACCATCGGTAGGGAGAATATAGCAAAGCATAGTTTATTGTGTGCCACGTGGGAGTTCACATTAATATGTCAAATGCCTTGTGGTTTATTGGAAAAAAAATGTCTTGAAGTAAATATAATAACTAACTCTAAGCATTTTAGAAGGATAGCCTATACTGCGTTGTATACATAAAAAGAATAATGCTAGAGTCACTTGAGTCCGTCAAACACGATTGAATTTCAATTTTCGATATTACAATGGCAAATTCAAACTTTTTAATTTGTTCTCCGTAATGATCTCCTTTGAGATCAAATTTAATATTTTTTTCGATTTTTTTCTAGAAAATTTTCAATCTAATTAATTCTAGAACCTCCAATTTTAAAAGTCTAAAAAGAAATAGTTAAAAATTTTGAAAAAAATGTAAAAATTGATCTTCGAGATAATTTCAATATGAAAATCATACTAAATGGTTCGGATTGATCATTTAAAATTTTAATAGTTAAGATTAGAATCGCGTTTGACTCTAGCATTACTTTACATAAAAATAGTAAAAATAATATATCAAGAAGTGGTTTATAGAGATAGGGGCTGGTCCGCTAGTTTCATTAAAAAAAAAAAAGTGGTTTTTAGTTTTCTGTCTTATACAATAACTCGTAGAGATTGGATATTTCATTGGATGTTTTCCTTCTGATTTTTCTCTTTTATTCTACGAATATATGAATTCGACAAGTGCCCAAAGCGTCTATTTTTTGCTTTGCGCCTCCGTTCAATTTCCTTTTCTGTTTTCCTCCTGAGTCCTCATAAGAAAATGATGAGATGCCAATCACATCCATTTTGATTTATAAAAAAAAAAACAAAAAACTCAGATTGTCCACACTGAATCCATATTTTCTGCAGATCTTTTGAGGTCAGTTCTTTAATCCGAACTATTCCGATCAATCATGAATGCCCATATTTAATATTAAATTTGTCGAAATTCTTGTAATCTTGACCATCGAAATTAGATCGGATAGCGTGCCAACCGCTGCAGACCTTGCAAACATAAAAGTCTGCGGAGGATGCCGATCCTGTCCACAGCGTATAATTTTATTCGTTTCAATTCGTAACAAAACAAAAGGAGGTTGTGATTATTTGAATTTTTTGTTGGTGTCACCAACACCAAGAATCGTCTCAATAAAGTCTCCTTACCAGAAAAGACTGAAGTCATTAATTTGACTGTCAAAATGCTGCAATTAATTCTCTCGTCCTATCCTCTTTTGATAAAATTATTAATGCCACAAGAATTGTGTTATTTAATTTTTTTTAAATGGAACCAACGATTGTTTTATTAATTATAAGCACAAGTGATAAGATTAATAATGATGCCACAAGAATTGTTTTTTTTTTCTGATTAATAATGCTAACAACTTACCCTGGATGCAAATGATAGAAATTTCAGATTGATATCGACTCGTGAATTTAATTGCTCAAAATGGTCTCTGCTTTCTGCTAGTATATTACTTGCACTCTAATCGGAATAATTTGTTTTTATATAGGAAATAATCAAATAAGTTAAATAACTAAGGGGGCGTTTGTTTGTGTAGTAAGGAGTTGCATAACTTAAGGATGCCTAAGTGTTTATGTAGTGTTATGTAATAGATGTTTGGTTGTGTAGTAAGGATGACTAACTTAATGCATGCATATATTCATGTCAAAAGACTAAAATGTCCTTAAATTTGAATAAATATTATGTATTATATATTGTGACCTAATTATTGTTAATTATTAATTATTATAAAAATTAATTATTAATGATGATAATAAATCATTTTTACTATTATGAAATATTAATAATTTACTTTTAATTAAATATTATAAATATTATTATTTATTTTATAATAAAAATTAAATATTATTCTTAAATCATTATTATTAATAATTAATATTACTTGTTAAATATTATTAATTACAATAATTAATCTTTGTTATTAATTATGATTTTTTTAATAATTATTGTTACTTAATAAGTATTATTATTTATTAATTAATATTAATTAATTTTTAATTTTTAATTATTATAAAAATTAATTATTAATGATAATAAGAAATCATTTTATTATTATGAAATATTATTAATTATTTTTAATTAAATATTATAAATATTATTAATTATTTAATAATAAATCAATATTGTTTAATTAATTATTATTATTACTTGTTATATATTATTATTTTTTAATTATAATAATTAATATTTATTACTAATTATGATTTTTAATAGTTATTGTTACTTATTAGATATTATTATTTATTAATTATTATTACTTATTAAAGATTATTAAATATTATTATTAATTATTTCTAAGGGGTATTGTTGGAAAAAAAATAAAGGGGACCGGTGCATAATTTATGCATAACTTATGTACCCTTAAGACATCTTATGTAAGAGGTGTTTGGTGACTTAAGAATACATAACTTAAGTTATGCACCCTTTAAGTCACAAACAAACGTCCCCTAAAGCAGAATTCTTATTTATGTTATTCTCTAATCGGAAATGGAGGATGAAAAAAAAAATCAAAATCATAATCGAAAGGAGTATAGAGATCTCAAATTCCGTTTCTAAATTTTCTCCCAAAAACAATTGGTGAGACTCAATTAGATTATGAAGAGGTGAGCCGCGTCTTTACTCGCACTATATCACTTCTACAATCTTCATTTCTAGTATTGAAATTTGTAAAATTGTTTCCTCCGCTGAACCTTCTTGAATCGTTTCTTCTTTTTGTCTGTGCTTCTAATCAGAGTATTAGTTTCTAATATTTATAATTTTTATAGTTCTCTATAGTTTTGTTTATTTTAAATCTAGAGGATCAATTATCAAGAATTTTTGGAAAAAGTAAATTGATAACCATTTCGTTTTATTAATATTTTAGAAATATTTTTTTTATAAAATGGTAATGGTATAGATAAACATATTATTAGAATGCGCCAGTCACCGCCATACATGTTTAAACGGAATGATTTGGAGTAAATAAAATGGTCATCATATGCAATAATGTAAAATAGTATGTATTTGAAAAGTGTAAAAAAGTGGAACAAAATAGACCGCATGAGGCTACGAGTCATCTCATGCCTGGTTGCACAATTAATTTCGCAAAAGATCAACAAAGCCTCGCCTGCCTTGCTCTCCTGCTGTGTGGGACCCTCTAGAGCAAGCGTGGTAAGGTTCTCTGAGAGAGGTCCCATCCCATCGGTCATGTCTCTCTGCCACGTCAGCATGCTTGTGATATTTGTCTTCCGCTTAAAATTTAAAAACTATCATTCCTGCACATCCACTCTCTCTTTTTTCTGGTTGAAATCATTACTGCCCCCTGACAATATTATCACGGGTTGCTATAAGTTCAGAAATGAACAGAGAATTTGTTATAGTGCTGCTTTAATTTTTGTTTTTTATTTGTTTTTGTTTCTGCAGTTTAGCCCTCTCTTTTCCACTAATTGCTATTCTGAAGGTGACTTTTGCACTCCGTCCCAGCGAAAGTGCGAAACAGAGAAACTCTGTTCAATTTTCAAAATTGATGATTTTTGACCTAACATTAAAATACCTCGTATGAAATTCTAACATATGATTTTTCTTATTGTTTGAAAATGCAAATTTTGCGCAGTAAGCCCTTTTTTCTTCTGTGAATCTGGAGTGTTGACGTGTTGTACATAAACTTTTGTATATATTCTTTTAGGTTCTTTTTGGATGGGTGCAGGAATAAGGGAATAGCTTCTTAATACATCTAAATTTATTAAAAACAATTCAAATTATTCACAAAATTACACATTTCCCAATACTTCTTTTCTTATTCCTCTTATTCCCACACCATCCAAATGGAGCCAAAAATTTATTATAAACAATCCAAACTCTTCACAAAGTTACACACTTCCCAATACTTTTTCTCACTTCTTCCCTTCTTCCCACACCTCATCCAAACGGAGCCTTTGAAAATTTCATACTGCTAGTGATTTAAAAACTCTTCTATATATATAAAGAGGAGAGTTCCGGTGCCCACATTTTGGATTCCCCCAAATGCTCCAAAATATATTTTTTTACTACTTTTACAAAATATAAAATTCAAATTTCAAATTCAAACCGTTGATCTTATTCAATATAACTAGTGATACATTTTTCATATAAGTTTTGTAAAGTTTGAAGTTTATTTGATACTTGATCAAGAGGCTAAAATATGAACAGATTAGAATTAATCTATCATATTTAACTACATTCGTTCAATTTTCAATCTCTTGATTAAGTATCAAATAAACATAAAAAATTATAAAACTTATATGAAAATGTATCGCTAGTTATATCGAATAAGATCAACGGTTTGGATTCGAAGTTTGAATTTTATATTTTGTAAAAGTAGTAAAAAAGTGTGTTTTTGATCATTTGGGGCATCCAAAATGTGGACACCGAACCCTCCTCATATATATAAAACCGATCATTTTGTCAACGAGATCTCTTCATAATTAAACTAAAATTCAAATGAGAGCCTAAAGTCCTTTTGAATTTAATTAGACCAAATTGTGTTGAATGGTAGTTGAAACCGTTCAACTCGTTAAAAGCCATCCTAATAGCTTTACGGTCTGATCGTCTGATGACATGTATAATATTAGAAATATTGCTTTTAACTATTCCGTCAGAACTCTCAATTTCAGTGGGATCTAGAGGACGGAGTCGGATCCTCTGGTCGTTTTTTACAAACGACCACCTGGTCGTTTTCGATCTGGACCGTCTGATTTAATCTCAACGGTTAACATTTTTTCGGGCCTACCAATCGTGGTACTAGCACGGGGCATTTATAGCCATTAAGATTAAATCAGACGGTCCAGATCGAAAACGACCAGGTGGTCTGCCGACCAGAGGATCTGGTTCCCTAGAGGACTGGTAAAGCGTAGCCTCCCTGAGTTACCATATTTTAATTTTATATATATACTTTGTTTTGTTAGGTTAAATTTTTTTCATGGACCTCCCTTAAATACAAGCCCAAATTATTAATTTTGACCCCACCCCCCCACCATTTCAGGGCTGGCTCCGAGTCGGGTTGGTTAATTTTAAATTTTAATAACTTCCACATAAGTTTCTTTCAGCTAAGAACTCTTTTTGAGTAGACAATCTAATAGACTTTCAAAATAATAAAAAAAAGAAACTTATCAATGACCATGAATTATATGCGGTATGGAGAAAAGGTCCGATTTTTAGGGGTTGCTATTAGGTAGAGTAAAAATTAGTTAGGACCGGAATGTAAACCCCATGCAGCCTGATACTATTCGGGGATGTTTGGATAGCGATTCAAACTCACTATTCGCGTGAACTAAACAAGACGTGAATCGAACTGCACGGCAACGAAAAAAAGATCCAATTCTCAATACCATCTATTTCGGCGAACTCGCGAACAGCCTGGGAGGGAACTAACAGTTCGCCAATAGCTAGTTCGTCTCTTTGCCAAACACACCCAAATTACTCTTTATCTATCTAGAAAAGTAATTTATATATACAGTCGGCATTTTTATCCACTTTTTAGCGTTTAGGGTCAATGGCTCCGTTTGGATAGGTGTGGGAAGAAAGAAAGAAATATTGAGAAGTGTGTAATTTTGTAAAGAGTTTGGATTGTTTATAATAAATTTGGACCTTCTTTCTTGTTCCTATATCCAAACGGTGCCAATAGGATGAACTCTAAAAAAGAACGTGGAAACTTTTTTTGAAGATAAAGAACATAGAAACTTGAAAGACTTCTACGGACAAAAGATTCATCTTTTCTTTCTACATGGAGCCAATAATGAGAATGACCATAGAGCATGCCACATGCCCACATTGCCACCTCTGTTCAAATTGCAAAAAACGTAACTTTCTTTTAAAGGTCAATTTTGTGCTTGGTCCAAAACGTAAGACATCATGAATCCCTGCTTACATGTTGAAAACTTGAAATTGTATAGTATGTTTTTCTCCTAAAAACACCGAAAAGTATCCTATGCGCTCCATCTTCCTTTTTAAATGATTAGAAACCAAAACATGGAATAGATTAATGGATGATTATATGCGATAGATACGAACTATACTGGGTGTGGGGACTTGTATTTTGGAGTGATTTACTGTTTTCTAAGGTGATTTAAGATGTCAAAAAGATACGCAAGCAGCATAAAGTTGAATATCTCTGCATACTTTTAAATTTTTTTTTTATACTTTTTTGTAGCCTAAAGTAATCTTTAAAGGTTTTTTTTTAAGAGAACTTAGTAGTGGTTACCAATTAAGAAAACATTATGGACAAGTTTTTATTGTTTTTTATAGATCTTAGCAACAACCATCTCATCATCATAATTTTATTTGAGATATTAGTGAGAGGCAAATCCATAGCATTACTACGAATATTTTATATTTAATTTGTAGCGTAGACAGACGTACCAGGTCATCTTAATTGGCTTCTGGCGATGTTATGCTTTTAATTTTTCTACTAAAAACCCATGGCAAAGATAAACAATAAATTTTATGAGAAAGTGTTTTAAATTGTTAAAAGTAAAATATAATTTAAACTTGTACTGATAAATTTTCTAATTTTCACACATTTTTCAGTATTCACTTAACAATATAATATTAATTAGTTTATAAACAAATTACATTAGGTAATTCATCTACTTTGTCATTTATAAACAACTGCTATTACCATTAGATCATTTTTATCTCAGAAAAAGGTAAACAATGTTATCGATAGAAGCAAACATAGCGCCTTAATTAGTCATGTGTTTTTTCACTCCATAAGATTTTTTTTGTTTCGGATACATAAAATAGAACTGAGTAGTTCGAAAATGAAAAAGAAGATACCGACAAAATAAAAAGTTCCAAATATTCTCCATAGTCCACTTCCGTACAACTAATTACTGCTAAGTGCCTTGTGTTTTTTTTTTTTCATTGGAAAGCTGTTCTCCTTTTGCTTTTCAAAATAAAGGTGGCTTTTTGTAATTATTCCTCGAACTCTAATCCTCAAAATACCCTTTGGTCGTTTGGATCGTTTAGGAATTTGGAGAATTTGGAGAAGTTGCAATTTCTAGGAATAAATTTATTGAGAAGTGTATAATTTTATAAAGAGTTTGGATTGTTTATAATAAATTTATGGTAGGAATATGAAATTCTCCAAATTCCTTGGGGAATCCAAACAACCCCATTAATAAGCAGGTTCTAGTCAACAATCTAACCACACCTTGCCTAGCGTACATTGTATTAAACAGAAGAGTATCTATTTGAAGACTTCACAAATAAGCTCAAGGTTGATAACTGTTGTTTGACAGGTGTGACGTGTCAACATGCATCTTGACCAAATTAATCAAAATATATTTAACTGAATGAATATATAAATTATGTGTTCATCAAACAATACATTAATTCAATGAATGATCAGAGGAAGAAAATTTGTAAATAGAAATCAAGTACCAAATCAAATACTAACATCAATGTAATAATCATATAAAAATCGTCAATTAATTAGTAGACATAAGACCAATTAATAATGAAACAATTTTCACATTTTTATCAGGGCCAATTATAAATTTCTTAATAAAAATACACATAATGTTAAAAAAATTGAAATATACATAAATTAAGTACCAATAATAATGTTAAAAAAAGATATGCATATAATGATATATAATTTAATAAAAGAAAAGGAGGACATTATCTAATGAGTGCATGGCGCGATTCAAACTAACCCAAATTTGAAATGATCGAATTCGAATCCAAACCAGCAACCTGCCTAATAATTAGCAGCCTGAAAGATCAAATTCGTAGGACTTCCCATACGAATAAATAAATCATAGGAACCCCGTCGCGTTAAAAAAAAAGTAATCTTCGCATTCATTCCTCAACGCAAAAAAAAAAAAAAAAAACTCAGAAGTATTTTTCATACGAGATTTCATCTGATTATTTAATAAGAATTGATTTTTTACGATTTCATGAATATAATAACATAAAATTTCCGTTCAAGTAAAATTAAATATATTTATTTTGATTAAAGAATTTCTAACTAATAAAATTTCGTGTTAAAAATAAATGATTCAAACCCGGACCAAAGTGTCTAGGATGCAATCCCAACCCGTTTCAATCTTTTGATCGTTTTGTTTCATCCCTCCCAAACAATTAACGAAATAGTTCTTTTGTTTTGTTCGTTAAACAAAACGATCAATGAAAAACGATTTAGTTTCGTAGGATAAACGAAACGATTAATGAAATTAGTTTTTTTTTCGTTTCAGTTATTTTCGTTTAACCATCGAAGTAGTTTTTTTTTATGTATTATTGATGTATTTTTTAAAGTATTTATGAACAAATTTTAATGAATCGGGAATACTGCAGTATGAACCGCCTGGGCTCCGTTTGGATAGGTGTGGGAAGAAGGGAAAAAGTGAGAAGAAGTATTGGGAAGTGTGTAACTTTGTGAAGAGTTTGAATTGTTTATAATTTTTTGTTTATTCCTTCTTCCTTCTTCCTCCTTCTTCTCTCATCCAAACAAAGGCCTGGTTATGCAGACGAAATAGGAAAACATGTATAAAAATTAATTGCAAAAGCAACGAATCGAACACAATTGTATACTACCCATTGTCTAAGATGCCTTGTTGATATTTTGTGCATCGTAAGTTATTTCGATAAAAAATTGATCGTTTTGATCATCTTTCGAAACTAAATGATCAATAAAAATTTGTTGCTTTTGTTTGAAAAATAAAATAATTAACGCAAATAAATTTTATTTCGTGTCATAAACAAAAGTGATTAACGAAAATAGATTATTTTTTGACCATCTGGTTGCATTTGCAGGCCAAACACAACTTGTGTAGTGTACAAGTACAAGTAGAGGTGTCAATGGTATGTCGTTTTCAATGTTTTCATTTCGTTCTGTTCGAAATGGAATGACAAATGAGTTTCGTTTTTAGAAATGGAACGAAACAGAAATGGTTAGTCAGCACGTTAGTGTTTCGTTTATCGAAAATTAGACTGAAATCAATGAAAAATAAAAAACAGAATAGAAAACGAAACAAAAAACTACTTTATTTTATGAAATAAATTGGAAACGAAATGATATTTTATTACGTTATTTTACGAAATAAAATGGAAACGAAATGATATTTTATTACGTTATTAGAAACAGAACAAAAATATTCCGTTCCATTTCTGCACGTTTGACGCCATGTACAATGACAAGATGTTCAACAGTTTGCAACTTTTAGTCAAACAAACTGGGGAGTTCTAACCTTTTTTTTTTTTAATATCACTGGGGACGGGAGTTCTAACTTGACAGCTGATGCAGTCATGCAGTGATGCCCATAGCCCATAGAGTTGCCTCGGGGAAAAGAAAAAAAGGCACTCTCTCATAGAGTAGATAAATATCAATAATAAATGTACACTATTTAATTGCTATTACTCTCCTTGAACACACCACTTATTATTACCTCCTTTTCTTTTTCCTCCTCATTCCTCAACCATTCGCATGTTGTGTCTCAGTCGACACTGGATGGCCATGGCCATGGCCATTGCTATGGCTATTGTTACATCTCTGTTCAATCTTGGTCTCTGTCAAGAAACGACATCATTTCTCTCTGTACAAGACAAGATAACAGCTCTCCCTGGCCAACCAAATGTAACCTTCGACCAATATTCAGGATACATTTCAGTAGATGACGTGAGACAAAGATCTCTCTTTTACTATTTTGCCGAGTCTGAGGTCGACCCAACTTCGAAACCTCTCGTTCTTTGGTTAAATGGAGGTAAGTAGACACAACAACAAAAGGTTGAAATAGGAAAATAAATTTGATGCTATTCTAATTGTTATAACTAACTTTTCAGTTTATTCTTCTCTTTTTTACTCCAAAATTAAAAGGTCCAGGTTGCTCTTCGGTCGGGGTAGGAGCATTTTCTGAAAATGGGCCTTTCAGACCAAGCGGGCATAAATTAGTTAGGAACCAGTATAGTTGGAACAAAGGTACTTGCAAAATTTCTTTTCCTGACAAAAGGAAACACATCGGGAACTCAAAAAAAAAAAAAAAAACAAAGAGATTCTTTTGATCTTATATATTCCTTTTGGGATTTTTTGCGATATGAATTAGTAGAAAGACATATATTCAAAAACAACTTTATTTTTTCTGGGTTTCCTCGTACACTTTTTCTCTTTGTTGGGATGCTTTATGATATGACAATATCAAAAAATGACATATGGAATTTTTTTATTTTTTTTATTTTATTTCAGAAGCAAATATGCTGTACGTAGAGAGCCCAGCAGGGGTTGGATTTTCTTATTCAAGCAATTCTTCAGACTATGAGGGTGTTAATGATAAAAAGACAGGTTTCTTACTCTCTCAACTCTCAAGTATATTATATTCAGTGGAATTGCTGGTTTAAAATCGGATGTTGCTTTATTGATTTTGGCGAGTCTGATCATGTTGGAGTCGTGTTAGGACCTTTTAGAAAAGATCACAGAGATATTAAATTTATATGTATATATATCAGTATATAGCTTAGTACTACGTGATCATGACATTCAATGCATCCATTTTTTTGTTTGCAAAGATGCAAAATAAAGTAACAAATTTCATGGCACTTATTTATAGTAAGAACATCATTTACCTTCGTATGTCAATCCGTTATTACACTTGAGATATTGTTCAGAATTTATTGTACTCATAAATCAATGATATCTAAAATGTTGCATTTGTGTTTTTTATCCTTTTTTCTTTAAAAAAATATAAAGCTAGGGATAATTTAATATTCTTGCAAAGGTGGTTTGCAAAATTCCCACAATATAAGGATAGAGACCTCTACATCACCGGAGAGAGCTATGCAGGTATGTCCATGATAGCTAGTTTTATTTTTTCGTTCTTTGAGGAAGTAGATATTGATAATGATGACCTTCCATGTTATAAATTGCCGAATTAAAACAAATTTTGGATGTTCTTTTAACTATTTAAACTGCCCATGTATCAAGTTATAGGTGCAATATAAGAATCTTTGGGTCGCTAATGAAACACTTATAAAAGCGAACCATTAATGTTTCAAATTTTTTGATTGACGGCCAATCAGTTTTCAAGTTGCATCAAATTTTATATAATGCATATCTACATTATAAAAAATGTGTCTTAGCAAGTTTCATTTGGGACAGTTTTATTTTAAATGTGCTGTCAATATAATCTATTCTTGTTTATATATTTATTTTGATAAACTTTAAAAAAAAATTGGAGCTAATAAAGTATCAGTCCAGATTAAGTATAAAACATCTCAAATGCACGAAAAAGTATCATGCAAAAAACTTCAGGCTCGCATTATCATTTGCTTTAGTTATAACAAAACAGCATTGTTTTTTTTTTTATTTCACCTTTTCAAGGGTACTTTATGGATTATGGATTTCTGATTCCAAATTTGATATAATTCTTTTTATGGAATCAGGGCATTATGTCCCACAACTTGCGCAGCTTATCGTTGAATCCAACAAGAAATGGAAGTTTTTTAATCTCAAGGGCATTGCTGTAAGTCTCAAGGAAACTAAGCTTCCTTCTCTTTCTCAGGAAAAGTTTGTGCACTGATGTTGAACCGGTCTATATATATATCCCAAGAAATTCTCATAACTGCTCCTCTAATCCTGTAAATTATAATGTCCAAATTCCATCAAACTTTCATACCCACATCTCCTTGTTGGGCTATTAAAATCAGAAGATTACTTTACTTGAAGTCCCATTAAACCTTTCCGATATCCTATTCATGAATCATGACATACTGTTGTATTCTGAAGAAAAGTAACTTTTTAGTGCTAATACTTTTACCAACTACATGATATCCCAGATCAACTGATTTGAAGTCATCTCTATTATGTAACTAGTCATAAATTTGCTTTACTTTATATTGTTGTCTTTTTGTTTTTTAATTTCCGGTAATGAAAGTTGGGCAACCCAGTGCTTGAATTTGCAACAGACTTCAACTCAAGAGCTGAATTCTTCTGGTCCCACGGGCTTATATCAGACTCAACTTACAGAATTTTTACCTCTGTCTGCAACTACTCCCGATATGTGACTGAGTACTACAAAGGCTCCCTGAGCCCCATTTGTGACCGGGTAATGAACCGAGTGACAAAAGAAACAAGTCGTTTTGTGGATAAGTACGATGTTACCCTTGATGTGTACCTCTCTTCAGTTCTTTCTCAATCCAAAATCCTTAGCCCCCGAGTGAGTGCTATTAATTTGCATCATTTAAATGCTTTTTTCTTGAATCATTTCTTCGTGGTATTTAGCATTGGATGATTTAAATAAAAAATAATACAAACTTGCTTAACAATTATATAACTTGAACAGGATATTTCCTAAGAATTAATATTGTAGATTAATATTCCATATCATATTAATCTACTGATATAATAAAAGTATGATTTCAATTTCTCAGGTTATAAATGTCAAGTTTATATAATATAACTTAACAAAAAGAAGATAAAATGAAATAGTAGGTTAACCTTGTATTGTACCTCATGCAGTCATATTTTTTTCCAATAAGTTCGCTGAACTAGATATAGTATTTATACTAATTGCTTGAAGTGAACATGGGAGTTCCATATGGATGGTGAATAACACCAAATGTTCCCCTTGAGAGAACATGGATTTCCTCTAGAAGCGGAACAGTGTGTATTTCACACAGTGTCTATGCCTCTTTAAATAAATAAATAAATGACCTTATTTTCAAAAAACTGTGCGCAAACACAGTCATGGGGAGAGGGGATAATGGAACCCACCTTGGTCTCATTAAAGATTTAATGACTTGATTGGTATTTAGGAGTATCCAGTTCCATTTACAAAATATATCAATATATCATACATGTGTTTTGTTCCTAATGTTCTTCATTTCTTTGAAATTGCACTACAATGTTGACCCAAGCTTCATAGACGTTATGATCCTGTCACTTAGTAAACTCAAACATTGAGCCAAGTATCTTGCCATATTTTTATGTAGCGTGTAGGTGATAGGATTGATGTATGCATAGAGGATGAGACTGCAACTTATCTCAACCGAAAAGATGTACAAGATGCCATGCATGCAAGGTTAAATGGAGTATCCAAATGGGATGTTTGTAGCAGGTACTTGTTGCCGAGATTTTTCAATTTGTGTATGCATATGTACAGATGCCACAAACATCTTTTTTCTTTTTAGAAGATAAGATGTCGGTCAAGTTGCAAACTTATTAGAATTTAAATATCCACAAGAAATCACCAATCGGGCTTTGAACGCCGATACCTTCACTTAAGATGTGTTATCTTTTGTCACTAAATAAGTGCTGATTCTCACAAACATCTTTCTTATGCCAGTGTTCTAGATTATGAGGTACTTAATGTGCAAATACCAACAATCTCAGTCATCGGATCACTTGTCAACTCTGGCATCTCTGTTTTAGTGTACAGGTAATGACTTGAATAAAATTGTCCGTACTAGTTTAAAGTAATTGGTTTTTTTATAACTTTGTTTTTATTATATGTATGATTTTTTTTTTCATGCAGTGGCGATCAAGACTCAGTGATACCTTTGACGGGAAGCAGATCTCTGGTGCACAAGCTAGCCAAACAAATGCGCCTGAAAATAAGTGTTCCTTACAGGGTTTGGTTCGCTGGTAGACAGGTATTTTCTATTACCAGATTTCTTTGCATCAATCATGATTTAATAATGAGTGGCATAAGCTGCTGCTGGTGATAAAAATTTCAAGCTCCCTGATATGTATACATACCACAATAGTATATCAGTAATATTGGGATGCATTTCAAGGTATTATTCATCAAATTTGGCTTTTGGTTACATGTGTGTAGAAACACATCGAAGGCTTAAAATATTTTCTTTCACTGATTGAGAAATACTCGGTACTCATGGTTGTTATAACAAAAGATACGTCTTTTTAAATTATTAAGGTAGGAGGATGGACTCAAGTGTATGGAGATAGGCTCACATTTGCAACAATAAGAGGAGCATCACATGAAGCTCCATTCTCACAACCGCAGAGGTCTCTTGTTCTCTTTACTTCCTTCCTAGTAGGCAAACCTCTACCTCAGACCTTTGAATGATAATAGTTTTTATATTCAGTATATTAGCATGTTGCAAAGGGGCAATCTGTTAATATAATTTGTGTGAGAGTGTTTGTCGAAGATTTGTCGTGTGAGCGCTGGAGATTTCTGGAGTTTGCTCTGTTGTAATTAGTCTTCGATGCAAATAAATCGTTTTAATGTAGTGAAGTATGGCCGAGCAAGTCAATATCATTGATCTGAATTCTGTAAAAGAATTTGTTTGCAAGCATGAAACTCGTGTAAACTAGGACGCAGGAAGTTTCAATGCGCAGGTCGCAAAGCATATTTGTGCCACGGCTTAAAGAAAAATAATCTGTATGCGAAACAGAAAAAAGTTGGGGTCCTTGAACAGATAAAGCATATTTCTAACTCTCGCTTCATTAGTTCTCGATCAAACATTGTAAACTGAAGAAAATGAAATCAACCGGGACACATGTAAACCAGAACAAATTGTACAGCACTTTACTTAATTTATAAAAACCAAGACAATTTTAACCTTACAGTTTTAAGGAAGCACATAGAAACTACACCGAGTATTTAGATAATATCATAATACAGATTGATATTAGAGCTATCAAGAGCTAAATTCTTTTTTTTTTATTAAGGGCTAGATGACGAAGTTACAAACTACAATAAAGTGAAAAGGGTAAAGAAAGGAACGTAAGAAGTAGCAACTATATAATAATAAAAAAAAAAACTATACAGATCTACGAGAAGAAAAAAAGAAGCCTACTACGCCATCTATTTCCAATCGACCAGGAAGCAGCACAAATGATATCCCAAGAAGTAATCAAGAGAGTAGTATATTTGGCACCCCCTGTACTTAGTCCAGGCACTTCCATCAACAGACCAAACAAATAACAGAAACGAAAGGATAAAAACAGTAATATAAAAAGATAAAAAAAGATTACTAGCTACAATGAACCCATACAATGGAATGTAATCACAAAGGCACAGCTGGCGGGGCAGCAACCTCCTTAGGAGCACCACCACTCTCACCACTCAAGACGACAACCTTGCCCTCTGAGTCTACATCGACGATCGCTGAGTCACCTTCCTTGACCTCACCGGCAAGCATCTTCTCAGCAAGGCTATCCTCGAGAAGCCGCATGATGGCACGCCTGAGTGGTCTAGCACCATAACTCGGGTTGTACCCTTCATCCACCACCCGATCCCTGAACCTCTCTGTAACTTGCAAGTCTATGTCCTTTTTCTTCAGCCGATCAAACACCTCCTTCAACATTATGTCTGCAATCTCCTTCACTTCGAGCTTAGTCAATTGCCTGAACACGATCATCTCGTCAAGCCTGTTAAGAAACTCTGGTCTGAAGTATTGCTTGAGTTCCTCGGTGACAAGGCTCTTGATGCGGGTGTAACTGCTATCTTGCTCATCAGACTCCTGGTCAAACCCAATTTTGCGGCCACCTTTCTCAATCACACTGCTACCAACATTGGATGTCATGATGAGCAGGGTATTTTTGAAATCGACAGTTCTACCCTTGCTGTCAGTTAATCTGCCATCTTCAAGGATTTGGAGCATCATGTTGAACACATCAGGGTGTGCTTTCTCGATCTCATCGAACAATACCACAGTGTATGGTCTACGACGGACTGCCTCAGTGAGCTGGCCACCCTCAGTGTAACCAACATAACCAGGTGGGGACCCAATAAGCTTGGAGACAGTATGCCGCTCCATGAACTCACTCATGTCAAGACGAATCATGGCCTCCTCAGAGCCAAAGTAGTAAGTGGCAAGAGCCTTGGCAAGCTCAGACTTGCCAACACCAGTGGGACCTGAGAAGATGAAGCTAGCAATTGGCCGGTTGGGGTTCTTGAGGCCAACCCTAGCACGACGAATTGCCCGGCTGATGGCCTTCACAGCATCATCCTGGCCAATGATGCGATTGTGGAGGGTCTCTTCCATTTTCAAGAGGCGGTTTGATTCGTCAGATGAAACCTTCTCAACTGGGATGCCAGTCCAGGATGAGACAATATGTTGAATGTCAGCCTCAGTGACAACCGGACCAGATTCGCCAGCTTCGCTCTCAGCCTTGCTCTCCTCCTTGTCCTTGTTAATCATGGCTGTGATCTGGGCCCTAAGTTCCACCTCTCGGTCTCTCAGCATTCCAGCCTGATTGCATAGCAAATAGAAAAAGGACATGACAAAAATCAGCAACTGCAATTATCAACTTAATTTAAGTAGTGATTATGATGATAAAAAGGTGTACGAATAAACTGTACTTTCTCAAAATCTTGGCCTCTAACTGCTTCAGCTTTCTCCTTGGTGATCTGACGTAATTCCTTGTCAAGTACCCTGGCCTCTTCTGGAAGCTGTCAGAATAGACGTTTTCAGAAATATTGTTTTGAAACACAATGAGTCTTTTTTTTTTGAAAAAAGGTGGGAGCGCCACCCCATTTCATTT
The DNA here is from genome assembly GCA_028095005.1 of Rhynchospora pubera. Taxonomy (NCBI): domain Eukaryota; kingdom Viridiplantae; phylum Streptophyta; class Magnoliopsida; order Poales; family Cyperaceae; genus Rhynchospora; species Rhynchospora pubera. The sequence goes on along the minus strand of CM051462.1, from coordinate 106,018,489 downwards.
TCCAAAAATGAAACAAACAACACAATAAGTCTTAAACAATGATGATAAAAGAGAGTGATCATAAGATAGTGTATACCTGAGCATGGCGAAGCCTGACACGAGAACCAGCTTCGTCAATCAAGTCAATTGCTTTATCAGGAAGGAAACGATCACTGCACATTCAGAAACATTCAGATTAGATTTATCTACAGAGAATTAGAAGGGCCGCATTCAGAGACAATAAAATAAATAAACTCAAAAGAATTACTTAACAAAACTACAACCACAAGAAATAAGCCCCCCAAAGAACATAAAGGGTACCACAGAAAGACAAAAAAAAAAAAGTCCATCAAAGAACTTGCCTAATATACTGGTATGACAGCTGCGCAGCAGAAACTAAAGCCTCATCAGTGTAACGGAGCTTGTGGTGGATCTCATATCTCTCGCGGAGGCCATAAAGAATTTGTATTGTTTCATCAACAGTTGGTTCAGGTACCTTAACAGGCTGGAACCTTCTCTCAAGTGCTGGGTCCTTTTCTATGTGCTTCCTATACTCATCCATTGTTGTTGCACCAATGCACTGTGATTTTAATTTACAAAAAATAAACAATTATTGATGGCAGATAAAATTGGACTCTTATATTTTCTACAGAAAACAAGACATCCCGCTCTGTTACCATTTATTTCAAAATATAGCAATTCTACAATCCCCCGCTGTTTTCATATAAATTATTATTAATGAATTCAATAGTCCTTGTTTAGGTTCTCTAGCCAAGTGTACTATCCTAATCCTGCACCAAAAATTTGACAAGATAAACCTTGTGTGAGAAATTGTAGGTTTCAAACAAGAACAGCTTATTGAGTAATGATGTGCACCAATTAAACCTGAAACCTAGCAAACCAAGAAGGATCTCGGCAAAACTATAAAGCTTGGCAAGCCCTATTGCAAGACCAGCTTCCCACTTCTTCAAAAGAAATATAAACTAGCCCCATGAGAGAATTATGGACAGTAACTACTACAAATTTTAGCAAGAATTACTTATGGTTTGGTGGGAGAAGGAAAGAATCCTTCCTTTGAAACGATAAAAAGCAAAGAAATACTCAATACCTGAAGTTCTCCTCTGGCAAGAGCAGGCTTCAAAATATTTGCAGCATCAATGGCACCCTCTGCAGCACCTGCCCCAATAAGTGTGTGAACCTCATCAATGAAGAGAATGATATCATCACTCTGTTTAATCTCCTCCATAAGCTTCTTAAGCCTCTCCTCAAACTCTCCCCTGTATTTTGTACCCGCCACAAGCAGTCCCATGTCAAGTGTTATTACCTAAGAACATAGCACAAAATCAGACTTAAGGAGTTGTTCAAAACGAGCCATTAACAGCTGAAAAAATGCAGTCTGAGATTTCAAGCATGTAAATATCCTGGAAAACAAGTATAAAATACCTAAACCAGTGTGCATCAGAATGGTGATTTAAGCTGTGGAGATGACAAAAACAGAAGCACCTAAGGATGGGCAAAGTATTGCCTGCAGGCACATTAACCTGTCATTTAAAATCATATGGGTGCCTGTTTCTTACCTGGGAAGGCCATGGTTTTTGCCTACAGGTGCCCTACCTACCAAGTCATTAAAAGTGCCTGTAGGTGCCTGGACATGTCATGGTTTGACTGATAAAGAGAGAGAGCAAGGAATGGATCAGTCGGACGGTTTCTTGAGAGAGAGCAGGGAATGGATCAGACGGACAGTTTCTTGAAAGAGTGGTGGAGCTAGAGCGACTATGTCATCGATTTTGATGTTGTTCTGGATTTTTTATTTCGATATTGAGAGAGAGAGAGAGAGATAGATGGGGTAAGAAAATTCAGTCAATATTGAGAGAGAGATAGATGGGGTAAGAAAATTCAGTCAGCTAGGTTAAATAATTAGACGGATCACAGAGTATCGATTTTGATTTTTTTTTTCTTTCACCGCCAAGTCTTAAAAGCCCATGCTTCATCAGGAAATGCAAAAGGATAGTGCCCAAATCAAATAAATACTTTAGGTCCCATAAGTTGCCTGGACAGTATGGGGCAGGTATACAGGTTTCAGGCCATTATGACCATATGCACCAAAACAAATTCATGAGGTCTAATATCTCACAGAATGCGTGATATCTATCATTAGAAAAGAGATCTAACCTTCTTTCCTTCGATAGTTTCAGGAACATCTCCATTAGAAATACGTTGGGCAAGACCTTCTGCAATAGCAGTCTTTCCTACACCAGGCTCACCAATCAGACATGGGTTGTTCTTTGTTCTCCTCCCCAGAATTTGTGTGACACGATCTATCTGGTCTTGCCTCCCAACAACTGGGTCTAGCTTACCCTGTTTCCATGCCCAAAAAAAATATTATAAGAAAATGAAGGCAGGGCTGATTTGATATAACCTAATTATCTAAATCACACCTAAGCTAATAAATGATTTTCCTTTTCTTTGGGGAAAAATAGCCAGCTAAAAGAATATATAAATGATTTTCTTTTTCTTTTTGGGGAAAAAAATAGATAGCTAAAAGAATATATAATCTAAAATAATATTCTCTAAGGGTACCGAAACATTTTTTGTGGCTAAATGAAAAATAATTATCTCCCATGAAAAATCATTACATGAGATAAAAAGAGCATCCATCAAGGAACAAGAAATTAAGATTATATACCACTAATTAGAATTGTAAAAATCATAACTATAGCGAAATCAAAAGGGGTCTAAAAGGTATCTCAAAGTTCTGCAGAGGTATTAAAAAAATTAGAAAGTATCTTGCACTAAATGCCACACCACCATGGCATGATCTAAGAGTTATTAAACTCAATTTATGACACAATTCAAATTAAAATTTGAGAAAAAAAATAATACCTCCTCAGCCAGCTTAGTGAGGTTAGTCCCGTATTCTTCAAGAGTAGGCATTTTCTGTCCACTGCTTCCACCTCCAACACCTGCACCCACAGCCTCTGTGCTTTCCCCAACCATCCTTATAACCTACATGTGGAAATTAACAATATCAGAGCATTAGCTCTAGGGAAATGCAGCAAGTTCCATTTTAGGGAAAGTTCCTCAAAAAAAAAAAAAAAAAAAAAAATTCTCAATGCCCCCTGGACACAGCTGATAATATCCATAAGCTATGTTAAATTTTAATTGACAATTTGAGCAAGCATAGTCAGGGTTATCTGCAGACAACCCAACAAAAATGACCAAATTACAACCTAAGTTGCTCCTTTGCCTTTTTTTTGATATCACAAAAGAAGATTAAATACATTCTAACCAAGAAGACGAGGAACATAACGGTAAATTTTCCACGGCTTTACCTGAGTGCGGATATTGTTGGGATCAGCCCCAAGGGCCTCAAGCACACGTAAAGCAACACCTTCTCCCTCTCGCAACAGACCAAGGAGCAAGTGCTCTGATCCTATGTGGTTGTGGCCTGAAATTATATAGCAAAACTATTAGTAGACACAAAATTCAGCATGAAAGTAACATTCTGATTTTAGTAAAAAAGAAGCATACACAAAACACTTCATATGAAGTACAAAAAAGACGACATTATACAATTTTATATCTGCACAAAATTACATCATATATTTGTTCAACATAAAATTTTAAAGCAATCTTCCATCAAAAAGTATACCATAAAATTTGAAAAAGGAGAACTGAATTTCCATCGTTTTGTCTTTGTAAAATTTTACCACATTTTTATAAGATTCAGGAATATGAAAAGGAAAACCGCAATAACTGTATAGACCACTTCTACAATTACTCCTTATACACTTAATTCAGTAATATAAATTCTGAATAAGTAGCTTTTAAAGTCATTACCCATACCAAAATGCCACAACTCCAACAATTGAAGGTTCACACTCAGTCTAGACTAAATAGATATTATTATCCAATTGGGTGGACAACAGAATACTGCTCACAAGAATAACAGGACTGAAGTGATTAGTGATACAAAAACAAAAAAGAACACAGAATGGCAACAACAATCATTTTTTCTAAAAAAAATCTGGGAAATAAATTATAATCAAAATAAAAAAAAAACAGTACATACCAAGTTGACGGGCTTCATCCAAAGAAATCTCCAAAACCCGCTTAGCACGGGGGGTGAAAGGGATCTCAACAGCCACAAACCCACTTCCTCTACCAATAACTTTCTCTACTTCAACACGTGCATCTTTTAGGTTTATACCCATAGACTTTAGCACTTTCGCTGCTATGCCCGTCCCCTCTCCTATCAGCCCCAACAAAATCTGCTCTGTCCCCACAAAGTTATGTCCTAGCCTTCTTGCTTCCTCTTGGGCCAGCATGATAACCTTTTAGAAATTATAAAGTTACTAATAGAAATAAAATTTTAATTATCAATTAATTACTTACGTGCCATAACCAACATCCTCACACCAGAAGCATTTTCAATTGCAGACTACCAGGTACTATTTTTCCAATCAGAAAATAAATCCCACAAATTAAAGGATAGTTCTATTCTTTCAAAATAAATAAGAATCTCAGAAAGAAAAGAAATCAAATCATGTCAAGGAGAATTTCTGAGGAAATTTTCACTTCAGAAACATGAGGTTACTTTCACATCAGTTACCAGCTTGTGACAAAACATTTGTTACAAGATAACAGAACTGTAATATTCTGATAAAAGTAACAGTGATATTACCTTGATAGCTTTCTCAGTGAATCGCTCAAACATGGCCTTGACAGCAACAGTTCTAGCTTGCTTACGGACTGGCCGCATTGGATGACCTGGCAGGATGGACCCAGTACCAAGGAAGAAGGTATGGGGAACACGAGACCCAGAAATTCTTAAAGGACGAGACTGGACTTGTAATTTGCTCATTGTAAATCCGGCTATAGCATGGGTCTTGGTCGACCGACGCAACTGGACTCGACTGCTGTAGAAAGCAGGTGAAACAGCTGGATGTACCAATGAACCCGCCATAGTTTGAGAAAGTACGGCTGACTGTACCAATGAACCCACCATAGTTTGAAAAAAGTATTTATAGACCTGTCATTTAAGATGGATAGAGAAAGGGAGGGAAGTTACTATCATTGTATTGGTTCTAGTATCAATGTATAATTTCGTAGTGTAAGACATACAATATCTAAATATTGAATTAAATTTATCTGCAACAGGATTGCCATTACATATTCTTCTAAAATAGGAGGAAAATTCAGAATGAAAACATAAAAACTAGGAACATCATAACAACATAAGTAAGTAAGTAACTGAAACTTCATAATGTAAAATTCATAACCATTTCTATATACATGATAATCACAGGATCCACGCAAATTACATGTCTCGTTAAGTTGTGCAGTTTATGACCCTAAAAAATATCAGGCTACCAAAAGACCAACTAGAGTAATTTTCAGAAGCAATTGTAACTAACCCAAAAAAAAAAAAAATTGAAACTCGATCGCCCGCCCCAATTGCTTTTTATAAAAAATCGACAACTAAAGAGGGCTCTACAAACACTTTACTCGAGTTCACACACTGACACTCGCTAAAATCGTGCCTCTACGTTACCAATCGCTTAAATTAAACACCGAGGGAAAAAAACACTAAACCTAGACAGAAACCAAACTATAAATAAAAGCATTGAAAGAAAGAGCGGATCGATCGATACCTCCGGAGAGGAGAAACGAAGAACGAATCCTGGTTCCTGGTTCGTGGTTCGGTGGAGAAAGGAGAACGGAGAGAGAGATCGAGAGAAATGGAGAAGGAGAAGGAGAGGTGGGTGGCAAGGGAGGCGTGGGGAAGAGGGTAAGTAGGTATATATAAAAAAGGAAGGAGAAAGGGAAAGGATAAGATGAGTCGGAGACGATACGCAAATTGAAATGGGCCGACTTAGAATATTGGATATATTAGACTAGACTTGCTTGCTTGCATGCGAATGCGATGGCGATGCGACCTCGATATTTTTGGTGGTTTCCGACTCGGTGTTAGGCTGTGGTCTCACCACGTTCCCATCTCTCCGCTCTTTTCGTTTTCGTTTCGTAACAGTAACAATTTTGGGCTTGGAATTGGGCCTCTAGGTAGTCGCCGCCGCCGCCGGTCCCTGTCATGAATAAGTTTTTATTGTTTTCAGCAATCCAATAATACTTTTTATTGAAAATTTATTTGTAATATTAGACTATAAATTATTAACCATAAATGACATGAATTATATTGTAAGATAAAATGTGTAGAATTGAATACACACTTTTTTTATTTTTATTTTGTTAATTTGAAATAATATTTGATCGTACTCACAAACATACAATCGACACATGCCAAATATATTGGTTATATATATGTGTTTCGCTCGATTCTTTTCAATATTATTTACTGTCATCATTTGTTTGTATATGTAATACCCGTTATTTTTGTTTCTTGAGTTTTTAGAATTTTGTTGTGATTTATGTTGGGTTGAATTTTCAAATTATGAAATTGGTGCATGTTTCTTTATGCTGCACAAAATATTTCTATATAGTCAAAAGTTTGTCGTAAAAATAATCCTGTGCACGTCATTTAAAGTAGATGGTACAACAGTTACTGCATATCACTGGATTAGTGGATTTAAATTGCATCCTATATTCCTATTAATTTTAGCTAGTTTTAATTCGGAATTGCTTAAGATCATCTCTAAGATTCTATCATCCCCATCATCCCCGTCTTATCCAGCGTACGCTGCAACTAACTCATCTCAGTGTACGCTGCAACTAATCCATCCTCCTTCCTCCCTCTAGCGTACACTGTTCGGAACAGTACGTTCCCTCCACCCCTCCCCCATCCCCCTCCTCCTTTTTGCATATGCTGTCCCCTCCACCCCTCCCCCCTCTCCCCTCCTCCCTCCCACGTACGTTGTCCCCTCCACCCCTTTCCCTCCCACACACTTAGTAACTGTTGAAGTTAATATATTTAAATGTTAAAGATAATATAGTACATGTTGAAGTTACTAACTATAATTGTTATAGTTATATAGAAGAGACACTATATAACTAAATGAACTCAGTTTCTATTCCAAATTTATCTAAATGAACTCAAATTACGCCAAGATCGTGACAAGTGTCACGTATGGGGTTTAATTGGGAAGTGTCCATTGGAAACTGTGATCGAGACAATTCAGGAGGAAGAGATGAAGCAATCGAACAAAATAAAGAAGGTGAATCTGACATATGGGCCAGCATTTACAAAAGTGATCCCTTCACTTCAACGGTTATATATATTAATTTCAACAGTTACAATAATAATTTCAACAATTGTATATATTAACTTCAACAATTACGATATTAACTTCAGCCCTGTGTATCCTGTACCTGAATGGACAGGCATTCCATAAGTATTCACTGGGGTAGACATATATGGGTTTCCAAATGGGTTCAAACCCGCTTGCTGCTGGGGTGCTGCCATCATCATCTGTTGTTGAAGCATGAAATCTTGTTGTTTCTGGGCCATGGCAGCCATTTGGACATTATAAGGAGCTGCAACTACATGGGAAGCATAAAACGGGTCATGGTTTACTGGAGCTTGCATGACAGTACCCGCTGTGGGACCCATTTTCCAGGGGTTGTAGCTCGTTGTTTGGTTTGCACGTCTGTGGGCATCGTCATATAGACTGTCTAGTGTTAGCGAGTCCAATCCACCAGACTGTATTCATTAAACTGTGATCGAGACAATTCAGGAGGAAGAGATGAAGCAATCGAACAAAATAAAGAAGGTGAATCTGACATATGGGCCAACATTTACAAAAGTGATCCCTTCACTTCAACGGTTATATATATTAATTTCAACAGTTACAATAATAATTTCAACAATTGTATATATTAACTTCAACAATTACGATATTAATTTCAACAAACTGTATATATTGACTTCAACAGTTATATATTTAAGTTCAACAATTACGATATTAACTTAAACATTTATGCATAATAATTTCAATGATTATGAAGTGTGAGGGAGGGGGAGGAAGAGAGGTGGGTGAGACATCATACGTGGGATGGAGAGAGGGGAGGGGGAAGGATGGGGGAGACAGCGTACGCGTACGCGAGAGGGAGGGAAGCAGAAGAGCGAAACGGAGGATGATAGCCAAAAATAAAAAACGCGTAGAGCCAAAAATAAAAAATGCGTTTAATAACTGATGGGGATAATAGAAATGGTGAATATCGGAGATGATCCTTATCAACCCCGAGTTTTAATTTCATATAGTTTTGTTGCAAACAGTTATGGTGTATACAGTGCAGTGATCCCTTGTTTTTTTTTTTTCCTTCTCTCCAAGCACAAGCACTACCCCTCTTCCTCTCTCTCTCGTGTTTACAGCCGAGCATCACCAAACACGCCCAAATAAAAAGATAAAAATTCTAAAAATTGGGGGGGGGGGATAAAAAGATGATCAGGTGAACGAGAGTATATATAAAATATAAGTCAAGAAATTTCAAGTTTGATCATTATATTGCTAAGATTTCGTTTCCCTTCATCTCGGTTTCTTAAATAGTTTCATTCAGGAGTTTTAATTTAAATAAAAGGTTTGAAATGAAATTTTCTATTGGATTTAGTTGCATGCAGGTGGTAAGAGCACTTGGCTCTCTTCTAAGAGGTCCAGAGTTCAAGCCCGCATGCTTGCGATAGGCTTGGCAGCCATATATACAAGAAATAATCAGGGTAGGGGTGTCATTTCTAGCCTACCCCAACTTGTTTGGGATAAAAGACTTAGACTTTAGACTTTTTTATTTAGTTGCATGCAAGGCACTAGCGCCTATATATTTGGTGTTTGAGTCATTTTTTGCGAAGTGTTGGTGACACTCGATTGGAAAAAATAATGATAGCAAAATATTCAAAATAAAAAATATATATACAAAAAGAATACCAAGTTGACGAGCTTCTTCCAAAGAATGCTCCAAAACTCGATTAGCACGGGGGAAAGGGATCTCAACATTCACAAATCCACTTCCTCAGCCAGTTAATTACTTAGCTGCCATAACCAAACTTAATGACTATTATTAGAAATTATCAATTAATTACTTTGCTGCCATAACCAAACAACATCCTCACAATGGAAGCAGTTTCAATCGCAGGTTTCTATGCATTATTTTTCCAATCAGAAAATCAATCCTACACATTAAAGAATAGAACTATTATTTCAAAATCAATAAGACTCAAAAAGGAAAGAAATCATGTCAAGAAAAATTTGTGAGGAAATTTTCACTTCAGCAAGATAAGGTTACTTTCACATCAGTTACCAGCTTGTGACAATCACTTATTACAAGAGAAACTGTGTTGTAATGTTCAGATAAAAGTATTTGCAATTACCTTGATAGCTTTCTCAGTGTATTGCTCCAACATGGCCTTGACAGCAACACTTTTAGCTTGCTTGCAGACGGGCTGCAATGTCTGACGACTCTGACCTGGTAGGATGGACCCGGCATCTAGGAATTAAGGTATGAGAACACGAGATGTAGAAATTCTTAAAGGTCGAGAGTGGACTTGGAATTTGCTCATTATAACACCCGCAATAACATGGGTCTTGGTTGACCGACGCAATTGGGCTCGACTCCGTACAAAGCAGGGAAATCAGCTGGCTGTACCAATGAACCCGCCATAAAACTGAGAATGTACAGCTGACTGTACCAGTGAACCCACCATAGTTTGAAATCGTGCCTCTATGTTTATCCAGAAACGGATATGTTTTAGATCCCTAAACAAAAGATAATGTTCAATTTACTAATGAAGTATTCTTATATCAAACAAAGCGCAAACAATATTCAAATATGATCTTCCAATGCCTTGCAATGCAAGTTTGTACGTATCTTACAATATGATCATATAATAGAAGTCCAATAAAAATATTCGAGTTCAATGTTGAAATAAAGTTGCAACATATAAAAATTTCAAGCATACAAATGGAAATCTTATCCTAGTAAAGGAAATGCCAAGATGATGTATTAGCTCAGACCCATGTTGCGGTTTGTTTCGATGGTACCATATAAATAGACAAATATCCTCTGCACTAGCTACTGCACTGCAGTGGTTCTCAAGAGCCGTCCGATTGAATCTCAATGGTTAAAATTTACAGACCGTACGGATCCAATATTAATCATGGATTGGGCGGTTCTTGACAAACCACTGCATCACCGCAGAGGATATGATTCCCCATATACACCGACTATTGATGTTAACTACACCTAATTTGAGAGACATTTTTTTTTTAATAACAAAAATTGAGAAACATGAGGATATTATCTCTATCTCTACTATATTAAAAGCACCAATGTAAAAGTGTAAATTTTGAAATCAAAAGTGTATCCAACTTTTCAATTTGTGATCTGAATCGTTGATAATTTAATTTGTGTACCAGATGTCTCCAAACGAGGGGTTAAATTGTCCGTTGACCCTTTCATTTTGAGCGGAAAATTTTTAGCGCACATAGAACGAGCGACGCTTTTCATTGCTACGCTGGTTCGAATCCTCCTTTTAACCATTTTAATTTTTATAAATGAATCTTTTTATTTTCGGCCTCTTTCTTTTTCTACTGGCCTACCCCTCCTTTTTGTAACGCCTCATCCCACTTTGTTTCTGCCGTCCGATCCTGACCTAAAATGGCACCGAGACACCAATTCTCTTCGCCGTCAGATCCTGACCTAACCTCCACCTCTCATCGCTCTCATACTTTTGATGCTCTGAGAAGAAGGTCGCGAGTACAATCCGCTGTAATTCTCTCGGTTTGTCAGGTCCGAAAGGATGCCACGTGGGTTGCTCACTGCTATACAATACATGGTGTGGAGCAGAGTAGGATCCGTCAGATGAAAAGGCGCTAACGCTCTTCCTTCGCGACAACAGATTTTGAAATTTTGTCCACATCGTTTCGATTTAAATTTTGAAATTCGAATCTTCCCAAGTCGCCCCTTCGCTCGGAGAATTTATCTCTAACGATATAGAGGGATATGATGAGAAGGCGGGCATGACAGTATCGTTAGAGATTTCCAGAATATTCAGGTATTCCTCTTCATATCCCTCTATATCTTGATTGATAAATTATGAGGCTTTCTAATTTAATTCTGTGATTTTAATACATAATAATGTTCTCCTCTCTCGAATTTATTGTTTGATAAATTATGTGGTTCGCACAATGATTCCTTGGCTTTAATAACATTTTACTGTATTATCAGATTATAGCAGTATCTATGGACCATTTTATTTGAAATGGAACTGATATACATATTTTTTTCACCTTCTTTATTGTTTTTTTTAGAAGGCACAAGGAACTCCACAAATTTTGATGGAAGACTCTCAGTTCAGGTATCAGTAAAAAAAATAGAAAAAAAGAATTAAATGTTACTTTACAATATGAGGGATAGCAAAAGACAGTATTATGGAAAACAAAATGCATTTTGTATCTCTTACCTGATACTGTATCAATAGCATGTATATGACAGTTCTTACTTTTTTCTTCTGAACTCGGAGTGCTAACATTACTTCATCTGAAGGGAATAACAAACTTGCTAACATTAATGGTCTGTATTCAAAATAGCAAAGGGAATTCTGAATTCAAGCAATTGGGAGCATTGAATAATTTTCTTAGTTGCTATTTTAATTCTTTCCCCATAACTTGTGTAGAACTTGTCAGATCTACTGAAACCAAAAGAGAAGGTAATAATAAGCTTGTTAACCTGGGAGCATTCAAAGTCGTTTGCTAATTCACGGGTAATAACAAATGGATCTACTTTTGGGGGTTTTAGATGTGGGTTCTAGAATGAGACCTGATAGGAAAAGATTCAGATAACTTAGGAGAAATTTTCAAAGTTGTTCAATACTCCAATTCAGGTAATTAATCTAGTACATTTGCATTATTTATAAGGTTTAAAAGATGTGCATCATAAATTGAGGCTTAGTATTGCACGTGATGTGTCTATTTTTTATTTTTTTTGGTTTTGGTTATGTAAAATAACAATCAGTGTTATACAGTAATACTCGAAAGTGATATGTTTTCAGCCTCATAGTTGTACACATTAGACCACAAAAGAAATCATTTCATATTTAGTTATTGCGACAACAGTGAAGATTATCTTGTTACTGTTATTGGCTATTAATAATTAAACTGATGTCAACTTGGGAGTTTTAACAACTTGAAAGGTTTTCAACAAATTTGGTAGTATTTTGAGATTGCTTTTATTTTCAAAAAGTTTTAACAACTTGCGACAACAGTGAGATTGCTTTTATTTTGAGATTTAATGGTATTGTGTAATGAGATGCCAATCTAGAAAATTTTCAATTGAATTCAATGCAATTAGGAGCATTGAATAACTTTTTTAGTTTCTATTTTAATCATTTCTTCTCTTATTTTCAGATCAATTGGGAGCATTAAAGGAGAAGAATAATGGATAAGCAACCTCTTATATATAGCTTTGTTGCCAAGGGGACGGTGGTGTTAGCTGAGCGCACATCTGGTTTTTTGGAAATTTCAGAACAGTTGCAATTCAATGTTTGGCCAAGTTGCCTCCAAATAGCAACAAATTCACCTACTCATGTGATGGTCACACCTTAAATTTCCTTGCTGAGAAGGGTTTCGGTATGCTATTTTTGTTCCTTGAGAAGGATGGAAGTGAAGATGAGGAGCCCATGAAAACTCCTAAGAGTATATTTTGCACATGGCCATTATTATTCATTCCTTTTTTATTTCTTTCTTTCGCTCCTGCCTGGAGCAGGCACGTAGGAGCAACACGTCTCACTTCAGATAATCAAAGAGAAGCGCCCATAGAAGATACTGATTATTTGATTTTTTTTTTTCATATTTTCTTGTTTTTCATTATTGGAAAACTTACATGATAGATTAATGCTTCTAGATCCTAATTTATTTATTTTAGCTTTTTATATAGTTCTTGGATTAGTCATGGGGCTTAAGGAGGGCTGAAGAAGTTAGGTAATCGTTGTGTCTTTATATTTATCCCCACTTTGAATTGCCTTGTTTGACCTTTATCTTAGTTAGAATTTCTAATTTGGATTGAGAATAGTACCTGCTGGTTTTATGATGGAAATGTTTTAGCTAATTGCAAAAAAAATTAACCAAATTTTCCACTTAAATTAATGCATGGATGAGTTGGACCGATTTGAAATTATGTTAAATTAATATAAGATGTCTGATTGGTACCAATTTATCAATTTAATGGCTTATTTTGTTAGACACTGCCATGTAATTTCAGGGGTTGCTATATTGATGCCAACTTCTTTTCAAGTTGTGCATGGTTGTATTGTTCCGACAAGGTGTCTTGATTCCAATCAGCAATGACTTATTGACTTTGTAGCATGCTTTAATTTCTTTGAAAGGGCCCACGACCAAAGAAAAGTGAATGATCCAATTACTGATAAAAATGTTACTGGTCTAAACAATTATTGGTCTAACCTATTCTTTCTGAAGTCATAATTTTCCATCTTATATAGATGAGATTCATTTTTTTTTTGCCATTGATATATTGACAGAATTCATATTTTTCCCATAGATATTGACGGATTCATATTTTTCCTTTTATATATTTTGTGTAAATTCCAAGTTGCTTTGCGAGTTTGTTCAAACATGAACATGTATATGGTTCAAGAAATAGCAAAAGCAATGTTCCAATATTCCATATGTCATTTAACAAGATTCAATGTGGCAGTTCCAAAAATAAAAACAAGAATCAATGTGATGCCATTATAATTTAATTAAATGTTGGTCACATATGACATTGAAAAGTCCCAGAACAAAATGTAGATCATTTATGTGGCGGTTCCCTTGTAATTCCTTTTTTTTGAAGCCCAGTATTTAGCTACCTGCTAACGTGCACGAAGGAAAAATTATATTTTTATTCAATACAATATTGCAAAGAAATTATGTAGGGATGAATATGGAGCTGGTACGGTGGTACCTGGTACCATGCCCGTATGTATATAATATCTGATTTCAAGATATTGTATTGGTGAAAGAGAGGTGCAGGGATCGAAAGTTGAGATCAGATAGGATTAAGAGAGATGAAGGATCGATAGTTGTTTTTCTTAGTTCAATATAGTTGGTGGTGAATTTGGTACAGAGGAGAAAGAGAGACGTTTACTCATTCACTCCAACTTTTTCTAAAAAAATGACCAAAACACCCTTATTAAATACCAATAGTCTGGGAAAACCAAGATGAAAGAAGAGAGCATTTTGGTAATTTTTTTTGAAAAAGTTGGAGTGAATGAGTAAAAGGTGCATGGCCTGAGCAATTCCCATGAGATCAGATATGATTCAAACACCAAAGTTTGCATCCAGTTTAATATAATTTAACGGAATTAAAAAGAATACTAACGGGAGGGACTAAAATCAGACTATATCAAAGTTAGATGGTTTGGAATAAGGCATCTTATAAACTTATCCAGAATAGGGCGCCTCACTGGATGAGAATCGCAAAAAGCTTCTTAGGTTGTGCTCCAGAAAACAAAATCGAAGGGAGAGTAGAGGAGAGTAACCGAACGATTGGATGAGATGACTCTGCCCGACTGTTTACTCGCTCCACGCAAAAAAGAAGAGAAGATGAAGTAAGAGACACACTGAAATTTCGAAAGTTTTAGAATAAATTTCTACATCCCGATTTGGAGGGTAACAAATTCCGGTCAACCCTTACTCTCCTCTCTGTTCCTCTCTTTAATAATAGAGTTCTGGAACATACCCTTAGGCGCCTCCGAAAAAATTTATCTAATTATTTTTTTAAGTTATTCACAAGTTTATTTTTATTGATTCTATTTGTTAAATTGATTACTCTTATTTTCAGCGTCGAACATTGATCTTAAATATTGAAAATGAACAATATACTTATGTCAAACAATATTTTTAAATGTTAAAGTCTGCCCACACGTTGGGTGGGCACTGCTGCTAGTCACCTTAATCCTTGCTAGCCCAGAAACGGAGGCCAACTCTGAGTGTTATAGATATATGCAATTTATCTAAATCTTTGTACAACATCAAGATGAATGAAAAAACTCATTATGAAGGGACAGTTTTAAAGCGGACGTTGCAATTAACTAATTTGGCCATTATATCAAGTGAAGAGCACACGCAAAAGATGAATGATAAAACTCCAATCACGAATAAAAAAATAAAATAAAATAAACTGAAAAAGAGAGGGGAACGTACCAGCAAAGAGAGTTGGAGTTGAGGAAGGATGGAGGCAGATGGGAAAAAAAGTTAGGGTAAATTACTGCATCACTAATAGTTTAAAATAGTAATATTAAAAATAGTAATGTTTATTCTAATTTTGTATGACTTTAGCAGCGATAACGTGTGTTAGGGATATTTGTACTGGTTTAGTTAAAACAACAATAAAAGATAATAATATTTCAATAATTCTCTTGTGAGACAACTTCTCAAATCAATTTGAGAAATGTTGCTCTCAGAAGACGGTATAAGAAAGGAAGAGGAGCGGGGGAAAGAAGAAGAGCGCATGGAGAGAGAGAATAGGACAAACAAGAGATTAGAAAATAGAAGAGACAATGATATATATTGGAATATGATGCCGCAGAAAATCGTATTCGTTATCGGATGCATAGCATGGATAGACACGGGTTGTGCAGCATAAGTTTTTGTCCTGGATCAGATGCATGGCACCGATAGAAAAGGACAGTTCTGATCTTATTTGAAAGCATCTCAGAGAAGAAGAAAGAATCCTTGGAGATATTTCAGAAAAGGAAAGAATATGCACAAGGAAGGCGATGATTGATTATTGAGAATCTGATTAGATTATCTGAAGTTGTGTTTAGATATTCTTTTATTTCTTGCCTGATTGTGTCTTGGGAAAGAAGTTATTGTTTTTCTAATTATTTATGTTCTTTCCTTGTGTTGTATCAACTCAGATTTTGTGACTATTTTTATTTGTGTGCTTGATTGATTTATGAGTTCACTGCATCAATATTCTAAGAGGCACGGCTTACGTGCAGATGTACTTGGATCGTGCCTCCCCCATACTCGACCTGATAGATGAAATTATTCCACTACGACAACCGAAGATATTTTAACAATATATATTTAAACTCATCGAAATTAAGCAAACATTCTTCATTAAGTAACTTCTATTTATACCCTATACACCATATAATACTACCTAAGCTAAATTAATGTAGTCTACGGCTTCTTGGATTGATACAGCACTACCCGTTTTTTTAATAGAAGTCGCAGCCCTGGTTCTCTTTTCCTCTGTGAAACTAGCGTTGGATTGTCGCTTTCTCCTTTAAATCCTCCTGAATGTATTCTTTGCTTCCTCTTTTTTATTGACACAAATACTCAGAGATTGATTTTGTTTTGATTTGATCTCATTCGATGACACCTTAGCTATTATTTGTAAATACGGAATCCAAGCAATGGCCACTCTTCCTAGAAAAGCACTCTTCTTTCCCATTTCAGAAGAGTGATTTTCTTTTTTTTTTTAGAAAAATTGACAGCGGCTGTCAATTAAAAAGAGAAAGGAAAAAAAAAGCAAAAACAAAAGAATTTAGCAATGTTTCAAGTAAGAACTTCCTTCCAGCATTACCCAACTGACCACCGTGTGGTAATCTCTGTTTGAATTTCTGAAGACTCTGCTGTTGCGCTCCAACCAAACCCAAAGAGTGGTGGCATAAAAAAACCAAGTAGGCTGAATTGTTATGTAGTCTTTGCAGAAGAGTGATTTTCTCAACCACTCTTTCAAAAATCGTTATTCTCAATTACTATTCCACCACTTGTGCAATCAAAAACACCCATTGTTGTATGTACCCAGCGAAAGTGGAAAGATTTTTTTTTTTTTTGAGAAAATGGAAATGAGGCAATCTAGCGAATATGGATTATTTTTTAAAATTATCTTCATTTTAGCAGTTCTACTTGCTCTCCCTGATAAATGATCAAAAAAATACTCTCTTATAATTATGGGAATGCAGATGCTTTTTGTATCTACGATTACAAAGCATATAGTTGTATTTTCTAGACAGATTACTAAAACCTCACAATGCGTTAAATTTTTTTTAAAAAATTGTTTTTAATAACATGATTTTTTTTTATATCTAACTTTATCATTGTTTTGCTCCTCTTTTCGTTGTTAATTCCGACTCAATAATTGTGTATACAAGCAAGAGATACTAATAGTTACTCTCACATTAATCGTGTCTCTAACTAAATTTGACTCTCTTCCCACCTCATGATTCGGTGATTTCTTATAGGCGACACCATTAATTATGAGAATAATTTTTTTTAATAAATAATGGGTGGATAATCACAATGTCAGACCAGTATCTCAGGATTTCGAGTACAACTCCTACAGCATATTTTAAAGAAAAATTGACTATTTAATCAAATGATTTATCTTCCAAAGATGGTTAATCCAGATAAACTCGAATCATATAACTGGTTGAAATTGATTAAATCACCGTTAATCCATTTTCTTTCTTGGCTGTAGACAATAAAGAAAAATATAAACAAGGCACAGAGCTACAAAAGCAATGCTATTCTCTTCACTTGCACAATGCAAAAAGCAGTTGACATAGAAATGAAAGCTGCAGGAACCTAACGCCTTGCAAAGGTAGAATAATGATTTCTTCTCTAATATACTTTTTTAACACAAACAGTGCAAGCACATAAAAAGTAACATAAATTGGGATCAATAGCGACGTCCACCTGAGGTGGAGAGGAGAACCCTATTGGGTTTCTTCCCTTTTTTCCCAATTCCAGTTCCATTTCCATTTGTGTTTGTTCTGTTTGAATCATGACTCTCAGGTGCTCTAGCAGTTGCTATTATGTTGGCAAATGACAGAGTGCTCCCGCCAGTTGGACCTACAAAATACAAATAGCCAAATGGTATGATAAAACAGCTCAAATTTAATGTCGCATACACAAACTCTCCAACGTCCTTGCTCATGGAGTTCCTCCAAGAAAGATCAGCAGCACAATTGCAAAAACTAATAGCATATAAATACTTGTAGAAATAAAAGAATTGTTTGCGTTAGTAGTCTCCTCAAGTTGTAGAATTGCTTTGTGTTTCTTAATTCCTAAGTACTATTCTTATCTTTTGATAATTTTAGAATTTCCAAAGCTATTTTGAGTTCATTCTGGCAGATAGTTGCATCAATCAAACCCAACGAGCCACAAAAATCTCAAATATCGAGCTGCAAAACAAGAGAAAACAAGCCAAGTAAAATAAACCAAAGTATACACCAAGTAAGAAATAGAGTACCTTGAATGGTAGAACTCGCATTTGTTGTGCTGTTGGTATTTCTTGATAAAGCCGCAGCTGATTCAGGGTTCAGAGAAGGAGAATCATGTCCTGATGCGAAACCAAGTCTGATGACATCAGCAAACCGTGTCCTCTCACCATTTGTTGGTGGGCTAGTTGACGCGGCAGGGCTGTTCCCCAAAGCTTTAACAAATATAAATAAAATTACCACACTTAGTAGCAAGATTTAGTATTGGAAGATAATACTCGTTCATCAGAAATACCACAAGAAAGTTGTACAAACAGTTAGCATATCCCTTTTTCCCACATTGGCATGTGAAGTTCTGAATCCTGTGGCACCCAAATAATGGAATGTATCCCACTTTGGGCACCACTGTCACTTTCCATTTCCACTGTCACATTCCATTTAAATACATCATCATAATAATTCTACTGCTCGAAGAATTATTATGATGATGTATACAGAATTTAGTAATAAACTCAATAATACGCCAGCTGTCCAATTTTTGGATAAAAGGTGACAGTTAAGACCAAAGTAACAAAATAAATATGTTTCCAGAGATCAAAATTAAAGCTGAATTAGACTAAAGAACACTTGCATATAGGCTCTTATAATGGCATATACTAAACTATAATATACCTTCAAAGTCATCCAAAGAGAAAACGACATCCTTGGGGGAATAAGAATAATGCCTGGGATCAGGTGCACCCCCACCTTCCATCGCAGCTGCAACTGCTGCGGCAGCTTCTGCTTTCACTCTCTCCCTTTCTTCCTAAACATTTACCAGTTAAAAAAAAAAAATCCTTTTCATCATTTTGTTCTCAGATAAATTTTTATGTTACAGGTTATAAATCCTAAAATGAAAGCTAAACTTCAGGCTGCCAAGTAACTGATATAATAGAAACTTGATACAAACCTTCTCAGCAAGTCGCTTCCTTTGTTTCTCGCGATTCTTGATTTCTTCCATGAATGGTGATAGTGAACTAGGTGGTACTAAACCCCGCAAATCAATTTCACATAACTAAAGAAGTTGTAAGGAAAAGTACATTAAGAATCTCTGACAGTATATGAAATAACAAATTCTGAGACCTTAAACAAGAAAGGCACCTGGAATGTAGTAGTTAACGAGAAATGGCTCAAGAACCGGTACCGCTTTCTCATTTGTTCAGACTGGGTCACTGTCTCCAGCTCCACTATCTTCCCACTTATCCTACACGAACCAAAATAACTAAGTATAAATATTGTTTTCATAAAATTAGTATAACATAAAAATAGCTTGGAGAAATCAAATGGATATTTTCAGTGAAGTGACCTCGAGGGAAGCATATCATAGCTCCCATAGTGGTGAAGAAGACACTTCATGTTGACTGAATGGAGGATTAGAAGCTGACCATCAACAGACTATGGCAATAGAAAAGAATGATAAGAAAAAAAAAATGTCAATTTAATGAACATCGACCATTTGGTCTTAGTGTTATGCAACCGTTACGATTATATAGGAAATTGACAGGTAAGTATTAAACAATAGTTATAGACATAACTAATTTGAGGTTGTAATGGTTGAATACAATCAGTGAAATTGTCCCAAACTTCCATAACATACAAATCATACCAGCATTATAAATAATTGCTGAAAGTGCATCGTACCAGAACATAGCCTCAAAATCTGGTATGTGTCTGTAACTCTGTATGGATCAGATCATATCCAGCAATCTTATGTTTTTTCATTGACTTATAGTGCATAACTGTTTACTGCATACTAATAACACGATACTTTGTACAGCTGGGAAAAGAAGTACCTGGTAGAATGTGTATGAATCGCCTTCTTTCTCATCCAACCCTTTCTCGCAGCTTTCAACTACACTACTATCTATCTGGACCCCACTTTTGGGAGGCGAAAAACTATTTTTTAACGGAGGGCTGCTACCAGTCCTTAAACTGGTAGCAGAATTTCTATACTCATTCCAGTACCTCCTCCTCTCCTCCAATTGCTCGAGCGCTGCACAGACATAAGGCAACTTCTCCAAGTCATCCACCAGTCCAGAATCTGCCCTATGCAACCAATCTGTCAGATCATTCATCGCCTCTTGTACTGAGGAATTAACATCGCTTGTCAACACAAACTTAGCAAAGGAGTCGCTCAACACATCATCCTTTAGATCAACTGGGTTATTTTCAACATTTCCAGTCTTTAGGGTTGGAAAAAGTGATGCTTTTGACCGGGTTAACAGTGCAAACGTCACCACATCGCCAACAGACAACTGCTTGACACTTTCAATTACAAGAGAATAAAGATCTTTTGTTGATACCATCATGAAACACAAGGGGCACCTTTTGTAAATTTCAGCTCTAAGGTCTTCTGTCCCAATTAAAAAGTATTGTAAAATGCACGGGAAACAGTAAATGTGGCCACAAGAGGTAATTTGGGGACACAAAGGGGCCTCCAAGCAAATTGGGCACTGTACAGGAACAGCAGTACGATGCTTCACGCAGATAATATCTTCCCACTGGAGCATTTTATCAGGGTCCATTGATGCAATTTCATAGCTTCCAGTGTCTAAGACGGTAAATCTGTAATTAGCCTGAAGGAAGAGGTCCTTGTTGTAAGGTTTTATCTTTCTCGGCTTCCTCTGAGGAGCAGGTGCACGTGGACCACGTGTCGTAGAACGGTTTATAGGGTCGTAGGAGAAATTCAGGAGATAATTTGCATTTACACCCTGATTTCTCCTGGAGTTAGGTTGGATCCCATTGGTTCGGTTTTCAGCAGGAGAATTTCCTGAAATGGCCACTGAAAATCCAACTTCCTGAAAAGAGCATTTGGTTCTAATTTTTAATAAAAGAAAAAAATAACCTGCACAGGTAAAAGAGGAAAGAAAGAAAATCGAACTTGTACCAAACCAGCCAGTAGTAGTTTGAAACTTTGAATGAGAGTTTACCGTTTCGGAAGGATTGAGAGGATCTCCATTAGATGCAACTGGTGATTCTACAATAAGAATGCAAACAAAGGGGCCGAGTAAGAAGAAAGAAAATGATAGACATGGCAATTAATTAGCAGGTTTCAACCTAAGTAGCTCTAGTTATTAAACTAACTATCTTCGGTGAAACTAATGACAGATGTTTCATCATCATAAAATAAACACACAATTAATCATGCTACCTTAATCATTCTATGCGCATTAATTAAAGCTTGTTATATCTTATGGAACTTTGCTTTTATAAAAATTAAGTCGCTAATTAGCCAATACTAAGGTTATTAAGCCTTTAAGGCAAATTAGAGGAAACAATCATGCAGAGTTTGGAGCCCTATAACTGATAATTCAATCAAAAAGGTACTCAAACCTAAGCACACCACTTAAATAGTTATGTCGAACCCTAACCTAAGGTCCTAGAAATAACAGAGAAGAGGCGTCGGAGATACATACCTGGTGCCCGCGAATCAGCGATTGCGCCGCCTCTCTGCGGCGGAGAAGCGCCGGAGCGGGGCGGAGAGAGCTGAGCAACGCCATGATTGGAGCTAGGGTTTTCTTCTTCGACAATAGGATTGGATATGGGGTCGAATCCTTGCGCTTCGAAGGGCGAGATGGACATGAACTTTCGCGAGAGAAAGGAGGGACGGTGTCTTCGCTTCGCAACTGAACCCGACCGCCGTGGGAAGGTCGATCTTTTATAGCCTTCTGTTTCTCATGGGCCTGGTTCATTGGCGTACAGAAGAAAATTGTACACCAAGAATTGGGGAATTAAGTAGTTGGTCGCGGAGCATCTGCATCATATATTAACTGCCGTGCCGTGACCGGTTTTTGTTTTTTATTGTTATAAAAATAGTTTTTTTTTTCATTTTAACTATCGTAGATGCTTTTGTATAGAGCCAAATAGAGAAACAAAATAATATTAGATAATAAAAATATGTTGATTAATTTATATATAAATAAATATATTATTTGATTTATTTCTTTATTAAATAAAAAATCAAAATATATTGTTGTTTCGTTTTGTGATTGATATCTAACCACATATCAATTCGATCGAATGACAGAAACACGTGTTTACCTATTAGATCTAGCATATTAATACCTCTTGAATCCATATTTTTGTAAATAGTAGAGATTAAAATTTAAAAAAATTAATATATATTAAAAAGTCGCCCTTAATCATTGTTTAATTTAAAAATTAAATATATTTGAAAATATAAGATAGTTTATGCCCTAATATGTACTATTAATTAAAATCTATGACCCCATTTTTTATAATTAAAAATAATTATTCTTTTTGTTATATATATTAAAAATACTAGTACCAATCATTATTTTATTTAAGAATTAAATATATTTGGAAATCTAAGATAGTTCATGCCTACTCTATATTATTAATTAAAAATCGAGGTTCCCATTATCCCCTCCTACGATATGCAATCTGCGCATTATCCCCTCCTACGTTGATCGTTGCTGAGGGTACTGGTCAAATTAATTCCTTAAAATCCGATATTAATTCGTTTGCAGTACAGTTTAAGAGTCGAATCTCGGGGACGGACTATTCTTTTTCAAAGTTAAGCAATTCAGATTAGATTAAATTCTATGATTAAACAAACAATTCAAGGTTCGAACAGGTTTAAACAGTAAGTAAATTGCAAAACAGAGATCCTAATTAGCCAAAATCTAAATTACTTAAGGAGATAGATCAATTGGTAAACAAATAAGGGTTTAGGTTGTCCAACTTTTCTCATATGTTGGGATTGGGACGGACCGTTTCAAGTCCTGGAAGATGGTTGGAACAGACCATTCTGACTCAGGCGTCTCCTTCCGGACGGTCCGTCCTGACCCTGGAACGGTCCGTTCCAATCATTTGATGCCTGTTTTGTTACAATACTTAGTTATTTGTTGAGTGTTTTTACGTAAATTAGACCAGACTTAACCTACAAACTTGCGCTCTAACTTTCGTTCAGGTCAAGTTGAAAGGTTTGGTTTGACAATTCTTAAAACTCCTAAATTTCAACTTCCGTTTCTTGATTTAGGTGTTCTAGATTATTTTCTGGGTCTTGGTAAACCCTCAATCTTCCGACTTGTTGGGTAAAACTCTAATTTCTTAAAGTCTGGTTAAATCATCCCAGATATCGGCTACCAAACAGTTATGGATGTTAACCTATTATTACAATTCGAAAATTAAGCCAGGCCTTTGTTTAACGCAACAATCAGATTAAGCAATAGCAGAAATTAACAAGCAATAATCAATGACAATTTGCAGAAAGCATAAACATAATTTAACTCAACTAATAAACAAGTATTCAAACAAAACAAACAACTAAAAGAAAAGTTATTGAACCATAGCCCCTAAACTACTCTACTCTAATAAATCCATGCATGAAAAAACAGGTTTCATAAAAAACATATACATAGAATAGAGAAAAATCAAGTAACAACAAGTTGTGCTTGAAAACTCCACGATTCTGTGCTCTGTCCTGTCTGGGGCGACCCGTCCTGATCCTGGGGCGATGCGTTTCAGGGTCGTGGTTGGTCGTCTGATATAACCAAACAAATATAGCATGTCTTTGGCTCCATTTATTGGAGTTAATCATTACCCACAGTCAATTTTCTTTGGTATGGCATTGCTTAGATCATAGAACACTAACAATTTTATTTGGTTATTTGAAACATGGCTGAAAGCAATGTATGGAAAGCATCCAAGGGTTATCATTACCGATCAAGATCCAGCAATGAGGAATGCCATCGAGATAGTCTTTCCTGATGCTGTTCATAGGTGCTGTCAATGGCATGTAATGAGGAAGGTAAGGAAAAAATTGGGATCACTTTATGGAAATATGCCAACATTTGCTGGGGAATTTGGATCAGTTATCAATTGTAGCTTGACGGTATCTGAATTTGAGTATGCTTGGGTAGCCATGCTTGATAAGTATGAGTTGGAAGATAATAGACATTCGAAGAATATGTTTGTAAAACGTGAGGAATGGGCGCCGGCCTACTTCCGTGGGTTCTTTTTTGCAGAAATGACAACTACACAAAGGAGTGAGAGCATGAATACGCTCTTCAAGATGTGGGTAAACTTCTCATACCTCTATTTATAAATTTGTTTGAAAAATTGATAATATCATTGAGAACATTTGGCAAACAGAAAGTGATGAGCATATGAGAACAATGAATGAGGAATCACAGTTAGAGTCAAAATTTCCTCTAGAGTTAGATGCTCATCGGGTTTATACAAGGAAGATTTTTTCAGTGTTTAAGGAATTGATCAAAGAGAGTAGCCTAGGTGTTCCTAAAGAGATTGAGCGAGATACAATATATGAGGTCAAAATCAAATCTAACCCATACTTCAAGCACTGAAGGCCTGTGACATATCATGTGAAGGTGGACAAAGAAGCTGAATTATTCTCCTGTAATTGCAAAGGTTTTGAATTTGACGGGCTTCTTTGTTCGCATGCTTTAATAGTGATGTGGATAAATGGAGTAGAGCATATTCCTACACACTATATTTTAAATAGATGGTGTAAAAATGCTAATGCTTCACACCAGATATTTTTGTCCATCGAATTTGTCCATTATGGGGTGACTTTTGTCCTATCCCAAGGGCTAATTACAGTGCGTTAGCTAACTATAATTACATGCTAATTCCTATCTTGACATGGTCCACAACAATTACTTTAATATAGAGACAATCTTACAATCCTCTATACTTGTGTCTTGAATCTGTTCAATATGTTGTGTTAGAAGTGTCATTTAGCATGAAACTTTTATGCGTGTAGGTAGAAAAACATGTACCGATGTAAACAAAGTGTTAATCAAAGAAATGCCATATTATTCTTAGTACATTCTTCTTCAGGCCTTAATTATGCTTGAGTCTGTGTGCAGACTGGGGATTGCCTTTATTTAGGCCCTGTCATATTTTCTTGCAATTAAAAAAATTAATAATCATTATTGGAAAAGGTTGAGAAATTTTAACTACTTGCAATATGATAAAATAATTTTCCAATTCTAGTTCATTTTATAAGATTTCATTGTTTTTTTCGTGTTTGTCTAGTAAAACTGGTTGATGCTAAATAAATAGTTAATTTGCTAAATTTCATTTCATATTTGAGACCGTGGATTAATGCTCTCACTGTCTCACCACATGCACCGTGTCGTTGTTTTTTTTTTAATTTCTAAGGGTCTGATCGGAATAAAAAAAATCAACGCAAGAATTGGAAATTGAATTCTTTTTTAACGATTTCTTTGATCGGAATGGAGCGAACGTGGATAATTGATTTCAGTCGACACGATTTGGAGAGAAAAATTCCACCCAGCGAACTCTCGTGAAAAAGTAGAGATTTTGCGTGATTTCTATTGTATTGGGATGGACTTCTCAACAAATGACCGATAAGTCCTTCCAGCAAACTTATTTCCCTCTCATGGGCTCATGGCCAATAACCTTCCGATACTCATCTCCCTCTCAGTTTGTTTGTGCTCACTCGATTGGGACAATTTCCTCTCTTCGTACTTTTCTTCTCTATAAGGCTCCGTTTGGATGGTGTTAGGAATAAGGGAATAGCCTCTTTCTAGGCATAAATTTATTCCTAACCATCTAAATTCTTCACAAAGTTACACATTTTTCAATATTATTCCTCTTATTTCTCTTATTTCTAAGCGATCCAAACGGAGCCTAACAGTGCAATCCTTTTTATTTGCTTTCTTTAAAACCAGAATAATTTTTTTATCGATTCTTTTTTTAGGTTTGTTCGTACATATTTTTTAATCTAAGTTCTGCTTCACATTTTCGTTTGGCGTGATTAGAGTTGCCTTCGAGCTCAGTAAAAATGTAACTATTATTGCTTTTTACTAAATCACGATATAATAATTCCTTTAACCATTCTTAGCTGGTGTGCGAGTTCTGAAATTAATGAATTCAAAGAACATTAAAGGGGTGTTTTTGCAGAAACGACAATCAGAACTCAAGCTGGGCAACCTTTATAATCGCTGGTATTTTATTTTTTATTCAGATTTAAAGCTGCTTGTTGCGTGTAAATAAGTGCGAAAATTTTACTTGTATACAAACTAGTTTAAATAATTTTTCCAATTCTTTGAGTCAAAGAGAGACTTGGATTCGGATATTAATCAATATAGACGGCGATTGTATATTAATTTTATTAATTTATATTCACATATTAAACTATCGATGAGGGTAAAATGGTCAAATTGAAAGAAGTGAAATCATTTCTTTCTCATTTTTGTATCATTCCAATCACAAATTTCAATTCTTTTCAGTTCTTTTTCTATTTGTTCCAATCTTTAAATTTTATTTCGAAATCATCTCTGTTGAACTCTATTCTATTGAAATCAATTGAACTCTCTCCAGAGATCATTCCGATCAGACCCTAACAGTCGGAATTTACATTTCTCAGTTTTATGTCCAAGCCAGGGGCGAAGCTACGTGTAGCAAGGTGGGTCCATGGACCCACCTCAAAAAAAAAATTTCTTAATAGTATATTTGTTTGTAATTAAAAAAAAAAGGTCACAAGAAGTTAGGGACCCATCTCAAAATTTGAAGGACCCAGCTAGACATGTCGTGTTTGATTTGAATTGTATAACGACGCCTAAAAAATCGCATAGGGACCCAGGTAGCATTTGTTCCTGACTAATCGTCTTCTTCCTTCATCCCCATTAATTTTATTAAGACAAAATTTAGAATAGAATGAAATATTTGGATAAATAATTATTTGTAGTATATATATAGTAGTGTGAATCTCGTGCATTGCATGATTCGTCTATATAATATTTTGTGAACTTTAGGACATAATAAACAAAAGCTACTACAGAAGATAAAAAATACAATTCGGATATTATATAAAAACTGCTAGTAAAAATCATAAATACTATTCTTGTCAAAAAAAATTTCGAGCGCACAAAAGATAAGAAATATTGTGGTTTGAATAGTGGCCAAATTCCTCTGTATGCCTCATATCTTTATATATCTATAATATAGAAAAAAGTGTTTAATAAGATTTCTAATGAATCTATTATGTAAAATTATGAGAAAAATAAAATTTCATAGGAAATTGTTGCATTTTTTTATTGTCTTGGTTTTAAATTATTATTTTGTATATTAAATATGGGGCCGTTTGGATCGCTTAGGAATTTGGGGAATTTCCTATTCCTAGGTATAAATTTATTAGAAAGTGTGTAACTTTGTGAAGAGTTTGGATTGTTTATAATAAATTTATGCCTAGGAATTGGAAATTTTTCAAATTCCCTAAACTCTCACTTCAATCCAAATGGCCCCTATATTATTTTAGATTTTCTATTCTTATTGTAATATATATTTGATTTCTCATGAATTTTTTTATATCACATTTTAGAGTTATTTATTTAAAAAACATTATTATACTATGTCTATATTAAAAGTTACATCATACATATATTTTCAGCAAAAAAAAAATTACGGACCCTGCTGACACAAAATCCTAGCTTCGCCACTGGTCCAAGCAAACGAATTTAATATAGGATATTATAGTGTTTTTTTTTATAAATGATTGTACCTTTTATAATAATTATTAAAATTAGAACCGTGAATTATTTAATACTCTTGTACATACTTTTTTTACTTTTAAGTTTAACTTGCAGATATCAAAGTAAAAAAGATCTCCATGACTGTTTGATAGATTAGAACTTAAAAGATTATATAAAAATAAATCTTATAAAGAGTCTTTCCGAGGTAAATTAATTAAGCTTATATACGTCAGTCTAAAAAACGCTGTCATGGTATTTACCACAATGCTGTCATGGTATTTACCACAATGCTGATATTGCATGAGATTGGAGAATGTGATGTGGCATTTGTCCATGTGTCTTGATTAAATATAAGATAGCTGATGTGGCATTTGTCCACAAGATTGATGAGAAACCAGGTGTGGCATTTGTCCATGTTGTTTCATGAGATCAGAGGTCTATAGTATTACCATATTGCTGATATTGCTTGAGATTGGAGAATGCTGATATTGCATTTGTCCGTATGTCTTGATTAGATACAAGATGGATGATGTGGCATTTGTCCATGCTGTTTCATAAGCTCAGATAAGGTCTGTTATTTCCCATAATGTTGATATTGCATTTGTCCACATGTCTTGATTAGATATGTGATAGCTGATGTTGCATATGTCCTTGAGATTGATGAGAAACCAGATGTGGCATTTGTCCATGTTTCTTGATGAGATGGAGAATGCTGATATTGCATTTGTCCATGTCTTGATAGATACTAGATAACTTTAAACAAAAAACAAAGATATAAGATAGTTGATTGTGCATCTGTCCATGAGATTGATGAGAAAGATGCGGCATTTGTCCATGTTTTATGAGATCAAATAAGGCTGATGTGATTGCATGATTTTAGAGAATGCTGATATTGCATTCGCCCATATGTATTGATTAGTTATAAGATAGCTTTATGAGATCAGATAAGGCTTATGTGATTGCATGATTTTAGATGATGCTGATATTGCATTCGCCATCTGTATTGATTAGATATTACATATAAGATAGCTTTATGAGATCAGATAAGGCTCATGTGATTGCATGATTTTGGAGAATGCTGATATTGCTTTCTCCCATATATATTGATTAGATATAAAAGATAGCCTTATGAGATCAGATAAGACTCATGTGATTGCATGATTTTGGAGAACGCTGATATTGCATTTGTCCATATGTATTGATTAGATATAAGATAACTTTATGAGATCAGATAAGGCTCATGTGATTGCATGATTTCGGAGAATGCTGATATTGCATTTGGCCATACGTATTATTAGATATAAGATAGCTTTATGATATCAGCTAAGGCTCATGTGATTGCATGATTTTGGAGAATGCTGACATTGCATTTGCCCATATGTATTGATTAGATATAAGATAGATTTAAATTAAGCTAAAGATACCATAGCTGATGTGTCATTTGTCCATGGGATTGAGAAAAACAAGATATTGCATTTGTCTATGTTCTTTTGATGCGATCAGAGATGGCTTTTGTTGTATGAATTGTATGATCACAATGCTGAATGAAATCAATGTGGTATTTGTTAGCAGTTCTTGATTAGATCGAAGAAAGCTGATGTGGCATTTGTCGATGTACCTGCTTGTACTTCTATCTAGTATTTATAGCTAGTAGAAGAGGCAACATTTATTGATGTTTTTGTGAATCTATGGCATTTGTCCACAAAAGATGATGAGTTTTACAAGTGGCATCTGTCCATGTAGTTGTTTGTAGTTGCTGGCTACTGTACATATTATTGTGCTTGTGAAGCAATTTGTGGCATTTGGCCTCGGGTAATTTGAAGAAAATTTGGTGGTGTTTGTCCAGAAAACATGATGGGAATGGGTGGCGGCTGCAGACTCTCTTTCTCTCTCTATATATATACATTCAATTTATTTTATTATTTAATTTTTATCATTTGTTACTAACGATTTTCAAGTTTTTAACTCCGCCTATGTTATGTGAACATAGCCGGTCCCAAGCCCGGACAAAGGAGGAGGGTTTTGTTTCTCAAAAACTTTGAAAACTATAAATAGAAAAGAATCAATAATTGAAGATAAGAAAATTGCTTTGGTGGGATATAGGTACTCTATTGGTTGATAACTGATAAGTCTCTTTTGCCAGATGAACTCTGATGGTTTGTTTATTTTCATAGTAAAGGTTAGTGGTTTAATTGCTTTTTTGTATTTCACATCTATAAAAATATGTATACATATACATTTGTTTCTGCAGATAGTGCTTAAGATGTCAGTAACCAAGCTCTGATGGTTCCAGTTAGTACTGGCATCAGTAAGATGGTAACAACTATGAGAAACTTTGAAATATAAGACACAAATTAGCTTTGAATAAATTCTGTATATCTCCTCAAATTACTTTACAACTTGCGCCTCATCTATCTCTTATACAATCCTCTACATCAACATGGAAAATAATCCTAACTACCAAAAATAAGATGTTTTCTATACAATACATCTTCTTTCTAAAAATAACAAGATTAGTACCTAAAATACAGATCTTTAAAAATATCGCCTGTTTTCCTGTTTCTTGCCTAATCAGGCTCTGGCGCTGGAATTCTTGATCTGCACGTTGATTCCCTTGACCCACTATCCTGACATCCCCCCTCAAATTGATGATGGTAATTAACCAGCATTAATTTGCTTATCAAAAAATTATGTCGCGCCATTGTAAGAGACTTTGTAAAAATATCAGCAGTTTGAAGATTAGAAGACACATGAGGTAGAGTGATAATGTTTTCTTCAACAGCATCTCGAATGTAGTGACAATCAACCTCAATATGTTTTGTTCTCTCATGAAACACAGGATCATTAGAAATGTGAATAGCACTAACATTATCAGCATGAAGTGATGTTGGACCACTCTGAGGAAAGGTAAGATCTTGAAGCAACCTTCTAAGCCAAACAATTTCAGAACAAGCAGCAGACATAGCTCGATATTCAGCTTCTGTAGACGACTTAGAAACACGATCTTGCTTCTTGCATTTCCAAGAGATAAGAGCATTACCAAGAAAAACACACCATCCAGTAGTTGACTTCCTGGTATTGGGACAACCCGCCCAATCCGCATCAGCGTAAGCAGACAATGTAAGATCATTTGTAGCTGGAAAAAACAGACCAAGATCAGGTGTTCCTTTGAGATACCGTATGATACGGTGAACAGCTGCCAAATGCAAGTGACGTGGAGCTTGCATGAACTGACTAACAATATTAACCGCAAAAGAAATATCTGGCCTTGAAATAGTTAGATAGATCAAATTGCCAACTAAACTTCGATATAAAGTAGGATTGTCCAATAAGTCACCATCTTCTTTTCGAAGTTTGAGATTAACTTCCATAGGAGTATTAGCAGGATGTGAAAATTGAAGATTCGCCCTATTGATAATCTCGGCCAGATACTTATGTTGATTAACAAACATTCCATGTGTCGTGCGATGAATTTCAAGACCCAAGAAATACTGTGCTGCTCCAAGATCCTTCATTTTAAAAGAAGAGTTTAACGCAAACTTAAGTCGATCAATACCTTGCAAATCACTACCAGTAATCAAGATATCATCAACATAAACAAGAGCCAAAGCCACTCCATTCGAGGATTTAGAAAGAAATAATGAAGGATCCTCGCGACTTTGTTTGAAACCTGCAGAAAGAACCGTATTTTTAAAGGTACGAAACCACTCACGTGGTGCTTGTTTCAGACCATACAAAGAACGCTTCAATCTACACACCTCATTTGAATTACCAATAGGCAGACCAGGAGGAGGTTTCATGTAGATAATCTCATTGAGCTCACCATGAAGAAAAGCATTTTTCACATCCATTTGTGTGATGGACCAGTGTTGTGCAGCAGCTAAGGCAAGAATAACACGTACTGTAGTCATCTTAGCAACTGGGGCAAAAGTCTGGAGATAGTCAATTCCATATTCTTGACGACAACCAAGTGCAACAAGTCGGGCTTTATACCGATCCAAAGTGCCATCAGATTTCAATTTAACTGTGTAGACCCATTTACACCCTAGTGGTTTCACATCTTTAGGACACAACACCAAATCCCAAGTATCATTTTGCAATAAGGCATCCAATTCAGTTTGCATTGCAAGTTTCCAGCAATCATGAGTCACTGCTTCTTTAAATGAGGTAGGAACTGAAACAGAAGATAACGTAGTCATAAAACCATACCGATTTGGAGGCCTACATTGACGCGTCGATCGTCGAAGACCTGAAGTTGGCTGTGGATCCTGAACACTCTCACTGCCATCAGTTTGACTAAAAACAGGCGCATGTTCACTAGATGTATGCATCTCTGGAGTTTCACACTGAGCAAACTCATGTAGCGTTGGCACATCTCCTTGATCAAACACAAGTGTTGAACTCTCCCTTTGCTCACGATCAGAACCCAGGTCAGCCACTAGATCATGTTCACCACCCGAAACTTGAATAGGGTCAACTCCATGTGTCGGAAGGGGAGACAGGACCTGGTCCTGAGAAGATTGTTCAGGATGAGGCAGAAGAAGAGCTCCTTTTTTTCTTTGTCTAGTGTAAACAAGACCGGGCTTAAATCGGCCGGAAGAAGACTGATGTGATGGTGCTGTAGTGGGCTGAAAGAGAGGCAAGATAGAACAAGAAACCGTAGGAGATAAAGTACTACAATGATGATAATAAAAATTAGATTCACAAAACAGTACGTTTCTAGATATGCGAATTTTGCGAGACTTAGGATCATAACACCGAAAACCTTTTTGACCAATAGCATAACCCAAAAAGACACACTCAACAGATTGAGAAGATAATTTAGTTCTTTCAGAAGGAGGAAGATGGACATAACAGACACATCCAAAAGTGTGTAACATGTCATAATTGGGATGTTTTTTGAACAACAAAAAATATGGAGACTGATTTTCTAAGCTTTTTAAAATTTGACGATTTATCAAATACACAGAAGTACGAATGGCTTCATCCCAAAAAGTGGAGGGAACAACGGCATCTAACAGAAGAGATCGGCAAGTGTCAAGAAGGTGTCTATTTTTGCGTTCAGCCACCCCATTTTGTTGGGGCGTGCCCGGACAAGATTTTTCATGAAATATACCTTTTTCCAACAAAAACTGCTGAAATTCATGTGAAGTGTATTCTCCACCTGAATCCGATCGAAAAACTTGAACATTCATTTTAAATTGATTTTCCACCATAGCAACAAAATATTTAAAAAATTGAAAGACCTCAGATTTTCTTTTTAATAAATATATCCAAGTAAATCTAGTAAAATCGTCAATAAAAAGTACAAAATACTTATAACCCGAAGTAGAAACAATTGGTGCAGGGCCCCAAACATCGGAATGAATAAGCTGAAAAGGAGCAGTAGTTTTTGAAGTGCTAACAGGAAAAGGAAGAGTTTTACTTTTGCTGAGAGAACATGCAGAACAATGAGTAGGCAAAAAATTTTTATTAGGAACTAAGCCTTGCTCAAACATAAAAGACAAACAATGAGAATTCAAATGACCTAATCTACGATGCCACAACAGCCAAGGATTTGTAGTGCAAGAGGTAGCTAGAGCAGAGCGAAATAAGCCACGTTTGTTTTGTTTAGACTCAACAAGAAAAAGGTTGCCATCCTTATGCGCCATCTTGATTGTCTTCCCAGTGACCTGATCCTGTAACACACAACCAAAGGGTGTAAAAAGTACATGATAATTATTATCCACAAGTTGTCCGACTGAAATTAAGTTTGTTGACAATTTTGGTACTAACAAAACATTTCTCAGAATTGTATTGTTGACAGGGACTTCTCCAACACCAGTAATTTGCAAATCGGTTCCATCAGCAGTGACAATTGAATCAGTACCAGTATATGGAGTAACATGTAAAAAATTAGTAGATGTGCCAGTCATATGATTGGATGCCCCAGAGTCCATATACCATTGGGAAGAACGTGTACCTGAAATACCCATTGCAGACAAAGCAGTTTGAATCATCTGTTGAACAACTTCTGGTGTGATGGCAGCAGAGGAGAGAGGGGTTGAAGGGCCAGCGTGAATGACAGGGAAGTCGGGCATGTGATCAGTAGGAGTCGGAACTCCAGCTTTGGTGTGCTGTGAATTATGCACGGCACCATATGCCACACTCGGACGCACACCCTGCACTGCAGGTGCAGCACTATGTGTACCACCCATATGCTCAACAGATCCTCTATTTTGTGGACGACGGCGACATTCAGTAATAATATGCCCGTCCTTCTTACAATACTTGCAAAATTTTCTCTTGCAATTTTTAGCAATATGACCAAGTTCATTGCATGAGTAACATTTGACATCCTGAGGGTTCTTAGAATTCATACCACGTGCCACAAAGGCGACAGAATCAGAAGCAACAGTAGTTTCAAAAGAGGACCTGGTAGACATAGTTTGTTCTTCGCGCACAAGCTCTCTAAAGCATTCGGTCAAGGATGGTACAGGAGAACGGGCCATAAGCTGTCGGCGCAAAGGTTCAAACTCCGGTCGAAGCTTCATGAGAAATTGATCTCTCATATTCTTTTCTTGCAACTCCTGAACTGGAATCAAGGCTGAAATTGGAACTTTAGAATAAACAATAGAATTATACTCAATCCACAGTGTCACAAAACCAGAATAATAATCTTGAATACTCTTTTGACCCTGAGAGTAGTCATGTATTTCCATATCGAGTTGAAATTTTCTGGCATCATTTTCATGAAGGTACAAAGTCTGTAGATAATTCCACATGGCGGCAGCAGTAAAGTAAGGTCGCAAGTTAATCCCAATTTGCGGTTCAACAGAGCCAACAATCCAACTCATGACACGTGAATTCTCTTTGATCCACTTCTTCAAGGCTGTCTTGTCTTCTGTACCATCAGAACCCTTAACAACATCAGGCTTCTCTTCACTGCCATCAACATATCCCCATAATTCTTGACCTTGAATAAAACATCTAAGATTGAACTCCCATAAAGCATAATTCTGTCCGTTCAAACAAACAGAAATAATAGCACTTTTCATACCAGACTCCATAATAAAGTACAACAAGAATTTTCGAAAAGAGAAAAACAAGAACAGAAGAATATCACCAAGAATACGTTGATCAAACACGCAGATGCTCTGATACCATGACAAACTTAGAACAA
Organism: Rhynchospora pubera; assembly: GCA_028095005.1. Lineage (NCBI taxonomy): Eukaryota > Viridiplantae > Streptophyta > Magnoliopsida > Poales > Cyperaceae > Rhynchospora > Rhynchospora pubera. The sequence continues at coordinate 105,983,646 of CM051462.1, read as the reverse complement.
CTATGAGAAACTTTGAAATATAAGACACAAATTAGCTTTGAATAAATTCTGTATATCTCCTCAAATTACTTTACAACTTGCGCCTCATCTATCTCTTATACAATCCTCTACATCAACATGGAAAATAATCCTAACTACCAAAAATAAGATGTTTTCTATACAATACATCTTCTTTCTAAAAATAACAAGATTAGTACCTAAAATACAGATCTTTAAAAATATCGCCTGTTTTCCTGTTTCTTGCCTAATCAGGCTCTGGCGCTGGAATTCTTGATCTGCACGTTGATTCCCTTGACCCACTATCCTGACACCGTTACCCTCACTCAGAACAAGGCAGGAAATTTTCTGGTGAGGATATCCTTGAATAATTTTAGCTTGTTTAATTTGGAGTAAATCTCTTGCTGTATGTATTTTGGAGTTGTTATATGCTGATGCAGCCTTGGGATGCTTGTTTGGTTGTTGAATCTTTGGTAGCATTTTATTTTCTGGATTTCTGTAGCTGTGGTTGTAAAACTCTGTTAATACGTGTTTTAGGCTCCCTTGTTTGGAAACTGCGCCTTTAAAAAGAATATATGCAAGTCAAAATATACTATTTGGAGAAGTGTTTTACATTGTCCACAACTTGGTCCACATGGATGATAAATAATGGACTTTATTCAGTCTATAGTGTCCCCGTTAGATGTTCACCCTAATTTTGCTTTTTTGGCACTGAGGGCTCCAAAAGGGTTACCTCAGAAATAAATGAAGCTGGTCGGTCGATTCTGTACCTGTCTGGTCTTTCTACCACATTTGGCTTTAAAATCCAAGGCAAAATAGGCTGCATGCACCACTTCAACTGTGGTAAATTCAATTTCCAGATCTTGTTTAAGTTAGTGGTTGTGTTGATGCAATGTCTATTGAGTTGGTCTCAGCTTAGATGGACTAAATATTTTTTGGTTTCAGTTATCATTATTTATTTGCAGTTTTGTTTAATTTGTTGCAGAAACAAGCAGCTAAACAGACCTGATAGCATCTATTTTTCAAAGAGTTAGACATTACATTGACCGAAGTAACCTCCCACAAATTTTGGTATATTTTTAAGATTTTATTTTATTTGTCTAATTTATAATTTACAATCTGTCTCAAAATGAGGCCAGTTTTAATTGTCCATTGGGCGATTATCTGGGGATTTGAAACAAAACTCTATCAATCTAAAGTTATTTTTTACTTGGCTTGTTTTTTGAAAATGTTGAATTTTGTTGGTGGATCTGGTAAATACTGTTCAAATTGGCTTGGTACCAGTAAATATTGTTTTGAAATCACAATTATGATTTCTGGTATTACTTGAAAGGATGCTTTTGTCAATTGTTATTTATCAACAAAATAAAGAGTCAAATATTATGCCCCTCATCGATTGGTAGCTTTCTCGTGACACGTTTTGCATATGTGAAATTGTATTTCATTTTTATTGCAGTGCTCATCACCTTTGTTTGAGTGATATCAGCAACATTCCTTGGAACTACTTCATTTTTGTATTTTTGCAAAGGTCCTGGTTGACCAACGATATGTTTTTAGAACTTTTTTCGATCCTGTAACATACATTTTGTGCTAAAATAACAGTGGTATAAGTAAGCGAGGTCGATATTTCATTATTAAGCAACTCAAAGCACATTTGACCATCATAATGTTAATCTTTTTTTATTTATTTGCTTCAAATTGGTCTGCATAGCAATTGTCCAATTATCAATCATGATTTCTTTTCATATAAAAATAATAAAATATTCGTAATGTATGCTATACCCTGTTGTGGAAACTAAATTAAACCATTTCTTTATTGTTTAGTATTACCCCCATTTTGGTTATCATTTTTTGAATCACCCTCAAGGCCTCAGTGGTTTGAGTCAAGTCAAGTAATGGATGTGAGCTCGAATAGACAAGTTATTGGTCCATAAAACTTATCCTGTTTGACTTTGTGCCACGGTGCCAGCAAGGATAAAGGAGACATTTTTACTTCGTACCTGAATTTGGTCCCCCTTTTCTTCGACCCATACCTGACTTCATTATTTTTTAATTTGTTCATATAAATTGTCATTTTTCTTCTTCATTTTAAGGTTGAAGTTTGTTCGTATAGTTTGTTCATATTAATTGTCATTTTTTTTAATTTGGTATTAGATGAATAAACCAGATTTCATTCCTCTCAATGCATGACTGAAGATAATCGGATTGAAGTGGACGTCCTTTAAAAGTTGTAAAAAGGTTGTTTCTTCAATCATTTTACCCCTGCTATCAATAATTTTAGCCGTATGATTTAATTCATCTCTTTTTGTATATTGATTAAATAATTTGTAAGTCATGTTCGATATTTTAAGGAGCAATATAACTTTTAAAATAACATCATTTTATTTTGATCGACATGAATTGCATGGTAGGTAAATTGTTTACAACTATATATAATTTTAATGTTAAAAAATTTTCTGTTTAAAATTATCGAATGTAATTTTTATATAAATAGTCTCATTTTAAAAATTGAAGTTTTCATTGGTATATATTTCTTTCAGTTTCAGGATTAAAGCGAGGGACAAATCTAGTATACTGTGATTCTGGAATAGTGGATTCTAGGAACCCGAACAAATTAACATGAAACTCGATTTTGTTAATTTAGGTATGTTGTTATGTTGTGATCTTATAAATGACAAAGAAAAAGCCTTTTGGTTTTCTGAAGGATTATATCAATTTTCTTTTTACAATGATAATATAATTCTTATACAGTATTTTTGTTGGTAAAACATATCTATTTACTGACTAAAAAGAAATTGTATGGAATTAGTAAATGAAAGAAATGGGATCTTGTGCATCAGTACACAAAGAGCAAGGTGCAGCTATGGGGGTTAGAATGCGTCTGGTTATGAAGCCAAAGAGGCTATTTGTGGCATCTCCGAGCAAGGAAAAGGAACACTTTAATGGAGAAAAAGAATCCAAACTTGTTACTGGATTTGGTTCAATGACACATGGTGGGGAGGTGGAATCCTGCTTGTCTTATAACAGCCCAGATTTTGGTATGCATTTTGATCCTTTTTCTAAAGCTATGTTGTCTTATTTTTTTGTGTTATAAAAAAATGAATGAAATAATTGATCTGTGTTAGGCCTTCCATTAGTATAATCTGTATTATATGCAATAACTAAAAAAGTAATTTGGGTTTTACCTTGAGTCTGATTTATGGATTGTTATAATTTCAAATGTGTCAAATTTGCCCCATCTTTTTAATGAATGACAAAATCACTCAGTTTCATGCCTTTTAAATTGTACAACTTTTGTAAGTTGGGAGGAGATAAAAAGGGAGCCAGATTTCGGGTACCGTAAGCACAGACTTTCTTATTGCATTTTCAAATGTGATCTTGTATTTTTTTTTCCCTTTGGGATGAACAGACCTCGAGGGTCACCGCTCCTATTTAAAAAATAAAAAACAAGACAACAGTTTACAAAAAACACAAGCCCTTCCCCCTCACAAAATGCCTCTTCCCCACCAGAAAGTAAGTTTTGAGAAAATTGAGTTTTTGTCTTGTTTACATCTGGAGTCCTTAATAAATAAAAAAAAGTGAAAAAAAAGCTATATGTTTCCTCTGTTGGTTAGTAAGTTGGATGTCTTACTCAATTAAAAGAAGGCTTTTAATGGAGTATAGGCCCAATAGTATCCTAACTGGAACCTTTTGTTATCTCTTTTTTTATATATCTGAGCAAATACTTACCTTTCAAAGAAAGTACAAAGAACCACTATTGTGAGTAGAGTTCTTTTCATTTTCTTGTGGTTAGATGACTATTTTAAAATTTGCAATTAATGCTAATGAATTTAATTGTTTCTTTTCTAAGAGTAGAGATATATATTAGCATGTATTTTGTGGAGTAGATGTTCCTGAATATTTTCCCCCTGGAACTTTTGTCATCATCCTCTAGGTTCTAGAAGTAACAATTAGGCCTACTACCAGTTGGCATCATATGCAAATCAGTTTTGCATGGAAATTATCATTTTTCCTTTAATCTATTACTTTTTATTTCTTGTGTGATAAATGGAAAATAAAAAGTTCAGAAAAGAAAAAAAAAAAGATGAAGCTATAATTTTGTATGGCACCACAACACTCTTTATCAGGCAAAAGAGCTGGATTTTTTTCTCCTTGTCTTTCTTCTCTTCTTGGTAGGTTTTGGGTTTTTAAACCATACTTGCTATAAATTCCAGCTCAGATCGCTCAACTATACCTTGTGCTCCAAATTACTTACTGAATTCACAAGAGCAGCTGAACTTGTTGTTACATTTGTTGAGACTCTAGATCAGTAAATAGAAAGAAATCTGAGAACTGAGTTTGAGCTACAAGTTCTTGCTGGAGAAAGTAATTTACATTTTTTTACTGGGCAGTAATAAAGCACGAAAATAATTGATACTAGTGTCAAAAAGTAGTTTCCAAGTTTTATGTTTTCTGCACATTTTAAAGATTGAAGAGTGCTCATTTAGATTCTCTTGTCATATTTCTGTTCATATTTTGGATGGAAGGTACATGCAGTGACCCAATTTGAACAAAGTAGGTTAGGTGGTTTGTCGATGCAATTTTATGTTCGGTGTAGTGAGTCTAGTTAAAGGACCTATCTGAATTCATCCTAATTAATGACAATTCTTTGCTGCTGCTAAACTGCTTCTTTAAAGATTTGTCCATGAGATTGATGAGAAAGATGCGGCATTTGTCCATGTTTTATGAGATCAAATAAGGCTGATGTGATTGCATGATTTTAGAGAATGCTGATATTGCATTCGCCCATATGTATTGATTAGTTATAAGATAGCTTTATGAGATCAGATAAGGCTTATGTGATTGCATGATTTTAGATGATGCTGATATTGCATTCGCCATCTGTATTGATTAGATATTACATATAAGATAGCTTTATGAGATCAGATAAGGCTCATGTGATTGCATGATTTTGGAGAATGCTGATATTGCTTTCTCCCATATATATTGATTAGATATAAAAGATAGCCTTATGAGATCAGATAAGACTCATGTGATTGCATGATTTTGGAGAACGCTGATATTGCATTTGTCCATATGTATTGATTAGATATAAGATAACTTTATGAGATCAGATAAGGCTCATGTGATTGCATGATTTCGGAGAATGCTGATATTGCATTTGGCCATACGTATTATTAGATATAAGATAGCTTTATGATATCAGCTAAGGCTCATGTGATTGCATGATTTTGGAGAATGCTGACATTGCATTTGCCCATATGTATTGATTAGATATAAGATAGATTTAAATTAAGCTAAAGATACCATAGCTGATGTGTCATTTGTCCATGGGATTGAGAAAAACAAGATATTGCATTTGTCTATGTTCTTTTGATGCGATCAGAGATGGCTTTTGTTGTATGAATTGTATGATCACAATGCTGAATGAAATCAATGTGGTATTTGTTAGCAGTTCTTGATTAGATCGAAGAAAGCTGATGTGGCATTTGTCGATGTACCTGCTTGTACTTCTATCTAGTATTTATAGCTAGTAGAAGAGGCAACATTTATTGATGTTTTTGTGAATCTATGGCATTTGTCCACAAAAGATGATGAGTTTTACAAGTGGCATCTGTCCATGTAGTTGTTTGTAGTTGCTGGCTACTGTACATATTATTGTGCTTGTGAAGCAATTTGTGGCATTTGGCCTCGGGTAATTTGAAGAAAATTTGGTGGTGTTTGTCCAGAAAACATGATGGGAATGGGTGGCGGCTGCAGACTCTCTTTCTCTCTCTATATATATACATTCAATTTATTTTATTATTTAATTTTTATCATTTGTTACTAACGATTTTCAAGTTTTTAACTCCGCCTATGTTATGTGAACATAGCCGGTCCCAAGCCCGGACAAAGGAGGAGGGTTTTGTTTCTCAAAAACTTTGAAAACTATAAATAGAAAAGAATCAATAATTGAAGATAAGAAAATTGCTTTGGTGGGATATAGGTACTCTATTGGTTGATAACTGATAAGTCTCTTTTGCCAGATGAACTCTGATGGTTTGTTTATTTTCATAGTAAAGGTTAGTGGTTTAATTGCTTTTTTGTATTTCACATCTATAAAAATATGTATACATATACATTTGTTTCTGCAGATAGTGCTTAAGATGTCAGTAACCAAGCTCTGATGGTTCCAGTTAGTACTGGCATCAGTGAGGGACGTGTGCCGTTACCCTCACTCAGAACAAGGCAGGAAATTTTCTGGTGAGGATATCCTTGAATAATTTTAGCTTGTTTAATTTGGAGTAAATCTCTTGCTGTATGTATTTTGGAGTTGTTATATGCTGATGCAGCCTTGGGATGCTTGTTTGGTTGTTGAATCTTTGGTAGCATTTTATTTTCTGGATTTCTGTAGCTGTGGTTGTAAAACTCTGTTAATACGTGTTTTAGGCTCCCTTGTTTGGAAACTGCGCCTTTAAAAAGAATATATGCAAGTCAAAATATACTATTTGGAGAAGTGTTTTACATTGTCCACAACTTGGTCCACATGGATGATAAATAATGGACTTTATTCAGTCTATAGTGTCCCCGTTAGATGTTCACCCTAATTTTGCTTTTTTGGCACTGAGGGCTCCAAAAGGGTTACCTCAGAAATAAATGAAGCTGGTCGGTCGATTCTGTACCTGTCTGGTCTTTCTACCACATTTGGCTTTAAAATCCAAGGCAAAATAGGCTGCATGCACCACTTCAACTGTGGTAAATTCAATTTCCAGATCTTGTTTAAGTTAGTGGTTGTGTTGATGCAATGTCTATTGAGTTGGTCTCAGCTTAGATGGACTAAATATTTTTTGGTTTCAGTTATCATTATTTATTTGCAGTTTTGTTTAATTTGTTGCAGAAACAAGCAGCTAAACAGACCTGATAGCATCTATTTTTCAAAGAGTTAGACATTACATTGACCGAAGTAACCTCCCACAAATTTTGGTATATTTTTAAGATTTTATTTTATTTGTCTAATTTATAATTTACAATCTGTCTCAAAATGAGGCCAGTTTTAATTGTCCATTGGGCGATTATCTGGGGATTTGAAACAAAACTCTATCAATCTAAAGTTATTTTTTACTTGGCTTGTTTTTTGAAAATGTTGAATTTTGTTGGTGGATCTGGTAAATACAGTTTGAATACCAGTAAATACTGTTCAAATTGGCTTGGTACCAGTAAATATTGTTTTGAAATCACAATTATGATTTCTGGTATTACTTGAAAGGATGCTTTTGTCAATTGTTATTTATCAACAAAATAAAGAGTCAAATATTATGCCCCTCATCGATTGGTAGCTTTCTCGTGACACGTTTTGCATATGTGAAATTGTATTTCATTTTTATTGCAGTGCTCATCACCTTTGTTTGAGTGATATCAGCAACATTCCTTGGAACTACTTCATTTTTGTATTTTTGCAAAGGTCCTGGTTGACCAACGATATGTTTTTAGAACTTTTTTCGATCCTGTAACATACATTTTGTGCTAAAATAACAGTGGTATAAGTAAGCGAGGTCGATATTTCATTATTAAGCAACTCAAAGCACATTTGACCATCATAATGTTAATCTTTTTTTATTTATTTGCTTCAAATTGGTCTGCATAGCAATTGTCCAATTATCAATCATGATTTCTTTTCATATAAAAATAATAAAATATTCGTAATGTATGCTATACCCTGTTGTGGAAACTAAATTAAACCATTTCTTTATTGTTTAGTATTACCCCCATTTTGGTTATCATTTTTTGAATCACCCTCAAGGCCTCAGTGGTTTGAGTCAAGTCAAGTAATGGATGTGAGCTCGAATAGACAAGTTATTGGTCCATAAAACTTATCCTGTTTGACTTTGTGCCACGGTGCCAGCAAGGATAAAGGAGACATTTTTACTTCGTACCTGAATTTGGTCCCCCTTTTCTTCGACCCATACCTGACTTCATTATTTTTTAATTTGTTCATATAAATTGTCATTTTTCTTCTTCATTTTAAGGTTGAAGTTTGTTCGTATAGTTTGTTCATATTAATTGTCATTTTTTTTAATTTGGTATTAGATGAATAAACCAGATTTCATTCCTCTCAATGCATGACTGAAGATAATCGGATTGAAGTGGACGTCCTTTAAAAGTTGTAAAAAGGTTGTTTCTTCAATCATTTTACCCCTGCTATCAATAATTTTAGCCGTATGATTTAATTCATCTCTTTTTGTATATTGATTAAATAATTTGTAAGTCATGTTCGATATTTTAAGGAGCAATATAACTTTTAAAATAACATCATTTTATTTTGATCGACATGAATTGCATGGTAGGTAAATTGTTTACAACTATATATAATTTTAATGTTAAAAAATTTTCTGTTTAAAATTATCGAATGTAATTTTTATATAAATAGTCTCATTTTAAAAATTGAAGTTTTCATTGGTATATATTTCTTTCAGTTTCAGGATTAAAGCGAGGGACAAATCTAGTATACTGTGATTCTGGAATAGTGGATTCTAGGAACCCGAACAAATTAACATGAAACTCGATTTTGTTAATTTAGGTATGTTGTTATGTTGTGATCTTATAAATGACAAAGAAAAAGCCTTTTGGTTTTCTGAAGGATTATATCAATTTTCTTTTTACAATGATAATATAATTCTTATACAGTATTTTTGTTGGTAAAACATATCTATTTACTGACTAAAAAGAAATTGTATGGAATTAGTAAATGAAAGAAATGGGATCTTGTGCATCAGTACACAAAGAGCAAGGTGCAGCTATGGGGGTTAGAATGCGTCTGGTTATGAAGCCAAAGAGGCTATTTGTGGCATCTCCGAGCAAGGAAAAGGAACACTTTAATGGAGAAAAAGAATCCAAACTTGTTACTGGATTTGGTTCAATGACACATGGTGGGGAGGTGGAATCCTGCTTGTCTTATAACAGCCCAGATTTTGGTATGCATTTTGATCCTTTTTCTAAAGCTATGTTGTCTTATTTTTTTGTGTTATAAAAAAATGAATGAAATAATTGATCTGTGTTAGGCCTTCCATTAGTATAATCTGTATTATATGCAATAACTAAAAAAGTAATTTGGGTTTTACCTTGAGTCTGATTTATGGATTGTTATAATTTCAAATGTGTCAAATTTGCCCCATCTTTTTAATGAATGACAAAATCACTCAGTTTCATGCCTTTTAAATTGTACAACTTTTGTAAGTTGGGAGGAGATAAAAAGGGAGCCAGATTTCGGGTACCGTAAGCACAGACTTTCTTATTGCATTTTCAAATGTGATCTTGTATTTTTTTTTCCCTTTGGGATGAACAGACCTCGAGGGTCACCGCTCCTATTTAAAAAATAAAAAACAAGACAACAGTTTACAAAAAACACAAGCCCTTCCCCCTCACAAAATGCCTCTTCCCCACCAGAAAGTAAGTTTTGAGAAAATTGAGTTTTTGTCTTGTTTACATCTGGAGTCCTTAATAAATAAAAAAAAGTGAAAAAAAAGCTATATGTTTCCTCTGTTGGTTAGTAAGTTGGATGTCTTACTCAATTAAAAGAAGGCTTTTAATGGAGTATAGGCCCAATAGTATCCTAACTGGAACCTTTTGTTATCTCTTTTTTTATATATCTGAGCAAATACTTACCTTTCAAAGAAAGTACAAAGAACCACTATTGTGAGTAGAGTTCTTTTCATTTTCTTGTGGTTAGATGACTATTTTAAAATTTGCAATTAATGCTAATGAATTTAATTGTTTCTTTTCTAAGAGTAGAGATATATATTAGCATGTATTTTGTGGAGTAGATGTTCCTGAATATTTTCCCCCTGGAACTTTTGTCATCATCCTCTAGGTTCTAGAAGTAACAATTAGGCCTACTACCAGTTGGCATCATATGCAAATCAGTTTTGCATGGAAATTATCATTTTTCCTTTAATCTATTACTTTTTATTTCTTGTGTGATAAATGGAAAATAAAAAGTTCAGAAAAGAAAAAAAAAAAGATGAAGCTATAATTTTGTATGGCACCACAACACTCTTTATCAGGCAAAAGAGCTGGATTTTTTTCTCCTTGTCTTTCTTCTCTTCTTGGTAGGTTTTGGGTTTTTAAACCATACTTGCTATAAATTCCAGCTCAGATCGCTCAACTATACCTTGTGCTCCAAATTACTTACTGAATTCACAAGAGCAGCTGAACTTGTTGTTACATTTGTTGAGACTCTAGATCAGTAAATAGAAAGAAATCTGAGAACTGAGTTTGAGCTACAAGTTCTTGCTGGAGAAAGTAATTTACATTTTTTTACTGGGCAGTAATAAAGCACGAAAATAATTGATACTAGTGTCAAAAAGTAGTTTCCAAGTTTTATGTTTTCTGCACATTTTAAAGATTGAAGAGTGCTCATTTAGATTCTCTTGTCATATTTCTGTTCATATTTTGGATGGAAGGTACATGCAGTGACCCAATTTGAACAAAGTAGGTTAGGTGGTTTGTCGATGCAATTTTATGTTCGGTGTAGTGAGTCTAGTTAAAGGACCTATCTGAATTCATCCTAATTAATGACAATTCTTTGCTGCTGCTAAACTGCTTCTTTAAAGATTTGTCCATGAGATTGATGAGAAAGATGCGGCATTTGTCCATGTTTTATGAGATCAAATAAGGCTGATGTGATTGCATGATTTTAGAGAATGCTGATATTGCATTCGCCCATATGTATTGATTAGTTATAAGATAGCTTTATGAGATCAGATAAGGCTTATGTGATTGCATGATTTTAGATGATGCTGATATTGCATTCGCCATCTGTATTGATTAGATATTACATATAAGATAGCTTTATGAGATCAGATAAGGCTCATGTGATTGCATGATTTTGGAGAATGCTGATATTGCTTTCTCCCATATATATTGATTAGATATAAAAGATAGCCTTATGAGATCAGATAAGACTCATGTGATTGCATGATTTTGGAGAACGCTGATATTGCATTTGTCCATATGTATTGATTAGATATAAGATAACTTTATGAGATCAGATAAGGCTCATGTGATTGCATGATTTCGGAGAATGCTGATATTGCATTTGGCCATACGTATTATTAGATATAAGATAGCTTTATGATATCAGCTAAGGCTCATGTGATTGCATGATTTTGGAGAATGCTGACATTGCATTTGCCCATATGTATTGATTAGATATAAGATAGATTTAAATTAAGCTAAAGATACCATAGCTGATGTGTCATTTGTCCATGGGATTGAGAAAAACAAGATATTGCATTTGTCTATGTTCTTTTGATGCGATCAGAGATGGCTTTTGTTGTATGAATTGTATGATCACAATGCTGAATGAAATCAATGTGGTATTTGTTAGCAGTTCTTGATTAGATCGAAGAAAGCTGATGTGGCATTTGTCGATGTACCTGCTTGTACTTCTATCTAGTATTTATAGCTAGTAGAAGAGGCAACATTTATTGATGTTTTTGTGAATCTATGGCATTTGTCCACAAAAGATGATGAGTTTTACAAGTGGCATCTGTCCATGTAGTTGTTTGTAGTTGCTGGCTACTGTACATATTATTGTGCTTGTGAAGCAATTTGTGGCATTTGGCCTCGGGTAATTTGAAGAAAATTTGGTGGTGTTTGTCCAGAAAACATGATGGGAATGGGTGGCGGCTGCAGACTCTCTTTCTCTCTCTATATATATACATTCAATTTATTTTATTATTTAATTTTTATCATTTGTTACTAACGATTTTCAAGTTTTTAACTCCGCCTATGTTATGTGAACATAGCCGGTCCCAAGCCCGGACAAAGGAGGAGGGTTTTGTTTCTCAAAAACTTTGAAAACTATAAATAGAAAAGAATCAATAATTGAAGATAAGAAAATTGCTTTGGTGGGATATAGGTACTCTATTGGTTGATAACTGATAAGTCTCTTTTGCCAGATGAACTCTGATGGTTTGTTTATTTTCATAGTAAAGGTTAGTGGTTTAATTGCTTTTTTGTATTTCACATCTATAAAAATATGTATACATATACATTTGTTTCTGCAGATAGTGCTTAAGATGTCAGTAACCAAGCTCTGATGGTTCCAGTTAGTACTGGCATCAGTGAGGGACGTGTGCCGTTACCCTCACTCAGAACAAGGCAGGAAATTTTCTGGTGAGGATATCCTTGAATAATTTTAGCTTGTTTAATTTGGAGTAAATCTCTTGCTGTATGTATTTTGGAGTTGTTATATGCTGATGCAGCCTTGGGATGCTTGTTTGGTTGTTGAATCTTTGGTAGCATTTTATTTTCTGGATTTCTGTAGCTGTGGTTGTAAAACTCTGTTAATACGTGTTTTAGGCTCCCTTGTTTGGAAACTGCGCCTTTAAAAAGAATATATGCAAGTCAAAATATACTATTTGGAGAAGTGTTTTACATTGTCCACAACTTGGTCCACATGGATGATAAATAATGGACTTTATTCAGTCTATAGTGTCCCCGTTAGATGTTCACCCTAATTTTGCTTTTTTGGCACTGAGGGCTCCAAAAGGGTTACCTCAGAAATAAATGAAGCTGGTCGGTCGATTCTGTACCTGTCTGGTCTTTCTACCACATTTGGCTTTAAAATCCAAGGCAAAATAGGCTGCATGCACCACTTCAACTGTGGTAAATTCAATTTCCAGATCTTGTTTAAGTTAGTGGTTGTGTTGATGCAATGTCTATTGAGTTGGTCTCAGCTTAGATGGACTAAATATTTTTTGGTTTCAGTTATCATTATTTATTTGCAGTTTTGTTTAATTTGTTGCAGAAACAAGCAGCTAAACAGACCTGATAGCATCTATTTTTCAAAGAGTTAGACATTACATTGACCGAAGTAACCTCCCACAAATTTTGGTATATTTTTAAGATTTTATTTTATTTGTCTAATTTATAATTTACAATCTGTCTCAAAATGAGGCCAGTTTTAATTGTCCATTGGGCGATTATCTGGGGATTTGAAACAAAACTCTATCAATCTAAAGTTATTTTTTACTTGGCTTGTTTTTTGAAAATGTTGAATTTTGTTGGTGGATCTGGTAAATACAGTTTGAATACCAGTAAATACTGTTCAAATTGGCTTGGTACCAGTAAATATTGTTTTGAAATCACAATTATGATTTCTGGTATTACTTGAAAGGATGCTTTTGTCAATTGTTATTTATCAACAAAATAAAGAGTCAAATATTATGCCCCTCATCGATTGGTAGCTTTCTCGTGACACGTTTTGCATATGTGAAATTGTATTTCATTTTTATTGCAGTGCTCATCACCTTTGTTTGAGTGATATCAGCAACATTCCTTGGAACTACTTCATTTTTGTATTTTTGCAAAGGTCCTGGTTGACCAACGATATGTTTTAAGAACTTTTTTCGATCCTGTAACATACATTTTGTGCTAAAATAACAGTGGTATAAGTAAGCGAGGTCGATATTTCATTATTAAGCAACTCAAAGCACATTTGACCATCATAATGTTAATCTTTTTTTATTTATTTGCTTCAAATTGGTCTGCATAGCAATTGTCCAATTATCAATCATGATTTCTTTTCAAATAAAAATAATAAAATATTCGTAATGTATGCTATACCCTGTTGTGGAAACTAAATTAAACCATTTCTTTATTGTTTAGTACTACCCCCATTTTGGTTATCATTTTTTGAATCACCCTCAAGGCCTCAGTGGTTTGAGTCAAGTCAAGTAATGGATGTGAGCTCGAATAGACAAGTTATTGGTCCATAAAACTTATCCTGTTTGACTTTGTGCCACGGTGCCAGCAAGGATAAAGGAGACATTTTTACTTCGTACCTGAATTTGGTCCCCCTTTTCTTCGACCCATACCTGACTTCATTATTTTTTAATTTGTTCATATAAATTGTCATTTTTCTTCTTCATTTTAAGGTTGAAGTTTGTTCGTATAGTTTGTTCATATTAATTGTCATTTTTTTTAATTTGGTATTAGATGAATAAACCAGATTTCATTCCTCTCAATGCATGACTGAAGATAATCGGATTGAAGTGGACGTCCTTTAAAAGTTGTAAAAAGGTTGTTTCTTCAATCATTTTACCCCTGCTATCAATAATTTTAGCCGTATGATTTAATTCATCTCTTTTTGTATATTGATTAAATAATTTGTAAGTCATGTTCGATATTTTAAGGAGCAATATAACTTTTAAAATAACATCATTTTATTTTGATCGACATGAATTGCATGGTAGGTAAATTGTTTACAACTATATATAATTTTAATGTTAAAAAATTTTCTGTTTAAAATTATCGAATGTAATTTTTATATAAATAGTCTCATTTTAAAAATTGAAGTTTTCATTGGTATATATTTCTTTCAGTTTCAGGATTAAAGCGAGGGACAAATCTAGTATACTGTGATTCTGGAATAGTGGATTCTAGGAACCCGAACAAATTAACATGAAACTCGATTTTGTTAATTTAGGTATGTTGTTATGTTGTGATCTTATAAATGACAAAGAAAAAGCCTTTTGGTTTTCTGAAGGATTATATCAATTTTCTTTTTACAATGATAATATAATTCTTATACAGTATTTTTGTTGGTAAAACATATCTATTTACTGACTAAAAAAAGAAATTGTATGGAATTAGTAAATGAAAGAAATGGGATCTTGTGCATCAGTACACAAAGAGCAAGGTGCAGCTATGGGGGTTAGAATGCGTCTGGTTATGAAGCCAAAGAGGCTATTTGTGGCATCTCCGAGCAAGGAAAAGGAACACTTTAATGGAGAAAAAGAATCCAAACTTGTTACTGGATTTGGTTCAATGACACATGGTGGGGAGGTGGAATCCTGCTTGTCTTATAACAGCCCAGATTTTGGTATGCATTTTGATCCTTTTTCTAAAGCTATGTTGTCTTATTTTTTTGTGTTATAAAAAAATGAATGAAATAATTGATCTGTGTTAGGCCTTCCATTAGTATAATCTGTATTATATGCAATAACTAAAAAAGTAATTTGGGTTTTACCTTGAGTCTGATTTATGGATTGTTATAATTTCAAATGTGTCAAATTTGCCCCATCTTTTTAATGAATGACAAAATCACTCAGTTTCATGCCTTTTAAATTGTACAACTTTTGTAAGTTGGGAGGAGATAAAAAGGGAGCCAGATTTCGGGTACCGTAAGCACAGACTTTCTTATTGCATTTTCAAATGTGATCTTGTATTTTTTTTTCCCTTTGGGATGAACAGACCTCGAGGGTCACCGCTCCTATTTAAAAAATAAAAAACAAGACAACAGTTTACAAAAAACACAAGCCCTTCCCCCTCACAAAATGCCTCTTCCCCACCAGAAAGTAAGTTTTGAGAAAATTGAGTTTTTGTCTTGTTTACATCTGGAGTCCTTAATAAATAAAAAAAAGTGAAAAAAAAGCTATATGTTTCCTCTGTTGGTTAGTAAGTTGGATGTCTTACTCAATTAAAAGAAGGCTTTTAATGGAGTATAGGCCCAATAGTATCCTAACTGGAACCTTTTGTTATCTCTTTTTTTATATATCTGAGCAAATACTTACCTTTCAAAGAAAGTACAAAGAACCACTATTGTGAGTAGAGTTCTTTTCATTTTCTTGTGGTTAGATGACTATTTTAAAATTTGCAATTAATGCTAATGAATTTAATTGTTTCTTTTCTAAGAGTAGAGATATATATTAGCATGTATTTTGTGGAGTAGATGTTCCTGAATATTTTCCCCCTGGAACTTTTGTCATCATCCTCTAGGCTCTAGAAGTAACAATTAGGCCTACTACCAGTTGGCATCATATGCAAATCAGTTTTGCATGGAAATTATCATTTTTCCTTTAATCTATTACTTTTTATTTCTTGTGTGATAAATGGAAAATAAAAAGTTCAGAAAAGAAAAAAAAAAAGATGAAGCTATAATTTTGTATGGCACCACAACACTCTTTATCAGGCAAAAGAGCTGGATTTTTTTCTCCTTGTCTTTCTTCTCTTCTTGGTAGGTTTTGGGTTTTTAAACCATACTTGCTATAAATTCCAGCTCAGATCGCTCAACTATACCTTGTGCTCCAAATTACTTACTGAATTCACAAGAGCAGCTGAACTTGTTGTTACATTTGTTGAGACTCTAGATCAGTAAATAGAAAGAAATCTGAGAACTGAGTTTGAGCTACAAGTTCTTGCTGGAGAAAGTAATTTACATTTTTTTACTGGGCAGTAATAAAGCACGAAAATAATTGATACTAGTGTCAAAAAGTAGTTTCCAAGTTTTATGTTTTCTGCACATTTTAAAGATTGAAGAGTGCTCATTTAGATTCTCTTGTCATATTTCTGTTCATATTTTGGATGGAAGGTACATGCAGTGACCCAATTTGAACAAAGTAGGTTAGGTGGTTTGTCGATGCAATTCTATGTTCGGTGTAGTGAGTCTAGTTAAAGGACCTATCTGAATTCATCCTAATTAATGACAATTCTTTGCTGCTGCTAAACTGCTTCTTTAAAGTACAGTTTTTTTCAGTATAAGTTTTTGTTTCAATATGATTTTAAGCTTTGTGTGGTAATGGGTAACATGTCAGTTCGGCACCATCAAGTACCTTGGTACTGTACTCAGTTTATATATAATTTCTTGATTTTTGACAAAGTAGTAAGTGAATAAACAACACCTCATTTTACCTTTTTTGTAAATTGTAAATATGATATAGTTGTTTAGTTGAATATTATATGCATTTTTCATGACAGGAAGCAAAGATGAGATATTCTATGACTCAAAGGCTTGGTTAGACTCTGAATGTGAAGATGACTTTTTCAGTGTTAATGGAGGTAAAATTATTGGCATTTTATTAATGCGAGTGTTATGGAGGAACCTTCTGTGTATAGTAATTTACTGTGACTGCACTGCAGTGAGGTTACTTAAGTAAACATCCTTGCATTTCTTTCAATCAGACAAATGTTATGCTCTACTAAGCTTAATTAGACCCTAGGCTCTGCATGGAAGCCTCAACTATATTTCACTTCTGTGATTGAAGCTCAATTCTGTAACACCTTTTTCCTTAATTTAACTGAACCATGTAATTATGCCTCCAGTAAGATGACATTGGGCCTTTATCTACCCAAATTGTGGAATGGAAATGGAAAGCCCAGAGTAAAATAATAATATTTAATTAAAATTAATTATTAATATTTCATAATAATAAAAATGATTTATTGTCATCATTAATAATTAATTTTCATAATTAGGCCATAACGTGTAATACATAATACTAATTTAAATTTAAGGGTATTTTAGTCTTTTGACATGAATATATGCATACATTAAGTTAGTCATCCTTACTAGTCAATCAAATATTTATTACATAAAGAGTTAGGCATCCTTAACTTATGCAATCCCTTACTAAACAAACAAACGCCCCCTTAAACACTAGAGTTGCCTTATGCCCTGAGCAATTTTGACGGTCAAGGGCGGCACAGCGTCAAGCCGTCAACTCATGGTCTTGAGGGTCGGAAACTTGAATGGGTCTCCGTTGGGCTAGCTCCAAACTAGGGGTGAGCAAAAAACTCGTAACTCGTGAGTTACTCGAACTCGACTCGAGAAAAACTCACTTATAACTCGAGCTAAAAAAACTCGAGTTGGCATAACTCGAGTTGAACCAACTCGATTAATCGACGAGTCGAGTATGAGTTAGGCTCGACTCAGCTCATTGACTCGTGAGCTAACTCGTGACGTAATAAATTTTAATTTTTGAAGATTATCAACATGATTTATGAGGGTTGATATTGAGTTTCAAGACATATTTTGATTCAAATCAATGGAAAAGAATAAAATTGATGATAGATTTTATTTTTTATATTATTGTATATATCAATTACTTTAATTTTGAAATAATGTATCAATTAAAAAAATGAAAATTTGAAGTAGACATACTCATATCAAGTTGGCTCGTGACTCGTGAGCCAACTCGAGTTAGAGTCGAGTTGAGTTTGAGCTAACTTAAAAAACTCGAAAGTATTTTCAACTCGAGTCGAGCTAACTCGAGTTATAGCCGAGTTGAGTTTGAGTTGGCCCCAACTCGCTCGAACTCGGCTCGTATACAGCCCTACTCCAAACTCATGATTTATTAGAAATGGATTTGATTCTATCTCGAATTCGACTTGAATTCAAATTTAAAACTAATTTGATTGACTCATTGAACTCAATCAAATAACTCAATATTAATTATATTATTTATTATTAACATTACATTATACGTTTACATTGTAAATGCAAAAATTTACAAAATTGGTTATAAAATCAACAATATATGTAGTTCAATAAATTTAATCTAACAAAAACAGAGCATTAATTTGTTACATACTTTTTAATTTAATAGAATATGAAAATAAAAATACCAATCCAAAATCTCAATCGAGTTCATTAAAATCCGAACTCAATCGATTTCAAATTGGTACTGTCTCGTTCGAGTTGAAACGAATTTGAAGTCGATAATTTAATTTTTAATAATTCAAATATTCAATATTACTGGTAAAGTGGTAAGCAACCTGGCTGCCATCGCCATATGACAATATAAGGCGGTGGACTCTCTCGAGTCTCTCTCGCAATTTCTCGCGGCCCATACAGCTCTTTGTTCATTGCTCTACTCCATCCCGCGTTAACCTTGCGGGACCCGTTACTTTGTGTCAGGCACTCGTACACCACAAATGCACCCCGCGCAACCAAATAAATACCGGAACATTTCTGTACAAATAAAGTAACAAATCACAAGTTATTTCGCCGTCTTGCGAATCTCAGGTCTCACTCTTTCCCCAAAATTTCACAAAATCGGAATTCAAAAAATCCAAACCTGTCCCTGCTCCTCTATTGCTCTCTTCTAGTCGCCATTAACAATTCATGGAAGAAAGCTTCGAGTTGCGCGTGAAGAGATTGTTCGGGTCTCATCTCTTCGACAAGGTCCCTTCGAGCGCCTTCTCCGACAAAGCATGGTCGGTCGCCTCGGGAGAGGTTGAGCGCCACCAGTGGAACCGCTCCTCCGCCGACGAAGAAGACGAACCCGATGGTCCTTCTCGCGGTGACACGCCGTGTTCTTCCGCTTTCTATGACCCCGATGGTTGTTTGGCGGATATGAAGAGGAAGAAGAAGAGGGAGGGAAACCCTAGAAAAGAAAAGGACGGAATCGAGGCTGATGATGAGTCGGGTGACGAAGAGGGAGAAGAAAAGGAGGGAGGTCGAGATGATGGAGCAGGGGATGAGGATGAGAGAGATGTTAGGTCTTCAATCGGCCTTGATCCTACGCTGGATCGTGAGGTATTAATGCTCTTCAATTACAATTATTTTGGCGATGTTGGCTTGAAATTACTTTGTTTTTGTGCTGAGAGCTTTCTCTTTGTACAAATTAGTAGCAAACTTTTTGTTGATGGTTGATTGCAATCAAATTTGAGCGGCCTATAAAGTTGAAATGTTGAGGATAATGTTGTTTCCAGTGTGAAATACAAAGTATAAGAGATACTCTCGAGTTAGGCTTTCACTGCTGTATTAATCTTCATTACCTATCCCAACAAACTTAATTTTAAACTTAAATGGAACTTGGGTAACTCGACTAGCAACTGACGAGCTAAATTTAAGTGTACTTTGCTGGACAAATGACCTTCTTGGGAACAGTAGATATCAAATTGATGTTTCCGAGTCATACATTCTATATATCAGCTTTCAAAACAATTAACCTTTTTGTTTGTTTTGAACTATGCCTTTTATGTATTTCTTGTGCACATTTCTATGTTTTCATATAATAACCCTTTTTTAAATTATTATTTATTGCAGGAGGAGGAAGATGAGTTTGATAGAGCAGCATTGGGCCAAGACAAGGTCACAGACCGGGTCTACATGAATGAGGTAATGGACCACGGTCCTGACATTAGCATCTACAGTGTTGTCCCTGAGGTATATGACAACCATGGCCACGGCTTCTACCGGGACCCACGAGCAGACCGCTCAGCTGCCTGTAAAAGAATCAAGGAAGATGCTGTTAGTATTCCAGGAAGACCCCGTAGTTCTCCCAAGATTACTGAAGTAGATCCCAATCTGAAACCAATATTGAAAAGAAGAGATTCTGAAGATGACCCAAAACCTAAAAAGCGTGTCAGGTTTGATCCCAAGTTTGAAGAAGAAACCAGGTCTATTTCTCAAGCAGCACCCCAACCTATGGATGCTAGCACAGATAAGGATACTAATGCCACTGTCGTGCCAGACTATTTAATGAACCCTTCTAAGTATACAAAGTACACGTTCGACAGCGGAGATGAGAATGATGATGAAATGAATAAGAAGGCATTTCAGCATTTTCAGAGATTGATCAATCGATCCAATGGAACCAACAATGAGTTGGATTCATCATTTGAGCTGCCAGGTTCTGTCACATTCACCCCTAGAAAGAAATTAACTGTGGATGCAATGTCAATTGATGTCGGCCCCACTGCCTCAGAAGAGCTTGTGGCGGTCTCATCTTCTTGCCTTGTGGGTATGGCTGCTGGAGTTGGGAATGAAACCTGTGAAATGGAAGAGGATTTTGTAGAAGAGAAACCTGCAATTAGGGCAAAACCAGCTAGGAAGTACCGGTCAAAGGTGGCTGACAAAGAGTAATCTTCATTATTATTTTGGGTCAGTTAGCTGCATATCACTCGTGTTTTGCTACTGTTAGGTTTCAGTGGAGCTGGTTTGAATTATCTGCTGTAAGATCATTTACCTTTTGTTTTATTTAAGAAATTCAAGCTGAGCATTTGTGTTTTGTAATGCTTAAAATTAACACCCTGCTTATACTTGATAGGGTTATCTGTATTGTCACAATAATATCATAGATTTACCATTCAGAATTTTGAGTCGTTGATTTTTGGTTTTATCTGGTGCATCTTTATCTACTGTTATTCTGAGGTTAAGCTAATCTCGCCTTAAAAATAGGCTCCTCCTGTTATGTTCTGGTCCATCTAATAAAAACAACTAGGCCGGACCACTCCATTGTTATCTAATGTGGGGTAGGGGTTATATTGTACCAACTGGATTTTGAGTGCAGAGGTGGAATAAGAAGTGGATAGATGCACTTATGGTGATAGCAGGTGTTTATTATTTATTTTTTTTCCTACTGCGAAAAAGGAAATATCACATACAGACCCTTAGATCTGGTACTCGAGAGTATGCCCAGCAATTTAAAATTTTCTACTAATGCTGATGTTTGATAATTTGCAGTATTCAGCAGAAAGTATCTCATTTTGCTGTGTAGACTGTACTGTTTCTCACTAGAGGTTGCAACAATTTTGTAGCACATTGTACCATTTGAATTAACTATGCTAGAGGTAAAAATGTGAGCATGAACCAAGGGGTGTCCTGACACTGCACAATCACAGAATCAGACTATTTAGAATGCAGTATATTAGGATAGAGTAGAACGGATAATTTGAAATTAAAGTTTGTTCATTGGAAAGCATCAATAGCTAGCAAGAACATATTCACACTAAGGCCCTGATCAAACTTTTTTTCTTTTAACATGAGATTTCATTTCCTTAGAATTTTTTTGATCAAAATGAATAGATTTGGTGTCATTTGGTTGGAATTTCTTTGTTATTAGATCCAATAAAATCCCGAGAAATCAATTCAAATAAAATGAAAATTTGCATAAAAAACATTTTGATCAAAGCCTAATTGCGATCTTACAAAACAAAAATATAACAATAGACAAAAATGAGGGCGAGGAGCTATTTTCAGAATTATGCTGGGCTCGGAGTTTACATCACAGACTCCTTTCTCAGTAAACTGCTACGTTCTTGAGACTTGAGAGACGTCCGGCTTCGCAATTTCCTGATGTAAAAGGAGTAGGCGCAAACGAGAGCAGCTACAGGGAATGGGTCTTGATGAAATTAAAATAGAGATAAAAGCGTTGAGAATTGAGATTGAACACAAAAAAATTAACGGCGAGAGATTGTACAATGACAAAACAGAGTTGAATTGGACGAATGACAAGCAGCATTGCTCCTTTCATTGGTAGTAAGGTTATAGATGCTAGTGATGCTGGAGTTCATGGCTACATGTTTTTAGTTATTATTAAGTGGTTGTTAGGAAACATCTTACATACGTTTTAATTCGGGAAACTATTAGTAGGCGGGAAGCTGCATTTCCTTTTTGTTTTCGGCTGGGCAGCGGCTGCCATTGCCATTTGCCAAGCAGGAAAGCTGTATTTCTTAACAACAACAGACCTTGCTGTACAATGTTGGGCATGTCCAGCCCATTATGATCTGGGCTGGATCGGTTTGGACCGTTATTTAGAGGCACTAGTTCGGATTCGTTCTGTTATTTATTCCTAGCCCGCTGGGTTATTTTGATCCATACACAATTGCAAAAGAATCAAAACTAAAGAACCGTGTTAAGGACTTGAGGGCAAGCCATAGCTTTCGAGAAGAAAGCTAAAAGATGTTGTTGCATGAGGACAAGGGACAGATTTAACTTTTTGACAATAGCAAAGAGCGCGACATATCCTTTTCCACTTTACCTTCAACGATCCTCATGTCGCCTCACCATTTTATTTCCATCATCACACAAATACTGAATAAACTTTACGTCTACTTAGTTTTCTTTTATGTCATGATTTTCTTTTTTTTTTTGTTGCCTGTTATTCAGGGTTGATAAGCTCAGTTTTAGTAGAGATCAACAATGTGAGAGAGATGAGAAATGAGAATCAGAAGAAAATGTATTTTATTGATTATTTGAGGATTACAATGTCTATTCTATAAGCTCTTTCGTCTATCAAAATGCCAACCCCCTTTACAATCGCCTACCCCTTCTATATATAGCCCTATACTCTATAACAGAATGCTGACGTCACCCGACAGTAGTTAGTCACTTGTGCCTCTAGATTTCCCCCGAGTTATGTTCGGTCAGACACTCCGCTTCAGTCCGTTAAGGTTTGTCCCACCGACTTCCTCTAAAAGCCGTGCTTGAGTTTGCCTTTTCCCGCTCATTCTCACCATTGTGGGCCTTCTTTAAATTTATTTGTTATCTGGGCCGAGATTTATCATGCCGGCCCTATCATAAGCCTTTGAACTTAGGATGAGTATTCATCGTAAGTTAAAATCGAGATTTCGAACATGGGACATTTTGGAACGTGAAGCGACTTGAAGGAGCCCTTGAGTCCGAAATGTAGATATTTCGGGAGAAGGCGACTTGGAGCCCTTGAGTCCGAAATGTAGATATTTCGGAAGAAGGCGACTTGGAGCCCTTGAGTCCGAAATGTAGATATTTCGGAAGAAGGCGACTTGGAGCCCTTGAGTCCGAAATGTAGATATTTCGGAAGGAGGCGACTTGGAGCCCTTGAGTCCGAAATGTAGGTATTTCGGAAGAAGGCGACTTGGAGCCCTTGAGTCCGAAATGTAGATATTTCGGAAGAAGGCGACTTGGAGCCCTTGAGTCCGAAATGTAGATATTTCGGGAGGAGAAACCTTTAGAGAGCACTTGAGGCGGTGTCTTGTCCAGCTGTCCTCTGACGGACGCCTCGAATTCGACGCTAGCTTTTTACTTTCACCTCGGAGAACGTGAAAAGACCTTTCCCGCTCATTTATGTACGTCGCTTAGCCTTCTCCCCTTCATTTATACCTTTTTCTCTTTCTACTTTTCATCTCTCTCTTTCAGACCTCTCTCTCTTCCAAACCTCTCTCTTTCCTAGCGACTGCTTCTCCTTCTGCTCTCTGCTCTCTCTGGTGACCTCTTCTTCCCATTCTCCGGCGAGCCCTTTCCTCTTTCAACGGACTCCGCTCTCAGGTACCCCTTCTTACTCGTTTCTCCTTTCTTTGATTCTTTATTCTTCTTAGGTGTACCATGAAATCGTTCTTGGGAATGAATCTTATTTGATTCGAAATTGGTATAACTGATACCTAGTGTAATCTGTATGGTAATTATGTTCACCTACTTTCTTGTTCATGCCTTCTTGTGGTTGCTTAGCATTTCTTTTCTGTTCTTGCTGTTCTTTGCTTGGTTTCTTTAGGTATGGTTCATACCTAGTGTCTGTTCCATGATGATCCTGACCATTATCACCAGTCCTTGTTCTATTTACATCCGAAATCATTTCATTGATGCGGTATGCTATCCTTAGGTATAGTGCTTATAAGTTTGATGTGTTCTGTTTCCAGCTTTTATGGCTTCTAGCAGCTCTAACCCACAAGTTTCCTCTTCGACTATCCCCGAAGAGTCTGCCAATCCAGAGCAACAGATTGTGGTTCACTCTTCGACAGATGGACATCTCGAGATCGGCACCTCCTCACCTGTTCGGGATCTCGAAAAAGGCAAAGGTCGGGTGGCACCCCGAAAAGAGATATTCCGTCGCAAATCTCGTCCTCTTGATGAGGTGTTCAAGAAAACTCCGACTTTTCAATCTTTACCTTGGAACGAAGAGTCTCTATATGCTTTCTCTTGTCAGATCGGGCTTACTGAGAAAGGTGCCTTGGTGGCTGCGGACCCAGAAGATCGACCCTATGATGAAGAGAATGGGGCGGTTCTTTTTAGGCCTTTGTCGAAGTGTGGTTTTAAAATCCCTTTTTCTCAATTCGTAACCGACATCCTTTCACTTCTGGAGATTGCTCCTGGTCAACTACATCCTAACGCCTGGTGCATCATCCGATCCTTCGAGACTGCAGTGACCTTGTTTTCTATAGCTATGGGTATGGAAGAAATGACACTTCTCTGAGAATGTTCGGGCACTATTTTGGATTTTCGAAGGCTGGAGACCTCTGTACTGTTCGGAATAGGGAAAACATGATCTTGTTTGGGAAGGTTAAAAAACTGGATAACTGGGAGACTCAATTTTGTTATCTTCGTCAGACCTATTTGGATGTGTTCGGGATCACGAAGAAGTGGAATAAGGACACTGATAGTTTCGACGGTGTCTCCATTGATCCTCCTACCATAGAAGAGTACGCTTTTCTTCTCAAATTGGACTCGCTTATCAAAACTGAAGGTCCAATTCGCTTGGTTTTCAATGGATCCTCCTTGGAAGAAGAATCTCCAATACATCTCGGGGTCGAAACTGTTATTCCTCCGACAGTGGCCCCTCCGAAGGTCTTGAAAAGGGGGGTTGGTTCTACTATGACTTCTGAGCGTCGTCAGAAGAAAGCGCGACGAGATGTCGGACCTGCTAAAGTGTCACATCTTACGGTGCTTGAAGGAGGTAGCTCGTTAAAGGGAACTGAAAGTATGGCTAGTAGAAAGGGTCCTTCCCACGCTCAACCTTCCCTGGAAACATCTTCTCACCCTCCTCCAGAAAGGGCAGTTGTTGATGTTTCCGATGACGAGTTGTTTGTGGTACCTCCTCGTTTGCCAAGGCCTTGTTCATCTAAAGTCGTGATTCCACCTGTTTCAGAGCCTATTCCTGAATTCGTTCCCGAGTTCATCCCGGAACCTGTTTCCTCCCATCAGATTTCGGAGGGTTCGGCTCGTTCTTGTCCTCCGACTCCTGCTCGATCTTTTCCTTTGGAGGATGAAGACTTAATGCATTCTGCCTCTACCCCTCTTCAGATTCCTGCGAGTTCCCTCGGGACTCAAGTGGATGCGGCAGCTGTCGTTTTGCACTCAGTATCTCCCTCATCAACCCAGTTGACTCATTGTCTAACCGAACTCCGAGCAATCTTCTCTGCTCAAGAGGCTCGTATTGCTTCTTTGGAAGTAGAATTAGCAAAGGAAAAATCAAAGGTACAAAATTTACATGTTGAACACGAACAACACTATAAGGATTGGCATTCTATGACTCACAACTATGTTGACGCTAACAAATTCATTGTACTGTTCGCTCAGAATTTAGTGAAGGAAAATACCGAGCAAGTCAAGAAACTGGAGGATTTCGAGCGGCTAAGGCATTTATTGCTTTTGAAACTGGATTCGTCTTTGAGGCAGAAGGATCAAGTCGTGGGTCTTCTGACTTCTGCTCGGAAAGCTTTGGCTGGAGAAACAGATAAGAGGCAGAAGGCCGAGAACATCTCAGAAATTCTCAAGGAAGAAGTGACGAAATTGTCTGTAGAGAACTCTCTTCTTGTTGGAGCTAGTGAGTTATCTCAGGATGACAAGTACAAGATCTTTGAAGAACAACTTCCCTCCTTCCTTCGTTCTCGAGCTTTTAAGAGGGCCGCTGGGATGCAATCGGCGTTAGTTCTCAGAAGTGTTTTACTTCGAGTATGTCGCGGGCTCCAATGGTCCTACCCGATTACAGAACAAGAATTTGGGCTTCTTGCAGCTGAAGAGATCCCACATCTTCCTCCCGTTGCCGAGTGTAGTTGGCGTCGTTCTGATGATCGACTTCTAGGCCCAGATGGGAAAGTATTATCGGGAACCATCGACGTTTTGGGGGAGATATTCGCTCCTCAATACCCATGGCCTGAAGAACAAGTACCTTGGCCTGCAGATATTCCGAAGCCTGTGGAAGATGAAGACAATTCGGGATCTGAGTAGGATAGTACTTTTTATGTTCCAAGTATAGCTGGGATTATGGTAGTTTAATATAGTGAACTAATGTTTTGTGATGTAACTTTTTGCTGTAACATGAAGCCTGTTTGAATGGAAATTATAACTCCTTTACTACAATAGTTGTGCTCTCTCTCTTTTTTTTTTTGAATACGAGATGTTTTCAACATCAAAACTGGGTAGATCTTTTACAGCTTGATTTCGAGAGTTATTCTCAGAATTTACGAGTATACTAACTCCAAGACTTATTGTCAGGTTTTGAAATATATATTCGAAGAATGCTAACTTCCTTGATTCCAAAATGCGTTCTTAAATATAAAAGCACATTAGGTCCGAAATACATTCTCTAATAACAAGTAATTAATTCCGAGATACATTCTCAAGAAAAACATAAAGTACATTAACTCCGAGATACATTCTCAAAGAAAAACATATTCCGAGATACATTCTCAAGGAAATATAAAGTAATTTAACTCCGAGATACATTCTCAAGGAAAAACTTAAAAGTTCATTAATTCCGAGATACATTCTCAAGGAAATATAAAGTAATTAATTCCGAGATACATTCTCAATAAAATAAAAAGTACATTAATTCCGAGATATATTCTCAAGGAAAAAATTTTCTAACTATTGCTAAACTGCACCGAAATTAATTCTTCTTGACTCTCTTTCTGTATATACTCGCTGACAATCCTCAGAAAGAAGTGATTTAGGTCATCTAATACTAACAACCCCGGGTTAGTTATTAAATCTTCCCAGCCTTAGAAGACAATCTTCTAAGGCTAGGGAGATCTCCATCACCCGAAACAAGTTCGATCCATTGGATTCGGAACGACTGAGATAACAAAGCCGCTCCTGAATTCGCTAGATCCAGGCGTTTCGGGGATGTTCGGAACCGAAGACTGGTGTATCTCTGATGCGAGTATTTTGCTTTACATCAGCTATCCACCTAAGTCTCCGATTCCTATTCAGCTATCCTCCTAAGTTTCCTTATATTTTGTGGGATATATTTTATTTTTCTTTTTCTTTCTCTTTGCCATTGTTGACTTCAAGCTTAGTGAAGACTTTCTGATGTCTCTCCTTTGAGGAAGACGATGAGTTCTATTTATAGCTTTTTATCAGCTAACTGCCAACCGACTGTATTAATTGTCAGCATTTATTATCAGATTTGCCACGTTTTGTCTTTATTCCCAAGTACAAACAAATTACAGTTATTTGTCAGCCTTTTCCGACTTTACTTTTTGGTGCGTTTACTCCGAGAATTCTCTCGAGGAGGACGACTTTAGTTTTTCATGCGCTTACTCCGAGAATTCTCTCGAGGGGGGTCACGACTTTAGTTTTTCATGCGCTTACTCCGAGAATTCTCTCGAGGAGGGTCACGACTTTAGTTTTTCATACGCTTATTCCAAGAATTCTCTCGAGGAGGGTCATGACTTTAGTTTTTCATGCGCTTACTCCGAGAATTCTCTCGAGTAGGGTCACGACTTTAGTTTTTCATGCGCTTACTCCGAGAATTCTCTCGAGGAGGGTCACGACTTTAGTTTTTCATGCGCTTACTCCGAGAATTCTCTCGAGGAGGGTCATGACTTTAGTTTTTCATGCGCTTACTCCGAAAATTCTCTCGAGGAGGGTCACGACTTTTTTTTTTTTTAAGAATGCTAGAATTAAGTAGCAAACAACTGTTTTCATTTATAAACCATCATTAAGATACAAAGGCCTTAATACCCATTCATAAAAACAAAAAAGACTCGACTACGATACTGGTCTGGTTCTTGTTTTTATCCAATCTTAACAACAAAAAAGAAAAACATAAAAATATCTCGGACACGAAGAGACCGGCTACGATATTGGTCGACTTCTATCCTTCCTAAATGTAAAACTTCCTGAGATGGGCCGCATTCCAAGCATTTGGAATGCGCTTGCCTTTCATATCCCTGAGATGGTAAGCCCTGCCTTCAATAGACTTGATGATCTCGAATGGGCCTTCCCAAGCGGGATCAAGTTTCCCCACTTGTTTACCTGTGGCTTCGATCTTCCTAAGTACCCAATCACCTGGTTGGAAATGTTTGGGAGCAACTTTCCTATCGAAGCCTCTTCGCATTCTTCTCTGATATTCTTCCATCTTCACTCGAGCTTCCTCCCTCAACTCGTAAATGGTCTCCAAATCTTCTTCCCTTCGAGTTTCATTCTTCTCCCATGTATATGACTTCGTCCTCAAAGTAGGGTGTACTGCTTCCATGGGTGTGACAGCCTCCATTCCATAGATCATGGAGAAAGGTGAACGGCCAGTGGAAGAGCGAGGTGTGGTTCGGTAGGCCCATAAGATCTCATCTAGATATTCAGGCCAAGTATTCTTGCTGCCTTCGACTTTCCTCTTTAATCCTTCCAATATAGTTCGGTTGGATACCTCAGCTAAACCATTAGATTGGGGATGACAAACCGAAGAGGTGCATGATCGGATACCCAATCCTTTGCAAAAATCCTGAAATGGAGCGCCAGTGAACTGTGTGCCATTGTCGGAGATGAAGGTATGTGGGGTCCCATATCTATACACGATCTGATGTCTCGCGAAGTCCACTATTTTTTGTGATGTGATGGTTGCAAGAGGTTTGGCTTCAATCCATTTGGTGAAATATTCCACGGCCACCACTAGGAATTTAACATTTCCTTGTCCTTGAGGAAAAGGCCCCAACAGGTCTAGCCCCCATACATCGAAAGGCCATGAACTGGAGATCGATTGCATCGGGTGAGGTGGTTGTCTCGGTATGCGGGCATGGAATTGACATTTTTCGCATCTGCGAACATACATCTCTACATCCTTCTTCAAGGAAGGCCAGTAAAACCCTGCTCTGACGATCCTCTTTCCTAGCGAAGTTATTCCTTGATGGCTACCGCATATTCCTTCATGCACTTCGGCGATGATTTCATATGCTTTTGCTCTTCCTACACATGTGAGCCAGGGTATTCCGTATCCTTTTTTCAGCAAGAGACCATCTCGGATAGTGAATTCGAGAGCCCACCTCTTGACCTTTCGGGCAACCTTGTCATCTTCTGGGAGTTTTCCCTCTTTGAGAAAATTCCATAACAAAGCATACCACTCATTTCCTGCCTCGACTATATACACCTCGAATGCGAGAACATCAATGCTGGGGTGTGGTACTTCCAACATAACAATGGGTTTTTCTCGGTCTAGATCGCTTTCTTTGGCTATCTTAGATAGAGCATCTGCTGTTTCATTTTGAGTTCTTGGTACGTATTCTACGGAAGCACTTTCAAAGGCAGCCAACACTGTTTTCACTTTCTCTAAGTATAAGGCTAGCCTTTCATTTATTGCTGCGTATTCTCCCTTAATTTGGTTTACCACCAACTGAGAATCCATATAGAAACGCACACTCCTTGCTCCGATTGCCTCTATAAGTAGCATACCTGCCAGCAACGCTTCATACTCTGCGACATTGTTGGATACCTCAAAAGTCAGATGTATTGCGTAATGAAATTTATCGCCTTTCGATCCTTTTATCTCAACACCAACACCCGAACCTTTCTCAGAAGCTGCGCCGTCCACAAATACTTACCACACTTCTTCTTTGGGGTTCTCAATTTGTCTAGCTGTGTATTCGACTATGAAGTCAGCAAGAATTTGTCCTTTGTATGCTGTCCTCGGTTCGAAACTCACATCATATTCGGACAACTCTACTGCTCATTTTAACATCCGCCCTGCTATATCAAGTTGTCCCAAAACTTTTCGTAAAGGCATGTCGGTAAGAACTTTGATGGGATGCGCCTGAAAGTACGGTTTGAGTTTCCTGGATACTATCATGACCGCGAATGCCACTTTTTCAACAGGAGGGTATCTTATCTCCGCATCTCGCAAAATACGAGACACGAAATAAACAGGTTTCTGTTGGTTTTCCTCAATCCTGATGAGAGCTGCACTTACGGCCGTTTCAGAAGTCGCCACATAGAGGTAGAGAGTTTCCCCTTTCGTGGGTCTACTGATGATTGGTGGTGTAGCCAAATATTCTTTTATCCTTTCAAAGGCATTTTGACATTCTTCTGTCCACTAGAACTTCTTGTTTTTCCTGATCGTTTGGAAAAATGGCTGACATACTTCGGCTGATTTTGAAAAAAATCTGTTTAGGGCAGCTATTCGCCCTGTTAACTCTTGCACTCCTTTAACTGTCTTTGGTGGTTCCATATTTACGATCGCCTGACACTTGCTCGGGTGGACTTCTATACCCCCTTTCGGATACGATAAACCCTAAGAACTTTCCACTTCCAAGACAGAAAAAACTCTTCTTTGGGTTTAATCGCATTCCGACTTCTTTCATTTTCGCGAACACTCTTTCCAAGTGTTGCACATGTTCTTCTCCCGAACAACTCTTTATCACCATATCATCGACATATGCTTCCATGATCTTCCCGATTTCTTTCTGAAATAATTTGTTCACCATCCTTTGATATTCTGCTCCTGCGTTCTTCAGACCGAAAGGCATGACCTTGTAACAATAGATCCCTTTTTCTGTGAGGAAACTGGTTTTCTCTTCATCTTCTGTACACATTTTGATCTGATGATAACCTGCGTTGGCATCAACAATGCTCAAGTGAGAAAAACTCGCTGTCGAATCCACTAATGCATCAATGTTCGGCAATGGGAAAGGATCTTTCGGACAGGCTTTGTTGAGGTCAGTGAAATCAATACACACTCTTCACTTGTTGTTAGGTTTCGGAACCACTACTGGGTTGGCTAACCAATATCGAGAAAAAAGCTCGCGAATAAATCCAGCTGCAAGTAACCTTTGCACCTCCTCCTCAATTATTGTTCTGCGTTCGGGTCCGAACTTCCTTTTCTTTTGGTGCACTGGTCTGGCATTTGGAAAGAGTTTGATTTTGTGTTCCGCAATCTCCCTCCTAATACCCGGCATCTGCCCTCCTTCAGCAACAAAAATCTCTTGGTTTCTCTTAAGATATTCCTTCACTAATTCTCTATCCTTGGCTCTGAGCGCTGTCCCCAGTTTAGTAGTTATTCCCTCACTCAGCTCTACTTCTTCTACATCTTCTCCTGGAGCACCCGAGTTGGGTACGCGCACTTTTTTCTCGATATTGCCCTTCTTTATTTGATTTACTTGATCTATCACTGCTGCCTGATAACATTCTCTGGCCTTTTGTTGATCACCTTTTACCACACCCACTCCAAATATAGTGGGGAATTTGATCATGAGATGTTTGGTCGAAGCGATTGCCCCAACATCATTCAGAGATTTCCTTCCCAAGATCACATTGTATGCAGATGGTGCATTAACCACTATGAACTTTACTCTTGATATTACACTGTTGGGGGGTTCTCCGAACTCGACTTCCAGATCAATTGTCCCAAGTGGTATCACGGTGTCTCCTGCAAAGCCAACTAATGGTGTGTCCATCGGAGTCAGGGGGTATGAAGCCAAATTGAGTTGCCTCAACGCGTCGAAATATAGCACATCTGCTGAACTCCCCGTGTCCACTAAGATTCTTTTGACACGTCTGCCATGTATTCGCAGCATCAACACTATGGCATCATCATGTGGATAACGGACACCTACGCAATCTTCAGGCCCGAAAGAAATTCGGGTATTAGTTAGGGACCCCTCTGCATGCAAGTGAAATACCTCATAACGCGAAGGTTGAGATAATCTTCTCGGGTCTGCGTATGAAGCTCGTTGATGAGGTTTGTCGCCTCCGGATGCGTCCCCTCCTGCGATGAACATCACTACCGGGGACCCTTTGTTTTCTTCTCTAGCTTTATTCGGAACATTTTGTCGCTGAATGGGAATGTTGTTCGGGTTGTTTCGGTTGTCGGTTCTTTTCCATTGGTTATTGTATGGTTTTCGTTGCCATTGGTTGTTGAAAGATTCTCTATTTCGGTTATCCTTGGCTCCTTCTTTCTCAATGTATTTCTCCAACAAGTGTGTATGTCGGATTAACCTTTCTATTTCATCTTTCAACTTCAAACAATCTCGTGAGATATGCTCGTGATGATTCATATGGTTCTTGTTTCAAGGTCATGAGGCTTGTGCATTTGATGGTTGGTGCCCTTAGTCCTCCAAATCTTCCCAAGAATTTGTCAGTTAAGTCATCAAAGCTATGGATTGACCCCTGGGGTAATCGCGAATACCATTCCCATGCACTCTCTGTTAGTCTTGTCGGAAAGACTAGGCACATCACCCTGTCGGATGCATGTGTTATGGCCATCATTGCTCGAAAGCTATTCACAAAAGCTTGAGCATTCTTGGCTTCACCTCCCGGATATCTGTCAAGATGGGGGTAATTTTTCATGTCAATTCGCGCCTCTTGGTATAACCTTCGCGCCAAGGCACCGACAGGTGGTGACCCTGATCCTTCTGATTCGCGTGCACTATCTGAACTATGTTCGCGGCGCTGCCTTGTTTTCGCACGGCCCTTAGGAGATCTTTTTTCTTCGCGTTCCCTTCTTTCATTATTCGGGTTTCTTCCCGACAATACCTCTTTGTCTTCACCCGTTTGTGGTGTCCTTGTTCTTTCCACTCGAGATCCTAAGGGCTCTTGATTCACTTGTGGGATAGGTAATGTCGGTACAGGAATTGCAAGAGATGGACTTGGGTTTGTTGGGATGATGTTGTCGGGAGGCCTTGGAATAATTTGTGGTCTAGGATGTTCGGGTTGTTGAGGTGCTCGTGTCCATGAGTAAGGATTAGGGGTGTTCCATGAAGTATGTACGCCCCATTGAGCTGGATGGCCCCATGGAAAATAGGTGGATGGAACCTCTGGTCTAGGAAAACCATAAGTATTATGCTGGGAAGGATACCAGTCTGTCATATGAGCTTGTGGTATTGTGTGATGAACATATCCCGTAGGATGCCATTGGAACATATGCGGAGGCTGTCCTTGATTGTACACTTGTGGTGTTCCTTCTGCTCTCCATGCTACGCTTTGGCGAGGATCAGCGATATATCCGTAACTTTGAGGAGGTTGTGTTACGTTTGGAATTTGTCGCGGATCCTGGATCTCCGGTCTTGATGGATTTAACCGCACTGTTGGAGCTGGAGTGGCTGATGTGAAGGCTGCTTGCAACGTTTGCTCTACGAGATTTGTGAGATCTGCTTGAGAGAGAGAGCGTTGGTTCTCTAAATTGGTGGTGCTTTTCTGCTGTGCTGTAGATGTTTCGGGTTTTTCTAATCTTGGCTCTTCACGAGGTTGTTGAATAGCTTGCAAGATCGGGTGTATTGTAACTGGTGTTGCTCTCTCTGATTCTTCACGAGATTGTACAGCCTGCAATATCGGGTGTATCACAGCTGGCACTGCTCTTTCTGACCCCAGATCTGATGGTATATCGTTGTCTGGTTGTTCGGGGTTGACTGGCCGCGTAGTTAAATCGCCGACCACTGTTTGTGTTCCTGAAGCTTCAGCGTTTTGCTTGTTTTAAAGCTCAGTGTTCATCAGATCTGGTTGTAGTTGATGAACTGCATCGCCCGGTGCCTGAGGTGTGGAGAGATCGATCTGGGATTGAGATTCAGATCTAGCTTCGTGAAGAACAAATTGTCTCTCCTTGCTTAGTTTACTGGTAGTAAACTCCAGATCCAACCGCCTGGGTTGAATCGCACTCCTATTCTCATTCATTTCTCAGGTTACCAAATGCAATTTTGAATTGCCAATGGTCGAATTCAGGTGGGCGCCAGTTGATAAGCTCAGTTTTAGTAGAGATCAACAATGTGAGAGAGATGAGAAATGAGAATCAGAAGAAAATGTATTTTATTGATTATTTGAGGATTACAATGTCTATTCTATAAGCTCTTTCGTCTATCAAAATGCCAACCCCCTTTACAATCGCCTACCCCTTCTATATATAGCCCTATACTCTATAACAGAATGCTGACGTCACCCGACAGTAGTTAGTCACTTGTGCCTCTAGATTTCCCCCGAGTTATGTTCGGCCAGACACTCCGCTTCAGTCCGTTAAGGTTTGTCCTCCCGACTTCCTCTAAAAGCCGTGCTTGAGTTTGCCTTTTCCCGCTCATTCTCACCATTGTGGGCCTTCTTTAAATTTATTTGTTATCTGGGCCGAGATTTATCATGCCGGCCCTATCAAGGGTCAACATATAATTTCCATGACCTTATGGTTATGTCATCGTCTCATCGATGACTAAGGACGCCCGTCGTCAAAATAATTGAAGTTGTTGCAAATGATTAAATGAATGAAGAAATAATTAATGAAGATGTACTTGGTCATGGTTGCTAATTATTCAAATAGAATTGAGTTATTCCATATAAAAGAATTGAGTTCTGAAACTCTTTAGTTATTCCATATCGTTAACTTTCTCATACGTTGGTCATACTTTTCTCTTTTTATCTATCTTCAATGGATAGCTTTTATATTATTCTCACACTTTTTCACTTTTTTCTTTTAACTCTAATAGCAATACAATTTTCTTTGTATTAATTTCTCTTCAGGAATTTTCGCACTACTTTACGTTATTTTCACTAAACAAATTCGAAATGTTTCAAAAAAAATATTATATATGTTAAAGTAAATGTAATATTTTACTTAAAAATTAAATTCCTCTTTAAAAAATTTAAGTTCTTCTCAATAAATATTTTCTTTCTGGATTAGTTTATAATTGCTCCTTAATTGTTTAAAAAATAGCTCTCTTTTTCTTTTTCTCTGGTGTCAATTAGACGAGAGCACGAACGTGTCTGAATTTGCTTTATAGACTTCGCACTGTCAAAACAAAAAGAATGAAGGTTATAACTTCGCTATCTGAAACAGGAAAATCTTTACAGGATATCCTAAAAATCCATGTCAATTCAACAAAATCTTCTTTTTAACCAAGCACAACGCATGAGCCCATCATCAACTCAATAACCTAGTTTTACAATTCTATCGTCTTTCAACTATCTATGTAAGCGATACCAACCCTAATCCCAAAAACTGAAAAATAAATGTACCAGAAATTGACTTAGTAAGTTAAAAAAATAATAATAACTACAATTTATCTGCAATCCTAGTGAGAACATCAGCAAGATTGTTTAATACACCTAACAAGCTGTTTGTTTGCTCTCTTCTTTGATCTCTATCCAATTGTAAATTAATATTTTGTGCCTCCAGTTGCGCGGCCACCATCCGGCTGTTCCTCTCCAACACTTGTAGTAGTTGCATGTGATGGTCCGTTTCACCCCTCTCGTCGTCAGCCATGCGCCTCCTCTTATACCCTTCTTGAGAGGGTACATCTGCCTCTTCATCATGGACTGGTTGTTTCTCTTTAGATGTGCCTGCATTTTAGTTCAAATATTTTTTAAGTTTATTTGTAATACTTCTAGACCTTTTTGATAATATAATAGCAATTTATATTAAGCTTTTGAAAGAAAAAAAATTTAATAAACTATTATATAAATTAAATAGGGTATTTGCTAAGCTGGCAACATTTCTTAATCATAGCTGATAAAGACACATTTCTTGACGAAATTTCCAATTCTATTTATGGTAACCAGTGAGTTTTATTTTCTTTTCTATCTTTACCAATTTAAAAAAATAGTAGTAGCTTCATAATGGAAGCTATAGCTAATACACACGTCTGTTTGATTAATCTTAAAGAGAGAAATATCTAAGGTAGGGTTGATTATAATTCTAAAATTACAATAACTATATCTTTAATTACCTGGTTCAGAGCTTCCTGGCTGCACTGGTTCGTACCTCTTCTCTATAACAAGCCCATGGAGGGAACAAAGAAAGAAAAATACTGTTTAGCACTAAGATAATTTGACAAATTTGATTACCTAAATTCATCTATCAACTAGCTAGCTATAGTAATAAGTAATAACACAAATAAAAATATAATGTATGAAGAGGATAACTATTCCCTCTAGTCACAAGCAGTACTAATTTTGCTTAATATAGACGAGGCATGTAAAGTTGTAAACATCAAAATCCTCAAAGCAAATTGAAATTTTAATTACCAGAACGACTATAGAAAGATATATAAGCAATATAATATATGGACAAGATTTTTTTTTTTCTTTTACAACAGTACTATAACATGCACAGTAAAAATCCTGTCCCACTTCAAATAACCAGTATATTTTCTGCACCATCTGTAGAATTCAAATTGTGAACGTAACAATGTATGGAGCACCACAGGATCAACTAATGGATACCTATATATGCTGCATGATCTAGTTGTGCATGCAAATATGAGTTTCATATATAGTATTTGTACTGGTGCAAGAATGATTTTAAAGATTCATACAAAAAGACCAAGGCTGATCTAACCTGAAATTGGTATTGTGCTTACTACCGGTGCGGCCACGGCCACGGCCACGGGTGCATCAACCCTCTCTCCTTCTCTCTCCTCTACCTCTTCTTCTTCATCCTCAAACAATCCATTCTTTTTTGCAATATAAACCCTCTCTTCTACTTCACCTTCCCCCTCTTTCTCCTCTTCCCTCTCTTTCTCTTTACTCTCCTCCTCCTCCTCTTCTACCTCCATCTTACCACCTCCTACCCCGCCACCACCATCGAGTATATCATACACCTCTCTGTCGAAGAACCCCGGCAACTTCTTCTCTCTCCTCAGATCGTTTCGCATACCCCAGAAAGACTCATTTTTCTCACCTCTCTCCCATTCCTTAATCTTCTTGTAGTCCCCGGAAAGATTACTCCATCGCTTCCGGCACTGAACCGGGCCACGGTTCACACCATGTCTCTTGCAGTAGGCTGAAACTGCTGCCCATTTCGGTTCCATCGGTCCGGGCTGTGCAAGGCCCGGTCCCACCCGACCTCGACCTCTTCTCTCAACCATGTGCTTTTCTTCGATGAGAACGAGTATCTCTTGACGGGTCCATCTCGGAAGGCGCGGCGGTCGACCGGCAGATGTGGTGGGTCCGCTGCTGGGCTCCACAGGGGCATTGGCCATCTGAAATGGCCAAAGGGCCCAGAGGAAAGGGTAGGCGCGTTGAAACAAGAAATGAAGGATTAATAAGGGAAAGTATGGGGTTGGGTATAATGAAGGGAATTAGGAGGGGATTTGGTTTTGATTAGGAGAGGTCCAGTGGGGCAAAGCCTAGGTTTTAGACTTTTAGTTCTAGAGGATAATTCTTCTATGGGTACATCTGTAATGCGCCTTAGAAATGGCTACACTGTTTTAGGGTTGCTAACCATTTTTCTTTTTTTTTTTACTTTGGGTTGCTAACCATTTTAGTAATTAAAAAGAATGACAAAATTTAACAATTTACTTATATATGGGCTTTTTCCTAAATAATAATAATAATTAAGCGTTCCATCAAAATTATGAATGGATATGATTGATTTGAACAAAAATATCAAACATGGCTCAAATCAAGCTGACAAATTGATTTATTACAAAGTATATAAAATATATATGTTTAATTCATCTAGTGTACGGCACAAATTTTCTTGGAAAATTCCCCGGCATGCAAATGCAACGTGTGTACTTAAGTTTGTGGCAGATGATTAAAACATTATTATCACTGCATCAGATGCATATGCGTACGTATATTACAACTGGAATTTCATTTACATAATTTGAGGATAAGAATTAATATTTTTCTTTCTGATATTAAGGTAACTTATAAGGCTATTGTATATTGATGATTGGATAATCTCCCTGTTGACAGAAAGTCACGACTCATAAAAACATTCCTAGTAGACGTGTTATTTTACAAGCAACTTGAATGCATTGATGATGATGATTTGTGTGCACTTGGTGGGGGTGCTCTAGCAATTCAAAGTACAGAAGGGCACAAAGGGTTAGTCATGGAATGGCGACGGGAGGAAATAAATAGTTAAAGGCGCATGAGTAGGGTTAGTAGATTTAAATAGGTCCCCCCCCTTAATTAACCTAGTCATTAAATCTCTATCTTTATGATATCAGAGGGGCATTATTCGACACCATAAGCACATATAATGGCATTAAAATAAAGGGATTTGGGGAGGAAATCTTAGAAGGGGTCTAAGCATCTTTCTTTTGGATATTAAATATAAGAAAGGGAAGGGATATCCTTTTCCTCTTTGGGTCCTGATAAGCCACCTCCACCCTCCATCTCCTATTCTTATCTTTGCAAAAAGGCCCTTTTCTCACACCTGTCATTCTTTCATTTGTGGGATTTTCATTTCAATTTATGCGAATTTTTTGTCTTTTCAAATCCATTAATCATATGAATACCCAATTTCAGCCCAAATAAACACTAACATAATTTCTTGAAATTACTTTAAAAACATGTTTTTGTGCCATGTATGTGAATATACTGAACTTGGATCATAAGTTTCCCATGTATTCTATGCTTGAAGTTTGACATAAATTCTGTTTGATTCGGATATAGATATTGATTTGGTCGGGTATATATTTGTTGACCCGATAAGAACCCGAAAAGGAGCGCTTAAGATGTGGTTTATGTGCCTTCTGTGGGACAACCACTCTTTTTAGAATGTCATAACCCTCGAGAAAGGGTTTTCCTTCAAGTCATGGGGTCTGAGAAGGATTGATTGATTTTCTCCCAATCAAATTTTAGATATTGCTGGATGTACCATGATTAATTACAGTTATTTTAACAGATGGGCTAAGGTGACATGGCCGGTTAGGTACACCATGTAATAGTTAGTGGCAGCAAATTATAATTCAAGCAGATTTGTCTCATTTTAGCACAACTATATATAAGTCTCAACAACAACAATGCTGATGAGTGATGATGATGTGCCTATTATATTTGATTGATCAGCTGAATGCCTCGTAAGTAACATTAAAGCAGCTGTGTAATATATATAGTACTTGTTCTCTCCTTGTAAACTATTAATTTGTGAATTTTCAGATTAAAACATATTTGCTATGTCGATTGAAAACAAACCTAATGAATTGGTCTTTAATAATTTTTTCCCAGGAATTAGCCTTTCAAATTTTTTAGACACATGGTATCCTCTAGACCTCTACACTCTCAAGTCTTCGCAGTTTGATTTCTCTCTCTTTCTTATTTATCTCAATCAAATGACTCATATGTAATGTTTTTCTCTCATTGAATTATGCAACCCTATTACGTTTCCATATATGAATCAACAATATAATTATGTATGACTTGAGCGTTTTTTTTTAAATATTTATTAATGTCCAAAATTTGTTAGATACAAAATTTTCACAGGAATGGCCTCATATAAAAATTTTAACTTTTTTCAATAGACTTTATTTCACCAGCACGGAATCTGGAGAGATTAGGTGCTTCAACTGCTGAATTCCGACTCCTTCGTACGGCTAATTTTTTATATCTAAGATTAATTATATCTCTACGGGGCGTTTGGATCGTTTAGGAATACGAGGAATTTTTTATTCCTAAGCATAAAGTATTGGGAAGTGTGTAATTTTGTGAAGAGTTTGAATTGTTTATAATAAATTTATGCCTAGAAATAAAAAATTTCCCAAATTCCCACTTGATCCAAACGGCCCCACAATGGGGGATCCTGATCTTTACAAAGAATATGCAACAAAAAAAGTTAATTATTTATGAACTGAATTATATATTTCAGTTTATTTTCAGCAAAACTTTTGACACTTCAAACTATATATATAATTTCATTTATTTGAATTTAATGAAAAATAATATAATAATTATTTTTTAAATCAATATATATCCCGAACTCGAGATATTCTTTTTGACCTAAATCTGTTATATATAAAAAAAATTAGGATTCCACCTTTTAATTCAAAAGAGGAGTCCTTATTAATCGTGGTATTCTTTTTGTTGAGGAGGTTTAGTCTGGAGGAAACAAAAAAAATAAAAAAATTTAAGCTATTCTTGTTGCATAAGGCTAAATTATTGTAATTGCTAAAGATTTAGTTCTTCTGACAAAATTGCCATCTTATTTGAAATTTATTTTTATTGTTATTTGTATCAAAATTTTTTTTAAAAAAAAAAGTAACTTTGCTAGAATTTATCTTAAAATACCAACATATATATTGGAAAACGTAAAAAAATACTTGAGTTTCAGTTTTTCCTGTTTTTTCCCTTTTTACTTTTTGTTTTTGTTTTATATTAGCCGCTGGCTAATTTGCTGTACTTAAAAACTTTTTTCTCTTTTTTTTTAATGGAAAGATGTGGGGCATGACCCCCATTTTTATTCAAAAAAAAAAATTACTTGAGTTAAAACTAAATTATCTTCGAGGTCCAACGCAAAAATGAACTCTCCGTTTTGTGTTTGACATGCAAAAGTTCTCGACCTAAAAGTAACCATGCCCCCCCTCCCCCTTTTCCTTTCTTTTGTTATACCTTACGGAATTAAAATGGTCCAAAGTGCCACTACTGTGATCTATTGGTTATTTATTTCTTTTTGTACTGGTGCAATATTTATGAAATACACGCTCGATGACAAGGAGTTACGTCGAATAAATACTAATTTTTACATGCTTTTTTGACCAACTGAACTGCTTATGATAAATTTTTATTAGCTCCGAAATAAATCTCCTCTGACCTGGCATTTGCTTGGAACTACATATATGCCGGTTCAAAGTTCTGAATAAATGATAGATCTACATAAATGCAACTAATCTACATATAATGCACAGGAACAGCTTTAAATCGAATTCACGATTAATAAAAGAATGAACTTTATTTATTATATTTGACACATATGCGTCTTTCAAGTGCGATCACCTCAATTCTTAGTTTCAAATAACCAATCCAAATCTCAATTCTTAGCGATGTGTTTTAATATAATTTTGAAATTTAGTTGATACTCAATCAAAGGCTAAAACATAAACGTATTAGAATGAATCTATTATAGTTAACAATATTCGTTTATTTTTCTATCTAGTGATCATCGAGTATCAAATAAATTCTAAAATTTACAAAACTTATATAAAAACTCATTGCTTGTTAAACTAAATAAGATCAACGGTTTGGATTTAATGTTTGAATTTTTCACGATTAATAAAAGAATGAACTTTATTTATTGTATTTGACATATGCGTCTTTCAAGTGCGATCATCTCAATTCTTAGTTTCAAATGAACGATCCAAATCTCTTATTATAAACTTCACATCGAATCTCCTAAGAATTCAGATTTTATTTTATTTTTCCATTTTTAATTATTTTTATGTTTAGAAAATCAATTGGTCAAAAGATTTTGAACTATCCAACAATAAACGTTTTGTACAATTCAAAATGAATAGTAAAAGTAAATATAAATTTTGGTTTTCAATGTGATATCAATTACAAGAACGTAACTAGCGGTAATTTGGATCTGCCATTTAAATTACAATCCAAGTACATTTTTAATGGAAGCATTTACGCGTTTGATTCTAGTATTTTTAATAAAAAAAAGTGAATTTTTCTTTTGAAACTTACGCATGCATCATAATTCATAAAAATAATCAATACCAACAATTAATTTCATAATTTATATTTCTTAAGGACATAAAAAGTACTCAAACAGTCGTAATTTAACATCGATGCGACTCTTGTTAGGAATCATGATTCTCAAAGAATGGCACTGGTCGATCAAAAGGGGTGGTGCACATTAGCAAAATCTTGTCAGAATGTAACTTTCATGTCAATTTCAAGGGGACCCCTTATTAATTCTCCTGCATCAGGCACTTTGCCCTTTCGGATGTGGGGAAGGTAAGACGAGTTGCCGGCGAAAGTTTAAAACCAGCACCAAATTAAAAGCACTACTGATTCTATCTTGTCAGAATCTAGGTCCATTCATCTCGGGTTGCTCTCCTCGTCAATTATAAGAATCTAATTAGATAAATTTAAATTGTTGATTTTAAATCAGACAACTAGATCATAATTTTTGTCCTATCGGTTTGCTTATAAAATATTATGCTTTTGTTTAAATTGTTTCATTTAAAAAGATGGTCCAAACTTGTCCAAGACTTCAATAACATCTGTCCAAGTAAAAAGAAGTTGAATCCTGTTAGAGACTTAGAATAACTACTGGACAGCTCCAATCAAACTCTCAAGAAACATCAAATGAATAACTCCAGTCTGTAAGACAAACAGACGCTCCCCTCTTATGACCGTTAATAGTTCTGGATATGGTTACGTAGACAAATAAATATAGGATGTCTATAAATACCTATATTGTACTTCTTTGTAAAACACAATTTCATACGATCACAAAAATCGCTTCTTATTTTCTCTTTCTATCTGTCTGATATACTGGTAAAATCCATATCAGTACCAAATTAATCAAGAACTTCCCTTACAAATCCTCATGTTGCTTGAATTATTTTTACCTTCCATTGTACTAGAAACATGACAATGGGGTGTGTTGTACTAAACGTCTCTAGGTTTGTCGATTACAAAACAATATCATTTGGCATTTAACAATCTTCTTCGAGTTTTATAGGAGGAGGATGCAATTTATGAAGACTTGGATAAAAACTTTAAAAAATATCAAGATCAAGTCTTTGGAGAGCTTGTAGGCTAGTTTAGACTAGGAAAGAAGGTATACTTTAGTCCTTGTTTATCCTTAAAATGGTCTAGATAGCGAAAAGCTCAATTTACCAGCAAAATCCTGTTTTCTGTGATCCAGCGTCCTACAACGCTGAATAGTGGCACACAACGCTGAGCAACTTCGTTGTACAACGCTCATTAGCGTCGTACAATGCTACAGAAAAAGACTTGAGAAAATTTCCTGAGTACCGTTGTGTAACGGCATATAGCGTTGCACAACGCCACAAAAATCTCATGTCTCCTCCACTGCTCAGACAGCGCTACATCGATGTTCAAACAGCGTTGTCCCATGTAAAATCCATACAAACAGTTGTTTTTTACATACAAACAGCTGTTTTTTACATGCAAAGTTGCAGGCAACGTTAAACAACGTCTTTCAGCGTTGTGTAACGTTTGTGTTGTGTGACGGTATATAGTGTTGTAACAACGCTCTGTTGAATCTGTCAGAGTTGTTCCCTTTGTCTCCTTTTAACGTTGTGTAACGCTATTCAGTGGCAAGCAACGCTCTGACAATTTCCAACGGAATTGTCGAAGCTTTCCTTTGGCTGTACACTCCTTCGTTGTGTAACGGCAAATAGCGTTGCACAACGCTCTGACAGACCAACGGCTATATTAACTAGCCGTTAGAATTTACAACGGTCATTTTTCAGCGTTGTACAACGCTATTCAGTGGCAAGCAACGCTGAGTATTGTTTTTCCTGGTAAACTGCTCTTTCCGAGCCCTATATATATCCACCCCTTGTTCTTTCTCCTAAGAGAGTTTTGCCTTGCAAAATTAGTCCATTATTGAGCCTTTGAGCACAAGGATACTCTCCCACTTGAGTTTTTCATAGCTAGACCAACTTGAGAGATTTAGTAGTCTTAAACACCACCGCCCCGACATTGTCGTTAGGTGTAGGTTGGAATAGGTTGAGAGCTCTTCTCCTTTGACGCGTTGTGCCATTTGAGTTAGGCCGATTCATCTCGATTACTTGGTGTAAGAGGTGATTCGGTTCGAAGTTGTTGTTAGAGTTATGTCCTAGAA
Organism: Rhynchospora pubera; assembly: GCA_028095005.1. Taxonomy (NCBI): domain Eukaryota; kingdom Viridiplantae; phylum Streptophyta; class Magnoliopsida; order Poales; family Cyperaceae; genus Rhynchospora; species Rhynchospora pubera. The sequence goes on along the minus strand of CM051462.1, from coordinate 105,939,670 downwards.
GTCAATAATTTAATGACTTAATTATTAGTTTATGTTTTGGATGATATTTTATCATCTGTTCCTAGGTTTATTGTTGACAGATCATTCAGGTTGAGGATCTGAATTGTGGATCTCTGTGGATCATTCTTTAGAATGACAATAATAAATCTAAATGGTCCATAATCTTGATAATTAACAAGGAACATTAATTATCATATAAGATTAGTATGCAAGTTAAGTGATGATTAAGTTCTACAAATCATAGGTAAAGAGTTACCAACTTAATTGCATATGTATATGTTATGGAACATAGTACAGGACTTGACCCAATGAAATAAACATATGGATTGTGTTATGTGTCATTGTTTATTTCGTTATGATTTTGGTTTTAAGTTTGAGATGTTTATCTTTTCCACATGAGGATAGGTTCAATAAATATTGTCTACCGCTGATTCCCGATAAGGGCTGCTATACAGACTTTATTTATGTTCTCTTGAATTGTGCGGGGAAAAGCTAATCATCAAGAAAACCGTATGTCCCTCATTAATTCACTTAGTGAGTGACGATATCTGTTTGGGCCCCTTGATGGAGTTGGATCGTATGCGCGCAATTAAGCGATCAACTCTAGATCAAGAAACGTATAATCTGCAAGAATGACACATTCCTATCTTGGATTATACGATGATATCATGAGACATAAGAATCAAAATAGAGAAACATATTTATTCTCTTATGCAGGATTGAAATATTGTAGCAGTACATTATTTATGCGAATTGGGAATCATAACGTGTTGCTAGATACCGCTTATGATTATTGGAATTAAATAACGATTTAATTCCATGTCCAACATAGCATAAATCCTCAAAGGGTCACACAAATAGGACTTTAACCATACAGTGTATTAATTGATTTGTTTGCATTGGAGAATGCAAAAATATGATGAGTTGATTAATTAATTATATATCGTTGCAAACCGTTATAATTAATTACATCAAAAGGATCATATAGAAATTAATTTAATACATATGCTTATCCCAAAATAATTATCATTGAGTTGATAATTAATTATGCTCAACAATATTTAATATAATTGTAGGAATTATATTGAATAAATAGGCTTAATTTAATTAGCCGTTGTGAGCCGAAATAATAATCAATTGGATAGGCCCATTATATAATTGATATAATAGGCTTGAGAGAAAATAAATAAAATATGGAAAAGGCCCATTTAGGCCCTTTTATTAGGCCGGCTATAGAGTGGCAAAAAGGGTAAATAGTGAGGTAAGAATGTTGGATTTGATCTCTATATAAGGACCACTAGTTGGTGCCTTCCAACCCTAGTTCTCTCTCCTCCCTTTTCCCTTCTTCTAGCCGCCACCTTCAAAAGAGAAAAATTATTTTCTCTCTTCCATTTTTGCTCTCTTCCATTGATTTTTGTTAGGTCTCATGTGTTGAGAATAGCTATTCCTAAATTGAATATTGGATTAATTCAAGAATAGCAAAGGGATTAGCATTCCTCTAGTTCCTGCTAGCATAGGACCTATGAGAATGGTTAGTTTCCTTGGTGGACTCGAGGCTAACATGGAGGAGGCGCATGGAGAGCACCCCACCGACTTCTATGCCGTGGTCGAGCCCCGCGAATACGATTTCGCGGGAGGTATAATCATCCACCCCTTTCTCTTTGTGTTAATTTGGCTTTTGTGCACGATCCGTTGTGTGTGATGTTCGATGGCTAAATTAGTTGTAATTAGCACTAAAAATTGAAAATTACACACTTCCTAACAGTTGTAGACCCGTTCTTATTGGAATTGAACGGAGCGTGCCCTTTCGTGGTAGCGGAACTTCCGGAGATGTACGACTAAGGATAGCCTTTCCTAACGGGTCGGAACTCCGTAATCATATCGAGTGTTCAATTTCTCTCTCTTTTTCCTTTTTATTATCTTGCTTTACTTGAATGGCTTGTATGCTTACTTGTATTGGATACCAATTGAATTGTGTTAGAATAGTTTATACCAAAGCGGTCTAAAACCTCAATTGCTTCCGCTAAATCTTGGTTAAGCCGTCTCTTTTAGAGACAACAGGGTGAAATGCCTTGAGCTTTTTAGAAAAACATAAATAGTCGAGCGTAAGATCGTTAAAAAGATTAGAAATCTTTAAAAACATAAATACCTTCCAATGTACAAGCATAAGATCGTTAAAAAGATTTCATGATTTAATTAGAAATCTTTAAATCAATTACATAAATAAATTCATAAAATTGATATTAATTAATTAGAAACTAAAAAATCAATTTGTAGCCTAATAATTAAAAATAATGTCGCCTGAAGAACACGACTTCAAAAATCTATAGGTACAAGAATGATTTTAATGTTAGAAGACTTGTTATCATCTTATCTTAATATTAAATATTTATATATATATATATATATATAGAATTTGGCTATGGTGAGTTGCAATTCACAGGGACTCTGGTGAGTCGCAATCCAGGCCTTCGAATTCGCTTCAAGATTCGTGCAGATCTTGAGATGCGATGAGTCGCTCAGCGATTAAATTTTTCGTTCCGTCAGCGAAAATTCTCCGTTTCCTCTCTCTCTCTCTCTCTTTATTTCGTGCAAGTTCTCCCTTCTTCTCTGAATCGAAAAAAAACATCCCTTCTCTTTCTTTATTTCCGTCACCTCTGTAAAACCCTAGATCGGAGGTCCTCTATCTTAGAGCTCTCTGACGCCTAGATCGGAGCACTCTCTCGCGCGCGCTCTCTCTCTCTTTCTCACTCGCAACCGAAACCCTAGATCAAAGCGGCAACAGATTGGAGAGCAACAGAAATCGACACCTCCTCACGGCTGGATTGGAAATGTCAACTTCTGGTTTTTATAATTGTTGTATATTTTGGCTTTTATAACTATTATCCATGCTGATAAGAGAGAATGGCGGCTAACGTGCCATCAAGTCATTTTTCGAGATTCGAAATTCAAATGATCAATTCAAACCGTTCAAGTTGTTCTCCATATTGAAATATCTTTGGAGACCAAATTTTATATTTTTTTCGAATTTTTTTTCTATTTATTATGATATTTTTAAAAACATTATGATTAGAGTATTTCAGGCCCTCCAATTTGAAAATATCATAATAAATAGCAAAAAATTTGAAAAAATATAAAATTCGGTCTCCAAAGGTATTTGAATATTTTGATCAACTTGAACGGTTTGGATCGACCGTTTAACTTTTGAATTTTAAAAAACGAGTCGATAGAAAATTGATGGCACGTGCCATCGATGGCGCGTTAGCCATTCTCTATATATATATATATTACAATCCTAACATTACATTCTCAGTGGCGAGCTAAGTACAAGAAATGGGGTCAATTGACCCCATTGATTTATAAAAATTTAAAAAATAATACTATATTTAAAAGTTCGCACTTGCAAAATGAAAAATTTTGTAGATATACAATATTTGAACCCATAGATATTCAAAATATATTCCACTAGTGAACCCATATTGGGTTTGAAAAATTAATTCTTGTTGAAAAAAATTTATTTATATATATAGCATATATATATTAGACTGTCACAAATGTTAATTTTTGTCTTCTCGAATATTTCATGAACTTTCAATTTTAGTAATAATTAGCACATGCATATTGAACTTATTAATTGAACTTGAATATGTAAACTTTACAATCTACTTTGTTAATATATAGATTTTTTGTTTATTTAATTGAATATTACAAAGATATAATCAGTAACCATAATATTTTTTTATGAATCAATTTAATTTGTATTATTTTGTTGTTTGTTTATAATATTTCATCTTCTGACTATTTTAAAGGATGAGACTTCAAATAATTAAATTAGAAGATAAAAAATCTATTATAACTTGTAATTTTTATAAAATTGTTCTATATTTTGTGTCCTAATATTTTTTCAATAAAGTTTTTAAGTACTTTATAGGAATAAAATCGAAATGAATTGTAAAATATTTTCAGTAATTGTTAATGTCTAAATTGTCGATTGTGCGATCAAAATGACACTAATAATCTGAATAGCCATGGATGAGTTTTTCAAGGGCCATTGGATCCGTTATCAGTCATAATGAATGATTTAGCTTTAACCCAAATAAAGAACTCGTTCAAGGCATAATTTTTCTAATATATATATATATATATATTGTATGATATATTTAATTTCTTATAATATTAATACTAAAAATTATTGAACTCTATTGCCAAATTATCCAGCTCCGCGCCTCCGCTACTGTACATTCTAAAGTTTAATTTTGTAAATTTCTCTTACATAAGATTAGGAGATAAAATATAAATAAGTCTAGCGAGTATTTCGGAGCTGAAATATTATTTTCATGAACAAACAGGTCTGGGACATCGTTTCGATCCAAACATAACAAAGGGGCAGGTCGTTGGTTCAAGAATTCAAACATAAAGATGGGATTCACAAAATATTCATAATGAGATTGTTGATATCATCGACTAATAGATATCCACTACTGTTTTTAATTATAAATAGACACACAAAATGCAGATAATGTTATCTAAATGATGATGTGACATAGATGGCCCTAGTAGTGTAACCCTCAAGTTATATGGGTGTGGTCTTATCTTGCTAAACTTTAAGAGGGTCTTTGTATGGACGTAGGGAGGACGAATCTCTTTACTTTAATATAATCTCCATCAAATGTCCTAATTAGTTCTATATACTTTTCAAAAAAATTAGTAAAGTAAAATTATATATTATATAAGTAGATAATAGTTGAGTCTGTAATTTTAATTTAGGAACTTTTCCAACAATAAATGTGGAGGTTTAAAACTAAGTGTACATTTTGTATTAATATTATTGTACTGACATTAATTCCTATACAAAAGGCTTCAGTTAATAGATCTGAAAGTTAAACACAGTTATTAAATATTTTCATTTGGTCAACATCATGATAACTGCTAGCAATTGTATTTAAACTAAATAATAAGTATTGAACTCATGAGACAAGTGGTAACGTATTTCTAAGATGTTTCTATCAATTCAAATGAGTCGGACTGAATTAACACGGCAGACATTAAGGGCCGTTATTTTTTTTTAGAGAAAATTTATTTTATGCCACCAAAAAAATTTCAATTTCAAATATACCATCACAAATTGACTTATTTAAACTATGCCATCGTAAAACAACATAAATTGATTTTATGCCACTAATTTTTTATTAAAAATATTAAATTTGATATATGTCACTCTAATTTCTATATATCTTTTTCTTTAAAAATGCCTAGACCCTTGAGCAATGTAAATTAAATAATAAAGGAAAAAGAAGAGACATCCATACTATTACAAAATTCTGAAGATTGAAAACTTGTCATTGAAAAATAAAATATTCAAATTTTGAAAATTTGAAACTTTAAAATTAAATTTAAAAAAAATTGAAAAAAAAATCAAGATGTCAAAATTTGAAATTCGAGATTTCAAAATTTTAAATTCGAAATTTAAATTTTCAAAATTTCAAATTCCAAAATTTTTATTTTTAATTTAAAATTTGAAAATATTAAATTTTCAAAATTTCAAATTTTAATGTCAAATTTTAGCATAAAATCAATTAGTTATTTTGTGATGACATATTTTACATTTTAATATTTAATAGTGGCATGTTTAAAAATGATAATGTTGGCATTTTAGTCAGCCGAATAAAACCAATTTTTATTATTTTGAAGTTGCATAAAATTAATTACTCGTTTTGCGATGATATGCCTCGAAATTTCAACTTTTCTAGTGGCATGAATCAAAATTGTTGGAGTTGTGTCTTAGAAGTCAATAATTTGATGACTTAAATATTAGTTTATGTTATGAATGATATTTTATCATCTGTTCCTAGGTTTATTATTGACATATTATTCAGGTCGAGGATCTGAATTGTAGATCTCTGTAGATCATTCTATAGAATGACAATAATAAATCTAAACGGTCCATAATCTTGATAATTAACAAAGGAACATTAATTATCATATAAGATTAGTATGTAAGTTAAGTGATGATTATGTTCTACTAATCATAGGTAAAGAGTTACCAACTTAATTGTATATGTATGTTATGGAACATAGTACAAGACTTGACCCAACGAAATAAATATATGGATTGTGTTATGTGTCATTATCTATTTCGTTATGATTTTGATTCTAAGTTTGATATGTTTATCTTTTCCATATGAGGATAGGTTCAATAAATATTGTCTACCGCTGATTTCCGATAAGGGCTGCTATACGGACTTTATTTATGTTATCTTGAATTGTGCGGGGAAAAGCTAATCATCAAGAAAACTGTATGTCCCTCATTAATTCACTTAGTGAGTGACGATATCCGTTTTGGCCCCTTGATGGAGTTGGATCGTATGCGCGCAACTAAGCGATCAACTCTAGATCAAGAAACATATAATCTGCAAGAATGACACATTCCTATCTTGGATTATATGATGATATCGTGAGACATAAGAATCAAAATAGAGAAATACTTTTATTCTCTTATGCAGAATTTAAATACTGTAGCAGTACATTATTTATGCGAATAAGGAATCATAACGTGTTGCTAGATACCGCTCATGATTATTGGAATTAAATAACGATTTAATTCCATGTCCAACATAGCATAAATCCTAAAAGGGTCACACAAATAGAGCTTTAACCATACAGTGCATTATTTGTTTATTCGCAACAGTGTGTATTGCGAAAATATGATGAGTTGACTAATTAATTATATACCGTTGCGGACCGTTATAATTAATTAAGTCAAAGGGATCATATAGAAATAAATTAATGCATTGGCTAATCCCATATTAATTATTAATAAGTTAATAATTAATTATGTTCAACATATTTTATTTATATGAGCTATTTGGGCTTCTATTTAAATTGTTATTTAAAAGTCCAATTTGAGGTGCAATAAAAGAGCAATTACATGGATCATTAATTAATGAATTAATGGACCATTTAATAAATGATAAATGGGCTATTGAGCCCATTAAAATTCAGCTAGGGCAAGTGGTAAGGTTGTAAATAGTTGCAACTTGTCATGAGAGTGGTTGGCTATAAAAGGGGACCATTTGGAGAGAGAAACCCTAGCCACCTTAGCCTTCATCTTGCCCCTTCCATTTTGGACGAAAATTAGAGAAGAAAATTGAGATTTTCTTCCTCTTCTCTTGCTCTTAATTCACCATTAGCTCATGTGTTGAGGACAAATTTTCCTTCTCCATTAAAGTATAGACTAATTAGAAGAGGGAAAATCTTTGGATTAGCCTCTCTCCTTCCTCTTGCTAGCACAAGGGTTGCAAGGAGGTGGTTAACCTCTAGGTGGACTCGAGGCGGCCGTCAACCTTGGTGGAGGAGCTTGGAGCGCATCTCATCGACTCCATGCCGTGGTCGAGCCCCGCGAATACGATTTCGCGGGAGGTACAATTCCTATACCTTTCTCTTTGTGTTGAATTTGAACTTGAGCACTAGATCCCTTTTGCTTGTGTTTTAATTGGATTAATACGGTGTAATTAGTAAAAAAATTAAAATTAGACATTTCCTAAAAAAAAATGTCCTCTTTTCGACGGTATTAAAAATGATTAAGACATATCAGAGCGCAAAAAAAAAAAAGAGGAGATTTTTCTTGTCCGTAGTATTTTGGAGGACAGTTCAATATCTGTTGTTTTCTTTCGTCACTTTGGCTCCGTTTGGATAGATGTGGGAAGAAGGGAAGAAGTGAGAAGAAGTATTAGAAAATGTGTAACTTTGAGAAGAGTTTGAATTATTTATAATTTTTTTTGGACCTTCTTCCTTCTTCCTTCTTCCAAATATTTAATCATAAAATATTTGAGGATCCAATTACAATATAACGTCTATGATAAATATCGTATGTGCAAAATAAAATTTTAAGTTTTAATTTATTCCGATAGACTTCAAAGATATGAAATAAACACTGGTTTTCCAAAATTCATATACCATTTTTTAGATATTATTGTTCACACTAAAATAAAACGAAATTATCATAATAATTAACAAGCATAGAAAAAAGTAATTTTTTGTGACATCTGCCTTATATTGGTTTGATCTTTTACTACTAAAAAGAAGCAATTTTTAGATTTTGTTTTTTTACTAAATATTAATACGTGGAATGTACAATGCACAGAATTAAAAGCTCCGTTTGGATGTGTTGAGAATAAGGTAGGAAGAAGGAAGAAGGAAGAAATTTATTGGGAAGGGGTAAATTTATTGAGAAGTGTGTAACTTTTGTAAAGAGTTTGGATGGTTAGAAATAAATTTATTGAAAAAAATTCCTTATTCCTTATTCCTTCTTCCCACTTCTCACCATCCAAACACAGCCTAAGATGTTTGGGCACACACTATAAACGTGGGAGTACTCCGACACAGATAGTCGGTGACTTTGCCTTATTGGTAATGGATTCAATTTTCTAGTGAAAAGAAAAACATGACAAAAATCAACCAACCCACGTTTGTTACAAGCAGTAAAATCATACAAAATACGTAAATCTTTTCTTTTTTCTAGAATAAGCAAGAACGATTACTTGACTTGAATACATTGTTTTAGTGGCTTCGATCGGTGGTGCAAATAGAAGATTGCAGAATACCTTATGCACTGTTTAATTGTACATTTAATGAGTCAGCACTTCTTGAGTTATTTTTTTTCACTTCAATGTCCGAGTCCGGTGTTATGCCATAAAAAGGAATCAACATATGTTTGCTTCTTAATTACCATCCCATCGAGATATATATATATTAAAAAAACGTCACGGCAAACAAAATGATTAGTTTAAACAAGAATCAAAGTATACAAAATATAGTTCTATATGATAATGTTAACCAGCGCTGTTGCTTATATACGTAGATGCAGTCAAGAAGAAAGTGGAAAGCCATCAATTTTCTTTTAAATCCTTCATCATATCGAACAGGTGGATTTTACAAATAAACTATTTGTAGCCTCATTTATGCGTGCAGAATTTGGCGATCGAGTAAAAAAGAGCATCTACTTTGGTTGATTAGTTGTGTTGCCATGATGTTTTACCTTTTGCAAGGCACCCACAACATTATAGATATATTTTGGGCAAAATACAATTTCCATCAAATAGCAGCAAAACTACAATAAATCAATGACATGATAGCAACTACACAAAAGAAGGAGAGAAAAAAAAGAAAGAAAGCAATAAGAGATAGCTAGCCACTGCTTTGGTCAAAGTGGCTTAGGCGGATGGTGATCATCTTCACCACTTTAAGAATGCAAATTAAGATGCTCTAAATCTATGCATGCATTAATTTTGGGCAAGTTGTGTATAGTTTTGGGGTCCCAGGCTTGCTTGTCCAGAATAGTAATATTAAGACATAAGGGATCTTATGCTTTACATTTGATAGGGTGGGTCTAGCTAAACAAGTATACTAAATGCTATTTATCATGGTGGCCGTAGCCTACTTGCTTTGATCAATGGATTAGAGACACCCGTCCCACCATTGACCTAGCTATGATTTCAATTTAGCCCCACAAATTGCTTTCGATGGTTAACAAATTACTAAGTGAAAGTTTGCATCATGCGATCATGGACTAATTGACGATATCAGGATAACGAAACATAATACATCTGTAAATGGTGTATGCTCAAATTTGAGAATCAAAGTTATGCTGAAAATCTGTGAAATCACTAACTGGCTTCCACTGCCCTTGAACACAGTCAAATAGTTCATAATTATCTTTTTGTTTTTGACTTGGTTCCATTATTAGTCCAATAATGAAAAGAAAGAACATTCCTATACTTATTAATCTCTATTTTTTTTAAAAAAAATGGCGCGCTAGAAAAATGGCTTTTGTTCCATTCGGCGCGTCGTATTTTAAGAAAATATACAAGATATCGATTCGACAAAAAAAAAATTCCAATATCTCTTTTAGCAATCTTTTATTTTCCAATATCTCATTAATTTTTATAAACAATATTTCACTCCCAGGAAAAAGAATTTACTTTTTTAACTTTATTTTTGTCCTCAGTGTATCTTTTCCACGATAATTAATCACAATTTGATGTCCATAACAATATACGGATATGAATATATTAAAACACATCACACATAATTTTTTTTTATTGAAATAAGTGACCCTAAAGGGCAGCTCACCACTTTTCATTATGAAAAGCAGTAAAAGCAACAATATTCACGAGTACATTAACATAACATGTTTTTAGATGCAATGCATTTTATGTAATATAAGGAAATATAAAAAATTTTACTTTACATAATTAAATTCAAGGATTACTTATTTTAGTCGGTAACACTAACATTACAAGTATTAATATATATATATATATATATATATATATATATAGAGAGAGAGAGAGAGAGAGAGAGAGAAAGCCTTCAATCAAAGTGCTTTGACCGGAGTCTCGGTTAAACCCCGTCAGATCTCAATTTTGAAAATTCAAATGACCGATCCAAACCGTCAAATATGATCTCCATATTGAAATCTCCTTACAAATCAAAATTTTCATTTTTTTGAATTTTTTAAGTATTTTTTTCGAATTTTAAAAAATCGTTAATCTAATTTGTTCTGATCCCTACAAAAATTGCTGTTTTTGAAAATTCGAAAAAAATACATAAAAATTTCAAAAAAATGAAAATTTTGGTTGGCAAGGAGATTTCAATATGGAGATCATATTTGACGGTTCGGATCGGTCATTTGAACTTTCAAAATTGAGAACTGACGGGGTTTAACCGGGACTCCGGTCAAAGCGCTTTGATTGAATCCTTTCTCTCTCTCTCTCTCTCTATATATATATATATATAAGTACTTAATTATAAGTAAAACATATGTAGGCTAGACGATTTAGATATTAATATTTGTGTCCGTAATACTTTTTACCCGTGATTCTTGGAATCATGTAAGTGCCTAATCACTTGAACAGTTGAACTAGAAGGCCATTGTTTTCAAAGAATTTTCGTCTAGAAAAATTGTCATATAATAATGTTTTGCCACATCAGTATATATCAAAAAGAGTAAACTATGTTACTGACAATGCCAACGTGCATTGGTGGACGAAATCTAATGATTGGATACCATGCTGAAAGGAAAAGCATCCCCCCCCCCTTTTTTTTTTATAGTTCTAGCGTGGTTTTTTTTTAAAAAAAAATTCTCAGTTACTTTTAGATCGTCAATTATGGTCATGCAAGGTTGCAAAAGGAGAGTTTTTCAATGGTGTATATGCAAATCTTTCTCAAATTTATAGTTAGGTTTTGTTTACTTTGCTAGCGTTGATAGGATTCTGATTAATCCACCAGAGGTCAATAAAGGTGTGTTTGGATGAGCCTTGAATAAGGAATAAGAATAAGAAATTTCGATATGCGTGCTTATTTTTATTCTTGTGCAACCCAAACAACACAAGAATAAAGAATTTGGGCCCTTATTCTTATACTAACAAAACCATGGTATAAGAATAAGGAATTTGGATAAGCACGCATACCGAAATTCTTTATTCTTATTCCTTATTCATGGCTCATTCAAACACACCCTTAAGTGAATATGGTAAACAAAAATAAAATAAAATAATACGTGAGAAAAAGCCGGGTTACTTTTAGAAAAGATTGTGCCACTTAACACGCACTGGTCACATAGGTAGATTCTTTGTTAAGCTTAATAATCTGCTCTAAACCAACTTGGTCCTTTCCACATTTGAACTAGGGCCCCTATATTTTGATCATATTTCAAATAACTCCCAAGTTTCCTTGTCTTCACTCGTGTCAAAAAAATAAATATATAACTCTCTTCGGCCATTTGCCCATTTGCAATTTGCTATTTAGATATGACTAACAAACAAGCTTGTCCGCTAAAACTGACCAAATGATCTGGACCTTCTATATATAATGATTGAAGTCAACAATTGTCTTCTGATTAGCTTGTACAGAATTAAGGTGGGGGAACAACAATATTTAACCGTATACAACATTTTTCACCATATAGACTTTGCCATTTAGATTATTGCAGACGTTTAAGATAATGAATATTGATTGTGAATTAAAATATAATATCGAATGCAAATTAAAGAAAAATATATGGAGTTCTAGTTAACGAGAAAAATTGGCAACCATTTACAAAAAAAAAAGTAAACTTTTATCTCGAATAAATATTTTTGGAAGCATCTTAACTTTAGTGCATCACAAAATCGTTGACTTGAATTTCAATGTATATTCCACACAAAATAACACAATTTGAAAGTCGTTCAAAATAAGTCATAATGTCGTATCTTCCATCCAAAAAGTATAGGGTGTTGAAGTTGTTGCCTACAAAAAGCAAAATATATTTATGGCAGTCAAAAGGTGCTTCCACGTAAGCCTAAAACTATTCCTCCAATTTACATTAGCTGAAAAAAATGTGCACATTAACTTTCTTATAATAATATAACCCTAACTCTGTAATAAACTAAAATGGTTGAAATGGAGATGACATATAGATATTTTCAGTAGTTAATTTATAAAATGGAATAATACTTTAGTGATTTCTTACAAATTTATCTGAAATTGATTTCTGTGATTTACAATTTTACTATCATTTGTCATCACTTGAACAAAGTAAACACATAAAATAGACAATGTGAACATATAAATAATCAAATTGAAGATATACAAATAAATATGTTCAATAAAAATAAGTTGAATATATATAAAAATCTGAAAAAAAGCGATGATAAAACTTATTTGTTTGTCTGTGTTCACTTTGAGCGTCAACATATTCACTTGTCGGTTTGTGTGTTCACTTTGTTCAAACGACGATAAAACTGCAAATGGCAGTTACCATTTCTGAAATTTATCCCCAATTCTCCATATCTAACGTCCAAGCGTCTGAAATTTTGTCTGGGCCGAATTGTTGGCCCAAAAAGTTTTAGTATATCTGTCCATTAAAAGGCCTGATCTGTGAACAGGCCGACCGAAAGAAACTCATTCTCGTGTCTTTTTGCTCCTTTTACGCGCCAAGAGGGAAAAAATTAAACAAACTTCCTCTCGCCATGGAAACCCTAGGAGATGATGGCATCGGCATCGGAAGCGGAGGAGAATCGGACAAGGAACGACAAGAGGAGGCCGAGCAGGAGGCAGCGCTCCTCCGAGACCGCCTTCGTCTCTCCGTCATCTCTATGGCCTCTTCCCATGGTTGCTTTTCCTTCTAATAAAATCAACATTTCTCTTATTTTGCACCTTTTGCGATCTAGTACCTGAACTTTTGAAATGGTGCATTGCAAGTCGTAGAATAGATCAAGAGTTGCGCATTTTTCTATCTAGGTTCATAGTTCGCAAAGAAAACTGTGAAAAATTAAATTATCCCATTACAAATTTTAGTTTTTTTTAAAAAAAAAACTAGTAGGCTTACGGCCTACCACTTCCATTTCAAAGAAGCAAAATTATTACAACTACAACAACAAATTTCAGTTAGAAGAGAAAATGATTTTTTGCTTCTTTGAAATGGAAGCGGTAGGCCGTAAGCCTACTAGTTTCAAAAAAAAAAAAATACTGAAATTTATAATGGGCTAATTTAATTTTTCACAGTTTTCTTTTAGAAATTTCAGTTAGAAGAGAAAATGATTTTTTGCTACTTTATTTTATTCAGCGAAGACGTTAGGGATGACAATTTCTGAGCCAGTAGTAGCATGCATAGCCGATCTTGCCTTCAAACAAGCAGGTTTTTATTCTTTAAATTTTACTGCAATTCCAAATTTCCAATACATATCACTCTACTATGTCTATGCACCATGCTTTTTGTCTATGCATCATGTTTCACGAGGGTTACTTCAAACTTGTTATTGGACCAGTCTATATAGCCACAGATTTAGTCATAAACTTCATCTATGTCGTATGTTAGTACTGATTTGGTGAAAGTTTCAATTCTTGATGAAGTTAATTTTTGCATTCTTCCTAAAGTACAGTAAAAGAAATAATTTTTTTATCGAAGTTGGCATTTAGTAGCTTGATGAAGCAGAACTGAGTTCAGTACAAATTAAGTGTTAAATTGAACAAAATGATAATTCTATGCTTTCTGCGACCTGTAATACTGGAGTCATGTAATGAGAGGGTGATTAAAAAACTTGAAACATGGAGTTTAGTTGAGTGAATCTCTGGCAAAGCTTTATCTGTAAATCTAGGAACAATTTCTTGCCTGCCCATTCAAAATATCAAACCATATATACATATACCCCTGCAAAACAAAAATATATTGCATTCCTCTCTATGATAAGTAGTATCGGTTATACCTTTCTCACTTAGTTCTTCTGAAATACTGAAAAGAAAGCCCTTCATCCATTGCTCTTGAAGGAAGTGCAGATTAAGCAGCTTGGGGCTTTTGCGCAATTTTTGTAAAAATAGGAAAATGCAGAATGTTGATATATATATTTTTTTTGGTCTTAATGATACTTTCTGATTTCTTGCTGTTACGTAGGTATATATGGTATTTTGATTTCAAAGTACTATGTGAAATTAAGCTGTGAAAATAACACCTGTTAACTTTTCAGTCTTAAGTGCGAAATATTAGCTCAAACTTCGTTGAGTTTTAATTGTACAGATTGTCATTTGAATTAAAAGCATAATAAATTGTCCTAAAAAATCCCTAGAGAGGCCTTTACCTGCAGACACTGTATATATACTGATATTCCTGCCAATAATGTATTACTTGATGCACTGCTCTTATAGAGAATTTCTTATGTAATAAAACTTTTAAATTTGGTGTGCAGAGCAAATGGGCAGAGATGTTGAGCTATTTGCGCAGCATGCTGGCCGTAAATCTGTCAATATGGAAGATGTTATTCTCTCCGGTAATTTCAAAAACCTAATGACCTTATCCTTTTAATCTGTTTTTAGACTTCCTTAAAAAGAAAATTTGGTTGGATTAACTGAAGGAGCCATCAATCTTTTATTCTCATCCAACTTCCACAAATGCCAGAAAAATCTAACTGACATAGGCAAAACCTAAACCTAGACGAAACAAAGAAATATTTTTCTGATAAATAAAGACCACATAACTGCCTGATTGAATCCAAAACTTTGTATCCTCAGACTGAGAACCGACCAAGGCCTGATTGCATATCAACTCTAAACGACCCAAAATTCAGCTGGCCCGGTAAGTGAAGTGGACCCAAGTCAAGGCTAATATGATCGGATCTATTTCTAAAAACTTCCTGAAATTCCCCAGTTAGTTTTGTACTGTCCACCGCACTGACCCATGTCTCAACCCATCACAACCTGAGATCCAAACAGCCCAAATAAAACATTTTGTAAGACTAGATTTGGCATTATGTGAATCCAACCTGACCTGTCAATTTGCCAGCTCTAACTATGCTTGTTGTCTTGGATGTGTTATATTAGAAAATACAAATAATGATTTGACCAGTTCAAGTAGACAGGGGGAAGTTACTAATTATGTTGAGGTCAACTGTTACCAAATCGAATAGATATGCAAGACAGGTCGTATTTATGAAGTACTTCTTAGGGCTAGCATTGGGTAGCTGGATGCATTTTTGCTCCAATAGCCCCACATATTTGTTATTTTCTTATTATTCATGCCCAGCAAGGATAACCTTATAAAAGCAACCGACATCCATTTCAAGTGACTGTTAGTTAATGTTATGTTTGATGATTTTAATTATATGCAAACTTATATTTGTTTGTTCTATATGTAAAATAATTACTTAAACTGCTAATACATTTTAGGGTAATTTCTGTGTGATAATTTTCATTATTATTACACTGATCTAATGGATAAAATTTTCAACCATTTAGTACAACTAACATATATTATATGACTACTACTACTACTACTACTAAGCCTTTTGTCCCAAACAAGTTGGTGTAGGCTAGAAAGAAACCCAACAAGAGAACACATCCAAAAAAAAAAAAAAAAATACTAATAGTAAGACTAGCCATACTAATAATAATACCTCTAATAATAATGAAAATTAAGATCTTAGATGGAAACCCTATAAACAGTGGGAAAGCCTCTTGGTTACCAATAACCAATCAATTTAAGTGTGGTTTTCATTGCTAATTGTGTATTATTGGTTTGCTCACTCTCATACATGACAGATAATGTTCTTACAACTTTTACAATTTATATGGGTCTCGACTCTTGAGGCAAAGGAAGAGGAAATTATTTGATTCAATAGAACCCGTGCATGCATTTCCACACTGGGTTTATACTCTGACAATAATTTATTTTTCAGACACTGTTTGTGATTTCTGTTTTATTAAAAATGAAATATGTGCCTTTTATGTTGATACATTAAGAACTTCTAGTCCGTTGATTTAATTTTCTACGGTATACTTGCAGCTCACAGAAATGAGCACTTGATGGGTCTTTTAAGAGATTTTGCACAAGAGCTTAAAGGAAAGGAACCTTGCACGGAGAGAAAAAGAACGAAAAAGGCTTTGAAAAATGAAAATAAGGTTTCTGGCAAGTTCATATCATGATTTCCCCTTTCTTTTTCCAATGTTATAGCAGAGGAAAAATAAGAATAATGGTAAGCCCAAGGCTGGTTTTATTATGCAGGTACAGGAGCCTATCGAGATGCTAGATTGAAAAATCATGAGCGATTTTGTAATAGGCACGTTGGTTTGGATGTCTTCTTCGTGATATTGTGAATTTCTCCTTGCATTTTCTTCCAAGATGTGGTGATTGGTGACATTTTAAATAGCACGCGACATTAACTAATAGCCTCACACACCAGCTGCCAAAAAATATCCTCAATTTCAGCAAATGTAGATCACAAATCATTTGGATTTTGGAAAGGGAATTCATGCGTTGGTCTTATCTTTCATTTACTTAGTAGCAAACTATGGGTTGCATGTTACTTTGCATATTCTTTGGTCCCCTGCCCTAAATCCTTTTTCATTTCAGAGTAAAATGCCAACACCAGCTGCCTCGTTTTTTTAAAATCAATTCGAACTCCAAATTTTGAATAAAGTTAATAGGCATGCATTGGCTGCTATAGTATCAACCACAGAAAGGGCAAGTCCTAATTTGTTGGAATTGAGAAGTGATTCTATCAACTAATCAAGAAAATGGAAAGGATGATTTTGGTTGGTGGATGCAAATGTAGAGGGGTAGAGGTTGATTTGGTGATGTGGCTTTGTAAGAGGGGTTGGCTTGTAAGCTGTGATGTGACCAACTGTAGATTATTTGTGGCTGACATTCTTCTTATAAAAAATATCGATGGCCATGAGAAAGGTGCGTATGTCTATATCTCTGTTGTCCTCTTTTTAGTCAAAAGAACGCAAAAGCCGAATCTATAGTATTAATTAAATCCCGTGGGTGTCGGGGACCGTTTTTTTTGTTTGGTCAGCGACACGGCATCTAAGCCGTTATTTCTTTTCGCTAAAATCTGATCGTCGAATTTTTCCTCATTTTTAAACCTAGCAATGTCTGTGTCTCTCTCTCGCTACTCGGCTCCTTTCTCTCTCTCTCTCTCTCTGCCTCCTCCGTCGATCTTGCGCACGGCGCACCACCTCTTTTCGAATCTTGCACGTCCTCTTCTATGCCGAATTCTCGCTGTCTCTCCGCCTCCTCCTCCTCTCTGCCAACCGCAGCCCACCTCCTCCCGATGGTACCCCTCTTCTTTTGCGAATTTACGGTACATCAAAACCCTCGCCAAATCTGCCCCTTGTCGGTCCTGCCCACAACAAATCCTCTGCTGGTCGTCCGCCAAATCTGTCCTTGACCCCTTCATATATCGCTGGCTACTCCTCGAAATTGATTGCGGTATTGTTTGTGCTGTTCCTTTTGATCACGTTGGAAATATTTTCTGCCAATTCTTTTAGTTATCCTGTGCCTAATTATTTCATGATAAAATTTCTTTCATGTAGAGTAGATATCATAAAATTTTGAAGGTACAGGTCGACCTTGGTACCAAATTGCTGGTGTGATTAGTAAGAAATTTTCGATCTTCCAATAGATGATAATTGAATTTCTATTTTTTCGCGTAACCTATTAATTCTATTTTCAAAATATAATATTAGAATTTTTATTTGGAAAATTGTTAGATTCTGATTTCAACTCAATGGATTCTACTATTGGCTTAAAAAAAGAGGCAATTGATATGAAGGAAGTCGGGGAATACATATTTCTAGAAAGAGTATACCAAATCCTTGCTTCATTTGTAGTACATATTTGGATTATTTTGGTGATTTCACTGATACAATGAATACTTGAGGATCCACAATATATTGTACAATGTCATTTGCATATAAAGATGGCCACCTGATTAGTTATTACGTTACATATTTATATTTTTTTCACTGTTTCATGTACCTCTTTAATATATTAACAAATTATCTATTTAGGATTTTTGTTCATGTTTGATACTAAATTTTATTGATATGCAAGTTTTTTTGAGTGCATACTGTCAATGAGTAAAGCTTTTAAGTACATTTTGACATCACTATTAGATTTGAGAAAATACAATTTTGCCCTTCATGCATAGTATTATCTCTTAATTGAAAATGTACTAGAGAAAAATAGTACTGTTTTTATTTCTCTTTTTGTTTACTTTATCAATGGTTTGAATCCAGTCAGAAAAGACCTGGTTCATTTCTTTACATCATGATATGAACTAAACAATCTATTTGGAAGAAAAATATACAAATATTTTAATAACAGTACAATATATTGTTTAATCATTTCTTAACTGCCATGCAACAAGCCCACAAGAAATACAGACATCTTGCTACCGATTCTGCAAGGAATACCTCTCTTTGTGTTGTTTTCATTTTTGGCACCTCCAACTGATCATTATACACATGTTCTGGTAGAAGAGAAACAAAGAGGTTTAAGTCAAATTGACAAACTTAATGTTGTGCAGAAATTGAGACATCTCCATTTATTTTGTTTGGTTGATGATGCCATTAATGCGCTGATTTTAATGTTTGGCTATAGTCGTTGAAGTCTCTTCCATATTGTATAACTCCCATTGAAAAACTTAGACAATTTTGATTCAATGTACTGGTACCAACTTTATTCTTAATACGGTGACCTGTGATACATTTAAAATTTTGCTATGCCAAACGATAATGTCTTTTCATTGTTAAATTTTCTTTCTATATTTTTGGTTTATTTGCATTAGCTGCCACAAGTCATTCCAGTAGAAATGATAGAAAAGTATTAGTATGAATTGATATAATTTTTGTTAGAATTTATAGGTACAAAAGGACTGCCAATATGTGCAACTCGGACATGGTACTGACAATGAGGTCTAAACTTGTCATTTTCTTTTTATATGTCTCTTGCCCTGGCTTCCTCTCCTATTTGTCCTATTATATTCATTTTTTTTTTACACTGAAATTGTGGTAAAAAATAATTTTTAAAAGTTAAAATTTGATTTCCATCGAGATTTCTACGTGAGTTTTGTTTGTCAATATATCTGGTACAGTGGATCAGATTGGGACTGATATATTGTTTTGATGGATCCAAGTCATCCCCAATCAGGGCTTATTTATGTATTATATATATAAAACATACAAACTCTTAGCATTAAGATGCTTTGAATTTGCAATTAAATAGAACACAGACATTTTGAGATGAAAATCTATTAGAAAAACCAATTTGACCTTATCCCTCCGTAGAAAAATGATTATTTTATTATTTATTTTTTATCATTGGCAATAAACATTGAATGCTTGAGGTGACCTAATTTTTATGAAAATTTATGTTATGATGCAGTGAAGTCGCACTATATGGCTGCAGTCTTCGACAAAACCACCATCATTTCGGGTCAGATGGATTTGGTTAGAAGACCTGTCCACGCTCCTCTCAAGTCTGTTTTTGTTACCGAGTACCAGTATCTTTGATGTGGCATGGTGGAATATGCACTGGAGCATGGGGCTAGAATCTCTCTAATAATGCTGAATTGAATGTTTATACTTCATATAAGCTTGATTTATTCAAAAAGTGAAAAATTTTCCTCGCTTTTTGCCTGAAGGGGAATGGCTAGGTTTATTAATACCGATCAAATGTATGATCGCTCTATTTGAATTTCTTCAATTGCTTATATATTTTTTTTTTAATTCAATGTATATGGATACTAAAGCAACTTATGTATGATGCTTATGCACTTAATATTTTACAGCTTATGTGAAAAGAAAAATTATGGCGTTTTGCCTTTGCACTTATAAGAATGTCGTACATGATTTAGACTTAATGATAAATTATTAGTGATTCTTAAAATTGAAATATAAAAAATCCGCTAAGGCGCGGCGAAGCCGCGTTTTCCCACCTAGTAAAATATTATATCAATTCAATAATCCGGTGGATTTATTTGGATGTTGAAAACGTCCAAAACTAGTTTCCCTTTTTAATTCTTTAAAAGGTAGCTGGGGAAAAAACACTTTGTTTACCTTATTCGTACAGTAAATTAATACCCCTACAGATTACTTCTATTTGGGAGGTTTATTACAACTCTATTAGAATAAAGTATCTCTTGATCCCTTTCTTTAGTTGAAGAGCTTAAACCACCGTACTAGGTGGATGAGGAATCCAGCTTTAGCGCGTTATTACATACAACCATAATCGATGCCACGTTTTTCTTTTTAATTGGTGGAATATCTCTCTTCTGCTTAATGATTGTGGGAATAGCATAATTTGCTGTCATTATATTATGATTGGGATCCATTGACATTTGACAATGAATGAATTAAACCGACAATCATAATAATGCATTTCCATTTTTTATACCGTGGTTTAAATTGTCTTTGGACTAGCAATTTGTTTCTCTGGAATCAGTCTTTCCTTTTCTTCAGATCTTCTTCTGACCGTAAGCAAGAAGAAAATAGAGAGGATTCATATTCGATGGAATTTTGGATCGATAAAATTTCGTACGGAAATTCTCAACAAAAGGACGAAATTTGATGGGATTTCGTTTCTGCGCAGAAGCATCCGTCCGATCGAAGCACAAAAGATGGAAGTTGATCGCTGAAATCAACTCAACTCTTCTCCTTCTTCATTTCCGGCCTGGGTATAAGGAAATTCAAAATCTGATACGGTGTTACCAAATTGCAAAATGACTGTGTTTTTGCACGAGAAAATTAAGAACTATTATCTTTTAAAAAATTAAAGCCTCCTTGTAGATTAGTTGGTGCATCTTTTGGGAGTATTACACTGCACCGTTTGGATATAGGAAAAAGGAAGAAGGAAGAAAAAAATTATAAACAATCCAAACTTTTCACAAAGTTACACGCTTTCCAATACTTATTCCCTTCTTCTCTTCTTTCCACACATATCTACATGTAATTTTGTATTACACGTAGAGGCTGTTTTACAAAACTCCTAATTGATGTACTCGACAGCTTTCTTATAATTTATATATGAGAAGAAATTAAGAATGGAGCAGTCTGAACAAATCTAACTTTATTTTGGGTTTCCTACATGTTTCTTATCATCAGGCAGCAGCACAAACAAACTCATGTTTGAATTGCTCATACAATTTGTCCTGATAGATGAAACAGAAGTCTTAGTGATATTAAACTTGAAATTCCCGTAGAACTGGACAACAATGACTTCATGAAATGGCGTTCACCTATGTTCCATAATTTTTATTGGAAATTGATTACTGCCGTCAATTTTGCCATCCATGTCGCTAAATAGAAAGTTAACATATACAATAAACAAAGTGAATATATAGATGATCTAAGTTAACACATACAGACAAATAAGTTCAATGAAAATTAGTTGAATATGAATGTAAACTTCTTATGCCCGAAGAGGTTATGATTAAAAAAAGATTATCTATCACAATCCAGTAGGAGGAAATGATTAAACAAAGATTAATCACATGCTTCAAAAGAAAAAAAAAACTCTAAATCTCATCTCTTTTTTATATACAATTAACATCTGCATCACTAAACTGTAAACTATCTCTATTCAACATTTCAACGTGATTGTGGTTGTGGGGCCTAGACACCAAAACCAGCTTTTAACATACAGTGGCCCAAATAAAAACTGGTCATGGACTCTTGGTTATCTAACTCAAGCACAATCATTGTTCAATGCCCATCCTGTTCTCTACGTCAGACTCAGACACCACGCTGAGGCTGAGCATTTTTTTTTTTAACTTTCAAAAATTCTACCCCCATGAAGTTTTTAAAAATTATACATTTCATTTATGCACCATTATTTAAATATTAATTGCCAACTGACACAGTAACAACTTTTATGGCAGGGTTATTTCTGTCACATGACATCATGCTGCTGATGTTATAAGATCAGTAAGGAAATTTATTATACGCAGTGAAGAGGTGATATCAAATAAACAAAATTGTTATGATATACGTAATTAAGAAATATGTACTATGATATGAAAGAGATAAAGGGGTGTCGGAAGAAAGAGAAAGACAAGGAACGACTTCTGATATTCCAATCCAATGCATTATTACGACTGGTGGGCTGTAATAATTCCAATTAATTTCTTAATCTCCATTCAATCATTGTTGGGTATGAGTTGGAATGTTTAATGCTTCTATTATTTTAATGAAGATAATTTGGAAACTTAAACTAGATTAAGTTTGTTCGGTGCTTTATCTTTAATTTTTGTTTCTTCGGTTGGTTCGTACTGATTCTACTGAATTTTTTAAATCTTTGAGGATACCGTTCGTATTTTCTTATCAAGTATGAGCATATATATTATGTAACACGCCTAATTCAAATTTTTTAAGGCGAAATTATCTGAACGAGATACGAATAAATGAAATAAAAAAAAAAACTGAGCTACATGTAAGTTTGACATATTTTATCTCTCTTTTTAAAATAATCTTAGATAACCTTTTGTTTCGAAATATATGTGTACACTTAATAGAAATGGGGCAGCCCAAAAATAATTGCTGACCTAAATTGTTAAAATTCAAAGAAATCATTAAGAAAACAGTGACGCTGCAATTCTTTCTCTTTTTTGGTAAAATATAGGGTGCAGTATATTTGTCCTTTCCTCAAAAGATAAGAAAATAAAAAAAAATAAATAAAGCCTGATCTTATTTTAAGTGAAAGTTGCCAGAGTTTGTCCTTTTCGCTAATCCAATAATAATTCTTCTTAAGATATTGTACAATAATTTAAAGCTGCAGTTGAATAAATATGTCTAGAACTAGCTTGATTAACAAAGTACACCTTTGTTTTTCCCTCTCATCAAAGCGGTTTCCCATGTGGAAGCTTAGTTCTCAACTATTACAAACTTTCAAATTCCATTGCAACATCGCCCTCGACCGCTCGTCTCTAATTATTAAGTTGGGTCAAAATTAATATTCTTTTATACGTATAACTTTAAAGAATCCTTTCGTAAAATATTAGAAGGGTTGGAAAAAAAAAACTGTGAATAGATAAATTAAGGAAAAATTATTCCAATGTTATCGGGTTAGATTTAGATTACATATTGCCGTCGTCTTAACGAAGATTTGGGAACGTCAGGATTCCAATTCCACTTCGAGTGTTATAAATGTCATGTTTTATTTTTTATTAGTTTTTATTTTTTATTTTATAAATTAAAATTTTAATGTCCGAACATTTTATATTGTTCATTTTGACGACAGATGTATCGTCATATAATTTTATAATTTTCATAATTTAATAGATACTTGATCAAGATATCGAAAATAGAAACTAGTTAACTATGATATATTTTTCTAATATATTTTTTATCTCTTAATTAAGTATCAAATGAACTACAAAAAATATAAAATTTTATTTTATTAAAAATGCATCCGTCATTAACATGAACAAAATCAACATTTCAAGTTAGATGGTTAAATTTTAAATTTTTAAAAAATACAATGTGGCATGACAACTATGACACCACAAAAAGTGGACACCGGTATCCTTCTCTACGTTTAAATAACGAAAACTGCATCTTTAATTAATACGTTTCATTAGATAATCTTGTCGGATATCTTACATTATTGTATCTCAAATATAGCAATACGATAGAACTATTTTAATTTCGGTGTCAAACTATTGGATAAAATACGTATATGGCATAACCATATGGCATGTTCATTATTAAACCAGCCACACCGATCATAAGACACTTTTTTTTTATAAACATATAGGTTGGTTATTATCCACATTGACCTATAAATAATATATGATCATTGATTTTATAAAAAAAAAACAAAAATGAGTAATTAATATTTTTTTCCCTTGCATCTTAAATTTTTTCATACCCCTCCACCAGATAAATTTAAAGAGGAGGGACAAAATAATAAAATGAGCTTCTCCGTAAATAATTATATCTCAAATGATGGACTGAATTGCGACATAGCTGGTCTTATATTATTGCAAAAGCTTCAGTTATGAAAGGAGTAAAGAAAATGAAAATAAGTTACAGCTCTCCCTCTTTTGGATTTGTTACTTGTCCCGTTCTACAGTTTAGGCCCCACATTTTGACACATTATTCAACTCACCCAGTCACATGATACATCTCTTTCCTTGGCTCCACCCCCCTCTCTCTCTCTCTCTCATCAAGTCGTGATATCGGTTAGAATATCAATTGAAAAGAGCATTTCTCAAAAAGACCTTAAGATTTCTGATTTATTTGTCATTTATCCCCTTCCCCCCTAACTATTATATAATCACAAGAGAACTTGTTAGAGTTTGAAAGTGGAGCAAGTCGTTGAAATCACAATAACTGAAACGGATCGTTCTGACTCGTGCTTGCTGATCGCATCCACTGGTGATTGATGTCTATCTCTTATTATAAATCTTTTTCTAAATGCGCTTTTATGCATGAATTAGACCATTCTCTTCAGAGAGAAATAGAGAATAGGGGAAGAGAAATTTCACTTCTCTTCTACTTGTTTTATCAAGTAGAAGCGCTCTAGGAGAGTTACACACCGCAATTTTATTAGAGAGATTAGCGTCTGGAGTCGTCTGACACTTGTACTATAGAACCCGTTCTCAAATGTGGTTGCTGTCAACTAGTGGATGAGGACAAAAGCTCAGATAATGAGGACTTGTGCGTGTCATGCTGTGAAAGAAATTGCTCCAAAATTGTAAAAATTGACTTCCGTTGCGGTATATTGAATACTCTCGATTTTCTAATAGAACTACTTGCACAACAACAAACATGATATACTCGGACAAATTTTATAAGCAATAAAGAAAATGCGTTTTTGGAGGAACTAAACAAATTTAATTCTTGTAAGGTCTATAGTGTAAATATTGGAGCAGTAGCGAGGCTAAGCGCCGCGGTACAGACTTAGTAATCAATCATTGCTTAGTGGTAAGTGCAAGATAGGATGAGGTTTATCATTTCTGTGCCCCGCTTATTAGGGACCCACTTACAATTAATCATTAGTATTATTAATTATTTTCTTCTTTGAACGGGCAGATCTTTACATATTAATAAACAAAATCTTGGGCAGCAGCAGCCAATAATAATATGATTCGCAACAAAATATTAAGTGACGGAATAATTTTAGACGGTATGTTCCATGATATTATGTAAATCCAAATTGCCGAAAAAAAAATTAATTAATTCTAATTTAATTTGAACAACAGAATATGTACAGATTGCAACAGACCTCGTCCAGTCTTACTACGGACAGAGTATAAAGGCTCCGTTTGGATGGTGTGGGAATAAGAGAAATAAGAAAAGAAGTATTGGAAAGTGTGTAACTTTGTGAAGAGTTTAAATTATTTATACTTTATGATAAATTTATTCCCTTATTCTCTTATTCCCACATCTCATCTAAACGGAGCCAAAAAAAGAAAAAACGTAAGTGGCATCCAAAACTGTGAGTGACAATAATTAATAATTTTTTATTTTTGTGGACGTAAAATATGAAGTTTTCTTTAAAAAATACATATGTAACGGTAAAAGTATTATATGTATACATGTATTATTTAATTAAAAATACTGAAAGCTTCTAATGAAAACATAGAGGGAGAGGAATTGCAGGCTGATTATCTCCGGAACAAGTGTGGGCTCCATAAATTAAATTCTATCATTTAATAATTATAATATAAAAAGACAAGTGGAGGAAGCCTAATAAACAACAAATTACCTTCGACACAGAAAGCTATTTCTTTGCTTCCGGGACAAAATCTGCGGTTTCTATTTGTTCATAAATTTTACGAAAGTAGGGAATTATTTGACATTTTTTATTTACGATATGGGTTAGTACGAAAACAATCCAACTGCATGTTTCCAAATTTGTTTTACCGTTTCCTTTAATGAAATGGCCGCATGCGATCAGATTTTTGTCTTGGCACGTGTATGGCATCGCACTTATAATTTTACCAATGTTTGAACTGAACATATCTTTCTTTGAAAAAAAAAAAAAAACACTGAAGATATCTCAGATATTATGCCGTGTTGATTAAGAGTTTCGTACCGTGTGATTTTTGGAGAATTTAGATCACGTTGGTCATCGGAAATAAATTATCATTTATTTCAAATATTCATGGGCTTCGTTTGGATACCGTGTGGGAAGAAGGAAAGAAGAAAAGAAGGGAAGAAATTTATTATAAACAATCCAAACTTTTCACAAAGTTACACACTTCCCAATACTTCTTTCCACTTCTTCCCATCTTCTCTTCTTTCCACATCTCATCCAAACGGAGCCCATGAACATTATCTATGTCACAGCCCGTAATGGGGTGGGGCAGTTTCTCGCCACGAACACACAACTTTTGTGTACTCGCAAGACATTTTTCTACAATCTTTAAGGTTTAGGTTTCAGCTTACCATGATTTACCATGTTGTTTCTTATGACTCATTGAGTCCTCATGGCAAGACAATTTGGCTTAACTTCGCTTGACTTGATCGAGCCCGTCTTTGCAACCTGGAACCCACATCCATTGTGGAAAACATACAAAAAGTACGGAATGAGAATTTAATTCTCAGTGCGGATTTTAGTTCCAGTACGTGAATTTAAGCTAAAATCCAAGTTCTAGAAATAATACCCATAATTAAACCATTTATTTATTAAACAAGACAAGTAAAAATATTATCTACATTTAATATAAAACAAGGCATGCATGTGTTAATTTAAATAAAATCAATTTCAAATCTTCTTTCTAAAACATGTCGTCCAGTCTGTAGTCAAAATGGGACAAAATAACAAAATCTGACTATGACAGAAGTCATATACATGTCGGAACTGAACACATGGCACGAATCCCATCGCAGACAACACATGTCTGGATATGATAGGAAACTGAGTGTGTCAGGGGTCCGAGCATGGTAGAACTGAGCATAACATAAGTCTGGACAAATCACAAATATTTCAATTCATTCCCTAACCCAAGGCAGGCAGAGGGACGAATCCCTAACCCTGGACAAGCAGAGGGAATTCCAAATGCACATAGCGCTATTGAACTGGCCGAAATCGGGGGCCAACCGACTCCGGAGAGTGATACAATATAATAAATCATACATATCAAGCACATCATATCATATCCTAGTTATTCATTCACATCATTTCATTCCTTTCAGTCAGATCATTCATAAGTCGGATTTATCAATAGCAACTGCATTTTCAAATATCTGACTGTTACATTTCAAATTTCTCAAAACGGAGAACATGCATCTCAAAATGCAATTTTATCAATAATTGGGCACTACCATAAAAAAATGCCTGAATACGGTCATGCAAACAAACGAATTTTCGATATGCACATGAATAGAAATATATTTACTTTAGCAAAGCACATAGCCACATAAAATAACAGACATTCAAACATAGCTTAATAGTCACTTAAACTTTAACAAAAATCCAACGTAATTCCGCACCTGAATCGCAAGCTTAAACGCAGCTCCTTGATATCTCACGATGGTTCGGACGCTTGACGGCCATCATATTTGGGTTCTCTCCCTTGACGGTATGCTAGGCTTGATAGTCACGTGTCAAGTGATTCTAGGTTGGTTCCCTAATAAAAACAGGTGACTGTTTTACTGACCGTTTAACAGTTGCGTAGAATATTTAAGGTAAACCTAAATAACCTATTCCTACACGGTTCTTGGGTTACCATACCGACGGCCTAAGTTAACCAGACTGGTTGAGATTTGGATAGTTAGGTTCATATCATTTATTAAGAGGATTCTGTTTTAAAATATATTATTAAGTATATTATCTTATTATTAATAATTGGTTTTGACTTTCCAGTCATTAAGAGTTTAGATTTATTTCTATTATATAAGTCATGGATTATATTTTAGAATGAAAATAACGTTCATTTAGTTATGCAATATTTGATTTATTTCATTAATACTTAATTAATTAGTTTGAATTATTTAATATTTATTAAATTATTTAATTATTTGTTATATCGAGAGTTGAAATCAAAAGATTATAATCCAAAATCAAGAAAACAATCGGAAATAGAAAATGAAAATCGAAAATATTTAATTTGTTTGTTTGGATCAGAAAGTCGGTGATTTGTGTCATTGTGTCTGTTCTTGAATCACTCGGACTATTCTCATCATCTTCCAAAAAATCGAATCCCGCTTAATTAAAGGAATACCCAATTATTTCTAATGGCCTTTCCTTTAATTAATTATTTATTAAGCCTACATTGAGTTTAACTTAATCAAAAATTAAGCTTTTATTATAATTATATTTCAATTTAAGGATTATCAGCCCAAGTTCGAAAATTAGGTCCAGCCCATATCTTTTTTTTTTTCTTTTTTTTTTCCTTTCAAACAAGTCCTTGTCTCATAACACAGCGTACCAGTATGGTACCAGAGGTACAACAGAGGTACCAAAGGCTGGTACCAAGCCTAAAACCCAGTCGTAAAGCTCAAACAGGTCTCCATTAAAGCCCAACCAGTCAAACAACTCCAATTTCATATAATTTTACTAAATTAAGCTTATAACAGAACACAGACACAGAAATTCAGGGAAATTGATTACTGCCATCTCTATTTCTACCATCGCTACCATCGCTCGAAGCGCTCCCCTCTCCTAACCCAACGAAGCGAAGCGCTCCTCTCTCCCAAGCGAAGTGAGCCCTCTCCTCACCCTGTGAAGCGCTCCCTTCTCCTCACCCGGGTACGCTCCCTCTCCCTTCGCACTCTTCAGTCTCTTCCTTCTGTGCATCTCTCTCCCTTCCCCCTCCCTTAATTCTGTGTGTCAGATTTTGTTCACTTTGTTTATTGCATCTGTTCAATTTGTTATTTTAAGTGTTCATTTTGTTTTGCTGTGCATCAGACTTTTGTGTTTATTTTATACGTCTCACTTTGTTAGTGTAGATGTTCACTTTGTTGGTGTAGATGTTCACTTTGTTCGTTCATATGTTCAATTTGTTACTTCTATGTGTTCAATTTGTTTTGATGTGCGTCAGATTTCTGTGTTTATTTTATGTCTCACTTTGTTGATGTATATGTTCACTTTGTTCATTCATATGTTCAATTTGTTATTCCATATGTTCAATTTGTTTTGATGTGTGTCATAGTTCTGTGTTTATTTTATGTCTCACTTTGTTGGTGTATATGTTCACTTTGTTCATTCATATGTTCAATTTGTTATTCTATATGTTCAATTTGTTTTGCTGTGCGTCAGATTTCTGTGTTTATTTTATGTCTCACTTTGTTGATGTATATGTTCACTTTGTTCATTCATATGTTCAATTTATTATTCTATATGTTCAATTTATTTTGCTGTGCGTCAGATTTCTGTGTTTATTTTATGTCTCACTTTGTTGGTGTATATGTTCACTTTGTTCATTCATATGTTCAATTTGTTTTACTGTGCGTCAGATTTCTGTGTTTATTTTATGTCTCACTTTGTTGGTGTATATGTTCACTTTGTTCTTTCATATGTTCAATTTGTTATTCTATATGTTCAATTTGTTTTGTTGCTTGTCAGATTTATGTGTTTATTTTATATCTCACTTTGTTAGTGTATATGTTCACTTTGTTCATTTATATGTTCAATTTGTTTTACATTCTCACTATTTGATAGAAAATGAATCATTGATGAAGGAGACAGAGAAAAGACATAGAAGAGAAGAAAAGGCATGGAGGTAGAAGGAGAGTGAAGAGGGACGGAGGGGAGCGTGGCAGAGAAGGGAAGATAAGAGGTGGAGAAGATGAACACGCTAGGGAAGGAGGGGAGCGCGCGGGAGGGAAGGAGAGCGCATCTGAAGAGGAGGGGAGCGCGCGGGAGGAAAATTGAGGTTAGCGATGGTAGCGATTGCATAAATCGCGATGGCACTTATAATTTCTGGAAATTCAGGTTTCAACTTAATTCCACTGCTAAATTCATTATTTTAGGGGTCAATTTGCTTACCAGAGAGTAATCAAAGCATTCAAAACAAAGCATAATACCATGCACAGACCAGAAACTCAAGTTCTGAGTTTTCCCAAAATTCCAACCGACAAATCAAGAAATCAAAATCAAATCGAGAACACCACAAAGTGTTGGATATACCTTGGATCTCTGGCAGCTACTCTCTTTCCCTCTCTTCCTTCGTATCTCTCCTTTCTTATTTAAATGGAAACCCTAATCGCCCAGCCAACAGAGAAAATGTGGGAAGAAAGGAGAATATATATAGTCACTGGTGTAGAGGAGAGGGAAGAGAGAAGCCAACGGCAGAGATAACCTCCCACGCTCGAATCTTACAGCCACGTCAGCACGGCCATCTCGAGCGGATAAGAACAAAATAGGCCAGCCAATCAGAGAAGGGGGATAGGTGGCGCGACTGGATTGGCTGGTCACAGCCCATCCCTCTCGAAATTTTCGAGAATTTCTCTCGTCGGAGAAGAAGAGAGACGAAAGAGAAATCGGACGGAGCGGAAAAAGAAAGGAAAAAGAGAGAGACGAAGGAGATGGCGACACGGTGAAAATTGGATTTTTATCAAAATTTTACCCTCTGATCTTCTGTGGCAGCAACTGTGTAACTAACGATGCTGCAACTCATATGAGTTAATTAATTATTTGTTTTGATTTAGTTTTAATTATTTTGAATATTAGATTTGAATTTTGATCAAACTCTGATTTTGCTAGAATCATATAAGTTAATTGTGAATATTACACCAATTAAAAGATTTCGATTTCAAATAAGTTTCTCTATAGTTATTCATTTAATCGTTTTAGGATTGTTAGTTTTAAAATTTTATTTACCTTAGTAATACTTTTAAATTTTACCTAATTAATTCAATTGTACTGCGTTTGAAAATTCTAGGTTGTTACATTCCACCCCCCTTAAAAAAATTCGTCCTCGAATTTCATAGGAGTAGTTAAATTTAGTATACTAGATTAGCTTCATTGCATTATGATTTGATTTAGTATTGTTCTACCCTATTCTCTTTATTATTTTGGTTTCGCTTAATAATTGATTTTATCTTTTTGTTGTTGGTACAAATATATCAAGGTATGACTTTAACTTTCTTGATGGTCAGTCAAGGAAGAAAAGTAATACTTAATATATTAAAAATTAATATCAATATTGGTGACCAACCAATACAGATTTCAATCTTCGTACAAAAAATATTTTTGTATCTTTATTAACTGTTAAATTTTATGGTAGTTGTTTTCTGTATATTTTGGTGCAATTAATAACTTTAATTTTATATTTGTTTATATATATTTTTTAAGATCAAATTTGGATTTAGATTGCTGATTCTCACAAACAAAATCTTGAGATTTAATGATGTTTTAATTACTAAATAGACTTATCTATCTGTTTATTTCTAACACACACATTCCAAATAAACGGATGGACATGGTGAATTAGTGTTAGTGATCTCTATTTCAAGTAGAAAGACTTCTTCTAGACGATGGGTTTCTTTTCTCTTACTGTCTCAAAATAAAATATATAATCGATTCTAGTTTTTTTTACTTCCGTTATTAAAATTTCCTTCAAGAATGAAAGTCGATTATTCTTGTAAGAACTGATATATTTCCATGAGTCCTACTCATCTTTAAAGAATTCATAGTTTCTTTTAGTGCGATTGATTTTACTCTAACTTAGAATATCTGTTAATCATGTTATTACGGAATATTTAAGTCGTGAGCTTTCTATTAGCTCAAGTCACACTAAGAATTCTTAATTTCGAGTCAGGTCATTATATTCAAATAGTTTCAGTCAACAAGAAACTTATGCTATTCAATAAAGATATAGCGTAGCACTCGTCTCGAGATTAATACGACTGATTAATATATTTGACTCGTTTCTTGAGCATTTTATTTCCCTTTATTGGAAAATAATTTTAGATATAACAATTTATCTACACAACAACCCTCAAGGTCTTTGATAGCTTTCCATCGGACTTGGAAAGTTTATTTTAAATTGTTATTTCCAATTGGTTGATAGTTATAGCTTAATTCTATAAATCTACTATAATTCAGCTAGAGAATATATTGTGATTTAAGAATATGAATTATCATAGCTATAACTAATTTTGAATAACTTCACATTCCAATCTGGTTTTAGAAGTTGAAGTCGATAGTGATAATGTATTTGTTTCAATACAATAAGATAACTGACGACCTCAAATGATCCAACAAATCACTAAAGCGTGATTTATCAAGGTTATAAGCATTACATATCCGAACGACATTACTATTTTTATCTAATGGTCGTTGACGGACATAGCAAGTGGCCTTCCTTGACAAAGTAAAGATAAGTTCATTAAGTTGATTAATTATTTTTACCCCTCTGATCTTCTGTGGCAGCAACTGTGTAACTAAGGATGCTGCAACTCATATGAGTTAATTAATTATTTATTTTGATTTAGTTTTAATTATTTTGAATATTAGATTTGAATTTTGATCAAACTCTGATTTTGCTAGAATCATATAAGTTAATTGTGAATATTACACCAATTAAAAGATTTCGATTTCAAATCAGTTTCTCTATAGTTATTCATTTAATCATTTTAGAATTGTTAGTTATAAAATTTTATTTACATTAGTAATACTTTTAAAATTTACCTAATTAATTCAATTGTACAGTGTTTGAAAATTCTAGGTTGTTACAATCTAGCGACACATTGTGATTTCTAATTAACATAA
Organism: Rhynchospora pubera; assembly: GCA_028095005.1. Classification (NCBI taxonomy): domain Eukaryota; kingdom Viridiplantae; phylum Streptophyta; class Magnoliopsida; order Poales; family Cyperaceae; genus Rhynchospora; species Rhynchospora pubera. The sequence goes on along the minus strand of CM051462.1, from coordinate 105,906,693 downwards.
ATAAATACTATACAATTATAGTACTTTTAATTTTGTAAAAGAAATACATAATTCTTTATTATTTGATTCTTACGTCGCATGATATTACTGTGAAATTGAAGATAAGATCGTGTCATTCTTGCAGATTGCACATTTCTTGATCTACAGTTGATTGTATAAAGTTGCTAGCAAATAATCAAAGTCCATCAAAGGACCCGATAGATATCATTACTCATTAAGTTTACTAATGAGGGACATACGATTTTCTTTATGAATAACTTTTTCCCGTACAATTCATATGAACTTGAACAGAGTACGTATTGCAGCTTTTTTTAGGAATCGACGTTAGACAACATTCACCGAATCAATCATTTGTGGAAAAGTTGAACATCTCAAATTTAGAATCAAACACTAATGAAGTAAATAATGACACATATATAATACAATCCATATATTTATTTTATTTGATAAAATCATGTGTTATTGATATCGTCATTATTTGTAGGCATTTGGACCGTACTTGGCACTCAAATAACACTCAAACCATTGAATTATTCAATAGATTGCTATGATTTCCATGGAATTGGCTCTACCGTCGTTTTTTCTCTCATTTTACAGGACTTTGATGATTTCTGATGATTTTGGAGCATATAGATGGATTCCCGACGTAGCACGTACGCTAGACGACTCATTCCTAGCTTTGGAGGCTCTTTTCTCTCTTCTGGTCGACCCGAACAATCATCTGTTCGATCCGACCAGCACATATGGCAGCCAGGCGTCATTTTCTCTCTCCTGGTCGACCCGACCACAAGCCTGTTTGATCCGACTGGACATCATAACAGCAGACTTGTGCAGCTGTCTTTTCTCTCTCTTGGTCGGTTCGACTGCACACCTGTTCGGTTTGACCAGATTGCCGCCATATCACATAAGGCATTATTTTTTACATAGAAACTGATGGAAATGGCAATTTCTTGCGCCCTGGTGCCCTAGCCTTTCATCCTTGCGACCTGGGACATCCATATATACACCTCTAGACCTGAAGGAAAGGAAGTCAACCTTCCATACCACAAAATTCCTCTTTCCATAGGCGTTTTTCTCTCTTCCACCATTGGAGATCATCAAAGCTTGGTTCTTTGAAGCGACGGCAGCAAGGAGACGAGTTTGATGACCATCTTGCAACACACCACTGCCTAGAGATCGTAGTTCGAAAGCATAAACGAGTATTTGGTTTATTCTTCTATGTTTTCTTCTCTATTTTCAATGGGCTTGTATCTTATGATTTCTATGTTATTTGCTGTGTGTTTTAATACTATGTTAGGCTAAATTTATGTAGTCTTAGGAATAAGGTAGTAACTTAGGTTTGGATGTTGTGATTTGACTCGTTATGTTATGATATGTTTTGTTGATTTGTTTTGTTGAGAATTATTATAATTGCTTGTTTAAATTGCTTGGTTAAGTCTAATTAACTTCTAGATGAATGGACACATTTAGTTAAGTTCTAAAGTTAGGATAATCAAGATAATTTAGATAAAGTATTTGGGATAAATCGTAGATCCGAAAGGGGAGATTAGTTGGCACCAAAAGTGTAACTTTTAGACAAGTCCAAAAGACCTCTAGATATCCTTATGAACTCCAACAAACAAGTTTAAGTTGATTGAATTCTATACCAAAAGTTGTGAACCAATCAAGTTAATTAGGTTAGGTTGTGATTAAACCAGTTTCTAGTCCAACAAGCGACAGCTGAGGTTTAGTGAATCTAGGTTTAGCCAACAAACCCTAGCACCAAGCATAAAATATCATAAAAGGTCAAAACCACACACTTTCACCCTCTGTTCGGACCGAACAGATCCTTGTTCGAACCGAACAGAGAAGTAAACGCTTGAAAAACACCGTTCGATGCACGAAAGTGATAAGTTATGTGTTCTAGAGTCCAAACCAAGGTGAAACCTGAACCCTAAGACGCTTTTTATACTGTTTGAAAACCCAAAAACTTTACTTTAGTTGTTTACATTATTTTAATAGACAAAAACAACCAAAAATATATACTTTACTTGCACCTTTACATTTAATTCATCAAAACTCCATAAAATTATTCTTGTCTAGCTTTTGAAAAAGGATAAGTCCAGTAATCAATTGTACCGTCCCTTGGGTTCGACCCTAAAGCTTTACTCCGAACGATTAGTGAGGTTAGCTCTAGGTCTATAAATTTATTTGATTCCTAGGTTTTAAGCCTTCATCAAATTGGCGCCGTTGCCGGGGACGGTGTTGATATTGAATCCTTATCTTAGTATTAAGAGACTAGATCTTTTCTTTTTCTTTTTAAACTCACGTTTTCTTCTCTCTTGATTACAGGACTGGCATGTAACACGCAAAGGAAGAAGTGTTAGAAAGTGTGCTAATTTTCATTTTTGTGCTAATTACCAATTAATTAACCAAGCAAATCACACACATAAGAGATCTAGTACACAAGCTATTCAAACACACGAGAAAAAGGATTGGAAGTATACCTCTCTTGGTATCGCAACCAAGAGGCTCGTTCCAATGCGTTGGTGTCGGTGGCGTGCTCTCCAAGAACCTTCTCGCCGTGCTCCTCGAGTCCACTAAGGAATTAACCACCTTCTCTAATCAATTATGCTAGTAATTGAGAGAATTGTGCCTAATTCCAAAGCTTTCCCTTCTCTTGATTAATTCTCCAATTAATTTAGTGGAAAAGCTTGCTCAACACATGAGCTAGGTGGTGTGTGGAAGAGAGAAGAGGAATGAAAAATCTGAAATTTTTCTTCCTTTGTGGTGAGGTGCGGCCAAAGAGAGAAGGAGAGAGAGAGGTGTGTGGAGGCTAGGGTTTGCTCCCAAAGAACACCCCTTTATATAGACCTCATACCCTAGCTCTCATCCAAATTTTGGAGGACCAAAATACCCCTACCTAGCCGCACCCTACCTACCTCCTTTGTGGGTTGGGCCTCAAGACAAGTTGAGCCCAATAACCTTCCATTTTATTACACCTTCCATTTGGCATTAAATCAACTAATTAATTTAAGGCCCAATTTGCTCAATTTATTAAATGTGTTGATTATTATTAATTATTAACTAATTAATAATTAATATGGAATTAGACAATGCATTTAATTATTTCGATATGATCTATTTGACTTAATTAATCATAACGGTCCATAACGACATACGATTAATTAATCAACTTATCATATTTTGCAAAACCAATTGTTGCAAATAAACAATTAATGCACGTGTGGTTAAACACCTTATTATGTGTGACCCTTTGAGGATTTATGCTATGTTGGACATGGAATTAAATCGCTATTTAATTCCAATAATCATAAGCGGTATCTAGCAACACGTTATGATTCCCAATTCACATAAATAATGTACTGCTACAATATTTCAATCCTGCATAAGAGAATAAATGGTTTCTCTATTTTGATTCTTATGTCACACGATATCATCGTATAATCCAAGATAGGAACGTGTCATTCTTGCAGATTATACGTTTCTTGATCTAGAGATAATTGTATCAGTTGCTAGCAAACAATCTATCTCCATCAAGGGGCCCAAACAGATATCGTCACTCACTAAGTGAATTAATGAGGGACATACGGTTTTCTTGATAATTAGCTTTTCCCCGCACGATTCAAGAATACTTAAATCAAGTCCGTATAGCAGCCTTTATCAGGAATCAGCGGTAGACATGATTTATAGCATCTATCCTCATGTGGAAAAGATAATCATCTCAAACTTAGAACCAAAATCATAACGAAATAAATAATGACACGCAACACAATCCATATATTTATTTCGTGGGGTCCAGTCCTGTACTATGTTCTATAACATATACATATGCAATTAAGTTGGTTACTCCTAACCTATGATTTATAGAACTTAATCATCACTTAATCTGCATACTAATCTTATTGATAATTAATGTTCTTTGTTAATTATCAAGATTATGGACTTTTAGATTTATCGTTGTCATTTACTACTCAATGAATAACAGTGATCTATAATTCAGATCCTCAACCTGAATGAACTGTCAACGAGTAAATCAAAGAACAAATGATCTGAAATCACCAATAACATAAACTATAGAAGTAGCCTAATGAATTGGCTTCTAGGACATATCTCTAACAATCTCCCACTTGGCCTAGAGTCAATCAATAGTGACTTCTAGCAAGTGCATAGTACTCAATGTAATATCCAAAATATACATGTCTCATACTAAAGCCTAGTAATAAAAGATACAACTCAAAGCCACTCAGGCATACGCCTAATCCCCATGGATGCAACATGCAACTCATGTGCGGCTCGAGATAAAGGCTTTGTCAGAGGGTCCGCTGTGTTCGCGGCACCGTCCATCTTCTTGACCTTGACCCATCCATCATTGATCAACTGACGGATGAGATGGAATCGTCGTAGAATGTGCCTAGTCTTTTGGTGAGACCTAGGCTCCTTGGACTGAGCTATGGCTCCCGTGTTGTCGCAGTAAATATCCACTGGACCTGAGATGCTTGGAACCACCTCTAGCTCGGTCAAGAACTCCTTGATCCATACACCTTCTTTCGCTGCTTCACCAGCCGCTAAGTATTCTGCTTCGGTGACGGAATCGGCCGTAGTATCTTGCTTGGAACTCTTCCAACTTACGGCACCACCATTGAGCAGAAATACGAAGCCGGACTGTGATTTTGAGTCATCTCGATCGGTTTGGAAACTAGCATCGGTGTAACCACTTACAACGAGCTCTTGGTCTCCACCATATACGAGAATGCTATCCTTTGTTCTCTTGAGATATTTGAGGATATTCTTGACTGCAGTCCAATGTGCCATGCCAGGATTGGCTTGGAATCGACTAGTCACGCTAATCGGATGTGCCACATTAGGACGAGTGCATAGCATGGCATACATAATTGATCCGACCACAGATGGATACTGGAATTTCTTCATGTATTCACGATCTGTATCATTGGTCGGACTTTGAGACTTGCTCAAGAAAATGCCATGTGACATAGGCAAGAATCCCTTCTTGGAATTTGCCATGTTGTGTTTGTTCAACACTTTGTCAATATATGCATCTTGGCTCAAGCCTAACATCCTTCTCGATCTATCTCTATAGATCTTGATTCCTAGGATGTAGGCGGCTTCGCCCAAATCTTTCATTGAGAACACCTTCTTCAATGAATCCTTAACTGCATTCAACTCGGGGATATCATTCCCGATCAAGAGGATATCATCAACATATAGAACAAGAAACACAACCACGCTCCCACTGATCCTCTTGTAAACACAAGGTTCCTTTTCGCTTTGAACGAAGTTCAATTTCTTGACTTCTTCATCAAAGCGTTTGTTCCAACTCCTTGATGCTTGCTTCAATCCATAAATGGACCTTTGAAGTTTGCATACCTTGTTAGCATTCTTTGGATCCACAAAACACTCGGGTTGTGTCATATACACATCCTCTTCCAAATTTCCATTTAGGAAGGCGGTTTTGACATCCATTTGCCATATTTCATAATCATAAAATGCGGCAATTGCTAACATGATCCGAATTGACTTGAACATAACGACGGGCGAGAAGGTTTCTTCATAGTCAATACCATGAACTTGTTTGTAACCTTTCGCTACGAGTCGTGCTTTGTAAATGGTCAAGTTGCCATCCATGTCGACCTTTCTTTTAAAGATCCATTTGTTCTCAACGGGTTTTACTCCGTTGGGAAGATCAACCAAGGTCCATACCTTGTTGTCATACATGGATTGCATTTCGGATTCCATGGCCTTAAGCCATTCCTTGGAGTCTGGTTTTCTTTTCATGTCATCAATGGTCAAAGGCTCATCGTTCTCCATGACGAGAACGTCGTGCAAACCTAAATATCTTATAGGTGGACGACTTGGCCTTGCCGATCTTCGTAGGGTAGATGCTTGAGGTTCGTGAACTTGCTGTACAACGGTTTGTGGGCTTTGTTCTTGAACTTCAAGTATAGGTGCGTCCTCAACACTATCGACACGCGATATGTTTGAGTATTCATTTGAGGGAGCTTGTTCTTGAACCTCTTCTTCCACAACAACTTGAGGAATGGGTTCGACTACAATCTCGTTTGGTGCAACCTCATTTGGCACTATATTTGGAACAACTACATTACCTACTTGAGGTATGTTTTGTTGTTGCGGTTCTTGAATTTCTTCAATAACCACGTTGCTCCCACTACTTCTTCTTGAGATAAACTCCTTTTCCAAGAATTTCGCATGTCGTGCAACAACTATTTTGTTCTCGACACGGTTATAGAAGTAGTAACCCTTTGTTTCCTTAGGGTATCCTACGAAATGACATTTGTCCGATTTGGGTCCAAGCTTATCGCTCACTAGCCTTTTCACATAAGCTTCACAACCCCAAATCTTGAGAAACATCATGCTAGGTTTCGAACCAAACCATAGCTCATAGGGTGTTTTCTCAACGGACTTTGATGGAACACGGTTCAAAGTAAAAGCTGCGGTTTCAATTGCATAACCCCAAAAAGACATAGGCAAATTAGTTTGGCTCATCATCGATCGAACCATGTCTAGCAAAGTTCGATTCCTCCTTTCGGACACACCATTCCATTGTGGTGTTCCTGGTGGAGTGAGTTGTGGAACGATTCCACACTCCTTTAGATAATTGCCAAATTCATGGCTCAAGTACTCACCACCTCTATCGGATCGTAAGGCCTTGATCTTTCGATCAAGTTGGTTCTCAACTTCACTCTTAAACTCTTTGAACTTGTCAAAGGTTTCAGATTTATGACGCATCAAGTAGATATACCCGTATCTACTATAATCGTCAGTGAACGTGACGAAGTATGAGAAACCTCCACGTGCACAAATGCTCATAGGTCCACATACATCGGTATGTATGAGATCTAACAATCCATTTGCCCTTATCCCTTTGTTGAGAAAAGGCGCTTTGGTCATTTTACCCATCAAACAAGATTCGCAAGTGTCAATTGGCTCGAAAGCGAATTGATCCAAGAGACCAACGGATTGTAGTCTCTTGATGCGTTTCTCGTTGATATGACCTAAGCGGCAATGCCACATTAAAGTAGCATTCTCATGTGAAACCTTACGTTTTCTTTTGTCATTTTCAACACTCAAAACAAATCCATTCGAATCGAGCACATAAAGACCATTCAATAAATGTGCATCACAAAAACGAACTTCATTACGAAACAAAGTCAAACACTTGTTCTTTATTACAACATCATAACCATCCAAATCCAAACAAGAAACGGATACAATGTTTCGAGTGATACATGGAACTACAAAAACATCCTTGAGTTCCAACACAAAACCATTAGGCAAAGTTAGTTCCACGCTCCCAACGGCCATAGCGGAGACGCACGTGCCGTTACCGACGCGGAGTTGAACTTCGCCTTTCTCGAGCCGTCTTCTATTCTTTAGTACCTGCACATTTCGACAAATGTGAGCACACGAACCAGTATCAAATACCCAATCTGTGTGAGAAGTAGCGAGAAGGGTTTTGATGACAAATATACCTGAGGTAGAAGGTTGGACAGTTCCCGCCTTCTTGTCAGCTAGGTACCTTGGGCAGTTTCTCTTCCAATGGCCCTTGTTGCTACAGTAGTAGCACACGGTCTCGGAAGTGGCCGGGTTCTTCTTCTTCTTAGAACCCACGGGAGCACCCTTGGCCGGACCTTGGGGCGTCACCGGGCCTTTGCCTTTGCCTTTGCGGCCACGCTTTCTTATCTTCTTGCTTTTCCCACTCACCGCAAGAACATCCTTGGGGCCCTTCTCTTTCTTAAGACTCTCCTCCGTCTCAATGAGCATGTTTTGGATGTCATCCATGCTCTTGTCCATGCCGTTCATCCGGTAGTTCACAACGAAACCGGTGAAGCTTGGAGGGAGAGAATTGAGAATGAAGTCTTGAATCGCCCCCGAAGGGAAGGGCGTATCAAGCTTCTCAAGCTGCCGAAACAACCCCGCCATCTTCATGACGTGTGGCCCGACATCATGACCTTCGGCCAAGCGAGTGTTGGCGACGGCCTTGATGAGACGGGCCCTTTCGGTGCGGGCCTTTGTTTGGAACATGTTGGATAGGCGATTGATCATGGCGAACACTCCATAGCCACTATCCATGAACTCCTTTTGGAGTTCCGCTTCCATGGTTGCCACCATCACGACGGACATCTCCATGTCCTCGTTCTCATGCTTCGCAAAGGCATCCTTTTCCTCTTGGGAAGCGGTTGCCTTTGGAGCCGATGGCATGGGAGTGGTGAGGAGATACTCTCTTTTCTCATACCTAAAGGCAAGCCTTAGGTTGCGATGCCAATCCAAGAAATTGGCACCGTTAAAAGCGAGCTTCTCTCTCTCAACAAGAGAACGTAGCGTAAAAGATGAGGAAGACATCTACAACAATACATAAGTTTTAAGGTCAATTAGTTTATGCTTTAAAATTTGTTTTAACTAAGTAAAACTTCCACTACATTATATCATGTCCCTAAATGTAGTGAATTTCCAAGACTCCCACAACTTGTTAATGCAACGACGGCGTCGGCAGAACATTGCACCAACAAATGTGAGATAGGTTCTCCAACCAATCATACGTTCCTATGATTCTTGGTTCGATTAACGAACTTCACTCCAATGACCAATCCGATTTGAATCATTGTTAAGTCACTTCTTTCTATTTGCTCCTAGTAAATCCGATTTACACCCCGACACGGATGATGGATCACGATGTCCCGCGTCGGCGAGAATACATCAATGACCGATCATACTACGTAAGAAGGGGATAGAAAGAAGGAGAGTGAATTTTGTTTAGACTTAATTCTTTTTAGTTTGGGACAAACAATTCATATGACGCTTTGTTTGGTGGTCGTGTAATCATACACCCATACCTAACCTAACACAAGCATTCATACAAGCATCTCATAGTTGTGGGTTTGTATGGCTCCCGCTTGCATTAGTTTCGCCACATCCTCCATGAAGCAAAACTAATCTACTCCATGCCCTCCCACTAAATTCTATAAGGATCTAAATCCTATATAAAATAAAGCTACAAAATACATGTGAAAACATCCTATTCCCATCCTATCCTTAGGGGCATGCAAGCCTCACAAGTTACATCAAAATTAATCAAAAATTAATTAATGGCACCAAAGGCCGCATTACAAACATTCACACATGCATTCATTTACAACCACAAGGCATTGAGTCTTGAGCCACACTAAACCCACTATCCACCTACAAAACAAAGTTAGCACATACAAGAACTTTGTTTCCAATTAACGATTTTCAAGCATCTTTGCGTATCGTTTGCTATAAGTAAATTCCGTGTACAAATCCTCAATTTTAAACAACCAAACTTGTTTAAATTCATTTAGAAAGTTCTTTCAACATCCCATAACAGAAAGGAGATCAAACAAGGAGTTTTCTAATTAATTTCAACTAGTTTGAGTACTTAGAAAAACAGTAATTTACCAAAAAACGTAACTAATGGAATCCAACAAAAACAACAGTTTTCGGTCTCCAAAAATTCTCAAATAAATTACTTAAGCTCCTTATCATAGTTGTGATTACCAGTAAAAATTTCAAGAAGAGATCTTAAACCATCTGGGAGAATCAAAAATGACAAATCTCTTACAAGTGTACGAAACACCATTATGAGATTTTCAGCTTATCCTCTCAACCATTTGGTCTGTTAGACCACCTTCTATCCAGTTTTTATATATACAATATACATAGAAAAACTTGTTTATACTACAGGCTATCCATTCATGAAAAGAAAACAACCAAGTTCAGTTCAACAATCTTAAGTTACATGCTAAACAATCAACAAATTCTGTACTGGAACAGACTGTCGATTGAAACGTTTTAACCTAGCTGAGGGTCCAAACATCCACGAAAAATTATGAAATTAATTTTCCTGGAATCCTAACTCAAAATAGAACAACTCCATTTAAACAGAATTTTTAAAGGAGTTCTCAGTTGGTACAGTTTATTAGAACAATCGATTTGCTCAATAAACTGGATCTGACAAGATCTTCCTTTTCATACTTGAAAACCCACAAATTAATCCGAGTCATGCAACAAATTTTACATGCTCAGAAAGAGCTTCAAGTCCTCTTTATTTCTAGCCATAGAACACTGGTACTTATATTCAAAATATAAATCTTTCAAGCCATTCAAACAGGACAGTGCAAGCAGAAACTGGTTCTGCGCACTGTCGCCATTTTATTCACAGTAAATCTATACTAATTCAGAAAAATGTGAATCTAACGCCAAAAGAATCACAATCCACAGATCTACAACTTTCATGTAGATGGAAAGATCTTCCAGAGGACATATCACAGAGAAAAATGCGAAACAACACAGAAACTACCATTTCCAGACAGCAAACAAACGCATCATCTCTACTAATCCATTAATTAGCCAATTTCTCTTAATTAAGTGTTAAAATAGCTTAAGTACAACCTGGCTCTGATACCACTGTTAGAAAGTGTGCTAATTTTCATTTTTGTGCTAATTACCAATTAATTAACCAAGCAAATCACACACATAAGAGATCTAGTACACAAGCTATTCAAACACACGAGAAAAAGGGTTGGAAGTATACCTCTCTTGGTATCGCAACCAAGAGGCTCGTTCCAATGCGTTGGTGTCGGTGGCGTGCTCTCCAAGAACCTTCTCGCCGTGCTCCTCGAGTCCACTAAGGAATTAACCACCTTTTCTAATCAATTATGCTAGTAATTGAGAGAATTGTGTCTAATTCCAAAGCTTTCCCTTCTCTTGATTAATTCTCCAATTAATTTAGTGGAAAAGCTTGCTCAACACATGAGCTAGGTGGTGTGTGGAAGAGAGAAGAGGAATGAAAAATCTGAAATTTTTCTTCCTTTGTGGTGAGGTGCGGCCAAAGAGAGAAGGAGAGAGAGAGGTGTGTGGAGGCTAGGGTTTGCTCCCAAAGAACACCCCTTTATATAGACCTCATACCCTAGCTCTCATCCAAATTTTGGAGGACCAAAATACCCCTACCTAGCTGCACCCTACCTACCTCCTTTGTGGGTTGGGCCTCAAGACAAGTTGAGCCCAATAACCTTCCATTTTATTACACCTTCCATTTGGCATTAAATCAACTAATTAATTTAAGGCCCAATTTGCTCAATTTATTAAATGTGTTGATTATTATTAATTATTAACTAATTAATAATTAATATGGAATTAGACAATGCATTTAATTATTTCGATATGATCTATTTGACTTAATTAATCATAACGGTCCATAACGGCATACGATTAATTAATCAACTTATCATATTTTGCAAAACCAATTGTTGCAAATAAACAATTAATGCACGTGTGGTTAAACACCTTATTATGTGTGACCCTTTGAGGATTTATGCTATGTTGGACATGGAATTAAATCGCTATTTAATTCCAATAATCATAAGCGGTATCTAGCAACACGTTATGATTCCCAATTCACATAAATAATGTACTGCTACAATATTTCAATCCTGCATAAGAGAATAAATGGTTTCTCTATTTTGATTCTTATGTCACACGATATCATCGTATAATCCAAGATAGGAACGTGTCATTCTTGCAGATTATACGTTTCTTGATCTAGAGATAATTGTATCAGTTGCTAGCAAACAATCTATCTCCATCAAGGGGCCCAAACAGATATCGTCACTCACTAAGTGAATTAATGAGGGACATACGGTTTTCTTGATAATTAGCTTTTCCCCGCACGATTCAAGAATACTTAAATCAAGTCCGTATAGCAGCCTTTATCAGGAATCAGCGGTAGACATGATTTATAGCATCTATCCTCATGTGGAAAAGATAATCATCTCAAACTTAGAACCAAAATCATAACGAAATAAATAATGACACGCAACACAATCCATATATTTATTTCGTGGGGTCCAGTCCTGTACTATGTTCTATAACATATACATATGCAATTAAGTTGGTTACTCCTAACCTATGATTTATAGAACTTAATCATCACTTAATCTGCATACTAATCTTATTGATAATTAATGTTCTTTGTTAATTATCAAGATTATGGACTTTTAGATTTATCGTTGTCATTTACTACTCAATGAATAACAGTGATCTATAATTCAGATCCTCAACCTGAATGAACTGTCAACGAGTAAATCAAAGAACAAATGATCTGAAATCACCAATAACATAAACTATAGAAGTAGCCTAATGAATTGGCTTCTAGGACATATCTCTAACAAGAAGTCCCCACCCCCAAAGGTCAAAGACTTTCTCCGGAGAATCCGCGAAGAAGCCAGATCCTCCTTCTTTACTCATGTTCGAACTGACCAGTGCTCTGTTCGATCTGACCAGTGCTCTGCTCGATCTGACCAGGGCCTTGTTCGATCCGACCAGTACTCTGTTCAATCCGACCAAAGCTCTGTTCAATCCTACCAGCACCCCAAACAGAGAGAAGAAAACTTCGCAATGGCCGACCAACTCACTCCCGAGGCCATTGCCCATCGCACACAAGAATTGGAGGACCTCCGCCTCCAACTTGAGCAAAGAGAGGCTCGACTGACAGCCGATCGGACCTTCCTAGCGGGTCAAAGGAGGGATTTTGACAATGAGCGTCGCCGATGGACCCAAGAAGATGAATGGAGCATCAATAACTCCGACAACGAAGATGAGGAAGATCGTGAAAGGACTCTTATGGAGTTTGGAGTTCCCAGCGCAAGAAACGTGGGCGTACCAGTGGTGATTCCAGGCATCGCCGCTAACAACATGCAAATCGCTCCCAACCACGTCGTGCTTGTGCAACAAAATCCGTTCTATGGAAACGACGAAGAGGATTCCCATGCTCACTTACAAACTTTTATTGATTGCACTAGATTAATTAAGTTTAATGGTGTTCCTCAACAAGCAATTAGGCTATTGTTATTTCACTTCACCCTTAAGGACCGAGCACAAAAATGGTATAAAACATTGAAAAAAGGGTCAATTAGGTCTTGGGCTGAAATGGCACAAACCTTCTTGGATAGGTATTTTCCTTCGGATAGAGCAGATAAAATTAGAGGTGAATTGAATAATTTTGCCCAAAACCAAAATGAATCAATGAGGGATGCATGAGAACGGTTTAGGGATTTAGAAAATTCTTGCCCACATCATGGGATTCAAGAATGGATGCTCCTTAAATCATTCTACACTGGACTTTATGACAATATTAAAATCAATCTTGATTCTCTTTCAGATGGGGCATTTAAAAGACTTAATACGGCACGAGGGCGAGATTTACTTGATTATTGTGCAAGAAATTACACGTGGTACCCTCTACTCATTCCCCGCCACTCAAGTAGTTCGAGGCAACAAGTGCACACAATTTTAACTAAAGAGGCGAGGATAGAGGAGCTAGAAGCTGAACTTGCCGCTTACCAATCGGCTCAAGGGACACATCTCCATTCAAACCAATGCGGAGCGTGCGGCGAGGAAGGACATACATCTATCAATTGTCCTCTTGCCAAAATTGGTAACGGAGGGGCCCAAGTGAACTACCTACACAATGGGCTCCCTTTCGGTTCAAAGTACCAAAATAACCCGCCAAATCTGTATAGGAATACCCAATTCAACAACAACAATAGAGACCAATCATTTCAAAAGAAACCCTTTTTCGATAGGGAAGAGATTCCAATTGTTGTTCAAGAATTAATGAGTGAGCAAGAAAAGTTTAACAAATCTATGGCTTTAAGGTTTGATGAATTGAAGGCCACCACCGACGAATTGAAGGCTACCGTCAACGAATTTAAGGGAAGTGTAAGCACCTTACAACGCTTGGAGCGCATGATGGAAGCACACTTCTCCCGACCACCTGGCAAGCTTCCAAGCCAACCACAAGTAAACTCAAGTGCAGAGATCAAAACCATTCATGTTCTACGAAGCGGCAATGAGTACCAAAACCCACCTGTGCCACCAAACGAAGGAAACAGCCTCTCTGTTCGGTCCGACCAGAATCCTGTTCGGTCCGACCAGAATCCTGTTCGGTCCGACCAGAATCCTGTTCGGTCTGAACAGGAGGAACCAGGGGAGTTGCAACCAATTCTTAAGAAAGTTTTGTCATTCCCTCCACTCCATGAGGCATCCCAGACACAAGGCACCATTCCTGAGCCTGAACAAGCTGAAGACTTGACACTCACACCCTCTGTTCAGTCCGACCAAGCTCCTGTCCGGTTCGAACAGAGCACAAAAGTGGTCCAAAGCAAGGGCAGAAAGAAGGCACAGCAACCTGAGTCAACCTATAGGCCTCCTGTCCCATTTCCTCAGCGACTTGTGAAGAAGAATGAAGAAGAACGATTTCGAACTTTTTGGGAGATTCCCAAGGAATTGAAGGTCAACATTCCATTCACAGATGTCATAGCTCAAGTGCCGATCTTTGCAAGATTCTTGAAGGAGTTATGCACAGGCAAGAGATCCATGGAAGAGCTCAAAATAGTGGCCCTATCACACAAAAGTAACGAGGCTTTGAAAAGCAAGATGCCCCCAAAGCTTGAGGATCCGGGTAGGTTTGCTCTTCCTTGCACTATTGGAAACGCAACAATCAAGAAAGCCTTGTGTGATATGGGGGCTAGTGTTAGTTTGATGCCCAAGTCGGTTTATGAAAGGATTGGAATCGGTGAATTGAGACCCACATGCATGACATTGAAGCTCGCCGATTCCTCAATGCGGTTGCCCTTGGGTGTTATTAAAGATGTGCCCGTTCAAGTGGATAAGTTTGTCATACCGGGCGATTTCGTAGTGATGGACATGGAAGAAGACAAAGAGGTGCCTATAATTTTAGGACGCCCCTTCCTTAGAACTGCCGGTGTGAAAATGGATGCTCGAGATGGGACGATTTTGGTTAGAGTGGGAGGAGAGAAACTCGGATTTTCAATAGATCATGCTTTGAAATGCTCCAACCCCGCCAACAAGGGTCATGACAAATCGCTCGCCGTCTCGCTCTCCGGATCCGATCCGATCAAAACCTAGTGAAATATGGTCAAGCTAGGGACCTAAAACAAGCGCTTCTTGGGAGGCAACCCAAGGATTTCTCAACTCTTCTCTCTTTTATTTATTTTTTCATTACAAATAGAAAATACAAAAAATAAAAAAATAGAAAAATCCATAAAAATTTGAAAAAAAAAATAAAATTTGATGTTTATAGGAAAATTTTGAGGAACAAACGAAGGAAGATGCAATTCGTGCTAGAGCACCATGGGTTACGTGAGCCAACTAACTCCGATCGACCTCATACGGATTGCATCAAAAGATTTAGAAAAATTAGAGCCATCTTGGACAATGAGAGAACAAACTAGAATCAAATCAACATATGGAAAGTAAAAATTGGCTAAGTTCTCTTTTCCCTCCTATTTACTTTTCTATTCGATTGCATGCATTGAGGACAATGCTTGATCTAAGTTTGGGGTGAGGGAATAGGAGAAAAATCAAACTTTTGATGGATTTTGGTAAATTTTTACAATTTTTTCGAACTTTTTGCTTCTCTGGTCAGCTCGAACAGACATCTGGTCAATCCGACCAAAGCCTTGGAAATTTCTGTTTTTAACTTTCTCCTTGGTCGGTTCGAACAGACATCTGGTCGATCCGACCAAAGCCTTGGAAATTTCTGTTTTTAACTTTCTCCTTGGTCGGTTCGAACAGACACCTGGTCGATCCGACCAGACATGGAAATTGCACTATTTGGTTTGATTTTGGCTTGGAAATAAGTTGGTTTGCCTATTCTCTCTCGATTTGGATTTTAAAACGTTAAATCTCACACTGCTTAAACTTGATTTGCTTAAACAAAAAGAACCCTAGAATGTTTTGATATCGAACTTGTTCTTGCACCAATGGACCCAATTAAAGTATTATCTTTAAAATTAGAACTTGATCTTAGATGCTTAGAATTGTTATGACAATCTTAGTCGATTCTCACAAGTTTTTGCCGAGTGAACTGATTCGTATTTGACAAACTTTTGAAAAGAAATTTATCGACTTTGAAAATTGTAAAATGAATTTTGTCTTGTTGAAATTGCTTTTTAATCGCTTGAATCACCAACGAGCAAAATTAATGGGACAATAAATCAAAATAGCTGTGAAAACGAGGACGCACTGAGGCCTTTTTCCACCAACTTAGCCACAAATTGGAGGGTATTGGGTTAGGTATGAATTGTTAGAAATTACAACTCAAAAAAACCGAGAAATAATTGGACAACTCATGCTTAATTCTACCGGACCCGGTGCGAAAGCATTGGTAATGGAGTTGTTGAGTATTATGGCCCAAGTGTACCGTGGCCTTAGTCGAGCAACACTCGTCTAACCTCCCTAGCGCGACATGTGCTAGTAGCAAACTCAAGGCCAATGATACCGCATTATCCTCTAGGGTGTAAAGCCCCACGGCTCGACTTGCACGAAAAAAAAACATTGGTGAAAAATTGAAATTGCTTTTGAGAAAAGTTCATTATAAAATTTCTGAAGTTGATAAAGGCCTTTACAAATTTTTGTGGAATGTGAAAAGGAACGGGTAATTGAAATTGAGATTGCTTTTGAAATATCAAAGGGAAGCTAGAGTTCTAATTTTTGGGAAAATACTTTACTTAGGGCCAAGAGTTGCATTAATTAAGGTGTGAACACTTAACTTGGTTTTTGATTTTGATTCTTGTTTGACTCATTTAATGAAAGTGTGAGAAATTTTAGGCATAACAATTGATTTCACGACATTTATTGGTTTGAGATACAACTCAATGTTTAAGGTTTAAGTATAGTCCAAAACTCTAAGCTTAGGGTGTTGCTTGAGGACAAGCAAAGTTTAAGTTTGGGGGGATTTGATATCGTCATTATTTGTAGGCATTTGGACCGTACTTGGCACTCAAATAACACTCAAACCATTGAATTATTCAATAGATTGCTATGATTTCCATGGAATTGGCTCTACCGTCGTTTCTTCTCTCATTTTACAGGACTTTGATGATTTCTGATGATTTTGGAGCATATAGATGGATTCCCGACGTAGCACGTACGCTAGACGACTCATTCCTAGCTTTGGAGGCTCTTTTCTCTCTTCTGGTCGACCCGAACAATCATCTGTTCGATCCGACCAGCACCTATGGCAGCCAGGCGTCATTTTCTCTCTCCTGGTCGACCCGACCACAAGCCTGTTCAATCCGACTGGACATCATAACAGCAGACTTGTGCAGCTGTCTTTTCTCTCTCCTGGTCGGTTCGACTGCACACATGTTCGGTTTGACCAGATTGCCGCCATATCACATAAGGCATTATTTTTTACATAGAAACTGATGGAAATGGCAATTTCTTGCGCCCTGGTGCCCTAGCCTTCCATCCTTGCGACCTGGGACATCCATATATACACCTCTAGACCTGAAGGAAAGGAAGTCAACCTTCCATACCACAAAATTCCTCTTTCCATAGGCGTTTTTCTCTCTTCCACCATTGGAGATCATCAAAGCTTGGTTCTTTGAAGCGACGGCAGCAAGGAGACGAGTTTGATGACCATCTTGCAACACACCACTGCCTAGAGATCGTAGTTCGAAAGCATAAACGAGTATTTGGTTTATTCTTCTATGTTTTCTTCTCTATTTTCAAAGGGCTTGTATCTTGTGATTTCTATGTTATTTGCTATGTGTTTTAATACTATGTTAGGCTAAATTTATGTAGTCTTAGGGATAAGGTAGTAACTTAGGTTTGGATGTTGTGATTTGACTCGTTATGTTATGATATGTTTTGTTGATTTGTTTTGTTGAGAATTATTATAATTGCTTGTTTAAATTGCTTGGTTAAGTCTAATTAACTTCTAGATGAATAGCCATATTTAGTTAAGTTCTAAAGTTAGGATAATCAAGATAATTTAGATAAAGTATTTGGGATAAATCGTAGATCCGAAAGGGGAGATTAGTTGGCACCAAAAGTGTAACTTTTAGACAAGTCCAAAAGACCTCTAGATATCCTTATGAACTCCAACAAACAAGTTTAAGTTGATTGAATTCTATACCAAAAGTTGTGAACCAATCAAGTTAATTAGGTTAGGTTGTGATTAAACCAGTTTCTAGTCCAACAAGCGACAGCTGAGGTTTAGTGAATCTAGGTTTAGCCAACAAACCCTAGCACCAAGCATAAAATATCATAAAAGGTCAAAACCACACACTTTCACCCTCTGTTCGGACCGAACAGAGAAGTAAACGCTTGAAAAACACCGTTCGATGCACGAAAGTGATAAGTTATGTGTTCTAGAGTCCTAACCAAGGTGAAACCTGAACCCTAAGACGCTTTTTATACTGTTTGAAAACCCAAAAACTTTACTTTAGTTGTTTACATTATTTTAATAGACAAAAACAACCAAAAATATATACTTTACTTGCACCTTTACATTTAATTCATCAAAACTCCATAAAATTATTCTTGTCTAGTTTTTGAAAAAGGATAAGTCCAGTAATCAATTGTACCGTCCTTTGGGTTCGACCCTAAAGCTTTACTCCAAACGATTAGTGAGGTTAGCTCTAGGTCTATAAATTTATTTGATTCCTAGGTTTTAAGCCTTCATCAGTTATGTTCAACCAACATAAAAATATACAATTAAGTTTGTAACACCTTACTCATGATTTGTAAAATATAATCATCAATTAACTTTATGACAATTAATGTTCGTTGTGAATTATCAAGATTAAGAATTTTTTTGAGATTTTATTGTCATTTCAATGAATGATCCACAAAAATTTATAATTTAGATCATCAATTTGAATAATTTGTCAATAATAACTCGAGAAACAAATGATTTAATATCATCAATAGTATAAATTGAATTAAGTCATTAAAATCATGTAATGAAGTCATAAGTTATACCAATTAAACTGTGGTGGTTAATGGAGATAATAAATTACTAGCATAACTTTTTGACACGTTCAATAAAATGATTAATTAGTTGATTACTGGCTTGTTTCATAAAACATAATTGATTACTGTCTCGACGGCTTAGTAATAACAATCCTCCAATAAAATATAACAGTCACCAGCTGTAAAATAAATAAATGCAATTAGAACCGGTCCATCTTTATATTTTCATTTCAGTACTACACATTGTACCCGTCCGTCTCATCAAGTTATCAACCATTCAATTGTACTCGAGAAGAACATACACCTACACATACCAAACCAACTTAATAACACGACCAACACAAAGCTTTGGCAAAAAGTGCTTCAAACACAATATAACATTTCAACGAGGATAATATTGCGTTTATATTAAGGTTTATATGAGAATAATTGCCCGGATCATGACAAATTGCATGCAATATTTCGAAGCAATTTTTCTATTGGAATTTGAGCTCCATGAATAATCCATGGCACAGGCACAGTAGCACTATTTTTTTATTTTTAAGATTGATTGGCGATAAACCGATGAATTTTATTTAAAATATGAGAAAAATATACAAAGTTTATAATATTAGAAATTACAGACCAGTGCATAGCACTGAATCTCAATCCATCTCTAAGCGTGCTATTTTAAAACAAAGGATAAATAGTACAATATCATCACACGAGAATTTCTTTCTACTAAAAGCTATAAACAAGTTTGATTCAGAGAAAAAAAAAACTATCACTATAAGAAAGATGGTTTTACATGAATTTTTCTATTTATGTTGGATCTTGTTCTATTGCTAGATTTACTTGATATACTAAATCTAGCAATTTTTTAGCAAGACTTAATTTTCTATTAATATGTCCTTAAAAATCTAGTAATCTATTTTTTATAGACTTTTTTGAATCTTGCAATGTTTAATGCAGTAATTAATGTTGCAAAGATTGCTATATTAAATACTGCAAGATTCAGAAAAGTCTATCAAAATAAATTGCTAGATATTTAAAGATCTATTAATAGAAAATTGAGTCTTGCTAAAAAAAATTTGTTAGATTTAATGGATCAAGTAAATATAGCAATAGAACAAGGTCTAACATAAATAAAAAAAATTATCTATAATAATCTATGTAAATACCATCTTTTTTGTATCACTGGAATTTCAAATCTACATGTCTTATTTTTTTTTTCTTTTTTTGGAGTTAAAGATATATACAACAAAAGCCCTTGCCCTCATAACAGGGTTCTTTTTAATCTTTTAGTTATCTTTTCTGCTGAAGTGCAAGTTCATACTTCATAGGCACATTCCAAAAAAAAATTGACGACTTATTACTTATTAGTCATGCTAAAGCCTAAAAATTTTTATTGACAAATGCAAAACAGCTAGGTGTGAACTACTTCCTAACCCTACAAATCTATTGTTATACTTGCCAAAAAAAAAATGCTTAAATATACGGGGTGATAAGGATCATCTCCAAGATCCATCATCCCGTCATCCCCAGTGTGAACTCATTTTAATTTTTTCTATTTTTAGAATATTTTTTGTCCCCACTATTTCTCTCTCTCCCATTCTTTTCTATTTTGGTCTCCACTGTTATTCTCCCTTCCATCCTTTCTATTTTTGGTCCCCACAAGAACTATAACAATTACTCATATTAACTACAGCAGTTAGTATCCAAATTACAACAATTATTTATATTAACTACTTCAGCTACATACATAACTTCAACAGCTACATATTTTAACTTCAACAATTACAAATATAACTTCAACAGTACATATATAACTTCAAAAGTTATATATATTAATTTTGACAGTTACATATATAACTTCAACAGTTACATATATAACTTCAACAGTTACATATATTGAATTTGTATATTTTATTATTACACGTTACGATTCGGAATTTCAATGAATTATATGCTGCATGCTGGGAGTAGATATGGTATGATGGGATGGCGCTGGATTTGTAATGAGGATGAATGGGATGATTTCATCATCCCTTGGACTTTCTTATTAATGAAAATATGTTAGATAATTAATGAAAATTTGAAGATGATGGGAATGATAGAATCTATGGGATGATGGAAAGCAATTCCCTTAAATATATCCGTAAACAATTTGACTGAAGGAACTGGCAATTAAAATTCCTCAAAAAGTTGTGCTCCTAATCCACTGACTTGAATAAATAATAAGCTGTAACTGGCGTCATTTTAAAATCTCCAAAACAAGATGCATCGTATTCATAACGAAAATGAAATATGGGATAACGACAGGTTGGCGCAATTAAATAGACTGGATCAATTTAGTATAATATATTCCTTCACAAGCTAGATATTTATATTATTTTTAGTGCTAAAAAATGACACTTTTTGGCTTTGCACCTCAACCATAGTGCATTGCTTCTCTACTTGATATATACCAATAATACCATAAACAATTCAGGCCGAACAATCAAGGGACATATCTTTTGGCGTTGAGACCCAGCAATTGGGATGGCTTATGCTGAGAGAAAGGAAGATTGCGTAAGCGTACAAAATAAACTATTGGAATTAATATCATGTCTAGCTTGCTTTAGAAAATATACCTAACTTGATCCGTGATAAATCGCATTAATCGGAAATTGTATATCTTTTATGAATTCCCAATCTAGGTTAATTACACTGTTTGTAATTGTACGATGATTTTTTCATCTTATCAGATGCGTGAAGAAATTAATTTGTTTCTTTTCCTGGGTAGAATTGTTTCAAATGATCCAATTAAATTAGATTATTGGAACATAAACAGTTTTGTTAAGAAAGAAAGGAGTCAGAACTTCCCATCTTCAAAACAAATTGTTCGTGTTATAATAATCTGTTTTTTTTTTAGGTTGCCATGAACAGGTTTTCCTCCCTTTTTTCCCTGTCGTGAAAAAAAAAATGCATAATTTGAATTCTTCTGACAATAGTAATTATATATATATTTTAATATTGAAAACTGTAATTGAACCTTTATGTTACCTTCTTCTTTTTATTAGCATTTAGCAACTAACGCTAAAGAAAAAGTCCTCTCCTATTTTTAAACATTCTGAACGTGGCAGAAATTTTCTGAAAAAAGAAAGCCTTATACGTCCAGATAACTTACAAGTGGACAAATGAGCATATCTTCTTATTCTTTGCTACAAAAAGAACGGCATAAAACGTGGAAGCACGAAAGCTAAATAATTATTTTTCCAAGGAACATTTTGTCAATAGATCTTACGCGAAGGTTGCTTGTATCGGCTAAGTTAATGTAGTTATCGTTAAGACTTAGCAAATATGCATTGATCTTTTTTAATAAAAAACACTAGAGCAAATGGTATCCAAAAACAAAAAGGGAGAAAATGGAAATAGTCTGCATCAAAATAGAAACGAATAGGAAAGTAAAAGTGATAGCTTTGGCCTTTTGTTTTCGGTTTGCACTCGGATATAAACCTCTCAAATCTTAAAAATCAGATATAACCTCCTATTATTTTTTTTAGGAGATAAGCCCTTTTAATCAATTTTAAACTTAATTTAAATAAAAAAGAATAATTTTTGAAACTTCTGACCAATATACTCTAGCTTGCCCCGTCCTCTTCATTTTTCTGCCACACTTTTCATCTTCCCATGGCGTTTATGGAGGAAAAAAATGATTATTTCCAAATCGCAAAATTACTTACTCCCGTTGTCTCTATCTCTTCCCATCTCCATATCTCCACGAAGTAATTATGGTACTATTAGAATATGGAAGATAATATTAGTATAATTGTTGGAGTGCTCCAAAATTTAATTAAATGCAGACCGAAATCTCATGTCTGCAATTATTAAGAGTGAGGAGGAATGTTTTTTCATTGTGCTATATCACAACTCACAACTATCTAAAGTGCTGGTTAAGAACACGTTACACGTAAGCAGTAATATATAACTTAATGAATTATCAGGGAAAAGATCGTTATTTTTTTGGTGATAAACGCAACTAGGTAGATGAAAGTCTGGGCAAAAACATGAAGAGCTGCGCAACCTAGGAGTATAATGGTCCGAGATTTAAAAATTTATTCCTTTTTTACTTAAACACGATTAAAATAAATCAAAAGGGTTTATATCTTTAGTAAACAAGATTAGAAGGGATTATAACCAATTTTAAAAATTTGAGGAGGTTATATTTGATTTTGCCAATCAAGGGAGAACAAAAATAGTATTAAATCGGGGCTGATAAGGATCATCCTCAATATCCATCATCCTCATCATCCCCAGTGTTTTTTATTTTTGAAAATCATCCCATCTTTCCTCTGGTCACGCGGGAGGGGTGGGGGGAGCAGGGTACGCATCGCTAGGGTTATGGATAGGCGCTGGGATGAGTTAGTTGCATCGTTGTCACTGGATAATTAATAAGGGTGTTGGATAACACGGGAATGACGAGAATGATAAAATCTTAGAGATGTTCCTAAGCAATTCCGGTATTAAATTATTTGCCAACCTCAACTAATTAATTAATAGATATAGATACATTATAAATTGAGTGATTCAAATAGGAAAACAAAAAATTAATATAAAAATATTTACAAAAAGTTCAAAAAAGAAAAGTTAATAAAAAACATGCAAAGTACTTCATTGATTCTATATGTGATACGCTCTGCGTCTAATTTATCTTCAGAGGGTGCGTTTGGATATAGGAAGAATGAAGAAGGAAGAAAAAAAAAATTATAAACAATCTAAACTCTTCACACTTTCCAATATTTTTTCTCATTTCTTCTCTTCTTTCCACACCTATCCAAACGGAGCCAGAAGTAGCAAAGCAAACCTCTAAGTTAAAAGCACAAACAGAAAAACAAATAACGCCACAGGACCACAGGGATTCTGATTTGAAATCCTGTGCCATAGATGAAACCAGACAGAAGTGTACTTTCTTTTATTATGATGTCGTTAGGTATTTAATAATTACTGGCCTCTTAACTTTGCTCCTAAATTTAATTAGCACAAAACAAGAGGAGGAAGGAAAGTGTAAAGGACAATTTTAAAAGAGCGTAGGGAATTAGGAATGGTTTAAATAAAATAGAATATTTTTTTCTGGTTTAGTGTTGGAGATTGAGATAATAAAGTTTTTAAAGTATGTTGAGTATTTGAACTTTTTAGTTAATAGTTCCAATAAATTTTTTAGAATTTTTTTTATGTAGTCATGTTGGCTTACTGCATCACGTACGACAGAATATATTTATCCGTTGTATTTATTAACACTTTATATTAAATGCTTGATGCTTTAAATGAGTTTTGTAGTTTTCTTTTCGTCTTTCGGTGACTTTAGATTTAAATCAGGATCTATTTATTTCGATTCTACACCTTCAATCAGAACCCGACGGATTGTCTTTAGATTTAAATTTAAAGTCGGGGATGTGATGTTGAAAGTTCAGAGCAAATTTCCCGTTCATTTGTTTACTAAATTTCATAAGTTCTTATTTCGATAATGAAATGCTCGCAGCCTCGTAGGTTTGCTTTGTTACTCAATAAAATATGACATTATATATGGTAGAAAGTTTATTAAATATGTATAATTATATATAAAAATAATTTTGGGATCGCGTGACATTCCTGGATGGAAATATCAACAGCGTAAAATTCATCTAGGGGGGCGTTTGGATGAGAGAAGAAGAATGGGGAAGAAGGAAGAAAGAAGAAAAAAAAATTATAAACAATTTAAACTCTTCACAAAGTTACACACTTTCCAATACTTCTTCCCACTTCTTCCCTTCTTCCCTTCTTCCCACACCTATCCAAACGCACCCTAGAATTAGGTCCAACGAAGATTGGCTGGCGAGCCCAAGCAAAATTTGTTTGGACAAAATTATTATCACTCTAATTATAATTAATGGCATTACAATAATTATTAATTGCATTATTATTTTTATTGTCATTATTGTTTTTTTCCATCGCTATTTGTAATATTTATTATTATTAGCAGTGTTGTTGTATTGTTTTAAATCTTATGATTATAGGGTATTGTATTGTTTTAAATCTTACAAGTAATGACGAATAGCATTGGGTATGCTAAGAATAGCTATACCAACATTTTTGTAGGAATAGCTATACCCATTCAAAATCCATTTGGTGTAGTTGCGCTTAGAGCAAGGCCGAGTTCGCTCCCCAACTGTTTGTGTAGTTCGTCGAAATAATAGAACTCACGATTGGAAATTTTGTTCGCTATTCACGCAGTTCGCATCACGTTTGGTTCACGCGAGCAACGCGTGTTCTCACCCTGCCAAACATAGCTATTCTAAGAATAGCTATACTTTGATGCATTCAAACACACCCTAATTTTATTATTGATCATCACCGTTGTCAACATTATGTTGCTGTTTACTGGCGGTATTATTTTAACATCGATTTTCGAAAAAAAAATATTGACCATAAATTATAGAATTATTGTAGTATTTATTATTATATCATAGAATTATGATTACGGTATGAAAAATCAATATGATCGCCGTAGTGACTTCACTTTCCTATTGGAGCAGTCATAATATTCTTCCTCTAAAAATTAGATGCAGAAGACTATTTTAAAAGTTTGTGGCGAATATTCACCTCCAATGTGTTCCCATAACGATTGATTTATTGATTTGCGGCGAATCTTCCAATATTTTCTTCTGCCGCATTTACCTCGACCGCTTTAACCAATGTTTTAAATACCGTACCGGACATCAAACCGGCCGAGCTATAGGTACGAGGTTTACCGGGTTAACCGGTTATACCGAATTCAAAAACCGAATGACATCATGTTATTATTTTTAATACATAAATATATTAAAATATCTATAAAAAATTTAAAATACAATAAAATAAACATAATTTTAAAACCATAAACATTTTTAAAAAATCCGATAGCACAATACTCAAGTGACTAAATTGTTACGAAAATTGACATATCATTTATTGAAATAGAAAACACAAGGAATTAAACCGGTAAAGTAATAAGTATATGGAGCACATAACAAGAGGACGCATGAACAAAAAAAAGCAACATCTTATAGCACATGCATAATAATAATAATAATAATAATAATAATAATAATAATAATAATAATAATAATGATGATGATGATGATGATGATGATGATAATAGTAATAATAATAATGATAATGATAATATCCTTAAGTTTCAATATAATTTTTAAGAACAGCTACCCTTGCAAATTTTGGTGCTCTCCTGAATTGCATTGAACTAAACTAAGAAATACAAAAAAAAGACAAGTCCTGGTGTGTATTTATTATTATTATAATTCCAAATTCTCATGGGGACCACTAACCAGCGTAGTCAGAGGAATGGAGGAGTGGTTTAGGAAATTGTGCAATGTGGTTTCCTTTTTTTCTAGTTGAACGAATTAACGCGCTGAAATGTGGGTTTGCGAACCAAAGTGAACCAACTGAACCGGCCGGTCCGGCTGATACTTTTATCCGGTTTACCCTATATTTTTCTGGTTTTTTCCGGTTCATTAACAATCCGGTATTTAACTGTTACCCTATCGGACTAGGGTCCGGTTCCCGGTTTATCCGGTTGAACCGGCCGGTCCGGTAGGGTATTTTAAACATTGGCTTTAACCGTGAGCAAGCATGATGGCATTTCACAAAAAAATATATATATAAATACAAGTTTCAAGTGCCACAAGTCACTACTATGTTACAAAGTTCTTGAGAACTCCAGTAAAGAAAAAATAGATAGAAATTCTATAGAAAAAATAATAAATAATTCCGTTGTTGAATTCAAAATTAGATCTTGATCTTTTCTTTCTTTCTTTCGTTTTTTTTTTTATGTTAGATCTTGATATGGTCACTACTGGAAGTCTGGAAGTGTAGCTATAGCTAGGATCATGGCCTTAGAAAAACAACGTTATGTAAATTTATTTTCTCTTAAAAGATAAAGAGCGACTACATTTTTTGTTCTGCTCTTGGCCTACGTTCATAGGTTCCTTAGAAAAACAAAGCTATGTAAATGTAAATTAGTTTTTCCTTTTGAAAAAAGATAAAAAGCGACTACATTTTGTTTTCCTCTCTTTCTACACTCGCATATGCGTTACAAAAATATAGTTGTACAAAAACATAATTATTATCACTCTAATTATAATTAAGTTTTTCTTTTGAGAAAGCTATATAAGAGCGACTATATCATTGTTCTCCTCTCGTTCTACATTCATGCATGCCTTACAATCACAAAACTATGTAAATCAGTTTTTTTTTTTTTTTATACACTTTCGAGAAAGTTAAAGTGCGACTGCATTCTTATACTGCTCTTAGTAAAATGCTCATATATACCTTTGAAAAAAATAAATATCAATTTTTTTTTTCTTTTGAGAAAGATAAAGAGCGACTGCATTTTTGTTCCTCCTGGTCTTGCTTTTTTTTTATTCCTTTGCGCCACAAGTACACTTTTTTTTTCTCCTATAATGATGAGAGGCGTGAAAGTCTTTTGATTTTCTCTTGTTTGTGCTAGTACTTCAACTCCCATGTGAAGCACTATGTTGAAATTTCTTTTCCGACCTTCCTTTTTATTACTCTTTTTTTATTAATCCAACAACCATTGCGTATATCATTTCTGATCTCCAACTACTTTATTCTTTCGTACTTTTACGCCTGCAAAATTTTGGACCATTTCTCACGACATATAATGCCGTGTATATTATTATGTTATTCACTAGAAAGAACTATTTTATGTATATTCCAACTAAGTTAGGAAACTTTGTTCTTACGAACATGCTATAAAATAAGAAACCTCGTTTGACATTTGGAGAAGCGGTAATTTCAAAACAGTAGCATTCCAAACAATCCCATAATATAAGTGTTGGTTTAAATAATTAACACTCGATTTTTCGATTTGCAAAACAATGTCAAACTTCTCAACTAATGCTTAAATTTAATGAATTTACATGAAAAATGGTTTGAAAAAAGTGTATCACAAATTAAGGAGCATCAAGAGACTTCATTAGCCTAGCTAGAGTCATTAGTTTAGGTATAATTAAACTCTAAACTAATTTCAATTAGTTTGCAGATAAAATGCTCAATTTTTCTGTCCAACGTCACACAACGTCATCTGGCATTACATAACGCTGAGTTAATTCAATTCGAAATTGCAAAATCTCTGACAAGATTGAGGCAGCGTCAGACAACACTCACTGGTGTTGGGTAACGCTGCATCACGGTGTTGTATAACGCTCAGTAGCGTTGTACAACGAGAGAATGAGCCATGTTCTCTCCAATGCTCAAATAGTGCTGCATCGCTGCTCGAACAACGATGCATTATTGTTCAAACAACGTTGTCTCGTGGTTGTGTAGCGTATTTTACATGCAAAACTGCAGGTTGTGTTGGACAACGTCAAACAGCGTTGTACAACGTCCTCGTTGTGTAGCGTCACTCAGCATCGTGTGACGAACTATTGAGTTTGTCAAAGTTCCTTTCTCCTTCTTTGCTAGAACATTGTGTAACGTCTTTTGGCGTTGCACAACGCTTTGACATGTTCCAACGGAACTGTCGAGTTTTTCTTTGGTTGTTTGCTCCTCCGTTATGTAACGCTATAGAATGTTGCACAATGATCTAACATTGTCAACGGTAACTTAAAATAGTCGTTTGATTTTTCAACGGATATATTGAACGTTGTACAATACTATGTAGCGTTAGGCAACGCCATAATTAGAATCTGACTGGTTCGGAGCTGGTTGCGCCCCCTATTTATATCAGACCATTTGGGACTGATTTGACACTTTTGAAACTGGACAAAATCTCTTTCTTTGAGCTTCAACCAGCTAAAATCAATTCTCTCTTGTTTTTGAGCATTTGTCTTGCAAAATCATTGAGATTAGAGTGCATCAACCAAACTCATAGATTCCTAGTGCTAGATTATTGAGTGTTTTGGTTCAGAGCTTCAATTCTTGGAGTATTTGATTGCTAGTTAGAGATTACGCCGATCCACCTGTTCCGTTCTTGGCGGAATTGAACGGAGTGCATCCTTTTGTGGTAGCGAAACTCCCGAAGACGTACGACTAAGGCTAGCTCAACCTAACGGGTCGGAACTCCATAATCACATCGCTTGTCATCTCTTTCTTTTTTCTCTTTGTTTACATTTGATTTGACTTCTGTGTTTGGTGGTATTAGACCTTAAATGAATTGTACTAAAAATTGACCATATCGATTTTTGAAATTAAAATTGTGTCTATTCATCCCCTCTAGACCTTTAATTAGGAACAACAATAAGAATTTGTCATTCAAAAAATAACGAGAAGGGAAAAAATTAGAAAAGAACACTCCGCCAATGTTGGTGTTAATCGTACGATACTTGTTGATGACTTCACGGTGATGCCAGAATTTGGAAATGAGCCGCCATTTTTTTTTCCCTTTTTTCTTTTTTTTTGTTATTTTTTTTTTGCAAATTTTCTCTAATAAAAATAATAAATCGAGCTATAATTTTAAAGTCAGGAATATGAAAATTATTTTTTTAAGGTTGATTTACCAAATGATGGATTTAGACAAAAGAACTAACAGAGAAAAATAATTGCAACTAACGGGTTGATGGAAAATTTTCTAAAAGGACCCAGAGGAACAGATTGAAAGCTTAGAATGAAATTTATATGGCCAAAATGGGTCAATTTCAAAAAACCTTTTCAGGACCAATTTTATTTTGTATCAAATCAGAACGTCACGGTAGATAGGAGTGGATGTCGAACCAGATTATGATTTATGAAGGAGAAAGTTGCATATATAGTTGTATTTCTTTTTTCCATTCTTATTATTTTTTAAGCGCGTGAATCAAACTACAAAAATTTGAATACTAAATTCGAGAGTTAAACAGTGTGCGTCTCCGTGTGTTTGCATGTATGTAATATATAGCTTAACTTAAAAAATCAATGCAACTCATTAAAGTTTGAAAAAAAAAAGCGGAAGTCGATTGAGCTTCATTATTTTTCGTTTAAATCTGCCTCACAGTGCGGCAAGGGTCGGATGCGACGTACTTAACGCAAGTCTAGGTAATAATTTTTAAAATTATACATACTTTTATATATTATATTATTCTACATCGAAAAAAATATTATTTCAATTTAATTATATATTTACTGTAAAAGAATAAGAGAGAACGACTGATATGGATCAGTGATAACCTGAACTTCTTTTGGTTTATAAAGTATTATGCGTGAATGATACGAACTTGTATGACTACGCATATGTTTTGACTTTAAAACCACTATTAATTTTAGGTTACTCAATATTTCAATATATAAATATTTCTTTAGTTAAGTTTGGAGTCCGTTTAAAAAAATAAAATTCAAATAAAATAAAAGGTAATTTTGGCTTCTCTCCAAACTATTAGATTTCTATAAACTGCACACGTTGCATCCATACCATAAATGAAGCTGTCCTCAATCATGGTACTACGTAAGTAAAATATCTTATGTTGCTACTTGCTAATAGTTTGAAACTTTGGATCAATCAGCGACATAAATCATTATTGTGCCTTGTTAAATTTTGTCTGACACTGTTAGTTTTACTTTTGTACGGACCCGCTTTTTTTTTTGTAGGATCAGGGAGACTTTGAGACAGACGGCCGAGATTTTCTGTAGCAGCGGAAGATTCTTTCCGACTTTACCCCTTTTTAAAAAGCATGGAACAGATTCTATGCTCTTTTTTTTTTTTTAAAATGAACAGATTCTATGCAGCGTTCGGTTTCGAGACCCGTTAAAGGTGTTTTTAGTTTTTAGTTTTTACACATGGCTAGACCAAGGAATATAGTCCGGGAATAGTTGTTTTGTGATTTTGTTGCTTTACTGTAACAGTGGTCATAAACAGGCTTTTGTTAGTACGAACTTGTGGTGGATGTTATCCACTTTCTCTAAAACAGAAAAACTCGAATGCGACAAAGCAATCTCTTTATATATTTTGCTATATTATATTACAAGCGATGTTCATGTTATTATATAATAAAGGAAGGTTTTGATAGTTGGTGAATCTCCGAATAGTCCTTTTTTCTCATCTATATATTTTGTAGAGGATATAATATAGCTATGAGTAAATTTGATTAAATTTAAATGACAAATTTTTTTTTTGTGATAAACCAGGTAGCGACTATATAGAGAGAATGACAAATTTTGTTATAGACTAAATTTTATAACCAGACTTAAAATCCAGATCATTCATTTAAAATGAATAATTAGGATTCAAGTTCTTCAAGCTCGGCTTAATTTTTTTTTCTTACCATATAATTACCAAATTTAAAATGATATATCGGTGACGTGTATTATAATAAACTAAAGGTAAATTTGATTTTATTTATTTAAAGTTTTTACTTAGATATTTGTTGTTATCTAATTTGAAGTACCGATGAATGTTTAATTGACATATCGGTGTATTAATTTTTAAATACGAGATTCCTGCTACCTTATTTTATTATATGTCAATTTAGAGAGCACCGATCCTCAATTTAAAGATATGTTTGAGGCTTCTACGCTTCCCAAATTCTCTTCACAGAACAGAACTATGTATCCATTTTGTGAAAAATTGTGGCAGACTAAGCTGGGGTCCTTTTCTTGGCAGTGCAAGAGATAGGAAATGTGAAAGGGAATAGGTCGGTACGGTAACTCAATTATTTATCTGAAAGACAGAGTTGGTACGGTACTCAATTATTTATCTGACAAGGCCCCGGTAGCTATAGTATCTTGATTTGTCCTTACCAAAATACTAATTTTCGTACAAGCCTCTACAAAGTTTCAAACTTCTGTGATAATTTAAAAAAAAAAACTTTTACGATCATTAAGATGTTTTATGAGCATAACATGAAACATATAATATCGACTTGAATGAAGAATTTAAAGAAAAATCGAAAACAATAAAAATATTTTTTTTAAAAAAAAAAGGAAGAAGCAACTCAGGCATGATAACCAGCTTACTATTAAAACTCAAGAAAATTTATACAAAACATTACTGTGAAATCCTTCAACGGAGAGGATTCCTCCTACTATCAGCATATTCCATAACAACAAAAGAACCAAATTAAAATAAATTTTTAGACCTTCGTCTGTTGTCCGTAGACTGGTGCAAAATAAAGTAAAATTACAGAGTTGTCTTGTGAACTGTAAACGCACTGCTCATTAAATTATTACTTAAATTATTTGAACTTAAACTCACAAAAGCACATTGCACGAGCCAGCGGAGCCAGAAATAAATAATTAAAGGGCAAATTTGTAATTTTCAGTGCTTGGAGTCATATTGCTTAATTTATATATAATATTATCAAAATTAGCACTGATAATATAGCAAAAATTGAGATCACAGTGGGTGAAATAGCTCACCCTTGCACCCTTACTGCCTCCGCCACTGGCGTGAGCTTAACCACATTTGCATCTGGATTCAGTCAGCAGCTCAAGTGACAACATTCTGAATAAATTTTACTTTTTCTCGGGATAAAGATGAAAATAAAGTTTTTAACTTTAAATAACCATGAAAGATCTCCAACCGGATTTCAAACAAATCCTTATATTTTATTTATATCAGCAAAAAATATTTACGCCACTTGTTTTATATTGTATTATTCGAATAAGACCAACCGAAAGATTTTCAACCTCCATCTTCCGTAAATATTTTCAGGCTACACCGACGGTAAGCGCGATACAGTAAAAGACATAAAAAAAACTTCCAAATCACTTGGAAAATATTCAAACGCAACTTATTTGTGTCTGCATATATTCTTAGCGCATAGAAGAATATTCCAAATCACTTGGATGCGTTTGGATGTTTGGATTATGGTAGAAATTTGGGGAATTTCATCTTCCTACCATAAATTTATTATAAACAATCTAAACTCTTCACAAAGTTACACACTTCCCAATATATTTATTTCTAGGAATTTCAACTTTCCCAAATTCCCCAAATTCCTAAGCGATCCAAACGGCCCCATAGTTCGTTTTGTTTTGAAAAGGAAAAATTGTGTCTATTTTTATGTGTTGTTATCACATGAATGATAACATTGTTAGATTTTTATAAAGAATATTCAAATAATAATACGTGGGTTATGTACTTATTTTTTTGTGTCTTTAAAATATTAATTAATATTATATAATTCGTGTTCATGTATTTAAAATATTATACGAATTGAATAAATTTGTAAGCACAGATGATTGGTAACAAATTAAAAATGCCGCAATCTTATTAATATATCCAAATAATAATTTGGATAAAATCCCAACAATCTGACCCGTCTATCGTCTTCAGAGAAACGCTGGTTACTATATATACTTCTTCTTTTTCCAAATATCAAAAACCCTTCACGTTGTTCTTTTTTTCTTTTTTAAGAACAGTCGCATTGTTGTCCACTTTTTCCTATGGGTGTGTTTGGATTGTTGGAAGAAAGAAAAAGAAGAAGGAAGAAGAAGAAAACAAATTATAAGCAATCCAAACTCTTCACAAAGTTACACACTTTCCAATACTTCTTTCCACTTCTTCCCTTCTTCCCTTCTTCCCACACCTATCCAAACGCACCCTATGATAACGCTAGAGGTATCTTTCGTTATCAAAAAATATAAATATATATAAAAAAGAATGCATAAATCGTTTTCAAAATTCAAACTTTTCTAGGGAGCGCATTATGTTAACTGCGTCATCCACAGATCGCTATACCGTCATACGTTGGGATTTGGCCCAGATATCAAAATTAAATACAAGTAAGATATTTTTGCCAACCATTTATCCATATCCGAGCATTATCGTCGTCCGTTCAAAAAATAAAATAAATAAATAAAAGATCCAAGCATTTTTTGTCAATTAAACAAAAATTAATCTTAAGCTTGTATTAGTCCAGAGGATGTGAATTCACAACTATTTTTTGACTCTAAGAGTACATCAAGCAGACGTGATAAAAATACGCATCATTAGAGCTAATACGCACTCTTCTTTTCACTAAAATAAACACCATACTGTATTTTTTTAAAAAAAAAACCCAAAATGAAGTTTCTAAGACTATCCAAACTTGGCAACTTTCATGTACTTTTGGATTTACTACACTACAATGTAGCAATCGTTTCAAGACCCTTTAATTACTATAGAAAAAAAATGTTATATCCAAAGAATATATCTAACTCATGTGCCAGTCCTGTCTGCTGTTGCGACGGATGTGGGGGTCGATTTTTACTGTAATCATAGTATCATACCACGGGCAGTCGGGCATTCATCTAAGAAAAAAATATTGAAATTGCCAAATGTACAAACAACAACTTGGTCTCCTGTGGCTACTAGCAAATAAAATTATAGGCCAAGATAGCTGATCGCTAAGAAAGAAAATGTATATTTCATGATGGACTAGACCATATTTTTTTAGTTCTTATTTTATTTTAATTTAATGAATAGGCTGTAATAGAATCAAATTCGTGATAGTAATGAAATGTTTAATGATGATAACATTTCTTAATTAACAAACTAAAATCATATAATTTATTAAAAATAATAAATTATAAATTAGAACTCACAATTTTGGAGGATAGAAGTGTACTTGGATGGAATATCTGATTTTTTTTTTCGAATTCTTAGTCCAAATGATAGTTCTTTAGACATTTTCACTCTCTTCTATAAGTTTTTCTTAATGACGAAATTTATGAAATGACGTCTTCTTATTGATAGAAAATCAGTATTATTGCTAAGGGAATTAAAGGGATCAAGATAGAATGAAGATTTCCATATCAAAAGGAAAAAAAAAATAGAGGGTGTGTTTGGATTGTTCGAAGAAAGAAGAAGAAGAAGGAAGAAGAAGAAAAAAAATTATAAACAATCCAAACTCTTCACAAAATTACACACTTCCCAATACTTCTTCCCACTTCTTCCCTTCTTTCCTTCTTCCCACACCCATCCAAACGCATCCAGAATGAAGATTTTCCATCAAACTCCGATGCAGCTTTTGTTAATTAATTAAAATGAACTTGGTCGACATTAACAATATATGCCACACTAAATTCAAACAATCTGTTCTAAAAATTGTTCCATTAATAAGTCTGAAGGTTTCAAATAATTTTAATAGCTTTAAAATATGTTTTTTAAAAATTAATCCTGGTAAATATTGTAAACTGAATTTTGATTTTGATCAATTATACATTCTATCAGATACTCTGAAGCCCACTAAATTGATACGGGTGATATCTGATGGCGAGATTATGAAAATATGTAGTTACTTAGAGTGTAAATAAAAGAATCGATATTAATTCTGTTGGTTAAACATTTTCTCTCGATTTGCCGATTTGCAAAACAACACCGAAACCTTTAAACTAACATCTCTCTTTAGTGTTTTATAGCTAAATTTATTGAAGAATGGATTAAAGCAAATGTGGCACTTAGTTTGGAGCTTCAAGAGATTGCTTTGGTCTAGTTAGAGTCAGTAATTAAGGTTTAATTAAACTCTAAACTAATCTCAATCAATTTGCTGGTAAAATGCTCAGTTTTTCTGTCCAGCGTCATACAACGCCAGTTGCCGTTACACAACGCTGAGTTAATTCGATTTTAAATTGCAAAATCTCTGACAAGGTTGGAACAGCGTTACACAACGCTCAGTAGCGTTGTGCAACGCTAGTTCATTTGTTTTTAAACCAGTTAAATCCACTATTTCCCCTTGTCAGAACGTTATGCAACGCTAAGTAACGTTACACAACGTTTTCACTCCTATGTTGTGTAACGCTACCCAGCGTTGTACAACGCAGTATGAAACAGGCGACTCTGCATTGTTCAGACATCGATCTACATCGATGCTGCATGCATGCTGCCATGTTCCATGCATTGTAGCGTTGTGTAACGCTCTAAACTTCGCTCAGACTTCGTTTTTTCGCTCTGGACGCGTAGAGCAACGCTGAATAGCGTTGTGCAACGGCGACGTTGTGTGACGCCAGTCAGCGTCGTATGACGTTCTGACAATGTTGTTTGAGTTTGTCAGTTCTGCCTTATTCGTTTTCTTGACTTCGTTGTGCAACGCTATCAAGCGTTACACAACGCTCTGACAAGTTCCAACGGAACTGTCGAGCTTTTGCTTTGGACTTTTGCTGAAGCGTTGTGCAACGCTATACAGCGTTACACAACGCTCTGACAACTCACAACGTTATTGTCTGTGACCGTTTGATTTTTCAACGGCTATTTAGGTGTTGTACAACGGCATATAGCGTTTTATAACGCCCGAGTCTGTTTTCACTGGTCTTTGGAGCTGTTGGCGCCCTCTATATATATGGGACCTCTTGGAACTGTTGAGACACTTTTGAAACCCTTGAAACTCCTCCCTTTTGAGCTCCAACCAGTTAGACATTACTCTCTCTTGTGTTTGAGCATTATTTAGCAAAATCATTGAGATTAGAGTGTGCTAAACCAATCCACTAGTGTTAATTGCTAGATTTGTTGAGTGATTTGGTTAGAGCCTCAATCCTTTGTAGTGTTTGAGCTTGTTTAATTGAGTTAGGCCAATCCACCTTGAGAGTGATTGTAACAAGGTGATTTGGTTCGAAGTTGTAGTCCCGTTCGTGTGGAATTGAACGGAGCGCGCCCATTTCGAGGTTGCGAAACTCCCGGAGACGTACGACTAAGGCTAGCTCTTCCTAGCGGGTCGGAACTCCGTAATACATCGCGTGTTCAATTTCTCTCTCTCTTTCTCTCTTTATTATCTTGCTACTTGAATTGCTTGTGCTTTGATTGTTTTGTATTAGACCAAGTTTGAATTGAACCAAATATTGACCATACCGGTTTAGAAATTCGTTTTTGTGCCTATTCACCCCCCTCTAGGCCTAATTTTAGGGACAACAAAGTGGTATCAGAGCAGGGGTTATCTTTTGACCATCTTGTTAGGTAGATAACCTCGATTCATGGCCTCTAGGGTGATAGAAA
The DNA here is from genome assembly GCA_028095005.1 of Rhynchospora pubera. NCBI lineage: Eukaryota > Viridiplantae > Streptophyta > Magnoliopsida > Poales > Cyperaceae > Rhynchospora > Rhynchospora pubera. The sequence continues at coordinate 105,869,957 of CM051462.1, read as the reverse complement.
AACCGGACAAGTTTGGTTCCACTTGTAAGAACTTCCGTTATTGGAAGAGATGTATGGTTGTATACCTTAACTTGATTGATCTTTGGGAGGTTGTTGATAAGCCATACACACCAATTGTTGATAGTGAAGGTAGAGAAACCCATGCCTCTAAGACCATTAGGACCAAGAATGATAATGCCGTGAATGTCTTGTTAAATTCGGTACATGAGTCCATAGCGGCAATTTTTGGTAGCTCTACTAGTGCACATGAAATGTGGGTTTCTCTCTTGAACCGTTATGAGGGAAATTCTCTAATCAAAAGCTCTCGACAATTTGAGCTAGAGTCTAGATTGGATAATTTCCGCATACGGGAAGGTGAATGCATCGAGGAGATGTATACTCGGTTTATACAATTGCTCGATGAATTCACTAACATAGGAGAGACCCTTTCTAATAGTCGTGTTATAGGAAGATTGCTTAGGGCTTTGGTGGGAAGACCTCAATTCGACACTCTCATCTCGACTCTTGAGACACAACAAAGGTCCCACAACAACCTCACACCGGAGATCATCTATACTCATTACCGGTGCGTGGAGGAGAAGCTCAAGCAACTTGGAGAGTTGAAGTATGAGCCCAAGACCGTGGCATTGGCGGCAAATGACAACAAGGCATCTCCCTCCAAGAACCGCCACAATGACAACCACCAAGGGAGACACCGCCACTCAAGTGACAAGGCCAAAGGCATCATCGACCTTGATGAGGACAAGCAAGGAGCCGTTCTCTCAAAGATGTTTCGAGCCATCATGATCTTTGAGGGAAAGTTCAACAAAGAAAGGCTTGAGAATGACGAAAGAGCTCTTTGCTTCGTGTGCCAAAAAGAAGGTCATACCATGTACTCTTGCTTCAAGCTCTTCCCTCACTTGAAGAAGGACAAGGAAGATGGTGGCAAGAAAAGGGGTGATGGCCGGTTCAAGTCCAAGAAGGGACATTACAAGAGCAAGAAGAAGAGTGAGAGAGCCATGCAAGCCACTTGGGACAACGATTCCGATTCGAGCTCATCATCTCAATCCGATTCGGAGTCCGAGTGCGACTTTGACAACCTTGCTCTTGTGGCTCAAGTGAATGATGTGGTGATGCCGGTGGATGACGACCTAGATGACTTGGTGAAGGAGGTCTTCAACGAGTTCAACCGAGGCAAAATCTATGTGCATCCATTGAGCAAAGCTAGCCTTGATGAAGCATCATCCTCTACATCAACTTTCACACAAGCTCCAACGACTATTCAAGAGGAACCATCCACAATTGCCATTGAATTGCCCAAGGTCACAAATGAGGTACTTCTAAACTCATTCTCTAGTAGTGATAGCGATTGTGATAGTGAGAATGACTTGAGTTTGAATGATGATGCAAACTTGCAATTTGATAGGTTGAATGATTATCTTGATGAGTCTCTTAAGACTATTGCTAGTCAAAAAGAGCAAATTAGTCTTTTGACGACTAAGGTGCATGATCTTGAATCTTTGGTGACAAGGTATAAGGGTATGATTGAAAGTTTTGAAAAACCAAGTGTTTGTGAAAAATGTCAAACTCCTTTGAGTGAGACAAATGTTTTGAAAAATGAAAGGGCTTCAAGTTCGTCTAGTGCTTCTCATAGCACCAAGATGAATCTTGATAAAATGTTTGTGGGACAAAAACCCAATGACAAAACGGGTCTTGGCTTCAAAAAGAGGAATCAATCCTTTTCTAGACCAAGAACCATGTCAAGCCCAACACAAAATGAGAGACTTTATCACAAAAGCACCAATGGTAGGAACACACACGGGCAAGGGCAAAAGAATTTTGTTGGCTCTCAAAATGGTGCTCAAAAGAGTTTTGGTAGGAATAGAAATGGGTCTCAAAGACCTCAAAAGAACTTCCAAAACAATCGGGGCCCAAACAACTTGTATTTCAAAGGACCCGATGGGTGTTTTCATCCTTTTCAAAACAATGGTGGGAATAGGAATAGAACACACACTAGACCTCAAACCAATTGGGGAAATCAAAAAGTCTCTCAACAAAACAAAAAGAATTTTCAAAAACCAATTTTGAGAAACTCTCAATCATACACTTTCTCTAAGGATCCAAAGATTAGGGCCATGGAGCTTAGGCGTCATTTTCAAACCCATTTTGTTAGAGAAAGTTCACAAGTGAACAAGCCAACTTGTGCTTGTTGCAACTATTGTGGTAAGAATGGCCATGTCACACTAGAATGTAAAGTTAGGAAAGCAAATCATACATCCGGTTCAATTAACATGATTTGGGTTCCTAAAGTCACTTCCACATCCGTTTTGATTGGTGGAAGTGGTTCGAGTGTGGCTTAGTTAGCCATCTTCTTTCCCCAAGGTTATTCTTGTCAAATCTTAAGGGGGAGAGATTACAAGAATATATTAGTTGTTTGTTTCTAACTAATATGCATTCTTGTAGGTTTGTTTGTTATCATCATTCAAGAGAAGTGCTTGGATCATAGATAGTGGTTGTTCACATCACATGACGGGTGATGAATCTTGTTTCAAGACACTTGAACCTTTTGATGGTGGTGAGGTTACTTTTGGTAATAATCTTAGGAAGAGCTCTATTATTGGTATAGGCTCGGTTGGAAACCAAAATTTAACGGTTTTTAATGTTTACCTTGTGGATGGTCTCAACTACAACCTTTTAAGTGTGAGCCAATTATGTGATGCGGGATATTATTTGAAATTTGATCACTCCTCTTGTTTTGTGCATCAAATTTCGGATAATTCTCTTGTTTACACGGGACAAAGGAAAAAGGATGTCTATTACTTAAACTTTGATCACTTCACAAATGGTGAACAATGCTTTAGTGCCATAGCTACCGGTTCATGGTTATGGCATAGAAGACTTGGTCATGTTTCCCTAGACTCCATTAAGAAACTTGTGAAATTGAAACTTGTCCGTGGTCTTCCATCACATAAACTTAACTTAAATGGGTTGTGTGAAGCTTGCATGAAAGGCAAGCAAACCAAGTCTAGTTTCAAAACCAAAGAGATCATCTCAACCACTCAACCTTTGCAATTGCTTCATATGGATTTGTTTGGACCAATCAATGTCTTGAGTATAAGTAAGAAAAGGTATGTCTTTGTGGTGGTAGATGACTATAGTCGCTTTACTTGGGTTTTCTTTCTTGCTCACAAGGAAGAAGCATTTGACCATTTTGTTAAATTTAGCAATCGGGTTGAAAACGAAAAAGGGTTGAAAATCTCTAGAATTCGTAGTAACCATGGAAGGGAATTTGAAAATGCTAAATTTGATGAATTGTGCATAGAAAAAGGATATAAACAAGAGTTTTCCGCTCCACGCACCCCTCAACAAAATGGTGTAGTGGAGAGGAAGAACCGAACCTTACAAGAATTAGCACACACCATGCTACATGAATTTGCCGTACCCAAATTTCTTTGGGCCGAAGCGGTAAATACGGCATGTCATGTAGTAAATCGTGCATGCATTCGTTCTCAACTCAAGAAAACTCCTTTTGAATTATGGTTCGGTCATACTCCTAATATATCCTATTTCCGTGTTTTTGGCTCCAAATGTTTTGTCCTTGATGAGTCTCCTAAAGTAACCAAGTTTGATGCCAAGTCTTTGCCCGGTATTTTTGTTGGTTACTCAACCACAAGCAAAGCGTATAGAGTCTATTTGCCAAACTCAAATGTAGTTATTGAGTCTATTAATGTCAAATTTGATAAAAAAGTCCTTGAGGAATCCAAGGAAGGTAATTCTATTGTAGGTACACAAATGGAAGAAACTACACAAGAAATCGAGTCACAACCTCAAGCACAACCACCGGTGATTATTGAGGAGCCTTTGAACCGGGTTGATGACATTTTGATAGGGGGAGAGACTCATGAGGAGGGCATCTTAGACACAACTCAAAATGAAACGCCTCATGATGATCCTCAACCTCAACCATCTCCCCAACCGGTTCATGAGCCTCCCGAAGTGCTTAGAGAAGTTTCTTCTCATCCTCTTACTAATGTCATAGGTGATCCTAGGGAAGGTGTTAGGACTAGGTCTAGTTTGCACCAAACTATTGGTCATTGTGCCTTTGTTTCTCAACTTGAACCAAAATCCTTCAAAGAGGCCAATGTTGACCCAAATTGGATTGTTGCCATGCAAGAAGAGTTGAACCAATTTGAGAGAAATCAAGTTTGGGAACTTGTACCATTACCAAAAGGTAAGCAAGTTATTGGTACCAAATGGGTTTTTAGAAACAAGCTAAGTGAGGATGGTATTGTGGTTAGAAACAAAGCCCGTTTGGTTGCACGAGGTTTCAAGCAACAAGAAGGTATTGATTTTGAGGTGACCTTTGCACCGGTTGCTCGTCTTGAATCCATTAGAATGCTCTTGGCTTTTGCCGCTAACAAAGGCTTTACCCTATTCCAAATGGATGTCAAGAGTGCTTTTCTAAATGGTTGGATAGATGAGGAAGTTTTTGTCCAACAACCACCCGGTTTTGTTGACCATTTCAAACCGGACCATGTGTATAAGCTTCACAAAGCTTTGTATGGTTTGAAGCAAGCTCCTAGAGCTTGGTATGGTAGACTTTGTACCTTTCTTCTAGACAATGGTTTTAGTAGAGGCAAAATGGATACAACTCTTTTCACTAAGAAAAGAGATGACCATTTGCTACTTGTGCAAATTTATGTGGATGATATTATCTTTGGCTCTACTAATGCAACTCTTGCCCAAGAGTTTTCTTCTTTGATGAGTAGTGAATTTGAGATGAGCATGATGGGAGAACTCACTTTCTTCTTGGGGCTTCAAATCAAACAACTCAAGGATGGTATCTTTGTGAACCAAGTCAAATACGCCAAGGAGTTAGTAAAGAAATTCGGTGTTGAAGATAGCAAGAGCTTAGACACACCCATGGGCAAAAGTGCGAATATCGATGCGGATGAGAAAGGCAAGCCTATGGACATAACTCTCTATCGGGGCATGATCGGTAGCCTACTCTATCTCACGGCTAGTAGGCCGGATATGATGTATGCCGTATGTCTATGTGCTAGGTACCAAGCCAATCCTAAGGAGTCTCACCACAAAGCGGTAAAACGTATCTTGCGATACGTCAAGGGTACTCAAAACCTAGGTCTTTGGTATGGTAGACAAACCGAACTAGACTTGTTAGGTTATACCGATGCCGATTTTGCCGGTGACCGTATGGACCGCAAAAGTACTAGTGGAACTTGCCAATTTCTTGGTGGTTCACTTGTGTCTTGGTCTAGTCGCAAGCAAACTTCGGTTGCTCTCTCCACCGCGGAAGCGGAATATGTAGCGGCCGGTAGTTGTTGTACTCAACTTCTTTGGATGATGCAAACCCTTAGGGATTTTGAGTTAGATTTCCAAAAGGTACCAATCTTGTGTGACAATACTAGTGCCATCCTTATATCCAAAAATCCGGTATTGCACTCTAGAACCAAGCACATAGAGATACGACATCATTTTATCCGTGATCATGTTGAGAAAGATGATGTGGAATTGGTCTACATCGACACAAAGGAGCAAATCGCCGATATCTTCACCAAACCTCTTCCAACACAACAACATCTTGAACATAGGTTCAAACTTGGTATGCTTGAACTCAAAGATTAAATTTATGCATGTCATGGTGTTGTCTTTTTTGTTTGGAGCTTATTTCAGTTTAAATTGGTTGTATTTCTTTTGAAAACCATGAAAAATAAGTTTTTAACTATTTCGGTCTTAATTTTCTGAATTTTCTGGTTTTCTGTTGACTCTGGCGTTACACAACGCCATTCAGCGTCGTGCAACGCAAGAGTAACGTTAGTTTCAAATGAATTTGTGCTGAATTTTGAATTCTGTCGAGTTAAACGTTGTACAACGCTGCCTACCGTTGCACAACGCTTGGTTGATTTTTTCTTGTAACGTTGCACAACGCTGACTATCGTTGTACAACGCTAGCTATTTTATTTTAATCTTCCTTTGCTGAATTGTAAAATCTGTGGAATTCAACGTTATACAACGCTGGTTACCGTTGTACAACGCCAGTCTGTTGTTTTTACTTAACGTTGTACAACGCTGTCCACCGTTGTAAGACGTTGATTTACTTCTTTATTTTATTTTTTTTTATTTATCTGTTTGGTTTTAGTGTTGTACAACGCCCTTTAACGTTGCACAACGCTGGGTTGTAGCGTTGCCCATCGCTACTCAGCGTTGTACAATGGAGTAGTCAGTTTCTGCTCAATTTTCGCTGTTTTGACTCCTGCGTTGTACAACGCCCTTTGGCGTTAAGTAACGGTGGACGCGTTTTTTAACTGTTGCGACCCGACCTCTTCTTCTTCTTCTTCCTCTTTTCTCTCAAATCCGAGCCCCTTCATCTTTTTCTCTCTTTCTCTCCAACTCACACCCCTTCATCTCTCTCTCTCAATTCTCTCTCAATTCTCTCTCTCCACTCCAACCAATACCACCAAAATACTCCTCTCTCTCTCCTCTCCACTCTCATACCCTCAATTCTCTCTCTCTCTCTCTCTCTCTATCCCTCAATCCACCGAAACCCTAGCCACCGCCATCACCGTCAATTCCGGCGATCCGACCGTCGGATTTTCGAACGGCTTCGGTTCTGTGCTCTCCAAGGCCATCTCATCCTCTCCGGCTCTTCAATTTAAATGTTTAGCCTCATCCTTTCTCTCTCAATTTTCAATGGCACCGAAAACCGCAACCAACAAACGGTCTAAGCGCAACCCCAAGGGCGCTTCCTCATCCAACCCACCGGTTCAACCCGACCAACCAATTCCAATGGATATACCCCCGGTACCCGTGGATTGGACCCTCACCTCCTCAAACAATTACCTTTTCAAAGACTCGGTCTCGTACATGCATTTTTGCCAATACCGCGATGTCAATCGCGAGTGTTCCGAGTGCTTCTACTTTGAGCACCCCTATGGTGTCTACTACTTGAATCCAAGAGAATTGACTTGGATCAAAGAAAGGATCGAATATTGGACATGGCGGGTCTTCTCGCACATTCTCAACCGTACAACCCGTCATTGATCAAGCTCTTCTATGCCAATCTCACAATGACGTGGACCGATGGCCACCCAACCGCAAACTCCTATGTCCTCGGTCGCCACATCTCTATCACCGAGGAAACATTGGCCAACCTCCTTAGCCTCGACAAGGACTATTTGGAGATTTACATCCATGCCAATTGGCCCCGTGAATTGCCTCCGTATGACGAGTACCACCGCTTCTTTTATTGTTGGAGAAACTTCAACGTTCGCCAATTCACCGCCACCGAGCTACCGGCCTTGCACCGCCTTCTCTTCCTCTTCATCAACAACATTATCACTCCGAAGGCCACAATCAAGACCAATGTGGAGCAATTTGTCGTCTTTCTCCTTCGCTCCCTCCTTGAGATGAATCAAAAGGTGAATCTCCCTTACATCATGCTTGCTCATATGGCACGGGTCGATTCCTCTTCTCGCTTCTCATTTCCATATGCCCACATCATTCAAACTATTCTCATTGAAAACGGCATCCCTCTTGACACACCTCTTTGGGGCGAACCCGTGCCCGAGAATGCCATTGCAACTCCCGAAAACCTCATGGCACATCTCAATGTTACCGGATGGACGGCCCAAGATGATAACTCCATTGTGCCCGGTGCATTCCACCGCAACAATTACATCTTCCGCCCAAATGCCACCATCAATCAATATGAGGAGATAGGCAATGAACCATTGCATGTGCCCGGCGGCCGAATGGAGGGTCAAGGCGCACCTCAAGACTTCCATGCTTACCTTGATGCCAAATTCGCCGCCTTGACCACTCACATTGACACGCGGTTCAACACAATTGAAGAAAACTTGACCGCTTACCAAGCCAAGACCGATGCCTCGATCACTCATCTCAAGGATGAGATGATCAATCTTTGGGGAAGGATGGAGCTCCATCTCAAGAGGGGATCCGGTAGTGGTGCGGGGGATGATGATGAGGAGTGATTCTAGCCAAAACCCTCTCCAAACCTTAGCCCTCTCTTTTATCTTTATTTGGACTTTTGATTTTCGTAGTTTCTTTGCCTTTCGTCTCTCGTTTGTGATTTTTCGTTGTTTTGAGTGTCTTAGTTATGCTAAATGGATTTGGTTTGTTTTATGGATGTTGCATGAATGATGTTTTGTTTTTTCATGAATTATGTTATGTATTAATGTATTATGTTTGTGCTAAATGGTGTTGTTTTAGCCTTTTTCCTTTATTATGCATGCATGGTATACAATTGTTAGTTTAAGCCCTCATTAAACCTTGTTAGATACCCCTAATCAAATGAACTTAGTGGCCAAATTCTTTTCGAAAGGGGGATGATTCTTATGGTTTCTCATCAAGGGCGTTTTGGGTATTCTTTTCCCTAATTGCAAAAAGGGGGAGAATTAGGTAATTTGGGTTATTCCGCCTTGTTGTATCAAGTCCCAAATGTACCTTAGGTGTTGTTTTGCAACTCGGCAAAAGGGGGAGATTGTTGGTTAAACATTTTCTCTCGATTTGCCGATTTGCAAAACAACACCGAAACCTTTAAACTAACATCTCTCTTTAGTGTTTTATAGCTAAATTTATTGAAGAATGGATTAAAGCAAATGTGGCACTTAGTTTGGAGCTTCAAGAGATTGCTTTGGTCTAGTTAGAGTCAGTAATTAAGGTTTAATTAAACTCTAAACTAATCTCAATCAATTTGCTGGTAAAATGCTCAGTTTTTCTGTCCAGCGTCATACAACGCCAGTTGCCGTTACACAACGCTGAGTTAATTCGATTTTAAATTGCAAAATCTCTGACAAGGTTGGAACAGCGTTACACAACGCTCAGTAGCGTTGTGCAACGCTAGTTCATTTGTTTTTAAACCAGTTAAATCCACTATTTCCCCTTGTCAGAACGTTATGCAACGCTAAGTAACGTTACACAACGTTTTCACTCCTATGTTGTGTAACGCTACCCAGCGTTGTACAACGCAGTATGAAACAGGCGACTCTGCATTGTTCAGACATCGATCTACATCGATGCTGCATGCATGCTGCCATGTTCCATGCATTGTAGCGTTGTGTAACGCTCTAAACTTCGCTCAGACTTCGTTTTTTCGCTCTGGACGCGTAGAGCAACGCTGAATAGCGTTGTGCAACGGCGACGTTGTGTGACGCCAGTCAGCGTCGTATGACGTTCTGACAATGTTGTTTGAGTTTGTCAGTTCTGCCTTATTCGTTTTCTTGACTTCGTTGTGCAACGCTATCAAGCGTTACACAACGCTCTGACAAGTTCCAACGGAACTGTCGAGCTTTTGCTTTGGACTTTTGCTGAAGCGTTGTGCAACGCTATACAGCGTTACACAACGCTCTGACAACTCACAACGTTATTGTCTGTGACCGTTTGATTTTTCAACGGCTATTTAGGCGTTGTACAACGGCATATAGCGTTTTATAACGCCCGAGTCTGTTTTGACTGGTCTTTGGAGCTGTTGGCGCCCTCTATATATATGGGGCCTCTTGGAACTGTTGAGACACTTTTGAAACCCTTGAAACTCCTCCCTTTTGAGCTCCAACCAGTTAGACATTACTCTCTCTTGTGTTTGAGCATTATTTAGCAAAATCATTGAGATTAGAGTGTGCTAAACCAATCCACTAGTGTTAATTGCTAGATTTGTTGAGTGATTTGGTTAGAGCCTCAATCCTTTGTAGTGTTTGAGCTTGTTTAATTGAGTTAGGCCAATCCACCTTGAGAGTGATTGTAACAAGGTGATTTGGTTCGAAGTTGTAGTCCCGTTCGTGTGGAATTGAACGGAGCGCGCCCATTTCGAGGTTGCGAAACTCCCGGAGACGTACGACTAAGGCTAGCTCTTCCTAGCGGGTCGGAACTCCGTAATACATCGCGTGTTCAATTTCTCTCTCTCTTTCTCTCTTTATTATCTTGCTACTTGAATTGCTTGTGCTTTGATTGTTTGTATTAGACCAAGTTTGAATTGAACCAAATATTGACCATACCGGTTTAGAAATTCGTTTTTGTGCCTATTCACCCCCTCTAGGCCTAATTTTAGGGACAACAAATTCCATTTGATATTTCTTTACTGGAATATAATTGCGTGTAATGTAATCTTTATCCTTAGGGCGTGAAAGGATTATAACATAATAATGTCATAAATTCAATGCATGTATTTAGACACTCCCATCGAATTGTCCCTTTTGCTAGTAGGATTTTTTTCCAAAAATAATAATAATAATTGCTACCGTTTTTGCAGATGAAATCTTAAATCATAATTGCATTTGCATTCCCAAAAGCAGTTTCACAGGAACAGCTAGATCAAATATCTCTTACCTTTCTGCATATCTTATCTTATATCTAAATATAGTAGAACACCATTCCTCTTATCGTGGAATGTGGAATCATAAGTCATAACTAACATATGTTTGGAAACATATCCAACACCCCCATAGAGAGTTCCTGATAAGGTTTGCTATATCATGGTCATGGAGACATGGACAAACTTCCCTATATTTAAAACAATATTATATGAAAATGTACATGATGCATTGAACGGATTATAAATAAAATTTGATAAAAAAATTTATTAATTTTAGAATGAATAAGGAGATGAAGAAGATCCAAAATAATGTGTTTGCTAAGCATTACCAAAAAAAATAATAATAAATAAGAAAAGATAATCATTTTGCCTCCCATGTAGGTCAAAAAAACAGTATACAGTTGAGAACTCGAGATTAATTCGCCTGAACATAAAAGAGTGTCAGAAAAAAAAACAAAACAAAAAAGAAACCTTAAACAAAAAAAAATAAATAAAATAATGAGAGTAATAGAGAGGGGTCTGGTTTAGTGTGGGCCCCACCAAAATGGTCCCAAGCCGAACACTTTCACTTCACAGTTCACACCCAACCCCAAGTTAACTCACCTGTCAGGCTGTCACCCCATTGGTTGAACCAAACGCACTTCATAATCACTCGGATAAAGCGAGTTTCATTCTCAGTCGTCCGATCTTTATCCTACGTTCATCATTAAAAGTCGCTGTTACCTTCCAATTTTGTTGTAGCACTCTGAGAAGTGAGAACCATACTCCTATCCATAGTTGCAGACCCTACCACTTTACTTTTTTATTAATTTAATTTAATTTATCCGCAGTGCAAGGAAACATCTCAACTGCTTGATTGCAACATTTACGGTAATATTTTGATATTTACCATGCGGTTTTTGTGGGTAATTTTCTGAAACCCACAATTTTTTCCCTCTTTTTTTTTGTTAGCTATTAGCGAGTTACTGACGTTCTTATAATCCTAAAAAAATGGAGATAGAGAAAATTACTTTTAAATTAATGAGAAGTTTATTTATGTAGTTGAATTCTATTTTTTCTTCATCAGTCAAAAAAAATTGAAAAATAGTAACAAATAAAAAATATATTTTATTTTTTCACTAAATGTTACATAGCAACCATGAACGATTCAGATCAGTTGTTACAAAATCATATTTGAGTCGTTCTTCTTGTTTTTTTTTGAAGATAAATTGGAGGTCTAAGCCATCCAATTTATTTTAAAATTAAATGTCTATGAAAGACCCCCCAACCGGGTTTAGGGCTGTCAATGGGTACGGTACGGTACGGTAGAAGGTATTTTCATTACCGTACCCGTTAAAATTTTCTTTACTCGTACCCTACCCGTACCCGTTAAAAATAGCTTTACCCGTACCTTACCCGTACCCGTTAAGAATTAACGGTACGGATACGGTAACGGTAAAAAATGAATATAATAATAATAAAATTGGTACACTCTGTATAAATAAATTATATCAATAAGTATATTAATAAAGTGCAACAATGGTGACGAATATTTTAGGTCTATGTTTTTTTATTTTTTCGTACACTGAATGGAAAAAATTATAAATCTTAAATAAAATCTAGCAATATTTTTTTACCAATCATGCAATATAAGATGCCATATGTATCTTTCGAACCTGCGACCTTTCACTCATGGAGTTCAGGTGCATTGCTCTTTGCCACTAGACCAAGAGCTGGTTATCTGAGTCGTTCTTTTTTTTTATTCTACAAACTTTAGCGGCGCTAAATGCATATTGCAATGAAAGGTTCGTATAAAAAACGTTAACATTGATAATTGATAACAATGGAATAGAAATATTATTCTCCAGTTCCACGTGGAGAGTAGTCAAGGGACAACTAATTATGAAGGTGTTCGCCAATTATTATAAAAATAAATAAATAGAGGCATCAATTAGCATATTAGAATGGAGATTATCAGATTAATTAACAAACACCGACCTCCGTGGATCGTACGCCTACGCGACCCGTTTGGGATCCGCTACACCAGGATACCCGATATGTGGTTATCCGATACGTGTCCTTTTTCTATTCATTGTCTTTGATGTCGCCACACACCGGATGGAATGGAAAGTTTGATGTTGCGTGTGAAAAAGGAGAGAGGCATTTATAACCCAAATTAGAGGTATTAATTTCAGCGTTTGAATACTTTGATTTTCAGCATCCCTTAATTTAGAAATTATATTTCCCCGAATCTTCGATTTTAACCCGTGACCAACCCGTAAAGAAAAAGAAAGATATTTTTCGATCGCACCCTTACATATTTATTTATTTATATTCGATCTTTTTAGGGGACTCGGGCGAGTAAAACTTGCATTTGTGAATAGAAAATATCAAATTAAAAATATTAGCCCCTGTTTCGTAATACAAGAAAGTAATGGGATGAGTAAGATAAAATTATCCTCGCTTTATATTATTATTAAATAAATAGCCATAATTATTTTCGTGATAAAAAGTATAAACCAGAGGTGCCAAATAGTAATGGGAAGAATAATTTTTTTTTTAGTTGTTGCTCTTATATTCTGTCATGTGTATCTGATTACATTTTACGGATTTTTAAACTTTTAACTTTCATAATACGATTAAATCTCTATATTTTACAAAATTCTCGAATTAAATTCAGTTCGGGTAATCTATAATTTTGTAGTAGTTCTCCATTTTTCTTTGATATGGGTGTATCTGAATCAGACAGTGTTCTTTCATTCATTTTCTAAAATTTAATTAGTGAGAGATTGCTTCAAATACAAACAGATTCACTTTTTGTTATTATTATATTTTTAATCTTGGTGCTTTTGGTACTCTGAAATGAAAATCATCTTAAAAAAGGATCAAGTGCGTCGAAATGTAGTTTAGATTCGGACATGATTTCATGAAAAGCACTCCCTAAACCATTAGTTCACTTGATAAAAAAAAATATTTCCAACTAAATAGAAAATTCATGATTCAGATATTATTTGTGAATACTTCTTTTGTATAACTCACTAATCAAGTAAAATATTTATAACTTTATCGAACTAAAAAGTCTAAGTAAATTTGTAAATGATTTGGTCGAGTCAGATATAACGCATAAAAGTCGTAAATAAATCGTCAAACATGTATTAGACAAATTATTAGCTGATATTGATCTAAATTCATCAATTGATGCCAGAAAGATACTGAAAAGATATTATTTCAAAATCCCATTATTATGTGACGTAAGTCTGAATATCTTTTTTATTCAGAGAATCTGATGTGTAGTTGGTATTCTTTTGTTCAGTTTAAATTCTTCTTGTTTTTTTTTGGACGAACTAGTATTCTTTGGTATTCTTTTTTTTTTAAATTCTTTTTTTTCTTTTATTCAGAGAATCTGATGTGTAGTTGGTATTCTTTTGTTCAGTTTAAATTCTCGTTGTTCAATTTTTTAAATATTGAATTAATTAGTGAATTAGTGAAAGGGCTCAACCCCTTTTTCCCCACGGATGGACGACAAACCAAAATAGCCTAGGCGGTTTTGAACTTATTTCTTGTAGATAAAATATTTTCAATTTTTTAAACTGGACAATGGACAGTGTTCTCGTTCATATACATTTTTTTTTTTTGGCGCATATAAGGGCCTTATATCGTTGCATTGTTCATGCAAATTAAATGATTGTTCCTTGTTAACCGTTGCAGTAACTCAAAGAACGTGGTTTACAAATTACAGCACATTTGATCTTTTATGTTTATGCGCACAGTGACGGCCGTAGAAAATCCACTAATCCGAAAAGTTTCTCTTTTGTCGTTTCCAGAGGGAACTATGATTCTGATTTCTCATTTCTGACCCCTGCACCAGCCGAAATTATTTAATATAAAAATTCAGACACCAAAAAATTTAATAAAAAAAATTATTTATTTTTTTTTAATAAGAAAAAAGTTCCAACGCGTTTATAAACCGCGCCTCTCTCTCTCCTCTCGAACGCGTTTTATAAACGCGTTACAAGCCTTAAAACGTGTTTATAAAACGCGCTAAAGGCTGCAGTGATTGCGGCGAAAGTTTCTGACTTTGCGCGTTATTTTCTGATTTTACGCGTTTATAAAACGCGTAAGAAGCCTTCTTACCCTTTTATAAAACGCGTTCGAGAGATCTAATTTCCATATAAATACCCAACCTTCTGTCGTCCAAAATAAAAAAAAAAGAAAAAAAATCTGAAAAAAAGAAAAAAATGAGAGGAAAACAAGTGTTAGATTGTGAAATGCAAAATAATATTAGTTGGTGCGAAACTAATAGCCATAAGGGTTGTATGCGGCACACTTATTCACTGATACAGAGTCGCACACAATCCTTATGGCTATTAATATTCCACCAACTTTAAAATAAAAACTTTCCCGTGGAATCTGTTATTACGTGTAGAGGACGGTTTGTTGGGCTGGGTCTACGAGCCATAACACCGCAGCCGACATCCTTGGATGAGAATCTGCATACATGCAGTCATCTTCATCCAAGTCTCAGAAAAAGAAGGGGTCAATATGACAATCAGTCGCCCGACTCTTGTCTATTAGTTGCGGTGATGTTTTCTCTTCCCACTCTTAGCAATGGATCCTCTACAATTTTTTTTTATGTGGTTCAAAATTTTAATATCATGTATTTTTTAATTTTTTTTGTTGTGTATTGTGTGGTTCAAAATTTTAATAAATTGTAATTTTTAATTTGTATTGTGTTTTTGATTATAATGTTCATTGAGTTGTAATGTCTAATATAATTTAAATAAATATTAAGTCTCATAATATTAATATTTCAAATTTCACAAAAAAAATGAAAATGTATAAAATAAAAACTAAAATAAATTAGATAATAAAACTTACAACGCATATACTACACATAAGGTTTAAGGAAGTGTATTGGTAAGGGGTGGATTACTGGCCACACATAAGGTTTAAGGAAGTGTTTGGCTCACTGCTACCGGGCTCGTCAAGGGGTATTAGGTTCAGATCTGGTCCCGTGCCATATACGGGGATGAAATCAACATGCAACTCAATAATCGGTAACCCTCTCGTCTCGAATGTCTCGTGGTAAAAAAGGCGCCATTGATCTTCAGAATTTACAGGAAGAAATAGCGATTCATATCTCCCATTTACAATTTCGTTGTAACGACCATGGATATTCAAAGTGTACTGGATTTCTAAAATCTGTAGCCTGCTGTATAATTCATTTCGAATATCAGCAAATGTGGTATGCATACTACAACCGATGTGGAAGTAATAAGCACCAAAAGTTGGACATTGGTTGACATATATTGTAATTGTAGACATTTTTGGATTTGATTGATAGGTTTTTAAATTGTAAGAGATAATATGTTGTGGACGATTTCAATTCTGCGAGAATGTATAGTCTTATATAACTTCAAATAACGCGGTTATAAATTCACAAACTTATAGACAGAAATGACTAAAGTTCGATCGAAATGACTAAAGTTCGATTGAAGTGATAGAAGTTGGAATATTGCCCTCCCAGCGCGTTTTATAAACGGGTAAGAAGCCTTCTTACCCGTTTTATAAACGCGTTAATTGCGTTTTAACTATTCCGAAAGTTCAGCCTCCTAGCGCGTTTTATAAACGCGTTTTAAGGCTTGTAACGCGTTTATAAAACGCGTTCGAGAGGAGAGAGAGAGGCGCGGTTTATAAACGCGTTGGAACTTTCTTCTTATTAAAAAAAATAAATAATTATTTCTATTAAATTTTTTGGTGTCTGAATTTTTATATTAAATAATTTCTGCTGCACCAGCTTTCGATTTAAATACACGAAATTGATGCAGTATCCTACTAGTATATGTATAGCTGTTATTAAAAAAATAAAAGTATATGTATAGCTAAGTGCCTAGGTGATTATGAATTTCATATCCCTCGTGCTCGCGGAAATTGAAATTTCATAAATTCCGATGGTAAATCATTAAATACTTCCATTAAATATTTTTTTAACCTGATTGAACTAATTACTTAAACTTTTCATCTGACAACTAACAGATTTTTTATTTTTATTTTTTTTGGAAATAAGAAGAAGGGTCGTAGCCCTTGTCTTTCATTAACTCACATATTGATGTGCATCGTACTCGTTCGTATCTATTTTAAGTTGATAATTCTGGCAAGAATATATTTTTGTACATTGGGTTTAATTCTAAATTATTTATTCAAATTTCAAAATGATAAATGGTTGTGATTTTATAAGAGCTTAATTAAAGGATTTAGATTTTTGAGCCCACGTGTCCATAGCAAAATTATCCTTTTTAAGTTAGGGGAGGGATTCGGCACATCTCCCCCCACCTAAATTACATCGTTGTTTTATTATTTTTTTGTTTATTAAAATTTATAATTTAAAACGTCAGATAAATTGTTGATATTGTTCAATTTAATGAGTAATTTATTTCTATACAGATTTTATAAAATTTCAAATTATTTCAATACTCGCATCGATAGATCAAAAAACAATTTCATGCTTGCTAATATAGTTGAACTTGAAGACGTAATTGGACGGTTTGGATCCTATGTAATTACTATTTCATGCTATGAAAGTATGAACTGCCTCGAAATATGTAAATTTATTAGCATGTTTTTTATAGCATTTTTTTAAGAAGGAGAAAATTTTTTGTCATTTAATTATTTAAAATTAAAAAAATGCATGCAGAAAGCTTGAGTTTTTAACATCTTTGAGATGAGTCTAGTGTTTTTACCACGAATCACTAGAACGCATGCATTTTATAGCACAAATTGAATGCAAAGATTTAAGTAGAAAAAAAAAATGTAACCATTATCTAAAATTAGCGTCTCTGTGGGCGTATATACAATTGCTAATATAATATGATATGACCCGAAATTATTTTATATAAGAATTTTCAAAAAAAATTTAATAGAAAGAATTATTATTTTTTTTAATAAGAAGAAAGTTCGTACGCGTTTTACAAAAGCGTAACGTATCTCTCCTTCGTACCCGTTTATAAAACGCGCTTGAAGGTTTCGAACGCGTTTTATAAACGAGTACGAAGGGGAATAAATTCACCCCTTCAGTTATGCCTTTCGAGACAAGTCAGACCTTTGTACCCGTTTATGAAACGCGTTCCAAGCCTTCGTACGTGTTTTATAAACGGGTACGAAGGTCGTCTCTTTCAAAACCTAGTTATAGCCGTTTTATTTTTTTTCGTTCGCACAGTGATCGCCAGACAGAAGAGAAAGAGAGAAAGAGAGGAGCGAAGGAGAGAAGGAAAGAGAAAGAGAAGAGGGAATCCAGGCCAGGGCGAGAAGAAGAGGAAGGCAGCAAGAGAAAGAGAAGATGAGAAGGCAGCGAGAGAAAGAGAAAGAGAAGAGGAGAAGAGGAGCCCATTGCGGTAGCGACAAACTTGCGACGGCGAGGTTTTTTTCAAAACTATTTTGTATTTTGTATTTGAAATAGTGATAATTGTTGATAATTAGGGGTTTAAGGGTTTAGAGTTTAGGGTTTAGTGATAATTGTTGATAAATAGTGATGATAATTTGTGGAAATGGATGATTGATGATAATTTGTGGAAATGGAAGATTGATGATAATTTGTGGAAATGGATGTAAATTGAATTAGTGATAATTTATGCAAATTGTCCATATAGAGGTAAATTGAATTAGTGATAATTTTTCTTTTGAGGAGATAGATGTAAATTTTATGTTGGATTTATTCTGAAAATGATGTATATTAAATTACTTATGGATATCGTGTTAGTTTAGTGCATAATTTTCAATTTTATGGTTAATTACTCTTAATTATCCACAAACAATCATGCAAAACAAGATCTAGCACTTAGCCATTCACACAAAGAGAAGGTTCAAGATTTTACCTCTCTTGATATAGTAATCAAGAGGCTCTAACCGGCTAGGTTGTAGGTGGTGCTTGCGTCTAGCTCCTCCTTCGTGCCAAGCTCGTCCTCGAGTCCACCACGAAATTAACCAAGACCTACAAGCTTTGCCAGAAGCTACAAGGTCTAGGCTAATCCCAAGCGTTCTCGCCTTCTTAATTCTCTTTAATTAAGTGGAGAGAGTATGGTGCTCAACACATGAGCTAAGGTGGATGAGAGGGGAGAGAAGTGGCGGCCAAGAGAGGAAGAGGGGAGGAGGGTGGCGGCCTAGAAGGGAAGAGAGAGAGAGAGAGGAGCCAAAAGCCTCCACAAGGGCTCTTTTATAATGCTCAAACCCTAACAACTAGTTCCATCTATTTACAAGTGTGCCACCTACCTACCACCCACCTACATGGCCGGCCACAAAGAGGCCTTTTCGGGCTTCATTCAATCCATTAATTGATCCACAATCTAATTAATTTGATCCACCATTAAATGCTCTACATCTGGGCTATTTATTCTATAATAAATATCGGCCCATTAATTTAATATAACTATTTATATTAAATTGTATTGTGTTGAATAATTATTAACTAATTAATAATTATCATGGGATTAGCTTATGCATTTAAATCATTTCGATACGATCCGTTTGAATTAATTAATTATATCGACATATAATCAATTAATCAACTAATCATATTTTCGCAAAAGCACACTGATGCAAATAAATGATTAATGCACTGTTTGGTTATATTTCGATCTGTGTGACCCTTTGAGGATTTATGCTAAGTTGGACATGGGATTAAATCGGTATTTAATTCCAATAATCATAAGCGGTATCTAGTAACACGTTATGATTCCCAATTCGCATAAATAATGTACTGCTACAGTATTTAAATCCTGCATAAGAGAATAAAAGTATTTCTCTATTTTGATTCCTATGTCTCACGATATCATCGTATAATCCAAGATAGGAATGTGTCATTCTTGCAGATTATACGTTTCTTGATCTAGAGATAATTGTATCAGTTGCTAGCAAACAATCTATCTCCATCAAGGGGCCCAAATAGATATCGTCACTCGCTAAGTGAATTAATGAGGGACATACGGTTTTCTTGATTATTTAGCTTTTCCCCGCACAATTCAAGAGAACATAAATAACGTCCGTATAGCAGCTCTTATCGGGAATCAGCGGTAGACGATATTTATTGAACCTATCCTCATGTGGAAAAGATAAACATCTCAAACTTAGAATCAAAATCATAACGAAATAAATAATGACACATAACACAATCCATATATTTATTTCGTTGGGTCATGTCCTGTACTATGTTCCATTAACATAAACATATGCAATTAAGTTGGTTACTCTTAACCTATGATTTATAGAACTTAATCATCACTTAACTTGCATACTAATCTTATTGATAATTAATGTTCCTTGTTAATTATCAAGATTATGGACGCTTTAGATTTATTGTTGTCATTTACTACTAAATGAAACCAGTGATCTATAATTCAGGTCCTCAACCTGAATGAACTGCCAACACATAAATCAAGGAACAAATGATATAAAATCATCCATGACATAAAACTATAGAAGTAGCCAAATATGATTGGCTTCTAGGACATATCTGTAACAATCTCCCACTTGGCCTAGAGTCAATCAATAGTGACTTCTAGCCAGTGCATAGTACTCAATGTAATATCCAAATATACATGTCTCATACTAACGCCTAAATAAAAGATACAACTCAAAGCCAATCAGGCATACGCCTAATCCCCATGGATGCAACATGCAACTCATGCGCGGCTCGAGACAAAGGCTTTGTCAGAGGGTCCGCTGTGTTCGCGGCACCGTCCACCTTCTTGACCTTGACCCAACCGTCATTGACCAACTGATGGATGAGATGGAATCGTCGTAGAATGTGCCTAGTCTTCTGGTGAGACCTAGGCTCCTTAGACTGAGCTATGGCTCCCGTGTTGTCGCAGTAGATATCCACTGGACCTGAGATGCTTGGGACCACCTCTAGCTCGGTCAAGAACTCCTTGATCCATACGGCTTCTTTTGCTGCTTCGCCAACCGCTAAGTATTCCGCTTCGGCGACGGAATCGGCCGTAGTATCTTGCTTGGAACTCTTCCAACTTACGGCACCACCATTGAGCAGAAATACAAAGCCGGACTGTGATTTGGAGTCATCTCGATCGGTTTGGAAACTGGCATCGGTGTAACCAGTTACAACGAGCTCTTGGTCTCCACCGTATACGAGAATGCTCTCCTTGATTCTCTTGAGATACTTGAGGATATTCTTGACTGCGGTCCAGTGTGGCATGCCTGGGTTGGCTTGGTATCGACTAGTCACGCTAATCGGATGTGCCACATCGGGGCGAGTGCATAGCATGGCATACATAATCGATCCGACTACAGATGGATACTTGAATCGCTTCATGTATTCCCGATCTGTCTCCGTTGTCGGACCTTGAGTCTTGCTCAAGTAAATGCCATGTGAAATAGGCAAGAATCCTTTCTTGGAATTCGCCATGTTGTGTTTTTGCAACACCTTGTCAATGTATGCATCTTGGCTCAAACCTAACATCCTTTTTGATCTATCTCTATAGATCTTGATTCCTAGGATGTAGGCGGCTTCGCCCAAGTCTTTCATTGAGAACACTTTCTTCAATGAATCCTTGACTGCATTCAATTCGGGAATATCATTCCCGATCAATAGTATATCGTCAACATATAGAACAAGAAACACAACCACGCTCCCACTAAACCTCTTGTAGACACAAGGTTCCTTTTCACTTTGAGAGAAGTTCAATTTCTTGACTTCTTCATCAAAGCGCTTGTTCCAACTCCTTGATGCTTGCTTCAATCCATAAATGGATCGTTGAAGCTTGCATACTTTGTTACCATTCTTTGGATCCACAAAACATTCGGGTTGTGTCATATACACATCCTCTTCCAAATTTCCATTTAGGAAGGCGGTTTTGACATCCATTTGTCAAATCTCATAGTCATAGAATGCGGCAATTGCTAACATGATCCGAATTGACTTGAACATGACGACGGGCGAGAAGGTTTCTTCATAGTCAATACCATGAATTTGCTTGTATCCTTTCGCTACAAGTCGTGCTTTGTAAATGGTCAAGTTGTCATCCATGTCGACCTTTCTCTTAAAGATCCATTTGTTCTCAACGGGTTTTACTCCGTTGGGAAGATCAACCAAGGTCCATACCTTGTTGTCATACATGGATTGCATTTCGGATTCCATGGCTTTTGGCCATTCCTTGGAGTCGGGTTTCTTTCTCATGTCATCAATGGTCAAAGGCTCATCGTTCTCCATGACGAGAACGTCGTGCAAACCTAAATATCTTATAGGTGGACGACTTGGCCTTGCCGATCTTCGTAGGGTAGATGTTTGAGGTTCTTGAACTTGTTCCACAACGGTTTGTGGACTTTGTTCTTGAACTTCAAGTGAAGGTGCTTCCTCAACATCATCGACTCGCGATATGTTTGAGTTTTCATTTGAGGGAGTTTGTTCATGAACCTCTTCTTCCACAACAACTTGTGGAATGGGTTCGGCTACAATCTCATTCGGTGCAACCTCATTTGGCACCACATTGGGAACAACTATATGGCCTACTTGAGGCATGCTTTGTTGTTGTGGTTCTTGAATTTCTTTAATCACCACGTTGCTCCCACTACTTCTTCTTGAGAGAAATTCTTTCTCTAAGAACACAACATAACGAGCAACAACTATCTTGTTCTCGTTGCGGTTATAGAAGTAGTAACCCTTCGTTTCCTTAGGGTATCCTACGAAATGACATTTGTCCGATTTGGATCCAAGCTTATCGCTCACTAGCCTTTTCACATAAGCTTCACAACCCCAAATCTTGAGAAACGACATGCTAGGTTTCTTCTTAAACCAAAGCTCATAGGGCGTCTTCTCAACGGACTTTGATGGAACACGGTTTAATGTAAAAGTTGCGGTTTCAAGGGCGTATCCCCAAAAGGACATAGGCAAATCGGCTTGACTCATCATTGATCGAACCATGTCAAGCAAAGTTCGATTCCACCTTTCGGATACACCATTCCATTGTGGTGTTCCGGGTGGAGCGAGTTGTGGAACGATTCCACACTCCTTTAGATAGTCGCCAAACTCATGGCTCAAGTACTCACCACCTCGATCGGATCGTAAGACCTTGATCTTTCGACCAAGTTGGTTTTCAACTTCATTCTTAAATTCTTTGAACTTGTCAAAGGATTCGGATTTGTGACGCATCAAGTAGATATACCCGTATCTACTATGATCGTCGGTGAATGTGATGAAGTATGAATAACCACCACGCGCACAAATGCTCATAGGTCCACATACATCGGTATGTACAAGGTCTAATAAGTCATTTGCCCTTGTCCCTTTGTTAGGAAAAGGCGCTTTGGTCATCTTTCCCATCAAACAAGATTCGCATGTGTCAATTGGCTCGAAAGCGAATTGATCCAAGAGACCAATGGTTTGTAATCTCTTGATGCGTTTCTCATTGATATGACCTAAGCGGCAATGCCACATCAAAGTTGCATTCTCATGTGAAATCTTACGTTTCCTTTTGTCATTCTCAACACTCAAGATAAGTCCGCTGGAATCAAGCACATAAAGACCATTCAATAAATGCGCATCACAAAAACGAACTTCATTTCGAAACAAGGTCAACAACTTGTTCTTTATTACAACATCAAAACCATCCATGTCCAAACAAGAGATAGAGATAATGTTTCGAGTAATAGAGGGAACCAAAAATACATCCTTTAGTTCCAACACAAAACCAGAAGGTAAAGTTAAATCCACGCTCCCAATGGCCATAGCGGAGATGCACGTGCCAATCCCGACGCGGAGTTGAACTTCACCTTTCTCGAGCCGCCTCCTATTCTTTAGGACCTGCACATTTCGACAAATGTGAGCACACGAACCGGTATCGAATACCCAATCGGTGTTAGAGGTAGCGAGAAGGGTTTCGATGACAAATATACCTGAAGAAGAAGGTTGGACGGTTCCCGCCTTCTTGTCGGCAAGGTACTTGGGGCAGTTTCTCCTCCAATGACCCTTGTTGCTACAATAGTAGCAAACGGTCTCAGGAGTGGCCGGGTTCTTCTTCTTCTTGGAACCCACGAGAGCACCCTTGGCCGGACCTTGCGGCGTCACCGGGCCTTTGCCCTTCTTGGATTTGCGGCCTCGCTTCTTGATCTTCTTGCTCTTGTCACTCACGGCAAGAACATCCTTTGGGCCCTTCTCCTTCTTGAGACTATCCTCCGTCTCAACGAGCATGTTTTGGAGATCATCCATGCTCTTGTCCATGCCATTCATCCGGTAGTTCACAACAAAACCGGTGAAGCTTGGAGGGAGGGAGTTGAGAATGAAATCTTGAATCGCACCCGAAGGAAAGGGCGTATCAAGTTTTTCAAGCTGCCGAAACAACCCCGCCATCTTCATGACGTGTGGCCCGACTTCATGACCCTCCGCCAAGCGAGTGTTGGCGACGACCTTGATAAGACGGGCCCTTTCGGTGCGGGCCTTGGTTTGGAACATGTTCTTGAGACGAGTGATCATTTCAAACACTCCATAACCACTATCAATGAACTCCTTTTGGAGTTCCGATTCCATGACTGCAACCATCAAGACCGACATCTCCATGTCGTCATTGACGTGCTTCTCATATTTCTCTTACTTATCCTTCGGATCGGTGTCCTTAGGAGCAGAGGGAATCGGAGTGGAAAGGAGATACTCTCTTTTCTCAAACCTAAAGGCAAACCTTAGGTTGCGGTGCCAATCCAAAAAATTAGCACCGTTAAAAGAGAGTTTCTCTTTCTCAAGAAGAGAACGAAGCGTTAAAAAGGAAGAAGACATCTACAACAATTATCGAATTTAAAGGTCAATTAGTTTTATGTTTTTAGTTTTAACAAAAGTAAAACTTTCACTACACTACTTTAAGTCCCTAAGCATAGTGATTTCCAAGACCCCTATTTTCGTCAAAATGGACCTGCTATGGCACGTCATCCAAAAAGACTAGATAAGGTAGGTTCTCCAACCAATCATCTTACCATGACTCTTGGTTCGCATAAGCGAACTTCGCCCCGATGTCCAAACTCTAGTTGGGTCCATCGAAAAGTCACTTCTCACTATTTGCGCCTTGCAAATCTTAGCTATTTGCACCCCGACTACCGAATTGGCAATCATGACGTCCGCTTGGGCGGACCGCGCCATGAGTGACAATCGGCGTGAAGGGGATAGAGAGAAGGAGGGCGATTTAACTTATTCGTTTTAGTTTGGGACTAACAATTCATATGACACTTTATTTGGTGGTCGTGTAAGCATACACCCATACCTAACCTAACAAAAGTAATCACATAAGCATCTCATAGTTGTGGGTTTGTATGGCTTCCGCTTGCATTAGTTTCGCCACATCGTCCATGGAGCAAAACTAATCTAATCCTTGCCTCTCCCACTAAATTCTATAAGGATCTAAATCCTATATAAAATAAAGGTGCAAAATACATGTGAAAACATCCTATTCCCATCCTAACCTTAGGGGCATGCAAGCCTCACAAGTTACATAAAAAATTAATCAACAAATTAATTAATGGCACCAAAGGCCGCATTACAAACATTCACACATGCATTCATATTACAACCATAAGGCATTGAGTCATGAGCCATACTAAACCCACTATCCACCTACAAAACAAAGTTAGCACATACAAGCACTTTGTTTCCAATTAACGATTTTCAAGCATCTTTGCGTATAGTTTGCCATAAGTAAATTCCGTGTATAAATTCTCAATTTTAAACAACAAAACTTGTTTAAATTCATTTAGAAAGTTCTTTCAACATCCCATAACTGAAAGGAGATCAAACAAGGAGTTTTCTAATTGTTTTCAACTAATTTGAATACTTAGAAAAACAGTAATTTATTAAAAAACGTAACTAATGGAATCCAACAAAAACAATAGTTAAGGGTCTCCAAAAATTCTCAAATAAATTACTTAAGCTCCTTATCATAGTTGTGATTACCAGTAAAAATTTCTAGAAGAGATCTTAAACCATCTGGGAGAATAAAAAATGACAAATCTCTTACAAGTGCACGAAACACCGTTATGAGATTTTCAGCTTATCCTCTCAACCATTTGGTCTGTTAGACCACCTTCTAATCAGTTTTTATATATACAATATATATAGAAAAACTAGTTTAGTCTATAGGCTAACTATCCATGAAAAGAAAACCACAAAGTTCAGTTCAAAAAGTTCGAGTTACATACTAAACAATCAACAAATTCTGTACTGGAACAGACTGTCGATCGAAATGTTTTAACCAAGTTGAAGGTCCAAAATTCCACGAAAAATTATGAAATTAATTTTTCTGGAATTCTAACTCAAAATAGAACAACTCCATTTAAACAGAATTTTTAAAGGAGTTCTCAGTTGGTACAGTTTAATAGAACAATCGATTTGCTCAACAAACTGGATCTGACGAGATCTTCCTTTTCATACTTGAAAACCCACAAATTAATCTGAGTCATGCAACAATTTACACATGCTCAGAAAGAGCTTCAAGTCCTCTTTAAATCTAGCTATAGAACACTGGTACTTATATTCAAAATATAAATCTTTCAAGCCATTCAAACAGGACAGTACGAGCAGAAATTGGTTCTGCGCACTGTCGCCATTTTATTCACAATAAATCCATACTAATTCAGAAAAATATGAATCTATCGCCGAAAGAATCACAATCTACAGATATACAACTTTCATGTAGATGGAAAGATCTTCCAGAGAACTTATCAAAGCGAAAAACGCGAAATAACACAGAAAATACCATTTCCAGACAGAAAACAAACGCATCATCTCTACTAATCCGTTAATTAGCCAATTTCTCTTAATTAAGTGTCAAAATAGCTTAAGTACGACCATGTGCTCTGATACCACTGTTATTTTAGTGCATAATTTTTAATTTTATGGTTAATTACTCTTAATTATCCACAAACAATCATGCAAAATAAGATCTAGCACTTAGCCATTCACACAAAGAGAAGGTTCAAGATTTTACCTCTCTTGATATAGTAATCAAGAGGCTCGAACCGGATAGGTTGTAGGTGGTGCTCGCGTCTAGCTCCTCCTTCGTGCCAAGCTCGTCCTCGAGTCCACCACGAAATTAACCAAGACCTACAAGCTTTGCTAGAAGCTACAAGGTCTAGGCTAATCCCAAGCGTTCTCGCCTTCTTAATTCTCTTTAATTAAGTGGAGAGAGTATGGTGCTCAACACATGAGCTAAGGTGGATGAGAGGGGAGAGAAGTGACGGCCAAGAGAGGAAGAGGGGAGGAGGGTGGCGGCCTAGAAGGGAAGAGAGAGAGAGAGGAGCCAAAAGCCTCCACAAGGGCTCTTTTATAATGCTCAAACCCTAGCAACAAGTTCCATCTATTTACAAGTGTGCCACCTACCTACCACCCACCTACATGGCCGGCCACAAAGAGGCCTTTTCGGGCTTCATTCAATCCATTAATTGATCCACAATTTAATTATTTTGATCCACCATTAAATGCTCTACATTTGGGCTATTTATTCTATAATAAATATCGGTCCATTAATTTAATATAACTATTTATATTAAATTGTATTGTGTTGAATAATTATTAACTAATTAATAATTACCATGGGATTAGATTATGCATTTAAATCATTTCGATACGATCCGTTTGAATTAATTAATTATATCGACATATAATCAATTAATCAACTAATCATATTTTCGCAAAAGCACACTGATGCAAATAAATGATTAATGCACTGTTTGGTTATATTTCGATCTGTGTGACCCTTTGAGTATTTATGCTAAGTTGGACATGGGATTAAATCGGTATTTAATTCCAATAATCATAAGCGGTATCTAGCAACACGTTATGATTCCCAATTCGCATAAATAATGTACTGCTACAGTATTTAAATCCTGCATAAGAGAATAAAAGTATTTCTCTATTTTGATTCCTATGTCTCACGATATCATCGTATAATCCAAGATAGGAATGTGTCATTCTTGCAGATTATACGTTTCTTGATCTAGAGATAATTGTATCAGTTGCTAGCAAACAATCTATCTCCATCAAGGGGCCCAAATAGATATCGTCACTCACTAAGTGAATTAATGAGGGACATACGGTTTTCTTGATTATTTAGCTTTTCCCCGCACAATTCAAGAGAACATAAATAACGTCCGTATAGCAGCCCTTATCGGGAATCAGCGGTAGACGATATTTATTGAACCTACCCTCATGTGGAAAAGATAAGCATCTCAAACTTAGAATCAAAATCATAACGAAATAAATAATGACATATAACACAATCCATATATTTATTTCGTTGGGTCATGTCCTGTACTATGTTCCATTAACATAAACATATGCAATTAAGTTGGTTACTCTTAACCTATGATTTTTAGAACTTAATCATCACTTAACTTGCATACTAATCTTATTGATAATTAATGTTCCTTGTTAATTATCAAGATTATGGACGCTTTAGATTTATTGTTGTCATTTACTACTAAATTAAACCAGTGATCTATAATTCAGGTCCTCAACCTGAATGAACTGCCAACACATAAATCAAGGAACAAATGATATAAAATCATCCATGACATAAAACTATAGAAGTAGCCAAATATGATTGGCTTCTAGGACATATCTCTAACATATCGATGTAAATTTTAGTTTGTAATTATTGTGAAAATTATGTATAAATGGAATTAGTTAGTAAATTGTTGAAATAAATGGAATTTTATATTGAAAAATTATGGTGCAAATTAACATAGTTTCAAATAAATGGAATTGTATATTGAAAATTATGTATAAATTTATTGGTGCAAATTATGGTGCATGTGAAATTTTAACATATTATGATAAGATTATTCTATTATTGATCAATTACATAGAAAAATAATTTTTGTTTTGTTCGTTTTTATTAGTGAAAAAATATTAAATTCATTGTTGTTTTAAAATATTGTTTAATTAGCGACTTGAAATATGCACGATTGAAATTAGTCAATGTTGTTTCATTTGTTAAAAAAAATTATGCAATTTATTGTTGTTTAAAATGTTCTTATATTATTTGAATCAGATGAGTTCAGCAGAAAATGAGGCTGGTCTTTCTGGTACTTCACCACCGCCCACCCAAGCACCTCCCACCCAAGCACCGCCCACCCAAGCACCTCCCACCCAAGCACCGCCCACCCAAGCACCCTCCACCCAGCCTCACCAAAAAAGACGTAGGCGTCGCGCAGCCCGTCCGAGCGCATTAAATGTCAATCCACCAGTGCAACCAGGCAACGTAGAAAATCAACTGATTTTGTTTGTTACGGATAATGACCATATCGTTGGTTTGTCTTTTGAGGAGGTAATAGACTGTTTTATGTTAATTTAGATTTCTTTGCTTTAATAATTTAGATTTCTTAATTGACTGACAATATTTTTGTGTTAATGCTTATTATAAATTATATTAAAAAATTAATTGAAAACAGTTTATTTAATACAACGTTTTATGTTTTGTGTTAATGCAGCGTGAAAAACATTTGGAGATGAGGTCGCACAAGCGAACGATTGAGGTGGACGATCGAATTGAGGGAAGGCTGATCAAACTGGGCCTGAGTCACATTACGAAGGTGAAGCATGTCAACGTCGACATGCCATTACTGAAGGCAATGGTCGAGTTTTGGTGTCCGAAGACGCATACTTTTTATTTTTCCGTCGGAGAGATGACTGTTACTTTACAGGTAATTTATTTAAACTTGGTATTAAATATTTTTTTTACAATAATTTTCGTATTAATTTTCACAATTAATTGTCACATTAAATTTTGCGTTTATTATATTTAAAATTTAAATTCAAATATTAATTTTCGTAATAAATATATTTAAGAAAGGAATTGTAATATTAACATGACACGAATTTAATGTATTTTCTAATTGTTGTCAGGATGTTGCCTTCTTATATGGTTTACGCTCGACGGAAATCCCAGTTAGATCCAATACGAGAGGGCCCTGGGAGGAAAAGAATCGTGCAAATCTTTATCCTCATGAAGATTTGGGAAACTGGCACAGAGAAAAGAGGAGCAGGGAGTAAGTAAAAAAAAAGTTATATATTGATTTTTGCTATTCAGTATATGCATTGCTTACTTGTATTGATTATTTTAAATTTTTACAATGCAGGGGCGGTGTTGTGGGCAAAAACATGAAGTTGAAATGGTTGCGGCAAAATTACGGGGTGGCGCCACAGCCAGGTGCTACTGATGAGGAGTTAGATCGATACACGCGTGCAGTGCCTCTAGAGGTATTTGGGACGTTGATGTTTCCCGATTTTCTCAAAATTTCGTCCCAGCATACTATTTGGAGCTCGTATCGGTATAATTTTCTTAACTTAAATAATACTTTTATTTGTTTACTATGATATTAGAATTCAATGTTAGAAATTCAATATTAATTTATTTCGAATGATATTTTTATTTTTTCCATATGATATGAGAATTCAATATTAGAAATTTAATATTAATAATTTTTACCAGAAAATAATTATTTGACAAAATTTGAAAAATATTAAAGTTTATTTGACACAGAATGATATTCCAAGAAAAAATCCAAGTGAGTTCCTCATGATATGGAACAACCCAATTTAATTTTGTTATAGCAAAATTATTTGCTTTTTCATTTTTATTTTATATTTTTGCATGGTTATTATTTTTTTCAATGTTCAAATTATTTTTTTTCAATGCGTTGTTTAATTTAAATGCAGGGAATTTGAATGAAGTTCCGGACTTCAATTGGGGAGCTGCCACGCTTGCTTTTCTGTATCATGCTCTGGACCGTGCCTCCATGCGTTTCAAGGTTGTGACGGGACCATGGATGCTACTGTTGTTTTGGGCATGGTCATACCTTCATGTTTTTCGCCCAGAGGTTGCTCCTATCGGTGGATTAGGACAGCCCAGAGGTTGCACCGTGGGGCAGTGGAAAACTACAGGACTACCTAGCCGTGTTGAACGTTGAAGACGTCAACTGGTTTCCTTACGTACTCGACATGGCTTTCATGCCACGGGTAGCACAGGAGGGTTCCATAGCAGAGCATGTTCGGTTGCCGATCATTTTCTACCACATAGTTGCCTACTACTACCCCGACCGTTGTAGGCATCAGTTTGGACTGTACCAGATTACTCCTCCTCCACTACCTGTGGTACGTTTGCTATATTTTTCCAATTTATCATATGATCAATTTCAATTTAATTAGAGTAAAGAAGTAACGAGTTTATTTTAACAGAGTTGGGACGTGACATAGAACCTGCTAGGTTTCCAGCACGGTAATTATCGAGATCGTCCAGATTTTTCTACCATTTTTACGGGGGCATATGGAGAGTGGACTCGGGAGGCATTAGCAGCACGCCAGCTGGAGACTCGATCATGCACTGCTACTGATACGTTGCGATACTTCCGGTGGTTTTGGCGATATGGTGCCTCCGAGAGACCCACACCACGAGAGGATGCCGAGGCACGTCTCCAGCGCACTCAACAGCTGTCACTCGCTCAGAGGCAGTACACAAACATGGGGTCCAGACTTTGCAATACGGTACGTCTTAATTTTTTTTAATATGGACTGTATGATTGGTTAATATTTTGGACAATATGTCATTATTCTCGTAAATTGCAGGGCAACTCTACGCTGAAGAATGCACTTCATGCATTGGGACTCGTTGTGAAAAGGGGTGCAGAAGGGTGGAAAAGGCAATTCTCGCCAACTGTCGTTCGCAGTTGCATGATGCTTCCATGCCTTTGAGGTAATTTTAAAAAAAATAAAATTTTTATTGCGTTTTTGCATTTTAAATTCAACCTTCATAATTATGTCATTGTTCAATAATTTATAAATTACAGGTTGGAGGATTTGTTGGAGAAGCGAGGACTTCCAACAAATATTGCGGACATACCAGATTCTGGGGACGAGTCTTCCTCTGCACATCCGACTGTACCCACAGACCTTCAGGCGGAGGATCTGATGCATGCGGTAAGTATTTGTTCATATGCAAGTTTCAATTTTAAATACTAATTTATTTACATTGACATTATTTTTTTTAATATTATAGGATGGTCGATTGATACCGGGCGATTAGATGATATTTTAGGACCACGCACGTTCTTTCCTACTCAGTTTCCAGCCTCAGGTCCTACTCCATCCATGCATAGTGCATCAGCATCGACCTCGCAGTTGTCGCGGCTTTTTCGTCATTCCCTCGAAGAATAGAATTTAGGATTCCTCGAGAAATGAGAACATAGCCTTGGATTCTCCCCCCTTAAGGTTCGATCTCTGTTCGAGTATCTCTTAGCGATAAGAGAACCAAAACATGAGTCGCTTCTTAAAGAGGTTTGTTGATTTCGTGGGTCCTTTCTTTCCAGTAGGCGCAAGCCCCTACTGTTAATTACCCCGTGATTGCTCACGAGATCCTCTGATTAAGGGATCTGAAGAATTTTATGTAAAGGCTAGGGGAATCATTTATTTCATGTTTATTTTGGGTATATTTCTTTTGGTTTAGAACGGACTCGATTGATGTACCAGACTTAGTTGACGGGACCCAATTGAGGACATTTTGATCTGCTGAAGAGTTTTTGTTTTTGAAGTGGAGAGGTTTCGGACTCGATTTCAGGTTTCGTGTTTTGACTTTTAATTTCTTAAGTTTCTCTTTGGGTTTTACAATTTTAACAATTCTCTTTTATTTTTATTTTTAATTTAGACTTTTGAAATATCTTTTTATATTTTTAGTTATGTTTATGTTTGAAAATACTTAATATCGAATATATTTCTTCTAAAATCTCAAAAACTTGTCAAGAGAGCTTCATTAAGTTTTAAAGTCATTTTGGAATTTTACAAAATTTATTTAATATCATTTTTTAATTTTATAAAATCTATTTAATATTGAAAATACTTCAAAAATAGAAAAGACCAATAATTTGACAGATTTTTGTATCAAAAAAGTGAATTTGGTTTGTTTGGTTTTTTTAGAAAATTTTGGATATTTTATTTGAATTTTTCTGAGTTTCCTACTATTTTTAATGAATTTTTGAAGTTCTTGCTTATTTGTAATTTTCTTATTGGTCCACGTCAACTAGGGAGACCGAGTTGGCGCTGACTGGGCTTGACGTGGCTTTGCTGAAGTGGCATGGACGTTGACTAATCTGACTTGAGTCATGTAGCGGGTTGTAGTCATGAAAGTGACCCACCAGAGGTGATTTTGCTGCAGCAGATCAAAGGAAGAGTCGGGTTTAAACCCATCTTCTCCGACTGGCAACGGCACTTTTGCAGAAAAGCCCTTCGACTTGCGCCGACGAAATTGCGGGGCTTCTGACAACCATTTCGATTGAGAGTTGTCTTGTTGGAATCGTGAAGTAGAGGAGATCACAGCGGTACAATAAATTGGAGCTATGGAGCCTTGTTCTGTCCTGTGGGACCTGAGGAGTCTCGGCCCTCCATTAATGGAGTTGAAGCTTTCTACCTTCTTTTCTTTGCCAAATATAGGTTCATATCACCTATGGAAGTGAGAATACGATAGATGTGCAATCAATTTGTCATAAAGGTTCTTGGAGGGGAATGATCTCGACTGAGGCAATTCGGCCTCCACTTGAACTGAAATGAACCTTTGCTATGGGGCCCACTTGATCATTTTGTTGTGCCAGTCGTTGATTGAACAGCTTCAGAATGCTAAATTTAGTTTGTTTAAGCACCTAACTCGATTTGATATATCATAGTTTAGCACAGGGAGCATTGAGGCAAAAGATGTCTACTTTATTCCATTTCAGTTATTTGTAACTCATTTTACAGCAAAACAATTTGATTTAACATCCAATTTTGATCATTTTGAGTTTGTTGTGTATGTCCAAATCAACACAGATTATGCTAGAGGTACTTGTATATGTTTGGTAAGTTTTGTTTCAAATCAAATATGCACCATGGTCACTGTTTTGATAATTTTTTTATTTGAGTTGCTTTGAATGCAGTAAAATAACTTGCAAGTGCTATGAGAAAGACACAAGACATATACTTATTATTTTTTCTTACACAAAATGAGAAAGAGCCACCTGCTGTTTGTATTTTATGCAAATGGAATCCTATATTTTCATTTATTTTTATTGTGGCCAAACTTATGCTATATGTATTATATTCTTACTTGATAACAACATAAAGCAGAATTCATACTATTTCAGGCAAATTAAGGTCATTAGACTGGTTGGGACTTAACATGAACATTTAATCATCATTTTTATTGTATTTTTGAATTTTTGTTAATTCTTTGGACATGGTTAGGCCAGTGCTATGCTCTGGACCTATGCCAAGCCAAGTTAAGACTACCATGAGAGACTTAGCTATGCTAAAGACCTCACATGGCAGCCATGGTGCCCTTCATATTTGACATGAGAATGCCGTATGAAGCGAGGAGCTATGCTCCAAACCTTCATAAGACACCCTTTCTAGAACTATCCTATGGCCATGACTGATGCTACGTTTCAGATCATGGCTCAAAGGAGCTGTATTTACATGGCTCAAGCACACCATTGTTTTGGTGGCTGAGCTAAAGAAAAAGAAGAAACAAAATAGCGAAATATCAATTCAAACAAGCTTTCTTGATGTGGTGAAGAACGATTACAAGCTATGTCTCACCTTCTCCTTTCTCTCTCTCAGTGCAGTGAGTGTTTACAAGGTGTTTGACCTAATGCCTCTTTCAACACTACCTTAATTAGCTTAAACCGACAGCAATTGACCCTAGTCTATGTTGTGGCTGCCTTCCTCCTTTTTCTCTCGCCTCTTCTGTGCCTTCAATTGGGTTTATATAAGATGGGGATTAGGGTTTTCATTCACAGCCGTGCCATTTCCTCACCATCTGATTTCCATCCAGGGGTACATAATCAGCTGCGCTAGGGTTTGGTTTTGCAGAACCATGGGCGAGAGAGAGTGGTTTTGAGTTCGTGGAGCTGGAGGAGGCCACGTCGTCGATTCTCTTCGTTTCACCCGGCATCCACACGGTAAAACACAGTTTACTTCTTCCCTTCTTCTTTTACCAGGGAGGGAGAAGACCCTTACAGGAGGGCCCCGCCTGTAAGATTTAATAAGAGAGCAAAGATGGGCAGAGGCGGTCTATCGTAAGCCAATTGGACATTTTTTTTATTTCTGTGCATGGTTCACCAACAACGGGTGCATTAAACATTTGAATAAGGCAGCGCCCTCTTCATTCCCCTGGATCCCCTCCAATTGTATGCACGCGCCAGACATTTCGATTTTTCTATGATTTTCTTTACATTTCCTTTATTTATCACATATTTCTTCAATGCTGATCCAAAATAAATTATTTGGGGCCCTTCCCATGGGTATTTTTGGATGAAAATTTATGGGAAAGCTTAGAAAATATATAAGGAATCTAATGGTTCAACTGGTTTTGCAAAATTCCTTATGGATTTATTTTAGTAATTTTGTAAAGTTTTTGGGTCTCTTTGTAAAGTTTGGGATTTGTGAGGGCATTTTTGGGATTTAAAAATTATGATAATTCACCATAATTCTTAAGGAATTTTTGGGTATTTTTTGGTGATTTTTGGAGTTTGTTTGGTATTTTTCGCAATTTGATTTTGATTTTTGGTAATTTGGAAATTTAGTTTTCGCTGTTTGACTTTTGGTTTTCGCAACTTGGTTTTGTCTTGAAGTTGCATTTTGTACTTTGGTTTTCAGGGCTTAATTTTTAGGGTCAACAGCAGTTTGCTGACATTTCTCAAGATCCCACTGGCATTTGCACCGCCCACATTCCAGCACATCATGATCATCCACCTTACTCCTTTGCGTCATTTGGTATGCCTTCCTCTTTTCCTCCATTCACTGTTCCGTCAGTGCCTACGCCTCCTTCTATTCCATCATTTGGCACTCCGTTGGGTAGTATGGGAGGGACAGACCCATTCAGCACATTGCTACGGACGGCCGCAGATGAGGAGGGAGACTATGTCCCTTTAGCGACTCCTCAGGAGGCTGGGCAGACCGTTGAGTTTGGGCCCATACAGACGACTCAGGAGGACCAGCAGGAGGACCAGCATGAGGAGCACCAGGAAGAGGGCGATGGGGATACAGACTCGAGTGACTCAGGAGAGCTTACTGCCCCGCCGAGACGAGATAGGCGTGCGGTGAGGGTGATTGACAGATTTTCACCTTCAGGACCTAGGAGGAGGCGGTGACGTTAGTGATGGATGGACTGATTGTTTTTTTTTTATGGACTTGTGACTTGTTTATGACTTTTGATGGACAGATTGTTTTTTTTCGTTTATGACTTGTGATGGACTTATGATGATTGACTATGTTTTTTGGATTCGTACTACTGATGATGGACTTGTGTATTATTTATTGTGATTTTCTTTATGTGTAATCAATATGAAAAAAACAGTGCAAAGCACTACTTGAAACATAAACGTTTATGTATTGAAACGCCAATAAATGAAATACTACAAACAACAAAGTTTTTTCATTGAAATACTCCAAACAACAACGTTTATCCATTGAATGTCAACACATTAAAACCACAACTTATAGTGCAAAGCACTACAAAAAAATAAGGGAAAATAAAAAACTACCATAAAATAAAACATTGCATTAATAATTCCAACTAAATTACATTAACTACCATAATAATAAAACACATAAATATTACAATGATATAAATACTTAGATATTTTGACTATCTACATGTTGTAGAATTTTATCCCACCATGGTTGCTCATCTTCGTCATTCGATTGTTGTTGATTACTCCCACCAGTGTTGTCAGCGAACTGAGCGACTTCGTTCCAAAAAGCCGCATCATCTTCTTGTTGATTACTCATAACAGTGTTGTCAACGAATTGAGCGGGTTCGTTCCAAAGAGCCGCTTCTTTTTCTATCTCTGCCATTCGGCTTGCTACAATTTGTCGAAGTTCATCCCCCTTATTCATTTCTCTCAATTTTTGCTCTGATTTTCTCAGCCTTTTTTTTCCTTGCCTCTTCTTCCCTTATTTTTATTTTACGATCTATTTCTTCATTTCTTTCTTTAAAAATCCTCTGGGTCTCTATGTCCCGAGCTCTTTGTTCATTCTTGTCGTGACGTTTGTGCTCATGGTAGTGGTTACGTAATATGTTTTCTTTGTAATTGAAAACTTGAGCACAACTTGTACAGCTCACTGTGTGGTCTCCATTAAAGTTATATATTTTCTCGTAAACGGTCCAGTGAGTTGGTTCAGACGAGAGGTAGGATTTCGGTTGTTGTTGGGGGATGGATTGAGGTTCTGTGTAATATTTTTTTTACCAGTCATATCGCCTTTCTCGGTTGAGATTCTTTTCGTGTTCCCACCATCGCCGCTCCTGGTACTCCTTCTGTTCGCTTTCCGGCCCACCATTAATGTGCCCTTGGTAGTGTATTTTTAACTCGAGCACGTGGCCCTCTTCAGTCGTGTCTTCATGGATGTTGTATTTCAAAGTGCGATAACAAGAGTGGCAAATTGCCTCGTATTCTCCGTTTTCTGGTTAATTTCTATTGGCAGGGTAATGGTAGAAAGTTGGCCAATACTCAGTGCGGGTTGCTGTTCGATAGTTTGGAATATCATTATTTGAATTAGAACTATTTCCTTTCTCCATTGTACTGAAGTTTTTAACAAGAATGAGGTACTGGGTGTTTGTGCATTCTAATTCAACAATGACTGGTTTTATAAATAATTTCACTAGTTTCAAAGATAACATTGTAAAATCAAATCTTGTCATACCTTTTGCAGTATTCATCAGAGCATGCTTGTACTTTTTTTCTAAAAATTAAATAATAAACTGCAATAACTCGGTTCAATTCCCCTTCGTAACCATTTATAAAACGCGTAGGAGAGCTTCGAACGCGTTTTATAAACGGGTACGAAGCTCAGACCACCTCAAAAGGAGCGAGGGGAAAGTGCACAGTATCTCTCCTTCGTATCCGTTTATAAAACGCATTCGAAACCTTCAAGCGCATTTTATAAACGGGTACGAAGGAGAGATACGCTACGCTTTTGTAAAACGCGTACGAACTTTCTTCTTATTAAAAAAAAATAATAATTCTTTCTATTAAAATTTTTTGTGTGAAAATTCTTATATAAAATAATTTTGGTGATATGACGCTTTGTGAACTCTGAAGTAAAGTCGTTAAGATACAATATTAGTTCGGCTTTATATTTTGATTTCGAAGTTCAGAATGGTCGATAAGGTCTCTCAATTAGATATTAGATATGCATATCAAAAATCTTTTAAGATATTATATTTTTATTAATTTATAATATTGAAACTTTTTTTTAACGTTGAACTTAGAAATAATAAATAAATATCTTTGCATATAAAGAGTTTCACGTTTCAAAAAGTTGAAAAAAAATGTAAAACTAATAATCAGTATTCTTAAATTTTTAGATTGAATTGTAGGAATCATATTAACAGGGGCGAAGCTACTTGGAGAAAGGTGGGCCCATGGACCAACCTCAAAAAAATATTTTCTTAATAGTATATTTGTTTGTAATTAAAAACAAAGGTCACAAGAAGTTAGGGATTCATCTCAAAAATTTGAAGGACTCATCTAGACATGTCATGTTTGATTTGAATTGTATAACGACGTCTAAAAAATCGCATAGGGATCCAGGCAGCATTTGTTCCTGACTAATCGTCTTCTTCCTTCATCCCTATTTAATTTTATTAAGACAAAATTTAGAATAGAATGGAATATTTAGATAAATAATTATTTGTAGCATATATATACTAGCGGGAATCTCGTGCCTTGCAGGATTCGTCTATATAATATTTTGTGAACTTTAGGACATAATAAACAAAAACTACCACATAAGATAAAAAATACTATTCGGATTTTATATAAAAACTGCCAGTAAAAATCATAAATACTATTTTTGTCAAAATAAATTTCGAGCGCCACAAAAGATAAGAAATATTGTGGTTTGAATAGTGGCCAAATTTCTCTGTATGCCTCATATCTTTATATATCTATAATATAGAAAAAAAAAGTGTTCAATAAGATTTCTAATGAACCTATTATGTAAAATTATGAGAAAAATAAAAATTCATAGGAAATTGTTGTATTTTTTTATTATCTTGATTTTTGAATTATTATTTTGTATATTAAATATATTATTTTAGATTTTCTATTGTTATTATAATATATATTTGATTTCTCATGAATTTTTTATATCACATTATTTAGAGTTCTTTATTTAAAAAATATTATTATACTATATCTATATTAAAAGTTACATCTTACATATATTTTCAGAAAAAAAAAATTAGAAACCCTGCTGACACGAAATCCTGACTTCGCCACTTCATATTAACTTTTGAATTTTAAAATCGAGATATAGAACCAAAGTTTTTACTTATTAGAGCACGGTATTTCGATTCTATATTTTAAATTTTAAAATTTGAAATAAAAAAGTTCCGGTGATGGTAAACTTTTGAATTTGAGTAAGATTCGGGTGCTACATTTTTTAATTTTTTATAAATTACTGGGACCTTGAGTGAGCAGCAGCTTTTTTTTAAAAGATTTTATGTTGCAAAGTTTAACAAATAATGAATCAAAGATAGAGTCTTTTCGTAAGATTTTATCTTGCAAAGTCTAGAAATGAGAAAGCTTAAATATCGGCACGGCATAAAAAATAAATAAACCAAGTAAATTTTCCGTACTGAATAGATATAGGTGCCAACCATATGTCGACACGCAACCGTACTAGGGCACTAACTGCAGGTTTAAGGACTTATCTAGTCATCCCGTTGCTAAACAATTAAAAGGAAATTGACTTATCCATGGCATAAGATGGGCCCATGAATAAATTATATTTTATTTGAAAAAGCACCGTTTTGTTTTAAAACTCTCTGGTATAATATTTTTTTTTGTAACATTCACTTCAAAATTTTTAAGAAATAAGAACCAACAATGAGTATTTAATTTCTGAGCACAAATAGAAAATTTTTAAACCGAATTAGTTAGAGGTGCTGGGGAGGCTGCATGTTTTATTTGCAAACTCCGGCATACTTTAGAATTATTGTGGAAATATAATGAGGAAGGTTCCTGTGCCATAATTTTAGAGTACCATAAAATATCATAATTTTATTTTTTATCAATAATTAAAATTTTTTAAATTTAAATGTTGAACCCAAACTGTTGATTTTGTATAAATTATCGAGCGATGCGTTTCCATATAAATTTTAGAATTGATTTGATATTTGATTAAGAGGTCAACCCATTAACGATTACAATTAATCTGTCATAGTTAACAAGATTCGTTCATTTTTTAACCTCTC
Organism: Rhynchospora pubera; assembly: GCA_028095005.1. Classification (NCBI taxonomy): domain Eukaryota; kingdom Viridiplantae; phylum Streptophyta; class Magnoliopsida; order Poales; family Cyperaceae; genus Rhynchospora; species Rhynchospora pubera. Next base: position 105,830,384 of record CM051462.1, on the reverse strand, counting down.
GATTATTGTTTCTCGCCTCAGATTTTCCCTACTTTTGTATTTTATAGAAAATGGCAATTCTATTTTTGTTCTTATACTAAATTTGAAAATTTCACCAAGATTAAAGTCTTAACTTATGTAATGACTTGAATATATTTATCAGGCGTGCGTGCACTGGCGGCTGGCGCTCATTTCCGCCGGACTAAAAAAGCTAAGGGTGTGTTTGGATGCAACGGAATAAGCTGGAAATAGAGAATAGGAATAAAGAATTTCAGTTTGTGTGCTTATTCTTATTTCTTATTCTACCATGGTTTTGTTGGTATAGGAATAAGGGCTCTTATTCCTTATTCTTATGTTGTTTGGATTGCACAAGAATAAAAATAAACACGCAAATCGAAATTCCTTATTTCTATTCTCTATTCCCGGCCTATCCAAACACACCCTAAAATAAATTGATCTAACTCAACTTCATTTTTTTTATGTCGAATTAATAGATTGACGTGAATCGAGATTTTCTAACCTGTCTCGAGTGAAGAGTAATCTTTTTTAATCTCATCAGCTTTTGCTTGCGTTTTGTGCCATCTGTTTATTTGAATGGATTGAGATAAAAAAATAACTAATTAGCAAAATTTGAACGCACGCTCTTCCAATAGAATGGGGCGTTCTCAAGCACCCTGAAACCAATCCGAATTTGCTCCCGCGCGGGACCATCCAGCGCAGCCTACGAACCGTCCGATCTGATCTGGACGGTTCGGGCCTATCGATCAGATTACATGCACGGAGCTCCTTTTGCCATTGAGATTAAATCACACGGCTGTGATTTATGCGCCGGACGGTCCCGCGCGGGACTAGATCTCAATTTCCCTGAAACCAGTTGGATCGTTGTCCTGTGCGGCTCAAAAAAAATAAAAATAAAAAATAAATAATCAGCAGTGCAAGTTTTTTTGCCATGGACCGCATCTAGTTTCGACGGATAAATTTTTAAGAACTGCACAAATTTCAGTAGACTTAATATTAATCACGAGACATTCATTACTGATCGGACGGCCATAGTCCATGATGGAAAATTTGTACTGCAAAAAACCTGCAGAGAATTTAGTTCCGACACCAGTTTCACCACAGATGACAGACCACACATGTTCCTAGAGAATTTAACAAATCAAAATTTTATATTTTGTATGGTTGTTTATGTGTCTAATCGATCACTGCTATCAATTGTTAATTTTATTATATTTGTTATTTGTTCTTTTTTTTTTTAAGGGAAAAGGGGTCCAGATTCTTCTAACAAATTTTTTAAAAATTAAATGTCTATAAGAAATCTCAGTCCGTTTTTTTTATTAGAGTCCGATTTCAAATCTACTATCTCCACCCAGAAGCTAATAATGTATTGTTTGCCTGATTTATATTTTGACTCGACTTAATCATCAATCTGTGTATCCCCCCCCCCCCCCCCGGGGAAACTTTAACATCTGTTGTCAAGTTAAAAAATAACTTATTTTAATGCAAAAAGTTTTTTTTTTTTGTTTGGCTTTCGGAAAATTTTTCTCGGTCCCTTTTTTGTTACCACTTCACACATTTACTGGGGTGAAATAGAATGCAAAATTGGAAAAGTTGGAGTTGGTTACTCGTTGACGATAATTAGTCGCATTTCAGGGTAATAATTTTGCAAGGCCTGGTTTAGACTTTGGCCAATTTGAGCGCATCTATTCCAATTGTAGTGTGATTGAATAAATTGATATGGCAATTGTAATTTTTGGTTGTAACGATGCAGAGGAATTACTAATTTGGCAAACACGATTACTTAGCAGTTTTTCTCCGAATACCGGACCAGTCAATTAGTTATTTAGTTTACAACTTGAATTTGCAAGTGCGTAAAATATGAGGCGGTTTGGATCGCTTAGGAATAAGATGAATAGTTTATTTATAGGCGGAAAACATTAGAAAGTGTGTAATTTTCTAACCGTTTGGATGCATTGAGAAAAAAGTAGGAAGAAGGAAGAAGACAAGAAATAAATTATAAACAATCCAAACTATTTACAAAGTTACACACTTCCCAATACTTCTTCTCACTTCTTCCCTTCTTCCCACACCTAACCAAACGGAGCTTTTGTGAAGAGTTTAGATGGTTAGGAATAAATTTTCGTCCGGAATAGACTATTCTTCCTTATTCCTTACCTATCCAAGTGGCCCCGTAGATCGAAAAACTATCAATAACGACTGGATAAGAATTATAATTAGACTTTTTGGGTGTGTTTGGATGAGCATGGAATAAGGAATAAGAATAAGGAATTTCGGTATGCGTGCTTATTCTTATTCTTGTGCAACCCAAACAACACAAGAATAAGAAATATGAGCCCTTATTCCTATACTAACAAAACCATGGTGTAAGAATAAGAAATTTGAATAAGCACGCATACCGAAATTTCTTATTCTTATTCCTTATTCCATGCTCATCCAAACACACCCTTGTAACTTAGACCTCATACCTGAATACTTTATAAATCTGGATAGATGGAGATTACCTTTTTTTTTTTGCTTTTCTCGAACTAATCACTGGCTATGTCCGGCAAAGAGTGCGAGTTTTAGTTTCGTGATTTTGGTAGAACTAAAACAAGGAGAGAACTAGATCTTGTTCTAGTTTGTGGGTTTGTTTGGTTGCTTGCGAACTAGCTAGTTCGTGGGTTTTCGCCAAACATAGAACTAATACTATACTTGGTTTGCACCTTCATAGAACTATTTTATTTGAGTAATACTAGAATCGAACATATATGATGTCAAATACGATTCGAAACGTCAACAATTAAAATTTCAAACGACTAATCCGAACAGTTCAAATGATTTCTATATTAAAATCTCCTTGAAAATCAACTATAACTATTTTTTTAAATTTTTAAAATCAGATGGTCCATAACTTTTTAGATAAAGCATATTCTAAAATTTCAAAATAATAATAAAAAATTAAAAAAGATATAAAATCTTGGTCTCCATAGAAATTTTATCACGGAAATAATTAAAGAGATCGACCGTTCTAATCTAAAATATTGAAATTTCAACCTGTTGGATGAATGTATGCGTATAATATGTTGGACTCTAGCCAATGCATAAAAACTCAGGAGACACTATTCTCAAAAAATAAAATAACACACTAGCCCATAAACACACAAACTGTAAAATTTATTTTTGGGACCATCGCACGTATACGGATATTTATTTCACCCTAATATATAAACGACAAGTATAATATTAGAAACAACAAAAATATCACAATGATATTCTATCAACAAGTGACAAATACTCTAACAGATATACATAAAGGTTTATGCAACAACATAATTTAGATACTATACATAATTAAATTATAATACGAAAATAGAAATTGCTAATCCTACATTTTCATGTACTTGTCAAAAATTGTTATGAGCTATCTAGCCAGACATCGCCTTTTTTGATTAACTAAAATAAAATACGGTCAACGGCTTGCGTTTCTCTTGAGTCTTGCACAAAGTTTTTGGTAGATAGAAAATTAGAAAGGCATCATTAGGTATGTTATTTCTCATTAGTGGAGTATTAATGATCCACGTGTTTTTTTACTACACCCATCGTTATACTATCTTTTATAACATTTCTTATTTTTAAAATAATTATTTTAGGATTTGTTCAATCTTCCACTGCAGTAACATCAATAAAAAAAGAATTCAAAATTAAATATTGAAAACACGTTTGCAGCCTGCTGGAGAAATATCCCTGCGCAAATTTGCACACTTGTTGGAGATGGATATCAGCGCATGGGTGTTTCCCACACCAAGCTCCCAACTTAAGTCCTGACCACACCAAGCATTTAAAAATTAAAAAGAAAAAATATCCGGACCAGACTGAATATTAACGCGCGCAAAACCATCCCGAACTCCGAACCGGATTTGGGTCTGGCTGGTCCGGTCGGACTCCGATCCATTGCCCGAGATAACGCCTTTGTCTTATCCATTTCCCTGTGTCCTTAGACCTCACAATTTACAGAACTTCCATTGCAAATTTTTAAAATCAAAACAGCTGTCTCAGGATAAAATTCTTCCACTAGGCCACTACTAGTTAGCAATGTTTCAATTTATGCGCCGGATGTCTCATACCTTATATACAAATATTAGTATTATAATTTCCTCGTGACAACTAACGTGGGAATGATTTAGGCTTTAACAAGTGTCAAGTCTTAGTTGACACGTGGCAAGGTAGGGAGTTACAACTTACAACTTACAACGGAAAAAAAATAACTGAGGTGTTTTGCAGTTTCGGAAATTTGGGAGGGGTGATTCGCAAAAGGCGTAAGTAGGCCAGGTGGATGCAGTGCTTCGCTCACCGAATGACCGCTAGGACTTGGAACATAAATTTCCAAATATAAACTCTCACCAGAGCGAACCCACACCTCTCTTTCTAATATTCCCTTGTTTTTCTTTCTAGTTTTCCCGTTTCTGTTTTCGGTTTTTTCTGGTTTCGTTTTCTCTGGTTTCGCCCTCGCCGGAGAAGAGAGACCTCCATTTATTCCGGCTAGAGGGTTTCAGCAATCGCGACGGAGTAAATCTAATTTAATCGAAAATGGAGGCATCTGCGGTGGTTGCGTGCACTGGAGGGAAAGGAGAACTCCAACTGGAGAGGACCGTGCGGTTGGACACTAGCGCACGGCACGGATTTTAAAGCTTGCTTCGATCCCTCTCTCTCTCTCTCTCTCTCTTCTCTCTTGTCTCCTACTCTCTCTATCTCTCTGTTGGTGTCTCTTCTCTCCTGACCTCGTGGGATTTCGTATGGGCTGTTCCTTCCCGAGTCGAGGTTTGGCTTCCTTTGAAGAAATTCTTTGTGTGTGCGTTCGTATGCGTGTTGTGTGTGTTAAATTTCTAATCTCGCCTTCTTGGGTCCTCAAGGTATAAGAGGGAAGCGCGATCTCTTTGGCGAAACAAGATAAACGCTCGATCTGGTAAGGATTTCGCTATTTTTGGTCGAGTTTTGGTAGAATTTTGGTTTGATTTTCAAATGTTTCATTTTTCTGGTCTTTGATCACACGCTCTTTGTGCTCTGGCACTAAAAGCTGCCTTATTTACTAGCGCCATCGTGGTTCTTGGTGCCTGTCTTTGCGAAATTTTGAAAATTTGTTTCCCGATCAAGCAGAATTTCTCTATTTTACTCAACTTTAACGCAGTTCCATTTATTCTTTGCCACAGAAACACACGAATTTGGTCTGATCAAGTCCAATTTTGGGGTAATTTCGAACACTACTAGCGTCTATGCTGTGGGAAATTGAGGATGCCATCTAAAGTCATGGATCGCAGGCATATTTCTCCGTCTTTCTTCACTGAGGAGATGCGCTTTCCTGTTGAGGTAGCTTTTCTGTGATCCCTTCTAAGCAACTTTTATTTTACCCCTTGTGACTTCACGAGATTCTGAAAAGACCTACATTTTTTTTTTTTCTATTGGGAGATCAATAAAGGAATACTTCTTTTCTAATGTTGCCAAAATTATGGTTTCAAGTTAAGAGTTTCCTCTTTTATCAAATGGGTTCTCTCTCCCTCCTCGTCTCTTCCTCTTGAACCTTGCATGCAGGTGCATTTAGTTGGACTAGTTATTTTAGCGCCTTTCAGAATTTTTGTGTGGGTTGGTTTTGTTTCTGGTTTTAATGATCAACAGTTCTAACTTCATCCGAGTGCTAAAGAGACAAGCATGTAAAGTCACCATTGCTATTTTAATTACCCTGTGACCTGGCATGGTTTATTCAAACTCTAAATGTCTTGGTGGCTATTTGGATTTCCCTCTCCAACAGTAAAAAATGCCTTCTATAGTTCTTAGTTTATTCTTCTTGTTTTCAGAGACAAGTTGGATTTTGGAAGCCTGAATCTCTGCCGGAGCAAAGGGGTACATCTCTTTCTTTTATTATTCTTGTATTTTTAATTTTTCTTTTGCTTAACCAAATTTGGAGATTTTTATTTCATCTTAGTTTTTATACTATCTTCTACTCATTTTAGATTTCACTTGCCAGAAGTGTGTAGTTGGTTTAATACATTGAAATTTACCAGATTTGATTTTTTTTTTTTTTAAGTTTTCTGATTTTGGGAACATGAATACTCAGTCGATTTTGTGCACCTAACATTGTTCAGTTGAAACTAATTCATGATTCATTCCACTGTGAACATATCACAATTTACATGCAACTCTAATAATGCAGGGGCTGAGGGATTTGCTTTTCTCTCTGGGGGCAAGTCGGTTTCATCGTCTCCTCTCGACAAAGTCCAACCAATTGGTGTTAACAGTGGAAATATAAGGGACCAAAAGACAAAATTTGCAGTTGAAGATAGCTTCAGGTCTCGCGAAATAGCTGCGAGCTTGTCATCTGCTTCCTCTTGGAGGACCACTGATATGGACTCTGGGCCCCATAAGCTGTCGGCTTCTACTGTTTCTCTTTTCGCTGCAGATGCAGGCCGATTAAATATAAATGGAAGCCGTTTTGAGAATGGACTATTTTCAAGCTCCTTTTCTGACATTCTGGACAAGAAAAGTGAGCACCTTTATTGTCCTGATAATTTTTTAAATTTTTTCAGTAAATTTTTTTGTTCTTTTCGGAATATTATGTCCTTTTATAAGATTTTGGAATTGGAATTTTCCATGTATTCCTTGCCCTACCTAATTTTCTTATGATATTGCCTTTACCATCTTAGGCAACATAATATTAGGGACAAATGGGTCCCGGGTGGGGGGGGGGGGGTAATTTGAATGTTTATTGATCATGATCAAGCCTGTAGAGGTGTAAAGGTGCATATATTTAGGTTTCATGTGCCTCGGAAATTTCTTGTTTTTAATGAGAACAGCATTGATCTGGTGCCGCAATGTAGGGATATACATGAGGCTTTCCTTTTTGAGACTTTGTTTGCCTGAATCTATTTATTTATGAATCTAAACTAGACAGGTGCTGTACTATCAATTATTAACTTTGAAAAACATCTTGCTTTAATTAATTTTGAGGAACACCTTGCAGTGTGCTTCTCTGACAACAAATGAGTGTCTTTTAACACTTGAATACATACTCTATTAGGAATTTCAGTGCCGGAATTTTTAGTTTCGGAACTAAAAGTCTTAAAAAAAACATTTTTCATGAATGCAGTGAGATTGGGATCAGGCAGCATGCTTCTTGGCAGGCCTGTGACTGACCTGGCAATGCGTGGTACTGACCACCACACACAAGGCCACACAGAAGAAGAGCCATTTGAGCTAACAGAGGAGATTGAGGCACAGACAATTGGCAACCTATTACCTGACGATGATGACTTGTTATCTGGTGTTATTGATGAGATTGCTTGCATGAACCTCTCCAATGGCAACACTAATGGAGACGACATTGACGATGACATCTTCTTCCCTGGAGGTGGAATGGAGCTTGAGGGGGACGAGCTCGACCTTGCTAATGCAAATAAGGCTGCTTTAAGTGGCTCACTTCTAAATGGAGCAGGCCCCTTTGTTGGGGAGCACCCATTCGGGGAACACCCTTCCCGAACTCTTTTTGTCAGAAATATTAATAGCAACGTTGAGGACTCTGAGCTACGTCTTCTGTTTGAGGTAATTTAGTCTTGTTTTATGTGCTTTCTCAAGTAAAAGGAATGTATTTTCATTGAATAGTTTTAGAGGTGACTGCTCTCATTTCCTAACATGATCTTGTTGAATAAAAACATAATTTATGAGTTAAACAATTTGTATGTTGGCATGAAGATTAAACCAGCGTTTTCATTAATTGTATTGTTTCAGCAATATGGGGATATACGTACTCTGTACACAGCATGCAAGCATCGTGGTTTCGTGATGATTTCATACTATGATATCCGGTCTGCACGAAATGCAATGCGCTCCCTCCAGAACAAGCCTCTCAGGCGACGCAAGCTCGACATACACTACTCTATCCCTAAGGTACTAGCATTTATTGCCAACATCCCAGATTAAGCTCAACTGGTCTTGCATGTACAAAACCCATTTGTGTAACTTTCTCATGATTTGCTTATTAACTGACCATGATTATACTTTGCCAATTGACAGGATAATCCTTCTGACAAGGATGTTAATCAGGGCACCCTTGTTGTTTTCAACCTTGACTCGTCGATTTCAAACGACGATCTCCATCAGATATTTGGTGTGTATGGTGAAATCAAAGAGGTAACCCTTGAATATCTCTCATAGAAAGGCAAAACTTTTTAGTGGGTAGTTTTAACCTGATCTTATTTTCACTTGTCTTTGGTCACAACAGATAAGGGAGACGCCACACAAATGCAATCACAAGTTCATAGAGTATTATGATATTAGAGCAGCGGAGGCTGCACTGCGTGCATTAAATAGGAGTGACATTGCAGGGAAAAAGATTAAACTTGAACCCAGTCGGCCTGGTGGTACTAGAAGGTATTTTATTTATTTGATTTCTCAGTTTGTCTTTGGGGACTAGCTAGATTTGTTGATTGTTTTTCTTTTCACTTTCTTGGCTTGCTGCTGTTCAATTGAGGTCATGGAAAGAACTAGCTAATAAGTACTGGCTCGATAGCAGTTTGGTTGTGATTACTTGTTGTTTAACATTAACAATTGTAGACAGGGAAATAGACGGGTTATTGGTATCTTCAAGTCATGATTTTGTTAGTTTAGCACTTTAGCTATTTCATAAAAAAATCTGACGTGTATTTCTGCAGGTTGTTGCCTCAGCTGGGCTCAGATATTGACCAAGAGGATATTGCAGCATGCAAGCATGGTAGTCCTAGCAATTCCCCCTCGACCGTCTTTGGTATGGTTAATTTGCATTTACCCCTACCACTGTATATAGCGCTGCTTATGGACCGGGTCGAGCCGGATATCCGGCTTGGACCTCTTATTAAGAAAATTGAGCTCGGCTCGGATCCGGCCCCTTTTTTCGGTTAAAATACTCGGCTCTGTTTACAACTTTCAATACTGTCCACACATAAAGCCCGAGCCTAGCCCTTGGTCACCGAGTAAGATGATCCTTTCAGTGAAAGCATGCTCGAGATTTTTTGTTGCGTTAAATCTATAAATAACATCTATAATTGATAGCTGATAAATGAGTTCAAATAACTTTCCCGTCTTTTTCGCTTTTCTGTAAAAGATGCTTGAAATATAAGGTATAGCAAGATTAGAAAGTACTTTAATGTTATGTTTTTATTAGTGCCACACAAATGAATGCACGTTAGACTTCACAGAAGAACATAAAAAGACTAAAGAATGAGGGGCGCAATTTTTCTGTACACGTTTTCCTTCTTTCCACCCTTGTTATTTTTTCCATGTACATGGTGTTATACACCTAAGTTATTCCTTTTATATTTTTTCCATTTAGCTCACATGAACCGAGTTCAATTTATGAGTTGTTAGTCTCTGCCCACCCCTGATTCGATAGAGAGAAATTCAGAGAAGACTGAAGTTCGAGCAGCTCGAGCAGGGATCGAGTACAGACCGAGGGCCATCTTCCTCTCTTCGATTAAAATGGACCGAGTCGAGTTTCAAGCCCTCTACCAAATAGAACTCGGTCCATTGAAAATTTCGAGACGTCCGGTCCGTTTAGCCCACGGGCCGCCCTACCCATTGGCAGCCTTAACTGTATAGTTGACATTACTCAAAATTTTTTTAACCCACTCTGTTATATATTTATTTTTATCAGGATCAATGTCTATAGAAAACGGGTCTATCCAGGGCCTGCCCTCTGCTCTCCGTGGTCAGCCTGTCAACAATCACTTTATGGACTCCCAATTCCCAAGCTTATCTTCAAGCCTATCTCAGACACTATCTTCTCCTATTGGTATTTCCTCTGGGGGACCACACAATGTTGCTACAAACACTGGTTCCAGTACAGGAAACCAATCAGAGATTAGCCATTCGCTGGGCCAAATGAATTTTGGATTCCAAGGTGCTGTACCTGTACCAGCTGGGTTCCATGCAAACTCTTTGCCTGAGTACCAACACAACAATGGGGCAACTGCTAATGGAATTCAGTACAACCTCAACTCGGTACCAGCTATGGGCATGAACATAAATTCGCGAGCTGGGGAGGGAATTGATGGGAGGCACCATCAGAAGGTTGGGTCAGCGGGTCTCAATGGGCATTCCTTTGACCGCACTGAAAGTGGTGGGTGCAATACTTTAAACAACTATCGTTTTTTTTTTCAATACTTATGTTGCCTTTACTTTTCGTCTGGTGTTTGTGAGTTGTCTGTCGTCAGAGCTAGTTCTAAAATAGAATATGGAGCCTACGAGCTATTTGGATCTCAAAAAAAAAAAAAATGCAATATGAGAATTCTATATGTCAGAAAACCTCAAGGAGAATGTTTCTTGGCACCTGCAGGTTTTAATTAATTTTTTTGTCCACACTGGAAACTGGATGATCTGATTATTCCAGGAGGGCTATATAGGGCTTGCTACTAGTTTATTCACTAATAGATCTTACGACTGGAAAGGCGATGCCTTCCCCTATTGACTATCTGTTATTTTTTTTTTTGTGTTGCAGGATTTGGTTTTTCAGGAAACGGGAATTGTCCTCTGCATGGAAACCAGCAAATGGTTTGGAACAACTCCCCAGGCTCCTTTGGGCACCCACATATGCACCACCAACCATCAGGTCCTGCACCCAACGTTCTCTGGTCAAACTCGCCCACATCTTTGCTACCTAATTTGCCTCCAGCACACCACCACCACCCCATCCCACGTGGTCCATCCCACCTCCTCGACTCTCTTTCTCTTCCTCACCACCACCATGTGGGCTCTGCACCCTCCCTCTGGGACCGCCGCCAACACTTTGTGGGTTCCACCCCCTCTGATCTCTCTGATCCTGTCCCTGTGCCCCAATCCTTCCATCCCGCCTCTCTTGGTAGTGCCCAGCTGCATGCATTTGAGCTTGCTGGAGCCCATGGCATGGGTTTCTCTGCTGTGGACCCAGCACTACAGGTTGGGATGCCGTCACCTCAGCAGAGGGGCGCCCACATGTTTCATGCTGGGAGGAATCCACCTATGGTGCCAGTAGGGCCTGGTTCTTTTGATGGTGCTGCAAATGAGCGTGGCATGCGAGCCCGACGGAGTGACCCCAGTGGTAGCCAGGGTGATAATAAGAAGCAGTATGAGCTTGATATCGACAAGATTATGCGCGGGGATGATTCTCGTACCACCCTCATGATAAAAAATATCCCCAATAAGTACGTTGGCTATATCTTAGTAATGACATTTCCATTGTTGCATGTAAATAATTTTTGTTGATGCTTATATTTCTTTTCCTCATGTTATGGCGCTGGTGCTTGTCTTTACAGGTATACATCAAAGATGCTCTTGGCTGCCATTGATGAGAATCATCGGGGGACTTATGATTTTATTTACTTGCCAATTGATTTCAAGGCAAGTTTTGAATATTAATTTACTTTGTACAGCCTTATTACTTTTTTGTTCATCGTTCAGTATGTTATTAAGGATATTTTTCACTGATGCCCTCGGTTTTCTTTTTTCTTTTCAGAACAAATGCAACGTGGGCTATGCATTCATCAACATGATAAATCCCCAGCACATCATTCCATTCTATCAGGTATATTGATCTTTACTAGATCGAATGATAATTACATTACATGATCAATGTTAGTTGATAACATGTGAATGTGGGATTGTGCAGACATTTAATGGGAAGAAGTGGGAAAAGTTTAACAGTGAGAAGGTTGCATCACTTGCATATGCTCGTATACAGGGTAAGTCAGCACTGATAGCACACTTCCAAAATTCGAGCCTCATGAATGAGGATAAGCGCTGCAGACCCATCCTCTTCCATTCTGAAGGCCCCAATGCTGGTGATCAGGTTCTTTTCTTAGTCTGTTACTTGTGTAACAACGTCCAAAATTCTTATTCCACATATAACATTATATAGGGTACTTGTGAAAAATAAGGTAAGATGATGATGTTTATGAGTAATAAGTAAGGTATTCTTATGTTCCACATCCGAATTTCTTAAGTCCTGTTTTCATGTTAGTCTGGTTACGAGTATATCATATAACAAGCTTATGTTTTTGCAATTTTTTCCATAACACAGGAGCCATTCCCAATGGGATCCAACATCCGGTCAAGATCAGGCAGGAACCGATCCTCATTGAGCGAAGAAAACTCCCAAGAAGTTCCACTCACCATTCCCATTAATACCCCTGAGTCCTCTTCCACTGAACCCACCTCCGGTCCTGCAAAGGACTCCTCGGAGTGACCCCTTTATTTTTGGGGGCCTCTGGGTAAGGAGAAAAAGGTGGAGGGAAGGGTGGGTTGCTAACCATAAAGAGATCACCAACCATGATGTAAACATAATATGTTATCCGACCATCTCATTTTCCCTAAGTTTTTGATCCATTCCTTTTTCTTAATTTAGTGAGGTGCCCAAGAAAAAAAATTTAACATGGGGGCAAAGAGCAGGGCTGAAAGGCGTGAGGGGAGCCATCCAGAGAAATTTTGGACTTGTTTTGTAAGAGTAATGTATGTTTTGTACAGGAGCTTCAGGAGAGGGAGAGGAAGACAACGGGTATGAGAAATAGTGAGTATTTTCTCTCAGTGTGGTAGGTGTTTTGTTTCTTGTTATGGGTCTGTATGAGAGCTTGGAAGGGTTCCCCTTGCATTTTTCTTTCTGACCTTTAATCTCTTTTGCCTCCGCCTGCAGACTGTTTTGGTTAATTTGAGTTTGAACCCCTCCATTTGTGTTGGAAGGGTTCGATTTTGGTTTGTCTGGACAGGTGTTGCTGTGTTATTGGTTACTCTGTCCTGTCTGTGTTATCTTAGTCTTTGTGTCTTGCTTGACCGTATCTACTTTATATACCGTCTATATATATCCGTATGAATTTTGTGTTGTTGGGTGTTGTCCTGCTTTCTGCTTAAAGCTCTGTGCATGTGGCAAGTTTTTTCTTTATATTATTGAAGGAATAGTCGGTCATAAATTGCAAACTCATTTTCCATCGTTGTATAAAATTTGCTTAATTAAAACATCAAATAAATAATATGTTCTCACGTGTATAAACGCATTGTGCATTGATTTAACAAAAGAAATTGACATGTAACTCGGTTTTGCATCTGAAGATCCGAGCAGTGTTTTAATTTTCAAATTACTTTTGGAAGGAACTTGTTGATCGCAAAGATAATGTAAAACCAATGCGCCATTGCGCCTGGAGTGGTGTTACATTTTATTGACCAATGTTATAGCATAATACTCAGAATCCAGTTGGTTGTTATATAGACCTGAATTGAGCACGAAATGATTATCATTTCGTTCGTAGTATTGAACTGTAAATGCAGTTTCACAAAGTATCTTGCAATAATTAAACCAATGTGCGTAAGCAGTCGCTCACTGTTTGCCAGATCAATTATTATAATATTATTCTAATGCAATACAACCAGAGGTGTCAAACCTGCTGAATGGACACTGAACAGAATATATATTCTGTTTTCGTTCCGTTCCAGGTAACGAAACAGAAATGAACTTTCGTTTCGTTATGTTCCAGGTACGAATAGATTTTCTGTTTCGTTTCGGTTCCGTGCTGTAATTTCTTCTTCCTGCATTTCGTTTTCCTAAAACGGTATTCCCAGGGCGGATGCAGTGTGGTGCTGGCAAGGGTTGTTGCACCACCTGTGATTTTAGATTTTAATATACTAGTACTACTAATTTTTGTAATATTGTATAGAAATTAAGCAATTTTTTCTGGCTCCGCCCCTAGGTATTTCGTTTATGTTTTGTTCCAGAAAACGAAACCTATCCACCCTTCCAATTTCGTTCTGTTAGGACGGAATGGAACGTGTGCGAAGCGGCATGAATTGACACTCCTAATTACAACACATTTGACTTCCTTTTCACACAACAGTCTTGTATTTAAATCAAAGAAACAGTAATGTACACAATACCTCATCCACACATACTGATTGATGTTGGATAGTATCCCACGTGTCGACATCAACATCACCATGCGTGAGAGGAAAAGTTTGTGGCCCAATGTTTGAACTCTGAAGTCTAAAAAGGTAAACCCAATTGTAAATGTTTTCAAGTTGAAATTTTATCGCTTCCATCTTCTAAACGTGGTTAGCATGGAGTGCATCCCTCCTTTTCATATTAAATTAGCAAGTTGCTGAACAAACTTCATTATAATTTGAAATGAAACAAGGCAATTTTAGGGGTTGGTTTATTTCCTTTTCGTAGTTTTAGGTGCATGTTTGTATGATCCAATTATATGATACAACATGTATAAATGCAGCTTTATTATTTATTTATTTAGTAAAATAGTTTAAACAAGGTTTCGAGTAATTTTTCCCTTCTTTAATGTTCGGTAGCAACAACTGTGATAACTAATTAGTTTCATAGTTTTCGGTGTTACAACCCTCTCGTCGCCGCAGTTTTTTTTTTTTTTTTATTGTCCTCATTTATCTCTTGTTTGGCTCACATAGTCGCATGTTTCAGCTCGAATTTAGGTAAAAAGATATAATAAACTTATCATTTTTTTTTAATTATATGACTAACAGAGAATAATTTTAGGCTGGATAACAAATGGAACGTCAAGGTAGGAACCGTTATAATACAACAAATTAAAATTTTATTTCACAGCGCCACTTTTCTTGTATCAACTCTAATAAAATAAGAAACTTTTACTCAATTCCTAATTTGGGCCATTTAACGATCAATAAGTCGGACATTCATGAGCAAAATAAATCGACAACATATATAGGTATTATAATATTCTATCTTATTGGTGCGTTTGGATACAGGAAGAAAGAAGAAGAAGAAGGAAAAAGAAAAAAGGAAGAAAAAAATTATAAACAATTCAAACTTTTCATAAAGTTACACACTTCTCAATACTTCTTCTCATTTTTTCCCTTCTTCTTTTCTTCCCACACCTATCCAAACGGAGCCATTGTTCGTTTCAACGGTCTGGCCCAAGTCAAATGGTTCGGCTCTTTTCCTTTCTGAGCTTTCTTGCCTTGCAAAGTGCTTTTCATGTGTACAGAGCTTACCGTATGTAAAAAGCTTCTGTAACCGACGGTTTTTATAGAGGTATACATACTTGATGGAGACGTAACAAAAATTTCAAAGAGGGGAACAGTCTGATACGCACTTTTAATTTTGATTTGACAAACATCACTAATAAAAAAAAGTGGTGTTTGTTGAATGATAATGATGTATATATAGTAGTATATTAGTATTTAATAGAACAAATTAAATTATTCTCGTGAAATACGTATCTTGGATGACATCAAATCGATCTGCTCGATTTATCCAGCGAATAGCCACGTCCCATCTCTACTGAACAAAAACAAACTTCTCATGAGAATATGAAACTTGTGGAGTAAACCAACAACATTTTTCAAGTAAAAGCAGAAATTATCAACCTCCTCTTTACGGTAGTAATCCAAAATGATACATGCAGGATATAGGACATGTTTACTAAAATTTGCCACTTTTGTTTAGTAAAATTTTGCACTTTTGTACTGTTATAATATTCATCTTGTATATATATATTTCTTAACTCTCCCTTTCCATCCCCTTCACTCGTGTACCGTATCTTCGCAAACTACATTTCAGTAGGCGTAACTTCTCATTTCTTCAAAATAAAGTCATACTGATTGTAAAAAAAAAAAGACTCAAAAGTTAATAATATTAGTACCTTAAATTTAAAGTATGTATTGAGTGATATTTTTAGTAAATTCCAAGTAAAAACCACCTTAAAAGACTTAAAACTGTTACTAAAAAACTGCCAACACATGTATAATAGGTGAGGGTTAAAAACCTATGATGAATTGAGATAAATAAGGTTTAAAACCTATGATGACATGAACATGCAAAAATTCGTGCCGTCCGATTTGATCACATAGCATGGGCTTTGTCGTCCAACTGACATCAATCTCAGCTAGAGCTGTCAACGATCTGACAAATCACGTGATTCCGTTTCGTTTAAGCGAAATGGAACGAATAACAATACCAATTCTTATTCCGTTCCAATAATGAAACGGTAAATGAAATACCAAATTGTACCATTTCGACTGTTTCAGCCTTATTTCAAATCGTTTTATGTGTTATTTCTGAAGTGAAACGGTTAACGAAACGAAATTTCGTACCGTTTCAAAAACGGAACGGCTAAAGAAATGGAATGCTGTACCGCATTCCTTAATGGAACGGAAAACGGAACAGCTTATTCCGTGCAATTCCGACGCGTTTGACAGCTCTAATCTCAGCCCTCAGGACTCTCTCTTGGACCAGAACATTAGAACAGCCCGTTGATTTAGCAGCAAAACTGGGTTCAGGTCTGGCGTAACGTAACCATTAGTCCTTGGCTCCTTGCAAGTTGCAAAGTCCAGTCCTGACTTGGCATCTTTTCAAGTGTTTGACTGGATCTGGGTGCGTGCATGATGCACCCCACTATCGGAGACTAGAAATTATGGACGGCTGCTCTGCTTTTCCATTTCTGACCCCATAGTGATAGTGTTCCTATTCCTATAAGGCTATATCTTACAGGATGATTATGATTCTTGCACTCAGCGCAGACTATGAACGCTGAGGATTTAGCGTTACTTAAATCCATTGTCTATATTAGAATTAGAATAGAACTAGCTACTGCATCGCGCTTCGCGCGATGAAAGTTTAATTTTAATCTGTACTCTATAGCCTTAAAATTGAAATAATATAGATTTAAATACAAAATATAACATAATTTAATCCATACAAAAGAGAAAATAAGTTTTTAATAACTTATTCTGCGTCGAGTTAAAAAAGGCCTAAGAACTGCACGCGATTTAAACCCACAAAAGAACGCAATGAGTTTTGAACAATACAATTAAAGTCTATAAAACAACAGCATGAGTTCCAACTTAAATAGGCTTAAGAACTCCAATTGAGACAAAATAGGCTCAAGAAGTCCACACAATTTGAGTCTACGAAACAACATCATAAGTTCTGAACAATCACAATTTACCCTTTATTACGTCCTTAAGGCTACAAAACAACACACCATAAACTCAAAACCAATTTCAACCAAATCATACAGTTTTGATCAAACATAATGAATAATTTACGGAGAAAAATCACATACTACAAAGCAATAACCATCTTGGTTGTGCCATACTTGGTAGGCAGGCTCTCATTATAGAAGCAAACATCAGAATGAAGCAGCATGCATTTCTTAACCCTACAATCAGAAGGGCTCAGACCCTACAATCTTCGCTTGCAAGCAGAGATATATATAGAGAGGCATCTATGTAAAATATACCTTAACCTACTCCATCGCGGCATTAGCAGTATTTGTTGATTTGGAAACAACCATAATGGTAGAGTTGAACAATCAAGTGAGATTTTTACTATTAGCAGTATAAGCAATATTTCTCAAAAAATGTTATTTTCTTTGCAGTATAACCATAATGGCCAAATTGCCCTTTGCGCTGCTATTTCCTCCATCGCTGGTTGCTTATAAAAAAATGTTATTAATGATGGCACAAAAGCTACTTTTTGAACTGCCAAGAAGTTAAAAAAAAATTTATTTGAACATGCAAGTGCATGCGTCAAGTATTCGCAATCCAAGAAATACCGATAACAGTAACCATATTTCCAGATCCAGCACAAATGCTTCTATCTGGCAATAATGATGAACAAAAATAAAACAAAGCAAACTCAATTCTTAGCCTAACTTGAATATGTAATTTAAAACAGAAAAGTTTTTATAGGCTATTGAATATAGAAAATGATAATAACAAACTTCAATTTAAAATTTTCAAAATAAAAAAACTAATAGTTTGTACCTTTATTTCTTTCTTTCCATGTTTTGATTTCTCAAATTCTGCTATGACTCATTTTACTTTCTAGCTCTCTTTGTAATTTTCTCTACTTCCTGGAATACCAAATCCCAACTGAGCAAATCTCAGAAAAGCAAAACTTCAAATAAAAAAAAGACCAAAGTGCAAAAAGACAACTACGAAAATAGCAGGAATGATTTTTCCTTCCAACTTGTAAGTTCTTGCAACTATATATGATATTTATTGTATGACCGTCCACTGTTCCCACATTGTGCACTAAATTGTTTAACTTGTTGCTCTTCATGTCCCACTAACGCAATTGATTCGTTAAAATAAATTCATACGTAGGTTAAAAAATTCTGACAGATTGAAGCGTTTAGGTAGGAGAATAGCAAAAGAATTACAATCCCGTCAAAAATGAAATACTCTTTAATGATACCTTCAACTCTGCTAGTGAGTTGTGAGATTGGTAACAGTGTTCATGGTTGGTTGAATATATATAGCTGGAAAAAAAGGGCAAAGATAATGATCAAATATACTTCAAAAAATAAGGATCACAAAAAGAAAACAACAATATCAGAAAAGATGTTGTACCTGTCTGTAATATCATAGCATCTTTATTTACTATCCTCATTTGTTCTGATATGAAAAATCATACTATCCTCATTTATTCTGATATGAAAAATCGATAAGGAGGTGCAAGCCATCTCCTCCTTCCCCAGACTATTATGTCCACCTGGTCTACCATATTAATTCTGGATTTATTCGTTAATTATGGATCTATTCGACATCAGAGGAAATCTTTGTATCCCCTGGTTACATCTATCAGTCAATAAAAAAAAATCCTAGAAACAAAAATCACAATAAAAGGAAAAATAAACTCAGCGAGAAAACAAACCTAGGGAGCTTTTCATCTTCTTGTTGGCCTTTTTTTCTTTGCATGTAGTTTGTTATGACATAAAAGAAAATCCGTGAGAACATACCGAAGCAATAGACAGAAAAATGAGAGGAACAAAAAAAAATAGAGGACTAACTGCGCTAAAAAAAGGGGGAAAAACATATGTAGAACAAAAAATTTTTCGTTTGTTTTTAAGACCTGCACTTATGACAGCCAGCAAGAGAAGCAGTAGCTTGATAAAGCATACTCGTAATTCAACGGCAGCTCTAATTTTTTTTACCAGTTGTAAAATTTTCATAAAGAAAACAACAATTAGAAAATTAATCCTATAAAGGCAAAGCTTGCAAACTAATAGTAAACAACCTAGATGTGCCACTCCATTCGATCTCCCAAAATAAGTAGAAGGAGGTCCGAAGGGAACCTAGAGCAGTACAAACCTGCTAAGGCGAGACAACTCAATTTACCAGATGATTTTAACTAAACCGAAAATAAAGGTAAACAGTTGATATTTTCATTTAGATCCTTGAAAGAAATGAAATAATGCCTAGTACTAAAATAAGATAAAAAGTTTGCTCAAATCCTTCGTGGTAATGTATTTAAAATGCTAGTCCAACACTTTATCGTTCTTTTTGTTAACTTGATGGAAGCCAACTTAGAAATAATAAGGGTTAAGTTTAAAGAGTTTATAGCTTGCATGTGCAACAATACCTCTTAGCGTTCAGCCAGCCCATAATATAAGTGTACCAAATTATTCGTCAATTAGAACTCTTCCTATTGTGCAGCCTGCAAACAAATTAATTTAGTTAGTGCATAGAGTTCATAGAGAGGAGCACCAACTCTAAATAGAGAAGCACTAAACCTGAATAGCTTAGTAACATTAATGGTAATTTAGCTGAAGCGCTCCTCTCTTTATAATACTAATTCATCCCGTGTTTGACAAAAGAATCCCAACTTTGCCCTTTGTTCATATATACATTTATAGTTTTATACTAATAGGAAGTTCAGATTATTAATTTAATCATATAAATCCTTCCGATCAAAGATCGAAGTATTTCTTCTCTTCTAAAGACATAACAGATTTGCAAAAAGCATACCAAGCAAGAATTATTGTCGACCTTACTCTCTCCGCAGTTGGTAACTTGGTTCACCCATGCACTGTCTTTATGCACCAGAAGAATGGATTTTCCTTTACGCACATATGAATGCCTAATAACACATTTGCTATATGCATTTAGCTATTTAATTTAATGAATTCACGATTTCTATAACAATTAAAAAAAAACTCCAAAAAGTTTTTTTTTTGTCATCATAATATAAAATATAATTTAGTGTATTAAATGAATCAAATCACAGGTAACTAACTTATCCTGAAACGCCTCACAAGTAAAAGAGACCATATGAACCTCATGTAGTGAAAATAAACCATGATAATTAAATATATGAAATTCTCGACATATCGGTCCCTTGCTCAATCAGAGAAAAATGTACCTTAACAATCAATAGAAAGCGAGATTTTTCACTGTCTCTAGAGCACAAAAATAAGCTTTTATTTATACACCTATTGGATTTTGTTTCTCAGACCTGCAAACATGGACATAAGTAAGAGTTATCAGGTACATTCAGTAAGAGTTATTATATACATCCAGCAAGAGTTATTATATAGATGCAGTTATTTAAATTTAAGATTATAAATTATGATTATAATTGCGAAAGTATAAAGAATTGTGATGCTACGAAATTTAAAGAACCACGACCACAGTAGCCACACACGATCCTAGGTGGGCATCAAAAGGAAGGAAATAGATTGATCCGAACAGTAAAGTCATCAAACGTAAAATGAAGGATGCAAAATAAGAAGGATTTGCAACAGTAAGATTTTTTAAACAGTTCCATAGTATAGTGACTTACCATCTGCCATGGCCTATTTCTCTGAGCAATCACTTTGTAGCTTAACCAATCATCCTCACTCATGTTTTGCCTCTGGCACCATGTCCTTTCCTTCGTGCCTACTAAAGATTGAATAGAGTTGTAATTCGTTTGAACGAATAACAATCTTATGTCTATTGGTTGATTTTATGATAAATTTGACGGGGTAAGGATGCAAAAGAAAAGGTACACAAATCAAATTGAGAGATCATATATAAATCATCTCAGGTAAGAACACAAAATAAGAACGATTAGCAACCTAGAGAAAAATGCAAAATAAGAGCACCATAGTATTTTTAAAATTTTAGGAGTTCGCAATCAGGTTGCAAACCATTATTTTCAAGCATTATTGAACAAAAATACCAAAGACCTCGCGGCACACCTCGCTTGAAGCCAGATTCCACCACCTCACCCCTAGCTAAGACTTCCGCACACTTTTTCTTTTCTAACTTGTATAGAACACAACATGTACGGACCTGTGAAAATACCAAAGACCTAAGAAGCACAATTTACTGGCAACAAAGAACTAAACAAAGAAGAGGAAAAAAAGAAAAGTAGCAATGAAAATCTTTGAAATACCTTGAAAAACAGTAGAAATCCACCATAAATAACCTTAGATAACCTGAGCAGTATAAATCTGCCAGAAATAACCGCAGATAACCTGAAAAAAAAATTTCCAAATAAATCAGAAACATAAATAACACCAGGACCTAACTGTCGCGGCTTTTTCGTCATTATTCTCCTCGAAGGAATTTCTCGAAGAACAACGGGAACATAGCCTTAGATTCACCTCCCTTAAGGTTTCGATCTCCATGGCGGATATCTCTCGAAATAAGAGAACCCTATACAGAGTCGCTACTTAAAGAAGTTTCTTGATTTAGCGGGTCCTTTCTTTCCAGTAGGCGCAAGCCCCTACTGTTAATTACCCCGTAGTTGCCTACGAGAACCTCTGATTAAGGAACATAAAGGGCATTGACGTAATGGGCTAAGGAAAGAGACTTATGGAGTGCTATTGCGGAGGACTTAATTGACGGTACCAAACCTAATTGACGGGACCCAATTAAGGATCGCTAAACTACTAAAAGACTTTGAGGTTTAGAAGAGGTCTTTGTTGAAAAGGAATGAATCTTCTCTTGGAGTCGTTTTGGAGTCGTTTTTAAAGAGTTTTACAACCTTCGGGGCATTTGGCGCCGCTTGTGAAAGTTGGTTCTTTTACAACCCTCGGGACATTTGGCGTCACTTGTGAGAGTTGGTTCTCGGGCCATTTGGCGGCACTTGTGAGAACAAAGGGAAATTTTACAACCTTCGGGGCATTTGGCGCCACTTGTGAAAGTTGGTTCTTTTACAACCCTCGGGACATTTGGTGTCACTTGTGAGAGTTGGTTCTCGGGCCATTTGGCGGCACTTGTGAGAACAAAAGGAAATTTTACAACCTTCGGGGCATTTGGCGCCACTTGTGAAAGTTGGTTCTTTTACAACCCTCGGGACATTTGGCGTCACTTGTGAGAGTTGGTTCTCGGGCCATTTGGCGGCACTTGTGAGAACAAAATGGAAATTTTACAACCTTCGGGGCATTTGGCGCCACTTGTGAAAGTTGGTTCTTTTACAACCCTCGGGACATTTGGCGTCACTTGTGAGAGTTGGTTCTCGGGCCATTTGGCGGCACTTGTGAGAACAAAAATGGAAATTTTACAACCTTCGGGGCATTTGGCGCCACTTGTGAAAGTTGGTTCTTTTACAACCCTCGGGACATTTGGCGTCACTTGTGAGAGTTGGTTCTCGGGCCATTTGGCGGCACTTGTGAGAACAAAAGGGAATTCTTTGGACGAGGGAGCCCGTAAGAATTCAATTTCTAAGTCATCTAAGGTCGATTTCAACCCTAGCGAGGGACTTTTCCTCGGACGTAGAGGTTTTGGCTTTGACTTCGGGTTTCGCGTTTGGACTTTTTAATTTTTATGTTTCACTTGGGATATTTGGTGATTTTATTCACTTTGGCCTTTTGTACATTTGACTTTTTAGAAATTACCTTTCTGATTTGAAGATACTTATTTTGAAAGTATTTAATATCTTTATTTGAGAATACTTGATTTTGAAGATATTGTATTTAGGATTTTTATTTCAAAGTACTTAATTTCAGGTTTAGAATTTTATAAACGAGTTTACTAATCTTCTAAGGTTCATAGGATTCATTCTTAAAGTGAAAATACTTAAAAGTAGAAAAGGCCACTACTTTGATATAATTTCATATCAAAGTATCAGTAAAACGAGTTTAATTGTATTTTTAGGATTTTATGAATATGTCGTTTTATATTTTTAGGGGCTTCCTACTATTTTTAATGATTCTTCAAAATTCCTGTCCAATTTTCTTTTTCCTATTGGGCCACATCATCAAGCCAGGCTAAGGTGGCAGGGCAGAGGTAGAAAAGGGCTTCATATTAATTCCGATTCCGTCATTGGGCTCCTTCTTTCTTTCTGGGCTTTGTCGTGGGCTGAAGCTTCTTTGCCATCCAATATTCCATCCTTCGACAGGGGTTAGAAATATGGGTTTTTACAGTATTGATGTCACAAAGGATCAGACTGAATGAGGCGCTGAACTTCGAACACTAATGGAGATGGGTTCACGCGATAATGGATCTAAATCCGATATCGTCTCCGACCATCGCGACTGACGAGATGAGTACCCACGGCATCGTGGGATCGAGAGGAAAGCAACGGTGATCTCCGTTCATCGCTTGTCGCCTCCAGAAATTAGTAACATACTTTTATTCGATTTGGCCCTTGCAAGTTGCATTTTAATGTTTCCGGCGATCGTCGCTGCCTCGGCCGACGGGACCAATTTTGTTAGAACCACGGCGGGGAGGGGAAGATGAGAGTGTATTTGATTTGTATTGCGTCTATCAAAATTGATGGGTGAGCCACATGATGATACAGTGAAGAGGACTGAACAGTACCGATGTATTTAGTAAAAAACTAATTCGTACCAGACATTGATTACCCGTGACTAAAGAACAAAATGAACGACATATTTATTAGCCAATTTGCATCAGAGAAGTTTAGCTAGATGGACAAATCAAACAATAGGCACAAGTATTATAACCCGTGAATAAAAGCTATAAAATGTGAATTGGTACCAAAATCAAAAGTCAAAATGATATGATGTTGAGCCTTTTGGTTACCGTATGATAACTAATCCCTATGGTTGACTTCCAATGCTATTCTCATCAGGACTTATTATACACACTGACCACGCTGTTTTTTTTTTATATGTTGAAATTCTGATAAGGACAATGAAAATATGCACACTTTCTAAGAAAGTTCAATTTACCTAATCATAAAGTCAATAAAGGGAATTATTTTGGTCATGGCAAACACAGGTCTTGATAAATGGTACCGTTCTAACACTGAAGAACAATG
This sequence comes from Rhynchospora pubera, assembly GCA_028095005.1. Lineage (NCBI taxonomy): Eukaryota > Viridiplantae > Streptophyta > Magnoliopsida > Poales > Cyperaceae > Rhynchospora > Rhynchospora pubera. Next base: position 105,806,380 of record CM051462.1, on the reverse strand, counting down.
ATGAGTTATACTAACAAAGAGATTCTTCAGCTACTCTATATACAGGCTTATGGCATTATCAAATGACATACTTTGTGACCCCAGGAACCAAGGCAAAGACATTTACCATATAAATAAAAGTTACGCCTAATTGCTAAACAAGATTACTTGCTCATAAGATCAGAAAAGAAAAATTCTTTCACTCAATGTTATCACAGTAACAAATCAAGGATCTTAAATATGATATTATCCTATTCATGAAACTTGAACACAACATGGTTTATATATTTTGGGCAAACTACAGGCCTTCATAGAACCAGAAAATATCATATGTTATCATACAAGTCAGGTACCGAATTTGCACAAGGGTCTATCCAAACTTCAAAAAGGTCACTGGCAGTCATGAGTTTATCAAGCTATTACAACAGCACTATTCAGTTTCTAATAACATATTCTTCCTCTCATACTGGATGGGAGTCAAATTAACCATCAATTACCATGGTATTGTCACGGAATAAGGTAACATAAACTATCACATTAATTTTTGCAAGAAGGACCCTAATAATTATTCTATTTCCAAAACGGTGATAAACACAACCTTTCCATCTCTCATGTAATCTGAGCTATGCGTCAGAATCACATATGAGGTGTACTTATTACTGTGTTCAAACTCAGCCTCGCTGTGACTCAGCTATGCTCGAGATCACATGGAAGTGAGAGGTGTTACTCTTCTCCATGGCTACTGAGCAATGCTCGAGACATCCATGGGAGAGTTTGTGAAGCTTTTCCAGGTCATGGCTGAGCTATGCATCAGACCAAGACCGAAGGATCAGCTGGATCGTTTGCGAAGAAGAAGTCAAACCAGATTTTAAGGGGAGATAATGAAGATAAGGTCTTTGAAGAAAGATTAACCTCTCTTTCACCATGACTGAGCTATGCATCAGACCATGGTAAAAGAAAGAACGAGAAGGGGATAAAAAGAGGACATCACCTGAAATCTATTCAAGAATAACAAGAGGAAGTACATGATTTGACCAGACTCATACAAGAAACCGTAACAACTCACATTTTGAAAATAAACGCCTAATCTCCACCATGACTGAGCTATGCATCAGACCACGGCTTTGAATTAAGCCAAGAATAGCAGAGATCAAAATTAAGCAACGCTATTTCAAGAAGTTCAGCAAGAACGCCAAAATACCGAAAGAAATCTCATGCAAATCAAAATTCAATCAAAACGCAATCTTAATTACTCAAACAATCTACAATTTACCTCGCTCCTTGCCTAATTACAGCATCTTTACCTTTCTTCTTAACAGAAATTTCCTTCCAAGCCTTCTTTCTTCTTCTCTTACAATGCACGGCAAGTGCTTGTGTTAATGCTAGCCTAACAGTGCACAAGTGTATGTGTGTTCTACCCTAACAGTGATGGTGGATTCAATCCTCTTGGAACTGTTCCTCCTCTCTCCTCCTTTCTCTTCTTGGTCTAGTCTTTTATAGGCGATCCCCCGATCTCCCTTCCCGTCTAGGTGCCATGAACCTCACCCGAGCCCGGCAGTTAACGCTCAACTGATTCTGTTGTGACCATCTCTTCTTTCTTCTTTCTCTTGTCTTGATTGCACTCGGAGTATACTACACCATGGTCTGTTATGTGGACCCCTTGTATACATTTCTTCTTTGGTTCACAGAGCCCATGTGCATCCATCTTGCCTTCACGAAAGGGTCGAGTTTTAAATCAAACAGGGGGCTCAGCGACACCTCTCCTCATTTCTTGCGTGCATTCGGTCTTTCATGAGCCGTGTATGGATTTTCAAACTGTCAATTCTGATCTTCGTGAAACAGGTGCACATGACTTCCTTTCCGTGGGAAGAAGACTCAATTTTCGCCCTTTTCCTTCTCTCCATTTACCTCAGGATTGCTCATCTCCATTTCATCATTTTTCTTCATATTTTAGGGCTGCTGATGTTAGAGAAATTATTTGAAGCATTTTCCCTTTGAGTTTCTCCATGAAATTTTGTACACAGCTTTATAAAAATATGTAGAATCCTTTGGTATCAATAATTTTCCAAAAAGACCCCTCCACCTATTTTATTTATTTTCTTGAAAATCAGGAACCTCTTTGCATAAAATAGCAACTCTGCAGCTCCTTTGACCAATCTCAAAGCACCATAATTTTCTTCATCATCTCCTGGATTTTTTGAGTATTTATTCATAATTTTTGGGATCCATTTGATATTTTTCATGAATTTTTCAAGCTCCTTGATGAAATTATCCAATTTAATTCATGAATTTGACACCATATTTTAGGGTCAAACAAATGCCCCCCACTGGAATTGATTGTGACGATCCTTAGATAGGAACGATTGATTCCAGTGGCATCTTCATATATTTTTTTTTGTTTCATCTTGTGATCCGGTCTATCTCTTTATTTCTTTTATCCCATTTTCTCCTTTTCCATTTTTTCTTTTTTTTTTCTTTTTTTTTTAGCATGTACAGAGCCACGCAATTCAACTCACAGATGACCCGCTTCAATTTCATCACGCCTTCTACTTCTCTTATTCCATCGGCGGATTAGGAGCTACTTTTCATTTATTCTTTCACTTATTCTCAATTCGCAACACATGATCGATTCTTTGACCTAACAGCGAAACTTGAGTATCATTCCTCTTCTTTTCTTTGCACTAGGTAGTTAGGTCTCCCCTTGCCTTCGTCCCAACCTCTAGTTTTCTACTTTTCTTCATCTTTCTTCACTTAAGATAAACTCCAATTTCATATCCCTTTCAATTTCACACCTTTCTTCTTCTTTTATTTTATAAAATCTTCTTTCCTTTCATTTCTCTTCTCATTCTTCATTCATGTTCTGTTGACTCTTATCCTAGGAGAATCGCATTTCATTGAGGTACATCACTTCCCCTTTGTTATTCACATACACACTCTTCCTGGGTTGATTTGTGTCTTTGCACTTAAAACCCTCTTTTTTTTTTTTTTTTTTTTTACTTCAAGTTGTGCAACGAGACATCATCCTTGCTCTTGTATCGGCTTGAGGTTTTAGGTTTGGCATCTTGACATTTGGTCATTTGGATTGGTGGATTTACCTGCTCATGTCGGTGAAGTGTAGCGTCCTTTCACTTTGCCACACTCAACCAACCTTGTGCTTGACTGAGCTCCCGCGCTTATGACCTCATTGCGGACTTGCTGGCTAAACAACAAGCAACCTTGCTCTTGTCTCAACCCTTTTCTCTTCAAAACAACCTAAGCGAGCTCTTGCACTCAAGGTTCCCCTTCCTTTCCCTTTTTTTTTTCTTTCTTTTCTCTTTCTTCTTTTGGAGTGTGACGGGTACTTAGTCATTCTTGCGCCTGATTGGGCTTCCGCGCTCAAGGTTTTTTTTTTTTTTTTCTCTTAATTTTCAAGACTCGAGTAATCTTACTCTTGTCTCCGTTTCTTTCAAGAGATATGGGACTTTGGCCCATACTCAATTTTTCTTCTTTCTTCTTTCTTCTTTTTGGGATCTCGAGCGCACATGGATCCAATCCACAATTTAGGTTAGGGTATTTTGGCCCGCTCCTGTATTTCCTTGGGCTTGAACCTACGTGGGCCTTGACCCAATTTTGGCTATTTTCTTCTGACATCGGCCTTGAACGCTTCCACTTCTCTTGCGCCTTTTTGACTTCATACCGTTTCTTTTATGCATTAATTTGGACGGTTTATTTCCACTTCTTGCCACTACGGCCTTAGTTTTCTCACATGTTTACACGTTCGCCATTAACTCCAAGTTACCACCTTTCTCTTTTCATGCCTATATAAGCACGCCTTTATCCTTCTCTTTTTACTTCATTCAAGCTTCCCGCAGTCTTTCTTCTTTCTATACAAACTCCCCAATTTATTGCCACCATGTCTTCTCTTCCTTTATCCAAGCGTGCCAGGGAGGCCTCGGGTTCCTCTGTCTTGCGTCTAGATTCCACTTTTCCAGACTGGTCCCTTACTCCTGACAACTGCTATCTTTTTCGCGATGAGACCGCTTTCCTTTCTTACTATAATGACATGGGTAACGCAGAGAGACCTGTGGCTGATTGTTACTTCTTTCGTCCTATGCGGAGGATCCCTATAGAGCAAGTGAATCTCATCAGGAGTTGGCTTGACTCGTGGAGCTTGGATGGCCTGATCGATTGTGATCAGCCATATCACCCTAGGATTACTCGCCTCTTTTATGCCAATCTTAGAGTTTCCTTTAACCATTTTGGATCTCCTTCGGCCTCTTCCTATCTGTTTGGCCGCTTCTTTCATATCACCACTGGGGACCTGGCCAATTATTTGCAGGCTGCCAATACTGCCAATGGCTCTACTATTTATGCCTTTCAGAGGTGGCCTCAAGGTTTTGGCAGTTATCAAGAGTGTCGCCAATGGTTCAGGGCGGCGGCTCCTGATGTAGAGAGAGTATCTACTTTTCACCTTCCCGCTCTTCATAGGTACCTTTTTCTTTCTTCTTTCTTTTGCTTCATATCTCTACTTCTTTGTTTTTCTTTACATCCCATTCATCGTGACTTTCAGGTTCCTTTTCCTGGTAGTCAATGACATCATCTTTCCACAAGGAGTCATGACACATCTTGCCAAGCCTGGGAGTCTCTTCTACCTCCGCAACCTGATTCAGAAGCAATGGCCTATCAACTTAGCCCACATGATCCTCTTCCACATGCACCAGGTGGCAATTTCTGATCGAGAGCCACTTCCTTATGGCCACCTGATTGAAGCTCTTATGCTTAGGGCTCGTATCCGCGTGCCTGACATGTTGTGGGGCAATCGTGTTTCTGATGCTGATGTGGCACATCCTTCCAACCTCCTTCTTTCTTTGCCTCTTATTGGATGGGTTGAATCTTCGATGGGTATGTTGGTTCCAGATCCCAATCAGCCTGTGAATGACTACATCTTGCTTCCTAATGCGGCTCCCAATCAGTATGGCCCCATGGAGGTTGATTCTCCTTCAGATGACAATTCGGCCATGATGGTTCTTGATGATCCTGCCCCTGTCTCAATTCGGGCTCTCATTGACCGGCGCTTTGGAGAGTTAAACGCCCGCATAGAGGCCTTGGAAGGAATGCTTCAAGCTATCACCACTACTCTTAACAACATGGCTGGTGGTGGAGTTGTGGCTGGCCCAGAGTAAATGGCCGTCTAGAATTGTTCTGCCCCAGTGCTGCCCCAGTGTCATCTTCAGGGCACTTTTATCTCTTATTTTGCACTCGTTCTCGTTTAGTTTGTATTAGAGCTTATTTTGCTTTGTCTTGTTGTTGTTGTTCATACTTCTCTTGTACTAACCTTCCTTATGTAATAGTTGTAATGGCGCATCTTCTTCTGATGAATGAAATTCTACATCTCTTTCTTTTCATTGCATCTTTTTCGCCTTACTACTTTCTTTTGCTTGCCTTATACACCTTACGGCTGCCCCGGCATGATTGGCCACCAGTCTATGCTCCGGTGTGACAGATCGTTGGCTCCAATATTCACCCCTCCTGATGTCTTATTTTAAAGTTCAAGACATAAAACTTTTGTTCATCCTTTTGGATCGGTGAGATGAACAGGCACCTAGCACCTTGTTCAAAGTACAAAGCACAAAACTCTGGCCATCTTTTTTGGGTCAGTGTGATGGACAGATCACTATTTTGTTCATCCTTTTTGATAGGTGAGATGAACAGGCACCTAGCACCTTGTTCAAAGTACAAAGCACAAAACTCTGGACATCTTTTTTGGGTCGGTGTGATGGACAGATCACCATTTTGTTCATCCTTTTTGATAGGTGAGATGAACAGGCACCTAGCACCTTGTTCAAAGTACAAAGCACAAAACTCTGGCCAAGATGAGGGACACGATGGATGTGGGTGGTTGGAGCCCTTAGATACCTTCGTAGGGCGGTGCCTTAATGCCTTCAGACGCCACAAAGGCTTAGTCTTCATTAGGCATAGGTGTCTTAGAAAACCACCAAGGCTTTCCTTGACACGGCTTCGCGTTCTCCGGGACCTGAAAATCCCATCGTTGACCGCGGATTGTGATTAGGGTAAATTCTAACATGTGAGGAAATAGATTTCTTTTCAAAAACCATTTTCCAAACCATGTCCAGCGAGGGACACGGTGGGAGTGATTGGGGGGAGCCCTCAGATACCTTCATAGGGCAGTGCCTTAATGCCTTCAGACGCCACAAAGGCTTATTCTTCATTAGGCATGGGTGTCTTAGAAAACCACCAAGGCTTTCTTTGACACGGCTTCGCGTTCTCCGGGACCCGAAGATCCCATCGTTGACCGCGGATCATAAGATAGGGTAAACATAACCTAACGGGGCATGTCTCTTTTCAAAAACTTGCCCCTTTATTGGGTTTTGGGTTTTTACTGAAAGGTTAAGTTAAGGTTGTGGATTTTATTGGGTCCTAACGTTTTCGTTGGACTTTATTCCAATGTTTTATGGAGTTATGTATATGGTTTTGGACTTAATAGGTTTTTGTTGTCATGGGCTTCTATAGAGTTTTGGTCTTTATTGGGCTAGGCCTTATTGTAGTAGGTCTTGGTTATTTTTGATAAAGTGGACTAAAAGGATGAGTTTTCAAAACGAATCACTGTAATTCAAAGATACTCTTGCATAGATCACATGTATTCTCATATGTGAGGTGCGGGTGTCTGAAGGACATATTCGGGTAAAGACAGTACACCCTCTTGATACCGCTCCTCCACCCAGTCTTTAAAGGTAAAACATTCCTCCAGATTATGCCCCCAATTCAAGTGGTATGCACAGTATTTAGATCCAATCATGTCACAAGTGCCTTTGGTCATTTTGATGGGAAATCCACATTTCACAGCTAGATCGGCTACCTCCCATATCCTATCTTTTCTGAATGAGTATGGTCGACTCTTTCTCACAGATAAAGGTATACATTCTTTAGACTTTCTCTTTATAACCTCACCCTCGCTTCCATTCACGGGCTCTTTCAATTTCACCTTCCTCTCTTTTTCTCGTGATTGCTCCAAGATTGATTTTGATAGACTTGTTTCTCCTTTTGGATTCTCTTTCTTTCCTTTCTCTTTCCTCATTTCAAACTCTCCTTGTGCTTCCAAGGGCCTCACTATTTTTCCGCCCATATAGTCTATCTCTTCGGGATGTCGCGCATTGTCCTTTCGTAACTTTTCTCTTGCATTCTCTTCTAGTAGCAATTTCGTGTACTCCCCTCGGTAATGCTCTAACATCTTTTCACTCTCCTTGAATTTCTGACGGAGAGTCCCCACTTCTTCCATCGTTACTCGATACACCTCGGCTATGGTTTGCCAATCCCCTTGTTGCGTTTGTTTAAGATGTACACATTTTTCTCTTAAATCCGCGATCACGCGACCATTTTCTTTAGATTCGTCCTGTAGTGTACCTATCTCCTGTTTATAATTCTTAATTTCTTGCTGAAGCCCAATTACTATTTGCCCGTTTACTTCTTCTTCAAGCTTTTTCGCTTCCAATTCACGGCGTAATTTACCGTTTTCTGCCAATAACAAAGTCACTTCACACCTCGCCTCTTGTTTGTATTGTTGTAACCGTCTCCCCAATTCTTCTAATAGGGCTGAGTCACTTATCCCCACCTTTTCAGTGGACATTTCTCCTTTTTCTGACTCATTTTCCTCATTTGCTTTTCCTTTTCTTGTTTCCCGTATTTCAACTTCTATAGTATGACATTCCAAAACCGATGCTTCTCTTTGGGGTTGTAGGTAACCTAAACCCTTAGTATTTTTCACTTTTCCATCCACTCCCATCACTCGCCGGGATTTTCCGTTCCACAAATCATGGAATGTTTTAGCTCTTTGTTTTGAAATTGGGTCTAGGCAACGATTTCTTTGGAAGAGACTCATCAACCCTTGATTGTAGTACCCCATCACTTCTATTTTCTCATATTCTTCTTCTTCCTCCTTAAGCCACCTCGCCCAATCATTTGAGTCAAGGAGATTACTCGATGAATCCGTGCTTTCAGCCTTATAGAATAGGATCCCTTTGTGGAATACCATCCTCCCATTCACTTGTTCTGCTTTAGGTGGGATATAGAAGGTCTCTAATTCTTTGATCTGATAAACCTCCCTAGGTGTGAGTTCTTTGTAATAGCCCATGGGCACTTGCTCAATGGCCATTGAGTCTTCTTTACGATCATAGAACTCTTCGTCTGATTCGGTGTCATAGACATGGATCACCCTCTTTGGCTCTTGCCTTTCCTCTTCCAACTCCTCTTTTATGTGTATCTTTCCCCTTAGACCACCTTTCTCTTCTTCATCATCTGATGATTTTATATAAATGGGACTTTTTATAGCGCATGCAGTTTTCATCTTTCCCCTGAGCTTTATCTTCTCTTCATTCTCTTCTCGAGGCACCACTCGCGCCCTTAAAATTGGGGAAGTACTTCTTTGTGAAGTTGGAGCATAGAATCGGTCAATTTCTTCAAGCTCCACTTCATGGACGCCATAATGTTGGGCATCTCCTTTAATCACTTTTTGTTCTCCATCTTGTAAATATTTGACACATTGGTGGAGAGTTGATGGTACAAGTCCGTTTTCGTGTAGCCACGGTCGTCCAAGTAGAGCTCGATAGGAAGTATCTGCGTCGATGACATAGAATTTTACTAATGTTTCAAGCTCTCCAAACTTCATTGGCAATGTGATGGCACCTAGGGCTCGCTCAGAGTTTTGGTTAAAGCCATGTATGAACACATTCTCATCAGAAAGCCTTCTCCCTCCTAAAGCCAATTGATTTAGCGAATTGAGAGGTAAGATATTAATGGAAGACCCAGGATCGACTAGCATTCGACTTAGTTGACTCCCGTTTGTCTTGCCTGTGATGTACAATGGCTTGTTGTGATAGGAGGTTCCCATCATAAGGTCTTGACTTGTGAAGGTTATCTGATTTTCAGGTTCTACATAAAGGGCCTCAGTCATGTGCTTCTCGGCCACGTAAGCTTGGAATTTTTCGGGCTCTTTAAGCATTTCCATCATTGTCTCTCGCAACTCCTTTGACATCATCAGTGCTTCAAACACGCTTATTAGTGCTGGAGTGCGCCTTAGGTGAGCCAGAATGTTGTATTCTCCCCTTATTTCTTTTGCCTTGTGACTCGGCCCGAGCTCGTCTTCAACCTCTTGAATTCTAACCTTGCCCTTTTCTTTAGGCGCTTGTCTTTCGGGAATGTTCGTACCCGACCGCAGATTTACATGGCAATCTCTTTCTTTAAACATACCCTTGGCGAAGAGGCCTTGGTAAGGAGCCTCGTTTTCATCTTCTGTGTCATCGTCGTCATAGTAGTAAGTGACCGTTTCTTCCTTCTCTTCTTTCTCTTCTTCTATTTTTAACACTATTTCTTTCTCTTTTTCACTTTTCTTTTCCTTTTCTTCCTTGTTTTCACTTTCATTTCTTTTTTTATTGCTTTCATTTTTCTTTCCATTGCTTTCATTTTTCTTTTCTTTCATCATCTTTATCTTTCGAATTTCTCTTTCTTCTTCCTCCTCGTCTACTATGACGATGACATTACAATCTACATTTCGCCTTGGGTTGCCTCTTTGAGCCACTGCATTAGCTTGAGCATGCGGAGCGGGCATTTGTTTGTAACTTTCAGGCAAGACCAAGTCGCCTTCTTTGATCATTCTTTCCGCTATGTTCTTAAAGACATAGCAATCGCCCGTTGGATGACCCAGGACCCGATGGTAGGCACAATAAGTTGGATCATTGGTCTTATACATTTCCTCGGCCCTTTTGCACTCCGGCAATTCTATGGCTTTTCCTTCTAGGAGTTGTTTCAACAGTGCCGCGGTTTTCTCTTTCTTAAAAGAGTATGGCCTATTCAACCGTTCGGCTAGCGTGGACACGCGACCACTCCCATTGCCATTGTTGTTATTGTTGTTGTTGCTATTGTTGTTGCGGTAATTCCTTTGTCCGCCTTGGCTAGTTGATGCTTCATTAGCGCCCGCTATCTTGATAGGCCCTTGCGCTCTATTTCTTGACTCACTTTTATAGTTTTGCACTTCCTTGGGAGGACCAATATGCACAATTCTTGCAACTCTCGTGACTAAGTCTTCATAGGTGTAAATGTCACTTCCTGAGAGAGGTCGCTTTATCCAATCGTCAAGATTCCTTATTAAAAATTCGACCGCCTCCCTTTCGGGCATCTGATGAGAGCATCTTATATGCATATTCCTCCACCGGTTAATGTAGTCAAGTGGAGCTTCACCCGATCTTGGTTTTTCGCTCACAACATCGGCTACCGCGAGTCTTTGATTGACCATGGCGAATTTGGCTTTGAAAAGGTCCTCCATTTCTTCCCATGTTTCTATTGAGTCGTTTTCGAGCGAGGAATACCACTCAAATGCTGCCCCAGTGAGGCTTTGGGAGAATTGTTTGAGCAACAAGGCTTCGTCATGGGCAGTGTTGCCACATGAGTTGCGAAACTGGATCAGATGCTGATTAGGCGTGATGCTGTCTTTGCCCGTTCCATCAAACAAATTAAACCTGGGCACTTGGTATCCAAGAGGATACGGGATTTGTTCATATTCTTTAGGGTACGGCCTCCCGCACTTCTTGTGTAGATTAGCAAATCGACCCGCCCCTGTGGCCTGGAGTTGTAGATTAATCATCTCTTGGATAACTTGCTTAGTGGGCTCGGGCCTTCTTGCCCCAGTCCGGCGCCTAACTTCGGGCATCTCGTCCTCGTTTGACTCATATTTTGCCCTATTCCTCCTTCCCCTGAGGCGCCTTTGATATCCTCTTTCTTCTTCCTCTTCTGACGATTCATACTTGTGTCTATTCTTCCTTTCTTTGGAAAGTCTTCTTTTAGGCCTTTCTTGCTCTTCGTCAGAAGATCCATATCTACTCTCATTCTTTCTATCTTTTGAGAATTTTCTCCTATCTCCTTCTTCTTCTTCATCAGAACATTCGTACCTACTTTTGCTTCTTCTTTCTTTAAGTACTCTTTCTTTGTACTCATCTTCTTCTTCACCAGAAGATCCTTCCTTTTCAAGGTCTTCGAGTAACTTTTTCTTTTCTAGAAGTTTATACATCTTTTTGAGTAGTCTTCTTTCTTTCTCCCTTTCGTTCATCATAGCTGCCATTTTCTTTTCATTTCTTTCAATGATGCTCATCAATTTCGGCCTTTCGCCCTCATTCCAGCGATCTTTACCATCTACATCTTCTTCTTCGTCCCCCGTTGGCTCTTCATCATTTATGATGCGGCTTGAAGAAGCACGATCCCGTTTGTCCTTGCCATCCCTCTTGGTGAAGGGGACTTCTCCATCACTGGCCATGTTTACAAAGGCGTGCATTTCATATTCTTCACTTATTTCAACCATGTGAACCCGAGCGTGGACCACAAGTTGGCCATCTTCTCGTGCAACATGCCTTTTCTTGTTACATGGCTTTTGATCCACCTCCATGGATCGTGTTTTCTCCTTAGGCACCCAAACTTTCTTTGGTCCCAATCTTTCTTTGACTGGTTTGACCCTCTGCCCCAGTCTTTGATGTATGGAGGCGGATGCCTTCTTGTGACCCTTTGGTCCCAATCGTTCATGGGCCGATGTTCGCGGAAAGCTTAGCCTCCCCTTCACCGATTGCCGGTTTTGAGGGCTTCTCCCTCTGAATTGCATTTGGTACTCGGGAGGGAATTCCTCCATGGTTTTGAGCACGGCCATAGGAGAGTTCTTCCTCACGAGGCGAAGTGTTGAGAAGGGATTGCTAACTGGCAGGTTCGGCCTCACTTCCAACTCATTCTTATAGGCCCGTTGGACCTTCTTCATTGTCCTTCCGCCTTGAGAGACCGGCATATACACTTTCTTTACGGCCATTCTCTTAGTAGGGGAACGGCGGCGAGATTGGTGCTTCTGTGGAAAGTGAGTCGGGCTTGAGCGAGCTCGCTTGTGGGAGATAGTTGTCCATTCTTCTTCCTTCACAAAATCAATTTCCATTGGATCCTCAACGGCCTTGGTGATCTCCATCATTTCCTCGAGTGGCTCTTCCACGACCACCCTTGCTAACTTGAAGCTTCCATCACTTGCTTGGACGACGGGCACATAGGAGTGCCCGAAGGGTAAACCTCCAAGCGTAAATTCGTCGTTGTAGCAAATCGGCACTCCTCCGATCCTGAGAACTCCTGTCGGCTTGAAAGCGTCAATGCTGGTGAATGCCATTTCAACCTACAATGACACAAAACTTAATGTTACCGTTAGGATTGTTTATTAAAATTTCCTTAGCCCTTACGTCACCCTCCAAGTCCCAAAGATGAGAGGAGAAAGAGGTCCCACCGGGCGTGCCAGAGAATCTGTCGCGGCTTTTTCGTCATTATTCTCCTCGAAGGAATTTCTCGAAGAACAACGGGAACATAGCCTTAGATTCACCTCCCTTAAGGTTTCGATCTCCATGGCGGATATCTCTCGAAATAAGAGAACCCTATACAGAGTCGCTACTTAAAGAAGTTTCTTGATTTAGCGGGTCCTTTCTTTCCAGTAGGCGCAAGCCCCTACTGTTAATTACCCCGTAGTTGCCTACGAGAACCTCTGATTAAGGAACATAAAGGGCATTGACGTAATGGGCTAAGGAAAGAGACTTATGGAGTGCTATTGCGGAGGACTTAATTGACGGTACCAAACCTAATTGACGGGACCCAATTAAGGATCGCTAAACTACTAAAAGACTTTGAGGTTTAGAAGAGGTCTTTGTTGAAAAGGAATGAATCTTCCCTTGGAGTCGTTTTGGAGTCGTTTTTAAAGAGTTTTACAACCTTCGGGGCATTTGGCGCCGCTTGTGAAAGTTGGTTCTTTTACAACCCTCGGGACATTTGGCGTCACTTGTGAGAGTTGGTTCTCGGGCCATTTGGCGGCACTTGTGAGAACAAAGGGAAATTTTACAACCTTCGGGGCATTTGGCGCCACTTGTGAAAGTTGGTTCTTTTACAACCCTCGGGACATTTGGTGTCACTTGTGAGAGTTGGTTCTCGGGCCATTTGGCGGCACTTGTGAGAACAAAAGGAAATTTTACAACCTTCGGGGCATTTGGCGCCACATGTGAAAGTTGGTTCTTTTACAACCCTCGGGACATTTGGCGTCACTTGTGAGAGTTGGTTCTCGGGCCATTTGGCGGCACTTGTGAGAACAAAATGGAAATTTTACAACCTTCGGGGCATTTGGCGCCACTTGTGAAAGTTGGTTCTTTTACAACCCTCGGGACATTTGGCGTCACTTGTGAGAGTTGGTTCTCGGGCCATTTGGCGGCACTTGTGAGAACAAAAATGGAAATTTTACAACCTTCGGGGCATTTGGCGCCACTTGTGAAAGTTGGTTCTTTTACAACCCTCGGGACATTTGGCGTCACTTGTGAGAGTTGGTTCTCGGGCCATTTGGCGGCACTTGTGAGAACAAAAGGGAATTCTTTGGACGAGGGAGCCCGTAAGAATTCAATTTCTAAGTCATCTAAGGTCGATTTCAACCCTAGCGAGGGACTTTTCCTCGGACGTAGAGGTTTTGGCTTTGACTTCGGGTTTCGCGTTTGGACTTTTTAATTTTTATGTTTCACTTGGGATATTTGGTGATTTTATTCACTTTGGCCTTTTGTACATTTGACTTTTTAGAAATTACCTTTCTGATTTGAAGATACTTATTTTGAAAGTATTTAATATCTTTATTTGAGAATACTTGATTTTGAAGATATTGTATTTAGGATTTTTATTTCAAAGTACTTAATTTCAGGTTTAGAATTTTATAAACGAGTTTACTAATCTTCTAAGGTTCATAGGATTCATTCTTAAAGTGAAAATACTTAAAAGTAGAAAAGGCCACTACTTTGATATAATTTCATATCAAAGTATCAGTAAAACGAGTTTAATTGTATTTTTAGGATTTTATGAATATGTCGTTTTATATTTTTAGGGGCTTCCTACTATTTTTAATGATTCTTCAAAATTCCTGTCCAATTTTCTTTTTCCTATTGGGCCACATCATCAAGCCAGGCTAAGGTGGCAGGGCAGAGGTAGAAAAGGGCTTCATATTAATTCCGATTCCGTCATTGGGCTCCTTCTTTCTTTCTGGGCTTTGTCGTGGGCTGAAGCTTCTTTGCCATCCAATATTCCATCCTTCGACAGGGGTTAGAAATATGGGTTTTTACAGTATTGATGTCACAAAGGATCAGACTGAATGAGGCGCTGAACTTCGAACACTAATGGAGATGGGTTCACGCGATAATGGATCTAAATCCGATATCGTCTCCGACCATCGCGACTGACGAGATGAGTACCCACGGCATCGTGGGATCGAGAGGAAAGCAACGGTGATCTCCGTTCATCGCTTGTCGCCTCCAGAAATTAGTAACATACTTTTATTCGATTTGGCCCTTGCAAGTTGCATTTTAATGTTTCCGGCGATCGTCGCTGCCTCGGCCGACGGGACCAATTTTGTTAGAACCACGGCGGGGAGGGGAAGATGAGAGTGTATTTGATTTGTATTGCGTCTATCAAAATTGATGGGTGAGCCACATGATGATACAGTGAAGAGGACTGAACAGTACCGATGTATTTAGTAAAAAACTAATTCGTACCAGACATTGATTACCCGTGACTAAAGAACAAAATGAACGACATATTTATTAGCCAATTTGCATCAGAGAAGTTTAGCTAGATGGACAAATCAAACAATAGGCACAAGTATTATAACCCGTGAATAAAAGCTATAAAATGTGAATTGGTACCAAAATCAAAAGTCAAAATGATATGATGTTGAGCCTTTTGGTTACCGTATGATAACTAATCCCTATGGTTGACTTCCAATGCTATTCTCATCAGGACTTATTATACACACTGACCACGCTGTTTTTTTTTTATATGTTGAAATTCTGATAAGGACAATGAAAATATGCACACTTTCTAAGAAAGTTCAATTTACCTAATCATAAAGTCAATAAAGGGAATTATTTTGGTCATGGCAAACACAGGTCTTGATAAATGGTACCGTTCTAACACTGAAGAACAATGATGAGTTATACTAACAAAGAGATTCTTCAGCTACTCTATATACAGGCTTATGGCATTATCAAATGACATACTTTGTGACCCCAGGAACCAAGGCAAAGACATTTACCATATAAATAAAAGTTACGCCTAATTGCTAAACAAGATTACTTGCTCATAAGATCAGAAAAGAAAAATTCTTTCACTCAATGTTATCACAGTAACAAATCAAGGATCTTAAATATGATATTATCCTATTCATGAAACTTGAACACAACATGGTTTATATATTTTGGGCAAACTACAGGCCTTCATAGAACCAGAAAATATCATATGTTATCATACAAGTCAGGTACCGAATTTGCACAAGGGTCTATCCAAACTTCAAAAAGGTCACTGGCAGTCATGAGTTTATCAAGCTATTACAACAGCACTATTCAGTTTCTAATAACATATTCTTCCTCTCATACTGGATGGGAGTCAAATTAACCATCAATTACCATGGTATTGTCACGGAATAAGGTAACATAAACTATCACATTAATTTTTGCAAGAAGGACCCTAATAATTATTCTATTTCCAAAACGGTGATAAACACAACCTTTCCATCTCTCATGTAATCTGAGCTATGCGTCAGAATCACATATGAGGTGTACTTATTACTGTGTTCAAACTCAGCCTCACTGTGACTCAGCTATGCTCGAGATCACATGGAAGTGAGAGGTGTTACTCTTCTCCATGGCTACTGAGCAATGCTCGAGACATCCATGGGAGAGTTTGTGAAGCTTTTCCAGGTCATGGCTGAGCTATGCATCAGACCAAGACCGAAGGATCAGCTGGATCGTTTGCGAAGAAGAAGTCAAACCAGATTTTAAGGGGAGATAATGAAGATAAGGTCTTTGAAGAAAGATTAACCTCTCTTTCACCATGACTGAGCTATGCATCAGACCATGGTAAAAGAAAGAACGAGAAGGGGATAAAAAGAGGACATCACCTGAAATCTATTCAAGAATAACAAGAGGAAGTACATGATTTGACCAGACTCATACAAGAAACCGTAACAACTCACATTTTGAAAATAAACGCCTAATCTCCACCATGACTGAGCTATGCATCAGACCACGGCTTTGAATTAAGCCAAGAATAGCAGAGATCAAAATTAAGCAACGCTATTTCAAGAAGTTCAGCAAGAACGCCAAAATACCGAAAGAAATCTCATGCAAATCAAAATTCAATCAAAACGCAATCTTAATTACTCAAACAATCTACAATTTACCTCGCTCCTTGCCTAATTACAGCATCTTTACCTTTCTTCTTAACAGAAATTTCCTTCCAAGCCTTCTTTCTTCTTCTCTTACAATGCACGGCAAGTGCTTGTGTTAATGCTAGCCTAACAGTGCACAAGTGTATGTGTGTTCTACCCTAACAGTGATGGTGGATTCAATCCTCTTGGAACTGTTCCTCCTCTCTCCTCCTTTCTCTTCTTGGTCTAGTCTTTTATAGGCGATCCCCCGATCTCCCTTCCCGTCTAGGTGCCATGAACCTCACCCGAGCCCGGCAGTTAACGCTCAACTGATTCTGTTGTGACCATCTCTTCTTTCTTCTTTCTCTTGTCTTGATTGCACTCGGAGTATACTACACCATGGTCTGTTATGTGGACCCCTTGTATACATTTCTTCTTTGGTTCACAGAGCCCATGTGCATCCATCTTGCCTTCACGAAAGGGTCGAGTTTTAAATCAAACAGGGGGCTCAGCGACACCTCTCCTCATTTCTTGCGTGCATTCGGTCTTTCATGAGCCGTGTATGGATTTTCAAACTGTCAATTCTGATCTTCGTGAAACAGGTGCACATGACTTCCTTTCCGTGGGAAGAAGACTCAATTTTCGCCCTTTTCCTTCTCTCCATTTACCTCAGGATTGCTCATCTCCATTTCATCATTTTTCTTCATATTTTAGGGCTGCTGATGTTAGAGAAATTATTTGAAGCATTTTCCCTTTGAGTTTCTCCATGAAATTTTGTACACAGCTTTATAAAAATATGTAGAATCCTTTGGTATCAATAATTTTCCAAAAAGACCCCTCCACCTATTTTATTTATTTTCTTGAAAATCAGGAACCTCTTTGCATAAAATAGCAACTCTGCAGCTCCTTTGACCAATCTCAAAGCACCATAATTTTCTTCATCATCTCCTGGATTTTTTGAGTATTTATTCATAATTTTTGGGATCCATTTGATATTTTTCATGAATTCTTCAAGCTCCTTGATGAAATTATCCAATTTAATTCATGAATTTGACACCATATTTTAGGGTCAAACACTAACCAAACCACATAAACCATAACAGTAAAAAGCGATGAGAACAACAAAACCAAATAGATAAGAGAAATTTGTTTTGTACAACTTAAGATTTGAGTGCTAATTGAAAAAAAATCGTAGCCTCGCTGAGAGAAGAGGAAAGGACATGGGGAAAACCGAACGGTAGTGAGGTACTCACCATGCTCTTGTCCAAGTAGCTGATTAGCCTTTGCAAAGAAGTCGTCCAAAGAGCTGGTGAGCAAAAGAGAGGAGCAGAGAAGAACAGAGGCGAAGCAGGAAATGGAAGAGGGTTCTCTCCTTCGGCTCGTCGTCTAGGAAGAGAAGAAAAGTGTCTCTTCCTCCCTCACTCCGCAGATCGATCCAATTCAGCTGATGGTGTGCCGCAAGGAAAAACCCTAGGGCCTAGACCCAAGAGAGAGGGAACAGTCGAGATGCATCTGTGGAAGAAGTTTCGCGAAAGCAGGAGAAAAGAGAAAAGGTAGAGACAACGCCAGCGGAGACGAAGGGCTCAGATTCAATTCGAAACAGTAGCACAACCGTTGCGATTTGAGCTCTTTCTACAGTGAAATCAAGGATTGGAAATGAAGTATTTATTATTACTAGAAATTACGAATATATATAAAGAGTGGATATGAACAGTATTTGCCTATTTGGGATCATCACATGAGGATTCAACGTTACTTAAATCCCTTGAAGGCGTTATTGAAGTACAGAAATTGGAAAATGGAACTGTTGAAGTATGGTGAACTTTTTGTTTTTCTTTCAAGCATCATCACATGAGTTCAGTCTAGACTCTAGACCTCATCCAAGTGCCCCACCAAGTCCCCAGTCAAACGAGGGGCAAAACCGTCAATCAGAGCAAACAAACATTCATCTAACTCCATCTCCAATCATCCCAGCCGGAAATATCTCACGCACTAATCTACAGAAACTAACAAGCGGAAACGGAGACCCCATTGTTTGAAAACCGGAGACGTTACTAACCAAACCAAGTTGTTTTTTCATTTTTAATTATTTTCCTTTCCAACTTGCTAATGGGACCTTAATAGATTTTGTATAGATAAAATGATTTTTGTATTTTCACTATCTTGTCTACAGAATACATCTCCTAGGTATTTATACCTAGCTACTGTACAGACTCGATCTCCAGTGACATTCTACTGGATGTGTCCATTATATTGCTATTTTCTGTCCTAATACCCCCCCTTCAAGCTGATGGTTCTGACTGAACCATTAGCTTGTGTCTGATGTCTAGAAACCGAGCAGACGTCAAACCTTTGGTTAGCCTATCTGCTATTTGATCCCTAGAACTGACAAACCGAACCATTAGCTGTTTGTTGACGACACGCTCCCTAATAAAATGAAAGTCGATCTCAACATGTTTTGTCCTGGCGTGAAACATGGGATTTGAAGCGAGATACGTCGCACCGATGTTGTCGCACCATAGAACCGGAGGAGTGGAAAGATTGTAGTGAAGTTCTTGAAGGATGCACTGAACCCAAATGAGCTCAGCCCGAGCAAGTGCCAAGCTTCGATATTCTGCTTCAGTGCTTGACTTAGATACCGTCGGCTGTTTTTTGGAACTCCACGAGATCAAATTAGGACCCAGATAAATACAAAAGGCAGAAGTAGAGCGCCGATCATCCGGGCACCCAGCCCAATCTGAGTCAGTGTAAGCGTTGAGAGTAAGAGACTGTGCTGAATTGAAAACTAGGCCATGATCAACAGACCCTTTTAGATAACGCAGAATTCGCTTCACAGCTGACCAGTGAATGGTAGTAGGAGAGTGCATGAACTGAGAGCACTTATTAACCGGAAACGCAATGTCTGGGCGAGTGATTGTCACATACTGCAAGGCTCCAACAACCGCTCGATACAGTTTGGGATCATGAAACGGCTCACCATCAAACTTAGAAAGAGATGTGTTAACAGCCATAGGTGTAGACACAGGTTGAGCATTTGACATGTGGGTGCGACACAACAGATCCAGAATGTATTGTTTTTGCGAAAGCATCAACCCTTCTGACTTATGTTGTACTGCTATGCCAAGAAAAAAACTAAGGGGCCCCAAATCTTTCAAGGAGAAACGGTGTTGGAGAGTGTGGATGAGAGCAGTGACACCTTCTGTGCTAGTTCCAGTGACTATTATGTCATCAACGTAGACTAACACAATCAACAGCTGGTTATGTCTATGTGCCACAAACAAGGATGGATCAAATTTTGAGCCAATGAACCCTAACTCAACCAGAGCTGTACTCAACGTGTGAAACCATGCCCGTGGTGATTGCTTAAGACCATAAATGGCTTTTTTAAGAAGACATACATGGGATGGTAAGTCAGTATTAATGAACCCCGGCGGTTGTTGCATGTAAACAGTTTCATGGAGGTTGCCATGAAGAAATGCGTTGTTGATGTCTAACTGGCGAATTGACCAATGGCATGATACCGCCAAGGATAGCACTATGCGTATAGTGGTTGGCCGAATCACAGGACTGAACGTATCAAAGTAATCAACCCCCTCCTCTTGAGTAAATCCTTTTTCCACGAGACGAGCTTTATGTCTCTCAATCGTGCCATCGGCATGTCGTTTGGTTTTAAAAATCCATTTGCAGCCGACAACATTGTGATTGGAGGGAGGAGGAACAAGAACCCAGGTCTTATTGTGAGCGAGTGCCTGAATTTCTTGCTTCATAGCCAACTGCCAATGAGTCTCTTTGTTGGCTTGAGCAAAAGTTAAAGGATCAGTATTTGTGGGAACCGTCGCTAAATATGCAACAAAATCAGGGAAGACGCGTTTGCGCCGAGTGTGATCTTTTGATCTGGTGACCATAAGATGAGAATTAGGGATAGAGGTAGTGGATGAGATGCTGGAGGAGGCCAGAGACAGAGGCAAATTATCCGTTGAAGTCAGCGAATTGGCGCTGTCAGATGAAGGTATAGAATTGGAAAGGAGATGCACACGGTCAGCTTCTTGGTCAGAAGAATTTGAAATTGAAGACCGTTGAAGAGATAGGGCAGGGCTGATGCTGCCCGGGGAAATGGAGAGGCCTGGTGGCAACATGGGCTGTACAATAGATGTGGGCTCACGCGATGACATGGGCTCAACAGCTGAAAGTGTCTCAGTCGAAGTCGTGGGCTCGGCTGGACTTGATAATGGGCCGGAAGGAACTGAAGAAATAGGTAAGGTCCAGAGAGAAAAAGTGGAAGGGGAAGCTTCATCTGAAGAAGTCTGCTGTTGTTTGCCTTTGAAAGGAAACTGTTGTTCATTGAAAATAACATGACTAGATACAAAGATACGGCCAGTTGAAGGATGGTAACAACGATACCCTTTTTGGGACATGGCATAACCAATAAAAACACAAGCAATGGATCGGGGTTGTAACTTATGTTGATTATAATGTCTGGTAAAGGAAAAACACAAGGAGCCTAGCACTCGAAGCTCTAGATAATTAGGTCGCTTTTTAAACAACAATTCAAAGGGAGTTAGTGTAGTAGAATCAGAGGAAGGGGGTAAGCGATTAATCAAATACACAGTGCTGGAGAAAATTTCATCCCACAGATTTAGAGGAATAGACGCATGAGAAATAGAAGCTAAAGACAATTCGATGACATGGCGATGCTTACGCTCAGCCACGCCATTCTGTTCCGGTGTATAAGGACAGGTGATGTGGTGTACAAGTTGTGGGAACCGTCTGGTAATAGGTTTAAACTCCGTACCACCATCGGTACGAAGTATCTTAATAGTACTAGAAAACAAGTTCTCCACCTGTAACTTGAAATTAGAGAACACCTGCACTACTTCATCTTTAGAGTGTAAGAAAAAAATCCAAGAAAATTTACTAAAATCATCAATGAAAATTACATAGTACTTGAAACCATTCTGAGTTACAATAGGGGCTGGACCCCATACATCAGCATGTATAATCTCTAATGGAGCATGAGTAACAGATTCACTAGAAACAAAAGGGAGTTTGTGGCTCTTGGCCAAATTACAATCAGTGCACATGTGTAAAGTGGAATTGGTACAAGGTAACTCATTTTGAACTACAATCTTCCTAGTAGTAGCAGATGATGGATGGCCCAATTTAAGGTGCCAAGTGTCAGCAGGTACTCTTTCTCCTAGTAAGGCTTGAGGTAAACAAGTTGAAGAAATGGATAAGCTGTAGAGACCATTATGATTCTTTGCTTGAAGAAGCA
Source organism: Rhynchospora pubera (assembly GCA_028095005.1). Taxonomy (NCBI): domain Eukaryota; kingdom Viridiplantae; phylum Streptophyta; class Magnoliopsida; order Poales; family Cyperaceae; genus Rhynchospora; species Rhynchospora pubera. The sequence goes on along the minus strand of CM051462.1, from coordinate 105,784,901 downwards.
CAGTTGAAGTGAGGCAGTCCTTAACAGTACAAAGGCAAGAATTAAACTCAACCATAATAGGATTATCATGTACCAGTTTAGATAAGCTTATTAGATTTTTTGTAAAGTTTGGTACATACAGCACCTGAGACAAATTAATAGATCTACTCCCAAGAGTGATAACCATAGAACCAATATGAGAGATGTGCATACCTTGACCATCTCCAATGTGCAGTTTGTCAGCCCCTTCATATGACTCAAAGGATGAAAGATTGTTAATGTCGCTTGTGACATGATGAGTGGCTCCAGAATCTAAGTACCATTCGGTGGAACCAGCAGGTTGTGCAAAAGTTTGAGCTACATGTGCTTGAGGAGGACCAGAACCAGCAGTAGGAGTAGCTTGAGGAAAAGAATACTCATCTGAGTATCTCATATCACACCTCCACCAACAATTCCTAGTATTGTGACCACGTTTGTAGCAGATTTGGCAGGTCTCGTTTTTTGCCGAAGAAGTGTTATCAGCAGGTGCCTTACCAGACTGACTAGTTTGAGCATTATTTCTGTAGCCACCTCTCCCAGTATTATGAGGAAACCGACCAGCAAAACCTCTCCCTCTCTGCTGTCGGAAACCACCTCTATTTGAGTTAGGTGGTCTGGTGGAACCATGCTGATTCTGAGCATAGAACGCAGACGGATTTGAGGCTGAAGGTAGAGTAGAGGAAGAGGAAGAACTTTGAGCTTGAAGGAGTATTTCATGACTGAGTAGAAGCGACTGCACTTCCACAAATGAAATCGGTTCAGCTCGAGAGTTAACGGCGACTACAAAAGAATTGTACTCCGAGCTGAGTCCGCCAAGAACTGCCAAGACTAGGTCTGCATCATCCACTGGATACCCAATAAAACTCAATTCATCAGCAAGCGCTCTGATTTGCTGTATGTAGTCTGAACAGGATCCACCACTTTTGGTAATGGACTGAAGCCGCTTCTTCAATTCTGTCAGTCGAGCGCGAGAAGAAGCAGAGAAGGATTGACTGAGATACCTCCAAAGATCAATTGTGGTTGTGCAAGAAACCACCTGAGCTAAGATCGGCTCAGACAAAGAAGTGCGAAGCCATGCCAGAATCATCTGGTCTTGTCTGTACCAGCTGAGAAAATCTGGATTCTGCTGAAGTTGACCCGTGATAGGATGAAGGGAAGAAGGGGAAAGAGCTGACATCGTGATAAAACTGCTTAAGCCATAGGCGTGAAGAAGAGGTTCAATTAGGGATCGCCATGCCAAGAAATTGGATCTTGACAACTTGGTATGAACTGGAAGGGTCAGGAACACCATGGAAGAGGAAGAGGAAGCTCCGTTTGAGCTTTCTTGTGCAGACATGGAGAAATTTGGAGAAAAGAAAGGAGGTCGAGGATTGCCCATGGTCGCATTGTGCTGAAAATAGAGTGAATTGGAGTTGGAGATGAAGGGATTGGAGGCGCCGGAGACACCATTGAAGTGAGAAGAGGGTCGAATCGAGTGATTGATAGGTTGAAGCGGAGCGCTCTGAGAGAAAATAGTCGAATTGTTGTTAGCTGATTGACTACCCGATGCATGATCGAGATTAGCTGCTAGAGGTGGTGTCGCCATGGCACAAGATCAAGAACAGAAACCCTAGAAATTGAAGAGGAAGAGAAGAGTCGGCGTTAGCCACATGGGCTCTGATACCATAATAGATTTTGTATAGATAAAATGATTTTTGTATTTTCACTATCTTGTCTACAGAATACATCTCCTAGGTATTTATACCTAGCTAATGTACAGACTCGATCTCCAGTGACATTCTACTGGATGTGTCCATTATATTGCTATTTTCTGTCCTAATAGACCTATTACCTATACGCGCTTTGTTGCCTCCTCTCTCCTCTCTCCATGCTCATGTGCTCTTAATACACTAACACTAGCTACTTCACTTCACGAATCGCGTAATTTTCTTATACTCTGTCGATTTCACAATTACACGATCATATCACGAGATCGACTTTCCGAAGGGGATGGGGAACTGTTTCTCGGAGGAATCTCCGGGCGGGGCGCAGGCGGTGGGGTCTGGTGGTGTCGCCGGAGATGGTGGTGGCGCCAACGACGCTGTCAACCTCTTTCTCAAGTCTCGCGGCGCGCCTTTCTCTCAGATCGAGGTTTGATTTCGTCTTTCCTTGTTCGAGGTCGATGAATTTCCAGTTTTTACTGTTTCCAAGTGGAATGGAGTTGGTCTAGTGAGTCGTTTGGGTAGTTGTACTGTACTAGATGAAAAATTTGACATCTCAGGACCTCAATTTTGAAAAATTGCGTTTGTAACCCTGTAAAGGACCTCAAGTACAGCTGTTTATGTGGTATAAAATATATATTTATCCCTTGCTACCCGTGATTTGTAAAATGCCAAGCTACAAGTCCTCGTTTCACTCACTAACTGTGAAAAAAGAGCTGATGAAAGTGGATAAATAGTTCTAAAACAGTAATATATATAAATGCAAGTGTGCAACCATGTAAAGATGCACTGATATTTGCTTTATCAACACAAATGGGCCAGTTGTCACTTTCTGCTTCAAACTTGCGAGATCGCGACATGCTTTCGAAGGTAAATTCTCTTTTTTCTTGTTATTATAGATTTCATTTTTCCAAATATAGAGTAGTTTCTTTTTATTAAAAATAGTTTACTAAAAATAAGAAAAGAGATAAACTGCTGTCTTATCAACTCGGTCAACCATTTCCACACCAAAACATAACGTCTCTTTTATTCGACGCAATTGACCTAATCAACATATCAAGAATGCCAAAATGAGATTCTTTCGGAAAAGGGAGTGAGAAGCACACGAGGGGACACTGTCTTATCAATTGAGCAACCATCTGCATACCCAAAGACAATGGCGGCTTGTGATGGTCAAACCTGTGTGCAAAACAATGCAGTGCTGATCAAATGTCTTTGGGTATACTACAAAGTACAAACTACAATAATCACAGCATATGTGATCCATAACGCCTACAGGATACCATCTCTAACCAACTGCCAACTTTCTGCCAATCAATTTTCCTTATGTTCTCCCTAAGGATATCTCTGCCTGCTACAATTTTTTAGGATCCCCACCTGACCTCCACCTAACAACTCCAAAACGAGTCAATAACACAGCATAGGAAAACCACTCGTAGGTTCTCAAATGTGAGCACATACTAAATACTTGCTGATTTGTTCACTGGTATCCTCCTTCCTGTGGAAAGCCCAAGTCCCACTCGATATACAAATCATCTTCTGAATCTTACAATGCAACAGGATAGTGACAGGTTTCAACTTACACAAGAGAGGAGGCCTTGTGCTGGGAGCTGCACCCTTTGTGGGAATTCAATGCTGATATGGTGATTGGTGAATCAGATCTTCCGAACCAACTTTTTTTTTTTTTTGTTAATTTGAGCATCTGAAAGGACAAAGTCAAGCTAAGTATCTACTCCACTCTTAGCTAGCACAGGTATTCTGTAATTCTGAACCTGTACCAGCTCCAAACTCCCATCTTTTGAACGTGGCTTTTGGAACACGGCTTGCTTGCTAACAATGTGTTCTATATGGAAGGGCAGAAACATGCAGATATTCTCAGAGGGAAATCCCGACACTGTTGTGGGGCCAATTTGGATTGAGTAATCACAGCAAATTATCTTATCTAGTTTCTTTTCTATTCCCCTGACTGGATACACGCCCTTTTCACTTTATTTATCAAACCTAATAGGCTTCTCTGCTGCTACTTCCCAGAATAGTGGATAGCCACAGATTTCAGTTTCATGTGTACACCTCGAAAAAAGTTTAGTTATCACAGAAACACATACAAAGCAAATGCCATAGCTGTCTGTATGAACCATGTATATTCATGTATAGGAGAGAGGAGGTATCAGCTCCACCTTTTTCTTCCTCATTCTTTACTTCGAAAGGATATTAATGTATAGCAGAGAGAGAGAGACTAGTTAGGTATTTTCGTTTCCAGTAATGAGATGGTGCTGGTATTACCTCTAAAGTTTTCAGATAAGAGATGCTTTCCATTTCACCCGATACATATGCTACTTATATGTTTTTTTGGCATCACATGAAACTTTTCCTAATAATGAAAATTCAACAAGCTGACTCGTAATGTAAATAACAATTTTGCTGGAATTCTTGAAATGATCAAGTACTTGCAAACTTGGTTAAAAGAATCAACTAAATTGCAACTTGTGAGCTACCACACAGTTAATTGGACTGCCAAATAGTATAGGGGCACTTGTACCATTGGATAAGCATTGCTGAGAACTATTCTGTATAGCATTCTTAGACAGTTAACTGTGGATTGTGGCTGAGAAATTTGTACATTTTCATTTTCATAAAAAGGAAAAGTGGGAGGTGCTCCCTACTTATTTCCGAAAGAAAGCTACCATGTGGTTAATGCACACTATCATATTGAAAATTTAAGAATGAAAGAGCAGTGGTGATTTGACTTTACCAGAATTGCAATACATGAAATAGTTTGTCACATTTGTCACATTTGACTCTATTGGTTTTGAAGGATGGAGAGTGGAAAGGTGAAGCTCTTGAGCTTGCTGTTGACTTATTTTGCAACAGTATCAGTATATGTGTTTATAATGTTTGGTAGAGAGAAACCAAATTCAGCCATCTATCTGAAGAAGAGATATTAATGCTCTTACAAACTTTTGTTGCAGAGTGATCCAATGGCCATTGTCTACTTGAAGAAGAGAGACGGTACACTTGAAGAAATAGGTCGCACTGAAGTAATTTTGAATTCTCTGAGCCCGTCTTGGGTTGCTAAGATTAATGTCAATTACCAGTTTGAGGTTGTTCAGCCATTGGTGTAAGCTTCATTACTAGAATTGTTTCATTGCTGACTTATCTTTGGAAATGGGCTGTTCGCTGCTAATTTTAATTTACTCAATTTATATTCCTTTTGAAATATATCTTTGCTGACTTATCTTTGAAAATAGGCTTTTCTGTTTTCTCACAGGTTTCAGATATATGATGTCGATTCACAGTTTCATAACGTATCTGAAAAGGTAACTTAGAATTCATTATTGTCGTTCTGTTGTACTAATTAACTTTCTTTTTCTCAATTCCAAAAGAAGAAAACAACATGCTTAATGTTGGCATATAGCACTTTTATTTGCAATCTTGTCAATTTAGCATGAGTATGGTTCACTTGTACTATGACAAACTAAATTATTATGTTCAATCTACTAAAGCTTTTAATGTTTTGACTGAGAAATGAAGAGTTACAGTGGAATAAGTAGCTTTCTGAATTTCTCAATGAAAAAAAGATACAAAACACTGCCTCCTTGTATTTTTCATATTTATATTGTATCTGAAAGTGGGTTTAGATTTTCATTGTAATTTGCACCAAGAGGTTGCACCTATACTTTAAAATGGATTCATAGATTGCCTTCATAATTTATCACCACTGTTGTCATTTATAACAAACAAACAAACTATTATATGTCAGCTGTTTGTTGTTCGTGAAGTTTTTCACAACTCTTTGTTGATTTTTTTTTTACATATCTGATATATTGGCAGTTAACTGCCAAGTCTATAATATCATCAATATTTAATAATTTTGACCCCAAACAGATGCTTAAGCTAGAAGAGCAGCAGTTTCTTGGGGAGGCTACATGTCTACTGTCTGAGGTAAAATACTATATTATATTATTTTATTTTTTAAAATTTTATTAGCACTACCATGTTAGCAAGGTCAAATAATGGTAAATGCTGGCAATGATTTTTTTTTTTGCCTGCTTGGTATACTTTTTGTTTTTTCGTTTATTTGCTTTCTTTTCTTTTTTAATGGTAGCATCTCATGGTTAATTCAAATCATTTGGCCTTTTAGGCCCTAGCAACTTTTGAAATGAAGTTCTATACTCTCACTCTTTAAGAAACAGATAACAAAATAGGAATGGAGCTAATGGAGATACTTGTCACAAACAACGCAATTTACATGTCTTATACAAAATAAGTGACATGTGAAATCTTGTCCTTTCTCGCCTTTTGTTTTCAGGTGGTGACAAAAGCCACAAAGACCTTGGCTTTAAATGCTGGAGTATTAACTGTGCATGCAGAAGAGACTTTTGGTTCAAAGATACAAATAGAGATGGTATTTAGGTGCTGTGATCTTGAGAACAAAGATATTTTCTCTAAAAGTGTAAGATTTGTTTTCTATTTTAATTAAAATCCCTTTGAAAATTGCATTTATACCCATATTGCTACATTTGCATACCTCACATTTTTTGTAATTACATTTAAAATCCTTTTTGACCTTTTTATCTTGTGTACTATTCATTTTGGAAGTTTGTAAATTTGTACATTCTTTAATCACATATGATGTAGAATAATATCAGTAGTTGCGATTTGGTTGTTTGGGTTTTGGATATTGTAATATTGGTTTAGAAGAGTTCTGGCAACCTGTGACACCAAAAAACAAAAGCATGTAAATAGAACCCTCCATATTCAGAAATTTCATTGTTAGTTCCTATTCAGAATTTCAATATACCAGTGCTATTATTTAACAAGAACAATGAAAGGCTTGGTGGTTTAGCTCAAATCTTTAAATTTTAAACTGTAGGATTTGTGTCTTTAGAAAGTTTTGGCATTCTCTCTTTTGCTTTTACTTATTCTAAGACCATTTATGCTTCATGAGTTAACAAGCAGGTCACGTAACTATTCTCGGGTACATTTCTGGTAAGGGCCAGGCTAACTTGAATCTAAGGTTGATATTCTTTGCTTCTCAGAAGAAAGATAATGTGATTCATAGGGTATTCAGAAAGTTTACTAATGATGCTTGTTGCAATGCTAATTGTCCTTTTCTTTGTTGTTGAAGGACCCGTTTTTGCTAATATCTAGAGTGGCAGGGAGTGGTGCACCTATCCCAATTTGTAAGACTGAAGTGAAAAAAAATGACCTCAATCCTACGTGGAAGCCTGCGGTATTAAATCTTCAGCAAATTAGTAGTAAGGTAAGGTCATTGCATTAATAGGTTTCATGTGGAGGATCCAGAACTTTTATGTATCTATACAAATCTCATGTTGATTAAAATAATCTTTCACATGCATTTTTCATTTGTTCAGCTTTGATGATTCTGGTAATTTTTTAGAATCTGAATCTTGTGGTTGTAGGAGAGCCCTTTAAACATTGAGTGCTTCAACTTCAATAGCGGTGGGAAGCATGATTTGATTGGGTAACTTATTGTGCGCACGCCAAATTAAAAATGATCTTGTAATCTGCGATTCACTGCGGATGTGGACTCATGCTATCTATCTTTTGTTTTTCGATAGGAAGTTGGTAAAATCAATGGCTGAATTGGAAGGTCTTCACCATAGGCATCAGGGAGACCATTTTTTTATTCCAACTGGGGTTGGCAATGAGCATCATAACAAGGTTGCTATATTTATGATACTAAACAGGAATTGCTATATTTATCATCATAAGGTTGCTATATCTTCATGCTCTTTACCAACTTGGTCTTGATCTCAAATCACAATGGATTCTTTTTATGGATCAAGGCCAATTGTACTGTATATTCAGATAATTCCATAAACTTTTACTGCCTGAAACCTATACATTACTTGTGAGTCCTGCTTTTGACCACTTCTCATAATTATAATACGAAACATATAACCCAGTTCCTACAATCTTAAGCAAAATCAAATGGTCGAACTCAAAAATTTGGGTTGTGATTATTGTTTGTCTTGCAGGCCGGGATACAAACTATTTCGATTAGGATTTTGTATCCTGAGTTCCTGACACTTACTATAATTACCATAATCACTTTTATTGATATGTTTGTTACTAACTTATCATTTGTCTTTTGCAGGTTTTAAAGAGCCAGATATTTGTAGACAAGTATTCTGAGAGCCGGCAAAAGACTTTTCTTGATTATATTTCTGGAGGATGCGAATTGAATTTCATGGTTGCAATAGATTTCACAGGTTTCCGAAAACAAAATTTGCACAAATTAATATATACAACTCAACTCACTCATTTTCTGTTTCGAGTTCATTTTTCATTGGCCCATTTGGTATTTTGACAGCATCAGGTTGAATTAGAGCTACCTTGGGTATATTAAGGGTAATGAAGTTGATTACACGAAGTGTCAACTGGGGCATAATTGTGCACACTTTAAGGAGCAAAAAAGAGGCTTGATATAATCTCTTAATATTCTTACAAACTAATTTAGACTGACATGAAGAAACTCCATTGGCCCATTTAGTAGCTACCTTGGGTATATTAAGAGTAATGAAGTTTATTTTATAATGTGTTAACCTGGAGCATAATTGTGCACAACTGCACACTTTAAGGAGTAACAGAAAAGCTTGATAGGGTCACTTAATATTCTTACAAACTTATTTAGACTGACATGAAGAAACTTCAGTGGGGCATTTGGTATTTGACAGCATCAGGTTGAATTAGAGCTACCTTGGGTATATTAAGGATAATGAAGTTGATTGTACAGTGTGTTGACCAGGGCATAATTGTCACACTTTAAGGACCAAAAAGAAGGCTTGATAGGATCGCTTATTATTCTTACAAAATAATTTAGATTGACATGAAGAAACTTTTTATGCAGCTTCAAATGGAAATCCTCGTCTTCCTGATTCGTTGCACTATATTGATCCTTCAGGCCGTCCAAATGCTTATCAAAGAGTTAGAACCAACTTATCCTGGTCAACTCATATTTGTTACTGAGATGTCATTACATATTGATATTTCTTTTCTGTTTCTGTGATAGGCAATAATAGAAGTTGGAGAGGTCCTTCAATTTTATGATACTGATAAAAGATTTTCTGCTTGGGGTTTTGGTGCAAGACCCATTGACGGCCCGGTCTCTCATTGTTTTAACTTGAATGGGAGCACATATCAGCCTGAGGTTAGGGATTTTGTTGGTATCTAGTATCATTTTCTTCTCACAATCGGGTATACTTGGATTAATGTTTTTTACATCAGGTGGAGGGAATACAAGGTATCATGTCAGCATACATTAGTGCCCTGCACAATGTTTCACTAGCAGGGCCCACTCTATTTGGTCATGTGATAAACACTGCTGCCACGATAGCTGGCCAGTCTGTTACCAGTGGTTCTCAGAAGTACTTCATTTTGCTAATTGTCACGGTAAATTGAATTCCCTATTCTTTCGGTTATTGCAGTTCAAAGGTCTCTTCCTTTCAATTTTAATTGAAATAAAACTTTCAGGATGGAGTGGTGACAGATTTGCAAGAAACTATAGATGCTATTGTGAAGGCATCAGATTTGCCATTGTCAATCCTAATCGTTGGAGTAGGTGGAGCTGATTTCAAAGAAATGGAGGTTCAGTTTTTCGTACCTACTTCCCTTGTTTTTTTTACTCCTTTTACTCTGATTTTATCTTCTATTATCCTGTTCTGTGGGCACTCCTAATTTATCCTTTTTACTTCACCTATCTCACAAAGCTTGATTAGGATTTTTTTCATGACAATAAGTTATATGTAGTCATACTGATTAGTATTTAGTACCCTTTTACAAAAATAAGTACAGTAATACATAGTAAAATCTAATAGGGAGGGATATTCAAGATTAACAGAGCAGATACCATGAAAAAACAAATAAAACAGAAGTGAATCATGCTAGCTTTGTATAACTTTTTTTTTGCATATGTTTGCTTGCGCAGTTTCTCGACGCTGACAAAGGAGAGAGGCTTGAAAGTTCAGATGGTCGTGTTGCAACAAGAGATATTGTTCAATTTGTTCCTTTGAAGGATGTACAAAGTATGCCTCCCTTCCCTCCCTCCCTCTCACTCACTGAGAAATGATTTTAGTTATCAGTTCTGGCATTCTTGAGTACACTCTCGTAAATAATTGATACTAAACCACTTTAAATTAATGATCAATAATATCATTCAATTTGAGGTTAAAAATATTTTTTTCCCATCTTGAGTTGTAGATAATGAGATATCAGTGATTCAGTCTCTTCTAGCTGAGCTGCCAGTGCAATTCTTGAGTTACATGAGAAACCGGGATTTTTAAAATCTCTTAGATAGGGGTAAGGATTTATTTTTTTCGATCTTATCTTTTCTTCAGATGATTGTGGTATTAAAGGCCATTGTTGTTTTTATTCCATTATTCGTCTATTCTTGAACATATGCTTGCAATTCTTTCAACTTAGTCAGCCCTGTGACACATATCATTGAATATTCCCAATGAACTTGGGAATGTCGCTTTTTAGCTCCTTCAATATTTGTTCAAAAATGAGTACCCAGAGGATGCTGTTTGAGTGTGACAGTGACGAAGGATAGTACTACAGATTGGGTGTTCTTTGAAGAATGTTGAAATAGTTTTTTTTTTTTTTTTTTCTTTCTTTCAAAATTTTCCTTTCGGCTCTCCATGGTTGTTTTTGTAGTGCATGATAATTATCATTTTGTAAGTATATTAGAAAACTAGTCTTTGTAGTTACCTTGATTGATTTGTCAGAAAGTGAAGCAAAAATGCTTGAGATTGGAAGGGTTTTTTAGCTCTCCAGTCGGTGGTTGTTTTTGGTTTCCCCCCTATATCCTCTATAATGGAAAATGCGCAGTTCTGTTTTTGGTTCCTTGCTATCCATATACAATTTTTTTCTTAAATAAATTTATTTTTCGTTGGAATTGGTACCAGCAATTATGATTTTGTGCAATCCAGCAATGAGAGAATTGATGCATTGTGTCCTCAACTCATTCACCATGAGAAATGCTCCAGATGCAATTTTTTGATTTCTCAATTAGTCAATTTACAAAATTTTGACTACGGCTAGCAATTGAAACTAAAAAATAATTAGAAATGAGAGAAACCAAATTAGTATTAGGAGATTAACAAGCAACCTTTGAAACTATCAGTGCATTTTTTTAGGAGAGCTGTTTTGAGAATTAAGCCGCATGCGCTCAAACAATTAATTTATTATTTTGTTCTTTTTGCAATCACGGGAGACCTGGTTTGTTTTGCAAGTTCCATAAGTTGACCGCACCCGTGATCACAACTAGTGTTCCAAAGACCTAATGCTTCAAAGTATGCCTAGCTCATGTTTAAGGAGTTGCATATAAACAAAATATTAATTTGATTTGATTTCCGACCAACTGAGGTAGCGACGTAGCGTTTGCTTGAGATATACCAAATCGAGTTAGTTGAGTGTCCACTCCTTTGACTAAATAGATAAGGACAAAACAAATCCAGCAAGTTCTTGTTTGTCCGATGGGACGAGCTTCTGCAAAAAGATTCAGGATCCATTGCTATCAATTAATCAAACAGCACTAAGCAAATTTATAGTCTTCAAATGATGATAAAAAACCTGGCTTTTCGCTACTTGGAGCTTGTTCTAAGTCTACCTATGTTTAACAAACAAACAAAACATCAACGAGAAGGACGCTTCTCTGGTTTCTGTTTAGTGTTCAACGAGAAGGATCTGGACATGCTTTGGTCTACATGGGCTCTCTCTCTAGCGTTTTAAAGAGTAGTCATGTAGACCGGATTGTGGACATGCTTGGGTTGGAAATATATGCCAAAATTCACTTGCAATGGTCCAACTCCCGGTGGCGGAGCCAGAAATTTTTGCAATAGGTTCCAACAAATTTATAATATTAAATTATTAATAATTTTTATTTAAATAAATAAATTCATACACCATTATATATTTTTATCTCTTTTTTAGTTTTTTAAACACCAAAAGAAAGAAATTTCATAAATTAAATAACAAAGTTATCGTATGCTTTTCCTAAAAGTAATGAGGATAATTGTTAACTTAATTGAAAATTATTTTTGTCTCAAACTAAGTTTTTATTAGAAGAATTGCTAACTTTACATAATAAAACACTCATAGGAATGCAACCATGAACCAAATGGGATTCAATAGTATGATAATATTTATTTATATTTTTGTGGATTTCAAATTTAAGATAACTATGAAAAAAACTCATTTTATAAGTATAAATTTGAATGCATGGCATTATTTTATGAAATTGAATGGGGTCAATTGACCCCATTCAATCAATGTATCTCTGCCACTGGGTCTAAGTAGTGTGGGTGTACTTAATTTCATCTATTAAACTTATAATAAGAAAATATATTTATCTTTTAATGTTGTTTATTCATTCATTTTATGATTCTTCCTTGAGTATAAAAAAAGGTTACAGAATCTTAAAGGGGCATCTTGCTTGTGAAGAAGGTCGAGATTAGTGGTTTAGGTTCATAACTTGGCTTTTGAATTCTTAACAATTAGTTAAAAAATCACGACAACTTGTGTACGGTGTACCGAAAATTTCGTCACGCTTGGCGAGATACGATCAACATTCAACTGTAGAAGATCAAGAGAGTTTATTGCCTCTATGTTCGAGTTTTGCACACGACATATAACTACATAAGGTGAGATTGTATTATTCTTAAATTATGCACTGTAAATGGAGTCTTAATTATATTGTACGCACTACTTGTTAAAAAAAAAAAATTCAAGCCCTTTACAAGGTAAATACTCGCAACAGACACAAAGCCACAACATTTTTTCTCTCGTTTTACAACCACATTTGATGTGGCAAGAAGACGAGCATGTAGTGTACTTATTGAGCAAATCATATGGCGATAATGTGGAGAAGATGTATCTTTAATAAGGGGCCGGCTTCTTAATTCCGGGCGCAATTGGCAAAATTATTTAGAAAGTTGGTTTCAAGTTCCAATGCGGATAAAAAGTAAAAACAGTACCTTTTCTTACTTTTGACAATTAGGCCTTTTTTGGGAGCTTGTGCTTCATTTTTTCCTACTTCTGTACTAGACTTCTTTTCTTGTTAATAATATATTTTAGTACTTAGTAGCGACATGCTACTGTATTAAGACCCCGTTTGCATAACTAGTTTATGCAATCTTTATGTAATCAAACACCTGATGCGTAAGATGCTCTAACGTGCGTTAACTTATTACACCTCTTCAGGCTGCATAAGTTACGCAGCGGATCTTTTTTAACCTTTTTTCCGACGATACCCCTAATTAATTCCTGTCACCAACTCTTACCTCTCTCCTATCCTCTCATTGAAATCAACGAAATTTTTTTGGTTTCGATTCTTTTTTTTTGTCTTGTACGCACCTTAGCTAATCTGTTTAGTTGACTCAACTCACCGCTCTTTCAGTTGAAAATTTCTTCAAAATTGAAAAAATTAGAAGCCTGGCCTTATTTTTTCTTTGAAAAAAAAGATATTCTTTGCATCTGTACTTTACGGTGCAATTTCTTTAAAATTGAAAAAATTAGAAGACTGAACTTATTTTTATATGAGTCCTTTTTTTTCTTTGTCGTTGCAAAAATTTGTAGCTTGACCTTTTTCTTTAAAACTGAAACCTATTTTTGTTTAAAACTGAAAGCTAATTTTCTTTAAAACTGAAAGCTATTTTGACTGTATCATCAAGGTCTATTGCTAAAAAAAGCGAGTTTCTGTTTAAGTTCTGAAAATATTGAGTTGAGCTCATGCTCTAAGTTCTGAGACAATCCAATAGGGGACGTTTGATTTATATAACAAGGGCATTGTAGTCTTTTCACATAAAGTTATGCATGCATTAAATTACTACACAACCAAACATTCATTACATAAGTTGCCTTAAATATTTAAACATCCTTAACTTATGCAATCCCTTACTACACAACCAAACGCTCCCTAAAAATAGATACTCGCAGCAAACACGCTTGTATATATAATAATATGAGGAGGCTTCCAACATAAAATTAAAATTTTGAACTCAAATTCATATCGTTGATCTTGATTAATTTAATGAGCAATGTGTTTTTATATGAGTTTTGTAAATCTTAAAATTTGTTTGATATTTGATCAAGGGATTAAATAATAACGAATCTAACAAAATCTGATATGTTAATTTTAATATTCATGTTTATGGTCTCTTAATCAAGTATTAAGTAAATTCTGAAATTTATAAAACTTATATGAAATTGCATTACTCATTATATATATCCTATAAAATCAATAGTTTGGATGTGAAGTTTGAATTTTATATTTTAAAAAAGTACAACAATGATTTTTGAGACATTTCCAGACGCTCAAATTATGGGCATTGGAGCCCTCGTACAATATGTATCACTGCGCGTATAGATTATAAATGTATTTAGCGCTTTGTCCATTTTAAATATTCAAGTAATATCCAACAATTAATTATCTTATGTTAGCTACCATGCATGGCTAGAGGTTTTTCTATTTTAGATTAATATTCAAAATTTAATAACCTTTAATCTGAGGTTATCATCCAACATGCACACAGAGGGAAAAAAAATCAGAGTTTAATAATCAATGGTTCACAAATATATATAATATAAATTGTTATAATTGAATACAAGCATGCACTCTTTATTTGAAACTGTTTACACCTTTTAATGGATCCTTTTATAAGTATTAGAGGATTATACACGTAGTTGATCAGAAGCCTCTGGATACCAAATGAAACATATTTGAAAAGCCATAATAGTTTTACATGTGCATAGGGAAAATGATATCTTATACCTAATGATGTTTTAATATTCAAAATTTAAATTTTGAATTGTTAAATTAAAAAATTTAAGACATCGTAAAAACATAAAAAAAGACAGAGACATTAAATCATTCATTATTAATATTATCTAATTTATGCATCTACCCAGACTTTAATTAAACGCATGAAACAAAAGTAGAACAATGGAAATGCGCGTTATATCATTCAAAACAGAACATAGAAGCCAAATAAAACTTGAACAAGTTTAACATCTATAGTTAATGAAATTGCACAAATTTTCTTCACAAAAAAAAAAATTGCCCACATTTACCCCTCGCTTTGAAATCAACAAATTATCTCAAATTAAGGGGCAACAGCGAGCCCACCTGAAGTGCACCTAACCAAACCATTGCATAATTGCATTGTACAGATTCATGAAATGAAGTTATTGCTTGTATTTTGTTTGCTCCATATAGAGCGCACGATATAATTCAGACCACTGGTTGTTATATTGATAATATTTGCTTGTTATTTTTTTGGTTCGTCCATCTCCATCGTCGTTGTAACGTGTAACAATGGTGCAAGAACCTGCGCCGTTTCCCTCTCTAATTTCGGAAGAGACCAAATCTTTTGAAACGGTGCACAACTGAATTAATTCAGTTCACACCATATAGTTCTTAACTTCTTATGCTCCGAATCATTCTGTTCACTGTATATATAGTTTCGTCCCCTTACAGAAAAACAAACTTAAAAAATGACGTATGCACAATTTTAAGGAAACATTTTACGTACATTTCCCATGGGTTGTTAACTTGCTATTTTGTTTGCTTGTTTTTTAATTTGTTGCTCTATCGGCATTTCATTGTATAATAGCGCACGAACATGCGACAAATTTCGCCCTTCTTGGAAAAGAACAAAATTTATAATTAAAATAAAAGGTGCAACGGCGACGCTGAATGAAGAAAAATTAAGCTAGGAGACATTCCCAAAGTAGGAAAAAAAATGAAAACCTAACCAGAAAATAGTTGTTCAGATGCACCCAATCCCAACTTGTTCTTTCTCTAGTGTGAAAAGAGCATTTCCCTTCCTCTTCGAAGAGAACAAAATTGTCTTAAAATTGCAACGGCGAGTCCATTGAATCATCCATTACATCGACATCGTACGTCTAATTTAAGTCCATTTGGCTAAAAACATTCCCCTTGCAGAAAAGGATGAAAAAATTAACCTAAAAAACGGTGTTTGCACTTGAACATTACATTAAAATTAAAAAGAAAAACAAATCTAAGAGAGTCAGATGCACCGATCCCAACTTTGTTTTGTTCCTTTTAGAAGTGTGTGTGTGTGGTGTGCAAAGGGCCACAAGGATAATAGGTTAATGGGCCGAAAAGGTTGACGCCGCAAAGCCGAAAGTACCCAAAATAAAGAGTAGACCCAACAACACTAGTTTTCCCACGCGGAAACAGAAAGAAAAAGCAAATAAAACAAGATTAATTTTCTTTTTCTTTGTTGATGCCTTGACGATGAAAGCAATTTGTTAGCGTGACAAAAGGATTCCTTCTGCATGCTCAGAGAATTCGGACCCTCTAATCCCCCTCGTTATGCGTGCCACGTGGCTTCTTAAGTCTTCGTGTGGGCCCCCACTCCGCCGGACTTTTTTCTTAAAGGGCTCAAATTGTTTTTGAAATTTCCATTAGGGCTTAGCACTTTCTAGAATTATCAGAAAGGGCCTTGGTGCATATATAATAGAATGATGTTGGAATTTTATAGATTTAATTAGTTCAAAATTTGAATAAAAAATTTACTCAGGGCTCCGTTTGGATGTGTTGAGAATAAGGTAGGAAGAAGGAAGAAGGGAAGAAGTTTATTGGGAATGGGTAAATTTATTGGGAAGTGTGTAACTTTTGTGAAGAGTTTGGATGGTTAGGAATAAATTTATTGAAAAAAATTCCTTATTCCTTCTTCCCACTTCCCACCATCCAAACACAGCCCAGATGATGCATAATAATTTTTTTTTTATTTAAGCGGGGATCAAATTTTCCTATTGGAAATTTCATGCACCATTTTTAGTAAAATTGAGTCATCTTTAAAGCTTTTACTGTTTCAAACGGCACAAAAGGAGCAAAAATAATAATTTAATTTAATAAAATCAATACACAATACACGAAAAGTAAGTATTCATGAATATGCCTAAGGGCCTTTCGTACTAAAAAAAAAAAGTATTCATGAATATGAGCACTTTCGCAAATTAATAACTACCAAAATATAATGTCTGCAATATACAACCATAGTATTGGTTAGGTTAGTTCTTCAGGGTTGTCATTATTATTATTATTATTATTTTAATTTTTTGCCTCCCTTTCATGGCCTTCTGACGTGCTTAATGAAGGTTTAAGGCATATAATATCAAGTGCTAGCCACAGCATATATATATATATATGCATGTTCACGTGCGTTTCATTTTTTTCATATTTAGCACGCAAATTCGCTGTCAAGGCTCTTTTAGATAATTTTAAGAGGTGTTGAGCCCTAATGGAAATTTCAAAGATAATTTGGGCCCCTTGAGAAAAAAGTCCCACTCCGCCGGGCTATAATTCAACCTTGTTCAGTGCTTCAGTTCAGTGTATTCCTCACGCTATCTGTCGATTCATGTTTGAACCACACCTATTTCAAATCACCAAATGTGGGAGCTCATATATAATTGACACAGTATTTTTTTTTATTTTTTGTTTTTTTTTTAAGAAAGAGGGAGGTCTTTGCCATCCAACTTTAATTTTGAAATTAAAGGTGCATGCGGGGCTTGAACCCTTGACCTCATGGAGGCCAGCCTAGTGCTCTTACCACTGAGCTACTAGGCCACATGCATAATTGACACAGTATTTAAACAATCGGGTCGATTATTGGATCAACAGATCTATCGGTTTGTTGGTTTAATCGATTAAAATGGTCGAATCATTTATAAATTAGGATTATATAATGTATATGTAATTCAAACATTCTAAATTAAAGCCGAGCCAAATTAAAAGTTCTTTGTAGTCTAATGGTAAGATGATTATTGCTTCCCTCACGCGAGTGACATGGTTTAATTAATTTCTGCTGAGGGTCACTTTTTGCTGTGATTTTACAGAAAAAAAATACTGTCCGGTTTTGAATCTAGGCTCAATGAATTGTTAGATTTAGGTTCAACCGGAACGACAATTGTTTATTTTTATTTTTATATATATAAAATTTTCAACGAAGTAGCCAGAATCATGTTTCGTTAAAAGAAATGTGTTACTATACGACTTGCATTTAACTTAGGAGAAAAAATTGTTGAAACAATATAGCGGTGGATAGTTATAGATATAATTAGTTATTTTCTTTGAACACACTATCCATAAAATTGCGTGTGGTCTATTGGTCTAGTAGCTCAAGTGGCCAGAGGGCTAACTTCTAAGACGTCAATGATTCAAGTTCGTATGCTTGCGATAGGCTTAACGAGTCATTGTAAAAATTCAATCATATATACAAGAAATGACGAAGATCGAGATGTCATTTCTAGTCTATCCAACTTGTTTGGAATAAAAGACTATCGTCCTTTTTTTACTATCCATAAAATTGTATGTGTTAGAAGAGCAAAAGATATATAACAAAGTTTTCTCTGACAATCCTAATTAGGAAACCAACAACATATACAAAATGAAATGCAGTATGCCAGTATCGATTTAGCCACCAGCAATTATACGACAATTAATTATATATGCAATGATTGCATTATTTCCGGGAATGTCATTTGAGATCAGTGGACCCATATCGTAAAGAAATCTTAGAAAATTTTATAAATATTCATCACAAAAGTTGTTACATTACATGTGATCAGAATCTGATTAGTACAATGTTGATCCGGTTCTCTCTTATTTTCTGACCTCCTATGGTAGTTGCAATTATAGCATTTGGCATAACCTAAATATATATAACACGTCTTCCTAATCCATGTTTCTAATTGTAGTCAAGGATAACTACTGTTATATTGTTATTTATATTTTTATAGTTAGTATATATTTATTACTAGAAAGCTCTCAACTATATAGATAAAGTGACACTTTATTAAATTTTCAATTAACAAATAAGTAGCATTCTAATTTAATGAATTTTTTTATATTGTTATTTTGTCGAGCTGATTACTTCGACATTACAGAGAGGGAGATGGCCAGATTCATACATGTCATAATCAAGCGCAAGTAGCTACAAAAGATCACCAAAGGACTCTTTGTCCATCTCAAAAAAAAAAAAAAAAAAAATCCAATGTACGGTTCCTATCCACTTAACAAGTACGTTCGTACCGGCATACTATATTGTTGAGAAAAAACCCGGTACGGTACCACAACTACACAATCAAGAAGTTGGAAACAACCAATTGCATACAATCAAATATCAAGCACCAATAGAGGAAAGATGTTACCGTGTATAGATCGAGTCACAACAAGCACAAGAGAAGAGAAAACACAAGAGTAAAGTGGTTCGGCCGAGCCTACTCCACCGGGAGGCAACGAACCGACAAATTTCACTATTCACCAAGGAGATTACAAGAGTTTCCAAGAGGCTCTCAAGAGAATACAAGAAGGTACAAGAGTGTCTCAATTGCTAGAACAAGCAATCACTCTCTCTCTCTATCTCTACCTCTCTCTATCTACCCTATCTCTCTCTCACTCTATTCTCTCTCTCACTCTCTGTCTTCGGCAGCCAAGAAGAAGCCAAGCTCTCCTCAACCCTAGCGACACCCAGGAGAAGAAATAAAGGGAGAAGGGATTTGGGCCGGGCCCAATTTGGGCCTAAAACTCAACAAATCTCCACCGTAGGCTCAAATTGGCAACACAAGCATACACGTAGATTTTCGCAAGCGTACACCTTGATCTTCACAAGCATACACCTTAATCTTCGCTCCATACACAATCAAGTGCCAAGCATCACAACCCAATAGTCTATCTGTCGGTAACCACATCACCTCCCACAAGCCTCTAAATCCAGAGACTAACTGCATCTACCTGAGTCCACGGCCAGTGGCCGCCCAGGTCCAATGCACCATGCAGAATCAGCAACCACATGTCCCCGCCTGCCTCCACCGGCATCAAGGCGTCCACCAGAAAAACCAAGACAGTCAATCCTACCGTCTCCAGCATGCCCTAATCCAGGCTGCTGTGCAATGTGTGACATGCCCTCAACCACCGCAGCAACTCCACTGCAATGGGCCACATAGTCACCTCCTACAGCTCCACAAGCTATAGTGCCAGCCGATACGATAGTGGCCGCAGACTCCACCGTACCGACCACCTCATAGAGGCCACCGTGCCTAGCACCTCGAATGACAACTCTATCACCTCGAAGTACCTCCATGAATCCATCACGGATTCTGAACTCAAACCCGCGTGAATCCAACTCACTGAGTGACACAAGACTCCTTCGTACACCAGGCACATACCGAACATCAGTAACCGTACGAACCACACCATCCCACATCCGAAATCTCACTGTGCCAACTCCAACGATCGACAAAGTCGACCCATCAGCCAGAGTCACAGTGCCACCGGACTGCTCACGCAAGGAATAGAACCAATCCCTCCGTGGACAAACATGGAATGTGCTACCAGAGTCTAACACCCAACTACTCAAGGCACCACTGCTACCGCCACTCATCCCACCAACAACAGTCTCAGTCACATCCTCCTCACCAACACACAAGAAAATATCATCCACATCACCGACCACAACCGCCGTGTGACTAGATCCATGTGTAGAAGGACTAACCTGTCGTAACTCGGGACAGTCGCGTCGAAAGTGACCAGGCTTCCCGCACTTATGGCATGTCCCATGACCGGATTTCTTCCGTCGTCGCCGATCCGATACAGTCACTAGAGCGTTTGAGGATTCTGGCACATCCTCCTCACGCCTCCTCAAGGACTCGGAATCCAAAAGTACGGTAGTCACCTCCGCCATGGTTAGCTCGCTCTTCTTCCCCAACAAAGGCATCGTAATAGCATCATACGACTTTGGTAGGGATGCCATAAACAAACAAGCTTGATCCTCATCCTCGATCTTTCCACCCGCATTAAGCACATCTCTTACCAAAGTGTTGAACGCACCAAGGTGAACCCTCAAGTCCGTACCCTCCTCCATCCTAAGTCGGTACAACCGCTTCTTCAAAGCAGTCCGACTTGCCAAGGACTTAGACAGATACATCTCCTCCAGTTTCTTCCACAAGTCATTCGGAGAAGTCTCAGCCATGAACGGGGCTTTGACCTCATTCGACAAACAAAACCGGATTGTAATTAGGGCTTTACCACACAACGTCTTCCACTTATCATCCTCTAACCCAGCTGGTTTGGTATCACTCAAGGCATCATCTAAACCCTGAAGCACAAGGGCATCACGAACCGTGCCTTGCCACAATGCAAAATTTTGTTTCCCATCAAACTTCTCAATCCCAAATATGGATGCTACACTAGGGTTTGCCATTGCCGTATTTTGCCCAAGTTGAAACCGTACCAACGAACCTGTCGCTCTGATACCACTTGATGAGAAAAAACCCGGTACGGTACCACAACTACACAATCAAGAAGTTGGAAACAACCAATTTCATACAACCAAATATCAAGCACCAATAGAGGAAAGATGTTACCGTGTATAGATCGAGTCACAACAAGCACAAGAGAAGAGAAAACACAAGAGTAAAGTGGTTCGGCCGAGCCTACTCCACCGGGAGGCAACGAACCGACAAATTTCACTATTCACCAAGGAGATTACAAGAGTTTCCAAGAGGCTCTCAAGAGAATACAAGAAGGTACAAGAGTGTCTCAATTGCTAGAACAAGCAATCACTCTCTCTCTCTATCTCTACCTCTCTCTATCTACCCTATCTCTCTCTCACTCTATTCTCTCTCTCACTCTCTGTCTTCGGCAGCCAAGAAGAAGCCAAGCTCTCCTCAACCCTAGCGACACCCAGGAGAAGAAATAAAGGGAGAAGGGATTTGGGCCGGGTCCAATTTGGGCCTAAAACTCAACATATATATTACTATAGAGGTATGCAAACTTGTTTTTTAATTATGCTTGGTTGCTACCGTCCAGTCATAAATTTTAATTTTAAATTATGTATAATAAAATGATAAATTACGAACGAAATTGATCGCGACTTAAATCGGACTGAAAACACTAGTCCAGGTAGAACGCCTCTAATAATCTCTCTACTGTTTATATAAAATATCCATACAAAGATCATAACAATTGCAACTAGGGGTGTAAACAATCTTTGTATCAATTATATAGATCATTTATTTGTATCATCATCTGATCTGATGTGTGGTTTGAATATGATTTTAGATAATAGGATAAAGTCTTTAACAGAAAAGAGTCACGTGGTATTTAAACAACTTTATTTTTTGAAAAAAAATATCTACTGGTATCGCTGGAGGATTGAGCCAACCTATTTTTGTTGCATAATATTATTTTATTTTTTATTTGTCCACGTATTGAGGACATCTTTTGCTAGTATGATAAACTATATATTATTTTTTAATACTATATAATTCCCCTCATCTATAAATCGAATCCAGTGAGAGAGAACTATCTGATGATGTAAAAAGAAATAGTAATACATAAAAGTCCCTAATGTGGGAAATTATTTCTAATTATTTATCTTTATTCACACAAAAAATAAAGTTAAAATTTAATTCTTACATTGTAACATTATTTGTATAATACATATATCATGTTTATAATATATTATAAGGTTTGTTAAAATTTAACTCTTCCTATGTTGTTTCAACATAGTTGGTTCCAAGCTAAGGCCGGCTTAAGAAAGAGGCCAAGAGAGTTGTGATAGGTGTGGTGAGCCAACGTAAAAACACAATTATTTTTTGGAAATGAAATCCAATCAATTTGAATATTTCAAAAATTTTAAATTACCTATGTTTAATGTATCACTGAATGATATTTAAATTCCATGACATTTAACAAAATTATATCTATTTATCCATATCCATGAACAATATCATTAAAATTATTTTCTAATTTTTAATCGTTTTTAAACATTTATTATCAAAATTGACAAATAAGTAATTTGTCAAATTTTCCTTTCCATAAATAAATACGTCAAATTTTTTTACTTCCCAATTAACTGCAGACAATGTACCTGAGAATTTCAAGCAAAAGCATGTGAATATTCAGAGGATGTTTGCACTGCATTAAATGGGTACGTAGTGGTCCTTTATCTAGTTGGTCCACGAAGATACAAGCGACAATTAATGATAGATATTTAGGCATGCAAATTTTAGCACGCCTAGTACTTGCTCATGGAAGGATATATTAGCATCTTATACCAGAGTTACGTATCAATCTCCGTAGCGTGTGAGGATAACGAGAGAGTTGTGCACGCATGATTGAAAAATAGTATATGTGGATGAGTGGATCTAATAAGATTAGTCGATTTGGAATGTTGGAAAGAATAGTTGACAGAAAGTAATATCATCGGATTCCAAATTGACAGAAGCAGTGGAATCCCGATTAGAACCTTATGATGAAATCTTGGAAATATAGAATAAACGTAAAAAAGCAATAATTTGACGATTAAAAAAAAAAAATCTAGGAATTGGGTGTTCATATAGTGCGGCATGCAACGCAAATGATGTAAATAGATGAAAAGGAACTATTTATATATATAGATAAGAGAAGTTTTTCAATATCATAATTTTTTATATAAAATGTTGCGATTATTTTTTTTTATTTTTTTTTGATAGGATAGACTGCCCAACATTACGTGGATCGGGCCGATAAGAAAAATAAAGTAGGTTGAGTAAAACTTGCAACTCCAACTTTTGGAGTTTAAACCTACGTGACTTTTAAAGGAAAATTTTGATCTTCAGTTACAACCTTATTCCGGTAGGAGTAAGTTTCTGGCATCACTTTTTAGTACACAAGTTGTCACAATTTCATATTTTATCAATATTTATTTTTTTTAAAATTCAAACATTAAATTCAAATCGTTAATCTTGTTCAATTTAACGAATGATATGTTTCTATATAAGTTTTATAAAACTTGGAGTCAGTTTGATACTCGATCAAGTGGTCAACAAATGAACGAATCTAGTTAATTATGACAGATTAATTCTAATACGTTCATTATTTGGTCTCTTGATCGAGTATCAAACTGACTCCAAATTTTATAAAACTTATATAAAAAATATCGCTTGTTAAATTGAACAAGATCAACGATTTGGATTTAACATTTAATTTTTTTAAAAATTAAAATATTGATAAATTATGAAGTTGTGGAACTTGTGGCACCAAAAGTGGTGGCATGAAATCCTTACTCTTCCGCTTCCGGTAAAACCTAAAATATGATCCGCATCGTTATCGTGCACAATCGATAGTGAACATTTTTAGATTCAAGGTAATTCATCCGAGATAAAAAAAAAATCTTCCTCTTATTTTTATTTTTTTTATTTTTTATCTTGGAGTACTACAATTAAATCTTACGATTACCTATTTTTCCTTACCTTCGGTTATATTTGAAACAAATTATCAAATTTAAACTATTAATCTTACCTATTTTTTCTGACAACAGATGCATCAGCATAAAATTTAAAATTTCTGACGTTCATGTTTGTCAATGTTAAAGTATAAACATATCAACATTAATATATCATAATTAAATAAAATTATTTATTTTTACCTCTTCAATTACCATATATATAAATGAATTCTGAAACTCATAAACGTATACCTAGAAGCATTTTTCGTAAGTATAAGATCAATGACTTTAATATGACATTTAATTTTTAAATTTGGAATATAACTACGACTAGAGATTTTTAATATTCTGTGGTATATAAGAAAAAAAATTATTGGGATTGCAATCCAGTGCATTAAAATTGTCTTTTATTTGAGTGCAGATAACTCTTACGAGAACTTTTTGTCAACGCACTAATTTAAAAAATTGGGGAAATTATTTCTACATTTAATTTTTTATTTTTTTCCATACTAATTGTGAATCGGAAGGGTCGTAGGCTTTTCAATTGAGCTTGGGGCCAGTTTTCGGCACACTAAGAAAGACACGTGGCCTGTTACTGACGAAAGGGCCCATCAACCCATGCCAGCTTTTTGTTTTGGGCCCGCTTTAGTTGTCTGGTCCCACCGCTTAACCACACGTCTGTCTAGGCAAAGCTGACATGGGGCTCATCTGCCAGGCAGCGTGGCTGCGTAGAAGCAAACATTTGACAGTCTTTTACGTAAAGCAATAATAAAGGAAAAATGCTAGGCACCTATATTATTGTATACATCATTTTAGAGACCCAATCTACTAATCTAGCTACATCTCTTCTATTCCTTTAGAAAATTTTAATGTTTAGTAAATTTTTCTTGTTTAAGAATGGTTCTAGCAATTTGTGTAATATTATATCAAAATATTCCGAGTTGTGCATCACTGTAATAAGGGATCATAACATTTCTCAGGAAATTTGACAATTGTCAAAATCATTTTTATTCAAAATTGTAGTCTTTGAATATGAATTATACTTTTACATTGTATAGAAAAAAAGGGTGAAATATATGTGAGTTCATGTAGCTCACACTTAAAATTTACAATAATCCACATTTAGTAACACCTGTAGAATATCAAATTTATACCCAAACTGTATAACATTTTATACACAACAACATAAAGCTAGCAGGATATGTATATATTTTTCCCCATATATTTATACTCTTTTTAATTTCAAGAATGAGGATCTATTGCCAATCCATTAATTTGATAAATCTTCACAAACCATAAAAAATTTAGAAATGCTACATCTAACATGTAGAACATGTGGAGTTCATCTTGCGTGACTATTCTTCCGTTTCAAATTTCAAACGATTGATTTGAACGGTTTAATTTTATCTTTGTATTGAAAACTTTTACAAAACTGTTTTTATTTTTACTTTTTTTAATATTTATTTTATATTTTTAAAATGATTGCTATTGACGATTCATGTATTATATCATCGATTTTTAAATATTAAAAGTTAAAATTTGAAAATAATATAAAACTTGGTTTCATGCAAGTTCTCAATATGAACATTACATTGAATGGTTTGGATGGTTGCTTGAAATTGAAAACATGAAAATGAGCGTAATGGATAAACCCCGTCTATCCTAACATATTTGAAATGTGATTATTCGATACACGTATCATGCATTTAATAAATAATGAAATTTGATGTAATTTATACCGTTTATCGAAAGACTTAAATTTGCTAGAATTCACATTTGATAACCTTTGATGAAATTAATAAAAATGATACTTAAATTACAAGAAATTCGATAGACAGCTATTATAAATTTCAACAGTATAATAATTTTTTCTACTTTTTTAACATTTTAACTAAATTGAAAATATTGTTAATATTATTAATTTATCCAGCGTTAGTAAATTCCAACCTATCTTATTATACTTTTGTTTTTTTCTAATGAGGTCCTAAATTTATTCCGGGCATTTTCTGCTAGAGAAAGTGTGGAGTACTAAAGTTGCATATCGATCTGCTCCTTGTAGCAAATACAAAACAATGGATGATGAAGTGATCAATTGCTGATCTGTACACGTGTACCGGCAGGCATCGGGGCATCGTTCGAGTCGCATGAAATTCACGTGATTAGGAACCAACTCAGGACACGTGGATGGCTCAAATTAGAGCTTGCCACGTGTTCCATTCTTTTGAAAAGTGACCACAAATATAGAATGACGGATACCAAACTTTGAAACTTAACCCTCTAGCTGTTGACGCGTGGCAGTTTTAACAACTCTCAAAAGTGCGTTTAAACTTGTCATTTCTTTTCCAGAATGCCCTTTTAACATAGAGTCACAACTTTAATAAAAAAAAAAAATTACTAGAGTAGGGGTGGTTTCGACTCGAGTTACGATCGAGTTAGTATCAACTCGAAATCAAGTCGTTACATTTCGAGTTAACTCGTGACTTGATCGTGAGACACTTTCGAGTTTACTCGACTAACTCGAAATCAACTCATGACAACTCGAGTTAACTCATGACTTGATATTTCTACTCGAAATTGGATTTAGCTATCATACAAGACTAATATATTATTGTGTAGTACGCTGATACAATGCTTATTATTCATCACAAAACATACAAAAGCTAAGCTTAGCTTGAGATATTAATGTGTAGTACATTGGTACACTAAGTCAAAACGTCTGGGATTAATTTTTGGCCGCTACACTTCGATGCACTTGAGTTGGGATTATTTTTTTGGACTGCACTGATTACTCGAGTTAGAACCGATCGAGTTGGGTCCAACTCAAAATCACGTCGTTTCATTTCGAGTTGGTCCTAACTCGAGTTGTGGCAATTCGATTTCTACTAACTCGAGTTATATCCGAATTTTTTTCAAGGCGAGTTCGAGTAATTCATGAGTCACGATTTTTTTGCCCACCCCTAGTCGCAACTCTCAACAGCTCTTACAGAAATCAGAATAAGTGTAATATATATACGACGACCAAATACCTTTGTTAATTGGATATAACATGTAATTAATTGATAATACAAGGATATTTTGGTCATTATAAGGGATATTCTATCAATTTGGGGGTATCCAAATCGATTTTCTTTTACTCTGATAATACAATCAGTATGCTTCTCGTTAGTTCCTTGATCATAGCAATGTATCTGGCGTTTTGCGTTTGTTCAACAAACAAGGACTTTTAGTAAAAAATCCGGCCACACATATTTGAATAGAAAAGTTGATGTTTCTTCTAGGATCACATAATTAAGTACGTATACGTCACATATTCCAATTAGGTCAACTTCAATTTGGTTCCATATTACAATCATTGTTTTTAGGACTATATATATATAGAGGATCGCTAAAATACTATGCATAGTACGGATGGCTTTCGTGCTACGGATTCGTTCTTGAATTTCATACTTTAAACAAACGATCCAAACCGTTCATTATCTTCTTCATATTGAAATCTCATTAGAAACCAAATTTTATATTTTTTAAAATTTTTTTACTATTTTTCTCTGATTTTTTAAAATACTTAATCTAATAAATTCTGGACCCTTCAATAACAGTGATTTTCAAAAATCTGAGAAAAATAGTAAAACAATTCAAAAAAATATAAAATTTGGTTTCTAATGAGATTTCAATATGAAGAAGATAATGAACGGTTTGGATCGGTTGTTTGAATTATGAAATTCAAGAACGAATCTGTAGCACGAAGGTCATCCGTGCTATGCATAGCATTTTAGCAATCCTCTATATATATATATATATATAATCATGTTACATATATATTCTCCAGATACTTGGCATCAATTTTTTTTAAGTTGTATAGCTTAGTGGATCTAATTAATTATTTTTAACAAAGAAAGACTCAACGAACTAGGAAAGTAACAGGAAGAATCCTGTGCTCTTATGATATATAGTTCAAACAACTCTTGAGCATTATGACTCTTAAATATTTGTATATGACTTGCGCCAACCCAAACGAAGTGACACACTGACAGATAGAAAAGGTTTATGTGGTGGTCTTCTCTTTTTTTTTTTATTAATAAGGATATAGTCAGAGGTCATTTATAAAACACATGATGAAAGCTGATACATAATGAAAGGAGGTACAACTATATCTTTACTACTCCAAGCCATACTAGCTATATATGAGTCTATGACAACAGGTCTTGAGAAGTTAATTATAAGTACTTAATTAAGGCCAATACTCTCAATGATTATCATAGATGATTCAAGTAAAAAAGGCATTTAATATATATAAACCATAATGGGCTAGGTCATGCCAAAACGAAAATGAAACCTAATCTAATCCAGATAAGTATACTCAACTAATAAATAGATTTAATTTGTAATTTTGAAGCTAATATATTACAACTGAGACACTCCCCCAACAAAAATCCCTTCTATTTTCTTGCCATTTTAATAATAAAAAATTTTCTGTAATGTGAAAATAAATATATAAATGCTCTCGGATCTATTTATTTTAGATTTTATTTCAGAGACAACAATTATTTTGTTTGACAGTAAAAATTGCTTGTTAGTTGCCATATTGTTAAGTGTAATGCTTTTGACATTGAATACAGACAATTTAGTTTAAGGCTGCTATTTTATTTTAACTGAAAAAATAATACTAATTATTAAGTAGGTAAAGGAATTGCCTTCCAAAAAAAAAAAAAGTAGGTAAAGGAAGAAGTACCTTGCAGCAAAAGAAAGGAATAACACTTATTCGTATATATATACCTCTGGTAAACAATTAGGTCACATGCATAAAACAAGTTAGCTAGTCGGCAGTGCCTAAAAGTGAGAATCGCGAATTAGGAACATCTCAAGAAAGTTGTATTCTTGAATGAATTCTCATTTATTTTAGACAAATTTACACGATAGCCCCTGCACATACAAACAATTAGCCTTATCCACCGTAGATACTCTTTTTCTTTTTTTTGCTGCAACATGCATCGTCTTTCGGTCATATTTATTACAGTGTATTAAAGTTTTTTGTCTGTCTTGAGCATAAAGACAAATTTTCTTACAGAATTGTGATCTTCTTTTTTTTAATTAATTAATTAATTAGCGATGCGCAATTTTGCCAATGTTTCCTACCTAAATGTTGCTCATACTTTCATTCAAAATGGAAATAATTGATCAAATAAAGAAGAAAAGCTAGATTATTTGTGCATTTTTGCAATTAACAAAAGAGGAAAAACTAACCGCCAAATAAACAAAAGAAGGTAAAGAAAACCTTTGTTTCATCATCTCTTTTGATCCCTATGAGCCAAATTAACAAAAGATGAAGAAGATGAAGAACTAGTACCACCAGCAACACTACTACTTGCACCAGCACTAGCAGTAGCCATGGAAGACCCCATAAAAATCTGAGAACCACTAGAGAAATCCAGTATTTGCTGGTGAGAAGTAGAGGAAGCAGAGCCTGATGAAACCCCACTACCATATACACTAGAAGCCACATCGTGCAAATAAACATCTCCACCTTGAAGAAGTTGCGCATATTGCATTAGGTTAGGGTACGCAGTCGGTAAATGTTGCGGCGGTATTGGTGGATGAGCAGCCTGTTGTATGTGGGTCGACCCTGGGGAAAGCAGTAGCCGAATGTCAGACCGGCCTTGAACTCGTTCGGGAAAGTTTAGTTTTGCTTTTGAGCCCTTGAAGCGCAAGGCGGCCTCGTCATAGGCAATGGCTGCATCCTCAGCTGTGTCAAATGTGCCGAGCCAGACACGTGCGGCCTTTTTCGGGTCACGTATCTCTGCTGCCCATTTACCCCAAGGCCTTTGTCTCACCCCTCGATAATGTCTTCGTCTTGCCACATTCACATTACCTGCTGCAAATTGTTCATATATGAAGCAAACTAAAGATGTATGCGATAATTATCAAAGACTAGCTAGCTATTATTGATCAAAGAATGATGCACGTGTACATGTTTATTTTCACGATAAGAACTTAATTAAGTTTTAGGAAAATGCAATTCAGTAATTTCATGATCTATAGCACTGATAGGCTCATCAGTCATATGCACAATACTAAAAGTAGAAATCAAGTTGGTACAAAAATAGGTAAGAATCGAAGTTAGTTAATTAATTAATATCATGCTCTAGGATCAAATGCACATAATATTATAGAGAAGACAGTTTTCCATGAGGCAGTACTTGCAAGATCGAAGAAATGTTGAAGTACCATGTATTTCCGCACGTTTAATTTGTTTATTACACAGAGAGAGAGAGAGAGAGAGACGTGTCAATACTGAAGTCCTCAGTTCATTGTGTTCATATTAGTTGAGAAGACCAATAATAATGGACTCCATTTGGCTTACATGGAAGAAATCGATAGTGCATGTAACCAAAAAAGATGCTTTGGAGGCCGAAAAGCAAGAAAGATTAGGTTTACTTTTGAAAAATACTTTTTGAATGAAAACTGGTTAAACTAAGAATTCAACAATCCTGTTGAAAGCCAAGTTTCAATCTAAAAATTCATTCTATATTTGGAAGTTGAGCACATGCAATGCATATAATACGTACACACACAATGACAAACCAAAAAAGACTCATAAACTCATGAAAGAAACAAGAGCCTTAAACGATAATTGGACTGTTTTGCTAGATTTGTTCACTAGCTAGTTGAAACGATTAGTCTAATTATAATGAAATGAACCAATTGAAACCAAATAAATTTGCTAATTAAGTCTTAATCTTAAAAAATCAAATTAATTTGCTATAGCCTATATGTACTTCTATATATATATAGGCTCCGTTTGGATGGTGTGGGAATAAGAGGAATAAGAAAATAAGTATTGGAAAGTGTGTAACTTTGTGAAGAGTTTGAATTATTTATAATAAATTTGAAAGTAGGAAGAAGCTATTCTCTTATTCCTAGCACCATCCAAACGGAGCCATAGACATTAAATTTGCTAAAATCCAATCTTATAAATGAATACAATTCAGTTTTTGTTTATATATTGGAGGGTTTTCTTTTTTTCTGTGTCCTGAGCTTGTTCAAGTACTCATCAGACTCATGATGTTTTTTCCATTCAATACAGTAAGAAGTTGATCATGTTAGATTTAATGTTTGAAATTTATGTATATATATGAAAATTAATAACTATTTTAGAGGATCGCAAGAGCATCATTGCATATGCTTCTGAGCTAAAAGGAACTTATATATGTTATTTATTTCCATGTTTGCAATAGAAGCATCTTCATGTTATAGTATTTAATAATTAAAGTTAGGAACATATTTCCTGAGTGTCAAAGTCTTCCCAATCTCTTACGCAAATCCTGACATAATTCCTGTTCGCTTATTTTATTTCACTGTAACGAGTTCAAATCAATATAGACAACAAAAAAAAAAAGATAAAATAAAGAAAGATCATTGGGGAAAAAAACAGCTTAAATTTTTGCAAAATCGAAGCTTCGAAGGTAAAAAATTCACAAGATACCTTGTTGTTCCAAAGGTTGGCTAGGATCGCTTGGTGTAGTCTCCCCATAACCGGTACTAGTCTGAGCAACCAGGTTTGGATCCAGTCCAGATTGAATCGTCACGGGCAGCTCAGAAGCTGAGAAACTGGACCCGATAACATGAGATAGGGCTGAAACCATCGCAGACGTGTCATGATGCGCACGCGATGTGTAGTGTGAGAAGTACGCCGCGGGATCTTGTTCATGTACTATAGATTGAATATTCTCTAGTTCTTCTTCTTCTTCATTTTTGGTAGACGTTTCCTCTTGCGCTTGCGGCGATAGTGGTCTCTTTCCATGCCTTCGATCCACCTTTGTTCGATAGAGGGGATGTTTTTCAGTAGTTTTAGAGAGAGAGGGAAGGGGAGGTAGGAAGATGATAAGAACAGGTAAAGAAAAGAGATGGGTTGCTTTTATTGGAGTACTATTCGGGGATGCCTTTCCTTTCCTTTGGCATCGGAGGCTAGTTAATACATCGCTTTTAAATATATGTGATGTCCTGCTTACATAGTCCACATTACAGTCAACATGCAAGATGCATAAGACAATGCTATACCTACATATACGTGTAGAGGTGGGTTAAAGTATCATAAATGACAATGCTATAGATATTTTTTTTGAGACATTTTTTAAGATCCGAAATTCAATCGATCAATCCAAACCGTTCAAATTGATCAGCATATTGAAATACCATTGGAGATCAAATTTTACATTTTTTTATATTTATTTTGATATGTTCAAATTGGAGGGTCTGAAATACTCCAATTATAAAGTTTTTTCAAAATATCATAATAAATAGCAAAAAAATTCGAAAAAATGTAAAATTTGGTCTCCAAGGGTATTTTAATGTGGTAAATAACTTGAACAGTTCAGATTGAGCATTTGAATTTTGGATCTAAAAAAAACTCTATGGCACGGGACCCTCTGTGTCATCTATGGCACATTAGCCATCCTCTATACATATAATATACTGCTGAACCCAGTGTTGCATTTGAAGTACTCTTCATGATCAATCCGAATTGTCCATCATGATTTCAATATTATGAAATTATAGGAGGTAAGATTTTGAGATTTTTCGAAAATGGCTGTTATCAATTAATGTCCATAAGATTAGTTCAAGGGTGAGTTTCCTGTAAAGAAAAAAAAAATGAACAGTCATTAACCCATTATTGAATTGGGAAAAAAAAAACTGTGAAGTACGCTATGCTGGGTCAAAGAGCAGTTAGATACATGAGTCTATATATCTGTAACATTAATAAAGATTAATTGGGGGAAAAAAAAGAAAAAACTGATGGCTGCTCCCAACTAGAGTAATGCGAGTTATTATGGGGTAGTTTGGATGGTACGAGAATAAAGAAGGAATAAGAATTTTAGGAAGAGTGAAAATATGTTATTTCGAGAATAAAAAATGTTATTTGGATAGTGAGTTAGGAATAAGCAAATTGATATTAATTTAAGTAAATTATTAAAAATTATTATTTTAATATTAAATATAGTACTAATTAAATAGCACATAAATTTTTATTTAGTTATTAGTATTTAGCTAATTTTGTTGAAATTATGTATATATAATTGTTGGAAAATGTTATTCCTAGAAGCTATTCCTAGGAAGAAATTATATTTCTTCTTATTCCTAACTTGTTTGGATGCCTAAGAAGAAGTTATTCCTAGGAAGAAGTTATTCTTTCTATTCCTGTGCAATCCAAACGACCCCAAAATGTGATATATGCCAGGTTGTCAAACGTGCAAAACATGCACGGAAACCAGTATTTCCGTTTTCGTTCCGTTCCATGTAACGAAACATACAAGTGTTTCGTTTCATTCAACGGAACACAAAACTGTTTCGTTTATCGTTTCGTCCATCATTTATCATTGATCTCTGCCCATTTCTGTGTTCTATTTCGTTCCATTCCAATAACGTTCACAAATACCCGTTTCGTTTCCATTTCATTTTCAGAAATGAAACTCATTCTTCCTTCCATTTTCGTTCCGTTTCGGACAGAACGGAACAAAAACATGCCGAAACTGATGAAAATTACAGCCCTGGATATATGTCGCTGTAATATATACAATTTATAAAGGGAAAAATAATTCTTTTAACAATTTTTTATATATGGTCGTAATGTTAATTTCAATCTATATACAGTTTTTAGGAGTCTTTTGTAATTTTATATTGGATTGAATCCTATCGTCAACGATCAAACTGTTAGTACACAGGAAAACATTTGATAACCAATTAATATTATAATGTGCAATAATTTGTTCGGTTTATTTTTTTTTTTTAAAGAAGAATTCGAATACAAATTAACAGAAAAGCTCCAGAGATTCAGTTCAGGAACTATGAATACCACAAGGGTTTGTTTTTTTAGAATCTTCGATTAAAATCATTAAATAAAACCTGATCTTGTCGGCGATCAGGATTGACTATTGAGGTTTAGAAAATGTAACGATCAACAAAATAGCATTTTCTGGTATACTCTAATTATAATAAGTTGACTTAATCCAGTCCACAGACTATATTGCCATGTAAAACAAATTAACCTTACCTTAGTGGCTCAGAGACAGGAAGGAAGAATGTCCTAAATTAGCAAGAGGCATAAAAAACATTAAATAAATTCAGTGTGTTTCATATTCATTAGCTAACTGTATATATATTTGAATATGTAATAATAATGTGTGGGTCAAACAAAGGGAACTGTACATCTGGTCAACTATGGATATCTCTCTCAAGACATTACATATCATGGATTTGATCAAGCTTTTATGAGAGTAAGAGAGAGAGGAAGAGACAGAAAGTCAAAGGAAGAAGATGGAACCATTTGCCAAATCTTAGACCAGAGAGTTGCAACTCTGTAAGCCTCTTTCAAAACAAAATAGGGAATCTGACATAATATTATAGATAAATAGATAACTTGCTTGAATAGGTCAAACTGTCAAAGTATGGATGGACATTTTAATTCCCTAAAAATTATGATATTCTTGGTCTGAGGGCTTGGATGACCCCACCCAAAAAAATGGTATCCTCAAGCAAACATTATCTGTTCCGGCTGTAACAAAAATTGGTATACAGTTGTCAAATCTTTTTTCACCTTTTTTTTTTCAATAAGTTTATACAAAAGCTAGCTCCCTGCCTCAGTAAAATATAAGCAGGCGCTCTTCTCTAGGCACGTCACGTCCTCAATTTTCTTTCTTCTTAAACGAAACGGAATTTGCCGAAATTTCAATATGATACCGGTTTGGTAAGGTGGTACCGAAATGTCGATAGTATTCAAATCTCTTGGTCAAAGAAAATACAAGCGGCAGTGTTTGGTCAAAGTGGCAGGCATACGTAGCTGTTCCCCACACAACATATTAGTCTTTGACTCTTGTGATGGCTTCTCTTTCTCTAAGGATCCAGGGGCGAAGCCAGGATTTAATGGCAAGAGAGGTCGAGGTCAAACTTCGAGTTGCTCGGTCGACCGATCAAACTTAAATATGATTGTATACATCAAAATTTTTTAAAAAATGTCACTTTTTGTGTCATACAAGATGTAACAATGGAAGCCATAAGAAAAATATAAACTTCCGAGTATTGAAATATAGCCCTTAATAACTGATTCAATTTCTTGTCTCAAAAATTTACATCCGATTTCTATTACATCCAAAAATTATATATTTCTATTACATCATAATTCTAATAAAATCATAGTTCAACAAAAGATATATCATATTTCTACTACATTATCTATAAAATTACGCCTCTATAAATTTTACTTTAGCCCTACGAGAACCTATAAAATCATACAAATCTATAATCTCATCAAAAGTAAATATCTTAGCAATTTTCTTCTCAATATAAACAATTATATAATCATGAGTAATTTCATATTAATAGATACTAGTTGTGTAAATTGATTAAAATTAGAAAATTCAAAATTCAACCATGAGATGAATCACATAAGTACATGACGCATAAGGCAATAAGTACAACTCTAATAACTGCTTCCAAAGACCAAAGTTAGATTTTATTTCTCAACAACGGTCTATTAACATTTTAAGAATTTAAGATCGGACTACATAACTTAGTACCTCATCCCTGAAACCTAAAACAAAATGCTCTCAAATAATATGTGAAACGGTACTAGAAAGATTACAGCAAAAAACTAAAATTACCTAACTAATAGATTATATATACGGCGGAGCCTTGGAGGTCCCTAAATTTGAGCAGAATTATGGGTGAACTTTCCTTTTTCCGATTGAGAGTCAGAGAGGGTTGTAACAGATGAAAGGAGAATAGGAATAGATTTTTTCGATTTCAACATTTGCACTAACGGAGTAAAAAAATCCCATACGGTGAGGGTTGGACCCTATTTTTGTTGGGGGGCCCAAATAAAAAAATCCCATATACTAAGCATTTTTTTAATAGTCGGTAAAAAAAATTTCAAAATCATGCGTGGGCCAGGCCCTCCATGGCCCCTGTGTTGGCTTCGCCACTGTAAGGATCACTTCAACTTGCCTTTGCTTTTCTGTGGTGAATGCGATCTATTATCAAATGAGATTCTTTCAACCACTGGGAGTTGAGGCTATTCAAATAATCATTTGAGAAAGTCAAATTGGGTACATGTAAAATTTGTGTGTTGAAGGTAGAACCGTAGAAGTCTAAATTGAATTAATGGAAAGTTTCTCACATACTTTAATAATTATACACAATTCCTATATATGTAAGTTTCTGCTGCCGTATCTCCTTTGGTGATTTGAAATAAGTTAAATAGCATGGTTAGGTACGTAGTCGTAGATGATTTATTCCAATATACTTTTCTTAATTTATGTTGATATGCTAAGTAACTAATTACTGTTAATATATTGTTGATTTTGGTGATGCCGTTATGTAATCAGTTTGATACAATACACTAAAATAAATTTTAGTCTTTCTGATTCCATCCGACTACATGTACAATATTCAAATATATGTACAAGTTTGGAAGTTCTAATTTTTTGGTCTATGCAAAATTCCAAAATAAAATAGACAATTAATGAAAATCAGCTGAAGTAATAGTTGCATATCAGATATATGATATGTAGATGCACAAAGCACCACTCTAACTAGAAAACAAAAAAGCCATGCTGCACTCCATACTAATAGAAGAGTTTCATCTCATCCAAACTCTCTAGGTTATAAATTAGTTGCTTATCCATATCCATAGCAGTGGTAGATTTTTTCTAATAACCAACCTTTAGATGCCACTTGTGCCAGACTATGTCAATTTACCTTGAGCTTTCACCTAGGTCTCTGACACTTGTTGGTATCTTTCTTTGAGACGGAACAGAAAGAGAAATGATGTGTCGTAAATTCAGAGGCTGGTATAGATAAAGAAAAAGTTGCTCACTTAAATTGAGCGTTACTTGTCGTAATTTGAGCATGTGGATTTTGACAGTTTACTGGTTTGTTTCTGGTGTGTCAAGAATTATCTAGGCTGTTTCATGGTAGGGGGCATTAAGCAAAATTATTCGGCTCTGGATTTACATATCTAGTTATTATACCAAATTGGAAAGTAGCTATGATATCCCGCTACATGTTTATTTAATATTTATATATTTGTTTTTTTGCCAATGACATGTTAAGTTGAAAGTACGTACGTACATACATTTCGGGTTTGTCTGGGTAATTCAAAACCGATTAGTTCCAGCTTAAATTTAATAATCAACGTAAAATAGCAGTTAAAATAGCACTGTTTCGTTTATTTATCTGAAAATTAAATTTACAATATTATTTTATTAGAATTGTTTTCGTTCATCTTAACGCATCATAAGTTTTAAGTAGTGTCTCGCAAGTTATTCGACAGAATAAAGACAGTCCCAAAAGGATTCAAAAGCAAAAAAAAGGGTCACGTCTAGAAACTTGGTTTTAAATTAACATTATTCCGTAACTCCTGTTTCGGCCCCTATTTCGGAAAAAAAAAATACACCAGTCTTAGCCCAAAAACAAAATAACAGAGAAACCTGGTGGACTAGTATTTTTCTCGAGTGGTAAGAGAACTGTTGGGAGCCTCTGTTTTCATCATTGAAGATCAGCCCAAAACGACAATGGATGGGTTGAAATGACAAGGCCCAGCATAATGATCCATCAAAAATGCTTGAATAATGAAATTGATGATATTGACAAGTTCTACAAATGGAAATTGATTCCTACCATCGCGAAGGTTGCTATGATACTATCGTTCACCATAGCGGAATCGTTCCCTCACCCAGTGATTCTTAGCAGTGGACTCATCAAACAACACATTATCTCTACTACGTTTTTATTCTGCTTATCTTTTGTATCTGGTTATTTTGTTGCTATATGTATTCACTTTATCTGTTGTACCGGTTCACTTTATTTATTATATATGTGAATTTTGTTTATTGTATTTTCTTCACCTTCATTGCTATGTGTGTTCACTTTATTTATTCAATCTGTTCATTTTATTTTTTTTTATTTTTTATTCAACTTATTTGTTAATTTTATTATTATAAATGTTATAACTGTTCACTCTGACGTTACAAGTGTTCACTTTATTTATCCAATCTATTCATTTTATACGTGTTTTTTATTGTTATTGTATGTGTTCACTTTATTTTTTATTTGTGTTTATTTTGTTGTTTATACATGTTCATATTGATACGTGCCAGAGATCACATTGGTACATGAGAAGTGCAAGGGAGACGGAAAAGGGAAAGACGAAAAGAGGACAAAGGTAGAGAGAAAAGAAGAGAAAGGGAAAGGAGGGGAAATGAGAGAGAGGCCGAAAGAGAGGGAAGGTGAAGAGAAGGGAGCGAGGGAAGGAAAAACGGAGGAGAAATGAAAACACTGGGAGCATATTTGTTCTTTTTTGCGAGCGATGGCATGCGATGACACTTATCATTTATGTTCAGAAAATTGCTTGTTGCAAACGGAAAAAACTTCATCGCTAGGAGACTTTACTTTCACCCAGTGCTTCCCTTTCCTCCCTCTGTCTTTCGACGTTATATTTGCGGTTCTCTCAACCAACATTCCCTTTCCTCTTTCCTTCTCTCTCTTCCATGCTATCTTTTTCCCCTCCTTTCCTCGCTTTTCCAGGCTAACTCCCTTTCTCTTCCATGAGTTTTTTTATTCCATTTGGAGGCTATTTTTTTTACTTCATTTTACATGTCATTCAAACTATACTTTTCACTGTTTTTTGTTATGCTTATTTTTATATCTATTCATTTTTGTTGTCATAGGTGTTAACTTTAGTAATTGCATCAGTTCATTTTATAATGTTATATATGTTCGCTTTGTTTATTGTATATATTCACTTTTGTTGTTATAAGTGGTTACTTTATTTGTTCAAATTGTTCATTCTATTTTTTTTATTTCTTATTCAATTTTTCTTATATATCTGTAAATTTTAATTATTACAAACGTTCACTTTGTTTATTATTTATTATGTCAATTTACTCTGTTACTATAAATATTCACTTTATTTGTTGAATCTGCTCATTTTATATGTGTTTCACTTTTGTTATTGTATATGTTCATTTTGTTTGTTGTGCGTGTTCATTTTGTTGTTATATATGCTCATCTCGATAACGTGCAAGAGTCCACATAGTGAAAATAAAGGGAGTGAGCCCGAGACAAGGGGAAGGAGAAGAGAGAAGTATGAGAGAAGATGTATACATTTATAAAGACAAAGAAGAATAAAATAGAGGTCGATCGGGCTAGGGAAAGTAATGGAGGACGGTGACCAGAGGAAGGAGATGAAGGGGAGAGAAGGGAATGTGAAGGGAGGTGAAAGAGAGCGGAGAGAGATGAAGGGGAGTGTGTCATGGGAGGAGAGGAGACGGGATGGGAGGAGAGGGAAAGAAGCAATGGCGCACGATGACAAAAAAAATAAGATTGCAATTATCACTTACGATAAGTTAATGTGTAATATTAAAATGGGATATTTTACTATGTACTGATTTTTCAATTTGATTTGAACCATCAACCATTTATAATTTTAAATGAACGATGTATTTTTCAATATGTATAAAAAAACAAATCCCGTAAATATTGTCTATAAAAATAAAATACAAAAGATTTCTACTCCTAGCCCCTTGAACAAGTCCAGACAAAAGGTTAAAGTCACGCCAAAAGATCCTTATTCCTTGCAGTGGATTCACAGGAATCACAGTATGAAGGAATTAAGGAAGTGTTGGATATGTCCTTCTTCCAGAGGGTGCAACAGGCTCCACCTTGATTGTTTCTTCTCTTTAATTTACAGCTGGTCCCGATTAAGTAGGGTATCCCAGGCTTACTGGTTTTCTTTCTCAGTTTATGTTTTTTTAGGTTTCTTTATTTTACTTTTTCTTCCAGCTTTTGTTTTAGAGTTGTTTAGGGTGTTACGATTTCCGGGATATCATACCAGTGATGTTACTTTTTATGTTGGTGACAAACTATTTGTAACTTGTCTTAATTTCAATGAATTTATGCCTAAGGGCTTTCAATTTAAAAATAAAAAAGAACAGCCACAGGGTCGAGATTCAGGATTCAGCATCGCGAAGGTGCTTTGTAAAAATATTTATTATTATTACCTCTTTTATGACAATGTGTTTTCTAATATTCAATTTGTACGTGAATAATATTAATTCACGATCTCTTCAGTCCCAATGTTAATAAATTTTCTTGTTAGTTGTTTGCAATCAATGTTTGGGAAAAATTTGAAAAAAAAAATCTATTTTCCATTCCTAATTTATACATTATGGTATTGACATGAACATTTCATCAAAAATAAATATAAATAAATAAATAAATAATGGAGATCGAAAAGGTTTGTTTGTCATTTATTGTTACCGAAACTGCCTGTAGGTAGACTACGTTTTGCTGCTATTTTTATTTTGAAAAAAATAAAAAAGAATTCGCCAGTTTTTTTTTTTTAAAAAAATCTTATATATATATTGTTAAAAGGATAGGACTGGCCATTCTTTTTAGTTTACTAAAACATAAATAATTAACATAAACCTCATTTATTGTTTCCATGTTGAAAGTACCTAAGGCCGTGCTCTGAATTTTTTGTGCCGAGGGAGGAGAGATTAGGTCGGATGAAATATAGACCGACCTAACTGCTTTGTGTTTGGACTTTGGAGTAACACTTTTGTGATTAGATTCAATACTTTTCATATTGTCATTTGCTATTAAAAATAATTTTTTCAATTATGAAAAGATTGAATTTAATCGATTAGAGTTATTTCTTTAGTATAAATACTAAGGATTGTAGGGGTTAATTACTTTTTGAAGTTTACAGGTTATTTCTAATTGTCAAGTTTGTAAGGGTTATACCAATTTTCCTACATATATTTTACCTCGAAATTTGGACTCATGTGATTCGTCGTGTGAAATAGAGTTCATCATTCTTCCACGTCCAATGAGAATTAACCCGTTACCATCCTATTGGTAGCTACTTCTCTGTATTCGGAAATCAATAGGATGGTTTTTGGATATATACATCATTTTTTGAGTAACTAGCAAAAGATGTCCTCAATATGTGGACAAATAAAATAAAAAAAATAAAATATTAATATTATTTTTTATTATATATAAAATGTTACATGTTAGGCAATAAAGATATGGCAGAATCAATAATTTAGTCTTTCCTTTTAAATAAATAGCTAATTTGGTAGTAATTTAATTTTTTTAAGAAAAGTCTAACCTTGATCTAGACCACTGATCAAATCAAATTACACAGATCAATGGTCAATAATTGATACAAAAATTGTTTATACTCTTTTATCTACAAGTTTACTCCTTTTATATGACAAGTTTACTCTTTTTATATGGGTGCTTTATAATTTTTTTTAGGAATTTTTAGTAATAAGCAAATTAATTAAATATAAAAGGTGAAAGTCCACAAAAAGTGAAGTATTAAAAAAATATTTTTTCTGCAGACGAGAAGTCATTATCTAAAGTTTATTTTTATTATTGAGACGGAAAGAAAACTTTTATTGTCGCATAAATCAAGTTCTAGTACAAAATGATATGAAATAAGGGCATACTCAAAAGGGCAGAAAAGTAATTTTAACTAACTGATGGCATAAAATCAATTTTTATTGTTTTATAGTGGTATATCATTTAGTGATGACATATCACAAAATTTTAATTTTTACAGTGACAAAAACCAAAATACCCCGCTAATTAAATACAGAAACTATAAAGCTGGTCAAATATATATATATATATATATATATATATATATATATATATTTATCAATGACTTCTCATAATTTCAAAATCACATAAAGTCGCAATGATGCGGACTGAACTTGAGATGGAAGAACCTCATCGGCAGCTATCCAACACTAACAGCACCCAACCATTCAAAGGCTGGGTCATTAAAGTTCCCAAAAATATCTTTGCAAAGAGATTCTAATATCCGACAATTGTTTACTGTCCTCCAAGATTGTCTCATGTCTTCTCCACAACTATCAAATTCACAAAAAATCTTCTCCACAACTAACAGATAGATACCCAAACATATTTACACTAGCAAAAGATTGCACTCAATACGTGAACAATGATATTATTTTTTGTTATATATAAAATATTACATATTAGACAATAAAAATATGATAAAATTAATAATTTAGTCTTTCCTTTTAAATAAATAGCTAATTTGGTAGTAACTTAATTTTTTTAAAGAAAAATCTAACCTTGATCTAGACCACTGATCAAATCAAATTACACAAATCAATGGTCCATAATTAATACAAAAATTGTTTACACCCTTTTATCTGACAAGTTTACTCCTTTTATATGACAAATTTACTCTTTTTATATGGGTGCTTTAATTAGTAGTATAGATAGATTCACAAATATAACTAGCATAGAAGCACAAATTGCAATTTTTCAATTTACGCGTACATCAAAATTTCTTTCTAACTCTGCGTTTGCTTCGGGGCTAACCAGTCAACCAGAGGGAGGGAATGAAATTGTAAGGTGACATTTTGAAATTTTTAGTATTTGGATGGTAGAAAATAAAGAAGAGAATTCTTTTGCTAGGAAAAATATTTTTTCTAAAATTTTCTTTTATGTGCAAATTTGTTCTCCTTCAAATCGCAAGACGATGGAGGGAAGAGAAATTACAGGTATTAGACTGACAAAAAAGAAATTTTTTTTTTCTTTCCTTTCATTGTTTATCCAAAAAAATATTGATATCTCATGTTTATATTTTTATTTTGACCAGACTTTACATCGAAGTCATGATCGAAACTTTGATTTTATGTTTTTTTTTTTGCTTTTTTTTGCCAGATTTGGCACTGTCGTTTGCACTTTGTTTTGATTTACAGGAACCTATGGAAAACAACGAGGAAAACTACAAATTAGATGGTTAGACAACTCATTCCTAGTCTAGATCAGACCCCGACTCGACCCAACACAGCAGACACATGTGACTCAGCCAGCCCCATCAATTCGGTTCAGATTCCATCTGATTCGGATTGAATTGCCAAGCGACTTCATTCCAGCAGGACTAATTCGGTCCAAATTACTATACAAGGAAGGTGTACAGCTG
The DNA here is from genome assembly GCA_028095005.1 of Rhynchospora pubera. Taxonomy (NCBI): domain Eukaryota; kingdom Viridiplantae; phylum Streptophyta; class Magnoliopsida; order Poales; family Cyperaceae; genus Rhynchospora; species Rhynchospora pubera. The sequence continues at coordinate 105,741,900 of CM051462.1, read as the reverse complement.
AAGTTCTAGAGTGTTTTCTCTTTATAGAAGGCCTTGATTTCGGCCTAGATGGAGGGAAACGCGTGCCAGGCTGTCTAGGTGCTAGAGGAGAGTTATATAGGCGCCTTCCATATTGGGAGATGCCATCTTTCATTCAAGAATTGACTTTTCTCTCTCCAGCAGATCTGGATCTGGTGTTGGGACCTTTTTCTCACTTCTTTTGCGACTAAGGGAGAGGAGGAGGACAGATTAGTGCTAGTTCCTTGTTGCCAAATCAAATTCCGAGGGTTCCAAGTTGGTTTCTAGAGCAACGGCAGTGGTTTATCACTTGAACTTGGGTTTATTTGTTGTAACTCTAATATTTTTCTCTAAATTATGTATTTATGGCTTGTTTACTTATCTATTATTATTTGCATGGTTTGTATTAGTATGTTAGACTAAAAACTTGTTGCTTTAGGGAACGATGTAACTTGAAGTTTGGTTTGTTGGGTTTACTCGTTTTGTTGACGGACAAAGCCAATTACACTTGGGAATTTATTTGTTTAGCTCATGTTTTGTGTTGATTATTACTTGTGTTGCTTGACTTTTGTACGGCCGCAATTGTTGGGACATCAATCCATTATAATAACTAAACCTTGCATGGGTATTTCGAGTTAGGTTAACGGCAAAAGTCGATCAGTTAGTAACCAAAAGTAAACACTTCTAGTTACGCGAAAGTCTAGGATAGATATCTCGTAGAAAATTATTTGTAAACTCGAATAGGTTCACCGACAACGAAAGTTGGGGGTGCAATGCATTCGATGAAAGTTAACACTAGATCACATTCCAAATATCGTACCCAATAGGCGACAACAAAGGGTTAGAGAGTTTAGATATGCCTAGATGGACTTTTGGTTTGAATAAATCAATAAGACGGGTAGATCACAACATTTACACAGTGGAATTCAGACCGAATTCCGGATCGAATTAGTAGAACTAAACACCACAGTGCTAGGTTTCGCAACCCTGTGACCAAACTAAGGTGAAATCGAACCCTAAGACACATTTTCCATCAAATATTAAACTGTTTAAAACCCTTAAAAATATTTATTTCAATCGTTTTGCATTATTCCATTTTAGAACTTGCATCTCTTTACTCTTCCTTTTATTTTACTTGATTTGTGATTTAAGAACTCCTTTCTAAACTTTTATTGTCTAGATTTAACGAACCAATAAGATTAGTAATCATATCTGTATCTGTGGGATCGACACCTTTACTCTACTACAAACGACTAGTTACAAGATTTGTTTATTTGACCCTGATTTACACCTCGATCAAATATAAAATTATTTTAGTTTCCATTTCCTTTCTTCTCTTTCCTCTTCATATTTTTCTTCCTTTTCATCTATACCATTGAATCAAACATAGTGTAAAAGAATTACATTGTTCGTGTGCAAAAATAAATTGTGTACTAGATTAACAACTGTTAGGGATCGTTTGGATCGCTCAGGAATAAGAGAAATAGTCTATTTTTAGGCGGAAAAAATTGCGAAGTGTGTAACTTTGTGAAGAGTTTGGATGATTAGAAATAAATTTCTGTCTAGAAAGAGACTATTTCTCTTATTCTAAACGATCCAAACGGCCCTTAAAGCCTCCCATAAACCTAATTAAAAAATTGGATAATATAGGACCTTCATTTTTTTGTTCAAAAAATAAAATCAAATTGTATTCCATTGCCAGTGGACGGGGATCCGGGCATCCGGCATCCGCAGGGACAATTTTGGGAGCAGAGTAAGAAATACCGCTTTTGTCTTATCTTATCCATCCTAAAATAAATTCCGTGGGCCCCAAATCCAAATACTCCCCAGGCAAAATGGAAAGAAACTGGACACCTCCATTAACAAGGACAAATTTTAGGAAAATCCAACCCTGCACCTCTCCAATTGATATTTCTCTATGCTCTATGCTCTATGCTCATCACCACACGCACTCTTTCTCTTTCTCTCGCCTCCACTCTCCATCGCTCTTGTAAAACCTCCCTATCCCGATTCAAAACCCTAATCCCATTCTCTCTCTCCACCATGGCCGCCGCGAACCAACCACCCGGCTCAGCGCCTGGTGCCCCCGCCGCTCCAGCTGGGATCGCGGCCACTGCGGCCGGGAGGGAGGCGTTTCGACAATCTGTCGTGAACACACTGGAGAGGAGGCTTTTCTACATCCCTTCCTTCAAGATCTATCGTGGCGTCGCTGGTCTCTACGACTATGGCCCACCTGGCTGCGCCGTCAAGTCTAACGTCCTCGCTTTCTGGCGTCAGGTATTGCTTTTGTTCTTGTCTTTGTTTCTTCTAATTTGGGTACATTTTGATTGGATTGTGGGATTATTGCTGTTTGTTGGATATATAAGACTATTGATTTCGCCAAATTATTCGTGTGAAATTACTCGTTTACTTTGTGCTTTGCTGTTTGCAAATTGAATTATTGACCTATATACAAGCCTTCAATAGTTATCATGTATTATTAGTTGATTTAGATTATTTTTTTTTTGTGGGGGAAATTTTTTATAGTTTTTCCGTGAATGGAGTAGTGTGTTCATGTATGAATTTCAATCTGTGCAAAATATGTCCTTTAATTTTATCTCCAATATGGTTGTAACTAATAATGAATTGAAAATGATATTGTGTTTGACTTCCTCCAATATTTATCACATTCTTTCTTGTTTTTTTTTAGCATTTTGTACTGGAGGAGGGCATGTTAGAGGTGGACTGCCCATGCGTAACACCAGAGGTGGTGTTAAAGGCTTCTGGCCATGTTGACAAATTCACTGACCTCATGGTTAAAGATGAAAAGACCGGCACATGCTATCGTGCCGATCACTTATTGAAGGACTTCTGCAAGGAAAAACTCGAGAAAGAACCTAACTTGGCACCTGAGAAAGTCGCTGAGCTGAATCACGTCATAGCCACATTGGATGATATGTCAGCGGAACAGCTGGGTGTGAAGATTAAGGAATATGGTATCACAGCGCCTGAAACCAAGAACCAGCTCTCAGACCCATACCCCTTTAATCTCATGTTCCAGACCTCAATTGGTCCGACTGGCTTGAGTACTGGGTGAAGAGATTGGCTCTTATGCTTGTAAATTTCCAGTTGGACCTGTTCATTCGTTTGTTGCTGTATTTTGGCAATCCCTGAAGCGGGCTAATTTGATTCATTTATTCAGCTTTCTGTTTTGGAATTGAGATCATCTTTGTTAAGCAATCTTATACCTGTGCAATTCTCTCTTATGCAACTGTGTTTGCACTCTTGCAGGTACATGAGGCCTGAGACCGCCCAAGGCATTTTTGTAAACTTCAAGGATTTATATTACTATAATGGTAATAAGCTTCCGTTTGCTGCTGCTCAGATTGGCCAAGCATTTAGGAATGAGGTACTGTTCTATACTTGTTGAGAAAGTCTGATATGAGACTCGAGACATTATTTCACCCTTCTAAAACACAATACTCGTAACCTATACTCTTATTCAAAGTTATTATTCTAAATAGATTCTAAAACACAATACTCGTAACCTATACTCTTATTCAAAGTTATTATTCTAAATAGATCTCTACTGAACTTCCTGTCATATATGGGTAGAAATAACAAGGAATAGGAGACAATCTGTGATTGTCAAATAAGACAATCACATGAAACATGTTAGAAATTATTATTTTTAATGACATTGTTTTCTTCTTTAATTTCTAATGTGATGTTTCAATTCTGTTATAGAACATTTATGGTACTATTTTTATTTTATTTTAAAGGACACTTTTTGCAGAATTCACCCAACCACCTGACAATGAGCCAAGATTATTGATCTTTTGGTTTGATTTTGGCAGATATCTCCAAGACGGGCTTTTGAGGGTGAGGGAATTCACATTAGCAGAGATTGAGCACTTTGTAGACCCAGAAGACAAATCCCATCCTAAATTCAGTGATGTTGCTGATCTCAAGTTCCTTATGTTCCCCAGGGAGGAGCAGCTGACCGGTAAATCTAGCACGACACTCAGACTCGGTGATGCTGTTGCTAATGTAATTTCTTCATTTAGAGAAAAAAAAACTGTTTTTCATAAAATACAATTCTTTAATTTTGTCATATGTTGGTACTACCATAAATCGCATGTGCAGAAAATGTTGTAAAATAGTTTGATCTTTGCTAAATTACCCTTGGATATTTAAATGGTCAAGATATTACATGGTAATACGAAAGAATAAAAGCTGATATTTACATAATTAATGAATCACGGAGCATTTAATGTGCACGACAACAAACAACAACAACAACAACAACAAAGCCTTTAATGTGCACAAACTGGAATATAACAATTGATGGAAACAAATTACCATTAAAAACTGACACATACTATTGCCTGCTTGTTGATAGTCTAATACATCAAATGACTTACAGTAAGCTCTCTTTTGGTCATTTATAATGAAAGGGCACGATAAACAACGAGACACTGGGATACTTCATAGGGCGGGTGTACTTATTCCTGACCCGGCTCGGGATTGAGAAAGACCGTTTGAGGTTCAGGCAGCACTTACCAAATGAGATGGCGCATTATGCTGCTGACTGCTGGGATGCTGAGATTGAATGCTCCTACGGCTGGATTGAGTGTGTTGGTATTGCAGACAGATCAGCCTATGACCTCAAGGCCCACACGGTATGTCTCACATATCCTTATTGGTAGATTATTCTCCAAATAATGCACCATTAAAAAAAAAACAATTTCCTACTATTAATTATATTGCTGTATTTTTTTCTACTCTAATATAAAATTATGTAAAAAATTTGCAAAAAGTGATGTTTTGTTCATCAGAAAAATTAAACATTCAAGCTGAAGGTGATGAGGAACTTTTTAAAGGCTGTAGGAGTAATTTCAACAATGCCTTTCTGTTACCAAGTGCAAAATTCTATTTCTGTTGGTCTTTCAAACCCTGGACTGTTTTTTGTGTTGTCCCCAAGATTTTTCTTTTAATCTATCACTGTTTACAGGAGAAAAGTGGTGCTGCACTTGTAGCAGCTGAGAAATTTGCAGAGCCAAGAGAAGTTGAGGTCAGATTTGTTATCATTATTATTATTATTATTATTGTGTTGTTATTGTGTTGGAAAGGTTCTGACTGAATTCTTATTGGCCTGTAATCCTATAGAAATTGCTAATTACTCCTTCCAAGAAGGATCTGGGACTTGCATTCAAGGGTAACCAGAAGATGGTCCTCGAAGCACTTGAGGTATCCAAACTACCTCCTGTTTGCATCATTACTTGCTGTTAGTTTATTTACCATATTTCAGTGATTGTGATGATCTAACTAATGTTACCCCTCTGTACATAATTGATCCTTCATACTTAACTAATTACACCAGGCAATGAGCGAAGCAGAGGCCTTGGAGATGAAATCCAAGCTTGAATCCAATGGTGAAGCTGAGTTTCAAGTGTGTACTCTGAACAAAACGGTGACGATCACCAATAAAATGGTTTCGATAAACAAGGAAAAGAAGAAGGAGCACCAGAGGGTTTTCACGCCGTCAGTTATCGAGCCATCCTTCGGCATTGGCCGCATCATCTATTGCCTTTATGAGCACTGCTTCTACACACGTGCAGGGAAGACAGAGGATGAACAGCTTAATGTGTTTGCCTTTCCCACTCTTGTTGCCCCAATTAAATGTACTGTCTTCCCTCTAGTAAAGAATGAACAGTTTGATACTGTAGCAAGGGATATCTCCAAGGAATTGACATCGTCTGGCATCTCCCACATTATTGATGTTACTGGTACAACTTTTTTCGTTTCTTATTTTTTGTGGAATGCAAGTTTGGTTTGAAAATTATGCAATTTATGCCAAGTGAGAGATGTGCAACTATAGATTTGTTGTATGAGTACTCCCATGTTGGCTCAGGATATACTTAAGTTGCTTAACCATTGTTTTATGGTACAATTACCATGCTTTTTTATGCCATTACTTCTATGCAAGGCCATCTCCATGTATGATTTGACAGCTTAGAACTTGGTGAAAGTTTCATTTAACCTTGTTAAGTGGCAAGTGTCCCCTGTAGTGTAATTGTGTAAAGAATAGCAATATCCATATGTTCCTATTTATTTATTTATTATGAACTAACCAAACTATTCTAGGCCTTCCTTATTTGTGTGAGGCACCTAATCTGTCGTGCACCTGTATGATAGTTGCTATGTTCTTATTTTGAATTTCATCGGTATGCATGAATGATGATTAGCATATAGATATTGAATTTTATCTGTATCTCAACAAAATAATGCTGGTTTTTTTTTTTTTGCAGGCACCTCAATAGGTAAGAGGTATGCACGGACTGACGAGATAGGCGTACCATTGGCGGTGACGGTGGATTCGACGACGACAGTGACTATTCGTGAGAGAGACAGCAAGGCTCAGGTTCGTGTCAAAATTGCTGAGGTGGCCTCAATTGTGAAACGGTTAGTAGAAGGTCAGAGCACTTGGGGTGATATCCAGCGGCACTACCCTGATGCCCATGGTTCACCTGAAGAAGAAAATGCTCCCGAGGAAAATGCCTGATCAATTTTATTTATTTTGATGTTATTAATTGTGTAATGCTCGGAGATCGTGCTTTGTCAACAAAATTAGCTGATATTTATTTTTTTTCCTCGAGTTACAATGGCAATAAGCAGTGTTTTTGGTGTTAATCAATATTGTTTTCGTCAGATGAGGATTTAGTGTGCACTATTTTGTATGGTTTACATGTTAAATTGTTGTGTTAGGTTTAGAAAAATCCTATCTTGTCAATCCTGATAATTTTTGAGGATGTTACTTCAAATCTAGTAAAAAATAAATAGGGGGGGGGGGATGTATTATTTAGCTTTATAAACTATAGTTATGTATTGAATTTCATATAATTTAAGTCTCATTTCATATTTCATTAAAAATTTCTAATTATAAGTTTGAATAAACAGTAAAGTTGACATCAAATTGCATAATCTTTTATGTGCATAGTTTATTTATCATATTTAAAGTATTGGATTTTAAATAATAAATAATAAATTATTATTTTTTTATTCTGAAAGTTGTCATCAGATCTCCACCCAAGGATTTGATGTTTTGAAATTTATTCCAACTAATAAATCTTACTAGGGATTAATCAGATTCAAAGTCTAATTAAACAGATTAGGTGGCCATTTTAACTTTCAAAACTACGAAGCGCCTAAATGCATATGCTATTAATAACGTCTAAGTCAATTGACCGGTCTATTTATTTAATAAAAGTAAAATCAGATCAATTCTTTAAAATTTAAACAACTACCTTTATTTTCTTTTAAACCGCTCAAAAAAGCACTACAAAATCCAAAGGAGAAATGATAAGTGTCATTGCAGTTTTGTCATCGTTTGAATAAAATGAACACATAAAATAGATAAGGTGAACATATAAAAGTGAACATGGGGAGCTAAAGTGAACATATATATAAAAAAAAAGTTTTGACATCTTTTGTTCAAAATTTTATATGCATATTCAACTTATTTTTATTAAACTTATTTATTTGCATGCGTTCATTTTGATCATTTTTATATTCACCTTGTTTATTTTATGTGTTAATTTTGTTCAAGCAATTACAATTTCAATTTCCAAAAGCAGCTAAATCCAAAAAATTAGTGCATTAAGCCGGCCTTAAATGGGTCAATATTAGTAAAGGCCCAGTTAGAATTCTCCGACATTCTCGGCCTGGCTTGTCTCTCTACCATTCCTTTCCTTCGCTGTTATAGTGTTATTATTATTATTATATCATCAGACACTCCCATTTTCATTTCTCCTCTTTTCTCTCCAATCGAAGAAATAACGAAACCCTAGACCTCCTCCACCTTCGCAATTCGGAGAAGAAGATCGATCTAAAAGAGAGGGAGGGAGAGAGATGTTGCGCGTAGCAGGGAGAAGACTTGCGCCTCTCTTGGGCAGATCCACCCCCGCCTCGTCGGCGTTCGCCTCGAAGAATCCGATCTACGCGCCTGATTCTTCTTCTAATTCCTCGCCTTCTTTGAGGGATGAGGGGTTTGTTTCGTCTGGGTTTGGATTTGGACCTGGTCTTCTCGGATCCGTCAGAGGTCAGAGATTTTTTTTTTGTTATTTTGATTTTGATTGATTGTCTTTGTTCGGATTCGTAATTGTAGGCGATCTATCATGCTTTCGTCTTGAGCTGAAACCTGGTTTAATTAGCTTTTGTTCCATTTTGTATTTTTATTATATCTGCATGGAATCGGTTAGATAAAGAAACATAAGCAGCAAAATTTCTTGTTTTTTAATTTGAGTTGGTCAGCACCAGTGCTCTTTGAATTCTGTCCTTATGTGAGTACATGCACCTCTCTATTGCAACAAGAAGTTTACATTAATCCTTTTTTCACTACTCGACTGAACCTGCTTTGATCTGATTCAAATTAGATTGTTTGTATGTTTAGGAATAAATCCATATGTGCCCCTGGAAAAAAAAAATAACATTTTTTCAATATAACAGGAAGGAGGGCACTTATTTTCTTCATAATGGCAACATAGAATGTACAAGAAAATCATTTCTGATAAAAAAAAATTATTTGCAATTAAATCAATTGAATGCTTCTTTTGTTATGTGGTATTTTTTTTTTTCTGAAATGTCACATACACATCTCAAGTAATCCTAACCTTGTTATCATCATTCACATATTAAATAAACTGGTGCATCTCAAGTAAAAGAGAGCTGATACTTACATTGGATTTTATCATGTTTCACAGCATACCAGTATTATATTTATTTTATGCAGGGATGCATCTGATATCTTATCATTTTGTGGTCTGCATTTATGAATTTACCTCGTGTGCTTACCCTGTAAATTAAGATCAATGCATTTTTTTTTTCCTTTTAAAGTTCTAAGAGAAACCTCCATGACATACAGGCTTTGCTACTGAGTCTGTAATCCCGAAGAACCAGGCTGAGGTGTCACTTATCGATATACCGCCAACTGTTGCGGCAGTGAAGAACCCTACCAACCAGATTGTCTATGATGAGCACAACCATGAGAGGTTCCCACCTGGTGACCCGTCAAAGCGCGCTTTTGCCTACTTCGTCCTTACAGGAGGTCGTTTTGTGTATGCATCTCTCTTGCGGCTGCTCGTTCTAAAATTTGTGCTTAGCATGTCGGCCAGCAAGGATGTGCTTGCTCTTGCATCTCTTGAGGTTGATCTGTCCAGCATTGAGCCTGGTACCACCGTCACAGTCAAGTGGCGTGGCAAGCCCGTCTTCATCAGGTATCATTTAGGGATAATTTAGATTTTGACAATGTTGTTGCATATGGTCATGTTCTCATCCCTTCCAGCTATATATATATATATATATATGTGAAAAAATAGCGTGTATACACTTGCAAATTGAGACGTTGGACAAAATGGTTCCTTGTCTAGCTGTTTTTGGTGTCTGAGTTCTGTGTGCATCTTCTGAAGGAAATAGGAATCGATGTTATCGTAGTTACCATGATTACTCCTGGCAGTGATTACAACAGCCATCATGTTTGTTAATGTTTTTTGCTGGTGAAGTTATATTTCTCACGTGTAATTTTACACAAACAGGAGGCGTACTGAGGATGACATCAAATTGGCAAACAGTGTAGATGTGGGATCACTACGGCATCCTCAACAGGATGCGGAGCGCGTTAAGGACCCAGAATGGCTCATAGTCATTGGGGTCTGTACCCATCTCGGCTGCATTCCTCTCCCCAATGCTGGAGATTTCGGTGGATGGTTCTGCCCATGCCACGGGTCACACTATGACATTTCGGGCCGTATCCGCAAGGGACCTGCTCCATTTAACTTGGAGGTCCCCACTTACTCTTTCCTTGATGAAAACAAGCTCCTGATTGGTTGATCTTCTTTGGCTTGGTGTTTTTGCTGTTTTATAATAATTAGTTTTGGTTGTTAATGTGGGGATTACTGAGACTATACATTTTCATTTTCATTAGTATTTAAAAGCGCCAGTGTCAATTCTGGCTTGAGAGGGACCTTGCAATAATTGTTCGCTACTTCTCCATTAATGATGTTTTGTTTCCTTTTGGATTTTGCACGAATTCCAACGAGAATGTATTTGGGTAGTTTTGTACTTTTGTTTATTCTGTATATTGTCAAATTGCATAAAATTTGCAGAGTTGGCATCCTGTCAAATGTCGCGCCTGTTGGAATTGTATTTTTGCATCTGTTAGGGTTAGTTCTGTCAGTTTTGATGTGGGAGAATATAATTCTTTTCTTTCTTTCCCTTTCCTGACATATTATGGAGTCTTTTTCTAAATAATGCAGAAGCCTTCGTTAATTGGGAATACTGCAGGCAATATTGCTTCAAAATTAATATCATAATTTAGGGAAAAAGAAATCGTCGAAAATAGAGGCCCAAAAGTCTGGAGTACAATTGTTTCCCAAAATAATAATAGGAAATGACGCAGCCACAAATGTAAAATGAACCATCCAAGTGAACTAAAAAATGATCCAGACCCAACACGATGCTGGACCATATCGGCTTAGACTCAAAACCAGGAACAGAGTTAGAGGTAACTATCCTTTTTAATGGAGCGGCCCGATTCTGCACGGAAATGGCTTTTCTTTTCTTTTTTTTTTTAATACCACTAGTTAAGCCGGATGGTAATTTGCCAAAATAATAATAATAATAATAATAATAATAATAATAATAATAATAATAATAATAATAATAATAATAATAATAATAAGAAGAAGAAGAAGAAGAAGAAGAAGTACCAATTTTGAAGTTAATAGGCTTTTAATAGAGCGTTTTTTTTTGTTCCTTTTGCTTCTTTTTGCTCTTTGCGTATCATAAACTCGTCCCAATAAACAATAAACATCTTATTTGAAGGCGCAAGAAATCGTGACAATGACGTATACCCTCTTTTTGCTAAATTTCCAAATTAACCCTCTTCGCGATTGCTTGAAATCCCAAAATTTTGCAAGGACTAATCAGAGTTGAGTTGCCAAAATGACATAGATAAGTCTAGCAACTTGTGATTTAATTTACTCAACTATGACGTAAACTTTGATCTTGATCCTTGTAATTTTGTTTTGTAACAATTTAATAAAGTATATAAAAATCCCAAAATGGAAATCCTTCTAAGAATATTGCGTAATTTTTTTTTACGATTTATAATACAAGGCTAATAGTTGCCAGAAGTCTGGAGGGTGACAATTATTTCGTCAAAGTTCATGCAAAGAGAAATACCATCCCCCACTACTCTACTGGCATGTTCTTTTCATATGGTCAACAGAACATAAAATGCACGAATCAATGATGTACATGAGCAAACAACAGTTCATATTTGATATTCCTTGTTTCCCTGGTAATGTTTTTAATTCATTCGGTCCAAACTACGTGCACGGCACAATGCACAATGGGCTAACCTATGGACCACTTTACATTCTCTGCACACAATATGCTATTTTCTTTTCATTGATCCCAAATTTCTGTGAATACTTTAAAATCAGGACAACATATGCATGTTGTTTTCTATTTAGTTGTTTGATTACAATAGTCCCTGATTAAGATTTCAACCCTGGAATTTGACTACCAAGCGTGTTTCCTTATATCATTGGAGAGTACAGTTCGATTGAGATTGCAAGTCTCAATCTAAGTTTGACCTGCAGAATTAGCTGATCAATGAACATGCAATTTGAAAACTTCAAAAATTTTGATCAAGTCATCTAAAGTAGGGTGCGTTTGGATAGGTGTGGGAAGAAGGGAAGAAGGGAAGAAGTGAGAAAAAGTATTGGGAAGTGTGTAACTTTGTGAAGAGTTTGGATTGTTTATAATTTTTTTTTTCTTCTTCTTCCTTCTTCTTCTTCTTTCTTCCAACAATCCAAACGCACCCGTAGATAAAAAATCACACATATATTTGCAAGTAAAAAATCTTTCATGTGCTCGAACAGTTTAGTACAAATTTGAACCGTTCTAACATTTGAAGATTCGTAATAACATTAAATTTTCAAAAAAGTATATTGTAATCCATTCTAAAATTTTAGTTTAGCAAAATGGTTTATTGTAAATCCATTCTAAACAAAAATTGAACCGTTCTAACATTTGACGTGAAAATATTATAAATCAATTCTAAAATCTAGTTTTGATTGACTTAATAATAATAATGTTAGAACGATGCTTTCTTTACACAAATCACTTTATTACCTGTCATTTCCGATGCAGTAATAAATTCTTTTTTCATCAAAAAGTACATCTAGAGCGATCCAAGATAAGCAACGAGGATTCAAGTGGGGTCCAGCTGTCAGTTATGGGAGAACTCCTCTTCCTGCTGCGCACATTGTTTGACTGCGCCAAATATGCACCCCGCACTACCTCTATCCCCATCCCAACCCAAGCTACACCTACACAACACAAATATACAATACAATATCTCTCTCTCTCTCGTCTCAACAAAGACAAAAAGGGAAATAGAAGCTCCTCTTTCAAAACCCAAATTCAGTACGAACTAAATCTCCTTCCCCTAATCTCGCTTACTCCGCCTTAGAAAGTTTCTCCTGATTCGTTCAAAAAATCGCATGATATTTACCTAGCTGAGGGGTTTGGTTTTGGGTTGGGTTTATTTGACGCGCAAATTAGAAGATGGGAGTCAAAAGCTGGATTCTTCCTCTTCTTCTACTTCAAATTCTCTTTGGGAAATTTGGAATCGCCGAGCTTGAGCAGCATACTGAGAGAATATCTGGTACTGATTGGTTTTTATCCTCTTTTGCTCTTTGTTTACTGCTCCAATTTTCCTATTCAGGAAAGTTTTCTCCTATTTCTATTTTTGGGTGTACATTGTAATTTTCCCTCTGATAGTTAGTTAAACCTACTCGATTGTACAATATCAAGTCTCAACAAATTTGAGCATTCCTTTAATTCACACTATGAATGACCAAAGCTTTTTTTAGACCACTAAAAAATACCTGTTTTAAATGTTTTATTCATTGATTCTAGCAAAAAAGGTTTAAGCCAAGTAAATTACTGTAGTCGATATGGTTTTGTTTGAGATATAAATCTCTACTGTTCAAAGAACATTAAATTGGTTATAATATAATATAAGTTACAATAACCACATTTCAAAAAATAGATGTTAAAGTTATTCAAACTATTTATAATTCCAGGAAGTGCTGGTGATGTACTAGAAGATGACCCTGTGGGTAGGCTAAAAGTATTTGTGTATGAGCTCCCATTAAAATACAATAAGAAAATAGTTGGACGGGACCCACGGTGCCTGAACCACATGTTTGCAGCTGAGATTTTCATGCACCGGTTTCTACTGACGAGTGCTGTTCGAACTCTTAACCCAGAAGAGGCAGATTGGTTCTACACACCAGTCTACACGACATGTGATTTGACACCTAATGGTTTACCTCTCCCGTTTAAATCACCTAGGGTTATGAGAAGTGCCATACAGTTTATTTCAACTAATTGGCCATACTGGAACCGTACTGAGGGGGCCGACCACTTTTTCCTTGTACCCCATGACTTTGGGGCATGCTTCCATTATCAGGTTAGAAATGTTGGCATTGTGGTATGTTACCTATCTGGTGAAGTTTAAAATAGCTCTGGACCTTTTGTATTCTTAACTTGTAGTCCCTCCAATGTTTATTCAACCGGAATCCTGAATTTTGGGTTTGATCCCTGAATCATTGTAATATTAATGACATGTGGAGGTTTCACAGCTTATGCATCATGTCATAAAACCCAAACAGATAAAAATTTTGCAGGGCACTTATTTGTTGGAATCTAAGACAATAAATAATGCTCTAGGAGAGCTGAAATTTGAAAAAAGAACAGCTTCAACCTAGATCAAACATTGATGTTTAGGCTTCTGTTAGTTGTCTACTTTGTCCCTGAAGTAAAGAATCAATATCATCATTCCAGTGACATCTTATCTGAAAAGAAGAAAATCAAAATATAACAGGAGGAGAAGGCTATTCAGAGAGGCATCCTGCCCTTGCTGAAGAAGGCAACTCTGGTGCAGACATTTGGGCAGGAAAACCATGTGTGCCTGAAAGAGGGGTCGATAATTATCCCCCCATATGCACCTCCCCAGAAGATGCAAGCACACATGATCACACCTGACACGCCACGCTCCATCTTTGTCTACTTTAGGGGGCTGTTCTATGATGTCGGTAATGACCCTGAGGGAGGCTACTATGCCAGGTTTGTAATATCCCCACCAAATAAAGATATTTATTGTAATGGCTTGGTGTCGTATTCAGTCTGACCAGCTGGATGCTGCCAGTACAAGTTGACAATTATTTTACTTATTATTTTTTTTGAAATAATTACTTTACTATCTTTTCAAGTGATTATAATTATGTTAAGTCCACTACTATGCCAAAAAGAAGTTAGAAAAAAGAAATAACCAACTGCCACTGAAATTTATTCAAGGGTGTCCAAATTTGCTGGTTCAGTGTCTTGTGATCCATTGTATTTGGAGCATGTTGATCAGTTTAATCATGATTGATTTCTGCAGATGCTGATCCTTTTTGTCCTTTTTTGCAATCCTTTCTACCTTTTCTAATCTACTACTAATGAACCATTTTATTCTTCTGAAAATAGAGGGGCACGTGCATCATTGTGGGAGAATTTTAAGAACAACCCTCTCTTCGACATCTCGACAGAGCACCCCACAACCTATTATGAAGACATGCAGCGTGCTGTCTTCTGCCTTTGTCCACTTGGGTGGGCTCCATGGAGCCCTCGACTGGTGGAAGGTGTTGTTTTTGGCTGCATACCAGTAATAATTGCAGACGACATCGTCTTGCCATTTGCAGATGCAATTCCCTGGGAAGAAATTGGTGTCTTCGTGGCAGAGAAAGATGTGCCAAATCTTGACACAATTCTAACAAACATACCCATAGATGTGATCTTGAGGAAACAAAGATTATTAGCAAATCCATCGATGAAACAAGCAATGCTGTTCCCCCAGCCTGCACAACCGGGAGACGCATTTCACCAGATATTGAATGGTTTGGCACGTAAACTGCCGCATGATAAGAGTATTTACTTGAAACCTGGCGAGAGGACTCTTAACTGGACCGCTGGTCCCAAAGGAGATCTTAAACCGTGGTAATTGTAGAAGCAATAAAACCAATTGGTCTTTCGTGGTGGATTGGAAGTACTAGTTTTTTTGTTAAAAGGTCAGAAGTAGATTAATTAATTATTATAAGCAAAAGTGGTTTAATTTTCTGATCTTTGAAGCTTGTATAATTATTGAGAAATTTATATTATTATCATGAGTTTCAGTTGATATGCCGTATTTATTTCAGCGTCTCAGGACTGCAAGGTCATCAAAAAATATATATTATAATGAGAAAGCCTTCAATCAAAGCGCTTTGACCGGAGTCCCAGTTAAACCCCGTCAGATCTCAATTTTGAAAGTTCAAACGACCGATCCGAACCGTCAAATATGATCTCCATATTGAAATCTCCTTGCCAACCAAAATTTTCATTTTTTTGAATTTTTTAAGTATTTTTTTCGGATTTTCAAAAATCGTTAATTTAATTTGTTCTGAACCCTAAAAAAATTGCTGTTTTTGAAAATCCGAAAAAAATACTTAAAAAATTAAAAAAAATAAAAATTTTGGTCGGCAAGGAGATTTCAATATGGAGATCATATTTGACGGTTCGGATCGGTCGTTTGAACTTTCAAAATTGAGAACCGACGGGGTTTAACTGAGACTCCGGTCAAAGCGCTTTGATTGAATCCATTCTCATATTATAATTATAAATCTATAATTGTACAAACTACTCGCAAAAGAATTAAGTTTAACTAGATCCAATTACATTATGATTTGAACAACTAAAAAGATAGCCGCTAACTATTTTCAAACTCAATATCCTATAAACTACATTACTTTTAATTATAAATTGCGTATGTAAAAACATAAAAAAGCAATCTTTTATCTGCCTCAAACCCATGCCTAGTCCTCTCCGTTCTCCGTTTGGATGGTGTGGGAATAAGAGGAATAAAGGAGAAGTATTGGAAAGTGTATAATTTTGTGAAGAGTTTGGATTGTTTATAATAAATTTGAAAGTAAGAATAAGCTATTTACTTATTCTTAGGTTCATCCAAACACAACCAATTATAATACATATTAAGCTACCTCGTATTGCTTGAGCACATCAGTGCAGACACTGAGAGGCGCGTCCTCGAGGAAGCTGAGTGAATTGGCATGTCTGACATGAGCTGAGGCCACCATCAGCGAGGAGGATACTAGCACGGTCCCTACATTTAGGAATCTCAGCGCATATGGAAAGAGGGCTCTACACTAAAATGTTCTCACAGATCTCTTCCTCGTGGTTATCTGAGTTCGATCACATAGGTGCCGTTCTCACTGGTCACGCCATCAATTCGATGCTCGAGCTCCCCGTTGCAAAAGTGCCTGCATTCAAGACGTACCTTTGCACCTATAATATAAGATATTGGTAAGTTTATCATGGACTTTGCATGATTGAATCAGACCATAATTTTGTTTTCTGAACAAGTTTTTTGGAACGCAAAATACAAAAGTGTGTAGTGCTAAAAAAGGTTTAAAGAATGAAACAATTTCAGAAATTATCAACGGCTAATTCCAAATAATCTTTTTCATGGTTTGGTGATATTGATACCATCATTATTGTCAGTTATATCAAAATAGATTAACAGACAAACAATTTCATTTTCCCTACCATATTTATCTGTTGGGAAATCGTTATGTTGTTCAATTGTTAGGTTCTCATGTACTAAGATCAATCCCACAGACCAGTTTATATATTTTTTAAATCAAAGATACTTGTACTGATACGAGCACTCTAACAAAATGCTCAACTGACATCCTTTTCAGAATAACTGCAGAGTTTTGATCGGAAACTGTTCTCAGATGAATGCATAATTTTACAATCTTTTACTTGATAAGGAATGTGAAATATAATAATATAAAATATATAAAATAGTCTTTCTATCAGAAGTACAACTAAGAAAAATTCAAACTTCTAGCGAAGTTGGGCAAAATACAAAAAGACTTCATACATGATAACAAACATATCTCGCATTATATGATTCTCTTAAACCTAGATCTTTTTCTTCTTTTTCTTCTCCAAGCTTGACCGCTCTAAACTAGATTCGCTAGTCTGATTTTCCGAGACAGAAGTGACCTTAGAGGATCCTCCTTCACTCGCAACGTCATCTTTCCTTTTCTTATGGCTACTAGAAGTACCTGTGCTTCCTTGCCCTGATTTACGTGCCGAACCCTGGGTTTCATGTGTTGAAACTTCAGGTTTTGTAGGGGTTGAAATTTTAGTTTTAGTGTTCCCTGGAAAACCTGGAGTATACATGACAAGTTAAGACTAAATAAAGTTAAAACTTCAGAAAAACGTACAATTTATTATTCTTAACTATGAGGAAAGTTCAATGAATCCATGCTGCATGCTAGAAAAAAAAAAAAGTCGAGCCTTTTATCCCAAACAAGTTGAGGTAGGCTAGAAATGAGTTTTTATGCCGGCTCGCCAAGCCTATCGCAAGCATGTGGGGGTTTCTAAAGGTCAGCATATGCCCATATATACTTGATTAGTCATTTTAACTTGCTGATTGAACACCCTTACACATGCTATACTAGTACCTTTTGGATCATGATTGCTTAAGACAAAACTATTCAGACCACGAGGTTTCTGTAATTCCTTGGCATCAGGATATCGCACCAAACAGACTCGCCTTGATATCTTCCCAACTGCATCACCATTTAAAAAAAATATATATAGAAAAAGAAAAGTGGAAGATCAATACCAAACCATGTCATGCATTGATTACCTGAGAAATTATGAATAAAGACAGGAAAATGCAAATTGTTTCAAGAAACATAAATTGTGCATCTCATAATATATAATGTTTTCTAACAATCTCAGAAAAACATGTACCCCTTCTAGAAAATGGCAAATAAAACCAAAACTCTTCCTTTGAGCTAAACTATAGCTCATTTAGGCAGGGAGGAAAAAAGATTTGCTAGTGTGACCCATCTTTTATTTAATTGTGTGAAACCCAGTACATAATATTAATATTACCTTTTCCAAAGATATGATGATATACCTATTCTTTAGTACAACAACTTGAAATGTTTTGAACATCAAATGTACGCATGACACTCATTCTCATATGCATATACCATGAGAAATACATACCAACTGCAGACCCCGATTCAGAGGGAAGAAACACAGTAGCATCAGACTCCTTTGCTCCCACACTTACCACCTCATAAGATTTTCCTGCAACATAAACTAGTTTCCTAAAACATGGCTTAAATATAGCTGTTAGACTGCAGTACTGGCAGTCCATCACTCATGGTTATAGTATAGTACCCCACCAGTCTGGGTCTACATTTTCCTTTTGGGCTATTTGTCTACACAAATTAGAAAGTAACCAGAAAAAAACAAAAGAAACCCTTCTTTTTTCCAGCATCAGTATTCAGTAAATTACACATTACCTGAGGAGCTTTCAAAGGTTCCTAAATTCCTATCTTTATGCAGCTTCAGTGTAAGCTCTTTCCCTTCAAAGTCCTCAGCTTTTAACTGCAATTTTAAAAAAAAATTAGAAAAAAGACAACAAAATTAAGCAAATACCCACAAAAATGTAAAATTATGAGTTTGCAATCAGAAAAAAGTACTTGGTTGAGGGGCCACTGAATGAGCCAGAGCTCAGTGGAGTCAGTAAGGTTAATGTCAACCAGTGCCTCCTTTTTCACTTCTCGGAAATCCGGTCCCGGGATGTATCTACATTTGAATTAATCAATTTTGATCAGATAATTGTATTGTTCAACGCAAGATGAAGGCCCTTAATAGACCAGAGATGTGAAATTTGAACCAAAAACAAGCTGAGGGAAGAATAAGACGCACCGTTCGCGCTGCTCAAAGGCATCCATGGTAACTGAAATCCGAACAAGTATCCTCCAGTTCAGCCAGAGAGAGAGAGAGAGAGAGAGAGAGAGAGAGAGAGAGAGGTATAGAGGCGGAAACTGGAGTAGGGTTTTTTAACAGAAGCAAAAGATGGGTCGATTTCAAGTGGTAGGAGTGGGACCCGGAGGTCGGATGGCGGATCCAAGAGAACGAATTATTAAACCCGTTTCGATATGAATGTTAACAGGCCGATTCTGATTATTGGGCTTTATCTTCTCTTCGAATTGGCGCTTTCCGTCTTCGGACCAGGATCCTCGACTGCTCGCAGACGAGTCAGGGGTGGGATCGGACCTAATTGGACCGGATATCTGAGATCGGCCCTACTTGATTAGACTTTCCGTCCAGTCCAAGTCCGGCCCCTTAAAACTCGAATTCTGTCCAATATCCATTTGT
The DNA here is from genome assembly GCA_028095005.1 of Rhynchospora pubera. Taxonomy (NCBI): domain Eukaryota; kingdom Viridiplantae; phylum Streptophyta; class Magnoliopsida; order Poales; family Cyperaceae; genus Rhynchospora; species Rhynchospora pubera. The sequence continues at coordinate 105,722,562 of CM051462.1, read as the reverse complement.
AATAATTGGACTATCCATACAAGCCCTTTCGGGCTTTTGAAGGGCCCCGCTTTGGACTTTACGGACTATCCATACGAGCTCTTTAAAACTCGAAAATTCTGTCTAATTTTTCCGTCAAATCAAGTGTATTTCTTTGCATGCATTATTAATGTTCACTGACCTGTATACTTTCACATCATATATATTGTTAAAAATAATAAAAGAAACTATAAAATCTAAATAATAAAATCAGATTGTCAAAATATGCAGAGTAAAATTAATTGAGACCTTGAAGTTAAGAATTTATTTGTGTAGGTATTGGAATATAATGAATTATTTCAAATAGTATATTATGAGCAGTATACTGTAATAGAGGTTAAAAGCATATCCTCAAATAAATAACAGAGAAATCACAAAAGATGCTTGGTTTTATATTTATCCAAAGCACACCAATTTAAATTCATGCACAAATTTAAGGGACAAACAATTTTCTGGTACTAGTAATATTTTCACCCAATTAAAAAAAAAACTTGACCAACTATTGCAGCCATTCCAAATCATCTCAAAGGGGAAAAAAAATACATCAAAAGTCTAAAATTAAAAAGACAAGATGACAAGTGCGGTTTCTTGAAAAGAGCATTCCCTGCTTCTAGAATCTCAGACACCTAAAATAATAAAATTCTAACATTATAACAGAAACAAATTTTATTGGCTTAATGAGGTTGCATTAGGATGTTTACATGACATTAATTTTATTGGTGATCTTTTCTTAAAAAATATATATAATCTGAGAGATGATCAAACATATTAACAAAGGTTTGTACTACCTTCTGCTAGAACAAAAATCAAGAATTTGATTACCTTCAAATGGCAAAAATTCTTCCAACACCAAGCACATGCAGTTTTAAACGAGTAACAAAAATTGATGTCAATTAGCTATTGTATTCCTAGAGGATGGACTATACAATGAGGCTCAAAATAAGCTGCGGGTCTTTATTAACTGAGTTGTCATAAATGAAGTCTTTATTGAGCACTCAGAGAAGGGAAGAGAGAAAGAGAGACAGTACCACTGCCAAAGAGCTTTGGCATGAAACACAGCAAAGTGCTAAAGGTAGTCTACTGGTAAGGTTCCAACTTCCAAGTCAACAAGGAAAGACCTTAATAAAGAAGCCACAAAATAAATTTGTCCTGAAATGAAAACAATAATACAACAAAATTTAAATAATGATTGGTTAGGTCTGACGGCATAGTCACATTCCATTATATACCATAACACAACAAAATTTAAATAAAGAAGCCACAACAAATTTTTCATTTCATCGTCATCTAACCAGCATCTGTTAACTTTGTTAGGTCTCAAACAATTATAGAAAATCCTTTCTAACAGCAACCATTAAATTTAAAATTTTATCATAAACAAAGAGATCCCTAGCTAGTGTATACTTATATATATCGGCACTTTGTAAGCTAGTATATACGTACATACCCCTGTGCATTCCAAGTGTATTATGTAAACATGCAAAAGAATGCTTTAGATAAAACAGAAATAGTATTGAGAACCAGTACTTCATTAAATTACTTATTCAGAACCATATCAAGGTTATCCATCAAACTAACCAGAACTAGTACATCACTGTCCTAATCAAGCAACGTCTCTATATCAAATAGAAGCTAGTATTTGTATTGAGGGATTCTTCATTCTAGTTCAAATTAGAAAATGAGATGAGAGAAGAGATAGAGAGACTTATAGAAAGCAAAAGAGATGAGGCCCAACAAGCCAACCTAAAATAAAATCCAACAAGATATTTAGTTAAGATTCATGCAATTACAACAAAGATAATTTGATAGTCGTATTAAAAAACATTTAATGTACCTAAGATCTTGGTATTAAATGTAAGTATTTGCTCAAGTCAAATTCTTCGTCTTTCGGCCCGAACCAATCCTTTGCACAAACGAGAGCCTCAATGGTTTCACTATTCATTGAGGTGCGAAGATGGTCGGTCAACCGGCCTGATGCACTAAAAGCCGACTCAGAAGCCACACTCGATGTTTGTACCGCCAAAAAATCTCTTGCCATCTTTGCAAGTGTGGGATATAGTCCAGAATTCTTTTTCCAAAATTCTAAAATATCAAAGTTCTTCGTGTTTATGTCAAGAAGAGCCTCTTGCAAATATTTATCCAACTCTGACATTGTCGAGTGAAAATCATGATTTTCAGATGTGAATTGAGCAAATTCTTCATCGAGCTTCCGTTTACCAGAAACTTGCAATCCAACTCGTGAGGAACTACCACTCGAAGCTCGAGCAGTGTTCCTCATAGAACTCTCATACTCCTCATAAAACCTTTTCAGCCAAGTAAATACATCGTTTAGCTTTGCTTCATACTCATCCCCATATGCTTTATGATAGCAAAACTTCAAAAACATAAATTTGTACCGAGGATCGAAGAAAGTGGCTATTGTCAGAATGAGATTCGGATTTTCCCAATATTTACAGAACTTTGCCTGCATTTGCAATGCCAATCCTTCCAAGTTTGCATTGCCTCTATGATCCTCATCTAGCAACAATCTTCGAATGTCCCATATCTCTTTGATATAGGTGTGAGAAGATGGTCTTCTCACATTTGAGAAACTCTTTGTGGCATCGAGAAAAGGCTCCAAGAAGTTAGCCATAGCTTCAGCATCACTCCACTCCTCTGCACTTGGACCAACCATCGTAGAAGATACTTCTACATACTTCAACAAAGCTGTTTTCAACCCCAATGCTTCCTTAACCATTAGAAATGTGGAGTTCCATCTCGTTGAACAATCCAATGTCAAACCTCTTTTACGTGGCAACTTAAGTTCATCCAAAATGGTATTGAGAACTTGAAGTCTTGAACCACTCGAGGTAATATGCCGCAATAAGTCTCGAATATTCTTCAATGCAGTATTGATGATATCCATGCCATCCTGCACAATGAGATTCAGTATATGAGCCGAACATCTCATATGCATATGAATCGCACCAAAAGGTATCTTCTCCCTTAGTTTGTTCTCCAAATTTCTCACAGCATTGTCATTCACTGAAGAATTGTCAAGAGTTACTGCAAAAATCTTATCACCCAACTTCCAATCATCCCATATCTTTTCCATCAAATTTGCAACAGCTTGTCCCGTATGTGGATAAGGAATTTGCTTCAAAGCTATTATCTTTTTTTGAAATCTAAATTCCTTGTCGATCCAATGTGCCGTTACACACATGTAACCCAAACTAGCACTTGAGGTCCATATATCACTTGTAAATGACACACGAGAATCTAATTCTTCAAACTCGGTCAATATAGCATCACAACCGGCCTTAAAGACGGCGACACAATCATCTCGCATCGTCTGGCGTCCGATAGTTCTGAATTCTGGCCTCAATGACCGCATAGCCGGTTCCCAAAACCGACTTTCAGTTGCAGAAAATGGAATCTCAGCATCAGTGAAAAAAAGAGTTTGAAGGCCTCGTGATAATTGGGGATCGAACTTGAAAGTGGCAGGATCGAATAAATCGTCCACTTGACTTGCTATTATCTTTTCCCTTTCTTCATTGGCAATCTTTTTGCAACTAAATGCAAGATGGCGTTTCAAGTGTGAAGTCCCCGAGTTCTTCTGCTTAGTCAAAGAGCTATCACAGTATTTGCAGATCACTTTTTGCCCTCTAATTTCATCAAAATGCTCCCAAACTACTGATCTTTTCTTTCCACGGTTTGATATGATTTCAGCCATGTCGCTTTGGCTCTCACTTTCTCCTACAACAGCCTCAATATCGTTACTTGGTTGGTCAAAGAGCGACATTTTGTCCCTACAACAAAATAAAAATTTATGTTATTGCTAAGGAAAATTTATGTTTAAAATTATTCCTAAAATAAATAAGAATCAGTTGATATGTGACAAAGCCCATTTGGATCTGAAAGTAGTGTAGTGCTGTACTGTTTTGAATATAACATTATAGAGTAGTGCTATAATGTTATTCATTCTGTAAAGACAAGAAAAAGAAATAAAAATTGCTCTTTACTATTCTACTCTTTCTTCCTCAATTTTCTCCTATGAGAAAAATCTTTACATGGTAGAAGCTATATTATTAACTGCCCAACATTGATGTCTCTCACTGTGTTTGAGATGTATTACACACAAAATGAGTAGTATATGTGAGAGAGAGAGAGAGAGAGAGAGAGAGAGAAAGGAGAAAGTGAACCTGTCAGTGATGCGCAGCAGAGTCTAAAGAGAGAGAGAACGACAACTGAGCAAAGTCTAGAGAGAGAGAGAGAGAGAGCGAGAGTACTAGAAGTATGGAACTGATGCACCCCTGAAAAGATTATAGAACAAGCACAAACTCAAGTTTAGAAGTGATGATTAAAAAACAAATCATCTACAAACATATATCCTCAAATATTCAAACTAAACTTTTTTTTTTCCTTGGCAAATGGCCCGTGGGCATAAAATAACTTGAAATTACAGTATAAAGCCACAAAAGACCTGAAGCTAGGTAAGTTCGTTTTGGTTTTGAATTTGTGATACCGTCACAGTTAAGTTCCGATTTGTTGGTTCAGACACATGTAAGAACTTAAAAAAGAAAAAAAATATATTCTTGCGAAAATAATATTTTCAACTATACACTGTATATGCTTTGGTGGTTGATATGCTATCGACACGGCATAGGGGATTGTAGACATCAGCACATTGATAAAAACTATCCGAGGCTAGAATGATACCATACATATTTGGATGCACAAAGGGGCATATGTCAGTATATCAGAATGTACAGTGAAAAAAATTAAGTTTACTGATATGAATAAACCCACGAACAGGTCCCTGCAACTTAGGTTTTTCATATGTCAGAATTAAATTTTGTGGGAATAGCAATCAGTGGTCAGTAATAAGGAAAAGAACAAGCAGTTGCTTCAAAGAAGGAGATAACGGAGATGGAAATACTACTGCCCAAAATCCAAATAGCTAATACCCAAAACCCAAAAGTAGATAACAATAATGACAACAATAAGAGTAGCAACAACAAAAATCTAATAATTTTGCAAAAAGAGTTGTAGTGCCATGAAAACTTAGTTCAATCCAATCCTAATTCGCAACAAAATTCTAATACATTCGGAAACTAATATTGATTTCCAAGAAAAGGTTAACAGCCGAAATACATTTTGATAGAAAAAGCCATAAAACCATTACTCAAAAATTTAAGAAATAGAAGAAAGTGGCAGAAGGTGTTACCTTGCTTTGCTTTCAAGGGAGACGAAATGTCGTTGCTTGACCTTACTAGAAGAAACAAGAGAAATAGCACTTCTTGGTTCGACAAGGAAGAATTGCAAGAGCGAGAGAGGTAAGGCGGTTGTCTATTTCAATTTGTGCGTCGTGCGAGAGGAGAATTGATGGGGGAAGAGGGATTGAAGGAAGGGTTGTCTCCGCTTCAGAGTTCAGAATTGTCGGGTTTGTCGGAGACGACGGAGATAAGGTATGGCTCGATTCTAAGGGTTCGAATAGGTTCGAAGGGGCCTCCGAAGGGCCTCCGTTCGGACAGAATCGAGTATGAAACATCAGATATAACGGACCGAACTGAATATCCGAATAATATCCGGTCCAATGTTTAAAGCAATCCTATCCGGCCCTTAGGCCCATGGACATGTTCGGTCCAATCCCACCCCTACAAACGACAGTCCTTAAAAGGACTATTTCCTTTTTTTTCATTTTAAAATTTGAAAATTCAAATGTTGAATCCAAATCGTTGATCTTGTTCAATTTTACGGACGATGTGATTTCATACAGGTTTTATAAAATTTGGAGTTGATTTCATACTTGATTAAGTAACTAAATTATGAACGTACCAGAATTAATCGGTGATAGTTAACCATATTCGTTCATTTGTTGACCACTTGATCTAGTATCAAATAAACTCCAATGTTTATAAAACTTATATGAAAACTCATCGTCCATAAAATTGAACAAGATCAACGGATTGAATTCAACATTTCAATTTTTTTATTTAAAAAAAAAACAAATGGCTGTTTGGTATAGACTGTCGAGGATCCTGGTGCTTCCGACTTCCGTTAAAAAAATTTCTTATTGATTTTCACATATGGCTGACCCCACTGGATAACTCTCATCTCTGTATCCTAAATAAAGCTCCGTTTGGATGTGTTGAGAATAAGGTAGGAAGAAGGAAGAAAAGAAGAAATTTATTGGGAAGGGGTAAATTTATTAGGAAGTGTGTAACTTTTGTGAAGAGTTTGGATGGTTAGGAATAAATTTATTAAAAAAAGTTCCTTATTCCTTATTCCTTCTTCCCACTTCCCACCATCCAAACACAGCCTAAGAAATATTTATGCAGTGAGCAATCCATTACTTGCCGTTGATCCTTGATCGAGTGATCCAAAGAACCTCCTCGTGTATTTGTGCAGGATTCCTCCTCTATCCGTACGAACTAGGATTTAGGAAGCGTAGTAATTCGTAGTTTAGTGGATCACTGCTGATCCCAAGTAATGAATCCCCATCCGCTGTTAGAGTTATGTCCTAGAAGTCAATAATTTAATGACTTAATTATTAGTTTATGTTTTGGATGATATTTTATCATATGTTCCTAGTTTTATTATTGACAGATCATTCAGGTTGAGGATCTGAATTGTAGATCTCTGTTGATCATTCTTTAGAATGACAATAATAAATCTAAACGGTCTATAATCTTGATAATTAACAAGGAACATTAATTATCATATAAGATTAGTATGCAAGTTAAGTGATGATTAAGTTCTACTAATCATAGGTAAAGAGTTACCAACTTAATTGCATATGTGTATGTTATGGAACATAGCACATGACTTGACCCATCGAAATAAACATATGGATTGTGTTATGTGTCATTGTTTATTTCGTTATGATTTTGGTTCTAAGTTTGAGATGTTTATCTTTTCCACATGAGGATAGGTTCAATAAATATCGTCTACCGCTGATTCCCGATAAGGGCTGCTATACGGACTTTATTTATGTTCTCTTGAATTGTGCGGGGAAAAGCTAATCATCAAGAAAACCGTATGTCCCTCATTAATTCACTTAGTGAGTGACGATATCTGTTTGGGCCCCTTGATGGAGATAGATTGTTTGCATGCAACTTTATACAATTATCTCTAGATCAAGAAACGTATAATCTGCAAGAATGACACATTCCTATCTTGGATTATACGATGATATCGTGAGACATAAGAATCAAAATAGAGAAACTGATTATTCTCTTATGCAGGATTGAAATATTGTAGCAGTACACTATTTATGTGAATTGGGAATCATAACGTGTTGCTAGATACCGCTTATGATTATTGGAATTAAATAGCGATTTAATTCCATGTCCAACATAGCATAAATTCTCAAAGGGTCACACATAATAAGGTGTTTAACCACACGTGCATTAATTATTTATTTGCAACAATTGGTTTTGCAAAATATGATAAGTTGATTAATTAATCGTATGCCGTTATGGACCGTTATGATTAATTAAGTCAAATAGATCATATAGAAATAATTTAATGCATTGACTAATTCCATATTAATTATTAAATAGTTAATAATTAATTATAATCAACACATTTAATTATTTGAGCTAATTGGGCTTTAAATTAATTGGTTAATTTAATGTCCAATGGAAGGTGCATTTAAATGGAAGAGTATTGGGCTCAACTTAACTTGAGGCCCAACCCATATATGGGGTAGGCAGGTGCGGCTAGGGCAAGGGGCAAATTTGTCCATGTATTTTTGGATGAGAGCTAGGTTGAGTGGCCTATATAAAGGGGTGTTCTTTGGGAGCAAAGAACTAGCCTCCACACACCTCTCTTTCTCCTTCTCTCTTTGGCCGCACCTCACAAGAGGGGAATAAAATTTCAGAATTTTCTATTCCTCTTTCTCTCTTCTATACACCACCTAGCTCATGTGTTGAGCAAGCTTTCCACCTAAAAATTAATTGGAGAATTAACAAGAAGAGGGGAAGCTTAGGAATTAGTTTCTTTCTCCTAATTACTAGCATAATTAGTTGAGAAGGTGGTTAATTCCTTAGTGGACTCGAGACGCGCGATTAGGAGGCGAAGGAGAGCACCCCATCGATTCCCATGCCGTAGGATCGAGCCCCGCGAATACGATTTCGCGGGAGGTACATTCCACCCCTTTCTCTTTGTGTCAAATGAGCTTTGTACTAGATCCCTTTGTTGCTTGTGTTTTAATTGGATTAATTAAGGGTAATTAGTCACAAAATTAAAATTGAGCGATTTCCTAACAGTGGTATCAGAGCCTTGGTCGTACTTAAGCTATTTTGACACTTAATTAAGAGAAATTGGCTAATTAACGGATTAGTAGAGATGATGCGTTTGTTTGCTGTCTGGAAATGGTATTTTCTGTGTTGTTTCGCATTTTTCGATGTGATATGTTCTCTGGAAGATCTTTCCATCTACATGAAAGTTGTAGATCTTTGGATTGTGATTCTTTTGGAATTGAATTCACATTTTTCTGAATTAGTATAGATTTATTGTGAATAAAATGGCGACAGTGCGCAGAACCAGTTTCTGCTCGTACTGTCCTGTTTGAATGGCTTGAAAGATTTATATTTTGAATATAAGTACCAGTGTTCTATGGCTAGAAATAAAGAGGACTTGAAGCTCTTTCTGAGCATGTATAAATTGTTGCATGACTCGGATTAATTTGTGCGTTTTCAAGTATGAAAAGGAAGATCTTGTTAGATCCAGTTTGTTGAGCAAATCGATTGTTCTAATAAACTGTACCAACTGAGAACTCCTTTAAAAATTCTGTTTAAATGGAGTTGTTCTATTTTGAGTTAGGATTCCAAGAAAATTAATTTCATAATTTGTCGTGGAAGTTTGGACCTTCAACTAGGTTAAAACATTTCGATCGACAGTCTGTTCCAGTACAAAATTTGTTGATTGTTTAGCATGTAACTTAATATTATTGAACTGAACTTGGTTGTTTTCTTTTCATGAATGGATAGCCTGTATTCTAAACAAGTTTTTCTATGTATATTGTATATATAAAAACTGGATAGAAGGTGGTCTAACAGACCAAATGGTTGAGAGAATAAGCTGAAAATCTCATAACGGTGTTTCGTGCACTTGTAAGAGATTTGTCTTTTTTGATTCTCCCAGATGGTTTAAGATCTCTTCTTGAATTTTTTACTGGTAGTCACAACTATGATAAGGAGCTTAAGTAATTTATTTGAGAATTTTTGGAGATCGAAAACTGTTGATTTTGTTGGATTCCATTAGTTACATTTTTTGTTAAATTACTGTTTTTCTAAGTATTCAAACTAGTTGAAAATAATTAGAAAACTTCTTGTTTGATCTCCTTTCAGTTATGGGATGTTGAAAGAACTTTCTAAATGAATTTAAACAAGTTTGGTTGTTTAAAATTGAGAATTTGTACACGGAATTTACTTATAGCAAACGATACGCAAAGATGCTTGAAAATCGTTAATTGAAAACAAAGTGCTTGTATGTGCTAACTTTGTTTTGTAGGTGGATAGTGGGTTTAGTATGGCTCAAGACTCAATGCCTTGTGGTTGTAAATTGAATGCATGTGTGAATGTTTGTAATGCGGCCTTTGGTGCCATTAATTAATTAATTCGTTGATTAATTTTTGACGTAACTTGTGAGGCTTGCATGCCCCTAAAGCTAGGATGGGAATAGGATGTTTTCACATGTATTTTGTACCTTTATTTTATATAGGATTTAGATCCTTATAGAATTTAGTGGGAGGGACAAGGATTAGATTAGTTTTGCTTCATGGACGATGTGGCGAAACTAATGCAAGCGGGAGCCATACAAACCCACAACTATGAGATGCTTATATGTGATTGCTTGTGATTGCTATGAATTGTCATAGGCTAGGTATGGGTGTATGCTTACATGACCACCAAACAAGTGTCACTTAATTGATTGTCCCAAACAAAACATGATTAAGTTAAATCGCCCTCCTTCTCTCTATCCCCTTCTAACGTGTATGATCGTTCATTGATGCATTCTCGCCGACGCGGGACATCGTGTTCCATCATCCGTGTCGGGGTGTAAATCGGATTTACTAGGAGCAAATAGAGAAATGTTACTTAACGATGTTTTCTAATCGGATTGGACATCGGGGCAAAGTTTGTGGATGTACATGTGATATTTCACAAACCAAGAATCATATGGAATGATTGGTTGGAGAACCTACTCTATCTAGTTGTTTTTGGTGTCACGCCGGCGCTAGCACCATCTCAACGAAAATAGGGATCTTGGAAAACCTACTACATTAGGGACATTAAATAATTGTAGTGGGAGTTTTATTTGTTATAAATAAAACAATTGCATAAACTAAATGACCGTAAATTGATTTTGTTATAGATGTTTAAATTGTCAATTTTGTTGCGATCAATCTTTGAAAATTAACAAACTCGTTTCTAAAAGTATTCACTTAAAGAAGTAATACCGATTCCTGAGACACGATCTTAGTGAAGAGAAACTTGAGTATGTCAATTCCCAAAAACTTTCCTCAAACTACCCGAACGTAGCAACGCGATGATTGATTGACTTTTGGCGAAAAGTTATTCAATAAAGCGTGTGCTTAATATCCTCATTTGAAATTTCTAGACCTTTGAATTAGCGAATTCATATGGACTAAAATTAACTCATACGTTCTCATCCGCTTACTCAAGAAAGTGTTCTTGGAGAAAGTAGATATTAACTCCATCATTTATGATTGAGTATAAAGAATATGAGTTGACCAAGAGATTATTCTTTTAAAAGAAGTTATATGAATGTTTCATTAGCTCACAAATCGAAAGATTGAAGTAGCAAATTGATGACTAGAGATATTAATCTCCGATATCAAGGATTGTTGATATTGTCATACGATATCTTTGGAATCATGAAGGATATAATGTTATCTTTTTCGCACGCTTGTTAATGCAAAAAGGTGATTGATTAAGTATTCAAGAAATACTTCACCAATGTATGAGTTGAAATTTCGAGACTCTCATTGATGACCATGTGTCACATGAGATGTTTCATTTGCCGTTTATGGGAGGCATTTGAAAGGTTGTCCGAAAATTAGAAATATTCTAATCCTAAAGTGTATTTGTCGTTCAAATTATCTCACTATCTTTAATTCACACTAGTAACTTGATACTAGTTCATATGCTCGCATTTAAAGAAATGTGTTAGCAATGAAGAATAAGAGAATGTTCGAGAGATGCAAAGTTAACTCCGTATAGGAAATGACTTATTCATTTAAGTTATTACCATTGAATACGTAGAGTTATCTTTATTAAGAGTTTGTTTAGGAATTGAAGGTTGTATACCTTAATCCTAACCTCTCAAAATATCTCCATTTCATATTCAATGATGGATGATTATGTTTTGTAAAAGACAAGATCTTTTATTATAGATTTGTTTATATGATCTCATGCATCTTAATTGAATTTGCTTGAAATAGATAAACAAATTTTGAATGACAAATAGGATGTGTAAGACTTGACATAAAGTATTTGACTTCATGTTATATATATAACCGCTTAGTCACATACATAAACGAGAATCGCATTACGAGAGTCTACGTAACGTAGAGCTCGTAATTCAATTCGATTTTAAATCGATTGGTATGCGAATCATGTTTGTTAAATGACATAAGCGCCTTTAACCTATGAAGGTTTAAGGACAAGTAAATTAATTAGGACTTTTACATATCGATGTATAAAGACCAATAAGTACTTGTGTAATGAAAGGATTGTTGATACTTTACTACTTAACCAACGATCATTGTAGATATTAACATATCTATTTGATAAGGTATAAGTATGAACCTTTTGACTAGTTCAAAGGACTTCAAGAGTAAAGTTTAAAAGACCTTTCAAGAAAAATGGAAGTCTTACAATTAATCATGATAAATAGTTAAGTCACATGATTTGAAATATTATCTAAAGAGTATGAAAATAGTTTCATAACTCACTCCATGAGGAACATTGTGGAATAATGTGTCCAAGAGTAGAGGTATCGAACAATATTTTGTATAGTTCGATCGATAATAAATCAAATTGACTTATTCGACTCGTATTAGGGAATTATGTTTGAGGACAATATTGTTTACACTGAATGATGTTCCATCGAAATCTATTGAGAAATATATCTTACGAGATTTTGATCTCTAAGTATAATGCTTCTTAAGATTTGGTGTTGATAAGCTTATTTCGAGATCGTTGATAAGCTTGTACCCAAATAAGACATTTAATGTTTGTAGGATGTTTTATATTAAAAAGCACTACTTCCACGAATATGATAAGAACAAAGTAGTTGTTGCTAATCATAATGTAGTCTTGATGAATTGAAATTCTCAAGAAGAAGTAGTGAGAGTAAAGTGAGCATTAAAATAGTTTATGCATCACTACAAGAAGTACTCTTATGGGAAACTTGTCACTCCATACATGGTACTTAGTGGGAGTTGAGCGAAACTTCATTTACAAGTTGTTTTGAAAGAAGTTTAATAGTACGCTCCTTCCAATGAGGACTCAACCATCTCACGAGTTGATGATGTTCGAGAAACTCATGGAATATATGAGGAGTCAAGAACTCGTTCAACAAATCATTGTAGAAGAAGTTCATGAACCTCAAGTACCAATCCTACAAAAGATCAACGAGAGTTGATTGCCTAAGCCGTTTGGTGAATTGGCTTCACGACATTCTCAAACTTAGCATATGAGAATCCGTTGATAAACATGAAAAAACGATGGACGATCCGATTCCACATATATGGTTTGAATTCATATGATCTTTAAATAAAATCCATGTATAACAACAAGGTATAGACCTTGGTTGATGTTCATGAAGGAGCAATCCATCAAGAACGTTTTAGATCTTCAAAAGGAAAGATTGACATGGATAACAAATCGACTATGTACAAAGCGCGGCTTCTCGCTTGTAGCTATGTCTAAGTCGATGACTAGTTGACTACGTACAAAGCACAACCTCTTGCTTGTTGCTATGTAAAAGTCAATAAAGATCATTCTAGCAATAGTTGTATTTCATATATATTCATATATGGAAAACACATAAAACCGCTTTCTTCGTATGAATGAAGGATGATGTTGTGCATTTGACACAAATCGAGTTTTATGTATTGCTAAAAACATACGCATGCTTCAAGGATTCATTAATAGATTAAAGCAAGTGTTGTGGAGATTGGAATAAAAGTTTTGACAATGAAGTCAAGGAGTTGAACTTCATCAAAAGTATCTTGTATAAACAAGATATTCAATGGAAGCATAATTGTATTACTTGTATTGTTCAAGATAACAATTCATTAAATTGGAAATAACATTAAGAAAATGAATATTGTCGAGATCTCTTTGGAGAATGCTTTCTCAAATGAGAACTTGGGCGAAATCACCTGATCCTAGGAAACAAATCTATAAAGATAGATTATGATGGATGTTAGGTTTGAGTAAATGTGCATATATTGACGAAGTGTTCTAGAAACACGAAAGTTACACTCCAAGAAAGGATGTCTAACTGTACGTCACATGGCATTACTTGAGTGTTTTAACTCGGTTTATTGCAACTCAATTCGAGAAAGTGCATGAAATAGTTCAAGCATTCTTTCATTATGAGTTTCATTTTGTACGCCATATTTATGCATATGCCCCAATGTGTAGTATCCAAAAGATATGACAAACAGTTGTCAAATGGATACAAGAGAGACACATTTGGACGATAGTCAAGAATATCCTCGAGTACCTTATGAGAAAGAGTGATATAATATTTCATCTCTTAAGATGAAAGAAAGCTCGTGTAAATTAATTACACTAATGCTAGTTTTTCGAAAGATTGATATAATCACAGTTGAACTACATATTTTGCTAAAAGGTGGTGTTGTAAATTTAGAAGGTGTTCTAAATGGAATATTACAACCGTTTCCGTCACCAAAGCAAAATACATAGCAACTTGTGAAGCAATAAAAGAAGTTTATTTCGGATCGATTTCTTAGTTGAGTAATTATGGTTCTAAGCATCTCGAACTATAACTTACTCCTAAAGAACCCAATGTTACATTGGAGATTCAAATATGATCTATAACGATATCACTTGATATCATATGATGGTGATCAAGAATATATAGGAGAATATATATATATATATGGTCAAACAATTTTTTGGATAGGTTCGCGAACACAGCGAACACTCTAGCACGACCTCTACCTTGAGCAGTATACGAGATGCAGTTATGCATCCATACGTGGTGGACGTATGAGTAACTAGCTATAAGCGTATTATTTATTTTGAGGTCCGAGACATGTATATATGTAGATATATGACATTGTTCTCAATTCTTCGTTGGCTAGAAGTCACTACTGATTGACTCTAGGCCAAGTGGGAGATTGTTAGAGTTATGTCCTAGAAGTCAATAATTTAATGACTTAATTATTAGTTTATGTTTTGGATGATATTTTATCATATGTTCCTAGTTTTATTATTGACAGATCATTCAGGTTGAGGATCTGAATTGTAGATCTCTGTTGATCATTCTTTAGAATGACAATAATAAATCTAAACGGTCTATAATCTTGATAATTAACAAGGAACATTAATTATCATATAAGATTAGTATGCAAGTTAAGTGATGATTAAGTTCTACTAATCATAGGTAAAGAGTTACCAACTTAATTGCATATGTGTATGTTATGGAACATAGCACATGACTTGACCCATCGAAATAAACATATGGATTGTGTTATGTGTCATTGTTTATTTCGTTATGATTTTGGTTCTAAGTTTGAGATGTTTATCTTTTCCACATGAGGATAGGTTCAATAAATATCGTCTACCGCTGATTCCCGATAAGGGCTGCTATACGGACTTTATTTATGTTCTCTTGAATTGTGCGGGGAAAAGCTAATCATCAAGAAAACCGTATGTCCCTCATTAATTCACTTAGTGAGTGACGATATCTGTTTGGGCCCCTTGATGGAGATAGATTGTTTGCATGCAACTTTATACAATTATCTCTAGATCAAGAAACGTATAATCTGCAAGAATGACACATTCCTATCTTGGATTATACGATGATATCGTGAGACATAAGAATCAAAATAGAGAAACTGATTATTCTCTTATGCAGGATTGAAATATTGTAGCAGTACACTATTTATGTGAATTGGGAATCATAACGTGTTGCTAGATACCGCTTATGATTATTGGAATTAAATAGCGATTTAATTCCATGTCCAACATAGCATAAATCCTCAAAGGGTCACACATAATAAGGTGTTTAACCACACGTGCATTAATTATTTATTTGCAACAATTGGTTTTGCAAAATATGATAAGTTGATTAATTAATCGTATGCCGTTATGGACCATTATGATTAATTAAGTCAAATAGATCATATAGAAATAATTTAATGCATTGACTAATTCCATATTAATTATTAAATAGTTAATAATTAATTATAATCAACACATTTAATTATTTGAGCTAATTGGGCTTTAAATTAATTGGTTAATTTAATGTCCAATGGAAGGTGCATTTAAATGGAAGAATATTGGGCTCAACTTAACTTGAGGCCCAACCCATATATGGGGTAGGTAGATGCGGCTAGGGCAAGGGGCAAATTTGTCCATGTATTTTTGGATGAGAGCTAGGTTGAGTGGCCTATATAAAGGGGTGTTCTTTGGGAGCAAAGAACTAGCCTCCACACACCTCTCTTTCTCCTTCTCTCTTTGGCCGCACCTCACAAGAGGGGAATAAAATTTCAGAATTTTCTATTCCTCTTTCTCTCTTCTATACACCACCTAGCTCATGTGTTGAGCAAGCTTTCCACCTAAAAATTAATTGGAGAATTAACAAGAAGAGGGGAAGCTTAGGAATTAGTTTCTTTCTCCTAATTACTAGCATAATTAGTTGAGAAGGTGGTTAATTCCTTAGTGGACTCGAGGCGCGCGATTAGGAGGCGAAGGAGAGCACCCCATCGATTTCCATGCCGTAGGATCGAGCCCCGCGAATACGATTTCGCGGGAGGTACATTCCACCCCTTTCTCTTTGTGTCAAATGAGCTTTGTACTAGATCCCTTTGTTGCTTGTGTTTTAATTGGATTCATTAAGGGTAATTAGTCACAAAATTAAAATTGAGCGATTTCCTAACATCCGCTCCCGCGCGGGACCGTCCAGCGCAACATACGAACTGTCCGATCTGATCTGGACGGTTCGGACCTATCAATCTAGTTACATGCACGGGCTCCCTTTGCCATTGAGATTAAATCAGACGGCTGTGATTCCTGCGCTGCACGGTCCCGCGCGGGACTGGATTTCATTTCCCAAGTAATAGTTAACTTGATCTGAGCAAAGACAAGCTATAAATAAATTTACTTTCTATTTAACCAAGTAATCCATAGGAACAGTAGAATGGATACTAAATCTTATTTTTTTCACGAAATCTAGACAAGATAATATTGATATTTTTTGTTTAATCAAACAATTAAAGAAAAGCTACAATTGACTAAAATAATTACAATAAATAATTTTGAGTTGTTTTCTGGGGTTTAAATATAATAATAAAATATCTTAGAGTTCGATTTCACTTTGGTTTGGTCGCAGAGTGCGAATCGTAGCACTTTCACGATCTGACCCGAACAATTCGGTCTGAATCGTTACCAATTTGGTCCAAAATACCCATGTAAGTTTGTGACACCTAATACATTTGTGACTAAAACCATAAAATTCATTTGTGAGATATATATCTCGTTTGTAGCTACTATACTATATAGTATACTATACTATTGATATCTCATATTATTTTAGTATAGTACTATATATACGAGATATATCAATAGTATAGTATAGTACCTACATAATTCATTTGTTTTTAGGCCGGCTATCTAACAAATTAAAGTCTTCATAGGCGAGACCTAATGCAGTACAGCTGCTTTCTAGGATTGGATATTTTTATTTCAATAAAATTGACTACAAAATCTAAGTGATATAGCTTACAGCAAACTTATTAACAGTTTTATACCAAAAAGTTGCAAGGAGTTATTGCCTACAAAAAGAGATCAATTAATATCGGTCGCATCCAATACAATTAAGAGCAAGATTCCTGTGCCACATTTTTTTGGTGCCACAAATGCCACACTTTTCTTTTTTATTTTAAATATAAAAAATTTTAAATATAATCATCCGATCCAAACCGTTGATCTTGTTCATTTTAATGACAGATGCATTATCATAAAATTTTATAATTTTTGAAGTTTATTTGATACTTGATCAAAAGGTGAAAAATGAACGGATCAAAATAACTAAAATAGATTCATTCTAATTTGTCCATTTTTCAATATCTTGATCAAGTACCAAATAAGTTTTAAAAATTATGAAATTTTAGTACAATGCATCCGTCGTTAAAATGAACAAGATCAACGGTTTGGATTGAACGATTATATTTTAATTTTTTGACATTTAAAATAAAAAAAAGAAAGTGTGACATTTGTGGCACAAAAAAAGTGTGGCACCGAAACCTTGCTCTACAATTAATGCACTCTTTAATTACACATTGTATGTACAAGTATCAATATGCATCCTTAATTATATTTATATATATAGAGCCTTAAACTTCACTGTTTCTCAATCCCTTCCTATATTGCTTTATAAATTGTAATTCTTTCTTTGCAGTTTATTATGGTGGCAATGATACTACTTATCCTACTTCTATATTTGTCTCCCTGTCCCAAACCAAAACAGCTGAATGAGCTGTCAAATCTTTACCAGGTAACAACATAGCTGTAGTGGACTGCCTATCCATACCCTTTTGACATTGGCCGGTTGGCTCTAATTGCTTTTCGCCTGAAGACTTCGAGATCACATGCAAATAAATACCCTTTGACACTATTAGTTGCATTGTAGTGACCTCAAAGTCTTCAGACATGGAGCAAGTCCGTCCGATATCAAAAGGGTATGCATGGGCGGCCTCCACTACAATTGTTTTGGCACCTTGCAAAGTGTCGACAGCTGATTCTGCTGCTTTGTTTTGGATGGGGATCAGTTCCACTCAATACAGAAAGTACATCGATATTCATATATAGTTGTCTTCCTAATGTCACCTTACCGAGTGTGTACCATTAGTTCATGACAGGGACTTGCTAATTCCGGTTAAAAAAACTATGTTCCTATTATTATTTGTTTCTATTTCACATTATTTTCTCAATTTCTAACTACTTTTTTTTTTTTTTTTTGGAACACTATCTACTTTTTTGTTTTATTCTCAACAAAAGTTAGGTATGATGTAGAAAAAGTATTAAAACTAATTCTATAAAGCAATCAATATTTAATGATTTTAGGGGACCTGTGTATTAATTAAAAAAAAAGGCCAATATTTTTTTTTCTTAGTTGTTATTTTTTTTTTCTTTTGGTAGTGTAGACATGAATTCACATCCTCTACAGACCTTTTAAGGTCTCTAGAGACCAGAACTCGACCTGTGATCCGAATCGTCCGATCAATGATACATGTCCCGTATCAGGTCTGCCGAGATTTGGACGGCCCGTAAAAATTTACTTGTCCAGATCAGATCGGACGGTTTGGATCGTAGATCTGTCCTCCAAAAACCTCAAAACGTCAGCAAATACCGGTGACTAGTCATGCGGCCAGGCCCTAACGGATGTGTGTGTGTTAGAAACTATGATATGTATGACTAATACTGCTGCACGTGTCCTCTATTTTGGTTGATTTCCTCTAAAAACGCATGAATTTCCTCTAAAACTAATGTACAAGTTTCACCCTCCCGAAGCTAAAGTGCTCATTGAATATGTAGTACACTAGTACATGGAGAAAGATACCATTCAGTAGTAACTAAAGAAATACCAAAATTTTCTTCTGGTTGGCTTTGAGGAACAAGCTAAATACCCGATAAATCATGCAAAAAAGAGGATGGTCACTGCCTAATAGATGTCACCTATGTTTTGCTGACTCAGAAACAGTGGTTCATCTCTTTAATCACTGCTCTTTCTACAAATCCTTTATGGCAGCCCTTTTTCATCATGCTGCATCTTCTAGCTTAGGTGTTGGCCTATCTCTTCCTCACAGTCACACATTCCTACTCAACAACTTAACTTCTCAAAAGCCTTTGAAGGATCTAGTAGCCATTGGCTTTTTCATTTTGTGGAGAGAAAGATGCAATCGGATCTTCAAAGATGTGTGCAAAACAATAGCTGATCTTTTACTTGAGACTTTTCTGGAATGGGACGCACTCAGGAAACCACCTTAGCTTTTTTCCTTTACTCAATCATTCTATACAAACTTTTATAGATCTTACTTTTTCTTTTTTATCTTTTTGACTCCAAATTAGCCTCTGGCTTATTTGTTTTGTACAGAATTTTATTTAATTATAAAAGGCTGGGGCTTGACCCTTGTTTTTTCTTCAAAAAAAAAAAAAAATCATGCACAACAAAGGATGGCAAGTGGTTACAACTTGTCCCCTATGTCAACTTAGCATTGAAACGAGCACTTATCTATTTATACATTGTCCCTTTGCACTCATTATCTGGGATCGATTCCTAATGCAACGGATAAAACAAACCAGCAATGAGCATTTATGGGAGGTCTGGCTGAGCAATAGGTTCCTGACTACGCCGATGTACATGAACAACCGAGATACGGTCTGGAATAGCGGTGTGGTGGAATATATGGAAGATGAGGAATGCAGTCATCTTTGAGAGAAAAAGCATTAATGCAAGACAAACTGTTCAGAGGACGATTCAGGATATTGGAACATGGATATATAGCTAATTGTTAGATTTTAGTTTGTCTTTTTTCCCTCTTTTGTAAATGGGTTTACTGTACAGTTAGCTGTTTAGATTCTTTTTCTTACTTTTTTACTCTTGTACGGAACCTTTTCGTTCAATGAAAATTTGTAGGCGAGGCTATGGGTGTCAAACGTTAACAACGGAAGCGGAATAGGGTGTTCCGTTTTTAGTTCCGTTCCAGCACACGGAAATGAAATCCATTCCGTTTTCGTTCCGTTTCATAAAACGGAACAGAAAACTGTTCCGTTAGCCGTTCCGTTCCTCATTTTTTACTGATTTTAGCATATTTTTCATTGATTTCAGTCATTTTTCGGTAAAACAGAACATTAACGTGCAATACCACCTGTTCCGTTTCCGTTCCGTCTCTAAAAACATAACATATTTACCATTCAAAACGGCTGAAACGGTAGACTATTGACACCCCTAGGCGAGGCTTTGCCTCCCTACCTTAAAAAAAAAAAAACTAAAGAAATACATGAAGAATGCAATTTAAGGGTTGATTACAACATACATCCCTTGACGCTTTTGTTCCGGAGGGAAATGAGGAGGAGATTTGACCAAACTCTGCCTAGTGAACTCTGCTCCAGTGATGTTAGCTAGCTTCAAATCAACAAATTTTCAAGAAACATGGAGGTGAATTGGGAAGAACTAGGATTCATCCAATGTAAAAGAACGAAGAAAAATGAAAAATTAGCTCACCTCCAAATTTGGGATTTATTAACTTCTCCTTCCTGTTCTTGACTTTCACTCCATTTGAAGAGTGGTTTGCCGCCAGCCACCCTGTTTAGGCCGTTTGTGTAAATATTTAGGTGGTGCCAGCCATGTGTGGAAGTCAAGAACAAAATTCAGACACTTGAGGAAAAGAAAATCCCCCTATTAATTGTTCTGTTTACTGACTTACTTGTTATCAAGCTCAAGTTCAATCCATATTTCTTCTTTTTTATTTTATTTTATTTTTTGTTTTTTTGTCCAGAGAATATCTACATGATAACAAAAAGGACTTGCACATATATTCTCGATGCACGTGCTTCCTAAAGGGATTGACACAGTGACACTAGTACATGTTTACAACAAATACTATTCTTACATGAAAAACTGTCATTAACAAAACCACGACTTGGAAAATTAAAATACATATTTCGATTCACATATACTGTAAAAAATTTAAAACTAGTCCTCCTGAGCATTTTATTTTTGGCAAACTATGGAATCACTTTCCTAGGCTATGAAAGTTCTAAGTAATTACAAGAGATCACACTTAAATGTCTAAAACTGAAGTAGAGCAAAAATTGCAGGAGCTAGGCACACCTCAATAACATTCTCTGAAATTCCGAAATATTTACAAAATGACTGTAGCCAAAACACTGCCTTTGCAACCTTCAGGTACAATAACAACCAATGAAACTTGCATAATTCATCAAAAAAATAAAGGCAGTCATTTACACAATTCAAAGAGATAGTACCAATATAGTGTGCGTGCGTGTGTGTGTGTATATATATAGAGAGAGAGAGAGAGAGAGTTTAATATGCACTATAGTGCATAGGACTTTCTATGTACCGCGGATTTTTTCGGTGATATTTTTGTAAATTGACAAATCTAATTTAACCAATCTAATCTACATATTGAAATCTCATAGAAAACAAAATTTTACAATTTTCGAGATGTTATTACTATTTTTTTCGAAATTTTTAAAACATGTCATTTTTTCGAAAAAATCCGCGGTGCATAGAAAGTTCTATACACCATAGTGCGTATTAAACTCTCTCTCTCTCTCTCTCTCTCTATATATATATATATATATATATATATATATATATATATATATATATTAGTAGGACATTATCTCGCATGCATGGTTAGTGTTTATTTTATTTGGCTCATCAATAGCAACAAATGATGCTTCTGTTGTATGATTGTATTGTGCCATGAACTACAGAGAAAATCACTGTAGTATGAACAAATTGTAAACTTTGTAAAATTATTTAAATTAAGGAGAGAATAAAGACCTGTATGTCCCCAGCTTTTAACTGCAATTTGAAAAAAGAGACTAAAATTAAGGAAATACCCACAAATATGAAAAATTATGAGTTTTCAATCAGAAAAAATACTTGGTTGAGGGGCCACTGAATAAGCCAGAGCTGAGTGGAGTCAGTTAGGTTAATGTCAAGCAGTGCCTCCTTTTTTACTTCTCCGAAATCCGGTCCCGGGATGTATCTACATTTGAATTAATCAATTTTGATCAGATAATTGTATTATTCAACCCAAGATGAAGGCCCTTAACAAACCAGAGACGTGAACTTTGAACAAAAAACAAGCTAAGGGAAGAATAAGACGCACTGTTCGTGCTGCTCAAAGGCATCCATGGTAACTGAAATCCTAATAAGAAAACTCCAGTTCAGCAAGAGAGAGATGTACAGAGGTATAAAGGCGGAAGCTAAATGAACATATAGATAAACAAAGTTGTACAAATACACACATTGATAATTCTTTAGTATTGTTGATTAAGTAGATATTATATACTCCCTTGTTATAACTAAATGAAGAGTTACACCCATTAAATATTTCCTTAGTAATACTAAGTAAACATTATATACTCTTTTGTTATAACAAACTAAACACTTGTGTATATTAAATAATTAATTTTTTAGCATTACTAAGTGTCAGATTATATAAACAAAGGACGAAAAAAAAATAAAGGAAAAGATGTGAAAACAGGGAGGAGAACGAGGTAAAGGAGAAAAGAGAGCCGGGAAGGAGGAGATAAACATCGTGATTTTTTTAAACAGAAATGACCCAAAATGCTATTTTAATAAAAAACCTTTGATTGAGTCATTTAGAGGAATAAACATGTCAGTGCGTAGGTACCTGTGCAGGCTCTAACGATGCTAGTGCCATGGGCATCGCGACGCAAATGCCAGTGACGCGGGCAGCAGAGAGGCGAGATACGAGTAGAGGCCAGCTGAATACAATTTTTTGAACATGACCGCCAGGAGAAAGTAATGTCTGTGCCACTGGCATTGGCGCCGCCATGCCCGTGGCACTGGCACCGTCAGAGGCTGCGCCGGTACCCTACGCACTTGCGTGTTTATTTTCCAAAATACGAAGTCAGAGGTTTATTCTTAAAATAATATTTTTGGTTATTTCTATTTTAAAAAATCACGGGAGATGAACACGTTGAAGGAGGGAGGGGATGTTAGATAATTGAAATATTAATTCATAATAATATTTC
The DNA here is from genome assembly GCA_028095005.1 of Rhynchospora pubera. NCBI lineage: Eukaryota > Viridiplantae > Streptophyta > Magnoliopsida > Poales > Cyperaceae > Rhynchospora > Rhynchospora pubera. The sequence continues at coordinate 105,699,517 of CM051462.1, read as the reverse complement.
TGAAATTACTTAATATTTCTGAAATTACGTAATTCATATAAAATTAAATAAATCATAAGTTAGAACTTACAATTTTGTAGAGAAGACATCTTGATGCGGAAATTTGATCTTCTCCAATTTCCCTTAGTCCAAAATGATGGCTGAAATTAATGGCGTTTTTCTCACTTTCTGTCTTTTCTTTTTAGGCGAAATTTTAGGGAAGAGATGCCAAATTATGACAGGAGAGAGAAATAATAATTGACTAAGGTAATTAAAGGGATCAGAATTTGTAATTAATCTGGTCCATTGGATTTTCCATCAAAATCCAATGTACCCTTTAGGTAATTTTCATAAATGAACTTGGTTTATATTTAATATATAGGCCACATTAGTGTTATAATTAACATTCTCCCACTTGGCCTATAAAATATCATAATGAAACACAAATTCAGAATTGGCCAATAAAAACTTCAACCTTGTTCAGTTAGAAATACCAAACTAAACTAATATAATCAAAATAACTATTGTTGTTATTTGATCCCTATTAATTATAGAAATGGCATTCTTTCCAACATATGGTTAATTAAATTCATTCGATCCTCATAAGTATATTTGCTTATATAAATTACATTAATGCGCAAACATAAGAAATAAGCAAACAATATAAATTCAGTCAATACATAAATGAAGCTTCAATACATAACTTAATAAATACATTATTGTTCATTACAACATCACAAGTCACTAACCAAACCCATGCCGGCTACATGCTCTTTGAAAAGAGTAGGTGATAGTGCCTTTGTTAGAGAATCAGCTAACATAGCTCTTGTATTGATGTGTTGTATGACAATAACATTATCCTTAATTTTTCTTCTAACAACAAGATATTTGATGTCAATCCATTTAGTAGCACCGCTGGACTTGTTGTTTTTAGAGAAGAAAACAGCAGCCTCATTATCACAAAATAACGTGAGTGGTCTTGCAATACTCTCAATTACTTGAAGTTCAGGTATAAAATTCTTCAACCAAACTGCCAGTAGCTTCAAAACACGCCACAAATTCTGCTTGCATAGTGGAAGATGCAACTAAGGACTGTTTGGCACTCTTCCATGAAATTGGTCCCCCTGCAAGCATGAATATGTATCCTGATGTGGATTTCTTTGTGTCTACACATCCAGCAAAATCCGAATCAGAATAACCAATGACCTCAAGGTTATCGGACTTTCTGTAAGTAAGCATGTAGTCTTTAGTCCCTTGCAAATAGCGTAAGATTTTCTTAGCAGCTCGCCAATGATCCAAACCTGGATTTGATTGATATCGGCCAAGCATGCCAACTACAAATGCAATATCAGGACGTGTGCAAACTTGAGCATACATTAAGCTTCCAACAACCGAAGCATACTCATTCTTTTCCATTTGCTTACGTTCTGATTCAGTTTTGGGACATTGAGCCTTGCTGAATTTGTCACCTTTGAAAATGGGAGCAACACTTGGAGAACAATTTTGCATATTGTAGCGCTTAAGCATTTTCTCGATATATGCCTTTTGTGATAAACCTAAGAGACCACGAGACCGATCACGGTGGATTTCAATGCCTATGACATAAGAGGCTTCACCAAGATCTTTCATTTCAAATTTCTTTGAAAGAAAACGTTTTGTCTCGTACAACATGTCTAAATCACTGCTTGCTAACAAAATGTCATCCACATACAAAACAAGAATGATAAATCTGCTCCCACTAACCTTGAGATATATGCATTGATCAAAAGTATTTTCTTGAAATCCAAATTCTGTTATGACCTCATCAAACTTGAGATACCACTGTCTTGAAGCTTGCTTTAACCCATAAATTGATCGTTTCAACCGGCATCCCATATGTTCCTTGCCTTTAACAACAAAACCTTCAGGTTGTTTCATGAAAATTTCTTCATGCAAGTCACCATTAAGGAATGCGGTTTTCACGTCCATTTGATGCAACTCAAGATCATAATGAGCTACAAGAGCTAAAACAATTCGTAACGAATCTTTCTTTGAGACAGGAGAAAAAGTATTATCATAATGTATACCTTCTTGTTGCGTAAAGCCTTTAGCAACTAATCGGGCCTTGTATCTTTCGATGTTACCATGAGAATCAGTTTTAGTTTTGTAAACTCATTTGCATCCTACGGGTTTAACACCTTTAGGTAACTCAACAAGATCCCAAACATCATTTTGTTGCATTGAGTTCATCTCATCATTCATGGCTTCCAGCCACTGAGATGACTTATCACTTTTCATGGCGTCCTTGAAGGAGATAGGATCATCTCCATGACCTATATCTCCACCTTCTTCAGTAAGGTATACAATATAATCATCAGGTATTGCAGATTTTCGTTCTCTTTGCGACTTGCGTAAAGGTTCTTGTGGCAGCAAAGGTACTTCTTCATTGTTAGGAACATTATTAACATTAGTACCTTCATTTAGTAATAATGGAGAAACAGAACTTGTAGCCTCTGAAATGACCGAAGTTGGAACATTAATTCCATCTTCTTCATCGAGGTTTATAGTTCGTTTTTCATTACTCCCACTAATGTTGCCATTTTCAAAAAATACTGCATGTCTTGTCTCAACTATTCTAGTGGTATGCGAGGGACAATAAAATCTAAAACCTTTGGACCTCTCTGGATATCCTATGAAAGAACAACTAACGGTTTTGGAATCCAGTTTCTTAATTTGTGGATTGTAGACTTTTGCTTCAGCAGGACAGCCCCACACACGTAAGTATCCTAGTTGTGGTTTTCTTCCAGTCCACAATTCATAAGGTGTTGCTGGAACGGATTTACTAGGAACTCGATTGAGAACATGTGTGGTTGTTTTTAAAGCCTCGGACCACAAAAATTCTGGTAAAGTGGTATTGCATATCATACTTCGTACCATATCCATTAATGTACGATTACGCCTTTTAGCCACTCCATTTTGCCGAGGATAACCCGGCATAGAGAATTGATGAACAATACCACTTTCTTGAAGAAACAAAGCAAATGGACCTGGACTTTGACCCAAGTCAGTGTGCCTACCATAATACTCACCGCCTCTATCTGATCGCACTACTTTAATTTTAAGATTATGTTGATTTTCAACTTCAGCCTTAAAAATCTTAAATTTGTCTAGTGCCTCAGATTTTTCAGAAATTAAGAACACATAAGCATAGCGTGAGTAATCATCAATAAAAGTAATGAATGATTTGTGTCCGTTTAAACTCGGAGTGGGAAAAGGACCGCATATATCGGTGTGAATTAATTCCAATAGTCCCCCACTTCGAGTGGCTCCTTTCTTATTTCCTTTAACAAATTTTCCTTTAACACATTCAACACAATTTTCAAAATCAGAAAAATCTAATGTTGGGAGAATTTCATTTTTAATGAGACGTTGCATTCTATCTCTTGAAATATGGCCCAATCTGCGATGCCATAATTTGGAAGAATGTCCAACATCACGATTTCTCTTTGTGCCACGTTTGTGATCAACACAATTAACATTCAGGGATAATAAAGAATCAGAAAAGGAAGAATCCAAACATAATTTATATAGATTGTCACATAATAATCCAGAACCAACAAACTTAGAGTTATGATATAGTCTCAACTCATTATTTCCAAACTGAAACATAAAACCACACGCATCAAGTCTAGAAACGGAAATTAAATTCCTAATCACACTAGGAATATAAACTACATCATGTAAATAGAGAATAAAGCCACTCTTCAAGACTAAACGAAGAGTTCCTACGGCCTCCACTTCATCCTCTAATCCATTGGCAACTTTAAGCTTCCTTTTTCCCTTTTCCAGCATCCTCACGGAAAGGAATCCCTGCAATGAGTTCGTAATGTGCACAGAGGCACCAGTGTCAACCCACCACGTATTTAAGGGAACATCAATTAAAAGAGACTCACAAATCATATAATTGAAATCATTACCCTTCTTGGCAAGCCACACTCTGAACTTGGTACACTCCTTCCTTACGTGTCCAGGTTTCTTGCAGTGATTGCACTTAAAAACACGTTTTGTACCAGATGTACTTGCTTTATTAACACCAAGACCATCATCTTTCTTATTCTTTCCTTTACCATTGTTGTTTTTCTGTTTTGGACTTTCAATGGCAGCATGTGCAAAGTCAGGTTTTTCAGTCTTAAGCCTTTCTTCTTCTTCAACACACATGGCAACCAATTCGCTCATTTTCCACTTCTCTTTCTGCGTGTTGTAATTGATCTTGAAAGGACCAAACTGAGCAGGAAGAGAAGTCATAATGAAATGAACCAAAAATCCCTCAGAAATTGCCATGTCCATGCCATTTAATTTTGCGGCCATATCATTCATCATCATGATATGTTCACGTACACCGCTAGTCCCATTATACTTGGTAGTGAGCATTTTCATTATGAGAGCACTTGCATTAGCCTTTGATGTACTCTTAAACTGCTCCTCAACAGAGGCTAAAAATTCTTTAGCAGTAAAAGGTTCACCAGCAATATTCTTTTCAGGAATGCCTCCCCGAATAGTCAAAGAAATGGTGCTTTTGATAATCATGAGAGACATGCGATTAGAAAGCTCCCATTTTGCATAAGCAGTTTTTTCTTCATCTGCAGCATCATCCTTTGGTTTTTCAGGTTTATCCAAACGTAATGCTTGGTCTATTTCAAGAACACCAAGACCAATCTCAATTTGCTCTTTCCAAGTTGAAAAATTAGTTCCATTCAATGGTGTTATTCCAGTGATTTGATTACTAATATTGCTCAATGCTGCAAATTCATGACAAATAAAATGCTTACTATTAACTAAAATCCACAGACATATAAAATTAAATAAATTAGATCAACTATAATTAGGGGACTAATAATTAACTTATCTGAAATAATAAAACGCCAATTAATATTTCAGGTTTAATAGTTGATCCACTAAAATCAATTTATATCACCGTTGGGCAGAAATAAATTGAACATAAATTAAAAATTCCATCTAATAAATTATACTTGACAATTAAAGTTGGTAAAATTGACATTTATAATTTATTAAATGTAAACATAAGTAATACAATAGACATAATGTAAAACATAGTTCCCTTTAATAAAATGGCAGTCACAATTAAAGTTGGTAAAATTGATAACGACCAAATATTAAAAGTAAAAATAATATGAAAGTAAATTATATATATCATAGTACCGTTGGGTTACTTGATATATATAATATAAAAATCATATACTTAATATTATCACACTTTAAAAACATACAAAATTCTTATACGGTTTAAGAAATGATTTGTATAAATTATTAAATCCTATGTGATAATCAATAAATTAAAGGAATGACACTAAATCCATAAAAATTTTAATACGTCGTGAAATATAAAAAATAAAATTCATGTGCCTAGTTATATCATAGGAATAGATACAGTGTGTGAATAGACCAAAGAAGAGAGAGTATGTAATTATTCTTTCTCCATTAATTTCGGAACCAGAGGAAAAGATTCGTACACGAAAATTGATGAGATTCTCTACTATTAAGGAATATAAAGTACAGTCCACACTAATCGCGGGCCTTTCAATGAAGTTCCGAAAAAATCCAGCAAGTGCCGACATGGTTGTCAGAAACAAAGGTGTAGATAAAGTTTGGATAAGAAAATTATAATTAATTCTTGTATCCGATCCAACCCGAAAGGCAAAACAAAATTCTGGCGCACATGCGTCTCTTTGTATAGAAAAGTATGGAAGTAATAAATAAAGAAACTAATAGTTCAGAACTCCAAACGTGTACATAAAGTTGAAAATTCCAGGAAATTATTGATTTAAATACTAATTTAAATACGAAATATTTAGTAAAATTCCATCAAATAAAGATTCGAAAATTATCATTAATTACTGATTTAAATACAAAAAATACTGTTAAATTCAGTAATTGAATCCGAAAAATTTAGTTATTTTATATGAAATTACGTACCGCTCCGATACCAAATGTTAGATAATTGAAATATTAATTCATAATAATATTTCTGAAATTACTTAATATTTCTGAAATTACGTAATTCATATAAAATTAAATAAATCATAAGTTAGAACTTACAATTTTGTAGAGAAGACATCTTGATGCGGAAATTTGATCTTCTTCAATTTCCCTTAGTCCAAAATGATGGCTGAAATTAATGGCGTTTTTCTCACTTTCTGTCTTTTCTTTTTAGGCGAAATTTTAGGGAAGAGATGCCAAATTATGACAGGAGAGAGAAATAATAATTGACTAAGGTAATTAAAGGGATCAGAATTTGTAATTAATCTGGTCCATTGGATTTTCCATCAAAATCCAATGTACCCTTTAGGTAATTTTCATAAATGAACTTGGTTTATATTTAATATATAGGTCACATTAATGTTATAATTAACAGGGGATATATAGAGAGTCTGAAAGAGAAAAAGGGGAAGGGAAGGTGTGGAGGAATGAAGGGGAGAGAATTAGCGCATCAAAGGATGAAGGAAGAGTGGGAAGGAAAAAGAGCGCTGAAGGGAGGGAGGGGAGAGGGAGGGAATGGCGCTTTGAAGGGAGAGGGGAGAGGCGCACAGCACACTCTGGATGGTGAAACGGTGAGTAGTAATCTCTCCGTATCCTATTGTACAGTGATCCAAGAACCTCCTCGTGGGTTTGTACAGAATTCCTTCTCTGTCCGTAGGAATTAGGAAGCGTAGCATTATTTAGTGGACTACTGATCCTAATGCCAAAGTACAAGTATAGTACCTACATTAATTAATTTGTATGTAGGCCGGCTATCTAATTAACAGAAGTCTTCATGGACAAGCCCTAATACAGTACAGCTGATTTCTAGGATTGGATATCTATATTTCAATAAAATTAACAACAAAATCTAAGTGATAGCTTACGGCAAGCTTATTAATAGTTTTATACCAAAAAAAGCGCAAGAAGTGGACTGCCTAGTGCCTACACATGAAGAGATCAATTAATATTGATTAAGACCAAGCATCCAAGACAGTACACTCTTTAATTACACATTGTATCAGTACGCATCCTTATGGTTATATATAAGCCTTAAACTTCATTGTTGCTCAATCTCTTCTTATATTGCTTTATAAAATATAATTCATTGGTTTGCAATTCATCATGGTTGCAATAATACTAATTATCCTACTATTACTCAATTCTTCCCTTCCCAAACCAAAGCAGCTGAATCAGCTGTCAAATCTTTGCCAGGTGCCAACACAGCTGTAGTGGACGGCCTATCCTTCCCCTTCGACATTGGCCCTGATTGCTCCTTGGCTGAAGACTTCGAGATCACATGCAAATAAATACCCTTTGACACTATTAGTTGCATTGTAGTGACCTCAAAGTCTTCAGACATGGAGCAAATGCGTCCAATTCCAAAGGGGTAAGGACAGCACTCCACTGCAATTGTGCTGGCACCCGAGCAAATTAAGCGTTGATAGCTGATTCTGTTATTTTGTCTTTGGATGTGAGAGATGAGTAGAAAGGTAGGATAGTTATAGTATCAATGCTCTCATGATAAATTGCATTGCAAAAGTGTACTATTTCAGAGCCTTACTACTAGCTTCAACAGATGAGCGCAATTCGTCAGTGGTGCAAGGAACATGTGGGTATCTTATATCAAATAATGCATGGGTTATCAGTTTCACTCAATAGAAAGTGCATTAATATTCATATTTATCTTCTTAATGTCACCTTACCGAGTGTACACTTAGTTCATAACGGTGACTTACAAATTTCCCTTTCTTGTATGCCTATTTTACATTATTTTCTCACTATTTAATTTTTTTTTTTTAGTTCTCAACACAAGTTAGGTATGATGTAGAAAAGGTATAAAACTAATTTTATAAAGCAATGAATATTCAAAACAAGGCCAATTCTTTCTTAATTGTTTTTTTTTAATGGGTAGTGGCGGACATGGGGCGTAACCCTCTTAGCGACGCGTCTTATCGGAACCCGGATGAGATGATAAATGAGCAAGGGCCGGGTCGCCACCCCTTTAGTGGCGCGCCTTATCGGAACCCGGATAAGGTGATAAGTGAGCAAGGGCCGGATCGTCACTCCCTTAGTGGCGCGCTACATCAGCGCCCGGATGTAGTGGCAAGTAAGCAAGGGTCTTCGCACTTTTCACGACGGGTGCGGGGGGCAAGGAAGATAGTCAGTGAGAGTAGGATTCGTTTAGGTAGTTGGAATGTAGGGTCTCTAACAGGAAAGTTAAGAGAGTTAGTGGATACGGCGATTAGGAGGCGTGTGAACATCTTGTGCGTACAAGAGACAAAGTGGACGGGCCAAAAAGCAAAGGAAGTGGAGAACACCGGTTTCAAGCTGTGGTACACTGGAAAAGAACGGGGCAGGAATGGAGTAGGTATCTTAATCGACAAGAGCCTTAAGAGTGGAGTTGTCGACGTGCGGAGACAAGGGGATAGGATCATTCTAGTGAAGCTAGTTTTGGGGGACTTAGTTTTGAACGTCATTAGTGCTTATGCACCACAAGTAGGACTAAGTGAATCCATCAAAATCCAATTCTGGGAAGATTTAGATGGTATGATTAGAAGTGTGCCAACCACTGAAAAGCTCTTCATCGGAGGAGACTTCAATGGACATGTAGGTGAAACTAGTGGAGGGTTTGAGAGGGTGCATGGGGGTTTTGGGTATGGCGATAGGAACCAAGAAGGTGAGGACTTCTTAAACTTGGCCATAGCTTACGACCTCATGATAGCTAACACCTTCTTTAGAAAAAGACAATCCCACTTAGTCACCTTTAGTAGTGCCCAACACTTTTCCCAGATTGATTTTGTTCTTGTTAGGAGAGAGGACAGACGAGCCTGCATGGATTGCAAGGTTATACCTGGGGAATGTGTCGTCTCACAACACAAACTTGTGGTGGCTGATTTTCGCTTTCCGCTGCGTTCTAGAGTAGGTAGAGGCGCTCGAGTTGTGAAGACGAAGTGGTGGAAGCTCAAAGGAGACGTGTCTCATACTTTTAGGGGCAGAATGATTGAAGAAGGTCCGTGGAAAGCAGGTGAAGAAGCAAACAAGATGTGGGAAGATATGTCAGCTAGCATTCAAAAGGTAGCTACGGAAGTGCTTGGAGTTACTAGAGGAAGCAACCGCGAACCCAAAGATACGTGGTGGTGGAACGACGAAGTGCAGAAAGCTATTAAAGAAAAGAAAGAATGCTACAAACGCTTGCACCATGACAAGACTGACGACAATGCGCAGAAGTACAAATTGGCCAAGAAGAATGCAAAGAAAGCTGTGAGCGAAGCAAGAGGTCGGGCTTATGAGGATCTATACCAGAAGCTGAGTACGAAGGAGGGTGAGAAGGACGTGTATAAGATAGCGAAGCTTCGAGATAGGAAGACGAGAGACTTAAACCAAGTGAAGTGCATCAAGGACGAGACTGATAGGCTTTTAGTGAGGGACGACGAGATCAAGAATAGGTGGAGGGATTACTTCAACAAGTTATTCAATGGAGAGGATGACGACTTAGGAATTGTGTTGAACGACTCCTTTGATGACTCCAATAGACGTTTTGTTAGGAGAATTCAAGAGTCCGAGGTGAAAGAAGCCTTAAAACGAATGAAAGTAGGTAAGGCTCTAGGACCTGATAACATACCAATCGAAGTATGGAGGTGCCTCGGAGATGTGGCTGTAGTTTGGTTAACCAAACTATTCAATAGCATTTTCCGATCAAATAGGATGCCGGATGCGTGGAGGAGAAGCACTCTAGTACCAATCTTCAAGAATAAAGGGGATGCTCAAAGCTGTACAAACTATAGAGGGATTAAGCTTATGAGTCATACAATGAAGCTTTGGGAGAGAGTGATAGAACATCGTTTGAGACGGATGACAAACGTTTCGATAAACCAATTTGGTTTTATGCCTGGGAGGTCAACCATGGAGGCCATCTTCCTAATAAGGCAATTGATGGAGAGATATCGGGAGCGAAAGAAGGATCTACATATGGTTTTCATTGATTTGGAGAAAGCATACGACAAAGTGCCAAGGAAAGTTATGTGGTGGGCACTAGAAAAGAAGAAAGTCCCCACAAAGTATGTTACCCTCATCCAAGACATGTATGATGGTGCCGTTACTTGCATCAGGACATGTGATAGTGTAACTAGTGACTTTCCTATTAAAATAGGACTACATCAGGGATCAGCTTTGAGCCCGTATATTTTTGCCTTAGTGATGGATGAGATCACGAAGGATATACAGGGAGAGATTCCTTGGTGTATGCTCTTTGCGGACGATGTGGTGTTAGTCGATGAGAGTAGGACGGAGGTCGATAGGAAATTGGAATTGTGGAGACGAACTCTAGAGTCCAAAGGGTTTAGGCTTAGTAGAACTAAGACGGAGTATATGGGGTGTGAGTTTAGTGGGATACGACCAGTGGACGGAGATGTCTGTCTAGACGGGCAGGTAGTACCTACGAGAGATACTTTTCGATATTTAGGGTCGATGCTGCAGAACGATGGCGAGATAGATGAAGATGTTAGTCACAGGATAAGAGCGGGGTGGGTGAAATGGCGACAAGCATCAGGCGTCCTATGCGATAAGAAAGTCCCGCAGAAGCTAAAAGGCAAGTTCTACAGGACAGCGATTAGACCTGCGATGTTGTATGGCGCAGAATGTTGGGCTACTAAAAGACGACATGTCCAGAAGATGAGTGTAGCTGAGATGCGTATGTTGAGGTGGATCTGCGGTCACACGAGGAAAGATCGGATTAGAAATGATGACATACGAGATATGGTTGGGGTCGCACCAATAGAGGAGAAGTTGATCCAACATCGTTTGAGATGGTTTGGACATATCCAACGCAGACCTCCAGAGGCACCGGTACGTATCGGAATTCTTAATCATTTCGAGAACACCCGGAGGGGGAGAGGGAGACCAAGATTGACATGGGAAGAAGCGGTGAAAAGAGACCTTAAAGAATGGAACGTCCCCAAGGAGTTGGCGATCGATAGGAGCGCTTGGAAGTTAGCAATTCATGTACCGGAGCCATGACGTAGGAACTTAGGGGTAGGAGCGATGCCATAGGTTTGTAGGTCCCTCTATTAGGTCACGGTCGAGGTCTAGGTTTCTACTATTACTATTATTATTAGAGGTATTATTATTAGTATGGCTAGTCTTACTATTAGTATATATATATATTTTTATTTTTTTTTTTTTTTTTTTTTTTTTTTATTTTTTTTTTTTGGATGTGTTCTCTTGTTGGGTTTCTTTCTAGCCTACCCCAACTTGTTTGGGACAAAAGGCTTTGTTGTTGTTGTTGTTGTTGTTGGGTAGTGGCGGACAGGGCCTAATGGATGATGTATTAGAAACATATATATATGAATAATACTGCAGCACGTGTGCTCTATTTTGGTTGATGTTCCACTAAAAACGCATGAATTGCTTTTGTTCGTTTGTATCATTTTTTTTTATCATTAAGGATCACCCACTCACCCTTCCGAAGCTAAAGTGCTTTTGGTACACATAGAAGTGCTCATTGGTTATGTAGTAAAGGAGAGATACCATTCAGCAGTAATTTAAGAAATACATGAAGAATGCAAATTAAGGGTTGATTACAAGTTTACAACATACATCCCTTTACGCTATTGGGGGGGAAGAGAACTGACCAAATCCCAAATCCTTGAACCCTGCTCCAGTGATGGTAACTTGCTCCAAATCAACAAATTTTCAAGAAAATGAAGGTGAATTGGGAAGAATTAAGATAAATCCTGTGTAAAACAGTAAAAAAAAAAAAAATGGAAAGTTCGTTCACCTCCAAATTTGAGATTTATCATCTCCTCTCTTTTCCTTTTTCCTCCAAACTCTGGAGCAAAGCCTAAATGTATTTCGGAGCTGATAAGTACAATCAAGACTTCAGGCAATCATGCAATCAGAGGTTAAAAACAGAAACCGTCCCTGCCAAAAATGGAAAACTGCTTTAATTAGGGCGCAGCGCACATTTGGACCACATTTAAACCGCGTCAAACACACTTACCGGGTGGAAATGACGTCACGCAACATATCCGCGTCCCTTTCGCGTGAACCTGAGCGAATCCGCGTCCCTTCCGCGTGAAAATGACGTCACGCAACAAATTCACCTTGTGTGCGCATTGTGCTTGATGAGTAGATTTTATATGCATATTCAGGTACCATTTTGTCTCCAAACTAAACCAATTGCCTTGAGTTTACATAGTTTAGATGAGTTTAGGTTAGTTTAATTGGAGTTTTGAGTCAAGAATGAGTTACTACCAATAGTTTCTAATTTTATTGCAGATTATGGACAAGAAATGACTTGGATGAGTCCATAAAGTTGAAGAGCTCGTTCTAAACTTTCCAACGGATCTTGAATCACCTCAAACGTAGTTCGGATGAAGGAGATATGCCCAAAATACTGACCAGACGCAGTGCTGATATTTTCCTACGACCCGCTGAAAGTCCCAGCGGCCCGCAGGCCTTGAACTGCCAGAGAATCACCCGATTTAGCATTTCTATATTTGGATGGCGGTTTCTACCGACTCCAGGTGCATCCAGAGCACGTCTTCAGTTATTTCCAGCGTTTCTAGACCTTCCCAAGGCCTATTAAAGACCAGTTTGAGGGGAGAACAAGGGAGAACAAGAAGGAGACCAAATCCAAGGTCAATTTAGGGTTAGATATTGAGTTATTTGAGAGTTGAGTCTCAAGTTCAGATCGAGGCAGCGCCAAGCAGGTTGATTGCGACAACAAGAGACGTGTTTGATAGGAGATTTCGACACACGCAAGAGCAATTGGTTGTAATCTTTCCTTATTCTCATTTTCTCTTGTGTTTGTATGATGTTTCTTAGTTGTTGATTATTTGTTCTAGGGCTATGGTTGTAAACTCGAATTCTTAGTTGTTGATTGCATGTTTATTTAGTTTCTTTGATATCTTTGTGTTTTATGCCTTGCTTGAATTGCTTGAATTGATTACGCCATGATTGTTTAAGTATATTTGTTTACACCCGTTAAGTAGAGCTCGCTTAATTGCTAGGTGGTTAAGTCCAAATAAACTTAGATTATTAGGCATGATTATGATTAACATGAAGGTTGTAAACTGAAAGGTTAAACCAGGACTAGTTAACGAGAGTTAAGTCCTTTCCAAGAGTGAAAACTCAAGGATTTCATAGGTTAGAAAGGTATAAACTTGTAGAAACTAGACCACGAAACGATAGTTGAAATCTAGGTTCTATACGAGGGAAATTGGGTTAATTAATTGATAACCAGACCTAAAACGAGAGTTTGATCTAGGAACCTTAATTAAGCCATTATCCCTACACAGTTATCAACTGAATTAGGTCAATTTGCATTCACATCGCTAATTCTAGCGGGCCGCTGAGTGAATCAGCGAGGTTGTCTATGCCCGCCAAGTAGCCAGCGACCAGTCTAATAGATTAGCGACCTAGGTTCTTTTAGCGGGCCGCTACGAGAGTCAGCGGGCCGCAGGAACTGGGACTAAGAAGAAGTGTTAGCAACCAGAAACCCTAGAATTACGTGACTTGTTGAATCTCTCTCATTAATTCTTGTTTTGACATTGAAACTAGACTTAGGATTTAGGGTCTGCTCCAGAACTCTTTCATTAGAGTAGAGGAACGGAAAGAGAGGGAGGGAGTGACCGGAATTGTGTACCCTCCAAATCGGGGGGTAGAGTTCTAGAGTAACTGCTTCACAATTTTCTCTCTATCGTTACTCCTTCGTCCGTTCCTTTCCCTCATGTCTCTTTCTTTCTGGAGCGAGTAAACAAGCTCGGTCAGCCCACTTTTTTAGTTTGTTCCGCTACCTTCCTTTCCATTCCACTCAAAACCCAATCCTGGAGCACAGCCTTAGACTCACCTACAACCCTTAATTCACATAAGAGTTGAACCGTCTAGCTAGTTTAGTAAAGTAAAAGACTAATATTCCAACACCGTCCCTGTGGATTCGACCCTCAAGCTGTTCTACAAACGATTAGATCGGCAGACACGAAATTTTTATTTTGAGATTTGGTTTTCCCTTCGATCAGTGCTCAATAGTTTAAGGGAGTAACTAAATTGACTGTAGAGAGAAACTAAACATATACAGAGAGTAAATTATTAAGCAATCCAGCAAAAATAAAATAAACCTATGGAGTAAATAAATTTACATAGGAAGTAAATAAATAAACTAAACAACACTAAAAAAAATTCAATTATTGTCCTCTGTTGGATAAAAATATACACATAGAATAAAGGAGTATCTATTTCTCAAAAAAGTGATCACAACAACTAATATAAGGGAGTAACTATTTCATAATATTTTACTAAACATAACAAAGCACAAACATTCAATACGCATAGCAACAAGTATAACAAACCAATTCTGATCCATACTACAAACAAACAAATCACAACAGAAAACACAGTTGCCGTTCCAAATCTAACAAACAATTATTTCATCCCCAACTTATGGTGCAGGTAATTCAACCTCAATTTCATTAGTACTATCAATCATCAAGTTGTACGCAACAACGCACTTGTCACCTTCAATTCGAATCTGAAAAAAAACAAGAACAAGTGATTAGAAAACATACACCCTGCTTCAACTCCTACTATAATATAAGTACAACAAAACATACTCCCTCTGACATACTAACATACTCCCTTGTTTAAATAACTTACTCCCTACACAATGATAATATACTCTCTTCATAAATTAAGTTACTCCCTTGTTTCAAATACCAACACACTGATAACACACTAACACATACATAAATACTGCCCTACAGTTCACAATAAACTTCCTTGTTCAAATTAAGTTACTCCCTTATTTTAAATACAAAGATAACGTCAAGATGCTAACAAACAACATCTATAAATTCTGCCCTATGGTTCACAATAACTCCCTTGTGCAAATAAGATACTCCCCTAACACTGATAATATACTCCCTATGTACTTCACAATAAACTCTCTTATTCAAATAACTTACTCCCTCTGACATACTAACATAGTAACATACTCCCTTGTTTAAATAACTTACTCCCTACACAATGAAAGAGGATTTATCTCCAGTGGGAGAGCGAACATGATTTCTCTAATTGATCCTAGAAATACAAAACTACATCAATAATTGATCAACTGATACAATCCATACTGAAATCGATTGTTCCAGGCTTCCAGCACAAAAGATGCATAAAAAATAAATCAAAGGAGAAAAGAAACGGAATTACCTAAACTTAGGAGAACTGATCAATTAAGAGCGCGCAGTTTAGTTGATAGTCGAAAATCGACCTAAGATAGTCCGATCTGAGTTAAAATCACACAAATTCACCGATTCAGAAATTTTAATCAAAATATAGAAAGATAAATTGCGATCTAGAACAAAAGAGATAGAGAGAAAGAGATTGGATCTGATAATTAAGATAGAAACCTTGACTGAGATAGAGAAGAGTGCAATGGAGGTTTCTCGTAGAGAGAGAAAGCGCGATGGCGTCGAAACCAAAAGCTGTCGGAGAGAGTGAGAGCTTGTTTGAGAGAGAAAGCTTGATCTAGATCTAGGTTTTCTGGAGAGAGAGAGAGAGAAAGGGGTTTAATTTCCGATCTATTTTCGAAATAATGAAAGGGGCGTGCCAACCACGTGAGATCGCCTATAATTTAGATGGAAATAAAATCACGTGATAAAAATGGAAGGAGGCGCTGTTCTGATTGTTTGATTGTAGAAAAGTTTGATTATAAGTAATTCCCAATGTATTTAATGATTTACTCGGCCCGTGGAGGTGGTGACGCTGGTAGATGGGGCCTTCGCTCTATTTGAAGAGCGGTTTGCCACCAGCCGTCCTTTTTAGGCCGTTTTTGTAAACAATAAGGCGGTGTCATTGTGTCAACTGTCAACAATATGTGAAGTCATAAACGAAATTTAGGCACTTGAGAAAAAAAATCCTCTATTGATTGTTTTGTTTACTGACTAAACTTGTAATCAACTCAAGTCTAATCCATCTCTTTTTTTTTGTCCAGAGTAATTACCTGCATAATGACAAAAAGAGTTGCACAGATTACAATGTACGTACTTCTTTAAGGGATTGGCACGAGTACATGTTTACAACAAATACTATTCTTATACAAAATAGTCTCTAACAAAACCACGACATTGAAAATTAAAATTACATATTTCAATTAACTTATACTGTAAGAAATTTAAAACTAGTCCTTTTGAGCTTTATGTTTCGAACTTGGAATAGTTTCCTAAGATATTAAAGATCTAATTAATTACAAGAGATCACACTTAAATGCTCTAAAACTGAAGTAGAGCAATAATTGCAGGAGCTAGGCACAACTCAATAACATCCTCTGAAATTCCGAAGTATTTGCAAAATGACTGTTGCCAAAACACCGCCTTTGCAACCTTTAGGTACAATAACAAACTTGCATAATGCATCAAAATAAAGGCAGTCATTTACAAAAAAAAAAAATAATAAAATAAAATAGTAGGACATTACCTCGCATGCATGGTTAGTGTTTATTTTGTTTGGTTCATCGGTTGCCACAAATGATGCTTCTGATGTATGAATGTACTGTGCCATGAACTACAGAGAAAATCACTGTTGTATGAAGAAATTGTAACTTTGCAAAAGTATTTAAAATTAGGAGAGAATAAAGGGGCAGACCTGTATGTACTGTGTCATGTAGGAAGGATGGAACTGTCTAAGAAGTGTGCCGAGCCCTATTATCTGAAAAAGGGAACAAGGAACAAATTACATTCTGGTCCAAGAAGTTTCCAAGAGAAAAATTAAAAGGGGTCAAAGAGAAAAAGGTTACCAAGGGAGAAAAATCTTTTAGAGACTTCTTTGATCGGCTGGTCAATGTACCCAAGTGAGCATCAAACACATACCTACATAACTGCAAACTACTTACGTTACATACACACACATTCATACAGAAGAAAAAAGGAAAATCAGTAATTTGTATGTTAAAAGAAGGAAGAAAAAAATGAAAAATAAATAGAAACCTGAGAAATTGATTGAAGGGATGCATATCTACTCAGAAAATTGGGGGGCCTTTTTGAGATGTATGTACTATCAAAAGGATGAACTAATCCACATAATTTGCTTTGATGATTCAAAGCACTTAACAAGAGATCCTTTGTTGAAATTTCTTTGTTCTCTTTTACCTAAAATTTGTAATCCATTAATTGACTAGTTCTTTGAAAAAAAAAGAAGAAAAAAAATGGAAGATCACAATTGCATGAACTAGTAGAAAGTTTCAATTCTGCCCCTACAAAATATCAAAATTAGATTCTATCTTTTAGACCAAAATAATTCAAACTTTTGGTTCTTATCAAAACCATGAACTTATTTTGCAATATTGAAAATCCAGGGTGCAGCTAGCAGACATGTACTACAGTTAGGGATCGGTTTGCAAAAGTGACAGTCTGTTTAAGAACTAAGGGACTCCAGTAACCATCTCCTAAATGAATGCATCCGGCCAGAAAAAACAGACCCATACAGCAAATATGTCCTGTTATAATAATTGTTACAGACAGAAAATTGGTTCCTTTACATGCTCATCCAAAAGGTTATTTTGATTTAATGTATTGAAAAAATTTGCCCTTTGGTGCACCTAAATACTAGCTAAGTGAGAGTAGACGTCATGCAGGACCCTAGGTGGTGCACAGTATTTCTACAAGGACACATTTAGCAGCTACATTCTAAGGGGCTTGTTTATGAAATTAATTAGTACTTCAGCAGAAGGATCCCTCAGTCCAGTCCAGTACGTACTTTCCAGTTATGTGAACATAATATCTACCAAGCAAATAAGTTTTAACAAAGATTTACAAAACCACAAAGTCTCATGCATACCTCGAACTACAAATAATGGGAGTTACATAAAAAACTCTCGCTTTCCAAATATTTTCAACAAATAACTTATATTTCTTATATTTTCAACAAATAATGGAAGCAAAAGGACTAAATTGCCACCAGATGTGGGATATTTCTTATATTTATCTAGTTCCAAATAAATAAAGAAATGTTGGGAAAATTACCTCAACCATATTATTTCTTTGAAGAGAGACTGTAGAGATAAAGGCATCGGTGGCAGAAACGGCCATGCTGTTGCACTATAAAGATCACATGCACTAATTAGATGTGCTAAACAGTAAAAATGTAAATAGAGTTTTGTAAAATCAAATGTAAGATCAAATGCAAGGTGCTGTGACAAGGGTCCAGTAATTCATAAATTTTTTTAAGTAGACCACAAACCCAACTGTAAAAATCTAAGTGAAGTATAAGATGTACAATTGGTCCTGAATTTGCAGTGATAACTGAACACAAGCACTTCCTAAACCACACGCAAAATCAGAAACCAACATCAAAATTTTACTTTCCCTTTTGTGGATGAAGAAAGAGTGCCCAGCCTCCTTTGTTGGAAGGATACGTGTGAAAAATGCAGTCCATAGTCCATACCATTTTCATTCAAGTAATCCAGGTGGTGTGCAAAGAACCAAAAGAATATGAGGTGCAAGTTGCAAATATAATAAATATTTGGTCTCATTTACAGTGATATTGACATTTCATTAAAAAAAAGAAGGGCTTGCATAAGTACCTTGTTTTTGGACTTTAACCTAAAATTTACCAAGCTTCGCAAAAGCTGAAGTTGCCCGATAATAGCACATTTATCAGCTAACAATTCCCATGCTCCACTACACATGTGCACCTATGCATAAATATTGATAAAAATGAACAAAGAACAATTCAAAAGCCAGTTAACATATGGGAAAAATCTAGAACTAGCCAATATAAAGACATCCAAGAGTATCTTTATACAGCAGTATCTTAAGAAAGAAAGCATCCAATATAAAGACATCAACATACCATGTTGTTGTATGATGGCAAACCAAGCAGAGGAATAGAGGCAGGAGGACCCAATATCTCCTCCAGTTTTTGCATTTCTTTTTGAAACTTAGAATCTAACTGAGATGGAAGAAAACAAAATAAATAAGCCTTCATAAAGGAAAAAGGACATTATTTTCTTTTCTCAAGTAGCACAGTTGCAAAGAGAACATATATAAGGTACTAAATCTCATTAAAACTTTTGATATGTTAAATATACCAGACCATTGATGCTATTCAAGATGTCCTCCAAACTGATGCTTACAAGCGTAGCTAAAAGAGAATCTAGGCTAGCCAATCCAACCTGACCAATACTGAAAAAAGACATCTCGTTATTTGATTATTACTGTTTTGTGAATTTCAAGTCAGCTTCCTATAATTGTTCTAAACATTATTACAGCCTAAAAAGCTTTGTATTTACAATGCAGAATTGAAAAATTTCCTGCACGTAGTATCAGCTCATACAGTCATCACCGTACCAGTTTAAAATGTTGTTGATGATGATGATTCTTGTTGTTTGGGGGGAGATGGGCACATATATGTCTCTTTCTTTTTTCTTTTCATCAATGTCTCAAAGAGAGCATTGGTACCAAAAAGAACATGATGTACAGGCACAAGATGGTCAAGCTGGCAATTTTTAATGAGGAAAGTTCAAGAGAGAGAAGGCACCAGGATTCAAGTAAAGTAAAGGAGTGCAGACCGATTACTTCATTTCCTTCTGCATCAAACCTGTCATGATCTTGCCCAATCAAAACAAAGACAAATATGAAGACAAGCAGAGAGCGCCCCAGCCCAACATACATGAAGCAAGATGAGAGCTATAACATACCAACCAAGCATAGGTTCTATGAACATCGACCTCGAGGGATCAGTCAGCCATATTACCTTTTGCAACAACAGACCTGCAATTTAAATTCACAAAAGGTGTGTAAAACTTAACAAAAGTTAAGATAGTGTTGTTGAAACACCGTCACAAAATTTCTTGAAGCATATACGTCATAACAATTACCCATAAAGCTCTTGGGATTTGGAATGAGGTTTTTGAAATCCAGTGCTTGTTGTATCTTAAGCTCGGTTTCTTCCTGCGCATAAAGGAAGCATTATATAGCTTCAACAATTCATTAAAATAGAAAGTAATAATGTTTATAGGTTTGAACATGATGGAACCAACAGTGCAAATTTCCTTTTCTCTGCATGTTTAATCAGTTCAAGGTGAGGAGTAATGAACTACTGTATGCTGCACCAGTAAATTATACTCTATAACTATTTTATACCCAATATATGTGTTTTTACTTACTCTTATTGCGCATGCATCCAAAACTGAAGTAAAAGGTTCATCCCATAAATGTGTTCCATGCATGTGAAGTATATCCTAGCAATTTGAATTCATTTAGGATACATGAAGTGTATTCTTGCAAGTTTATAAAACAACACAAAGTTATAAACAATAAGTTTATTAAACATAGGGGAAAAAAGGACCTGGAGGAGTTCCAATTTTTGAGACTGCAATGTCATATAAGTAGAAAGCAAATGCAGACATCTTTCTAGATCATTCTTTGCTGCCATTAAATGAGAATTCATTGTTTCAGATTCCAAGCAAGAAATTACAAATTTACCTGTTTCCTGTTTGGATTATACTTGAACAAGAATAAAATCATCGGATATGTTTTAATCTGTAGATTCTACATTCATTCCTTTTAACTCGATCAATGTTGCAGCATAAGTATCAATTTACTCTCAAGTTCAAGGTAATAACTAGTAAGATAATTGTTTGAGACACAAATATGACGACAAAATAATGGCCATATCCATAAGATATATTCACAAAAAATGTTGAATAAAATATCAGAACCTCACCATGAGAAGACAAGAGAAAAGAACCCAGCTTGATATCAAGCTGCCTTGCCACCTCCTCCTTTAGTTTTTCCTCCAACCATCTCTTTAAGTTCTTTAACAAAATACAACAACAACAAGGCCTTTAGTCCCAAATGAGGTGGGGTAGGGTAGAAATGAAATCCAACCAGACCAGACTCACGGAACCAAGGTAGATAGTAACAATAACAAAATAAAACAAGAAAATAAATAAACAATTGGTCACATGATTGTAATGTACTTTAAATTGAGCACAAAAATGTACCAGGTTGACAATGCCATCAAAGGTTCTCGACATTAGTTGCATTCCCTGTAGTAGCATAGGGAAACAAGGTTGCTAAGGAATATCCATATTTAAAAATGAGATGTTGTGCTTCAAAACTCAAAAGATAACCTTTCAAACAATATGCTGCATCAAATATACAAGACAAGCTAGTACCATGGATCAACAGGATAGATACAAATTAACAGATGCTGAAAAATTAAATCAATGAATCAGGTGGACAATACCTCACGGATAACACAAAACTTAGCAGCTTGCCTAGCTCCTTTAAGTAGCTCATCCACCTAAAATGATAACATCATCAATGATTGCACAAAACATAGAATACATTCCAAAATAAATAAAAAAAACTATTGAACAAATTGATTTAAGGTATCAATCTGGTGGCTCTCCAAAAATTTCCTACGTAGAATGCAAATGGAGGCAAGCATAATCATTTCTTGTACTGAATCATTGACAGCACGGTACATCCATTGAACGTTGGGGAGGGGTGTTTCAAATTTCAAGACATTATTTGCTGTGACTCGTTTGATTTGCGACTTGCAAACACATCAGAAACAAACTGCCCTCATAAAGTCCTACGTCCAAAAAAATTATCTTTGGAAGGGCTACAACTATTTTAATTTAAAAAGCAGCACGAATCACCAGCTTTCATTACAAAAAGCAGAAGGTTTTATAAAGCTAAAACTATACAACCAAATGCCAAAATAAAACTAAAATACCCCCTGAAGAAATTTAACCAAATCACTCAGACACACGCCATGTATAGCTCCCTGGGTTGGTGTCTGTGGGGTTAGGGTGGGGGAGGGGATGAAATAGAATTCAAACGGCTATGGTTTCAACCTGTATAAAGTCTTCAATTGTCTCTTTGTTGATGTGATTTGATTGCAAGTAAGATGGATGTGAATTCTCCTCATAAAGTGTTATATCCAGTAAAATGACCTGAGTGCCAAAGACAAAATATTTATAGAACTTGACAAGAAACAAAAAAGATTAAAACAGATCCAATATAATAAACAAAATTAGACTTACAGGAATAATCTTGAGAATTGCCAAAATCTGAGCAGAATACTTCATGGAATAATAATTTGAGATGCACGCCAGATCCTGGCTGCAATGGAATCATCCATTTAAATCAACCCTTAGGCCAACATAATTTGATCAGGTACCAGACTGATACTGACCAGTTCATTTTGGATTGTAATTTATGCCTTGTGGGCTTCAAAGTCCAATTAGGCCTCATGAATTAATGCTGTTGGCTCATTCATCCTTTTTAATATGCCATACTGTTCTTCGAGGTTTGTTAAAGATTTCTAATTGTAATTTTGATAGAAATGTACAGTCCTATGTTTGTGAGGATAAAAAAACAAGTTTAGTTGTAGTGAGCATTATAACAATACTCATGGTACAATCATGTAGATTCACAATAAGGATAAACCAGTATCAAGACTTTTACTGGCAATAATAGATATTCATGAGAAATAGTCAATCAAACAGATAAGCACGGACCGAGATGCTATAGAGTAACAATAGTCAAGTTGTTTTTTTTTTATTCATGGTCCATTTCTATAAGCAAGAAATATAAATTTAGCCAACTTCACAGTATCCAAATCTAATCTTCAATCCAAAAAAAGAGCAATCCCTATATCACTGCAAACCCTATTCACAGATTTCAAAATATTCATACGATCAATGATTAGGCAAGTCAAAGGAAGTTTAAAGAAGTTCCTCAAATTTTTTTTCCCACTATGTTAATGTTATCAGCTCTTGGTCAGCATCTTTCTGACATGGAGTCAGAATTGCTAGACCTTCTGTTCACATAAAAATATAATATATATGCATAAGATAAGTATTCACAAATTCCCTAAAACCTTACTATTGTCAATGTTATTCTACAATAAGAGGCAACTCCAAATTCCGACAAGTTTACATGGCATCCCAATTCTCACAACCTTGCTTTCGTTTATTAAAGACTTCTTTATCTACTGGAGGAATTCATAAAAGAATAAATATTACCTGTTGCACTCAACAGTTCTTTGAAATGGTGCACTTAGCAATGATCGAAACTTGAAGAAAAATGCATTCAAAACCAGCAAAACCGATGTGTCCTTTATTATCTTATTCTTCAAATAGTCTTGAAAATTTTCTAAGTACCCCCAAGCATATAAGACATCAGTAACCTAAAAGGAACATTTTACGTATTAGTAAACCAGGCTTGTTAAACTTATAGTTTATCAGGTTGGAAAGAAGAGCTGTAATACTACCACATGGAGAGCAAGCATGGCCTGATTGTCGAAAGAGAGAATTTTGATCATATCATGGAGGCTTTTCTGAGCTTTCAGTAGGGCATCCTTTGATTGTATGTTGTGTTCTTGAATCTGAAAGACAATAGTAAGTGAAAAGATTACATAGATGTAAGAAGTATCCTAGTTGTGTGAGGTAAATGCAGAGGGTTAGTCCGAAAACCTGTAATTTAAACTAAACAATATACATGTTCTAAATCTTTCAATGTAGATATTATACGATATATTCCTCGGTTGGAGCTTCCAGTTCCCCCAGCATATTCTAGCAAATCAACCTGACAGGGAAATAAGAAAAAGAAAAGGTCAATAGGATGTTAAATACATAAAAGATTAATAATAATAATAATAATAGAAACAAGGCTAACCTCTGATAATATGTTACCAAACCACTCCTTTAAGGTTTTGTTCTTATATTTGCTTGATAATGCCTACGCTCACATATAAAAAAGAAGTTAAAACACCAAGCTATAATGAACAAACTGATAATTGTGAGCACAGCACATATATATACTGAGCCAAAATACACAACAAAACAGGCATTTACCCCGGAAAAATGAATAATGTCTTGTGTTCTCCTGAAGAGGATGGGAATACAATGTAGGCCATAGTCTTTCTTTTGTCTTTTTGTTTTCAAGGACATTGTGATAATCATTTGTATGTTCTTTAGCAGTATGATATTTCTAGTTTGCAGACTAGACATGGCATTTGACATTGTTGCGGTATCAAATGAAATTACCCCAATAGAGATAGTATTGTACCGAGGTTGTAAAATGGTTCTGAGATAAGTCATTGATGCATTCAGAAACAACGTGTTTCTTCTCATGCCACATGACTTCTCTATCTGACAGAAGCTTAGTATACATTTCCTTCAGATCATATTCAACCTGCATTATCAACAAAATCAACAAAAAATAAATAAATGAGCCTACCTCCCAGATTTTAAAATTATTTGCAAATTACTTTTCATGAAGGACTTTTGAGTATTTTTTTTTCCTTTGGGCCTCTTCAAAGAACACCCGCATTTTATCCTTATAAAAACAGAGAGCATAAAAAATTGTTATCTAAGAATACTCTTTTTTTTTATTAAAAACAAAAAATTCGTAAGATCATCATTTTGTTTATAATATTTCTTAGATAACTCCAACCCAATATCTTTGCATTACAGTGACTGTTTATTTTAATTAATCTCAATTGAATAATGCTATAGTTGGTTTGATTATTCTTAGGTTTGGTTTGCAGAT
Organism: Rhynchospora pubera; assembly: GCA_028095005.1. Lineage (NCBI taxonomy): Eukaryota > Viridiplantae > Streptophyta > Magnoliopsida > Poales > Cyperaceae > Rhynchospora > Rhynchospora pubera. The sequence continues at coordinate 105,674,963 of CM051462.1, read as the reverse complement.
AAATGCGAAAAAAGAGAAGAGCAAAAGAAGTAACTGCAAGTATTAAATTTGTACTGCCTTTTACTACCTCCCTATGAGTCTATATAACAATGTGTGTCTTTAATTTACACGCATTCTCTGCAAATGTCATCCTCCTGTAACATAAAGAAGATCATTGGGAGGAAAAAAATTACTCTGGAAGTCTTGAAGAGAAGATCCAATAAGCTCTCTTTGTCAACCTGATAAGCAGTACACACAGTCACGACTACTTCCCTTGCTTTCTTGTCAATGCTCTGAAAAAGCATATAAAGAGTAGTAATTGATAATTAGTTGGTGCCAGTTACAGTATTGACAAACTTTAAAATCATTTTGTATATCTTAGTTTTCTATAACAATCAGAAAACACCTTTTACGTTTAAGAAGTAAAATCAAATCTCTTTTCACAAAATCAGAAAAAAAAGAGTAACTTGTAAACAAATTTTATGGTAAACTCATCAATGTAGATCACCATTCTATGAAGCAATAACCATCGCAAGGTGAAATTGCAATTTTTAATAAGTGAAAGGAGGTGTTGGGAGTTCTCCATCAATAATTCCTTTCTTAAAGCACCATCACATACTATAGAATCCAACTCTTTGATTAGATTTCCCACCTACAATATTAACATGATTTAGTATAAAGATATAAATCCAGGTTAATTCAAGCATTTGAATATCTGATTAATTTAAGCTCAACGTGATTTTTAATTACTTCTTTCTAGCCTACCCCAACTTGTTTGGGACAAAAGGCTTAGTTGTTGTTGTTGTGATTTTTAATTACACTTACACAGTAGTTGCGCAACCAATATTCAAGTCAGCCAAAATCAGGCTACTTACATTCTTAAATAAAATTTATTTTCAGAAACTTGCCCAGTTAAACTTAACTAATCCTCAATTAACCACTGCATTGCGATCAAACACACACACAAAAAAAAGAGGTAACCTTCATGCAATGATACGTGCACCGATCACGCATAAATGTAGGAGAAATGCACTCGAATAATGCTGCCTTGGCTTCTCGGTATGGATCCCATGACACCAATAAATCCACAGAAAAATGCACTACCAATGGTACCACCCAATTATCCTTGAAAAAACGATCCACAACCTCCCTCATAAAAGCACTGTCAAATAGGAAGCCATGCGAATAGAACAATAGCACAAACAGGTGGCCTCCTTGCCTAGACAAAGCCATGGTACGGTGTACTGGTTCAGTAAAGAAACGGATGCTGCTGTACATATCATCACCCCTTAAACATGAAATTATAACGGCATCAATAACAACTTTGGGGAATGGAAATCTTGCAAAAAGTTCCTCAGTCATTTGAATATTGATAATGTCAGGACTGGGTTTAGTTGTCTTGTGTAAACGGCATAGCGAGCATATCTGGTCGAGATTAGGGTATTTGAAAGATTGGTTAGCACGTAAGTAGGAGATGAGAAGCTTCTCCCGCAAATAACCACTAATTTTGTGTTCAATCAGTAGGATTATACAACCAAATAGAGATATCGACTCAATTAGTAGCTGGGAACCCTGCTTATTCTCTAGAATCCCTTCCAATGTAAAATGAACACATAAACCTTCCTGTTACAAAAATAATATGCTTTTATTGTAAGTTCTAAAAATAAACAAAAGAGATGAAAGAATGGTCTATATAGAGCCATTGTTTACAGTTTCTTATACTGTTTAGGGCATTATACTATACAAATGTGTCGTAATGAAAAATGATTTTCTCTCTTTGCCATAAACCAGCATTCAAAACTCCAAAGTTATATACCACTCAAGTATCTATTTTTAGCAATTTGCAAAATCATTATGGCTTGGTTATTTGCAAATGACAATGAAGTGTAAACTATAATAATGAACATTAAACAAGCAAAAGAAATGACTTAGCTACTCACATATTCAGAACACCAAACCAAATCTCTTTGACAATGTCACATAATTATCAACACAAAATCCAGTACTAGAGTTGGCTTGAGTAGTGACAAACCTTGGTTGTGCGCAAGGATTGATTCCGGAAAGAATAGCCACAAAACATACTAACCTGTAGATTGCTAAGATATTTGACAAGGTCAGTGTGGTACTGGACAACTCCATTAGCCAGAAGAAAGAACCTTTGCAAGTAACTGGCACATGATTCATTCAGTTCATCTTCTAGAGCTTGTAAGTCAGCACTTGCATTTATTCTAGCCTCATAATCTCTTGGAGATTCAAAGTATCTGAAATAAAAAATTGAAGAGCCCATTTATCGGCGCAATATAAAAACTAAAAGAGCTTTTCCTTTCCCTTTTTGCAACATGTACATGATTTAAATAAATAACAGTAAGTTAGTTAGTTATTAAAACATATATATATATATATATATATATATATCATCAAACAGCAATAGGCACTAAAGTACTAACTGATATCGTACTGGTACATTACTAAAACCTTAACTGATCAACGTGATTGATAGATGAAATGCAGAATTTTGCAGAAAATGATCAGTGCAACAGAATTTTGAATGAGAGAGAGCGAATGAACCTGAGATCAAAGAGCACGGGATCGAATCGGGGATCAAGGAACTGAGAAGGGACTCGGTCGGAAAGCAACAGGAGCTCGGCAATCAATGCCTCCGCTCTAGCGCAGAACTGGAGAAGCTCCTCGAATTCTCCGGTCAGGCCATCGCCGGAGTTCCCCGAATCCATATTTTTTTCACTGGAATACACGAAGTGGATCGGTGTTTTTTTGTCTCTCTTTTATTACGTTATTACATTGACGAACGTCTCACGAAAGAAGATGGGCCGTGTATTGGACCGAGCCAGGCCAAACCCAACCGTGTAATATAGGGAGTGGGTAAATGGGAACGGTAATTAATCTCTTTTTTATAGGCCTGGCAAACGTGATAAACGACCACGATATTAGTCATTTCCGTTTCTGTGCCGTTTGATGAAACGATATATTTTTTTTTTACGTTTATCGTATTGTTTATTAAACGATCAAGATTTCCATCTCGTTGTTGTATCGTTTAGAAATACGACTCAAACGGCAAAACGTTGAACCTAATGAAATTTCAGATTTTGAAAATTTTGAATATATAACCTTAGAAAAATTCCAAAAAATAAGCAAAAAAAAATTCAAATAGAACAAGCAATTGTTTCACATCAATCTTTCATAGAAAATAAATTTTACAACATAACCAACATGCCATATTCCAAAATCCTAACTTACAAGTTACTACATACTAACTTCAACATCAAATCCTAACATACAACAAAATCCAACAAAACTCAGATATTCTTTTGCTTATGATGACAACCCCTCAAGCTCAACCCAGACCTCAACCTCACTTCTCAGACTCGTACCAATCTCAACTAATGGCTTAAAAATCATGCTTTTTAACATCATTGAAGCTCACTGATTGAGGTCTAAGGAGCCAAAGAGAAAATACTGGTACAAGTACCAGCACTCCATGCTTCATCATAACCAAAAGAATATTGAATTTTGAGCAACTACAAGCCACATAACAAACACAAGTCACAACTCACAACTACAAGCCAGCAAGACATGAAGGCAAATGAAGTGACTTACAAAAAGACATGTTGGCACCACTGCACAAGTGCTCTAAGTACAACTAGCATCAGTAACACATATAGTGTCACCATCAAGTGCTTCATCACTTGACCACATAACATCATCAAAGTTTCCACCTTGTTCTGAAATTAATTGAAGATAGTAATTGTTAGATATCATTATTCACTAGCTTACAAAAATATATATAAGTTAAACAATTAACACAACTCAGTACCTGTCACTGAAGCCCTAAGCCAATCTTGTGCACATATGAGAGCTTGAAGACTCTCAATGTTCTACCAGCACAGGTAAAGGTAGTCTCTGAAGCTACTGTTGAAATTGGCACAGCAAGGATGTCTCTTGCCATCTTGGCCATTATAGGGTACTTGGGCACTTTTAATTTCCACCATGCAAGAATATCAAAGTCATCATCCATTCTAGCTAGGTCAAGTGGTTCAGTTAGGTATTCTTCTAGCTCTGATTTTATAGGTTCAGAGGTCTTCCTCACATTCAAGAAGTCCTTCAAACCAGCTTTGGTGTCGCTCCCAGAGCTTGATGCACTAGACCTATAACATGAAAACAAATAATTGTATTACTATTTGAATTGAGTGAAAGAAAATAAAATGTATTATGTTGTGCATATTACCTTGAATGAGTAGATGATGTGGCAGAGTGTGATTGAGATGTAGGGTTTGACTCAGAGTATTGCTTGAACAATGCATTCAAGACTTGTTTTAGGCTGTCAGTGAATGTTGCAGCATGACCAGAAGGATACAACTCACCAAAGTAATACTCAACTACTGCCATCTTGCATCTAGGATCCAATGTGCATCCAATAGCCAACAAAATATTTCCAGTATTCCAATATTTCTCCCACTTGGTCAACATTTTCTTTCCCATTTGAACAACAAAGACATTTGCATGATTACACATTTTTTGAATGTTCACATATACCTCACAGAACTCAGAAAAAAATAGATTAAGTGTTGGATTTTTTGTTCCACTGAATTTGTTTGTGGCTTCATAAAAAATCCTGAGATGCTCAACAAGTATTGCAACATTATTCCATTCAACATTATTGGGGCAGTAGGTAAAATTTGGATCAAGAGTAGCATACCTAATGATTGCATCTTTAAGTTTTAAGGCCAACTCAAGCATTAGAAAGGTGGAATTTCACCTTGTTGGCACATCCCATGCAGGCTTCTTCTTTGGTGCTTTAGCCTGTTATAAAACAAGAAATTAGTACACATGTACAATTAAAATATTATATTGGCATATTAATAAAATTGAATTAATAAGGAATTAGTACACATGACCTGAGTTACTGCCAAGTTGAACTTCTCCATCCTAGACTGTGAGTTTCTATTGTATTTCATTGTCTCTCTCACATTTTCAATCTCATTATTCAAGACACCTATACCATCTTGCACTATGAGGTTAAGGACATGGCATCCATACCTCTGATGAAAAATGTTCCCACCTACTGGTAGTTCCTTTTGAAAGGAACTTATGCTCAACAACTTAATGCAAGCATCATTTGATGTAGCATTGTCAAGCACTAGACAGAGTACCCTTTTATCTAAGTTCCAAAGCACAAACTTCTCATAAATGGCATTACATATGTTTTTACCAGTGTGTGGAGAGGGCAAACTGGTGAAATTGATAATTCCTTTTCTCATTTTCCAATGGTCATCAATGAAGTGACAAGTGAGGGACATGAAGTCCCTGTCTTTACCTTTGTAAGTCCATAAGTCAGATGTAAAGCTGAACTTGCAATCTAATTTTCCAAGAAGATCGTACAAAAGTTGTCTCTCCTCCTCATAAAGGCCAATGCAATCAGCCTTTAATGTATTTCTTGAGGGAATTATGAAAGAAGGTTGCAGGTCTTTTAGAAATACCCTCAAGAAATAATGAATAACACAATTAAATGGGTACTCGTGAGCTACAACCATTCTAGCAAGACCCTTCCTACTTCTTGCTTGATTAAATGCCCATAAGACTGACCCATCTACTACAACTACAAGAAAGTGAATACTAACAATTAACTAACTACTAAATTGTAACAATTAAGTAATAATTAACTGGGGTGCATTTCCTAATCAATTATCAGTTTATAAGTGCAATGCTATCAATTATCAGTAACTGATAGCGCAGAAGGGATATCAACTTCTGATGTTATTATGAGAATTGTCAACTTCAAGTTGCAGTAGCCTAGGTTTTTCTATATTATATATCTGGAATGTACTAATGCATCAAACATAAAAAACATTTCCCGGGTGCATACTAACAATTAACTAACTACTAAATTGTACCAATTAAGTAACAATTAACTAACTACTAATAAGTAATAATCAAAGGTTATGCAACTACAATTAGGAAATACGATCTGAACTAAAATAAGAAAAGAAAGCACAAGCATACCTTGTTCTTTTCCAGCTTGCAACATGTATTGCATTGCATCTGGTTTGAACCTCTTTTCTCTTGGTATCTTCTTACAACTTTTTTTAATATGCACCTTCAGTCCACTAGTTCCCCTTTGGTTTCCTTGAATTATGACATACCCACAGTAGATGCAAGTAGCAGTACAGCTACCATCCTCAGCTGGCTCTCCTTCTGTGAAGTGTTCCCACCATGGAGATGTCTTCTTTTTCAATCTCTTTCTAGCAGGGGGCACCTGGTGCTGGTGCATCTCCAGCAGTAGCTGCAATAGCAGGTTCATTTGATGCACCACCAGCTTCAGCTTGTATTCTTTCAATTTCCTCTTGTGTTTCCGCATGTAATCCTGGTCCCATGCTAATTTCCATTTAAAAATAAAAAAGTAACTCAGTGAACAACAGAACAAGCAATTAAAATTTCAAACAAGCAAATTTCACATACATATAAAAAAAGAAGATAGAATGGAGATAAAACTAACTCATCGTCAGACAACAAATCTGGCTCAGAGATTTGATTTTCCTCATCTGAACCACGCACCATTGCTTCTTGAGAATCAACAAAGACTGAGAGCAACAGAGAAAAAAAATTAAAAAAAGCTCACTGCTCGCAATAGGAAAAGCTGAATAACTAAAAAAAAAAAAACAATACCTTAGTTATCTGATTCTCTTCTTCTTTATCTTCCTCTGTCTATTTTGTTTTTAAATTTCTCCCCCTCTCTTTCTTTTTCTTTCTCTGTTCCTTTCTCTCTATGTGACATAAGAATATATAGCCTAGTACGAGTAGAGGAAGTGGTAGTACTCATGATTTGGATCAGTGAACAGTACTAATCGACAATCAACTCACTGGTCTCACATAATTCCAAACGAGCGAAATGATAGCACCTTTCTCGGCCTTGTAAGCCTAATCTACATCTCAACAAGTACAAGGAGGATCTGGAAACACCAGAGAAAATCGTCGATTGCAGTTCCCAAATCACCAAATCAAGCTACAAGCCTACAATGTACAGAGATCAAGGCCAAGGAATGATTATCTCTTCTTGGAAGGGAACAAAAAGAGAGAGAGACTGAGAGAGATAGAGGACAGAAGGAAGATGCAGCGGCGCGCGTGAGAGAGGAAGAGGAAAAGAGCACAGAGAGTCAGAGAGCGGCGCGCGTGAGAATGAGAGAGAAAGGTAGGGTTTCAATCATAAAATAACCCTCGACTCATCCGCCCCTCTCTCTGCTATTCAAAAAATTCTACCTTCGTAGAATATAAAATGGCATAACGAAATATACGGAAACGGTATGGTATGATTCCGTTTCCGTGCCATTTTTTATAACGATACTTATATATATATCGTCAACGTTTCGTTTTTGAAAGGACATGAACATTTGGTGCCACATTTCGTTTTCACCCCAAAAAACAGAACGGCATCACGTTTTTTTGGGCCGTTTTGCCAGGCCTACTTTTTTAGCTAGAGCATCCACTGGACTCCTCCAATCGAAATAGGAGCAATTTGATAATTTTAAAAGTCGCACTTAAATAAATATCGAAACTCTCTCTCTCGAAACCCTAGTCGCTCCAAATTTGACCTCGCGTGAAACTCTCTCTCTCTCAAAACCCTAACCGCTCCAAATCGCCTCCACCTCTCCTCTCTCGCATCGCATCGCGTCTCTCCGAGTCACTTTCTTCTTAACATGCTCGCGCCTCTTCTTTTCTCATCTCTCTCTGATTTTGACAGTGAACCAGTAAAGAATTGTGATTCTTCATCTTTATTTTTTTTATCATTTCTAGATACAAAGCAATCACAGCCACTTTTATTGCATTTTTTTTAATTGTCGCAGATTCTAGTCTTGAGGCTATTACTACATTAGTGAAAAAAGGCATCATCAGCCTTTTAGAAGTGGTAAGATTTTTTCTATACAATTAATTGTATAAATTTCGTTTAGACAATTGAAGTTTGAATGGAGGATGTCAGATTTCTTCATATCGAGACTGATAATTGTTTAGTAATACAAAATTGGTTGATGGGTGACTTTTTTGCTTGTTTATTAATACAAAATTGGTCTGATCATTGTGGTTTGATTGGCAGTTTTGTTTCCCGCATGTTGACTTGGTTTGATTGTGGTTTTATTAATACAAACTGTCTATGCAATTGCACAAATGATGTATTAGATACTGCAAATGTTAAGTTAAATGATATAAGGGATCATCTTATATTCCATTGTCAGAAATTGTCTATGCAAATGCACAAAGGATGTATTAAATACTGCAAATGTTAAGTTAAATGACATAAGAGATCATCTTATGTTCCATTGTCAAAAACTGTTTCTGCATAAAGTTGCCTGGAATGATTATTTAGTATTAAATTGTACTTGTCAATTGTTCGGTTAGTTGCTTTATATGTTATATTACATGCAGCTAGGGATTAGATTATAATATATGATGTGTAAATAATTTACTTGTGCAAATATTAACTTACTTTAAATTTTCAGAAAGGATGTGTTAGATATTGCAAATGTTATGTTAAATGACTTAAGGGATCATCTTATGTTCAATTTAGAAACAAGTTTCTGCATAAAGTTGTTTGAAAAGATTATTTAGTATTAAAATGTGAACTATTTGTCACATTAAGGAATCATATTGTTAACATCTTATTGTTGCGGCTTTTTCGTCATCCCTCGAAGAATGGAATTGGGTTTCCTCGAGACATGGGAACATAGTCTTGGATTCACCCCCCTTAAGGTTCGATCTCCGTTCGAGTATCTCTTTACGACAAGAGAACCAAAACATGAGTCGCTTCTTAAAGAGGTTTGTTAATTTCGTGGGTCCTTTCTTTCCAGCAGGCGCAAGCCCCTACTGTTAATTACCCCGTGATTGCTCACAAGAACCTCTGATTAAGGGCTCTAAAGAATTTTATGTAAAGGCTAGGAAAATCGTTGGTTTTATATTTATTTTGAGTTTATTTCTTTGGCTTAAACCGGACTCAATTGGTGTACCAAACCTAATTGACGGGACCCGATTGAGAACATTCTGATCTGCTAAAAAGTTTCCATTCTTGAAGTGAAGAGGTTTCGGTTTCGATTTCGGGTTTCGTATTTGGACTTTTTATTTCTTAAATTTCTCTTTGGATTTTACTATTTTCACAATTTCCTTTTATTTTTATTTTTTTATTCTAGACTTTTGAAATTTCTTTTTATATTTTTAATTATGTTTATTTTGAAACTATATTTGATATTTAAAGTATTTCTTTAAATCTTCAATGTTTATCTTTGAAAACTTATTAGAAAAGTTTAATTGAATTTTGAAATCATTTGAAATTTTACAAGGTTGATTTAATATCTTTTTTTTTATTTTATGAAATTTATTTAATATTGAAACTACTTCAAAAATAGAAAAGACCAATAATTTGATAGATTTTTATATTAAAATATCAGTGAATTTGGTTTATTTTTAATTTTTAGGATTTTATTGATATTTTATTTGAATTTTTCTGATTTTCCTACTATTTTTAATGAATTTTTGAAGTTTATGCTGATTTGGCATTTTCTGATTGGTCCACGTGTGCACAGAAGCTGCGTTGGCTGCTGACTGGCGTCTGGCGTGGCGCTGACATAGCTTGCTGACGTGGCATTTGTTTGTTTTTATTTATTTTATCAAATTGTTTTAATGTAACGAGTCTTTATAGCGTCAGTGACCCGTCTCACTTGATTTGGCCACGGAAGATCAGAATAGTTTCGGCGCTGAATCTCTGAAGGAGAAGAGGACGATTTTGCAGAGAAACCCCTTATCTTATTTTATTTCCGACGGAGTCCTTGTATTTAGCATTTTGACGATTCCGGCCGCCGTTGATGACGAGGTTGAGTTTTTTGACTCGTGAGATCGAGGAGAACTCAGCGGTGATCTCCGTTCATCTCGCGTCGCTCTTGTTTAGTGGGAAGACCACACATTTATCATGACAGTGCTAAAAATTTTCTTCGATTTGGTCCCTGCCTTCTTGGGATTTCGTTTTCCGGCGATGTAGGCCGCCACTGCTAACAAGATCAGGCTCTGAAGAATCGTGGCGTTGAGGAGAAGACAATGGAGTTCTTGGTTTGTGTTGCATTGGCCCAATTTAGTGGAAACATCACCAGCTGGTACGATGGCAATAACTTGATTGGTACCAGATTGGTATCGAGAGAGAGATATTGATTTTGGTTCGATTTTAGATGAGACAGGGAATCATACTTGTTTTTGTTTTTATGTTTACATGTATCAATCTTATTAACCTCGTGAATTGTCATTTCCTTCACCGTATTACATCAATGTCGATCTCCAGGCAACATATTACTTTTTGTTTTATACCTTATGCTAGATATGGTCTGGTACAGGGAAATTTATACCACAACTTAACATGGTTGACACTAGTACAGCAGATACTTGGTACGAGTACCATTTTGGATCGCCAATTGCCACTTATTGCATCTTCAACTAAACTTTTTTTTTTGTTTCATTTCTTTTATCAAATCATTTACTGCTACTGAATTGAAATATACTCAATGTTTTTTTTTTACTGATTTTGATTAATGTTTAAAGATATGGCACATTATTCAACATAGTTCAGAAATTTTAACTAATCACATTTTTACTGTTTTTGATTATTATCTAGCAACCATACACGTGAAATGATTAACTCAAAAGGCCATTCATTTTTCATTTTTGACATGGTTATCCTGTGATTTAGTCCAGAAATTGAAGGAAATATAATGTATATTAATTTTGACATCATTTTGGCAGCATAACAGTAGGCGTTATATGTATTGTACAGAAATTCCATAGTTTGAGCTCTTTTGAGCTCAAACCATGAAATTGCAGCCTAACACTGAGGAACCCTCAGCTTAAGCTATTGCACGCCTAACAGGAGGAACCCTCAAGTTAAGCGACCTCTCCTCAGTCTAGATCTGAGGACCCCTCAGTCTAAACCATGGGAGGAGAGGTCAAGGAGTGGGGGGAGAGAAAAAGGGAAGCAAAGCAACACAATTTCAATTTCAATTTCACTTAATGGATTTGTTGACAGAGAATTACACAGCACAAACACTCAATTTTCGCCTTTTCTCTTCTTTTCCTTACTGTTCGCTGAAATGCCTTTTACAATTTCACTCAAACTCTCTTAATTTGACACTCTAAGACTAACCTAACCTTGCCCCCCTCTTTCCCTCTCTTTCTTCTTCGATTTGGAGGCTTTATATAGACAAGGAACTAGGGTTTCATTTCCAAAGCCGTGAGCCATCTCCATCGTTTGATTCTCATCCAGTGGCTGTCCCTCAGCTGCGCTAGGGTTGTGGTATTGATAAACCGTGGGCTGGGACTGGCGGTTTCGCGTTTGTGGATGGAGAAGAAGCCACGTCGCTCTGCTATTCCCTTCTCCATTTTTTTACCGGGCGTCCATGGTAACAAGTCGCGATTTCATCCCTGTCTACTCTTTTACTCTAGGGGAGACAACTCTTCGTTCTGGGGCCCACTTGTAAGCATTAATCAGACAGAGAGATTTGGGCGCTCTCGTTTCTCCGTGAGCCAGTATAACATTTCAAGCTTTAGTAACTTTGGGTGTATGAGCCAGGTTCACGCAAGACTTTAAACACAGCGCCCTCTTCAAACTGGCCTGGATCCCCTCCAACCGTATGCACGCGCTACCTTTTTTCAATTTTTCTGGGATTTTCCTTTGATTTCCTTTAAAACCATTTATTTATTTGGTTGTCCAACCAAAATAAATTATTTGAGGGCCTTCCCTTGGGTATTTTTGGGTGAAATTTTGTGTGGGCATTTTTGGTATTTAAAAATTATGATAAATCATCATAATTCTTCAGGGATTTTTGGGTAAATTTTGAGGATTTTTGGAGTTTGTTTGGTATTTTTCGTAATTTGGTTTTGAGTTTTGGCAAATTGGAAATTTGATCTTCGCTGTTTGGCCTTAGGTTTTCGAATTTTTGAACTTGATTTTCAGGGTTTAATTTTTAGGGTCAACACTTATATTTATATTTTTATTCATATTACACAAGTTTTGGTTGCGGTTTGATCGAGTTGGTGTTCTTATATTTGTTCGTTCTCCACCGACATTCTGATTTGTTCCAAAATGAACATGTTTGTTGTAGTTTATAATTTTGATTTGTGCTCGTATTGTTGTAGTCGACAAAAATTTTACTGTTGTGTGATGTAAAATTTATATTGTTTTGAATTGATTTTTGAATGGATTGTTACTTTTTAAATTATCCCATAACTAGTTTAATTGAATAAAAAAAACTATAAAATCCAATTTCTACTGCAACTAACTGAACACATAAACACTTTAAATTCATCCCTTAACGTGTTTAACTAAACATAAAAACTTAAAACATCATATTACGACTGCATCAAATTGAAGATTTAACGCAAATTAACTCATCCCTTGACTCATTTAACTGAACAAAAAATTCCGTCCATTTGATGACGTCAGGGTGCAAAAAAAATTTTGAAAATTTTTTTCGAATTTTTTTTATTGACGTCATCACGCGGATTGATAACATCATCAAGCGAAAACTCGACTCATCCATTGGAATGAGGTTGGATGCTTGGATGCTTTAGAAATGGATTCTTTATATCAGCTCCGAATTAAAGCTTCTTAATTCAAGTCCCAGTTGAAATGTGAAGGATATTTTGGTCCAAAAAGGAGTAAATCTCTAATCTTGGGACGTGTATATGTTATATATGTTCATTTTATTTATCATATACATTTATTTATTTTATTTGTTTTTTACATATATTCGTATTTATTTGTTATATCTGTTCAATTTATTTGTCATGCCTGTTCAATTATTTATCATATCTGTTCAATTTATGTTCACTTTTTTCTTTTTGTATGTGTCAACATGTTTTGTTACATCTATTTTATTTATTTGTTATATATGTTCAATTTATTTGTTATATATGTTAATTTTATTTGTCATATCTGTTTATTTTATTTGTTATATTTGTTTTACATATGTTCACTTTTATTTGTTATATCTGTTCACTTTATTTGTCATATCTGTTCAATTTATTTGTTATATATATTCACTTTTTATCTTTTTGTATGTGTCAACGTGTTTGTTACATTTGCTTTTTTTATTTGCTATATCTGTTCAATTTATTTGTTATTTCAGTTCAATTAGTTGTCATATTTGTTCAATTTATTTATTATGTATGTTCATTTTTTTTTGTATATATACATTTTGATTCTTGGTTCATATTATATTTATATATGTTCAATTTATTGTCTTATATGTTCATTTTAAAGAAGCAAGCCAGAGTGCGCATGTCAGAGACGCAGTGGAACAAGACAGAGATAGGGAAAAGAGGTGGAATCCATGGAAAAAAAAGTTGTGATGGAAAGGAGGAGGAGAGGAGAGGAGGAGGCAATGCAAATGAGAAGGGAGTGCGAGGGGAGAAGGGAGGGAAGGAAGCGTCAGAAAAAAAAGGGAGCACGAGCACGAGGGTGAAGGGAGGGTGCGAAAAAATACTATGGATGGCGTGGATGGCGCTTATCACTCCCGGTTGAGTTGATGCATTCACAGGCGTAAATTGCTTACTGCCAGTTTTGTCAACAACATAAACACATAAAACAAACAAAGTCAATATTTAAATTATGAAAGTGATTACATACAAATAAATAAGTCCAATAAAAATAAGTTGAATCTGTATATAAAAATCTGAATAGGAAATGACAAAACTTTTTTTTTTGTATGTTCACTTTGATCCTCTTTATATTCACCTTGTCTATTTTATATATTCATTTTGTTCAAACGATGACATGTGATGAAAAAACTACATATGACAGTTCTCATTTCTTGGCGGTTATGTTTTTTAATATTCAATTAGTCTTCGCTTTCTTTTAATTTGTACATTTCTTTTAGAATCTTATAAACAAGTATTTCAAATTTTTTTTTTTGTAATTCTTCAAGTTTCTAACTAGGGTGATACGGATGATCTTCAGAAATTATCATCCTATCATTTTTTCAGAAAATATTTTTTTTTTTTCGAAATGTGATTAATTAAGCGTTAATTATCTTTTTATTTTTCTCACACATCCTCGCATCTGTCGCATTTAAGATTTATATTTCTAAGTCTTTTGAACTTCTATTTTTCATTTTGAGTGTTTGAATTTGAATTCTGATTTTTGGTGCTTAGTTTTTTTTCTACATATATTAAAATAAAAAAAAATTCTTGATTTAAGATAGAAATTTCTAAAATCAGTTCGATTTTAGGGAAATAGTAGTGAATTTTCTTTTTAGTCATACTAGTGAATTTTCTTTTTAGTCCTAAGTTGGAATTTTAATGGATTTTGTATACTTTTTTTTTTTTTTTTGAAGAAACCTCCTCGTGGGATGGATTTTGTATACTTTAAAATAGGAGAATGAAAAGTGGGGCCCACCTGTCACGTGTCATCCGCCACTTATACATTAAATTGCAACATTCACAAATTGTAAAAGCTTGGCATACCATTAAAAGTTACATTGACAAATGGGGCCCATGAGTCATTTTAGGGCCCATGAGTCTTTTAATGGTATGCCAAGCTTGGCATTCACACTATGTTTTACCGCCCCATATCTTCCTTAATCAGTTCCTGTTTTGAGTGCTTCACCATTCCACCTCTTATACTATTTTCTTTGTGAAATAAGCTCCACAACCGTCCTTGTAGAAGAGAAAAAAAATTGATGCAAATTATTACCAAATTCTTGTACCGAAACACAAAATCAACGAAAACTGTGGTTCATTGTTCTTAACCGTGAGGAGCTTCATGAGCAAATCGGGTTGAGGTGAGGGCTGGTACCAAGTTGTGGTGTGCAAGTGAAATTCGTAGTATAGGATATCAAAGGTAATTATAAATGTTTTTTTTAGAGATTCCTTCATTTTATTTTTAGATTTCCTTGTTGATTTATAAAGTGAAATTTCTTTGTTGGCTAAACTTTTTTGGGATTTTTACAAGCTATCTGATATTGTGTCATACCTTCTAGTATTTTGTAAAATTATCAAAAGTTGAGATTTTTGTTAAAAGGCTTTAGCAACTTATAAAGATTATGTTGATTAATTGGCTAATTGGAGTTTACGTAACTTAATAAGTGTTTGAAATTTTGTATAACATGGCAACCTTATTTCTTTTGAGTCTAATCAGATTAGTATGAATGGTGGTACTTGCATAAACCTTTGAGACAAGTATCTGATGTTGTAACTAATAAGTTAGTACAAATAATTAAAGTATGGTACATCATTAGTAAACCGACCACATGGCTTAATTATCTTATGGTCTGTTTATTAAGCAAAATACTATGATTTGTTATTTAGAATAAACACTTAGAATTAGCATCTCTATTGTTTAGAGTGTGAAGGTCGAGTAGCTGAGCCGAGGCGGCCGGTACGACCGAATAATATTAGGATTGCTTATGTCTTGCATGTCTTGCCTTCTTGCTTTCAGGTGCGGATTTCACATGAGCTTTTTTACTTGCATTTAAGGGAATAACTATTTGCATTTTATGTCTAAATTATTTGTGTGCATATTTATCATTTTGAATATATATGCTTGAATTATCATATTGAACTATTATACGAGTATTTGAAATGAATTTGCATGTTGAATGGTTGCCAAGTTGACTAAAGTGAGAATCGGTATTATTTTTGATACACTCGTTCGGTTGAGAAAAAGCACTCCATCTGTTTGGAGTCGGAGTCATGACCCGTCTGGCCAAACACCGTGACTTAAGCGCTTATGATCTGGGTCCCGATACGGTACCAGTCTAGAATGGTCCAAGGGAGGAGAGTGTTCCCGACTTGTGATATATTTGTTATTCAGATTGTTGTGATGATATGATATGGAAGTGTCTGAATTGTATATGAAATTTTATGGCCGTTGGCATCCATCTTAAAAAGTGGTTCCCGGTATCTGAATGAAATGACTGAACTGATTGATCTGTGATATACCAGACTTGCATTAGATAGATGTCCAAACCGAGCCGGCTTTTGAAATGCCAAATTGTATTTGAATTGCAAATTGAATAAGTAGCCGTGCTCCTCTGCACTGCATCTGTTTTTAAATGATTGCATTTGATAACTGATTTGTTTATGTATGCTTACGTATTTTATTATTATTAGTTTAACTTGGTACGGTAGTTAGTTCCTGAACATGTACAGTAGAAGTTCATGTGACTGTAATTAAAAATTGCACTGAGATAAATATAATTTATCTCACTCTCTGCTTTTGCATTGTTTCCACTATTGGTTGTGGGTTCCAGGTTTCAGATCGAGTGCTGGATAGCGAGACGAGTAGCGGCCCATTGGATCTATGGTTAGCAACCCGCATAAACCAGACTGTTAACCAAATTCTTGTAGAATATATCTTATATTAAAGTAAATATTTATAAGTTTATATTTTTCATGTATATTAATGGTATATAGTTAACTTATAATTTGTAATTCAAGCATTGGTAAGCCTTGCGGGTGCAGCTGGCATCCGCGGCGGGCACTCTGTCGTGCACCGTCCAGTTACGGTATCTGACGGGGTGTCACAGCATCCCCTGAATTTCTACCACCTATATATGTTTTCCTCCCTCTTCCCACCTCATTTTTTTTCTAAAATAATTAATATTTTCAGGATAATTAATTTTTTCTCATTAGTCATGACAGTTAGTAATATTTGACAGTTAGTAATATTTTTCAGAATAATTAACTTTCTTTTCTAGAACAATTAATATTTTTTTTCCAAGACGAATTTTTTTTTTCTTTTCCATAACAAAACCAGGTCTCCTAATTGTTCGTCCTGATGCAGAGGTCCGGAGACAACTGCAGACCTTGCAGGACTGTAAATTCGTAAGGCTCGTAATCTTAACCGTCGCGATGAGATTAATGGTCCGGAGATGGCTGCAGACCTCTGCAGGACTGTGCTGGTCCCATACGATCCTCTCTTGCAAGATCAGGACAATTAACTTTTTGACAAATATTTCTTTTTCCATTATGTTTGCTTCAGAAAAAAATTAACTGTGTGTGTATTTTTACATTGCTGATTGCTCGAACCTTATTAACTATGATAGATTTATTCTAATACGTTCATATTTTAGTCTTTGATAGAGTATAATTCTAAAATTTATAAAATTTGTATGAAAACACATCGCTCGTTAAATTAAATAAGATCAACGGTTTGGATTTAACGTTTGAATGTTAAAATTTTAAAAACTAATTAAATAGTAAAATGTTGGTATTTGGGGGCAACTAAAATGTTGGTAGTGGAACCTTACTCTATTATTATTATTTTTTAAAATGATTGAGATTATAAAACCAGCCCGCATCTGGCACTTTAGTACGAACTGATATCATGCTGGTACCTTACTGAAACCTTAAATTAGTTGGCATGATCATAAAACTAAATTGAAGTTGCTTTTGCACAAGAGAGATTGACAACTTGAATTAGTTTTTTTTTTCCCTTTTTTAAAATGAAGTAAGGATATGAACTCTGATATTTTGGTCTATAAAACTTTTTTCCCATATAGTACGTACTATTATATAGACTATAATTGTTCAATTTCGACTTATTTTTTTTTTATATTTGCTATTTCTAATTTTTATTGCAATCATCCAACTCTCATTCCACCATAACTAATAGTTTAATACCTAAAGACATTCTGGTTTTTTTATTTAGTCCTAATATATTTAATACTAAATTGAATTTATTTATTTTTTATTCAACACTGCTCCATCTAGTTATTACATCTTACTTCCACGTACTATTAAACACCAACGGAGATAACACAAATTATGAAGTACTTAAATCTGCAAATCTTGGATCATTTATTACACAATTTTATTCCACAGCTTGATCGAAGGTAAAAATCCAAGCGTACAAATTTCTTATATCATACTCGGCGTTTAAAAGGTTGTGGAGATGAACTCAATTTAAGCGCCCGTACACGATATAAAGCAGGTCACGACGGTTGTACCGCAGGTAGCCACGCACATCATCATTTGTGCTCCTGCTTGACAACCTTCGGCACATGTAACTGCGGTGTTGCCACAGTTCGTCATGCATGATTCGACATCTGCGACCGAGACTTGACTGGTTGGATTGAAGCAGGAGTTTGTAGAGTCGTCGGCCATTGCAACCGCAACTGAGAACATGATTGCCAGAACAACAATTTTGTTAGAGGTAGAGCGATTTGCCATTTTTTTTATAGATGATTGATTTCTTGCTTGCCTGCTGAGGTATAGATGATGATTGGTTTCTTGTTTGTATGTTGAGATGATGAGATGGTGCAGGCGTTAGTATTTATAGAAAGCAAAAGGAGGAAAACTTTCTGGGTCATGCTCTTGGCATTTTTGGGAGACGTGCTGGTGCAAAGTAATTTTTCTCAAAAGAGAGCCAAAATACGAGGAAAACGAGAAAAGGATGAATGTAGTGTTCTGGAATAAACAATAATTATAGATAATAGAAAGACTAAATGACATATGTTGAGATGGCCGAGTTGGTCTAAGGCGCCAGATTAAGGTTCTGGTCCGAAAGGGCGTGGGTTCAAATCCCACTCTCAACATTTGTTTTATTTTTTTTCTGCTCTTCTAATTTTCCTTCTACAGTTGATTAAGATATGTAAGCGCTCTCGCCTCTCGAATCTCGATCATAAAGCTAAATTATAAAGTGAATGTGATTCATCAGGATTCAAACATGGTTTAAAATTTTAGAGTTCACATCGATCAAAGTTACTCTAAAAATATTTTTGTTTGTTTTAAACTATAAAGCTCGCAAGTCTGTATGCTATTCAAATATTTTAACAGTTATTTAATTAACTACCTATCAGACAAGTTTAATTTTAATATTTTAGAAAATGTTCAAATAATCTTATGCATAAACAAACAATTTTTAACTATAACGAAATTTGATTTACAACTTAATTAAAAACAACTCGACTTTAATATTTAATATCTTAGTTAGAATAACCTGATAAAAAAATATGATAATAATTATTGATGATATTTGATCATTTGTTTCTAAAATTTATTATTGACAGATCATTTGGATTGAGGATCTGAATTGTAAATTAAGAATGACAATAAATATATAGATTGTGTTATGTGTCATTATTTATTTCGTTATGATTTTGATTCTAAATTTGAAATGTTTATCTTTTCCACATGAGGATAGGTTCTATAAATATCGTCTACCGCTGATTCCCGATAAGGACTGCTATACGGACTTTATGTTCTCTTGAATTATGCGAGAAAAGTTAATCATCAAGAAAACCGTATGTCCCTCATTAATTAACTTAGTGAGTGACGATATCTGTTTGGGCTCCTTGATGGAGATAGATTGTTTGCTAGCAACTTCATACAATTTTCTCTATATCAAGAAACGCATAATCTGCAAGAATGACACATTCATATCTTGGATTATACGATGATATCGTGTGACATA
Organism: Rhynchospora pubera; assembly: GCA_028095005.1. NCBI lineage: Eukaryota > Viridiplantae > Streptophyta > Magnoliopsida > Poales > Cyperaceae > Rhynchospora > Rhynchospora pubera. The sequence goes on along the minus strand of CM051462.1, from coordinate 105,655,528 downwards.
AGAATCAAAATAGGGAAATACTTTTATTTTTCTTATGCATGATTGAAATACTGTAACAGTACAATATTTATGTGAATTGGGAATCATAGCGTGTTGCTAGATACCGCTTATGATTATTGGAACTAAATAACAATTTAATTCCATGGACACATAGCATAAATCCTCAAAGGGGTGTGTTAAGACATTGGCTTCACAAGACCATTGGCTTGAGAGGGGTGTGTTAAGACAGACTGTCACCATCACACTATTGCTGCCACAGTGTTCACAGATGATCACTCAGGAGGAATAGTTAGTTAAACAAACATGTAATTAGTTAGGGAATAGATACTGTTAGAGGGGAGGTTAGGAAACTGAGACACGCAACATAACAGCTATATATACTGTAATAGGAACTTCTGGAGAAACTCAATTGAGATCAATGAATCAATAAAGATTTTCTACTGTCTCTCTTTCTTTACAATTCCCTTACAATTTCAGAGAGAAGAATTACCACCACCTTGGGTTAGGGTTTAGGCAGTTAATTAGGGATTAAAAGGGAATTAGTGAGATGCATTTCATCAAGCACTAGGAAAAGAAGGAAGAGAAGTGAAATTGAGGGAAGTAAGGCTGTAATCCTCAGTGTACAGATCAAATAAAGTGAATTTGAAGCTTCAATTTGCTGTTTTGTTGTTTCCTTTCCTTCAACTCAGCCACCAAGCAATGGTGTGCTTGAGTCATAGAAATATAGCTCTTATGAGCCATGGTCTGCAGTGTAGCAGCAGTCATGGCCATAAGATGACTCTAGAAAAGATGCTCTATGAGGGTTTAGAGCCTAGCTCTTCGCTTCATGGAGTATTCTCGTGTCCAATGTAGAAGGCACCATGGCTGTCATGTAGAGGTCTTTAGCCCAGCTTTAGCCTCTCATGGCAGTATCACCTTGACTTGGCATAGGTCCAGAGCACTGGCTCTGGCCTAGCCATGTTCAAGTCATCAACAATCCAAAAAAATGTCATAAAAACGATGGTGAAGTTATGTCAAATTCCAACCAACCCCTTTATGTGTGTAATTAGGATAAAAATTAGGACATAAATGCATAAATAATGTAGATTCAGTACTTTCATAGGCATGCTTTATATTGTCATCAAATACAAATACATATATGAAAAATACTAAATCTGGCCATAAATGAAATAAAATAAAAATATAAGGTCATCTGTGCATAAAAAATGCAAAAATAGATATGGACAATAGGAACATGACCTCTTGGACAGCAGGAGATAAACTCTTCTATTTTTAAAGTTTTATATGATTTAAGGCAGTAGGACTATCTCATGAAGCAAATTGATATTCTCATAATTTTGGCCTTTTTTGCAAAGTTCTTCATTCTTAGAAATTTTGAACAAACATGAAAAGTATTCCTCATTGGTTGCAAGTGAACTGAAATTGTGTATATAGATAAATAGTTACAATAGAAAAGTAATAAAATGTCAAAATTGCTTTCACTAGCTTTTACATTCCCATTGTGACTACTGCAAAAGGATTTCCTGCATTTTGTGCAACTCAAATTGAAATCACATCAAAATAGTATTAAATTAGCATAAGGATAAAAAATATAAATTGTGACAGATGCTAAATAAGTTGTTTTTATCCTCTGTGTTTACTTGGATGTGTAAAACAAAGTTAAAAGTACCTAAATTAAGCATTGAATCAAACCATATTGCTGTAAAATGAGTTACAAGTAAGTGAATTTGAACAAAGATGGATGCCAAAACATCCCCTTCTGTCTCAATCCCTCTCGCATCCAACCATGGTGCCTCAAGCCGAAACAAAGACATGGACAAGTCAAGTTTGACCTCCTGAATCTATTCCACCTATTGCTGGCACAAAAGAACCCCTTGATGGACCCCACAACAAAGTCTTATACCAGACCAGATTTGGACAGGAGATGCCTCAGTCAAGACCCCTTGTTGCGCCAACTCAGTCTCCCTAGTTGATGTGGACCAATAAGAAAATTACAAATAAGCAGGAACTTCAAAAATTCATTAAAAATAGTAGGAAACTCAGAAAAATATAAATAAAATATCCATAAATTCCTAAAAATCCAAATAAACCAAATTCACTTATGTTTTGATATAAAAATCTGTCAAATTATTGGTCTTTTTTATTTTTGAAGTATTTTCAATATTAAATAGATTTTATAAAATCCAAAAATGATATTAAATCAATTTGTAAAATTTCAAAATGATTTTAAAACTTAATGAAGCTCTCTTGACAAGTTTTCAAAAATAGATATTGAGATTTTAAAAGATATATATTTGATATCAAGTATTTTTCAAACATAAACATAACTAAAAATATAAAAAAGGGCTAAAATTAAAAATAGAAATAAAAAAAAATTGTAAAATCCAAAGAGAAACTTAAGAAATTAAAAGTCAAAACACGAAACCTGAAATCAAGACCTAAACCTCTCCACTTCAAGAACGAAAACTTTTTAGCAGATCAGAGTGTCCTCAATTGTGTCCCGTTAATTAGGTCTGGTACACCAATCGAGTCCGGTCTAAACCAAAAGAAATAAACCTAAAATAAACATGAAACAAACGATTTCCCTAGCCTTTACATATAATTCTTTAGATCCCTTAATCAGAGGTTCTCGTGAGCGATCACGGGGTAATTAACAGTAGGGGCTTGCGCCTACTGGAAAGAAAGGACCCACAAAATCAACAGACCTCTTTAAGAAACGACTCATGTTTTGGTTCTCTTGTCGCTAAGAGAAACTCGAACGGAGATCGAACCTTAAGGGGGGTGAATCCAAGGCTATGTTCCCATTTCTCGAGGAAACCAAATTCCATTCTTCGAGGGAATGACGAAAAAGCCGCGACAGTGCCTTGAATCAAAATCCCACCTTCTCTTTTCTTAGCCGTCACCCCCACTCTCTCCTTCTCTCTTGGCCGACGACCTCTTTCTCTCTCTCCCTCCATTACCTCATGTGTTGAGCATATTCTTTCCACTAATTAAGTTTGTTAATTAAAGAAGAAGAGAGAATACCTTTGGATTAGCTTTGCTTTCCTTGAATCGCTAGCACGATTCGATTAAAGTTTGGTTATCCTCTAGGTGGACTCGAGGCGGACGTCGTTTGGATCGAAGGAAGTAGGTGTAGCACGCCACCGACTCCCACGCATTGGAATCACTTTCTTGTTATAATACAAGAAGAGGTATAATCTCATACCTTTTTCTTGGTGTTTGAATGGATTTTGCACTAGATCTTGTTATGCTTGACGGTTAATTAGTTGTAATTAGCTAAAAAATAAAAAAATGAGCATTTCCTAACAGTGGTATCAGATCCAGGTCGTGCTTAAGTTATTGTGACACATAATTAAGAGAAAATTGGTTAATTAATGGATTAGTAAGGTTGATGCTATTATTTGCTGGCTGGAAGCAGCCTTGTATAATCATATCATTTCGAATAAATAACATTTGAATCACATTCTAGACCGTATAAAGAGTTTAAATATAGATTATTGTGATGAAATGACTTAGAATGAATCCAGAAATGATTGAAATACTCAATTGATGATATATTTTCACTTTATATGCGTAATTTCCATGTATAATCTATTTTTTTTTAATAAATAATATATTAATTATATTTTAGTCTGTATAAATAATTTAAAAGTTGATTATTGTGATGAAATGACTTAGAACGAACCCCGAAATAATTGAAATTCTCAAATGATACTCAGAATTGCATTATATGCACTTTAAATGCGTAATTTGCCATGTATAATCCAATCTATTAAAACTAATAACATTTGAATCATATTTTAAACAGTATAAAGAGTTTAAATGTAGATTATTGTGATGAAATGACTTAGAAAGAATACAAAAACGATTGAAATACTCAAATGTTGTTCAGAATTGCATTATTAGCAATTTAAATTCGTAATTACCAAGTATAATCAATCTTTTGGAATAAAAAATGTATGAATCATTTTCTAAACAGTAAACAGTTTAAAAGTAGATTATTGTGACGAAATGAATTACAATGAATCCAGAAATGATTGAAATGCTCAAATAATGCTCATAATTGCATTTTTTTTTGCAATTTAGATGCGAATTACCATGTATAATCCAATCGTTTTAAATAAATAACATATGAATCATATTCTAGGCAATAAAAAAAGTTAAAATTTAGATTATTGTGATGAAATGACTTAGAATGAATCCAGAAATGATTGAAATGCTCAAACGATGCTCAGAATTGCATTATTAGCATTTTATATTCGTAATTACCATGTATGATCCAATCTTTTGGAATAAATAACATCTGAATCATATTCTATACAATATAAAGAGTTTATATATATATATATATATATATATAGTGATAAAATGACTTAGAATTAATCCATAAACGATAGAAATTATCAAATGATGCTCAAAATTGCATTATTTGCAATTTATATGCGTAATTACCTTGTATAATACAATCTTTTTGACTAAATAACATATGAATCAGATTTGAAACTGTATAAAGAGTTTAAATGTAGATTATTGTTTTGAAATGACTTAGAATGAATCCAGAAATGATTGAAATTCTCAAATGATGCTCAGAATTGCTTTATTAGCACTTTACATGCGTAATTACAAAGTATAATACAATCATTTTGAATAAATAACACATGAATCATATTCTAAATAGTAGAGTTTTAAGTTAGATTGTAGCGATAAAATGACTTAGAATGAATCCATAAACGATTGAAATGCTCAAGACATGCTCAGAATTGCATTATTCGAACTTTATATGCGTAACTACCATGTATGATCCAAATTTTTTTAATAAATAACATGCAAGTCATATTCCAAATAGTATAAACAGTTTAAAATTAGATTATTGTGATGAAATGACTTAGAATGAATCCATAATCAATTGAAATGCTGAAATGATGCTCAGAATTGTATTATTCGCACTTTATATGAGTAATTACCATGTATTTGAACTAATAACATTTGAATCATATTTTAAACTGTATAAAGAGTTTAAATGTAGATTATTGTGATGAAATGAGTTAGAATGAATTCAGAAACAATTGAAGTGCTCAAAAGATGCTCAGAATGGCATTATTAGCACTTTACATTCGTGATTACCTTGTATAATCCAATCTTTTAGAATAAATAACATATGAATATTGTTCTATACAATATAAAGAGTTTAAATATAGATTATTGTGATAAAATAACTTAGAATGAAACCATAAACGATTGAAATGATCAAATGATGCACAAAATTGCATTATTTGCAATTTATATGCGTAATTACCTTGTACAATACAATCTTTTAGTCTAAATAACATAACAATCATATTCTAGACGGAATAAAGAGTTTAAATATAGATTATTGTTATGAAATGACTTAGATTGAATCCAGAAACTATTGAAAATGATCAAATGATGTTCAGAATTGCATTATTTGCAGATTATATGCGTAATTACCTTGTATACTGTAATCTTTTTGAATAATTAACATATGAATCAGATTTTAAACTGTATAAAGAGTTTAAATGTAGATTATTGTGATGAAATGATTTATAATGAATCTAGAAACGATTGAAATTCTCAAATGATGCTTAGAATTGTTTTATTAGCAGTTTACATGTTTAATTACCACAATAATCTATATCTAAACTCTTTATATTGTATAAAATATGATTCATATGTTATTTATTACCAAAGATTGGATTATATAAGGTGATTAAGAATGTAAAGTGCTAATAATGCAATTCTGAGCATCTTCTGAGCATTTAAATCGTTTCTGGATTCATTCTAAGTCATTTCATCACAATAATTAAAATTTAAACTCTTTATACTGACTCGAATATGATTCATATGTTATTTAGTCAAAAAGATTGGATTATACATGGTAATTACGCATCTAAATTGCCAAAAAATGCAATTCTGAGCATTATTTGAGTATTTCAATCATTTCTAGATTCATTTTAAGTCATTTCATCACAATAATATACTTTTAACTGTTTATACTGTTTAGAAAATGATTCATATGTTTTTTATTCCAAAATATTGGATTATACTTGGTAATAACGAATGTAAATGGCTAATAATGCGATTCTGAAGAACTTTTGAGTATTTTAATCGTTTTTTGATTCATTATAAGTCATTTCATCACAGTAACCTACATTTAAACTCTTTATACTGTTTAAAATATGGTTCAAATGTTATTAGCTCAAATAGATTGGATTATACATGATAATTACAAATTTAAAGTGCATATAATGCTATTGTAAGGATCAATTGAGCATTTCAATCATTTCGGGGTTCATTATAAGTTATTTCATCACAATAATTTACTTGTAAACCCTTTATATTGTCTAAAATATGATTAATATTTTATTTATTCAGAAAGAATGGATTATACATGGTAATCATAAATATAAAGTGAAAATAATGCAATTCTAAGCATCATTTGAGCATTTTAATCGTTTCAGGATTCATTTTAAATCATTTCATCAGAATATTTTACATTTAAACACTTTATGCCATCTAAAATATAATTCTAGTGTTATTTATTCAAAAAGACTTGATTATACAAGGTAATAATGCATATAAAATGCAAATATTGCAATTCTGAGCATCATTTGAGCATTTTAATCATTTCTGGATTCATTCTAAATCATTTCATCAGATTAATCTACATTTAAACACTTTATACTGTCTAGAATGTGATTCATATATTATTTATTCAAATAGAATGGATTATATAAGTTAACTACGCATATAAAATGAAAATAATGCAATTTTGAGCATCATTTGAGAATTTCAATCGTTTCTGGATTCACTCTAACTCATTTCATCACAGTAATCTACATTTAAACTATTTATACTATTTGAAATATGATTCAAATGTTATCAGTTCAAATAGATTGGATTATACATAGTAATTACGAATTTAAAGAGCATATAATGCAATTCTGAGCATTATATATGCATTTCAATCGTTTCTAGATTTATTCAAAGTCATTTCATCACAATAATCTAATTTTAAACTGTTTATTCTGTTTGGAATATGATTTATATGTTATTTATTGAAAAATATTGGATCATACATGGTAATAAGGCACATAAAGTGCAAATAATGCAATTCTGACAATTTCTTGAGCATTTCACTCGTTTCTGGATTAATTCTAAGTCATTTCCTCGCAATAATCTAATTTTAAACTCTTAATACTGTTTATAATATGATTCATATGTTATTTATTCAAAAAGATTGGATTATACTTGGTAATTACGCATGTAAAGTGCTGATAAAGCAATTCTGAGAATCATTTGAGCATTTCAATCATTTATGGATTCATTCTGAGTCATTTCATCAAAATAATCTGTATTTAAACTCTTTATACAGTTAAAAATCTGATTCATATGTTTTTTTATTCAAGAATATTGGATCATACAAGGCAATTACGCATATAATGTGCAAATAATGCAATTCTGAACATCATTTGATCATTTTCAATAACTTCTGGATTCAATCTAAGTCATTTTATCAGAATAATATACATTTAAACTATTTATACCCTCTAGAATATGATTGATATGTTATTTAGTCAAAAATATTGTATTATACATGACAATTACGCATCTAAATTGCAAAAAATGCAATTCTGAGCATTTCAATCGTTTCTAAATTCATCATTGTAAGTCATTTCATCACAATAATCTACTTTTTAACTTTTTATACAGTTTAGAAAATGATTCATATGTTTTTTATTCCAAAAGATTGGATTATACTTGGTAATTTGGAATTTAAATGGCTAATAATACGATTCTGAACAACTTTTGAGTATTTTAATCGTTTTTGGATTCATTATAAGTCATTTCATCACAGTATCTGCACTTAAACTCTTTATACCATTTAAAATAAGGTTCAAATGTTATTAGCTCAAATAGATTGGATTATACATGATAATTACGAATTTAAAGTGCATATAATGCTATTGTAAGGATCATATGAGCATTTCAATCATTTCGGAGTTCATTATAAGTTATTTCATCACAATAATTTACTTCTAAACTCTTCATATTGTCTTAAATATGATTAATATTTCATTTAATCAGAACGAATGGATTATACATGGTAATTATATAAATATAAAGTGAAAATAATGCTATTATAAGCATCATTTGAGCATTTGAATCGTTTCTGGATTCATTCTAAATCATTTCATCAGAATAATCTATATTTAAACACTTTATGCTGTCTAAAATATAATTCTAGTGTTATTTATTCAAAAAGACTTGATTATACAAGGTAATAAGGCATATAAAATGCAAATATTGCAATTCTGAGCATCATTTTAGAATTTCAATCATTTCTGGATTCATTCTAAATCATTTCATCGCAATAATCTATATTAAATATCTTGATACTCTCTAGAATATGATTGATATGTTATTTATCAAAAAGATTGAATTATACAAGGTAATTATCCATATAAAATGCAAATAATGTAATTGTGAGCGTCATTTGAGAATTTCAATCGTTTTTGTATTTATTCTAAGTAATTTCAACACAATAATCTACATTTAAACTATTTATACTGTCTAAAATATGATTCATTTGTTATTTATTCAAAAATATTGGATTATAAGAGGTAATTACGCATATATTGTGCAAATAATGCAATTCTGAGCATCATTGGAGAATTTCAATTGTTTGAGGATTCATTCTAAGTCATTTCATCACAATAATCTACATTTAAACTCTTTATACTGTCTAGAATGTGATTCATATATTATTTATTCAAATAGAATGGATAATATAAGTTAACTACGCATATAAAATGCAAATAATGCAATTCCGAGCATCATTTGAGAATTTCAATCGTTTCTGGATTCATTCTAACTCTTTTCATCACAGTAATCTACATTTAAATATTTATACTATTTAAAATATGATTCAAATGTAAATAGTTCAAATAGATTGGATTATACATAGTAATTACGCATTTAAAGTGCATATAATACAATTTTGAGCATTATATAAGCATTTCAATCGTTTCTGGATTTATTCAAAGTCATTTCATCACAATAATCTAATTTTAAACTGTTTATTCTGTTTGAAATTTTATTTATATGTTATTTATTCAAAATATTGGATTATACATAGTAATTACGCATATAAAGTGCAAATGATGCAATTCTGAGAATTTCTTGAGCATGTCATTCGTTTCTGGATTCATTTTAAGTCATATCTTCGCAATAATCTAATTTTAAACTCTTAATACTGTTTATAATATGATTCATATGTTATTTATTTAAAAAGATTGGATTATACTTGGTAATTACGCATGTAAACTGCTGATAAAGCAATTCTGAGGATTATTTAAGCATTTCAATCATTTATGGATTCATTGTGAATCATTGCATCACAATAATCTGTATTTAAACTCTTTATACAGTTTAAAATCTGATTCATAAGTTTTTTTATTCAAAAAGATTGGATCATACAAGGCAGATATGCTTATAATGTGCAAATAATCCAATTCTTAACATCATTTGATCATTTTCAAAAGTTTCTGGATTCAATCTAAGTCATTTTATTACAATAATTTACATTTAAACTCTTTATACCTTCTAGAATATGATTGATATGTTATTTTGTCAAAAAGATTGAATTATACATGGCAATTACGCATCTAATTTGCAAAAAATGCAATTCTGAGCATTTCAATCGTTTCAAGATTCATCATTGTGAATCATTGCATCACAATAATCTGTATTTAAACTCTTTATACAGTTTAAAATCGGATTCATACGTTTTTTATTCAAAAAGATTTGATCATACAACGCAATTACGCATATAATGTGCAAATAATGCAATTCTTAACGTCATTTGATTGTAATTTCTCGATTCAATCTAAGTCATTTTATCACAATAATTTACATTTAAACTCTTTATACCTTCTAGAATATGATTGATATGTTATTTAGTCAAAAAGATTGTATTATACATGGCAATTATGCATCTAAATTGCAAAAATTGCAATTCTGAGCATTTCAATCGTTTCTAGATTTATTATTGTTAGTCCTTTCATCACAATAATCTACTTTTTAACTGTTATACTGTTTATACTTTTTAGAAAATGATTCATATGTTTTTCATCACAATAATCTACTTTTTAACTGTTTATACTGTTTAGAAAATGATTCATATGTTTTTTATTCCAAAAGATTGTATTATACTCGGTAATTAGGAATGTAAACGGCTAATAATGCGATTCTGAACAACTTTTGAGCATTTAAATCGTTTTTGGATTCATTATAAGTCATTTCATCACAATAATCTACATTTAAACTCTTTATACAGTTTAAAATATGGTTCAAATGTTATTAGCTCAAATAGATTGGATTATACATGGTAATTACGAATTTAAAGTGCATGTAATGCTAATTGTAAGGATCATTTGAGCATTTCAATCATTTCGGGGTTCATTCTAAGTCATTTCATCACAATAATATACTTTTACACTCTTTATATTGTCAAAAATATGATTAATATTTTTTCTATTAAAAAAGAATGGATTATACATGGTAATATATAAATATAAAGTGAAAATAATTCAATTCCAAGCATCATTTGAGCATTTGAATCGTTTCTGGAAACATTCTAAATCATTTCATCAGAATAATATACATTTAAACACTTTATGCTGTCGAAAATATAATTCTAGAGTTATTTATTCAAAAAGACTTGATTATACAAGGCAACAATGCATATAAAATGCAATTATTGCAATTCTGAGCATCATTTGAGCATTTCAATCGTTTTTGGATTCATTCTAAATCATTTCATCGCAATAATCTATATTAAATATCTTGATACTCTCTAGAATATGATTCATATTTTATTTATTCAAAAAGATTGAATTATACAAGGTAATTATCCATATAAAATGCAAATAATGTAATTGTGAGCGTCATTTGAGCATTTCAATCGTTTATGGAATCATTCTAAGTAATTTCATCACAATAATAGACATTTTAACTATTTATGCTGTCTAATATATGATTCATATATTATTTATTCAAAAAGATTGGATTATACGAGGTAATTACCAATATATTGTGCAAATAATGCAATTCTGAGCATCATTTGAGAATTTCAATCGTTTCTGGATTCATTCTAAGTCATTCATCGCAATAATCAACATTTAAACTCTTTATACTGTCTAGAATGGGATTCTTATATTATTTATTCAAATAGAATGGATTATATAAGTTAACTACGCATATAATATGCAAATAATGCAATTCTGAGCATCATTTGAGAATTTCAATCGTTTCTGGATTCATTCTAACTCATTTCATCACAGTAATCTACATTTAAACTATTTATACTATTTGAAATATGATTCAAATGTTATCAGTTCAAATAGATTGGATTATACATAGTAATTACGAATTTAAAGTGCATATAATGCAATTCTGAGCATTATATAAGCATTTCAATCATTTCTAAATATATTCAAAGTCATTTCATCACAATAATCTAATTTTAAACAGTTTATTCTGTTTGGAATATGATTTATATGTTATTTATTAAAAAATATTGGATCATACAAGGTAATTAGGCATATAAAGTGCAAATAATGCAATTCTGAGAATTTCTTGGGCATTCCACTCGTTTCTGGATACATTCTAAGTCATTTTCTCGCAATAATCTAATTTTAAACTCTTAATACTGTTTATAATACGATTCACATGTTATTTATTCAAAAAGATTGGATTATACTTGGTAATTGCGCATGTAAAGTGCTGATAAAGCAATTCTGAGAATCATTTGAGCATTTCAATCATTTATGGATTCATTCTGAGTCATTTCATCAAAATAATCTGTATTTAAACTCTTTATACAGTTAAAAATCTGATTCATATGTTTTTTTATTCAAAAAGATTGGATCATACAAGGCAATTACGCATATAATGTGCAAATAATGCAATTCTGAACATCATTTGATCATTTTCAATAGCTTCTGGATTCAGTCTAAGTCATTTTATCACAATAATTTACATTTAAACTATTTATACCTTCTAGAATTTGATTGATAAGTTATTTAGTCAAAGATATTGTATTATACATGACAATTACGCATCTAAATTGCAAAAAAATGCGATTCTGAGCATTTCAATCGTTTCTAGATTCATCATTGTAAGTCATTTCATCACAATAATCTACTTTTTAACTGTTTATACTGTTTAGAAAATGATTCATATGTTTTTTATTCCAAAAGATTGGATTATACTTGGTAATTTGGAATGTAAATGGCTAATAATGCGATTCTGAACAACTTTTGAGTATTTTAATCATTTTTAGATTCATTATAAGTCATTTCATCACAGTAATCTACACTTAAACCCTTTATACTGTTTAAAATATGGTTCAAATGTTATTTGCACAAATAGATTGGATTATACATGATAATTGCGAATTTAAAGTGCATATAATGCTATTGTAAGGATCATATGAGCATTTCAATCATTTCGGAGTTCATTATAAGTTATTTCATCACAATAATTTACTTCTAAACTCTTTTATATTGTCTTAAATATGATTAATATTTTATTTAATCAGAAAGAATGGATTATACATGGTAATTACATAAATATAAAGTGAAAATAATTCTATTATAAGCATCATTTGAGCATTTTAATCGTTTCTCGAAACATTCTAAATCATTTCATCAGAGTAATATACATTTAAATACTTTATGCTGTCTATAATATAATTCTAGTGTTATTTATTCAAAAAGACTTGATTATACAAGGCAAAAATGCATATTAAATGCAATTATTGCAATTCTGAGCATCATTTGAGCATTTCTATCGTTTTTGGATTCATTCTAAATCATTTGATCGCAATAATCTATATTAAATATCTTGATACTCTCTAGAATATGATTCATATGTTATTTATTCAAAAAGATTGAATTATACAAGGTAATTATCCATATAAAATGCAAATAATGTAATTCTGAGCATCATTTGAGAATTTCAATCGTTTCTGGATTCATTCTAACTCATTTCATCACAGTAATCTACATTTAAACTATTTATACTATTTGAAATATGATTCAAATTTTATAGTTCAAATAGATTGGATTATACATAGTAATTACGCATTTAAAGTGCATATAATGCAATTCTGAGCATTATATAAGCATTTCAATCATTTCTGGATTTATTCAAAGTCATTTCATCACAATAATCTAATTTTAAACTGTTAATTCTGTTTGGAAAATGATTTATATGTTATTTATTCAAAATATTGGATTATACATGGTAATTACGCATATAAAGTGCAAATGATGCAATTCTGAGAATTTCTTGAGCATTTCACTCGTTTCTGGATTCATTCTAAGTCATTTCTTCGCAATAATCTAATTTTAAACTCTTAATACTGTTTACAATATGATTCATCTGTTATTTATTCAAAAAGATTGGATTATACTTTGTAAATACGCATGTAAAATGCTGATAAAGCAATTCTGAGAATCATTTGAGCATTTCAATCATTTATGGATTCATTCTGAATCATTGCATCACAATAATCTGTATTTAAACTCTTTATACAGTTTAAAATCTGATTCATACGTTTTTTATTCAAAAAGATTTGTTCATACAAGGCAATTAGACAATTACGCATATAATGTGCAAATAATGCAATTCTTAACGTCATTTGATCATTTCCAATAGTTTCTGGATTCAATCTAAGTCATTTTTTCACAATAATTTACATTTAAACTCTTTATACCATCTAGAATATGATTGATATGTTATTTAGTCAAAAAGATTGTATTATACATGGCAATTACGCATCTAAATTGCAAAAAATGCAATTCTGAGCATTTCAATCGTTTCTAGATTCATCATTGTAAGTCCTTTAATCACAATAATCTACTTTTTAACTGTTTATACTGTTTATACTCTTTAGAAAATGATTCATATGTTTTTCATCACAATAATCTACTTTTTAACTGTTTATACTGTTTAGAAAATGATTCATATGTTTTTTATTCCAAAAGATTGTATTATACTCGGTAATTAGGAATGTAAACGGCTAATAATGCGATTCTGAACAACTTTTGAGCATTTAAATCGTTTTTGGATTCATTATAAGTCATTTCATCACAATAATCTACATTTAAACTCTTTATACAGTTTAAAATATGGTTCAAATGTTATTAGCTCAAATAGATTGGATTATACATGGTAATTACGAATTTAAAGTGCATGTAATGCTAATTGTAAGGATCATTTGAGCATTTCAATCATTTCGGGGTTCATTCTAAGTCATTTCATCACAATAATATACTTTTACACTCTTTATATTGTCAAAAATATGATTAATATTTTTTCTATTAAAAAAGAATGGATTATACATGGTAATATATAAATATAAAGTGAAAATAATTCAATTCCAAGCATCATTTGAGCATTTGAATCGTTTCTGGAAACATTCTAAATCATTTCATCAGAATAATATACATTTAAACACTTTATGCTGTCGAAAATATAATTCTAGAGTTATTTATTCAAAAAGACTTGATTATACAAGGCAACAATGCATATAAAATGCAATTATTGCAATTCTGAGCATCATTTGAGCATTTCAATCGTTTTTGGATTCATTCTAAATCATTTCATCGCAATAATCTATATTAAATATCTTGATACTCTCTAGAATATGATTCATATTTTATTTATTCAAAAAGATTGAATTATACAAGGTAATTATCCATATAAAATGCAAATAATGTAATTGTGAGCGTCATTTGAGCATTTCAATCGTTTATGGAATCATTCTAAGTAATTTCATCACAATAATAGACATTTTAACTATTTATGCTGTCTAATATATGATTCATATATTATTTATTCAAAAAGATTGGATTATACGAGGTAATTACCAATATATTGTGCAAATAATGCAATTCTGAGCATCATTTGAGAATTTCAATCGTTTCTGGATTCATTCTAAGTCATTCATCACAATAATCAACATTTAAACTCTTTATACTGTCTAGAATGGGATTCTTATATTATTTATTCAAATAGAATGGATTATATAAGTTAACTACGCATATAATATGCAAATAATGCAATTCTGAGCATCATTTGAGAATTTCAATCGTTTCTGGATTCATTCTAACTCATTTCATCACAGTAATCTACATTTAAACTATTTATACTATTTGAAATATGATTCAAATGTTATCAGTTCAAATAGATTGGATTATACATAGTAATTACGAATTTAAAGTGCATATAATGCAATTCTGAGCATTATATAAGCATTTCAATCATTTCTAAATATATTCAAAGTCATTTCATCACAATAATCTAATTTTAAACAGTTTATTCTGTTTGGAATATGATTTATATGTTATTTATTAAAAAATATTGGATCATACAAGGTAATTAGGCATATAAAGTGCAAATAATGCAATTCTGAGAATTTCTTGGGCATTCCACTCGTTTCTGGATACATTCTAAGTCATTTTCTCGCAATAATCTAATTTTAAACTCTTAATACTGTTTATAATACGATTCACATGTTATTTATTCAAAAAGATTGGATTATACTTGGTAATTGCGCATGTAAAGTGCTGATAAAGCAATTCTGAGAATCATTTGAGCATTTCAATCATTTATGGATTCATTCTGAGTCATTTCATCAAAATAATCTGTATTTAAACTCTTTATACAGTTAAAAATCTGATTCATATGTTTTTTTATTCAAAAAGATTGGATCATACAAGGCAATTACGCATATAATGTGCAAATAATGCAATTCTGAACATCATTTGATCATTTTCAATAGCTTCTGGATTCAGTCTAAGTCATTTTATCACAATAATTTACATTTAAACTATTTATACCTTCTAGAATTTGATTGATAAGTTATTTAGTCAAAGATATTGTATTATACATGACAATTACGCATCTAAATTGCAAAAAAATGCGATTCTGAGCATTTCAATCGTTTCTAGATTCATCATTGTAAGTCATTTCATCACAATAATCTACTTTTTAACTGTTTATACTGTTTAGAAAATGATTCATATGTTTTTTATTCCAAAAGATTGGATTATACTTGGTAATTTGGAATGTAAATGGCTAATAATGCGATTCTGAACAACTTTTGAGTATTTTAATCATTTTTAGATTCATTATAAGTCATTTCATCACAGTAATCTACACTTAAACCCTTTATACTGTTTAAAATATGGTTCAAATGTTATTTGCACAAATAGATTGGATTATACATGATAATTGCGAATTTAAAGTGCATATAATGCTATTGTAAGGATCATATGAGCATTTCAATCATTTCGGAGTTCATTATAAGTTATTTCATCACAATAATTTACTTCTAAACTCTTTATATTGTCTTAAATATGATTAATATTTTATTTAATCAGAAAGAATGGATTATACATGGTAATTACATAAATATAAAGTGAAAATAATTCTATTATAAGCATCATTTGAGAATTTTAATCGTTTCTCGAAACATTCTAAATCATTTCATCAGAGTAATATACATTTAAACACTTTATGCTGTCTAAAATATAATTCTAGTGTTATTTATTCAAAAAGACTTGATTATACAAGGCAAAAATGCATATTAAATGCAATTATTGCAATTCTGAGCATCATTTGAGCATTTCTATCATTTTTGGATTCATTCTAAATCATTTGATCGCAATAATCTATATTAAATATCTTGATACTCTCTAGAATATGATTCATATGTTATTTATTCAAAAAGATTGAATTATACAAGGTAATTATCCATATAAAATGCAAATAATGTAATTCTGAGCATCATTTGAGAATTTCAATCGTTTCTGGATTCATTCTAACTCATTTCATCACAGTAATCTACATTTAAACTATTTATACTATTTGAAATATGATTCAAATTTTATAGTTCAAATAGATTGGATTATACATAGTAATTACGCATTTAAAGTGCATATAATGCAATTCTGAGCATTATATAAGCATTTCAATCATTTCTGGATTTATTCAAAGTCATTTCATCACAATAATCTAATTTTAAACTGTTAATTCTGTTTGGAAAATGATTTATATGTTATTTATTCAAAATATTGGATTATACATGGTAATTACGCATATAAAGTGCAAATGATGCAATTCTGAGAATTTCTTGAGCATTTCACTCGTTTCTGGATTCATTCTAAGTCATTTCTTCGCAATAATCTAATTTTAAACTCTTAATACTGTTTACAATATGATTCATCTGTTATTTATTCAAAAAGATTGGATTATACTTTGTAAATACGCATGTAAAATGCTGATAAAGCAATTCTGAGAATCATTTGAGCATTTCAATCATTTATGGATTCATTCTGAATCATTGCATCACAATAATCTGTATTTAAACTCTTTATACAGTTTAAAATCTGATTCATACGTTTTTTATTCAAAAAGATTTGTTCATACAAGGCAATTAGACAATTACGCATATAATGTGCAAATAATGCAATTCTTAACGTCATTTGATCATTTCCAATAGTTTCTGGATTCAATCTAAGTCATTTTTTCACAATAATTTACATTTAAACTCTTTATACCATCTAGAATATGATTGATATGTTATTTAGTCAAAAAGATTGTATTATACATGGCAATTACGCATCTAAATTGCAAAAAATGCAATTCTGAGCATTTCAATCGTTTCTAGATTCATCATTGTAAGTCCTTTAATCACAATAATCTACTTTTTAACTGTTTATACTGTTTATACTCTTTAGAAAATGATTCATATGTTTTTCATCACAATAATCTACTTTTTAACTGTTTATACTGTTTAGAAAATGATTCATATGTTTTTTATTCCAAAAGATTGTATTATACTCGGTAATTAGGAATGTAAACGGCTAATAATGCGATTCTGAACAACTTTTGAGCATTTAAATCGTTTTTGGATTCATTATAAGTCATTTCATCACAATAATCTACATTTAAACTCTTTATACAGTTTAAAATATGGTTCAAATGTTATTAGCTCAAATAGATTGGATTATAC
This sequence comes from Rhynchospora pubera, assembly GCA_028095005.1. Taxonomy (NCBI): domain Eukaryota; kingdom Viridiplantae; phylum Streptophyta; class Magnoliopsida; order Poales; family Cyperaceae; genus Rhynchospora; species Rhynchospora pubera. Next base: position 105,637,422 of record CM051462.1, on the reverse strand, counting down.
ATGGTAATTACGAATTTAAAGTGCATGTAATGCTAATTGTAAGGATCATTTGAGCATTTCAATCATTTCGGGGTTCATTCTAAGTCATTTCATCACAATAATATACTTTTACACTCTTTATATTGTCAAAAATATGATTAATATTTTTTCTATTAAAAAAGAATGGATTATACATGGTAATATATAAATATAAAGTGAAAATAATTCAATTCCAAGCATCATTTGAGCATTTGAATCGTTTCTGGAAACATTCTAAATCATTTCATCAGAATAATATACATTTAAACACTTTATGCTGTCGAAAATATAATTCTAGAGTTATTTATTCAAAAAGACTTGATTATACAAGGCAACAATGCATATAAAATGCAATTATTGCAATTCTGAGCATCATTTGAGCATTTCAATCGTTTTTGGATTCATTCTAAATCATTTCATCGCAATAATCTATATTAAATATCTTGATACTCTCTAGAATATGATTCATATTTTATTTATTCAAAAAGATTGAATTATACAAGGTAATTATCCATATAAAATGCAAATAATGTAATTGTGAGCGTCATTTGAGCATTTCAATCGTTTATGGAATCATTCTAAGTAATTTCATCACAATAATAGACATTTTAACTATTTATGCTGTCTAATATATGATTCATATATTATTTATTCAAAAAGATTGGATTATACGAGGTAATTACCAATATATTGTGCAAATAATGCAATTCTGAGCATCATTTGAGAATTTCAATCGTTTCTGGATTCATTCTAAGTCATTCATCGCAATAATCAACATTTAAACTCTTTATACTGTCTAGAATGGGATTCTTATATTATTTATTCAAATAGAATGGATTATATAAGTTAACTACGCATATAATATGCAAATAATGCAATTCTGAGCATCATTTGAGAATTTCAATCGTTTCTGGATTCATTCTAACTCATTTCATCACAGTAATATACATTTAAACTATTTATACTATTTGAAATATGATTCAAATGTTATCAGTTCAAATAGATTGGATTATATATAGTAATTACGAATTTAAAGTGCATATAATGCAATTCTGAGCATTATATAAGCATTTCAATCGTTTCTAAATATATTCAAAGTCATTTCATCACAATAATCTAATTTTAAACAGTTTATTCTGTTTGGAATATGATTTATATGTTATTTATTCAAAAATATTGGATCATACATGGTAATTAGGCATATAAAGTGCAAATAATGCAATTCTGAGAATTTCTTGGGCATTCCACTCGTTTCTGGATACATTCTAAGTCATTTTCTCGCAATAATCTAATTTTAAACTCTTAATACTGTTTATAATATGATTCATATGTTATTTATTCAAAAAGATTGGATTATACTTGGTAATTGCGCATGTAAAGTGCTGATAAAGCAATTCTGAGAATCATTTGAGCATTTCAATCATTTATGGATTCATTCTGATTCATTTCATCGAAATAATCTATATTAAAACTCTTTATACAGTTAAAAATCTGATTCATATGTTTTTTTATTCAAAAAGATAGGATCATACAAGGCAATTACGCATATAATGTGCAAATAATGCAATTCTGAACATCATTTGATCATTTTCAATAGCTTCTGGATTCAGTCTAAGTCATTTTATCACAATAATTTACATTTAAACTATTTATACCTTCTAGAATTTGATTGATAAGTTATTTAGTCAAAAAGATTGTATTATACATGACAATTACGCATCTAAATTGCAAAAAAAAGCAATTCTGAGCATTTCAATCGTTTCTAGATTCATCATTGTAAGTCATTTTATCACCATAATCTACTTTTTAACTGTTTATACTGTTTAGAAAATGATTCATATGTTTTTTATTCCAAAAGATTGGATTATACTTGGTAATTTGGAATGTAAATGGCTAATAATGCGATTCTGAACAACTTTTGAGTATTTTAATCGTTTTTGGAATCATTATATGTCATTTCATCACAGTAATCTACACTTAAACCCTTTATACTGTTTAAATTATGGTTCAAATGTTATTAGCTCAAATAGATTGGCTTATACATGATAATTACGAATTTAAAGTGCATATAATGCTATTGTAAGGATCATATGAGCATTTCAATCATTTCGGAGTTCATTATAAGTTATTTCATCACAATAATTTACTTCTAAACTCTTTATATTGTCTTAATTATGATTAATATTTTATTTAATCAGAAAGAATGGATTACACATGGTAATTATATAAATATAAAGTGAAAATAATGCTATTATAAGCATCATTTGAGCATTTTAATCGTTTCTGGATTCATTTTAAATCATTTCATTAAAATTTAATTCTAGTGTTATTTATTCAAAAAGACTTGATTATACAAGGTAATAATGTATATAAAATGCAAATATTGCAATTCTGAGTATCATTTTAGTATTTCAATCGTTTCTGGATTCATTCTAAATCATTTCATCGCAATAATCTATATTAAATATCTTGATACTCTCTAGAATATGATTGATATGTTATTTATCAAAAAGATTTAATTATACAAGGTAATTATCCATATAAAATGCAAATAATGTAATTGTGAGCGTCATTTGAGAATTTCAATCGATTTTGTATTCATTGTAAGTAATTTCAACACAATAATCTACATTTAAACTATTTATACTGTCTAAAATATGATTCATATGTTATTTATTCAAAAAGATTGGATTATAAGAGGTAATTATGCTTATATTGTGCAAATAATGTAATTCTGAGCATCATTGGAGAATCTCAATCGTTTGCGGATTCATTCTAAGTCATTTCATCACAATAATCTACATTTAAACTTTTTATACTGTCTAGAATGTGATTCATATATTATTTATTCAAATAGAATGGATAATATAAGTTAACTACGCATATAAAATGCAAATAATGCAATTCTGAGCATCATTTGAGAATTTCAATCGTTTCTGGATTCATTCTAACTCATTTCATCACAGTAATCTACATTTAAACTATTTATACTATTTAAAATATGATTCAAATGTAATTAGTTCAAATAGATTGGATTGTACATAGTAATTACGCATTTAAAGTGCATATAATGCAATTTTGAGCATTATATAAGCATTTCAATCGTTTCTGGATTTATTCAAAGTCATTTCATCACAATAATCTAATTTTAAACTGTTTATTCTGTTTGGAATTTGATTTATATGTTATTTCTTCAAAATATTGGATTATACATGGTAATTACGCATATAAAGTGCAAAATGATGCAATTCTGAGAATTTCTTGAGCATTTCACTCGTTTCTGGATTCATTCTAAGTCATTTCTTCGCAATAATCTAATTTTAAACTCTTAATACTGTTTATAATATGATTCATATGTTATTTATTTAAAAAGATTGGATTATACTTGGTAACTACGCTTGTAAACTGCTGATAAAGCAATTATGAGGATTATTTGAGCATTTCAATCATTTATGGATTAATTGTGAATCATTGCATCACAATAATCTGTATTTAAACTCTTTATATAGTTTAAAATCTGATTCATAAGTTATTTTATTCAAAAAGATTGGATCATACAAGGCAGTTATGCTTATAATGTGCAAATAATGCAATTCTTAACATCATTTGATCATTTTCAATAGTTTCTGGATTCAATCTAAGTCATTTTATTACAATAATTTACATTTACATTTAAACTCTTTATACCTTCTAGAATATGATTGATATGTTATTTAGTCAAAAAGATTGAATCCAGAAACACTTCATCAAAAATCTAAATCATTCTAAATCGCTTCATCAGAAATCTACATTTAAACACTTTATGATGTCTAAAATATAATTCTAGTGTTATTTATTCAAAAGACTTGATTATACAAGGTAATAATGCATATAAAATGCAAATATTGCAATTCTGAGCATCATTTGAGCATTTCAATCATTTTTGGATTCATTCTAAATCATTTCATCGCAATAATCTATATTGAATATCTTTATACTCTCTAGAATATGATTGATATGCTATTTATTCAAAAAGATTGAATTATAAAAGGTAATTATCCATATAAAATGCAAATAATGTAATTGTGAGCGTCATTTGAGCATTTCAATCGTTTCTGGATTCATTCCAAGTAATTTCATCACAATAATAGACATTTTAACTATTTATGCTGTCTAATATATGATTCATATATTATTTATTCAAAAAGATTGGATTATACGAGGTAATTACCAATATATTGTGCAAATAATGCAATTCTGAGCATCATTTGAGAATTTCAATCGTTTCTGGATTCATTCTAAGTCATTCATCACAATAATCAACATTTAAACTCTTTATACTGTCTAGAATGGGATTCTTATATTATTTATTCAAATAGAATGGATTATATAAGTTAACTACGCATATAATATGCAAATAATGCAATTCTGAGCATCATTTGAGAATTTCAATCGTTTCTGGATTCATTCTAAGTTATTTCATCACAATAATCTACATTTAAACTCTTTATACTGTCTAGAATGTGATTCATATATTATTTATTCAAACAGAATGGATTATATAAGTTAACTACGCATATAAAATGTAAATAATGCAATTCTGAGCATCATTTATGAATTTCAATCGTTTCTGGATTCATTCTAACTCATTTCATCACAGTATTCTACATTTAAACTATTTATACTATTTAAAATATGATTCAAATGTTATTAGTTCAAATAGATTGGATTATACATAGTAATTATGCATTTAAAGTGCATATGATGCAATTCTGAGCATTATATAAGCATTTCAATCGTTTCTGGATTTATTCAAAGTCATTTCATCACAATAATCTAATTTTAAACTGTTTATTTTGTTTGGAATATGATTTATATGTTATTTATTTAAAAATATTGGATTATACATGGTAATTACGCATATAAAGTGCAAATAATGCAATTATGAGCATTTCTTGTGCATTTCACTCGTTTCTGGATTCATTCTAAGTCATTTCTTCGCAATAATCTAATTTTAAACTCGTAATACTGTTTATAATATGATTTATCTGTTATTTATTCAAAAAGACTGGATTATACTTGGTGATTACGCATGTAAAGTGCTGATAAAGCTATTCTGAGAATCATTTGAGCATTTCAATCATTTATGGATTCATTCTGAATCATTTCATCACAATAATCTGTATTTAAACTCTTTACACAGTTAAAAAATCTGATTCATATGTTTTTTATTCAAAATGATTTGATCATACAAGGCAATTACGCATATAATGTGCAAATAATGCAATTCTGAACATCATTCGGTCATTTTCAATAGTTTCTGGATTCAATCTATGTCATGTTATCACAATAATATACATTTAAACTCTTTATACCTTCTAATATGATTGATATGTTATTTAGTCAAAAAGATTGTATTATACATTGTAATTATGCATATAAATTGCAAATAATGTGATTTGTGAGCATCATTTGATCATTTTCTATCGTGTATGGATTCACTCAAAGTCATTTTATCACAATAATATATATTTAAACTCTTTATATTGCATACAATAATCTATATTCCAAAAGATTGTATTATACATGGTAATTACGAATGTAAAGTGCTAATATTGCAATTCTGAGCATTTCAATCTTTTCTGGATTCATTCTAAGTCATTTCATCGCAACAATCTAATTTAAACTCTTAATATTGTTTATGATATTATTCATCTGTTATTTATTCAAAAATATTGGATTATACTTGGTAATTACGCATGTAAAGTGCTAATAAAGCAATTCTGAGCATCATTGAGTATTTCAATCATTTCTGGATTCATTCTAAGTCATTTCATCACAATAATCTATATTTAAACTCTTTATACAGTTTAAAAATCTGATTAATTTATTCAAAAATATTTTTTTTATACAAGGTAATTACGCTTGTAATGTGCAAATAATACAATTCTGAACATCATTTGATTATTTTCAATAGATTCTGGATTCAATCTAAGTCATTTTATCACAATAATCTATATTTAATCTCTTTATACCTTCTAAAATAGGAATGATACATTATTTAGTAAAAAAGATTGTATTATACATGGTAATACGCATATAAATTGCAAATAATGCAATTTTGTGCATCATTTGATCATTTTCAATCGTTTATGGATTCATTCAAAGTCATTTTATCACAATAATCTATATTTAAACTCTTTATATTGTATAGAATTTGATTCATATGTTATTTATTCTAAAAAATTGAAGTATACATGGTAATTACGAATGTAAAGTGCTAATAATGCAATTCTGAGCATCTTTTGAGCATTTTAATTGTGTTTGGATTCATTCTAAGTCATTTCATCACAATAATCTAAATTTAAACTCTTTATACTGCTTATAATACGATTCATATGTTATTTATTCAAAAAGATTAAATTATGCATGATAATTACGCATCTAAATTGCAAAAAAATGCAATTCCAAGCATTATTTGAGCATTTAATCGTTTCTGAATTTATTGTGCTTCATTTATGGTTCAAGTGCTTTTTTTTTTGTTCAGTTTCGTAGTTCACGATCATTGTTTCATGCTCTTCCAAAGCTTTTTTAAAAGTCAAGTTAACTAATTAAAATCTTTAATAAGCTTAAACTCATGCTTCAACAGTTATTTAATTAATAAACTTTTGTCGAAGTTGGTACGCTGATTTTGCGGTTCAAGGACATAACAATATAAACTACAAAACTATAGGTGCACATAGTTAGTCATATTCGGTGAATAAAATATTGCACCTGCAATTAATTATGCATGATACAACATCGGTGTTTGTTTTGTATGAGACCAAGAAGTCAAAAAATTAACCACCAAATCTTCTACAATCATTAGAGCTGATTTTTCCTAATACGCCATACAAATATCAATTTAACACCACCTATATTGCTTGCGTACACAGTGTGAACTGATAAATTCCCCATGGGCTAAATCAAACCTAGAATACAATCACTACCCAATCCGAATATTAATTCAGACAAATCAAGTGGCATGAACTAGCAAAATTCGACATGATTCACGAGTTGTTGACAATTAGACAAACAACCCATGTACCAATATTCAAAAGACAACATCGTTAGTCTCGAGCAATCAGCATTTCACAAATATATATGTCATACTCGAATATGAATTGACTAATATGAACAACACAGAGACGTAACTTGTCCCCAACGGTGACACATAAATTAAATAAAGTTGAGAGACGCATCAACCCGCTACAAAATTATAAATAAAAAGAAAGTCACAGAAGATCGGAGAGAAAAATGGTGGTAAAGGGGACACGTGGTGGAGGTCCCGTGAGCGGAACGACAAGGTTGTCGAGTGGACCAGGGACGCGTGGCGCGTGTTGACAATGCTGATTGGCACCCCACATCCAATCTCCACATCCTTCAAAATGCGAGAAACACGTGTCCCCTTTCTGCCTTGTAGTTCACCCTTCTATGTCGTTAAAAATCCCACAGTATCAGCAGTTTTACCACGCTGTCAAGTGTCAATGTCATTTTCTTTTTTGGATTCTGCTGAAGTGCTGAGTAACAACGTGTTTTTAATCATACCCAAAAAGTGTTGTAAATTGAAAATGATGTACAACACTGCCATTATCATTTACACTTATAATAAAATATATATTTAAACGTATCACTTACATTTATTAATGTTTGTATTTACAATGAATTTAGATTATCTTTAAAGAAGAAATGAATCCGTATATGCGTTTTAGTTTTCTGATGTGCCAAATTAAATTGTGTATTGATCGAACAAATTAAGAGAAGTAAGATGGTTGTAAATATATTTTTTTCATATGCATGTTTCAAATTTAGAATAAGCTATCTTATCAAGTATTTTAAATATCATCTTTTTATTTATGTTTCTTTGCTGTTGAAAGCTTGAAAATTTCTAATAGAGATAATTATTGTCCTAAATATATTGATGGAGTGGCCCAAAAAATTGAAATAATGAAATTAATATATTTAACTTATTTTGTACGTAGTAGAATCGTTCTATTATGTTAAAAAATCTCCATGGGATTGGTGTTTCCGTATTTTATTTTTCAATTTTTTAGATTTTATATCTCTTATTCTAGGTAAAATGTCTATACAGAATTATAATTACTGATTATTAGTGTTGTTTTTAAAATAAAAAAAACCAGGTTAACCCTAACATCTCTGGCTTTTTCATATTCTTTTGCCGTCGAAATCATACTCACATTTTTTTTTATGTAAAGAAATGATATCAGTTATTATTTAATAGTGTTTGTATCGTCTCATGAGCTATATCAATATTATGTCATCGAGTCAAGATCATATCGTATCGATGCCCACACTTGATCAACTTAAAAGTTTATTTAAGTGCATATTTAATCTGATCCAAGTGTGAATTGATTGAACTAGATCAATATTGGTTTTTTGTTCTTTGGATTGTTGACAATTTAATAGTACTTTAAGCATAATTCCTCCGCACTCGGAATATTTGATTAAATATCTTATAAAAAAAATTAAAATAAGCTACAACTTCAATATTATAAGCCATCTGGTACTACTTTGCTAAGTGACTTCAGGAAGTAATGAAAATTTGTAATCAGATGTGTTTGTGTTCTTTTGTGTGTGTTTTTTAAAGGTATATAATCGAGTGTGTTTGGGAAGGTAAAAATAGTTTAAAGGTATAATCGACTTATGATATTATGAATTGACTAATATGGGACCGTTTTATCGTGGTTTCCAAATTATAAGCTATTTCACTGATTGCAAGGACCAGAGTGATAATATCAACTAATCAACAACATCATAAAAAATATAATATATAATAAATAAGAAACGAAAAACCACATCGGATTAGACCATGTCATTGAGACTTGATAAAATCATAAAAAAGAACACTAGTAGCGGTCAGGCTTTTTGACAAGAGTGAAAACAGAACTGCAACTACTCACGATAATGATGCTATTCAGCTCCAAAATGTGAACCTTATGCATCCTTCTTCTCACTTCCTCCACTCCAATTTCTTCCTTTCTTTTGTTTTCTTTCTTCCGATTCCTTTTCTTCTTCTTCTTCTTCTCCCCATTTCTTTTGCTCGATCTCGATTCGTAGGGTTTTGAATCTCCATGGGGAGTAAGGAGAACATCTCGATCGCCGACCAAGAGAGCTCCTTTCCCTTAGACGACGACGAGGACGATGCGCCGGCGCCGCCTCCTCCTCCTCCTCCGCCGGAGAAGGAAACTCGCTCCGCCACTGGCGGGTGGAAGAATGAGAAAGGGGGCGAATCTCACGATCTGGTTTGTTCGAGCACAATTGCTGAACCAGAAGAAGAAGAAGAGGAAGGAAAGCCGATCCCCATGGCTTGCTCTGGTACGAAGAAATCTAGGGAAGGAAAGACAGGTACTTGTAGTTTTAGCGCCTTTAGTGTCTCCTTCAATGCTCTTGGTGGGGATGGAGAGGATAAGGAACCAGAACCAAAAGGGAAATTTGAACCTGAACTAGATGAAAACCACATTTTGGATCAAGAAAGGGAAGAAACTCAGCACCTCAGGTTGGATTTTGGCCGGACTGCTCGGGAAGCGGATTTGGAATCGAGACCCGATCCGCAAAGCGAAGAAGAATATGCACACTCTCTTGGAGCTGAACAATCTGTTGGCAGCCCTTGCTCTGTCAATAGTGACTGTAGCAGTGTCGCGAGCAGTCTAGAAGACTTCTCAGCATCTTTCCCTGATGGGTTTGAACCCGGTATAAGCAGTGCTGATATGATAACTGGTGTAGATTTGTTGCCTTCTGTTGATCGAACAGAGATTAGAGATACACCGGGTCCTTGTCCTAGTCTAACTCGAGGAAGAAGTGTGTTCTTGTTGGATTATGTACCATTATGGGGCTTCACTTCGATATGTGGTAGAAGGCCTGAGATGGAGGATGCCGTGGCAGCTGTGCCGAGGTTCTTCCAGGTGCCACTAAAGATGCTAACGAGTGAATTACATATAGATGGGTTGGATCCAAATTCATTTAGGTTGCCCGCCCATTTTTTTGGGGTCTATGATGGCCATGGTGGTGCCCAGGTATTTAGCTGCCTGCATTATTTCCATTTTTTTTTTCATTTTTTTGGTGTCAATTCTTTAATTTAAGTTTTGGGGGGTATGATTCTCTGTTCCTTGATTAGGTGTATGGTTTGATATTCAAGACTCATACTTTTTTTTTTTTTTTTCCTCCCAGAGTTTATATTATTGGTCAAATAATATTAATTGCTATTTCCCGGCTTAATTGTTTCTTTTATGATACCCCAATTAATTGTTGCATCAAGTCCTAGACAATAATATGCCGTTACTTTAACTACAGGTCGCAAACTATTGCCGGGAAAGAGTCCATGAAGCATTGGTTGAAGAGCTACATAAGCAGGATGGGTGCTCAGAAGAGGCTAGTACCAGCACCAGTGCTGAATGTACCAGTACCAGAAGCTCCAGTATGACGGTTGATTTCAAGAAAAATTGGGAAAGAGCCTTTGTGAATTGTTTCCAGAAGGTTGATGATGAAGTAGGAGGCAAGGTACGGAGATGTAGCATAGAGACCACACCAGCAGCAACAAATTCAGAAGGGGCATCGGATCCAGTTGCACCTGAGACAGTGGGTTCAACTGCTGTGGTGGCTGTTATTTGTTCTTCACATATAATTGTGGCAAATTGTGGTGATTCCCGTGCGGTCCTGTGCCGAGGAAAACTACCTATGCCTTTATCTGTTGATCATAAGGTACAGTCAGTGCATATGCTATTTCATCCCCCCCCCCCCCCCCTTTTTTTTTTTGGTAGTCTATTATGGATCCCAGCATTCAGTTTTTATTGATTATTTTTTTTTTTGTTGCATTTGGGGAAAAAAGCCAAATAGGGAAGATGAGTATGCAAGGATAGAAGCAGATGGAGGCAAAGTCATCCAATGGAATGGTTACCGCGTGTTTGGTGTACTTGCTATGTCACGATCCATTGGTATGTATAGGGTACCAGTTCTACTGTTTTGTTTCTATCATCATTACTATTAGTTTTAGCAAGAAAATGTCTATGTATAAACCTGAATTAATTGCCAATAATACAAAGCCAATTAATGATGAGGATAAACTCTGCATTAGATTTAGTGTACTGCATCTGATTTGGGTATTCCAATGCTTGGTCTCAACAAAAGAGGCAATATTAAACGTTTGGTTTCCTTAGAACAAGCACATGTGTTTACTCGGTTTAGTACCAGCCTGGCTTGCATGGTTACTAAATTCCACATAGTCTGGGAGAAGTAGACCTCTTATTATACCTGTGGTAAATCCTAGATTATTTATTTCTCAGGAGACAGATACTTGAAACCATGGATTATACCGGTACCAGAGGTCACTGTACTACCACGTGCAAGAGATGATGAGTGCCTTATTCTAGCAAGTGATGGTTTGTGGGATGTAATGTCGAATGAAGAGGCATGTGAAATGGCCCGAAAACGTATTCTATTATGGCACAAGAAGAATGGTACCGGTGCTGGTGCCTCGAGTGCCGCCTCATCAGAAAGAGGTGGTGATCTTATGGACCCTGCCTCTCAGGCAGCAGCTGAGTACCTATCTAAGCAGGCCTTACAAAAGGGTAGTAAGGACAATATAACAGTTGTTGTCATAGATTTGAAGGCTCAAAGGAAATTTAAGTCCAAGACATGAGAAGGATCTAATTTTAAGGGATTTTTAATTAGTAGTAGTTCTTAGATTTAATAGTATATTAATTAAATTATGGCCCATTTTGTGCATGAGCTTCAAGATTGTCATGCATACAATTAGATTATGTCCTGCATCAGGGACTAATGCCTCTGATGCTATGGAATTATGTTTCTATTTTTTTTGTTCCTTTTGTATTACCTTCTTCTTTTTGAGTTTTAGATTGGCCATATGCTGGCGATGTATATTGAGGGTTAGTAGGGTAAGAAAAGAAAATTGATCTGTAAGGGACAGAAATGAAAATTTGTGTATTACCCTTCTGATTTTAGTCATCCAGCTATGAAGCAAGGTTTTCTGTTTTAGGCCTCCGAGTTAAATTTTTTTTCAAGGCTCTGTGGGGTTTAAATGTTTAACTTTTTTCTTTCTTTAATTCTTGTAATTGTCTGCTATTTTGTTTAATATATCAATTAATTTTGCATAAGTAGATATGAACTTGTGTTATTTAGTTCCCATGTTTCTCTTTTGTTGCCATTGTAATGATAGGATCATGTTTTCTGTATTATCAAAACAGATAATTTATCTGTTGCTGGGTTCACTTTAAAAATAATTTTAAGATTGCTCTAAATCCTTTTATGTCTACACCATGAGACAACTCAAAAGGAAATACTGTTGTCACAAAATAAACAAAATTTAGGCATAACTTAATTTTGTCATACTCCGAAGGCAGCTGAAGAAGCCTAAGCTCGCTGCATGTGTCAAGTGATGCTCTGCTTACAAGGTATGATTTTCCCTAATTTATTTTGGATTCTTATTGGTTGAAATTGACCATAATCTGAGTTTCTTATTATCTTTTTTGTGTTTTGTAAATTTTCAGTTTTCATGTATTTGACTGCGGTGACTTCGGATCAGGAGTGTGGAAAAAAGCCACAATCAATCAATGCATCTCTGAAACGGTAATTTTTCAGTGATTTCTGTTTCAAATAATTTGGTCATTAGTACTTTGTCATATTTTTATTTTGCAATTGTTCAGCAACTTCAAAGTTTGATCAATTTCAAATAGACAACTAGCTAATCCTGATAACTTCTTACAGAAGGTTGGAAAGTTTCTATAGTCTTCCTATGAATGATAACTATAAGACAAATTTAAGGTACGGGGCCGTTTGGATGAACCCGGAATTTGCAAGAATAGCAAATTCCGGAATTTAATTTATTATAAACAATCCAAACTCTTCACAAAGTTACACACTTCCCAATAAATTTATGCCTAGAATTGGCTATTCCCCCAATTCCCAACCCATCCAAACTCCCCCGTAGTTCTTATATTTATAGTAATAATATGGACCCAAAAGTGAGCGCAAGCCAGTCAAGACACCACAAGCAAACCCTAACAACCAAAACCAGATTGAGTTGTGGATATAAATGTGTGCTTGTCAATCGATCTTCATGGATTTGTGGATACCCATTTCTCTCCCTATCTGTGTGTCTCGTTTACACTAATCTGTCATCATGTGATGATGGTGTGGGGAATACCTCTGCAAACTAAAAAAGTACCCCTCAATTTCCATCTTTTGTTTTGTTCTAGTCAAATAAAAGAGTGTGAAACCTCTAGGGCTCTGTTAGGCGTACACGAATTATATTTACAGGGCTCTGTTAGGCCAGTATTAACCTTTTTCTTTTAGAATAGTAGTCCTTATATGATGTGGTAAGGAGGGATCTTCTTTGTTACAGACAGTGCAGTAGCCAAATTGCATTGTAAAAATCAGTTTTTCAGCCTTAACTTAAACTGACACCTTATTTTCTGCATTATTAAAAATCAAATTAGCTCAAAATAAAACATACGTTATTTAGGGAATGTATGGTCAATAATCTTAATTGGTATGGAAATTGTTGGGTGATATGCTTATCGATAGTTGGTCACTGTATGTACTAAGGTATTGACGAGCCAGAGCATGTACATCAATCAAATAAAATGTGTTATGTTTTTAATTCAATCTTTGTTGATGTTTGTTTCGTTGACTTTTGTAGTATTATTAAATGTATAATTGCGCACTTGTGCGCCTTGGTGTTTTTAATGAGTTTCGTGCGCTAATTCTTAACGGGACAGATTAGGTTGGACCTAACTCTGATTTGTACAGGGTCTCATCCTCCTCCAAATCTATATTTTCTGTTTAAAAGATTTGTTTCATGCTGGTATACAAAATTATTTCGAGGTCTGGTGTAAGATGTACATTGAATTTTAATTGCAGGTTTATTTTTTCCGTTTATGTTCCAAAGCTTATCTGATCGACAATGGTAGGAAACAACTGAACTTAATTCTTTTTTAGAGAAATAATTATCCAAACAAAAATTTAAGGACCAATATACTTCTCCGAAGAAGTTTAAAGACTAGAATATGGAACATTTTTGTTGCAACTGAGTCATGTATGTACAACAGATCTGTCTATCTGATATGCTTTCAGGTATCAATGTTGAATGACTTTTAATATGATAACGTCGATATGATTTTGATTTGTCAACTTTTATCTTCAAAATGCTCATATAGTTCAATACACTCCTAATCGTTATTTTCTTTGTTTTCTCAGCAGATAGCATCTTTTTCATCAAGCTGTTGCGTCAAATTTAACTGATTTCTTCGTACTTGATTATTTAGGGGTCCTTTGACATACATGAGATTAGTCTAACCTTTAGGTTAGTAACCTAATTTGTTAACCTACAATTGCCAAACGAGTTTGAGGTTAATGAATTTAGTACTCACATTAGAACTCATATTTACTAACTTAATTTCAAACACTAATCTCAAAAGTACTAACTTTAATCTCCAATTCCATGGCTCCTTTTGGATGTGTTGAGAATAAGGTAGGAAGAAGGAAGAAGGGAAGAAATTTATTGGGAAGGGGTAAATTTATTGGGAAGTGTGTAACTTTTGTGAAGAATTTGGATGGTTAGGAATAAATTTATTGAAAAAATTCCTTATTCCTTCTTCCCACTTCCCACCATCCAAACACAACCCATAAGTCACTAACTTATGGTGTTCAAAGACTGGGGGCCAAAAGCCCCCTTAGTTTTTTTTTTTTTTTTTTTTTAGAGATGCTGTTCAAAGACTGGGGGTGTTTTGGATAAAAGCTGCACAATTTTATGGTCTACGGATATAATTAAATCTGAAAATATGCAAAGGATTCTGCGCTACCATTGATTCGCGAAGCTATGCCAATCAATTCTGGTTTAGACTATCAGTATACAATGGTTCGTGAAACTATGCCGATCGATTCTGGTTTATACTATCAGATTTTGCAGTGTACCGTTGCAATATAATAACGATCCAGTAATATGCATTATACAAGCCTAAAACAAGACAATTTTAAAAGGATATGGATCACCCGTTCAGCAATTAGGATCACCAGATAACGTGAAAGAAAGACGAGAACATTTTAAATTACATCTTCGATCTTCATACTACTGACAATACAATACCCAGTTAACAGGTAATAATAAATATACTTGTACCTGCTAGTTTTTGGCATATACTTATGTTAGTTTCTTTAAATCCACAAAGCAAACATACTGTGAATCCTCACGGCAAAATTCAATTTAATTTATTACCAAACCCAAAAAAAAAAAAAATTCGACTAAGTTGCAATACTAAGGAATAACACCACGTGATATTCAAAAAATTCTGTAGTTCTTTTTCCTATTAAAAGAGAAACAAGAAATGATGCATCACATCTCATGCTAGGCGTTGATTCTTGATGCATCTCCTACAGCGCTCTCCATTCTGTCATACCATTCACCTATCTTAGTATTCTCCACCATATCCCTACCAGCTTGTAGATGTCTTATAGGCCTTAACACACCAAACACAGCCAGATCTGCCAAGTTTGGCTTTGAACCACCTGTACAAAAAAAGAAAGAAAACAAGGAGATAATGAAAATAGGTCTCCAACTATGCAAAATTATATGCAATATTAAAGATTTGATTTCATATGATGACACATATTTTCCTCTACAATTCCTTCAATTTATAAGAAATAATGATTGCTTTTGTCATTGTTGTGTAAGGGTAAGAAAACTTTACAGAGTTAGCTTGGGAAAAAAATTTATTTTAAACAAAAAGGGTAAGAAAAACATCACAACAATCTTTTGTATGCTGTCAACAAGCGTGAACAATGCCAACATGCAAATGGTAGGAAAGTAAATGCAAGTCGCCATTAACAAACCCTTAGTGCTCAAGAAGAGTGGAATTAGGAATAGAAGAGGGTTCCTTTTTATTCCAACACTGTTTTGTAAAGTGGAATAGGTCCAATTTCAAGGCCCGAAAAAAATCTCTGATTCCACAACCTATCGTTTCTATAGAGAATTGTCCAGTTCTATCCTTTGCCCCCACCCCCTGACTCTTTCCTAAATAGAATTATAAATTCTATCCATTTGGATTAGAGAGGGCCCTTGTAGCACGATTTGAAAGTTTGACTGCAGAATTTCCTCTCTATTCAACATTTTCCAAAGAAGTCATCATTACACACTACTCCACCAACTCCGATTATGCTGAGCAACTCCTCCACACTACCCACCTTGTTCTGTCAATTTAACTCTAGTGAAACATGCACTTAGCTTTAAGTCACTATTCTACCAAGATTCTGCATTAGAACAGTACCAGCCAACAATCCCAAGAAAACGACCAGAAAAAAAATAAAAATAATAGATGAAGGTACCTAAGAATCTTCTTCCATTAAGAGCTTCAGTCCAAGTATTGGCAGCATCATACAACGCAGCCCGCTCATCAGTGATGTTGTACTTCTTCTTAAGCTTCTTTGACACCATATACATTGCAGCTGCACCCATATATTTTACTGTAAACTTTTCCGTATAGCTAAAGTTGCCTGCATAAAGAGGGAAGTATATATAAAAGCTGCTCTTAATTTGACAACTTCTTAAATACCAGAGATATTTTCATCTAAATTATATACTGGACCACATATTCTCAACAAAGAAAAGAATATAAAAGTAATTTTTCGAAAAAGAGAAAAATTAACCAGTCAAAATTTTAGACATCTTATGGTTCCAAAAGATACAGACTACAAGGTCAGACCAGATCTGACCTGACCTATCAAACTTACCAATTTTCGAGAAGTAATCAAAAGATTCAAGAGCCTCAGCAGTGGTTCGGTATATATTTGGGGATAGCATGTGCACCAGGTGATTATCAACCCACCTAAATTAGACAGAACAAGATTCAGCTCTGGAATATCAGAATATTATTTATGCACCAAATTTGCATTTCCAAATAAAATATACCTGCGCCACTTTGCTTCTTCCTCATTAGTAGCAGCTTCATCAGGATTAATTTTATGGTTCAGCATGGAGATTATTTCTGCAAATGTAAGCAGCAGCAGTTGATATATTGATGCTAAAAAGATGGCATACATTAAGACAATTTGATTACTAATCACACTTTTTGCGGGTAATCTCTTTCATCTGTGCATATTGTAAATAGTTTCTATGTACTTATCAGGATTTTTAAAAAAAAAAATCTCGTAATTGAAACATTTTTTTGCTTCCAATGGGAGAACGTTGAACAGCAATACTGTACCAGGGATCATAATCCTCAACACAGCTGTAAAGGTTAGAGCCATGCCCATTCAATCATTGCATTATTGATCCCTAGACTTGGTCCTTTGACCAGTGTAGTAATACACAACCAAATCCATCCATAAAATCATTCCCAGAATAAAACCAACTAGTTTTGATTCTCGAGCTAAACAGGGAAGCAGTTAAAAGAGCAATTGAAAACCATTTTGTTTCCAGTACCAGTATATCCCAAGAAATTTATTGTGAAAGTTCAATATTGTGAATCTGTCAGATAAATGTTAAAGAAAGAACCATTAATTGATATTTAGTTTCATCAGATCCCTTTTCGTATGACAATATTATCCTAATCTAGCAAACTAAACAGGCTTCAGGGTTTATGGCAGAGAAAAAAAAGTAAATCATAATGTGTACCTGAAGAATCAACTAGCTGTTCACCATCAACAACCAAAATAGGAACTTTCTTATAATCAGACCACTTGATCTCCTTTTTGCTCAAAGGGTTTACTTCAACTACTTTGTACGGTATATCATGATAATCCAGGAAAGCTGATACATTCATAAAAGCATTAATTAGGCCAATACCAACAAAATACTAAAACTAAAACTAAAACCATAATAAATGCTTATAGAAAGATAGAGAGAAATCCATACCTCTAACCTTATTGCAAAAGGGACAAGCCTGATACTGATACAACACAACCTCCTTAGGCAACAGATCCATGGGAGGTCGCTCCTTGGCCTCCGCCACAGTAGCAAAGGTCAAAGAGAACGACATTACTCCGGCCGCTGCAATCCCTACAGGAACCGATTTCACAGTGGTCGCGTTCGGAGGAGACCACCATCGACTCCGTCGCTCCCCCGCCAGCGCTGCCGTGGAGGCTCCGGCCACCGACGGAAGAAGCCCTCGCGGCAGCGAAAGCGCGCGCGACATGAGACTCTGTACTGCTCTTCCTGTTCTCATTTTTGTCTCTCTCTCTCTCTCGATTCCTTCGTGCTCTCAGTCTCAAGCTGCGAAAGTTTTGGAATAAATGAGAAGCTTCGACTTTATTATGTTTTTTTTTTTGTAATTAATTGATTGGATTTAATAATAATAACAAGACCTAAAAGGGTTTTAGGCCTATATAAACTTCTTTTACACGTTTGAATGTTAGGTTCAAAAGAAATAGGCCTTGCAAGCTGAATGATATAATTAAATATAATTAAATAAATAAGTAAATTTAATCATACTGAAAATGTTTGTAACTTTTGAGAAAATATGTGTAATTTTTAATTCAATGTTTAATATCTCGATTTGTTGGCAAGATAGTTGCTAATAAATGCTGAGAAACAATGTCAAAAAAAGTGTTAAGAAGAATTTTCTCGTGATTCATTTGCTACTAAACGTGTCACAATACGAACCCTACCTATATAAAGCACGTATAACATTACAAATAATAAATATGTCTTGATACTCAAAGCAAGCAAAACTGATATTTACGACGAAAAACGTGATGTGCATCTATTGAATTAAATATACGTCACCATCAAAATTCCTTTTTCTTCAATGATGTACGGTTTCCGTACTTGATTTTCAGCCAGAATAAGCCCCAAATTTCGTTCAAATTACTGGTGTTTTTACTCATTTTTCTTTAAATTGTGCTAATGTTAGATGTAGGAAAGATCAGCCGTAGCCCGGCAAGTTTTTTATACAGGTTCAGCACACTTTGGCGCGAAAAAAAGAAAAAATCGACTAAGTTGCACAGATCCAGCAAGTTGGAACGGGCCGCCCCAATCACAGGACGGGTCGTCCCACCTCAGTGCAGACGCAGGCAGAGGGAATCCAGACGACGCATTCAACCCATACTGGGACGGGCCGCCCCATATTCAGACCAGGCCGTCCCAGTCCACAATCAGGCCAGAGAGCTATTTCGAGACTGCTAAATATAGAGTGCCTGATTTGGTGAGGTGGTTTCTTCAGTTTCCACCGCCTTTCTGAGCCACAATGCCACGTTTTGGGACTCCCCAAGAAGCCTATATAAGCTCTGTCCTGGCTCCAAATCAAGGGAGTCGAAATTTGCTAAGTTTGGAGAGCCAGAAAGGAGCAAGGCAACCACCCTGTCGAGACGGCCATCCACCAACCTGAGACGCACCGCCCCAGGATCAGGACGGGCCGCCCCAGACAGGACAGAGCTTAGGAGATAGTCGATTTTCGAGCACATCTTGTTGTAACTTGGTTTTTCCTTTTTCTTTGTGTTTTTGTATGATGAAACATGCTTTTTCTTGCATGGAGTAGTTTAGTTTAGGGGCTATGGTTCGATAACTTTTCTTTTAGTTGTTTGTTTTGTTTGAATACTTGATTAGTTGCTAAGTTAAGTTGCGTTCTTGATTTCTGAAATTCGATTCTATCTTTTTGTTGCAAATTGTTAATGTTAGATTTGGCTAAATGCGTTAAACAAAGGCCTAGTTTAATTGTCAAAACAAAGTCTATCTGCAATAACAAGTAAACATCTAGTTCACTTAGGTAGGCGATATCTGAAAGGATTAAACCAAACTTTAAGAAATTAGAGTTTTACTCAATAAATCGAGAGATTGAGAGTTTACCAAGACCCAGAAATCAGTTAGAAACATCTAAACCAAGAAACGAGAGTTGAAATTTAGGAGTTTTTAGGATTTGTCAAACAGAACCCCACAACTTGACCTGAACGAGAGTTAGAGCACAAGTCTGTAGGTTAGGTTTGATCCAATCCACGTAAAAACACTCAGCAAATAATCAAGTAGGATGACAAGACAAACATCGGATGATTGGAACGGCCCATCCCAAGGTCAGGACGGACCGCCCGAGAGGGGGCGTCCTGGCCTAGAACGGACAGCTCCAACCATCTGACAGGGTTAGGACGGCCCGTTCCAGAGATGGAACGGTCCGTCCCAACCTTGACAGACAGGAAAAGTTAGACAACCTGAACCCCTAATCATTTCTTAATTATTTAAACTTTAAATTAATCAAGTTTTTATAGGGAATTAGAATTTTAATCCTGTAACTACAATTGCCCTTCAGTTTAGATCTGTTTGAAATTTGAATTGTTTATTTAATCAAAAGAATTTAGATTAATACGAATTGTTTAAAACTTAGAAAAGGAATAGTCCGTCCCCGTGATTCGACCCTTAAACTATACTGCAAACGAATTAGTATCGGTTTTTAAGGAATTAATTTGACCAGTACCCTCAGCACCGATCAAAATTTTGTCGCCGTTGCCGGGGACGGTGCCCTTTTACTAAGTTTTACTTTTGTTTTAGCTTAAATTCTTTCAATCTCTCTTCACCCCTTTTCTTTTGTTTCTGAAATTTGGCAGTCGCATACGCTGGCTAACAAGGAGAAGGAACTAGGCAGCGCACGCGATACAAGTTTTCGTCAACAAGGAGGAGGGGAACAGAATCAACAATCGAGCCCATCTTCATCTGGAACGGCCCGCCCCATTTTAGGACGCACCGCCCCAGGTTTAGCTGAACTCACAAAGGAGGAGGAAGGCTCTCTGGTTCAACCGTTTCGCCAGTTTTACCAGCGCAACCGCAGAAATCCAGAGAGAACTCAACCACCTTTGACACCACCCGAAGAAGACATGGCTGACCATTTGAATGGCAATGGGGGAAGACCTGAGGAGACTCCCGTCCAGAGAGCCCTTAGAGAAGCCCTCGAAGCAGCAAGGGAAGCCGAGGCCAACCGACCTCTCAGAGAGATCAGTGCACCAACAGCGACTAACGTCCGACTTGGAGTTAGACCACCAAAGGCTGAGCGAAGCCGTGACTTTTACTACAACCCAAGCTTGATCGCTTTGATCAAGGACTCAGCTTTCGGTGGAGCCCCCAACGAAGATGCCAATCGCCATTTGCAAAGTTTCCTGCGCAATTGCACAACCCTTGTCCCTGAAGACGTGGATCCAGAAATAATCCGCTTAACTCTTTTTCCTTTCTCTCTTAGGGGCAAAGCTGAGGATTGGCTTAACAGTTTCAATGATGCACCATTTGATTCTTGGGAAAACTTGACCAAAGCCTTTTTAGATAGGTTTTATCCTAGGGTAAAAACGACTAAATTGGTTAGGGAATTGTTAACCTTTCAACAAGAACCAGATGAAAACCTTTTTGAGGCATGGGAAAGATTCAAAGACCTACAGAGAATGTGTCCACACCATGATGTACCTGAAAATAGGCTTATTGTCAGTTTCTATGATGGTTTGGATGATATGACTCGTCAGAATATTAATTCAACTGCAGGTGGATCATTCCTTGAGATGGGTTGCAGAGAAGCGAAGGCTTTACTTGAGAACATGGCCAGGTCTCAAACCAACTGGTCAGTTAGAGCCCAGAAGAAAGGAGGACTTCTTGAAGTGGACAAAGATACCCACATGCAATCACAGCTGGATTCGTTGACCGTCATGATCAAGAATCTCAACAAGAAACCAGCTGAGGCGGTGGCTAAGTGTCAGTTTTGTGAGGAAGAAGGACATACGGCCAAGGCATGCCACTTGGTTGAGAGAGAAGAGAAGACAGAAGAGGTGAATGCACTCATGAATCCTCCTTCCTTTTTCCCGCCAACCAACAACTATGCTTATCGCGACAAGAGGAACCATCCAGGCCTCTCTTACTCAAATCCAAATGGAGCTGCTAACCCCAACCAAGCCGGACCACCAAGGAACCAACAACGCCCTCAAGAGACACTCACGCAGTCCATGGTTGAGAAATTCATGCAGAGTCAAGGAATCTTCAATCATGCAGTCCACCGGGAGTTGGAGAAGATCAGGGAAGACATGGGGGCTTTTCTTCAAAGATTCGACGAAAGGTTGTCTCAATCTAGCGCCGGAGCTCTTACCAAACCAGGTATGTTCCCCAGCCAACCTGAACCAAACCCTAGGGAGGATGTGAAGAGCGTCTCGCATCAATTGAGAAGTGGAACAAGGTACGACGGGCCTGAGATGCCCTCAGACTCTCCTCCAGGACTATCTGGAACGGACCGCCCCACAATGGGACGACCCGCCCCACCTCAGGACGGAGCTGAATCTGATCAGGCGGACCAGCCCAGCACTGAGGCAGACATTGGAACGAGCCCACCAGCAGCAGAACTAGATAATGGAACGGCCCGCCCCAACCCAGGACGGACCGTCCCAAACACCTCGATTGCCACAAACAGGCAAGTCCCGAGGGCCATCTCTCCTTCCAACAGCGCTATTGAGGTTCCATATCCGCAGAGACTCGCCAAGGCCAGGAAGGACAGGGCATACGAGAAGTTCCTGGACATTTTACGACAGATCAAGATCTCAATTCCCTTCACTGATCTCCTAACCAGAATGCCGTCTTATGCTAAATTCTTGAAGGACCTCCTTTCCAACAAGAAAAACCTGGAGGAGTGCGGGACCATGGCCTTGACCGGAGAATGCAGCGCCCTGATCACAAAGAAGATGCCGGTCAAAATGAAGGATCCAGGCAAGTTCACGATCCCATGTAAAATCGGGAATGCAGAAGAGAAGAAAGCTTTGCTGGATCTCGGAGCAAGCGTTGGTCTCATCCCCGAGACAGTCTATAATCAGATAGGAATGGGGGAGCTGAGCCCGACCCGCATGACTTTGAAGCTTGCTGATGGATCAATTAGACTGCCATTGGGGATAGCAATCGACGTGCCAGTCCAAGTTGGAGATTTGGTTGTGCCTTGTGACTTTGTGGTTGTGGACATGGAAGAAGATTTAGATGTTCCAGTCATCCTTGGTCGCGCCTTCCTCACCACAGCCGGAGTATTCATCAACTGCAGGACCGGCAAGATGATCCTAGAGGTTGGAGATGAAAAAGTGGAGTTTGATGTAGAAAAAGCCATGAAGATGCCTGACCATATTGACTCAATTTTCATGGTGGAATCATTGGAAGCCATTGTTGAAGAATCCTTCAACACTCGTGTTGTTCAGGCATACCATTCCTTCTCGGCCAGACCTGAAGAGGAGGAGGCAGACCTAATATTCAACGAAATTCTCCAAATGGTTGAATACTTGGCTGCCAGAGAGGAACAGAACAGACCACCCCAGATCAAGGCAGATCAAGCCATCATGCAGCTGCGATCTCCAGCTGAAATCCAACAAATTCTCAGCCTGGAAACAGATCAGGGCGGACCACCCCAGGTTGGAACGGCCCGCCCCAATTCAGATGATGCGAAATCTAGGCCAGAACTGAAGGCCCTGCCAGACAATCTCAGGTATGAATTCTTGGGCCCAGATCAGACCTTTCCTGTTATTGTTAATGCCAATCTTGATGCAGATCAAACAGCAAAGCTACTAAAAGAACTGAGAGTTCATCAGAAAGCAATCGGATACTCGATTGAGGATCTAAAGGGTATCGATCCCTCGATCTGCACCCATCGGATCCTACTTGAAGAGGACTCCAAGCCAACTGTGGAGCATCAAAGGAGACTCAACCCGAACATGAGTGAAGTTGTGAGGAAAGAAATTCATAAACTTCTAGAGGCAAGGATCATTTACCCCATCTCAGACAGCAAATGGGTTAGTCCCATTCATGTTGTTCCAAAGAAGGGAGGCACAACCGTGATAAAGAATGACGAAGGCCAGCTGATCCAAACAAGAATCGTCACAGGATGGAGAATGTGTGTGGACTATCGCAAACTGAATGCAGCTACTCGAAAGGACCACTTCCCTCTGCCATTTGTTGACCAGCTACTCGAACGCTTGGCTAAGCATTCTTTCTTTTGCTATCTAGATGGTTATTCTGGTTTCTTTCAAATACCAATTCACCCCCTAGACCAGGAAAAAACGACCTTTACATGCCCATATGGGACCTATGCATACCGTAGGATGCCATTTGGTTTGTGTAATGCACCAGCAACATTTCAAAGAGCCATGATGGCTATATTTTTTGATTTTATAGAAAAAGACATGGAGGTTTTCATGGATGATTTTTCTGTCTATGGTACAACTTTCGATCACTGTCTAGCTAACTTGAAAAAGGTATTGCAGAGATGTGAAGAAGTTAACCTAGTCTTGAATTGGGAGAAGTGCCATTTCATGGTGCAAGAAGGAGTCGTTCTGGGCCACATAATCTCGGAACAAGGAATTAAAGTTGATCAGGCCAAGGTGGAAGTGATTGAGAAGCTCACAGAGCCAACTTGTGTAAAGGATGTTCGGAGTTTCCTTGGTCATGCCGGTTTCTACAGGCGTTTCATCAAGGATTTCTCTAAAATTGCTAAGCCTTTAACAAACTTGACTATGAAGGATGCAGAATTTATCTTTGATAAAAGTTGTGTTGATGCATTTGACAGATTGAAGAAAGCACTCGTGACAGCCCCGATCTTGCAACCTCCAAATTGGGATGAACCGTTCGAATTGATGTGTGATGCAAGTGATTATGCAGTTGGAGCAGTACTCGGACAGCGAAAGGATAAGAAGCCCTATGCCATCTACTATGCAAGTAAGGTGTTAGATGAAGCCCAAATCAACTAAACCACAACAGAAAAGGAGCTTCTTGCAGTAGTCTTTGCCTTAGATAAGTTCAGGTCCTACCTGATCGGTTCAAAGGTTATAGTCTACACCGATCATTCTGCACTCAAGTACTTACTCTCGAAGAAAGACGCCAAGCCAAGACTCATCCGGTGGGTTCTCTTGCTTCAGGAGTTCGATCTTGAGATCCGTGACAAGAAAGGTACAGAGAACAGTGTTGCTGACCATTTATCCAGGATCAAAGCAGAAGGCATCAAATCCGAGACACTGCCAATCAACGATTCATTTCCAGACGAACATTTGTACTCAATCCAGTCTGGAACGGACCGCCCTAGCATGGAACGGCCCGTCCCAACCACAGCGGATGATGACAGGACTGCCGTCCCAGCCAGAACGGCCCTGTCTGGGCCAGGCGATACAGTTGGAACGGCCCGCCCCAATCTGGACCGGTCCGCCCCAACTCAGGCGACTCCATGGTATGCTGACTTTGCGAACTATCTAGCGAGCGGAGTTATGCCCTATCAGATGTCCTTCCAGCAGAAGAAGAGATTCATAGCCGATGCTAAATACTACTTCTGGGAGGACCCTTTCCTGTGGAAGTTTGGAGTTGATGGAATGTTCAGAAGGTGTGTACCAGAGAGCGAAATTGAGCAAATCCTTCACAATTGCCACGCTTCAGCTTACGGAGGACATGCCTCAGTGTCTAAGACCGCGGCCAAAGTTCTGCAATCTGGATTTTTCTGGCCCACGCTTTTCAAGGACGCAAGAAAATTTATCTCTTCTTGCGATCAATGTCAAAGGACAGGCAACATTTCGAGACGACAAGAGATGCCTCAGAATCCTATTCTAGAGGTTGAGATCTTCGATGTTTGGGGGATTGACTTTATGGGACCGTTTCCTTCTTCATGCGGCTATGAGTTCATTCTTGTGGCGGTTGATTACGTGTCCAAATGGGTGGAAGCTATTCCGAGCAAGCATGCAGATTCAGCAACAGTCAAAAAGCTTTTTACCAAGATCATATTCCCACGGTTTGGAATTCCAAGGACAGTTATTAGTGACGGGGGCAAACACTTCATTAACAAACAGTTTGAGAATCTTTTAAAGAAGTATGGAGTGAGACACAAGGTGGCAACCCCTTATCATCCGCAAACTAGTGGCCAAGTTGAGGTATCAAATCGAGAAATAAAGAATATCCTGCAGAAAACAGTGAGCAGTACAAGAAAGGATTGGGCATTAAAATTGGATGACGCCTTATGGGCATACAGGACAGCTTTCAAGACTCCTATAGGCATGAGCCCATTCAAGCTGATTTATGGAAAGGCATGTCATTTGCCAGTGGAATTGGAACACAAGGCATACTGGGCAGTTAGAGCACTCAACATGAATTATAAATCAGCTGGAGAGAAAAGGATTCTGGACTTGCACGAGCTGGAGGAAATAAGGCTAAGTGCATATGACAATGCTAGGATCTACAAGGAGAGAACAAAGCTCTGGCATGACAAGCATATTAAGAGGAGATCCTTCGAAGTAGGGGATATGGTGCTTCTGTTCAATTCCAGATTGAGGCTATTTCCTGGCAAACTCCGGTCTAGGTGGACAGGCCCTTACGTTGTGAAGAAAGTCTATCCATTTGGAGCTGTTGACATCTACAAGGAAGGAGATGAGACCTTCAAGGTGAACGGACAGAGGCTCAAGTTCTACGTTGATCCAAATGCTAGCACAGAAGGAGGGGAAGTGCGCTTTTTGACTAACCCCTCACTCGCAGAAACGTAGACATCAGGGGTCGAGCTTGAGACCTAAAACAAGCGCTTCTTGGGAGGCAACCCAAGGGTTCTGTTTTTAAATTTATATTTCGTTCATTCAATTTACTTTATGTCAAAAGGTCAAAAACAAAATAAAAATTTGAAAAACCAATAAAAGAATAAAAAAATTAGGAGTAGGCTAAATAACCTGAATACTTGGCTTAATTTGTGGTATGGTTAATTACTTTCAGGAAGAAAACGTGAAGAAATCGATAAGGAACTGAGAAAGACAAGCTTGGGGGAGAAAAATCTGATTGGAACGGACCGCCCCAATACTGGGACGGCCCGTCCCATCCAGTGGAACGGCCAGGTTTGGATCAGGACGGAGCAGAACAGCCATGCGGTCGATCATGTGAACTTACTCAATGGAACGGCCCGCCCCAATATTAGGACGGTCCGTCCCATTTCGAAAAATAACTGTTGCGCGTACTCACCGCGTGTAACCACCCACTAACCAAACCCGACCCACTAACCCACTATCCCAACAGTTATACCCCATCTCCCTCTCCCCATTCAAACCCATTTAAACCCATCTCCCTCTCTCCTCCTTCTCTCCCTCACCCGACCCCTTCTCTCTCTCTCTGTCCTCGCGAAAACCGACGAAGCGCCGCCGACGACGCCTCGCCGGAGGCACCCCCCTCTCTCCTCTCACTCACCCTCTCTCTCTCTCGCCCCACTCTCGCTGCCGCGGCCCTCCGCCGCTGCCGTGCCGCGCCACACCTCCGTCAGATCCATCACTGCCGCTGTCTCAGCCGCCGATTTCGCCATCTGACGACCACTATCGCCTCTCTTCAGTCGCCGTATCGCCTCTCCTCTCTCCATTCCGCCGCTGCACGCCAATTTCGCCGGAATCCGACGCCTCCACCACTGCCACCTCTCCTACGCCGCCGTTTTCCACAAAATTCCGGTAAAATTGACCTCCTTTCACCTTTCAATTCATTCCTAGTACCAAACCACTCGAAACTGTACCAAAAACCAATTCCAAAATCAATCGAAAAACCGACGGAAAAAGACCCCTGGTACTTGACCTTTTTCTGCCCAAACCTTAATTGGAACGGACCGTCCCACTTTTGGAACGGCCCGTCCCGATTACAATCCCTACCATAAAACACCCGCCCAATCCCAGACCACCCCGTCCCAACCCAAAACCCCTCTATCCTCCTAGTCCAGAACGGTCCGTCTCACCATCCGGACGGTCCGCCCCAACCCATAAAACATCCAAAAAAAATTCATTCCAGGACAGACCGGACCGCCCCATTTCTGGACCGACCCGTTCCATGCAGAGGAGGAGTTCAGGGAGACTTTCAGACAAAATCTCAAAATATTTATTTCGCGATCTCCCGCGAAAGCCTGGAAAGAGGAAGATTCTTGTGCCCAGAACATTTACCAGGGGCATCGGTGGGTGGTCAACGAAAGAAGACAGCCCAATTCCTCCGCTTGACAAGTACCCGCTCGATCCGCGAGAGTTCATGGTCAACCCGCCTCCCGTCTCTCATTCACAGTACACAGTTGAGGATCCAGATCAGATCATACCATTCGCGGGTTGGGTCAGGCGCAGACAGCCATCTCCTTACGTGTACTACTGGTCCGAACTAGAGTCAATTTCAGACATGGCTGATGATCAGACCGAGCCTGCTGATACGGCTCAGTCCTACCAGCCTGAAGCTCAACCTGATCCTGAGCCCGCTGCCACAGATGCAGAGATCAATGCAGCAGCGGAGGCAGAAGAAGAGGCAGAAGAAGAAGAGGTGGAGGATCTCGTCCCTGAGACGCAAACCTACCCCTCTCAGCCCGCTGAAATTGAGCTTGCCGATGTGCACATCCGCCTCAAGGGCTCAGATGCCAAGCAGAGGTTCAAAAACCTCTGCAACAAACACTTCCAAAGCACCAAAGCGATTGATTTGCGGGTGCTCGATCAGCTTGGCATCCGCGATGACTTCTTCCGTCTCACCAGATCTGTCGGGTTTCGCCCGAGATTCTGGAAGATCAGAGCTCCAGCCTATACGGCCCTTACTATGGAGTTCCTCTGCACCCTTGACCTCTTCTTCAAGGATGATCTCTGGCAGATGACATTCCGTGCGAACGGAAAGAAGATGATCTGCAATGAAAATGACTTCGCCCGGTTCTTTGGGCTGGAAAATGGGGAGATCACAGATGAGTTCTTTGAGGACAACCTTTGGGAGGAGTTGTCTTTGGAGCACAGACAGCCAGTCAACACCCGCCGC
Source organism: Rhynchospora pubera (assembly GCA_028095005.1). Lineage (NCBI taxonomy): Eukaryota > Viridiplantae > Streptophyta > Magnoliopsida > Poales > Cyperaceae > Rhynchospora > Rhynchospora pubera. The sequence goes on along the minus strand of CM051462.1, from coordinate 105,608,660 downwards.
TCCTCCCACATCCAGCACCCGACTATCCGCTTCATACAGCGGATGCTCTCTCTTACCATCTTTGCCAAAGGTGAGTCGGGTGTCAAGTTGACCCGCGGTGAGCAAGCAATCCTCAACCAGATCTTCTATCCCAAGGGCGAGGCAAAGCTCAATTTGGCCTACTTCGTGATGAAGCATTTCGAGAAACAGGCCAACAATCTCAGGGCAGGCACGGGTCAGATCACAGTGGGCGGATACGTGACTCATTTGATCCGCCAGTATGATGTTACGGTGCCTTGGGATGAGCTGAGGCGAAGCGGGGGACCAAACCGCATAGGCATGAGGCAGCTGGTTGAGATGGGGATGGTGGCCCAGGTTGGATCTGAGTATCAGTATTGTTATGGCCGCCATCGGTTCCCGCTTCCATTCACCAGGTCCATTGATCTACAAAACAAAAGGACCTGGCTTCTGGTTGATAGAGATGGACGATTGATCAACCATGAAGAGGAAGAGATGCAGCGCAGATTGGCTGAGATGGAGGCCGCTGCTAGGGCAGCAGGCGCCGGTACATCGGCAGAGGCAGAGGCAGCAGGTGCCTCTAGTCACCCGTCTCAGCATCCCCCTCATTTCCCATCGATGCCCCACATTGAGCCCTTTGATGATGTTCAGGGCGAGCACTTCACTTGGGGTGGGATCCGCATGGAGGACATTCATCCATCCCCCTCACCGCCACACCCGCATGGAGGGTTTGAGCCGCAGTGGCAGCCGGGATACGGCAGGGGATCGGACCAGCGCTACTTTGACATGCTGCATGACATCCACACCACTCAGTGGAACTTGCAGGCATCATTTGATGAAGAGAGGGAGGAGAACAGGAGATGGAGGCAGCAGCAAGATGAGCGCAATGCAAGGAACGACGATCTGCTGAGCCGCCTCGCGAGTCACATCTTTGGCCCTGGACCTTCAGCTCCACCGCCACCTGACCCACCACAGTTCTGAGCCAGTTTCAGGTACGTTTTTCTATTTTTCTCTCCTTTATTTTCTTTCTTGCATCTACTAGGACTAGGGACAGTCCAGTAGATAAGCTTGGGGGGGGGGGTTAAAGGATCGAAAAATCGAAAAAACGGATAACTTAGATCATCTGCATAGCATATTGCCAGTTTCAGACAGTATTGGAACGGACCGTCCCACCAATGGGGCGACCCGCCCCAACAGGGCGTCCCAGTCTAGAACAGCCCGTTCTAACACTGCCTGAAACACTGAAACTAGTCAAGTATTGTGTCTGGGACGGTCCGTCCCACCATCAGGACGGTCCGCCCCAGTGGGTCGTTCCAAGCTAGAACAGGCCGTTCCAGACACAATGCATTGGCAGTTTTTGTATATACATGTAGGATTTGCATAATTAAATCATTCTAAGTTGCATTTAGGATAGTTCTAAGGATCATTTAGCTAATCTTGATGTTTGTGACTTGAGAAATTTGGGCAGATTCTGAGAAAAACTAAAAACTTTGTTGAAAATTTGCAAAATGAATTTGACTAAACTAATTTGAGGCAAGCTAAGGATAGTAACTTTCATTTGAATTAGGAGTAATTTTGCTAAGCATTGGATAGTTAATTTCAAAAGCAATTATACGGTTGTATTGAATAGAGCCGGCAAAGGGCTTGATTTAGTTCGCCTAAGATCATTTGAGTAACTCAAAAATAAGGATAACTGTAAGATGGTTTGCACAGATTTTCAGAAACTAAAAACCTTCGCAATTTTCTTTTCAAAATCAAAATAAAAAAAAAATAATAAATAAAAATGGAAAAACCAAAAACAAAATAAAAAGGAGAACTAAAAAGTGGTGCAGTGCCATGGACACTGTAGGAGGCTATAGGTACTTGCGGATTAAAAGAATTCCATAAACCATGGGTAAGAAACAGAAAGAGATTCATGGTATAAAAAAAAAAAATAAAGAGGAAAAATCCTCTAAAAAAAAAAAATCCGCTCTTATCTGGCCGACTTCTCCGCCTCGGGAAAAACCTCCTTGCCCCAGGAGAATTGTATCTTGTAAATAATTTCTCTTTTAAGTTATTTAATTTTCTGGTTTGAAGTATCGTAAGTCTATGCAAAACAACGTGGAGTTATTCTGAATTATTTGAGTTAAGCAGGTTCGATCCCGTTTCTACTTGATTTCTAACTGAATAAAATCTTTGAAGAATTAACTGATTTAATGCTTAGTGAAATGAAACAGAGTCAATGTGATGTGAGGATCTTTGGTTTGATTTCAGAAAAAGTTAAGTCACTCAAAAATAAAATAATTTGGTCTTAATTGAAAAACTTTTTGAAAATGCCCTTGTAACTTAAAGTCACAATCAATTAAGTCTAACTAGAAGGATTCTTTGAACTAGTTAGTGCACAAGTATTTGAACTCAATTAGGGTCTGATTCAGGTCTAAGTCCAGAGTTTTGATTGGGGACAAGCAATGTTCAAGCTTGGGGGATTTTGATGTACGGTTTCCGTACTTGATTTTCAGCCAGAATAAGCCCCAAATTTCGTTCAAATTACTGGTGTTTTTACTCATTTTTCTTTAAATTGTGCTAATGTTAGATGTAGGAAAGATCAGCCGTAGCCCGGCAAGTTTTTTATACAGGTTCAGCACACTTTGGCGCGAAAAAAGGAGAAAATCGACTAAGTTGCACAGATCCAGCAAGTTGGAACGGGCCGCCCCAATCACAGGACGGGTCGTCCCACCTCAGTGCAGACACAGGCAGAGGGAATCCAGATGACGCATTCAACCCATACTGGGACGGGCCACCCCATATTCAGACCAGGCCGTCCCAGTCCACAATCAGGCCAGAGAGCTATTTCGAGACTGCTAAATATAGAGTGCCTGATTTGGTGAGGTGGTTTCTTCAGTTTCCACCGCCTTTCTGAGCCACAATGCCACGTTTTGGGACTCCCCAAGAAGCCTATATAAGCTCTGTCCTGGCTCCAAATCAAGGGAGTCGAAATTTGCTAAGTTTGGAGAGCCAGAAAGGAGCAAGGCAACCACCCTGTCGAGACGACCATCCACTAACCTGAGACGCACCGCCCCAGGATCAGGACGGGCCGCCCCAGACAGGACAGAGCTTAGGAGATAGTCGATTTTCGAGCACATCTTGTTGTAACTTGGTTTTTCCTTTTTCTTTGTGTTTTTGTATGATGAAACCTGCTTTTTCTTGCATGGAGTAGTTTAGTTTAGGGGCTATGGTTCGATAACTTTTCTTTTAGTTGTTTGTTTTGTTTGAATACTTGATTAGTTGCTAAGTTAAGTTGCGTTCTTGATTTCTGAAATTCGATTCTATCTTTTTGTTGCAAATTGTTAATGTTAGATTTGGCTAAATGCGTTAAACAAAGGCCTAGTTTAATTGTCAAAACAAAGTCTATCTGCAATAACAAGTAAACATCTAGTTCACTTAGGTAGGCGATATCTGAAAGGATTAAACCAAACTTTAAGAAATTAGAGTTTTACTCAATAAATCGAGAGATTGAGAGTTTACCAAGACCCAGAAATCAGTTAGAAACATCTAAACCAAGAAACGAGAGTTGAAATTTAGGAGTTTTTAGGATTTGTCAAACAGAACCCCACAACTTGACCTGAACGAGAGTTAGAGCACAAGTCTGTAGGTTAGGTTTGATCCAATCCACGTAAAAACACTCAGCAAATAATCAAGTAGGATGACAAGACAAACATCGGATGATTGGAACGACCCATCCCAAGGTCAGGACGGACCGCCCGAGAGGGGGCGTCCTGGCCTAGAACGGACAGCTCCAACCATCTGACAGGGTTAGGACGGCCCGTTCCAGAGATGGAACGGTCCGTCCCAACCTTGACAGACAGGAAAAGTTAGACAACCTGAACCCCTAATCATTTCTTAATTATTTAAACTTTAAATTAATCAAGTTTTTATAGGGAATTAGAATTTTAATCCTGTAACTACAATTGCCCTTCAGTTTAGATCTGTTTGAAATTTGAATTGTTTATTTAATCAAAAGAATTTAGATTAATACGAATTGTTTAAAACTTAGAAAAGGAATAGTCCGTCCCCGTGATTCGACCCTTAAACTATACTGCAAACGAATTAGTATCGGTTTTTAAGGAATTAATTTGACCAGTAGCCTCAGCACCGATCATTCAATATGAAATTAAATAAAACATAATACGACATGAACTAAATTATATTTTCTAGAAATTCCAGGGACTTATGCGAGAAATATACCTTTCCTATTAAATATTATTTGCAAAGTGTAAACCCTAGTGTTAAGATTCGAGAGTCAGAACTCAGAAGGGTTTATCTTCTCTTATCCTCCCATTCCATTCCCTCGTTTTCTCTAGGGTTTGGCCATGGCGACCCGAGCACTTCTCACCAAGCTCTCATCTCTTCCTCTCCTTCCCACCTCTTCTCGCGCCTTCTCCCGACGATTTCCTTCCGCCTCCGCCGTCCTCCGCCTCCGCCCCCTTCTCGCCTCCGTTGACAGGCTAGCTCTTCTCAACCAACCAAGAGTTACCAATGTACGGTGCATGTCTACTCACCAATCGACCTCTTCGATGAGGGACTCGAACCCCAATTTCGGCAATCGACCTCCCAAGGACACGATCCTTCTAGATGGATGCGATTTCGAGCACTGGCTTGTTGTCGTCGATCCGCCGCCTGGCGATCCTTCTAATCCTGATACTACAAGAGATGAGATAATCGATAATTACATTAAGACTCTCGCCAAGGTCGTCGGAAGGTATAGTTCTCTGTCGTGTCTTTAGTTTTGTGTGTCATTTTAGAAGTTATTCGAAGTTTGATCTTTTCAGCTGTAGTTCTATGGAAACATTGTATGTTAGCCACAAATGAATTTTGCTTTTTTAGGAATTGAAACTTCTTGCTTATTACCATTGTTCAAGTTAAGGCCAGAGAGAAAAAACAATGACATTTCACTTTATAAAAGGGTATGACAGTGTAGTGTAGTCCTGTAACATTTCATGTTCAGTTAATTATAATGTGGAGCCAAATTGCCCCTTCAGAAAATCATGCGTGTTTGTTTTTGCTTGTATCTCTTCTTATTGTTAGTTGCCTCATTAAGGCCCTGATCAAAATGTATTTTACATGGGATTTCATTTCATTTCAATTCAATTGATTTCACAAGATTTCGTTGGATCTAATTACATGGGAATTCCAACTAAATGACACCAAATCCGTTTGATCATGAATTTTCCAATGAAATGAAATGAAATCCCATGTTAAAAAAAAAATGAGATTTTGATCAGGGCCAAAATTAGTGTTCTTTTCATGGTGGTCAACTGGCCATATAATAATTTTATTAAGTCTGTCAGCCATTGTTTTCTTATGTTCTCTTATATATTTTAGATTTCGAAGAACATCCCTCCTCCTATGCTTTATTATAGATTACTGAGTCCATTTTCTTTCCTTGCCATCTGTTGTTGCTGAATAAAACTTTTAGCTTCAGTGCAGATAAATGATAATGCATTTTAACTGAATCCTTAACTGTCCTTGAGACACTGAGACATACTTTGCAGGTTTTAATATACTTTCATAGTACTTGATCTATTAGGAAATAAATGGAAGATTGCATTATTGGTTTCTGTATCACATTTTTTTTTTTCCAAATTCACTTTTCTGATTGCATGATTAATTTGTCCAACATAGTCGGTTTGGCTGCTGAAATAATGTAGATTATTAATGGGAGACGTATATAATTGTAGTAAATACAGCTTCTGGGATATACTGTTGTCAAGTTACATGATCCATTGATTTCAGCAGATAATCTATAAATTAAGTGGTTTGGTACCTGGCCATTTCTGTTTAGGGGATGCCAATTCTGCAGAGCATCCCATGTAAACAAAAATTGAACCAGCAAGAACTCATTGCTACCAGTACTGAACACACCTGTTGCCTAAGTTTTTTTTTGTATATATTTTAATATAGTGAGGAAGAAGCAAGGATGAAGATATACTCAGTATCAACTAGGCACTATTTTGCTTTTGGGGCACTTGTTTCTGAGGAGGACAGTTACAAAATTAAGGGTATGTGTAAGATTATGATTTACAGTTCAGTTTTTGAGCTATTTTTCTTTTCTTTTTTTTTTTCCTTTGTAATTGTATGACCTCTAGCTTAAATTATATTTTGTAGAACTGCCGGGTGTACGTTGGGTTCTACCTGATTCTTACCTGGACGTGAAGAACAAGGATTATGGAGGTATGAGTTTTTACTTTCTCTTTTAGTTATTTATTTGCTGAACTTGGACTGGTTTTTGGTATTCCATGACCCCTCACAGCTAGACAACCTTTTGCTTCAATTACTTTAAAGCTGTTTGAGTTGGAAATTTTTAAACTTGTTTGTCTGTTTTGCTTGTGGGGATATTAGATGTTGGTTTATTTGCCTTGATATATTAATTTGAAGTTTCATAAGTTAAATATACTTCGAATGCAGTTCTGGTCAAGTATTTTACATAAGCTTCATCGCAAGTAGACAAATTTTGGAAACTAAAACTGATCTCGTTGTCATCTTTGAAATACTGCAGGAGAGCCTTTCATAAATGGTGAGGCTGTACCTTATGATCCCAAGTACCATGAGGAGTGGGTGCGCAATAATGCCCGTGCCAATGAGAGGTCAAGGCGTAATGACCGCCCCCGCAACTTCGACCGCTCCAGGAGCTTTGAGCGTCGCCGTGAGCAACAGAACTTCCAAAGTCGTCCACCACCAGGAAATTTCCATGCCCCTGGTGGAGTGGGACCAAATGTACCACCTCCTCCATCAAATTTTAATGGTTCCCCGGCTGGACCAGGACCCAATGCACCACCGCCTCCAGGTTTCAACAGCAGTCCAGGAACTGGACATAACATGCCCCCTTCCCCTTCAAGTTTCAATAATAACGTAGGACCTGACATGCCCCCTCCCCCTTTGAACTTTAATAGTAATGGACCTAACATGCCTCCTTCCTCTTCGAGTTTCAACAGTAATGCGGGGCCTAACATTCCCCCTCCTAATTTTAATTACAACAATCAGCCCCCTCCACCACCACCAATGGGCAATGCGGAACATGGTGCCTACAGAAACCAGTATGGCGGTGCACCAGGCATGAACCAAAACCGACAAATGCCTCCCAATCCCCGAAGCTATGAGGGCAGACCACCTTACCAGCGTGGTCCAGGCACTCCACCTGGATATCCTGGAGCGGGCCCAAACCCTAATCAGGGCAATTTTTATCAAGGTGGGAACCCTAATATGAACCCTGGACCTGGTGCATATCAGGGACGTGGACCAACTTATCAAGGAGGTAACAATTCTCCCCCACCTTATCAGGGGGGTGGTAACTTCCAAGGAGGTTACGGTGGTTCCAATAGCAACTATCAGCAGGGTGGAGCCAATGCATATGGTGACAGTGGGTCCCAGGGGTACCAGGGGAGAGATGTTCCTGGAAGGGATTACTAATTGTACCTTCAGCTCAGAATGATGCTTTGTCAGGGTATTTAAAACTTAATTAGCAGCTTCCTACTCTGGTCAGGAGTTCAAATGTTTGTTTTATATCTTCTTATATCAAGTCAGTCTTTGTAAGAAATCATATTTCAGGATGTTTTTGGTTGGAACTCAGTTTGAGATGCACTAGAGTGTTTTGGTACTTAGAATCTCAGTTTCTGAAATAAACTGTAATTTGATATGACCTCTTATATGAAATTATTTTCTCGATGTTCTCTGATTTAAAATCAGGCAGAGCACATCCTTTGGAAGTAGTCTTTTGTCATCAAAGATATTATTGTGTACTTCCTGTTCTTTTTCCATCAGAGTTTGCTAGCCTAGAACTTATTGACTGCATTATTAGATTCGTATAAATCAGCTATGTAAATCTAAATAATCATGTTATTTTGAGTTTATTTGCAGAAAGAAAATAACGAACGGCCTCATGCTTTGTTGAGTCCGCGTATCACTTACAATTCTTCTGTTTGGGCGACATCGTAGCACTATCAATGCAACCAAAATAAATATCCCGTGACAATTGGTTAAAAGAAGCAAGTAACAAACTGTATTCCAGGCAGCGCCAGCAAAAAACAATGCCGACTAGTGATGTACATATGTTCACAAACCCATTCTACATGACACGATACTAGAGAAAAGCCCACAACTGAACTAACAAAATGGGGTCAACTGCTCTGAACAAGTGAAAAGTTGACAGCCCATTGTATGCCCAATTAGCCCAATCAATTAAAAACAAAAATTTAAAAAAGCACACCCATCAAACCCACCACACCGTAGTCGACGACTCCACGGCGGGTGCCATATTAAAAATACACAAACAAGAAATAATACTGAAGAGGTAAGAGGGAAGATGAAAGACTCTGCCCCCTATTGTCATGGCAACTTAGAAGAAGTAAGAAGAATTAGAGGAGCCACCAAGCTGAAAGCCATCCATGGATGCATCATCCACTGTTGGCATTGGTCCGAAAAGTGGGCTATGCACATAACCTTCGTCGAAGAACATCCCGTGTTGCGAAGGTGATGTGCTCTGATAAGTGTCAAACTCACCTGCATCACACCAAGAAGAGTTCTGCTGCATGTTCGTTTCCTCGGTCTCATACTGGTATTGCTGGTACTGATACTGGTTCTCCTCATTGGCTAGTGGGCTCACCTGCGCTTGTGCCAAGGCAACGACTGGGTCCATGACTTGCTGGAGCTCTTCTTGCTGCGAGTTGACTTGCGTACCATCGGAGGAATAGTATGGGGAAGGGATGTCTGGAGAGAGGAAAGGAGTGATGGAAGAACCAGGAGGGAGGTCAGGGTACACAAAGTTTGTACGTGCACGCGACCCACGAAGTGTACGGGCTGCACGGTCATAGGCGACTGCTGCCTCTTCAGCTGTGTCAAAGGTCCCAAGCCAGTGACGCTCCTTTGTTGCAGGATCTCTTATCTCAGCTGCATATCTGCCCCAAGGCCTACGCCTCACACCCAAGTACCTTGTTGAATTGCCACCTGTTTAATTATGATTCCATATTAGTTATGTTGACATATCAGCTGAGAGGAGGTTGAGATTGTATACAGAACAAAAACAAATATGTAACTACGATGAGAATGAAGGTGTATGGAGAGATAAAGTAATTCACAAACCTGATGCGGCATTATTGTCCTGTTGCTGTTGTTGACTGCGACGCTTCGATTTTTTTGAATCAGAGGTGGTGTTGGATGAGGAGAAGAAGTAAGAGAAGTCCATCCGAGACTGTGTGTTTGTGTGTGTGTGTGTGTGTGAGAGAGAGAGAGAGAGAGAGGAAGAGAGTTTGGGTTTAGTTGCATGGCAAGATGCAGGTAGTTGGTGTTTATATAAGAACGACTGGAGGTTAAGAAATTTTGAATTGACAATTTTGGGCATGGTTTAAAAAATTAAATTCGGTAAGCTGGTCCATTTTGATTCGATGTGGAGGTCCACTTGAGGGGTCAACCTAATAATTTGTCCATATCATCGAATTTGGTGATTTTCTGACGAGGAGATTTTAACATCTTGTTATCAATTTCTTTTTCACCTTTCTGCATGTGTTTAGAGACTTGGTTTATGCATGCTAACGATGGTGAAATTGAAGGGATAAAATAAAACATACGTTGCGTCGTGAGTACTGATATAATCTACTGATATGATCAATTTGGGATTCAGTTAATATTAAAATTAAGTAGGAAAACTTAGACCAGAAGAGACCAATTTGAAATTATAGAGAGGTACCAGGAGTGGACCACACATGATGAAAACCGACCACGCCTATTCTTATTCTTCTTAAGAACTTGAAATTTTATTAAGTACTTATAATATTAATTAATTGGCAGCAGGTGAGAGATATAATCATGGTCTGTACTGTTACCTCTTTTTTCTCATGAGAGTCAAGGTCAGACCACAGGCACATGCACCCCTTGCAGGACCATCAACTAACTCTGTGCATTTCACCCCTGAAAAATTGCCAATGGATTTTATTTAATTTCTTTTTTAAGCCCCCCAATTAACAATCCTCAACATAATTTATCCTTGGAAACATATGTGACTGTGTATACAGCCTTCATGTCATGGAAACACCACCATCTAATAATGAAAATCGATTCATACTAAAATTGTCAGTAGTAAGGAAATCACTGATTGGGAAGCATTTGTTAAGATCAGGGAAGAAGAAAAAGGCGTTCTTGGAGGAGAGACTAAAAAATGGTTACTGACGTTAGTACTAGTTGGTAGCTAAATTTGCTAAGTGCTATCAAGAGGTTATGAAGAGATTCATGAATTTTGTGTTGGATTATTAATCCAACATTAAATATATAGCTTCAATTAATTTAAGCATTGATGTGTTATAATGAGTGTCAGTATGCTTAAAACTTCAGGTGTAACTTTTGTACTAATGATATAGATTGATATGAAAAGTTGCAACAGATTAGGCAGCCAAAAAGAATAGGTGAACCAAACAGTGTTTTGAGTAAGATAAAATGTTTGGTTTTTAAATTACATGATATCTTTCTTATACAGTACTCTTGTTATCCATTAGACAAATTTGCGAGATTTTTAGAGAGGAGAATCAAATGATATTCTAGAAGGGCCTTGATATTCTGGAAGACCAAATCAGTCATCTTTAAAACAATCATAAAATGGTAAATAGCTTGAAGTTTACGTATAAAAGTCACCTTTCAAATAAAGAGTGAAATAGTAAATTTTAGTTTATAACAAGGTTATTATTTTATTTTTGAAAAAATGTCAAAATCTTCTAACTTTTTCAAAATTAAATATCCACATGGATTTTCTAATTGATTTTTGTATTTGCGACCTCTACTTAAAAGTGAGTTGCATTTTGCTACTAGATTAAGAGTTAATTAGTTCTCTATAACAAAATTCTTACATAGATAGATTAATTATGTATTAAGTGATTTGAATCGACCCTTTATTCATAAAAATCATATGCATTGTTTATACTATTAAGTTGTTTAACAATATTTGTATATTAGGAAAAACTTAAAAAATTGAGAACTTGTGAGCCTTTGCCTTTAGCTATGTAAAAACACAGTGGATAAATGGTTTGTTGTACAACTCAAATTTTAAAAAAAATCATCCTATGTTGTTCTAGATGTACCCATCAACAATATTAGTTTGACTGAATGGCTATTGCATGTTGACTGTCATCCGCTGCAATCCCTTATATGACGGTACAAGGGGAAAGGGAGCTTCACAAACACATGATAACATGAATTTCTGATTCAATGTATTTTCTAGGCACTATCCTCTAATGATAGTCCTTTTGCTTAGAAGAACAAAATCCAAGCTTTTATTTAAATAAATACATGACGATGTACCTCTCTGTGTGCTTGACATTGGGAGGCCAATGAGTAATGAAATGATGCAATCTTTCAAGACCTATGATTGTTCTCTCATGCATTAGAAGGCTTCTACAAAAAGAAAAAGAAAAAGGAAACAAAAGAGAGCTTCCATAAAATGATGAGGAGATGCCTTTAAGAGAAACTTAGATCTCCTAGAGAGATTTCAGAAAAACATGCTTTGTGCGCATGTCTTTGACAAGTGGTATCACAAAACCAAACTACCGTTTAGTATAGTCATACAAACAAAATACAAAGCATCTAGGCCACATGTTGATCGGTGCAACACAACCATCGCAATACTATAACTGCCTCAAATGATCCAGATCCCTAAAGAGAAGTGAAAACCCAAGTGCACTCACATGATTAGTTGGGTTCACATAAATGATGGGCATGTGCTCAGCAAAAATCATGGATATCTATTTTGTTAAATTTTGGCAAAGTATATGAATCAAAGCTTTGGCACATGAAAAGGCCGTCCGACCTTTGATCACACATCAATAATCATTGATTCATTGTACCAAACAAAAAAAAATAATGCGGTTTTTAGTTTTTTTTTTTCAATTTTGAAGAAAGTTAGTTACTTTATAATTTATTATTTAAATTTTATCGTCTTCTTTATCCCCAGCCAATAAAATTAACTAAAGAGATATAAACAACGGCGCATTCAATTGGATCGTCACTCTGTTAATCATTAGTGTTCTAAATACGTACCGTGCTTTGTCGTGTCGTGTCAAATACGTCGTGTCCGGATCATCTCTCGTGTCGTGTCTAAATATTTCACGTGTCGTGTCTAAATCCTAAGAGATGGACACGACACGTCTAAGGACACGCCACCCCTTGTGTCATTGTGCCGTGTCTTCTTTAGACGTGTCGTGTTGTGACGTGTTCAGACACGTTTAATTTTTTGACATAAATACAATTTATTTATAAAATTTAAAAATTATGTTTAATAAAATACGTCAAAAATTAAGAAAGTAGACATGCTTTACCATTAAATTAAAGTATACATTAATTTTTAATTTTAATCAAATTAATTTTAATTTTGATGTGAAAAAATATTTTAAATTTTATGGTAACCCTTCTTTTTTTTTCTGGGTTTGGATCGGCTATGTTTGCGAAAATATATATGGAGTTACTACCTTAAAATTATGTTAGTATACTTTTCAAACTAATAAAATTAAAATATGAAAATAAAATAAATTAAATTAAACTAAAATTAATTATATTTTCGTCATCTACTAATGAATATTGGGAATTTAAGAGTACAAGAACCGTAAAAGAATATTTCAATTTTTTGAGACAATGAATAATTTATACTATCCTTATCAAAATAATACAAGATATGACAAAAAAAATTTATTCTTTTTAAGACAAATTACAGATACATTTCTATCTTTAATTTGCGCATGGCTCTGGACCCTTCTACTTTTGTTTGTGATTTAATTATTGAATCACCTAATTGTGTTGTAATCTTTTTATTTCCAATACAAACAATTTACAAGTGTTTTATTCGGAAATAAGTTTATTAATAATGAGCAAGGTTCTAGTGCCACCACTTTTGGTTGCCACAAGTTGTCACAACTTCATATTTTAATAATAATTAAAAATTTTAAAATTCAAATGTCGAAACTAAACCATTGATCTTGTTAAATATAAGGAGCGATGTGTTTCTATATAAGTTTTATAAATTTTGAAGTTGATTTGATACTCGATCAAGTGGTCAACAAATGAACGAATCTGGTTAACTATGACTGATTTATTCTAATACGTTCATTGTTCAATCACTTGATCGAGTATCCAATCAACTCTAAAATTTATAAATCTTATATGAAAACGCACCGCTCGTTAAATTGAACAAGATCAACGGTTTGGATTCGATATTTGAAATTTGAAATTTTAAAATAATGATTCAATATGAAGTTGTGGCAACTTGTGGCAACAAAAATGGTGGCACCAGAACCTTGCTCATTAATAATAATTGACTTATGATTAAAAGTATCTTCGGCAAGATTTATGGAAAAAATATAATAGTATGTACATAATTGAGAAATTCATTATATTTTATGACGCTTGATGTTCGTCTCATTTTCGTATTTGGCGTGTCTATAACACGTGTCGTGTCTTTCGTGTCCGGAAAATTCAAGTGTCGTGTCTTGTCTATTTCATCAAATTTGGACACGACACGCGAAGTTCTCGTGCCATGTTCGTGTCCGTGTCTTACTGTGTCGTACCACCTCCGTGCTGTGTTGTTTTAGAACACTATTCATCATTCATCAGTATCTAGATAAGTTTATGTTTCCTATGCGTGAAATAAGAAAATCTTTTATTGATATTGCGCGCTAAATTAAAATTTTATAAATTGACAATATTACAAAATGTTCTCAAGTTCTGAGGACATATAAGATAATATTTTTCGTCGTAAAATTATATTTGTAAATTTTTTTAGGTCATCCCAATTATGTTCAGAAGTTTTTATTTTAACTAAATGACATAAAAGAGACAGTAACAGTCGAACTTTTCTTATTTCTTTTTTTTCCTAGTGATGTCAAATAATAAAAATCCATGCAAATTCATTCGAAGAAATAATAAATAAAAAAATCCATGCAATTTTCAGTTTCATCAAATTCCAATTAGAGAAAATTCAGTGAGATCAATTGACGATTATTAAATCTCATGTAGCTTCTTAAGCTAGTCAGTATACTTCATCTCTAAAATACTTAACAAATGTCAAATAAGGGTTTTGTCCTGATCGAATCAGAACATTAACTCAAGTTCCAAATTGCCAAATTGATATTTGGAACTGAACTAATTTATGTTATGCCCGTATAGTGCATTAGAAGGAATATGTTCTTCAACCATGTGACCTTTTCTTAACAAATCATAACGGGAAATGGAGGAATTAAGGTGTGATAAAAAATTAATTATTTAATTGGTGCTGTATTTTTAATGATAAATGGTGGTTATGGCCGTTTGCTTTTGAATTTAAAACAAGAAGAGTTGTTTGTATGCGTCAAAGAACCTATATATGATTAGTTTTAACTTGGAAGCATCCATGTACTCTCCTTATAAAAATATATCAATAGAGATACGATATCCAATTGTCAGTGATGGATTGTGAATCTCTGACAATCCACAAACTGGGGATTTCTTTTTCTTTTTCTATGCCGCCTTCTTATTTTTGAGTCTTTTGTTTTAGGTAACCTCAGTTTCCATATTTCCTAATTAATTAACTGTTATACTTTCTAAGTTCTAACTGTAACTTTTCCAGGTTATCTAGTCTAAAAGGACCTACAGTTAACAGTTTAGAGTTCTACCACCAATACTGTTTTTTTAACCTCCATTTTTTAGGGCGGTAGTTGAGTACCTAACAACAGAATATGCTCAAGAAAATTATTAAAAAAAAAAGAAAATAAGAAACAAAATCTATAACCGCATTAGGACTTTGGTCAATTGTGATATCTCTAACAAATAACAATTATGAGTTTGTTTGTTTGCACTTGTTAATTATAGCTCAGACTTCTGTAATTTATGAGCTTAATGACAGTTGCCTTTATCTTTTATTTCTTTTCATGACCCAACATTGGATATATAACCGGATGCAAGTCCACATAGCCACACCATCTATATTTTGAATGCAGCTAATGCAATTGCACCACCATTTTCAGTTTTGATCTATGTTGCACAGGTGTAGATATCATATCTGATACGATGTGGGTGCAGGGATACACTATTTTTAAAAAATTTAGAATACGGAAGTATATATAAAATAATAAAAAAAATCACATTTTTATATCAAAATATTTAATTTTTTTTAAGTTCAACTACAATATATATAATGTATTTGCTATATTATTCACTATTTTAATTTTTATATTTATAGAACAGTAGAATAAATTCTATTTTTTTTAAGTTTAAACTAAAAAATGTATTCGAAACATACTTAACAAATGAATCAAACACATATCTTGATGAATTTAGACCAGATCCACCGATCAAACACATTAAAATAATAAAATTCGCCACATGAAGTATCGGATGCGAATTGCACGAGAATTGGTATTTTAGAAGTATTTGTGCAACAAAGGTTTTGATCCAAATTAATATTTATCTTGCTAACTACACATTAAGTAGCGCAATGGGACATCACTACTTTTAGGCTCCTAACTATAGGGGCTAAGTTACATATATAAAACCAAATTAAAATAATTGATAACTGAAGTTAGTCATCCGGTCCGAGAGCTAGCCCAGTTAGAACCAAAAGATTAGGTTAACTTATATATATATATAACAGATTGAACTTTGAAAGTTTGAATGCCTATCATGGAAAGAATAATCCGTATTTATATTTTAGTTTCTAAGTTTGCAGATGATTATAGCCACTTTTTTGGGCCCTAATCAATGATAGGTACCATGAGAGCCTTCTCTTTTTAAAAACTAAACCGAAGTAATTAATATTGGTTCCTTTCTATTTTCTCTTATTCAATGTAATGCGTGAGAAGGAAAAGCAAAACCTTCCAAGACGGAGTCAAGGATCCTCTGTGTCTCCAGTTCATTGACATCAGCACTCTGCTCCAAAAGAGGAGGGGGGAAAAAAGATGAGAGGAGGAAAAGAGAGGAGATAAATTATTTGGAGTTATAGGCTTCACAAATTTATAAAATCAAGTAAAGTAAAAGATTTCACTTCTTTTATCCTTCAAACAATTATTATTTCTCTCCTCCAAAATGTTGTGTAGAAGAGGTGAATTAGTTTTATTTTTAATGTTTCTCTAGAAGATATTTTTGTTGTAAAAGAGTAATTAAAATAGTGTCCAATAATTTTATTTACAATATTTGATTTCAAAGTTACTAGAATGTAAATTCAACATTGAAGCAAAAAATAAGAAAAGGCTTGAAATTCAACATTAATACTTATATTAAAAAAGTATTAATACTTACAACAATATAAGCTAGATAATAAGAATTTTGAAAACACATCTTTGAATAATTTTAAGAAAATCCTCCTGGGATTGTTTTGAATGTGTTTGGTTGCACAAGTAGAGAAAAGAAAAGAAAAAAAGTGACACAACCAAATAAAGAATATACGATATATAAAAAAACTTATTTTCTCTTTCTATGAACATATGCTACGAAATATATATAACGTCTGTCTCATCTCTTTCCACTCCTCTCATTGTTTTTCTTTTGTGCAACCAAACACATTCTTGGTTCATAGCTCAATCAGGTTTAAATTAGCCAAATGATTAAACTTTTTTTTTTTTGAAAAGTCAAAAAAAAAAAAAAAATATTTGGACGAGACCGCAAAGGATTTGATCCTACCGTGTCTTTATTAAATTAAATTAACAGGATCATAAAGAACATGAACGAGTCAATAGACCTATTGGGTTGCATGTGACAGAGAATGCTTTGGTCTTATTGTCCAATTTTTTTTAATATTCAAAGGGAGCAATAATATATGTCGGCACTACCTATAATCTCTGTAACCTCCATCATATATATTTTTTTACATTAAATACATGAAATCGGTTTCCAAGGAGAGCTTAACAATTATTGACTATGGTCTCACGACAATACCAAGCAAGTACAAAACCCGTATCGGTATTGGACTGGTACAACACACTGATCAATACACGAGATGCACAAATAACCTGGTATTGAACTGGTGTGAGCGTTCTGTCTTGCGTAATCTTCCAGAAATTTCTCTGACACGAGGGATCTTGCGTAATCATCATATCTACGACTCGTATGGGTGAAAACGGTATACCGTTTACCGTTTTTCGTACACGTTCCGTCCAAGCGAAACGATAAACGGGTATGAAATTTCAATGGCTCAGTTTAGATGGTGTGGGAATAAGAGGAATAAGGGAAGAAATATTGGGAAGCGTGTAACTTTGTGAAGAATTTGGATTGTTTATAATAAATTTGGGAGTAGGAAGAAGCTATTCTCTTATTCTTGTATCCATCCAAACGGAGCCAATATGTTTCAGGGACGGAACGGTAAAACGGAACATGTTTCGTCATTCGTTTGGGTGAAATACAGTGTAAATGTACACATTCCGTCCAAAAGGAATGGTTAACGAATCAGCTGGTACATACCTTTACCATAAACGAAACAACCAACGAAACAGATCATTCCGTTTTCGTTTGAAACGTTAAACAGGCCTATCTATGAGAAACTTGTTTTTCTTACAAAAGATGTAATTTAAAGCATAATTGATTATTCATTTAATTAAACTTAGTAATTCTTTATAAGTAGTTACATCTATCTAATTATATTAATTTATACTTTTAATAAACTGAGTGAGCTGAGTTAAATTATTTCTTCATTTAATTACATCCTTTTAGGAAATCAATTCAAGTCAACCAAATTCCAAATACTAGAATAAGAACCGGATAAATTCGATCATAACAACATGACAGGCAAAGCAATTCTATAACAAATTGATAAATCAAATACTCCCGCCTCATCTATATTAGTACTAATAATTTTTATAACTAGCATACATTTCTCAATTCTGTTTATTTTTTTTTCTCAACTCTACCTTTTCATAAAATGAACTTATTCTACTTTCCCCCCTTCTTTTTCATCATATTTGGTCTCTTTTCACCTTCTTACTCTGAAATAACTTTGTTGGGAACTTCTATTTTGATAAATCTTGGGGGAGGAAGAGAGAATAAATTTCGACAATTAATATTTGTCTATTATTTTTTTAAGATAAATTAGAGGTCTAAGTCACCTAATTTATTTTTAAATTAAATATCTATGAAATATTTCCTAGTCGGATTTCGAACCTGCGAACTTTCACTCAAAGTGAACATAAACGACACCATTTGGATGCGTTGAGAAGAAGGTAGGAAGAAGGAAGAATGGAAGAAATAAATTATAAACAATCCAAATTCTTCACAAAATTACACACTTCCCAATACTTCTTCCCACTTCTTCCCACACCTATCCAGACGGAGCCAACATGAAGCTAATTTTAAACGAGCTAACAATACATAAACTCAATAATCACCATCCACTTTCTCCCAAGCAATACTAGAACTCTGAAATTTTTTTAAGAGACTATTGGACTACCTACCTAAATTAAGTTTATATGTTCAACAAGTTTATTATGTTCTTCAAGACGTATTAAAGAGATTGGCTTCATATCTATAGTCATGATATAAAATCAGCAAGGTTTCGCTGTCACTATTTTTGGGTGCCACAAGTTGCCACAACTTCATATTTTATCAATATTTAAAATTTTTAAAATTCAAACGCTGATTCTAAACCATTGATCTTGTTTAATTTAACGAGCGATGAGTTTCTATATAAGTTTTATAAAATTTGAAGTCGGTTTGATACTCGATCAAGTGATCAAATGATGAACGTGTTAAAATTATTCAGTCATAATTAACTAGATTCGTTTATAGACCACTTGATCGAGTACCAAACCGACTCCAAATTTTATAAAACTTATATAGAAACACATCGTTCGTTAAATTGAACAAGATCAATGGTTTGAATTTAGTGTTTGAATTTAAAAAAAAATATATATTAATTAAATATGAAGTTGTGGCAACTTGTAACACCCAAAAGTAGCGGTAGCGAAATCTTGCTCATATCAAGTATGATGATCGATCAATCTATATCCACATGTTCCATCAAATTTTCTCTTGAATATTCTTTTAAGAAATTCTCTCATAAATATTATTTATAAGATTTAGTCTATATAAGCATGATACAATCATCTTCATAATTGGCCTTAATACATATACCTCAATTTGTTTGAGCTGTTTAAATATTAATGACATAGATTTTCAACGAAATCTGAGGGCAAAGAAGCTTAATCCAACAATTCAAAGTGAAGCATAACGGACTCTTATATTTTCCATATCCGGTAGCCGTTGGATTTTTTAGATTTGTGTTGTTTTCGAAGGATGGAGACTAATATAGCATTTTAAAATCTGCGGGACACTCCGCCATTTGCAACAACCAAAGCGACATAAGGATCCAACAAAGTCCTATGTAAGGATCTCCATGGAAGGATGCATTAGTCAAAAAAAGGATTACTTATCCCCCCAATAACTTGTAATTTGTACAAGATAATTTGTTTATGCTTATTGTATGCTAGTTCATCGCATTCTCTTTATCCATGTGCGGTATATATCTATATAGAAAGAAATGTTAGAGCATTGACTAGGATGATTTCGAATTAGAAAGGCCAAGAACCCACCCATGTGCACCTCTTTGAAGAAATAGAAATTGTATTTGTATAACATGAGGAAAGATAAAGGAAATGAAATTCTGTGGCTCGCGACACATGGTGTAGCGTGCCACGCTAGCTGTCTGATCAAGATTCAATGGATCAGGGAGCCCCGTGCATGTAACCTAGATTGATAGGTCCGTAAAAAATGAACCGTCTGATCAAGATCAGACGGCTCGTACGTGTCGTGCAACAACGAATCCGGATTGAAGATAAAGAATCACAAAAGTGCATGCCAAATATCACCTTCTTTCTTGTAGTCTTTCGAGGAAGACATTTGGGTGCTAAATGACACATTTTTATTGATCATGTCACCCAAGTTTTAGTCTTTTAGACGAGTCTGTTCTTCCTCGAATATTTCAATCGATCAGACAAATAACTATTCATTTCGAATAATTAATTAATTTGACTTTAAAATTTAATTATTAGAGCAAGGATAGCTTAAAATTAATATTTAATAATTCGAAAGCTACATCATATGATACAAAATTACATGGCAATAGAAGTAAAGTATATCCATCTAATGATAATTAATCTAGGCTCTGTTTGGATGTGTGCAAGAATAAGAGAATAGTTTTTTCCTACTCCCAAATTTATTATAAACAATTCAAATTCTTCACAAAGTTACACACTTTCCAATACTTCTTTCCTTATTCCTCTTATTCCCACACCATCCAAACGGAGCCCTAGTTCTTCCGTCCATTCTTCTATTTTTCTTGGCTCAATCCTCTTTTTGTTGTTTTATTTATTTTTTATGACTTGTTTGCATTCCCTCATTGTTTGTTTACAATATAACAGAATGTTATTATTTTAACATGGAAAGTTATTAGCATATCAATGACATCTAATGTCACGGTTCAGTTTTCATGATAAATGTTATAAATTTATGGGTTTTATTCGATATTTCATCTAATAATAGAGACACATTGGGTAGATCAATATAACCCAAAAGTTGATTTTTTTTTTTAAAGAAAGAACGGGTCAAGCCTCCCGCTTTCATAATTAAAATATTAAAAAGATTATATTGTACTTTGCCATTACTAAATCTTGGTTCTCGCAATTAATCGGTTGCCACAAGTAAATAAAGATATATAAAGCATTATACTTTCTTGGCAGAAATTATTTAATATAGGAATTTAAACATAAAAATTTTAATAGAAAGAATTAATATATTTTTTTAATAAGAAGAAAGTTCTAACGCATTTATAAACCGCGCGTCTCTTTCTTCTTTTGAACGCGTTTATAAAACGGGTAAGAAGACTTCTTACCTGTTTTATAAACGCGCTAGAAGGCTGGACTTTTCAGAACAACTTTTGAGTTGTTTTAACGCAATTAACGCGTTTTATAAATGGGTAAGAAGCTTTTTTACCCGTTTATAAAACGCGTTATTAGCAATATTTCTCCCACTTCAGTCATTTCAATCGAACTTTAGTCATTTCAATCAAACTTTAGTCAGTTACAAATAGTTTCTGTCTGAGTTGGTGAATTTATAACCGCGTTATTTGAAGTTATATAAGACTATACCTTCTCGCCGAATTGAAATCGTCCACAACAAAATTCTTTGTTTCTCTTTCTCTTAAAAACCTATCAATCAAATCCAAAAATGTCTATAATTACCATATATGTCAACCAATGTCCTACTTTTGGTGCTTCTTATTTCCACATCGGTTGCAGTATGCATACCACATATGCTGATATTCGAAATGAATTGTACAGCCGGCTACAGATTTTAAAAACCCAGTACACTTTGAATATCCATGGTGGTTACAATGATATAGTAAATGGGAGATATGAATCTCTATTTCTTCCTGTAAATTCTGAAGATCAATGGCGCCTTTTTTACAACGAGACGTTTGAGACGAGAGGACTACCCATTATTGAGTTGCATGTTGATTTCATCCCCGTATATGGCACGAGACCATATCTGAACCTAACACCCCTTGATGAGCCCAGTAGCAGTGAGCCAAACACTTCATTAAACCTAGTGTGTGGCCAGCAATCCACCCCTTACCAATACACTGGCGAACAGTCTGTTCCTACGCAAGACAATAACACATCAGGAGATGATGTGGAGGTTTTTGATGGTGATGAAGACGAGGGTCTAGAGACCTACTCCGACCTTCCTACCGGAGAAGAATATACCGATGTGGAGGACTTCTCCGAGAGAGAAATGCCTTTCTATGCAAACTGCGACTAACCGTACATTTCAGGAAGGACAGACTTGCACCATCCTATAAGTGAACTATGTGATATTTCAATGTTTGAGTATGCTGGTATGCCGGACCCTAGTTTAGGGCCACAAGGCGAACCTGCTCCTGGTAAAAGATTCGGTTCGACAAAACAACTAATTCTA
The DNA here is from genome assembly GCA_028095005.1 of Rhynchospora pubera. Lineage (NCBI taxonomy): Eukaryota > Viridiplantae > Streptophyta > Magnoliopsida > Poales > Cyperaceae > Rhynchospora > Rhynchospora pubera. Next base: position 105,586,721 of record CM051462.1, on the reverse strand, counting down.
GCTGTCTGTGATAATTCATGCAAAAAAAATTGAGAAGTTCGAACGGAAACTAGCAATAAACAAAAAATTATAATTGTTTGCCTGCAAAAATCGAATTGTAAGTGGCGATTGTATGGTAGACGTGAAAGTTATAATACAAATTGGAAGATTTCTACCAATCCAAATGAGCATACTTGTTCGAGACCCCCTGGCCAAAAAGGTCAGAAAAACCTTACTGCTAGTCTCATTGCCGAACACGTTAGGGATGAGTTGAAAAAAAATTTAGGAAAAAGTGTCCAGGACATAGGAAGCCTTATAAGGGCTAGATATCCACGTATTGAACTGACTTATAATAAACTATGACATGGGAGAGAGCGAGCACTGGAGCAATTGTTTGGGTCTTGGAAAGGATCGTACAATAAACTTCCACGCCTTCTGGAGGCAATGAAGGCGACGACCCCAGGGACGAAGTACACAATAGTTTCTTGGCCTACAGACGATCCTAACGTTGGCGTCTTCAAGTTGGCCGCCTGGGCTTTTGGTCCGTGCATAGAAGCGATGAAATATGCCAGTCCTGTTATCTCAATTGATAATAGTTTTTTATCGGGTTGATACAAAGGTAGATTGTTTTCAGTGTGTGGTTATAATCCAGAAAATCAATTAATTCTGGTTGCATTCGGATTGGGCGAGAAAGAAGATAAGGATACTTGGAGATGGTTTATGTCTTGGGTTAGATGGAAAGTTTTAGGGCAGAACAATTGATACTGTGTCATATCTGATCGTCATAAGGCAATAAAAGCGGCATTTGCATCCGTAGATTATGGTTGGAAGGCACAAGGTCCGCATGCAGTAGCAATTCATCGGTACTGCATGCAGCATGTTGCGGAAAACTTATGAAAGGAGGCTGGCGGGTCACAAGATGGGGATTTGAATTTTTTTTCAAATGTAGACTTACCAACAAGAAAAACCCTAGGGCAGTACTGAAGCAAAACAACCAGAGAGCATATCAATACCTAAAAAATTGTGGTAAAATTAATGAAAGTAACAAGAACGAGCGGCCAAAACTATATAAATGGGCTCAAAGTTTTGACAAGGGACATCAGTGGGGTATAATGACGAGTAATGGATCAGAGAGTCTGAATAATTTGTTTAGAATAGAGAGAAAATTACCGGTGACAACACTTGTAGAAGGCACGTGGTATAAATGTGCCAACTGGATGAACAAGAGAACACAAGAAGCACTTCAAAGGTTGAGTTTAGGAGAAAGATGGCCGGAAGCAGTAAAAAATAAATTGATCAAGCACGATGGAAAATCACGTAAGTATTTAGAAAAAATAATTTCATTCATTCATTCGTTCATTCGTTAATTTCATTTGAACTAACTTCATAGGCATTCGCATAGGAGTTTATGAGCACCTTCGTGTTAAGATTGGACCTTGGAGAATTTCGCGTGAAAGTTCGCGAGGAGTACCGTGATGGTGTAGGGTACGATTATTTTCATTACACGGTTCAAATTCCACCCGACATGGAGCAAATCGATGTGCAATTGCCCTTCACTCGAACCACATGTGAGTGCCAAAAACTACAATTAACAGGTATCCCTTGCGCACATGTGATTGCTATTTGTAGGGAGACAAATTACAATGTAGATCAATTTGTGGATGGTCACTATAGCATGCAAAACCAGCACATGATATGGTCAGCAGGTCAGTTTCATTGTTACAAAGATGATGATGAATTGCCAGTTTATACTGGTCCGATGATTGTGCCCGACAAGAGTTTGGTCAATCGAGGAAGGCGCAAAATCATTCGTGCAGAGATGTGGATGGATAGGATGGAAGGAAGGAAAGGTGGAGGTTCCACAAGAAAAACACAAAACAAAAATAAAGGTGGAGCTTCAACCAGTCAACCGCGACAACCAGCATCTCAAGCGCCATATCCGATGGACGCATTGCAATCCGATCGATACACCAGCAGACCATCAACAAGGGCCAACAGTCCAAGAAGGGCAGCGACTACTGAACATACGGTTCAGACTCGTCAAACACCCATTCAACCAGGACGAATGTCATTGCTTGTTGATCCACGAAAGAACAATATTAGGGAGGACCAAGGATCTGTACAACCACGGAAAAAATTCTGTAAGCATTGATCCACGGGTAAGAGTTGTCGCATATGGGAATATGAGAAGTGAGTCGGCTAGGTTTCCAACAAGCTCAACAAATTAAGCTAATACATCAAGGGAGAGAGGACAAAAATGATTGTTTGGGAGAAAATTAGGTAATGCATTGTCTTTCGGAAGGAAGAAATTTTTTTTTTGAAGATTAAGTATTGTAATCCGATGTATTGTAATTGAATGTATTGTAGTGGAATGTATTGTTATTTTATGTATTGTAATTTTTACTTTGAATTTCAAATTTATGCAGTCTAATTCATCAATTTGGAATCATATTTTTGGGTCAAACAGTATGGTTTCGTGATCAAACCGCCCTCTATACGTAATAACAGATTCCACATGAAAGTTTTTAATTTAAAGTTGGTGGAATATTAATAGCCATAAGGATTGTGTGCGACTCTATATTACTGAATAATTATACTGCATACAACCCTTATGGCTATTAATTTCGCACCAACTAATATTTTGCATTCTGCCATCCATCTATTTTTTCTCTCTCTTTCTCTCTTTTTTTCCTCCTTTTCTTCTCTGTTTTTTTTTGGTTTTGGATGAGACAGTCAGCAGGACTGGGGGTATATATAGAAAGAGTTGGATACTAATTACCCGTTTATAAAATGGATAAGAAGGCTTCCTACCCGTTTTATAAACGCGTAACGTTTAAAATTATGTTGGCTGTGTCAGAAACTTGCGCCGAAATAATTGCAGACTTTTAGCGCGTTTTATAAACGGATAAGAAGTGTTCTTATCCGTTTTATAAACGCATTTGGAGGAGAGAGGGAGACATGCGGTTTGTAAACGCGTTAGAATTTTTTTCTTATTAAAAAAAATATTAATTCTTTCTATTAAATTTTTCGATGTTAAAATTCCTATATAAAATAATTTTACGCTACCAAACTAACTCTTTCAAAATGAATGATCCTGATTTAAAGGATTATTATACTTTTAAATATACATCAGAATTTTTCTAATTATGATCTGGGTTCTTGTGGTAAGTTTACTTCTTCTTCTTCTTTCTTTTTCCCTTTAATTAAGAAGAGCATGAAAATAAAGTATTATAAACGTGTCATGTCGTGTCAAGCACGTGCATAATAAAACTCGTATCGTGTAGTGTTAATAGAAGTTAATATTTTAAAAACGTACTGAGTTGACTAATGCGACATGCATTATGGCATGCCACGTCTAACACAATGTGTCAACACGACATGATGTGTTAAACGTATTATTATTTTTTAAAAAAGTTTTATGATTGAAACATTTAAAAACTATTTAAATTAGCAAAAAATATAGATAATTATATGAAAGTGTAGCAATTTATTTTTACTTTATATATTATGTTATGATTAAATAAATATCATTAAATTTATACTATGAATTTATTTTATTAATAAATGATAAAATATATACAAAAAATATTAATAACTATTAGTTCTAGTTATGTCACATATCGTGTTGTATCGCGTGTCAATTCGTATGTGTTAAATATATTAAAAAATGCTCAACACGATACGATTTTAACATGACACGTCAAGACGAACGCGTCGTATTAATTTGATAACACTGGTCGTGTCTTATCGTTTTGAAGAACACCACATGGAAGTTCAATCGATGAAACTAACGGTTGGGTTAACAGTTTGGTAGGCGGTAGTACGTAGTGTTGTTTGTCCTTGGTATAGAGGTCCTTCCGGAATCTGGGGGTTTTGGTAGTTGGTTCCGAGAGGGAATTTACATCTCTCCGTTTGTGAACAAAATAGAGGCCAGCAGAGATATATAGAAGCTTGGGTTAAACAGGGTTAAAGATAAAAAGAAACTCCGTTGGATGCTTATATATGGTCGTATACTCGTATACTCGTATGTTAGATTTAGTGTAGTTCGATTGTTTAAGCTTAAACACCAGACAAAACTAATCGACATGCATGTAACAAGTATCTTTCGCTTCCTAGTTTCCATTTCAATGGAAATTGAGAGATGATCGGTTTATAGTTGAAAATCTTCTGTTAGTATTGTCAACTTGCCACGTGATCATCACAGGGAAGATAGGTTTTTCCTCATTAAATATATGTTTTTCTTTATTCAAACTTTTAAATGAATATAAAAATCGACTGGAAGTTACTAATACGCTTGAATAGTGAAAGAAACATTTATAAAAATGTCGCTATCCATATATAATATGAAGATAGTATGAGAAAATTTATTTGATAAATAATTTGCAGTATATTGGAAAAATTATTAATATTTTGATATGTAATTTGCATTAGAAAACACTGAACTATTTTGAACTATCATCATAATCTTCAAAATTATGTATTTCATAGGCAGGGGCTAGACCCTTGTTTTTTCATCAAAAATTATGTATTTCATTTTTTTCAAAATATTTCTGAATTAGGAAATTTCTACTATATATGTTTACGATCAGCTCGAGTTGTACAAAAGAAACAAATAGTAGCCTGGAATTATTGGAATATCTGTCTTGATTATGATAAAACTTTGTAATTATTTCATGAAATGTTCAATCTATGTTGAGGCAAATACTTCATAAGAGTGAGATGGCAATTACAAGATGAAACAGACACAACATTAATTGAGTTAGTTCTAAGGTTGGACCTAAACATTTCATAAATATATCACTACACCAAAAAGGGGTTATAGCAACACTTGAGAGTCTTCCCATACATCCAAATAGCCCTTGCTAAATTATTTCGCAAGAGGGATTTTCATGTTGCCTTTGCTAGTGTAGCGAGGTGTTGTGGCAAGGTGTATTTCCTATGTTGGTAAAGAACAAAGTGGTCTTGCGACTTGGCAACACAACCTTTGCAAGACACCATTGTCTAGCCAGTAGATTTTTTTAATGTGCGCCAAATTTCAAAAGAATATTTTAATTTGTAAATTGCGCCAAATATAAAAAAAACATTTTGATTATCATTGCAAGACCAAACAGTCTTGCTACGTTACTGGCAACACGGACGAGACAATTAGTAAACATTTACAAATTTATATTCATCCACATTCCACAATAGCACAAAATTAAATTGATAATTTAAACAGAATGAAATAATACGAATTAATATAATTATCTATCACAAAATATTACAAAGAGAAAGCTACAAAATATTAAATCCAAAATCAATTTAAATTAACACAAAATGTCATTATACTACATGATATTACAAACAAAAATGTATATTTATAACACAAACTTCTACATAATGAAAATAAAAAGCATTAACCCAACCACTAGTCTCTATGACATGTTTTCAATACTTTCTTCCATCTCTGATTTATGTACCTGTATGATAGAATGAAACTGAGTTAGATATAAGAAACTATTACATATTCCATCTCAATTTTATTTGTTTTCCATTAATAATCCAAATGATGTGCACTACCATAGATGGGAAAAATTTGGAGCTCAGAGCTACTTATCATCGTTGTTAAGGACCCAGAAATTTTCTCGTTTTCAAGGGCAACAAGCAAGAGACTTTACAAATATCATAGCCACACATAAAACAAGTGCATAAAAGACATCACTTTGATGTATCTCTTTGGATCAGCAAGATATTAGTAAGCATCGTCTAGCTTTGACAGTAAAGTATCAAGTCAATAGAATTTAACGCATGTTGTCATAAGGATATGAATAGATTCAACCTGCATCTCCATATCCATAGTATCAATTTAGGATGACTTTACAGTTTGAAGGATTGCGATAACTGGTCAGACCAGCGCAAAATCATCAAGAGAAAAATTCTTCTTCTGAAAATTAAGAAAAAAGTTCATAAGGAAAAAAATGCACAAGTAATTTCTCTTTTCCAATAACCAGATGATATTTTAACTTACTCTTAAAGCTCTGACAATTAAATCAAATATGTTTGCATCAATATGCAGCATCAGGTCTATTGGAGAAAATTAGGCAAATTAAATTGAGCTCCATATGATGAACTTTTAGATTCGCTTCAGAATCTCATAGTAAGAAATCACCATTAATTAACAAGACCAAATTTCTACAACAAGAGAAATAAATCTGAGTTCACAGTACATTTGGAAGGAAATAATTTTTTTTTAAAATTACAGATCTGCTATAGATACAGTTAAGAGATCTAAATCGGGAACACAAAGAGTTGGTATTGTCTCACCAGATAGATCGACGCCTTCAAGCGTTAGGGTTTGGATAGCATCTTGTAAGGCTTCGTTGGAAATCAGGATCCATGTAGAGATAGTCGATGTTCTCTTTCACGAGCTCGCCAGAAGCTTCCTGAGGGATCCCCTCCTAGCCTAATTCAAGAGATTGTCGACTTTAGAGATCACGAAGTCGACCGCCTCGGGAAGACCCGTCGAGTAAATCGTCGATGGAGGCGGAGCCCGCATCGCAGAGGAGGAGGATGTGGCGGTGGAGTAGGGAACCAAGATGGTGGTGGTGGGTGGCGACGCCTTGTTGCGCCGACAAGAGAGCGCTGTGAGAGGGAGATACGCTAGTTAGGGTTTTCTGAGGGAGGGATCAAGTTAGAGAGAGAGGCGGCGGTATCTATAATGAAATATAAATTGAAGGTTTTAGCATAGACAAAATTCTGATGAAATTAATAAAATATCTAGTGAAATTTTTTAGGAAGGATGGGAGTCAAAATTTTGGCAAGTACAATGAAATTTTTTTGACTTACAAATCTGGCGTAGAAAAAGGGAGTGAGTAGATTAAGAATATATTTCTATAAATATTTTTTCATGAAATTAATACAACGATATAGTATGTATATGGACAACATAGGAGTTTTTCTTAAGAGCCATTTACATTATTATGTTTATGTTTGTATTCTCTTAAAATTTTGAATTGAAATTCTCAATTTTCTTTATGATAAAATACTTTTTTTTAATTGAATTTTAAAATCATAATTGTTCAATCCTCGTAAAATTCAATTGTAAATTAAAGATTATTATTATCATTATAAATGATATTATTGTTACTAGCAAAAGATGTCCTTAATACGTGGGCAAATAAGAAAATAAAATATTATTATTTTTTTATTTATATAGAACTTTACATGTTAGGAAATAAACATATATTTAAATCAATAATTTCGTCTTTCCTTTTAAATAAATAGCTAATTTGGTAGTAACTTAATGTTTTCTAATAAAAAATCTGACATTGATCTGATTAAATTACACAAATTAATGGTCAATAATTGATATAAGAATTGTTTGCACCTTTTATATGACATATTACTCTTTTTGATCTAAAATGTTTAAACTTTTTCTCTAGATACTTTAGTATATATAAAGATATAAAAATATAAAGATAAAGATTCCTTGACGTGGTTATAAATAAATTCAGTCACAAGTTATTCATAATAGTTGAATTATCTCTACTATTTATAAACGCACAGACCGTAGATGTATTACACGCTAGGTCTAGCATGTAAACAGATGTTTCTGCCATACAATCGATTTAATATGTGGTCGAACAATAATCTTCATACAAAGTAATAAATGTATTTTGATTTTCCGTCTAATAAAGAAACAAATTAAATAACATATCTATTTGTATTGATGCTAGATTAAGCAATATATTTTTATTATCTAATATTATTTTGTTTCTTTATTTGTCCAGATATGAAGGCATCTTAAGCATAAATTGCAAGGAGGCAAAAGGAAAGAACATGATTAATTGCTCCAATTGTTTGCATAAATTTATAATAAAATAGATTAAATTTTCGTCCGAGATTTGAAATTTTCTGGACACGGCTTTGATGAAATATTAAAACATGATATTGCCACAAACGTTTGCTTCTTGAAACCAACAATTTCCTTCAATTAATCGACATTAATACCATTAATTCTTGCCAAAATAGATTAAGAGCATGCTAGCTTGATTCAAGAACAATAATCATCCTTTCAAAATACTTTCAATTAACGCTGGTACCAACTAGTATAGAAGATCACATAGACGAAATTGGTAGCATAACATAAATTTAATCTGACAAACTACATCAAATGAAAGTGCTGACAATTAACCAGATTTAATGATGTGGACTAGTAAAGTTAGGGCTTCTAATTTTTATTTCTTGTTTTTATGCGTATAAGATATACTTTTATGCTTATTGTTTAGTTTAGTCATTTCTACGGACTTGTGCTATTTTAAGAAGTTTAATAACTCTGTTTATATACAAATTTCTACAGTTAATTATGCCATATTAACATTATTTGCGTCTTTGTCAAATGTCAAGTATTATTGAACTTTTATTAAGTGCTACTAATTTCTTAAACAAAATGATTTTGGGCAGAGCTCCTTCAGAAAAGCGTTGTGATGAAATCTTGTTTTTGCAATTCCGCTTTGAGGTAAATAAAATGTTCCTTTAATATATTCAATTATTCATTCATACTTTGCTTTGTCTCGGCCAAGAATTAAATTAACCATCAAATAGCGAGGAAGGTTTAATAGAACGGTACAAGAGGTGCTTTAAAGAAAGGTACAGGAAATTGATCAGAACGGTACAAAAGTTTCACTTGATCAGACATATGCGCAACCTAAATATATTCATTCATAAGATGTGTGCAACCTTAACAGAACGGTACAGAAGTTTCACTTGATCAGAGATGCATGTCAAACTAAGACATAAATAAGTTGCAAGCCTTTATAGTCCAATCAGCAGTCTCAAAAATCGACTATAACCTTCAAGCCTGTAATTTGACTGTTACAAGTTACATCAAACAATCAATCAAGAAATACTCCAATTCCAGGGATCTTTTCTACAGTACACTTTCAGATTTATGCAAAGATTTATCCAGACCGTTAATTTTAGTTGGAGATCATGATCATGTCCGTCAGATCTATACTCGATTCAATCTGTATGTCGCTCTTCGTCAGTCTTCGATATGTCCGTCGCTCTCTCTCTCTACCATCTCTTTTCATCAGGCGAGCCCCAATCTCTCTCGAATTCTCTCCCCCTTCCTCCTTATTTCCTCTCTCTTCTCCGTAATAGTTTGGATTGAGCCCTAATCTTCTGGCTGGCCCCTACGATCTTTGCTCCTCTTTCATCTTCAAGCCTAGCGCTCCACAGAGATCCAGCAGACCTGGCCGCTAGGTGAGGGAGTCGATTTTCTCCTCTGGTCTATAATTTCTTACGTTTCTTCTTCGATTTCTCTTCTACTTTTTTATTGTAGCAAAAACTTCATTAGCAGGGTTGCTAGGGACACCAGTACACCACTGATAGTACACTCTCCAAGCTTTTCTCTTTCTTTGGTTTTTTTTTGTTATATTTCTATTCATTCGATTTCTGTTGAGAACCGAGATTTTTAGTATTTTTAAAACTGAATTAATTGCGGGGTTATTGGTTTGAATGATAGAATGACTAAGAAATCATTGGTTCAATATATTCTTTTTGTGAGCTGTTGATGCCATATTATTAATATAAGGGAACATTAAGATCCTTTATCAGAGGTTAAAGAAGTGCCTGAAAGAAAAATATCTAGCTAAAGAATCAATTTATTTGAACTTACAACTTAATTTATCATAAATTAGCATCATTTCTTTCTCTCGGATACTGCAGGCTGAAACACTTTGTTATATACAAGGAATGATAGTGTCTGCTACAATACAAATGCATGCGAAAGATCAATAACTTTGGATCTTCTCCATCCAAGGTCAATTTCTCCATTTTCTTTATATATAGAGAGGTTACTAGCATAATCTGCCAAATAATGTTTGAGATACTAAATGCCATTATATGTCGTAAAAATAATGATGGATTTGGTCTCAGAGGGCATTGTTGATAGCCAAACTGCCTTCAAGAGCTATACTTCAGTGTTGAAAGCTTTGCCAGTATGAGCTAAATTAATTCGTCAATTTAGCTTTGCCTCTTATTTCACTGTTGGCATTATTTTATTTATTTTTATGATGTCTGCTCATAGAATGGCTTATACTTCTATTTTTAAATCATCGGTTCTTTCATATTCAATTATTTTAGATCACATAAAAAAAGGCAAGCGATTTCCTTTTTGTTTTGGGCACTAATCATTCATTTGTTTATTTTGTGCTTAATTTGATTTTCAGGACTTCAACTTAGTGTCGAGACTTGCTCATTTTGTTGTAAGATTTCCCATACTTTCTAATTTCGTTTTACTACATTCGACTCTAATTTTTCTTACATTAACAAATTTGGAACATCCAAGCTTCTCCATAACAACAAAATTAGAAAAAAATATATATACATTAATACAATAATTTTTCCCTCATCATTATCTTTTTCTCGCTATTTTCAAGATGTACTATTATTACATATTATCAAATGTTTTTTTAGGAAAAGAAATCTCAAACAACATTAAATAAATCTAATCAATGGTACTGTTATTATTATTGCTCTATTGTAGATTATTCTAATTGCAAGTGAAACTTCTATGTAACCTAAATAAATATATTGTGAGAAACGAATCATTACTTGGAACTTCCGATTTTACCCTTGGGTATATTGTTGTCATACGCATATACCTGTTTTAGTAAGAACCTAAACGCATATGAAAGTAGCATGGCAAGAGGAACATTCTTTCAGGCACCTGAGATCAAACAGCAAAGTTCATGATTGACGCCACCTTCAAATGGAAAGCTTCTGAAAAGAACCAGTATTTTTATTTAATTTTTTCATTATAATTGATATTTTCTATATATTGTCAGTATTATAGATGAAGTGCTAATTTTATCAGTAAAATTCCATATCATTCATTACAAATAAACTAATTGAATAATTTTACTTTTTATAGGATTTACTTGAGAACTCATTTTATGCTGCTATTAGAAAGGTAAATTCTTTGTCCTTTTACACACCCTTTTACAGTTAGCAATTGAACTAGGTGATTATTTCTATGTTTTTCCTTTAAGAACAGGTGGTAACAAGCTAGACCAGCATTTTAATTTAATTTAAAATGTTCCATTGACTCCTAAAACAATTGCCACAAAAACCAATCTTAATAATATGGTAGGCCTGTATTAGATGGCTTATAAGTTTTTAACAAAGAATATTTTAAACATGGAAATTACATATATAGTTAGAAATTCATTCCAACATATTGAAATTCACTTTATTTTGCTAAGAGGTTCTAATGCACATATAACTCTTGATCTATTTACATAAATCTGTATTAGCTCTGTCTAACATATCAGTATTATTTTGGATTTTGCATCTTAAAATTGAAAACTTTGTTATCGTGCTAGAGTTGCTGCAGTTTTATTAAACATCATTTTCAACAATAATCATTCTTATTTACATTGTCACAATCCTTATAGTTTCATTGAACATCGTTTGCTCTGGTACTATGCTCAACTTTGTATTTTTGCATCTGTCTATTAGGTGATCTCACCTGGTGTGCTTTTTCTGTATCATAATAACATCTACCAACTACGTAATGTGACCTCATTACAATAAGGTAGTTTGATCTATCTTAACTCCTAAATTTGTAATATTAATTTTTACCATTTTACATATTTAAATTTTGAAATGGCTTTGTTATTTAGGTTGCTTTTTCCATTCATAATATTGCCTTTCATGGCATGTTCGATGTTGACATTTTTTCCTTTCTCAGACTTACTCATAGCATTGACCATCTTTATAATTTTCTGATGGTATATGACATCTTTTTAATATTAATTTATTATAATAATGTACAAAGAAGCTGTAATTATGTCTCTTTTGTGATAACTTTGGTTTGGATGATGTGCTTAGTGGATATGCATCTGTCTAAATTATAGCTTAAGGTCTGTACGGAGGTTTTCAGACATCAATTAGACCATTTGATTGTTAATTGTATTAGCAATGTGAAGTAAAAAACCTGCACTTTCTCATTCCATCTTTTCCTTGGTCGTGCTTTTGTGTTCTTTGCTACTATCGTACCACAAATACCAACCGTGCCAGTCGTGTTTTAGAAATATTGTTCTGTGACAGTTGATTTGTGTTGAGTACTCTAGAAATATTGTTGAGTACTATATTTTACATATCAGTCCCACTCTCTTTTCAAATAAAATGGTGTAATCGCAATAATGTAGACTCTTTAATTTTAGGTTGTAATAATTTATTGTTTATTGTATTGATTTATTTTGAATTTGATTTAGGTTCTGGCCGAGTTCATTCAATTTGTGATTTGACCTAAACCTTGACAAACTGCAACTAAGAAGTATGAGTGCATAAAATTGGCTACCAGTCAGAATGTACAGCTTCTTCTTTGTTTTAGTTTTAATAACTGATTATTAATAGATTGATTTCAAATCAAATTAGAGATGATGGAGTTGATAGAAGAATAATAATGACAATATTGACTATTTCTTCTTTCAATCGATATTGTTTACTTAAGGGTGCTGTTTATTTTTCTGGCTATATCTCTTGCTCTTTTAAACTTTTTATTAACAGTTGTGTTGAATACTCATTATTTCACTAATGCATTGATATCTTTTGCATGAGTTTTCTTATTACAATGATAATACTAGCACTTCTAATAATCACATGCCGGTCTTAAGACAAATCTTCATCGCGCGAAGCGCGAATCTGTGGCTAGTTTGATTCAACATCCAACACATCACATGACTTTTATTTCAAGGTTGTATAGTCCAATCAGTAGCACCACCTGATCTTAACAAATCAAGAAATCCACCTGACCTCGACAATTTTGATCTAATGAAGTAGATGAAGTGGTGCCTTCATTTAGAGAGATATTTGATGTCTGCAACAAAATTTGGCATTCAGCTCTCTGTAATTTACAAGAGGTGCTTTAAAAAAGCCGAGCTACATATTAGGATCCAGTTCAAATGCTTACCTCAACAGCACCCGATTTCAATTGATTTATCTCAGTGCTCAACTCAACCCTACCATTCAGCTTCTCTACTTGTTCAATGCATCTCTCTCCCAACTAATTCTCCCTCCTGAGTTAGTTGCCAAGTGTGATTGTTCTCCAATACACTTCTGTATAGCTTGCTACATGTGTAATATAACAATAGAAGTATTACAATTTTTAATTTCACATGCACATATAGAATAACAAAAATAAACATTTCTGTAGAGCTTGGATATCCTTACCGCAACTTCTTCATTCATAAAAGTGCCATCTTTTCTCTTGTGAGTTTCCTCCAGTTATATTCCCTTGATTGTCTTTAAGTTGGAAGAAAATATATTTAAGTATGTTATCTCATGCACTAAAATACTAAATAATAAATGGATCACTAGTCACTGCCCTATAATATTGAGAGCTCATTTTTTAAAAAAAATATACCTTCAAAAAGAAACCCAACACCTTCAGATGGCTCATCTGATTTTATAGGCAGTGGATCATTAGCTTGACCATGAGAATCAGACCCTCCTTGTTGAGATAAATAATCCTCATCGTTACATATAATTCTCATTCTTTTCTCCCGACCCATCGGTCCTGATTATTGTTACAAATGAATTAGAAAAAAATAATTTTGTAAAGCACCAATAAGGTTGTAGTTCACTAATCACTAGTGCATAATTGCCGTTTTGTGGCCATTTGTGCTTCTATCTATGACTTATTTTGCAACCTATGAAATGATATTCTAAAAATAAAATATACCAACAACAGATGCCCATAATGCATTATTTGCAAATCCGAAAGTAATTTCTTTATTTCACACTCCTTAATTAAGCCCTTGATATACCTAATCCTAATTACCATAGATTTTTTCGTGACCTAGATCCACAAAATTTCACAAAATCCCTTGAAATTAATAACTCAATACCTTTCAATTACAATCAAGATCCAAACCAAAAAAAAAAAAGAAAAGAAAACTGCCAAGACATCCTACTTTAAATCAAAAGAAAATATAACAGAAAAGGTGCCAAGGATATTATCAAAAAAAAGTTGCGGTGAAAGGGTAGTAACGTAACTGAAGGTGAGGCGAGAGAGAGCGGAGTTGGGTGGCGAAGGTGAGGCGAGAGAGAGCGGCGCTGGGTGGCGAAGGTGAGGCGAGAGAGCAGCGCTGAGGTATCGAGGTTGAGCCGAGGAGATTGATTGAATTTAGAGGAGGCGATAAAAATGAGGATTGAGGAAAGACAAACAAGAGGGCGACGGGTGAGAGGGGAAATGGGTTGTTTATTTTAGCTACAGGAGGGTTTTATTTTTCTTGTAATTAATATTTTATATATAATATTTCTCTTATATTTTGGGGACAATTGAATGGAGGGAAATTTTCCAGAGACTAAATTTGTGGCGGTAGATTCAGGAATGGCGGGAATGATTGGCGCTCTATAAATTTGCATACAACTTTTTATGAATGATTAAATATGAATATCAATATTAAAATTTTCTCTTGCCACGTCAAATTTTGTCTTGTGAATTGGTCTTGCGGATCTTTAATTTGCCAACATAGCAATTGGTCTTGTTAAAAAATCTTGTCACAGCATACCATTGACAAGGGGATGAAAACATCTTGCAACCTTCATCTTGCCATATCCCCTTTTTGGTGTAGTGTATTCGAATGGTAATTACTACTTACCATCTAATTGATTGTCATCCAAACCATCCAGCGAATCGCTCCCTTCATTTTTCCGCACCCAATTTACTGATCCGACCTTCTAATCGAAACACATCTCTCACCCAGCGCTAGCACCTTCCCTCACCCAGCGTTACCTCCCTTCCCACCACTCCCAGACGTGGCTCCCTCTCCTTTCTCTCTTGCTCCGTGAGTTCCCCTCACTCCATTCTTCTTCCTCCCTTCTCTTTTTCTTCATGCTCTCTTCTATTCCCTCTCTATTTGTTTTTTTTTTTTAGATTTCACCGGTCCTTCCTTCCTTCTTTTCTGTTCAATTTACGTTCAATTTTTATCTTTTGTATGAGTCCAAATTGTTTGTTATATATGTTCAATTTTGTTTGTTGTATCTGTTCATTTTGTTGTTATATCTGTTCAGTTTACTTTTTGTGAGTCCACATTGTTTGTTGCATATGTTCAGCTTATTTGTTATTTATGTTCAATTAGTTGTTATATCTGTTCAGTTTATTTATTATGTATGTTCATTTTTTTATATCTGTTTTACATATGTTCAATTTATTTGTCATATCTGTTCAATTTATGTGTTATATCTGTTCAATTTATTTACACTTTTTTTTAATCTTTTTGTAGGTGTCAACGTGTTTGTTGCATTTGCTTTATTTATTTGATAAATCTGTTCAATTTATTTGTTATATCTTTTCAATTTATTTTCACTTTTTATCTTTTTATATGTGTCAACGTGTTTGTTACATTTGCTTTGTTTATTTGATATATCTGTTCAATTTATTTGTTATTTCTGTTCAATTAGTTGCCATATCTGTGCTTTATTATTTGTATTCATTTTTTTTATATGTACATTGTGATTCTTGGTTCATATTATATTTGTATATGTTCAATTTATTTCCATATATGTTCATTTTAAAGAAGCAAGTCAGAGTGCACATGTCAGAGATGCAGTGGAACGAGACAAAGATAGGGGGGAAGAGGTGGAATCCATGGAAAAAAAATCGTGATGGAAAGGAGGAGGAGAGGAGAGGAGAGGAGGAAGCGATGCAAATGAAAAGAGAGCGCAAGGGGAGAAGGGAGGAAAGGAAGTGTCGGAAAATAAGAGCGCGAGCGCGAGGGGAAAGGAAGGGAGCGGAAAAATCGCTGTTGGATGACGCGGATGATTTTCAGCTGGATGACGCTTATCAGCTCTGTATTCGAATGCTACGGTATGAGATGTTATAAACTGGGTTAAATTCTAAAACTCAACACTTAAGCCCGTGTTACAATCTCGAATTTTATTCAGTGCTTGGAGATTTTGGGCCAGAATTCAGTTATTAAATTGTCGTATTGGGTATTAGATGGGCCAAGCTTCGTGTGATAGACGGAAGTAAAATAAAGGAAATTGATTACTGCCATATGCATTTCTGCTATCTCTGCCATTGCTAAATATAAAGTGAATATATACATCAAACAAACTGAACATATAGATGATCTAAGTAAACACATACAAACGAATAAGTTCAATGAAAATAAGTTGAATATGCATGTAAACTTCTGAACAAGTGATGACAATAATTATTTGTTTGTAAGTGTTCATATAGATCGTCTATATGTTCACCTTGTTTGCTGTATATGTTCACTTTGTATTTACCGATGGCAGGGATAACAAAACTGCGGATGACAGTTATCATTCCTGAAATTAAAACTGCAATCTGCAATTTCGTAATTGCTTAAACAAAATAAGTCTATAAAATAAATAAAATGAACATTTAAATAATCAAAATGAACAAATACAAATAAATAAGTTCCAATAAAAACAAGTTGTATATGTATATAAAAATTTAAACAACAATATAAAAATAAAATCCAACTTATAATTGAATAGAGTGAACACATAGATAAACAAACTTGACATATAAATGAATAAAATGAACAAATACAAATATGATGGAACGGGATGACGTGTGGAAAGATGGTAGATAATAATTTCTAAATTAAAATAAACACACCCTGAACAATAATTTGCAAAGTGAAAGTAACCATCTCTGTAAACAAATCATGCCTCAAAACGAAAGCACGACAAGCATATATATTAAAATAGCCATATGAAACCAAGATACAAGTTCCTGAAATGGATCAACTCTCCGCAGTACAATTTGACTTTTAGTACACAAATAATTTGAACCCACCACCAAATGATGGCAATTGAATGAATTAACAAAAGAAACAATGCAGTTCAGAACTTACGGCGCAAGACTTGTGCCTTGTGCACATATATATATCACAAAGAAGAAAAAAATTGATCATAGAAATAATACATAGCAACTGAAAACTCCCAATTACAGTCGTTGGATTGGATTGATCATTCCTTAGGCTTCTCAAAATAATCCTAAGCCCCTTTTCAGTATTTTTTTTTTCTTTAGTTTTCGACCAATACCTAAATCACTTAAACACCTGTGGCTGGGAGTCATTGAAGGCAAGAGAGACTAAGAACAGTTACAAAAAAAAAATAAAGCATTGATGAAAATATTATATTTTGTAAGAATGGGAGGGACAATCAGCATAAAGCTATTGCCCTCTCGGTAGAGGTAGGTAGTTGAATCATGCACATGGATGATATGTCAGTACTAGTTATGTCTTGTGGGGGTGTTAGATCTTGATTTGTTGCAGCAGCAGTGACATCAGCGATAATGCTAATTTTTTGTCCAGAAACGAGACTTAAAAATGAGTCAAGGGCTTCCCTCATCCAATCATACCGGCATAAGCTGTATGCATTCATTACTGGTACCTGCTCAATTTATACAAATCGGTAAGACAATGCAACAACATAGCTACAAAGCAACAACAAAAAGGCAATATTATTGTTTCCTACATAGAGCTCAAGTGGTCCAGAAACGTTAAGTATATATTTGGAAACCTAAAAACACTACTTTCCCAGTGTAGCAGATATGTACTATTGTAGTATGAAATCACAGTTTTGGTTTTCATTCTACTACTGCCATTTAAGCGCTATATATTGTTTGATTAAAAGCTTACATAAGCATATGGTTAAAGGGGAAATCAAAGAAGGAAAATACTACAAATAAGAAAACAATGAGAGAATTTGCATATTACCCATCGCCTAGTGTGACTGGATTGTTCAGCCCAGGAGTCAAGTACTTCAGTGACCTCTAGTGCAAAGACTTGACCTTTACATGCACCAGTTGGACTGCAGTTCATCTCGCTACTCTTGCTCCTAAACACCCATTCTCCCAAGCTCCTTTTCTGTGTCACCCCCATTATAAATCAGTAAAATCATATTTAGTCCCAAATTTCAAGCTAATTTTAGGTTCAATAACTGTCCTTCCTAGTACTGCTTGCTAAATTATAAGTTGACCTTAAGTGGTATGACACCAAAAATAGTGCCATGAATGTAGGTACGGCGTTACCAGTAAGGGGTATTTCACAAGTTATCAATTCGACTTGTACAAGTCTGGTAAGACTATATCAACCTGTAGGTACTAGTATCCTTTAAGGAATCAAGTTGTTAATTCGACTTGTACGAGTCTGGTAAGGTAACACCATACCAACCTTTAGGTACTAGTATCTTATTAGGAATCAGGCATGATTGGTACATCAGTATGATAACTGCAGGTCTCTCCCCAACTACCAGTAGAAACAGGTAGTTAAGATCGCTAGGTGAACAGGAGACATGCCACATGCACATTATTTCTGCCACACATGCAACCATACATCCAATCATAAAATCGCGTATGAGTTGACCTAGATTTGAATTAAATTAAGTACTCTACTTGACATGGAACAAATGAAATTAAGATTTAATTAACATAGCTTATGTGTATCCAGAAGAGAATATTATAGTAGATATATTAATGATACCAACTAACAAAAAATTTTCAATATTCAAATCTCTCTCTCTCTCCCCCTCTTTGCGTCTGTCAGTATTCAATCAAGTCAGACCTCCAAATCTATTTTATTAGGATTTCACTTTCAAATACTTAAAGAACTTATATATTTACATTCCAATGAGAATTCTATGATATGTCCTGCTAATTGATTAGGCAGCCGCTTTTGCAACTTAAAATAAAAAGGGAAATATTATTAATAATTCTAACAAAATTTAATAGGAGAGAAGATTACATTGATAATTCCCTTTACACCAGCTTCTTCCAAGACCTCTCGACATGCTGCTTCATAGATGGTCTCATCATTCTCCCATCCACCCTTTAATGGAAGAACAATAAAGTTTAAAACAACAAATAAATTTTTGTTTATGTATCAAATAAGTAAGTTTTAAATTTTTTATTTCTCATACCTTAGGGAAAACAAGATCACTCCTATTCGGAGTAGAAATCATGAGCACTTCTAACCGATCAAATAAACTACCCGTTCCTTCCTTTAATTTATAGGGAATACATCTGTTCTCAGAAAAAAAAAACAAATGAAAAATATTAAATTCAAGCAAAAAGCAATTGTTAATTCCACAAATTGTACACCTAGTAGCTCAATGCTAGATTTTTTATGACCTAACTTCTCTAATTAGTGGGACAGCACAGCAGAAAAACAGACAATTAGGTTCACTGGCCTTCTATTTTTTTTTTCTCCCTATACTTCTCTTCATTACAGAACACAATAGAATGCTAAATTTTACACAAATATGTCAAAACTGAAAGATACTTTGTGCTTTGCATTATACAGAAAGGGATAGAGAACTTTTTCAGAACATCGCTTTACAATGTTTGACCTCATGGAAGGAATGAACGACTATTCAAACACTAGCAACTGTTTATATATATCTTCTTGCATATTTTTACGGTAGATAAGAGCGAAGAAATTTCATAAGAAAAAAAAAAAAGCAAGTAGAGAAGATGAAATATGCAAAATTACCCTGCAACAAGTCGATAATTCTCATGGTCATAGCGCTGCCTGTGGCGACCCTTTCTCGCAAGCAAAGACGAAGCCATTTCTCTTCTAACAACAAAACTAGTTACCTGAACAGGAGCACGAGACACCATTGGATACAATCATTTGCTAGAAAAACATTGTAAAAACGAGAGAGAAAGAGAGAGACCCACCACGATGGATGTGTAAAGTGTAAACCTTTGAGTGCTCTCTTTCTACAACTGCATTTGTTTTGAAGCAAAACAAGCGGATAAAACACAGGCAGAGAGAGACAAGGGAGAGATTGTGGAATTGCGAAATAAAGGTATTGTTATAAGTAAAGTGCGAAGGTCGCTTCCTACGCGCCGAATTTAATGCGGGTCAGGTCAACTCAGCACCGGCCAAAGCCCAATTTCGCGTTTTGTTATTTTGTGAAGGCGAATTGAGAAAGGAAGGAATTGAACTATTGAAGGAAGGAGTATATAAAGAAATAATAAAACGGAGAGGCCTGCTCCAATGGAACTATGGAAGACCGTGTGGGGAATATATATATATAGATAACACACCAACAACCACAGAACCCAAAATGGACGAGAGAGATAGAGAGAGAGAGGCTGTAAGAAAGTTCGCGGGACGAAATCAACAGGGACGACGTGAGGTCAGCGAGAGTTATTTTATTTACTTGTTGTTTTCTTTTGGTTTGGTTTGATTTGATTTTTGAGAAAGAGAATTGGATAAACGCGTTGGAGACTAGGGGTGTCAAACATTGAAACGGAAGACGGAACATACCTATTCTGCTTCCGTTTCAGTCGACGGAACAAAAATTAATTTTGTTTAACGTTCCGTTTCGTCAAACGTAACAAAATTCCATTCCGTTTAACATTCTGTTCTTTATTTACCATTGATTTCAGCGGAATTTCGTTTTCCGTTTTAAAAACGTTTATAAATTTCAGTTTCGTTTCCGTTCCGTTTTCAAAAACAAAATTGAAATCTCTTCCATTTAACGTTCCGTTTGGACGGAACGGAACGAAACACCCATGCGGAATGGAATTTTGACAGCTCTATTGGACACTGGAGAGAGGTGTTTTTACGTGAAGGGGTCTTTGATGGGTAATCAAGTCAAGTACTTTTTCGCTTAATCCTCTGTTAACTGTTATAGTGTTATGTAGGCTTATTATGCCGATCTTACGTGGCTTCTTTTGTCTCCTCACATCAGTTTTACTTTTTCGTAATAGTCTGAGTCTCCTTGTTTCAACAGAATTTAATTAGTCTAGTCGTTTACACTTATTTATGGGTGCGTTTGGATCGTTGGAAGAAAGAAGAAGAAGAAGGAAGAAGAAGAAAAAAAAATTATAAACAATCTAAATTCTTCACAAAGTTACACACTTCCTAATACTTTTTCCCACTTCTTTCCTTCTTCTCTTCTTCCCACACCTATCCAAACGCACCCTATAGGATAAAATTAATGTTTTGAAAATCGGATCGGGTGAACCATGCACGAAGGCAATCGGGTGGTCCAAAGACGGTTGAACCGGAAAGGAACAAAGGAATCACCCTCCACTTCCCGGTCCATTCCAGTTTTCACAGCATTGGATAAATGCGGTACCTGGTGAATGGGAATCTTTCAAAAACTGGTACAAATTGGGTACCACTTGTTCCGTTCTGGTGTATAGCAGATTAATTGGCGACTGCTATTACTGTCCCTCAAAAAGTGACAAAATTTATATATTATTGAATTAAATTTATCGTGTGTTCACTCCCTTACAAATAAAAAAAAAGTACAATGTAAGTTCTGGACCCTCAATTAAGAATTATGGCTCCCCTTAATATTCATATAAACTAGCTATTGCATCGCGCTTCGCGCGATGTATGATTAATCTAAGGTGATTGTATTATTAACTTAGGTGTTTTCCTGTTTCATTTAGTTATTTGGTGATTGTTCATTTTCTTTATATTTTTTTCTGTTGGCTACGTGGACTGTGATTCTGTGAAGGTCTATAATTTATGAGATGGAATTTTGTTTTTGGTGGTAATAAGATATTTTTTTATGTTAGTGAGCATACATGGATAGATATTATATTAAATAATTAATAAGTAGGTGCGCACCGAGGAAAAGCCGATGGAATTGACTGAGTGTTGACTATTTTTTGTTATTTGTGTTTCGGATTTGTTGCAATCTCTCTGTATGCAGAAGAGGTAGGATCATTAGGCGTATTATTTCCAACTATAGCTCTTCCTTTTTTTTTATTTGAAGGTCCTTGGGCAATTAAACATTGAAACAAAGATAATATTACAAGTTTCAATTATAACCTGAACTGAAATAAAAGGCTTGACTATCCTATCACGCTAAGAAAAGGTACCAGCTTTTCCTACTCAAGCCCTACCAAGCCTAAACTAAAAACTGAGCACACACAACGGAAAAAAAAATTGAAAAATAGTTGTCTACTTAAGCTAAAAAACAATAACTGAAATTAGATAACCTGTGACTACTGGTAGGGATGACAGGGAACAGAAAAACAACTTGGAACTTCCTGATGGCGGTGCCTTCACAACATGTTGAAATCAGTCTCCTTGCAGGTTGATTGCCTAGTATATAACCTGTGACTACCAGGTGTTGCCTGTTTAGTTGAGGTAGGTTCAGTGGTATTCAGAATATACTATTGAGAAAGAGAGAATAAGAAGAGATACAGAACACAATACTACATACATACACTTGGCACGAAATTTGTACAATATACACTTAGTATCAAACAATCAAAGTATCAAATTTGTATTCAACCCTCATCTAACAATTAATCGAACTCTCAGTTTAATTCACAGAGACTGAGTGCATTTAGACGCATATTTTCAAATCTCCTTAATATTTTCCTTTCAATTTTCATCAAATGTTCAATCTCTCACGACTCCAATTTAATGAAAAGTAATGGATCAAATAGAGAAAGGCGTGATGATGAAGTCGTTTTTACCTAACTTGCTTATGCTGGATCAATCAGAGAGAGGTGTTACTTGTTCTATTTGATCCTGTTTGGATGAGGCGGGTTGAGCAGTAAATTTTTCATTGCATTTATAATATATCATGAAGAAAGAGATAAAATAAGAAGAGACGCAGAACAACATAGTATGATATAACCTTGGGACAAATTCTGTCCATGCCCAATCAAAATGAACAACCATATTTTGTGGCAGTTCCTGGGACAGTAGCATTCAAAAACCGTAAGAAATACCCCTGAATTTGTTGCCCCCACAACAACATGCCAAACCCCAAAAAAGACAAAAAAAAATACGCACCGACCAGGTTACTTTCGAATAGCAAGCTAAATTTGTTGTCCTTACCATCTGAAGCCCTGCCATATCTCTCCTGAAATAACATCCAACATAGAAGGAGACCTTTCCACCTGAGATAGTCGTCTAAAAAATACCTGAAAAAAATTAAAAATTAATTTTCCAATATATCCTGTAAATAAATTAAAATTTCATTAGAAAAAGTAAGATTAAGGACAAATTATCCTTTAGTAAAAGTTCCTAAATCTTGTATATAACCAAAGATATTAGTGCAAATGATAATAACCTATACATGTTTAAATTTTTTGATGATTACATAGTTTGTCCAAAGAAGTTTACATAGCTTCCTGGCATCAATTACATGCCAGTAGAACAAATGTTAGCACATAACTATTGTTCAACAAAAAAGAACACAAACAATTTGTTGGTTTAGACATATAGGTAAGGATATTTGTTGACTGTAGTAAGATTGTCAAAATGCCAAAGGGAATTAATTTTCAGCATTTTGTTGAAATAAAAATACTCTAAAATAAGAAGCACACAATTCAATTGTTTTAACAGAAGAAACTGTCAGCACGATAATAGATCATTAAATATTATTATGGGATTCTCTTATAACAAATGATTTCAGATAAAAAATAATAAAATGCATGCTGCGTTGAAGGATAACACCATTGTTGTAGTCTCCATTATCATCTGATACAATACAATAAAATATTATATTTCTACAAAAGTAACAAAGATGTCTCAAACTAAAAAAGCATAAACTGACCATTATACAGAGCCGCTAAAAGCTGGGAAGCTAATCAGGAATAATGTTCCCAGAGCACACTCGTAGTAACTCCCAAAACTTTCAGATTTCCAGTCAAGCAAACTATAAAGAAGGAATAAGAAGAAGGAATTAAGACAAATCGAGTGAAAATAAAGCTATGGTATAGCCACTAATGAAAAGCTATGGTATAGCCACTAATGAAACAGAAAAAAAAAGCCAAGACCTAAAAACTATAAAGTCAAGGAGGAACATTAGAAAGGAAATCATAACAGAAAAACAAAGCTATGGTATTTTGTACTTAATTAGTATCACAACCCTAATCTCATGTTAACATAGAAGCTACAACAGACATCAATCAAAGAAATATAGAATTGACATTCTTAAAAGGCCACAAACCTGAAAGCAGGCACAAAATAAAGACAACACAGGAAGAGGCAGCAGGCCCTGCAAAATAGGAAAACAAAAAGAGCAGAATCAGCCAATGTTAAAAGAACGACACAGAAAAGATGAAACCTGAATTAAGGAGTAACACTTTATAAAGAAGAAAACACTAACAACAAACTCCAATCACATTGGCATTCAGAAGTCAGAGAAAATATTATTCGTTGACTATTTTTGTATAGCGGTAAACTACTGCCACATGATGGTATATGGAACAGCATATGCTTGCAAATTTAACTACAGGCACTGATTACAATAAATAAAACGATAAATACATGATTAGCATATTCTTATATAGCCACTAATGAAAAGTGCTTGTTGCTTGATGGGACATGTGGTAGTTTACTCAAGTGTTGTGCAGACCACAAAATATCTAAGAAACACATGAGGCTTCTGTTACGATTCGCATGCAAAAAAAATCTAACAAATTTATGAGATTCTATTGTGAGGCGAAGAAATAAAATCTATATATAAAAAAAAATTTCTTTGCAGGCCTAAACTCCTGACTTACAAAAAAGTTAATAAGCATAGATCCACTGAGACAAATCCTCCAATGTGATAAATACAAACTCTAATTGCTAACTTGTACATAAAATCAACAATGAAGGGTTGAAATTTATTAAGTTGAACGACATAGATGATCCTAATCTAAATCTCTTTTGGCAATTACATAGGACGCATACTTGAAACTATAATATACAAATAGAAGGGGTATTTAAAATAATCATTATCAATCCTAAAAGAGGAGCTGAAAAGCTAAACAATTTGATGAAAATGAAACTTAAAAATAAAATTACACGGGTATCTTCTATATCATCAGTGTATAAAATTTTATGCTCGTTGGATGATTTAATCGAACTTTCATCTTTTCAATGCTTGTTGGAGACCAACACAACAGCATACCCTGCGCGGCTGAACCAATTGCACTGAACTAAGACAAACAACAGAAACAGAAAAGTAGAGAAAACAAACTCAAGGCACATAACACACACAACTGACACAATTTTTGGCATCTGCCGACCAGATTGGCCACCCAAATCCCACCCAAAGGAACGAAGCACAGCCACAACGCAACAATATAAAGATCCCAAAATCCAAAAAATTGGTAGCATACTTTGAAGGTAAATTTAAAAAATTAGGGAAAACAACAACCAAAGGGAAATAAAGGATTGAATCCTACCAGATGTGCAAGGTGAATCGATTGAGCAAGGGAAGATTAATCCGATGCTTCAGCACAGAAAAGAGGAAGGCGAAACAGGAGAGCACCCAGTTCAGTGAGCATAAGTTCAGTGAGCATAAGGGACGAAGTGAATAGAATCACCTTGAGCACCCAAATCGAGCGGAGAAGGAAGAACAGAATAGTTAGAAGAAGTGAAAAAAACGAAGCAAGCAAAGAAAAACTTTGGTAGGCTGAGTTGAACTGCCGTGGAAAAACTCTAACCCTACCTGCGTCGATGAGCATGCTAGTGAGGAGAAACCTAGATCCATCGAAGAGAGAGGGTACAGTCTGTGGAGGAAGCTTCGCGAAAGCGAGGACTGACGGAGACGAACGACCCAGATTCAATCCATCAACAGTACCACAACTATTGATGGATTGTAAAAAGAAAAGGAAAAAGTACCTAACCTTGTTATTCTGGCCATGGAGGTGCGGAGGTGGATCTGCTCTCGGAAGAGATAGTGAGGACTGAGGATTGAGTTGGTGGTGAAGAAAAAAGAAATAAGGAGAGGAAGCTGATGCAGATTTTACCGATCAAAGAAAAAAGGGAAAGGAAGAGGAGAACCGAGAGGCCATAGGCGATTAGTTTCTGGTCTGTGTCGCGAAGAGCAACCTAGATCCATCGAAGAGAGAGGAAACAGTGCGGAGGAACCTTCGTGAAAGCGAGAGAAAAAGGCAACGCCAGCGGAGACGAAGGGCTCAGATTCATTCCAAAACAGTACCACAACCGTTGCGATTTGAGCTTTACCTACAGTAACTTCAGGGTTTGAAATTGAGTTACTTATAATTACATTCTGAATCCTACAATGTTGTAAGATTTTTGCTTAAATATATTTACCGTTGTGTCAAGTCGTAGATTAGTCATAAATGAAAAACTCTTGTTAGTGTGGTTGTGTGTTTTTCTCCTTTCAGACAAAAATAAAATCTGTGGCTCCGTTTGGATAGGTGTGAGAAGAAGGGAAGAAGGGAAGAAGTGGGAAGAAGTATTGGGAAGTGTATAATTTTGTGAAGAGTTTGGATTGTTTATAATTTTTTTTTCTTCTTCTTCCTTCTTCTTCTTCTTTCTTCCAACGATCCAAACGCACCCTGTGGGCACAACTAGTAGTTGTAGCTAGGTGTGATTTCTAGTCGAGTATGATCGAGTTAGACTATACTCGAAAAAAAGAGGTTATGTTTGGTTCCGTGCAGCGAATTCAAGATCACGAACCCAAATAATATTAAAAAATAGAATCCATATTCCACGATTGTTGTTCGCGAGTTCTCCAAATTTCGAGAATCCAAAACACGCAAGAGAACAACGCGAAATCCTTATTCGGCTCATGTTTGGTTCGTGCAGAACAAGGCTGTTCGCGTGGTATCCAAACATAGCCCAAGTCAAGTAGTGTCAATTCAAGTTAACTTGTGACTCGATCACAACACAAGGCACTTCCGAGTTAAGTAGACTTATTCGAAATCAACTAATGACTACTCGAGTTGACTAATGATTTGGCAATTTTAATCGATTTTTGGATCAACAACTAATATATTGGCTCATGGCTCAGACAAAGAGAGAGAGACTAATCTCGTTTGTGATTTATGAGTCCTCAATTGCTCAAATGGAAAAGAATGTGAGGTCTCTTTTGCTCGAAACGACTTCCGTCAAGAAAAGGCTAAGTGTGCGGTGAAGACAAACTAAGAGGTTGAGAGATGGAGCGAGAGGAATGCTGTGCGGTAGAGGTCTCGAAGTGAATTTGGGAGGAAGGTGGAGGGAAGAGTGTTGTATGGCCGAGAGGAGCGTAGGGTTAGGCGATGAAATGGACTCTCGAGTCTCGACTAGTCTAGGTGTCAAAAATTTTAGCTACAGCGAGTAAAGAGTTTGGGTAATTGGTATTGGTACCTACCATCCACCTAAACATTATCCAACCATCCATCCAACAAGTTCCTTCCTTCAATATAGATCCGGCGACAACCTCTCTCTCTTAGCACTTTGATCCGTCTCTTTGTCGGGAGTCAGATCCTCTGGTCGTTTTTTACAAACGACCACCTGATCGTTTTCGATCTGGACCGTCTGATTTAATCTCAATGGTTAACATTTTTTCGGGCCTATCAATCGTGGTACTAGCACGGGGCATCCATAGCCATTAAGATTAAATCAGACGGCCCAGATCTAAAAACGACCAGAGAATCTCTCTGGTCTGCCGACCAGAGGATCTGGTTCCTCTTTGTCGCACCAACCCATAGAAAATCTAGATCTCTCTCATTTTTTCCCAATCCTATCGCATCTCCATCTTTTTCCCTTCTCCTCTGCACTCGAGCACCAACCCACCAGATTCCTCACCCTCTCATCGTCTTCTTCTTTTCTCGCAAAACCACCAAGCCAGAGCCTCACTCATTTCCGTCCCTTCACCATTAACCCTTCTCTTTTGAGGGTCATAGAATTTTTCTTTTGAGGGTCACATTAACCCTTCTCATTGTTCACCTCTCATCTCATGTTGTCTCTTTCACCGACTCTCAATCTCTTCCTCTCTGTGTTGATCAAAGTTGGTGGGAAGGCAAGAACATGACATCGACAATACTTGGTGGCTGATAGTAGTAATTAAGGCTTTCTTCTTCCTCTCTTCTTTTCATGTGCTATCTCGGTTTGATTCTCCTCTTTACATCCTTTTTACTCTCTGTGTTTGATTGAAGTCGTGTGATTTGGCTTTCCACAAATCTGATGTGTTTGGCATTAGCTGTTAGTGTGATTAGTTGATTAAATGATTTATTGAATTGTCACACCCCGAGAAAGGGGGTGACAACTCGCCGCGTATAACGCAAGGCGTACAAGCATCACATACACTACCAATAACAATAAAGATAAATGCCACAATTTATTAATAATTATTTAATGTCTTACAAGAGAAAATATGTCCAACATGGTGTATTTATGATGAAATACCACCATGTGAGGTCAAATACTCAAATTTCAAATAACAAAAATAAATAGACATATTGTGGCAAATTAATGACCCGCTTCTATCATCTTGTCTCACTCAGTTTGGTAGAAGCTAATTTACTCCATCTTCAATACCTGGAACCCACACAAGTGGAAACGGGTGAGAGATCGGACAAGTCTCTCAGTGCAGGATTCAGTTCCAGCCCGGGACTTGTTAAAGTTCTAGATAATATTCAACTATGAATTAAATAATTAAAACAATGCAACTACATTAATCATCCAAAATGTAAAATGCAATTTCATGTCCGTTTCAATCATGTATCCTAATCTCAATCACAGTTCACAGTCTTTAGTAATAATTCATCCTCATTACCAAGCCTCATATCATAACCATTAATCTCTTAGCCCTACTCCGTCGCGAACGGCCTCATTAGGGTGTAGCATGCATGTACATGAACATACTCAAAGGTAATGATTTCTTGGTACTATGAATTACCACTTATCCTTAACAAATTCATTTTCATGCTCAATTCGAATTTAAATCATTTTCATGCTTCAAATGATCATGCAAGTTTATTATATTTTGAGGGCACAAGTCAAGATAATGTCCGATACAAATATGCCAAATTAACAATAAAATAAAGAAAGCACAAACGACTAGAATATCATTTAACAAAGCCTAGAAAACCCGCACCTGATCTTGAAAACGCAAAGAAAGAAATAGAAATCGACAGAGATTCAACAGAAGTTCAACAACGCTTCTAGTCTCTACGAGTTGAAATTTCGCTAGAACCTTGGTCTAGTAAAATGGTTTCGGTAGGGAATCGACAAGCATAAAATGTTGGTTTTCGTGACAAGAAATATTAAAATAAGCAACCCAAGGAAGTCTTTGTCTTGGTGCCGAGTAATAGTAGAAGAGAGAGTAAGGTAATTTGGATTTCTATTCGAGTACCAATCAAAGAGATGTAGTTCGGCCCTCATTTATAATGCACAAAACGTATCTATGCACAATCAAACTCATTAATGCAATTATTTTATTTTATTGCCGAATCTTAATCAACGCAAGGGCTCCAGGTTGGATTTCCAAATCAGTTAAAAATGGTCAGGTTAATAAAATGGCAATAGATGCCTTGGTCCAGGGGTAATTGCGCCTGGGAAGGAAAAAGGTGACCGGTCATTTGGTGTTGCTCTTTGTGTGTGCCTTGTACCTAAGCACTAATGCTTTCCACGTCACATTTGCATGGTAATGGTAAAGAAAAAGGCCACATTAAATCTCAAGGAAACAAATTCAAATATAATCTAATAATGGTGATTATAATCATATTAAATTATCAGATTTTTATTGGCAAATACCATGCCTTGGAGAAAAAGTAGCGAGTCAAAGGAGGAAGGTGCATAAAGAGATTTGATTGGCTGAACCGAATTGATCTCAGAATCCATTCATTAGTAAAAAGATTTGCACTAGGATTAGGCGTAGATTTCGTACAGAATTTGCTAATTAACAAATATCACTAATTAACATTTTGGATCAGCTACTATGGTATATGAGAAATGAATCGTAAATGAAGCAAACTTTGTTTGCACGACAACCAAAGATAGGAAATATTTTCGGGTGTAAAAATGTGTGACTTCCCATTTATTTCCAGCCAATGACGTTAATTACTCAAAGGATCTATCATGATATAGTGCTTAAATATAATAACGTAATTAAAAGAATTCTAAACATGCCACTTGTATCTAATTAATAGCTATCAAATTAATGCAATCCGACCGTAAGAAAATTAAAATACAATGATATTAAAATGTAAAGGCTAGCTAACAAGGTATAATTTGTTTTGGACGCAAAAACATAATCAAACAAGTTGGACGGTTCAAGAAAATATTAATAAATATAAATGATTATGTAAAACATTAAGAGTTTATAGGAACAATTATATGAGCATGAAAGTAGTCTAGTAATTAAGTCTTCAATTAATGTCTTTGTCAAAATAATAAAATAATAAAAATAAAAATTTATTATACTCATATATATATATGTACTATTTCAAATATACGTATGAAAGTAACATAATGTTACATGAATCGATTG
Source organism: Rhynchospora pubera (assembly GCA_028095005.1). Lineage (NCBI taxonomy): Eukaryota > Viridiplantae > Streptophyta > Magnoliopsida > Poales > Cyperaceae > Rhynchospora > Rhynchospora pubera. Next base: position 105,556,514 of record CM051462.1, on the reverse strand, counting down.
AAACTTGTGGGCGAAACTTGAATTTGCTTGATCTGATCTGTTGGGGACAATATTGTTTCTATGTGATTATTTGTTGGTTGATTTGAACTGATCTGTCGATGGAATTCCTTGCTTTGATTAACACTGAGATCATTTATACTTAAATCAGTGGTTATGAGGTTATATATAATTATGTTGTTAGCCTGTCTCTAGGCTTATCTCTTGCTTGTCAATCAAGTGCTCCATCGTGATATTAAGGTTTTGTATCATGTTTGTCAGTTTCATTGTACCTCTTTTTTTTTTTTTTTTTTGCTTTTATGTGTATTTTGTTTGTTGTATTAATTTATAATTTTTTGAGCAGGTTCCAATCTTCTAATTGACAACGAGAGGAACTTGAAATTGGCTGATTTCGGTCTGTCAAGGTCTTTCACTGGTGATCTGTTATATAGAAATTACTGTAGTGGTTATAAAAAGATTACTTAGTGATCATATGTGTTTAGTTAGTTTTCATAATGGATCATCTTGTATCACTGTTTATGTTCATTACTTGAAAGGATTAATTAGAATTTATACATGTTATATTTATTACATTAAGGGATTATGTTGTTAACATTTGTTCTTTACCTGTTATGTTCCTACTGCAAAGGTTATTTCACATCATAATTTGTAAAAAAATTACTTAGTGATCATATGTGGTAAGTTAGTTATTCTAAGGGATCAGCTTGTATCACTATGTATGTTCATTGCTTGAAAGGATTAATTAGAATTTATACTTATTATATTTATTACTTTAGAGATCATATTATTAAAATCTGATCGATAATGGATCATCTTGTATCGAGCAGATTGTAAGGTTATTAAAATGTGATATTATGACTGCATCTAATTGAACACGTAAATCAGGTTAACTCATCCTTTATGGTTAATATCAGAACTCACTACTACAAATTTTGGATTCTACAACTGTTAAAATAATCCCTTCTACAACTGATCTAAAACGTCATATTCCGACTGCATCTAACCAAACACATAACTCATGTTAACTCATTCTTTATAATCATTATCAGAACTAAAACGTCATATTACGACTGCATCTAACTGCACACATAACTGAGTTTAACTGATCCTTTATGGCCATTATCAAAACTAAAACATCATATTACCACTGTATCTAACTGAACACATAACGCAAGTAACTCATAACTTGAGGTCTTTAGCTGAACACAAAAATTTGTCCATTTGATGACGTCAGCGTGCAAAATTACGACTGCATCTAACTGCACACATAACTGAGTTTAACTGCACACATAACTGTGTTTAACTGATCCTTTATGGCCATTATCAAAACTAAAACATCATATTACCACTGTATCTAACTGAACACATAACGCAAGTAACTCATAACTTGAGGTAGCTGAACACAAAAATTTGTCCATTTGATGACGTCAGCGCGAAAAATTTTTTATGACGTTAGCATGCAAAAATTGGTGTACGCTGGATATTTGCACCCAGACCATCCATAATGGTCCAATTGGATGGTTTAGATGGTTTTTAACTAGATGTTGTATATTACACCCGAAGAGTTTGGACCAATCGAGTTGGACCATACACGAAATCAACTTGTCATCGTGGCCTAACCCATGACAATTTAATTTATGCTAACTTGAGTCATATTTGAGTTTTTCTCGAATCGAGTTCGAGTAATTCAAGAGTTGCAATTTTATTTTATTTTTTGGCACACTTCTAGTTGTAGCAGTAATTAGTGACATTGAGGTGTATGTTTTATAAAAAAAAGTGATATTAAAATTTAATATTTTTGGTATGTTAAGTCCTCTATTTAATTTTATCTTTCTAATCATAATATTTAAACGGCTAATCTAATCTACAAGTTGAAAATTTGTATTAAAAACCAACCATCTTTAAAACTAAAAATAGTAAAATATAAATATGTGAATTTGGTTCTTGTATGATTTCACTAATTTTTACAGTAATTATGATGAGTAAATCTATTGTGAACCATGATATATAGAGGGCTTCGTGCACCATGACCGTTGATCGGTAATTTTACATATTGACAAATCTAAATTAACCAATCCAATCTATATATTGAAATCTCATAGCAAACAAAATTTTATAAATTTTGAAATTTTTTTAATATTTTTTTTGAATTTTTTAAAACTTGTCATTTTTTTACTATAAATGAGTGTATTTATAGCAAAAAATGACAAGCTTTAAAAAATTCGAAAAAATAATGAAAAAGTTTCAAAAATTATAAAATTTTATTTGCTATGAGATTTCAATATATAGATTAAGTTGGTTAAATTAGATTTGAAAATTTGTAAAATAACCGACCAAAACGATTTTGGTGCACGAAAACTTATATAAACCATGATTCACAATAAATTTACTCAATTATGATATAATTTATATACTATAAATCAAATTAAACGTACATGTTTTGGAAAGAATAGTCTCAATAATAGCTACTGCTGGTTGCTATAGGTTTTGTATCACTTTATTGGAAAGAATTACGAACTATACGTTTTATCTGTAATTACTACAAACAAAAAGCAAAAAGACAAATTAACCTTCAAAAAAGGAAAGAGAAAAGTTAATCTGGATTAAAAATGCGTGGTGTTAAAGCTGAGGTTGTTTCATGTGAAGGAAACGAGTGGATGTGGATTTATTTTTCCAAAATGTAAAATTCTCGACCTAGCCAAAAAATAATTTTAAAAATAATTCAAGTAGACATGCAATTTGACAGAGAAATTCATATTCGGTTTACGGAATTGTGGGCAGAATTGAACCACGTTAACATATAGTATAAACGAAATTAGGTTTAGCTTGAGAAGTTAGTTCCTAATTGCATAGAACATAACGAAGAGAACCCACTGATATGTAGTCATATGATGATTATATTGTTTCTTTTTCACTTTTCTTTTTTTTTTTTTTTGTGAAGAATGCCCGTAGGCTTGGTCCATATGATGTTCGATTTTGAGAGCAGAAGGGATCGATCATCCAAAATTCATAGGACCTTCAATCCATTAGACTGAAAAAAAAATAATAAAAAAGAAAAAGAAATTTTAATTATTCGCACCGAGTTCCTTTTTCTTTATAACATTAATAATGAAGTCTTTTGACTTGAAATATTCGCGAAATATTATTTTAGGTGGATTTCAAATTCACGATCACCACTCAAAAAACATTGTCTTTATCTACGGCAATGTCAAATTATTAAGATTAATTTCAACTGACTCATCTCATATCCTAATTAGTTTTTTTCTCAGTTGTTAGAAAAAATTAAACTATTATTATTTATATACTTATTATATATTATGATGAGATAGGCTATACGTTTGCTCCGCGAAATAATCTGTAGTCTTTAATTATTTCAGACTTGTTAATTATTCCAGTTCAAACTTCAAACTATTGATCCAAGTTATTCAATTTAGTTTCCATATGGTAGTTTTCTAAAACAGATTATAATATATTTGAATTTCTTTTAATAATTTTCAGATTTTCTCGAAATGGAGTTATGTAATCATCAATAACAATAATTTTTTAAAATCAGAAAAATTAGTCTAAACAATTGAAAAAAAAATTAATATAGTTTCTGACAAGATTTCAATGAAAAATAAATTGTCTAATTCAGATTGGTAATTTGAAGTTCGAATTTTGAGACACGAGTCAGAAGTTAAATATTCAGATAACTTTGTAATGTAGCCTAGCTCATCTCCTATTATGATTGTCGACAAATGAAAGACATTTATATTGACATCACATTTATTTGGCATATTAGCCAAAAAAATAAAATAAAATAAAATAAATTGCATATATTATCATTGTAGTTTAGATAGATTGTGTATAAAAATTTGATGTACTATTAATTTGAGGATCTTTTTCAATCCCATCCATCGATCGAGCAGTTCGAATAATTGTATAAAATTTTGGTTTGTGGTTGATCAGTGACTAAATCATTCTCTAAAAAAACGAAGCCGCCGCATAAAAGATACGGAAGGAAAATGACACTACGATACGATGGTATTTTCTCTTAAAATAAAAAAAAATGTTAATAGAGAGAAAACAAACGGAACCTGGGATTTCCTGGGTAACAAGCACTTTGCCACTGAGCCAGTTGGATTCCTGTGATTAACTCAGCAATATTATATATACACAGAGAGAAAAAAGTTTAATATGCATTATACTGCATATGACTTCTTATACATTACGAACTTTTTTAAGAGTACTTTTATAAATTGACAAATCTAATTTAACCAATCAAATCTATGTATTAAAATCTCATAGCAAACCAACTTTTTTAATTTTTGAGATTTTATTACTATTTTTTTCGAATTTTCTAAAACTTGTCATTTTTGGAATGTTGCAAATAGTAGTTTGTTTTCAATAATACCATGTTTTAAAAAATTCGAAAAAAATAGTAATAAAATTTTAAAAATTGTAAAATTTGGTTTATTATGAGATTTCAATATGGAGATTAGATTGGTTAAATTAGATTTATCAATTTACAAAAATATCCTAAAAAATGTCCGCGGTGCATAGAAAGCTCTATGCACTATATGATGATTAAAAACTCTCTCTCTCTCTCTCTCTCTCTCTCTATTGTATATTAATGATGACGTCATTCGGTTCCATCCACCGGTTCGGCCGGTTGAATCATTGAACCGATAGCTTTAACTATTTGATGTCCGGTCCTGTTTTCAAAACAATAGAAAAAATAGATGCCAATTTTTTGTTCTAGAGATATTGGTCGGTACAAATAAATTATTATTATTTTAATTTTAATTAAGCTCATTTATGTAATTTAGGGAAGCATAATCAAGTTTATAGGGATTTGGTCTCTCTTTTGCATCTAGCGAAAATTAAATTCATGCCTAGATATATATTTGCGTCTAGCTAGTGGAAATTTTTCTTTAAGGATAAATTGAAAGTATAAACCATCCAACTTATTTTTTAATTAAACGTCTAACCAGTGGAAATTAAATCTGTTACATTTAATTAAGTTAACAGCCGAATCACTGAATTTGATATTCGATCAATTATTAAAATATAATAATATAAAAATGCAAGTAGGCTCTTTGAATTGATCAATCAAGCGAGCATGATGTATGGGATGAGTGCATGTGGTCGGGCCGGAGATATGAGATAGCCAAATCCATATCCTCTCAATCCAAAAATAAAATGCAAAGTCAAAGATGCTCATTTATTGGTTTGATGTGCATGGCTCATGTATGAAATTAGCTTCTCCGGTTCTCCCATTCGTTGTCCCCGCTTCCGCTGCTACAACGACTGTTTCACTCGTGTAGCACACCATTCTTGGTCGGGGCTTATTTAATGGCATGCGTCATTGGTTTTAACTTTTTCTTTTATTTAGTGATCAACAAATGGTGGCTAGTATGTGCCAAAACTTGATTTTACTGTATGATTTGTTTGACTCTACTATACGTTTCACTCTGTTTTACTATTTTCATCAACAATTAGACTCCGTTTGGATAGATGTGGGAAGAAGGGAAGAAGGAAATAAGTGGGAAGAAGGGAAGAAGGAAATAAGTGGGAAGAAGTATTGGGAAGTGTGTAACTTTGTGAAGAGTTTAGATTGTTTATAATTTATTTATTTTCTTCTTCTTTCTTCCTTTTTTTTCTCAATGCATCCAAACGAAGCCTAAGTGACTAGTAATTATATATGCTACTACTGTTTCACTGTGTACGCTGTGAGGAAATTTTATGGTGGCCGTTGAAACCGATGAGTATTACCAGAAACTGATCATAAACTTTTCCTGGAAGAGAAGATATCTATTGAAATCGTTAGTCCTAGTTAATTACTTACATTATTTTGCATCTAGTTTGCCATAATTGAGGATGCGTTTTTTATGATTCTTGGAGCAGAAAAGAGTGGTGTGGAGTTTTCACGCTTCTACAAAAGATATGGAAAGAGGGATCACTTTCTTCACCAGTACTAATCATGCACATATATAAGGGTGAGAACAGATATACATATCTATCTTATAAAGAAACTAGTAAAGATAATCATACATCGCTAAAAAGAAGATTCAAAAAGTTTGAAGTCATTTAATCACGATGAAATGTTACAATATTATATACTTTAGTTTTCACTTAAAATAATACTCTCTTAAATTTCATATTTTGATTTTCAAACATAAACCTACCATTTGGTACTGCCAACTACAAGTTTATGCAAAGTTAAGAAACAAAAAGATACTACTGCAGCAACAAATTAGATAAGAATTAAACTCCATTTCAAAAAAAAAAAAGATAAGAATTAAACAACATGACACACACAATGTGAAGCACCAGATCTTCCTCATTAGGGGTGACGACGGTATACCGTCCAAACGGAATGACTAACGATACAAAATACCATTTCGTTTCCAGAAATGGAACGATAAACGGAATGGAAAGACATATCGTTGCTGAAACGAAACGGTAAACAAAATGGCCTATTTCGCTTCCGTTTCGACAAATAGTGCAGTTTTTAGTATAAAAATACGTTGTTCCGTTATGTTCCGTCCAAACGGAACGAATAATAGAATGAAATGACATTTCGTTTTTTGAAACAGAATGGAATAGCTATACCGTTGGTGGAACAAAACGGCAAACATAATGACCCATTCCGTTGCAACGTTAAACAGGCCTATTCCTTAGGTGGTATTGATCAGCTGGCTTCCCCAATCGGTATTAATTTCTATTTCATTCCATTTTGCATCTCAGATTGACTATGGCACCAAGTTGTTATTCTCACCATATTTAGTTCATGGCATGTTTAATTAAACTAAACATGTGCCAAATTTAAATTAAGCTATCTCGAAGAAAATTGTGTGGTGAAGTTTGATAAAAAAAGAAAAAAAAAACGGGGCGAAGGTAGAATTTAAGGCATAAGTGGGCGAAGATAAATTTTTATTCTTGTGCATCCAAACACACCTATGCCTTAATATGATACAGTAGAATAAAAAATTTGGACCATTATTCATATTCTAACGAAATCATAGAATAAAAAATTTGGACCATTATCCATATTCTAACGAAACCATAATATTAGAATAAGAAATTTAGACAAACACACATTTTGAGATCCTATAATTCTTATCTTTTGTTCTTGCCCTCATCCAAACATTTGCATATGCAGTGGCCGGGACAAACGAAGCATGGGAGGAGAGAATTCATTATAAGAACGCTTGAAACTTCATTTAGTTTGCTAGATTTTTTTCTTTCACAACCATTAATTCTGATCAATTTAATTTGAAAAAGTGAGAGAATTAAAGGTGGAGGTTACTCCACTTTTACTCCTCCAAACATATTTAAAATTTGATGCAGTAGTGTGAAGTAGGAAGGAGTAAATTACTCTACTATTTTAGTTGGAGTAAAGTTACTCCACATAAAGCAAGAGATGGTTATCATTATTTAATTACTCTTACTCCATATTAACTCCATCTTTTTATATCAAACATAATACAAAATTGAAAGAATAAAGTTGATTAACTATTCAAGGACTCCTATTTTGGATTAAGACGCGTCATGAAAGATAAGACAAATACAGGGAAACCCAAAATATTTGATTTATTTGATAAGAGCTAGTGTTCTCAAATAATTAAAGTTGTCTTGGAGTGGTAAAGACCAATTAAGTGGTCTCATGTCTAATTGTATAGATTTTATTAGGGAGTTTTAGATTGATCTAAAGAGTTAATTTTTGATTTAAGGGTTCAAATTAATTCTCACTTTTTGTACATGTCCCTATCTGTTTGTCCTGCAACATCAGGTACCGATCTAAACTATCCAATTTCAAATAAATGGACAAAACTTTCTGGAACTTTTTATATAAAATTTCTAACAATTGGGAAGGAGTAAAATCCGATAAATAGAAATTAGTGAATTGATGGAGAAAAAGAAGTGACAATCTGGAGCGACGATCAGACATCTTGATGTATGGTAGAGATTTAAAAAAAGAGATTAAAAATTCATGAACTCTTATCATTAGACTAATACCAGCCCTATCCTATCAGTAGGGCTAAATGAAAGTATAAAACAATCGTCTGTGTTTATAAACAAAAGAAACTTCGTTTTCTGCTTGCGACGTTTACTTCAGTCAATGGTTTTAGTCGTTGTTTGTTTGTTTGTATTTTACCCCCGAAATGGGCCTGACCGCTTGATGACAAAAGAACAATGCCGAAACATTAGTCTTTCACTCTTTCTGTAATTATCCGACTTGCTTGACATGGCATCATTAGTCACAACACGTGATTTGTTATTTGTAGGCACCATCTAGTCTTAGCTAGTCTAGTACCTCCTATTGCCACGCGTCTTACCTACCATGAAAATTATTACCCGTTTTCTTGAGTGGAAACTGAGTAAACGATCCTTGATTGAACAGTAAATGATTCAATGGTTTATATTAGACCTGATGAAATTTCCCAGAACATGTCTGTTATATATATTTGATTTCAATAATAAAGGTTAGACCTACTTAGATCTTAATTATGATCTTAATTATTTGATTTCAATAATAAAGATTTGTCTGAAACTAGATATTTAGTAATAATTCTGGATAGATAAAGTAAAGCTAAGCCCTATTACATAAGTACATGTGCTTTTCATTTTTTTTTTTTTTATGTTCTGAAGTGTCGGGTAACCAAATTTTATTGAAGTGATGAAGATTAGGGATGTCAACGGTACGTCATTTACCGTTATGTCGTTTCATTTTGTCACACCCTAAATCAAGTCGCAATCTGGGGAGGACAGCCCCGCCACGTATGCACAATCTGCTGCGCACACGTAAGGCTATAAAACAGTGTAACATATACAAATATCACAAATAATATCACATAATAATGGCATGGTTTGTTCATACAACACAAGAGACTGGTAAAATAAACACACATCAAAATCTCCAGTCATCATACAAACAAAACATAAGTAATAATGCACAGCGGATAACTACTATTCTAGCTCGGCTTGGTCTTCTAGCAAAAACTCCTCTGCTAAGTCTATCAAACCTGAACCTGCGCCACAAGCAATTATTGTTAGAGATATGTCCTAGAAGCCAATCTTATTAGGCTACTTCTATGGTTTATGTTATTGGTGATTTCAGATCATTTGTTCTTTGATTTATTCGTTGACAGTTCATTCAGGTTGAGGATCTGAATTATAGATCACTGTTTTTCATTTAGTGGTAAATGACAACGATAAATCTAAAAGTCCATAATCTTGATAATTAACAAAGGACATTAATTATCAATAAGATTAGTATGCAAGTTAAGCGATGATTAAGTTCTATAAATCATAGGTTAAGAGTAACCAATTTAATTGCATATGTATATGTTATAGAACATAGTACAGGACTGGACCCCACGAAATAAATATATGGATTGTATTACGTGTCATTATTTATTTCGTTATGATTTTGGTTCTAAGTTTGAGATGATTATCTTTTCCACATGAGGATGGATTCTATAAATCATGTCTACCGCTGATTACTGATAAAGGCTGCTATACGGACTTGATTTAAGAACTCTTGAATTGTGCGGGGAAAAGCTAATTATCAAGAAAACCGTATGTCCCTCATTAATTCACTTAGTGAGTGACGATATCTGTTTGGGCCCCTTGATGGAGATAGATTGTTTGCTATCAACTGATACAATTATCTCTAGATCAAGAAACGTATGATCTGCAAGAATGACACGTTCCTATCTTGGATTATACGATGATATCGTGTGACATAAGAATTAAAATAGAGAAATTAATTATTCTCTTATGCAGGATTGAAATATTGTAGCAGTACACTATTTATGCGAATTGGGAATCATAACGTGTTGCTAGATACCGCTTATGATTATTAGAATTAAATAGCGATTTAATTCCATGTCCAACATAATATAAATCCTCAAAGGGTCACACATAATAAGGTGTTTAACCACACGTGCATTAATTATTTATTTGCAACAATTGGTTTTGCAAAATATGATAAGTTGATTAATTAATCGTATACCGTCATGGACCGTTATGATTAATTAAGTCAAATAGATCATATAGAAATAATTTAATGCATTGACTAATTCCATATTAATTATTAAATAGTTAATAATTAATTATAATCAACATATTTAATTATTTGAGCTAATTGGGCTTTAAATTAATTGGTTAATTTAATGTCCAATGGAAGGTGCAATTAAATGGAAGAGTATTGGGCTCAACTAAACTTGAGGCCCAACCCAACCAAGAGGTTGGTAGGTGCGGCTAGGGCAAGGGACATTTTTGTCCATGCAATTTTGGATGAGAGCTAGTTGAGTGGCCTATATAAAGGGGTGTTCTTTGGGAGCAAATCCTAGCCTCCACACAACCTCTCTCTCTTCTCTCCTTGGCCGAACCTCACAAGAGGAAGGAAAAATTTCAGATTTTTCCATCCCTTTTCTCTCTTCTCTATACCACCTAGCTCATGTGTTGAGCAAGCTTCCCACCTAAAATTAATTGGAGAATTAACTAGAAGAGGGAAATCTTGGGAATTAGACTCACTTCTCCTAATTACTAGCATAATTAGTTGAGAAGGTGGTTAATTCCTTACTGGACTCGAGGCGCGCGATTAGGAGGTGCTTGGAGAGTACGCCACCGACACCAAACCCGTTGGAACAAGCCTCTTGGTTGCGATACCAAGAGAGGTATATTTCTAACTCTTTTCTCTTGTGTTGAATGGCTTTTGTGCTAGATCTTTATGTGTGTGATGTTTAATCGGTTAATTAACTTGTAATTAGCACAATAAATGAAAATTACACACTTTCTAACAGTGGTATCAGAGAACGTGGTCGTACTTAAGCTATTTTGACACTTAATTAAGAGAAATTGGCTAATTAATGGATTAGTAGAGATGATGCGTTTGTTTGCTGTCTGGAAATGGTATTTTCTGTGTTGTTTCGCATTTTTCGCTGTGATATTTTCTCTGGAAGATCTTTCCATCTACATGACAGTTGTAGATCTGGGGATTGTGATTCTTTTGGCGTTAGATTCACATTTTTCTGAATTAGTATATATTTATTGTGAATAAAACGGCGACAGTGCGCAGAACCAGTTTCTGCTCGTACTGTCCTGTTTGAATGGCTTGAAAGATTTATATTTTGAATATAAGTACCAGTTTTCTATGGCTGGAAATAAAGAAGACTTGAAGCTCTTTGTGAGCATGTATAAATTGTTGCATGACTCGGATTAATTTGTGGGTTTTCAAGTATGAAAAGGAAGATCTTGTCAGATCCAGTTTGTTGAGCAAATCGATTGTTCTAATAAACTGTACCAACTGAGAACTTCTTTAAAAATTCTGTTTAAATGGAGTTGTTCTATTTTGAGTTACAATCCCAGGAAAATTAATTTCATAATTGTTCGTGGAAGTTTGGACCTTCAACTAGGTTAAAACTTTTCGATCGTCTGTCTGTTCCAGTACAGAAGTTGTTGATTATTTAGCATGTAACTTAATATTATTGAACTGAACTTGGTTGTTTTCTTTTCATGAATGGATAGCCTGTAGTCTAAACAAGTTTTTCCATGTGTATTGTATATATAAAAACTGGATAGAATGTGGTCTAACAAACCAAATGGTTGAGAGGATAAGCTGAAAATCTCATAACGGTGTTTCGTACACTTGTAAGAGATTTGTCTTTTTTGATTCTCCCAGATGGTTTAAGATATCTTCTTGAAATTTTTATTGGTAATCACAACTATGATAAGGAGCTTAAGTAATTTATTTGAGATATTTTGGAGACCAAAACCTGTTGATTTTGTTGGATTCCATTAGTTACGTTTTTTGTTAAATTATTGTTTTTCTAAGTATTCAAACTAGTTGAAAATAATTAGAAAACTCCTTGTTTGATCTCCTTTCAGTTATGGGATGTTGAAAGAACTTTCTAAATGAATTTAAACAAGTTTGGTTGTTTAAATTGAGAATTTGTACACGGAATTTACTTATAGCAAACGATACGCAAAGATGCTTGAAAATCGTTAATTGGAAACAAAGTGCTTGTATGTGCTAACTTTGTTTTGTAGGTGGATAGTGGGTTTAGTATGGCTCATGACTCAATGCCTTGTGGTTGTAAATTGAATGCATGTGTGAATGTTTGTAATGCGGCCTTTGGTGCCATTAATTAATTAATTTGTTGATTAATTTTTTATGTAACTTGTGTGGCTTGCATGCCTCTAAGGCTAGGATGGGAATATGATATTTTCACATGTATTTTTGTTCCTTTATTTTATATAGGATTTAGATCCTTATAGAATTTAGTGGGAGGGACAAGGATTAGATTAGTTTTGCTTCATGGAGGATGTGGCGAAACTAATGCAAGCGGGAGCCATACAAACCCACAACTTTGATTGAGATGCTTGTATGATTGCTTGTGATAGGATAGGTATGGGTGTATGCTTACACGACCACCAAACAAGCGTCATTTTGTTATTCGTCCCAAATAAAAAGGATTAAGTTAAAACAAAAATTCACTCTCCTTCTTTCTATCCCCTTCTAACGTAGTATGATCGTTCATTGATGTATTCTCGCCGACGCGGGACATCGTGATCCATCATCCGTGTCGGGGTGTAAATCGGATTTACTAGGAGCAAATAGAAAGAAGTAACTTAACAATGAATCAAATCGGATTGTTCATTGGAGTGAAGTTCGTTAATCGAACCAAGAGTCATAGGAACGTATGATTGGTTGGAGAACCTATTCCATATTTGTTGGTGTAATATTGTGCCGACGCCGTCATTGCATTAACAAATAGTGGGAGTCTTGGAAATTCACTACATTTAGGGACATGATTTAATGTAGTGGAAGTTTTACTTAGTTAAAACAAATCTTAAAGCATAAACTAATTGACCTTAAACTTATGTATTGTTGTAGATGTCTTCCTCATCTTTTACGCTACGTTCTCTTCTTGAGAGAGAGAAACTCGCTTTTAACGGTGCCAATTTCTTGGATTGGCATCGCAACCTAAGGCTTGCCTTTAGGTATGAGAAAAGAGAGTATCTCCTTACCACTCCCATGCCATCGGCTCCAAAAGCAACCGCTTCTCAAGAGGAAAATGATGCCTTTGCGAAGCACGAAAACGAGGACATGGAGATGTCCGTCGTGATGGTGGCAATCATGGAATCCGAACTCCAAAAGGAGTTCATGGATAGTGGCTATGGAGTGTTCGCTATGATCACTCGCCTATCCAACATGTTCCAAACTAAGGATCGCACCGAAAGGGCCCGTCTCATCAAGGCCGTCGCCAACACTCGCTTGACCGAAGGTCATGAAGTCGGGCCACACGTCATGAAGATGGCGGGGTTATTTCGGCAGCTCGAGAAGCTTGATACGCCCTTCTCCTCGGGGGCGATTCAAGACTTCATTCTCAATTCTCTCCCTCCAAGCTTCACCGGTTTCGTTGTGAACTACCGGATGAACGGCATGGAAAAGAGTATGGATGACATCCAAAACATGCTCATTGAGACGGAGGAGAGTCTTAAGAAAGAGAAGGGCCCAAAGGATGTTCTTGCGGTGAGTGGAAAGAGCAAGAAGATAAGAAAGCGTGGCCGCAAAGGAAAAGGCAAAGGCCCGATGACGCCCCAAGGTCCGGCCAAGGGTGCTCCCGTGGATTCTAAGAAGAAGAAGAACCCGACCACTTCCGAGACCGTTTGCTACTACTGTAGCAACAAGGGCCATTGGAAGAGAAACTGCCCAAAGTACCTAGCTGACAAGAAGGCGGGAACTGTCCAACCTTCTACCTCAGGTGTATTTGTCATCGAAATCCTTCTCGCTACTTCTCACACAGATTGGGTATTCGATACTGGTTCGTGTGCTCACATTTGTCGAAATGTGCAGGTCCTAAAGAATAGAAGGCGGCTCGAGGAAGGCGAAGTTCAACTCCGCGTCGGTAACGGCACGTGCGTCTCCGCTATGGCCGTTAGGAGCGTGGAACTAACTTTGCCTTCCGGTTTTGTGTTGGAACTCAAGGATGTTTTTGTTGTTCCATGTATCACTCAAAACATTGTGTTTGTTTCATGTTTGGACTTGGATGGATTTGATGTTGAAATAAAGAACAAGTGTTTGACTTTGTTTCGTAATGAAGTTCGTTTTGTGATGCACATTTATTGAATGGTCTTTATGTGCTCGATTCGAATGGATTTGTTTTGAGTGTTGAAAATGACAAAAGGAAACGTAAGATTTCACATGAGAATGCGACTTTAATGTGGCATTGCCGCTTAGGTCATATCAACGAGAAACGCATCAAGAGACTACAATCTGTTGGTCTCTTGGATCAATTCGCTTTCGAGCCAATTGACACTTACGAATCTTGTTTGATGGGTAAAATGACCAAAGCGCCTTTCCCCAACAAAGGGATAAGGGCAAATGAATTGTTAGATCTCATACATACCGATGTATGTGGACCTATGAGCATTTGTACACGTGGAGGTTTCTCATACTTCGTCACGTTCACTGACGATTATAGTAGATACGGGTATATCTACTTGATGCGTCACAAATCTGAAACCTTTGACAAGTTCAAAGAGTTTAAGAGTGAAGTTGAGATCCAACTTGATCGAAAGATCAAGGCCTTACGATCCGATAGAGGTGGTGAGTACTTGAGCCATGAATTTGACGATTATCTAAAGGAGTGTGGAATTATTCCACAACTCACTCCACCAGGAACACCACAATGGAATGGTGTGTCCGAAAGGAGGAATCGAACTTTGCTAGACATAGTTCGATCGATGATGAGCCAAACTGATTTGCCTATGTCCTTTTGGGGTTATGCAATTGAAACCGCAGCTTTTACTTTGAACCGTGTTCCGTCAAAGTCCGTTGAGAAAACACCCTATGAGCTATGGTTTGGTTCGAAACCTAGCATGATGTTTCTCAAGATTTAAGGTTGTGAAGCTTATGTGAAAAGGCTAGTGAGCGATAAGCTTGGACCCAAATCGGACAAATGTCATTTCGTAGGATACCCTAAGGAAATGAAGGGTTACTACTTCTATAACCGTGTCGAGAACAAAATAGTTGTTGCACGACATGCGGAATTCTTGGAAAAGGAGTTTATCTCAAGAAGAAGTAGTGGGAGCAACGTGGTTATCGAAGAAATTTAAGAACCACAACAACAAAACATACCTCAAGTAGGTAATGTGGTTGTTCCAAATATAGTGCCAAATGAGGTTGCACCGAATGAGATTGTAGCCGAACCTATTTCTCAAGTTGTTGTGGAAGAAGAGGTTCAAGAACAAAGTCCCTCAAATGAATACTCAAACATATCGCGTGTCGATAATGTTGAGAATGCACCTACACTTGATGTTCAAGAACAAAGTCTGCAAACCGTTGTGGAGCAAGTTCAAGAACCTCAAGCATCTACCCTACGAAGATCGGCAAGGCCAAGTCGTCCACCTATAAGATATTTAGGTTTGCACGACGTTCTCGTCATGGAGAACGATGAGCCTTTGACCATTGATGACATGAAAAGAAAACCCGACTCCAAGGAATGACTTAAGGCCATGGAATTCGAAATGCAATCCATGTATGACAATAAGGTATGGACCTTGGTTGATCTTCCCAACGGAGTAAAATCCGTTGAGAACAAATGGATCTTTAAAAGAAAGGTCGACATGGATGGCAACTTGACCATTTACAAAGCACGACTCGTAGCGAAAGGTTACAAACAAGTTCATGGTATTGACTATGAAGAAACCTTCTCGCCCGTCGTCATGTTCAAGTCCATTCGGATCATGTTAGCAATTGCTGCATTTTATGATTATGAAATATGACAAATGAATGTCAAAACCGCCTTCCTAAATGGAAATTTGGAAGAGGATGTGTATATGACACAACCCGAGTGTTTTGTGGATCCAAAGAATGCTAACAAGGTATGCAAACTTCAAAGGTTCATTTATGGATTGAAGCAAGCATCAAGGAGTTGGAACAAACGCTTTGATGAAGAAGTCAAGAAATTGAACTTCGTACAAAGCGAAAAGGAACCTTGTGTTTAAAGAGGATTAGTGAGAGCGTGGTTGTGTTTCTTGTTCTATATGTTGATGATATCCTCTTGATCGGGAATGATATCCCCGAGTTGAATGCAGTTAAGGATTCATTGAAGAAGGTGTTCTCAATGAAAGATTTGGGCGAAGCCGCCTATATCCTAGGAATCAAGATCTATAGAGATAGATCGAGAAGGATGTTGGGCTTGAGCCAAGATGCATATATTGACAAAGTGTTGAACAAACACAACATGGCTAATTCCAAAAAGGGATTCTTGCCTATGTCACATGGCATTTTCTTGAGTAAGTCTCAAAGTCCGACCAATGATACAGATCGTGAATACATGAAGAAATTCCAGTATCCATCTGTGGTCGGATCGATTATGTATGCCATGCTATGCACTCGTCCCGATGTGGCACATCCGATTAGCGTGAGTAGTCGATTCCAAGCCAATCCCGGCATGGCACATTGGACTGCAGTCAAGAATATCCTCAAATATCTCAAGAGAACAAATGATAGCATTCTCGTATATGGTGGAGACCAAGAGCTCGTTGTAAGTGGTTACACCGATGCTAGTTTCCAAACCGATCGAGATGACTCAAAATCACAGTCCGGCTTCGTATTTTTGCTCAATGGTGGTGCCGTAAGTTGGAAGAGTTCCAAGCAAGATACTACGGTCGATTCCGTCATCGAAGCAGAATACTTAGCGGCTGGTGAAGCAGCGAAAGAAGGTGTATGGATCAAGGAGTTCTTGACCGAGCTAGAGGTGGTTCCAAGCATCTCAAGTTCAGTGGATATCTACTGCGACAACACGGGAGCCATAGCTCAGTCCAAGGAGCCTAGGTCTCATCAAAAGACTAGGCACATTCTACGATGATTCCATCTCATCCGTCAGTTGATCAATGATGGATGGGTCAAGGTCAAGAAGGTGGACGGTGCCGCGAACACAGCGGACCCTCTGACAAAGCCTTTATCTTGAGCCGCACATGAGTTGCACGTTGCATCCATGGGGATTAGGCGTATGCCTGAGTGGCTTTGAGTTGTATCTTTTATTACTAGGCTTTAGTATGAGACATGTATATTTTGGATATTACATTGAGTACTATGCACTTGCTAGAAGTCACCGTTGATTGACTCTAGGCCAAGTGGGAGATTGTTAGAGATATGTCCTAGAAGCCAATCTTATTAGGTTACTTCTATGGTTTATGTTATTGGTGATTTCAGATCATTTGTTCTTTGATTTATTCGTTGACAGTTCATTCAGGTTGAGGATCTGAATTATATATCACTGTTTTTCATTTAGTGGTAAATGACAATGATAAATCTAAAAGTCCATAATCTTGATAATTAACAAAGGAAATTAATTATCAATAAGATTAGTATGCAAGTTAAGCGATGATTAAGTTCTATAAATCATAGGTTAAGAGTAACCAACTTAATTGCATATGTATATGTTATAGAACAAAATACAGGACTGGACCCCACGAAATAAATATATGGATTGTGTTACGTGTCATTATTTATTTTCGAATGATTTTGGTTCTAAGTTTGAGATGATTATCTTTTCCACATGAGGATGGATTCTATAAATCATGTCTATCGCTGATTTCTGATAAAGGCTGCTATACGGACTTGATTTAAGAACTCTTGAATTGTGCGGGGAAAAGCTAATTATCAAGAAAACCGTATGTCCCTCATTAATTCACTTAGTGAGTGACGATATCTGTTTGGGCCCCTTGATGGAGATAGATTGTTTGCTAGCAACTGATACAATTATCTCTAGATCAAGAAACGTATAATCTGCAAGAATGACACGTTCCTATCTTGGATTATACGATAATATCGTGTGACATAAGAATCAAAATAGAAAAATTAATTATTCTCTTATGCAGGATTGAAATATTGTAGCAGTACACTATTTAGGCGAATTGGGAATCATAACGTGTTGCTAGATACCGCTTATAATTATTGGAATTAAATAGTGATTTAATTCCATGTCCAACATAATATAAATCCTCAAAGGGTCACACATAATAAGGTGTTTAACCACACGTGCATTAATTATTTATTTGCAACAATTGGTTTTGCAAAATATGATAAGTTGATTAATTAATCGTATACCGTCATGGACGTTATGATTAATTAAGTCAAATAGATCATATAGAAATAATTTAATGCATTGACTAATTTCATATTAATTATTAAATAGTTAATAATTAATTATAATCAACACATTTAATTATTTGAGCTAATTGGACTTTAAATTAATTGGTTAATTTAATGTCCAATAGAAGGTGCAATTAAATGGAAGAGTATTGGGCTCAACTAAACTTGAGGCCCAACCCAACCAAGAGGTTGATAGGTGCGGCTAGAGCAAGGGGCATTTTTGTCCATGCAATTTTGGATGAGAGCTAGTTGAGTGGCCTATATAAAGGGGTGTTCTTTGGGAGCAAACCCTAGCCTCCACACAACCTCTCTCTCTCTCTTCTCTCATTGGCCGAACCTCACAAGAGGAAGGAAAAATTTTAGATTTTTCCATCCCTTTTCTCTCTTCTCTATACCACCTAGCTCATGTGTTGAGCAATCTTGCCACCTAAAATTAATTGGAGAATTAACTAGAAGAGGGAAAGCTTGGGAATTAGACTCACTTCTCCTAATTACTAGCATAATTAGTTGAGAAGGTGGTTAATTCCTTAGTGGACTCGAGGCGCGCGATTAGGAGGTGCTTGGAGAGCACGCCACCGACACCAAACCCGTTGGAACAAGCCTCTTGGTTGCGATACCAAGAGAGGTATATTTCCAACTCTTTTCTCTTGTGTTGAATGGCTTTTGTGCTAGATCTTTATGTGTGTGATGTTTAATCGGTTAATTAACTTGTAATTAGCACAATAAATGAAAATTACACACTTCCTAACAATTATGTGGGCTGAGTACGCGAATACTCAGTGGTGGAAAAAGAATAAACCTAAGACTTTGGTTAAAAACTAGTTAGGAACTACACCATACTTAAGTTGGATTATTTTAATTCCTATATTATACTTTCTAAGTGTAAGTATAAACTGATGGTATCTCTAATCTACAACTAATGGCATGCCCAAAAATAAAATCTGAAGAATATCTGGAGAAGCGGATAATAGTAGAATAATAATATACGGAGTTCATATAATAATACGAGAGTGAAGCACCCGCACTCAAAGGTCAAATCATAAGTCACATAAAATCCAGAATCCATGTCACAAATCCTAATATAAATGACATGAACCGTACCTACAGATCTACCTAACTCAGCCTTGCTCGATTACTCAACCTTGCCCCTATTCCCACATTCCCGCTAAAGAAGTGGGCAGTAAAACATGGTACCGGCCAACTGACTCATGGCGATCGAGAGGTAGTCTGATATAATGGCACACTCAGCTCTTAGTTTAATGTCAGGCCAAAGGAATATAATACACAAGACAAATGGATATAATAGTAACACAAATAACTATCAAGTGACCGCAGTACCGCCTGACGGTCGGTCTGCTGAGTGATCATCAGAAACGTGTTGCTCGAGATCGCTATCATAAGGAGCCCACCGGCAATGGCTGAGATACCACTCCCGATAATGAAAATCGCGTGCAAAACACTCTTATCTCACTCGGTCTCACTATCCTGATCCGCACCAGATGAAAGTGTTTATTTAGGGCACTTTTAAGTTTATTAATCACTTTATTAATATGAATGCATATCCTATATTTATGCAAAACTAATCTTTAAGTTAATGATATGCTCTTAACTGTTTACTTAATGTAGATGACATGATATGCACACATTTAAATAATGATCTAATTACTAACTAAGAATTAAACAAAACCTAAGGTATCCATAATAGTCATAAAAAGACAATCCACACCTGGAAAAGTCTAAGAAGGCGCGACTACTCCTCGTGATGGTCGGTGGTGTCCTGTCCTGCGTCACCGGCCTCGTACTCTGGGTAGTACTCGTCTGCTACTCCGGAGTAGTCCTCGTGCTCACCTAACGAAAGATCGACTAATCAGAACAGAAACTAGAACTTAACACTCATTCTAACGATCACTAAAGTTAACCCTCTTTTGGATTGAGATTCTAACTACTTGGATTAAGGATTTGGATTATCTGAAAAGATGATTCTATTTTAAAATATATTATTAATCTAGAAAAAGTATTTTATAAAATTTTGACGGAGTTCCATTTAGAAAACAGTGTGAAGGAAGTCGTTCTGACGTGTTCCTACAGTCCATTCTACGCGTTATAGACGTTATTAGAAACTTACGAAATCCTTTAACAATTTAAATTGTGGATTAACACTTTTAGTCAATTAATCAATGAAACTCAAAAAGTATACAAATATAATATAAATAAATGAAACTCAAATGTCATTAGAAATAAATTAACTATAATTATATTAAGTATAGATAGAGAATAAATAAATCTACAAATGACAATTAATTACTGTTTTTAATGTTTTTAACGTGTTGTGTGTTTTAATGTGTTTGGGATCATATGAGTTCAGATAGTTGTTTCCATTGTATCTGTATTTTCAGAATTATTTCTGGACTATTTAAAATCTTATCCCATCTTTAAGTTTACGTACTAAATCTGATTTTTAATTTAGGCAACTCTTTTTAATTCGGGTCTCAACCTTTTCTCGGTCCACTAAGCTAATCTCAAATTATTCTACTAATTTCCACCTTTAAGTTAATCACTTTTAATTAACTTAGTTAATTTCTTTAATTAATCCTGCGTTTTTAATTCTGGACCTGGCCCAGTCCTTAAGATTAAATCAGAGGAGGGAAAAGTCCAGTTCGGCCAGCACTCAACAAAACCAACAAAGCAGCCCGTCAGCCTGGCAGGCCGTAACAGGCCAGAGAAGCAAACACACAGCCCAGCGAAAAATCGCAAGGCCCAGAACAGAAAGCAAGCCCAGGTGGGTATAAGGGGCCCACCTGTCGACCTTAACGGATCCAGACCCAAGGACCATGGGTTTCGGGGATCAAATCCGAACCCACTGCATCAAAATGGGATCCGACCCGCCACACTAGAAATTTTTCATAAGCATCCTTAGATCTATTTTATTTACACAGATTTTACAGTAAGGACCTTAATAACAGAATAAATTATGATAAGGTCCTCAAGCAGTTTAAAGATTATTGCAGAAAGGTCCTAAACTCGGAAAGCTTTACAGATCAGTTCCTGGCACGCAACCACAGCTAACCAGTAAGGGAAAGAAGAGGTACCAACCTGGTACCTGGCCTGTACCAGCCTAGGCACCAAGCCAGAGGGCAACTCACAACACAAACAACGCCAGAATGGATACACTAAGCCACAAAGACTCAAATAGAGGCTTCTACTACTTAACAAATTAATATAAAGCCTCAAACAAACCATTTCAAGCACAGAACAGTTCAAGGGGAGGCAATGCACATCTACAACACTTATCCAGTGTTTCAATATTTCAAACTACAGTTCCATAATAGCAATTCCAATCGAGTGCATGCCTCACGCAGCATTCAAGTATAACAATTAAGCCACACACAAGCATACAATTCAGAGCAGATAAAATAGAGGTCATGCACCATTTCATAATTCAAACGATTGACTCAACATTTTAAGAAATCACATCAGAACAGATCAATCAAGTGCAAGCTTCACAATTTTCATTCACAACTCAAGCAAGAAAAAGAGAGGGAGAATGTCAAACCGATATAAAGCTGCAAATACGGGAGGAGGAGGAAGGGATTGCGACTCAGCTACTGCTGCTGTAAACCTCCTCCGTCAAGCTGCCGCCAGGAACCAGCCATGAGTCACCATTGGCATTGTTGAATAACACAAGCAACCAAAAGAGAGAGAGAAAGAGTGAGTGGGTGAGAAAGAGGAGCTTAGGGTTTAGCCACGGCAGTGAGAGGGAGAGACAGTGGGAGAGAAGAATGTGCACAGAGAGTGAAAAAGAGAGGTAGTGAGGAGTGAGTGTCGGCTAGGGTTTCCTTTGGGGAGAGAGGAAGGAGACAGGGGTTTAATAGGCTAGAGAAGAGAGCGTGGTGGGTTCCAGTGGGGCTCGATCGGATTGGAGAAGAAGAGGAGGAGGGAGGGGCCCTGGTGCTGAGTCGAGAGATGAGAATGGGAAGGAGTGGGGACCTTCGATGCCATTGGGGAGAGAGCGAGAGAGAGGGAGTATGGGT
Source organism: Rhynchospora pubera (assembly GCA_028095005.1). Taxonomy (NCBI): domain Eukaryota; kingdom Viridiplantae; phylum Streptophyta; class Magnoliopsida; order Poales; family Cyperaceae; genus Rhynchospora; species Rhynchospora pubera. Next base: position 105,534,329 of record CM051462.1, on the reverse strand, counting down.
CTGGTGGGGTTTCGTCATAGTCAACCGAGAGAGAGAGAGAGTGTCAGGGAGGGACCCTGTGGGTTCCGCCATTGGCGATAGGGGGAGAGAAAGAGAGGGGCGACGAGCGGATTCGTCGAAGGAGGAGGGTCGAGTGGGGACGACAAATTCTGTCGGAGAAAGAGAGAGAGGAGAAGGAGATAAGGAGAGAAGAGATGGAAGGGATCGGACGGTCCAGAAAAATCCAAACAAAAACAACCTGATCAAACTGTCCAGATTGTGGGAAAACAAATGGAAATTGATTTCTGAATTAATTGATTAGTGAAACTTAGCTTTTAATCTAATTTTAATCCACATAAATTTTATGAATCTGATATTTGAATCTTTGTTAATTAAATTTATTTGTTTGCTTGAAGTTTTACTAAATTTCGTGATTTGATTAATATTTTGAAACTAGATTAATTTATGATTCCTGAGAATTTCCCTGTTAAATTCAGATCATTCATAATTTTAATTATTTCAGAAATTAACTATCAATTTTATAGTTTAAATTTTATTTTAAAATTTTACGGGTTTTCACACATTTAACCGAAATGGAACGGTAAATGACACAAGAAATTATACCGTGTTTTTAACGGAACAGTATGTGCAACAGTTGTTTATACCGTTATCAATAAATGAAGTACTGAAATTGGTTATTTCAATAAAAAATGGTAAGTGGAACGGTTGATGGAACATAAATCTGTTTCGTTTAATAAACAGAACGGTAAGTGGTATAACTGATTTTTATCCTTTTTATGTGGAACGATAACGGCATGGCTGGTTTGCGTGGTTTTTTACCACGTTTGACACCACCCCTAATGAAGGTACATAATGTGATTGCAAGAAACAAACAAATGTCAATGTTCAAAATTATATATCTCCGGTCTCCGCACTAGACAAAAAAAAAAAAAAAATGACATAAAGAGCAAAAATGACGGTGATATTAAGAATTGAAAAGTATACTTCATCTTCATGGATAGAGATACTGCTAAAGTATAAGCAAGAATTAGTATGTAATAACAAAATATAACTATTGAGGTGTAACATGAAACAAACATCCATTTACTATTTTTCCTTGCGGAACTTATTGAGTTGCAACATGAAACAATCATACATTCGCATCTTTTTATAACTTTTTTATGCGTCCATCTACGTATCCACATGATTCATAGTATGAATTGCTAGTATTCAGATCTGCACAAATTATCCGATATACATTTATCTCATGTAAAATTTGCTTGTCAATGAGCTATTTTTTTTACAATATCATGATGCAATTTATTAAGAGTTCGCAGTAATAATATTTGTTTTTGTTTTCAAAGTAAAAGACAATTAATTAGTTGTGGATAATTAAGGAAGCCGTAATAATATTTATGTTGGAGAAATTCGCAAAATAAAATTCCCTCTTATTTATTAGTTTAATTTTCTATTGTTATGGTATAACTTTTAACAGCAAACTAAGCGATCAGTCACGAAAACTAAACTTTTCATCTAAGAAATAATATCTTAAATTTAAGTTTCAGAAAACTTTATTTAAAATGTGCGCGATGTAAATGATCTCCCAATTGTACTATATTATAGAATCAGATCACTTACATGTGCGATTGAATCAAAGCCAACAACCTCTATTTCTGAACTGCAGCCTGCAGGCACAATTTTTATTGCGACGTGCCTAAGTTCATTATTTTTTTATTGAAAAATTACTTGTGAGAAAACAAAAATATATATAAGATAGCACATGGCATTTCTAGTGGGTCATTATTAATTAAATTATTAAATTGCTAACAATGGTGGCTAGTTGATAACGAATAATAACGTAGTCGTATGATATTAGTGTACAAACAAAAAGCACTTGTCAGCAGGCTTTTTTTTTTTTAAGACCTGTACTTCTTAAATCTACCAAAGCCCATTTGCCAATTGCTAGCAACTAGACATACAAGGCTCAAGGAGAAATTTCCCCTATGTTCAGCCCATTGGAATATAAGGAAAAGAAAGAAATAACACTTTTGACAAACAAATCATCAGCAGCAGTAGGAACCAATAAAAAAAAAACAGAGAAAATACAAGAGCACACAATTAATCACCACTTCAAAAGCATATCCTCTCAAACTTGAACAACTATACTAAATCCACCACAGCCAGAGTTATAACTATAATCAAACATAAACAGAAGAAGAGCCTGACAACACTAACAAAGGATCCAAAACACATTTTAAGGGAGTGATAGAGGCAACTGTTCATGGCAAAAGGTTCAGTCAGCCTTGCGCCGGAAGGAGCAGCCTTCAGTTAGGCGAGCTTTACCTCCGGTTGGTTGGCACATAACTGTATTACAATTGGCGCATACCACCACTGTTTGTGAGTGACTAAACACTGTTGTTCTGCATTTTAAAATAACATGAATAAAAAATACATCAGACCACACTAATGTACCATTTTCTTCAAAAGGGGGAAAAAAAAATCACTCTCGGTTCATGCATATTTTGACAAAAGGAAGGGGAACATCTCCTCATTTGCGAAAGGTTTTAGGTGTGTCAAACAGCATAATTGATGAAAAACATAGAAGAGGAAATATTGTAATGTGTTTAAACAGGTTTTATTATCTTCTAAACTCAGGTTGGACAGGAAGCTTATGCAATTTAAACAGCTAATTACAAGGACAATTGAATTTAAGCAAAAAAATTATGATAAAACTTACATGTTGAAACACCCTGCACACTTCACATCCTGTGATAATACGCACACACATCATGATAGAGAAAAGACAACCACCAGCTTAACAAAATAAAAAAATGATCTACTTTTAAATGAGAAGAATTGAATACATAAGCAGGGATTGATGTGCGGTACAGCATCCATATGTAATATTAAAGTTGTCTTAAAAAAATTATAGTTTCTTTTGTGGCACAGGCAGTACCAATTACTGAATATCTCAATCAACCATAACTAACTTATAAGTCCTAATAATCCACGACAATGTCAAAGTCAATAAAACATATTATTTCAAATACAGTGCATATTATTTCAGATACATAATTGGATACCAGAAATAACTAGCATGGCTATAGGATCATCTTGAACTTATTGACAATAGTATAAAGATAATTATAAAATCATAAGAAATCTTTTTTTTTTTTTTTTGAGGGCCATAAGAAATCTTATCTCAAATCACATATACTGATGTTGTGGTGAAATTGACACACTGCATCCTAAATTACAGCCTCTTAAAATGAGCGAAAACCAATATATAAGCTAAATTAGACTTATAGATATTACTTTGACAGAAATTGTACCATAGACAAACCTAGAAGAACATTTAAGTATCGAATTGTGAATTAAACATACCATGAAGAAGGAATTAGGAGATTGAACGAGCCTCTTCTTCTTGTGCTTCCTCTTCTCCAACTCAGCGGGAGGGTTTAGGAGGTCGATATCGTTTTGCAAAACCTAAAACAAGGTAGAAACGAAACCCAAATTAGACCTAAACTAATTAAACAAACCAACAAAGCAGAGAAAGAGATTTAGGATCAAATCTCACCATCGTGTGTAGTGGAAACCCTAGAAGCGAGGGATGTCGAATGGCGGCACGAGAAGAGTCAAGAGAGACGATAAACCCTCGAAAAGAAACGGTCTAGGATTTTATAGTTACGCGACTCAGAAGCAGATTAATAGCGACCGTCAAAATAAGATATGCCAACTCATCTCAACCGTTCGCTAAGAGAGATTTTTCGGTTTTTGGCGTCAGATACTAAAACGATTTTTTTTTTTTTTTTGGGTTCTAATTGCATATGTCATATTGCCACAATCGTGTTCGGATTATGTATCGTATCATATCATGATATATTAAAATATTTCATGCATATTGTGTGTCATGTTTAAATATTTCATATTTTTAATGGACGAACATGATACGTCTAAAAATACGACACACCTGTCTTTCGTGTCATTTCGTATTCCAACACATTTAATTTAATTGGAATATAATTATATATTTATATTTATGAATTAATTGGACACTAAAATTAATTATTCTTAAAAATTGTACATAAAATAATATTTTGGTTTTTTTAGAAAATCTAATAATATTTTGGTTATTCAATAAAATTTGATCATCTTTAATCTCTATTATAAACTTCATGTGTCTCTCGTGTCCTAACGTGTCATGTATGATATATTGTGTCATTTCGTGTTGTGTCGTGTCGTATAGTAGTGGCGGATCTACCACCGAGTCGGGTGAGGCTAGAGCCCACCTAACGCTATCGAGCCCCTGGACTTTAAACTATATTTTTAGTATTGTATGAGAAAGATATATGATGAACTTATGTTGGTCTAATATTTTTATAAACTCAGCCCCACCTAGTGTTCTCCAATCGTGCGTGTCGTGTTATGACGTGTCAAATACGATTGTGTTAGAGTTTCGTGTCGTGTCGTGTTAACACGAACTACCTTTTTAATCGCGTCGTATCGTGTCGTGCTTAGTGGTGAGAAGAGACAACACAACACGACTGACACCATCTTGCCGTGTCGTGTTGACACGTCGTGTTAGTCGTGTCAGATTATTTTATTATTTTTTAAATTAAAAAATTATTAAAAAAAATTAAAAGTATGGAAAAAATAACTAAGCGTCATAAACTCATAATTTATTATTTGATTAAGTTTAAATTTTTTTATTAATATTTTTTAAACAAAAATAATTAGGATTAGAACAATATTATGATTTAAATGATGTAGTATTATAAATTGAAATTAAATTATTAATTTTGTTTAAATAATCAACATTAATAATTCAATTTGTATTGAGGTGTCGTGTTAATTCGTGTTCGTGTCGTGTTGCGTGTCGAATCGTGTCGTGTTAAATCATGTCAAACTTTTTAATGTCCCAACACGACACGATTATGACACGACACAATAATACGATCGTGTCATGCCAATTTTGTATTCGTGTCGTGTCAACACGTACATCGTGTCGTGCCAACACGATCATGTCGTGTCATTTTAGAGAACACTAGCCCCACCTAAATATTTTTTCTAAATTCGCCACTGTCGTGCAGTGTCTAAATAATTCACGTATTGTATTGAGTCATACTTATATCATCAAAGTCGAACACAAAACGTCTAAATTCTCATGTCCTTGACTCAAGTCTTACAGGTATTATACTATTTACGTACAATGTCATGTTCGGACATGTCGTATTTATTTTTAAAGACAAATTTTAAACATCATAACTAGATAATTTATCAAGTACTAACAATTGGCATACTAGCCGCTTAATGTTCGGAAAACCTTCGTATGAATTTTTGTTGCTCATCATTTTATTTGTTGTACATATACGTACAATAGCCAACCTACATAGTACATAACATAAGATGGCCCTGGTTAGGGCTGAAAACGGTAGCCGTTTCAACCGTTCTTTCGTTTCGTTTCGTCCGGAACTGAACGATAACGGATAAGGATTTTAGTTTCGTTTAAGGAACGGAACAACCAACGCAAATAGAAATATTGTTTCGTCTTAGAACGGAACGATTAGTGAAACTGGTACGTTTCGTGGTCGTTTATTTCGCGCATTTCGTCTAAAAATTTTTTTATGGTTTTATTGTTAGATTGCAGAGGACCTCAGCAGAGAGATCGAAGGAGAAATGAGTAAAATTAGATTTCTGCAGCGTCGCTCCGTCATTTCTCCGCCGAACACATTCACATCTATCTCTCTCGCCTCTACACCACCGAGTACAATCGCCGTCGAGAGCAAGAGGTGATTATAGTGTCTCCTCCCCCTTTTCCGCGTGACCTAACCTGTCATTTCTCTATCTCTGTTTCATACAAAATGCATAATAGTTTATTTTCTTACATCTTAATAAAATGCAAAACAATTAGGTAGTCAAAGACGGTTATAATCGTTTTGATCGTTCCCATCAACGGAACAATCAACGCAACATGTGCTAAACGGATGCAACAATCAACGCAATAAGTATAAAAATTTCGTGCATCAATGCAACGGTTAACGAAAATGACCACTTTCGTGGTCGTTTTCCACGTTATGCACCCCTAGCCCTGGTAATGAGTTCAGATAAGTAGAGCTCATATCATGTTTAGTGGGCCGTGAATTAGCCCGTACGTATAGCCTCTCAATCTCTCAGTCTCACTCTCACACTGCACAAGTTTTATCAATTTGTCTGAGGAAATTGATTACTGTCATGTGCAGTTTTACTATTCCTGCCATCGCTAAATATAAAGTGAATATATACGGCAAACAAAGTGAACATATAAATGATCTAAGTGAACACATACAAATAAATAAGTTCAATGAAAATAAGTTGAATATGCATGTAGAATTCTGAACAAATGATGATAACACTTATTTGTTTATAAATGTTCACTTAGATCATATATATGTTCACATTGTTTGTTATATATGTTCACTTTATATTTAGCGATGGCAGAAAATTCATTAGTTACTCCTTTACCACAAATTACATGCTTCCATAATATAACATAAATGAAATTAGATTTGACACTCCCTTTACTACATATTATATACTCCTTTAAGCTATTAGTTACTCATTTACCATAAATTACATACTTCCATAATATAATATAAATGAAATTCGATTTGACACTCCCTTACTGCATATCATATAAACCCTTGTATACAATATATACTCACATTCTATAATACATTATTATAATTTATATTTACTTATTTTTTTTATATTGATTAGATGGAGATTGATTGATAGTAAAGAATATGGACTAGAGAGAAGGAAGGTCTAAAGGAAGGGAATAGACCATAGTTAGAAGTGAACGACGAAAGATGCAGACGAAAGAGGAGAAGGGGGAACGATAGAATGAAGAGAGAGCAGCGACTGGAAAAAGAGGTGAAAATGAAGGAGGCAGAGGGTGTGGTGAATGGGAGAGAACACATATATGGAGAGGTGCAGGATGAAAAATAACGGAAGAAAAGGTGGGAGTTGAAGGCATGGTTTCAATATCCTACCGGCATTCATATCGGTCAGTGACCGAAATCCAGTATTTTCCCGAAATTTTTCGGTAAACGGTAGGGTATTGAAAACACTGGTTGAAGGAATTGAGGTTAAGCGTGAGGAGAGGGAGGGTGCATTGCGCTCCCTCTTATTGCGTTGATTAATTTCCGTTATCTAATACATACAATCTATTTTTGAAAACCAAGTTATTAAAATCCAATTTCAAATCGGATCTCGACGACTCGCATTTTAATACTCTATAATATAATTCTAATTCTGATTCTGTCCTTTGAAACGGATTGAAAAGTCCCGCTACGTATCAGGGCGGGACGACTTTTCATCTAGCGTAACGGGATGACTACAGTAACATGACAGTAACAAAAACTGATTGCCGTGCCGAAAAATGTGGAATTGGTGTATGACAGTGTCGGAGCAAAAAGCTTCACAGTTACGTTCCTTACGTATATATATTGTGTCGTGAGAACATTTTGAAGATAATAATTAATCATTTTTAAATTTTCATTTTCAAACAGTTGTTCTCCACTTCTCCTATGTTTGGTCTGAATTCTCGGGAGACGATAGCTACCTATCAATCCGACTCTGCTGTTGCGCGACACAGCGTGTAGCGCACAACGAGCCGTCTGATCTTGATCGGACGGTTCACTTTTTACGGGCCTATCAATCTAGGTTACATGCACGGAGCTCCCTTGTCCATTGAATCTTAATCAGACGGCCAGCGTACCGCGCGACACGCTGTGTCGCGCGGCAGCGGATCTGAATTTGCTACCTATATGTATCGACTTCTTTCATAACTTGGGCAGCTCGTCACCTCGATATTATTATTATATGCAATAATTCAGTCTGACTTTTTCAAGTCAGCCATTAATTTCACAAAGTACAGATTCCTCGTTGGCGGTATATGCGAAGTGCTACCGCTAGTCGGCTAGTCGTCCCAACAGAGGAATCGTTTTCAAGATCCATTGAAACAAGAATCAATAATGTATCTAAAATAATCAATTATTGGCACGTTTAATTTATTAAAATATGTTGAATAATTGTAAGGGTTGGGTGCCAAGCAAAGCAAGGTATAAAGATTACATTTCACAAGACCACGACAATTGGATGGTTTTGTGGAAAAGTATTATTTTATTGATATAGTGACCATTATTGGAAAAAAAGCCCTGCAATTGAAATTAGAAAAAAATGAACCTTCAAAAAAAAAATTGCAATTTAATATACGACCTCGTTGAATATGTAGCCTGTTAGTGCAATCATTAAATATTTAATTATATTGATGTGTAAAAATATGATGAATATATCTGAATTAACCGCGCATTTATCATCATCATTATTATTATTTAATATTTATTTATTATTATTATTATTTTTGACAAGATGGATTTGGCTTTAGAATTCAATGAAAGTACGGCCACTTAAATTCTGATTTGATTATTTCCACTATTTTGACTAACTTTGGAGAACTGAAGGGCCATAAAACCCGGCCTGCACAGAGTGTAAACTTCTAATTATGTCAGGTCGAAATGACATTACGCAAAAAATCTGAATCACAAAATATTTAACTCGCAAAATTAAATGAAATTCTCCTTGAAATAAAGTTGCTACTTTCACGCTAACTAAAAAAATGATGCTTGTTGTTTCAGAAGTCCTTCCGAGTTTTGTTGAAATTTTGTCAAAAAAAAAAATTGAAAATCATACCCATATTTTCCGGGAGTTCGATGCTTGTTTTTTCAGAAGTCATTTCCGAGTTTTGTTGAAATTTTGTCAAAATAAAGAATTGAAAATTCATACCCTTATTTTCCGGGAGTTCGTTTGTATCGCCTTTTGCGGGGCCAAGGCTAGGTGACCATCCCGTTTGCCATTGTGCCTATCTAACATTAATCAACTTACCATTAATATATATATAAGTTGAGCTGTAGCAGGTTCATGTCGAATTACTGGTTCTATTTGATTTGTTTGTGCTGCCCTCATCCATGCGTTAATAATCGTCCAATTTCTGTTCATGTTTACACGAATAATCTATATTAAATGTTTTTGTCACTTTCTTTTTTTAGGCTCCGTTTGGATAGGTGTGGGAAGAAGGGAAGAAGGGAAGAAGTGAAAAGAAGTATTGGGAAGTGTGTAACTTTGTGAAGAGTTTGGATTATTTATAATTTTTTTTTTCTTCTTTCTTTCAACGATCCAAACGCACCCTTAGACTTTAATTATCACTTTGTAATATTTTCTTTTTCAATGAAATTGTTGGTGTGACAATCGTAAGGTAGCCATGGAAAAGTTTTATCACGGGTCTAATTCAACCCATCTTATTTTATATCAAACATTTTTTAAAAAAAAAACAATGACCATTTATTTATAGAGGAACAACACATTATTTTAAATAGAATTTGTCTATCTAGGTAGAAGCTTATCCAAAGAAACATCTAAATTGAATAACAAACTACTTTTAACGGACTAAATTGAATGACAAACTTTTTTTTTCCCCCAAGACATGAAAACCCTTGGGTAAGAACCTTGTCTCAACTTTTGAATTTAATTTCAACCGTCTTAATTAATTATCTAATTGTTCTCTTTTGTATTTGTGATTTTATTAATTTATTCGGCGGTTTTCACACCGGAGGATTCGAGGGGTTGGACGCTGTGGTTACGTAAAATCGTAAATTGTAATTGTTATAAAAATAAAAAGGAACAATAAAAGGCACCAGATACTTATTAGGCTTGTTTCCATGCACAAGAATAATTTTTATTGGGCCAAAGAACCAGCTCGTGGTCTAGTGACAAACAACAATGCACCTTGACTCCTTGAGTGAAAGGTCGCATATTCGAAATTCGGCTGAAGAGTCATTCATAGACATTTAATTTAAAAATAAGTTGGGTGACTTAAACCTCCAATTTATCTTAAAAAAAAACTCTTATTGGACCATATTTGGTAGATAATTAAAGATGAAGTAACTTATTTAATCCATTTTTACTTTACTTCTCAAAACATAATTTAAATTTGATGGAGTAATCTGGAGTAGAGAGGAGTAAATTACTCTATCATTTTAGGTAGAATAAAGTTACTCCACATAGATCAAAAGATGTTTATCATTATTTAATTTGATGGAGTAATGTCTATCTTTTCATACCAAACATTATATTAGTAGAGTAACTTTTTAATCCTCTTTAAACTACTCCACAATTTACTCTAAGAAAAATGGAAAGAGTTCTTTTTAAGCATCTAAATAAATTTGGAAGAGAGTGCGCAGAAAGTTTTCTCCCCAAAATATTTCTTCCGATCTCTTGTTGGAAAAAAATTCTTTTTTCAACTCAAAATTTTCCAACTCTTTTTGAGTTCTTCGTACGCTTATTCTCAAATCAATGAAATCATGCAAACAAGTTGATTAAACTAGCTGCACAGAAGTACATAATATATGAAATTCTCTGCTTGAGAAGGATGATGACAACTTTAGGTAGACTTTTAAACCAAAGGCCCAGGTGTCACCAATGTGAACTTCTTTTCCTGTTTTCCAACGATTCTCTTTTGTATTTTTTCGTACTTGCTATTGATTCCAATTATGTAGGTTTGTTTGGATGCACGAAATAGACATGAGAATAGAGATTTGAAAATAGAAAATTGAGAAACATACGGACATACGGTGGACAAATACTTTGGTAAAATATAAAATTTATTAGCTAATAACGAATGTCGTTTGGATAGTATATTGAGAATAGAATTTATTTGTGAGAACTAATTTATCTAATTTTTATAATACGGAAGAAATAGAAAATTTGGTCTTATTCGCGGATAATGAGTGCGTTTAGATATGACTAGAGTAGAGAATAGGACCTTTATTCATTCGCGGATAATCTATTAATACATCACCCAAACACAGATGTCATGTATAATCATATATAAATAAGATTAGTCGAGCGAGCACCTGGAGACGTCAAGAAAATAATTTTAATTTTGCAATCCGTATTTCCACCGCTACAAGAGAGATGGTTTTTACATAGATTTTCTAAATAGACTTTTTTTATTAGTGTTTAATTTTGTTTTATTGCTAGATTTAATTGATGCACTAAATCTAGTAATTTTTTAGCAAAACTCAATTTTCTATTAATAGGTCCTTAAAAATCTAGCGATTTATTTTTGATAGATTTTTTGAATCTTGCAAAATTTAATGTAGCAATTCTTGCTACATTAATTGCTACATTAAACTTTACAAGCTTCAAAAAGTCTATAAAAAATAAATCTCTAGATTTTTAAGGACCTATAAATAAAAAAATGAGTCTGGCTAAAAGATTGCTAGATTTAGTGCATTAATTAAATCTAGCAATAGAACAAGGTCCAACACTAATAAAAAAAAATTATCCAAAAAATTTATGTAAAGATCGTCTCTCTTATAGTGCACAGTAAAAATTAATAATTTCGATGAAATATCAAATAACAGTTAAATTACATGAAATTTGATAGACATTTATGAAATCATTCATATGAAATATATAACTGTTAGCTAGATTTTTTGAAGAGGGCGAAGAAAATTTGAGAATGATGATAAAGAAACAAAGTTCTACGATTAATAAAAAAAAGGCATTTCACTTGACTGTTTACATGGAGCGACTAAATGCATACAAGTCCATCTAATTTTGTGCAATTTTAAGTACATTATCAACTCGACCAGAAATTATTAATTTATGGTACTGAAATTTCAAACCCCTTCACAAGTAATAAAACATGCATCGTTTCTTACTATATACAGAAAACGTTTTATTTACAGAGTAGATCCAAAATACAAATGGCGAACATAATTTAAACTTTATCCATTAAGTCAAGTCAAAATTAATGGAAGAAATATGTACAGTTGAGGGGTTAAACACAAATTACTAAAACAGGAATACAGAAACTTCTTATATTTTGTTAGGCACCGGTCAAAATGTGATAAAATGGTAAACTAGTTGTACAGCGGGTTGCAGTCTTGCAGATGCTCGTAATTTATTGGCTGATAACTGGTCAACTTAAGACATTACCACAATTATTGTGTAGTATATTAGGAGTATCAATATAGTATCAATATATGGAGACTACTTAGTTATAAGAATTCTTAAGAAGTATCTACATGCAATTTTCCAGAAAACCCATTAGAATAAATTTAATGGAAAAAATTTTAGAGGACCTAAAAGATAAAATATCTCGAAAATATCTACTTGGTGTTATATATGTTTTCAAAGCTGTTAATCTCTAATTAAGAACTCAATTATTGATTAAATTATTTTTAAGAATTCAATTATTGACTAAACCTTGGATGGTAAGTGTCCAGTTATATTCGCCGGAGACACCTAGCCAGTTGTATGGCAAACAGATACTTGCATATACTTCGAAATTCAGAGATATTTGTTCAGCTTTTAAAAAAAAATTGAATGGTAAATATATATAAACAATTAATAGAAAAACAGAGATAGTTGTTTGGTTCAGAAAAAGAACAATATAAAAATATTTATTCGTAAACATAGGCACCTGGCTAGTTGTTTCAGACCTTGCATACTGCCGATAAGAATAGATAAGGCCCTCATCAAAATGTTTTTTTACACCGGATTTCATTTTATTTAAATTGATTTCACATGGTTTTGTTAGATCTAATTACATGGGGATTCCAACCAAATGACACTAAATTCGTTCATTTTGATCAAAAATTTTTCAAAGAAATGAAATGAAATTCCATGTTAAAAAAATAAGATTTTGATCAGGACCTAGCTAAGAGTTTATTATGTCGTAAGCTGAATCTCCAAAATCAGTTGTGGAGCTCTAGAAGCTGCAAATGCAAGAATCTATTAATTAAACTAGATAGTTAAAATTTCGGTAGTGGAAAGCAACAGTATATTATTTTATTTTGAATAAATTGAAGGTTGTAAAGTAAGCAATGTCAGATCAATAATTGAATTAAAAATTTGGATCCATTGACAAAGCTATACTGGCCAACCTTAAACATTTTTTGTAAATATATAAATGTCGCTATTTCAAACACAAAAATGGCATATGTCTCCATAGTGAGAGCTTCTCCGTTCTCTCATACTTGTAAAACCTACAAAACGAGACGTACATCCTCATATATATCTCCAAAATAAGAGCTTCTAGCTGAAAGATGTCAGCAGAAGTTGAAAGCATTGAGTCGGTGCCAGTGTCGAGAAAACAATCAAGAGCAAGGCTACCTCGAATCGACTCATTTTTGCGTGGTGCAGACAGAGTTACTCATGCAAAAGTCCATGGTGCTAATGTGCGTATGATACTATTCTCAGCCATGATTTACTTGTTTTCAGATTCAACACATATTGGGAAAAATACTTTCTTGAATTTCGTACAATTCTATATAGGTCTATGGATTGTAGTTGTTGTTGTTGTTGTTTTCCTTTTTCTTTTTTCTTTTTTTTTTTTGACAAGCTATGGATTGTAGTTGTTGTGTTCTGATCAAATAAAAAGTGCAAAACCAATTTAATAGAGTCTGCACCAATGACTTTTCTAAAGCAAATTAACATTTTCGTCAGATCATAGGTTCAATATTTCATACCACTTTTTTATACGGACTAAAAGGATGATCCAAACACTATAGTTTAATCCAAATTTTGATTATTTAAAAATAATACTCTAGATCTCAAAAAACTTATTCTTGATCGTTTAGGAATAATATTTTTACTCTGAATAACTAATCCTAATTTTATTCCTAGATGATCCAAACGTCGATATTTGTGAAACTTTTCCTTTTAAGTTTTAATTAATTACCATGTTATCAAGGCAATATCATGAAGCTTCATAAATTCTTTTTATCATAAGGTTGTTTATATTTCATTTTCTTTGGATTATGCAAAACAGGATGATTGGGTACGAACCCTAAGGTTGGCGTTCCAGTCTATTGGCGTTGTGTATGGTGATATCGGCACATCACCTCTTTATGTGTATGCAAGTACCTTTACCGATGGAATCAAACATCAAGATGATATCTTAGGAGTTCTCTCCCTAATTATCTACAGCCTTATTCTACTTCCTATGCTCAAATATGTTTTTATAGTTCTATGGGCTAATGACAATGGTGATGGTAAGTCATTCTTTTCCACTATTAATTACATCCTTCTTTTACATTGCTATTGAATCATTAATTTATTTATGTAAAGAAGCTAGAAGAAAAACTCAAGTCGTTATATTTTCAGAGTGATATTGCAATTAAGAAAAAAAAAATGTTAATGAGTATATATATATGTATATATTTCAAAAAATATAAATTGATACGGGCACAATCAAAACAGTCAATCTAACAAAATTTTTTTCTCTTCAAGCATGCACAAACATTATAATTAAAGAAGAACTTTTATAGGTGGAACATTTGCGTTGTACTCGCTGATCTCAAGGTATGCAAAGATCAGCCTGGTACCTAACCAACAGGCAGAAGACGCGCTTGTATCAAATTACCATTTGGAAAGGGTAACCCCAGAACTTAAGAGAGCACACTGGCTAAAGGAGAAGTTAGAGAAAGGCTTAATTTCAAAAATCTTGATTTTCGCCTGTACAATACTGGCCACCTCGATGGTCATGGGTGATGGTGTTCTAACCCCTCTTATCTCAGGTAATTAACCTTTTCTTGAATCGTAATCCTGAAAATTTTGGTATAATGTGCCCAGCATGTTTCTTTTCCTATGTTAAACTGAAGTTTTTTTTGGAGTTTGCCGTCCTACTTTCAGGATTTCCAATTGGCACCAGGGGTACCCTCTTTAAGTGGCCCCTATCAATAAGTTACCATCATAATTCATATATACCTGATACTTTCAATAAGTTAACATCTTTCTTTTTTTGCAGTTATATCAGCAGTAGGAGGTGGGCTCACTGAAAAAGTTAACTTAACAACAAGTATGACCATGGAGTTTAATCCTCTTAAAGTAATTATGTATCATGATTTTAACAGCATTTAGTGACTTTTTATTTTCAAATTGTAAAAACACAGATCAAGTTGACTGGATTTCGGCAGCCATATTTGTAGCCCTTTTTGTAGCACAGAGATTTGGTACAGACAAAGTTGGTTACTCATTTGCCCCTATAGTGTCCTTATATTTCCTTTTTATTGGTGGCATTGGGCTGTATAACCTAGTACATTATGACATTGGAGTTTTACGTGCATTCAATCCGAAGTACATTGTAGACTACTTCAGCAGAAATGGGAAGCAAGGATGGATCTCACTTGGAGGCATTCTCCTATGCTACACAGGTAATAAAAATTTGTAGTCATAAAGAACATCTTTTAAGCTTTATTAATTTACTTGTAAACGCGGATCTTTGAAGCTGCAAATGTGTTTTTGCATGCAGGAACGGAGGCTATGTTTGCTGATTTAGGGCACTTTAATGTCCGAGCTGTCCAGGTAATGTATTTTTGTCCTGATATCATTCCTGAAATCCAAATTTGTTTAATTGTTTTATTCTTCTATTTGATTAGGAGTTAACAAACAAAATTTTACTATTTAATTTTAAATTAAATTCAGATTGGCTTCAGCTGTGCTTTGTTTCCTGCTGTATCATTGGCTTATATTGGACAGGCTGCTTATCTCAGAAAACACCCAGAAGATGTTGCCGGTACTTATTACAAATCTATCCCAGGTAAGATGCATATGGAAATTAATGACTTAAATTATATTTTCAAATTAAGTAATGCAAAATTATAACATAAACAGTTGCTTTTACTCATCCCTTTTACATATGTATAGGCCCACTGTACTGGCCAGTCTTTGTAGTATCAGTAGCAGCTGCAATTATTGCAAGTCAGGCTATGATTTCTGGAGCATTTGCAATTGTATCACAGTCACAGGCCCTGGGGTGTTTCCCCCGGGTGAAAGTAGTGCACACTTCAAAGAAATATGAAGGCCAAGTATACATCCCTGAAGTAAACTTTGCACTTGCAGTTGCTTGCATCATATTGACCTTCTTATACAAAGATACAACCAAGATTGGCAACGCTTATGGTACTCAAACCTTCCTTTCATTTTCTAGTCAATCAAGAAAATGAGTAACTCAATGAATAGTTTCTTATCTTTTGAGATGGAACTTGGAAAATATGCAATGTAAAAAGAGGTGTTTCTTATTTTTAAGTTATCCTTTTGTTTGTTTTTGCAGGAATTGCAGTGACTGCTGTAATGTTCATCACAACCATCTTTCTGACATTAGTTATGCTTCTCATATGGAGAATATCTATTTTGTGGATCGTATTATTTTTCACAATATTCGGCACAGCAGAACTCATCTTTCTCTCTTCGGCACTTTACAAATTCAAACAGGGAGGCTACTTCCCTATAGCAGTTGCTGGCGTTTTGATGTCAGTCATGGGAATTTGGCATTATGTATACGTGAAGAAATACTGGTATGAGCTAACTCACATGGTCACCAAGGACAAACTCGAAGAATTAACCAAAAGGTACACCATAGGAAGAATACCTGGAATTGGATTTCTATACTCCGAACTTGCACAAGGAATCCCCCCAATATTCGCTCATCTCGTGAAGAAAGTGCCTTACATCCATTCAGTCTTCGTGTTTGTCTCAGTAAAGAACTTGCCAATTCCTTATGTAAGTAGTGAGGAAAGGTTCATTTTTAGGCAAGCTGGACCGATAGAACAAAGGCTGTTCCGATGCATTGCGAGGTATGGATACAATGATGAACAGGAGGATGCAAATGTGTTTGCTGCTTCCATGATAGAACAGCTAAAAAATTACGTGCATGATGAAACTCTGTTCGCAGAAACAACTGAACAGCAGCTGAATAATGAAAATATCAGACAAAGACCGGTGGGCCAATCTACGGTGCATGCGGAGGAGATACTTGAGCAGGTAGCAGAACCGCAAACTGAGCAAAGTGAACCTGAACACATTCATGAAAGCAAACAGATTTACGAACAGGAGCTGGCCAATGGAGTTGTTTACCTGCTAGGTGAGACGGAGGTGAGGGCAGAGCCTAGCTCCAATATCTTCAAAAAGATATTAGTGAATTGTTTTTACAACTTCCTAAAGAAGAACTTTAGGCAAGGGGAGAAGGTGTTGCTGATTCCCAGGGACCAAATCCTCAAAGTTGGCATGGTATATGAAATCTGAGAACATGTACACTCCATGTATGCATGTATGCTAATTGCTAAGCAAAAATACTCTGAATTCAGTTTGTTGGTCTGATTTATAGAAAGAATGAACCTTGATTGTGATGTTTTTTTTCTTTACTATCTTTGGTTGGTTTTGAGCTAATGTTTAGTCTTCATTTATAATTTGTTTTGTGAACTTCGATCAGCCTATCTGCGGGAAGGATTTCCCTAAATATTTGTTTGAATGTAATCCCGTTGTTTTTATTTAATATAAATTATGCTTGCTAGCTTTACTCTACGGGAATAAAACTATATATATTTTTAATGAAAATCTTGTATATTCATTAATTTATTCCTTCCGATCAGATCATTGAGTGGCTTTCATTAATTGCTACCCGTACGTACAATGGTCGAGTTTCTCTAGAGTTGACTTAAAAACTATTTGCTGCCTTGTTGGTCAAACAAAAATAATCATTAACTAGTATAGGTTATCTCAAAGGGTACAGGAGTACGACCCAACTATTATTATTATATATTTTTTACGATTGAGCTATTGAGGCCATTAATTTAACTTATAATGGTTTTAAAAGGACTTGTAATACGTAAAAATACAGTATCAGGTCCTTGTTGATATATGCGGTTATATGCAAATGGAGGCTCTCTTGCAAATCAAAGCTCAAGCTGAACTGATACGATGTATTTCATCTTGTACATTCTTCGGACTGCGTTCGAAGTGGTTATGAAAGCTTGAAAAATTTGCACAGAACAAACAGGGGGTTGAAATCTATAAATGTAACAGGAAAGATAATCTAATATCCCATAACAATATAACATCATGCAATCAGTAAAATTTACTAACTACATTTGCACCCCTGACAGACTAATCCTTTGTAATGTCGTTTTTTTTTTTTTCTTTTTTAATGCGTAAGGGAACAGCTGCCTATGGCTTCCAGAGAGCCGTGCCGTTCTCTTTAAAATTTACTCCATTTTTTTATTTTAACAAATAGGCCGTTACCTCAAAGAGATTGTTATTAGTGATTCTGTAGCGATTTTGTAATTAGCAAAAGTTGCCAAATTGGCAACGATATTTATTTATTTATTTCATCAAAGTACGACAGAAAGCAACGGGGTCATCTAACCTGAGGCTACAAAAGCCTTTCTAATTGTATCACATTGTAAAATGAACAACTCAATTAATATATCAAAAGTAGGGCTGTCAATGGATCCGTTTATCCAACTCGTACCGTACCATATAAGACGGATATGGATAAACTTTTATTTTCGTTAAGTAACGGGTACGGGTATGAGTAAGAATATTTTTTTCGTTAATTTAACGGATACGGGTATGGATAAAAACTATTTCGTATATGTTTTCATATATATGGTGACATTCATTTTTGCACCTGAAAAAATTAGAAAATTTATTATTAGAACATCATAAAAATTGGCAACTCGAAATTCTCATCTCTCTCGAGCCCCGACTCCAAATACTACCCTTGAAAAAAACCTTCCTTATCTTTCGGAGTGTTTTGATAAATTCAAAAGTCAGCTCAGGATTAGCAGCATTTCATTTACTAGTAGCAGTGCCCGCTCAATATGCGGGTAAACTTTAATATGTGAAAATATTATTTGGCGTAGATATTTTATAACACTCAAGTCCTCAACCTATGTTAGCTATTTAATTAGTCTGCAATTTCTTACATTTTATATTCCAAATATTTATTAAGGTGTATTTCCATATCTCTAGGCCTTATTTACACATTCGCAAAAATAACTGATACTACAATTTCAATTGAATCGTTGTACAATGCTGATCAAGTTTATGGTAACACATGTATTCTATTACACCATCTTAAACATATTGTTCCACCTGGGTTCTTTCATTTCACTGCTCATTTCTTAAAAGTGGATATTGGTGATTTTTATAACTTTTATTCACTTTGGCCTTTATACTTTTGGGTTTTAGAAATTTCTTTTTAATAGTTTGAAAAATAATTATTTTTTAAGATATTTGACTTTTGACAATAGTCATGAAATCATTTGCTATTTGAAGATACTTAGGTTTTTATTTTGAAAATTTTATTAAAAGACATTTAGTGATTTTATCATCTTGATTTCTTTATGATTTCGAAAGTATTTATTTTTGAAAATATTATCTTGGATGTCTTTTATATCTTGAAAATAATTAGCTTTAGTTTTGGAATTTTTTTAAAAGAGAATATTAGATGATTTATTGTACTTCTAAGATTTATAAAATTCATTTTTATAGTGAAAATATTTCAAAAATACAAAAGACCACTACGTTGACATAATTTTCTATAAAGTATAAGTGAACTTAGTTTATTTTGATTTTTAGAATTTTATGAATATTTTTTAAAATTTTCTGAGTTTCCTGCTTTTTTTTTTAAGGAATTTTCGAAGTTTCTGCTTATTTGTAATCTTCTACTGGTCCACATCTTTATTGGGCTGAGGTGGCAAACACGTGGGATGCTGAAGTGGCAAGGCAGAGTTTGAGCGTTAGGCCGTCTTCTTCATTTGCTTCTCCTGGGCCCTAATAGTTGTTGGCCCGACACTTTTAATTTCACCTCAATTCACGCCCGCATCCGCATCCTCGACAGTCCTTTAAAAGGACTGTGCCGAGCAGTCCTTTTAAAGGGACCGTGCGATGGAGATCCAACGGCGTGAAAGTAAAAAGGCTAAAATCGACTCTTGCCCGATATGCCCGTCACGTAAGAAAATAAAAAGAAACATAAAAAAAATTATAAATTCATTTCCTCCGTCTCTTTCGTCTCCTCTGCTGAGAAGCGAAGCGAAAACCTAAATTGATCGAGCGAGGCGATTTTGATCGAGCGAGGCGTTTTGAACGAGCGACACAGTAGATTCGCTGATTTTGAAGGAGAATTAGTGAGGCGAGACAGTAGATCGAGCGACACAGTAGATTTCACAGATTTTGAACGATTATCGCCTCCTCTCCAAACCCTAGACATACGAGTATCGCCACAGACAGGTTAGCTCTTTGTTGATTCCTTAATAATTTGCGAAGGCACAAATGAGTTCTTTCTTCTTAATCAATTTGTACTGAAAAAGCTCCATTCTGCTTAATTTGTGCTTAATTATAGCTAAATCAGCGTTTTGCTTGATCCTAGACATAAGAATATTGGGAGGTATCTAGGGCAACAGAGCATTAGTTGGCTTAATGGTCAATTGCATGGTTCATGTAATTTGAGTCTAAATAGTGTCAAATTGTTTTGATGTATATTGCTGGATTGAAGGTTAATCGCTATTTAGGCTGTTTAGACTGGTTAAATTTGAGCAGCAACCACCTATCAAGACATACCATACTCAAACTTAAATTAAGAAAACAAGTTGTTCAGATACTTACTCTTTTAATAGGTGATATAACAAATAAATTTTGACTATATGAGAATAGAGATTACATGATTTTACAATTCAGTTAGCTTATTTCTCTCTACAATCTCTTTCAATTTCTCTCATAAGAAATGTTAATATCTCAATCCAACAAAAAAGGTGCACCGTACATAAACAAGGAATAACATTCAAGCCTGAATTTTTTTACTTCTGCATTTTTTACTTCATTTGTAAATAGATATAATTTACTTCATTTGGAATAACATAGATATAATTTACTATTTTTTACTTCTGCATTTTTTTTCCTTCACCTCTAGTATTGTTGATTACTAAGTTTCCTGCCTTGAGTTAATGAAACTTTAGTGCTGGAATGTGCAATCTCAGACCTGGCTCCAATGAAAACTGATTGTTTGGATAATAAATTAGTTTAATCAAATTACTCTGGTGCTTTGTATGAATTTGTGATGGCTAATCCAGCTGATTCATTGTATTTTTATTTTAAATAGGGATGAGCTCTCAAAGCAACCCACACAATGTATGGAGGTCGGGTGAAGTGTATCCTTACTGCAGTGAATGCAACAACAATCAGTGTGTTGTTGTATTGGTTGCAGACACGCCAAGAAATAAGGGTCGAGCGTTCTACTTGTGTCGAAGATGTAATAAATTTGTTGGATGGCGTGATGAGGTGAACTTTAGTCCTATAGATCTTAAAATTACATTTGAATTGTTGAAGAAACAATTAGAAAGGCTAGCGGATGAAAGTAAGAAACAATTGGATGACAATTTTATTGAACTGGAAGAAAAGTTGAAGGAAATGGAAGACAAGTTCCAGAAGCATTTCGAAGAAATTAAGAGGCAACTAATTCAGTACCTTGTATTATTTATTAGTTTTCTATTGATTATTGTAATTTGTAAGTTGTAATTTCAAGTAGTATGTTGTATGAGGGATGAAGAGAGAATTTGTACTTTATGTTTAAATTTCAAGTAGACATGCAGTTTAGTACCTTCTGTTGTAAATATTCAATATGCAGCTACATTTTGTAATATGCAGTTTAGGTTCTATTATGCAGTTTAGGTTCTATTATGCAGCTACCTTCTGTTGTTTAAATTTCAAGTCTGATGTGGTCCTGTTGAGCTAGTTTCTTATGTAATATTTGTAAGTTGTAACTGACAATCACATTTTATTTGTAAGTTGCAATCCTTATGTAATATTCTGTTGAGCTAGTTTCTTATATTTGAAATCTGTTTGTTTTATCATTTTCTTTTATTTTTGTTTTTAGCATTTATATTAGTGTTGACACTGTAAATATTTAGTGTTGGTATCATGGCTGGTACAGCATGTTTATAGTAGTTGTATGACATTGTAAATATTTAGTGTTGGCATCA
The DNA here is from genome assembly GCA_028095005.1 of Rhynchospora pubera. Lineage (NCBI taxonomy): Eukaryota > Viridiplantae > Streptophyta > Magnoliopsida > Poales > Cyperaceae > Rhynchospora > Rhynchospora pubera. Next base: position 105,512,481 of record CM051462.1, on the reverse strand, counting down.
TGGCTGGTACAGCATGTTTATAGTAGTTGTATGACACTGTAAATATTTAGTGTTGGCATCATGACTGGTACAACATGTTTATAGTAGTTGTATGACACTGTAAATATTTAGTGTTGGCATCATGGCTGGTACAGCATGTTTATAGTAGTTGTATGACATTGTAAATATTTAGTGTTGGCATCATGACTGGTACAGCATGTCATACATAGAATTAGTGATAGTTCACAATATTTTGAGAACCCAAATGGCACAGACTTACTTTGCTTAAATAAACCAGACTGTCATGCCCTTTTTTTTTCCATCTATAGCTGTAATTTTGCTTGTATAGCATACAAAGGTAATTAGAAAACTACCATGTTCGAAGATCCGACCCGCTAGTAGATATTTTGCACATAAACCCATCAAAGTTGTTAAAATTCATATATATATGAAATGTTACCAACCATTACAAAATACTATCCCCTATTTCTAAAATTCATCTACAAAATGTTGCCAACTAACTATTCCACTATTTCTTTCATCTACAAAATATGGCCAAAATAAGAAATTCCTCTAAATCTTGTCTAGTCTTCTATAATTGACAAATTGCTGCAAAAAAAAAAATGCAATTAGGACAATGAAATTAGGATAAATTGGTTTGTACTAGGCGCATACCAGGTCTGGTCTGTACTAGGTGCATACCAAGTCCGTACCAGGTCTGGTCTATACTAGGTGCATAAATTGGTATGTACTAGGTCAGTACAAAGCAATGCAGTGCATAAATTGGTCTGTACTAGTAAAAAAATATATATAAACATTTGAATGCACTTACTGTAAGGTTTCAAGATTATCATTGCAACCAAAGTTTTCCTCCGATATATCTTGTGACGAATTAGCACTTGGCCTATAATTAAAATATTAACATTGGATCAAACATACATATCAATAAATTCAAAATTCATTCTAATGCCGAAATTAAGTTTCAAATAACTTACCTTATCAAAGATTGGCTATTTGAGATACTTCGACCATTGCCTTTCTTTCTTCTCGACAAGTTCTCGTTCCAAGGTTTTTTTCGTTTTGAACGATTATCACCATCTTTCTTTTTTAGGTGGAGTGAACTTTCGGGTTGGCTAATTGAGTTGTCTTCACCACAGTCATTAGTTCTTTTGGATGGATTTCCATATCTCTCTACCACTTGTTGTAGAAGGGAACGCAATCCATTGAGCACAAATTGAGTTTTACCTTCATCAAGGTTCACCATATCGGATATTGGTGCTAGCTCACGAGTCAATTGTGCATGACGGTTTCTAACTTCCAACATAGCATCCTCAATGACAACTCTTCCTTCTCTATCCACAACAATCTCTTCATTTGCATCTTGCGTCCAACGTTTAAGAATGTACCGCGGGGGTATATTCTTAATGTCTTCTCTATCCAACACCTTTATTGCATGACAACACAAAATGCCCACTCTTTCAAACTTTTTGCAAGAACACACAATGCTTTGGTCATCTCGATTCCAAACAACTTGTCTACTCTTGCGGGATTCTTCATCACTAATGTTATACATACCAATCGTGTATGTATTACCATCTATAGATTCGATGTACGCCGAACCGGATAACTCACACTCCTTATGAAATAACTCAAAGATGTTGGGTGTATACAACATTCCGGCTTGACAAAGAATTGGAGTTTTGTACCTAACTCTAGGTTGTTTAAGTGTCATGTAATAATCGGATTTGATCTCTTTCTCACGCTTTGCATCAACAACCCTATCAAAGTGCTTCATAAACCGGCTTATATCCATCTTACAACTTAAATAGTCTTTCAAATCCGAGTTAATGCTCTCACTAGATTGTGTGCTACGTATCCCTAGAGTGTAAGCATCCTTCATAAAACAATATGCCCACTTTTTTTTACAATCATAGATGCAATTTATCCATCTCTTGTCTATCTCGTCCACCTTTCCCGCTAGTTCTTCAAAGGCTTTCTCAAACTCTTCTTCCACCTCGTAATTGAACATACATTTACAAAACTCTCCCATTAAACCGATATCATTCTTATCTTTCTTCTTGTTGTATTTAGACAACTTTTTTTGAGCATTTTTCATTATATGCCAAACACATAACCCATGCTTTGTATCCGGCAATACTTGCCCTAAAGCCTTTGCTATTGCGGCATCTTGATCCGTGAATACGGTTATGGGTCTTTTGCCACCATTCGCCTCTACAAACTTTGTGAATACCCATGCAAAAGACTCGGCAGATTGGTCACACATGAGAGCCGCCCCAAAAATCACAATTTCTCTAAAGTTATTAAATCCAACAAAAGTTCCTAGAGCCCATTTTTCATTATTGGTTCCAAAAGTTGTATCAAAGATAACTACCTCTCCAAACCGAGCATAAGCCGCAATTATTCTACCATCCATCCAAAGAATGTTAGCAATCTCTTCATTTTCGGTGATATCCTCAAAGTGTTGAAAAAAAGAATTCTCCGCAACCCGCCTTTCGAAATACTTTGTAATAGCAACGGCTTCCCCATATTCCATTGCTTCCTTTCGCATATCCCTTAAGCAATTACTAAGATCATCTTTGGTGTAACCAACACTTCTAACTCCACCGGCTTGTCTACTTAGTAACTCATGCGATTCTTTGGGCCGTATTCCCGAAAGATCGGCTAGGTTGATGTCAATGAGAGCTACTTGAGGAACTTCACGTTGGGTAGGAATTAAATAACAAGCTTCGGATTTTTGGAGATTGTGGTTATGCTCAAGATGATATCTTTTAACTTTGTATTCTTGGCAATTTTTATCAAATTTAATCGCCAAAAGAACTTTGCAACCAGTTCGGGTCTCAGCTCGAGGGTTCTTTGTGAGATGATCTCACTTGTCCTTTTTTCTTTCTCCTTCGCATGAGCACACAAAAGTGTATGAAGTTGGTTTATTCTCTTTTCCCATTTTTCCATATAATTTTCTAACTCCAAAACCATTTCTTCCACCAAAATTTTTCCAATATATCCATGCATCATCAACGGTTGCAAATGACATATCAAAATGGGGCATGTTGTTTGAATTCTCCATATCCTTCACAAAAAAAAAGACTATGAACATTTAGAATTCCACTAGAACAATTAAATTTGATACTTTAAGAGAAATGCCATGTATTGGTAATTGGTCTCAGTCAATATATTCATTCAGAACTCCTCAATTTTCATCCGTCAATCAATATATTCATTCATAACTCCTCAATTTTATTTTATATATATTGGTAATTGGTCTCAGTCTACACTCAATTGACGAGCTTAATTTCAGAATTGGAGTCTAGTTAGAATTCTAGTAACTCGGGTGACAGATAGTTATAGTGCGAATTCTACACAGGACTCCAATTATTTTATATACATTGCTTAAATAAACCAGACTGTCATGTCCTTTATTTATTAGTTTAAATTCTATTTCAATCGGTATAAATAGTTGTACCTTGTAAGAACCTCAAATTTACTGTTCCTGCACCATGATACCTTATTAAGCACAGTCCAATAAAAACCTCACCAGTATTTTAAACTGCAGTTTATATGTAATTTTGTCATTTGTGATTTTAGTTTCTCAAATCTCAGGGAAAGACTGCAATAATTGATAAGAGACATTATACCTCATCGAGTATACGAGTCTATGAATTCGCACTGAAGAATGATCCTTGGTCACTCGATGATTTAGTCAGTTAGAGAGTCGATGGGTCCATGGGTCGATGATTCTACTTGAAGGCGAACATTCAGTCAGAGAGATTTTTGAGAGAGAGAGAGAAATGACGGAGTCGATTATTCCCGCTATATAGATGCAAATTTCAGACCTGATATTTTTTTTTTAATAAAAAAGGGGACTCAGGGCAGGGAGGGTAAGGATGAAGAGAGTCGCTTTTGGCCTTTTTACTTTCACGCTTTTGGCCGAGCAGTCCTTTTAAATGGACTGTCGAGGAGGAACCGAATCCTCTACAGCCATAAAAAGGACTGCTCCAAGCAGTCCTTTTTATTTTCTTTAATTTTTAAAAATTGTAAAACTCAAATAGAAAATTCAAACCGTTGATCTTGTTAAGTTTTATCGGCGATGCGTTTTCATATAAGTTTTATAAAATTTGAAGTTAATTTGATACTAGATCAAGTGGTCAACAAATGAACGAACCTGGTTTAATTAATTCTAATCCGTTCATAATTTGGTCACTTAATGAAGTATCAAATAAACTTCAAATTTTATAAAACTTATATGAAAATGCATCGCTGATAAAACTTAACAAGATCAACGGTTTAGATTCTCCATTTGAGTTTTATAATTTTTAAAAATTAAAAAAATGAAAAGGACTGCTTGGAGCAGTCCTTTTTCGGACTGCTGAGGATGCGGTTCCCTGTCGAGGATGCGGATGCATTCACGCCCTGCCTGTCGACAGAAGTCAAACACGTGGGTTCTACTGTTGCCTCGCCACAGAAGATCGACGATAGTTCGGCGCTGAAGTACAAGGAGATGGGTTTTGTTTTTGTGTTGACAGGTCCGACTGATAACGGTTTCAGATCCGCTAAGTCTTCCGGCTACTGCTGCTATCGAAGAGGGTACCCACAGCACCGTGAGGTCGAGAGGAAGACAATGGTGATCTCCTCTTCCGTCGCGTCATCTTCAATAATTAGTAATCAACGATTATTCAATTCAGTCCTTGCACTTTTAGTTTTCTATTTTTCGACGATCTCAGCCGTCGAAATCGATGAGGCTGGATTCATTAGCATCGTGACGGAGAGTAGACCCATCAGTGGTGTTAGTTTGGACTGCGTTGTACTCTAATGGCTGGAGAACCGGGTGGTGGCATGGCTATTATACGACGCTGATCTAAATGTACTTTTTTCCTTCAAATACACCACAAACCGTGAGTACTCATATTTATTGATTCCACGTATTTTGCTTCAAGTAGCAAAAGTGAATGTCTAATTCAAAACAAGTTTTGGCTATTATCGCCAGAGTCTCAGTGTCATGGGTATTGACCAATTGGCCATTTTGCTTCACGATGTTTACAGGATATAACTGCATCAAGATAGCATGAATTTACAAGGGAAATTGAACACTTTAAATGAACCAAGTAGATATTAATGAATTTACTCTCATTTTGTGAGGCTTTTTGACATACATTTTATCTATCCTGCAGCTCAGAGCTGAATTTATAAATTATAAAGGCTTTTGACTTGTATCGCTTTGTCTAATTATACAAACACTTTGTTTGCTCAATTTTCATTTTCTGGGTCAAAATGACAATAATTCGCTACAAAAGAACGCACTACCTTTAATTGACGATGTAAGCCTCTAATTTTTATATAAATGAAGTTGCTCATTCGAATTAAAAGGCTTGTATCCAACCACAAGCCTAGGTCGAGGATTAAAAGTGCACAGATGCTTCACAAGATGATATACATAAACATAAGGATATGACATATGATGCTTCAAAAATGACCACCAAGTTCTTGTAGGATGACTACCACGAGATGGATTTTAATTCATAATCCTATGCCATTCTGTTTAATCAAAACTACCGACAATAATGGCTAACTCTATTTTTTTTCATTACAGACCATTAACCAGTCAGTATCTCTTCATACAAGGGAAACACATAAAAGATATTACACAAAAACCAAATACAATATTTTAAAGACAAACTTGCAAATCTGCAAATGTCCATCAATTAGTTATATAGAGATATCAACAAACATTTGGTTTCTAAAACACATAAAAATAACTTCATGTCAAACTACACATCACATTTCATGTTCTCTTAAAAGCCTACAACGATACATGATAAGAACAACGATGCATTTGTTGTCATTCTTATGTTTGACTTACAACCTAGTTCCACAGTAGTTGTGGACTGGTCATCAATAATTAGCATTATTCTTTACAGTGTTCATTTACCTATTCCTGGCTAAGCACATTTATGCATGACATCTCCAATAATCCATTATACATTATTAACTGAGCAAAGAGACTTAGGCAATCCAAGTACACATACAATTTACAATTTCACACGTACAATTATTAAGCTGTAACTTCCATTGGTCACTTAAAAAGAAAGTGCAAAACTAAAACAGTCACCAACTTTTGCAAGTAAACCCACAAGTCTTACATTACTGCAGAAGATTTTTTACAAGAATTGTCAAGTCTCAGATTGACATTTTGTTAGTATAAATATTTAACTTAAATTGCTTAACAGTAACACTTTACACTATGGTCCTGAACTTTTTTGAGAATCACAAAGGGGCAGTGAATAGCATCAAACTAAAAGACATCATATTGATAATAAAACTACGAAGTCTCAATGACCATAAACTAACAGAGTTCACAGCAGATCAAAAGCATATAAACCTAAAGCCTTAACCAGTAACTTCAGAGGTTACAACCTTACAGGTATAGATTCTAGATAAGACAAGACATGCAACGCACATTACTTGGATCGCTGCCTCATCTTTCGGCGCTTCCTCTTCAGCCTCCTCATTTTATTATTCTTCCACTTGAAATACATACAACAAAAAATTAAAATTCATACAAAGAAAACCCTCAGAATAGCTTGAACAGTTTCAGATAACTCATGCCACATATAATTATACAAGTAGAAATGTCCTTAAGAACAAAAGAAACAAGCCCAGATTACACCAACTAATACCAGCATATACCAACTATGAATCTCCAGGAAACAATTGTTGTGAGAAATTGGTAGCTAAACCATCTAAAAATCCAATCCACATCACTTATTGCATTATTATATCTGCACCCAACCTAAGCCACACATCAAGTGGCTCTGGAGTCAGTTGACAATGTTTAGCCCTCTATTTTTCTCATTAATAAACTTAAATTCACAAGTTCTAATATAAGATAAAATAATAAAGCTCTTTATCACTGCCTACACTATAGAGAAATTCTAGTTCACACAATGGTGATATGTCTACACTCTACACTGAGCAATAAGATGTATAACAAATATTTTATTATAAATTATGTACCAATCAACCTGTATGTTCAAATTATTTCACCTTGAAGCATGATCTTACAGTTTGATATGATTAAGTCCGTCAAATATAAATAACGTGATTGAGTCAGTTTAATTAGAAAGAAAAGAAAAAGATATCAATCCTAGGCCAGAAGGAATAAGGAAAGCACATTCGAATACTCCATGCCGACTATTAATTTCATTTAGGCAATATTAGAGATTGTGTTTTGCCACTGTTATCAAAATTCGTCTAAAATAACTAATAATCAAATCATGCACACCAAGTTTAATTGTTACCCTTCAATAGATCATAGAGAGAAGGTGCACCGTCATAGAGAGGAGAAGGCCCACAGTCAAATTTAGCTTTTCATCTGTTTTTTTTAGAAAACAATTATATTTTGATATTTAGTATTTTGTAAACTACTTTTTAGTCTAATTGATGTTGGGTACTTCCAGACCAGCTTCAGGGGAAAAAATAATAACATAATTTAAAATATTAATTTATCATTGGTTGAAGCAAATATCCTTCATTTCTACTAAATTCTCCCTCTCCATAGATAGCCATCTCTGGCTCTAAAGGCTAAATCATGAGCCTGCAAATTAAGATGTTGAGGTAGACTATGACGAAATCAAAAGTTGCAGATAACAATAAAAATCCAAAAAAGTGACAAAGAAAGTTATTAACAATTATAAAGAAACTGAAAATGAAATCCAATCACTTCCTCTTTTTAATCGCTACTTTTTCTAATACAATTCTTTGAAATTCGAAAAATGAAAGCAGTGAAGAAGGTACAGGACCTTAACCCGATTTGTTTAACTTCCAGCCCATGGTCATGCTTCCATGTCATACCAAAGATAGCTACTATGAAATAACTGTAGACATGTTTATTTGAGATTATAAAACAAATAAAGCAAGAGATAAAGCAAGCAACTGCATGAGAAAAATAAATTCAACAGAAAGAAATGAGTTAACAGAGGTCAAGTAGTGAGTCACATATGAACCTAGCTCGACGAAGCTGTTATTAGACTCTGTAAAAACCAAAGACACCTCACTGGACTAATCATGGCCTTGAATCAAGAAATACACAATAAACATTCTCCAAAAATATAAATAAACAACCAATGAACGTCAACATGAATAAATATTTTGCATAGTGACCTTTATTTTACCAAATTAAGCAGATGTGTTTGTCTTTGCCCTTGAAACTACTTACAAATACATACATACATACATACATATATATATATATATATATATATATATATATAGAGAGAGAGAGAGAGAGAGAGAGAGAGAGAGAGAGAGAGATTGGCTAAAGTATACTCCAGCATACAGATAGTTCGTATGCTGGAGTCATTTCTCAAAATCTAAAATGCATACAGTCGATCCGAACCTTTCAAATTGTTCTCCATATTCAAATCTCCTAAGAAACCAAAATTTAGTCAATCTCTATATATATATGATATCTCATTTTTATATGCCTATTTTGACCATACTTAGCACCAAAATAGTACTCAAACCAATATAAATTGTCTCATAATTAACTGTGATTTTCAGGATATTGGTACTGCCGTCGCTTCTTTGTTATTTTATAGAATTCTCGTGAAGATTGAAGACTAGACACGCAAACAAGACGAATTGGAGCTTAGGTCACTGCCAGACGACTCATTCCTGGCCCACAGACGTATGAAATGGACTAGAGGAGGCCTACAAAGCACCATGCCAAGTCTGGATCTCACATCATGGCCCAGACTCCAGTTATCAGCCCAGACCAGCGACATTTCGGTTCGAAATTATGGAATTTCGGTCCAAAATTTCATGTATGGAAAGATTTTTTATGGTAATTCGAAAGGAAGGAAATTTCTCTCTTGCCTTGGCCGCCTCTGGGATTTTCCTTAGGTATTTATATGCGTGATTCTTGACCAGAAAGCATCCATTATTCTCTCCACGATATTTTTTCATATTTTGCACGTGTGTTCTTGGCTCTTTCACGAGAATTGAAAGGAGGAAGGGAGTTTGGACAAGGCGGCAACACATCTAGATCATTCGGCATCGATTCCCTGGCCTTAGGACAGCGAGTATTCGCATCGGATATCTCGGTTTATTCTTTTATGCTTATGTTTCGTTATTTTATGGCTTGTATCTTATTTATTTGCATGATACTTGTTATTTCTGTTATGAGCATGTTAGGCTAGACCCTTTTATGATGTTCTAGGAATAGCTAGTAGATTAATTTGGTATTATGTGATGACTTGATCATTTATGTTATGTTTATGTGATGAGTTTTGTTGAGATTGATCACTTGCTTAGTTAGTTTGATTACTTGCCTTGTTGTCTACTTAATGATGTCTGCAGCACCGTTAGGGCATTAGACAAGAACAATTAATTGAATAGTTGAGTATATGAAATAAACCAATCACTTGAAAGAGGAGGTTAGTTGTGACCAATAGGTGCAACTTTTATTGATCCGACAGGACCTTAAATATTTCTAGAACCCCAACTTAACTCACCTAAACAATTGGATTAGGACGAAAGTATATGTTTGATTGTTTATGAGGCAAAAATCAAGTTCCAAACCAAGTTAGAATCGCGAAAGCTGAGGTTATAACTTAGGTCTGGTTGTTAAGTACCCTTCACATAGCATTGTGTAGAGATATCAAGTCGAAACATTCACTCTAAAGCAATTTCGGACCAAAACAGCAAGAATTTCGGACCAAAATCCTTACATTTCGGACCGAAATCGGCCTCCGTCTAAATGAAAATCGAAGACTGAGGTGCTTTAGAGCCAAAGTAATTGAACACTAAACCCCTAGGACATCGCTTGCGTTTATTTGAACATCTAAAAATACAAAAATCAACCCAAAAATATTTTATAATTATTTTATTAATTCTCAATTATTATTTAGTAGTTTCTTTTAAAATTAAATCCTCACGATTTTTATTTGTCTATGTTGAACCCTAAAATATTCTCATAAATACCGGAGAACGGTAAAGAGGAATCTGATATTTTATACATGGGTCAGATACGGGAGGCGCCCGATAATCTGAAAATATCTTGGATAAATCAGAGAGGAATATTTGTGAGAATTTAATGTCGTGACAAAACAAATGGTGCTAAATCCCAAGGATTATATTGGCATCCATATTAACGGGAAAAATAAAATCACGATAATTTGGCATATATATGCTCCTGGAACTCACAAAAAATGCCAGATTATACCTTGAGGTGCAACAAGAAAATAATTATATGAGTGGAGTTATATGGTTATACATAATATTCAGAAATATCCCATGATCAAATCAATCAAGGCGTCGAGATTCGTGCAACAAAAATCCCATGATCAAATAAGCAATTAAACTTCTCTGGCCCATTTTTTCGGCCCAGCCCATATCAGTCCAAAGCAATAAAAAGAGAGAAGAAAACGAAGGCCCATAATAAAAATAGGGATACAGCGGCCCAGCCCATCACAGTATCCCCTCCATCTCCTTCGTTCCGACTGATCCCGTTTCTGACGCACGCCATGACGAAGAGAACCTCCTCTGACGAACGCCATGACGCAGGAGAGGACCCCTCCTTCGCACGCCTGTTGAAAAATGAAACCGAGTAATGATGAAGAGGGATGGAATCTCGTTGTCTCCTCTCCCTCTCGCTCTGTGCACCTGTCTCCTCTCTCGCCAGCTGAGACATAATGATAGGCACCTTCCTCTAATTCCTCTCTTGCACATTAGCTCATGCTTCCGACAGGTATTAACAAGGAGAGGAGAATTATGCGGCCCAATTGGAATCCCACTGTTCTCAATTGAAATTCCTTCTCCTGTCACCAGACAGCAGCCGCAGTTCCGTCATGATTAAGAATTAATCCAGTGTGATGAAGAGAGGAGGGAATCTTGATGTAGATGGATAAGCTCATCTCCATCCTCTCCAGTAGAGCTGGAATAGAAGAAACCCAATTATGCGAGACTTGTAATTTGAGTGTTGCTCAATTGAGAAAATTGAAATTCAATTGAGTTAATTCCATGACTAGGCCATAACCAGGGAGCATCAAAGGAGATGTCTAAATCATCGATGATCATTTATAGAATGATTAATAAACAGAAAATAAAATGGAGGCAAATTATGGAGGAATTCAAACTCTCAACTACACAAAAAATGCTCATGCAGCAACCTTGACTAGAGCATGCTATTCTAACTAAAAATCAAATGGAGATGTGGTGAAAGGGAATAACTCAAGGGGTACTGGATTGATATGACTCGAGTTAGAATAGAAATTAAGGACTGTTGGAAAGGCAAGGTCGACTCAACTGATATTGCATTGCTTGTTCAAAGGAGCACGTATTGAAATAAAAATTGAGCTATTCAATCATCAAAATAAAGCTGACTGAAGATCATATAGAATTAATGCTGTTAAAAGAGAGGAGTGCCTCACTGATGGCATGATCAATAAAAGCAAAGAAATAAACGAGATTCTCTAAGTATGAGCTTTGTGACAACAGGGGTAAAACTGTCCAGAAACTCTAAACTTCATATTATTGGCATCACCAACAGTAACTAATCCATTCCCCTATAAATAGGAGCACCTTAGAAGCCATGGAGGAGGACCAGAATATACACAGCCAGGAGATACACGAGAGGTCCAGCAATCAAGCACAAGGCTATACTGTTGATAAGCATTTTGTACACATTTGTGAGAAGAAGAGTATTTTCTGTTTGAATTAGGATAGCTACAAAAAAAAAACAAAAAAAAGAGTGTTATTAGAAGCAATAGCTTCATATTTTCAGTTGTGGTCAATCATCTGTATTGCTCCATTGTGTAATTTAAGTAAGTAAAGTAAGAAGACTTCTTTCATCTTTGTAACTTTCATTCCTTTTATTTTCTCTGCTGGTTCATACATACGTAACAGCAATGTAGGAAATAACTAATAAAACGTTTATGTAAATATGTATATAAGTACATTTATCTAACATAAGTATTAGTGACAATGTAGGGGAATAATCAACACCCATTCTCATTCTCTATATTTTGCCTTTATGTTCTGTACTCATCTAGACTAGCAATCATATTCACATTAGCTACAATATAAGAAACCATGTGATAACTAAAGCTAAAGTAAGCTATTTTATAACTAAACATGCATATCTAATATTAAGTAAATCCTCATATAAAACAAAAATATAAAAATGTGGACAACAACAAGGATAATAAAAATGAACAGCAGGAATTATGGACAATGGACAACAGGTAAAACGAAAAAAAAAATAAAAAGGAGGACAGCAGGTATTGGAGTTCATGGAGTAGCACACCTCTCAACTTGCCCATGCATTGAGGGAGACAGCCACTTCAACCTAGGCCATGTCAAGGAGAAGCTGTGCAGTAAAGGCTCTATTGTGTTAGTTTGATGGCTTGGTATGTCTCATATACAAGCTATCACTCTCTCACACACCTTCATCTCATTTCAAGTTGATGCAAGGAGGTTTCATCACAACTATTATAGACAGACCCAAATCAAGGAGGAATTTCATATTGCCATGGTCCTGTGATTCAATTGAGGGGGCATACGTCTTCAAGAGCATGCCAATGTGCCCTCCAGTGCCTTCTTGCACTCTCTGCACTGACATGGAGAGACAACAGCCATAAGAGAAGCCAATGGCTTGTCGTCGCACCCACGATTGAGCTGTGGTAAGGCTCTTAGTTGAGAGCAGCCTACAATCAAATTGAAGCCGTACATCTCTTCAGAAGTAGGTCACCATGCTCTCAAAGCCATCATCAAGACATAATGGCCTCTAGATGGCTGCAATTACCACTTCACCGCCATGGCAGGTCCTGGCTGAGGTGAAACACTATGCCGGAGGACATCGGCAATAAAATTGAAGATACACCAAGCTTCATGGGTCTCTCACTACGCTCTCAGGCGTGCCAATTTGGCCCGAACACCACTAGAGACTCGTAACCCCGTCAGCCTCCCCTTCGAAACCCTGGGAACGATTACGGCGAAATAGCAACCCCCACGACTAACAAATGGGTCCCACCATATCAGGGGGGTCATACGACAACAGGCGGCGCTTTGTTAGTGCCTGGTGGTGTCGCCACGAGCTCAAACGCGTATCCATGGCAGTTTCTTCACCGACAGATCGACGGAGAAGGAGGAAGAAAGGAAGGGAAAAAGGGATTTCAATCCCTAACCTGCGTAAGCATGGTGCATCAACAACGGCCATCCGATCCCACTGACAACCTACCCCGCATGGCAGGCCCCTATTACCCCCACAGTGCGCCAGGTTCATAGAAGGGAAGAATAGTTTTTATAAAAACAGTCCGAAATTTGCTGATTTGCTGTGGTGTATATTATGTGCTTATATGTGGCGATCTACTGACGTTAGTCACAGACCAATCAAGCGCCTCCACATGATAGCCTCTTGACTAGAAAGGGGCGCTGCTGACTTAACCTTCTCCCTGTTGGTGTGGACCAATCAAAGCCTGACACGTGTCAACCTTGCTGATGTGGCATTATTCTATTGCTAGAAACTTTAAAAATCCATAGAAATTCAACCGTAACTCAGAAAAATCCAAACCAAATTTCTACGGATCCAGAAAAATATGGAGAATACAGTCATGCCAAAACCACAACCAAGATCCAAATAGAATATTTTTAAATCCATATTTCAAGCTCTGGCCAGTCACAAATTGCCACCTCAGCCTTATATTTATTTAAAAATCCAACAGCCTTTAAAAATTCATGAAAATCACAGGAGGTTCAAAAAAATATGAGGAAAAATCCGGGAAGTTCAGAGAAATAAAAGGAATCTATTTGGCTAATCATCACCATTAAAAACCCCACTAAATATATTCCTACCATTATTCTCTCCTGGATATTATGGAAAGAAGCCGTTTCGGCAAAAGCTCAAAGGCTCATGATCAAATCAATGAAGGCATGGATAATATTATAAAATTCAGAAAGTCATACCGGAATACTAGCACGACCGAGTCTAGTGCTCCGTCTATGGCTTGAGATAAAGCTCATCGCAATCCCCAGTGATCAAAACCACCAGACGGTCATCGTCACAGCAAAGGCGGATAAAAAAAAATGGAGACACCAAGTACTGTTGCTCACAAACAAGAGTACTGGTGAAATATCAAGTTCAATGATCTGGTTAAACTGAGAATCGCTGGGTAGTGAGATCTATCATGATGTCACGGGACTCTATCAAGAGACCCGAAATAATATGCAAATCAAATGAAGACCAAAACAATATTCAAGCAAATTGATAAAATCCCAAAGAGAAGGCACATTACACCGCAAGACATTATCGGTGAAGAATATGGATCCAACCACATACAAGCAGAACTCCTTGCAGTCTGAGAAAAGCTCACAATGTTGTCCCAAGCCTGCTGAGACGATGAAAGCCACGATTATCAAAGGCACCCGCTCTCTCGAGAAAGGCAGGAGGTCCAATCTTGAGTGTATGCAATCTACCCGCCGGAGATAACATATGCCAACACCGCTGACACAGGCACACGACATTATGATCATATCAAAGATACGCAAATATTGTCACCATGGACAAATTCCACATCATCATACCCGTACCTTGGGGAAAGATCACACTTTTATTTCAGGAGTCTACGATTATCTAAGGCACCCGCTCTCTCGAGAAGGCAGGAGGTCCTAACTTGAGTGTTTGCAATCTAACCGCCAAGGATACATCGAGGCCAACACCGTTGCTGTAAACGACTCCCTCATATTATATTAAAGACCTTATCCCACATCATACCACCACATCAGATGGATCCATAATCCATACCCAAATAATATCCTCATTCAGAAACCTTCAACATGTTCCTTAGTCACATTACTTATGCTTCAAACAGCTCAGTAATGTTGACTCGATCTATCTTTTAAATTAACAACCAGATCTCACACAACAAAAACTTACCTCTTTCGGTGCTGGAGGGAAATTACAATGTTCCGGTCGGAAGCCGGACATTACCGGAACGCTCGCAGAGATTGCCGAGTGTCACCCTATTGACTTTCCTTGGCTAAATGCCAAGCACTATGTCGCATTGACGCTTGATCAGGAATCAAGCGAAGCTTCAACAGCTGGTCAGAGACTGAGTGTCAGAGGAACACTCCCATGATCGAGAACCAACTGTTCATGACGTACCGGTCGGCAGCCGGACGTTACTTGAACGCTTAGCGTCATTTGAGTGACTCGTCTTGCCTAGATGTCAAGCATTACGTCACATTGAACGATTGGTCAGAGACTGAGCGTCAGAGGAACGCTCCTATGATCGAGAACCAATTGTCACCCGCACCTAGGGAAGCCAAGGGGCAGCTGACTTAGGTAGCACCCGCGCGCATAAGATTTTTGGACGCCCACAAACCCAAGGGTCTGGCGAAGGATAGTTTCAATGCTTCGGGTGAGAGCCGAACTGTTGAAACCTTGGATATTTCAGGTGGCAGCTGAATTATCCGCTGAACGTTTGAATAGCAATCAGGGTTCCTTGCGAGGTTTCGAGTAACACTTGGACTATCTGCATGATATCTCGGCTGGCTACCAAGTATCATCAGAATATTCTGAGGAGGATCGAACCGTCTGTTCAATACCCGTTTGGCGAACAAATGTCACTTTAACATCTGACTGGCATCCAGATGAAATTCGGACACTTCAGGTGGCAGCTGAACTGTCCGTTGAACGGCCGACTAGCAATCAGATTCCTTTCAACATTTCGAATAACAGTCAGATTATTGTTTGATGCCTCGGCTGGCTACCAGGTATCACCTCAATACTCTGAGTGAAGATCGAATTGTTATTTATCTGATTGGCGAATGGACGTCACTTCAACGCTTCGAAGAATAATCGAGTCATCTGTCCGATAAGCTGGCTGGCTACCAGATATCACTTCAGAGTCTCAATTATGATCGAATCGGAAGGGAACATCTGACTGGCACCCAGATGTCACTTATAAACGATTCGAATAGCAATCGGACCAATTGTTTGGTACCTTGGCTGGATACCAGGTATCACCTCAATACTCCGGATGATAATCGAATTGGCACTTAACACTTGGCTGGCAACCAAGCGTCTTCGGTTCAGGTGGCAGCTGAATCGATTCCTAGATATTTGACTTGCGACCAGATGCACTGTCGACACCTCAAGCAACAATCGGATAATCTGCGGGTTATCTTGGCTGGATACCAGATATCACCTCAGTATCTCGAATGATGATTGAACCGTCTACTCAATGTCTGAATAGCAACCAAATGTCTCCTGAACGCTCTGAACAACAATCGGATTATCTGTTTGATATTCTGGCTGGCTACCAGATATCACCTCAGTACTTCGGATGGAGATCGGAACGTCACTTAACGTCTGATTGGCAACCAGATGTCTTGACGATTCGAGTGACAGTCGAATCGTTTCCCCGATACCTTGGATGAAAACTAGATACCACTTCAACGCTTCAAATGGCAACTGGATCGTCTACTTGATATCATGGCTGGAAACCATGTATCAACGCAACGCTTCAAGCGACAAGAGAATCGTTTATTTGATATCTTGGCTGGAAACCGAGTATCACCCCAAGGAAAAGAAACCGAACATTGCCAAATGTCACTTCAACGCTTCGGGAGCAAACCGATTCGTCACTTTGAACATCGCCAAATGTCACTTTTAACGGAAGCCACTCCGTCTATTGAACGTCTTGGTCAGGTACCAGATGTCTCTTAACGCTCTATGCCCATCGAACGAGCGTCACCCCGCTTCCCGGGAAAGGTCAAGGGGCAACCGACTCGGGTCGCACCCGCGCGCATAAGATTTTAACGCCCATAAACCCAGGGGTCCGGCGTCTTTAACATCCACAAGCCCAGGGGCCTGATGTTCACTTAAAAAAAAAAAGAAGAAGAAAACAACCTCAAGCACCGCATCAACTAAATTTAACAATCTGATCAGGAATCAGATGTCACTTTCAGACAACCTCGACAAAAATCAACATGAAGTCTAAGAAACCCGCTTCGGGAAATCCATGCCTTATAAATACAAAATTCATACCAGAAGGGCCTACACCTTGATTCCTCACATTACAAAGAGAACTCGGAAAACGAGAAGATTACAAGCGTCCAGCAACGGCAGTCAACTGAAACCTCTACAAGCTAAGAATTCCAAAGACTGTTGTCCCCTGCAATCCAAAGTCCACAAAAAAAAAATATATATATATATATATAATAATATGATATATTAATATTGCATTGTAGTAGTAATATTAATAATAAAAAAAAAAACAAAAAAATATAAATGCATGATAGGACCGCTAATTGCATATTTACAATTCCCTAACAGCTCACGACACACAATCCTTTGGTTTTCCCGATCTAGAGGTGCTCCTGACCATGTCGGAGGTAATTAACAGTAGGGGCTTGCGCCTACTGGAAAGAAAGGACCCCTTCAAATAATAAACCCTCGTGAGAACTCAAGACCGTACAGTTACCGCGCTTCGGGGTGGTATCGGTACCGGCCTCTTGAGGCTCGCGAGGGGTATCTGATCCGCATTCTTTTTTGCCCCTCAATCCGAGACCGGATTTTCCTCTGTTGATCCGAGGGCCGTGAAAAAGTGCGAGACAGGTTCTGGCACGCCCGGTGGGACCTCTTTCTCCTCTCATCAGGGAAAATCAAAGGATATAGTGTATGAGTTAGGGAATTGCTGATTTAACATGTCACTGACAATAATTTCAAGTTACTATTTTGCAGAAAATGGCATATGCGAACAACAAGCATGATGTGGGACCTGCTCCAGGCATGCTCATGGTTGGGTCCATCCCGATTACCTTTCCAATGGTGCAGGTGGCTTCAGACACTCATTTCACCTCTTATGATGTTGCCACAACAGACACAAAATACGCCAATGCCATTTCGACAACTATCTTTGGGGCAAATGAATGCTTCAAGGAATTTCAAGATGAAGGAATCAACGCTGTCACCAAACCGACACTCAAATTCATGACGGAGGAAGACACTTCCCACGCCAAAGACCTACAACTGCAAGCATATCAAGATGAATTGGCGATTCAGGGGAACATACCAATGAGAAGCTCTTCCGCTCCATTTGAGATTGTGGAGGAGAAATCGCTTGAGATACAGAACTCACCTCCTCATTGCAAGACAGCATTGGTTCCGGTGGCCGCCCAGAGTAGGAAAATTACAGCTGCCGAAATCGATCAAAGAACATGCCAAATAATTAATGACAAGAAAGATAAAAAGGCAGCCCACCTAGCTACTCCCGTGCCTGCGCGTATTTCAAAAACAAAGAGAAGGCAAATGGGGGCACGAGATCAAAAACTTCATGACCATGAGGGGATGGAGGCGGGAAACCAAAAGAAACACACATCGAAAGACGAAACAATCATGGTCAAAGAAGGAGAGAAAATAATCGAGGAATACATTCCATTGTCCTCAAACGATTCACAAGTTAAGCCGGAGACTATTTACGCATTAAACAAAGGTGTCAAAAGATTTCATCAGTCAATACGGCAAAATGGAGGATGTGGAAGCCATGCCATGAAAGTGGGCACGGAATTGAAGGATGTTGCAACTGTTTGTGCAACTAGTGACGAAACATATAGCCCTGGAAGGCCCAAGAAAAATTCTGATGAATCTTATACGCATCAAACGGTTGAAGAAACCATCGATGATAATTTTTCATCGATTACCTTTACGAAGAACGATCTGCCCGATGGAGCAACGTATCATAATAAACCATTGTACATCACGGGAGTATCAAATGGAGTTAAAATCAACCGAATACTAGTCGATCCAGGGTCAGCAGTTAATATCCTTCCATTGGAGTCATTGAGATACTTCTCGCTCGATAGTAATACCTTGACTCCAAGCCGATCAAAGATCTATGGGTTCAATTTACACTCTCAGAGAGCACTTGGAGTAGTCACTCTGATGTTCCGTTTTGGAAAACTCGAAACTCAAGCGAAGCTCTATGTCATGGATGCCAGTGTATCTTACAAGGTGTTATTAGGTCGCCCTTGGTTGCATACATATCAGTTGGTACCTTCCACCTTGCATCGATGCATAAAGTATGTCAAAAATGGAACCCGTGGAGTGATAAAAGGGGAAGAGCATCCTTTCTCTATCTATGAAATGAGACTTCCAGATGCAAAGTACTTCACACCCAGGCCATCTCTGGGGGCAAACTCTCAACAAAGACCATTGGATACCAATGACAAATCCCTAAACCGAAAATCGGACCCTACACAAGCCAATGACAACGATAAGGCCGTAAGCGGAGAAATACCTGATACATTTGACAGGCCTCGCATAGGATCTTTTGAAGAATATCCTGACAGACGTGAGATAACAATTCAGCCTCCGAAGAAAAGGCAACTAAGAAAAGAATCTATTTCCGATAAATTCTTCGGAGAAATTACAACTGAAGGGATAAACCAGGCTGCTCAGACAGAGGCCTCATTTGCACCAACAGACCGTGCTAGCACCAAAATCATGCAAGACAGCCATTTGACACATTCAGAGAACCATGAGTCATGTTGCATGATTCATGTGAGTGATTCTGATGCTGAAGGCGAAGACGATGAAACACAAGTTTATGCCTCAAAATCGCCTCGGCCAATCCAAAACGAAGATGATGCAAGTCTCTTGTTCGAAAATTCCGGCACTTCAAATCCACATCTAAATCTCGAGGCAAGAGAAACATCATTTACGTGCCCTTACCAGGAAATGGGGGCAAATGAAACACCGTACTTTTCAGATCGCTCTAACAAGACAACAAGGTCCGCGTGCGAGAATTCAGATGATAAGGAAGCGGGAGACCATTCCGTCAGAACTCAAGAAGATAGCAACAAGCATGCTGACACAAAAGCACTACAAATTCCGCTCCTAGGCCCACCCCTAGTAAGATTCGTACCAGAGCGAATTATGGATATAAATCAATGCATGCCCGAAAGATGCCATGAGAATTTAGTTGATGCTTCAAGGATAAAGTCGGGCTATTTGAAAAGCTCATCAATGCTAAGATCTTTCGAAAAACTTGAAACCTCTCCCGGTACTTCCCTTGAAACACAAGGACTGGTGAATCAAGAGTTGCAAAGAGTTGGAATGCCTCACTCCATCCAACATTCAAGATGGAACAGAAGACCATATCCCGAGAAATATGATTTGGTACCTTACCCTAAGGGGTATATTAGACCAAAATTCCAATTATTCGACGGGAGAACTAAGAAATGTCCCGAACAACACGTGTTCAAATTTATGATCGCATGTGGTGATACAGAGCACAATGAAGCCTTATTAATGCGACAATTCCCTTTAAGCCTAACAGGAGCAGCATTTGACTGGTACATCTCATTGGAGGAAAATAGTGTTAAAACATGGGATGAAATGACAGATATGTTCTGCTCGAGATTTGCAATATTTTCTCCAAAAATTACAATGGATGATATGGTGAGAGAAAAGCCAGGAAAAGGGGAATCTGTCAGTGACTACATTACTCGGTGGAGGAACATGAGCTTTCGTTGCCAACCCCGAATTCCCGATCATGAGGCGGTAAAAATGATAATAGATAATATATATGGATCGATTAAGCCGTTCCTAGTAACAAGAGATATCACCAAATTTGATACCCTGCTCACTGCAGTGTCAAATTATGAGAGCTTAGGTCCAGAATCATGGTCATGTCATCCTAAAAGGAAAGGGAAGAAGGAAAAATCCAAGAGGACTCGAGTATCGAGAATACCATCCTCATATGAAGCCGGCAGTAGCTCAAGAGTCTCGAACAACAGGAATATTGGTTGTTCATATGACCGTCCTAATAACAACCCTAAAAGGCTCTTGTCCGTGGCAGAATTATCTAGCAAGCCCTATTCATTCAGAAAAGAAATGGTTCCTAAATTATTTCGGTGGGCCATGGAACATAATCTAGAACTGCCACCAAGCAAGCGTCCACATGAAATGGAACAATTCAACGATCCAAACTTTTGTCCGTATCATAGGGTATTGGGACACAAGATTGAAAATTGTTGGGTGTTCAAAGACTGGGTAGAAGAGCGAATTAAATCAGGCGAAATATCGTTGTCAAAAGGCGAAAGGCAAGATCCTAAGCCACATAAGCGTTCTAACACCGATTCAGACGAAGAATCCTTCACAGTACATGCAATCGGGATAAACGATGAAGTTAAGGAAGAAATACAAAACCTGAGTGATGAAACTGAATATATTTTACCCGTGATAATGGAATCTGACGAAGGTACCTATAAGACAAGGAGAAACCCATTCAGAGAAAGCCCGATAAATACCATTGGGGTGAGCAATGGAATTCAAAGAGAAGAAAACCCGATGTATATCAGCGGGAGAGATAATTATGCCCAGGAAGAAAATGCACAAACTAAGGATAACGAGTCATGCTACATGATCCATATAAACGACTCTGATTCTGAAGACGAAATACTCTGGGTAGTTCACAACAACAGTAATGGAAGCCCGGTGTATATTGTCGGGACTGGCAATGATACCCAGGAAGGAAATGCACAAGGTTGGAGTAGTAATACTGAAGAAATCTGCCCAGTAATTGAGGAAGCTACCTTTGAAGAAAAGGAGAATCCATCTCAAGTAAACCCAGTGTGTGGGATAGAAAACAATATTCAAGAAAAAAATATACAAAATTGGAGTAGCGACATCGGAGATGTCGTACTCGAGATGAAAGAATTTGAGAAACCTACTCACAAAGAGGAAAAAGATCAATCTCAAGAAGACCCAGTATATGGGATAGATAATAAAATTTCAAAAGAGAATATACAGAGTTGGAACGGTGAGACTGAAGAGATCGCACCCGTAACGATAGGATCTGAAAGCATTCTCTCCGAAGAAAGCAAAGTGCAAGAAACCCCAATTGCTATCACATGTGACGAACGACAAACTATGAAGAGTCTTGTTGCGCATTTACAAGAACAAGAACAACAGATCATGATGCTCCACCAAAGGAACACTGAGATATGCCGAGAAATGGATGTACTCTTGAAGAAGAATACTGAGATCCGAAGATTGCTAGAAGATTTGCAGGGGGCAGGTGACAACACCCTAGCCATGTCTAAAAAGCAGTTCGAGAAATTAAATACCAAAAAGGGCAAGAACAAAACGAAGGATGTTCAGATTTTCCAAGGAAAAGAAACATCAATGACAAAGGAGCCCGAAGGTGCTAGAAAATGCGAAGACCGGAAGAAAGGCGTGTCACTAAGAGAGCGAAAGAATAAGCCGTATTCTTTTCGAAAAAGCAAAACTACTGAGATCTTCAATATAGCCATGCAGCATGATTTACAATTACCAGAGAGTAAACGTCCAGAAGAAGAGCATCAACATTGCGAACCTAACTTTTGTCTATATCACAGAATCCTCGGACATACAATCAAGGATTGCTACATATTTAAGGATTGGGTTGAAGATAAACTCATAAAAGGAGAATTGCGTCTCCCAGAGCACATTCTACAAGATCCAGCACCCCATAAATGATGCCAAGCGATTTAATCAGGGGGCAAAAAAAAAAAAAAAAAAAAAAAAAAAAAAAAAAAAAAAAAACACTACAAAATCTTCTACCCCAAGTTAAGGATGCCTATTGAAAATAAAAGAAACACTACAAGGAAGCCTGTGACGGTTATGTGAAGCCGGTAAATCGGCATAGAGAGGGCCAATAACTCTAGGATGACAAAGGGGTCGATGATCCGCCAAGATACACAAACCCTAGCAAATGGCTCAAGATTGATGAGGGCGCATACATTCATTTTCCAACATCCCAAGAAGGTAGAAATGAAGATAGCCAGCCACAAAGCATTCTCTGAGACCCATGGCAGTATTGCAATACTCGAAAGTCTCCTCATTTCAAGAAGAATGACAACCACGGGAGCCATGAGACTAACCGAAAGACGCCAGAGCATGTTTGCAGTTTGGTGTAAGAATTGGGAATTGATGAAGGAAAGTGATGAAAAAGTCCTCCATATATATAGGCAAAATAATACATTCAAGCCCCTAGAACATAACCCGGAAAAAATCGAGTGTGTCACATGCACATCGAGTATAGTAGCAGACTAAGAGTTGACGGGAGTCTCCCGGATGAATGACATGTCGAATACAAACAAAGACCGACAGAAAGTAATGATGGTTCGACACAGGGTGGACCAATGCTTAGCAAGGAATTGACTCATAGACAAAAAAGAGTGACCAATGTGAGTAATCCTATTGGGCCAAGATTTCATGGGCCTTTGTCAAGAAAATGTTCCACGAAGAAACCGATATCTCAGAAGAATTTTAAAAGGGCATTCCACGAGGACCACAAAATGTTGACTACATATGCTGTTAAAAATCATGTCTTATATTAAAGGGATGGCTTGCTGCGAGGCAACATGAGATATCTCTTCCATAGCAAAGATTTTCCGAAACTCCAGAAAATTCCACAGCCAAATCTTTACAAAATAAAAAAGGGGCTATTGATAGTGTCGGCCTTAAACCTACTATTACCGGTGAACGTTCATCCTACCGGTTTCGAAAAAGATAAACGAGGGTTTTGTCATTTTGTCCCTTAAACAAAATAAATAACAATTTTCCATTTCTTATTTTATTTTGCAGGTACATGGAGCAGCTGAAGCTTTATGTCCATGAAGGAAAATAAGGAGCGTCTTGCTTTATAGCAACATGAGACGTTTCCTCCACCAAATATATATCCTAAGCACCACAAAATCTACAAGCCTAAATTCCACTTTCAAAATGGTCAATTGTTGGAGTGAGCCATAATTCAACCAACACCGGTAAGTTCATTATACCGGCATTAAATAATGAACAGGGTTTTATGTATTTTGTCCCCGAAACAAAATAAAGGCACGAAAAATAACGGGAGATGAAAAAATCAACCACCAATCATGGCATTGCATTCATAAAATTGAGGGATACATGCTACCTACTCCAATCTATTTTATCCCCCGAAAAATACAAATGGAGGGCTGTTATACAAAAAGCTACAAACACAGGGAGCCAAAAAAAATAAAAGCAAGAAGGCCGCTTGTATTCCGGGAGTTCAGGCGGAGCAGAATTAACACCCCAATTGTAGGAAGGAAGTGGCCTCCAATAAGCATGAATCTCTTGGTCATATGGGTTTCCCCAGTTGTCACCAAGAGCGCGCACGATTTCCGGCGCCGCATCCTCTTCAAGTTCCTCGATCTCCTCCGTGATACGGCCTGGATGGTCGTTAAAATCGTCAGCAGAAGAAGGGAAGCGCTCATCGCCTTGATTAGCCATTCGATAATAATAACAAAGAGGTGGTGGAAAAACAAAGTGAAGAAGTCGGGTTTAAAAAAAAAGAGAGGGGGAGAAACTCAATAAAAAGGGAAAGAAGAAAGAAAGAGACAAGAAAAAAGGGGACCGCAGCTATGGTAAATGCGCACGCATGACCACACTACAACACCACGTTCCCCAGACGAAAAGACATTACATGATATGTTGGCCCACAGTCATAAAGAGACAAATATTGGAATCAGCAAAACACGAGGCGAATAAAGAAACACATATATTACAACATCATAAAAGCCTGCCGTTACAAGTTTTAACGCATATGCTGATATCAATACTCGCAAACGTGCCATACATGTGTCTACACGGCCTAACCCAACACACATACAACAACAGAGTCTCATGATAATACATAGAAAAACCACCATATAAAAAGACTATCAAGGTGCAACACGGTTCCGCCACGAGAAAGCTAGCCAGATCTGAGATAAAAAAATTGCAAAATCAAGGAGGCTAACGCCACTTCGAAGCAGCAACATCACCCAGAGCAGAAAATGAGACATTCCTGATTAAAGCAGCATACAAGAGCAAAGAAATGATAGGCGTGTAATTCTTTTCATAAATGACTCCCTTCGCAGTAAAGATTTTGCAAAAGAAAAGGGGTGCGCCATGAGGAGGATAAGCTCGTCACACCTTCTGAAGAGACCTCAACTTCTACATGTGACGAGGGAGACCTCAACTTCTACATGTGAAATATTTGAGCAAAACGTGTAAGATGTCCGACGACATCTTGTCTCCTACCCCAGACATTAAAGAAGAGATACTAGGGCCAGCGATGCGAAGATATCATGGGTAAAATGGGAGATTCCCGGAAAGACCCAGAGATTACTCAAGGCATCACAAAGCTATCAAAACTTTAAAAACTACTCAGGAGATGTTGGGATATTTTCTCAAAGCATTCATGGATCATGGTGGGAGATATAAATGGGAAGTTTAACGAAAAGAGATGGTGACAAAAGAGAAAAAGAACTCCCATATATAGACTCAGATAAGGTCTCACTGTGCATAACCGAACCAAAAGGGGAATCTATCCGAACCTGGAACCGAACCTCTAAGGCCACATGGTAACAGGCAAAGATGTGACACAAAGGCAATGACGCATCGAGAATTGGCGAAAATTAAATGCGGGGCTTGGTACGGAATTGCCATCCAACGAAGAAAAGACAACAACTTTACCAGGCATGCGCATAACCGAGTAGCAGCGTCATACTTATCATAAAAATGGGGGCATCATATTTCAGTTAGGAAGCCGATAAAAGACAAATACATAAATAGTGGCTCATGACAAGGCACCAGAGCAGGTCACTCGAAGATAATTCTCCTAACCCGCTCTGGTGGGGGGCATTTGTTGAACCCTAAAATATTCTCATAAATACCGGAGAACGGTAAAGAGGAATCTGATATTTTATACATGGGTCAGATACGGGAGGCGCCCGATAATCTGAAAATATCTTGGATAAATCAGAGAGGAATATTTGTGAGAATTTAATGTCGTGACAAAACAAATGGTGCTAAATCCCAAGGATTATATTGGCATCCATATTAACGGGAAAAATAAAATCACGATAATTTGGCATATATATGCTCCTGGAACTCACAAAAAATGCCAGATTATACCTTGAGGTGCAACAAGAAAATAATTATATGAGTGGAGTTATATGGTTATACATAATATTCAGAAATATCCCATGATCAAATCAATCAAGGCGTCGAGATTCGTGCAACAAAAATCCCATGATCAAATAAGCAATTAAACTTCTCTGGCCCATTTTTTCGGCCCAGCCCATATCAGTCCAAAGCAATAAAAAGAGAGAAGAAAACGAAGGCCCATAATAAAAATAGGGATACAGCGGCCCAGCCCATCACAGTATCCCCTCCATCTCCTTCGTTCCGACTGATCCCGTTTCTGACGCACGCCATGACGAAGAGAACCTCCTCTGACGAACGCCATGACGCAGGAGAGGACCCCTCCTTCGCACGCCTGTTGAAAAATGAAACCGAGTAATGATGAAGAGGGATGGAATCTCGTTGTCTCCTCTCCCTCTCGCTCTGTGCACCTGTCTCCTCTCTCGCCAGCTGAGACATAATGATAGGCACCTTCCTCTAATTCCTCTCTTGCACATTAGCTCATGCTTCCGACAGGTATTAACAAGGAGAGGAGAATTATGCGGCCCAATTGGAATCCCACTGTTCTCAATTGAAATTCCTTCTCCTGTCACCAGACAGCAGCCGCAGTTCCGTCATGATTAAGAATTAATCCAGTGTGATGAAGAGAGGAGGGAATCTTGATGTAGATGGATAAGCTCATCTCCATCCTCTCCAGTAGAGCTGGAATAGAAGAAACCCAATTATGCGAGACTTGTAATTTGAGTGTTGCTCAATTGAGAAAATTGAAATTCAATTGAGTTAATTCCATGACTAGGCCATAACCAGGGAGCATCAAAGGAGATGTCTAAATCATCGATGATCATTTATAGAATGATTAATAAACAGAAAATAAAATGGAGGCAAATTATGGAGGAATTCAAACTCTCAACTACACAAAAAATGCTCATGCAGCAACCTTGACTAGAGCATGCTATTCTAACTAAAAATCAAATGGAGATGTGGTGAAAGGGAATAACTCAAGGGGTACTGGATTGATATGACTCGAGTTAGAATAGAAATTAAGGACTGTTGGAAAGGCAAGGTCGACTCAACTGATATTGCATTGCTTGTTCAAAGGAGCACGTATTGAAATAAAAATTGAGCTATTCAATCATCAAAATAAAGCTGACTGAAGATCATATAGAATTAATGCTGTTAAAAGAGAGGAGTGCCTCACTGATGGCATGATCAATAAAAGCAAAGAAATAAACGAGATTCTCTAAGTATGAGCTTTGTGACAACAGGGGTAAAACTGTCCAGAAACTCTAAACTTCATATTATTGGCATCACCAACAGTAACTAATCCATTCCCCTATAAATAGGAGCACCTTAGAAGCCATGGAGGAGGACCAGAATATACACAGCCAGGAGATACACGAGAGGTCCAGCAATCAAGCACAAGGCTATACTGTTGATAAGCATTTTGTACACATTTGTGAGAAGAAGAGTATTTTCTGTTTGAATTAGGATAGCTACAAAAAAAAAACAAAAAAAAGAGTGTTATTAGAAGCAATAGCTTCATATTTTCAGTTGTGGTCAATCATCTGTATTGCTCCATTGTGTAATTTAAGTAAGTAAAGTAAGAAGACTTCTTTCATCTTTGTAACTTTCATTCCTTTTATTTTCTCTGCTGGTTCATACATACGTAACAGCAATGTAGGAAATAACTAATAAAACGTTTATGTAAATATGTATATAAGTACATTTATCTAACATAAGTATTAGTGACAATGTAGGGGAATAATCAACACCCATTCTCATTCTCTATATTTTGCCTTTATGTTCTGTACTCATCTAGACTAGCAATCATATTCACATTAGCTACAATATAAGAAACCATGTGATAACTAAAGCTAAAGTAAGCTATTTTATAACTAAACATGCATATCTAATATTAAGTAAATCCTCATATAAAACAAAAATATAAAAATGTGGACAACAACAAGGATAATAAAAATGAACAGCAGGAATTATGGACAATGGACAACAGGTAAAACGAAAAAAAAAATAAAAAGGAGGACAGCAGGTATTGGAGTTCATGGAGTAGCACACCTCTCAACTTGCCCATGCATTGAGGGAGACAGCCACTTCAACCTAGGCCATGTCAAGGAGAAGCTGTGCAGTAAAGGCTCTATTGTGTTAGTTTGATGGCTTGGTATGTCTCATATACAAGCTATCACTCTCTCACACACCTTCATCTCATTTCAAGTTGATGCAAGGAGGTTTCATCACAACTATTATAGACAGACCCAAATCAAGGAGGAATTTCATATTGCCATGGTCCTGTGATTCAATTGAGGGGGCATACGTCTTCAAGAGCATGCCAATGTGCCCTCCAGTGCCTTCTTGCACTCTCTGCACTGACATGGAGAGACAACAGCCATAAGAGAAGCCAATGGCTTGTCGTCGCACCCACGATTGAGCTGTGGTAAGGCTCTTAGTTGAGAGCAGCCTACAATCAAATTGAAGCCGTACATCTCTTCAGAAGTAGGTCACCATGCTCTCAAAGCCATCATCAAGACATAATGGCCTCTAGATGGCTGCAATTACCACTTCACCGCCATGGCAGGTCCTGGCTGAGGTGAAACACTATGCCGGAGGACATCGGCAATAAAATTGAAGATACACCAAGCTTCATGGGTCTCTCACTACGCTCTCAGGCGTGCCAATTTGGCCCGAACACCACTAGAGACTCGTAACCCCGTCAGCCTCCCCTTCGAAACCCTGGGAACGATTACGGCGAAATAGCAACCCCCACGACTAACAAATGGGTCCCACCATATCAGGGGGGTCATACGACAACAGGCGGCGCTTTGTTAGTGCCTGGTGGTGTCGCCACGAGCTCAAACGCGTATCCATGGCAGTTTCTTCACCGACAGATCGACGGAGAAGGAGGAAGAAAGGAAGGGAAAAAGGGATTTCAATCCCTAACCTGCGTAAGCATGGTGCATCAACAACGGCCATCCGATCCCACTGACAACCTACCCCGCATGGCAGGCCCCTATTACCCCCACAGTGCGCCAGGTTCATAGAAGGGAAGAATAGTTTTTATAAAAACAGTCCGAAATTTGCTGATTTGCTGTGGTGTATATTATGTGCTTATATGTGGCGATCTACTGACGTTAGTCACAGACCAATCAAGCGCCTCCACATGATAGCCTCTTGACTAGAAAGGGGCGCTGCTGACTTAACCTTCTCCCTGTTGGTGTGGACCAATCAAAGCCTGACACGTGTCAACCTTGCTGATGTGGCATTATTCTATTGCTAGAAACTTTAAAAATCCATAGAAATTCAACCGTAACTCAGAAAAATCCAAACCAAATTTCTACGGATCCAGAAAAATATGGAGAATACAGTCATGCCAAAACCACAACCAAGATCCAAATAGAATATTTTTAAATCCATATTTCAAGCTCTGGCCAGTCACAAATTGCCACCTCAGCCTTATATTTATTTAAAAATCCAACAGCCTTTAAAAATTCATGAAAATCACAGGAGGTTCAGAAAAATATGAGGAAAAATCCGGGAAGTTCAGAGAAATAAAAGGAATCTATTTGGCTAATCATCACCATTAAAAACCCCACTAAATATATTCCTACCATTATTCTCTCCTGGATATTATGGAAAGAAGCCGTTTCGGCAAAAGCTCAAAGGCTCATGATCAAATCAATGAAGGCATGGATAATATTATAAAATTCAGAAAGTCATACCGGAATACTAGCACGACCGAGTCTAGTGCTCCGTCTATGGCTTGAGATAAAGCTCATCGCAATCCCCAGTGATCAAAACCACCAGACGGTCATCGTCACAGCAAAGGCGGATAAAAAAAAATGGAGACACCAAGTACTGTTGCTCACAAACAAGAGTACTGGTGAAATATCAAGTTCAATGATCTGGTTAAACTGAGAATCGCTGGGTAGTGAGATCTATCATGATGTCACGGGACTCTATCAAGAGACCCGAAATAATATGCAAATCAAATGAAGACCAAAACAATATTCAAGCAAATTGATAAAATCCCAAAGAGAAGGCACATTACACCGCAAGACATTATCGGTGAAGAATATGGATCCAACCACATACAAGCAGAACTCCTTGCAGTCTGAGAAAAGCTCACAATGTTGTCCCAAGCCTGCTGAGACGATGAAAGCCACGATTATCAAAGGCACCCGCTCTCTCGAGAAAGGCAGGAGGTCCAATCTTGAGTGTATGCAATCTACCCGCCGGAGATAACATATGCCAACACCGCTGACACAGGCACACGACATTATGATCATATCAAAGATACGCAAATATTGTCACCATGGACAAATTCCACATCATCATACCCGTACCTTGGGGAAAGATCACACTTTTATTTCAGGAGTCTACGATTATCTAAGGCACCCGCTCTCTCGAGAAGGCAGGAGGTCCTAACTTGAGTGTTTGCAATCTAACCGCCAAGGATACATCGAGGCCAACACCGTTGCTGTAAACGACTCCCTCATATTATATTAAAGACCTTATCCCACATCATACCACCACATCAGATGGATCCATAATCCATACCCAAATAATATCCTCATTCAGAAACCTTCAACATGTTCCTTAGTCACATTACTTATGCTTCAAACAGCTCAGTAATGTTGACTCGATCTATCTTTTAAATTAACAACCAGATCTCACACAACAAAAACTTACCTCTTTCGGTGCTGGAGGGAAATTACAATGTTCCGGTCGGAAGCCGGACATTACCGGAACGCTCGCAGAGATTGCCGAGTGTCACCCTATTGACTTTCCTTGGCTAAATGCCAAGCACTATGTCGCATTGACGCTTGATCAGGAATCAAGCGAAGCTTCAACAGCTGGTCAGAGACTGAGTGTCAGAGGAACACTCCCATGATCGAGAACCAACTGTTCATGACGTACCGGTCGGCAGCCGGACGTTACTTGAACGCTTAGCGTCATTTGAGTGACTCGTCTTGCCTAGATGTCAAGCATTACGTCACATTGAACGATTGGTCAGAGACTGAGCGTCAGAGGAACGCTCCTATGATCGAGAACCAATTGTCACCCGCACCTAGGGAAGCCAAGGGGCAGCTGACTTAGGTAGCACCCGCGCGCATAAGATTTTTGGACGCCCACAAACCCAAGGGTCTGGCGAAGGATAGTTTCAATGCTTCGGGTGAGAGCCGAACTGTTGAAACCTTGGATATTTCAGGTGGCAGCTGAATTATCCGCTGAACGTTTGAATAGCAATCAGGGTTCCTTGCGAGGTTTCGAGTAACACTTGGACTATCTGCATGATATCTCGGCTGGCTACCAAGTATCATCAGAATATTCTGAGGAGGATCGAACCGTCTGTTCAATACCCGTTTGGCGAACAAATGTCACTTTAACATCTGACTGGCATCCAGATGAAATTCGGACACTTCAGGTGGCAGCTGAACTGTCCGTTGAACGGCCGACTAGCAATCAGATTCCTTTCAACATTTCGAATAACAGTCAGATTATTGTTTGATGCCTCGGCTGGCTACCAGGTATCACCTCAATACTCTGAGTGAAGATCGAATTGTTATTTATCTGATTGGCGAATGGACGTCACTTCAACGCTTCGAAGAATAATCGAGTCATCTGTCCGATAAGCTGGCTGGCTACCAGATATCACTTCAGAGTCTCAATTATGATCGAATCGGAAGGGAACATCTGACTGGCACCCAGATGTCACTTATAAACGATTCGAATAGCAATCGGACCAATTGTTTGGTACCTTGGCTGGATACCAGGTATCACCTCAATACTCCGGATGATAATCGAATTGGCACTTAACACTTGGCTGGCAACCAAGCGTCTTCGGTTCAGGTGGCAGCTGAATCGATTCCTAGATATTTGACTTGCGACCAGATGCACTGTCGACACCTCAAGCAACAATCGGATAATCTGCGGGTTATCTTGGCTGGATACCAGATATCACCTCAGTATCTCGAATGATGATTGAACCGTCTACTCAATGTCTGAATAGCAACCAAATGTCTCCTGAACGCTCTGAACAACAATCGGATTATCTGTTTGATATTCTGGCTGGCTACCAGATATCACCTCAGTACTTCGGATGGAGATCGGAACGTCACTTAACGTCTGATTGGCAACCAGATGTCTTGACGATTCGAGTGACAGTCGAATCGTTTCCCCGATACCTTGGATGAAAACTAGATACCACTTCAACGCTTCAAATGGCAACTGGATCGTCTACTTGATATCATGGCTGGAAACCATGTATCAACGCAACGCTTCAAGCGACAAGAGAATCGTTTATTTGATATCTTGGCTGGAAACCGAGTATCACCCCAAGGAAAAGAAACCGAACATTGCCAAATGTCACTTCAACGCTTCGGGAGCAAACCGATTCGTCACTTTGAACATCGCCAAATGTCACTTTTAACGGAAGCCACTCCGTCTATTGAACGTCTTGGTCAGGTACCAGATGTCTCTTAACGCTCTATGCCCATCGAACGAGCGTCACCCCGCTTCCCGGGAAAGGTCAAGGGGCAACCGACTCGGGTCGCACCCGCGCGCATAAGATTTTAACGCCCATAAACCCAGGGGTCCGGCGTCTTTAACATCCACAAGCCCAGGGGCCTGATGTTCACTTAAAAAAAAAAAGAAGAAGAAAACAACCTCAAGCACCGCATCAACTAAATTTAACAATCTGATCAGGAATCAGATGTCACTTTCAGACAACCTCGACAAAAATCAACATGAAGTCTAAGAAACCCGCTTCGGGAAATCCATGCCTTATAAATACAAAATTCATACCAGAAGGGCCTACACCTTGATTCCTCACATTACAAAGAGAACTCGGAAAACGAGAAGATTACAAGCGTCCAGCAACGGCAGTCAACTGAAACCTCTACAAGCTAAGAATTCCAAAGACTGTTGTCCCCTGCAATCCAAAGTCCACAAAAAAAATATATATATATATATATAATAATATGATATATTAATATTGCATTGTAGTAGTAATATTAATAATAAAAAAAAAAAACAAAAAAATATAAATGCATGATAGGACCGCTAATTGCATATTTACAATTCCCTAACAGCTCACGACACACAATCCTTTGGTTTTCCCGATCTAGAGGTGCTCCTGACCATGTCGGAGGTAATTAACAGTAGGGGCTTGCGCCTACTGGAAAGAAAGGACCCCTTCAAATAATAAACCCTCGTGAGAACTCAAGACCGTACAGTTACCGCGCTTCGGGGTGGTATCGGTACCGGCCTCTTGAGGCTCGCGAGGGGTATCTGATCCGCATTCTTTTTTGCCCCTCAATCCGAGACCGGATTTTCCTCTGTTGATCCGAGGGCCGTGAAAAAGTGCGAGACAGTCTAGCTTTTAAGAAAAACTAAATCCGGTACTCATTTTTACCGTCCCTTGGGTTCGACCGTTAGCTTTACCAGAACGATTAGTAAGGTAGAACAAGGTTATAAATTCATTTGACCTAGGTTTTAATTCCTTTATCAAATTGGCGCCGTTGCCGGGGACGGCTTTGATATCGAGTACTTATTTTAGTATTAAGAGACTAGATTTTTCTTTTTATTTAATCTTTTCGTTGTTTCCTCCTCATTTCAGGTTGAGAACTGGCCGGGAAATCGAAAAGAGCAAGTCACAACCTGCGATTGTACGCAAATATTACATCAGGGGGCTTGAATCAGACCCAGGACTCACAGAACAAGCAACCTCGAACTAGACCCACTCCGTAGCTCAACCAGCACCCGAAACAACACAAATTTCGGACCGAAATTTTGAGACAGGAAAGGACACAGCGGGCGAAATGGCAGCAAATCAGGGACCAGTCAACATTGAAGCAGAGGCCCAGAGGCTGGAGAACCTGAGACTTCAGCTCGAGCAAAGAGAGGCCATACTAGCAACCGATCGCGCCAACATTGAGAATCAAAGGCGAGCACTTGAAGACGATCGGCGGCGAGGGGAGCAGGATGACGAAAGCGTTCATGACAATTCAGATGGAGAAGAGCAAGGGGGCCAAAACAGATCTCTCAAGGACATTGCAGCTCCAAAAGCTAGCCACGTGGGTGGACCTGTGGTGATTCCAGGAATTGAAGCCAACAACATGATAATCACCGCCAACAATGTGGCACTTGTGCAACAGAATCCGTTCTACGGAGATAATAAAGAGGATCCCCATGCTCACTTACAAACTTTTTTTTATTGCACACGTTTGGTTAAAATTAATGGTGTATCCCAACAGGCCATTAGACTTTTGTTGTTTAGGTTTACTCTTAAGGACCGAGCCATCAAATGGTACAAAACTTTAAAAAGGGGGTCTATTAGGAGTTGGGACCAAATGGCACAAGCCTTCCTTGATAGGTATTTCTCTGCTGACAGAGCAGACACAATTAGGAAGGAAATCAATAATTTTCATCAAAAGGATAATGAGACAATGAGAGATGCATGGGAACGTTTTAGGGATTTAGAAAACTCTTGTCCACACCATGGCATCCAAGATTGGATGGTAATTAAGGCTTTTCACAGTGGTCTATATGACAACATTAAAATTAACCTTGATTTTTTTTCAGGTGGAGCATTTAAGCGACTGGATGCAGCACATGCACGTGAAAAGATTGATGAATGTGCTAGGAACTACGAGTGGTATCCGATTCCCAACAACCGCCGCCCGCCTGGCAAGCACCAAGTAAATGAAATCACAACAAGAGACACGAGGATTGCCGAGCTCGAAGCGGAATTAGCATCATATTAGTCACTTCAGAGCACTCATCTCAATTCCAACACTTGTGGTGCATGCGGTGAAGAAGGGCATAGGTTAGTTGATTGTCCGCTTGCGCGAGGAGGCAGCGAGGGGCATCAAGTCAACTCGCTCAACAGCGAGCCTTCTTACTTTCCTGGACATATCTTTACTCGCAGTTACTCTTTGAGTGATAGAGAGCAGGCCAATTGGGCAGACATGAACCACCCTAACTATCACAATAACGAAACAAATAGACCATTTGTGCCAAGGAACCAATACAAAAACACCAACCAACCAACTTTGTACAAGAATACCCAATTTAACAATAACGGTCGAGACCAACCCTTTCCAAAAAAATATGTTTACAATAGGGAGGGTATACCATCGGTTGTCCAAGACTTTATGCACGAACAGGGTAAATTTAATCAAATGTTGGTTGAGGAATTCAAAACTAACGCTGGAACTTTGAACATGTTGGAACAAATGATGGAATCACACTTTTCGAGGCAGCAAGGAAAGCTACCAAGTCAAACAGAGGTGAATCCCAACGCCAATTGCAAAGCCTTGCACACATTGAGGAGTGACGCGCAATACATGGACCCGCCAATGCCATTTGAGGTGGACGAGCAACCAAATAACAAGGGCAGGCAAGCCGAGGAGCAGGAAGAGCCATCTCTGGAACAAGTCCCACTTTCCCCACCTCTCCTGGACTCAACCAGCGCAACGGGAGCTCAGATGGGCACACAGACAGAGCAGAACCAACCAATTGAGCCAGAATTTTGATCCGAAATTCCAAAATTTCGGTCCAAAATTTCGGGTCCAGAAGGTGAAATAGGCTCTCCAGAAAAGAAAAAGGGAGGAAGTTCAGTCCCAGAGCCTCCCTACCAGCCTCATGTACCATTCCCAAGAAGGTTGGCTAAGGAAAAGGAGGATATCCAGTTCAAGCGATTCTGGGAGATGCTTAAAGAGGTTCACATCATGATTTCCTTCTCTGACGTGTTCACCAAGGTGCCCATTTATGCTAAATTCCTCAAGGAGCTATGTTCTAGAAAAAAGAACCTTAGAAGAGCTGAAGACAATAGCTCTGACCAGGCTGAGCAGTGAGGCCATAAAAAGAAAAATGCCACCTAAAATGGGGGATCCAGGAAGGTTTGTTTTGTCTTATGTGATTGGAAAGGAGTTCATCAAACAAACATTATGTGATATGGGGGCAAGTGTAAGCCTGATGCCCAAGTCAGTTTTTGAGAGAATATGATTTGGTGAATTGTTGCCCACAAATATTACAATCCAGCTTGCTGACTCATCCAAGCGTTTGCCTATGGGAGAAATCAAAGACATTCCAGTACAAGTTGGCAAATTCCTTGTTCCGGGCGACTTTGTGGTAATGGACATGGAAGAAAACAGTGAGGTTCCAATTATTTTGGGGCGTCCTTTCCTAAGTACCGCATAAGTCATGATGGATGCCAGAGAAGGCACGATCTTGGTTAGAGTGGGAGGGGAAACACTTCGCTTCTCCATCAAGCATGCCATGAAATACCCTAGCACCAATAACCACCCATGCTGCATGATTGAGGAAATCGAACCAATTATTGAAAAATCTCTTGAGGACCAATATGAAAATGCACTAATTCTGTATCAAAATTTTCTTTCTGATGTGCAGGAAGCCATAGGAGTACAAGAAACCATGGAGGAATTTAAAAACGACCAGGAAACTGGCGAATCTGCCCTGCCAGAGGAGGTCAAGTCAGCAGATACCGAAAATTTCGGACCGAAATTTGGCACCTCAGGTCGAATTAAAACCTCTTCCAGCCACTTTCAGGTATGAATTTCTTGGCCTAGATCAAACATTTCCTGTTATTGTTAATGCTGGGTTGGATGCAGATCAAACAGAGAGACTTTTGGTGGAACTTCGCGCCCACAAAGGTGCAATTGGCTATTATATCGATGATTTAAAGGGTATCGATCCCTCAATTTGCACTCATAGGATTCTTTTGGAGGAAGGCCACAAACCATCCATTGAAGGGCAGAGGCGACTCAACCCTAATCTCAAAGAGGTGGTCAAAAAGGAGATCCTCAAACTCCTCGATGCAGGCATCATTTATCCAATCTCAGATAGCAAATGGGTGAGCCCAGTGCATGTAGTGCCCAAGAAGGGAGGAACAACAGTGGTGAAGAACGGAAAACATGAGATGATTCAAACAAGAATGGTGACTGGATGGCAGATGTGTATCGACTATCGCAAGCTCAACACCGCTAAGCGAAAGGATCATTTTCCACTTCCATTTGTTGACCAATTGCTTGAAAGACTTTCTAATCACTCTTACTTTTGTTAAGATATAGGACACAAGCACTTGTCCAACATGATAAAATTTAATTTTTTAAGATTAGAATGTCCGATCCAGACCGCTCAAACTGTTGTATGTTATAAAATCTCCATGGAGAGCAAATTTTATATTTTTTCAAATTTTTTTACTATTTTTTTGGAATATTTTTATATGCTTAGTCTAAAAAGTTCTGAACCCTCCAATTTTGAAATTTCGAAAAAAATAGTTAAAAAATTCGAAAAAATATAAATTTTGATTTTCAAAGATATTTTAATAAAGAGATCATATTGAGCGGTTTGGATCGGCCATTTCAAATTTTAATGATCGACATTTGGATCGTGTTTGACGTCCTATATGTTTGATTCTAGCATTACTCATATATATAATATAATATAATATATATATATATATATAATGAGAAAGCTTTCAATCAAAGCGCTTTGACCGGAGTCCCAGTTAAACCCCGTCAAATCTCAATATTGAAAGTTCAAATGACCGATCCAAACCGTTAAATATGATCTCCATATTGAAATCTCCTTGCCGACTAATTTTTTTCATTTTTTTGATATTTGTAAGTATTTTTTTTCGAATTTTAGAAAATCGTTAATCTAATTTGTTCTGAACCCTTAAAAAACTGCTATTTTTAAAAATGGGTACATCACAAGCCATCTCTCTCTCTCCCTGGGTTCGATTGTGCCTTTTCTCTCTCAAGAAGCATGGGGAGGAGGTAAAAGGACTCAAAATTGCCCTCCATATCAAACGGAATCGCATCGCCGTAGCTTTTCAAAGATCACCTCCTTAGCTTCTCCCAATTGTCATTTGGTGTGGATTAGATCTTTATTGGAGGGGGCGGCTAGGGTTAGCGAAAGAAATAGAAAGCTAAGGCAAAAGAAAAACAGGAATTATAAGTGTCATCGGCAAATATACCATCCCAGCCATCGCTAAATATAAAG
The DNA here is from genome assembly GCA_028095005.1 of Rhynchospora pubera. Taxonomy (NCBI): domain Eukaryota; kingdom Viridiplantae; phylum Streptophyta; class Magnoliopsida; order Poales; family Cyperaceae; genus Rhynchospora; species Rhynchospora pubera. Next base: position 105,474,470 of record CM051462.1, on the reverse strand, counting down.
TGAACATATACAGCAAATAAGGTGAACATATAGATGATCTAAGTGAACACTTACAGACAAATAAGTGTTGTCATCACTTGTTCAAAAATTTACATGCATATTGAACTAATTTTTATTGAACTTATTTATTTATATGTGTTCACTTAGATCGCTTATATGTTCACTTTGTTTACTGTATATGTTCACTTTATATTTAGCGATGGCAGGGATGGCAAAACTGCAGATGGCAGTAATCAATTTCTTGAAAAATACGGAAAGAGATGGCCAGCTCATGAATCGGGAAAGAAATGGAAAGGACGAAAAGTAAAAGGAAATAACAGAAATGATGCTCAGCTGCTGGGGTTTAAAAGTAGCAACTTAGATTTTTAATGAAGAACTAAAAAAAAAGAATGTTAGAGGCGAGAATCGAACTCGAACAACAACGATGTTTAGGCGCTACTTCGCTTCGCTCCAGCGCAATGTTAACATTTGTTAACATCGTCTAAATTGGTGGTGTTTGGTAAAGGAATAACTTAAGAGGAAAAAGTAAAGGATGAAAACTTATGACAAGTTATGTCACGGTTGTTTGGTTATGTAAAGTAAAGGAATAAGAATATAAAAATATAAAATTAGATATGTAGTAATTATTATAATATCAATTAATAATTATTATTATTAGTTTACAAATATGAATATTATAATTATTATTATATGAATTATTTTAATTCACAATATATCAATAATAATAATAATTATTATTATTATTATTATTAATATAATAATCATAATAGTTATTATAAATGTTATTTTTATGTTGAGTTCTTCTCACTAATGATAATAATTAATATTGTAATAATAATAATAATAATAATTTTAATAATAATCATATTATTAATACCAATAATTTAATTAATGATAATGAAAATTATATGATAAAGTACAACTAAAACAATAATAATAATAATATCATCATCATATGAATTAAGATATTATTAATTATTTGTTGTAGTAATTATAATATTAATGATAATTATAATTATATAAATAAATTAATAATATTTTATTTGTATATTATAGCAACTAGAAATATTATAATATTACAATAATATATTAATTATCATTAATAATCAAAATTAATTATGATTATTCAAAAATCGAGACTAATCTGCGACGGGACCCACCGTGGAAGAAGTTATTCCACCTATTTTGGTGGTATAAGTTCTTCCTCCTTAAAGAAGCTTATTCCACTCTTGTTTGTTGAGCTATTCCTCCTTAAAGAAGCTTATTCCGCCTTACCAAACATGCCCTAAAGGTTTAAACCTTTCATCTTATAGATAAATCTACACCACTGATCTGATTAAATCATAAAAATCAACGGTCTATATTGTATTGGATAAATATTTGTTTGTTTCTTTCGGTTCAAATTTTAGATAGACCTTTGAATTGGTGCTTTTATACGTAGTAAAGATAAAGATTTTGATCTCAAAATTGAATCGAGCAGCATCTGAAACTAAAAAAATTAGATTCTAGACCTAGAACAATTAAATTATAAAACAATTGTGTTCTAAAACTAGAAAATTTTTTTTAGAACAATTATGTTTTGAAATTTGAACTATTTAGTTTTGAAACTAGAACAATTAGATATATCAAATAAAATAGTTGCTTATATTAACTGAAACAATTATTTATATTAACTAGAACAATTAGTACTCAAAACTAGAATAATTAAACGGGAGTGAGTGAAACAGAGGGAAGGGAGGGAGCGAAACTCTAGGGATGATTCCCAGGAGATGATGAGCTAACAATTAAGAGATTTATTTATTTTCTCTCAGAATGAAGCATTATTCTCAGTAACTATTTCTAGGGGATGATAGAAATGAGAAATATTAGAGGGAGCGTTTGGATAGGTGTGGGAAAAAGGGAAGAAGGGAAGAAGTGGGAAGATCGTATTGGGAAGTGTGTAACTTTGTGAAGAGTTTGGATTGTTTATAATTTTTTTTTTCTTCTTCCTTCTTCTTCTTCTTTCTTCCAACGATCCAACGCAGGCAGAGATGATCTAAACCAAAGGCCCAAGTGTCACCAATGGGAACTTCTTTTCCAACGATACTCTTTTGTATTTTTTTTTAATGAGAAGAAAATAAATTAAAATTTCGGCCGGAGAAAGACAGATCTCCGTACTTGTTATTGATATCTATACCTCGAGCGGGGCTTGTTTGGATGCACGAATTAGATATGATAATAGTGATTTGAAAATAGAAGATCGAGAAACATACAGTGGAAAATGACTTTGGTAAAATTAAAAAATTATTAGCTAATTAGGAATGTTGTTTGGATAGTACATTGGGAATAGAGTTATTTGTGAGAACTAATTTATCTAATTTTTATAATACGGTTGAAATGGAGAATTTGGTTTTATTCGCCGATAATGAGTGCGTTTAGATATGACTAGAGTAGAGAATATGACCTTTATTTCATTCGCGGATAATCTATTAATAAATCACCCAAACACACTCATATGTATAATCATAAATAAAATTACTCGAGCGAGCACCTGGAGACGTCAAGAAGCTAGTTCATTGCATTGCTTACATAGAGTAGATATTATTTGATAATGAATTAATTTGATAATATTAATACCAATTAAAAATAATTTTAGTTTTAAAATTAATAATTTCGATGAAATATCAAATAACAGTTAATTACATGAAATTTGTTACACTTTTATGAAATCAATTATATGGATATAACTGTTAGATTTTTTTAAGAGGGCGAAGAAAATTTGAGAATGATGATAAAGAAACAAAGTTCTACGATAAAAAAAAAATGATGCATTTCACTTGACTGTTTACATAGATCAAGCGACTAAAATGCATATAAGGTTTGGATAAGAGGAGAGAAATGTGAATTACTTACAGTAATCAACATTTTATACAATCACGCAATCAGATTGAGTCGCTCCCCTCGTCTCACCTTTCCCTTCTTTTATCCTCTCCGTCTCCTCTCTCCCTCCGATTCATATCTCCTCACAATCCTATACCAATCAGATCTGGTTGAGGAAAAAAGAAGTAGAAATCAAGAAGGATAAGAAGAGAAAAGAGGTTTAGATCTAGTTCTGTTACAACTTGGGAGTAACTAAATTGATATAAGGGATGATATTAATCAGTACATGGGAGTATCTAATATATATAAGGGAGTAAATAACATTCATGCCTGATTCTACTGTTTTTTTTTGGAGTAACTAAATTACTATAAGGAGAAAATTGATCAGTATAAGGGAGTAAATAGTACAAAAAAGGAGTAAATAATATTCATATATGATTCTGCTGTTGTTTGGGAGTAACTAAATAGCTATAAGGGAGTAAATAACTAGTATAAAAGGAGTATCTAATATATATGAGGGAGTAAATAATATTCAAAACTGATTGTACTGTTGTTTGGGAGTAGCTAAATAACTCTAAGGGAGTAAATAATATTCATATTTGATTATGTTGTTGTTTGGGAGTAACTAAATAGCTATTAGGTAGTAAATAACTAGTATAAAAGGAGTATCTAATATGTATGAGGGAGTAAATAATATTCAGAACTGATTCTACTGTTGTTTGGGAGTAACTAAATAACTCTAAGGGAGTAAATAAGTAATAGTAAGGGAGTAAATAATATTCATATGTGATTCTATTGTTGTTTGGGAGTAACTAAATAGCTATGAGGGAGTAAATAATTAGTAGTAAGGAAGTATTTAATACAAGTGAGGGAGTAAATAATATTTAATTTATGATTCTGATAACGGCAGGGCTGCGACAGGAGGGCTGCGCGACGGCGACGGCGACGGCGACGGCAGGGCTGGGCTGCTCGACGGAGAAGGCAGGGCTGCGCGCTGACGACGGCAGAGCTTCGCGACGGCGTGCGGTGAGAGAGGAGAGACAGAATAGAGGGTTGAAGCGGGGTGAAGCGGGGTGAGGGGGAAGGGAGACGCGGGTGAGGTGGAAGGTAGATGCGGTTTCCGTATTTGACAGGGATCGAAATTTTTTTTTCTATTTTTGGAGTCTAATTGCTTGATTGCCTGAAAGGATGATTGCACTTATCAGCTCCGGAAAGAAATAGAAAGGAAAGAAAAATTTAGGAGGGAAAGAAAATGAATGGAATGGAAAGGGAAATTATTACCATTTATCTGTTTGGATGATTTAATTTAATAAAGATAGAATTATATAATTGATCGACGGGTTTCATGATCACATTTCAAATTTTTTAGGTCCTAATTTTAATTAAATATATTTTTTAGTCAGATTTTACCGCATTTTCAATTTAGAAACAAGTATGCTATTGTCCTTGTCATTTGCAGGTTCATCGTTGATTTGTTGCAATTTCGGAGACTAGACAGCATCTAGGTGGACCAGTTTCTCCCTTATTATGGACCTTCCAAATATGATTCTCCACGAAATTTATGGCTGTCAATGAAACCCGTTTACCCGTTTATCCAATCCGTACCGTACCGTATAAGACGGGTATGGGTAAAGTTTTATTTTCTTTAAGTTAACGGGTACGGGTACGGGTAAGGAAATTTTTTCGTTAATTTAACGGGTATGGATACGGGTAAAAGCTATTTCGTACCGTTTTCATAACGGGTAATTACCACAATTAAAAAGATACAATTACATGATACATATGGCATCTTATATTGCATGATTGGTAAAAAAATATTGCTAGATTTTATTTAAGATTTATAATTCTTTCCATTCAGTGTACAAAAAAATAAAAAAGGATAAACCTAAAATATTCGCCACCATTATTGCACTTTATTAATATACTTATTATTGATATAATTTATTTATACAGAGTGTACAAATTTTATTATTATTATATTCATTTTTTTACCGTACCGTATCCGTACCGTTAATTCTTAACGGGTACGGGTAAGGTACGGGTAAAGCTATTTTTAACGGGTACGGATAGGGTACGGATAAAGAAAATTTTAACGGGTACGGTAATGAAAATACTTTCTACCGTACCGTACCGTACCCATTGACAGCCCTAACGAATTTCAACCGACGACAAGTCAATTTAAGCATGACCCAGACCCCAAAAACGATGGTGAGATTTGAGGGCGAGTTTTGGAGAGAAAACACAGTAGCTATAGAACGAGAGTTGAAACTTAGAATTGTTAAAAAATTTAAAGATTGAAATTTAGAAATTGTGAACCATAAACGAAAGTTAAAAAAAACCTAGATTAAAACCGACAATCTGAACTTAGAATATAAAATTAACTAAACTGATCTAATGAAGTATTCAAACGGATCTGCCTGAACATAACAAGGTATAGGAACCCAAGCAATCTAACCTAATCTAAGTCCATAAAGTTAAATTTCTCATCCTTAGTTAACTCGTAGGTTAATTAGGAGTATTTACATTTGATTTAGATTTTAAAACAAATATTCAAAAATGATTCTAAAACTTAATTTGTTTTTCTACCTTTTCCATTAGTCAAATCAATTACTCTATTTTCTAGAGAAAAAATAGTCGATCCTCAAGCTATATCAGAAATTATTAGATTGATAGATGAGGTTTATTTTGATCTAGGTTTTGTCTCGATCAATAATTAATCATAATTTATCATTATACCCTTGAACATGTAAAGAGAACATCCCTTGATGCATATTAAAATTCCATAGTGTACCGTACCAGTTGACATAGAATATCAATGGTAGTGTTTGGATTGGGGTGGGAAGAAGAGAAGAAGGGAAGAAGGGTCCAAATTTATTATTAAACAATCCAAACTCTTCACAAAGTTACACACTTCCCAATACTTCTTCCCACTTCTTCCCTTCTTCCCTTCTTCTCACACCTATCCAAACGGAGCCAAAATGTAACAGATCAGAAATGCTATAATCTCGATGGCTTATGTAAAAGATATGGCAACTGACGATAATTTTTTTGTAAACAGTTCGTCGATTTGTCAGTTTCTTCTAAAAGTTATTGATAGTCTACTGGTGGTGGCATTGCAAATGATTCATGTATAACGAATGTACATAGTGATTTAGTTGGTATATAAAACCTTTTCTATTTTGAGTAAGGATGAGAAATTGAATCAGATTATAATTAAACTACATCATTTTCAATTGGGGTTGAATTTTTTTGCAGCAAGAATCATTTTCAGTTTTCGAACTATGAATCAAATAATGAATTGGTTACGAGAATGAATCTGTACGTACAAGCAATTAGAGTTAATTTAATACATACACAAGATATTTTAAAAGAAAATTAGCGCTGAAAAAAATTACAGCAATAATAAAAAAAATCACACCACAATATGAAAAATATTATTTTTTTTTAGAAAAGCTTGACAGTGGCTCTCAAGTAGAATATGGAGGATATCATTGTCCATACAAAAGACAAGAATTTTTTTCCCATTCGGTACACCCCGATTTGGAAGGTAAAAAGAAAAGTAGTTTCCCTCGGCAAAGATTTTTCTTTTTGAAAAAACACCATCCAAACGGGATAAATTCTGCAATTTCCTTCCCTCCTATTATTTTCCTTCTGTTACCTCTAATCCAAACAGACTGTTACCCATCTAATTTTGTGCAATTTTAAGTACATTATCAACTCTACCAGAAATCATTAATTTATGGTACTGAAATTTCAAATCCCTTCACAATTGTAATAAAATATGAATTGTACAGTTATTTACAGAGTACGTAGATCCAAAATGCAGATGGCGAACATACATTTAAACTTTAGTCATGAAGTTAAGTCAAGATTAATGGAAGAAGTATGTACAGTTGAGGGGTTGAACACAAATTAATAAAACAGGAATACAGAAACTTCTTATATTTTGTTAGATGGCAAACCAGTTGTATAGCGGGTGCAGTCTTGCAGATGCTCGTAAGTTATTGGCTGATAACTGGTCAACTTAAGACAATATATAATCACAATTATTGTGTAGTATATTAGGAATATCAATATATGGAGAATATACTTTGTTATAATAATTCTTTTAAGAAGTATCTACATGCAATTTTCCAGCAAAGCCATTACTATAAATTTACTGAAAAAGATTTTATAGGACCTAAAAGATAAAATATCTCAAAAATATCTACTTGGTCTTATATATGTTTTCAAAGCTGTTAATCTCTAATTAAGAACTCAATTATTGATTAAATTATTTTAAAAAATTCAATTATTGAGTAAACCTTAAATGGTAAGTGTCCAGTTATATTTGCCGGAGACACCTTGCTAGTTGTATGGCAAACAGATCACTTGCATACTGCATACTTCGAAATTCAGAGATATTTGTTCGGTTTTGTAAAAAAAAAAAATGAATGGTAAATATATGTAAACAATTAATAGAAAAACAGAGATAGTTGTTTGGTACAGAAAATGAAAAATATATATTCGTAAGCAAAGGCACCTAGCTAGTTGTTACTAGGCCTGTCAAATGCTGAAAAAAACAACGTTACAGCCAATGCCGTTTGCCATTTCATTAAGAAAACAGTTTCAGCATTTCATTCCGTTAAATGAAACGGCACAGAAATTCGTTTCACTTCACAAATTACACACAAAATGATTTGAAACTAGAGTGAAACGGTCGAAACGGCACATATTTGTATTTTGTTTGCCGTTTCGTTATTGAAACGAATTCATTTCGCTGTCGTTATTAGTTTCGTTAGGCCTAAACAAAACGACATAACGTGTGTTTTTTTGTTCCGTTGCCAGGTATAGTTGTTACGTACAGACCTTGCATACTGCGATAAGGATAGACTAAGACTTTATTATGTCGTAAGCTGAATCTTCAAAATTCAGTTGTGGGGCTCTAAAAGCTGCAAATGCAAGAATCTATTAATTAAACTAGATAGTTAAAATTTCGGTAGTGGAAAGAAACAGTATATTATTTTATTTAATAAATTGAAGGTTGTAAAGGTAAGCAATGTCAGATCAATAATGGAATTAAAAATTTGGATCCATTGACAAAGCTATACTGGCCAACCTTAAAACACTTTTTGTAGATATATAAATGTCGCTATTTCAAACACACAAATGGCACATGTCTCCATAGTGAGAGCTTCTCCGTTCTCTCATACTTGTAAAACCTACAAAACGAGACGTACATCCTCATATATATCTCCAAAATAAGAGCTTCTAGCTGAAAGATGTCAACAGAAGTTCAAAGCATTGAGTCGGTGCCAGTGTCGAGAGAACAATCAAGAGCAAGGCTACCTCGAATCAACTCATTTTTCCATGGTGCAGACAGAGTTACTCATGCACATGTCAATGGTGTCAATGTGCGTATGATACTATTCTCAGCCATGATTTACTTGTTTTCAGATTCAACACATATTGGGAAAAATGCTTTCTTGAATTTCATACAACAACCATTATATATAGGTCTATGGATTGTAGTAGATTTTTTTTTTTTTTTTGACAAGCTATGGATTGTAGTTGTTGTGTTCTGATCAAATAAAAAGAGCAAAACCAATTTAATGGAGTCTGCACCAATAACTTTTCTAAAGTAAATTAACATTTTCGTCAGATCATAGGTTCAATATTTCATACCACTTTTTTATACGGACTAAAAGGATGATTCAAACACCATAGGAATAAAAATTTAATTCAAATGTTCGACTACTTAAAAATAACACTCTAGATCCCAAAAAACTTATTCTTGATCGTTTAGGAATAATATTTTTACTCTGAATAACTAATCCTAATTTTATTCTTAGATGATCCAAACGTTCCAGGATATTTGTGAAACTTTTCCTTTTAATTAATTGTAAGCGCAAATTAAACAGTATCGAAGCATCCATGTTATCAAGGCAATATCAAGAAGCATCATAAATTCTCTTAATTATATATGGTTGTTTATATTTCATTTTCTTTGGATTATGCAAAACAGGATGATTGGGTACGAACCCTAAGGCTGGCGTTCCAGTCTATTGGCGTTGTGTATGGTGATATCGGCACATCACCTCTTTATGTGTATGCAAGTACCTTTACCGATGGAATCAAACATCAAGATGATATCTTAGGAGTTCTCTCCCTAATTATCTACAGCCTTATTCTCCTTCCTATGCTCAAATATGTTTTTATAGTTCTATGGGCTAATGACAACGGTGATGGTAAGTCTTTCTTTTCCACTATTAATTAATTATTAATTAATTAATTACATCCTTCTTTTACATTGCTATTTGAATCATCAATTTATATTTATGTAAAGAAGCTAGAAGAAAAACTCAAGCCGTTATATTTTTAGAGTGAAATTGCAATTAAGAAAAAAAATGTTAATGAATGTATATATATATGTATATATTTCACAAAATATAAATTGATACGGGCACAATCTAAACAGTCAATCAAACAAAATTCTTTCTCTTCAAGCATGCACAAACATTATAAGTAAAGAAGAACTTTTATAGGTGGAACATTTGCATTATACTCGCTGATCTCAAGGTATGCAAAGATCGACCTGGTACCTAACCAACAGGCAGAAGACGCGCTGGTATCAAATTACCATTTGGAAAGGGTAACCCCAAGACTTAAGAGAGCACTTTGGCTAAAGGAGAAGTTAGAGAAAGGCTTAATTTCAAAAATCTTGATTTTCGCCTGTACAATACTGGCCACCTCGATGGTTATGGGTGATGGTGTTCTAACCCCTCTTATCTCAGGTAATTAACCTTTTCTTGAATTTTAATCCTGAAAATTTTGGTATAATGTGTCCAGCATGTTGCTTTTCCTATGTTACACTGAAGTTTTTTTTGAGTTTGCCGTCCTACTTTCAGGATTTCCAATTGGTACATGGGACCCTCTTTAAGTGGCCCCTATTAATAAGATACCATCATAATTCATACCTGATACTTTCAGTAAGTTAACATCTTTCTTTTCTTGCAGTTATATCAGCAGTAGGAGGTGGGCTCACCGAAAAAGTAAACTTATCAACAAGTATGACCATGGAGTTTAATCCTTTTAAAGTAATTATTTATCATGATTTTAACAGCATTTAGTGACTTTTTATTTTCAAATTGTAAAAACACAGATCAAGTTGACTGGATTTCGGTAGCCATATTTGTAGCCCTTTTTGCAGCACAGAGATTTGGTACAGACAAAGTTGGTTACTCATTTGCCCCTATAGTGTCCTTATATTTCCTTTTTATTGGTGGCATTGGGTTGTATAACCTAGTACATTATGACATTGGAGTTTTACGTGCATTCAATCCGAAGTACATTGTAGACTACTTCAGCAGAAATAGGAAGCAAGGATGGATCTCACTTGGAGGCATTCTCCTATGCTACACAGGTAATAAAAATTTGTAGTCATAAAGAACATCTTTTAATCTTTATTTACTTGTAAACATGGATCTTTGAAGCTGCAAATGTGTTTTTGCATGCAGGAACGGAGGCTATGTTTGCTGATTTAGGGCACTTTAATGTCCGAGCTATCCAGGTAATGTATTTATGCTCTGATATCATTCCTAAAATCCAAATTTATTTAATTGTTTTATTCTTCTATTTCATTAGGAGTTAACAACCAAAATCTTTATTATTTAATTTTAAATTGAATTCAGATTGGCTTCAGCTTTGCTTTGTTTCCCGCTGTATCATTGGCTTATATTGGCCAGGCTGCTTATCTCAGAAAACACCCTGAAGATGTTGCCGGTACTTATTACAAGTCTATCCCAAGTAAGATCCATATGAAAATTAACGACTTAAATGATTGTTTCAAATTAAGTAATGCAAAATTGTAACATAAACTGTTGCTTTTACTCATCCCTTTTACATATCTATAGGCCCACTATATTGGCCAGTCTTTGTTGTATCAGTAGCAGCTGCAATTATTGCAAGTCAGGCAATGATTTCTGGAGCATTTGCAATTGTATCACAGTCACAGGCACTGGGGTGCTTTCCCCAGGTGAAAGTATTGCACACTTCAAAGAAATATGAAGGCCAAGTATACATCCCTGAAGTAAACTTTGCACTTGCAGTTGCTTGCATCGTACTGACCTTCTTATACAAAGATACAACCAAGATTGGCAACGCTTATGGTACTCAAACCCTCTTTTTCATTTTCTGGTCGATCAAGAAAATGAGTAACTCAATGAATAGTTTCTTACCTTTTGAGATGGAACTTGGGAAATATGCAATGTAAAAAGAGGTGTTTCTTATTTTTAAGTTATCCTTTTGTTTGTTTTTGCAGGAATTGCAGTGACTGCTGTAATGTTCATCACAACCATCTTTCTAACATTAGTTATGCTTCTCATATGGAGAACATCTATTTTGTGGATCATATTATTCTTTGCAGTATTTGGCTCAACAGAAATCATCTTTCTCTCTTCGGCACTTTACAAATTCAAACAGGGAGGCTACTTCCCTATAGCAGTTGCTGGTGTTTTGATGTTAATCATGGGAATTTGGAATTATGTATACGTGAAGAAATACTGGTATGAGCTAACCCACATGGTCACCAAGGACAAACTCGAAGAATTAACCAAAAATTACACCATAGGAAGAATACCTGGAATTGGATTTCTATACTCCGAACTTGCACAAGGAATCCCGCCAATATTCGCTCATCTCGTGGAGAAAGTGCCTTACATCCATTCAGTCTTCGTGTTTGTCTCAGTAAAGAACTTGCCAATTCCTTATGTAAGTAGTGAGGAAAGGTTCATTTTTAGGCAAGCTGGACCGATAGAACAAAGGCTGTTCCGATGCATTGTGAGGTATGGATACAATGATGAAAAGGAGGATGCAAATGTGTTTGCTGCTTCCATGATAGAACAGCTAAAAAATTACGTGCATGACGAAACTCTGTTCGCAGAAACAACTGAACAGCAGCTGAATAATGAAAATATCAGACAAAGACCGGTGGGCCAATCTACGGTGCATGCGGAGGAGAGACTTGAGCAGGTACCTGAATCGCAAACTGAGCAGAGTGAACCTCAACACATTCATGAAAGCATACTGATTTACGAACAGGAGTTGGCCAATGGAGTTGTTTACCTGCTGGGTGAGACGGAGGTGAGGGCAGAGCCTAGCTCCAATATCTTCAAAAAGTTATTAGTGAATTGTTTTTACAACTTCCTAAAGAAGAACTTTAGGCAAGGGGAGAAAGTGTTGCAGATTCCCAGGGACCAAATCCTCAAAGTTGGCATGGTATATGAAATCTGAGAATATGTACACTCCATGTATGCATGTATGCTAAGCAAAAATACTCTGAATTCAGTTTGTTGTTCTGATTTCTGGAAAGAATGAACATTGATTGTGATGTTTTTTTTTCTTTACTATCTTTGGTTGGTTTTGAGCTAATGTTTAGTCTTCATTTATAATTTGTTTTGTGAACTTCTATCAGCCTATTTACGGGAAGAATTTCCCTAAATATTTGTTTGAATGTAATCCCGTTGTTTTTATTTAATATAAATTATGCTTGCTAGCTTTTCTCTACGGGAATACAACTATATATTTTTAATGTAAATCTTGTATATTCATTAATTTATTCCTTCCGATCAGATCATTGAGTGGCCAGCAGTAATTGCTAACCGTACGTACAATGGCCGAATTTCTCCAGAGTTGACTTAAAAACTATTTGTTGGTCAAACAAAAATAATCATTAACTAGTATCTCAAAGGGTACAGGAGTACGACCCAACTATTATTATATTTTATTTTACGATTGAGCCATTGAAGCCATTAATTTAACTTATAATGGTTTTACAAGGTATACGTAAAAATACAGTATCAGGTCCTTGTTGATATTTGCGGTTATATGCAAATGGAGGCTCTATTGCAATCAAAGCTCGGCAAGCTGCACTGGTACGATGTATCTCAACTTTACATTTTTCAGACTGCGTTCGAAGTGGTTATGCAAGCTTGAAAAATTGGCACAGAACAAACAGGGGTTCAAATGTATAAATGTAACAGGAAAGATAATCTAATATCCCATAACAATATAACATCATGCAATCAGTAAAATTTACTAATTACATATGCACCCCTGACAGACTAATCCTTTGTAATGTCGATTTCTTTTTTTTTTTTTATGCGTAAGGGAACAGCTGCCTATGGCTTCCAGCAAGAGTTGTGCCGTTCTCTTTAAAATTTACTCCAGTTTTTATTATAACAAATAGGCCGCTACCTCAAAGAGATTGTAATTAGTGATTCTGTAGCGATTTTGTAATTAGAAAAAGTTGCCAAATTGGCAACGATATTTATTTATTTATTTATTTATTTCATCAAAGTAAGACAGAAAGCAACGGGGTCATCTAACATGAGGCTACAAAAGCCTTTGGGGGTGTTTGGTTACGGAATAACAAAGCAAAAAAATCATTTTATTCCACTTTATGTAGCCAAACACATTTGGAATAAAGTTACATAAGAGGTATAAGTTATAACACCAAATTTGATGGTATAACTTATGAAAGTGGATCCTATGCATAGGAAAATAAATAAAAAAAATAAAAAAGCTGCTGTCCTCTTATCAATACTCTCATCTACTCTATTAACTTTGTGTATAAATATTAGTTAATCTTTCTTCTTATTCCATAAACAAACATCCATTACATAACTTGACATAAGTACATAAACCTCCTTAACTTATGTAATCACATATTCCCCAACCAAACTCCTCCTTTGTAATTGTATCACATTGTAAATTGAACAATTCCATTAATATATCAAAAGCATTCTTTGGTTGCGAGCCAATAGGTGGGGAGTACGTCTGTACGTGTCCTTTTCTGGTTTAGTTGAGGAGTCAATACTGATTACTTAATGAGCAAATCATTCTTTTACTATTTAAGTTATTTCAATAGGTGGGGAGTTCACTGGGGCATAAATATGCACCAATCGATAAAATTCGTCCGGAACTTGTCAGGAATCTGCCAATATAATATTTCTGGGTCGATTTTTATTTTATAGTCAACATGAATTATTTACGATATGATTAAGATCGTACAGAGACGTAATTTATATACTAACACATTTTATTACAGTTCATCAAATTTACAAATCACGTAAAAGTTATCCTGCATTTTATCATAGAAAAAAAATGGAGGACAAATATAGAATGAGATGGGCTCATGGTATAAAACCCAACTATTGGAAGGACTGCAGCCGTCAATAATATTCCCTTAAATGCTAAAATATTTCAACGTCTTACTCTACCTTTCTTTCAATTGAAGCTTTTGACATGACTTAGAAACAAGATAAATTAGGCAAATAAATAAAAGAAAACCAATTAATTAATCAAATAAAAATGTAATTCTTTCCTATTCTACGGACTAGAAAATAAGGAAAAGAAATTCAGATTTCCAAGTTTCTTGTGGAAAAGGAAGCAACTTCCAGTGGCCAACTTTTTTTTTTTCTGTATTCTACCACTGTAACTTGTTTGAAGTTTTACTAAATTGAAGACATCTATTGTAAATTAGCATTTACAAACTCTTAATTAAGATTTCAACCAATTATTAAAGAGAGCTTGCATGTTATCACGGCTCGCAATACTGCTGGCATTCACAGTAGGTATTATTTTGTCAGGCCTGAGAAACTGATAAAAAAAATTTAAAAATACAAATTAAAACATACCATATTTGGTAATTCATATTGGAATAAACACTCTTATTTTCATATTTTTCCTTTTCCCTATTTTTTTGGTTCTCGTAGTGGAGGGGCCTGATTATGGAAGGGATTAAAGCATGTACCTTCACAAAATCTCTGAGCTCATTGAAACTCGAGTGCTCACTATAAGGAACCCCATATATTGTAATATTGCCTTTAGAAGTTGGTTTGATCAAATCAAGCTTGCTTCCTGTGGCCTCTGAGAAAGTCCAACCTACAAACAAAATGAAAGGAGTGTCTTAGAAGAGCCCCAAGAGTACTTTATAGCCTGCACCCCTCAACCCATCCTCCATCCTTACTCTGCCCTTCCCCCTAGGATGAATAAATCGTTTATGAAAAAAAAAAACAAGTAAATATAACCAGTAGTTGCTTTCATTATTTTGCCATCACATCTCTATACTGTGATTAAATTGACAATTCTTAACAGAAAGCAAACAATGCAGTTAATCCCAAAAATGTACCTGTTGGACGAAATGCCAAAACTGCATTGAATCTTTGGTTAAGCGTCGCCAAGTATTTATTTAAGTTCTGCATGACACCAAAAACTTTCCATTATAACAAATAAATTATGTGCATCACACTAAACTATTCCACGAAAATGTTTGGTACCAAAATTTTGGACCTCTAGTCTTAAGAAAGAGAGTGGGAGAACATGGAGACGAGTGCTATGACTAGAATTAGAGAGGCTGCTGGATAAGTCAGACCAACCAAAGGACTCCAGTATTCTTCTCCTTGAAGCATTGGTGTATATTGGTACCTAATGAGATTTACAGAAAAATAAAGCGAATTATTTAAGATAAATCTAACTTCACCAAAAGAAAATTGAATTAATGGAAGGTACTAAGTATCAATTTGTCAGTAATAAAGGTAAAAAGCAGCTTATGCTATAATTTAACTAAGATTTTGAATAAGTACCTGTAGAGAACGGGAAATCTCAAGATAAACCCTCTCTTTCCCAATACTGTATGCTCCCACAACTACTAGAGTTTTTGGCTGCTTCTGCAAATACTTTTGTGTTGTTCTCACAACAAAGGCAATTACTTCCTCCTTGGATGGAAACCTGAATTTTATTTTCAATAATTAAATTTAATTAAATACACTATTGCAAATCTATCCAACTTTGCTTCTATAGTCAATACATATAGCATTACAGAAGTGCATCAAGTCTACAACAGTACAATTTTTTAATCTTCAAGATACATGGCTTGACCATGCTGCACTTTTTACAAAAGTAAGCTGTATACCATTTGCAAATGTAGTAAAGTCCTATACGGTGTACAATTTGCAAATAAGACCAGCATATTGATTTATCTGATAATAACATTTTTATAATGTAAGCAAAGCACAATGGAAAAATTAGGAAAATTAAAAAAGTGTTATCTGTAACAGAAAAGAATAAGTAAAAACATTACATCTAAATTTTTTACCTGTACTTGGGATTGCAGTATGTTGTATCAAGGTAAAGCACATTCACATGGTAATTGAGAAGAATGGGATGAGATTGCATGGATTTGGATGCTCGAAAATCACCTGTATGAAGATAAGTTCTCCCATCACTTAACCGAAGGTGTACCAATGCTGCCCCAGGGCAATGATTTGCCTCTATAAATGTTACCTTAATTCCTTCTATCTCATACTCCTTATCATACTCCAGTGCACATATATAACTACGAGGACAAGTATGAACATTAAGATAAAAAAGGAAGAAATCACCCAGTAAAATTAAGCTAGAAGTACTATGATTCTTCTAACAATCTAACTTTAAAAATATGATTGAAAAAAAAAAAAAAAACTTAATTACAGGATGCAGGAAAGTCATTCAGAAAAGGCCCTTAGAATGAATATGTTGTTAGGGTCAATACTTGTCCACATACATTTTAGATAACTCATTATTATGTGCTGATACAAGGCTTACTGGTGAAGCTGGTTGATGTCTGTGCAGAGAACATGAATGGGGCATAGGGTATGTGGACAGAATATACAGTTGATAGACATGAGATTTGGCAAATGCCATACAGTGGTCAGGGAAGGAAGTTGGTAAAAATCTGATGGTTAGAGAGAGGCATCCGGTACAGTTAGTCAGTTATCAGGGAGAACTTGACTTGCTGCCCAGGTTTCTCTTTAAAAACCAGGACAACAATTTACAGTCCATTACTTTCCCTGCCATCTCCCGTAAAAGTTAACTAGGAGAAAGTGATGGGATTCTCTACCTTTGGCTCACAGAGAGACAAATGTCGAGTAGACGAGCAGTGATTGAAGTGCAATAAATTGGACCATGGCACCACCTCTTGGTCAAACCACCATAGTGGTCATAATGAAAATGGGTCAGAAAATATGCCGAGCACCCTTCTATTGCACCATACCGAAATGCATCTACAGTAAAAGGCGTCCCTGCAAAAGAGCATGAATTTAACAACGAAAATGTACTTCTTAAAGTAAAATTAGGTACAAAAATAGAGCATGTAAAATTAGACATTTACCAGGGATTTTCTTATAAAAAGGGCAACTACGCGACTGCACATGAGCAGGCTTCTTCCCCTTTTCATTTTTCTTCTGGTTCAACTTCAATCCAAAAACATCCCCTTGCTCCTTTCCCTTCCATTTTCTCTTTCTATTCTCAGTACAAACCCTCGACTCGGATGTTTCTGCTACCTCCGATTTTGCAATCCCCCACATTTGCAGTAGATTCTTTTGCACGAGCAACCCATTTTTCTTCTCATTCCTAATCCTAAGCAAGCTTGTGCAATCGGATCCGCTTGCGTAAAAATCTGAAGCGAATTCGCTCAATTTTTTGTGGGGTCGATCGTCGTTACATGATGTTGGTTCGGATGTAGATTCGGCTTTGTCGGAGCCGGAGGAGGAAGCCAAGGGGAATCCGTTCTCGTCTAGCTCTTCGGAGTCGGAGAAGGAAAGAGGATCTTCGGCGCGAATCTCCAAGTCCATCGGACGGACGGGTGATCGGAGATTTTTGGATGATTTGATTGGCGCCGAGCTGGTCGCCTCCGGTTTGAAATGGACGGCGGGAATGCGAGCAGCGGAAAGAATTAAGGCTAAGTTAATAGATGGACTTGGTGTATTATAGTACTCACCGTTTATTAATAAGAAAGCAATATATACAAGGGTCAATGTTGTTGGGCCCCAGTGTAAGTAGGACTGGTGTATGAAATTCAGTATTCCGAGTGTAGTTGATAATTATCCGAGTTAAAACGCGTACTGAGGAAGGAATACAGAGTATACAACAAGGCGTCGAAGTAAAAATAAATCGATTTTGGGTGCGGCCGTGTGGCGCTGCAACACTATGTGGCTACTGCCTCACTGTCACTGACAGTGGGTTCTACATGTCAGCAACATGGACCAAGAGTTGCTAGCATAAACACGACGTAGAGAAACTGGACTAAGTTAGACGCGATAGGTCTTTCGCTTTTGTTGGAGATCCAATCCTAGTCTCCTAATTTTTCTTTTATTAAAAAGGAAAAAAATGAGCACTCGATTCACGTAGGTTAATTATCAAATATTTTATTGTTTATGGGTGTGTTGGATGCATGAAGATGGGTAAGAGAATTGAGTTTTCTAAATTAGAGAGTGAGAACAGGGAATTTTATTTGAATGGTGTGTTGAAAATAAGTATGAAAGAAATTAAGTATTTGTTCTTATTAATTTTTGGAAAATTCTATCGGAGAACCAATTTTTAAATAGGATTTTGATCACAATCGCCCATGACTACAAATGAATTAATCTTTTCTGAAAATGAGCTAGCGGTTGAGATTATAACTCGGTTCAGAAATTGTACTCATGGCAAAATTCCCTTAATTTTATATTATATTTATAATATTTATTATTATTATTATTATTATTATTATTATTATTATTATTATTATTCATGATTATTAACATAATCATTAGTAATAAACATAATAATAGCATACAAATAATAATGATGAATATAAAAAAATAATATTTATATTAATGCTAATAATAATGATGATGTCGATTATCATTATAATTAATATATTTTGACAAATTCTAATGTCAACTAAATTTTGTAAGTGAATGTAACATATTCAAATGCAGATTGTTCATTTAAATTGTAAATTGAGATGAATACTTATGATCTAAGTTCGATTTAAATTTATATTCACATTTACCCTTACATATATATTTTTCATTCTCTTCTTGTTTTGACATCAGATAATTTTCCGGAGACGAATAATTGAATAAATAAAAAAAAGCAAGCACAATAGCGATTAGCGGGTGGGAAAATGGAGAAGCCAATCTTCCTTCCTTCCGTACTCGTTGAATATTACGAATCAAACCCCACTTGACAAAAAAATTAACCAATCAGTCAATCTTAAGAGCCCAAAAAATAATAAACTGTCATAATAAAAATAATAAAAAAATAAGAATCCAAGAATTAAAACAGTAAACGGAGTTAACGAATTCAACGAAGACCCACTCACCTAGGGCGCCAATAAAAATCCACAAATAAAATAAAATACGAAAATAAATAAAAGTGAACAGAAAGAAGGCATAGAAAAAAGGTAGATTCGCACCTTCATGTATTTGTAATTGTATAGCTGTCTTTTTTTTACTGGTCTTCTTTCTGGCTTCTCTCTCTTCCTTCCATATCTGATATCTCCATCACACGCACGAATTTTGACGCTTCCAGACGGCGGTCGGTCGCTCTCTCTCTCTCTCTCTCTCTCTCTCTCTCTCTCTCTCTCTCTCTCTTTCTCTCTCCATCTCTCTTTCTTTCCTCTTTCCTCTTTCTAGGAGAGAGAAGCCAATTAGGGTTCTCTTTCCCTTCTACATCTCCATTCCTCTCCTTCCCTTCGTAGCATTCCACCAAATTGACCTGGCGGATCTCTCAAGGTACCCAACTTTCCCTTTCCTCTTTTTCTTTTTTGTTTCATTAATTAATTCAACATGTGTTTTGTCTCCTCAAATGTGGTTCAGTTTTCTCAATTTCTGTTTTCTTAGGTGGAGATTGCTTTTTGTTTTCGCATGAGAGATCCAAAATCCCAGGGTATCTTAATTCCTCGTTTGCTTTTATTCATTGATTGATGATTGAATTAATTATTTCCAGTCTGGGTTGTCCATATTAATTGGTGTGCGTTTTCTTTTTGTTATTTGAATTTGAATCACCTTAATTACTTACCTGATAAATACTGAGCGACCCTGAATTATTGTTGGATAAAAAATATAAATTTGTTGTTGATATAATTCATAATAATGTACCTTCTATTGGGGAATCAAACATAACTTCATTATAAGTAGTTCCAAGTAAAACTGTTTACTATAGGTACCATTACTCTTTTATAAGAACTACCTTATTATCATATAGATTACTCAAGGGATTTACAATTATTCTCAAGGCATAAATTCATATATAAACTGTAATTAGTGTTCTTCATGCTAAGGTGAGAAAAATGAAAGTGCCAGATTCTGCAAACCTGCTGCTGAACTGCTTTTTTTTTTACGATTATATTTTCCATCGACTAAAATTTGCTTATACTCTGGTGCCAAACAGGTCTTTTGTAAAACATTTACCAAGCTGCGGTTATCATAGTATGCAGAGTCAGCTATTCAATATTTAGTGGTTAGCTTGTGCAAGAAAAGCTTATGCAGAGGAAACTAACCAGTTTAAAAAGGGAAATTCTTAAAAACTTTTAATTCAATGGGGGAATGGGTTGTTGGAGCTTTGATCAACATAGTTGGGAGCATTGCCATAAACTTTGGTACCAACCTTCTCAAACTGGGACATGATCAGGTAACTTTTTGTTCTTTTCCTTTTTGACACTGACTATTGATGATGCGATTTCAATGTTCTTGCCTAATCCATCTTTTTTTGGGCAGAGAGAAAAGTTTTCCAGTCAAAGTATTGATGATGGCAATGGAAAACTTGCATCGAAACCAATAATGCATTTTCAAACATGGAGAATAGGTATGCCTTTTGCTTTTCTTTTCTTTTCTTTTTTTCTTTTGAATTAAGTAAAGTGGAGAATAGGTATATAGTAAGCATATATTGAGATGGACATTTGCTAGGGCCAGACTGTAACAAGTTTTATGAGATTGCAATATAATGTTGGTGATGTAGGTATTCTCTTTTTTGCGCTGGGAAACTGCCTCAATTTCATCTCCTTTGGATATGCTGCACAGGTTCAGTTTCTTTACTATATAATTACTCTTTAAATTTCAAAAAAAGTAGTTGCTTTGCTTCAGTAAACTGTAAAAAGTTCTTAAAACTGCAAATTTCTGTTGACTAAACCAAAACTTCGTATAATATGTTGGCAATAAAAAGTTGGTTACATTGTTATAAAATGAGTAAATGATTATGGATTTAATAAACATTTAAATCTTATGTTCGCACTATACTAACATGGTATACTTTTTGCAGTCTCTTCCTGCGGCTCTGGGATCTATCCAGTTTGTATCCAACATTGCATTTGCTTATTTTGTGTTAAACAAGACCGTATCAATAAAGTATGTCATCCCTTCTTTTGTTGTTCGTATTCCTTTTGGTGAAAAATATGACTTTTAGTTGTAGCCCTGAAAAAAAATCTCATAATATCAGGCATAGATTTGCTAAACCATGTATCCTGCTGTCAGCTTCTCTGAAGTCTTTCTAACAGTAACCAAATTTTGTCCAGGGTGAACAACTGAAAAGGAATGTTATATTAGGTATCCTTGAAAAGGACTGTAATATGTTTTTTAGGGGCATGTGTACGTATAATTTAGCTGTTTGGCAAGAATTCAGTTATATTTTGTAATATTAACAGGGTTATACATGAAATTAATGTGTTTATACAACAAATTCACTTAATATAATGCTTACAATAAAATTTTCAGTGTCATGGTGGCAACTACATTTATAGTATGTGGAAACATATTCTTGGTTTCCTTTGGAAATCACCAATCACCTGGTATTGATGATCGACTATTAATTTGTACTATCAGAAGCATTTTTATTTTCTACTTTGCTCTTTACATCCTGTGACTTCTTTTGTTATTAACAGTTTATACGCCAGAACAGTTGCTTGCAAAATATAGCAACTTGGTTTTTGTTCTCTACTGTTTCTCTTTGGTCTTCATTGTTCTTCTGAACCACTATATCTATAGGTATGCTACTCTGTTGGAACAAAACTCAATCAATGTCAGGGACTAACAGTAGAATAGAACATTTAATTAAAATTTGAAAGCTAAACTAATTGACTTGATCCTCCTGGTAATTAAGATCAAAGATTTTGCTTCGTTGAAGTTAAAGGATTTTCTGTTTATGTATGAAATCATTGAGCAATCAGTTAAATCATATGCAGAAAAGGAGAAGCTCTTGTGTCGGCTTGTGGGAATGAAATAAATGCATATTGGCGTACACTTCTACCATTTTCGTATGCGGTGGTGTCTGGTGCTGTCGGCTCCTGCTCTGTTTTATTTGCTAAGTCCTTGTAAGCTTTTCTCAACTACTCATAATACATGGAATAGAAACAACTGAAAAGTAATTAATTAACTTTCAATTCTTTTTCTGTAATGCAGATCAAATATGTTGAGACTGACAATGGGCAGTGGATATAGCCTTCAAAGCTGGTTCACTTATTCAATATTTTTGTTATTTCTGAGCACAGCAGGATTTTGGGTAGGTCGTTTTAGAGTTAAATACATTGGTAGTTTGGTACCACATAGTGTAACTTCACAATTTAGGATTTGTAATTTCTGCCCTTTCTTCTTTGAGTGGGGTCCTTTAGCAATAGATTAATTTTGGCAATCTTGACATCGTCAAAATGAGTTGAGTTTTAAAATCCGACAATTGGTATGTGATTTATTATCTATATACATCATGCACATAAATTTAGTGCAATTTTTATGGTTGATCAAGAGACTTGAATTTTGCCCTCTGATGAAGTTTGATACTTTACCAAACTATAAGTCTAACTCTAACAACATTTCTATGGGGCCGTTTGGATGTTGTAGGAATTTGATGAATTTGGGGAATTTACAATTCCTAGGCATAAATTTATTGAAAAGTGTGTAACTTTGTGAAGAGTTTGGATTGTTTATAATAAATTTGGCATATAAAATGCCCGGAATTTGCAATTCCGGCCACATCCAAACGGCGCCATAAGCTTTTTCCTATTATTAGAATTTTTTTAAAATTGATTTTGACAGACCATTGTCAAGTTAACCATTGCAATTGATCCCCACCCTTCCTCTCATGTTATTAATATATTTCTTGTGTCAGATGACAAGGCTGAATGAAGGGCTATCTCTATTTGATGCAATATTGATTGTGCCAATGTTCCAAATTGCATGGACCTTCTTCTCTATTTGCACTGGATTTGTTTACTTTCAGGAATACCAGGTTAGTTTCTTAAAGTGCATGTGTTTATGCTTTTTTATAAAGATCCTCTGCTGGAGTAGACTAGTCTCCAATATAATCTCTGAATCCCAATCGATCAATCCAATGTTTCGAAAGAAACCCAAAAGATGTGGAAGATTTAACAGCATAGCTTGCTAATTCAGCTGCCTGAGTACAGGTGTATTTGGTTGAGACTAGATATCTTGTGATATCCTCTTTTATGTTCTGTGATTTTCTTGACAAATTTTTGAACAAATTTGACAGGTATTCAGTGCACTTAGAGCAACAATGTTTGTACTTGGCATCTCATTTGTTTTCATCGGTATATCCTTGCTGGCGCCGGATGATGCCAAAGGTACACATTATACACATATTCCATTATAAGCAATCATGTAATGAAATATCATATCTGCATCGATCACAAAACAGAGAAACTATTATGTATACCTTTACAAAAACATAAATATTTTTACATCTTGGTGCCCGCCAGTTATAAGTTTGGCAAGCTATTCACCTTCTTTCAATAGTCAGGGATAAAGAATGAATGCTTTGGTTAGTTTTCCTTTTAAGACATTAGGACATCAGGTTATGCATAGTATTTTTGTACCTGGTGCATTATTTGTAGGGTTCCTAAAACACACATGAACTTTTCTTCATTGTATATTAAGATAACTTCAGATATCTGATTAATTTATTATTTATCAGTTAATGAGACCAAGGACTCCACGACAAGTCAAGTTCCAGCAACAGACGTAAAGAGGTGATTATTTGAAACTTGTTGATCGTAAATACTTTGTACAATACCTGGTTTATCAATGTGATGAGATCAGTTAAAAATCTTCAACCTTGTCATTGCTTGCAGTAGGTTTTCCAAGATACTTAAGGAGGAAACTGAAATACATGATTTGAAATCCTTTATAATTGCTGTAGCAGAGAGAGCACGATCTGCTTTATTCAAAGCGAAGGTACTTTCTCTTTTGTTTTTTGTTTTTTTTTTATGTATTTCTCAGAAGTCTTTAGTATGCACGTGAGCCAAGAATTTTGGATTCTTTACATAAATGCTGTGTAGTTAGAAAGTGTAGAAATTTATGCTAGAAAATATATATCTTGCACAGACAAAGTCGCGGCGGCATGACATGACACGCATACGAACTTTGCGGCATGCTAATTTCAAAAAATCCAGGACACGCCAAACCTACACGTGGGGCACTGACGTCATTGTCTAATAGGTACAACATAGTTAAGTAATGCAGATTATACAGCAATAATCCAAAAGCGTATAGCATTTATGTAAAGAATCCTATTACTTGTGCATGTGGTTGATCTGACATTTGATAAAGGAGAAATGTCAGTGATGCCCCCCTCGAGCATGAAAATATCTCATTTCAAAAATATATCACTGAAAAGTAAGAACCCTTCCCATTTTGTTTCAAATCTTGGCCAACGGCTGCTCCCGCCTCTCTACTTCTCTCCAGTCTCTATGATGATGGAGAAATGAGTGTTGTTTGGGTATATTTTGACGAACGCCAGGAGAGTGTTTCATTCCTCTCTTAAAGAAACATATGCAACATGTTTTGCAGTTTTGTAAGGGCAAAAATGAAAAATGTCCATAAAGGCATTACATTTTTTTTCCCAACATTTATGTTGGAATTAGTTATACGAGTCATGACAATTCCATCTTTTGCAGTCAACATGCTCATTATCATTAGGGATGGGTGATGAGTCACTGGGTGCATCCTCAGTACTTGTGATGCCTATGGTATCATCACGTACCACTGGGTTCAGGGGTGGTACATTATTCGATCGATCTAAGTTTGTTCCTTTACGAAACTCTGAAGATTGGAGCAGTCTGTCTTTTAATGAAGATGACAGCGGAGATGATTTAGACATTTCAGAGAAAAGATCATTACTCCCATAGCAACATTGAAAAACATTGAAAAAAAGATCATTTTTTCTTGTTTTTTTTTTTAACCCTTCTTTCACATTTCTTTCGGGAGGGAATATGATTTTTAGTATAGATGAATTGTATAGAGGTGGTGTTCTGTTATACGGTATAGTTTAGGAATGTAATTCTTTTATTATATCATTGCCAGAATGGCAGCGGGCAGGTCCGCGTCCCTGTCATGGCCTTTGTGGTGTGATTGCACCAAAATACTTGTATCTTGACCAAAATATATGATTTCTCAAATGATTAATGTACCGAATTGTGCATGTGTGTGGTGGTGGTGGTTATCTATCCAACATTATGTCATCATGTCATTACTGAGGTAATAGCGTGGCATGGCGGCACTTTGACTTCGAAATGAATCATGTAGTTATTGGTTCAAATTTTGAAGAAGAAAATAATTGATTTTGCATCAATTATCAGTGTAATTAATATTTAAATAGGAAGCTATCTTATCTGAAATGAACCGTTTATATTTTGATTGTACAGGATGATTGAAAATGATAAAAATCTTGTCGTTACAAAAACAACAGCACATATAGAAAAATAATGGGACCTGTCGAAGGTACTGTTTTTCATTATTTTTGTTAAAAGGGATATTTAGTTAAACCAAATCAAAAGTTTTCCAACAAGAAAATTAAACTAAAAAGTTAGTTCAGGAGCTTGATTAATTTAAATTGGTAGGTGCATACGTACGATTTTACAGGTTTACGAAAGGGAACAATTTTCAATTATTTTCTTTCGGAAGTAACAGACTATTGGAAATTTGGAAGGATCATTTGATGTTCGCTCAGTGTCAAGTAAAAGTCATTATATTTATTGCCCTTTTGTTAGATCTACTAATCCTCATGCGGAATCGGAATAAAACAAAATAGGCGATCCAATCTATAAAAGAAATCTGAACCGTTGAAGTTTGATCACAGCGTTGAATCATATTATTCTATTCCTCTATGGACCACCTGGTGAGCTAATTATATGGAAGTTGTGATTTCTAAGGAAAGGGACAATGGATCAGAATGAGAAAATAATAAATTTTTCGAGCCCTTGTCTTAAGTGTAAGTAAAAGTCACTATAGACCTTTTCGTAGATCTAATTCTCATACGGAATCGGAATAAAAGAAACAAGGCGATCCAATCTATAAAAGAAATCTGAACTGTTGAAGTTTGATAACAGCGTTAAATCATAATATTCTGTTCCTCTAGGGAGCCCCTGGTGAACTAATTGTGGAATTTGTGGTTTCTAAGGAAAGGGACAATGGATCAGAAAATAATAAAATTTTGGAGTCCTCGTCTCAAGTGTCAAGTGTCAAAGGCTAGCACAACGAAGATTCCTATTGGTGGGCTCCTTTGGGTTTTTCTATGGCCTTTCCGGGGCATTTTACGTGTAGGTGTGGGATGTCAAACGCTGATTTGAAATTTCCTTTGATATAAGTAATTTGGCATTTATCTTAGAAATATGGCACTTGTCCATAAATTAAAATAAAAAGATAGACTCAAACGAACTCCAACCATAATTATAACATCTCTTCAAATTACTCTTAAATGTATAGATAGCTCTAATATTTTTATTTTAGCTATGTGAGTTTAATGTCTAGATATATTTACTCTTAAATGAGCTAATACAATTTCAAATTTAGATATATTATCATTTTTCTTTTTAGTTTCCTTGATTTTTTTAGTTCTTTTTGTAAGACAATGAAATTTATTGGTTGATAATCGCCAATAATTTTAAAATAAATATAATTCTCTCTACATATGTGGCAGGCATCTTGGGGGGGGGGGGGGACCCCTTGTTGCCTTGTTTTGCATATCCAAACGTACTTATAGTTATCTCAACATATAAAAAGGAGACCAAAAAAACATTTTTAAATTAGTATGGAGTAAATTACTGTTATCTTTTTAAAACCAAAGAAATTGTTACAAGCTGAAAACTCAGATACATACTACACATGTACGTACTTATGTACGGAAGTGAATAATAAAAAACTAATGCAACAACTTCCACTTAACAAAATCAATTTTTTTCCAAAAGCTCGAATTGACATTGCTTACTTTTTTAGGCTGCGATAGTGCGATTAGCGACTCCTTCAACCCAACAAAGACATGCCACATCCAAACTGCCACTAAAATAGGTAGCACAAACCTTTCAATAATCAATCAAACACAAAACTGTACCCCATTTCACTTTGAATCCGTCTTCCTGCATTAAATTACAAACAACATCTTCTTCGTAGACCCCACGACTAGTCTGAAGTCTCCCGTTATATTATATACTTCTTCCCGCGTAATTATATTATTTCCTTCCAAAATATAACAACTCATTTCTCTCCTTTTTCTCTTCTCCTCTCACTCAAACTCCATTCAAACATCCATGAATCGCCAATCTATTGATATAAAGTACATCGACGGCCGAGGAATCGGCTCCCTGGTCCCGTTCCACAAACCCTGCCTCTACATCACTGTCTACATCTCCTCCCCTACCTCAGGCCCCCGGACCCACCGTCAGAAGACCCCCTGTCGATTCTGTCAGTGCCAGTAAACCCGAGTGGAACCATCCGATTCGCCTCTACATCGACTCGGACCAACAAAGCTCTTCTTCCGATCTGAACCTCAATTTCGATATCAGGACTCAAGTTCCCCTTCTCGGCAACAAGTTAGTCGGATCTGTAATTGTCCCGCTCTCTAGCTTGGAAACATCGAATGGCCCCACTGATGCCCTGCGCCAGGTCACCTACCAGGTTCGAGGTCCTGGTGGTAAGCCCAATGGAGTTCTCACCTTCTCGTACATCTTAAACCAGTCTCCAGTTGTGGTTTCTGATCCTACGCTCTTGCAGGAGAGCTCTAAGTTGCACCAAGGATCTCCTTACGCATATTTGTTGAATTCGGATGTGGCAACGCAGGAGGTGTATCCACCTAAGGAGAAGACTGATTCCAAGCCCCAACTTTACCCCACTGTTGATCCATTGGAGAATTCGGAACCCTATGTTTACCGGTCCCGCAGCCTGTTCCCGGATCCGAATCCACAAGTGTACCCGCCGCCTCCTGTACCGGATTCAAAACCCAGGTTATACCCAGTAATTTCGACTGAGCCAGTGATTGCTTACCCTGTACTGGATTTAGCGGATAACGGGCATTGCCAATACCTGCCTCCATCGGTGAGTTATCCGAAGGTTGAACCGGTTGATGGATTAGCATCCTATGCTTTACCGGGTTATCACTTGCCACCACAAGGATCCGGATACTATTATCAAGAGCGTGGATGGGATGGTAGGTTTTTGTAACTGAAAGGTTTTACAGATTCATTTTGAGTTTTAGAAAAGAATGCTTTAAAAATCAGTTAATATTTTCCTAGATTAGTCTAGTTAGAGAGGAACATTTTTGTGTGTAGACGACAGAGTGCCAATTAAATTAATAACCCAACGAGAAATGTTTTCTTAGTTGGATAATTAATTCGTTTAAAGATGGTATTGCATTATTAGTGTTTATAGATATGTACAAAAAGACTATGTCCAAGTCAATGAAATTCGTTTAAAGATGGTATTGCATTATTAGTGTTTATAGATATGTACAAAAAGATAAAAGACTATGTCTAAGTCAATGATGTATTTCCTCGAGCTTTGTGTATTAGTAGAAACAAACAATTGTATTAGAGTTGGAGATCATTTTTTTTTTTTTGCACGTTGTTTTTATTTACTTTTTTTTGTCAAAAATAAAGAAACACCACACGTACTCCCAAAAATTCCCTCCCGCCCTCAATTTTATTTCATCAGAACAAAGTTTTACAGAGTTGTATTTTTTTCGTTCTCGCATACAATTTTCCTCTGATCGATCCTTACTACTTATCATTCAGTTATCACTGCTATTACACCTCTTATATAAACATAGAATCAAATATTACAAGATATTTCTTTCCTATATAGTATCAGATTGCTAGAATAAAAAAACTTTCCTTGCTTTCGCCACATGCCAGAATATGCCAGGAGATACACGCACTGCTGTATCCTTCCTTTTATGCTCTGATTTCTGATCTTTTGTGTAGCACTAACTTGATTCTTCAATATTTTTTGTGGTCAGTACAGCCTGTCACTGAATTATTATCCCAAGTCAATTCGTTGATCAGTCCCCTCATTTGGTTTATAGCAAGGATTAAATATCTACAAATTATTAATTTCAACTTTAATAGCTCTACTGTAAAATATCTAATTAACAAAATATATCGCAAGTTAACTAATAAATATATATTTTGCCTCATCTATTTTTAATTTCTGAAAAACTGATTGTTAGTCAACTCTTGCAGCAGCCATCTTCCTATCAAATTTCCTCATTATATACAATTTACTTTAAAATAGGACCTTTCTCAAAATAATAAACTAATAACTACTGCAAGATATATTTAGTCCTTAGGGATTTAACTGATTAATTATTGCATGTTCATTCCTTTCATTCAGTGGAAAAACAGCAACTTGGTAAAACCAATCAGGCGATCAATTAACATGACCGATTATTTGGTACTAATTTTTTTTTTATATTACTGCAATACTATTTTTTTAACTTTTTATTTTTTTGTCTACACTTAGTAATTGCGATCAAAAGTTGTTTTACCTCTGCCTGTATATAATATGCACACGATTTATAGCTTGAAAACGAATGAGATGGAAAATTTTTTGGAAGATATCGTACGTCGAGGGTAGTACACCATATGAGGAAAATGACTTCACATGCTTTAAGATTCTTTATTAAAATTGGCAGGATACTAACTATGGCATACATCGGACAAACCATGAACCATATACATATTGTAATCCCTACTTTCACACATCTTCGCAGACTAAAATGTCATGTTGTTCTCAGTCACTGCATGCTACTAAAGGTTAAATGCTAATTAATAATAAGAAGATACTTCTAGGTATATACTTTAACTTGTGTTTTTTCAATGTTACGTACCTTTCCGTAGTCTTGCAAAGTCGTGTTTGAAATTTCAGGTGTTTTATAAAAATTGAATTGCTAGGAAACTACGCTTTAATGCAACTGTCCTAGGACCCACTCTCTGGTTTCATCTTATTAATTCCTCAACCACCAAAAAATACTTCAACTAATTAAGCACAGGTTACATTTAATGACGTGTGATAACCATCGCCGGAAATTTGATTCTGTACATGATATATGATTCCCACCAAAATAAGCTGTCAGAAATTTGTCCATTCTACTATAGCTTGATGAAATCAAATACAATTCTAGCATAATGCAAAGTTGCTGTACTGAGAAAATCATAGCTAGACAACAAAATTTTCCAAGGCTCTTTTTGGAGAAATCAACTGTTGTACAGAGATCAATTGAAAACAAAGTACGTCGACACATCAGATCAAGAAACAGGCTTTTGTGACGTTTTTTTTATTAATAATTAATTAATTATATTAACAGTTTTTATTTTAAGAATAAAATGATAAGAATTAAATTATAAAATAATATTGTAACTTTAGAATTCAAAACTCCGAAGTGAACCAGTCACCCATTTCGGGGTTTGAAACTTCGAAGTGCGGGCATGACAATTTTTTATTTTTTTAAAATTTTTTTAGTATTAAATTTAATTTATTATTAGATAAATAGAAAAAAAATAAACTATGTCAAAAAAATTTTAAGAATATATTAAATTAGGAAATATTTTAGATTAATTTTTAGTATTTAAATATTTAAATTTATTATTAAATATTAAAAAATAGATAAAATATAAAAAGATATATGGAAAATATATTACATTTTTATTTATTTTTTAGAATTTTTTACATAGTTTATCTATATTTTATATTTATCTAATAATATATAAATTAAATTTAATATTAAAAACTTTAAAAAATAATCTAAACTGTTTTATATTTTTAATATATATTTTTATTTTTTTGACATAGTTTATCTTTTTTTATTTATTTAATAATAAATAATAAATTATCTTTAAATGTTAAAAACTTAAAATTTCCATGTCATCACTTTGGCGTTTCAAACCCCGAAATGGATCACCGGGTCACTTCAGGGTTTCGAACCCCGAAGTTGCAACATTGTTTGTAAATTTAGTTATTATATTTAAACTAAAAAAATTAAATAAATGGATTAATAATAAGGATAAAATCCGCTTTCCGAAATTTTAAAAAATAATATTAAAATAATATAATCCAATAAAATTAATATCAATTTAATCAGTTTAATATAAATAGTATCGTAAGATCGGAATCCTGAATTCCGAACGTTAGATCGGATTCTCGGATACCGATCTAACGTTAGATCGGATTCTGGGATACCGATCTAACGTTAGATCGGAATCCTGGATTCCGATCTAACGTTTACGATCTAACTACTCCGGGTAGGGATGAAAACGGATCGGATACGGAGCGGATGTTAGTCTTTCCATATCCGCATCCATATTTTTTTTCCGGATACGGATGCGAATACGGATGCGTTCGGATACGGATACGGTTCGGATATTAATCGGATACGAATACGGTTCGGATATTATCGGATACGGAGTCGAATACGAATATATTTTGTCGGATACGGATCATATTGCGATCAATTTTTTTTTATTCATTTCTTTAGAACTTTTTGTAAATTTCATAGTACATATAAAAGTTTGTCGTATATGGAAGTAGCTGAAGCATAAGAAAATTTTCATGTCACGCAACTAGTAATATTCTGACAATATAAATTATACGATAATTAGATAAGCGGTACTCAGGATTCATTCATTCAATCAATCAAATCCAAAATTACATCAAAATAATATTATATATATATAAATTAAATTATATCTAACATTATTGGTTGGATTGTTCATATCATTTAATATATATTTTCTTAGTTGAATTCATATGAATTTAGTTTAACCTTAATTAACAAAATAATGGATAATAATAAATTTAATCCTCGCTAAATTTTACAACTTTAAAACTTGGAACCTAAACGGATTCTATAGGCTGTAAAACTAATGATAGAAGTTTAAATATATATAGCCACAAAGGAATTAATCACAAAGTGATGGTTGGTCGGGTGGTTAAAGTCGCTGACTCATACCAATGATGCTTGGGTTCGATGGGTTCGATTCCCCATCTCGGAAATTATTTTACATTATAAAGCTGGACAGGACATGTATTGCGGATTCAATCTGAGTAATTAGATTCGGATATCCGTTTAACAAACCATTGCGGATACGGATATTTATCCGTATTCGGATCCGTATCCGCATCTATATCTGTTTTCACATCCGCATCCGTATCCGTTTGAAAAGATCCGTATTCGCATCCGCATCCGTTCGGATACGGATATTAATATCCGAATCCGCTAGTTTTCGAATTCGGATGCGGATCGGAGCGGATAATATCCGATCCGTTTTCATCCCTAACTCCGGGCCTCCTTTCCGCGCACAGTAAGTTTAATTTTTTTTAATTTATTTTATTATTTATTTATTTAGTTTATTAGATTTTAATTTAGTTAATTAAATAAACAAATAGAGAAAATATTGAAAAAATATTTAAAAAATCGGAAAAAATGAGGAAAAAGAAAATTTAAATTTATATGTAATTTATTAATTATATTAGATTTTTTTTGTCTTTTTATTTGTTTATTCACAACTTAATTAATTAGAAAAATAGATAATAAATTGTAAAATTATTTTAAAAATACGAAAAAATAAGAAAAAATCATATGAAAATTTATGTGTAATTAATTAATTTATTTTTTTTTTGCTTTTAATAATTAAGATTTTGATAATTAAATATGAGAAAAATTAGAACTGAAAAAACAGCTCCGGATTCGAAAAGATTGGCGCTAGAAAAATAGGAAATACGCTCTGAAAAATTCTAAGAAAAATACTAAGCTGTTAATTGGCGGACCAATTTTCCTAAAATTAAATTTCAAAATTTTTAGGCGTACCATTTGTTGAAAACAAAAATGACAAAGGACCAAGATAGTCACACTTTCAACTGAAAAAACAGCTCTGAATTCGAAAAGTTTGGCGCTAGAAAAATAGGAAATACGCTCTGAAAAATTCTAACAAAAATACTAAGCTGTTAATTGGCGGACCAATTTTCCTTAACTGAAATTTCAAAATTTTTAGACGTACCATTTGTTCAAAACAAAAATAACAAAGGACCAAGATAGTCACACTTTCAACTGAAAAAACAGCTCTCGATTCAACTTAGTATTACGAATATTACAATTATTTTTCACATCACATAAAAGTACAATTCAACTAAATATTACATTATCACCACAAAAATTACAATTATTTTCTTCCTCCTCTTGCAAAATTAGTTATTCTTGCGCCAAGACGTAAAATTCCACCACGTATTCCGGTTTGTGCTCTGCTACTCGATGCTCCTTGACTGTCCCTTGTAATTGATGTCCCCTGACTTGTGACATACCTAGCAGAACTTGAGCGTGGATCCACGCTAATGGAATTTCGGCGTGGTTCATTTCCTCCTATACCAAGACTAATACGACTTTGAGTTCGTGGATCTACGCTAACAGAACTTCGGCCAGGTTGAACTGGCTCCCTGGAAAAAGAACTTTCACCTCGGTTACCTGTTGAAGGCGGAGCTCTATTCCTTGTACTTGTTCGTCTATGCGTGTTGGCACGCCTACCAGATTGAAGTTCCTCCAAAGAGATAGGTGGTTGTGGGTTGTTGTCCTCTGTGGTTCTTCTTTTTTTATTTTTATTATTTCGCATTGCATCCATCCACATCCAATCACGGTCCTTCTTTCGCCGCCCCCGATTAATCATATTCTTATCAGGGAACACCACAGGTCCATCGTAGCGAGGCCAGTTCTCTTCGTCTTCATAGCAGTGGAAGTCACTTGATGACCATATTTTAACCATGTTCTCTGTACTATATAGTGGGTCTATAAATTGAGGTATTCCGGTCAGTTGAGGTTTTTGACATTTGCACGTCACACGCCTAGTCGGTAGTTGAGGATCTTCCGGTTGATAATTTCGGTTGATGAGAACTTTGTACTTCCACGTTCTTCCAGGGAAATCTTTCTCGTTGGGCACCTGTACTTCGAACTCTCCACGTTCAACATCAATGGTTACCACAGTCATCAGCGCTGTAAATATTAAAATATATAAAAAAACATGTAAATATAAATGAAGGTTAATTTTAGGTAAAGTATACAACGGTAATCCTTACCCGCTTTAAGAGTATGCTTCATGACTTTTAATTTCACCTCTTTTGGCCACCGTTCTCCATCTGCCTGTCTTCCCAATGCTATTTGCTTCCTTTCATTAAACCACTGCACGGTCTTGTACCAAGTGCCTT
Source organism: Rhynchospora pubera (assembly GCA_028095005.1). Taxonomy (NCBI): domain Eukaryota; kingdom Viridiplantae; phylum Streptophyta; class Magnoliopsida; order Poales; family Cyperaceae; genus Rhynchospora; species Rhynchospora pubera. Next base: position 105,440,304 of record CM051462.1, on the reverse strand, counting down.
CTACGAGTCCAACATCTGGGAGTCTTCTCTCAACCTTGTACCGGCTATTTAGACTTTCAGATCCGTTACTAGTCATAAGACCCCAACGTGCACCAGTGTCAAAAGTTTGTGCCCACCTCTCTGGTCTCATTCGCTCATTGGTATCTGTCTCGTTTTCTTTACCACACTTCTTAAGATAATCGATAACTTCAGGGTTTGTCACTCGGAGTTCCTCCCACATTTTCATGAATGGCCGTTTCTTTTTCTTGTTATCCAACTTATTTCTAAATTTGTGTGGTATACCTTTGTCTTTACCAGAAACCTTGTACACATTTTCACATAAATGTTGCATACAATACCGATGTACGGCCATGCAGGCTCCGCACTTTCTTGCCATCCGTACTGTGGTCTTTTAAACATGTTCCTTATTCCCCAATGACGGTCTGAGACAACACAAAATTTTTTTGGTCCCACCACTTGTTCCCTTAGAAATTTCATGAACCAACCCCAGCAAGTTTCATCCTCCGTTCTCACTAAAGCAAATGCTAACGGAACAAGCCGTTGCTCAGGATCGTAACCGCAAGCCGCTAAGAATTTACCCTTATAGCGACCTGATAAGAAAGAGGCATCAATGCTAATCACGGGCCTAATATACGGAACCGCCGCGATACAAGGCCCGAATGCCCATGCTGCTGCTTCGAACATAGCTCTGTTCGGATCACCTACGCTTTTAAACAACCACTTTATCTGCGTGCCGGGTGTCGTCCTCTGTATAGCCAATAAAAGACTCGGTAGTTTGTTGTACGAATCTTCCCATGAACCAAAAAGATGTTCGATTGCTCTTTCTCGTCCCCGCCAAATTTTGTTATAAGTGGACACCACATTCGGGTATTCTTTCTCCAGTAGAGATTTAACGTCGGGTAAGGAAATACCGACATCTCTCTTTACTGCATTTGTAATACAGTTGGCAATAACCTCAGCCGTTAAATTATCATGTGTGAAGTCTCCGGCCCTCCTCACGCATGTATGCTCGTGTTCATTCGTTATTATCTTCTAAAATTTGCCTTCTCTTTCTGTACGGGCATACATACGCCACTTACAACCATATTCCTTACAGTTCAATATTAATTTTTTCGGAGAACTAGCAGTGGTTTTATGTTGTATATTTAAGCACATAATTCTATTATTCAAAATTAAATGTCACATAATTAAATTCAAAATTAAATTTACCTTGTGCCGGAAGTAAATCGACATGCATTTCTAGACCATCAAGTCGCCTTGCCTCAAAGCACTCGTGTTGAACGTATCGCCATTCATTTTGAGAGTTCACCGGCAAAATAATTTGTTGAAACCTTCCGTCCATAATTACGTTGAAACGCGAAACAATTCTCAAATTGAACTCACCTTGATAAATTCCCAATGAGGACAAAATTATTTGTTTAATAGATTCATAATCAGTTTGTGGAAAAACATCAAAACGAAAATTATTTGCTGGATTAAAGGGAGATTGATTGACAAAAACACTAATTGAATACATTTCTATATGACTAAGAATTAATTGGAAAAGATAGATGATATTAAGATTGTGATACGACCAACTATTTATAGTGATAAGATCGGAATTTGAGATTCCGATATTAGCAAACAGATTTAAAACTTCACGTCAATTCCCGATCAAATCAAATAATTTGCCGCTGTTTGGCGAACGTATTGCTTAGATCGGAATCCTGGATTCCAATATAAGCTTAGATCGGATTCTCAGATTCCGATCTAAGCATGTCAGGAATCCACCGCCCAATCAAATCAGTTTTTGGTCTTTTCCCTTTTACTGTTATTTATTTTATTAAATTAATAATATTTATTATAAATATTTTAATTATATTAATTAATAAATTAAAATTTAAATATATATATATTATATTTTTTGTAATTAAAATTGATTTTAATTTTATCATATTCATTAATTAAAATAATTCATTAAATTAAATTAAATTATTCCATCCTTTTCAAATATAATTACTTAAATTAAATTAGTTAAATGAAATTAAATTTAATTAGTTAAATTAAATTAGTTAAATTATATTTTATATATTTAAAGTAAAATAAAATAAATTAAAGTAAAATAAAATAAATTAATAATTATATTTTATATATTTAATTAATGTTTATAAATAGAAATAAAATAAAATATATTAATTTAATATTTTATCTTCAAAATATATTACTAAAATTTCATAATATATTAATTTAATATTAAAATTTCATATATTTAATTAATGTTTATGATAGAAGTACAATAAAACCATGAAAAACGACAAAATTTCCTGTTACTGCACTGTTCGGAATCCAGGATTCCGATCTAACGTTAGATCGGTATCCCAGAATCCGATCTAACGTTAGATCGGAATCCGAGAATCCGATCTAACGTTCGGAATCCAGGATTCCGATCTTACGATACTATTTATATTAAACTGATTAAATTGATATTAATTTTATTGGATTATATTATTTTAATATTATTTTTTAAAATTTCTGATCCGCTTTTGTGACCCTTGCAGGCCCCTTTGGAATTTATATAGATTTGAAACAGACTCGTTGTGGGCTTACAGAAATAAGCTTTGTATGACCCACATTTAGCCCAGGAAAAACTTTTGTTTTTCAAGAATGCAACAATTGAAGTTGGGTTCTCTCTATACAAGTTGATTTCTTTTTTTTCCCCTTATTTTATTTCATTATTATTTTTTTTTCTAGTTCCCAGTTAATTTACTAGCCGTTGGCGAATGCGGGATGTCATGCTCAGGCCATATACACAGTAGGGTTGAAATGTTTCTTTTCATTAAGCTTCAACCAAATGCTGGTACCGTTTGCGACTTTGCGTTTAGTAAAAGATACTTTGGTTGCACAATTTCTCCTATATATTTAAATGTTGTAGCACTTAGCGTGAAAAAATCTCGCACACAAATGCAGGAGTAAGTTAGACCCTACTCATTATTATATAAAAGCTACATCGATCCAGTCACTAATACATGTAACATTAATTAGGACCATATCAAAATGTACATTAATATAGACACACACCTTAAGTAACAGACCTGATCAACAAGCAAAAAGCAATAAAAATAATTATACAACTACTATTCAAAATTACTCGCCATTTATTATTTCATTAATGCCGATAATTAAAACATTACACATATATATATATATGACAAGCAAATTAAAAGATACATGATAATTAATCACACAGCAAATCAAAAACTATGCCCATCAACTCCATATAGGATAAAATTGTTACCTAGATTTTGAGCCCTCAGCTGCTCATAGAAACTCTCAATGAACTTCTCAGCTCTATAGTCCACATCATTTCCAAACCCTAACCCTAAGTGATCATCACCTTCTTCCTCCTCATCTGAACTATAACCAGAAACCGTAATCATATAAGGTGACACGAGGCACTTATTGGGTTCGTAGACGTGATTTCTCGAGAAACAATGCTCATGATGAGCATTGCTGCTCCCACCATTGAAGCATGAGAATAAACTAGACCTAATCTTAGATCTAACCTTGACAAGCATATTGGAATGGGGCTATTGCTACAAGAGAACTCGTAGTCTCTTCGGGTAAGTGGGGTTGGGTAAAGATGTTTTTTGGCCTTGAAATGATGGTTTTGGTGGTGCAAGATCAGGTTAAGTAACGTTTTAGATAGGAGTTTACCTCTCTTTACAAGGCCCCTCTTTGCCATGTAGATGAAGGTTAATTTAAGGTAGTTCAATAGCCTCTCCATGAAGTGCAACTCCATGTTTGAGAGAGACCTTGATCTATATATTTTCTCGCCACTAGTTAATTTCAAATATAGTCATACTGGTGGGATGAGAGAAGAGAGTATCTCTGACTTATATATATACATAGGTGGTGGAGACCTGAGAGAAATGCTTGAAGGGACTAATGAGCAATTAATTAATAAAATAAACTCACTATCTTCATCAGCTTGACCTTGACACTAGCTAGTTCATTATTGCTTGTCAGCTAGTTATATTTGGAAAAAGAATTAATTCATTAATTATATACCTTCTGATCTTACTGCTTGCTTAGAGTGACTCGTAGTATGCATTTCATATATTTATGATAAATATATAGAGATGAGATTACTTTAATTCCTAATGATTTAATTTAAAAAATTTTAAATATTTAGCTTGATATCCAGCGTTGTAATAAAAACATAATTGTCCCGATGAGATATATTGATTCAACAATAACTATATATATTACTGTTAATCAAGTCATTCAAACTTTAACGGTATAAAATTTAAAGGCGTATTGATGCATCATAAAATGATACTCAAATTATAGAAACTTTACTGTTGGACTATTCGTATATATATCCAATATGTACTGAAATTAGTTTTTATTTTCAAGAATAATTAAATTGATCTGAAAAAGTGATCGATTTATCATTGACGTCGGCGAGGTCTCTTCACATGTCATTTTATCATTTTTAGAGAACCATTGTAGAGTTCTTTCAAATAAAAAAAAAATAGTGTGATCCATTAATTGATATTTCACTGTGGTATATACTAATGGTGGTGTAAATCAGAATTCGCATGATTTCTTTAAAACTTATTTAGCTAGGTTAAACCAATTTCATTCTTCAGTAGATAGCATATAATGAATTTCCTTTGTCAATACATATAATTTATACATCAAAGACGTCTAAATACTTGATAAAATTTTTATTTGTTAATTTAACTAATTGTTATGTCAGTTGTTAGGATAATCAAATAAAATATGAACATGCTTAAGTACATGATTAATTAAAATTACATTAAAAAAACATGCTTAATTAATTGCTATCAGTAATAACCGCGTCGTCTAGAAAATAAATCTTACTTGGTAAATGGTAGGTAATTGGTATTGCGTTTCGTAATGGGTGGGCCTGAATTCCCCCCACCGTCAGGAAAATTGAGGCAGATGTCAAGTGAAAACAGCAGTTGCATGAATTAAGGGAAGAAAGGTCCGGTCCTTGGACCTTGGTTGAGTAGAGCCTTGAGCAAAGATGGTGCTTTACAACTGCACTCTCTTTTCTTTCCTTTCTGGAAAACAGAAGACAATAAAAAATGGACCGAGAACTTACTTCTGTATTTATATTTTTCAGAAGTGAAGATTCATGAAAACAAATTACATTAACAAATTTATAATTATTAAAAACAATATATATATTTACATTCTGAAAATTGGAATATAAAATTGTGTATATTATATATTGTATCTACACATGAAAAAATGATATATATATATATATATAACTTACTTAATGTGCGTTTTATCATTTATTGGACTAGTTGAAAACTTGTATATGTAAATTACTTCGGATAAAATTTAGAAAAAGAACTACTAAACTTTTCATTTTGATAATTATATGGACTAGATAAGTAAATTTTATTTCATGTAAAGTGTGAATCAATGTACATGTTGTACGTTCTAGTTTTTTGGAACAAAAGTGTCATATGTCAACACTAGTACTTAATTTTAAGCGCATGTAATTTAGCTCTTTTACAAATGTATCAGGTATCCAATAGTTTGTAAAAAATTAGGTACTTAGGTTGGAAAATTTACAGTTGTAAGGTGGAAAGAATCCAGAGCACAGATGAAAGGCCAAAGTATACTTGAGTTTGGTGAATGAGAATGTTCCAGAGCAAATACAAAAGGAATGATTAATAGCAATATTGAACATCATGAATTAATGCCAACCTGAAAGCAGGTTGAATTCCCAAAATCCAACTGTCCGGACACCTGCACTTAAATATAGCACAAGCAATGTTATATAATAGCATGCTGCTCAATTAACTTGATTGGATCGTTACTAGAAACTAACTAGCCAGTACATTGAAAAAGACTAGTTTGAAATTCTGTGATATATTCATGACGCAATCCAATAGATGTATATAGTATTACCAATCTCACCTCTATATCTATATATATGCTATTCAACCAATGTGTTAGCACTTAAGCCACTAATCAGTCCAACCCGGCCATTTTTAGGGAGAAAGAAATTGAATTGATCCAAATTAAACTGTGTGCTGTTTAAGCTAATTAAGTAAGCGGGATATGACCGCGTTATAAATTCTACATAAATTTTTATTCAGCGATATAATTTTAGAGGCTTCAAAAGAATATATACTGTGGGTATTTCTCTATTTAATTTAAATGTATTATTAAGCCCGTTTAAATTTAACTCCAGTGAACAAATCCAAGCTGAAACGAAATAGGCGATTTCATTTACCGTGCCACTAAGAAAACGGTACGATTTTGTCGTTTCGTTAACCGTTCCATTTAGTGAAACGGTAAACAACATGTATAAAAAATATGCAATTTTGGTAAACGGCATGTGCTATTTCATTCTAACTTTCGTTTTGTTTGCCATTCCGTTAATCAAAACGCAAAAAGCAGTGTTGTAACTAACTGTTTTGTTATCATTTCACGTCACGGCGAAACGGTAGCTGTTGAATGGCCTAGTTGTGATCATGGACATGCAAATTAGATTTTTTTTATTTTTGAATAAAGTCAAATTCACATGAAGCTTATGCACGCGTGACGCGTGGGAACAGGCCTGAAACATGGGCCTCTGATCTATTTTTTGTTACCTTTTATTTCTTTTACTTTTTTATTTCTTCAGATACTTTGGTATTGTTGCTTTACGTTTATCACACTCTCCTTATTAACAGTATTTTGTCCTTGCATTGGTTTGCTTCGATTTATACATGCCCGAATTTGGCATATGTGTCCTTTGACCTGATGTTGGTTGAAACTTGAAACCCAATGGGACATTTTCCTTCGAATAGTTTATTCTTTTTTTGTCTTTTTTTTTCCCTTTTCGGCAAACTTCAAGCAATACTTTAGAGGTTAACAATTAGATACCGTTCTAATATCTTGCAAAGACGCCGATCTTGTGATTAGTAGTGCTCACATTATTTGGGCAATGCTTTTTCCATCTCAAAGAAAAACACTACGGGCAGTTTGGATTAAAGTGAAAATTTGAGAAATTTAGAGAATTTTCTATTTTTAAGCATAAATTTATTATAAATAATCCAAACTCTTCACAAAGTTACACACTTCCCAATAAATTTATGTCTAGGAATAATAAATTCCCCAAATTCCTAAGCAATCCAAACGGGCCTACATATATAATATTGGAACTATAGACCAATTTGATGCTAACAATTAGCTTTAATTTTATTTATCCGGCCTTATTTTTCTAATTGAAGTAATTTTGTTGTTGGAAATATTTTTTTTTTGGATAGACTAGATAGTGACTATCTAGTAAAAACAGAAAAAGGACAAGAAAAAGAAAAAGAAAAAAAAAACTAAAAAAAACAGTAGCTAGACTGAAGCGGTTGCAGCTCTAGCAGTACTTCATAAAAAAGTTGCCTCGCTAATGATCCAATTGTGTATTGCTTGAACATTCCTCTGCTCATTCCTGAAGATTCTATTATTTCGTTCAAGCCAAATCGCCCAGAGAGTACTCGCAATAATAGTGTTTTGTGTCCCAGTGGGGTTTGAAAGCTGGAAAATGTTCAACATTGCTTCCATGCAATTACTATTGCATTCAATTGGTGTAATACCGGTTGTGTTTCTCAGCTGCCTCCATATAGCGCCTATCATTGGACAATTGAAGAACAAGTGTGGGGATGTTTCCAAGATGTTTTGATTGCACAACACACACTTTTCTTCAAAAGAAATTTTTCTTCTCAGTAATTGCTCTTGTGTTAAGATTCTGCCATGTGCTAGTAGGATCAAAAAGCATTTAATGGAGGGGGTGACCTTTATCTTCCAAATTGAAGTTAAAGGAAAACTTTGCTTGCCAGCCAGAATGAAGGAACGATAAAAAGATGAAGATGAGTAATGGCCATTTGTAGTCCATTTCCAGATTAATCGATCTTGAAAGTTAGTTAAGCTTAACTGGCTTGCCACCTGGAATAAAGCTATTTGATCAAAATTTAGAGGAGCTGGCATGAGTTGTGGTAAGACCCTTAAAGCCTTGCTGAGCGAAATGAATTGCTTTGTAGGGTGTGGTTTGTCATAACCAAAAAAGAACATTTTTGACCCCCCCCCCCCAGTTATCATACCAAAACAAAATCTGATTTCCAGAATGTACTTCAAACAAAGTTGATTGTTGGAAGTACAAGCGAATTGACATGAGTTCCTTCGAAAAGAATGACCCTTCCTTTTTCCAAGCTAATGGTGGTAACTGTTGACCTCTTTTTTCATACAACGAACGAGTTATCGTTGACCACTGCGATTGGGGTGTCTGATACAACCTCCACCACCATCGTAGTAAAAGAGCTATATTATGGAGTCGCAAATTTAAAAGTCCAAAACCACCAATTGTTTTAGGCAAGCAGACATAATCCCATGCAAGAAGTGGAATACCCGCCCCTGCTATGTTTCTGGAACCCCAAATAAAATTCCGTCGTATACGATCAATTGATTTAATGACCCAGCTCGGTAGTTTGAACACCGACATAAAGAAAATAGGTACGGAAGAGAGAACTGAAGTAGCCAGAACTACTCTGCCTGCTCGTGACATTAGTGCACCTTTCCAGCTCTCTAATTTTCTTTGAACTTTATCAATAAGTGTTTGGAAATCTGGTCTACCTGGCCTATGAGAAGTGAGTGGTAAACCGAGGTAGATGATTGGCAGATTAGACATGGTGCAATTGAAAGTACTTTGGATTGAGGCAGTTTGCATTTGTGATAAGTTGAAAGGTATGATTGCACTCTTAGATATGCCAAATTCGAAGGAGTGATTGCCAAGCTAGACATTTTCCTTCGAATAAGTTTATTCTCTTCAGCAGTGCATCCTGAGTGAGAATCCTATTGTGAAACAACAGTACAGAGAAAATCTTGATTGCTGGGGGAACTTTAACCCTCCAAATTGCGTGACCAGAAAACCTTATCTTACCAGCAAAAACTAGTGAGTGGTATGCACTTTTGACTGAAAAACGACCAGAAGAATTCCAGTTCCAAACTACGTTGTCAGAGTTGTTTGCAACTAAAGAAGAATGCAAGAGGGGAAAAGCCAACTGAGTATGGAATTGCCAGGGTCTTGGAGGGACTGCAGCAGGATTTGACAGATCTTTGTAAACCGTCAGAGTTGGGTTTAGAGGCTTTGTAGAGCTGTTGAAGAAAAGTTGGTGACTAAGGACATTAGATCATTTACATAAATGAACACAATTCAAAAAGTTGGGTTTAGCTTAGCATAAATGAACACAATGTTTCCAGCGAAAAAAAAGAAAACAAAAAAAAAACAAATGAACCCAACTTCTGCAAAGTTGTTGACTATTTGCATAACAACTGAGTGACCAAGGACATTAGATCATTTACAAGCAAGTTGGTGAACTACATTTGCAGCATTTTATTTATAGAAATAATGTTCTTATTTAAGTAATTTAGTATAAAGAAAATACCTCATGGAATTTTTCGAAATTAATAAAATTAGCACAGAATTTTGAAGCTCCATTGGGGAAGGGGGGAAGAAAGCAGATTGTTAGAGATTAGGTCAAAATGTGAAAAAAATCTGTAGCAAAAATGCGGTATTAAATAAAAATAATCTCGATGAGTGGAAATGTTTTAAACAATTCAAAAAGTTTTATAGACGTACAAATTTGCATATAAATATTTTAACCTTGGGAGTCTCTACGTCTCTACCTCTAATTCGTCATCTTGTGAAACCAACTTTATTAATTTAGACTACTTATACAAATAAATTTTCAAAAAATAAGCAAATTTCAAATTCCACTGCAATTCAAATGATATCTATTTTAGCACATTAACATTACCTTCGAAAATGTAAATTCTAAAATGTGAAGTCCAAACTCAACAAAATCTATATACGGGCCTGATCCAAACGAGCCCATTGGGTCTTAAAATAAAAACATCACAAAGAGGCCTCAATACGCAAACAGACATTGAGACATATTTCCTACTTCATGACCAGAAGCTTCTGGAATCTGAAAACACTTTGCTGGAGTTGGTAGTCAATTGGTTGGATACATTTGATTTTAACCCGATTACAATGATATAAAAAGAGTTTAATTGTCCAGTTGGATTTTATTTCAAAATTATAATAATTATATTTTTGACTTACTATTTGATTTGAATAATTAATAAATAAATAAAATGACCAAATTAAATGATATAAAATAGTCAATACATATCATATTAATTTGATAATATTAAATATGCTATAATTAATAAATTTAAAATTAATATTCTTATTAACCAATTATATATTAATTTTTCATTACCGATTTAATTTAAACAGTTAATTAAGTAAAATAAATGCAGATTTAATTTTAATCATTTATTATAAACTCGACGAAGACTTGATCTAAGTTTAGGCAACGGTCTTGCTTGCATCCAATGGCCCAAATCTCAGCCTGCCGACGGTATACCGTCCTCCGTGTTCCGTGTTCCGTTTGGACGGAACGAGTGGCGGAACAGATTTCGGTATTCGTTTTTTAAACGGAACGGTAAACAGAACGGATTTCGGCATACGTTTGTATAAAATACAGTGTAAATTGAGTCGTTCCGCTACGTTCCGTCCATTCCGTTACAAACGGAACGAATAACGAATCGTTTCAGTACATACCGTTTCTGGAACGGAACGGCAAACGGAATGGCCCATTCCGTTGCCGTTTCGAACGTTAACCAGGTCTACCCAAATCCCACTCCGCACCAACTAAACTTCTACTCACGCAATAAATCTGACGTGGCGGCGTCCCATTGGTTGCGTCAACGTGCCCCGCCTTCCGATTGGCCAGAACAAGTCACTAGGTTCCTTTTTATTGAGAGCTGCGCATCAAATCCGAAGAAAAAAAACAGAGAGAGAGAAAAATTAAACGTAGAGACCGAGCGGCCTGTGATCCCGATCTGTCAATCCTGTCCGTTGATCTCTTCTCTTTAATTTAATTATCATTTTTCCCGTTGGCCAGTATATATATAAATCTCTCTCGACCTCTCCAGAGAAGAAAGAGAAACATTTCGTTTCAGAAATCAAGCGGATCTATTTCGAATTGTGCTTCTAGGGTTTATCATGAGAGGTTCTCGGATCAAACCCCAACTCGTCTTTGCGCTGATCTGCGCGCTCGTGTTTCAGATCTGCGCATCAGATCCGGTAAGCTTACGATTGTGCGCTCGATTTTAGTGATTTTGTTTCCTTTTTTGCGAATTAGTGTTTTTTGATTGATCTATTGAATTGTTTGATTTTGAAATAGTTGTTCTACGAGTCGTTTGACGAGAACTTCGACGGAAGATGGATCGTCTCTCATAGGGAGGATTTTAAAGGTACTTGGTAGATTTATTCGTGTCATTTGTAGTAATTTGTTGTAGTGCACTGTTTTTCCTTCTGTAGATCAGATCTGTTGTCTTTTATGTTTTATCCTATTATCTGTGTTGAAAGTATCGGAAATTGGTTAGTTTAGTATAAGGATTTAAGTTTTGGTAGAGAATATTGTTGTCTTTTACTTAATTTGGCATATAGATTTGAATATATGTGATCAATTATGAGTGTGAACATTTGCAGAGATCAATTGATTGAAATGCATTGAAGATCTATACTTCTTATAGTCTAATAAAGATCTTTCAAAAACTTCAACATTTGCATCAAATTCTATAGCTTCTTACAAAAGTAGCCTATTACAGTGTATGATTGTACTTGAGATAGACTGGCTGAAAGTGATACTTAAATAATAGGATTGATCAAGTGCATCTCATTTATTGATGAAAATGTGGGGAAATAATCTCTTGTGTTTGTTCACTGAAATGCATTTATGAAGATCTATACTAATTTTGTATGACATCAGTAGACTTGTTCGACATGTCCCAGTTCCTTATAAAGGTTTTCTTGCTAGAATCTCACATGCATTTTGCCCTTTTAGGTATATTGTTTGTTATTTACCATTGAATTCCAAAGTGCAAATGAGTAAATGTTTATGACATTTGCCAGGTGTATGGAAACATGCAAAGAGTGACGGACATGATGACCATGGGCTCCTTGTAAGTGAGCCGGCCAAAAAGTACGCAATTGTCAAGGAACTCGACAAACCTGTATCCCTGAAAGATGGCACAGTTGTGCTCCAATACGAGGTTCGCCTCCAAAATGGGCTTGAGTGTGGGGGTGCCTACCTTAAGTATCTTAGGCCCCAAGAGGCTAGCTGGGTTGCCGAGGAATTTGACAATGAGTCACCTTACGCCATTATGTTTGGACCTGATAAGTGTGGCTCCACCAACAAGATTCATTTTATTTTGAAGCACAAGAATCCGAAAACTGGTGATTATGTTGAGCACCATCTCAAGTTCCCCCCTTCTGTGCCATTTGACAAACTCACACATGTGTACACTGCGGTTATCACCCCTGACAACCACCTACACATCTTGATCGATGGTGAGGAGAAGAAGAAGGCCAACTTCCTGTCAAGTGAAGATTTTGAGCCACCTCTCATCCCACCAAAGACCATACCTGACCCAGAGGACAAGAAACCTGAGGACTGGGATGAGCGTGCTAAGATACCCGACCCAGAAGCAACTAAGCCCGATGACTGGGATGAGGATGCTCCAATGGAGATTGAAGATGCAGATGCAGTTAAACCAGAGGGCTGGTTGGATGATGAACCTGAAGAAATTGATGACCCTGAGGCAAGCAAACCGGAGGACTGGGACGATGAAGAGGATGGTGAATGGGAGGCACCAAAGATTGATAACCCCAAATGCGAGGAAGCACCTGGTTGTGGCGAGTGGAAGAGGCCCATGAAGAGGAACCCAGCTTACAAGGGCAAGTGGAGTGCACCACTGATTGATAACCCAGCTTACAAGGGTATCTGGAAGCCAAGGGATATCCCCAATCCTGAGTACTTTGAGCTTGAGAAACCCAATTACGAGCCAATAGAGGCTATTGGTATTGATATCTGGACCATGCAAGATGGTATTTTGTTTGATAACATTTTGATTGCGGATGATGAGAAGGTGGCGGCTTCCTACCGTCAGACAACGTGGAAACCCAAGTATGATGTAGAGAAGGAGAAGGAGAAGGTTGACGAGGCTTCTCCTGGTTCTGGTGCTCTTGCTGGAGTCCAGGTGAAATCCATTTTTCTATTTTTCATATCTTTTGTTATTTTGAAATGAACTGACCAAAGATGAAGTGTTTTCTGCTGCAATTGAGACCACAGACAGTTTGTATTATATGATTGATATTTGAAATGAACTAACTTGTGGCAACTCCTTTGTTGGTTTCAGAAAAAGGTGTTTGAGCTGCTTTATAAGATTGCAGATATTCCCTTCCTGGAGGCATACAAAATTAAGATTATTGTAAGTGTCATGTTCATTATTTTAATATTTTGGTCTTGGCAGTTTAATTTTGGGTGGAATGGCATGTTTTAAAGTTTGGTGTCTACCTTAATGACATGCTTAAAAATTTCTTTTTAGTTTGTTGTTTTTGCTTGATTTTTATTTGGGACATAATCAGCAACATAATGGTAATGTAGTATTGCCAACAAAGCTGGAAAGATGCTGCCCAATGAGGGTCCTTGATTATTTATCTTATGTCAATTTTCCTCTATTAGGTTTAATTATATATTTATATGTATATACCGTGTTTCATTATAGGATCTCATCGAGAAGGCAGAGACACAACCGAACCTGACACTTGGCATTCTTGGTTCAGTAGTTGTTGTACTTCTCACCATTCTCTTCAGACTCCTTTTCGGTGGCAAAAAGCCTGTGGTGGTATGTGTTTTTCTTCTAATTTATTCTTTGAAAGCTCTTTGCTTGAAAACAAGGTTTCTTACTTAGCAGAAAGCAACTCAGTATAAAAGGCTTTCACAACTACTGCTGTTTCAACAGCTGAAATTGATTCAGCAAGGAACCGAAGTTAGATCCAAATATACCTAATCTCGTAGATACAGGGTCCCAAAATAAGATAGAAAAAGCATGTATGAAAATATCTTTGTTTTGAAATTACCAAAACATACTCTATAGCTTTCTCGAATTTAAAAGAAAATTTGTCTACTTGAATTACTCTTAGGCCCCAGTTACCCCCCCTGCTGCCCCAACTGAGACTAAGAGTGCAGAGAAGGACACAACAGAAGAGAAAGAGGAAGAAGACAAAGAGGAAGATAAGGCTGACGGTGGAGCCCAGCGCCCCAGACGCCGCAGGGCCTAAAAATTAGAGATTTGATTTTCTTTCAATTTTGGGAAAATATGGTGTTTGTGTGTTGTTTAAGCTACTTTTTGGCTTCAGTGTTAGAGATTTTTTAGTATATATCTCAGGTTTCTAATAACCTTTTATTTTGTTTTATCTGGTTGTAGACTTTCCAACAATTGTAGTCTTCTTTTTCTTTTTTCTTTTTTTTTTTTTTACATTTTCCATCAAAAAGATGCCTTACTATGGACGTGTGCTAATCTGTTATTTATGAATTGAGAGATGGGAAAAAGACAAGGAATTCGGTGGAAGTTTTGCGTTAGTACCGTTTCAATTTTTTTTTTTGGCTCCATTTGGATGGGTGCAGGATTTTGATTGGTGGAGAAATAAGAGAATAATTTTTTTCTATTTTCAAATTTATTATAAACAATTTAAATTTTTCACAAAGTTAAATATTTTTCAATGCTTTTTTTTTTATTCTTCTTATTCTTACACCATCCAAACGGAGCTTTTGATATTTACTACTAGCTATCATGAAAGTTTGGGTCGTAGCTTGTTGACTCATGCTCGTCCTATCATTGATTGATACCTAGTTCAAACTTTTTTTACAGAAAAGCGTGACATGTTTATTTAACCATCTGCCATGTCCGAAAATTAGGTTTTGCAACTCTAATTTAAATTGTTAATATCCAGTTATTCGTTTCTTGAGGCACGTATCACAATCATGAACTTTTGTCATACTCTCTGCGTATGCTTGCGCGAGCGAAAGAAGGCATTACTTCAGAAGTTTTCAACGCCGTTCGCGCCTTAAATCAATTGATAATAATAAACACAAAAATGGCTGCACATGCATGTGTGAATTATAAATTTTATATTATTATTATTTTATACAAAAGTAACAAAAAAACTTAGAGGCAAATTGCGTGGGAAAGTCTTGTTGCCCCTCTCTCTCGAAGGGGTTGGCATTATTTCTGCATGCAAACCAAAATTCTTTCGGTGAACTGTTGTTTGGACGCTGTTAATGCGAAGGTTGTATGTAGAGATTCTCTTTCACGAAATTAAAATCGAGTCAGAGATGTTCTCCACCAAACAATTAATGTTTCGAAATACTTCTTAATTTTGCTGTCTTCATTTGGTGGTGTGGCCTTTTTTTTATAACAAAATAAAAACAATAATACAAGGAAACCCGGCAGGAGCATCTACCAATAATTCCTTTTTTCTGTCAATAAATTAATAAGATAATGCATTTACACATATAAAAATGATATGGAGTTCACAAAAATTGACTTTGATTTAACTTCCACGCGTGCCCCCCTTAGATCATTAAGTTTATTAACTTTCGGTAGTTACTTTTCACTAAATTACCTTTATGAAAATTAACTTTTGGGTTCTATTGGAGTTTTTCCGGTTCATGAGTTCTATTTCCTAGTGGCCAATGTAAGAAGAATCCTTTTGCTTCTAATAGTCATTATCCAGTATAAGCCTGTGATTATGGAATTGTGTACACCATTTCATTGCTTTTAATCAATCAAATTTGAACGAGACATGGCCTTCTTCAGGTTGCATTTATGTTTTCATTGAACAATTCGTATCATATAAGACGACCTTGAATCGCACGTCAAATATTTAGTGTCTCGTATTAAATGTACATCAAATAATTTCGACAAAAATATACAAATTTGAAATAAGCTTTCTCGCGCATCCCTACTTTTAATCCACGCCTCTGTGGTGTGAATGATATTTGAATCCAGAATAGAAAGGATGGAGATGTTTTCCAAATTGGTGCACCTGGTAATTTTGACAGTACGGTACAGTACTTCAGTTGGCATTTGGAAATAGAAGAGTGTCGCATGATCAAAACTCTGGATCCGGAATTTGTAAAAATTTGAAATAACACCCTGATCAAAATCAAATTTTTATATAGGAATTGAATTTGAAATTTCCATGATATTGAAATTTCTTAATCAGAATCTATTAAAATGTATTTCATTTGGTTAGATTTCGTAAGGAAAATTCAACCCCATTGAAATTCTGGGAATTGGATTGAAATTTGGTCAGAATTCATGAGAAAAATAGACTCCTAATTGGTAAGGCAAAATGGTTATTTTCAAGAATTCAAATCAATTCTTTTTATATTTGTTTTGATCATGGGATTTCAATTGTAAATCATCTACAATCAATTATAATCCAATGAAATTAAATAAATTTTCATGTCTACACCATTTTGATCAGAACCTAAGTCTTTTATCATTGTAAAAGTACATTTTATAAAATCACAAGTTCAGAACTCATGTGGCTTCGCACCTTGATAAGCTACACAAAGTGCTGTTCCAATCGAGTCACAGAAACATAGGCGCAGATTAGTGAGGCAATTAGGCAATTAGTGTTTTCTGGTAAAATTGTAAAGCTGTAACAAACTGTAACAAACTCTGGCTTCTATTTTCTGTTACATCTCTTTCTGTTTTCTGAAATGTATGCTATAAATAGAGTTAAGAGGGATTGTACAAAGGGAGATGGATCAATAAAATCACTGCTTCTTTCTCCTTCTTGTTTTCTATACTGTATCATTTCTGTTTCATTTTATGGTATCAAGAGCCTTTGGCAAACGCCATTTTTTATCCTTTCTTCATCCTTCATGGCAACGCCTACCCCAACCCAATCCCCTTCCACTGTTTCCGACATCTCCTCTTCTTCCTCTTCTCAGCAAGTTGTTCTCATTAACTTGCCAAATTAACCACCAATAATTACCTCTCATGGAGATCTCAGATTCTTCCTTTGCTCCATGGTTACAATCTTGCAAAGCACATTGAGGCGCCACCACCTGATCCAACCATTCGAGCGGCGGAGGGTCGATTTGAGGTCAACCCCGAATTCCTCACATGGCACCGACAAGATCAGCTCTTGCTCGGTTGGATCCGTTCCTCTCTAACAGAACAAATCCAAGCTCAGGTAGTTTCTTGTGCTACTACACTGGAGATTTGGTCTGAGCTTCAAAAGCTTCTCTCTTCCAACTCGAGGTCGAGAGTAATGGATTTGAAGAGGCGGATTCAATCGGCTAGCAAAGGAAATTTGAGCTGTGCTGATTAACTTCAAAGTCTCCGACGTCTTGCCGATGAGTTGGCTTCGGTTGGGTCACCTTATCCTGACGACGAGCTTGTCATGGCGGCGATCAACGGTCTTAGCTCCGATTATCTCCCCGTCGTTGCTGCCGTTCATGCTGCCAGTGTACACTCCTCTTTCTCTTTCTCTGATCTTCATTCTCTTCTTCTTGATCATGAGGCTCTGCTTAAAACCCACTCCATGACTCCTGCTGCTTTTTACGCCGGGCGAAATAGCCATGGCAGACCTCGTGCTTCGTACCCGAATCCAACAATTCCTCCTAACCGACCCGATAATATTCCCCATCCTCCTAATTCAGCGCCACAGTTCATTGGGCCCTCTCAGCCCAACAGGCCTGTGAATGCTAAGCCTGTATGCCAGATTTGCACGAAGACTGGACATGCAGCAAAAATTTGCTACAGACGGTATGATCCGGATCCAGAATGGCAGCCGAATCCAAGGTTTCAGGCTTTCACTGCTCAAGCTCAACTTGCGCCACCTTCTACAACCGAGTGGATCATTGATTCGGGAGCTAACCAACATGTTACAAGTGACATCAACAATTTGACTTCTTTCTTGAGCTATGATGGTGGTGACAAGTTGCAAATTGGGAATGGTAATGGTCTCTCTATTCAACATGTTGGATCAACTTCTTTCTTTTGTTCCAATCATACTATTATGCTTGATGATGTTCTTCATGTTCCAAGTTTTTCATGCAATCTCATTAGTCTCTCTAAATTATTGTATGATAATCCTTCTCTTGAGGTTAATTTTTCTTCCTCTCATTGTCTCATAAAGGACCGCCTCACCAAGACTCTTCTTCTCCAAGTGCATAGTTCAAATGGTCTCTTCATAATCGACCTCAATCATCCTAAGCAAGTCTTTCTCTCCAATAAAGTTTCTTCAAGTATTTGGCATGCAAGGCTTGGACACCCTTCTAATGCCATTACTTTAGAAGTTCTCAATTCAAACAAATTGCCTTGTAATAGAAATAGGCTTTCTTTATGTCATGATTGTGCACAAGCTAAAGCACATGTGTTACCCTTTTCTTCTTCTTCTAGTACTTCTACTTCACCTTTACAAATTGTACATTCCGATGTTTGGGGTCCATCCCCTATTGTATCTTCAAATGGCTATAGATATCACATTACCTTTGTTGATGACTTTTCTAAATTCACTTGGATCTATTTCATGAAACAAAAGAGTGAAGTTACCCACATATTTTCCAACTTCAAAGCTCAAGTCGAAAACCTTCTCAACACCACAATTAAAATTCTTCGTTCCGATGGAGGAACCGAATATAAACCGATCACCAAATATTTTCCACAAATTGTTCATCAAACATCTTGTCCCTATACACCACAACAAAACGGCAATGCCGAAAGAAAGCATAGACATATCATTGAACTCTCTCTTGCTACTATGTCTTATGCTTCCATTCCCTCTCTATATTGGGATGAGATTTTCTCAAGTGTTGTTTTTCTAATAAATAGACTTCCCTCCAATAAGTCTATTCCTTTCACTTCTCCATTCAAAAAAGAACCTGATTATTCCCTTCTTAGAATTCTTGGATGCTTATGCTTTCCTCTTACTAGACCTTATAATTCCCACAAACTAGAATTAAGGTCTTTGCCTTGTGTTTTTCTTGGTTATTCCTCATCTCAAAAAGGTTATCGTTGTTTGCACCTTGACACCAATAAAATTTTTGTCTCAAGAAATGTTGTTTTTGATGAGATAAATTTTCCTTTTCAAAAAATAGCTAAAGGAACAGCTCCTAATTTAACTAAACAACTCTCGAATGAGTTTTCCATTTTGCCTCTACAAATTATCAACTCAACTCAGGCCCAGCAATCTTGCGGCCCGAATCAGAAGGAAGCCCAAGTTGTACCTACTTCATTTCAACAAAATAGATCGCCTGATTCAATTCCTCCTGTGCCTCATCAACCTGATCACACCATGACACAGGCGGAAACCATTCAGGCTTCACAAATCACTTCACCACCGATTCAATTGGTACCACAACACACTCAATCGGGGGATCTGACTCCTTCAAGCGACTCGACTCAATCCAATTCGACTCAAGCGGATCAGATTTCGACTCCACCAACACACTCGATTCAACCCAATCTCTTGTTCTTTCCTTCTTCTCCAACAGATCAACCCACCACCATTGCTTCCGCCTCAACTCCTCTCAACCCACCAACCTCGAAAAATTCGATTCACCATATGACCACTCGGACTAAAGACCATACAAGGAAACCGAGGCACTTCAATGATTTCGTGGCACATCTAGCTTCCCTCGAGACAGAACCTCGATCATTCAATCAGGCAAACACCTTACCTGCATGGAGAGAAGCCATGGCAAACGAAATCCAAGCTCTTGCTCTCAACAAAACCTGGACCTTGATACCTCCTCCTACTGAACAAAAGGTCATAGGTTCCAAATGGATCTATAAAATTAAGAGGAAACCTGATGGCTCCATAGAAAGATTTAAAGCCCGGCTTGTTGCAAACGGGTTCCATCAAGAAGAAGGAATTGATTTCCAGGAAACCTATAGCCCAGTAGTTCGAGCTACTACTATTAGGGTTGTCCTCTCCATTGCTGTTTCCTCAAAGTGGCAAATCAAGCAGCTCGATGTGCACAACGCCTTCCTTCATGGAGACTTGGCTGAAACAGTTTACATGTCCCAACCGAGAGGGTTTGTTGATTCCACATTTCCTGACCATGTTTGCTTGTTACATAAGTCTCTGTATGGCCTTAAACAAGCTCCGCGGGCGTGGTTTCACAAACTCAGCAATGCTCTTGTCGGGTATGGTTTCAAACCCTCAAGCTATGATCCTTCTCTTTTCATCTATAATAGAAACAATCACAGGCTGATGGTGTTAGTATACGTGGATGATATTCTTGTAACTGGGGATGATTCTCACCAGATTTCAGCATGCATAGCAGATTTAAAAGCTCAGTTTGCAATTAAGGATTTAGGTCAGATTCACTATTTTTTGGGTTTGGAAGCTAAATTCTCTTCACAAGGTTTGCATTTAACACAATCCAAGTACATTGTTGTCCTACTCTCTCGAGTTAACATGGCAAATTGCAAACCAGTCTTGACACCGATGGCTACAGGAGCTCCACTTTCAAAAAATGATGGCTCTCCTTTTGATGATCCGTACTTGTATCGGAGTGTCGTGGGGGCCTTGCAATATGCCACTCTTACTAGACCTGAAATTTCCTTCACTGTGAACAAATTATCCCAGTTTATGCATGCTCCAACAGAGACTCACTGGGTGGCAGCCAAGAGGGTCTTGCGTTATCTCTCTGGTACAATTCATCATGGTTTGTCAATAAACTCCACCTCTTCCAATATTATTCATGCCTATAGCGATGCGGATTGGGCTGGTAATGTTGATGATAGGAGATCAACTTCTGGATTTTGTGTTTATCTGGGTAAAAATCTGGTTTCTTGGTGTGCAAAAAAGCAACCAACGGTTTCCAGATCAAGCACAGAGGCTGAGTACAGGTCTCTTGCGCTGACTTGTACAGAGATTCTCTGGCTGCAGTTCTTGCTAAAAGAATTAGGTGTCAAGATGGAGGCAAAACCTGTTTTGTGGTGTGATAACATAGGAGCCACGTTTTTGGCAATGAACCCCATGTTCCATGCACGCACAAAGCATATAGAAATTGACTATCACTTTGTGCGTGAACAAGTTGCAGCAAAACAAATTGAGGTGAAATTCATCTGCTCAGTAGATCAGCTGAGTGATGTCATGACCAAACCATTGCCTTTACCCCGGTTTCAGTATCTCAGGGACAAGCTCAATGTGCATTGCAGCCCATCGGCTTGAGGGGGGTGTGATAAGCTACACAAGGTGCTGTTCCAATCGAGTCACAGAAACATAGGCGCAGATTAGTGAGGCAATTAGGCAATTAGTGTTTTCTGGTAAAATTGTAAAGCTGTAACAAACTGTAACAAACTGTGGCTTCTATTTTCTGTTACATCTCTTTCTGTTTTCTGAAATGTATGCTATAAATAGAGTTAAGAGGGATTGTACAAAGGGAGATGGATCAATAAAATCACTGCTTCTTTCTCCTTCTTGTTTTCTATACTGTATCATTTCTGTTTCATTTCACTGACTCCCTCTTTCACTGTATCAACTATTGGTACGTAACCGCACCCTCCAATGCTTGTTCTATTGTCATTCGGCTTTAATTTTTCAAGTTTGAGACTTCTTATTTATTATATATGATATTTCAATAGCTTTGATTTAAAAACTTAGATGATTTTAATATATTCATTTGCACATCTTAAACTAAATTTGTCCAAGTTAAATAATATTTAGTTGAAATTAACAAATATTTCTGTACTGGATTGCTTACAAATTATAGACTACTCTAAATAATTTGCAAAACTACGAATAAGAAATTCATAACGGATTCACGAGGAAAAAAAAATGATGCCAGGTTTACTAATAGATTGTGCACGAGGAAATCAATGTGATAACATTTAAAATTCAGGTACTTTGTCATCCATTTATTGTTATCCCTGTTAACCATACATATTAATGATGAATCAAACTGTTATTTTCCAGTAAAAGCTTTGTTTAATGGGAAAAACAAAACCGTTCATAGGTTAAAGAATTGCTACACATGCATAGGAGCCGGAAAAAAATTGTTGGTGTCGCCTTATATATTTAGAGTTTTGATATGGTAAGTCGCGACACATGAGAGCGTTTGTTGTGCCCAAAACTCTAAGATCTTGTTCAAAATGACCGATCCAAACTGTCCAATACGATCTCCCTATTGAATTTTTTTAAGTATTTTTTTTATTTTTAAAAACTGTTGTTTTTTGAACGATTTAGAACTAATTAGATTAATGATTTTCTTAAATTTCATAAAAATACTTGAAGTTTCGAAAAAATATAAAATTTGGTCTGCATGAAAATTTCAATAGGGAGATCATATTAGACGGTTTGGATCGGTCATTTTGAACTAGATCTAGAAATTTTGAGCGCTACTCATCATATCAAAACTCTTGATATTAATACAATAATTATATAAAAATTATTACATTGCAACTATGGAGTCAATTGTGGAACAATACGCTGAAAATATTATAAGACCATGCAATTATTTAATAAAAAAAATAGGGGACATTCTATTACTGTGTCTGCCCCTGTACAGACGCCAAAAGGAAAAAATTATTATATCAAGAAATAGGTTGCGAATTGTGCATTTTACTCGTGAGTTTCGAGATTCAAAATCATATCACTTGAACAAATATTAAGACAAATAATTATGACCTATTGTCAAAATTATAATTAGCGCAAAATCATATGCGCATAGCTGTGACTTGCAAGATTCGAAATAATCTTACTTGAATCAATATTTAAGCAAATTATTATAATTATAAACAGTTAAATAAAGATGAAATTAGCATAGTATAAACAACTAACGCATCTGTTGTTTCACACCACAAATAGAGGAACTGCAACATAACAGCGAATCATACCGATTTCTTTGATTTTAGTGAAATTAATTTCGTTAAAGACATTTGTGTTGTAAAATAAGGTGGAAGAAAGAAATAATGAACAATATATTAAGAGTAAGTAAGACAATATTTTCAATCACAAATTTCAGAATTTTATTCTCTCATTCCAACCATACATACAAATGTACAATGTCTCTATTTATAGGCTACAAAATAATATCTCACATAATGATAATAAATAAGTAGTGGAGATCATGGATATAAATGTGTAGTGTAGATAAATTCTTAGTGGGAATATGAAGATGAACAATCCACATAATTATTAAATTTCATAACACTTCCCCTTGGATGTTCATCTTTGATTATACAATATTAATATGATACTTCAGGATCAATATTAATATGGTACTTCTGGACCAATTTATCTTCCTCATTAAAAACCTTACCAAGAAAAACCCATTGGGATAAAAACTTGGATAAGGGAAAAAGAGTGCAGTATGTATAATATTTCCCCTCATTTTAATATTATTTGACATCCTTTAGTCGATGTAGACCTATCTTCTTTCTGAGTTGTTCAAAAACACTCGTTGGTAAAGATTTTGTGAATAGGTCGGCCAAATTGTTGCATGATTGAATTTTCTGAACATCTATTATACCATCATTTTGTCGATCATGTGCCCAGAAGAACTTTGGTGCAATGTGCTTAGTTCTATCTCCTTTGATGTATCCTTCTCTTATTTGTTCTATACATGCTGCATTATCTTCATATAATAGAGTAGGATTTTCTTTGATATTTTCAAGTCCACATTCTTCTTGAATATTTTGGATAATTGACCTTAATGAAACACATTCCCGACTTGCTTCATATAAAGCAATGATTTCAGCATGATTTGATGATGTGGCAGTTAGAGTTTGCTTTATAGACCGCCATGAAATTGCAGCTCCACAATAAGTAAATACATATCCTGACTGAGATCACGCCTTATGCGGGTCTGACAAATAACCTGCATCTGCATAACCAACTAGATTGAATTTTGAATTCTTTTGATAGTATAGTCCCATATCACGAGTTCCGCAAAGATAACGAAAAACACCTTTAATTCCATTCCAATGTCTTCGGGTTGGTTTGGAACTATATCTTGACAATAAATTTACAGCAAATGCAATATCAGGTCTTGTATTATTTGCAAGATATAAAAACGCGCCAATTGCGCTTAAGTATGGTACTTCAGGACCAAGTACTTTTTCATCATTTTCTTGGGGACGAAAAGGATCATTTTCTACATTTAATGATCGTACAACCATTGGTGTTCTCAAAGGATGAGCTTTATCCATATTGAATCGTTTTAGTATTTTTTCTGTATAATTTGATTGATGGATAAATATTCCATTCTTTAGGTGCTCGATCTGCAGGCCGAGACAAAATTTAGTTATTCCAAGATCTTTCATTTCAAACTCTCTTTTCAACAATTCTGCAGTATTTTCGATCTCTTCAGGAGATCCAATAATATTTAAATCATCAACATAAACTGCAACTATTGCAAAACCTAAATTTGATTTTTTAATAAAAATATATGGACTAACTACATTATTTTTATATCCTTCTTTTAAAAGATACTCGCTAAGTCGATTGTACCACATTCGACCTGATTGTTTTAGTCCATATAAAGATCTTTTCAATTTTATGGAGTACATTTCTTTAGGTTTTGATCTATATGCTTCTGGCATTTTTAATCCTTCGGGGATTTTTATATATATGTCACTATCAAGTGAACCATATAAATATGCTGTGACAACATTCATAAGTTGCATTTTTAGATTTTCTGTGACTGTGAGACCTATTAAAAATCTGAGAGTTATCGCATCCACTACAGGTGAATACGTTTCTTCATAATCTACTCCATATATTTGTGTAAATCCTTGTGCCACTAATTTTGCTTTGTATCTCACAATTTCATTTTTCTCATTTCTTTTGATGGCAAATATCCATTTGTAACCTACAGGGTTAACATTTTTGGGTGATTGGACTACTGGTCCAAATACTTGTCGTTTGTCAAGTGAATTTAATTCATCTTGTATGGCATCTTTCTATTTAGGCCAATCATTTATGTGCCTACATTCTTCTATGGTTTTTGGCACATTATTCTCTTCGCTTATAACATCACTAGCTATAGCGAATGCAAATATTTCATCCACATGAGTTTCATTTCTTTTTAATATTGTACCAGTTTTTACATAATTTATAGAAATCTCATAATCATTTGGTACTTCAGTTTCTTCTGGAACTTCATCAACTTCTTCTTAGTTTCTACTGGAACTTTATTAATTTTTTCTAGAGATTTAAGTTCTTCTGGAATTTTATTAATCTCTTCTGGAGATTTAGTTTCTTCTGGAACCTTATAAACCTCTTCTGGGGTTTTACCAACTGCTTTATTCTGCTCTTTTCTTTTACGTGGATTTACATCCTTAGAACCAATTGGTCTTCCACGTTTCCTACGCTCATGAGATTCATTTGATATTTTTGTAATATCTATTCGAGCAGGTGCATTTATAGCTGGAACATGTGATTTAGTGACTCTATTTATATTTGTGAATGCGTCAGGCAATTCATTTGCAATTCTTTGTAAATTTATAATCTTTTGAACTTCATGTTCACATTGACCACTTCGGGGGTCAAGATAAGATAATGATGAATTCCATGTCACTTGTTTATCCAGCTTTTGTTTTCCTTCCCCTAAATTTGGGAATATTGATTCATCAAAGTGACAATCAGCAAATCTTGCTGTAAAAACATCTCCCGTTAATGGTTCTAAATATTTAACAATAGAAGGAGAGTTAAAACCAATATAAATACCCAATCTTCTTTGAGGTCCCATTTTTGTGCGTTGTGGAGGAGAAATTGGAACATATATTGCACAACCAAAAACTTTTAAATGGGACAAATTTGGTTCTCTTCCGGAGACCAATTGTAACGGGGAATACTTATGATCAGCAGTTGGCCTTAATCTAATTAGTGCAGCAGCATGTAATATTGCATGTCCCCATGAAGAAGATGGTAAACTAGATTTCATTAGTAATGGTCTAGCTATTAACTGTAGCCTTTTAATAAACGATTCTGCTAGACCGTTTTGTGTATGAACATGTGCCACTGAATGTTCCACAGTAATCCCAATAGACATGCAATAATCATTAAAAGTTTGGGATGTAAATTCTCCTGCATTATCAAGTCGGATTCTTTTAATTTGATAATCCGGAAAGTTGGCTCTCAATTGGATAATTTGTGCTAATAATCTAGCAAATGCAACATTTCTTGTTGCCAATAAACATACATGTGACCAACGAGTTGATGCATCAATTAAAACCATAAAATATTTAAATGGTCCACATGGCGGTGTTATAGGCCCGCATATATCTCCTTGAATTCGTTCTAAAAATGATGGAGCTTCAGGTCCAACTTTATTTGGAGATGGCCTAGTAATTAATTTTCCAAGAGAGCATGCTTGGCATGTCAATTCTTTTGATAACAGGATCTTCATGTCCTTCAGGGGATGCTCATTTGCACTTTCTATTATTCTCCTCATCATTATATTTCCTGGATGACTCAATCTATCATGCCATAATGTAAATAATTTTGGATCAACTAACTTCCGGTTAGTGACCATATTTGATTCTATTGCACTTATATAAGTACCATATAATCCATTAGACAATGCTTGTAATTTTTCCATAATCCTTTTCTGGTCATTTATAATAGATACGATATGAAGATATTCGTAATTTCTTTCATTCATAGTTTCAATATGATAACCATTCTTTCGAATATCTTTAAAACTTAGTAGATTTATTCTGGATCTACTAAAAAATAATGCATCATCTATTATTAGTTTTGTTCCTTCAGGTAACAAAATACAAGCTCTTCCGGAGCCTTCAACTATATTGCTTGAGCCAGATATAGTTTGAATATTAGTCATACCGGAATGCAATTGCAAAAAGTATTTCTTACTTTTCAATATTGTATTTGTAGTTCCGCTATCAACCAAACATGGATCATCTTTAATTAATATCGCGTCAGTCATTTTCCCTTTTGTAATTTCTTTGTAATTCCTCCCGAGCAAGTCGTGCTGATAACGTGTTGTAAAATAAGGTGGAAGAAAGAAATAATGAACAATATATTAAGAATAAGTAAGACAATATTTTCAATCACAAATTTCAGAATTTTATTCTCTCATTCCAACCATACATACAAATGTACAATGCCTCTATTTATAGGCTACAAAATAATATCTCACATAATGATAATAAATAAGTAGTGGAGATCATGGATATAAATGTGTAGTGGAGATAAATGCTTAGTGAGAATATGAAGATGAACAATCCACATAATTATTAAATTTCATAACAATTATTATTTGACATAATTCTGTCATAATTCCATCCAGTTTTCCTAGACATTTTACTTGCTTGTGACTCTCTTTAGACTGGCCATCTAGGTAGAATTCAATTTTGGTGAGCAAAACACTAATCCTCCTGAAATTTCAGTAAGACGTATCAGCTCAAGCTTCCCCTAAGATTAGCATTTAGGTGTAAAGTAATCTTTGAGAATGATCTTTTTTAGATCAGACAGCAGAAAACCTTAAAACAACAGAAAGCAACATGACTTGAAAGCTCACAACTTATATCTGTCTAATCTTTGCTTTGATGTCTAATTCAAATTTAAATTAAAACAAGGATTACAACACACAACTCTACCCCTCCAAAATTGTTGATCTCCGGGAGATGATATGGCGCTCTTATGTCAACTACAGCAAGACCTTATTAAGTCTGGGAAAACAAATCTCTTAAATTCAACCTTTCAACAAACTAATTGGACAACAGCATTAAAATAAAAAAAAGGTATAACTCTGAACTCTCCTCTCTCTAAATCTAACCCAAGTAACAAAATCTTTCCGCCCATGCCGCAGATCTAGAAAATCTAAATAAATAACATTGGGAGGGGTAAACAGGAAAATTCCTGTTAGTCTAACGACGGCCTCCAGCCTTTGCCGGTGGACCTGATTCATCATCGTCAGACTGGATATCTCCATACTGCCATATGTTCTCTCTCCCTTTTCTGGCCTTCTCCTGGAACTCCTCCAGCTTCTCCAGTGCCGCCTTTTTGTCCCTAGTGTCGAACCTTTTCTTTCTCTCCAATCGAGCGAAACCTTCCTGTATATATAAATCACAAAGTATTTGTATCAAACAAAATTTAGGCCCCAAACAATTAATAATGCACTTGGTAAGGTAACAGAATAAAAAAAGAAAACGAGTAGATAACAGACACACTCACACACAACAAAAGAGAAGGTAAAAAGGCATACCTGAAGCATAGTAGCATTGATGCTAGTCTTTGAGGTAGGGTCCACAAGAGTAACAATGTGGAGGCTTCCGGTGCCTCGCCCCTTGGTTTTCCCAGCAGTGATGTCCCTCTCCTCGATCACAGCCTCGAACTCTTTGGAGCTGTCTAAAAGGCAGTAGCTCAGGAACTCGGCTGCTTCTGGCCCACAATCGTCCTCCAACTCCGGCACCTTTATGTGGGCCAATTTACAGAGGAGAGCCAGGCCGGGCCTGCTCGAGATATCTGCATCTGCCGGGCGCAGACAGCTGTAAGGAACCTTCTCTTGATTCCCGTAATCTATGTAGAACACCTCAAATTCATCAGATGCAGATTTCACCCCATCCTTTGGTCCACTAACAATCTGCCAAATATTATCATGGAGACTTTTGTCAGTACTGAGACCCGTGGTACTTGCACTAAGGGGAAAATGGAAAGGAGGGTTTCATTAAGTAAAAGCGTATCAGTTTATTAGCATGCATACCATAGCTCTGTTCCATGAGTTATCTAACGAGAAATGTGCAAGAACAATGCTGCCCTTTGTTGGGTTGAAGGAGCCAATTACAGGTGCATCCTTGATTGATAGTGCAGCCAGCTTTTGTTGAACCACGTCTGCATCACCAACCTTTTGCACATAGAACATTCCCCCAGACAGCACATCAGTGGCAACAACCTTATTGAATAAAAATAAAAAAATAAAATAAGTTAGGCAATAACAAGAATATTTTGAAAAATATCAAAAATAAGAAAACCTTATTATTAAAACAAATATGCAAACTTCAATCACCTTCATTGTTTCCTTCTGCTTCCTTTCATGCGTCGAGCTAGAACCATTGGAAATTTCCTCTCCTTCAACATAGTTCTCCCAAATCTTGAAACAAGAGAGTATAAATTCAATTCCCTTGAAACAGACAAAATAACAAACATATATAATGCAAACAAGTATAACAAAGTCCCTACCTTCTTCTTCTGCTGTTTGGCATTCTGTTCTGCACGCACAAGGAGGTGGGAGTCAGGGATCCTATCAAAGCCAAAGGAGGTTTGGAGCTTTGCAAGTCCTTCCTCAACAAGAGACAAGGCAACATTCGTTTTTGACTCGTAAAGAGAGCCCAAGAAAGTGCCTGTCCTATCAACAGTCTCTACCTCTATCTCTACATCACGCTGTAAAACCCTGCGCCTCATGAAGGCAAGGGACTCATCAGCATATGGCTCAGAGATGTTCTTTGCTGCATTCTTTGCAGGAGCCCTGACACCAGACAGAGCAAAGGCAATGCTGCATGTCTCCTTGGGGATGTAGAGCTTAAAACGGTGGCCACTGAAAACATATTCCACAACTGCTGTATGTCTTTTAGTCTTTTGCAAAAATGGCAAGAAATCTCTAGCCTTCTTCACAGATCCCTGATAAAATTATCATATACAAAAACATTAATTCAAGTGACATTTAAACCAAATGCTCAGCCTAAACAAGGTTATTTGGTAAACCAAAAGCACAGCCTAAACTCAGCCCAAGTTTCTAACCATTGAGAGATCAGCAACATGCACAGCAGGGGGGTCCTTAGAAGAGTGCATCCCTTTCCTTCCATTAATAGCCCTCGACTCAGCAGTCACTAAGGCATCATAGTACTTAGACCTCTCCTCAAAGTCACGATGCCTGACCACAGTTGCCAATCCACGAGAAACAAGCATCTCTGCCACATTAATCCCACCCTGTTGGTTAGCCGAAGGGGCCTCCCCATCATTCTTAGATGGAGATGCCAAGATGACCGACCCAAAATCCATCACTCTTGAATCAGCCGAGCTTGATGCCACGGCACCAGGCAAATCAGCAGTCATCTTTCTTGAGTATTCCATTGATACATTGACCTGAAGAGCAAACAAATATAATTATATTGTAGTTAATGGTTACAATAAAAAAATGATTATGAATCCTTCAAGAGTTTTATTCTGGGACAGTGTTAAAAAGAATTTTAAGCATCTGATTGAGTAAACGAGACAAAATATAAATACAACCATGAAACTAGGTAAATAATAAAAGATTGATCAGAAGAATGGGTAAATAGAATACCACTTCCCTCCAACTAATAATAACAAGTAGTACACGAAAACAAAAATAATTCTTAAATATTGCGATGCAGGTGTAGAATGATTTATCAAACCTGGCGACCAATAAGACGGGTGCGCAGGAACTCTCTAGCCTCACGGCCAAAAGCACGAGTGCGTAATACTTCATTCAATTTGGCTCTTTCCTCTTGATTGGTGGGTTCTGGGTCTACATCGCGACGAGGGTTGCCCATTTTAGGGGCCTTAATGCTTGAAAGATTAACCCTTCTCTCTGAAGCAGGGCTCCCGGATGGAACTGAATCATCTGCTACTATTATGCAATCTCCACTTACAACTTCTACCACCTATTTAAAATTGAGAAAGGCACATATGGTAAATGCAAAAAAAAAACTATTATCCACTTGTAAAACAAAAATTAAGAGGTACCTTCCCAGTGAAGTTCTGGTCATGAATAGGTTTAGAGTTAGAAGCAGGAGGCTGGTAATTGGTCCACATTCTGAGATGATCCTTTTTAGCTTGGAGCTCAGCAGCCTTCAGCTTTCTCTTTGCCTCATCTTCCATCATGTTTCCACTCCATTCGACATATTTGGCAAAACCCTTTACTCAATAAAATAACTTAATCAATAAAGAAACAACTGGTACATCATAATTTCTCATACCATTGTTTGTAATAAACTAGAGATAATGTCAGTTCAAATCGAATGGCACAAGTACTAACATTTTTTATGAGATCAAGAGCCAAATCCTTTGCAGCATCGCCATCTGGATAGTACACTGAACCAATTAAGTTGTTGTTCTTGTCTACACCCTCTAGCACTATTCGCACCTGAAAAATCCAAACATAGATACTATTTATTGCTGGTATTGCGGTTTGTAATAAAGGGCTGCAATTTGATTGATTTGGAGCTCCTTTTGTTCCTATCTTTCCATATCTTCATGCTTTCCAAATGAGATAAAACTGGAACCAAATTAAGCAAACTGAGGCATAGTAGCAATTGAAAGGGCAATTTTGGTAACAAATATAGTAAAAACAATCCTCTAGCGGCCCAGTTAATTGTTGGTAACAAAAGGTTCTGAAAATAAAATCCAGAATTGAGGAAGGAGAAAGATTTTACATCTCTATTCAAGACACGAATTTCAGTGAAATGCTTAGCCTCCCTTGCAAAAGGATCTGGAGGAACCTCAGAAGCTGCAGTAACAGACTGAGCAAACCGTTGTGCCGATGTCAAAGTTGCTCCACTTCCAGGAGCATCTCCATTGGACCCATCAGTTGATGGTTCTGTCTCAGCCACCACAAACTCAGGCATTGCCCTCCTACCCATTGAAGGAGCCTATTTCAAAATGAAAAACCATTATTAGCATCAGTAGCTTCTTGCCTTCTCGATATAAAGTACATTGTATGTTAAATTGATTAATGAAATATCATGCTTACCTGGACTCCGGCAACAAAGACCTGAACGAACTGGAAGCCGGGAAGAAGATAAACACGGAGGCTGTGTCCATCACGGACCTGTTCCACAATGGCCTCGATAGGTTTTCCCTTGTTAGAGGCTAAAAATCCCATTGCATCAAAGTTGGTGGGGTCTCCAATAGCTGAGGGAGGCAGATCTCTTATTGATGCCTCTGATGCTCCTGGCACCTATACCATTTCCAAAACAATTGCATGTAAGAAGGTCTCTTTATCTCCATTAATAATATATGAATATTTAATACCAGTCTTGTGGATTAATGTTTATGCATTTCATTAAAAGTGAAATTGTTCATTAGTTAGAAACGATGGAGATTTCAACCTGGCTCCATCGTCCCAGACCAAGTTGTTTTGCCTTCTCCTCAGCTGCTCTGAGCTCAGCCAAAAATGGGCTCCCTTCAGGCTTCTCTTTGTCCTTATCCTTTTGCTGGAATGGTTCTCTCACCTGATAACAAAATCCAGTAATGACTAGTGAAAGTGTGTTCAGAAAAGTAGAATAACTAGACAAATTGACAGAAAATGGGAACAATATTCACCTTTGCCCATCCTTCAG
The DNA here is from genome assembly GCA_028095005.1 of Rhynchospora pubera. Lineage (NCBI taxonomy): Eukaryota > Viridiplantae > Streptophyta > Magnoliopsida > Poales > Cyperaceae > Rhynchospora > Rhynchospora pubera. Next base: position 105,408,093 of record CM051462.1, on the reverse strand, counting down.
CAACAATCAAAGTCGCAAGATTCTTATCACCGAGAAAAACAGTACCAAACTCTCGGCCAATGGATGGCACAGTGTAATCCACCTTAAATACAACATCCTAACAAGGAAACAAAGAAAAATAAAACATACATGTAATGTTTTTATATAGCACATAAGTAGAACTTTTGTATAATATATAAAAATAGGGTCATTAAATTGTGGCATCTAGTGAGAACCTTTCCCAAACAAAGCTTCCTCAGAAACTCTCTGCTATCCCATGCAAAGGGTTCATCAACACCGCCACGCCTGGCCTATATAATGTCAAACAATTGTTTATTGGTTAAGAAATAAACAGAAGAATAATTATTTGATCAACATAATTAATACAATGTGCATTTATGATCCACTATCAGTCTATCACACATCATACCAAAGTTCTAAAGAAATAAGAGAAACAAGATCACAAATAAAAAATTCCAGGATTTACTGACAGTAAATTTAACTTGCAAATATTGATAATCACCGCAGATGAATTTTACATATTGAAATGCAAAATATTTTAGCAAGTTCACATATAAAATTCAGATGAAAAATGATAATGGGTAGATAATTTATCTTTCATTGATCGATTTGAAATTCTGAAAGGCCTGTGCTTAGCAACCTTTGAAGCGTCAGTAGTCAAACGAATCTAAAAAGATTACATGCCTTCAGACTTTTTCAGTCTTCATACATTTTTAATGATTCTAGACTACAACAAGAATGTAAAGTAGTCAAGTGACACAATCCTGATTGAAAAATTGCTATATCCCACTATTCCCGATGTTTTATTCCTCTAGCATTTTTAAAGATTCATAATAGTTGGCATTTATTGTTGCAACATTGTAAGCACTAAAACTTTTCCCGATAATATTGAATAGTCGAATGTTACCAAATCTCTTAGTACAATGCACAAACTTATATTTTGGCATGCAAGGCGCCAATAATTAATACTTGACAATACCGAATCTCTTAGTGCATAGCATAACCTATATGGGATCCCTGATGGTCTACCTGGAAACACTACAGCTCATGCACTTGAGGTATCATTTATGAAGCATAATATATGTACGCAGCGTGCATATCTCTATCTTATCTGTGCATGCATACCAGTTTTGGAGCCATGATAGAAGCCAAAGTGATGGTCTTTTCGAGAGGTAAATCGGCTTGCACAATTGCCATGATGACGACACAGTCACCAGAAGGTACAGCCTTTACTCGGCCTCTCAACCAACCGGAATTTGAGGTTGCCATTTCAGCAACTATAAACCCTAAAGCCAAAACAAGGAAACATCCATATAAATGAATAGAACACATAAGTGATAGAGTTTTTGAATTCTTTGTTCATTACAAAAGAAATGTTCAAATATGTGAATAGTAACTAAACAAAAGAGATATCAGTACAACTTTTCTAGAGACGAGCATTGCTGTTAATATAATGAATGTAGATCTAATGAAACATGATCATCAGGTTAAAAATTACTGAATAGGCAAGGTTCTATCATACAAACATCTTTAATTGTGTCAGAACTCCATCATCAGAGATTAAAAGACTACAAGGTTAGATATTCTAAATTTATAATTGGTCCACACGTCATAAAAAACAAGAAACTCAAATATAGAAATACATAATTTGTTAGATCTGGTGCATTTATATTATTATCTGCTCAATTCTCAAAATCCTCTCTTAAACCCTAGCAACCATAGGAAATGCACGTCTGAAATTAACTAAGATCCCGACTTGAAACAAACATGAGAGAAACAAAAACTCGACGAATGCCAGATCAGATAAAAAGTCTAATTAAATTAAGCATGTTGACTACGAAAAAGAAAAGAAAAATAAACAGATCGATGAAATTATGCATCTAGATGTCATTTTTCAAACGCACTCAACCAAATTACTGGATCAAGACCGAAATCAACAAATCAGAGCGATGCAAGACTCATCCCATCCAAAGAAGCAGAAATAGATAACTAAATCAACAATGAAGCAAATTAAATCAGATCGCTGCAATCTAAGGAAAGAGAACACGGATCTAACTCGATTTCGAGATCGTAAGCGGAGATCAGGTCGCGTCGAGCCGATCTCCGAATTGAGAAATCAAAATTGAGAGAGAGAGAGAGAGCAACTTCGATCAGATCGAAGTGATAAGTTTCAATTGCGAGAGCACCTGAGCAAATCTAGGAAACTTGAGAGAGAGAGAGAGAGAGAGAAGAGAGAAGAGAGATGGTATGAGAAGTAAAACCTGAGGCTTTATTTGGATCGATGCGAAAGCTTGGTGTAACGCCTCCGCACAACCAGAGAGCAAAAAAAAATAGAGAGGGAGAGAGGATCTGATTGAACTATTTGTACTGCGCCATTAAGCCATAGAAGGAAACTCGTAGGAATTTTCACCGTGGACCCGGTCTCGTAAACCGCGGCGTCATTTTTCGGCCTGGGTTATTTCCCAAAAACTGCCCGTTTTAAAGGTGTAAAATGAGACCTACACTTTTGATATTTTTGACGATTATCACACCATTTATTTAATATCGTTGTTATTAATGTTATATTGTTGCTTTATAATTTTTGTGGCTAAATTCATACCTTGATATTTATTGAGTTTTGATATATTCTTGATTTAATAAATTCCAATGTAATAAGAAGATGTACTTAAGCACGCTTAAATATGATAATTTGATCATCTAAAAAAATGTGATTTCTCAATTTAAATTTATAGGTGATAGACTTTATATTTAGAATGAATACAGAAACCTGAATTAGATAAAAAATCAAAGTAAAAGTAGTCGTGTAAAAATAAATAATGAGCCGAGGAACCAAAGTACAATGTAGTATACAAATCGAGGATTTAAGCTGGAATTGGTCCTTAGTCCGTGTTGCAGCCAATAAATAAATAAATCCTTTTACTTTCTAGAACAGTAGGATAAGCGTTCAAGCTTATCAACCCTCCTCCCTCCCTCCATGCTAATGTGAAACTAAGCTGTCAATTAAATCGGCGCATGATGCTTATCGAACGGTTTATATTTTGCTTTTTGGGGCATGTTGGTTTATAAACGAATTATATTATATTGGAGGGTAGTATCTGTATCGGCGCCTTGGTTTGTCTGGAAAAATTGAAAATCCGCGGCAGTGGACCGGACACGGCGCATGGATAGACCTACTGTCTACGCGTCTAGTTAGATTTCCTTTTACTCCAAACCTAAAACCTCCCTGCCAAACCTGCAGCGACCAGGGACACCTGCCTTTGGGACCGTCCTAACTCCTAGACCGTTAGATTCCATTTACATGTTCACTAGCTTTCATCCTGACGCTCAAAGTTCGTCAACTCTTTTTCTGCAACCTTACAGCTATAGAAGTTCTATAACCTTTTGTGTACAAAGTAGTGCAACATTATAAAATTGCGGTAATGTTCACAGGAAACCATTAACCATCTCAAGGTTTTTTTTTTCCTTTTTGTTTTTTTGCGTTGGTTCTGGCGGGCAGCCCACGCCACCGGAGGACATGATGGATTTTCAGCCGTTTGATTTTTATATTAAAACGGATCAGATTTGTTTGTGGCAAAAATAACTCTGCTGCCTGAACTAATATAGACAAACGTGCAGTTTGGATTGATTGCACCGCATGGTGAGTCAAACTCAACTGAATTTCATTTATAAAATAAAATAACCCCTTTGGTAGGTTTCTTGCATTAAAAAATTGTCATCGTTACATCTTATGATAAAAATGAACAACGATAGGATCTAAAACAAAAATTTCGCTCTGTGCATCGAAACTCGATATGATTCGTGTTCATCTCTATTCTCTCCATGAAAAAGTCTTCAGCGTTGAAAACATAGACAATTCAAAATCGGACAAAAGCTGTTAAATATATAGACTTTCGAATACTTATGTTAGTTTAAACGATATAAATCACATTTCAATGTTGATAAAAGATTATAATTTATTTTCTGCATTTATTATAAATGGGTTAATAAAAATGATTTGCTTAGTATATGATTTTTATTATTATTTTTTTTCGAGAAGCTTCGAAAAAGAAATGCAACAGAGAGACTTCCCGGAAGGTATAATCCATTTTTAATCCATCTTAGTACTACTCATGTCTAAATACGCTTCACTGTTTTAGTTTTGATGGGATCTAACGCTTTGGTGCCGGTAGATCACATCCTATGATTTTTATAAGTAATTATCATATTTAGGTCTGTTCCACAGTGTGAACGCAGATTGTGTACTCTTGTTCTATAGTAATATGAATGATTCTTTTAAAGTTCCACATTAGTACAATTTGCATCCTGATCGGCTACGAAAAAACCAATATATATTAGAGAGAAAAATGTTATGCCCAAATCGATTTGATAGAGAACTCAATCAAATACGATTAGATTTTAAATTGAAAAGTCGAATGACTGGTCCAAACTCTAGAATATGATTTTTATATTGAAATTTTTTTGTGAACCAAATTTTTTTTTCTTTTTAGGGCCGTTTGGATCCCCATGGGATTTTGGAGAATTTCATCTTCCTACCATAAATTTATTATAAACAATCCAAACTCTTCACAAAATTACATACTTCCCAATAAATTTATTCCTAAAAATTGCAACTTCTCCAAATTCCTCAAATTCCTAAGCGATCCAAACGGCCTCTTTACTATTTTTTAGATAGTTTGAAAATTCTCAATTTAAATAATTATAGTCCCTTCAATAATAATAGTTTTTAAGAATTCGAATAAAAAAATCTAAAAATTCCAATGAAATATAAAGTTTGGTAAAGATGATATAATATTTATCGAGTGACAAAAGTCTACTGTAAAAATGAACGGTGCTAAAATAATTTTAAAAAAATAAGATATATGAGGTCTCCGAGGTAACAAAGCACGTGTTTTGAAGATCCAAATGCAATATTGCATATTGTGGTTGTACACTGAAACACATTTCAGGTTTTGTTGGTAGTATTCTTTGACGTATTATTAAGATTGAAATTGACAGTCGCCGATAATATTTTATACAATCAAGCAATAAAACCACAAAATCACCGTCAAAACTACGTACAGATTTTGGACTGTGTGCTTGTCAGTCAAATGAGCCGTCGTGAATGTTTATTTATTTATTTTTCTTTATTTTTACTTATTTATTATTACTTGAAGAACCGTACAACAAGTCTTATATCCGAAGTATACATGAATATAATTTAAAAGACGGCTAATTCTCGTCCAGGACCATTTAAAATATTTTACAATTATCTGAATATTTTATAATTATATAAAATAATACATGAAGCAGAGCTCCATCTTGAGTGATATTTGAATCCAAAAATATATAAATAAACCATCAAAGAATACATTGGTTGAGCTTAATGAAAGGGTGCCGATCCGATAAGGACCAGGTGACAATACAAAAGAAAAAAAATCAACAGTTATGTTTAATTTAAGCAATAACACAGTTATTATAATATATAACGGAATTGCTTAAGACCATCCTCTATATTCTATCATCTTTCTGTTAGGAAACTGCTCAATTTTAATTTTGTGACTAATTACCCACAATTAATCCAATTAAACAAAGAGCAAGAGAGGATCTAGTACATAAGTCAATTCAACACAAAGAGATAGGTGGAAAATTTGTAACTCCCGCGAAATCGTATTCGCGAGGCTGGATCAAGGCATGGAAATCGATGGCGTGCCTTCTCCATCGTCTCCACCGCGTCTAGTAGCCGCCCTCGAGTCCACCAAGGAGGATTAATCACGTTCTACAAGATACGTGCTAGCATACCCAAAGAACAAGCCTAATCCCTATGGTTTTCTCTCTTGCATCAATCAACAACCTTGATTTAGTGGAGAGAAAATAGCTCAACACATGAGCAAAAGAGAGAAGGAGAGGGTGGAAGTGGCGGCCTCCATGGGAGGAATGAGAGGAGAGAGAAAAGCTTGGTGGAGACTCTCATAAGTGGTCCTTATATAGAGCACAAAATCTAATTGACCTCTTGCATAATTACAACTATGCCATCCCACCTACCACCATAAGTGGCTGCCACGAAATGGGCCTTTATGGGCCATTTAACCCCTTCATTTGGACCATTAATTCATATAATTAAGGTCCCTCAACTTTGCTCTTTAATTGGGCTATATATTTGCTATTTAAATAACGACCCAATTAATTAATATAACCATTTATATTAATAAGTGTTGAACTAAATTAATTATTAACTCATTAATAATTGTTTTAGGATTAGTTAATGCATTAATTTATTTCTATATGATCCATTGACTTAATTAATTATAATGGTTCGCAACGGTATATAATTAATTAATCAATCTTATCATATTTCCACAGAACTTACTGCTGTGAATAAATAAATAATGCACTATGTGATTAATGTCCTATTTGTGTGACCCTTTGAGGATTTATGCTATGTTGGCCATGGAATTAAATCGTTATTTAATTCCAATAATCATAAGCGGTATCTAGCAACACGTTATGATTCCCAATTCGCATAAATAGTGTACTGCTACAATATTTCAATCCTGCATAAGAGAATAAATATGTTTCTTTATTTTGATTCTTATGTCTCACGATATCATCGTATAATCCAAGATAGGAATGTGTCATTCTTGCAGATTATACGTTTCTTGATCTAGAGTTGATCGCTTAGTTGCGCGCATACGATCCGACTCCATTAAGGGGCCCAAACTGATATCGTCACTCACTAAGTGAATTAATGAGGGACATACGATTTTCTTGATGATTAGCTTTTCCCCGCACAATTCAAGAGAACATAAATAAAGTCCATATAGCAGCCCTTATCGGGAATCAGCGGTAGACAATATTTATTGAACATATCCTCATGTGGAAAAGATAAACATCTCAAACTTAGAACCAAAATCATAACGAAATAAACAATGACACATAACACAATCCATATGTTTATTTCGATAGGTCAAATCATGTACTATGTTCCATAACATATACATATGCAATTAAGTTGGTAACTCTTTACCTATGATTTGTAGAACTTAATCATCACTTAACTTGCATACTAATCTTATATGATAATTAATATTCCTTGTTAATTATCAAGATTATGGACCGTTTAGATTTATTATTGTCATTCTAAAGAATGATCCACAGAGATCCACAATTCAGATCCTCAATCTGAATGATCTGTCAATAATAAACCTAGGAACACATGATAAAATATCATACAAAACATAAACTAATAATTGAGTCATTAAATTATTGACTTCTAGGACATAACTCTAATACTTTCATCATCCCCAGTTGGAATATATTTTTGGTCCCCACTATTTCTCTTCCTTTTATCCTTTCTTATTTCGGTCCCCACTATTTCTCTCCCTCTCATCCTTTTTATTTTTTATTCTCACTGTTTCTCTTAATAGTTAATATATATATATAACTGTTGGAGTTATATATGTAACTGTTGAAATTAATATATATAATTGTTGAAGTTATATATGTATTGTTGAATTTATATATGCAACTGTTGAAATTAATATGTTATATATGTAACTGTTGAAGTTAATATATATAACTGTTGAAGTTATATATGTAGTTGTTGTAGTTATATATGTAATTGTTGAAGTTAATGTATATAACTGTTGAAGTTATATGTGTAACTGTTGAAGTTATATATGTAGCTGTTGTAGTTATATACGTAACTATTGTAGTTTGGATATTAACTGTTGTAGTTAATATGAGTACCAGAAACGAAAAAGATGGGAGAGAGAAAAATAGTGGGAACCGGAATAGGAAAGGATGAGGGAAGAGAAATAGTGGGGTTAAAAAATAGAAACGATGGGAGGGAGAGCAATAGAAAAAAATTAGAGGAAGAGAAATAGCGAGGACAAAAAATATTCCAAAAACAAAAAAAATTAAAACATATTCCCACTGAAAATGATGGAGATGATAGATCTTGGAATGATTCTTATCACCCCGATATATAAATACTTCTTTATTGAATACGCAAACTTTGGAAACAAATATTACAGGAACTTTTTTGTAAGCCCTCGTCTTCAAATTATTTTTGGCGAACTCTTCTATGAACTTGACTAGATCAGCAGCTAAATGCGTAAGAAAAAAAAAAACTAAACAATCAAGTGTTAAAAAAAGAATGGCAACAATTAGCTCCAAATCCCTACAGGCTAGTAGGCTACAGCAAATCTAACGCTGCAAAAATAAATAGGAGTGAAGTAATCTTTACGCTCAGAAAGGATTTCTTGCTGAATATCTCTGGATAAAATACATAATGGCCGAATTATTTCTTTGAATGATTAAATTTAATATAGCAGACTTCTGTATACAACTAGCTAGATTAGTATGTATTCCAATAAATATAGAAGAAAATTGACATCTACGTATATTTTCATGTTTACTCTAGGTGTAATAATTTTTATGTAAGATATAGAAATTAAAAAAATACTAATTTTTATATATTTTATATTTTACATTTTATATTTCCTTTCCTAAAAAAAAAATTTAAACAGGGCTAGTCGGAAAGAATTTCATAAAATTGTGTAAAAATTTACGACACAGTATACCCCGTTAATAGAACTGCTTGTGATAATATTTCCCTGTAATCGACATATGTCAACAGAATATCTCCGACATTTTATCAAATCTCCACAGAACATAATTAATTTTGTCGTAAGATTTGACTTTTTCCATTGAATTGTAAGATTTTACTGAAATTAAATAATTAGTTTTGACGCCATTCAAAGATATATATATATATATATATATATATATATATATATATATATATATATATATATATATTCAATTTGGAATGATATAATTAGTACAATGATATTTTAGTTTAGTTCGGAAAGAGTAATGGAGGGAAATTCAGAGAGTTCTTTTCACGAGCTCAGATTTTTCTCCAGCTGAATATTTCAAGTCTATCCACAATTTTGTTTATCATCGGTTTACTTATTCTTCTTTCATATTTGTTTATTTATTTTAAATTTTAAAGGTAAATGACAAGTCCACGACATTGACGAACTTCCTTTCCACTAACTCGGTCAGCTCGTTGTACATTTTGAAAAATTCCAGCTGCCTGTATTTTTTCATATAAAAATTGGTTTCAACTAACTTATACATTTTTTATTATTTCAACTATCAATACACTAAATTATTTAATGGGATATTTATTACTAGAAAGAAAGATGATAAGCCTCAAAAGTAACATAAAATATCTGGAATTTTTTTGAGTTAGAAATAATAAATATGAAAATTTGATTATAACAAAGACTTACATAGTCCAACAGGAAGAGTTGCATAGAGTGTTGTGTTGGACAAGGTCACTTGGACCGGAATGAAATCTTCTACAGCCATTTTTTGACTGCTCCAAGCAGTCCTTTCCATTTTTTTTAATATTTTAAAATTAAAAAATTTATATGGAGAATTCAAACCGTTGATCTTATTAAATTTTACCGGCGATGCATTTTCATATAAATTTTATAAAATTTAAAGTCGATTTGATACTATATCAAGAGGTCAACAAATGAACGAATCCGGTTAGATTAATTCTAATACGTTCATAATTATGTCATTTAATCATGTAACAAATCGACTTCAAATTTTATAAAATTTATATGATAACGCATCGCCGATAAAATTTAACAAGATCAACGGTTTAGATTCTCCATTTGAATTTCTAAATTTTGAAATATTAAAAAAAAAAAAAAAAGACTGCTTGGAGCAGTAAAAAAATGGCTGCAGAGGATTTTAGTCCCACTTGGACCGGGGTCGTTTCTAAGCCTTTCACCGTTTTCTAAGTGTTGGACAAGGTCACTTGGCTGTTCCAAGTAGAACTAGAACCAAATACACCGAAATTATTTAATATAAAAATTCAGACACCAAAAAATTTAATACAAAGAATTATTTATTTTTTTTTTAATAAGAAGAAAGTTCCAACGCGTTTATAAACCGCGCCTCCCTCTCTCCTCTCCAACGCGTTTTATAAACGCGTTACAGGCTCTAAAACGCGTTCATAAAACGCGCTAGAAGCCTGAAATGTCGGAATAGTTAAAACGCAAGTAACGCGTTTATAAAACGCGCTAGAAAGCATTTTACTCGTTTATAAAACGCGCTAGAAGCCTGATCATTCCAACTTCTATCACTTCGATCAAACTTTAGTCATTTCAATCGAACTTTAGTCATTTCTGTCTATAAGTTTGTGAATTTATAAACGCGTTATTTGAAGTTATATAAGACTATACATTCTCGCAGAATTTAAATCGTCAACAACAGATTATCTCTTACAATTTAAAAACCTATCAATCAAATCCAAAAATGTCTACAATTACAATATATGTCAACCAATGTCCAACTTTTGGTGCTTCCTACTTCCACATCGGTTGTAGTATGCATACCACATTTGCTGAAATTCGAAATGAATTATACAGCAGGCTACAGATTTTAGAAACCCAGTACACTTTGAATATCCATGGTCGTTACAATGAAATTGTAAATGGGAGATATGAATCACTATTTCTTCCTGTAAATTCTGAAGATCAATGGCGCCTTTTTTACCACGAGACATTCGAGACGAGAGGGTTACCGATTATTGAGTTGCATGTTGATTTCATCCCCGTATATGGCACGGGACCAGATCTAAACCTAACACCCCTTGACGAGCCCGGTAGCAGTGAGCCAAACACTTCCTTAAACCTTATGTGTGGCCAGCAATCCACCCCTTACCAATACACTGGCGAACAGTCCGTTCCTACGCAAGACAATAACACATCAGGAGATGAAGTCGAGGTTGCCGATGGTGATGAAGATGAGGGTCCGGCGACTTACTCCGACCTTCCTACCGGAGAAGAATATACCGATGTGGATGACTTCTCCGAGAGAGAAATGCCTTTTTATTCAAACTGCGACCAGCCATACGTTTCAGGAAGGACGGACTTGCACCATCCTGTAAGTGAATTGTGTGATATTTCCATGTTTGAGTATGCTGGTATGCCGGAGCGTAGTTTAGGGCCACAAGGCGAACTTGCTGTTGGTAAACGATTCGGTTCCAAAAAACAATTAATTCTAGCTGTCTGTGATGTTTCATGCAAAACAAATCGAGAAGTTCGAACGGAAACTAGCAATAAACAAAAAATTGTAATGGTTTGCATGCAAAAACCGAATTGTAAGTGGCGATTGTATGGTAGACGTGAGAGTCGAAAATTCAGAAATCAAAAACCAAAACTTTAGAGAAGTTACGCAGAGAAAAGAAACCGAGAAAACATAATGTCAACTAAACCACGTCATGTTTGTACCGGTGTGCTTCTACAAGGAGATGGAGGAATAAGTAAACGAGATATTCTTCGGCACGTCTACTTGCACTATCCTTCCGACAAATTTTACGTGAAGGTCTTTCAACGCGACGTTTTTGTAGTGAGAGGGCCGAAATATTGGACGGATGCAGTTAAGAGGGATGGAGGATATCATGTCCGACGTGGAGATGGAATCGTTTGGTTGCGTTTGCAACAGGCATGTCCTCCTGGGTTTGAAAATCACCCGTTAAATGGAAATGACATATATCATTTGGACTGATTATTAGGTTTTCTATAATTAGATGTTTTTATTATTGTGTGTTCTATAATTAGGTTTTCTATAATTATATGTTTTTATTATTGTGTGTTCTATTATTATCTGTTTTCTTTTATGTTTTAGTATATGTATTAATTCGTGTAGTATATGTGTTGTAAGTTTTATTATCTAATTTATTTTAGTTTTTATTTTATCCATTTTCATTTTTATTGTGTAATTCGAAATATTAATATTAATAGACTTAATATTTATTTAAATTATATTAGACATTACAACTCAATGAACATTGTAACAAAAAACACAATACAAATTAAAAATTACAATTTATTAAAATTTTGAACCACACAATACACAACAAAAAAAATTACAAAATGCATAATATTAAAATTTTGAACCACATAAAAAAAAATTGTAGAGGATCCATTGCTAAGGGTGGGAAGAGAAAACATCACCGCAACTTATAGAAAAGAGTCGGGCGACTGATTGTCATATTGACCCCCTCTTTTTCTGAGACTTGGATGAGGATGACTCCATGTATGCAGATTCTCATCCAAGGATGCCGGCTGCGGTGTTATGGCTCGTAGACCCAGCCCAACAAACCGTCCTCTACACGTAATAACAGATTCCACAGGAAAGTTTTTATTTTAAAGTTGGTGGAATATTAATAGCCATAAGGATTGTGTGCGACTCTGTATCAGTGAATAAGTGTGCCGCATACAACCCTTATGGCTATTAGTTTCGCACCAACTAATATTATTTTGCATTCCACCATCTGACTCTTCTTTTCCTCTCATTTTTTTCTTTTTTTCAGATCTTTTCTCTTTTTTTTTTTGATTTTGGACGACAGAAGGATGGGTATTTATATGGAAATTAGATCTCTCCAACGCGTTTTATAAACGCGTAAGAACTCTTCGTACGCGTTTTATAAACGCGTAAAAGCAGAAAATAACGCGCAAACTCAGAAACTTTCGCCGCAATTACTGCAGCTTCTAGCGCGTTTTATGAACGCGTTTTAGAGCCTGTAACGCGTTTATAAAACGCGTTGGAGAGGAGAGAGGGAGGCGCGGTTTATAAACGCGTTGGAACTTTCTTCTTATTAAAAAAAAATAAATAATTCTTTGTATTAAATTTTTTGGTGTCTGAATTTTTATATTAAATAATTTCGGCCAAATACATCTCAGTTTTTCAAAAGCCAATCCATCAGATAATCTATGAAACACCTGGTCTAGCTAGTAGATGAAAATTCATACCCCATGTCCTGGCATGATTTTCTGGTAAACTATAAAAACTAAAAAGCATTGATCCTAACCTACGGTGGCTTAGGTCGTCATAAATGTGCTATAACGTGCATGATGTTAGGTTACCTTGGCTGTTTGCTCCGTTTGCTCACCAAAGGGATTTTTTTTTTTTTTTTGTAGAAAAAAAATGTAGCACCAAAGGAGACAATTTATCATCATTCTTTTTTTGGCTATATATATATTTGGCCGTACTTCTTATTGAAAAAGGATATGTTCAGTCCTCAAACTCATCTGATTGTCTTGATAGAGGATTGTTACATTTACTTTCCTTAGGGTAAAACTTATCCTCTTATCTTACTTTATCTTCTATATATATCAACTAAAATATATGTTTTTAACTTTTTGTGCTTCCACATACAACAGACGTAGCTAGAGAATTTACGTATAGTGTTATGTTCGATAATAAAAGACTATGATTAATTAGGAAAAATCAGCCATATATCCCTCAAATCTAGGGCTGTCAATGGATAAGGTACGATACGATAGAGATATTTTTCATATCCGTACCCATTAAAATTTTTTTTACCCATATCCTGCTCTTATCCGTTAAAATTTAACTTTATCCGTACCCTATCCTTACCCGTTAAGAATTAACGACGGTGAGGGTAAGGTAACGGTAGAAAATGGATAATAATGTTAATAACTCAATGAAAAAATATTTTACAATAGAGATAAATAAATATTATCAGATAAATATATTAATAAAGTGCAACATTGAATAATACTTTAAATATAATAAAATCATACTATATCTTCTCATGCCAATTGTCACAAAAAAAAAAACATAACTAATTAAAAACATAACTAATTACTAATTATACAATAATTTCTCAAATGACAACTGAGAAGGAAGGATCTTCTGAAAAAGTTTATTATTTTTTTTAATGTAGCCCGTGAATGAAAAAAATATATAATTAATATATCAATTGAATATTACCATTATATCTTTCCAATTTAACGTAGTATTATTTCAATCAAATCTTATAATTTAATTGCCTAGTTTAATTATTAACATATCAATTGAATCTTACAATTTTATTTTTTGGTTATGATAAAAATTAATGGTACGGGTAATTAACGAATACAAAATAGCCTTATCCATATCTTTATCCAATAAATTAATGAAATTTTTTTTTATCCATACCCATATCCGATAACTTAACGAAAATAAAATCTTACCCATACCCGCCTTGTCGAATACGATACGGGTAGGATAAACGGTTAAATGGGTACCATTGACGGCCATGAGTCAAATCTTACTCAATCAGTCATATACCCTCCTATTTTTTTTAATATTATTTGTTTATCCCTCTAATTTCTATCTGTATAGACATTTATCCTTTTTTGTTAATTTAAATGATAAATTAACTCAGAAAAATAATTTTTTATGGACTAGAATGTCCTTGCCCTTTCCCTCTCAGTTTTACACGTTAGAACAAATAGCGAGAAAAGGCCTGTGTCCAGTCTATATAACAAAAAGTGAATCAGACATATATCATCAATTTTAAAAGATTTGAAGATTGTAGTTACGTGACAATTGTTAGAGATATGTTCTAGAAGTTAATTTTATTAGGCTACTTCTATAGTTTATGTTATTGGTAATTTCAGATCATTTTTTCATTGATTTATTCGTTGACAGTTCATTCAGGTTGAGGATCTGAATTATAGATCACTGTTATTCATTTAGTAGTAAATGACAACGATAAATCTAAAAGTCCATAATCTTGATAATTAACAAAGTGTTGGAGTTATGTCCTAGAAGTCAATAATTTAATGACTTAAATATTAGTTTATGTTTTGGATGATATTTTATCATCTGTTCCTAGGTTTATTATTGACAGATCATTCAAGTTGAGGATCTGAATTGTAGATCTCTGTGGATCATTCTTTAGAATGACAATAATAAATCTAAACGGTCTATAATCTTGATAATTAACAAGGAACATTAATTGTCATATAAGATTAGTATGCAAGTTAAGTGATGATTAAGTTCTACAAATCATAGGTAAAGAGTTACCAACTTAATTGCATATGTATATGTTATGGAACATAGTACAGGACTTGACCCAACGAAATAAACATATGGATTGTGTTATGTGTCATTGTTTATTTCGTTATGATTTTGGTTCTAAGTTTGAGATGATTATCTTTTCCACATGAGGATAGGTTCTATAAATCTCGTCTACCGCTGATTCCCGTTAAGGGCTGCTATACGGACTTGATTTACGTTCTCTTGAATTGTGCGGGGAAAAGCTAATCATCAAGAAAATCGTATGTCCCTCATTAATTCACTTAGTGAGTGACGATATCTGTTTGGGCCCCTTGATGGAGTTGGATCGTATGCGCGCAACTAAGCGATCAACTCTAGATCAAGAAACGTATAATCTGCAAGAATGACACATTCCTATCTTGGATTATACGATGATATCGTGAGACATAAGAATCAAAATAGAGAAACATATTTATTCTCTTATGCATGATTGAAATATTGTAGTAGTACACTATTTATGCGAATTGGGAATCATAACGTGTTGCTAGATACCGCTTATTATTATTGGAATTAAATAACGATTTAATTCCATGTCCAACGTAGCATAAATCCTCAAAGGGTCACACATAATAAGGTGTTTAACCATACGTGCATTATTTATTTATTTGCAACAGTGAGTATTGCAAAATATGATAAGTTGATTAATTAATTAAATAACGTTATGGACCGTTATAATTAATTAAATCAAATGGATCATATAGAAATAAATAAATGCATTGTCTAATCTCTAAATAATTATTATTAAGTTAATAATTATTTATAAACAACACATTTGATTTATTGGGCTTTTATTTATTGGTAAATTAAATGTCCAATTAAATAGCAATTAAATGGGGCCTTTAATTAATAGAATTGAGGTTTAGATGAGATGAGCTAGTGGCCCATCAAGGCCCACAAAGAGGCCGGCCTTTAGAGGTGGTAGGTGGGATGGCACACCATGTAATTTGTGTGAACTTTGTGCTACGGTTTGGAGGCTATATAAGGACCTATATGGAGGCTCCTTGGATGGCTCTCTTCTTCCCTTCCCTAGCCGCCACCCCTCTCCCTCTCTTGGCCATGCGCCTCCCTCTCTCTTCCCCACACAATTGCTCATGTGTTGAGCTTCCTCTTCCACAAATCAATTGGTGAATTATTTGCAAGAAGGGGAAAGCTTTGGGATTAGACTTGTTATTCTCATCGCTAGCACGATTCGAGAATAACTTGGTTAATACCTTAGTGGACTCGAGGCCAACATGGAGGAGGCGAAATAGAGCACCCCATCGATTCCCATGCCGTAGGATCGAGCCCCGCGAATACGATTTCGCGGGAGGTATAATTTTCACCTATCTCTTTGTGTCGAATGAGCTTTTTGCACTAGATCCTCTCTTGCTCTTTGTTTAATTGGATTAATTAAGAGTAATTAGACACAAAATTAAAATTGAGCACTTTTCTAACACAAAGGACATTAATTATCAATAAGATTAGTATGCAAGTTAAGTGATGATTAAGTTCTATAAATCATAGGTTAAGAGTAACCAACTTAATTGCATATGTGAATGTTATAGAACATAGTACAGGACTGGACCCCACGAAATAAATATATGGATTGTGTTACGTGTCATTATTTATTTCGTTATGATTTTGGTTCTAAGTTTGAGATGATTATCTTTTCTACATGAGGATGGATTCTATAAATCAAGTCTACCGCTGATTCCTGATAAAGGCTGCTATACGGACTTGATTTAAGAACTCTTGAATTGTGCGGGAAAAAGCTAATTATCAAGAAAACCGTATGTCCCTCATTAATTCACTTAGTGAGTGACGATATCTATTTGGGCCCCTTGATGGAGATAGATTGTTTGCTAGCAACTGATACAATTATCTCTAGATCAAGAAACGTATAATCTGCAAGAATGACACATTCCTATCTTGGATTATACGATGATATCGTGTGATATAAGTTTGGACCTTCAACTAGGTTAAAACATTTCGATCGACAGTATGTTCCAGTACAGAATTTGTTGATTGTTTAGTATGTAACTCGAACTTTTTGAACTGAACTTGGTGGTTTTCTTTTCATGGATAGCTAGCCTATAGTCTAAACTAGTTTTTCTGTGTATATTGTATATATAAAAACTGGATAGAAGGTGGTCTTACAGACCAAATGGTTGAGAGGATAAGCTGAAAATCTCATAACGGTGTTTTGTGCACTTGTAAGAGATTTGTCATTTTTGATTCTCCCAGATGGTTTAAGATCTCTTCTTGAAATTTTTACTGGTATTCACAACTATGATAAGGAGCTTAAGTAATTTATTTGAGAATTTTTGGAGACCTAAAACCTTTGTTTTTATTGGATTTCATTAGTTACGTTTTTTTAATAAATTACTATTTTTCTAAGTATTCAAATTAATTGAAAACAATTAGAAAACTCCTTGTTTGATCTCCTTTCAGTTATGGGATGTTGAAAGAACTTTCTAAATGAATTTAAACAAGTTTTGTTGTTTAAAATTGAGAATTTGTACACGGAATTTACTTATGGCAAACAAATCGCAAAGATGCTTGAAAATCGTTAATTGGAAACAAAGTGCTTGTATGTGCTAACTTTGTTTTGTAGGTGGATAGTGGGTTTAGTATGGCTCAAGACTCAATGCCTTGTGGTTGTATTTGAATGCATGTGTAAATGTTTGTAATACGGCCTTTGGTGCCATTAATTAATTAATTTGTTGATTAATTTTTTATGTAACTTGTGAGGCTTGCATGCCCCTAAGGTTAGGATGGGAATATGATGTTTTCACATGTATTTTGTACCTTTATTTTATATAGGATTTAGATCCTTATAGAATTTAGTGGGAGGGACAAGGATTAGATTAGTTTTGCTCTATGGACGATGTGGCGAAACTAATGCAAGCGGGAGCCATACAAACCCACAACTATGAGATGCTTATATGTGATTGCTTGTGATTGCTATGAATTGTCATAGGCATGGTATGGGTGTATGCTTACACGACCACCAAACAAGTGTCATATGATTGATAGTCCCAACTAAAACTCGATTAAGTTAAATCGCCCTCCTTCTCTCTATCCCCTTCACGCCGATTGTCACTCATGGCGCGGTCCGCCCAAGCGGACGTCATGGTTGCCAATTCGGTAGTCGGGGTGCAAATAGCTAAGATTTGCAAGGAGCAAATAGTGAGAGGTACTTTTCGATGGACCCAACTAGAGTTTGGACATCGGGGCGAAGTTTGTAAATATACTTAGATATTCACAAACCAAGAATCATATAGAACGATATGATTGGTTGGAGAACCTACCTTGTCTAATTAAGTAGGGTGACGTGCCATAGCAGGCTCTACTTGATGAAAACCGGAATCTTGGAAAACCAACTACATTTGGGACATTAAATAAATGTAGTGGGAGTTTTATTTGTTATAAATAAAACAATTGCATAAACTAATTGACCTTAAATTGATTTTGTTATAGATGTTAAAATTGTTAATTTTGTTGCGATCAATCTTTGAAAATTAACAAACTCGTTTCTAAAAGTATTTACTTAAAGAAGTAATACCGATTCCTAAGACACGATCTTAGTGAAGAGAAATTTGAGTATGTCAATTCCCAAAAACTTTCCTCAAACTACCCGAACGTAGCAACGCGATGATTGATTGACTTTTTGCGAAAAGTTATTCAATAAAGCGTATGGCTAATATCCTCATTTGAAATTTCTAGACCTTTGAATTAGCGAATTCAGATGGACTAGATTTAACTCGTACGCTCTTATCCACTTACTCAAGAAAGTGTTCTTGGAGAAAGTAGATATTAACTCCATCATTTATGATCGAGTATAAAGAGTATGAGTTGACAAAGAGATTCTTCTTTTATAAAAGGATACATGAACGTTTCATTGGCTTACAAATCGAAAGATTTAAGTAGCTAATTGATAACTAGAGATATTGATCTCCGATATCAAGAATTATTGATATTGTCATACGATCTCTTTGGAATTATAAAGGATATAATCTTACCTTCTTCGCACACTTGTTGATGCAAAAGGTAATTGGTTAAGTATTCAAGAAATACTTTACCAAGGTATGAGTTGAAATTTCGAGACCCTCATTTATGACCATGTGTCACATGAGATATTTCATTTGCCATTTATGGAAGGCATTTGAAAGGTTGTCCGAAACACCATGATTGTGACGATTAGTAATGTTCTAATCCTAAAGTGTATTTGTCGTTCAAATTATCTCACTATCTCTAATTTACACTAGTAACTTGATACTAGTTCATATGCTCGCATTTGACGAAATGTGTTGGCAATGAAGAATAAGAGAATGTTCGAGAGATATAAAGTAAACTCCGTATATGAAATGACTTGTTCGTTTAAGTCATTACCATTGAATACGTAGAGTTATCTTTATTAAGAGATTGTTTAGGAATTGAAGGTTGCATACCTTAATCCTAACTTCTCAAAACATCTCCATTTCATATTCGATGAAATGGATGATTATGTTTAATAAAAAAGACAAGTTCTTTTATTCTGGATTTGTTTATATGATTTCATGTATCTTGATTGAATTTGCTTGAAATAGATAAGCAAGTTTTGAATGACAAATAGGATGCGTAAGACTTGACATAAAGTATTTAACCTATGACTTTCATGTTATATATAACCGCTTAGTTACATACATAAACGAGAATCGCATTACGAGAGTCTCCGTAACGTAGAGCTCGTAATTCAATTCGATTTCAAATCGATTGATATGCGAATCATGTTTGTTAAATGACAAAAGCGCCTTTAACCTATGAAGGTTTAAGGACAAGTGAACTAATTAGGACTTATACATATCGATGTATAAAGACCTATAAGTACTTGTGCAATGAAAGGTAGTTGATACTTTACTACTTAACCAACGATCATTGTAGATATTAACATATCTATTTGATAAGGTATAAGTATGAACTTTTTTACTAGTTCAAAGGAGTTCAAGAGTAAAGTTTAAAAGACCTTTCAAGAAAAATGAAAGTCTTACAATTAATCATGGTAAATAGTTTAAGTCACATGATTTGAAATATTATCTAAAGAGTCTGAAAATAGTTTCACAACTCACTCCATGAGGAACATTATGGAATAATGTGTCCAAGAGTGGAGGTATCGAACAATATTTTGTATAGTTCGATCGATAATAAATCAAATTGACTTATTCGACTCGTATTAGGGAATTATGTTTGAGGACAATATTGTTTACACTGAATGATGTTCCATCGAAGTCTATTGGAGAAGATATCTTACGAGATTTTGATCTCAAAGTATAATTTTCTCGAGATTTGGTGTTGAGAAGCTTATTTCAAGTATTGTCGACTTGTAAGCTTAAACCAAATAAGACACTATAAATTAGTAGGATATCTTAACTTAACCGAAAGATACTACTTCTACAAACATGATAAGAACAAAGTAGTTGTTGCTAATCATAACGTAATCTTGTAGAATGATATTCTCAAGAAGAAGTAGTGGGAGTAAAGTGAGCATTAAAATAGTTTATGCGTCACTACAAGAAGTACTTTTATAGGAAACTTGTCACTCCATACATGGTATTTAATGGGAGTTGAGCATAACTTCATTTACAAGTTGTTTTGAAAGAAGTTTAATAGTATGCTCCTTTTAATGAGGACTCAACCATCTCACGAGTTGATGATGTTTGAGAAACTCATGGAATATATGAGGAGTCAAGAACTCGTTCAACAAATCATTGTGGAAGAAGTTCATGAACCTCAAGTACCAATCCTACAAAAGATCAACGAGAGTTGATTTCCTAAGCCGTTTGGTGCATAGGTTGTCACAACATTCTCGTACTAAGCATATGAGAATCCGTTGATAAACAAAGAAACGATGGAACGATCCGATTCCACATATATGGTTCGAATTCATATGATCTTTAAATAAAATCCATATATAACAACAAGGTATAGACCTTGGTTGATGTTCATGAAGGAGCAATCCATCAAGAACGTTTAGATCTTCAAAAGGAAAGATCGACATGGATAACAAATCGACTATGTACAAAGCGCGGCTTCTCGCTTGTAGCTATGTCTAAGTCGATGGCTAGTTGACTACGTACAAAGCACAACTTCTTGCTTGTGGCTATGTATAAGTCAATAAAAATTATTCTAGCAATAGTTGTATTTCATATATGTCGATATATGGAAAAACACATAAAACCGCCTTCTTCATATGAATGAAGGAAGATGTTGTGCATTTGACACAAATCGAGGTTTAAGTATTGCTAAAAACATACGCATGCTTCAAGGATCCATTAATGGATTAAAGCAAATGTTGTGGAGATTGGAATAAAAGTTTTGACAATGAAGTCAAGGAGTTGAACTTCGTCAAAAGTATCTTGTATATACAAGATATTCAGTGGAAGCATAATTGTATTACTTGTATTGTTCAAGATGACAATTCATTGGGAACATTAAGAAAATGAGTATTGTCAAGATCTCTTTGGAGAATGCTTTCTCTAATGAGAACTTGGGCGAAATCACCTGATCCTAGGAAACAAATCTGTGAAGATAGATTATGATGGATGTTAGGTTTGAGCAAATATGCATATGTTGACGAAGTGTTCTAGAAACACGAAAGTTACACTCCAAGAAAGGATGTCTAACTGTACATCACATGGGATGACTTGAGTGTTTAACTCGGTCTATTGCAACTCAATTCAAGAAAGTGCATGAAATAGTTCAAGCATTCTTTCATTATGAGTTTCATTTTGTACGCCATATTTATGCATATGCCCCAATGTGTAGTATCCAAAGGATATGACAAACAGTTGTCAAATGGATACAAGAGAGACACATTTGGACGATAATCAAGGATATCCTCGAGTACATTATGAGAAAGAGCGATATAATGTTTCATCTCTTAAGATGAAAGAAATCTCGTGTAAGTTGTTACACTAATAAAAGTTTTTCAAAAGATTGATATAATCACAATTGAGCTACATATTTTGCTTAAAGATGGTGTTGTAAGTTTAGAAAGTGTTCTAAATGGAATATTACAACCGTTTCCGTCACCAAAACAAAATACATAGCAAATTGTGAAGCAATAAAAGAAGTTTATTTGGGATCGAGTTCTTAGTCGAGTTATTATGGTTCTATGCATCTCGAACCACAACTTACTCCTAAAGAACCCAATGTTACATTGGAGATTCAAATATGATCTATAACGATATCACTTGATATCATATGATGATGATCAAGAACATATATATAGTAGTATATATATATATATATAGGGTCGAACAAATTTGGATAGGTTCGCGAACACAGTGAACACTCTAACTTGACCTCTACCTTGAGCAGTATACGAGATGCAATTATGCATCCATACGTGGTAGACGTATGAGTAACTAGCTTTAAGTGTATTATTTATTTTGAGGTCCGAGACATGTATATATGTAGATATATGACATCGTTCTCAATTCTTCGTTGGCTAGAAGTCACTACTGATTGACTCTAGGCCAAGTGGGAGATTGTTGGAGTTATGTCCTAGAAGTCAATAATTTAATGACTTAAATATTAGTTTATGTTTTGGATGATATTTTATCATCTGTTCCTAGGTTTATTATTGACAGATCATTCAGGTTGAGGATCTGAATTGTAGATTTCTGTGGATCATTCTTTAGAATGACCATAATAAATATAAACGGTCCATAATCTTGATAATTAACAAGGAACATTAATTGTCATATAAGATTAGTATGCAAGTTAAGTGATGATTAAGTTCTACAAATCATAGGTAAAGAGTTACCAACTTAATTGCATATGTATATGTTATGGAACATAGTACAGGACTTGACCCAACGAAATAAACATATGGATTGTGTTATGTGTCATTGTTTATTTCGTTATGATTTTGGTTCTAAGTTTGAGATGATTATCTTTTCCACATGAGGATAGGTTCTATAAATCTCGTCTACCGCTGATTCCCGTTAAGGGCTGCTATACGGACTTGATTTACGTTCTCTTGAATTGTGCGGGGAAAAGCTAATCATCAAGAAAACCGTATGTCCCTCATTAATTCACTTAGTGAGTGACGATATCTGTTTGGGCCCCTTGATGGAGTTGGATCGTATGCGCGCAACTAAGCGATCAACTCTAGATCAAGAAACGTATAATCTGCAAGAATGACACATTCCTATCTTGGATTATACGATGATATCGTGAGACATAAGAATCAAAATAGAGAAACATATTTATTCTCTTATGCAGGATTGAAATATTGTAGTAGTACACTATTTATGCGAATTGGGAATCATAACGTGTTGCTAGATACCGCTTATGATTATTGGAATTAAATAACGATTTAATTCCATGTTGTTGAACCCTAAAATATTGTCCTAATTACCGGATGACGGTACAAAATTTTTAGGCTACTATTGGCAATCGAATGGGGATCATGATTAATAAATAAATCTTCATACTAGCCTAAATATTACCCCAAAAAAAAAATCAAGAGGATATATTCGCGGATATGACCATTTAAAAATTTCGATACAATGCCAAACCAAGTGATCCTAAATTTCAATGAATATGTTGGTGCTAACATTAATTTAGCACACAATATACTTTCTTTGGATCCATGAAAAGCACAAACCATGTCTCAAAAATGCTTTATATGATTATACATCACATTCCAACAAAAAAAAAAAGCGAAATTAGTATGGTTTTGGAGGCATCAGGATTCGTGCCAAAATGGTCTCTGGTTCCGATTAGTTTGAAGTAAAGAGGGACAACACATTTATCTGGTCCAACAATTTGCTCCGATCCATTTCTTTTGGAAATTCAATTAAAACAAAGCTTGAGGCCCGTAAGAGATAACAAAAAAAAAAGATGAAGCCCACATATCATGTCGGCCCAGCTGTTCATTTCCTTCATCCCTTCTCTTCCGACAACCTCCTCTGACGAGCGCCATGACGCAAGGAAGCAACCACCTCTCTCCCTCGCATTCAATGACCAGACAATCCCTCCCTTTATTCCCGCTGACAACAGAGAGAGGAATCTCATTGTCTCCTCTCATCATTACGATGTGCACAGGAGAGCACGGCTCATTCTCATACACCTGCTGAGACATGAAGCCAGTACAGCTTGGACACCTCAATTCACCTTTCCACCATGCCATGATGTCGGGGCATTTAATTGTGAGAGGATGGAATCCCAATGCCGATGGATAAGCTCAGTTCCATGCCCTCCAGTCGAGCTGAGAAGGAAGAGGCTCAATCCCTTGAGACCTGAAATTTTGAGACTTGCTCAATTGATGAGAATAAAACCCAATTGATCCAATTTCATGGTTAAGCAACAATCAGGGAGTATTAATAGAGATGTGTGATATGACAATTGAAAGGATTATGGGATAAAATCATCAAAACCATGGAACAGTCGTGTGCAAAACCAACACCAGATTTTAGAAAATAAGCAACATGTGATGGATGCCGTGCTGATTACAACGAAACATTCATATGAGAAGCCAGTAGAACAAGAGAAGAAAAAGGGTGGTAAGTTGGCATAGCTCAGTCTATGAATTTTGACAAAATTTAATATGAGCTGTTATTCGTCATACAGCAACTGTGATTGAGAGCATGCTATTTTGGCTGCAAAATAAAATGGAGATATGAAGAGATAAAGAAAATAAATGAAGGAGATGTTGAATTAATATAGCTCAAATTAATAAGGAATTTTAAATCCACATGAGGGAAGCTGTGAAAAGAGGGAAGTAAAACAAATGCAAGACCAAGTAAACTAGTGTTGCATCAAACTGAAAACAACAAATTCAAAGGAGCATGTAATGCAGTCAGCAGTTGAGATTCTAGTAATGTGCTTGAACTTGAGATTTATGTAAAGAAAAAGAAAGGGTGGCATCAATTATTCTTTATTCAGTCCGAGTGATATGTGAGATGCTGCCCCTCACTGATGACAACAATAAAAGGAGATGCTGCGACAATAGAAAGGAACAAAGAGAGACTGGTACTTGATGATAAAATATTCCCTGAAGATGAGTAAATTGGGTACAGTAAAGCTCTGTGCAGAAGAGATGAAATACCCAAAATGGCCAGCAGGGGTAAAATCGTCCAATTCCCTTGAAGTTCAGATTATTTGTGCCATCTACAGCAGCTCCCCCTTTCTCCTATAAAAGGGCATCAGATGGCCATGCAGCAACTAAGCTCTCACCACCTAAAAAAACCCATAACGCATATACACATGCTGTGAGCATCAAGTCATCAAAGAGAGGAAGCCAAACCATCTTCAAGCAACTGACCAGAGAGCATTGAATTAGGATAGCTACTTACTAAGAAAAAAAAAAAGAGTGTGTTAGAAGTAGTTTCATATTTGCAGCAACATTAGGGATTGTGTAATCTACTCTTTTGTGTAAACTGCTTTGATAAGTAAGAAGGTTATTTCTTCTTCCTTTGCAACTTTCATTGTTATTTCAATATTTTCTGGTTTCACACACGCATAACAAAAATGTGAGGGATTAACAGAAAAGTGTTTATGTAAATATGTATATAAATGCATTTAGCAAATAATGTAGGGAAAAAACAAAAAATTTATTTTCTTTTCATACCCTGCCTTTACATTCTACACTCATGTAGGTCAAAAATCACACTTGCATTATATATAAGAAACACAGTGAGAAATGAAGCCAAAGCAAGCTGTGTTTGTAACTTAAGTTTGCACCTTTAATATTAAGCAAATTATCATATACAAAACAAAAATAAAAAAGTGGACAACAAGCATAAACAACAAGGACAGCAGGTCAAAAATGGACAGCAGGTTTTAAAGGACAGCAGGTCAAAAATGGACAGCAGGTTTTAAAGGACAGCAGGTTTCTTGGGAGCTTCATCTCACCAATGCACTGAAGGAGGAGGCAGCCACCATTACCATCTCCACCATGATAGGAGAGGGTTTGCATTGGAGAACCTTGCATCAACCAAATGGATTCCCTTGCCTCAGGAATTGCTATGAGATACCTTCAATAAGCAACATAGAAATAGTCAACATAACTTTGGCTTAGCCTCAACCGAGGGCATGCTGAGATGCCTCCATGATGCAATCGAAGGCTCACACACGCTCAAGGAGATACCAACATACTCATATGTCAACCCTTGAGCTCTCTGCATCAACATAAACTCGCACCAATATAGGGAAAGGCAACCATCAATGCAATCACCATGGCCAGAACAACCAGAGAGGAAACTTTTGGATAGAGGCACTCGGCAGTCAAATTGACTGTCCAATCACCTTCCTGCATCTGTCACCAAGCTCATAGACACCTTATTTGACCCCCACCATGGCCAGTCAACTGTATCGACCAACTCACCGCCATGGCAGACCATGGTTGAGGTGTAGCGCTATGCTAGAGAGCGTCGGCAACCAAATTGAGACTACACCAAGTTTTATGGATCCACCACGATGCTCTCTGATTCATTCCTTAGGCCCAATGATCCCCAGGAGTAATCAATTGCCATCAGTCCCAACTTCGAAACCCTAGAGGCGATTACAGCCAGGCAGTGCCTCCCACAACCGACAAAGGGGTCCCACTACCTCAAGACGATCAAACGACGACAGGCGGATCTTTCCTGATGCCTGACGGCGGCGCAATAAGCTCGAGTATGCATTCATGGCGATCTCTCCATCACCAAATCGACGGAAGAAGAAAGGGAGAAGAAAGGAAAAGGGGGTTTATTTCCCCGATGTGCGTGGACTCGGCTTAACACCAACGGATCACAATCCCCACTGACAGTGGGCCCCACAAGCGAACAGGGTTCGGTCATTCCATGAAACACCATGAGCGTGGATGATTTTATTAAGGGGCGTCCCAACTTTGATGATCTTCTGTGGCCCTTTCTGTATGACGAGTTGATAAAGTGTAACGATCCGACTATAACCAACCACATGGTGCCGCGTGTCATCCTCATACAACTAAGGTCGTTGAATCCCTTCCTTGATGATCTGGACCAATCAGGACCTGCCACGTGTCATGACTGCTGATGTGGCGCCACCCTATTGCTGTAAGATTTCAAAAATTCGTAGAGAATCAACCGTAACTCAGAAAAATCCAAACCAAATTTCTACAGGACCCGAAAAATATGGAGAATACAGTCATACCAAAACCATAACCAAAATCCAAACACAATATTTTAAATCCATATTCCAAGTTCTGGCCAATCATAAATTGCCACCTCAGCCTTATATTTATTTTAAAATCCAGCAACCTTTAAAAATTCATGAAAAATCACAGGAGGTTCAGAAAAATATGAGGAAAAATCCTGGAAGCTCAGAAAAATAAAGGAAATCTATTTGGCTAATCATCACCACTAAAAACCCTACCAAATATATTCCTACCATTATTCTCTCCTGGATACTATGGAGAAAAGCCGTTCCGGCAAAGGCTCAAAGGCTCATAACGAAGGCATGGACAATATTTCTAAAAGTCATATTAGAACACCAGCACGACCGAGTCTAGTGCTTCATTCATGACTCAAGAAAAACTCATCTCAACCCCAGTGATCAAAACCACCAGACGGTCATCGTCACGACGAGGGTGGATAAAAAATGGAGACACTGAGTACTGTTGCTAACAAACAAGAGTACTGGTGAAGTATCAAGCTCAATGATCTGGTTAAATTGAGAATCGCTAGCCTCAAAATGATAGATAGTGAGATCTATCACGATGTCACGGGACTCTATCAAGAGACCCGAAATATATGCAAATCATGAAGACCAAAACAATATTCAAGCAAACTGATAAAATTCCAAAGAGAAGACAAATTACACCGCAAGATATTATCGGTAAAGAATATGGATCCAACAATATACGAACAGAACTCTTTGCAGTCTGAGAAAAGCTCACAATGTTGTCCCAAGCCTGCTGAGACGATGAAAGCCATGATTATCAAAGGCACCCGCTCTCTCGAGAAGGCAGGAGGTCCTATCTTGAGTGTATGCAATCTACCCGCCAGAGATAACATATGCCAACACCGCTGACACAGGCACACAGCATTATGATCCTATCAAAGATATGCAAATATTGTCACCATGGACAAATTCCACATCATCATACCCGTACCTTGGGGAAAGATCACACTTTTATTTCAGGAGTCTACGATTATCTAAGGCACCCGCTCTCTCAAGAAGGCAGGAGGTCCTAACTTGAGTGTTTGCAATCTAACCGCCAAAGATATATCGAGGCCAACAATGTTGCCGCAGACGACTCCCTTAAATTACATTAAGACCTTATCCCACATCATACAGTCATATCAAATGGATCCATAATCCTTACCCAAATAATATTCTTATTCAAAAAACTTCAACATGTTCCTTGGTCACATTACTTATGCCTCAAATAGTTCGATAATGTCGACTTGTTTAATGATCTGATCAGGGATCAGACATCATTTCTAGACACCCTTGACAAAGATCACAGGGAGTCTAAGAAACCCGCTTCAGGAAGACCATGCCAGAAGAGCCTAAACCTTGATTCCCCATATTATAAGGAGAACTCGGAAAACGAGAAGATTACAAGTGCCCAGCGACGTCAGTCAACTGAAACCTCTACAAGCTAAGACTTCCAGAGACTGCTGTCCCCTGCAGTCCAAAGTCCACAAAAAATATATATTAATATGATATATTAATATTGCATTATAGTAGTAATATTAATAATAAAAAAACAACAAAAAAATAAGTGCATGATAGGACCGCTAATTGCATATTTACAATTCCCTAACAGCTCACGACACACAATCCTTTGATTTTCCCGATCTAGAGGTGCTCCTGACCATGTCGGAGGTAATTAACAGTAGGGGCTTGCTGTTAGGAAATTGCCCAATTTTAATTTTGTGACTAATTACTATTAATTAATCCAATTAAAACACAAGCAACACGAGATCTAGTACTTTAAGCAATAGACACAAAGAGAAAGAGGAGAAATCGATACCTCCCGCGAAATCGTATTCGCGGGGCTCGACCAAGGCATGGGAATCGATGGCGTGCCTTCTCCACCGTCTCCACCACGTCTCGTAACCGCCCTCGAGTCCACCAAAGAGGATTAATCACGTTCTACAAGGTACGTGCTAGCGTACCCAAAGAACAAGCCTAATCCCTATGGTTTTCTCTCTTGCATCAATCAACAATCTTGATTTAGTGGAGAGAAAATAGCTCAACACATGAGCAAAAGAGAGAAGGAGAGGGTGAAAAGTGGCGGCCTCATGGGAGGAAATGAGAGGAGAGAGAAAGCTAGGTGGAGACTCTCATAAGTGGTCCTTATATAGAGCACAAAACCTAATTGACCTCTTGCATAATTACAACTATGCCATCCCACCTACCACCATAATGGGCAGCCACGAAATAGGCCTTTATGGGCCATTTAACCCCTTCATTTGGACCATTAATTCATATAATTAAGGTCCCTCAACTTTGCTCTTTAATTGGGCTATATATTTGCTATTTAAATAACGGCCTAATTCATCAATATAACCATTTATATTAATAAGTGTTGAACTAAATTAATTATTAACTCATTAATAATTGTTTTAGGATTAGTTAATGCATTAATTTATTTCTATATGATCCATTGACTTAATTAATTATAACGGTTCGCAACGGTATATAATTAATTAATCAATCTTATCATATTTCCACAGAACTTACTGCTGTGAATAAATAAATAATGCACTGTGTGATTAATGTCCTATTTGTGTGACCCTTTGAGGATTTATGCTATGTTGGCCATGGAATTAAATCGTTATTTAATTCCAATAATCATAAGTGGTATCTAGCAACACGTTATGATTCCCAATTCGCATAAATAGTGTACTGCTACAATATTTCAATCCTGCATAAGAGAATAAAAGTATTTCTCTATTTTGATTCTTATGTCTCACGATATCATCGTATAATCCAAGATAGGAATGTGTCATTCTTGCAGATTATACGTTTCTTGATCTAGAGTTGATCGCTTAGTTGCGCGCATACGATCCAACTCCATCAAGGGGTCCAAACAGATATCGTCACTCACTAAGTGAATTAATGAGGGACATACGGTTTTCTTGATGATTAGCTTTTTCCCGCACAATTCAAGAGAACGTAAATCAAGTCCGTATAGCAGCCCTTAACGGGAATCAGCGGTAGACGAGATTTATAGAACCTATCCTCATGTGGAAAGGATAATCATCTCAAACTTAGAACCAAAATCATAACGAAATAAACAATGACACATAACACAATCCATATGTTTATTTCGTTGGGTCAAGTCCTGTACTATGTTCCATAACATATACATATGCAATTAAGTTGGTAACTCTTTACCTATGATTTGTAGAACTTAATCATCACTTAACTTGCATACTAATCTTATATGATAATTAATGTTCCTTGTTAATTATCAAGATTATGGACCGTTAGATTTATTATTGTCATTCTAAAGAATGATCCACAGAGATCTACAATTCAGATCCTCAACCTGAATGATCTGTCAATAATAAACCTAGGAACATATGATAAAATATCATCCAAAACATAAACTAATATTTAAGTCATTAAATTATTGACTTCTAGGACATAACTCCAACACTTGCGCCTAATGGAAAGAAAGGACGCCTTAAAATAATAAACCCTCGTGAGAAATCAAGACCGTACAGTTACCGCGCTTCGGGGTGGTATCGGTATCGGCCTCTTGAGGCTCGCGAGGGGTATCTGATCCGCATTCTTTTTTGCCCCTCAATCCGAGACCGGATTTTCCTCTGTTGATCCGAGGACCGTGAAAAAGTGCGAGACACATGTCCAACGTAGCATAAATTCTCAAAGGGTCACACATAATAAGGTGTTTAACCATACGTGCATTATTTATTTATTTGCAGCAGTGAGTATTGCAAAATATGATAAGTTGATTAATTAATTAAATAACGTTATTGTCACACCCCGACACCTAGGGCTTGACAATCCCCGCCGCGAATACACAATCTCTGTGCACTCGCAAGGCGTTTCCTTACTAATCACAAAGGTTAAGTTCCAGCTTACCATGATCTACCACGTTGTCTCCTATGACTCATTGAGTCATCATGGCAAGATAAATTTTGGCTTAACTTTGCTTGACTTGATCGAGCCCGTCTCTGCAACCTGGAACCCACATCCATTGTGGAAAACATGCAAAAACACGGAATGAGAAATAAATTCTCAGTGCGGGTTTTAGTTCCAGTACGTGGATTTAAGCTAAAATCCAAGTTCTAGAAGAAATACCCATAAATAAATAATTTATTTATTGAAAAAGACAAAACATTTTCTGCATTTAATATAAAACTAGGCATGCATGTGTCAACTTAAATGATATCAATTGCAATTCTTCGTTTAAATCATGATATCCAGCATACGACCGTAATTGAAATCGGACGAAATCACAAAATCTGACTATGACAAAAGTCATATACATGTCGGGCTGAACACGTGGCACGAATCCCGTCGCAGACAATACATGTCTGTATATGATAGGAAACTGAGCGTGTCAGGGGTCCGAGCATGGCAGAATTGAGCATATCATAAATCTGAACAAATCACAAATCTTCCCCTAACCCGAGGGCAGGACAAAAGGGGATTCCAAATCCACATGTCATTAACATAATTTCATAATCATAATCATTTTCACTCAGGACTCCTAACCCAACCGGTTGGGCAGGCAAAAGGAGACCTCTCCCTAACCCGAGGGCAGGCAAAAGAGACTCATCTCTAACCCTGGGCAGGCAAAAGGGAGTTCCAAATCCGCATAGCGCTACCGAACTGGCCGAAGCCGGGGGCCAACCGACTCCGGAGAGTGATACAAACATATCAAATCACACATATCAAGCATATCACATCATATCTCAGTTATTCATTCACATCATTTCATTTCTTTCAGTCAGATCATTCATAAGACAGATTTATCAATAGCAACGACATTTCCAAATATCTGACTGTTACTTTTCAAATTTCTCAAAACGGAGAACATGCCTTTCAAAATGCAGTTTTATCAATAATTTGACACTATCATTTAAAAATGCTTGAATACGGTCATGCAGGCAAACGAATTTCCAATATGCACATGAATAAAACATATTTTATTAATTACTTAAACTTTAACAAAAATCCAACGTAATTCCGCACCTGGATAGTAGAAAGCATAAACGTAGTTTCTCGATATCTCGTGATGATTCGGATGCTTAACGGCCATCATACTTGGGTTCTCTCCCTTAACAGTTTGCTAGGCTTGATAGTCACGTGTTAAATGATTCTAGTTCGCTTTTCCTAATAAAACAAGTGATTTTCTTACTAACCGTTAAATACTTAAAGTAACCTAAATAACCTAATTATTGGCGGTTCTTGGGTTACCATACTGACGGCTTAAGTTAACCAGACTGGTTGAGATTTGAATAGTTAGGTTCAGATTATTTATTTAGAGGATTCTATTTTAAAATATATTATTAAGTATTTTATCTTATTATTAATAATTGGTTTTGACTTTCCAGTCATTAAGAGTTTATATTTATTTTTATTAAGTTATGAATTATATTTTAGAATGAAAATATTCACTTATGTATTATATAGTGTTTTTCCCCCATTCATTTATTTGTGCTATATTTGATTTATTTCATTAATACTTAATTAATTAGTTTGCATTGCTTAATATTTATTAAATTATTTAACTATTTGTTAGATCGAAAATTTAAATCAGAAAATTATAATCTAAGATCAAGAAAACAATTGGAAATAGAAAATTAAAATCTAAATTATTTGATTGGTTTGTTTAGGATCAGAAAGTCGATGATTTGTGTCATTGTATCTGTTCTTGACTCACTCAGACTATTCTCATCATCTCCCGAAAAATAAAATCGAATCCCACTTAATTAAAGGAATACCCAGTTATTGCTAACGGCCTTTCCTATAATTAATTATTAAGCATACTAGTTAATTAACTTAATCTTGGATTAAGTTCAAGTTTAAATTTAAGTCCAAATTCCTGCACTGGGCCGAGACTAATAGCCCAAAATCAATTTCTGTATCGGGCCAAACAAATTTCCTTTTATTTCAGCCGAAGCCCAAAAGTATCAGCCCATTAAGGCCCATAATCCAACATGGCTAAGTCAGGTCAACCTGACCCAGTTGACCTGAGCCAAGCCTAACGGGTCCGACTCGGATCCGATATGAGGGGTCTGGATCCGACCCGCAAGGACTGTAACATTTATCCAGAGGCCCCTGAATTCATTTTATTCACAACCAAGTCCTTTTCTTCACAAAGAGGCCCCCAGAAATTACAAACAGGTCCTTTTTTCTCACATTTTAGTCCCTGACTCAACGTCACAGCGTACCAGTATGTACCAGTGGTACATCGAGTGTACCAGAGGCTGGTACCAAGCTTTAATTCCCATCGCAAGGCCTCAGAAAGTCTCCGTCAGTGCCCAACCACGAGAACAACCTCAAACTTAAACAATTTGGCTTAATAACAATTAACAGACCCATAAACCGCAGCAATTAGGGTTTCGAGCATTCAAAATCTACAAATTGGGGTTATCATACTATCAATTCATCAGTCCAAGTCAACTCAGCAACACCAAACCAACACATAATAACAACTCGAGTTAGGCTCAAACCCTAATCAAGTAATCAGTCCAGCAAGCTATCAACCTACTATTTAAACTCATTTATAGCACAGGAAGGTTCAATTATACCTTGGATCTTCAACGATTAGCTCCCTCTCTTCTTTTATTTTTCCTCCTTATTTATTTATTTTTCTGGGATTGTTCTTAACCGACAGAGAAACAGAAATTAGACCAACCTCGAGGTATTTATAAGCAGCCATGGTAAGGAGAGGAGAAGAGAGGGGCCAACGGTGAGGATCTCAAGCTCGAATCCTACAGTTTGAGTCAAACTTCAATACTTATCCATCTCTCTCGTGGATAAGAGCAAGAGGGGTAGCCAATCGAAGGTGCTAGGCTGTGGCATGGTGGGATTGGTTAGCCACAATCCATCCGCCCCAATTTCTCGAGAGGAATTTCTCGTCGGAGAAAACGAGAGAAGAGAAAGGATCGGACGGAGCGAACAAAGAGAAGGGGAAAGGAGAGAGAAAGGAGATGGTGCCACGGAAATTTTCTGATTTTTATTAAAAATTCACCCATTTGATCTTCTGTGGCAAAAACTCTATGGCCAAAGGTGCTGTAACTCATATAGAGTTATTTAATTAATTGTTTTCATTCAAATTTAATTAGTCTGATGTTAAATTTCAGTATTAATTAAACTTTGATTTTGCTAGAATCATTTAAGTCATTTTTAGATACTACACAATTTAAAAGATTCCGATTTCGAGTGAATTTTACTGCTACGATTTAATTAATCGTTTGAGATTATTAGTTTTAAAATTTTATTTATCTTAATATTATTTTTAAAATTAACCTACTTAACTTAATTGTACTTAGTCTGCTAGTTCTACAGTGTTACATTCCACCCCCCTTAAAAAAAAATTTTGTCCTCGAAATTTCAAAGGAGTTAAGTTTAATATATTTGAGATTAGTTTCATCATGTTTTAACTTGTTTTAGTATCGTTCCACCATATTCTCTTTATTATTTTGGTTCTGCTCAGTAATTGTTTTTACCTCTTGGTTGGTGGTACACATATATCAAAGTATGACTTTAACTTTCTTGATGGTCAGTCAAGGAAGCAAAGTAATACTTAATATATAAAAGATTAATATCAATATTGGTGACCAGCCAATACAGATTTCAATCTTCGTACACAGATATTTTAGCGTCTTTATTAACTGTTAAATTCCATGGTAGTTGTTTCCTATATATTTCGGTATGATTAATATCTTAATTTTTGTATTTATTTATTTATTTATTTTTTTTTTTAGATCAATTTGGATTTAGATTGCTGATTCTCACAAGCAAGATTTTGAAATTTAGTGATGTTTTGATTACTGAATAGACTTATCTATCTTATTTATTCCAGCATACACATTCCAAATAAACGAATAGACAGGGTAATCTAGTGTTGGTGAACTCTATTCCAGGTACAAAGGTTTCTTCTAGACGATGGGTTTCTTCTCTCTTACTGACTCAAGATAGAATATATAATCGATTCTAATTTCGACTTCCATTATTAAAGTTTCCTTCAAGAATGAAAGTCGATTATTCTTGTAAGAACCGATATATTTCCATGAGTCCTACTCATCTTTAAAGAATTCATTAGTATGACTGATCTTATTCTAACTAAAAATATCCGTTGATCATGTTATTACGGAATATTTAAGTCATAAGCTTGCTATTAGCTCAAGTCACACTAAGAATTCTTTATTTCGAGTCAGGTCATTATATTCAAATAGTTTCAGTCAACAAGAAACATATGCTATTCAATAAGGATATAGCATAAGTACTCGCCTCGAGATTAATATGACTGAAATTGGTGTTGAATATTTTTGACTCGTTTCTTGAGCATTTTATTTCTCTTTATTGAGAAATACTTTTAGGTATAACAATTTATTTCCACAATAACCCTCAAGGTCATGGATAGCTTTCCATCAGACTTGGAAAGTTAATTTTAAATTGTTATCTCCAATTGGTTGATAGTTATAGCTTAATTCTATAAATCTACAATAATTCATCTAGTGAATATATTGTAATTTAAGAATATGAATTATCATAGCTATTAACTAATCTTGAATAATTTCACAATCCAGTATGGATTTAAAAATTATTAACAGTCAATGGAGATAATGTATTTATTCTAACACCATAAGACAATTGAAGTTCTTCGATCCTCTAACAAATCACCAAGGTATGATTTATCAGATTTCCAAGAATTGCAAATCCGAACGACATTACTATTGAATTTAATGGTCGTTAACGGATATAGCAAGTGACCTTCCTTGATAAAGTAAGGATAAGTTGAAGTTATTTATACCAATATATACATATGTTCATAATAACATATTGATTTAACTTCAAGTCACCTCCTTTATGTGTCTCAAGAGTGAATTGCTAAGTCAAATAAGTTATCGACTAGCAATTATTTTAATTGCACCCAATTTGTTGTGTTTTAACAGAAATTAACGGCGCAATGTTTAATGATAAGCTGTTTAAATATTTAATCTCTTATTCCTGACAAAATCTCAAAATTGTTCTTATTGAAATATTGAGATATTTGAAAATTAATTGGAATGTTTGAGATATCAACTTATCATTAGACAAGCATTATAACCTGTATCTTAACAAGTTAATTGCTTTAAATGTTAATAGCTTATGGACTCAATCATCATATATTCGACATTCAAAGTACAGATGGAATTATTCAGGAAGGTTAAATTGCACTTCCTCTGGTTGCCAAACATTTGGGTTATCCAGTTGTTTAGCAAAGTCCATAGTTTATAAGCTATTAACGAGTCCTCCGGTTACAATTCTAACCTAATTTATTTTATACAAGTACATTTATTGAGTACTCGTAACTATAAGATGACTTAGTGTAGGTGTCTAGGGACAAAAAGATCATCTCATAGAATAATAGGTAGAACGAATTTCCAGTAATATCCAGAGGTTATTTTGGGATACATCCTCCTAATTTTTTTCAAGTTGTTATGAGAATTGCATCTCATTCTTACATCAGGGGACGTATTTTCCCATAACGTTTGCCTCATTGAGCTTGTCAAAGTCCAATGTTGAATTTATTTTGGAACAGTCTTCAGCTCATTTGTCCTTACTTCCATACTTGAAATAAACATTATTCAAGTAATTATATTAGGGTTAAGGACAAGGCAACTTATCATGATTGTACCAAAACTATTTTGGTACATACTTTCTTCTTACAGGTTCAGTGCAAACTATGGGGCTTGCATTCCTGTTTTGTTTTCCAACAGTCATCTTCTTTAACGCTGGTAGTTCTTGTATAGCCGAGTCGTTTCTTGAAGTAGCGTCATCTAAAATTCGTTTATCTACGTACTATCGTTTTTAATAACAAATAAAGTTAGGTTTATATCAAAACTTAAATTATCAGTAACATATTTCTCTTATTTTCAAATTATAGTAGTATATATATACATTATATTAATTATCAGAACAGTTCTAATTGAGAAAAATAAAATAGCAAGTATTGATTATCATGCATTTAGTATTATTTAAGAAAATATTTTAAGGAAGTATTCAAATCTAATTAATTACCTAATTAACTAGATAGAGTTTCTTTTCTAAAAATAACATGTATATAATTAAAATTTTTTTTCTAGTTTAATTTGCAATCATTTGCAATTATATATATATGCATCCTACATGATTGTATTTCCATTTATATATTATCTACCTATTTTATGAATATCATATTACCACTTAATTATATATATAGGGTATAAATCATGCCATTAATTATCCCAGCTGCTACCCACACTCGCGTATTACAAGTCTGGTTAAGGCTTAAAACCATGCTCTGATACCACCAAAGAGACTGTCACACCCCGACACCTAGGGCTTGACAATCCCCGCCGCGAATACACAATCTCTGTGCACTCGCAAGGCGTTTCCTTACTAATCACAAAGGTTAAGTTCCAGCTTACCATGATCTACCACGTTGTCTCCTATGACTCATTGAGTCATCATGGCAAGATAAATTTTGGCTTAACTTTGCTTGACTTGATCGAGCCCGTCTCTGCAACCTGGAACCCACATCCATTGTGGAAAACATGCAAAAACACGGAATGAGAAATAAATTCTCAGTGCGGGTTTTAGTTCCAGTACGTGGATTTAAGCTAAAATCCAAGTTCTAGAAGAAATACCCATAAATAAATAATTTATTTATTGAAAAAGACAAAACATTTTCTGCATTTAATATAAAACTAGGCATGCATGTGTCAACTTAAATGATATCAATTGCAATTCTTCGTTTAAATCATGATATCCAGCATACGACCGTAATTGAAATCGGACGAAATCACAAAATCTGACTATGACAAAAGTCATATACATGTCGGGCTGAACACGTGGCACGAATCCCGTCGCAGACAATACATGTCTGTATATGATAGGAAACTGAGCGTGTCAGGGGTCCGAGCATGGCAGAATTGAGCATATCATAAATCTGAACAAATCACAAATCTTCCCCTAACCCGAGGGCAGGACAAAAGGGGATTCCAAATCCACATGTCATTAACATAATTTCATAATCATAATCATTTTCACTCAGGACTCCTAACCCAACCGGTTGGGCAGGCAAAAGGAGACCTCTCCCTAACCCGAGGGCAGGCAAAAGAGACTCATCTCTAACCCTGGGCAGGCAAAAGGGAGTTCCAAATCCGCATAGCGCTACCGAACTGGCCGAAGCCGGGGGCCAACCGACTCCGGAGAGTGATACAAACATATCAAATCACACATATCAAGCATATCACATCATATCTCAGTTATTCATTCACATCATTTCATTTCTTTCAGTCAGATCATTCATAAGACAGATTTATCAATAGCAACGACATTTCCAAATATCTGACTGTTACTTTTCAAATTTCTCAAAACGGAGAACATGCCTTTCAAAATGCAGTTTTATCAATAATTTGACACTATCATTTAAAAATGCTTGAATACGGTCATGCAGGCAAACGAATTTCCAATATGCACATGAATAAAACATATTTTATTAATTACTTAAACTTTAACAAAAATCCAACGTAATTCCGCACCTGGATAGTAGAAAGCATAAACGTAGTTTCTCGATATCTCGTGATGATTCGGATGCTTAACGGCCATCATACTTGGGTTCTCTCCCTTAACAGTTTGCTAGGCTTGATAGTCACGTGTTAAATGATTCTAGTTCGCTTTTCCTAATAAAACAAGTGATTTTCTTACTAACCGTTAAATACTTAAAGTAACCTAAATAACCTAATTATTGGCGGTTCTTGGGTTACCATACTGACGGCTTAAGTTAACCAGACTGGTTGAGATTTGAATAGTTAGGTTCAGATTATTTATTTAGAGGATTCTATTTTAAAATATATTATTAAGTATTTTATCTTATTATTAATAATTGGTTTTGACTTTCCAGTCATTAAGAGTTTATATTTATTTTTATTAAGTTATGAATTATATTTTAGAATGAAAATATTCACTTATGTATTATATAGTGTTTTTCCCCCATTCATTTATTTGTGCTATATTTGATTTATTTCATTAATACTTAATTAATTAGTTTGCATTGCTTAATATTTATTAAATTATTTAACTATTTGTTAGATCGAAAATTTAAATCAGAAAATTATAATCTAAGATCAAGAAAACAATTGGAAATAGAAAATTAAAATCTAAATTATTTGATTGGTTTGTTTAGGATCAGAAAGTCGATGATTTGTGTCATTGTATCTGTTCTTGACTCACTCAGACTATTCTCATCATCTCCCGAAAAATAAAATCGAATCCCACTTAATTAAAGGAATACCCAGTTATTGCTAACGGCCTTTCCTATAATTAATTATTAAGCATACTAGTTAATTAACTTAATCTTGGATTAAGTTCAAGTTTAAATTTAAGTCCAAATTCCTGCACTGGGCCGAGACTAATAGCCCAAAATCAATTTCTGTATCGGGCCAAACAAATTTCCTTTTATTTCAGCCGAAGCCCAAAAGTATCAGCCCATTAAGGCCCATAATCCAACATGGCTAAGTCAGGTCAACCTGACCCAGTTGACCTGAGCCAAGCCTAACGGGTCCGACTCGGATCCGATATGAGGGGTCTGGATCCGACCCGCAAGGACTGTAACATTTATCCAGAGGCCCCTGAATTCATTTTATTCACAACCAAGTCCTTTTCTTCACAAAGAGGCCCCCAGAAATTACAAACAGGTCCTTTTTTCTCACATTTTAGTCCCTGACTCAACGTCACAGCGTACCAGTATGTACCAGTGGTACATCGAGTGTACCAGAGGCTGGTACCAAGCTTTAATTCCCATCGCAAGGCCTCAGAAAGTCTCCGTCAGTGCCCAACCACGAGAACAACCTCAAACTTAAACAATTTGGCTTAATAACAATTAACAGACCCATAAACCGCAGCAATTAGGGTTTCGAGCATTCAAAATCTACAAATTGGGGTTATCATACTATCAATTCATCAGTCCAAGTCAACTCAGCAACACCAAACCAACACATAATAACAACTCGAGTTAGGCTCAAACCCTAATCAAGTAATCAGTCCAGCAAGCTATCAACCTACTATTTAAACTCATTTATAGCACAGGAAGGTTCAATTATACCTTGGATCTTCAACGATTAGCTCCCTCTCTTCTTTTATTTTTCCTCCTTATTTATTTATTTTTCTGGGATTGTTCTTAACCGACAGAGAAACAGAAATTAGACCAACCTCGAGGTATTTATAAGCAGCCATGGTAAGGAGAGGAGAAGAGAGGGGCCAACGGTGAGGATCTCAAGCTCGAATCCTACAGTTTGAGTCAAACTTCAATACTTATCCATCTCTCTCGTGGATAAGAGCAAGAGGGGTAGCCAATCGAAGGTGCTAGGCTGTGGCATGGTGGGATTGGTTAGCCACAATCCATCCGCCCCAATTTCTCGAGAGGAATTTCTCGTCGGAGAAAACGAGAGAAGAGAAAGGATCGGACGGAGCGAACAAAGAGAAGGGGAAAGGAGAGAGAAAGGAGATGGTGCCACGGAAATTTTCTGATTTTTATTAAAAATTCACCCATTTGATCTTCTGTGGCAAAAACTCTATGGCCAAAGGTGCTGTAACTCATATAGAGTTATTTAATTAATTGTTTTCATTCAAATTTAATTAGTCTGATGTTAAATTTCAGTATTAATTAAACTTTGATTTTGCTAGAATCATTTAAGTCATTTTTAGATACTACACAATTTAAAAGATTCCGATTTCGAGTGAATTTTACTGCTACGATTTAATTAATCGTTTGAGATTATTAGTTTTAAAATTTTATTTATCTTAATATTATTTTTAAAATTAACCTACTTAACTTAATTGTACTTAGTCTGCTAGTTCTACAGTGTTACAGTTATGGACCGTTATAATTAATTAAATCAAATGGATCATATAGAAATAAATAAATGAATTGTCTAATCTCTAAATAATTATTATTAAGTTAATAATTATTTATAAACAACACACTTGATTTATTGGACTTTTATTTATTGGTAAATTAAATGTTCAATTAAATAGTAATTAAATGGGGACTTTAATTAATAGAATTGAGGTCTAGATGAGATGAGCTAGTGGCCCATCAAGGCCCATAAAGAGGCCGGCCTTTAGAGGTGGTAGGTGGGATGGCACACCATGTAATTTGTGTGAACTTTGTGCTAGGGTTTGGAGGCTATATAAGGACCTATATGGAGGCTCCTTGGATGGCTCTCTTCTTCCCTTCCCTAGCCGCCACCCCTCTCCCTCTCTTGGCCATGCGCCTCCCTCTCTCTTCCCCACACAATTGCTCATGTGTTGAGCTTCCTCTTCCACAAATCAATTGGTGAATTATTTGCAAGAAGGGGAAAGCTTTGGGATTAGACTTGTTATTCTCATCGCTAGCACGATTCGAGAATAACTTGGTTAATACCTTAGTGGACTCGAGGCCAACATGGAGGAGGCGAAGGAGAGCACCCCATCGATTCCCATGCCGTAGGATCGAGCCCCGCGAATACGATTTCGCGGGAGGTATAATTTCCACCTATCTCTTTGTGTCGAATGAGCTTTTGCACTAGATCCTCTCTTGCTCTTTGTTTAATTGGATTAATTAAGAGTAATTAGTCACAAAATTAAAATTGAGCACTTTCCTAACACAAAGGACATTAATTATCAATAAGATTAGTATGCAAGTTAAGTGATGATTAAGTTCTATAAATCATAGGTTAAGAGTAACCAACTTAATTGCATATGTGTATGTTATAGAACATAGTACAGGACTGGACCCCACGAAATAAATATATGGATTGTGTTACGTGTCATTATTTATTTCGTTATGATTTTGGTTCTAAGTTTGAGATGATTATCTTTTCAACATGAGGATGGATTCTATAAATCAAGTCTACCGCTGATTCCTGATAAAGGCTGCTATACGGACTTGATTTAAGAACTCTTGAATTGTGCGGGAAAAAGCTAATTATCAAGAAAACCGTATGTCCCTCATTAATTCACTTAGTGAGTGACGATATCTATTTGGGCCCCTTGATGGAGATAGATTGTTTGCTAGCAACTGATACAATTATCTCTAGATCAAGAAACGTATAATCTGCAAGAATGACACATTCCTATCTTGGATTATACGATGATATCGTGTGACATAAGAATCAAAATAGAGAAACATAATTGTTCTCTTATGTAGGATTGAAATATTGTAGCAGTACACTATTTATGTGAATTGAAAATCATAACGTGTTGCTAGATACCGCTTATGATTATTGGAATTAAATAACGATTTAATTCCATGTCCAACATAGCATAAATCCTCAAAGGGTCACACAAATAGAGTTTTGACCAATGCAGTGCTTTATTTATTTATTCGCAACAGTGAAAATTGCGATAAATATGACGAATTGATTAATTAATTATGTACCGTTATAGAACGTACTAATTGATTAAGTCAAACGGGTCATATAGAAATAAATAATAGCATAAGCTAATCCTAGAATAATTATTAATTAGTTAATAATTATTTTGGTTCAACTTAATTTAATATAAATAGTTATATTGAATTAATGGACTAATTTGTATATAGCAAATTTATAGCCCAAACATAGAACAAATAATTTTGGATTTAATTATATGAATTAAAGTCCAAATAGGTGGATTAGAGAGGCCCATATGGCCCATATGGCCCATATTGAGGCCGGCCAAGGAGGAGGTAGGTGGGGTGACAATTTGTGTAATTTCTAGCAACTTATACCTAGGGTTGGTAGGCTATAAAAGGACCCCTTGAGCTGAATTTTCTCTCTCTCCTTTTCCCTTCTTCCCTAGCCGCCACCACCTCTCCCCTTCTCCTCTCTTGGCCGTCGGCCACCACCACTCCTCCACCTATTTTGCTCATGTGTTGAGCCATTAACCCTCTACCTAAATCAATTAGTTGAACTAGAAGAGGGTTGCTCCTTTGGATTAGCTATTTTCTCTTTGATTTGCTAGCACAAATCGAATCGAGAAATTGGTTAATCTCTAGGTGGACTCGAGGTGTGGATTGAAGGACGTTGGAGTAGCACGCCACCGGTTTCAAAGTGTAGGATCTCCTTCTTGATACGATTCAAGAAGAGGTGAAACCTTTCTCTTTCTCTTGTGTGTTGAATGGACTTTTGTACTAGATTCTTTGATGCTTAATGTTTTAATTGCTAAATTAATTGTAATTAGCACATAAATTAAAAATTGGACATTTTCTAACAACAACTCCTTCAAAAAGTTTAAAGCACATAGCATCCTATCAATTTCCAATAAAATTCCCTTATCATGCATGAGGAGATTGTACTGAAACTTGTTTTTTTTAAACCTCAAAATTTACAGGTTGATCCAAAGGGGATACCAGTATATATACCACCATTAATCGACATGAATACAATTCAATTATATATAATGGGCTTATGCTAATATGAGAGAGGTCTCGGTTGATTGGTTGGTTGATGTATTTGCAGAAAATTCTCTCCAGACTAACGCATATTGATTTGTGTTTTGGTTGCCATTCAACACCGTATTCGAAAGTGCCACAACAATTTGGAGATGCAATTTAAAAAAAAAAAAAGAATCTAGTGAATCGTCAAAAGTGTGGAAACAGTGGCGATGCAACAGATTTGGCTTTAATATTTCTATACCGGATTATATAATTTATATCTTTCCATATTGCATAATAGTAAAGTTAAGGTTGGAAGACGAATCGTCAAATGGTGGAAAAGCTGAGTAGGGGCATTTTAGTCTAGATTAATTTATCATTTAAATTAAAAAGGATAAATGACTATATAAATGTTGATGAGAGGGTTAAATGAACAATATTAAAGAATAGAAGGGTATACAGCTGATTGAGGAAGATTTGAGGGGTATATGACTAATTCTTCCTTAATTAGGGAATTAATAGGCCTCAAACTCGCATATTAGCTCAAAAATTTTAAACCATATATGTTATAGGGTGCGTTTGGATAGGTGTGGGAAGAAGGGAAGAAGTGGGAAGAAGTATTGGAAAGTGTGTAACTTTGTGAAGAGTTTGGATTGTTTATAATTTTTTTTTCTTCTTCTTTCTTCCAATGATCCAAACGCACCCATATATCGTGTAGATAGTTTTTTCTTCAAAAAGATGAAAAATTTAAAGTCATGATTGTGGTCTATTTTGTGCCGATTGCATTTTTATTAATATGTTTGTGTTTTAGTATAACTAGTATAATATAAGTTAGATAAAGGCGGCCGGATTGAAGTCTACTCATTTAAAATATATGAAATATCTGTCAATCAGATGTCGAATAGCAACTTTTTACTTAATTTTTGTTGCTCTCAGTTGCTCATCAAAAGCACGTACATCCCTCTCCAATGCAATTAAAAATAATATCATAAAAATTCAAAGATATGCTCGTATCATACATGCACCATAAAGTATATATACATTTGCATTAATTAAAATAGACTTATAAACTATGGCATCAATATGTATATCGTAATAAGAGCTTAATTTTAATTGGTTTGTAGAGTTGCACCAAACTCAAATCAAGTAGATTAATCTTACACA
Source organism: Rhynchospora pubera (assembly GCA_028095005.1). Taxonomy (NCBI): domain Eukaryota; kingdom Viridiplantae; phylum Streptophyta; class Magnoliopsida; order Poales; family Cyperaceae; genus Rhynchospora; species Rhynchospora pubera. The sequence continues at coordinate 105,363,449 of CM051462.1, read as the reverse complement.
GCTAGCGAAGATAAATATTAGTACATTAATTAGTATGCGGAATTACTTAGGACCATCTCTAAGATTCTATCATCTCATCATCCTCACGCGTATGCTGCAACTAACTCCTCTCTTCTCATGCGTACATTGTCCCCCTCCCCCTCCCCCTCCCTCCCTCTCACATACGCTGTCCCCCTTCCCCATTCTCCCTCGCACGTACGTTGTCCCCTCTCTGCCCTTCTTCCTTCCATGTACGATGTCCTCCCCTCTCCCTCCTACTGTTGGAATTGTGTTCTAAAAGTTATCTTATGATGATTACTTTTATATGTTATATTTATGAATTGGATGTTATTACATTTTATTCCATGAGTTTATATTCGTATTTAGAAGTGTTCAAGAAGATGCTCTTGGTCTTGAACCGCAGAACTCTAAATAAAATGAATATATATCTCTAAAATGTTCACAGGTCTTGGATATTAGCAGGAACACTAATATGCCATACAAGACTGTCGTGTTGATTAAAAGTACGTTGTAGTTCTGTAAACGTTGATAAAGGATTATCATTCAATAACACGAGTATATGAAAAGTTTCATATATTGAACAGACCTAATTGATAAAAATATTATATGGATTGTGTTTGTGTCATTAATATTTTTATCGTGTCATTAATTCTAAGATTGATATGATATATTTTCACATAAGGAATATGCAACGTGATTATTATTTGAAGCCATATAAAGCTTGTGGTGATAAAAGTAATAGTTCTTTGTATATAACTTGTGTAGGAGGGAAATATATATGTCAATAGCTAATTGCCACTCATGAATTGAGGAATGATATTATAAAGGGCCCCTTGATAAAGTAAGATTATAAATGGATCCAATATAACTGAAGTGCAGTTATAATTATATAATCCTACTTATTGGAGACCAAGAAAAGATTATAATACGAAGATGACACAGCCCTACTTTGTATAATAATCATAATATCATATGGCAAGGAATAGACACAAGTAATTTTAATAGCATTACTAGAAGGATCGTGTTTCGTAAAAGGATTTGCTAAACATCTATATTATTTGGGTAGCTGTAATGTATGCTAGAGTACCGCTTACAGTTTATGGAATAAAATGTTTTATTCCATTGCCAACATAATATGGATCCTCAATATAGGTCACACCAACTGAATGGGAAACAAGAAATATATTTTGCTATGTACAAGGTTTCATGTTGTATGAAACAAAGTGTACAAATAGAAAATTATATCACATGACGTGATTAACTAGCAAGGAATAAATTTATTGAGATGTGAATATTATGAGTATAATATGTGTTTCACATAATATAATAATATATGAATATTATTATAGAGTGCATAAATTTATTTAAAGCCCAAGCCCAAATATTTTTAACAAATGAAGAGAGAAAGAAGGTTTTAAATTCGGGTCAGAATTTGAGCCAATTTTAAACTGACAATTAGTATAGCAAATGATAATCAAATTAGACAAATGATATATGAAAATTATAGCCCTGGAAGTGTAGAATCCAATGGTTCAAGTTTCATGTCGTTTGGAGTTTCCTACAGAGAGTTATCAATGTTTTAGTGCTTCAACGTCAGAAATTAAAGTGCTGTTTTAATTTCTGATTAGTGGCTTTGAATGCTATACGAATTTGAAAGGTTTATTCTGATGTTTTAAAGGTAAAACAGATCAGAGAATTTGAGAACACAAGTAAGTCTTCATGTGTTGAAACTTTGGCTTTCTTTTTCTCAAAATATTTGTTAAAATATTCTATCGATTAAGCAATCGATCAAGACACGGGTGGTGGAGCTAGGTGTTGACGGGGAGTTCGCTAGCACGGATTCAACTGTCATTCTTGTTTCGGATTCAAGGTGAACCGAAGAGGAATAAAGTTTCGTTAGAGACCATAGGTATGGCTCAACAATCCTTATTATAGGAATAGATATGATTGTGATGCAAATATAATATAGAAAAGTTAGCGATAATAAGAACGATCTTAGATGTTATCGGTTAATAAAATTTTTAAAATTACCCGATTCGCATCATGAAATCCTTCACCTACCTCCCACATACACCATTCTCCCTGCACCCTTCGCCCTCCTCCTCATACACACTTCATAACTGTTGAAGTTAATATATTTAAATGTTGAAAGTAATATCGTAACTGTTGAAGTTAATATATATAACTGTTATACTAAACTTGTTGCAGAGATGGAATAGAACCAAGGTTTATCTTTCTGATATTAATTTCAACTGTTACGATATTACCTTCAACATTTAAATATATTAAATTCAACATTTACGATATTAATTCCAACAGTTATCTATTTAATTTTAACAATTACAATATTAACTTCAATAGCTATCTATTTAATTTCAACAATTACGATATTAACTTCAACATTTATGTATAGTAATTCCAACAGTTATGAAGTGTTAGGGAGGAGGGTGAGGAGGAAGGGGGGAGGGGGGAGGGGGAAGGGGTGGGAGGACAGCGTATGTGGAAGGGCAAGGGGGAGGGGGTTAGGGGGGAGCGTACGTGGGAGGGAGGAAACAGAGTGACGAAGGGAGAAAGGGATGAGCGTACACTGAGGGATGATGGAATAATTTCCAAAAATAGAAAACGCGTTATGGGGATGACTGGGATGATGGATATTAGAAATGATCCTTATCAGTCCCCATTAGTATGTCCCCAAGATTTGGCAGATATTTTTGAATTAATCATCAACTACATGCACACTTTTGGTACAGTAACTAGCTAGAAAGCTACTTTTGCTTGATAGTCGCTATCAAGTCTCCTCTAAAAAAAAAAAGACTAGCTAGATAAAATAGGACAAAAAAACAGTATTTCACCGAAATAATTGCATTTATGGAATAGTATCATAGACTGAGTAATATAAAAATTTTAATAGATTCACTTGCCAAACCTATTCATCTATTTGTTAACAAGACGAGATCCACATACCATTTCTGTTGTGTGTGGAATATATGCTTATGTCTCCTACTTTAGATAGATCATTACATTATAATTCACTATTAATTTATGATATAACCAATCCCTATAAGCAGGGACAGTCAGAGAAAAAGAACGAAAAAGAACAAATCACATAAGAAAAAAATTATTCATCTCTGATTTGTACTCCTACTTTAAGCAGTAGCCTCTCCTTTTTAATCCCCTCCGTTCCCTTTCGTTCGCGTCCCTCTCGATATTAGAATCTAAAAGCATACTTTAGAGCTAGTTGGCATCCTTTATATTATGTGGATCTCTTCTTCTTACAGATATGGATCATCAATCAACCACGTATATATGTGCTCCTAGCTACAGTCCTACTTCAACCAACATCACCCCACTTATGCCTGCCGACGGTATACCGTTTACCGTGTACCGTGCACGATCCGTTTGGACGGAACGAGTGATGAATCACTTTTCATGATACGTTTCCGAAACGGAACGGTAAACGGAATGGATTTCGGCATACCGTTGTGTGAAATACAGTGTAAAATGAGTCGTTCCGCTACGTTCCGTCCATTCCGTTACAAACGGAACGAATAACGAATCGTTCCAATGCATACCGTTGTTGAAACGGAACGGAAAACGGAACGGAAAACGGAACGGCCCATTCCGTTGCCGTTTACAACGTTAAACAGGTCTAACCCCACTTCAATCCTACGCGACAATAATTCCACCATCTATCAAATCCACACCGTCGGATTCAATCATTCAAATGAAAAGAATAACATACCAGAACATCGTACATATCAAACGCAGATTGGTTCTGACCTACGTGCCAACATATATATGCGCTCAGCGGCTCAGCCTCCACATCTGCACTGTCTGACTATCTCCCTCGAAAAATCCGATCAATTAACTTCCTCAAAAGCAAAGCGCCAAAAAAACGCAACAAAGAATTCCAAAGCGAAAAGTTGAAAAGCCGGAGAAGGGAAGTGATGCTACAACGTCCAGAGCATCAGGTGGCGGGGCACGAGGCGGGTTCCGGCACACTGGGCCCACTGATCGATGGCTCTGGTAACTTCTACAAACCCCTCAACCCTGGCGACGAACGTGGGGCGCATGAACTCGCCTTCTACACCTCCTTCTACTCTGACACGCGGGTCCCACACTCCATTCGCTCCTCCTTCTTCCCTTCCTTCGGCGGGACTCGGATTTTGCCCGTCCCAGATTCGCCGGATCTTCTGTTGCCCCACCTCGTATTGGGGGATCTGTTGCATGCGTATACATACCCCTGTGTCATGGATGTCAAGATGGGAGCACGCACTTGGTATCCCAGTGCGTCGGAGAAGGACTTTGAGAAATACTGGAAGAAGGATGTTGAGAGCACCACCCCGCTTCTCGGGTTTCGGATTTCTGGACTCCAGGTTGGGTTTCTCTGATGCATTTTCTATTTGTAAATTTTGAAATTTGTAGTGTGTTTAGTACTTTAGTTTTCCAAGTCAAGAGTCAAGTATGTGCAATCAAACAAGTGTGGTAAAATAATAGGTTGCCAATGGTCCAGTACTTTTTTTTTCTAATCAGTAAATTGGGAAACTATTTATTTAGTTTTTGGTTTGCAATTAACTTGGGCTGATATACTACAGATGGGGTTTCTGGCCATTAATTATAACTTATAAGTGAGTACATATGATGATCACTTGGAATTTCTTTGGATTACACTTGAAACCAAACTAGTAAGAATTACGATCCGAATTTCTCAAATGAAGTGTTCAGATTCTAGTCAAGATTGGCTAGCTTTTCAGGGCTGTTAGTTGTTAAACCAACCATACCAATTTGACCTGGTTAGGGTCAACCTAATATTCGAGCTTGCGGTTAAACTGTTAAAGGTTAATTAAAGACTTAAAAAGCTTTCTTTGTTTACCCATTGATGGCGAGACCCACTCAACTTCACCCACAAATAACCTTTTTTTTTCTTTTTAAAAATAAACTTTCAATAAAACACAATCCATTGCCAGTTGCCCTTGATACTAATACATGGGGGAAAAAACTCTTGATTGTACTGAACTCTAGTAACAATGCCAGGTGTATCACGAATCGGGGCGATGGAAGCCACACCGTGATGGAGTGAGGAAGTACACAGTGACTGACGTAAGGCAATCCCTGAGACAGTTCGTCTCGAAAAAACCTGATGAGACCCCTCCTGACTGTGCATTGGCATCCTCAGTATATGGGGGGTCGAATGGCATCCTGGCGCAGTTGCTGGAGCTCAAGTCATGGTTTGAGGACCAGACATTGTTCCATTTCTACTCAACTTCACTTCTAATCGCATATGACAAGGGTGGAAAGGCGGCACAAGTGAAGCTGATTGATTTTGCGCATGTCATGAAAGGGGAAGGAATCATTGACCACAACTTTCTCGGGGGGCTTTGCTCCCTTATCAAATGGGTGTCTGAGATCCTCACTGATTTTGAACCGGCGGTAGGGCTCACTGACCCCAAAGCGGCTGCGGGACCTGCAGAACCCGAAGCGACAGTGGGGCCCACTGAGAACGAGACTCATTGAGGTGATTTCCTGAGCTTGAGCTCATCTAATATAAAGGGACACTCTATGCTATACTTAGGCTCCAATTGGTATCATAGTAAGTTGGTAACTAATGCAGCATATCCTTGGAAAATTTTAAAAGATATATAGTGGAATATTTTTTCTTGTGACCGTTATCATAATGGGCCCACATAGTAGGCCTAGTCAAATGGGTAAATGTTATCCCTGTTAGTATATATATATAATATATCTTTCTTTCTGGTGAAACAAGCGGTAGGCCCATATGGTCATATCCCAGTGTATCTTTTTTATTTGATTTTGCTTATATTTTTCCATATGGGTTGGTAGTCGACAGCTTGTGTTTTATTTATAGCAAAGGCGTGTGCCCTTGTGGCTTAATTCATCGTTAAAAATGGATTTGGCCCATAAAGCACTTGATAATTAATAGGAGTTTGTTATTTTATTTAGGTCCACCTGGTATTTTTTGTGTGCCAGTGGCAGTACTCACATACCAGCAGTGGGATAATTCTGGGCTAAGAGCAAATCATTCTGCTCGCATTATGTATAATTGAAATGGAAATCATTTATTGGGCTATGTTACTGTACTATTGTTTAAACTATGCTACTGCAGCAACATTCTGGTATTTTTTGTAACAGAATGTTACTTATTTGGGAATTTAGATGCCGAAAATGTTAGTTTATTTTCTCTACTCTCTCTCTTTTGAGTTGTCTTGATTATGTTGTCTAATCCTTCAATAAGTGTAGGAGAAGTTACACAAATTCCTTAGCTAAGATTTTGGCTAATAGCTTGACTGATACTCTTTGATTGAACATAAACGAGAGCTAAACATGTCTAGAACAAAATTTTGTTTGAAATTAGGTCAATTGTGATATGTCAAGTGTCTATCTATAAGCATCTATTCACATGATGGGATTTTTATGTTGACATTTAACATTTTCTATTGATTTGATTTGAAATACCGACTGCTGAGAGCTTGATACTATCATCGACAGAGTAATTACAGAATGATGCATACTTAGGATGCTGAAAATGTTAATCTATTTTCTTTCCACTCATTTCTGTTTCGGATTGTCTTGATTGCATAAAATCTGTTTGACATTAGATAATTTGCATTATGCTAATTGTCTATCTATACACATATATTCACATGATGGGACTTGTTTTGGCATCATGCTATTTGCTATGTATATCTCCCATGGATTTGACTCGAAACCTTGGTCATGAAGACTTCATTATAGGCAGAGTGTCGTGGTCAAAATATGAACTGTTAAATATACATGATAAATCTCTAAACTAACCGCCTTACGGCCCTTACGGAAATGAACTCGAAAATTTGACAGTTCGAATTGTATAATCTGATCTATTTATTCCACGGATTACATCAGACGATATGGACTTAGTAACGAATCGGTTAGTAGAACCATCTCAAAACATAACTCTTTCAGGGCAATAGATACTGGTGGGATCTGCTTCTGTTGATAGCTATGCATTACTGTAACAATTGATGTGAACTGTGTTTAGTTTGAGATTCGAGTTGAACATGTCAGATCTTTATGTGATATTATATATGAAAATTTTTAAATATGCAGAATGTCAAAATGAATAGCTTAAATTGCGTGTGATAGTTGCCACTACGCGATTGGGTTGAGAGTCATATTTGTGAATTACGTACTGAGTTATGGACGCTAAATTGGATATATTTTTCTTTTCCATGAATAAATTAAATGATCCAGACCCGTTGGTCATCGGTGGTTAGGAAAATAAAGGGTGCTAGATTAGATAACATTTGCTTTATTTTTCTGGACTATGTAACATTTGCTTTATTCTAATAGAAAATGGCGGGTTTTAACCCTGGTTATCTTTAAAAAAAAAAATTAAAAAATGATGCAGACCCAACAAAACATCTATGTCCCAGCATCACATTAATCTATTTGTAGAGTTACGGCTAAGTTAACTAATGTATATTATCTATAAATACTCTAATTCTAGGGAGCTTTTCCACAGTAACATTGATAATGTCATCATCATGTCTCCAACTACCATCATCTCCATTTTCTGAAATTGGAGCCTCCATTTCTAAAATTTCAGATAAAATATAGTTGTATTTTTAAATTGTTACGATCCCTTCAAAAAATCATTTCGTGATAAAAATTTATATGCAAGCTCACAAAAATATGTTGAATTTAATTATATAATTTTTTAACTATAAAATTAGAAAATATTTTAAATAATTTTCTTAATCTCATAAATTTTTTTTCTATTATAGTTATGTTTTTTAATTGTTTCAAGAATTTGAACAAATTATTAGGCTATGAAAATTTATGTGCTTACTCAAAGATATATGAAGAATTTAGTGACATGAAATTTTATAATTATAGACTTATAAATATTTTAAATAATTTTTTCAATCTCATAAAATTGAATCCCCATCATAAATTTCAATAGGTTTTTAATTATTTAAAGGAATTTATGACTTTATTTATGCATAAATTTGTATATAATATTTTTAAAATTATGAAAAATTAATTCATGCCATAGAGCTATTTTTAATATAACCATATAATTTTGTGCAATATAAAATATATGGTATGTTTAAATTTTGTTGAGATTAATTATTAATTCAATTGGCTGCAAAAAAATTTATATCTTTCATCACAAAAATATAAAATTTAATAATTATAGAGTTCTAAATATTTTTTAAAATTTTTAAATATGATTACTAAATTATATTATTTCATAAAATATAATTCTACTTTTAATTGTTTCCAAACATTTTCAAAATATGTTGATGTATAAAATTTCTATACATCATAAAAAAATTATACAAAAATCTAATGATATGAACCTTTTAGTTTTTATACTTTTGCAATATTTTATATAATTTTTCATTTCTGTAAATTTTCATAATAGTATTTTAAATGTTGGATTGCTGATATATAGTTCTAGATTTATTTTTTTTATTAAATTTTACATGTATGCATATAAAATTATGTTGATCCAATGATATTGAATTTTTTTCGATATTTTTAGCAATTTTCATCTTTTTTAAAAATTTACAAATTCTATAGAACTGCATAACTTTTAAAATATTTGGTGATTTTTAAAATTAATTTTTTCATCAAATTTTATATGAATAGTAAATATAGAAATCCATTGTTGCTAAGTAGTATTTGTAAGATGGTATTTAATGTTATTGGTATTCAATTATTGATTATCGATAATAAAAAAATAAAAGTTAATCAAATTGGTGAAACTTGGAAAAATTTTAAGATAGTTGGTTTTGTCCAAGATGAACACAGTCGGTTTTTTTCTCATAATTATAACACTTTTTAACAAAAATATTTAATGATTACTTGTTACCCTTCACTTTCTATATATTAAAAATGATAAAGATAATTAAGGTCTCTTGAAATTAAAAATCTCCATAAAAGTTAGTTCTGATATAAATGATAAATATATTATAAATGGCACACATACAAAATCATGCAATTAATTACAATCAAAAGATCAATTGTAAGATAATTTGGTATTTATCCAAATATTTACAATCATAATTCTAGCCCTTATAAAAATTATAAGTTAACCTTAGAACTCCCTTCATCGCGCGAAGCGCGAATCTAAAGCTAGTAACATACATGGCGAAGAAAATATAAGCTAAGTGCATTTAGTGCATTAATTGGTGTGTCCCCAAAATTCCCCAAAATTTAACAGTATTTTTGAGTAATTATCAACTAAATGTTAAATAAACGACTTGTACACAGTTTTGGTTCAGTAATTAGAAAACTCAGCATAAGATAAAATAAGGCAATGTCTCAAGAAACAGTATATCACTGAAAATGTGTTTATCAAACGGTACCCTAGTAATGTAAAATTTTAATAGATTCACTAGTCAAACAACTTATTCATCTGTTTGTCGATAATAAGAGATCCAACTACATTTCTGTTGTGTTATCAGCTCCTACTTCGGATCAGTGACGGATTTAAATGGATGGAATGGGGTGCAATGTCCCCATTCAATTTGCTAACTAAACATATTTGTTTTGTATTTTTAGTTACATATCAACAATTATCTTAACAAAAGTAGCATTTGAACCCCATTTAATATGATAATAATTTTATTGTTGACCCCATAATTAGATTATATTGATAAATATCATAATAATATATCAACATTAAGAGTTAACATAATACTTGAACCCCATAAAATTTTTTTCTGGCTCTGCAAGTGCTTCGGATAGATGATTATGATTTCATTTAACCAATCCCTAAGCAGGAACAAGCACAACCAAAGAAAAAAAGAATTTTTCTTTAAACTTTACGGGTCATACGGATCCGATATTAATCACGGAGTACTCATCATTGATCAGATGGTTACGACGAAGTAGCACCATGATTTTCCTCCACATCCCTTGGATTTTATAGCATACTTTAGAGGCACGATGCAGCTAAAAAAATTCATCTCAACCCTTAACAAAGATATCAGGAGTGGGGATCCAGTCAACGGATGGATGCCAAATTTTATAAATCAAAGATTTCCCCAATTCAATCTTACTCCTACGCAACAATAATTCCATTTTTCAGATCCGCACCGTCGAATTCAAAATAAAACAAAAAAAAAAGTCAGAATTCTAGCGCAGATCGGATCTGACCTACGTGGCAACAGATGCGGCCTCCACGTCTGCACCTCCTCCCTCGAGGGAAAACCGATGAAGCAAAGCGCCAAAAGAACGCAATAAATAAAGAAAGAATCCCCAAAGAGAAAAAGCGAAAAGGCGAAAAGGCGAAGGAAGCAATGCTACAACGGCCGGAGCACCAAGTGGCGGGGCACGAGGCGGGTTCTGGCACACTGGGCCCACTGATCGATGGCTCTGGCCACTTCTTCAAACCCCTCAACCCCAGCGACGAACGTGGGGCGCACGAACTCGCCTTCTACACCTCCTTCTTTCCTACCTGTACGAATGTGCTGAAACAGAGAATGAGGTGAACTACCTCATATCCGGCTTTCGGCTCCAAACAACGCCACCTGGTCCTTCTTTCGCGACTGACTTCACTTACTTGATGATCCGCCGCGGGAAGGAATGATAAAATGGATGGTCTTCCCTTGTAATAGAATGAGAAAAGTATTTCTGTATTTTCACTGTATTTTCTGTATTACATTGATGGGGTATATATACCCAGCTGTTCAATACACTTCACCACTCACTCTCCATTTACCTATACACTGGATGAGTCCATTATTTACTCTAACATCCCCCCCTCAAGTGGATGGTCCAGAATTGACCATCAACTTGTCTCTAATAAAGACAAACCGGCTTGTTGTTAAACCCTTGGTGAGACCATCAGCAATTTGATCCTTGGAGCTTACAAATTTAACAAACAACTGCTTAGCCACCACGCGTTCTCTGACAAAGTGAAAATCAATTTCCACGTGCTTTGTTCTTGCATGGAACATAGGGTTAGATGCAAGGTAGGTCGCTCCTATGTTGTCGCACCAGAGAATCGGTGGTTGAGGCAGAGTTTGATGTAGTTCCTTGAGAATGTATTGTATCCAAATGATCTCAGCAGCCGCGAGTGCTAAACTCCGATACTCAGCTTCTGTGCTGGACTTGGAGACGGTAAGTTGTTTTTTTGAGCTCCAGGACACCAAGTTCTGTCCTAAGTAAATGCAAAAAGCCGATGTTGATCGCCTATCGTCTGGGCAACCCGCCCAGTCTGAATCCGAGTACGCATGAATAGTCAGTGGTGTATGTGAGGTGAAGGTGAGCCCCATATCCATAGTGCCTTTTAGGTACCGCAAGATCCTTTTGACTGAACTCCAATGGACAGTAGAAGGAGAGTGCATGAATTGGGAGCACTTATTGACTGGGAAGGCAATATCAGGCCGGGTAATGGTAACATATTGGAGGGCACCTACGACAGCCCTGTACAGCTTAGGGTCATGGAATGGGTCACCATCGAATTTGGAGAGAGAGGTATTGACAGCAATCGGCGTGGAGACTGGTTGGGCATTTAGCATGTGTGTTCGAGACAACAAGTCTTGGATGTACTGTTTTTGAGAGAGTAAGATGCCATCTTTGTTTCTTGAAACCGCTATACCAAGAAAAAAATGCAATGCACCCAAGTCTTTGAGGGCAAACTTGGACTGTAAGGTGTGAATGAGGTTGGATAAAACAGCATCACTACTGCCCGTGATGATAATGTCATCAACATACACAAGAATAATGGTGGTGTGACCATTGGAGTGAGAGATAAACAAGGATGGATCGAATTTGGAACCATGAAAGCCAAGATCAAGTAAAGCCGAGCTTAGAGTGTGAAACCATGCTCTAGGGGATTGCTTGAGGCCATAGATGGCCTTCTTAAGGAGACAAACATGGTTAGGAAATTGAGTATCCACAAAGCCCGGCGGTTGAGTCATATACACGGTTTCATGAAGAGCGCCGTGGAGGAACGCATTGTGCACGTCAAGTTGACGAATGCACCAGTTTTGAGATAGAGCTATGGTGAGCACGATACGAATAGTGGTTGGTCGAATGACAGGGCTAAAGGTGTCGAAATAATCGACACCTTCCTCTTGAGTGAAGCCTTTAGCAACAAGACGGGCTTTGTGCCTCTCAATCGTGCCATCCGCTAGCCTTTTGGTTTTGAAAATCCATTTACACCCCACAATGTTATGACCTGTTGGTGGTGGAACTAAGACCCAAGTATGATTCTTTTCTAACGCCTGCACTTCAAGTAACATGGCATTGCACCAATGTTGAAACTTAGAGGCTTGAGCAAAAGTTGTAGGGTCTGAACCAGACACAGCAGACGCAAGAAAGGCTACAAAGTCTGGAAACTGACGGGGACGTCGTGTATGATCTTTGGATCTTGTGACCATGGTATGTGTAGGAGGTGGAGCGGCTGGAGACGAGGTCGAATGCGATGCAGGAGCAGGCAGTGAAATAGAAGAGAGTTGCTCAACTGAACTAGATGAGAAGGAAACACGGTCAGAATGGCGGTCAGAGAAATTTGAATTTGTGGACCGTTGAGAGGAGGCAACACTGGCCGTAGTGCCCTGAGGTGATGTGGGCTCAGCTTGTGGGCTGGAGGAGACAGGCATAGCAGGTGCTGTTGGGCTGGGCTGAGAAGGAGATAAGGAAAGGGTCCAAAGCGCAAATTGTCCCTCATTACTCGTAGGTTGTATAACACTAGATGTTGTATCTTTGAAGGGGAATACCTGCTCGTTGAAAACAACATGGCGAGATACAAAAATACGGCTGGTTGGAGGGTGGTAACACCGATACCCTTTTTGGCACATAGCATACCCAATAAACACACAAGGTAGAGAATGGGATTGAAGCTTGTGAGCATTATATGGTCTGACAAGTGGAAAACATTGCGATCCCAGCACTCGTAGGTTGATGTAATTGGGTGGTTTATGAAAAAGACGCTCAAAGGGAGAGAGATTGGAGGAGGAATGTGCTGGGGGCATTCTATTTATCAAGTATACGATACTCGCAAAAATCTCATCCCAAAAAACTAATGGAATAGAGGCATGATTAATAGTAGCCAAAGCCAACTCAATGATATGGCGATGCTTGCGTTCAGAGACGCCATTCTGTTCCGGTGTATAAGGACAGGTTACTTGATGACTAATTTGAGGAAACCGTTTGCTAATCGGTTTAAATTCCGTACCACCATCGGTACGGAGTACCTTAATAGGAGTACTCAACAAATTCTCAACTTGCAATTTGAAATTGGTAAACACAGAGAGTACTTCGTCCTTGGAATGCAAAAAGAAAATCCAGGTAAACTTTGTAAAATCATCAATAAAAATAACATAGTACCTAAATCCACTGTTTGTTACAACTGGGGCTGGGCCCCAAACGTCAGAATGCACCAGCTCTAGAGGAGCTGAAGTAGAACTATGACTAAGAGAGAAAGGTAACTTGTGGCACTTGGCCATATTACAGTCACAACAATCAGATAAGGCAAAATTTGTACAAGGCAGTTTATTTGAAACTAAAATCTTCCTAGTAGTAATCATAGATGGATGACCAAGCCTATAGTGCCAAACAGTTGCAGCAGTTCTTTCACCCAGCAAGGCATAAGGCATACAGGTTGATGGAGCAGTAATTTGATAGAGACCATTACACATTCTTGCTTGTAGAAGCATAGTCGAAGTGTGGGGGTCCTTAACAAAACAATACAGAGAAGAAAATTCAACAATAATATTATTGTCAGCAAGAACTCTAGACAAACTAATTAAATTTTTGGTGAAACAAGGCACATGAAGAACATCATTCAGTTGAATACTACAATTCGAAAACTGCAAGGAAGTAGTACCAAGATTAAGAATTTTCATACCATTGCCATCACCTATTTGAAGTGTATCCTGGCCACCATAGGACTCAAAGGTTGACAGATTGTTCAAGTCGCTTGTGACATGGTGAGTTGCGCCAGAATCTATGTACCACTCGGTTGCAGAAGAAGGTACAGTTGTAGTCTGTGCTACATGAGCTTGAGGTTGCTGTGACATAGGTCTGGCCTGAGACTGCTCCACTTCATCAGTATAGCGCATATCACAGCGCCACCAGCATCCTCTTGCAGTGTGACCTTTTTTAAAACAAATCTGACAAGTCTCATATCTTGAGCTATTGCCAGAATCAGCTGTACCCCTGGTACCAGTACCAGTAGGAGCTGGAGCAGACTGTGGAGGCTGAAAGCCAGGGGTTCTAGGTCGAAAAGATTGATTTTGAGGTCTGTTGGAACCACCACCTCTGTTCTTGAATTGCTTGGGATTGCGGTTAGTATTAGGAGGTCTGAAATTTCCTGCAGGATTGTTGGCATAAAAGGCTACTGGGTTGGAAGGAGATGGTAACGCAGACACTTGTGGATTTTGAGCCAGTAGCAGAGTTTCATGGCTGAGAAGAAGAGATTGAACTTCAGTGAAGGTGATAGGGGTTTGTCTTGAATTGATTGCCACCACGAAGGCATTATAATCAGAACTTAAGCCACCAAGAATTGTAAGAACAAGGTCCTCATCTGAAACTGGAGAACCAATAAACGCCAGTTCATCTGCTACAGCTCTGAGCTGAGCAATGAAATCAGAACAAGAACCTCCACCTTTGTTCAAAGTTTGCATTTTCTTCTTCAATTCAGTTAGTCTGGCACGAGAAGTTGAAGAAAAAGTCTGTTGAAGAGTGTGCCAGAGATCAGCTGACGTGGTACAAGAAACCACTTGCGCAAGAATGTGCTCCGAAAGTGAAGCCCGGATCCATGCCAGAATCATCTGGTCTTGTCTGTACCAGGAAAGATAGGATGGGTTCATCTGAAGTTGACCTGTGGCTGGATCGGTGAAGGACGGTGACATAGGAGAGGACAGTATGAACTGAATGAGGCCATATGCGTGTAAGAGGGGCTCGATCTGCGATTTCCATGCCAAGAAATTGGATCTTGACAGCTTGGTGTGTACGGGAAGATTCAAGAACACCATTGGGGTAGACGAAGCAGCTGTCCCCAAGTTGTTGAAGCTCGGAGCGCTAGTTGAGGAGGTTGTGGAAGGATTCGAGGGAGTCAATGGCGGAAACGGAGTAGAGAAAGGATTGCCAGAAGCAGAAGATGTAGTTGTCGAAGGTGGAATCGGCCTGTGGAGTGCCTGATTGAGATCACCAGATGGTGGAATTGAGATGTTGAGATGTTGATTCGGATCGCCAGACGGTGGAATTGGAGTACTCGTCGGGGGAATCGAGGTATGTGGTGGTTCGCTTGAAGCCGCCATGGAAAAAGAGAAGAAACAAGAAAAGAAAGAATCAACGGATCGATGATAGGATCAGGCGTTTGCCTCGAGATGCTCTGATACCATAATAGAATGAGAAAAGTATTTCTGTATTTTCACTGTATTTTCTGTATTACATTGATGGGGTATATATACCCAGCTGTTCAATACACTTCACCACTCACTCTCCATTTACCTATACACTGGATGAGTCCATTATTTACTCTAACACCTTGGTTCTTAAAAGCCCTGGAACCATTCATTAGAGTTGTGAATGAGGCTACCCGGATTTCGTGGTTGTGTAGTCAAATTAGATCCCTTTCTACAGCAAGACGTGGTCCGAGCACGTGAAACATCCGCCATCCGTACTGGAGGGTATTGCGAAAGGATAAGATATTGAAAAGATGTCGCACTTAAGGGGTAGGTTGAGCCTATTATTTCTCCAGGCCTCAGCAACCAGAATATTATTTTTTTTGCACTTTTTAAACAAAGCAGGAAAGGTTTTATAGAGATGAAAGGACTGCTTCCCTCCAGTAAATGAAACTTTTGACACTAAACTTCTTACTAAAAAAAAAAGAAAAGAAAGGTGAAACTTGAGTTCCCTGGTCTTTGCACGTTCCAGCTGAGCTAAAAAAACTTGTTCCAAGAAAAAAATACACGATTTCCCGCACTCCATTCGCTCCTCCTTCTTTCCTTCCTTCGGCGGGACCCGGGTTTTGCCTATTCCTGATTCTCCGGATCTTCTGTTGCCCCACCTCGTGTTGGAGAATCTGTTGCATGGGTATTCGAACCCCTGCGTCATGGATGTCAAGATCGGAGCGCGCACGTGGTATCCCAGTGCGTCCGAGAAGTACTACGCGAAATGCTTGAAGAAGGATCGCGACAGCACCAGCGCGCTTCTCGGGTTTAGGATTTCTGGACTTCAGGTCGAGTTTCTCTGATGCATTTTTTAATTTCTGAAGTTTGAAGTTGTGGGTTCAGTTTTATTAATTGAGAATTTTGAAGTAGTGGTTTCTAGTTAATGAATTGAAGAACTAACTATTATTTGGTTTTTCTTACTCAAATCATTATTATATCTCCACTTGCATGTTGTTTCGAGAACACTTGAACCAAGCAAGATTGGTTGGTATGGGAATGGGATAATGGAAAGACATTACTGGAACTAGTACCAAGGATCAGAGTCACAAATGAAATGCTCAGACTCTAGTCAAGATTGGCTAGCTTTTCATTGTAACTCTACACCAGTAGTGGGGCTATGAGTTTCTTTAGTTGTTTCCTTTTACTTGAAAGGTGGGGTGTTAGTTGTTGAACCAACCATCCCAATCTGACCTGGTTATGGTCAACCTTGGTTTTGAATTTGTGGGGTGAAGGCCTGCTGCTTTCTTTATCCATTGGCGGTCAGACCCACAAATAACCCTTTTTGTCTTTTTAATTAAACTTTGAATACAACACAATCCATTGCTAGTTGCCCTGACACTGGTACATGGGAAAAAAAAAACACCATTTAATATACTGAACTCTAGTACTACATCAGGTGCATCATGAATCGGGACGATGGAAGCCACACCGTGACAAAGTGAGGAAGTACACTGTGACTGACGTAAGGCAATCCCTGAGACAGTTCATCTCGAAAAATCCTGATGAGACCCCTCCCGACTGTGCATTGGCATCCTCAGTATATGGGGGGTCGAATGGCATCCTGGCGCAGTTGCTGGAGCTCAAGTCATGGTTTGAGGACCAGACACTGTTCCATTTCTACTCAGCTTCACTTCTAATCGCATACGACAAGGGTGCGAAGGCACCACGGTTGAAGCTGATTGATTTTGCACATGTCATGGAAGGGGAAGGAATCATTGACCATAACTTTCTTGGTGGGCTTTGCTCTCTGATCAAGTGCATGTCTGAGATCCTCTCTGATGCCGAAACGGCAGCAGGACCCACTGATCCCCAAGTGTTGGAGACGGCTGCTGACCTCGAAGCGGCAGCAGGGCCTGCTGAACCCAAAGTGGTGGTGGGGCCCACTGAGAATGGGATACATTGAGGACATTAAGTTGAGACCCTGGGCTTGAGGCCTTGAGCTCATATAATAAAAAGGGGAACTGTATGCTGTGCTTAGACCTCCAATGTTTTGGTATTACAGTAATCAATGCACATCCTTTTGCCTTGGAAAAATTTTGAAAGATATATTGGAAGTATTTTATTATAATCTTAACTGGTAACATAATGGGCCCAGATAGTAGGCATTGTCATAAGGTATCCCAGTGTATATACATCTTTCTCTTCTGGTGAAACGAGAGGTAGGTCCATATCCCCATAATTTTTTGGTTTTGTTTTTTGAATTTTTTTTATTCTTATTGCTCGGCAGCTTGTGTGTTTATTTATAGGGGAGGAATGTGCCGTTGTGGCTTAATTTAACGTTGGAAATGGGTTCTGCCCAAAAAGTGCTAGATAATTAAAAGGACTTTGTTATTTAGGTCCACCAGCATTTTTTTTTATGTGCCAGTGGCACTACTCACATACCAGGTTCCTTCCAGCAGTGAAATAATTATGGGCAAAGAGCAAATTATTGACAGGTCTGCTTGCATGATGTACATTTGTAACAGAATGATACTTATTTTGGAACTCGGATGATGAAAATGTTAGTTTTATTTTCTTTCTGCTTGTCTCTCTCGTGTTATCTTGATTGCCTGTTATCAAACCTTCAATGTGAAAAGTTACACGATTAGCTAAGTAGATGAGAGCTAAACATGTTTAGCATAAATTGTCTGAAATTAGATCAATTGCATTAGATCAATTCACATGGTGGGATTTTTATGTTGACATTTAACATTTTCTATTGATTGGACTCGAAATACCGACTGTTGAGACTTTATTATCAGCGGAGATACTGTGATAAGTTGGATTTAATTGATCATCTCTTTTTCAGATGCACTTAATGCTTTATTATGCAGTTCGCTATTAATGTCTGGTCTTCGCTCCAGATCCGCTTCAGGCTTCCTTCTTAGACATCACTCTTAATTGTTCAGACTTTTGGCTTACTAATAGGGATCTTAGATTAAACAATTGGGATATCATTTGGGCGGCAACCTCTTGGAACATTTGGAAAGCACGTAATAGATGTATCTTCGCAGGCATGGACACTATCACTGATTATTTGCTCATAACTATTTCGGATGATATCGACTTGTGGACAAAGCATGCATAGAATTTAGGTTTTATTTTTTTTTTTTACTTTTTGTACATTCTTTTTCTTTTTTCTTTTTTCTTTTTTAAATTTTGCTTGTAAATATATCTTTTTATTAATATAATTTGTCGATGTGGCGATTGTCACCTGACCTTCAAAAAAAAATGCTTTATTATGGAGATGGTCATTAAATGAGTTATATCAGGACCCACCCATTGATTCACTGGAAGACCTAGTGAACCGGACTAATCAGATTGCTAATTCAAGTAGAAAAGCTGTACAGATAATGAGTTGTGGCCTTGTGGGCTTCTACGGATAATGTGGAAAGCTCGTAATGAAGTGTGTTTCCAAAATAAGAAACCACAAACTCTTAGATATACTGCTTCACAATTTCTAGCATCGATGTTGCTTCACAATTTCTAGCATCGACGTTGTATTGGACAGGTGCATGGGCAACTGACCTGAAATCTCAGATACAATCCATGTTGCTTGAGTTGGACAAACTACCATTGCAAATTGTTGAAGAAGAATCAGTGATGGAGGGAGGGGATGCACTGGTGCTTCATGGAATGGTGTGACTTCTGGATACTGATGCAAATGTTGTTGAGCGAGTGGTTTAATTGTTTTTGGGTTGCTAATTGTAGTATGAATAAAGTTTGTTATAGTGACTACTTTTTTTTTTGTGGTGGATGTTAAAAACATTTCTTTACTCGCTTATGGTGATAGTAGGTTGGATAGCTTATAATAGTTGTTTGGCAAGGGAGATGGGATAGGAGCACTGGTACCGCAAGATTCTGGTAACAGTGCGTCAGTCATTTGATTGGGTATTTTGAGCAATTAGGGTTGTCATCAGAATAAGCTAGTAAATACTGGAGTCTTTGATTGTAAGAGTACTTCTTCGTTTTACTGAAAAAGTGGTGAGCAATTAAGCTTACTAGTTTCCAAAAATAAATAAATAAAAAATATATTGGCGGAGTAATTCACAGAATGGTACATACTTGGGATCCTGAAAATGTTAATCTGTTTTCTTTCCACTCCTCTCTCTTTCGGATTTTCTTGTTTGCCTGTTGCCTAATCA
Organism: Rhynchospora pubera; assembly: GCA_028095005.1. Taxonomy (NCBI): domain Eukaryota; kingdom Viridiplantae; phylum Streptophyta; class Magnoliopsida; order Poales; family Cyperaceae; genus Rhynchospora; species Rhynchospora pubera. The sequence continues at coordinate 105,343,912 of CM051462.1, read as the reverse complement.
CTCGATCTAAGTAGGGAATGAATATACGAAATCCTTAGCTAAGATTTTGGTTGATATATTTGGCTAGATAGTCTTTCATTGAATGCGGACGAGAGTTAAAACTTGTGTACAAACAAATTCTATTTGAATTTAGATCAATTGTATTATGTCAATTGTCTATATGTCCACATATGTTCACAAGTTTTCAACCAAATATGTCTGAAATTAGATCAATTGCATTATGTCAACTGTTTATCTATACGCATATATTCACATGATGGGATTCATCTTGACATCATGCTATGTGTATCTGCCAGTTTCGGTCATATCATTGATATGACCGAAACACCGGCCACGAAGACTTTACTATATCGGCTGAGTGTCATGGTCAAAATATGAACTGTTAAACATTAATCTGAAAACTACCCACCTTACAAAAATGACATCGTAAATTTGACGAATCAAACATATAATCTGATCAATTTATTCTATGGATTACTTCAGATGATACAGACTTAGTAACAAATCGGTAAGTAAAACCGTCTCGAAACATAACTCTTTCAGGGCAATAGATACTGGTGGGATCTGCTTCTGTTGAAAACTATGCATAACAGTAACAACTGATGTCAACTGTTGAGTCGAACATGCCAGATCATTATGTGATATTATATATGAAATTTTTGCAATATGCGTAATTTCAAATGAATAGTTCAATTGCGTGTTATAGTTGCAACTATGCTATTGAGATGAGTATCAAATTTGTGAATTACTGAACCAAGGACTCTGAATTGGATGTATTTTTCTTTACCATTAATAAAATAAATGATGCAGACCTTACATCACATCAATGTCCTATATTGAGTATGCATAAAGCAAGCATTTGACTAAATAAATGAAGGTTGTGTAAGCCATAATCAAAATAAATAATGTCATGTTTAGCATTTGCATATTTGTTACATAAAGTTCTAAACATGTTGTAGTAAGGTCGTAAAAAGAGATGTAATGCGAAGTATTCTAAAAAAGAAAGAAAGAAAAAAATAAATAATAAAATAAGGATCGGATACACAACGAAGGTTATAATATTGAGAAACAAATAATCACAATAAAATACATGACTGATCAATACTTCAATATCTACACAAATACTATTTCCTTTACTCTATGCTTCTTCACAAAAAAAAAAGAAAAAAAAATCTTACAAATTAAATTCAATAACTAATCAATTATGGTTGTGGAGCAGTCCAACAGTTCACACCTAACTACCTTGTTTTAAAAAATTATCATATTTGACAAAATCTCTTCTAGTCATCGAGTTTGGCCAATGTAACTGCCTGGTTTCCAAATTTGTGGATTTGATCTAGAAGCCTGTTGAAGTAGTCGTGACGATAATCTAATCTTAGCTGTACAAACTACAAAGTGGCTCTATAGTTGGACTTATATTGTCTAAGTCTAAAGATGCTGAGAGAGAGTTGATTATTCCCCAAATTTTAAAAGTTTTCCTTGTGGAACTCAAACTTGGTGGTCGAAGCGCGGGAGAAATCTAATGCGTGCTGACGTAACTCTTTTGTCAGTGCGGGGGCTCCACAGTAGAACACACCTGTTTGTCACAGATCAAAACAATGTGAAAACAAATTCAAATTGAAACTTAATTTAGGCTTCTAAGACAAAAATACACGTTTGGTAGTGACCTATTGCCTAATACATTCTTCCCTTGAAAATAACTTCAGTTTATAAAAGTCAGGTGTTTATCAATTACTAAACAATTTGAACGTACCTATCCGTTGACCACGGTGGTTGAGTGCCAGGCGCTTGTACACAGTGCGCCAGTTGGGTCGAGCGAAGTGGGTCTTGACCTTTGTTCCCGAAACAACATCAACACCGTTCTTGGCGTGGTTCAGCGACTGCAACATGGCAATGAGTGCCGACCGTGCATCGCCTTCTTCGTACACGCTGGTGCAATAGTTGTGCATCTCGATGATACCCTTTTTGTCAGTTTCAGCTATGTCATTCATCACACCTCTGAACCAGTCGAATGAACCCTCCTCTCTTGTGACCCAGTAAAAGTAGGCCCGTCTTGTGCGGAATGTGTTAGCCTGGTTCTGGTTTTGATTGAGTTCGCCAGACTCGAGATCATCATCAACTTGCTTCATGTTGTTGATTATGTCTTTGATGATGGAGATGAATGGTGTGGCACCTATGCCGAGCCCGACCAGCAGCACAACCTCGTACTGCTTGTAGTCTTGTGCCGGTGCACCATAGGGGCCGTCAATCAACACCCGGGGGAAACTGTACATGTAGCATAAAAAATAATTAGTTCTTATTGGTCCACTAAATGAAGTCATATGATATCTAATTTTAAGTCAAATTTGGATGGCTTAATTAATTATGCTCTTTATTCTTCATAACCAGACGGATTAGCATATAATACATTAATTTTTTATGCTTCTAGATTGTAGACTCATCACATGTCGTATATGATTATATAAATTAGTAAACTCAGCACATGACCGTATATAATTATTTAAATTAGTCCACCAAGTAGTTTCTAATTATTTAATCATTAGTTTGGATGTCATTTTTGTCCTAGATCTCAGTTGTCTTTTGCTGAAAAATATTTAAGTCAAGTTTATCCTATAAGTGTAAATACGCGAGGTTCACACCATTTAAGTTGATCAAGAGTACCTTCAGTCAGTTCAGAAGTTAATTCCCTTCTCTCTGTTTCTTTCCCCCTTTTTGATGCACTTATAATAAATTATAACTATACTGAAAGATTCAACTAAAGCAATACATACTTTGGAACAATGCTGCTTCCGTCTTTGTCATAGTCAGCCCGCAGAAGGCCGCTTTTCCCTGCTTCAGGTTGCCGACACACCTATTCACAACAATACTGATCATTTCAGAAACATAAATCAAGCATCTATCTAACATAGATAGTTTTCCTTATTAATGAAAATTAGTCAGCCACTAATCTGTATCTTACCTCAGAGAAGACAGTTCTGAGCTGCCGGGTCCAGTCGCCTAGGGTTCTTATGTGTACACCAAGGTAATCATCTTGGGGAGCAGATGTAATTGAGAAAGGATGCCTGTTTCAGAAATAAAATTATTGGTTTAATGTGAATTTCATTGATCACCCTTTAAGTCAACAAGATTGAATTGAATTTTAGTTGTTTTCCATTATACCATTCGAAAGGAGACACTGCAGCGCAGTTGACGAACATGTATTGGCCACTCCTGTATTTGAAACCAGGAGGTTTTGAGACCTGTAGAGTAAGCACATTTCCTGGATATACGGCCACCTTCAATATCTTAACTGGACTCACTCTTGACCGGAGAGCCCTTATCAATCTTTCGGTTGCATAAATTATAATCGGAACAGCAAGATACATCCAAGTCTGCTCAAAAGACATGATTAAAGATTATTATTATTTGACGATTCATTGTCTCATGAAATATACAATATGATAAATGTGTGGTTTCAATGAGTATACCGTTTTCTTGTACCACTCCTGGGTGAGGAAGAGCTTATAGCCGTGATATATGAGAAGTCCATAGACAATGATGAATAGGTGGTGAGAGTACCAAAATGCATTAAAACCAGTGATACGGTTAAATGGTTTGGGCAGATTGACCCTTCCTCGCCTAAACCAAGGGGACGCTAATGTGAACGCAATGGCCATAAGAACCACCATTGTGATACCGCTCCAGCCTTCCGGCCCTTTAACAAACCACCAATAGCTTTTCGGCTGATGTTTACCGAAATATTGCTCCATGGGGCGGTAAGCTGCAGGGGTCGCATGTATTAGTTTAGGGAAATCACATGTCAAGTGTGCACCAGCATGGAGTATGACTCCAACAGTGATGCCGATTGCAATCACCTTGTGAAAGTTGAGATTGTCGTCAAAAGGAATTATTTTTCCAAGCCTAGTCTTGTTACGAATCCAAGTGATAGTGTTTCGGCAGACTGGCAAGAGTATAAGTGCCATGTTGAACTTAAGTGTCTCAGCCGCACCCTTTGCAGTGCAGACACAAACGCCCATGACACGGAATGCCGCACGCTCGCGATATTGGATGAACTTGTATGTAAACAGGCCGGCACAGATGCTGAGCCATAATGCCATGACCCATACCCTCTTCCAGTTGTCCTCAAGGAAGTACATGGTTCGGCCATACCAGCGCCTTATTGGGTTCGGCTCTTTTGTTGGCTTCAAACTCTGGCTCAATAACTGAGACAGATTCCTGCTATTGGTATTGCCAATTTGCACTGACTGACCGGGGACTTGCAACAACAGCATCTCCAAGTTGTATATCTGTTGAGAAATAGAATACAACCATTGCTCTTAGTAGCTAGTACTTTAAATAACATTAAATCCTTGAATTTCATGTATTTATATTAAATAAAACTGAATATAAACTTTAAAATTAGATAATTGCCTCAATGTATCCAAGGTTGTTAGGATCCAATTCTTCCATGATGAGGCGAGCATATTCTTCAGCTTGTTCCTGGAGCTTGGAGAGCTTATTTGCGGAGGCACTTAGTGATATAATCTGTTTAAAGAATTTAAAAATATGATTATCTATTACCACTCAACACTCAAGTGTAGATATTGTCTTATTTTAAAAACTGTAAGATAAAACTCAGGATCGTTTCTCCATTAATTGTTCTTGTGGACCATGTCTAGTAACTAATTAATCAGGCCGAAAGAACTCATAATTGGTTTATAAAAGTTCAGAAGAAACTCTTATTAGTAAGGTGAGACCGTGAGAGGTATCTTGTACTAAAAAAAGATTTAGAGAATTTATTACCTCCTTGACTTCTTCTTCAGTTATCCTCCCATCCGCGTCCTTGTCAACCCTGCATTTATTACACATAATTAAACTTTCATGTTCAATTATAACAAACTCCAATATTAAAATACATATTCACCGGAAATGGAAAATGGAGGAAGTCTTGATGCGTACATGTCAAAGAAGGTTTGAAGCCGGGCATCAAAGCTCTGGTCTGAAATTTGATCCCAAAAATCCCTCAATTCAGCTTTTGTAATTGATTCAGCAGTTATATGTCTCCTCCTTGCAAGAGCACCAAATAATTCTCCAGCAAACTCCTTTGATTCCTTCATACCTACACCCCATTCAAATTCAAACATACATTTTCAATATTAAAATAAATAATTAAATATTAACTATCTACAAACTTGATATAATACATAGTCAAATGTTGCAAAATTGAATTGAAATGATATGTTAATTAAATATTTAATATCACACTGTACCTATACACTGGCCGAATTTAGATCTGTGAAGCAGTCCGCTGGCTGAAGCCAAATCACCGAACCGCTTCTCCACTGCTGGCCACCCGGAAGACCCATCAGTCCTGCTAATAAACTTCAGCCCCTTCAATGCATGTTTAGTGGCCGATTTGGTACGATCCACTGGTTTTCTTGAGGCAGAAGCCAGCTTTCTCAGCTCCTGAGACACCTGACGGAACCGAGACGATGCGCTTCTTATCATGGCCGCAGCAGCATATGCCTGTGCAGACGACTGCTTCTCCAGTCTCTGCGCAAGCAGCGTCACCTCTGGGTCCTCATTTTCAGTTGTAGGTTTGACACTATGCACGGCAACTGTGTCATCACGCACGTCAAGCGTGATCTCAACGTAGGTTTCATCGTCATCATCTTTAGTACTTGGCTTTGAGAAGCTAAAATTGGTGCTATTCCGACGGCTTCCTGGCTTGCTTAGCGGACCGCTGTGAGGCACCGAACCAGAGTCGACCTCTGATATTTCTGTGTTTTGCATTGTGTTGAGATGATTTCAGTCGTCTGGTCAAATTTGGAATGATTTTCTCACTTTCAAATTATTTGTGTTTTTGTTTTTCTTGAAATGTATGATATGTGGAGGCAGTTTGAAGTGTGAAGGTATATATAAGAGGGAAGATAGTGAGTTTTGATGGGAGCGCGTGGAGAGGGTTGAGTTATTTGAATAATTTATTTTGTTTGTTTTCTCTTTTTCTTTTTTTTTTTTATTTTGGGTTGCTGACATAAGGAAGTAGCGAAGAAAAATAAGATGAGGTTGGTGTGATTGCAAGTCAAAACTCCCGTTTGGAATTTTGGATTTAGGCTAATTAAGTAATTAGTGAACTCCTTTTGTCCAGATTAGAACCGAGTTTGGTCATAGCGCATCTCTTTCGGACCAACATAGCCGGTCTTAGTTTGAGGCACTTACTAGTACCAATCAAATTTCCATATAATACAAGGACAAAATTTTAATTTTCTATATTTTACAGACAACAGTATTCAATGACTTTTGTCTTCAAAATTATTGATACTTTTCAACATGTTTATTAGTCTCACTAGCTAGTTAGAGTGATTTAATTCCTTCGGTATTGATTTAAATATGAGTCATTCAAAATTGTACATGAAAATTTTGAATTGGTTTATTTCGTCCTTTATTGGCTGATAGTTACTCATCGAGTGAAATTAATTCACTTTTGAGCTTTGAGCAATGATTGTGCAAAAGCGGTCTCCTTTTTTTGAAAAGATGCTTGATTCAATATAAATCAATCGTTCAAAAGTTTAAAAGTTCTAAATCAACCTCTTAATTAGGGTTACAACTACTACTACATAGTACATACTTCATAAACATTTTAATTAATTACTGTCAAGGAAAACCAAAAAAGAAAGAAAAATAGAGGTTCTGTTTCGTCTTAAAGTGGAAAGACTAACAAGAAAAATTTATGACTATTTCTTAAACATGTATGGTCGACTTGGCCAGAGAAAAACCATAAAAAGAGAAGAAGAAAAATAAAAGAAATGTGAACAAGTGGTGGTTGTTGACTAAGATTCTAAGAATAAGAAGAGTCAATACATTGACGAAAGGGACTGCACAATGGGAGGGAGGCGAGATTTTGAGGCTCCAATCACACGGAGAATATCGACTCCTCTAGACTATAAGATCTTCTACTACACCTTAACACCTTCCCCTTGTGTTGCGACTAGATATATAGCTTGAAAGAACAAGCAACATGTTTAGCTACTTGAGTAGAGGAACATATTTTCTGATAGTACATGATTCTACTCGTTTGACATTAGTAGTAGCCAAAAGGGTTAGGCGAGGGGAGGCTACTCGGACAAAAGTACAAAGTACAAACCCGTTTTGAATCCCCAAATCGTGACAAATTCTATTTCTACCACGCGCAATACAACTTTTGATGAACCAAATGGCAGTCAACACATGTTATTATAATCTACTAGATGTAATAACTGGCCAATTTATGGACAATGGTTTCGCCATTTCGATACAAGGAGGTCGGCTATAATTTAAACCGGACACTTTTTTTATGAGACTGACACGTTTTAGTTTCTATAAAAAAAAATGTTAATTTGAAAGATTTGTAATTGGGACTTGTTTAGTGTGCAATCTCCCTGGAAAGGCGAGGAGAATGCAGCGCTACAGCGCCGGCGTTGTGCTCTTTTCCGACATTGGAATTGTTTCAGACTTTCTCAGTGGGGATCACAATTTTGACTACACTGTAAGTAAGAAATCTCAATGTAAACTAAGGGATCTTCAGATCCTAGTGTACCATCTACCATGTTGTTCAATATTAGAAGCATTTTTTTTTTACAAAAAAAAAAAAAACTTGATAGTGGCTATCAAGACAGTTTAAAAAAAAAATTGCTGATATTAATTTAGATAATAAAATGTTTATTGTTCTAACCCGTCTTGACAGATATTTTCAGCACTGTTGAGTGTATAAATCCATGCGCCATACCATACGCAATCCTCATAGTCACTGTATACTCATCAATGCATTATTGTTTTATTTGCAAAACACAAATAAAAAAATGACACAAACACGTTTCTATCATTTTCTAATTCTAACAATAAAAAAATCAATTGATCTAAAAATTATGAATTTTATAACAACAATATTTTTTAAAAAAAATTAAAAATAGTCAACAAAATTCAAAACATGTGCTATTTCATTTCCTACAATATTTCAATACGCATACTCAGATTTATTTTAGCAATCTGTGTTTGGATGAGCCATGAATAAGGAATAAGAATAAGAAATTTCGGTATGCGTGCTTATCCAAATTCTTTATTCTTATACCATGGTTTTGTTAGTATAAGAATAAGGGCCCAAATTCCTTATTTTTGTGTTGTTTGAGTTGCACAAGAATAAGAATAAGCACGCATACCGAAATTTCTTATTCTTATCCTTATTCTAAGCTTATCCAAACACATGAATAGAGGGCCTAATCAATGTATGCTCGAATTTCGAATCTAAAGCAATTACTTTAAACTGTTCAATATGAATTTTTATATATTAAAATTCGGTAAGAAACCAAGCTTTATATTTAAAAAAATACTTTATTTATTTCGAATTTAAAAAAAATAAATAATTGATCTTCAAATTGTAAACTGTTAAATTACAATGATGAGTATCCGTTATAATTCAAAAATACAGAAAGCAGAATAATGTTTTTCAAACATTCGAATAGTTTCATTTAAAAAGAGCGAACTAGATCGAATAAATCAATATTATCTAGAGTAGCACTTGTAATAATATATAGTATCATTGGTTCGTTGCTGATCTAATAGCTATAAATATGAAAACAGAGGGCCATCAGTCTGGTTTTCCTTCAATATTGGGAATTACTTTTGCAGTTTCATGTACTTTCCGTTTGTATTTGATTTCAGTTTCTTAGCTAGTTAGTTTATCTTTTATTTTTGGCATTTAACAGTTAGTTAAATGTCTAACTCTGTAATTCTTGATTTAGTGACAAAAAGCAATGCATCTTAAGCGACATGTCGCAGGTTCGAAATTCAATTGAGAGGTCTTTATAGACATTTAATTTAAAAACAAATTAGGAAGTTTGACCCAATTTATTATTAAAAAAAAACTCTGTAACTCTTTCATTCAATTTATAAAAAGATGGAGGCTAGACGTCTATTTTTTGTCAAAAAAAAAAAAGAATATGAAAACAGAATACTGATATTTCCAAATAGCAACGAATTCGAATTCAATGACTGGATATGACAATCTCTGTGGTCGCACCAACTACAATGTCGTATTGCACGTAATCTTGTATATTATCACTATAATCTACACATATTTTCGGATCAACAGTAGTTCTTGTTTCGTTTTCAAACTGGGGATTATTTGAATTCAAATATAAATCCAATTTAAGGGCCCCTCTTTGACTGCGAGGTTTCTATGACCTATGGCCTGGGCAGAATTTTCTTCGCCGTGTTCTGCCAAAAAATATATATATATAATAAAAAGAATTTTTTGTGACTGCGTTGAATGTCGCATGTATGATGTTGATGTGTATGTATACCCGCATTATAAATGGCTACACATGCGAACAACAGGAAATATATAATTATTTCTAGCTGTGAATTTTTGCATTGGAGAAGTGGCTTCCATGAGTGTCCTTAAATTCGGCAATTAAGTTGGGCGTGTTTTAAGATCGGTTAAAATGATTCATTTCTTTAATTTGGTTTAAAAATTGTGCTGGTTTTATTTAAATTTCGGTTTGGTTCTGATAATTGAAAACTAAATATATTGAACAAATCAACTGAGCCAAAAGTTTTAATAATATAATGCTACACTATTATATTTAAATGCAAATTCTCTAGTGGTCTGAATTTTTTTAATTAGTATAAATCCTGATCGTTTATTTGAAATTATGTACGGATATGATTGGTCGTTTATTAAAAATATTAAGTCCATACTTGTATTAATAGGTTAAATTTCATACCAAACTAAAATTTTATTCAGTTTAGCTTGTAATTTAGATTATCAATTTTTAACTATATTTTATGATAATCAATAAATAATTGGATCATCAAAGTTTAGCTCGATGTGAATCAAAATGTCTACTCAGCATTCCCAGACATTATCTAAAAACTTATGTGGGCTGTATTATCTTTTTTTTTTTACATTAACAATATAAAAGGTTTTGCTTTTAGGCGACACAACGTTCTGACTGGGACCATTTGGCACATTGACCTTTGATAAGTTCCTTAATCCGAATTAATTTAAGGAAAACTTTACAAAAGGTTATCTTAGCTAGGAGATGCATCATGATTTTGGTTTTCATAGACAGCACTAGACACCTCCCTAGTCAAAAGAGCGAGTTCAATTGTGTTTTTTTTTTTTAAATCTTTTTCTTATAATCAAACAAGGTTATTCATTGTGCAAATAAATATAACTGCAGCATTCTAAAAAAAAAATATACGTGCAATTTTACTGAAGTAATAATAAGACACTGAATTTTTTTTTTTTTTTTGAGCGCCGAAAACCAATAATAAGCCACAGTGAAATTAATATGTAAATTATTTTAAAGCTGTTATATACGATGAAATTCTGGAACAAATCGATGGAATTCTATACGAATTCATAGCATTTGATAACTAAATAAGTACTATTTATTGTTCATGACATTGTAAATTTCAACCTTTTGATATTCACCAAAATCATTTTTTTTGTTGCATGCGTAGCATTTAAAAAATATAGCAAGTTCACATCTGCTGTAAAGCATTTCGGGAAAAAAATTGTTTGCATGCGATATATCATTTGAGAATCGTAACACACCATAAAGTTATATTTTTTTTCAATTTTTTAGAATTTAGCGGCTATATACTTTTTATATTTCTGAAGCAGACCTGACTAATTCGGTTGCGATTTGTGAAAATGAAATTCGATTTTCTGGTCTTTCTTTGGAAATTTTTTAAATGACCAGAGCACCTTTTTCAGCTTCCCAAAAGTTTCTGAAAACGAAACAAACTTCCTAAATTGAAAACTTTCAAAACGCGCTTTCAAATTTGACCTCCGAGCACAGAGGTTTGCGACAACAATAAAACTGTACTATTCCATTATCAGCTCAAGACAATAAAACCTTTTACATTAGCGAAACCAACGTTAAAAATCGGAATTGCTTAGGACCATTTCTAAGGCTTCGTTTGGATGCGTTGAGAATAAGGTAGGAAGAAGGAAGAAGGGAAGAAATTTATTGGGAAGTGTGTAACTTTTGTGAAGAGTTTGGATGGTTAGAAATAAATTTATTGGTAAAAAGTGGTTATTCCTTATTCCTTATTTCCAGGGGCGGAGCCAGCACGGTGGCCCAAGAGGGCCAGGCCCACGCTGTTTTTTGCATATTAAAGGGAATATTATGATTGGGCTCCCCCTAGTTAATACAAAGTTCTATAGTTTTCCTTCTACTTCTTGAGTAAATTTAGTAGCCTAGTAAAAATGAGATTCCATCTCTCTAAACTTTCATGCATAATATAAAAAATGTCTTTTTTCTATCAATTTTAATGTATTCAGTCACATATTGGTCGACCGAACAACTCCGAAGTTTGACCTCGGCCCCCCTCGCCACCGAATCCTGGCTTCGCCCCTGCTTATTCCGGGAAGAAGCCATCCAAACGGAGCCTAAGATACTATCATTCTCATCATCCTCACACGTACGTAACTAACTTCTCCCTCCTCACGCGTACACGCTCTCCCCTCCCCCCTCCTCCGTACGCTATCTTCCTCCCCTGCCCCCTCCTCCCTCCCACGTACGCAGTCCCCCCTCCCCCCTCCTTCCTCCCATATACGCGGTCCCTCCTCCCCCTCCTCCCTCCAATGTACACCGTCCTCCCCACCCTTCTCCTCTTCCTCCTACACACTTCATAACTGTTGAAGTTAATATATTTAAATGTTGAAGGCAATATCGTAATTGTTGAAGTCGGCATATTTAAATATTGAAGGTAATAGTTGAAGTTGGCATATTTAAATTGTTGAAGTTGACATATATAACTATAACAGTTATATATATTAACTTCAACAGTTATATATATTAACTTCAACAGATACTAACTATTGAAGTTAATATGATTAATTGATATAGTTCGAATACTAAATGTTGTAGTTAATATGAGTAATTGTTGTAGTCCGAATACTAACTGATGTAGTTAGTATTAGTAATTGTTGTAGCTCAGATATCAACTGTTGAAGTTAATATGAGTAAATGTTGTAGTTCAGATACTAACTGTTGTAGTTAGTATTAGTAATTGTTGTTATTGTAGTTAATGTGAGAGGAAGGTAGAAAAACAGAGAGATATCGCTGGGTACAGAGGGACAGAGAGAACAAAAAGGAAAGAGGGATGGGATATCGCTGGATGGGGATGAGAATTTTTTTCCATTTTTAGAAAACGCGTCTGTTATTAATGAAGTATCGCTGAGGATGATGGGGATGATGAAATACGGGGATGATCCTTATCACCCCCGGTTAAAAATTGAACCCCTTTTTGGATCTATTTCTTTTATAGATTGTGGCGTAACTTTTATGGAATATGGATGGACAGTGTAAAATGTTTCTGTTTTTTATGATAAAGGTACCTAAGGTTTTTCCTTTTTTTCCCCTTCCAAAAGTTGGGAGAATCCAAATATGGAAAAAGAAATTTCAGCAAAGCAAAAGAATCAATGTTAGATGATATAATTTTTTTATTAGGTAAACGGTCATAAATAAACCGAATATTTATCAGCGTATACGGACTGCTATTGCTTGTGGTGGTCATGGCAGGTGAGATTCTAGGCATCGTTATGTTTACAAACTATTTTATTTTCTATGAAAAATTTGGTGGTATCTTCGTAAAGGATCATTTTTGTAATAAGATATTCTCTTCAGTCTGCAATATGAAAAAAAAAAAAAACATCTTTCCAACGGAAATTTCCCAAAATATGTATGGAAATCAATTATAAAATAGATTTACTAGATCAAAGTAAATTCAAACGATACTCTTAAACATCCATTGCTTTTTATTGCCCAGAAGTAAATATTCGGCCTATTAATTGCCGTGAGGTGTAATGTACGCTTGTTCACAACTTAAGGTGTTGGTTAAAAAGAAAAAAACCATTTTATTGTTTTTTCTTTATCTTAACTGGATAAGTTTCCTTTTATGAAAAAAAAAATATTGAACCACACTTGATTCCAGCCACAATATCTTGGGAATGGTGATCATTTATATGCCATCAGCTCAGAATTAAATCAATTAATCTTCTGGCAATAACATGGCAATAACAGGACGGTGCTAGTGGCTATGGAAAAAGACATTCTTTTATTACTGTATGGAGATACTTCGCAAAAAAAAAATTCATATAATGGAAAACTGATGGAACGCTGATCGTTGAATTTTTTTTATCCAACTCTTCAACTAAGAAAAACTAAAGTAGTTCCAAAAAATTGAATAAAACAAAGAGAAAAGGACAAGTTTGGTGTTTTGATTTTCATCAGCGTTAATACGGTATTCAAACTTTCTAGAAAGAACAAAAAAAGTCCCATAATTTTTTAAAAAAATAATCAATAAATTCTTTACTAATAGAAAAAAGATACGATGCTATTAGAAACCTCAAGGATCAAGTCCCTTCTTTTATTTAAGTTTAAGAACAAATTTAGCACGAATTATTTAAAAAGGTAACTTGATTTTTTTTTTTTTTGTTCTTCTGAAATTATGTCTATTTTATACTAGTTTATTTGTTAGCGCGCGAACGTCGATATTCCGTCCTACATATACATTAATTTGAAATATATCAACAATATATTTCACATTTTCTCTATTTAGGAATTAGCTTAAAATTGAAAATGCATCCTCGAATATCTATATTCATATACAGTCAATAAAGCACAGTAACATTATAGAATGATTGCAATTTAGAATTTTCTCTTTCGTGTATATACCTTCGTCCCTATCATTGTTGTGAAAAAAAATAAGTCTAAATAGACCGAGTAGGGGGGAAAAAATAGCCCGACCATAAAAAATAGTGAATGCAATTTTTTTTTCCTCCGAATTGTCTTGTTGTGGGTAGATTTTTTTTTCGCAGTAGTATATCTCAAACTACCTCTAACCATGATTAATCCGAAATTATTTTAAATAGAAATTTTCACCCCTAAAATTTTAATAAAAAGAATTAATTAATTTTTTTTTAATAAGAAGAAAGTTCTTACGCGGTTTATAAAGGGGTACACTCTCTCTCTTTCGTACCTGTTTAATAACCGGGGAAGAAGGTTTCTTACCCTTTTATAAAACAGGTACGATGACTTCTCTCTCCTCCTTTATTTATTATAAATTGAAACACTCTCTCCTTCGTACCCGTTTTATAACTGGGTAAGAAGGCTTCTTATCCTTTTATAAAACGGGTACGAAGGTTTCTCTCTCCTCCTTACCTTTATAATAGTTAATTAAGTAATAATAATTAATAATAGTTAATTAAGTAATAATTAATAATTATGGTAATATTTATAATTATTAATAATTGATAATAGTTATAGTAATAATGATTAGTAAATAATAATAATCGTAAAATTATAATAATAACGATATTCAATAATAGTTATTATAATAATTAATAATAGTTTCATTGTTATAATTTATAGTTAATAATTAAGAATAATTTTTATTAAAATTAATAATTACACTATTAATAGTTGCTAATCTTAATAGTAACCTCAATATACCACGCCAAATAACATTTACTAACCTTAAATTAGCACTAACCCCATCAAATCACTACCCTTATCATTCTATCCCTCTAGTACATTTTAGGAGCAACTTCTAGCTAGTATAGTGTTACTGGTTCCAATAGTCATCAACAGGGTGCGTTTGGCAAAATGGAAGTTAGTATGGTTAGTGGTGTAAGTTTGGCATAATTAATTAGTAATTAATTATAGTTAATATAATAAGAATTATAGCAATATTTATAATAATTAATAATAGTTATTGTAATATTAATTATTGGTAAGGGTAGTGATTTGTTGGGATTAGTGCTAATTTAAGATCAGTAAATGTTGTTTGGCGCGGTATATTGAGGTTAGTATTAAGGTTAGCAACTATTAATGGTGTAATTATTATTAACTTTTATTAATAATTATTAATTTTAATAAAAATTATTCTTAATTATTAACTATAAATTATAAAAATTAAACTATTATTAATTATTATTATCATTATTATAATAACTATTATTAATATCGTTATTATTATAATTTTACGATTATTATTATTATTTACTAGTTATTGTTACTATAACTATTATCAATTATTAATAATTATAAATATTATCATAATTATTAATTATTACTTAATTATCTATTATTAATTATTATTACTTAATTAACTATTATAAAGGGTAAGGAGGAGAGAGAAGTCTTTGTACCCGTTTTATAAAAGGGTAAGAAGCCTTTTTACCCGGTTATAAAACGAGTACGAAGGAGAGAGAGTGTTCCACTTTATAATAAATAAAGAAGGAGAGAAAAGCCTTCGTACCCGTTTTATAAAAGGGTAAGAAGCCTTCTTACCCGGTTATAAAACGGGTACAAAGGAGAGAGAGTGTACCTCTTTATAAACCACGTAAGAACTTTCTTCTTATTAAAAAAAAATTAATTAATTCTTTCGATTAAAACTTTAGAAGTGTAAATTTCTATTTAAAATAATTTCGGTGATTAATCAACCATCAAGTCTACAAATCTGTTGCGAAATCGAACAAATTATAGGGTGAAAAAAATGATCTAACTAATTATGTATCTCTGCTCCTTATAAACAGACAGATCCAACAGAAATTTCACTCTAGATCTAGCATGTATCCACTTGTTTATGACGTTCAATCGATTTGATCTGTGGTTTGATGTCAATCACCAGACGAAACAACAATATTTTGATTTTCTATCCAATAAAAATAAATGAGCAACATATCTACATATATCGCTGGTAGATTGATCAACATATTTTTATTTTCTAACATTTATTTTGTTTTTATAGTTGCCCCATGTATGAGAGCATCTTTTGCTAGTATTATATTACTGCGAACATGGGCGGAATCAAAATTAGAATATAGATAGACTGAGTTGTCAAGATGTGACTTCAATTGGATTTTAGTAACTTGAATTCAGCAAACACATCCGACAATTATATTAGCACTATAGATTTTAATATTTCACATTTTAAAATTTTTTAGCGTAGATCCGACTTATGCCGAACCCTGAATTTGAACACATAATTATATTAATTATGAGAAAATTTCTGTTAAAATCGTTCCATTATAATTAGTCGCTTATGACACTGTATCGATCAGTTCATTCCAATTTTCTACAATCTAACGAGCAATTGCATATTTCTTCAAAAAAAAAAAAGAAAAGAAAAAACGAGCAATAACATAAGACTAGGACTCGAATTATTTTTAAGAAAAAAAAATCGCCGGTGCTTAGAAAATAATGAAAACCATGCATATAACTAGCAAAAAATATCGCGCTTCGCTTGATAAATAGTCAAAATTAATTTGTTTTGATTAATAATTAATAACAGTTTAAAGCCAGATTAGAAGACAACATTGATGTTGTCTCATGAACAACTTACTACAACTAGAGGCAACAATCACCATTTTTACATGGCATTCGTTAAAGATAGATACAATACTGACATAATTGTATTTTTAGAATGGAGCAATATTCATTTAAATTGCTACTAACATGTTTAGCCATTAATCCGATAAAACCATACCATCAAATTCTATTAATTCTCATTGATAAATCACATGTTTAAAAAGAGCTGAAATTCGATTATTGATAAATATCATTTATAATCACATTGAAAATCTATAGATATAAAAGAATTATGTTCAATATTATGATAGTATAAAATTAAAAAAGTTTGAATTAATAGATTTTTTATATTTTGTTATTATGTATATAAAATTTTATACAACAACGAATTTTGAAAATACTTGAAAACAATAAAAAAAACAGAATTATATTTCTGAAATAATATAATCAAGTCATCAGATTTAAAAATTCAAAGAAAATATTTTAGAACTATAATTATAAAATTTAATATCACTGGATATTTCAGATTGTTGTGACGAGGGATATAAAATTTTGGTTAATTGAATTAATAAATGTCCTCAAATAATTTAAAAAGTACCACATGCTCTGTATTTCACAAAAATGTATGATTAGATTAAAAATAACACTATAGCATGATTGGATTTGTTATAATTTTGGAATCATATATATAAAATTTCATGCACTAATAAAATTGCAAATTTTATTTGAATAATTAAAAACCTAATTGCATTTATGAAATTATGGAGATTCAATTTTATGAAATTTAGAAAATTATTTAAAGTACTTTGTAAGTCTATAATTTTAAAATTTTATATCACTAAATTTTCATATATCTGTGAGTAAGTACATAAATCTTCATGGCCAAATGATTTTTTCAAAGTCTCCAAACAATTAAAAAACGAAACTCTTAAGTAGATTAAATTTTATGAGATTCAAAGAATTATTTAAAATATTTTATGAGTCTATAATTATAAAAGAGTTATATTTCTGAATCTTTCGTGTTTCTATAAAAGCATGTATATAAATTTTCATAGCCAAATGAAATTTAAAAAACAGGTAAACGGTTTTAAAACTAAACTATATTTAATATGAAATTATAAAATAGAGGTGTCCATTGATATGCGAAATGGAGATGGATTGAACGTCGATGTCATGTTTTTTGAAAATAAATTGAGGGTCTAAGACATCCAACTTATTTTTAAATTAAATGTCTATGAAAGACTCTTAAACGCCGATGTCATGTTGACATCATTAATCGTAATGTAGATAATGCTCTTGTGACATGGAAGATTGTACTGGTTCTAAAACTCTTTGCATAATTGTGAAACAATCTGGATCTACATTCGCATTGAAGATTGTACTTTTTTGCTTGTAACTAGATAGCCACTATCTAGCATTCTCTAAGGCTCCATTTGGATAAGGTGTGGAAAGAAGTATTGGAAAGTGTGTAACTTTGTGAAAAATTTAGATTGTTTATAATAAATTTATTCTCTTCTTTCCCACACCTTATCCAAACGGAAACTAAAAAAAACAATCTGGATATACTCAGAGATATTCAAGAAAATTAATTTGACATGACATCGCAAATGCGCTTGTTGTTTTCGTGCGGAAATTCAATTCTTTTAACAATAAAAAGGTGGCATTTAATTTGCGTTTCAGATGCTACGTAACTAACTGCAAGTTGCTTAATTATATGAACAAGCTAGTATCCTGTTGATTGCGATATTTTGGGAATTATTTTCTGCTCATTTGGCATGCTAACCACATGTGCATGTTGGGGTGTTATTTGATATTGATATAATATAGTTGACCGATGATAATTTTCTATTTTGGGCTCTAAATTGGGCTTCCTTTCACTCTATTTCTTCTTTAAAACACGACACCACATGCGAATTTTGTTGTCATGTCAGTTGTTGCTTGGCATTCTATGCAACTGTAGAATCGTTCAGGCTCATTCTGAAAACATTCAAATAATTTTAATACCCTTTTAAAATGCATAATAATTTCATATCACAGATAGGTGTTCATAACTTGCAATCGCTACCTCTTAACACGCATATATAAATGATTCCAAAATTATAACAAATCCAATCATGCCATAGTGTTATTTTTAATCTAATCATATAATTTTGTGAAATATATAGAGAGCATATGGTACTTTTTAAATTATTTGAGGAAATTTATTAATTCAATTGACCAAATTAAATTTCATATTACAGATATATAGGTTTTCATATTACAGATAGACATGTAGCTGAAAACTTGAAACATGCATGCTCTCCATCTTATTTGGGTGATCTTGTTCCCATTATTTTTTGTAGGTCTTGACATAATGTTATGCAGGATTAAATGAAGTTAGATGCATCTGTAACAAAAGTTAGTTTGATATTTGTTTTATGAAGCGTGTGGGGTTAAATAAAACATCACCAAGAAGTCAGGTTGGCGTAATATATATCAATTTCACTTAAGTACATTGTTAAGTAGATATAATTAATTGGTCAAAACATCACATGCGTATAAATCTTTCTCTGTCGCCTTTACCTTAAGGTTCACACAGCAGTTACCAGAGTGAAACAAGCAACAGTCGACATAGTTCTTTTTAGTTTTACTTTTCGCCGAGAAACCTTTAGGTTGATCTTTTTATTAAAAAGAATGGAATATAAAGTCTCCTAATTTCTTAAATTTAAATATCCCCACAGCACTTTCAATCGAACTTCGAACTCGTAACTTTGATGTATAAAATACACTCTGTAGTATTAATATCCATGTAGCATTAACATATAATAAAACAAGTTATTTCTGTCAGATTGTACACATTTTGACACGCGTGACGCAATCACGCAATCGACGTACAAACCTACACATTTTTGACATTTTTGTCAGATTGTACACATTTGTTTTTTTTTCTTAATCATTTTTTTTTATATCAAAGTTGGTATTGCACTGAAAAATTAGTAAAGAACCAAACGATAAATTAGCAATCAAAATAAATGAAGTGCCCACATTTCTCAACCGCTTTCACATTGGAATAATAATTTATTAATTACACAAGAGTACGGAAATAGCTAGATATCTGGCATCGTATTCACCATTAATCAACTTGAATCTAATATGATTTTGATTGAAGGTTCCTTGCTCGAGACAACTTGGCTCCATGTATGATTAGATGTCGATGTGGAATTTATTTGGGTTCAAATAGTTTGTCCTTATCTATTGTCCACACTTACAATTTTTCCAATTTCCTTTTTATGACTAATTAAGCCTTTGCATCAAACCATTTACCTATTTGAAATTCACCACTATTTTTGAAATTGTTGTCACTGTCCAGGCAACAGTTAGATTAGTTGTGCTAGTACACAGGAGAAAGCTCAATGCCTCCTCTACGTCACCATGACGGCAGTTTTTTTTTATTAGCAAATATATATCCTCGCTTACTCATAATTTTCATTATGAGAAATGATAACTGTAATCTACAGTTTTGTTATCACTAGAACAAAGTGAACATATAAAATAGGTAAAGTGATATTTAATAATGAAAGTGAATATATACAAACAAATAAGTTGAACATGCATATAAAAATCTGAACAATAATACAAAAAATAAAATTTAACTCATAATTGAATAAAGTAAACGCACAGATAAACAAACTAGACATATAATTAAATAAATTGAATAAATACAAA
Organism: Rhynchospora pubera; assembly: GCA_028095005.1. Classification (NCBI taxonomy): domain Eukaryota; kingdom Viridiplantae; phylum Streptophyta; class Magnoliopsida; order Poales; family Cyperaceae; genus Rhynchospora; species Rhynchospora pubera. Next base: position 105,323,864 of record CM051462.1, on the reverse strand, counting down.
TGTGATGGTACGAGATAACACGTGGAGAGATGGGAGATAATACTTTTCCATTAAAACATGCTACTTGTCGTTTTAAGAAAAAAAATAATAAATAAATAAAGCCCATGGGCTGCTAATTCTGGCATAAGAATGGGTTGTCATGGACTTGTGCATCATTTTGGTTATACGGCCATGTTCACCGTGTATAGCGGAAAAAAATAATAGTAACGTTACTGTTCACATAAATTCTGATAATAACAAAAAAAAATAAAAATTTTAATAGTAACGTTGCTGGATCGTTATCCCAGTTGACGAAAGGCAAATACACTTGGATCGTCATCCCAGTTGACGATCCAAGAAGGACCATTCTCCTCCGTTCAATTTGCTTGAGTGGGTTGGTTTTATAATGATTTAAAACAGTAATATAGTGCTGTCAAGTAATATAGTGCTGTGAATTATATGACTACACTATACTATACCATTCATTTATTTATTGCGGTTTGCACTAAAATTTTTTTGTCTTTTTCTATTTTAAATTCTCTATATAAGCTCACTTGTCATAAGTTATTGTGCTCTAACTAATTGTTTCTCGTTAGTCTGAAATTGATAAACTATCCTCATAGGTTTCTATTGGCAACATCGCTTCTTCTTAGGTAATAATGTTAAAATAATTATTAAATTAATTGATTTGATTTGCTAATGGAGTTTGAATTTTGATATTTGAAGCAAATGGGTCCTAAGCCAAGATGCGTCTCTTGCGGTGTTATTTTGGTCGGAGATGAACGGACGAGCGAACGACGATTGCTTTCTGCACTGATGTTTCAATATCATGGGGAAAAATTTAAAGTTAAAAAATTAGAAGGGAATGAATATCATGTTAGGGGTCCAAAATTTTTTACAGATTTAGTGGAGAGGAATAGAGGTTTTGATCTTGGAGGGTCGTGGTTGCGTCACCAGCCAGCAGTTCCACCTGGTTTTGAAAATCATCCCGCAGCTGAAAATGTTGTCCATCTCCGCTAAATGAAGTATTACTATGTTTTTATAATTGGTATCTTATTTATAATTAATCTGTATTTGTGAAATAAGTTTATGTGACGGTCGTCACTTGTAATGTTTAGCTTATATTATTGAAATATGTTATTTTGTCCATATTCTTTTATTTTTTTATGATTTGTATTCACAAATCATTTACAAAAGAACTTCATAATATAAAAATACACACCATTAGAAGAAGAAGTAAATTTTATAACCATAATATAAATTAGCACATTGAATTAAAAAAAAAGTACATTAAAAAAATCATAATATAAATTAGCACACTCAATTGAAAAAAGGAAGAAACTACCTAAAAGCATAAATACTTAAATATTTAAAAGTTGCTATTTAAAAAAGTACCTAAAAAATACATAAATATTCAAAAGTAATAAATACTTAGAGATCTTGATCATCTACATGTTGCAGAATTTCATCCCACCATGGTTGATCTTCTTCCGCATTCATTTCATGTTGATTACTGGCACCATGATTGTCGGCAAATTGAGCGGCTTCGTTCCAGAAAGCGGCATCAGGTTGTTGTTCATTACTGGCACCGTGGTTTTCAGCGAGTTGAGCTGCTTCGTTCCAAAAAGCCTCATCATTTTCTTGTTGATTATTCGCAGCCGGGTTGTCTGCGAATTGAGCGGCTTCGTTCCAGAAAGCTGCCTCGGCTTCTTGTTGCTCAATCTCAGCCATTCTAGCTACTGCAATTTTGCGTTGTTCATCTCTCTTCTTGATCTTTATTAGGCTCTCCTTAATTTTTTTTCCAATTTTTTCTTGTTGCAACCTCCGGCTCTCTTCGGCGGCATTTTCTTCCATTCTTCTCCTTTCGAACCATTGTTCTTTCACTCTGAATCTCTTTACAATTTCATCCCTCTCTTCTTGTTTTTTGTGTTCATCGTAGTGGTCACGCAAAATAGTATCTTTGAAATTGAAAACCTGACCACACTTTGTACAACTCACTGTGTGGTCTCCACGAAAATCGTATAGAGTTCAGAGTTGCTCGACTCAGGTTTAGTAAGGTAATGTCGCAATCTCTCCCTGCGGTCTCTTTCTGGGCCACCATGAATGTGCCACTGATAGTGGGTGTATAATGGCCACTCGCCACCATATTGCGAATGGATATTGTAGTCGAATTTGCGGTAACATTTATTACATATCGCATGATAATCTCCTTTTTCAATCTCATTTGGATTGGCAGGGGAATGTGTGCAATTTGGCAAGTACTCATGTCGAGTAGATGGCCATTCCCGCACTTCACTGTTGGAGGTATTTCCTTTCTCCATGGTAGTGAATGTTGAAGAAAGAAGGATTGAGTGTGTGTGACATATTTTTGCTGAGGAAGAATAATTTTATAGATCAGTTTAGACTTGCAATTATTTAAAATTAATAAATATAATGTGATATCTTTTCAGACTTTATCAGAATACGTTTGTCATTTTGCATAGCTTAGGTAGGCATCAGTATACTTTTCAGACTTTATCAGAATACGTTTGTCCTTTTTGCAGTGCTTAGATAGGCATCAGTATACTTTTGAGCTTTTATCAGAGCACGCCTGTCCTTTTGCAGTCTTTAGGTAGGCATCAGTATACTTTTGACCTTTTATCAGAGCACGCCTGTCCTTTTGCAGTTCTTTTCCAGACTTTATCAGTTGCATGAATTTAATGACATTAAAAATTAATTAAATAAAATTATTTAATAATTTGACTTAATTTAATGTAATAAAATATTATTTACTTGTTTGAAGTAATTAATTTAATTTAATTTCATTTAGTTAATTTAATTTGATTGAGCTATTATTTTTTTAACTACTTTAATTTAATTTACAAAACAATATAAATTAATTTAATTTAATTTAATTTAACTAATTTAATTAATTTAATGTAAGTAAAAATAATAAAGATAATTTAACTAATTTAATTAATTTAATTTAACTAATTTAATTAATTTAATTTAACTAATTTAATTAATTTAACTAAATTAAGATAATAACTTAATAATAAAAATAACTTAATAATAAAAATAAATAAATATTACTATTTATATAAGTATAAGATTTATTAAATAATTACAACGAATATAATATTTATAGTAATAAAAATTAATTATAGTGTTAATAAATAGCAAAGAGATTTCAAGTAAAGGATATATTTATTAATACTAAATACTAAGGATAGTAAAATAATTAATAACAATTAATATTAATATTTATATAAGTAAGTATAAGATTAAATAGTATTTGAGCTGTAATCATGAAAAAATAAATAAATAAACAGAATTAACCATGCAAAAATCAATCATTTCAGCGGACACTCTGCATCGTCATCCCAGATAACGATCCAAGCTTGGATCGTTGTCTGAGATGACGATGCAAGGAGGATCCCGCTCAAATGAGTGGCTGTGATTGGGTTGATTGGATTTACTAATGGATCGTCATCCCAAATGACGATCCAAGCAGAAAATGTAATTGAGTGGGCATTTAAGTGCGATTTCAGTGGGAATTTTAGTGCGATTTAACAGTGAATTTCAGTGCATTTTTGTGCGATTTAATTTGATTGCTCATTATTTTGTCGACTCTCAATGGCTTATAAATAGAGTATGACGGTGAGATATCGAAAATCAGCCATATCAAACACTCAACTCTCATTACTATCATAAATATGATTTCCATTCCGGTTTTCGTTAATCAATCTCCATATAATCCATCGCATTATTTCAGTTTCGATGCAACTTCGCAAACTGATTATGAATCAATTAAAGAAATAATTTTATCATCATTGGGATTGTATCAAGGTCATTATAATTTGAGAATAGTTTCTCATTTTAATACCATAATTGAAGGAAGGTTCCAACAGATGCAATTACCGTTGAACTCTGAAAATGAATGGCGGTATATACAACATGAGTGCTTCCAAGCAAGAAGGCTACACAGCTTTCAACTGCACGTTGATTTGCTTCCAACAACTGGTGGTGGCATAGAAGGTAATTTACGCCATTTAATTTTGTGCCATTAATTTATAAACTTAGTTTTTCAAAGTAATTATTTTGCTTTTGCATTTATCATAGAAATGATTTTTATGTCATCACTAAATAAGTTATTATTTTTATGTCATCATTAATTGATAAAATAAAATTTATGCCATCATTCATTAATTTTGACTGTTATGCCCTTTTAAATATGGCAGTATAAAATATTATAATTAGAAATATGCCATTATAAACAAAAAAATAATTCGAGCTGCATACTACTTTTCTTCCTATTAATTCTAAAAATTTATAATTGATTACATATATTTTATTTAGGAGGGCACACAACAAATTATAATTATAATTATGATTATAATTATAATTTCAATGAACAACTCAATAATACCGAAGAAGACGAAGAAAGAAATAATCAATATAATACGAGTGCACAGGGTTGGGGTTCTTGGGATCAACCTGAGAGTAGTAGTCGACAACAAAGACGACAGGGAACAAATATGAGTGCACAGGGTTCGGATCCTTGGGATCAACCTGATAGTAGTAGCGGACGAGAAAGACAAGAGGAAACAAATAATGAGTGTAATGACAATGCCCAGGGTTGGGATCCTTGGGACCAACCTGAAGAAGAAGGGGATATAGAAGAACTTGACGAGACGTACGATCGTGGCCCGGGCTATCAGTCGAATTATGCAACGGGGGAGGACTTCACTGATGAAGAGGATGAGTTTTTAGCGTCACAAGATATAGAGGGAGAGGGTTTTTATGCACAGCAATTCGTAAATCCCGAGTATTACATTACCGGAAGGACCGATAATTACCATCCTGTTAGTCAATTTTTGGATATATCGGAGTATAGAAGTTCGATTCCACAACCGTCTCAAACACAAGCTTCAGGGCCTTTAGCACAAGGAAACATTTTTATGTCAAAACCACAATTAAAAGAAGTTTGCGAAAAATACTCATTAGATAATAATGTACAACATAAAACCACTAGAAGTAGTCCATCATTTTATGTATTGGATTGTAAGGTGCCTACCTGTAAGTGGCATTTGTATGCCCGTACAGAAAGGGAAGGGAAATTTTGGAAAATAATAAAGAATGAAGAAGAGCATACATGCGTGAGAAGGCCTGGAGATTTCACCCATGATAATCTGACGGCCCAGGTAATCGCAAGCAGCATCAGGAATGCAGTAAAGAGAGATCTTGGTCTTTCCATAAATGACGTAAAATCCATATTAGAGAAAGAATTTCCAAATGTAAAACCTACTTATAACAAGTTATGGCGTGGGAGAGAGAAAGCAATCGAACAACTTTTTGGATCGTGGGAAGGCTCATACAACAAGCTTCCGGGTTTATTATTGGCCATACAGAAGACGACCCCAGGGACACAGATCAAATGGTTGACAGAGAGCGTAGGAGATCCCAACAGAGCTATGTTCATCGCAGCAGCATGGGCATATGGGCCTTGCATTGCAGCGGTACCATACCTGAGGCCTGTTATCAGCATCGACGCGTCATTCTTATCGGGTCGCTACAAGGGGCGATTCTTAGCGGCATGCGGTTATGACCCAGAGCAGCGGTTGGTTCCACTAGCATTTGCACTAGTGCGAATTGAGAACGAACAATGTTGGGGTTGGTTCATGAATTTTCTGAGGCGGCAAGTTATTGGGGAAGGAAAAAAATTCTGTGTTGTTTCTGATCGTCATTGGGGAATAAGGAACACCTTTAAACGACCCCAATACGGTTCGCAAGAGGATGCGAACCCTTCATATGTCGTGCACCGGTATTGCATGCAACATGTTTGTGAAAACGTGTTCAAGGCATCTGGAAAAGACGCAACTCTACCAGACAAATTCAGAACTAAATTGGCCAACAAGAAAAAAAGGAGGGCCTTCTACAAAATGTGGAACGAACTAAAAATAACGAATCCAAAGGCGATAGAGTACCTTCAAAAGTGTGGGAAAGAAAATGAAGCTGATGACAACGAGCAGTGGAAACCTGAAAGGTGGGCGCAAACCTATGACGGCGGTCATCGTTGGGGTATTATGACCAGTAATGGATCAGAAAGTCTCAATAGCAGATACAAGGCTGAGAGACGACTACCAGTTGTTGGACTTGTGGAAGGCACTTGGTACAAAACTGTTAAATGGTTTAATGAAAGGAAGCAAATAGCTTTGGCGAGACAGGCGGAGGGAGAACGGTGGCCAAAAGAAATCCAACTTAGGCTTATGAAGCATACTCTCAAAGCAGGTACAAATTTACTTCCAATATAATAATATTTACTTCTTATCTTTAAAATGTGTAATGATAAAAATTCATATTTACAGCGGCAATAAACGTTATCACTGTTGACATTGAACGTGGAGAATTTGAAGCTCAAGTGCCATTCGAAAAAAATGACCCGGGAATAACGTGGAAGTACCAAGTTTTCCTTAGACGAAATTACCAACCGAGAGATCCTCAACTACCGACCAGACGTGCTTGGTGTAAGTGCAGCAAACCTCAACTCACGGGAATACCATGTGTTCATGTTGTTGCCGTGTGCGGTCATTGTAGGTGGGATGTCTCTGATTTTGTAGACGAACGGTACAGCACAGAGAATATGCTAAAAATATGGTCAACTGGTGAATTTCATTGCTATGAAGACGAAGATAAGTGGCCTATCTATGATGGTCCCGAGATCTATCCAGATAAGAGAATGATTAATCGGGGTCGGCGAAAGAAGGATCGTGATTGGATGTGGATGGATGCAATGAAAAATAAAAAACAGCCCAACCAGAGGGGTACTGCGGAGGGCAACAACACTCAGCAACCTTTGTCGATGGAGGACCTTCAATCTGGGCGTCGTACTGATCGTCCTACAAACACAGCGAGGACACGGAGGACTACAACAACTTCAGCAAGGAACAGAGCTCAATCTTCTACAGGGAACCAAAGTGAACCTTCTAGGGAGCCAGTTGAACCAAGCCGAAGTTCTATCAGTACTGATCCTCGGAGTGAAAGTAATCGGTGAGCCTCACCAACAATATCTAAGGACGTGCTGCACCCCCTGAGCAATTTCTTCCCAGCACGACGGAATCCCTTCGTGACAGCCCATGCACAGCCTCGCAACGCCTCACGCAAAGTATGCTTGAGCTGTTTAATTTTTGTTAGTCAATGAATTATTTGTTAGGCAAAAAAATTTTGCGTAATGTATCTTACCAAGCTCATGTGGCCAGGCGTCTCTCGAAGGTAAGACAAATCACGAACCGGAGCAGTCGCTGCCCCATCAGGAATAAGCACAAGATGTGCACCTCCATATACACTCAACCAGCGTTGGTAGTCAGTCCAAATATCCTCGCTCCATGGTCGATCCTCTATCACCGTAGCCTCATTAGTGTTCGTCCACTTGTTGACCTCATTCGCAAATATATCATGCCAATCAATACCTCGATAGGTGTGATGCTGGTATCCCATCAATTGTTCCATTCTAGACCAAACCTGTTTTATTCAAACGACAATTAACAACACATTTCACGTTTATTGATATTAATTCACATCTCAGTATACTTATACTTATGTATTATTTTTTTTTTAAACAACACAATGTCAATAGAAAAATTATAATCAAAAAGTAATCATTTAATATAAGTACCTCAGGTGGCGGTGGGGGAACCGTCTGATAAAGCATAAACTGATGCATGACACGATCTGCGTAGTGCCACATCACGACCCAATAATGAATGCATGGGATGCGTAGAAGGAACATCCTCTGGTCTATCTGGGCACAACGAGGCATGCGGTCCCTGATATGATCATAAGGCCTCCACACGACGTGCTCGGACTTCATTTTCATGCAAACATCCCTACCATAGTCTACTCCACTGCGAGTAGGGCCAGTCACCTTCTTCGATCTCTGTTGTACTGTACCGAGTTGCTCGAATGAAGATCCTGCAAATATTGGCATTTTTAGGAATATCATCATTTTTTCATATATCCAAATTTTTCTTACAACAAATAATATTTTAGAAGTATTTAAATATAACAAAAGATATAAGACCTTTTATTATTGTTACAAGAAGTATTTAATATTTTAGAAGTATTTAAATGAAACAAAATATATAAGATCTTTTATTATTGTTACAAGTATAAATATTTCATTTATAAATTAAATAATTCGATTTTTTCAATTAAAAATAACAAGGGTAGTTCACTAACCTGCAATAACTGGAGATAGAAACATGGAATCGAGTCACCCGTGCTATCAGGAAATAACTCGCAACCAAAAATCTCCAACACGCAAGCTCGTGTGTATCTATCGATCCTCCCAGCATCATCCGCGCCAGGCACACCAAACTGAGCCCAAACCTCACGCAGCTTCTTCAACATAACGGAATGAGATCTCCTGCATTACATCATTAATGTAAATTGATTGTGAGAAGTATATATATATATATATATATATATATATATATTTTAAATTAACATCAAAATAAAATTCTTAAAAATTTCTTACTTCTGTTCCTTTTCTCTGAAGCACTTCTCAACTATCGCCATGTCTGTATCCTCCGGTAAAGCAAAATCCTGAAGTAACTGAATGGCGTCATAATCAGTCCGTCCAGTAACGGTTCTGCCGGTCGTAGGCAAACCGTACAAGAATGCCACATCCTGCAAATAGTTCAAATTTTAGACATATATAGTTCAAAAAAAAAATTACAAATAGCCGTTAATTTCTACCTCTAGAGTGACCGTCATCTCGCCAACATGCGGAAAAAAGAACGTGTGGGTCTCTGGCCTCCAGAACATGGCCAGACCCTGCAAAAGCGAATGATCAAGTGGCATATGACCCAACTGAACGAAATGTATAAGTCCAATTCGCCTCAAACGCTCATCGACCCCATCAGTACGAGGCATCTTGGCCTTATGTATTATTCCCCTCCAATGCTGTATATATTTCGTTTTTAATTATTTTAAAAAATACTACAAAAAAAATATGTAAGTACAAATATAAAAGGATAATAATAACTTACACCGGTGCCTCGAACTTTGGACCCATCCAAATGTAACACACGATCTGCAATAACAGGATCCGGTGGAACAACATCAGCTGATGTAGAAGCCTCAGCGGCAACAGAACCGGTAGATGTAGAAGCGCTCGGATCTCCACGAAGTCTCGTAGATCTACGAGGTGCGGTCTCCGGTACTCTTCTTCTCGGTGGAATTTTTACTAAATTGCAATAAAAATTACTGTTAAAAATCTAATAAAATTTCGACAGCATATCCCCTATACCTGTAGCGTTTTCCAAAAAAAAAACACCCAAAACCCCTAATTACAAACCCAAATATCCACAACATCATTAACAAACACAATACCAATCTCATACAACAACATTTTCTATTTTCAAGTTTGTACATATTTTCAATATTTATTTTATTTTTTCTACTAATTATCTATTTAAACTAATTAAAATAAATCAATAAAATAAATATGAAAAAAAAATTACCTGTAGAAAGAGATGTCGGAGGTTGTCTCTTTTTACAAATTTTCCTACAATTAAAAAAATATTCTATCAATTTTTTATTTATTTCCTCTAATTTATAATAAATTTATTAATCATTATTAAATGAACAAATAATTCTAAAAATTTTTCAAATTACATATTATAATTATTTTTATTTATTCTGATTTTTTAGTAATTTTTCCATTATTTTTTCAATATTTAATCTATTTTTCTAATTATTAACCTAATTAAAATAATTAAAGTAAATAAATAAAGTAATTATGAAAAAAAAAACTTACCAGGGGGTCTGCTCGCGCGAGAGAGAGAGAGAGAGCGAAGAAAGTGGGGACTGAGGGGGTCGCTGTCGCTTATATAGGGATGGAATTCTTGGATCGTCAACTGGGATGACGATCCAAGCTTGGATCGTCAACTGGGATGACGATCCAAGCTTGGATCGTCGTTCCGGATGACGATCCAAGTGCATTTGCCTTTCGTCAACTCGGATAACGATCCAACAACGTTACTATTAAAATTTTGATTTTTTTTTTGTTATTATCAGAATTTATGTGAACAGTAACGTTACTGTTAATTTTTTCCGGTGTATATCTAACAAACGAATCAATCCTTCAAAATCTAACTAATCGTTTTTAAATATTATGGGTTGGATCGTTTAAAAATACAATTAGGATTATTATTCGGAGTAGATGTTGGAACACTTAAACATAGCATTCTAATTTTTTTTAAATAATATTCTTGATCGTTTAAGAATAATATATTTTACTATAAATAATTAATTCTTATTTTATTCTTAGATGATCCAAACGCCGTAGACGTTTTTTTTTTAAAAAAATTGATATATCAAGATGAGGATTTTAATGTCACAAGTCACAATTTTTCTATTTCATCAAGAGATTAAAAATATAAACATATAGAATTAATCACAGTTAACAACATTCGTTTATTTTTTTTTTTACTTCATGACAGAAAATGAGCTCCAAAATTTAAAAAAATGTATAAAAACACATCTCTTGTTTCAATAAATAAGGTCAATGATTTAGATTCTAAATATTGATTATTTCGAACTTCGAAATATTTGTGAAATATAAATTAAAATTATGGCACTAAAAATTTATGGCATTGAAACCTTCTCTGAATATATACAGCTAATTCATTTCTCTATCTCAATATTTGTCACATCCCGACACATAGGGCTTGACAATCCCCGCCGCGAATACACAATCTCTATACACCCGCAAGGCGTTTCCTTACTAATTACAAGGGTTGAGTTCCAGCTTACCATGATCTACCACGTTGTCTCCTATGACTCGTTGAGTCATCATGGCAAGACAAATTTTGGCTTAACTTCGCTTGACTTGATCGAGCCCGTCTCTGCAACCTGGAACCCACATCCATTGTGGAAAACATGCAAAAGCACGGAATGAGAATTAAAATTCTCAGTGCGGGTTTAGTTCCAGTACGTGGATTTAAGCTAAAATCCAAGTTCTAGAAATAATACCCATGAATAAACAATTTATCAATTAAACATAACCGTAATAACATTATTTGCATTTAATATAAACAATGCATGCATGTGTCAATTTAAATGATACCAATTGCAATTCTTCACTTAAATCATGCTATCCAGCATATGACCGTAATTGAAATCGGACAGAATTACAAAATCTGACTATGACAAAAGTCATATACATGTCGGAACTGAACACGTGGCACGAATCCCATCGCAGACAACACATGTCTGGATATGATAGGAAACTGAGCGTGTCAGGGGTCCGAGCATGAAAGAATTGAGCATATCATAAATCTGAACAAATCACAAATCTTCTCCTAACCCGAGGGCAGGAAAAAGGGGATTCCAAATCCACATGTCATTAACATAATTTCATAATCATAATCATAATCATATTCACTCAGGACTCCTAACCCAACCGGTTGGGCAGGCAAAAGGAGACCTCTCCCTAACCCGAGGGCAGGCAAAAGAGACTCATCTCTAACCCTGGGCAGACAAAAGGGAGTTCCAAATCCGCATAGCGCTACCGAACTGGCCGAAGCCGGGGGCCAACCGACTTCGGAGAGTGATGCAAACATATCCAATCACACATATCAAGCACATCATATCATATCTCAGCTATTCATTCACATCATTTCATATCTTTCAGTCAGATCATTCATAAGACAGATTTATCAATAGCAACGACATTTCCAAATATCTGACTGTTACTTATCAAATTTCTCAAAACGGAGAACATGCCTTTCAAAATGCAGTTTCATCAATAATTGGGCACTATCATTTAAAATGCTTGAATACGATCATGCAGGCAAACGAATTTCCAATATGCATATGAATAAAACATATCTTATTAATTACTTCAACTTTAACAAAAATTCAACGTAATTCCGCACCTGGATAGTAGAAAGCTTAAACGTAGTTTCTCGATATCTCACGATGGTTCGGATGCTTGACGGCCATCATACTTGGGTTCTCTCCCTTAACAGTTTGCTAGGCTTGATAGTCATGTGTCAAGTGATTCTAGTTCGATTTCCTAATAAAACAAGTGACTTTCTTATTAACCGTTAAATACTTAAAGTAACCTAAATAACCTAATTATTGGCGGTTCTTGGGTTACCATACTGACGGCCTAAATTAACCAGACTGGTTGATATTTGGATGGTTAGATTCAGATTATTTATTTAGAGGATTCTGTTTTAAAATATATTATTAAGTATTTTATCTTATTATTAATAATTGGTTTTGACTTTCCAGTCATTAAGAGTTTTTATTTATTTTTATTATATAAGTTATGAATTATATTTTAGGATAATAATATTCACTTATTTATTATATAGTATTTTTTCCAATATTCATTTAGTTGTGCTATATTTAATTTATTTCATTAATACTTAATTAATTAGTTTGCATTGCTTAATATTTATTAAATTATTTAGCTATTTGTTATATCGAGAATTTAAATCAGAAAATTATAATCCAAAATCAAGAAAACAATTTGGAAATAGAAAATTAAAAATCGAAATTATTTGATTGGTTTGTTTGGGATCAGAAAGTCGGTGATTTGATTGTCATTGTATCTGTTTTTGACTCACTCGAACTATTCTCATCATCTCCCGAAAAAATAAAAAATCGAATCCCACTTAATTAAAGGAATACCCAGTTATTGCTAACGGCTTTTCCTATAATTAATTACTAAGCATACTAGTTAATTAACTTAATCTTTGATTAAGTTTAAGATTAAATTTAAGTCCAATTTTCTGCACTGGGCCGAGATTAATAGCCCATAATTCAATTTCTGTACTGGGCCAAAGCATAATTCTCTTTTATTTCGGCCAAAGCCCAAAAATCAGCCCACTGAAGCCCATAAATCGAAAGTGGCTAAGTCAGGTCAACCTGACCCAGTTGACCTGAGCCAAGCTTAACGGGTCCGACTTGGATCCGATATGAAGGGTTTGGATCCGACCCGCAAGGACTGTAATTTTATCCAGAGGCCCCTGAGCTTAATTCTTTTACAAATGAGCCCTTTAAATTTATAAACAGGCCCTTTTCCTTTACTAACAAGCCCCTAGAACTTACAAACAAGTCCCCAGAAAACTTTTTCTCTTACGAAACAAACCCTGTCTCTTGTCACAGCGTACCAGTATGGTACCAGTGGTACATCGAGTGTACCAGGGGCAGGTACAAAGCCTCGAACCCCATCGTAAGGCTCACACGAGTTTCCATCAATGTCCAACCAGTGATATAACCCAGAAATTCTTTAAAGTTTACTCACTACACCTCAGAACAGAAGCAAATTCACACGTATTAGGGTTTAATCTAATTTCATCACACCCAAATTGATTCCTATTGTTTATTCATCCTGAACTAAGTTTTCACAGTATCTAATCATCACTCAGTACCATCCACAAGTCAGGAATTCAAAGATTGAATTCATCCCAAAATTTCAGATGGAAACAATTAGGCCAATCATGGCCTAGTCAAATCCAATCGTAACACGAGAGGGAGAAAAGTATACCTTGGATCTTCTGTTGTTACTCCTTCTCTCTCTTTCCCTAATTCTCTCTTTTCTTTCTTTTTTTTTCTGAGTTGCTCAGCCAACCAACACAAACTGAGAAAGAGGGGTATTTATAGGCGATACAGAGGGGAGAAGAGAGAGAAAAACCAACGGCGAAGATCCATAGACTCGAATCTTACTGTCGAGTCAAAGTTTCAACCCTTAGATCCTCTTCTCTCGCGGATAAGAGCAAGAGGAGACAGCCAATCGGAGGTGAGGTACAAGGTGGCACAGTGGGATTGGCTAGCCACAGTCGATCCCTCTCAATTTTTCGAGCTAGGTTTTCCATCGGAGAAGAAGAGAGGAAAGAGGGAGAGATCGAACGGATCGCACGAGAAAGGAGGAAAATAGAGAAGGAGATGGTGACAGCGATTTTGGAATTTTTATTAAAAATTGATCTTTAGGATTTTCTATGGCAAGAACTGTGTGGCTAAGAATGCTGCAACTCATATAAACAATTTAATTGATTTTTCTTATTAGATTAAATTCTAATTTGAGCTCAATTAATCTAGTAATTTGAGCTTTGATTTTGCTAGAATCATTTAAGTCATTTTCAGATACTACACAATTTAAAAGATTTCGATTTCGAGTGAGCTTTACTGTTATAATTTAATTAATCGTTTGAGATTATTAGTTTTAAAATTTTGTTTATCTTAATATTATTTTTGAAATTAACCTAATTGTTATAACTAAACTGAATCTGGTACTTCTACTATGTTACAATATTACATAAAATAATCTTGAAACGTTGAAATTGATCAATTGCTATATGTAATGGAGTAGATCAATATCAACAGTTCAAACTTCGTTGCTAAAAGCTCGTCAACAGATTTTGAAATTACACCTATGGATTTTTCATAGTGGACTTGGTCACATATTAGCACTACTACGATACATGTATCTAGTCCTAAGAATTTCAGCCGACAATCTTTCACCGTTCATAAACATGGACAACACACTAGTGGCTACTTTATGTAGTAGAAACGATGAGGGATAATGTCCACTATTTTTTTCAATTAAATACATTTATCTAAGTAGTATTAGTATTTTTAATATTAAGTGTGTAATATTTATAAGAAATAGCATATTTGAACTTTATCTGTAGGAAATAGCATATTTAAACTTTATCTATAATGATGATTATTTGTACGACGGAGCAATGCAATCCATAAGATACTGATGAACTTTGAGAACAAATCAAGTTCAACGCTAAAATAAAGAGGCATGTTGCTACCTTTCATTGTTACCATTTAATACGATTTGAATAACGTAGCTCCAGAAGTGAATGCCATATTGTTCAAAGGCAGGGAAAAGTCTAAAATCCATTCAAGTATACACAATATGGAATTGCTTCAAGTCCTTGTTTGCGGCTGGTACATACGAGTCACTGTACACCAGGTCCAATCAAGATATTTCCAGTATACGCGAAGTCTAAAACTAAAATACTTGTTTCCGGTAATCTTCCCTTTGCGCGTGCCTCTTCTGTTCTATATTGATCTTTTCATACATCTGTATTTGTGTAGGGTCCACACACAACAATTCCCAAACAGTTCTCCCACTCGATACACATTTCATTACATAGCATTGGGTACAGAAGTTCCGAACCCACTTTGTTCACCAATCAGATCGAACTCCTCTTCGAACTCATTTCAATTCCTTTCTCGTGTTCGCGTTTCGCTCCTCCTTTCGCGCGACAATTCTTCGCATCCTTTCGTTTTCAATCTTCAATCAATCCATTAATCACATTCATTTTCGAAGAATTAGGAACGGATCGGCGTTGTACGTAACGTAAGTAAGAGAATCGGGCAGCTCAGCTGGTGGTGGTGGGTAAGGTAAGTGGTAAGATTCATCCCCTTTTTCTATTCAATTCATCAATTCAAGCGTTTTTCAGCTCAAAAACGCTTGAAATTTGTCAAATAGTCCAATCTTTTAAAAGAGATTCTCTTAGAGATAGATTTTCTAATTCATGAACTAGTTTAATGTCCTCGGTGTTATATTCCTAATTCCCTTGGCAGCATTAGGGCTACCATTTGAAATATTTGTGGAACTCTTTATACCAGTGTACTCTTAGATCCATCAACTATACAAGTAATCGGCATGAAAACCTAGACTGCTCAGGATTATTGAGCTTTCCTTGTGTATCTAGACTAACCATTACTTGAAATGTTTGGTATGAGGTTTCTGCTGTGCAACTTATGCAGTATCCATGCTTTTGTACTCTTCTAAACATTGCAGAATTAGTGGAAGAATGTCAGCAATGAATAGGTTTAATGATGAAGGGGCATCGTCAAGCTCCACTTCGCGGAGCAGCCCCCAAGTAGAAACTGATGATGACAGAATGATTGCAATTGTTCTCTCTGAAGAGTATGCAAATTTGGATAATGCTATTGCCAAACGTCTATCCAGTCTCTCGTCTATACCTGTAATTGATTCTACCTATACCTTCTCTCACTCGCTCGCTCTCTCTCTCTCTCTCTCGATAGTTTTATGATTCTAAAATGTACTTGTCACGTGACTGATGTGGTTTGTTATGGTGCTTGCAGCATGTGCCTCGCATAAATACTTGTATTCCCAATTATAACGATGCTAGTTTCGACCATGAGCGCCTTTTTCAGAGGTACCAGTGTAAATCCTATTTAAATTTGTACCTGTTCTTTTTTTTCATTATCTTGGAAAACTGGAAGTTTAAAGTATTTTCTGTCAGGTTAAATATGTATGGCCTGCAGGAAGTAAAGGTCTCTGGAGATGGAAATTGCCAGGTAATTATTTTTGTTCCCTTCTTTTACATTGCAATATTTTTTCTATTTCTGACTTTTTTTGTATTAACTACTTATCTCTGTTGGTGACAGTTCCGAGCATTGTCAGACCAGTTGTTCAGGTCACCTGAATATCATAAAAATGTGCGCAAGGAGGTTGTTCGTCAGGTAATGTTGCTTGTGTGTTTGACATGCTTGGAGTATAAAAATTACTTTGTCTATTTTTTTTTGTTCTATCTCTTAAACTTGTATATATTTGCCCTTCTACTGCAGCTGAAAGATTTTCGAACTTGGTATGAAGGATATGTTCCGATGAAGTACAAGAAATACTGCAAGAAAATGGCCAAGTATGCTACCTGTCTTCTCTGTCACCATCTTATTGATTATTGTTTTTTTTTTTCTGAGTTTCTGTTTGTGTAACAATGAAAGAACTCTTTCTAGAGGGACCTAAAATTGTTATCTGCTTTCGTCAACATAAGCTACAATTTTTTTGCACAGATCTGGCGAATGGGGTGACCATGTAACACTACAAGCAGCAGCTGACAAGGTAAAACAGTCATCACCAAATTTATTCATTTATTTCTTGTAGAATTATTTCTGGGGGTTACACGGAGCCGATGGTGGGGGGAGGGGGTGAGGTTATCTTTATTTGCACTAAAATTAATTATATGAATTCTCGAGAAATAGCATTTGTGCCACTAGTTGATGCTTGATTCAAGGTATTTTAAACAGTTTAATTTTGTTACTATTGTATTTCATTTCCTTGCTTTTTTCCCTCTGTAACTTTGCTTTCTGCTAATTTGAATTCTAAAACTGAGCTTGTTAGAAGTAATGTTTAGTCCTTGTTTAATATGCTTAATCCATTTTCAATAACTGAGTACTCTTCTAACTTTTCAATTATTTTCCGCGATTAGAGAAGTCCTCAGAAATAAGTTTGATTTTGATTTGTGCAGTTTGTAGCAAAGATATGTCTTCTGACGTCTTTTAGAGATACCTGTTTTGTCGAAATCGTTCCACAATCTCAAGCTCCTCAGAGAGGTTAATTTTTTATCATCTTAAAGTATTCATCACGTCATGCATGAAGGCAAGGCTACTTGTCCTTGCGTAACTTGCAGCCTGGTTCATACCAGTATCATATTCTACCTTTTATACCTGTATGGTTGTGGACTTGATCATTGTTTCTAGGTTTTATTTCCACTGGGCTTTTATATTGTGGGCCGAAGTAATGTTGACAGACTTGCTAAGGCCCAACTATCTCAGAAACAAATCAAAATCGGAAACATTTGACCAAACTAGAAGCTGCCCAGTTCAGGTCTTTACAGTAGGTACCAAAACTTTAATCACGCATGGTTACAGCTTGCAAAGGTTTTGCTATATTTGTGATATCTATGTTCCATGTTTACTGTCTCTCTGGCTGTGATTTCATTTTTATTTACATCTTGCATTTTATTTTTTTTACAGAGCTATGGCTAAGCTTTTGGTCAGAAGTTCACTACAACTCATTATATGATGCCCAAGGTCTATATTGCAGATTTGCCCCTTTATCGTAATTATACTGTTTGTTTTATGTATTCACTAAATTCTTTACTATTGTGATTTTATAGAATATGCGGCGAGATACAAACCGAGGAAAAAGCATTGGCTCTTTTAGGCTGCCTTCAACTATTGGATGATTTCTTCATTGACGCACTGGTAGAAAATTGGGTGTACTATTTGACTAAATGCTCATTCCTGTATTTTGGTCGCTTGGATACATACCTAGATATATTTTTTTATTCATTTACTTACTGATTCCTTTTCTCAAACTTGAGCTTTATGCTGATGAGAGTGTATTTCGTGTATATATGTACACTGCATGGGGTTATATTTTTCTTATTCTGATTCTTCTGACGTATATATGTAAATATAAAATAATTATTCATTTATTAGTATAGATGCATGAGCTATGGAACTGGCATAAAATTATTAAACAAAGTAATTCAGAAATAAGGCTGTCCCAATCTTTTCTTTTCCTTTTTTCTTTGTTTGACGTACTTTCATATTTTTTATCCTAAAGGAGCAAAGAGGAAATATAAAAAAAAAGCTTCACAAACACGCACATATATATGCAATGATGATGAATGTATTATATCAAATGAGATCATTGGAGATACGGTATCTTTATTCAAAGATGTATATCCGAATTATCGTTTCCAACAAACGCTGCTGCTAAACAAGGAAAAAACAAATAGTATGCTATCTCCTTTTACTTTTTCTTCATGGGTTGAGATTCTGCTACAAGCATGACAACACACAGAAAAAAGAGTGCGGTCGGAAGAAATAATGCAAAGGAACAAATTCTGTTGCCTAGGCCACGCTTTGTTCTGTTTGCACTTTTTTTTTTTTAAACAAAAGGAGAGGCGTAACATCTACTTGAAAGAAAGGTTATCTTCTCAATATATCAAGAATCGTTTCAACTTTTTCTCTTTATAAGTCAAGATCCAAAGGAAAAGCACTCATTCATTCTAAGACTGGCCTGGCACAGATTCTCTATCCTTTTTTTCCTTTTTTTTTTTTAAAAAAAGAAAGTGCTTCCAACTATAAAGATTTTATTCCCAATACCAAATAACATGCACATTTATTTGAAATCACGTTCCTTATATTTAAATCTGATAAAATATCTATCTAAACTAAATATACTAAATGTGCAATGATAAGATTTGTGCTGAAAATTCTGACTATGACCATTGAATGAAATTGATATTATCAGAAAGGAACCGAACCCTTTTCAGCTCACTCTTTGAATATGCTTTTCAGCTGTTTACCTCATTCTGTTGTGGCATTCAATGGCTCTTTATGCCATTTGTCAGTATGTTTTAAATGTAGATTCCAAAACCTTTTCCTTTCCTTTAACTTTTTCCACTCTTTTTTAAAATTTGTACATATTGTGCTAACCTTTTTTTAACTCGTTTCCATACCAATCTGGTATAATTAGTGGAAAATTTCTAGTGGAGTGTGGTCAGGCAGCCACCATTTAAAATATTTCACATGTCTTATCTCTTTGCCCAAATCCAGGGATTAAGAAATGAAAAAACAAATTAAACAATGTTATCGCTTAAGAAAAGAACCAATATAGCCTTTGGCCCATTAAAACACTTATCTATTGTTGAATCAATCATTAGTGGTTTTGGTTTCAAAGTGGCTAAAAACATTAAATAAAAACTATCTCATAAACAGAACCACCAATGGTCTCAAGCAGCCAGAAAAGGAAAACGAAAAAAAATATATACTGAGTAAAAGTGATATAGACAGGATTTGATATACAGAATAAAGGTCATATTCAGATTTTTTAGCGTGTTGTTTCATGAATGGTCCGTGCCAACTAATATATCTTTGTTGCCAAGTTGGTACCGCCACTCGGCATTATCTTTGTCACATGAAGCAATTTCTTGACACATTGAAGCAAGAAAAGTTGGAAATTATAACTCTCTTATAAAAAACTTAGCCTCAAATTTAGAATTAAAAAAAAACTCAAATTTACAAGAATAAAAATTTAACCTTATCTTATTTCTTCCTAACGTGAGATCTCAATTTTGCACAACTAACACAAAAGCTCAAACTGAGGAATAATTCAAGGTTAAGCAGTGATAAATTCGGTCTAATCTGAGAAACATGATTTGGCCAACAGTTACAGATGGACCCCTAGTTGTTGGTTAACAATAATTCATCACCTCATTGTTTGTCTAGAGATATTTTGAATGAACTTTCAATCAATAATAACTGTTCCAATTATTTAAGATAATTACTTATAGTCTTGTAGACGCATTCAACATATGTCACATGTATATACAGGACAAGTGATTCCTGCTTTGCGGAAAAAAAGTGATGCCTCCACACCTTTTATTAAAGATGTACTGAAACCATATATTTAATATTCCAGATGATCGACAATTTAATTTACGAAAAAAATAATAATTGCGAGTACAAACTTATTGATATTTCCCCTTTTTACTTGACCTCAAATTAAACGCCTAAATTTTAGTTCTTTCTGCTAATTCAATTAATTTCATTCAAATAAAAGATCCTTCCTAGGAAACTGACGTATCTTTTCCTAAAGGAAAAATAAATTTTCTTCAAAAAAAAAAAAGAAAAGTAAATGTTATCTCTGCTTGACAGGTGGCCCACCTAATGCATTTTCTGTGCATGAACAAGTTAGTGTTCAATTGGTAAAAGAAAAAAAAAGGATGGAAATTAGTATTCAGCTTACTTTGGAAAGAACATGCTTCGGGCCTACTTCATTCAATTGTAGGCCCACTTTCTGTGTATATATATCATTAGTTAAGAAAACTTTATTTGCACAAGAAAATGACAAGCCTGTTATTATATGGACTACTCCACACTCCACAGATCTGATTAATTTATATAGCGTGTATGAATACGTTTGTTATAATTGTCAATATACTGCATGAAAATAACGCTTGGGATTACACAAGCGGCATATGCCTAGAAAAAAATTTTTACTCTTCAAAGAAAACCAAATAGGAAATAAGAAGTTCAAAATGTTCTTCTTTGCTGGTTTACTTTTCTTTAAACAGCAATTTACTACATAGTTGTGATCACAGAAAATCCAGATGATTTAGTACCAGTGGTGCTAAATGGACCCAATCATTTGCAGGAGATCATGTGTTTGTTTTAAGTGCGGTACCAGTACAATACTTGGATTGATTTTCATGGGCCCACTACCACAACCATGTGGGCCCACATGGAACCCCAACACCCAATTCTTTTCCCAGTAAAAGCTCCGCATTAAATGTTTTACTAATACAAATATACAATTAATACCGGAATATTAATAAGTAGATGCTATTATCAATTTATAAAAAAAATTTCTAAATTTTTTAGGTACAAAGTAGGTAATGTCATTTCAGTAACGTTAACAAAATAGGGTATCGAAGAAAAAAAATTACTCATACTAAGGAAACTTTATTTCAAAGATTAACAAGGATATCACCATCAAGAGATGATTAATTTATGTTAATTTTAACTTATTTGGAGCAACAACTTTTTATCCCTATCCCTAGTTGTTTTCGGTAATATGTCAATTTTAACATACAAAATTCAATTAATTCGCATTCGTTTCTATCAGCTCCGTATGTACCAGTATTTATATCCGCAAAAGGAATATGCGTACAATACAGTTCAAATTTTGTTTTTATCACAACTCAGTTCACATCAGTCCAGCTTTTACACACACAAACAAGCATCAAATTCAATACCACTTTAACACAAGTACGTCCCCGAATAAGAGGCTATGGAATTATACCATACTGGTACCAGTCGATAAGTACAACAAGACGTAGTGGCTTTGGATTCCTCCTTTATTTTATTCAACTATTACTGCTGTTATTGGGAACAGTTAATCATATAAATAATGAAAACGTGAACTGAGTGTAACGCCAAAAACAGAAAGAACAACAAAAGAGTCCGTGACCTATGTAAAGTGTATAATTTATTTCGTGCTTTTCTCCTCTAGTTATCGCAAATATACCAACTTTGTCATGTTGCGTGGAACCGCATGTTGGACTTGGTAAGGTCCTGATTAGTAAATTAATTTTTTTGAAATATTAGTTCATGTTATTTGTCTTTAGTATGCTATATTATTTTACAAAAATGTTGCCGATCAGCCTATGTCATCTCTTATCCTCACATAGTACGAGTGAAAGCGAGGGAGTCATGTCAGTAATATTCATGATTTTTTTTTTATGTTTTTGTTTTTTAATTGAAACGAGGTATATTGCGTATTAGAACACTCACGCTCATGTCCTCCATTTTAATTATATAAAAGTAAAAATCATATGCCCAGTCTAGTATACACAGGAAAAGAGAAATTTCTACTTCTTATATGCAACTATTTCATGAATGGAATAAATTGTATAAACACCAAGTTTATTTGATTCTCGATATCTCACCAAACAATTACTAAAATAAAATTGTACATATATTTTATAGATTATAAAATTGCTTAGGAAATTTGTATAATTAAACTTGATTGATTTTCTTTAAATGATGTCGAAACATTAATGTTTTGATTTTGGTGATATGCTCGAAACGGTGTAAATAATTCTTAAATTACTTCAAACTTTAATATATATTATATTTATAAAACAGATATCTAATACTGTATTATTCTTTTCACTTGAGTCTTTTTATAAGATATTGTGGAATGTGGATATGGAATAAATTCGGTCGCAATATATGATCTCTACCTTCATGAATTGTCTGATCGATACTTCTAAATTTATATATTAAATCTCATAACAGAAAAAAAAAATCCACATATTAGGTTAAAGGGGTGGGTCATGTGACAGCAGCATAGGATCTGCACGGCCAGAAAACAAAATGCCAGTTTGAATGGGAGTTTTCATGAAAGAAAATGCTTTTAACGTGACATTTTGGATTGACGTGGATTAGTTGGGTTCTTGGAGAAATTCGTGGTTTCTTGGATGGTATATTGGTATGGATAAGCATCGGCGCAGCTAGCGACTGATATTGATTTTTCTATTTTTCCTTTGAACAATCAGTTTGTTTGTCAATCTTTTCTGAAAGAAAGCACTTCATTGTTGCGGTGAAGTTGGAACTTTGTAGCAAGGAAAATGCTCATTCATTGAAAGAGCTTGTTTCTTATAAACATTCTGTCATATTTTTTAAATATACCGTTAATTTGAGACTGTTTGTTATAGTTCTATTCATGTTGCTTTCAGGAAATAGAAATCAGAAACGAAATATTACAATATTGCTCTCTAACTTCTCATTTTTCTCAATTACCTTTCGTGTGTTTTCGGCCAATATTTTTCGAAATAAAAGCTGAATATATATGCAAAATTATCAGTGTTTATTTTAGTCCTTATGAATATCCATTTAAGGTTACAATGAGTGTTTGTTTTTGTTTTAGACGGCTGTATATTCCAAAATAATTTGAACATTAAATACGAAAGTGTAAGATAGTGAGTGTTTGTCTTCATTTAGACCATATATACGTATTGTGAAGTTCATATATATCATGAGTCTGGAAAAAGGGGGAAAAAAACTGAGAGCATTCAAAATACATAACGGTTTAACACAAGTGTTTTGAACCGAAATAAGTTCGAAGCATATTTTAAATAAGCTGCACTCTTAATCTATCTTAACGTGCAGTATTCTAACATGCTAATTAAATGTATATTGTGAGATACAAGAAAAACTATATAAAAGGTATTTTTAGAGTGAATTTTTTGTGAAAATGTTTACAGTGATGGTCTTGTGTGTGGATTTTTTTTTTTAAAAAAATAACAAGTGATTGTCAAGTGCAACTAACTACTACATCGACGAAAAACACACAAACAATACGGTTCAAGTCCTACTACTATATCACTTGCCTCTGGGACGGAGCTATTAAGGGGCAAGGGGTGGCACTTGCCTACCCTCGTTTTTTTTTAAATTAATTGCCATATGTTAATTTTTCTATTCGTTTAGAACATAAAAATGAAAGTGCCAATGCTTAATTTAGCGGAAGTGCATGCCTAGGCTTTTAATTTTCTCATTCACTCTTGTGCCTCAGAAGCCGAGACATTCTGAGATGGTTTCTATTTTTTTAATCATGACTTTGCATTTTGTACAAACAATATAAATGAAATATATCGAACAACTAACAAATTTTTTTTTTGAACCTACACAAGTTGGAGAGTTAATTTCTTAGTATTTTAACATCTATTGTTCTTATTATGTAGTATTTTGTGTTGTCTTATTTTGTTCGTAAAATTAAACTTTATACTATGATTCTTGTAGCTAGATCTAGATATAAATATATCATAGTAAACTTTTTTATATAGTGTCTATCAGATTCTTTTTTTTTTTTTTTGAAGAAAAGATAACCAATGTGATTAAGATTGATTATATGGATATATAGTTGGAGATATTCTTTAGTATCTCAAAATCTTATGTATTATCATACAATCTAAAGGTCAAACAATTATTCAATTTTATTTTTCTATGTTACATTTACTTGTAATATTTTAATATCTTTTTCAATAATAAAAGTTCACTGTTTATTAATTAGATTTAATATATTTTGCTATTTATTAAAACTTTCTTCTAATGGATTTTCAATAGTGTTATTACTGATTATGTTTGAGAAAATAACATATTTATATATGAAAATTGATTTATTATATGTTTTATTTTTTATATTAATTTTATTATTATGGCATTGATTTAATAATTTTGTTATTGTGCCCGTGCTTAAAATTTGTCTGGATTCGTCCCTGACTTGCCTCATTATAACTATTAACTGCACATCCCAAATAGCACAACATCTACTACAACACTTACTAACACAACAACATTTCATACATCTACACAATTACTACAATATAAAAAAAAATCAATTTTATCTGAAATCATGCTTAATTTAAAGTGAGTTTCCAAGGTAGTTCTCTGCCCATTTAAAAATAAGTTGGGTGGGCTTAGACCTCCAATTTATCTTAAAAAAAAAAATCTCTGCACGATTAGAAATTGATTTTTTTCATCCAAACATTAACAATATATAATATAATATTCGATCTTTCGCCAGGATTTGCAATTAATTTTGACAATAAGTGTTGGTGACCACGATTACTCGTCTACTTTGCCGCTTTACATAGTCTACAGTAACAGAATATTTGATAAATCAATTATTGGTTATGGCCAAAAATGTTTTTATAGTACAAATCGTTAGATACACGCCACACTTAATTTATCTCAATTAAAATTCTAACTTGACTTTCGCTGTAATTCATTCATAAATGCTAATACGTATCTCTTTCACCACATCGTATCATTCAAACCCAAACTTCAATAATAGGGCCCAAAATAAATTGTAGAAATAATTACAGTCAATATTAATCTCTCTGCGATATCGCCTTTATCAATCTTTGTGTTTGTCCGAGCTGTTTGGATTTTGGACTAATCTTTTAATAAATTCAATTGTTTTTCTTCTTTTTTATTTTTGCCCCCAAGATTTGCCAATATCCATATATATATGACACTCTGTGTCAACTCCCACATTTATTTGAACCAGACATTAACGCAATAATGGACCTGCAATTTTTTTTGCTGTCCCTTAGAATAATAAATGTGCAATACTATATATATTGTTTAAAAGGTGCAACTGTTTGTTGTCAGAAATCACGAACTAAATCGTTGCTTGGCCTCCAATCTGGTGAGACAGCTATTTTGTAAGATTATTACTAATTATTCTTGCTATAATCTTCTATCTCAAAGTTGATTTAACTAATCATGAAGCACGTAAGAGACGTAGAAAACCAATTTAGATACATACCATTCAACCATTCGGATAGACTAGAGATCGATCACCTAACAAAACGGTACATTAATATTTCTCCATTAAATATGGAACTCGTCGTGCACGCTTACTTGCTAACGTTATTATTCATTATTTAATTTATATACTAACCATTGAATATCACGGGAATAAGACAAATTTTAAGGGAGGAAAATAATATTAGAAGCGTAGTCAACTGGCATCAATTCTGTAATAATAATTGCTTTCCTTGATGACAAGCTATATATTACTGCGCGAATTAAAATAAAGTAAACTCTTAAATATAGATCACTATAATCCTCCTGGATCTTGTTCTATCCAAAATTTAGTTGCCGTTGTTCTTTGTTTAATTTAAAAATTGTTCTGGCTGAATGATCTGTTGAAGTGGCTAATAAATGTAGTCGATTGATAAATAAATAAATAAATAAATTTGGCAACGCATTACATATATGAAGTCAGATAAATCATCATGGTTGGCATCCAAACTAAAAAATAATTTCAGAAAAAAAGCGACCTCACATACTTTAATTTGATGGGTCGACATCAAGTACTATTTATTTTCCTTGTATAGTGTTAGCATTATCTTGGCATAAATATGCCAAAATGTCGTAGTTGGTGTAGTCACAATAAAGCGACGTAAGATGGATGGGAACTGGGGTGCAATTTGTCAATGAAAACGACCAAAATTCAATTTTGGGCATCTTACTTTGTCTATCTGCCAGACTGCCGTATGAACCAAAGTAATGAAATGCGCAAAGCTGAACCAATTAATGTATGATTTAGGAAAGTAAATAAAATTAAACAAACAATACTGGGCTCAGCTGACAATTTTCACAGTTAACTTAAACGGAAATTTAAATTACCAATGCATGGAAGGCGAGGCACATTCGATTTTTGTTTAAATTTCATGAACACGTACAAATACTAAATTAAATGTTTCAATACATGATCAGCATACTGCCAGATTTAATGATACCGAAATTTAAAATTTCAGTTCAAAGCAATTCATATGTGATGCAATAAAAAAACAGCTGCTAAATAATAGCACAACTCAAAACTCAAGAAACAAAAAATAAAGGCTTCAACCAAATGGGTCGGAAATAATTATTAGCTAACGCATCAAATATTTTTTTTTCAAAAAAAAAATAGTAGGTTAACTTTTAAAATAACCGTCCTAGCTAGCACGGCCGGCCCGTACCAACTCTAAAAAAAAGGCTGTACATTTTGTGTGTTTTTGCCATGTAAACAGGCACATTCTGTTTACCATTTTAAATAAAAATTCAGTTTTGTAGGTATTAAAATTTGATACTGAATTTTCTACGATGAAAGTGATATATGAATGCCTAAGCTGCCATAATTTATACCTTATTTGTGCTGGATTCTAGTGCAAATATAATTGATATAATACGACTTTAACACGTATTTTGTCAAGATTCATGTTATGAGATCTCTCTCCAAATATTTTTAAAGGGAGAGAAAGACGCAGTAAAATTTCTGTAACTTTATATATATCGACGATGCAGAATCAGAATGTTGTCATTTTTATAATTGTGCAGCTAATTTTTTTTAATCAATTTTACCAATTAATGATGTAGGAATACAAATTTCATAACTGCTCAGCATTAGGGCTGTATATGAGCTGAGTTCGAGCGAGTTGGGGACAACTCAAACTCAGCTCAGCTGTAACTCGAGCTGAGTTGAGCTGAGTTAGAAATACTTTCGAGCTTTTTAAGCTAGCTCAAACTCGACTCATTCCAAACTCGAGCTAGCTCATTGGCTCATGAGTTAGCTTGGAATAAACATATATCCTTCAAATTTTATTTATTTAATCCATATGTTATTCTAGTATTAAATTTTTTTAACATATACAATATTGTAAACAATAAAATTGTTGTATTTTATATTTTTTTTAGGCAAAATTGGATATAACCCCCTCAAATCTTGCTCAATTGGATATAACCCCTTGCAATCATTGAAATCGGAAATAACCCCCTGGATTCATGTCACTCTTGGATATAAACCCTTTTCATTGATTTAAATAATATTTATAATTTAAAATTTCAGTTTTTAACATATATGACTAAATTACCCTTTAGGCCTTTAGCTTTCGTGAGAGAAAACAATGAAACACTAACTCCGACCTTCCATCTCCTCGTCTTTTCGTTTTTACTTGTGCAATTTGTAATCCCAAGTTTTATGCTTGATTTCTTCAATTGCTGTTCAACTTGTGCTTAGTAAAGAAATTTAACGTTTAGATGGGAGACAAGATTTCACACTACATCTGGAACTATGTACTTCATTAGGGCTCCGTTTGGATGGTTGAGAATAAGGTAGGAAGAAGGAAGAAGGGAAGAAATTTATTGGGAAGGGGTAAATTTATTGGGAAGTGTGTTACTTTTGTGAAGAGTTTGGATGGTTAGAAATAAATTTATTGGTAAAAAGTGGTTATTCCTTATTCCTTATTCCGGGAAGAAGCCATCCAAACGGAGCCTAGCGTAAGCCCGCTGAGATCTGTGTGGCCTGCGCCACCTCTGGGTGATGCAATCTCAGACCTTCTTCGAATACATGTATCCAATTTCCAATATACCAAATTGTGTCACAGAAAAAACGCATGCAAAACCTCAAATGCACCAACTCCAATTTGTTTCATTTCCTTTATTTTGGACAAGAAAGATGCAATACGGAAAAGCCCATTAAAGAATGGGACAAGCCTATACACTACCTTTGCAAATGCAAACCTGCATTTGCATTTCAGATAATTATAAGCTCTTTATTTAACATTTGTATTTGATTTTTAGAACAAAGCTTAAGTCAAAATGGGGAAAAATAGCAATAAGGAGATGGGGAAGACAGGAGCCGGTGTATAAGTGAAGGATAATTTGGTCAATTGTGTTAAAAACAGAAAACTTTAATTTAACATATTATTTAAATCAATGAAAAGGGTTTATATCCAAGAGTGATATGATTCCAGGGGGTTATTTCCAATTTCAAAAATTACAGGGGGTTATATCCAATTGAGCAAGATTTGAGGGGGTTATATCCAATTTTGCCTTTTTTTTATTGATTTGAAACAAAATATGTATTGAAACTCAATCTATCATATGTAATATTATCTAAAATAAAAATATATAAGAAAAAAATTCTTATTATTAATTTATAAATTTTTAATACTCATAAATTATGTTGATAATATATATTTGAAATATAAATTTATTATGTCACGAGTCAACTCACGAGTTGCGAGCTGAGTTGACCTCAACTCAAACTCGACTCGTCAACTAACCGAGTTAGTTCAGCTCGAGTTCTACCAACTCGAGTTCAGTTGGCTCGAGTTGCAATCGAACTTTTCTGAGTCGAGTTCGAGTTTGCTCACGACTTACGAGTTTTTTTGCTCACCCCTACTCAGCATGTCGTCTGCCGACAAATTTGTGATTATCAACTTGAGCAAAATACTTTAGAGCTTGTAACTAAGGAAAAACAGCCAACTGTCAAGTACGGTGTAAACAATGTACCATTTAGTCTTTTTGTCATTTTTGTGCGATCGATACTCCTTTCGCATGTGTATTTGCTCAAGAAATATATACCTGCAGATATTGTGTACTGCTAACTGCTAAGTATATATGGTGAAGGAAGATAAATGAAAGAAATGGAAGATGCATTGCTACACTTGTTTCTGGGGTTCAATTCCATTTGGAGATTGATGTAGAAAATAAATAAATAAATAAATTCTCCTGTAGTTTTTTCCCAAAACTTATTGACGTGATCAAAATTGAACTGAAAAATTACCGTGGTACATTTATATGTATTCATTATTCAAATAGAACCCGATTTTTCTAAAGAAGAAAACGTATAAATAAATAAATAAATAAATAAATAAAATAGTATGAAATATTTTACAAACCATTTCTCTATACTTGATATTATGCAATTAATTAATGACGAAAAAGTATCACATATACTTGGAGAAATGGGTTCAACCAAATTCATTCGACCGAACTCCCAGTAAAATTCCGTTAGATACATAGATCTCAATTGTGAAAGCTCAAAGATTGATACAAATCATTTAATTTGATCTTCATGTTAAAATCTCATTGAAGACTAAATTCTTTTTTTACTTTTTTTTTTGAAATTTTAGAAAATCTTCAATCTAACTAGTTTGGGACCCTACAAAAATTACAGTTTTAAAAAATACGTAAAAGTTAGGCAAAAAATTTTGATATAATGTAAAATTTGGTCTGTAAGGAGATTTCAATATGAAAATAATATTGAACGGTTTGGATCGATCATGTGAGCATTCAAAATTGAGATCTGACGGAATTTAGTCGAGAGTCTGATCAAATGGATCAGATTGAATCCGTTCTTTATGTACTTGTGTATTTATTAATTACCCTATAAGTTAATAAAAAAAATTTATTCAAAAAATGATATATTACTTTTATTACCAGTTGCATATAATTATTGTCGGGAATATTGTATCTCCACTTCAATAAGATATAATTACTTAAAGATATACTCCATTGTTATCCTGTGGATTTGGAAGCAAAAATAATTATAATTTCATAAATGACGCTGCAAAGTCTATAGTCTAGAGTATCAACACGTTGTTGTTGTTGTTGTTGTTGTTGTTATTATTATTATTATTATTTTCATATTTTGTTATACCACTTTCAACGAGTCTTTTCTTCGCGGCACAATTTCATTGATTTTGTTTTCCTCCTCATTTTGAAGCCCAAAATCAAATTCTTATGAAATACCCGAATCCTTACTTGCAAGTTAAAAATCATAAGAAAAAAAAAAAAGATTCATGACAATAAGATGAAACATTACATACATACAAAATGGACAACTCATCTTAAAAGCATTTACACAAAAATAACAAAGTCATAGGTGATATATATACTCATATAACCCCAACAATCATACAAATTGGATGGCACTTTGCATAACCTTCTATGTTAGCAAATAAATTTTTATTAATATTTTGTAGAAAGTAAGCGAGCAAATCAATTTTATATAATAGTTTATAGAAAATAAGTGAGCGAAATGTATGAAACTTTGCTAATATTATTGAGTATAAGAAATTGGAGGAAACCAGAAAATATTTTAGCGTCCTTTTATTTTTTTTGGATACACTAGTTTTTAGACTTGACAGTGCAGATAACAATATATTATTAACTTTCCTCCTTGATCGGACTCCATTACATCCTAGAAAATTTTTATTTCTTCAATCTTTTGTTAATTGCTGAGATGAGTTGTATATTTATAATCACTACTTTGTTTTACTAATTGCAATTTAGAAAATTAGGGAGCATCCGGAATTTGAAAATTGCAAAAGGCCCCTTAATTAAATCACTAGATAAAAAAATGTTTTTTTTTCTTTATTTTTGTTTTCTCTATTGTCACACTCTTTTGAAGGTTGGAGTTGTAAATTAGTTTTATCTTTTATCTTTATAGAATTCTAATTTTCAAAATGCTATGAAATATAATTTTGCATCATCGCTCTTGGTTGGAGTGGGAATAAGGAATAAGCCTCTTATTCCTTATTCCGGTGAAAACCAAACAACTAAGGAATAGAGAATTTAGGCTTATTCCGGCCCTTATCCATATTCTAACAAAACCAAGAAATTTGGATAAAGAATAAGGAATAAGCTTTTCTCTATTCCTATTCCCTATTCCCACTCCAACCAAACACACCCTAAGTGTGTTTGGATGGTGGAAAATAAGGTTTTAGACAAGAATAAGGATCAAATTACTTATTTTCGTGCAACCCAAACAACATAAGAATAGAAAATTAATTTGGGCCCTTATTCTTATACTAACAAAATTATGGTATAAGAATAAAAAATTTGAACAAACACGCATACCGAAATTTCTTATTCAAGTCTCATCCAAACACACGAATATAAATTGGAGAGACATATAAAGTTGTAAACGGATTTGATGGACACACGATATTCGCCCCCTTGCATTTTGTTTCATCATTTTAAATTAAGTTAGCGTAGAACATAGCGAATATTAATATCCACCGCACATTTGAAATTCATCTAATCCTTTTCTTTTTCTCTGTTCGTACTGCTCCCTAATTAATATAAGATGTAACATAGTAATTTACAACTTAGAAAAAAAAAAACACCAGTCTGCACTCTCCACATGAACGAGTAAACTAAACAATACTCAAGATTATTCAAAGTACTTAATCACAGTTTGCAAACAACAACAATAATCATAATGAAAAAGAGATAAAAAAAAATACCAATTATCCAAGGCACGACCAATATATAAGAAGACCAGCACTCATGTCCCCTCTCCAACGCTCCAATCCACCTCACTTCATCTCGTTTCCTTCACCCTTGCAAAATTCAAATGGCAACCGAGACAAACAGCGACTTGAGTTACATTACATCCTGCAAACGCCTCCGTCTCAATCCACCACCATTCATGGACCTCCCTCCTCTCCCTATCCAATCTACAACATCACTCTACGACGACGATCACCTTCGATTTCTACAATCTCAAGCTGCCTCCACAAGTACCGCGCGCGCCGTAGCCGCTCCAATTAACAACGATCACCTCTTCTCATCGTACATCAATCACTCAAACATGTCGGTACCACTGGAGGAAACATGGAGACGACACGTCAGAGGTCTACTTCTGGCCATCAGACAACAAGTGATTGCACGATTGATCGAGAAGGAATCTGAGCTTGAGCATGCGAAACGAAGGAATAATCAATTAGAGGAGGAATTGACTCAGATTAGCGCAGAAATATACGTCTGGTTCGATGCAGCAAAGAACAACGAGGCCGTTGCCTCTGCTCTGCAAATGAAACTCGATGAGGCGATCACGTCCATTGCCGAGGGATCCGGCAGTTGTAATCGCCACGATGCCGAGGATGCGCAGTCATGCTGTTTCGAGGGATCGGAGCATGATGTTGCTGATGTGGTGCGTAATCGTTCGAGGATTTGCAGAGGGTGCGGAGGAAAAGAAGCTTGCATGCTGTTGCTGCCATGTAGGCATCTTTGTTTGTGCAAGGAGTGTGAACCAATGGCTGCCACGTGTCCCCTCTGCTGCTCCGCGAAGAATGCTTCCTTGGAGATAATCCGTTGCTAATTTTGTTCTAGTTATTCATTGATTTATTGTTTTTTCCCGTTGAAATCAAAACATGTGTGATTTTTCGCCGTTCTATAATGATAAAAGCAAAAGGATGAACGGTTGTACGTATGAGCTTCTGATTTAATTGTTTTAACAGCAAATTGATTAGAAAAAAAAATTATACCATACAATCAGTTTGATACGAATTTGCCCACAAATATGCGCCCCCCCTAATAAATTATGAGTTTGATACGAATTTGTTCATTATTTTTATTCTAGAAGAAATATGAACACAGGACATCATATCCGGATTTTTGTAATTCAAATTTTATAATTAATTGACTCTTGGCAGGAAAATCAAATGTTGTCAATCGCTCTTAAATCTTGGCAGGAAAATCCGCACTGTCAATTCCTTTCTGAAATTAATGCTGACTAACAAATCCGATATTTGATAATAGTACTCTTCAAATCACTCTCTCAGCAACATTTAATTTAGAACTACCATTAAAAAAAAAAGCAATAACAAGTACCGACGGCCT
This sequence comes from Rhynchospora pubera, assembly GCA_028095005.1. Taxonomy (NCBI): domain Eukaryota; kingdom Viridiplantae; phylum Streptophyta; class Magnoliopsida; order Poales; family Cyperaceae; genus Rhynchospora; species Rhynchospora pubera. Next base: position 105,290,579 of record CM051462.1, on the reverse strand, counting down.
GATTCTCCCTCAAACTGTAAGTACATACATGGTTTTCTACTTTTCTTGTGCGCAGGTGCAATAACAACTGCGCAGTTCCTACCAGTCCAACAAAAAAGAAACCAATAGTTAAAAAAAGAACTAAATAAATAAAAATGCATATTTTCGGAGTTCTGCACTAATAGGTATATATCATCTACCGACCTGTTCTTTCTTAACATAAGAATCAGATTTTTTTTTTTTTTTTTTTTGACAAGCTAGATAGCGACTACCTAGTTACAAGAAGAAAATGGAAAAAGGAAAGAGAAAGGCAAAGAAATAAGAATCAGATTTGATCTACTAATTTGATTATTTATAGATACAGAATTCTATCAGAAAATTCAAGCTCAATGAAATACTTCTCTGTAATGAACAAAATCTTAAGTTCAATACTAATGTTAAAAATTTCTGCTCTATTAAATTTATTGTAAGTTGTATCTATTAATAAATCATGTTCAGTTCACCTTGCATATAACTACAGAGTATACCGACAGTCTTGAACAATACCGATTCATAATTCATCCGTGCATGAACTGTTTTGGTCCACCTCTTCTTGTCTCTTCACAATTCACAACCTTATAATAATCCCACCAGTCTCTAGTACATCACTGCACACCGCACTACAACCACAACTACAACAAAACCAAAACATTTCACAACGTTATACAGCACCATTGCATTTGCACCACCGATCCATCGTGACCACAACACACTGCACAGTACTGGTCCTGTCTTGTGCATGCATTTGAGATTTTACCATCTCTCTCTCTCTCTCAGTACTGATGCTGATGCATCTGTCCCCGTTCGGATCTCTGACTAGCCTTTTCGCCTTGTTGGGTCCCATTTCTTTAATCTATCTCTTTCCTTGCTCAGGCACGTGTCGTCTCTCATTTCGCTTTCTAAAGAAAATTGTAAAGAATATAAAAACACTTTTGCTTTTGTCTTCTTGGACCCACCAAGAGAAGCATTTGTTCTCTACTGTAGATTAGCTGAGTAGGAGTCTGTACTCTGTACCCCTTCACCTTTCGCAAGTCTCCACCTCTTTTGATAGTTGATACCACTCAGGATCAGGTCCACCTTAAATTGCACCACAACTCCACAAGTCTCTAGCACCTTTTAAAACAGACGATTCTTTTGCACAAAGGAAGGAAAATAAAGAGACGAAAGAAAGGAAAATAAAGATGATCTTCGTGTGTCGGTTGGGAGGATCATGATATTGGGGCATGTAAAAATGTAAAAAGAGAGAAAAGGTTTAGGCAATCGAATAAAGGTGGTGGGTCTAAAAATATGAGATAGTACTAGTACTACCAGTAACAGTACCAGTACCTGTGCGCTTTATATATATGGAGGGATGCATTGATCATGCATGACTATTTGAGTTGCACATGTATCTGTTGCCAAAAGCAAAAGTGATGGTACTGTGTTGTGCTTAATTAGATAGAAAACACGCAAGTGATATCTATCTGTATGTAACTCTGTTTGTGCTTGCTTTGTCCGTGGGAAGTGGGATGGAATAGGTCAGTTGACAGACAATTCATCCATGACCCATCCCTACCTCTTTCTTATCTCTATCACTTCTTTGTTTTGCACCAGGAACATGTGTACATGTTGCAAGATTAGACAGGAATATGGAAAGAGGAGGTAATATGCTCAACATTTCATTATGGGTGGATATATAATTTCAGGCTCTATTCGGATCGTATGAGAATAAGAGTAGGATTAGTTATTGAGGATTAAAATTCTTAGTCTCAATTTCTTAAGAATAAATTTAATTTCAGAATAAAAGTTTTTGTTTGGATAATGTAGGAATAACAATGAACTTTATCTTTTTCCTTAGGTAGCCACTACCTAGCTTGTCAAAAAAAAAACAATGAACTTTATCTTTGACCGTTAATAAACTAAAATTTTAATCTCACTTCTTATTCTAACATCTAGTCAGATTAACTAATAGTACTCTGATTCAGAATAAGCCCTTAATCCTAGACTATTTGGATTGTCTCTTAATCCAGATTAGCTATTTAGTTCATATTAACTAATTTTACTCTGATTCGAAATAAACTCTTAATCCTATACTATTTGAATTGTCCCCCAATTACTTAGTATTGTACAAATACGATGACTTATCACCTACGGGTTTGAAGTTTCAAAAAAAAAAAAAAAAAAAAAAATACGATGACTTATAGTTTCTTATGTACGTGTTTCTAATTATAGGTGATATGATTGGCAATTTGGCAGCAGATGCGTGACACTTTCAAGTTTAAATTGGACAATTTTCATAAGATTAATTTATAGTGTTTGTGAAAATCAAATCATTCAATCAGTATTTATGATAAACATCATAATCCTGTATATTCATTACTCACAGTAAATAATTGTTATTATTAGCATACAAAATTATATTCTCCAAGAAAATGTATATCGTTTGAGAAACCAAATTGAAATAGATATTGCTATTTTAAATTTGATACTTATTCTTGAAATTAAAAAGGGTTCACATGATCTTCATCTGCCTGTCTACTGGTACCTCAAACTGAATTATTGTACAAATATCTATGCTGAGAAATAAAACCAAGACCAAACTTATAAATATTAAATCTGAAAACTACAGTCCTGATTAGAAAAAAACTTTTAAAACACAAGATTTCATTTTATTTCAAAACAGGGTCTCCAATAACAGGAGATAACAAATTTATATGAGAATTAAACGAGCCTCCACTTGGGCTTGCAAATTAAGATAAGGTAAATGAACAGTCATTTGATCTCCATCAAAGTTTGCATTAAAACCCTTACAAACCAATGGGTGTAAACAAATAGCACATTTCATTAGAATTTTTTTTATCAAAATGAACAGATTTGATGTCATCTGATTAGAATTTTTTCTATGTTATTAGACCCAGCGAATTCATGAGAAATTAATTCTAAAGAAATGAAATTCCACATAAAAAGTATTGATCAAAATCAATATATTTTGTAGTCCGAAATTACTAGAATTACAAATCATTTTTAATTAGTTGTCATGGATTTGTATCAGGACTGGATCATTGAATAATCAGATTAAAATAGCACCTCTAACAATATAAAATTGATCAAATATTTTCTATGTTAAAGGGCTAAGAAAAGCATCTGATGTCTTGTCGCTTTTAAAAAACAAAAGCTCCACGTACGTCTAATAAAGGATACCTGAATAACAAAATCAAATAGACAATTAATAAACTCCAAAGTAAATATTAATTCTAAGTAAACATCCATAAGTGCGACTGGACACTATTAATTTATTCATTAAGTCCAGTCTCTATTTTTTCTCTCCTTTTTTTCATGACAGTGACATTTCAATATTTAATGGATTTAACAAGATTCGCAGCATTTATTTTGATTAGTTATCTGAAGATCATGTCACATTGTGTACGATTCAAAGAATTTGTAATTTAAAATTAAATTAATTTTGTATGTATATGATTGGATCAAAGTTTTCTTAAACTACTAAATTAATACTGGATTTATTTGTTTTCGAAGTTCTGTAAAGTCAAGTAATATTATATTTATAAATTCAATTCAACTGTAGTTGACTTCCACTTGCTTTTATTTAAGATATAGATTCAGTTCATCTTACAGTTAACACAAATATTTTTGGTTTAGAAAAAGCCAGCACTAATTACAGATAATATATTAATGATTATGGTTCTGGAAGACCATATGGCCAACTGTCTATCATAGTATTCGACTATCAAGTAGTCAAGTACCAACTTGATTATTAAAGAACACCAATATTTATTTATATTTCTTTTTTGGAAAATTATTCTGTCTAATCAGGTTATCTGTCCAACACTAAATAAAAACTGAAAAGGTTAAACAATTATATGTACATCGATCTTTATAGCAAATCATTCTGTAGGCCACTAAATTTGCTTCAATGAGAAGGCTTCAAAAATAAATAAAGCACAAGTGTTGGACACAATTCTAGAAAAAGTAATGAACAATTTTAGTCCATCAGGGGCGGATTTCTTCCGTATTTATTTTGTAATATTCAGTTACAAAATTTCTTTTAACAAAAGATATAAGATTACATGCATGAGTAGATTCCAAGATGCAAACACAAAGCACCCACCTATTGCTGGTGCCATCTTTTTGCCCCCATGATGTCGTCTCAAAGTGGGGGCACTTTGAAAGTTGCAAAAACCACATACTACAAGATGTTTTCAGCCTTTTTATTTTACTTTTCTTTTCTGTTTTTCATATTATTTTCCTCCAACCCTAATTAAGTATTTACTAGTTTTAGCTAGGTGGGCCACATGCACTTTTCTCTCAATTTCATATTTTTTTAAAAGGAGGGTTTAGATTGGTTGAGACCTAAGATCTCCAACTCCAATAGTTTAAAGAGAATATGCTACCCATGTGGGCGCACACGACCACCCAATTTCCGCTTGAGAAATCGCCACTTAAACAAATGGTTTTAGAAATCCATTATAAAAAGGGCATTTGAATAATACATCTATGACATCAATCAATTATATTTTTTAAGCTTAGAGTAGTAGCCTCTTGTTCGGTGAAATTATAGTGTTAGAAGAATTCCATCTGGCCATCAATTATGCACTCCACAGTAAATGGCATGATGTGGAAACACTTTATTTTTCCAATTTCTTGATAGGGATGCACTTACATTTGTTTTGTCAAGAAATTAGTTGAAAATAACTTATCATTTTCAAAAAGAAAAGTTTCCTTTGAAGTGGCGGAAAGAAAACTTAAAACTTCATGGATTTACAGTGTTACTAGATTTACAGACATCACTGACGCATTAACCTTTTTAATTTGGATATATTTTTAAAAAGATATCAATCTCAAGAACCATGAAGAAGCTAATTTTTTTTTACCTCCAATTAATATATCTAACTTAGCAATATTGACATGTAAAATGACAAATAAGTGAATTAAATGTAATAACTTCATACAGGAAGATGCAAATATATATATAGAGGATTGCTAAAATGCTATGCATAGTACGGATGACCTTCGTGCTACGGATTCGTTCTTGAATTTCATTCTTCAAACAACCGATCCAAACCGTTCATTATCTTCTTCATATTGAAATCTCATTAGAAACCAAATTTTACATTTTTTTTCAATTTTTTTACTATTTTTCTCAGATTTTTTAAAATACTTAATCTAATAAATTCTGGACCCTTCAATAACAGTGATTTTCAAAATTCTGAGAAAAATAGTAAAAAAATTCAAAAAAATGTAAAATTTGGTTTCTAATAAGATTTCAACATGTAGAAGATAATGAACAGTTTGGATCGGTGATAAAATACACTCTGGTGTACGGATCGTCCTCGTACACCAGAGTCGTTTTTGAAATCCAAAAATCAAACGGTCGATCCGAACCGTTCAACTTGTTCTCCATATTGAAAAACTCTCGGAGACCAAATTTTGTATTTTTTCGAATTTTTTTGCTATATATTATGATATTTTCAAATTGGAGGGCCTGAAATACTCCAATTGTAGTGTTTTTTGAAAATATCATAATATATAGGAAAAAAATTCGAAAAATGATAAAATTTGGTCTCCGAGAGTTTTTCAATATGGAGAATAACTTGAACGGTTCGGATCGACTGTTTGATTTTTGGATTTCATAAACGACTCTGGTGTACGGGAGACGATCCATACACCAGAGTGTATTTTATCAATCCACTATATATATATATAAAACTTCAATCATTGTTTTGAAGGCATATATTAATTCTAAAATTGTAAAAAGATTGATTATAAGTTCTATTGATTTTTTCTCTATAATTTCTATATCTAACCAATTAAAACATACAAGTGCCAACAATGACTACATCCATCAAAAGTTAGAAAACTTAGAATCAGCTTTTAATTTTGTAAGAAAATAAAATGAACTAAATATATATTTCTTGTAAATATTTTTTTTCTCGAAAAAAGGTGGGAGCGTCACCCAATTTTATTTTTGAAAAATAAAACTATTTCTAGTAAATATTTTTAAGTTAGAAAACTTATTTCATTTTACTTAAATAAACGCCTTGATTGCCACCAAACCTAGCTTGACATTAATTTCAATTCCTAATTTTTTTTGGCCGAAAACATTTCCAGTTTTGATAAAGCATGAACACACTTCCCTGCAACAAACTCGCTTACAGAAGAACCTTGATCATTTTTTTTTTTTTTTTTTTGAGAAATACCTCGATCATGTTTAGATGAAGTGAAATGAAAGGTGGTTTTCCTCGAAATTGGATGGTGAGGTGGGGACATCCCACATTTCAATGCTTAGTCGCAGGATCTCTGAAACCTAATAAAATCAGAGAAGATAAGATTGAAAGTGCTCCATGCTGTTGTGCTGCCTTTTCTGAATCTGCACGAGTTTGTGAGTTGAGAGTGCACCGTTGCAGCTTTCTCTCTGTGACTTTTACTGGTCGCACTAACGTTACCTCTTTTTTTTTTTTCTTTAAACAAAGTGCAACTGAACTGATCCCACATTGTAACACGTTAAATATAATTTCGTTTTTAGTACAAGTAGTCCGTAGGCACCATGTTAGATGTGTTGCTACAGTGAACTAATTAAGTTTACCAACTTGATATATATTTTTTAATTCCCAAGCAACTGTTGCTATGTTGGTTTCAGAATCCAGAAACCCTTAAAGAAAAATCAGGATACCAATTTTATATATGTGAATTCTGCACAATAACATGGGGACAATAATTGGCAGCCTGTATTTTCTAATTTTGATTGCTGAAAAATATGCTACAGTAGTGATTAGTGAAACCATTTAAGGCCTATGCCAGTTGTAAAACTGTGAGGTTTTTTCTCATTTATTTTATGATTATATGATATTATATTAAATTAGTAAAAAGCCCATCTCCAACTACTTCAAAAGGGGGGGGGAGGGGGTGGAGAGAAAAAAAAACAGCACAATATTATCAGAAACTCCCATTTGGAAAACTAAATAAGGATAAATTCACAGTTTGGTCCAATGGAGCAAGAAAAAGATATTCAACTATAATTCAGCACTTGGGAAAAAAATTTTGGAATGTTGCAGAAGCAATCATGTAGTTGTTTAAAAATGAAATGGTCCATTATAAGATTTTTTTTTTTTTTTTGAACAAATGGTCCATTATAAGATGGTTACATCCTGCTAATTTATTAAATGCTCAATAAATATACTGTACAATACACTATTTCCCCATTGCAGTTACAATCTGACATGTCTCGCCATATTTTCAGGTCCTCGAAATTGCCTTTATTTGTTATTTTTCGCATTTTATAAGTACATAGCTCTGGTATCTGTGTCCAACTACTTGAACGGATTTATATTACCAAGGCCTTTTGAGAGAATTGAAATCTGAGAAAAAAGGCCGCCATAGCCAATTACTCGTTGACGGTAGACAATAATTTATTTTTATGTAAATTATAAATAGAGGGTGATAAAATACATTCTGGTTTACGGATCGTTCTCGTACACCAGAGTCGTTTTTGAAATCCAAAACTCAAACGGTCGATCCGAACCGTTCAATTTGTTTTCCATATTGAAAAACTCTGAGAGACCAAATTTTATATTTTTTCGAATTTTTTTGCTATATATTATGATATTTTCAAATTGGAGGGCCTGAAATACTCCAATTGTAGTGTTTTTTTAAAATATCATAATATATAGCAAAAAAATTCGAAAAATGGTAAAATTTGGTCTCCGAGAGTTTTTCAATATGGATAATAACTTGAACGGTTCGGATCGACTATTTGATTTTTGGATTTCATAAACGACTCTGGTGTACGGGAGACGATCCATACATACACCATAGTGTATTTTATCAATCCACATTATAAATATGTATGTATGTATATATATATATTAAAATGAACGTCGAATTGTGTTTGAAATTTTGGTAAAGGCTGCACTAACTGTTTGTCAAGTGCATACCGTTTTTTTTTTCAATACTTATAATTATTGTCAGTTCAAAAATCATATTTAAGGTAATTGTGAGATGAATATTAGCAAAAAAAAATTGAGGGACGATTAAGAGAGAGTTGTAATATGAAAGTCCAAAACTATTTATAGTTTGTCCAAACTCAAAGGCAAAAAGAAGAAGATTTAAAAAAAAAAAAAAAAAAAAAGAGCATGCAAGTCCAAAAACAGTAAGGCAAAGGATGCCATTCCACCTGCCCGGGTGGTTCAAACTTGAAACAGTAAACTTTTGTTTTTCTTTTTTAGGAGGCAATTTATGACCAACTCAGATGGGTCGGCTAGACCAGATTAGATGGAAAGTATCATGGGACTATTCAAATTTCTTCGGTGCGTACCGTGCGTTGAATCAGATTGGACTTGCTACCAACATTCAGATAAACTCTGTTAAATTCTTTCGGTTTTTGGTGTATTTCATATTTTTAGTTAGAAAAATACTAGAATCCAATATATGGGATCCGCTTAATACAATCGTTTTCATATTTTTAAATTTCAAATAACCGATTCAAATTATTCAATATGTTCTCCATATTGAAAACATATAAGAAACCAATTTTTACATTTTTTCGAAATTTTTACTATTTTTTCAGTATTTTAGAAAATCGTTGTTATTGGACGATCCATAATGTTTATATCATGAATTTTCAAAAATACCAAAAAAAGTAGTAAAAAATTTTGGAAAAAAAATGTAAAAAATGATTTCTTATAAACTTTCAATATGGAAAACATATTCAACGGTTCGGATCCGTCATTGGAAATTTAAAAAATATAAAAACGATCATATTGAACACTAGTATTTCTCTTTTAGTTATTCTGTGGAGATAGTTTCACCATAGGTTTGAACCAAAAGCCATCTCTCAAGAATAATTTACATTTTTTTTAATTCATAAAAATATCACTAATTCGAGTTTGTGTCTACAACACCATTTAGGTTTTGATGAAAATATTTTTCATGCGAAATTTAATTTGATTAGAATTGATTTCTCAGGAATTTCGTTGAGTCACATAACATAAAAAAAATTTATAAAATGAAATGAAATGTATTTATTTTTATCAAAAAGTTTCGTAGTTAAATGAATTCCCACGTTTTAAAAGTGATTATAATCTGGGCCTTAGTGTTCAGATATTGGAGGGCTGTGTTGGAAAAGTTGCTGACTTACCTTTTGTATTATGTTAATCATAAAATAGATTGACACGCTAGTTTTTGTTAATTTAACTCCACATCCAGACATAAAATTTACCAACAATGCTTTTGTAGTCACCAGGTTCATGTAACTTCCCATTTCAAAAAAGTGTAACAAAATTTTTATGTGCTTGATGCAGTAATGATGTTCAATCCACTTCAATTTTTACTCTGCCTTTATCAAGTCAATTTCAATCTTACAATAATTAGATGGCCACCAATGCACAGGTGTAGATTTCTTTTGCTTTGTTGAAAAGTAAAAATAGAAAGATTGGACCTGGCATGATGCAACGCAAAATGCGTCTATCCAATGCATTTCAAAGGTGCAATGCAAATCATCAAGTTGAAACAAGAACCGAATCAATTGTAATCATCTACCTCTTCCCTTTGCCTTTGTTTGGATGAGATAAGAAGGAGGAAGAAGGAAGAGGGAAGAAAAAAAATTATAAACAATCCAAACTCTTCACAAAGTTACACATTTCCCAATAATTCTTCCCATTTTTTGTACAGCAATTTTGTTTGAATTTGTCAAGATTTTGTCAGCATGCATGTAAATCAGTGGTTCGTTTCGAAGAAATTTTTAGGGTGTGCTCCACAAATCCAAATCGGAGGGAGAGAAAAAAGAGAGTAACGGAAATAATTAAAAATTTTACTCTGATCGAAGGTTTACTCGTTCTAGATTGGTAGAAGAGTAACTAAAAGAAAGAGCATAAAAAAAAAAAAGTGAGAGATAGAGTGATTTGGAGAAGTATTTACTGTGATATTTCTACACTGCGATTTGGAAGATAACCTGCCCTTCCTCTCCTTCTACCTCAATTTGAATAATTTGGTGTATTGTCCGTTACAAGAATTTAAGGGGGAAAAAGGAACAAATCTTAAAATTGACTTATGAGATCACATTCATCTAGTAAGGTTAAAATTGATGTAATTTAAAATGTTATCTTGACATTTACTTTATTTACAAATTTATAGTATCATCACTACCCAGATTATTCAAATTGGAATTCAATTATAAATAACCATATTCAAAGCGAAATAAGGCATTAATTCGCTCTTGGCATCCTATTAATGTGTAAAAATTCACTGAAATATTCCCTATCAACTGGGAAGAATTCCGATCTCAAAGAATTCATGCAACTTTCTTCAAGTCGCAGCCACAAAAATAGACACAATACCAATTTTAGCAAAAGGTAGCATTTGACAGATTGTCAAGAGCAGAAATCATTTACTAATCCCAGAAAAGGTTCTATATCCATCTTAGTAATAACGCTTGTGAGATTAAATCTCCAAAAAAAGAGAATATAATTACGTCAAAGGCCAAAATCTACCAACAAATTACAAACCATCTAAAGAAAAACAAGAAAAGTTGAAACCAGCCAAGTCAAAACAGAATTTTTTCCCCTTTTTTTTTGTCTAAATTCCACTAACAGACCATGTTTCTTCTTCCATTCTAACAACCTTTACACATCACAATTAAAAAAAAAAACCCAAAAACTGCAAAACCCTCATTCAACAAAGGAAAACCTCCAAAGCGGCGTTCTTCATGGAGCAACAAACAGGACACGTGGCAGTCACCGGTTCACACTCCTTGCACAAGCAGAGATGCCTACATGGCAACAACAGCACACAGCCTTCCCTCTCCCCACAAACCTTGCACTGTCTCATCCTACCCGATGCCGCCACGTCAGCATCCGGTGACACGTCAGCTTCATCCCCACCTTCATAGCAGCAAGAGTGGGCATCCTCTAACTGAGGATCTTCTGCAGCTGCAGCCGTGGCGGCCGAGAGCAGAGCCTGATCGAGTGTGGACCGAAGAGCGGTCGCCATGGCCTCGCTATTTCTAGCCGCGTCGAACCATACCTGGCTCTCGACACTTATCTGCCTCACTTTCTCTTCCAGCTCAGCATTCTTCCTCCTCTCTCTCTCCAGTTGTGCATCCATCTCCCTCAGCCGCCTCTCGGCTTGTTGCCCCACCGATGCCAGAATGCCTCGACAGTGCCTCTTTGTCGCCTCTTCTATCCCCACTCTAATTCTCTCATTCTGCCATTAACAAATAAAACAAAGAAACCATTATTCTCCATTTTTTTTTCATAACGAAAACTGTGATAATATAATACATCAATATAAAGAAACAAACTTGTACCTGAATTCGGAGAAGAGTATCAATCTCCATGGTGAAGCTATGGAGATGAGATAAGAGCTCGTTGGGTACAGCAGGGGAGACGGAGCGGCCGCTAGTGGAGGTACCTCTAGATTCAAGAAGGCGCTGCATCTGAGTATCAATCCCATTTGCATACGGAGTAGTAGAAGAGAATCCGTTGGTGGGTAGCGGAGGAAGGGGATCCATGGTTGGCGTGAAGTCGTCTCGAGAGCGTTTGCGAGAGGCGGGGTCGGAAGCGATGCAGGTGAGGTCGCTGTGGGGACCACTCAAAACAGTGCCTCCGATGTGCACTGTAGGGAGAGGGAGCTCTTCTAACGCATTGCTCCTGTGAATTGGTGATTGGAGAAATTAATTAAAAGAGAGAAGATATAAGAAGAGGTGTGGAAGTAATTATGGGGGAGGGAGAAACGGCGTGGGAGGGAGAGTGAGGTGTTACCTGGCGCGGAAATCATGCGAGAGAGCGTTGCTCCAGTATGGCGCTTGCACGGCCATTTATTCACTAAGTACTACGCACAAGGACGAAGGATGGATGGGATGAATGAAAAGATGATGAAATGGCGTGAGAGGAGGGGGCATGGAGCGTATTTATAAAGAGAAAGAAAGAAAGATGGAAAGAACGGATATGATGCTTTCTATCTATAATAAGAGAGAGAGAGAGAGAGAGAAGTGGACACGTAAGGCGCAGGTGCGCTATAAGGAGACAAACGGTTGACGTTTGTGGGCCAGTCCTGGCTTTTTAGTAATTAAAAAATTGATTGAATTTAGTGATTGTAATTAATTAGCATTATAAAATGATTAATTGGCATTAGCATATTTGGTCACTAGTTGGGAATAGTTTATTCTTATTTAATTCGGAGGGTAGCATGGTCCACGGTGGTGGTGTAGATGGATGGAGATATCAGATAATAAGATAAAGTTTGCTTTTAATATCTGCTTTCTTTTTTTGTTTGTTTGTTTGTTATTATTTGAATTTGCTAATTTCGAGGAGGTGGAGATAGTGGGGTCCCGGACGAGGAGGAGGTGCTGTTCGCCTCTACTCCTTCCACATGGCCTTGCCACATGGTGTCCGTGTCACACAAATTAAAACTTTGCGCAAAACAATGATACTTGCTAAATATAATACAATAACATTTTATGGCAGCAAGGAAGAAGGTTGGGTTGAGAGAAAATGAGATCCGCCGCCGCGCGATACATGGTGTTGCGCGGCATTCTGACCGTCTGATCAAGATCCAATGGACAATAGAACTCCGTACATGTAACATAAATTGATAGGCTCGTAAAAAGTGAACCGTCCGATCAAGATCAGACGACTCATAGTGTGTTACACCGCGTGTCGCGCAACAGCGAATCCGGATTGGACTGAGAGAGCAGCAACGGACGGTCAAAGCAAAGCGAGACAACTCACACGAGATACGATACGAGTGAGAATAAAGAGCTATGCTATCCACCCCACGCCACGCTATTCCCTCTTTTTTTCATTTTTATTCAATCCTTATCTTCCTCCTTTCCTTATTTTTATATTTGGAATCTTCTAGTACACCAGGGTTGATTTATTCTATGCTTTTACCATGCAAGCTGTGATATCGTCCTTTAATTATTACTTTAAAAAATTACCATGTATTTAAAATATGTAAGAATCTTTTTTATTTAATGTTTTTATTGTGGTAGAGATACTGATACATTAACATAGGTGCATGAACCCAATTTTAATCTCACCGATTCCTTGAACAAGAAAAAAGAGTTTTAAGTGGGGATGCAATTATTGTGACTGATTCTCCGAAAGTAACACAACTAATCACATGTTTTATTTTTCCAAAAGTAAAAAGGTAAGTTTCTCTCCACTTCGAAGTTTACCAAAACCACACACTTCTGTCCAAGTTTGGTTTGTACCGATCCCCACAAAAGCGTACCGGCACCGCTGGACCACCCAACAAGATAACACTTGTATGTTGTATCGTACTACCCGGGGCTATTAATTCAACGGAAATAACGTGACCAGGCTTTATGACACAATAAATAAGGTGGCCTAAGAGTAAGAGGGAAGAAAATAATTGTTCAGAGAAAATGGGTCACAGAATTGGAGATGCTTATCCGCCTTTTGGCAGTATGTGTAGATTGTCAAGAGTCAGTACTCTCAAAAAAAATAATAATAATAATTGTCAAGAGAGGTGTGGAGTGGAATGCAAACGGACACCAAGGCAACTCTGTTCTGTCCCGTCTTGGGAACAGCTACAATCTCCCCACGTCATTGCCGGTGATTTATTTTCTTTTCCTTTGATTCTCTACGTGCTTGATTTATGAAAATTTATGTAGCTTGGTATATTTGTTTAATATTTTATTTTATTTTAAATTTGGGATATTGGGGGTTTAAAACAGATTCAATTTAAGCAAGATATCATTGCAATAAAAGAGAAATAAAGAAGCATGTACATTTCGTTCCTCTATAATTAAATGTGCCTGGTTGAATTTTCTAATGGCTTGATTGCACAATATCACTTGGTAATTTATAATTGTAAATTTTTTAATAACCTCGATGGCTATTGTTTAAATTCTCCAGAAATATGCTATCAAGGCAGATAAAACTATTAGGGCTCGTTTGGTAGTGCCAAGTTTAGCTTCACTTTTGGGTCAACGAGCTAATCTACATGGCTTGCATCGCCAAACAACTTTGGGGTCAACGGAATTAGCACTATCTTTCTAACTTGGCCATATATTTAAGCTTTTCTCAAACAAAAAAAAAATTTATATTTTATCTAAAGAGAAAAATCTTGAGAAGAAACTTTAAAATTTCAAATTTCAAAATTTCAAAATTTCAAATTTCAAAATTTCAAATTTCAAAATTTCAAATTTTAAAATTTCAAATTTTAAAATTTCAAATTTCAAAATTTCAAATTTAAAATTTTAAAATTTTAAAATTTAAAATTTTCAAATTTCAAATTTCAAAATTTCAAATTTCAAAATTTCAAGTTTCAAATTTTCAAAGTTTCAAATTTTAAAATTTTAATTTTCATCTTTTAAAAATTTTTAAAATTTCAAATTTTGAAAATATCAAAATTTAACATTTTCGAATTCTAAAATGTCTAGATTAAAATGAATGTTATAATTAAATTCATTCACTTTGATCACTAACTTTAACCTATCATGCCAAACAACAATTACTAACTTTAAGTTAGTACTAACTTTTATTAACTTTAACCTCAAGCACTAATTCCAAAATGCTAACTTTAACCCTTGATCCCACTAAACTGTGATGTTGCCAAACGACCCCTTAATGATTTACGAGCAGATAATTTTTTAATGGCAAAGATATTGATGTGCCTCTTAGTCTTATATAAATTTCAATGTTTTTTTATTTTACAGAAAAAAGGCATAAATTTCAATGTTTTTTTTATTTACATGAATTTAATTTTACAGCAAAAAAAAGGCATAAATTTCAAATTTTTTTTTAATTTACTCTTCCTGTGGGAAATAAATTTCACTGTTATCGCATATGGTAAATACTGAATATATGTGTATTATTAAAGGACGACCAGATTGTATGGGCTATTAGTAGTGTTTTCAGGTGCTTATTTACTTTACTGGGAAACAAATTCGCAAATTAACACAGCGATTCCTAGTTTAGTTTGCAATATAATGTGGTTCTCAAACTTTAGCTCTATAAATTTCAATCTAAATAAATATATAATTAAGGAGTTGTGTGTTTAACCTACCATAGTACCATTTTTATGTTCTTCCAGTGAGAAGCTTTTGTTTAACAGCAATGAATTGCAAAATAGTGGGTTAGGTAGGCAATTACAAATTTACATCTAGCCAATGGACATAGTTAAAATGAGGTACTCTGACTTTTCAACTAGCCAATTGACATAGTTATTTACTTGCCTGGTAATATATAAGTAAATATATATGACACATATTAAGTCTATTATCCATTTTAAGCGCCCCCTCAAAACACAAAAAGATGGAAAATATCATGTCTGTATTTGAGCTAACTAATTCAATATTATGTCATGAATCTGGTTGAATTTGTAGACTGCATTATATAATTAAATAAAGGGAAATTTTTTTATGAGTATAATTTTTTAATCCGACTTTAATTTTGACTACTCTTTTTTAAGAAATATAAATTTATTAGTAATCATAAACGGTTGTGATCAAGTCATATTTAAGAAATTAATCCTCTTAAATAAATTAAATCATACGGCGCCATGTTAGTTTTCAGACCAAGTACTAAAAGTTGGTGTTCATCATGAATTGACCCGGCACATAACAAATATGGACAAATGATTATATCATCTACATTAGCTGTAGACCACTACAGGAAGTGCTTTCAGAATTATTATTTTATTAATGTAAACTTTTTTTTGGGGTATTTTTTGTGACGTAAAATAGCAATAAAAAATTGGGAACAAAGTTAAATCAATGTAAAATCAAGGTAAATGTCACAGGTCAGAAAACAATTTCAGCACTGTTACTTTCTTGATTGAATAATAACTCTCGTACTAAACCGCCAAGCTTGACTGACTCCCGACAAGACATGGGGCCCACGCATGACATGCAGAATCGGGTCGTGGGCCCACTTACCCCAATTATATCGGGAGAGGTGATGGTACTTTCTTAGTACACGATTTCCGATCTTCTGTGGCAGCGCCTGTACGGTTCTTCTGTGCATCGATTCCTTTTGCGTGAAATTCACAGCAACTTGTACTGTGCATTGTACAAACTGAGCAAGCTGACAGGTGAGAAATGCAAAAGGCAGTAAAAAGGAGTCGGAGGGGACCAGTCAATTGTAACAGAGACCTGTCCGTTCTGAGACCTGTAGTGTATGTAGCAAGGATCTTTTCATAAATAAGCAAAATAAATTATACGGATCTGCACAAGCACAGGCACAGAAGCAGCAGCAGCAGGAGCAGGTTTGACAAATTAATAAATGCAATGCATTTATACGCTAACAAACTCGAGACGTGTGAATCTACTCTAATAAGTAACAAACAGAAAATAGAAAGTAAATTAATTAATAAATAAAAGAAAGTAAAAAAAAAGGTAATTGATAATAATAACCATGAGTGAGTGGGGACCATTAAATGCGGTGCGTTTCTGACAGTTTCACAGCGAAGGGGGCAGATTCGTGATTGTCTCCGTACAGCACACTACCAGAGTCCAGAGCAGCTCGTTTAGGGTTGTCAATGGATACGGTACGATACGGTAGAAGGTATTTTCATTACCGTACCCGTTAAAATTTTCTTTACCCGTACCCTACCCGTACCCGTTAAAAATAGTTTTACCCGTACCTTACCCGTACCCGTTAAGAATTAACGGTACGGATACGGTAACGGTAAAAAATGGATATAATAATAATAAAATTTGTACACTCTGTATAAATAAATTATATCAATAAGTATATTAATAAAATGCAACAATGGTGGCGAATATTTTAGATTTATGCTTTTTTATTTTTTCGTACACTGAATGGAAAGAATTATAAATCTTAAATAAAATCTAGCAATATTTTTTTACCAATCATGCAATATAATATGCCATATGTATCATGTAATTGTATCTTTTTAATTGTGGCAATTACCCGTTATGAAAACGGTACGAAATAACTTTTACCCGTACCCGTACCCGTTAAATTAACGAAAAAATTTCCTTACCCGTACCCGTACCCGTTAACTTAACGAAAATAAAACTTTACCCATACCCGTCTTATACGGTACGGTACAGGTTGGGTAAACGGGTAAACGGGTTTCATTGACAGCCCTAAGCTCGTTTTGGGGTAGGTGGGGACCACTTGTCCGTTTGCCTTTGCTTGTTAGCGCAGGCAGGTAGGCAAAGGCAAAGGCAAAGGCAAGTTTAGGGCTTCAGGCCCGGGGTCAGGAGTTGGAGGCTTGGAGCTGGGAATGAAAACGGATCGGATGTGGTTCAGATAGTGGTCATATCGTATCTGTATTTATATTTTTTTTCGAATACAAATACGAATACGGATATGTTCGGATACAGATACTAATCGAATGTTAAATGGATATGAATACGGATATATTTCAGATATTAATATAAAATATATATAAATTAAGAAAAAATAAATAATGAATTTATATGATCATGATATTATGTTATTATAAACCAATTTAACTAGTAAAAATTAAATTTATTAAATTAAATATCTTTTCATATAGCATTAAAAGAGTAATTAGGTTAATTATCTCGTGTCACTGATTTAATTAAGGGTGAAAATGGTTCGAATAAAGATCAAATACGGATCAGATAACGAATTTTTTATTAGATACGGATACGGATTGGATCGTAATCAAATCATATCTGTATTCATATTTTTTTGTCAGATACGAATATGTTCATATTCGGATATAGTTTGGATATTAAACATATCTTTCGGATTCGAATGCGGTTCGGTGCAGAGTTCATCCGCACCGTTTTCATCCCTAGCTGGAGCCGTGGATCATTATTCCCTGCCCGGACTGCCCGCGGTCAGGACCTCTAGTACATTAACAGAAATAAATGAAAGGAAGGAAAAGGTACAGGAACAAAAACAGCACTGTAGAGGTGGTCAGGGTCAGTAAGACTGTAGGAGTATCAGTGTCGTACAAATGAAACGGGAATAAAGAAAAGGGAACAGTGAAAAACTGGGAGAGTGATAAGAGGAAAAGTAGGTGTTGCATTACATTTTTTTATTTTTTTACACGGTGGTCAGGTCAATTGTTAGATTCCATGGGAGAGAAGAGAAAGCGTTGCGAAAGGGACGGGTCAAACGAGGCGATTGGGTTGAATTGTCTCTAATTGCCATTTGGATTGGATTAATTGGGAACATTTTTTTTTATTATTCTCTTTGGATATCTTTTGAAGGAGAAAAAAATATATATTCGTTATATAGAGAGACAAATGGAATTTTGAAAATTTTGTCCGAGTATATTATGTACCTTATTCGTTTTGTTTTGTTCACTGGATTTGATATGTTAAATCAATATAAATTTTAATAATGAACCTTCATTAGGAGGAACCTCGACGTTACATTTTCTTCAAGAAAAATTATGTCGTAGTTACTTCTGCTAAAAAAACACCACACGACCGTATATATTAGGATTCCATGTCATAGACTAAATGTTACATGAATATAAAAAATAGACAACGTGATGAATGTATAAATGATTAAAATGAACACATATAAATAAATTGAACATGCATATAAAAATCTGAACAAGGATATCAATTTTTTTTTTATGTATTCACTTTTAAAAATATGAACAAGGATAACAAAGTGAACACATAAATTTTTTTTAAGATATAAAAATTTGAATAACAAAATTTTTTTTTATTTTATATATTTTATGTGTTCACTTTGCTCAAACGATGACAACTAATGGCAGTTATGGTTTCTCATTTTTATTAGCATCAACTTCCCGTTACATAATCAACCAAACAAAGTTTTCTTTCTTGTTTCTTACCCCTTCCTTTGCCTACCCTCTAATAAGTATGCATTAGAGCTAATCCGAAGGTGCATAGTCTTATGTCACTGCTTTAACCAATACAAATTGTATGAAAATGAAGGCTAAACGTGTACGAGTTGAACAGCGGACAGTAGTCACGCTATCAAAATACTATTCATTACTAGCGGTAGAGGACCATCCTAGAAACAGAGCATTTATATCTATTTTAGATTCTCTATGCGCCTAGTTTTGAACAAATATAAACACAATGTTTAGTTTGGCATTTGGCTGTGGTCTGTGGATGCTGACTGCTGAGTAAGAAGATTAAAAAAATAATAGTAATAATTTAGAATAATTGATAGGTTAACATGATATTAGATCGTTCAAGTTCAACTAAAATTTGATATTAGAATTAGAGACCTTAAATTAAAATTTTACCATCGTTTTGATGCGTTTGGATCGTTGGAAGAAAGAAGAAGAAGAAGGAAGAAGAAGAAAAAAAATTATAAACAATCCAAACTCTTCACAAAATTACAAACTTCTCAATACTTCTTCCCACACCTATCCAAACGCACCCAGTAAATGTTATTCTTCCTCCATGAATCTTGTGCGTGATTGCCATGCAACCTGCTTCACATGAGATAAAATGTAAGAATATAAAAAATTAAACCACTTTATGTTCCAATATTTAAGGCTCTAAGATAATTTATGTAAATTAACACTGTAGTCTGTAGGACATGTAATTAATTTACGGACAAATTTTTATCTCAATTATTCTGGATCGTTTTTTTTTATTTATCTCGCAATCATGTATGTCGTTGAGATATTTATGGCAGCTTACAAAATCAACAAAATCGAAGGGGATGATTGAAACTCTAACAGACAAAGACGCTGTTTTTTTTTTTTTTTTTTTTGCAAGAAAAATTCTAAAAAAAAAAAGAACTTAAACTAGACTCTTGTTATATATGATAATAGAAAAAAATATATCCAACATTATTAAAATAGACTATCAGTATTCGGATGGTTGTTTCGGGGGAAATAATAAAATTATTTCATCAATAGTTACGTCTAATTAAAATTGAAAACATTATTAGTATTTTTTTGCTGGATATTTTAGGCATACCCCGCTTATTTTTCTTACCAGTCCGAATGTCTGCTCCACATGCCACATCACTTGATTACATGGTGATCTATCAATAAATAAATAAATAAAAATCTTTTGCCGTGATAATGCACGCCTTAAATTTCTGAGAGTTCTTCTTCTATAGGGATAGAAATTGTCTGATCAAAAATCAAACTTCTTCCGTAATATTGTAAGGAATTGAGGGGAGGCCAACACGAAAAGGAATTATCAAACCAAGACAAAGCTAGTCTTTTATTTTATTGGTTATACATGACACTTACTCCAATTTTCTCCCTTTCACTAATCACAAGTCTTTTTGTCTGTGTTCAAATTAGTCAAAAACGATACCAATCACTTTGTCCACTCAACAAGTAACCATCCAGTATTTGATGCATTGAAATAGTACGCATCCATCACCATTCCATTTCCTTTCTTTTTCCTATTTGTCGGTGTCATGCTCATGCATCATCACACAACTCCTTTTGTGGATGCACATAATGTACCTTTTCACAATAGTGATTGATGTGCTTTGGTGGTGGAGCTGTTTTGCAAATGCCGTGTAATACCCATCTCCTCTTTTGTCACCATTACATTACTACATTTATTTTTTCTTTAATTTGGGCAGAAAACCACCAAATGAGGATATGATACTTATCAATTTGGGTCCCTTTCGGTAACAACTGCTCTCCATCTCAAGTCTCTTTCGTTGCGAGATGAAACTTTCCGACATAATAGTCTAAACCTTTTATTATACATGGATGAATCATGAATGAGTGAATGAATAAATGAATGATAATTGATAACACCATAAATTAAAATGGATCGTACATCAAATGGGTGAGTGCGGCACGCATAGATCTAGCACTATTATGACATCTTATTTAATAGTTGGATCTATTTGACCTCACATGCCGTGTCGTGGCTTTTTTTTTGTAAATACCATTTTATTACTCGCTGATTAGTACAAATCATTATGCAGATCACGCCAGCATAATAGCGAGCCAAATGAAATTATTATAATTTAAGTGTTTGCTTTGACCAGAAAAAGAATAGTTATTTCTCAAAGGCTCCGTTTGGATGGTGTGAGAATAAGAGGAATAAGAGAAGAAGTATTGGAAAGTGTATAGCTTTGTTAAAATATTTACACCTCTTAAGTAGAGAGATTAATTAATAATTGGTTCGGTCATATCTCCTGCAAAATATTTTTGTGTTTTCAATTCCACCAGAAAAATGTTAAAAAGTATGACAAAATTAATGGTATCTTGAAGCGATACATGTGAACTTTTTACATTGGATTTTGGAGAGGTCCAAGAGATGCAGACTTGGTACTCAACAACTGCAGGCGTAATTAAATTATTCATATAATATATCAGATATTAGATCGTCATTTATTTTTCCTAATACAGCCAATGAGATACTACCTGAAGTTCTGAAGGGGGGAGTGCTTATCAGATAAAACAAATAATTCCCTAGCTTATTAATTGTTAAGCACTACTTGTAATCCATTTTTTATTCTGCGCCTTGACAAACAGCCAGCTCTAAATTTATTTTCAATTTCCGATCTGACAATTTGGAACCATGTGGATGTCCATATCCGATCAAAATTGACATGCAACGATTATTTATTTATTGAATGGAAAGTTTTGTTGCTTTTCACTGGGAAAAAGATTAGGTCATTGTCCTTTTTTCCAATTTTCATTTTTTTTTTGTGGGTTGTCAGGGTGGTTGATTGGTGCAGATCTTCCCAAGTGGTTCATTAGTCATTTATATTAGTATTTTGGCTAAGATCAAGTGTCACTATCAACGATTTATTTAATAGTCAATACTTAGAGAAAATTGAAGGATATACTATATAGTAGGAAAGAAAATAATATCTTATTTATTGTCAATCAATTTCAAGGTCATGAAATATGGTCAGCAACTTTGTTAATGAAATATATATGTTACTCAAATATATTTTACTATTATAGAAAATGATTTTGAAATAATTCAACGCTTTTATCTTCTAAGCTAAGAAATAAAAAAAATAAATAGTTTAGACGGCCAAAAACTGAATGTCCATACAACCATTAACAAACAACTTTTTTCATTTCATGTTAACAATAAAACTAGGTTCATTATCCTTAATCTGCAACTAGCACTTTCTCTAATTGCAATCACTACGTTGGAACAATTAATCGCGCTGTTGAAAAATACACAACAGATTTGGACATCTCATAATCCCACAATTTTTTATGATCAAGAATTTGGTCATGTTTCATTCGTCAAGTTAGCATGTATTTTTCTTTTCGCCTTTTCCAAAGTGCTGGTTATTATATTTCTCAGAGCCAATAAATTAAAACAGAGCAGAGCAATATATGTATGGAAAATTTACTAATTTCGGTAAATTGATATACAGTTAAAGATGCAAATGATTGTGTTTTTCTTAAAATTTTCTCTGAAAATTAAGTTATAATAAGTTGGTATCAAATCGATATACCGTAGTAACGGTTGGCCGAAGAAAACCAGATCTATCCGTCAACCTCGCGAGATCTGTGCAAACTGCAAAACAAATGGAGCTGGCAATATTTTTACTAAACTAAGAAGGTAAAAAACATTGAAAGGCGAACATAATTGTTTCTTAGGCTCCGTTTGGATAGGTGTGGGAAGAAAGGAAGAAGGGAAGAAGTGGGAAGAAGTATTGGGAAGTGTGTAACTTTGTGAAGAATTTTGATTGTTTATAATTTTTTTTTTCATCTTCCTTCTTCCTCTTCTTCTTCTCTCATCCAAACACAAGCTTAGAAAACATCCTTGAAATTTTTTTGACAAAAAAACAAAATCATTGGACGCCCAGTCAAGATCTGACAGCTGTGCCCCATCTCAATATTTATTTTGGAACAAATTATTTCTTTTTTTATTTATGACGATTGTCTTTTTCCAATATTTTTTAATTAAAATTTGTATGTTACTCTGTATATTATCACAATCCAATATTAATTTAACTATAAAAATATATAAATATTTCATATTATTTTTTTTAATTGTTATATAAAAAATTAATTATATAAAATATTTTGTCCAGGGAAAAACAATTTCGAGAAAATAATTTCAAGTGTACGAATTCAAATACTACTATTCCACCTTTAAGCGACTTTTTGCCGTTCAACATATTTCTTTTCTTTTTTTGGAAAAATGGGGTGTGTGACAACCTACTTCTATATTTATATTTTTATAATGTAGTAGTAGTAATTAATGTGTCTCTGAATATCTAATTATCTACACGCCTATCACGATACATGGTAAGCTATTTAAATATGTATTGAAAAAGACTGAAATCAATATGTAATTATATATAGGATATTACGAAAGTATTCTTCCTATGTCATGCCAGACATAATTCAATTGTTAGAACAAAAAACAATTGAAAAATTAAATGTTTTGACATGGAACAGAGGAGATTATACGATCCAATAAAGTCGAAATGTTCTTATAAACTATAATATACTTCTTCAAAGAAATGAATATTGTTTGAAAGACAGCTACTGCGCGAGAACGATATATATATGATTTGTTTCGAGCCAACAATTAACATTATTGTAATGAAAAATAAATTTGTTGTCGTATATATACAAGGTAGATAACTTTGTACAAATGAATGTTAATATTAATGTAATGAGAAATAAATTTGTTGTCATATACAAGGTAGATAACTTTTTGTTTTCAGAAAAAATAAGGTAGATATCTTTGTACAAATGAATGTTAACATTAATGGAAAATAAATTTGTTGTCGTATACAAGATAGAGACTAAATTTATTGTGCACCGTGGTGCATAAAAGCCCGTGCACCATGACCGTTTTGCTCAGTTGTTTCATAAATTGTCAAATCTAATTTAATCAATTTAATCTACATGTTAAAATCTCTTATAAAACAAAATTTTATATTTTTTAAAATTTTTTGACAATTTTTTATGAATTTTTTTTCTGCTTACCGTAGTAAGAATATCCAAAAATAGAAAGTATAAAATTTTGATTTCTGTGATATTTCAATATATAGATTAGATTGATTAAATTAAATTGACAATTTGTGGAACCATCGACCAAAACAGTCATGGTGCGCAATAGTTTTGCTCCAAGGCAGATATCTTTTTGTTTTCAGAAAAAAAAGTAGATATCTTTGCACAAATGATAATTTATTTGACAATTTTAAGCAACATATAGGATTAATTAGATTTATGTCATCCTAAAAATAGTTAATTAAGGATATGCCATTATTAATTATTTGTTAGATTTATGTCATTATCAAATTGTTTAAATTAGATATATATCATTATCTTATTCTAAAAAATATTAAATACTAAAATGTCATCATAAAATTTTTCATTATTTCAAAATTTTCAAACTGCCCTCATTAATAAACTCTAAAATCAAAAGCGCTGAATCTTCACCTGCTGGCGTTTTCTACAAGCAATCCACACATAAGAAGAGAAATGAATAACGCAAATGAACAAAAAAGCACGAGTAATGCTTTCAGTTGATGTGCGCACCTACTATTCATAGAGATGTATTATCTGAATAGATAAAAATAACGACATTAATAAAGATCAAATGCAAAAATGGATAATGTGAATAAATAACCAAACAGTACAGTAGCTTGGTCTTGGATGATAAGTGGACAATGAATTGCTCGATTGGATTGAAATACACATATCCAAAGACATGATCTTGCCCCTTACAAATTGTTTTATATCAAATCTCATACATCGTTCTTTGTGGCATGAACCAAGCTCTTCTGCAGAAATGGCTTTGAAAATTATAAGTCAGAACCTGAGTCTATATGGATAAAGACGGTTCATGCACTCTATGGCACTTCAGACATTACACAACTTTCGCCGATACAGCATATATCGCACAGTTTGAAGGACATCATTGGGGGTTTCTCTTTTTTAAATATTTCTATTGCTTGAAACCCTCAAGATGGCAGAGTTCCTTGCAATGGACACCAGACGATAAATTTTCATCAGCCTCTGCGTACAAACTTATCATCGATGCTGGCATGAGAAATCCGATTCTTGCTTTTAATTGGAAGATTAAAGCTCCCACCAAAGTCAAAGTGTTCATTTGGCTCCTACTTAAGGACAAAATTTTGACCCAAGCAAACTTGCAAAAATAAAACTGGCCTTCAATTACCAATTGCATCCTATGTCCTTCTTCTTCTACTATAGTGAACATTTATTTTTGGAATGCGTTTTTGCAAAAGCAACTTGGGCGCAGGTGATGACATCAAATTTTATGCTTGGCATAACAACCTATTGAATTTTTGGTGGAAGAACAAAAATACTACAAATAAATCAAAACCTACCCTTTGGGATTTGACTTGGGCGGCAGGATGTTCAGTTGATTTTGGAAGGAGAGAAAAGCTAGAATTTTCAACAATCGCTCCTCCACACCCATACCGCTGGCCAATGATATTTTCATCCTATCAAGAGAATGGTTCATCAATTGTTGATTTTTTATTGTTGCATTTAGACATGTTTAATGTTCGAAACGACAACGGAAGGGGCCATTCCGTTCCAGAAATGGTATGCCTATTCCATTTCATTTTTTGTTCCGTTTTAGTAACGGTATGCCATTTCATTTCGTTATTCGTTTCGTTTGGACGAAACAGAACGGAATAACGTGTTTTAACACTAAAAACTACAGTATTTGTCGAAACGGAAGTGAAATGGCTGGTTCCGTTTACCGTTCCGTTTCAGCAACGATTTGCCGTCCCATTCCGTTTACCGTTCCGTTTCTGGAAACGAAATGATATTTTATACCGTGAGCCGTTCCATTTAGACGGAACGTGCACGGAACACGGTATACCGTCGGCAGGCATAGTTGCATTAGGATAGCACTTTTTGGTGCCTTTGGACATCTGAACTTTTTTCTTTCCTTTTTTTTTGTAATTAGCTAGTAATTCTTTATGTTTTTATTTTCTATTTTTAATGAATTTGTTGGTTGGCTCTCGCCAACTAACCTTAAAAAAAAAAGACATAAAATTAATTTGTCATTTTCTCATTTTAAATTTTTATAGTGGCATAAAACTAATTTGCCATTTAATAATAGTATTTTTTTATTTCAAATTTTATAGTGGCATATTTAAAAGAGTAAAATTAACAAATTAATTTGTCTATCAAATAAAACTATTTTTTATTCTTTTATAATAGTATAATAAAACTAATTTATCATTTAGTGATAATATTTTACTAATTTTAAATTTTTACAGCGGCATAAATCTAATTAACTCATTTTATTACGTCAAGTTCTGTAGGTGTGACGTGATTTCATAAAAGAGCAATTAATTGTGTTTTATAACAAATTAATGCGAATCTTCGTGCTCATGAGCTGGTCAGACTATTTATTACAATTATAGCATGTTTTTTCTCCGGATATACTTTTTATCGGTCCATTCTACATGTTGACTAATTTTTGCTATAATTAGCTTCCAAACACTTATTAACTGCACGTACTTGGTCACAGCATGAAGCATTTAAAGTAACATTTGGATTTAGAATAACTAATAATAACGTTTATTACGGGAATTGATTTGCACAGTAATTGATAAAACACTCTTTTAAGACCAAAATATCCATATTTAATTGAAAGTATTGTTCAGAGATATCATCATTATTGTAAAAAAACTATCAATTAATTAGGGATATTTTAGTCTAACAAGGAGTGTTTTGGGTGTGCAAATAAATTCCCCGTTTATTACTGTTATCGTATATTTTGCTATAATTTTCATATCCGGACATATGGGTGGTTATCCGGAATAGTTGTCGACCTTGTCATTTTGTTTGACAATCGTTGCCAAGATTTTCTTTAAAAAAAAATCGCCATTTCGCTAATTTTTATTTGAAGACTGATCAATCTACGACTATTTTATAAATCTGATTAGTATGTAATTATAACAAATTAACTTATGGTCCAAACGTATAATGTTTGAGGACAATAGAATCATCAACATTCAATTGCAGTCCTTGTTTTTCGCATTTTCATAATCAAACTATAAAAGAAAAGTTTTCCGAAATTGATTTGTAATTTTCTGCAACGGTTCACGGATATGATGGAAGATTTACCTTGGATGCGCATTTTGCGTGTTTGCGGGTTTAGCCGTTTAGCCTTATTTGTCCTCTTTTATTTATTTTTATTCATTAATGAAAAGGAGTCTGTAGTGCTTCATACGGCAGCTGCCGAATTAATTTTGATTTGTTTGGAACTACATAATTGTATTTTCTTTACTTTACATAAGTTGATAAATATAATATGTAATATTAATCGTTGGAAAATAATATTTTTTTTTCGAATACTCTTTGGACTTTGCGCCTTTTTCAACATGCGTGGTTTTGAAATACGGGTACATTTTGCGAGAAGCATAAGAGATAAGTACGTAACTGCATACATAGAAAATTGAAGACAAAAACTCAAAAAAAAAATATTCATATTTTCAAGTATTATTTATACCTTTATCCTTCACATTAATTTATGGCGACTAAATGGTCTTGTAGATATAAAGACATATCTGAGAAACTTGAGGTATGCTATATATAAGTTTAATAGGATGAGCTGAGTTCTTGGTCTAAGTAGGGCGATGCCATATTAATTGTCATGCTGTCTTTGCACATCCTATAACTATAGACAGAATAAAATAGAATTAAAATGAATTTATATACTCTATCAAATACTAGTATTAATATATTTATTATATAGAAAATTAATAGTTTATGGCTATTTAAGTCGATAGTGAAATGTTTTATATTTTAGTATTGTTAAATATGAATTATTTAAAAAAATATATACGTACATGACACTAAAAATATTACACAAGCATAAATTTTTGATAAAAAAAAAGGTAGACATTGTCCTCCATTTCGTATTAATGAATGCGCCCCTACCTAAAACGTAACCATCAATGCTTATCACATTTGAAACAATGAGTTTGCATTTAGCAGTCTCAATACAATTTATAAAGTGGTTTGGAATGAGGAAATAACATTCATTATTGTGAATTTGTACGTGATGGAGTCATTGAGACCCTCTAAATAAAATTTCACAACAGATCGATTCCGACGAGTAGATTTGATGTCTATTTATAGGGCCTTTCAGTTGTCAAAACTTCCAAATCCAATCCATAATGATTAAATGGATTTACTGGTGTCATTTCTTGATCTAAATTAGACGTGACAAATGAAAATTATATCCAACCAATCGTGAAATTTATGGACATTATGTCATTATCATTCTACTTTTATGAAAAAAAGAGGGGCACGTTACATGTTTGGAACGTCTTTTCTTCATGTTACTGCGCTTTTTTTTTTAAAAAAAAAAAATTGAACTTACAACCACTGATCAGCAAGAAGTTAACAAAGCAAACAGTAATAACAAAAGAAAATTCAACCTAGCTTTTCTTCATTACCATCCCTTAAGTGTACACAAACTCCCAAATTATAGTTCTAAGTAGGTTTTTATTGAAATTTGGTGTTGGTTGCCACAAATATGATATACCGCTATTATTTTCTGTGCAGATCCCGTGACAACAAATAGTTACCGTTACTTAACATGCAATAAATAAATATATATTTATATATAGATAAACAACATTTCTAACGTTGCTTTGGGTAATGAATCTGGTTGAACAGTGGGCCCACGAAATAAAATTGAGGTGGGTCCACGATGTCTTTTGCTTTGTCATGGAGTCTTTCTTCTCCATTACTTCCTCGTGTGGGCCGTACAAAGATGCGGTAATTTGTGGGGCCCGTTTACCCAAGCAAGGTCTATTTTTTATTCTTTTCTTTTTTGCTTATTTATTTGTCTTTTTATCTGGGAAATGATGCAACTTTGGGAATCCAGGGACTGTTTAGTCTAATTATCCAGTTTTCAATGTGAATATGTGGACTGGATTGTAATTTAAAAGGAAATAGCTATTTGCAGATTCATTATTTATTAATTTGTTATAAAATGTGAGGTCTAGATGGTTTATGAGACTTATGAGTCTCATTTTCTCCTAGAAACAAGTTCCAATGACACACAATGATGTAAAAAATATCAAACCACGCTATTATATACGTGTATTTAAATAAGGGAAAATTAAATCTGTGATTTTTTTCTTACGTTGTAATTACGTTAAGACCATGGAACTTACTGAAAAGTATATAGTTATTTTTTTTTTTTTGGATGTAGAGTAAATTTGTTGAAGTGCAGCCACGGTAACAAATATTGCTTGCGTCAAACCACACATTTCTCAATGTCCAAATTCTCCATCCAATCCCAATTTAAAAAAAATTATTTATGGCTTTGTATACTGCGCTTACCGCAAATTTTAGTTTTAAATTGCAAGTCCCATTTCAGCAATTTTCGTTTCTTTTTTTTTTAGAATTTTGAACCTACTCTATTGGAACAGATATTAGTTGCAGTAATTGACATTCATACAAGTTTTGGAGTAGTTGGATAGCCTTAATCACCACTATACTAAAACATCATATGAGATCATGCGCTGTATATCATTAAAATCTGTTCACCTGTTGGTGTTCAACGAATGTCACCAGTGGACCTAACTCCAAAAGTTAGAACTGTTGAAAGGAAAAAATGATGTAAGAGTGGAAGTGGTGGTGTTAAAAATGAGAATTTCTTGCAAGGACAATTATGCATCTCTCGTCTTCCTCAACTTCCCTTTTTTCCTTTTTATTGGCATGTTGTGTTTACATTTTTCTTATCCCTTGCATCACGTAAGGGACATATCAACTATAAATTGTCCCTTGACTAGTGGACTTCTACTTTTGAAATCTTCTTCCTGCCTTAAAAGTTTTGCTAACGTCTATGTCAAATTTTTCCCCCCCCCCAATTTTTCAAGGTTAGGCTTTTAAATCCACTGTCATTAGGGGTATCAATTTGGTACCGTTTCGAAACGGAAAGAAAATTGGTTACGTTTTCAGAAGTAGAACGGAAACGGAACAGGTGGTATTGCACGTTAATGTTCCGTTTTATCGAAAAATGACTGAAATCAATGGAAAATAGGCTGAAATCAGTGAAAAATGAGGAACGGAACGGCTAAACGGAACAGTTTCTGTTCCGTTTTACGAAACGAAACGGAACGAATTTCATTTCCGCGTGTTGGAACGGAACGGCAAACGGAACACCCTGTTCCACTTCCGTCTTTAACGTTTGACACCCCTGACTGTCATGTTTATTTCATTTTGATTTCCGTTTCAACCTTTACCTTACCACGACAATTGAAAAAATTGACTTACAGGCAATATGTCACCAAGAAAGTTTTGGGGACCAAGCAAGAAATTTTTAACCCAAAACAACAAGATAACAACTATTATTTCCCCATCTAAGGCGTGAGTTAATTTTAAATGGAAAGTTAGTGAAATAATAATAGTCCCTTGTTTATATGTTTATTACAAGCTAGAAGGTATGATATATAATTTATCAATATTGCAATTAGAAAAACAATTCTGAAAAAAGTAATACAATAGAAAGTAAGTCAAATAGAGGCATGGAAAAAGCCTTCAAGTACAAAATTCGATTGAATAAAACAAGTACAAAATAGATAAGGATGATGATTCGTTTTTCATGACCGTGCACATTCAAACCATGTCCATGTGCCACGGCGTGTAAGGTACTCCGGTACAGCTATACTATTCTACTTTGGTATCTAATCTCTAGAATTGATGCTAATATTTTGCCAGGAAGCAGCCCAATCCGAATCCTGTGGCGCGCGACACAGCGTGCAGCGCGCCATACGGACCGTCCGATCAAATCTGGATGGGTTATATTTTTTCGGACCTTACAATATGTTACATGCACGGGTTCCCTCATCCATTGAGATTTGATCGGACGGCCTGTGGTGCGCTACACGTTGTGTCGCGCCACAGGATTTGGATTTGAAGCAGCCTCATTTCCTCTACATAACATTTAACCCAACATAGAAAATTCTGCACCGTACTCTTGATATTATAACTTTCTCGGTGCAAATTAAATTAATATAAATTAAAAAATAGCTTGGCCAATGTGCTAGCAAACTCTGTAACTAATCAGATTCTTTGTCTGATTAATAAATGTCATAAAAGATAATGGTTATTGGTGGGTCACTGCCATGTATATAATACATAAAACTAAAACTGGTTCAGAGCAGTGCACTGTTCTTAATTATAAGGTACGTTTGAATAAAGTGGGTCAATGAAATTGTCTCCCATTTGGGTGGTTGCCTTAAACTAAAAGGGCAAGGAGTACTTAGCCAAAAAGTAAAGGAACAAAACAAAATGTTGACATGTGAATCCCTGGATGCAAAGCAACAAATAAAGCGCCAACATTATCAAAAAAATAAAATAGCATCAATTGGTCGTATCATATCAATTCCAACTTGGCGACGGTCCCCATTTATTTCTAGCATCTAATTAGCGCATCAATCCAATCTATGGTCATGATCGAATCTGATTGTGACTTTTGAACTTATTATAAATATTGGCGGTTGTTTTAGACCATCCGTGCTTCTGTCATGAGGTAGTTTTGGAGGCACCATTTTGCATTGATAATTCATTTAAAGTATGGATGGATACGGTGAGTGCTTTGATGGGTCGGTTGGAAAATTGTTGGGGAAATAATTATTCTATTTTCTTTTAATATTTAAAGCATATATCATGGATAAGCTAGATGTGAAATGCCAAGATATTCTAGTTCTGTTGGCCAACACGATTTTTTGTCACTCTTTCATATTCTATGTACTGTACATTCCAACTTTATCTTTCAAATATCACTTTAAACACGAAAAATTTATTCGCTTTACAATAACAATTCTAATGTAACCGTTGCATCAGACGATAATCTGCCTTCTATATATTAAAAGTTAAATATCGCATGACCCACTGAATTAGGAGGGATTTTTCTAGCTTCGTAGGATACGGTATATAATAACTACTCATACTAGGAGACATTATATATATACATATAATTCTTTAACTTAACTGTTTGTTAATATTTAGAGGTACGGACAAAAAAACTTAAAAGAAAATTTTGGTTCTTCGTAGGTATAAATTAATAATTGTGTTCTATTGTGTGTGGTATTTCATTAATGACTCTTTATTAGGAGAGAGTATTATTATATAATATCTCATGTTTTGTATGGAGATGGAATTTGGGCAAGTTTGTGGGAAACCACATGAAACTGCATTTGCTATGATATCTCATTTCAAAAAAAAAAAAAAAAAGTCCCGGCACAAAATTATTCAGGAGTCAGAACATGAAACAGTAGTGACCATATATTATGCCCTCAATAGCTCTACAAATGCTATATTTAGACCTGTCAATATTAACGTTTCACCACGCATTCTGTTTCATTCCGTCCAAACTGAACGTGAAACGGAAGAATTTTCTAATTTTGTTTTTAAAACGAAACGGAAATGGAACAAGAAAATGAAGGCGGAAACAGAAACAAAAACGAAAACGAAAATGGCCTGAAATCAACAAAAAGTTAAACGGAAATGTTAAATGGAACATAAATCTGTTTCATTTGACGAAACGAAACGGTAATATAGTTTCGTTACCAAAACGGAACGAAACTGAAAAATCCATTTCCGCTCCCATGATTAACGTTTGACAGCTCTAGCTATATTGGCCCGGAGACAGCAAACCGATTGCGTAGCAAGTGGAAACGGGGAATTGCTCCGCACACGTCTCACTTGCTCAAACACTCCCGAATTTACTATAATACCCTCACATTCCCTGTGTTATTTCCTCAGATTTCAGTGCTAAATTGAGGGTATTTATGTTATTTTTAAAAAAATAGGGGAGTATTTGAGCAAGTGAGACGTGTGCTGAGCAATTTCCGTGGAAACGTGGCATTTGAAAGAAGGAAAGATGACACGAGTGATGTCTACGCGTCAATCAAAGCAAAAGAACCAAATGAAAGTAAACAAAATAAAAAATACTGGACAACATATCACTAGTGGGAAATGTGCCATTGGAATCAAACTTCCACCTTCATTTATGGTACTTTTGAAACGTGTGTATACCTAATCTAGCTCAATTTCTCAGCTAAAGCTTCTTTACACATTGGGTTGGAGGTTTTCGCAAAAAGGGTTGATAAATTAACTCGTTTA
The DNA here is from genome assembly GCA_028095005.1 of Rhynchospora pubera. Lineage (NCBI taxonomy): Eukaryota > Viridiplantae > Streptophyta > Magnoliopsida > Poales > Cyperaceae > Rhynchospora > Rhynchospora pubera. The sequence continues at coordinate 105,257,567 of CM051462.1, read as the reverse complement.
TTATTTTCTTTTCTTTATTGTCACCCCGTGTTGTTGTGTAGCTACGAGAGAGATAAAGAGGAAAGAAAGAAAAAGGAACGATTTTGTATCGTGGAGAACAGTTTAACAAATATACGGGCACATATTATGGTGCAAAATATTATATTAATTTATTTTTTTAGCGTGACCATCATCATTTCCACTATTTGTATTGTTTGATTTGATTACTTGACGTTCTGCAATTGATCAATATCTTCATCCGATTTGAGCCTCGACCAATCACACCTATTTATAATTTTATTTAAACAAAAAATATGAATTTTTTTTTGATGGTCAGGTGGCAATCACCACACCGACAAATTTTATTAATAATAAGAAAAATATTTACAAATTTTAGTTCATAAAAAATTAGTTAAATGCAAAATTTGCCTTATAAATACAATTTCTCTTTTACCAGAGAATTATTTAACTCGCCTTTAAGTTTCAGCCCAAATATTGCACAAAAGTTGCCGTTTCTATCTGTGCAAATAGTAACACAGAAGGCCCAATCAAAACCTGGGTCAAGTTATAGCCTAGTATTTTGAAATGATTTTGTATACATGCCCAAGTTACCAAAAAATTAAAAAATAATATTAGGCAAAATCGGATAAAAACCCCTCTAATTTTCTCTATTCAGATATAAACCCTTCTAATTCTCATAATCGGATATAAACCCCTCTAATATGATTTCATTTGGACATAAGCCCTTTTCATTAGATTTAATCATTTTTTAAACAAAAAAATTGGAAATATTAACATTATGACTTAAATGTCCCCCATGTGTGAAGTTGACCAGGGCTTGAACGCATTCTCTCCTCTATTCCTTCCATAGTTCCATTGCATTTTTCTAACCAGGTCTTTGCATACTCTGTTTCATCTCTTCGATGAGTCTCTCTTGGATCTCTCTCATGTCAACATTGCACTTGGCTAGTGTTTGTTGACTAAAGTCATGTATTTTTCTGAATAAAATAAAACTTGCATTCAACTAAATTTAAGGATTGCTCACATTCTGCTGGAAATAGGAATTTCAAAGAGAATAGCATATAAGTTGCATATGAGCTTTCAACTAAATTTGAGAATTGCTCACTTTCAACTAAAACTTGCATACGAGCTTTTAACTCATTACAATGTTACCAGACCTTTCTATTATTAATTTACTTTATGTTTTTGGAGGATACTATAACATAACAGTTATTTTAACTTCTTGTTAAAAGTCTCACCAAAATTGATGAAAAGAACGAAAGAGCAAGAAAATTAAAACAAAAGACAATAGATTATGTTAGTGATCAAGGGGCAGAGCATGAGAGCATCCAACAAATCTAATCTGAATCCTAATTGATTGTACATACATGATTGCCATTAATTTGAGAAAGTATATACCAACGTAATAAGCAGAGAGGGAGAGATGAAAAAAGAATAAAAGAATTTAGTAACTTATGTATTTCAAAAGTAAGGAAAACCTTCCTTATCGATTGTGAAAGAAAAAGAAAAAATTATTATTTTGGAAAGATGATTAGCTGGATAAGAAACAAACGAGAAGATGAATCGTTTCTTTCTAGGACGAGGAGGTAAGGGGTACTTTGGTCATAATGTTAATTTTTTAATTTTTCTAAGTTTAAAATAATTAAGAATAATGAAAAGGGCTTATGTCCAAATGAAATCATATTAGAGGGCTTATATCTGATTACGACGATTAGAGGGGTTTATATCTGAATAGAGAATATTAGAAGGGTTTATATCCGATTTTACCATAATATTAAATTAATATAATATATTAAAAATAATATCAATATAATAATATTTTTTTAAATAGTATAACAAGATTGGAATCCCAGTTTCCGACCGCAAGATCGGAATCCGGGATTCCGACCTTAGCTCTTTTAATTTTTTTATATATTATTTATTTATTTAGTTTATTAATTAGTTAATTAATTAGAAAAATAGATAATATATTGTAAAAATGTTGAAAAAATATGAAAAAATCAGGAATAATTAAATTAAATTTTATATGTAATTTAGTATTTTTTTGGGAAATTAAATTTATTTTCTTTTTAATTAATTTATTTAATTAAAAAATAAATAATTAGGTATAAATTTTTAATTAAAATATAAATTTTTATACCTTATTTAATTAAATGAATTGTACCATTTAGAAAGGATTATAAATTTTCAGAATTTGCAGGGATACAAAAGCATAATCCTTTCAGAATGTTCAAAATTTTATTAATCCTTTCTGCATTTGCAGGGATACAAAGACATAACTTGAACATTAAAACTTTAAGCAGGCATAATTTTTGATAGGAAGGTCCGTTTGGGGTAGGGTTTACCACATACCCGGCGGGTCAAACCCGACCCATGACAAACCCGCCCCGTTTCCCGACCCGACCCGGACCGTGTCAAAAACCGTGATGGACCGAGGGGGTAGTCCGGATCGGGTTTATCACGGATTTGGGCCGATATTTTAGTACAGACCCGTTCTAAACCCGTCCCGTTCGTACCCATGGACCAGCCTGGACCGGACCTTAAACCCGTGAAAACCCGTCTAGACCCGTTTAAACCCAACAATTAAAAAAACACCATCTGCCCTTTGCCCCTGGTCCCCGACCCGTTTAAACCCCAAGTCCCCGACCTCCTGGTCCCCTGGTCTCCTTTTTTTTTTTTTTTGAAAAACACCTCGTAGCCGTAGGTAGGTCTTCTCCCACTCTCTCTTTTTGGCTCTCTCTTCTCTCTGATTTCCGTGCCCAATCAATAGTCGACACCTCACACGCCCAGGTCCAGTTGCACTTTTGGTTCATTGGTTGAGACCAGACTTGAGAATAAATGTAGAGGGAGAGAACCCACTTGGACCGGACCGGACCGGACCCGGCCCGACCCGCCTTTACCCGTCCGGTTCACATAGGTCCGGGTCTACCAAGGGTTTGGGTCGACGTTTGAAAGGTGGCCCGTGCTAACCCGTCCCGTTTGGACCCGTGAACCCATGGCCCGTGATAACCCGTGGACCGTGGGGGTTTGGACCGGACCGGACCGTTTGGTAAACACTAGTTTGGGGCAAACGAGCACATTCCGGAAAGCTGGTGACGAGATCTACACGTTTTACGGGGTAAAACCCCGTACCAACCATTTTCGGAGCCAAAAAACGCTCTCTGGATCTCCAAAATCCACTTTGAAAGTTTGCAAACCTAAAACCACTCTAAACTACTAAAAAAGTTTTTAAAATCATAAATTAATCATTAAAAAGAGAAATGCAGTAAATCAAGTGAATTTAGTCTTTCTTCTCTGTTTCGGTAAAACATCAATCTCGTGTGATTCCTTTCTAACGCAATCCAGAAAGTGCCTTCTTGATCATGAGACTCGACATGATTGTTTAATATATAATATGGAAATAATATGTACAGAGGAAAATACATCAAAAATTTATATTTTAATGTAAATTAATTAAAAATTTATACTTTATTATTTATTTTTTAATTAAATAAATTAATTATAAGGAAAATAAATTTAATTTCCAAAAAAAATAGTAAATTACACATAAAATTTAATTTAATTATTCCTGATTTTTTCATATTTTTTCAATATTTTTACAATATATTATCTATTTTTCTAATTAATTAACTAATTAACAAACTAAATAAATAAATAAATAATATATAAAAATTTAAAAAAAGCTAAGATCGTAATTCGGGATTCCGATCTTGCGGTCGGAATCTGGAATTCCAATCTTATGATACTATTTAAAAAAATATTATTATATTGATATTATTTTTAATATATTATATTAATTTAATATTATTTTTAAATTTTTCGGCCCAAGTTGTACCCAGAGGTGGGCTTGCTAGGCTTATCAGACATGGCCTGCTAAGACTGCTATTCGTGAATATTGATTTGATTAGAAACAACATATCATGCAGCCCACAACATTTCATGAATTTTGAGATTCCCCAATTCAAGCACGTCAGCGGTACAAGTACTCTTCATTATTTATTATTATTATATATTTTTTTAAAAAAGGCAAATAGGTCAACCTGTTTCATTAATGTAATTGAAACAAAGTTTTACAAATTACAAAACAACCTCAACTCAACTGAAAAATACACCAGTTAAGGTAACTTCACTACTTCAGTGCATCTCTGTTTATAGTATAAGCTATTTACCTACTATTCCGATTATCATCTTCAACGTTTTGAGGAATTTGTGCATAATGCAGTAACGATTTTGTTACACAGGAACTGCTTTATTCGCAATCAGAAACCTGGTCTTGTCAGTTGTCACTGGTATCACAAAAAGTGTTTTTTTTTTTAAAGAATTTGAGAAGTACCTTACCAGCACTAGTATACAATGATTAAACATACCCAGTTCATACTTTGATTTCCTAATGTGAAAAAGAAGCTCAATGCAATTTCAGTTCAAAAATTTCAGAAGTATCACATTTGAAGAGCCAAGAAAGCTGCTATTATACAAAACAGAATCAGGCCGCCGGAAACAATTGCAGTCCATTCAAACAAATGTACATATTTCCTATACGGGGTACGTTGTTGATGTTATATATATGTAGCAATACATAAATGGAAAACCGGAAGAACAAAAGCTTGCAAACTTCAATGTTCTCATTACATGGTTCTCCAAAAATGCAAGCGTAACGCAAAAATCAAAAAGGGAAAAGAGAAAACAAAATCACTTCCAGTTGGCAGCGACAATGTCAGCAAGATCAACGACCCTCTGGGAGTATCCCCACTCGTTGTCATACCAGGCAATAACCTTCACCATATCATCACCCATCACCATGGTAAGGGAAGCATCGACGGTGGATGAGACATCACTGCAGCGGAAATCAACGGACACGAGTGGCTCATCGCAGACAGACAAGATGCCTTTGAGTTCGTTCTCAGCAGTCTCTCTAAAGGCGGCATTCACCTCCTCAGCAAATGTCTTCTTGGAGACCTATTATTTGAATTTCAATAAAAGAAGAAATTACTTTTTAATGAACTTCCAAATTTTATTAGGTACAAATACAATTATATACAAAGCGTAGGCATAATTAAAGTTGATCAAAGGGCAGGTTTAGTATTACCTGAACGACAAGGTCGACAACAGAGACATTGGGAGTCGGTACACGGAGAGCAATGCCATTGAGCTTCCCCTTGAGGTTGGGAAGGACAAGGGCCACGGCCTTGGCAGCACCCGTAGAGGTTGGCACGATGTTCAATGCAGCGGCACGAGCACGACGAAGATCACGGTGACTAGCATCCAACAGTCTTTGGTCACCAGTGTACGAGTGGGTTGTTGTCATTGTTCCCTTGATTATGCCTGTCAGTTGTTTTGTATGATGTAATTAAATAGATTTAAATCACAATTAATGAAATTCATGGAAATTAAGTTTTTTAATGCCGGTCAATTTGTAACATATATGTGTGTACATACCAAACTTGTTGTCGAGGACCTTGACGAAAGGCGCAAGGCAGTTGGTCGTGCATGAAGCGTTGCTAATAATGGGTTCGTCGGGGCTGTATAAATCAGCATTGACTCCAACCACATATGTGGGTATATCTCCCTTGCCAGGGGCAGTAATCAAGACCTTCTTTGCGCCGGCCTGGATGTGCTTGCCAGCACCCTCTCTGTCAACAAACACACCGGTTCCCTCAATAACCAAGTCGATGCCGAGTTCCTTCCATGGAAGGTTGGCTGGGTTACGGTCAGAGACAACCTTGATAACCTTTCCGTCAACTGAAATGGCTGCATCACCCTCGGGTTTGACGTCTGCATCAAAGATACCGAGGGTGGAATCGTACTTGAGGAGGTGAGATGCCTGCTTGACACCACCGGTGTCGTTGATGGCAATGACGTCAAGAGGAGAGTTCTCACGTCCGTGCCAGCACCTGAGGAAGTTGCGCCCGATTCTACCAAAGCCATTGATGGCCACCTTTATTTTTGCCTCTACTGGTTGAACTTTTCTGCTGGTGGCGCTGCTTGTTGCAGCCTGGTTATTATATGCATTATAATTTATAAGTCAGCGCATCAGGTTCTAATGAAGGTCTGTAGATATGATTTTCGTATCCTTTGACAATTATTGCATGGTTTTTCTTTACTTGGATTTAAGTTTCCAAGTTTCTTCTCGAGTGTTTGGGAAAAAAAGTTGGCAGTAAATAAAAATGCTTTAGGTTTTCTTTTCTGTAATTTTTTTACATGCAGAAATATATCGAAAGAAGCTAGTTCAGTCACAAACTCATTCAGGCCTCTGCATTCTTTTTAGGGAAGTGGAGAGTGCAGACTAAATGTTTGATATTCTTTTGCATTATACAGCTACCTAATTGATCATGGAAGCATGGAACTAATAGGATCAATAGTTTCTTGAAGCAAACTCAACATAGAGGTAACTGATGCATTTGTATCAGTATGAGGAAGAAAATGACTGTTGAAGTTTGGTTTATGCAGGATGGTAATCAATCATCAACTAACCGACTTGCTGGCCCACTGAGTATGTACATTGTACAAGAGGCATCAAGCCATAATTTTGAAGAAATCATTGCGTCACAACTCTTCATCATAATCCAAACCAACATCCAGTTAAAACATTTAAAAACAAAAATGGATATTTGGAATGTCAAGCGTACCAGTGATGTTCTGTAAGCAACCAATGAGAAGAAGTCGTCAGATGCACCGATCTTTCTCAATGGGACCGAAGTGGTCCTTAAACCGGAGTATTCTGGGAATCCCGCAAACGCCTTTCCCTTCCCCTACACTCACACATAATTTGACATATTTCATTACTTTTAATGCATTCACATTAACATCAAAAATAAATTACCAAACAGGTACTGGCACTACACTGTACCTGAATGGAGCCATTGGCTACTGAAAGAGCAGCCGAAGCCATGACAAACTAGGAGAGAAAATTCTAAGGAGAGGCAGCAATATGGAAGGGATAGGTTGTCTGGTTTATACCTATTGTATATGATGATGATATTAAAAAATTGTTAAAAAAAAAACTACACAAGGCTGTGGTTGTGAAAGAGCTAATGAATTGAGAGGAGGGGATTGGAAAGTGTGGTGCAAAGGGATCAGATTTTGGATAGCGTGGCCTACAACGAATGGTTGGCGCCACTTCTTCATCTATCGCTGTGTCCCACGTGGCATTTTTTAATATTGGGCTTTTACTTTGGGCCTGATAATTCCTGGTAGTTATTATTTTTGGATATTCCAGATCAGAGTATCTTGTTATCCTAATATTTATGGTTTGTAGTTTCTCATGTACTTTGAGGTTTCTGTCCCATGGGAAAAGCATTGGAGAATAGCCACAATTTTGTGATCTCGCTTTCCTTGGTTATGAATCTTGTGACCGTACATTTCTCATCATTTGCTGACGAAATTATTACATTTTTTGAGGATGAGCGTAGCTAAGAACAAAGCCTAGGATTTTCATTTTTTTTTTACTGTAATAAATATATCTTCATTGTCAATTACACAATTACTTTTTTTTTTCCGAGAAGTCAACATAGAAGTATGATAAAGGAAAATTTTGTAGCATGTTGCTTTTGTATTATTTCAGTAGTATTATTTATATAACACATCAAACTCGTACTAGTACAATGTAAATTGCTGAAAAAAATACTCACCAATTTTATTTATAATGATGACAGGGCTTGACCCCGTCCTTGCCATCTTAACAAAAAAAAAAAGAAAAAATAGAAATGATAACTGCCATCGCTTGCCATCACTAAATACAAAGTGAACATATAAAACAGACATATATAGACGATCAAAGTAAATACTTACAGACAAATAAATGTTGGTCATCGCTTGTTCAAATTTTTTATATGCATGCTCAACTTATTTTTATTGAACTTATTTGTTTTTTATGTACTCACTTTGATCTTTATATATGTTCACCTTGTCTATTTTATTTATTTATTTATTTATTTTTTTTTATTTAACGATGGTAAGTGATAGGGGTGAAAACGGTCACCGTTTCGACCGTCCTTTCGTTTCGTTTCGTCCAAAATGAAACGAAATGGTTAAGATTTTTTGTTGCATTTTATAAATGAAACGGTTAACGAAAGCTTAGAATAGTTTCGTCCATGTGTATTTTCGTGATTTTGATCGTTTCGTCCAAAACGAAACGGTTAACGCAAATGGATGATCAATTTCGTTTTAAAACGAAACGGTTAACGAAATCGACCGTTTTTGTGGTCGTTTTAGACGTTATGCAGCCATAGTAAGTGATGACAAAACTGCATATCACATAATCAATTTTCAAAAACCAGAAAATTGTGATAGGAAGAGAGGAAAACATTTAATCTGTTAAAGTTGGGGCCTCAGTCAAGGCTGAAGCCTTGTAGGCCCATATTTCTTTTCAAGGCCGAAAGGTTCCTTCTTCCGCACGATTTATCAAAAGAAAAAGAGTGCGATGAACTGATGATGATGCACGATGAAACCTGGGAAATGGCGGGAACGCTACTACGCTAAGGGTTTCCCTTTCCCTCCCATTCCACTTTGTTCCCTCTCCTTCTCTTCTTTATTCTCACTTCTCAGATTCTTTCCATTTCCCTATTGTAAGAATAACATCCATATTGTTTATTTATTGGATTCATTGATGAACACCACAATGAACACGCACTTATTTCAGTGCATCTGAGAAATCTCTCTCATGGAAGAGGATCATTTGAGAAATTCAGATAAAAAATCAACGTCATTGAATGTGGGTTTCTTCTACCTCAGACTCCTTGGCAATGATTTAAACAAACTGCTTTGTTTAAGATCGGATCGAGTCTACACGATCGGGCGAAACCCCAAACATTGCAAAATTGTGATTGATTCTCCTGCTATCAGCCGCCGCCACTGCCAAATTCTTCTCAGCCGATCAGATTGCAAGCTCAGACTGATCGATGGTTCCTTTGAATCCCCTCGTTGTGATCCATCCCGAATCGGGTCCAAATGCAAAGTCTGTAGGGTTTCGTCGAATGGAGTGTTTGTCAATGGACGTAGACTCCCCCGAGGTGTTGTCGCTGAGTTGAATGTCGGGGATTTGATCTTGTTATGTGTTAAGAAAAAATATGGTTTTGTTGTAGAGAAAATTGTTTTTAGTAAGGTCAATCAAAATGTGTTGTCAGATACCACTGTTTCTCTGAGAGCTGAGTCGCTTTTGGGGCAATTAAGGAGCATAGTAAGTAGTCATGACCCTGTATCTTATTTGAGGACCTTGCGAAATGTTGATTCCACAATAAGAAGTGCAGATTCAGAGAAACCTCTGAATAAAGATGTTGCTGATAAGGATGAAATTTCCAATCCTAGCAGCAACAGGGAACCTGATGTGGGTTGCCGTTCAGATGGCAAGACATTCTTTCTGAACCGACTGACATGCATTGATCATGGTGTGCCAGATCAATCTATGGGGGTTACTTTGCCCCAACTTCTTCATCCGGTTGTTACCCTTACTCAAATTTTCATTGCAACTTTTACGTGCGATGTTTCTTGGTACGCTGTTGTTACACCCAGATTTATCACTAGCTTGTTGACAGGATTTATTAAATTGTGTGTCTAATCTGAGTCGTTCCTCCAGGTTTTTGGATTATTGTGAAATTCCCAACCAATTGCCAATTACAATTGCATGCCATAATAAAGAGAGATGCTGGAGTGCGAGCCAAGACAGCAGAACAGCTGTGCCATTTTCAAGCTATCCTAATTTGCTGTTAGTGTAAGTAACAGCGCTACTCAGATATTCAATTTACAGAACTGCATTGTACAGGTTTTTAATATTTATCGATGTGGATGGTTTGTCATATTTACTTGGTGTAGGTCTAGCAAGAGGATGATTTGTAATTTGCATTTTGGTTCACCATTAGTTGCCCAGTCTGCTGATTGAGGCTATAATAGGACTTACCAATAGTGTGGGCTATACATTTTTATTGAGAGCTCCTACTAATTGTCATTGAATGTCCATTTGCTGGTCTAGCTGAGTAAAAGCTTTTCGGTCTACCTACAAGTGCAGCTATAATTATGATTGCAATTACCTAATGGTACCATATAACAGCAAAAACTGTTTATAGATCAATTTGCCGTAATTAAAGCTAAATTATGCTATTAATTTATTAAGCAACTCTGATTATTAGAAAAGGCTTTAATTGGCTTCAATGTTGCACTAGTTTCATAAGCTCGACTAGACTACATAGATACCTGTGATAATATATTCAGACAGGTAGCATATGTACGAGCTATATCTCCATCAGACAAAAAAGATGTAAACTGTCTTGTTAAATTTTTTCTCTTGTTATGCAGTTTAATGAATGATTTCTCTTGTTGGGTTTCATTTCTAGCCTACCCCAACTTGTTTGGAACAAAAGGCTTAATTGTTGTTGTTGCCGTCGTCGTCGTCGTTGTTGTTGTTATGCAGTTTAATAAATTAGAAAGCAAAACGAAGTAATGATTTGTAGTAAGCAGGGGCAGAACCAGGATTCACAAATAGGAGGGGCGAAAAACTATTATATAGTTTTTATATTTTTTAGGGGGTGCCAAATAAATTTTTTTTTCAAAATTTTAGAATGATTTGCATAGAATTTTTAAACTTATAAGGGCCTTTTTAGAAAGCACACTTTGCAATGTATTTAGTTCTGCCCTGGTAGTAAGAACCAAATAATTTAGATGCATTAAAGAAGGAAATACTGCAAATAATCTGTTATAGCAGATATAAAATGGAAAGGATGATCCAGTTACGTGTATTTTGGGCACTATGAAAAAATTAGAAATTGAATTAGAAAGGGTGTGACTTAAATGCTTGACACTATAGTATAGTATATATGATGAAGTTTTTTTTTTCTTTGGTGTATTTCAGAAAAAATAATATTTGTCAACTTGTATGAAGCTGACCTAAACAAAATACTGATCCTTGCAGTGGATCCTCAACATGCATGAAACCCAAACATATATCCAATCAATTACTTTTGTTATTTGAAAGTCTAAAAATAGTTATTTGAGATTTAATTTAATTGACATCGATTTGGCATCAAACCCTTCAGCTTTATTGGAAATAGCTATTCATTTATACATTTGTTTGCTTCTATTTTGAAGATATCCACGATTTCCTGATGAAATAGCCTTCGGAAAAGATCGTAAGAAACATGGTGTGGCATGCCATCATCCCAAATTAATCATATTACATAGGAGGGACACCATGCGCATCGTGATCACTTCAGCTAACTTAGTATCCAGACAGGTCATGATCTTTTTATTAAAAAAAAAGATTACTCTGTTTGCATTATATTTCTATGGAATTGTTTTTTTCATTGGAACTGCAGCATTTTTTCCCCCTTTTTTTCCTCAAAAAACAGTGGGATCATATAACAAACACAGTTTGGTGGCAAGACTTCCCTTCCAGGAAAATTGCAAATTATTCATCCCTTTTTGGTCCAACAGAAGAAGATAAAGCAGATTTTGGTGCACATCTTGCCGGGTTCATTGCATCACTTATTAATGACATCCCTAGTCAAGCACATTGGATTGATTTATTAGCCAAGTACGACTTTGGAGAGGCCACTTGCCATCTCATTGCTTCTGTTCCTGGAGTATACGCTCAAAATCCTTCTTATTTGAAGTCCAATTATAGCCTTTGTGTATGTGCACTTTAAACATGAATTTCCATTAGCAAAATGAGTGTAGTTATGTTTGATTCTGACATGTGTAACATTGTATTGTTATTTTTGAAAAATGTGACAGGCTAAGCAAGTGTTGAACATGAACTCTCGTCCTGGGAATTACCTAGGCTGTGTTCATACATCTGTAGTCGGTTTAAGTCATAGGTTTGGGGCTTCAGTTGATTCAAATGGTGGCCAATTTAAGATGCTGGCCACAATACTAGGACGGTGCCGGGAGAACAGTAGTGGAACTGTAGAAGTTATCCTCAAACGGAATATGCATATACCTGCAGATGCCAATGCTGTCAGTGTAATAATCAAAGATAAAGTTGGCAATTCTGATGGAGGTAGAAATGCTTCATCTTCTTTGTATCATCTTATTATCCTCTTCGTTGTCTCCTTGTTAGATTAGGCTTTTAACAAGTTTGGTTATAGATTAATTCAAGAAGGCATACGTTTGTAGATTCAATCCTCCTCGGTTTTTTGCCTAAGGAGATAGCGAAGTGGGTATCTCCTCTCAGTGATTCTGCTCTCCTTTCTTTTTCTGCATTTATATATCCAAAAGAAACCCTGGAAGCTGCATATGCTGGAGCTAACACGAGAGTACAGCTTCTCCTTTATCTATCGAAGGCACGTTAAATGCTAATCTTATTTAATTTACCTAAATTTTATTTGTACTTCACATTATAATGTTTTTCTTATTAGGTTATTATACATATTTGTGCATGTAGGGACCCAATTTTGATAGAATGACAGAGTTAATCCACGAGGGGTTGCTCCTTGCTTCCTTATGCTCCCTTTTGGCATTGTTGAAAAGGTCCTTTGGTCTTTGGCGATTACAAGAGGTATTCTTAGGAATTTTTTTTTATAGTTTTTAGTTTTGTATATGTTTAATTCCATTATACCTCAGTTGTACTGTTGTTTGTTTCATTGACAACAGCCTTACTCTTTTGAAATTGATTAACTGTATCCATAACAGGCTTTATTTCCAGATTGATCACCCAGTGGAGTATATCGTTTAGGATAAATAATGATATTGACTTATCCTTAGTAGCGTTCTTTTAAATCGTTTGAGTTAAATTATCTTTACTGTATATTCAATAAAGAAAGGAAACATCATTGTTTGACTAGCAACTTGCAATTTATTTCTGCTTTCCTACGATTTCATTACGCAGGTCTTATCTCAGCACAAGTGGCCTGAGTCACTGGAGACAGAATTTATTTATGGTGGGGATCATATAGCTTCTCTTTCCTAATTTGTCTACTTCATTTTCAGTGTTCGATTCAAATATATTTCCTTCATTCTTTATTGTTTTCATGTTATGAAGGGTCTTCGTCAGTCGGAACTTCAGTAAGTCCTGATTTTCTGGCAGCCTTTTCTACAGCTGCTGGTAAAAAATCGTACAACTACTCAGACTCACAAGAGTCTGACCCTGAGGTACAAAATCTTTCTAATTCATATTTGTTCATGCATCCCTTTATAACATTATTTCCATTTTAATTATTTAAGTTATGATAAGTTCTCAAAGAGAAGGGAAAACTGGAAATTTGGTTTGGTAATACCCGTCTTTTCGATGATATTAATTCAAATTTTACTTGGTTTTCTTTTAACAAGACAATTATTTTAATGTATCAATCTTTTGTGTGTGCCAGTGGGGCCGCTGGAGGGCGGAACATGAGCTTAGAAAGCCTTCAATTAAGTTTTTGTTTCCCACCATTGATCGAGTCAGAAGTGGAGTTTGTGGAGGTCTTCTCTCTAGATATCTTCTTTGCCTGTCAGAGGTAAACTACATGTTTGACTAGCTCAAAATTCTAGATAATATTACGGGTTGTGATAGTTGCTATGAAAAAGGTGAATTTCTCCAAAGAGGACGATGAAAGAATATCTGTTATTATTAAATAACAGATAAATGTAGTAAACTAAAGAAAAACTTGGATATATTTTATCCAAAATGACAGTACGACTATCTGCTTTTTCTGTTATAATACTACAACTTCTTTTTGACTTGTCAGATAGAAATTTTGTTATAAAAGGTAAATATTGCCCAAATCAGGAGAATTAAAAATATCTGTTGTAACAAATGACAAACTTTTGAAGTTGAAGAGAAGAAATTATACTATTATAGATAAAGAAACGTACAGTTTCTCCTTTTGCTGTCAAAGGTGAATGTTTGTCTTCCATGCTCGAAATTGTAATTGACTTTTGTCTGTTTCAAGAGATGTTTTAAGAGACGAATTTGCTAGATATGTAATATTTTAATGAAAATAACAGATTGCTTTTATTAGCTAACCCTGTAGCATTTTACATGACTAAGTAATTTAAGATGAAGTAAATGATAGATGATTTTTGGTAAAACTATTTGTATATAAATTTATTCCCTTGTTCATTTGTTAAATCAGAAAACATGGCAAAGACTGAGACCTATGGGTTTATTCCATGATGCAATTCCATATCCCTCTCATAGAATTGGATATCCTATGCATGTCAAGGTATAAAATTTTCTTATTATTACATTGGTAAAGTTGTAACATTCTCATCATGTTGTGTTTTTTTAGTGAAAATTTACCCTTAAAAAAGTGCTTATAGGTATGGTGGCTACTGGTTGCCTTGTCGAAATCTTCCATTTATTTTCCCAAATGTTGTCCCAATTTGCTCCAGTTGTTAAATTATGCCTCTAATAAGGTTCAATTTGCTACTTCGGGTCAGAGATGCTAGTTGTAAACCCCTAGGCACACAGTATCAGAAATTGCCAGACAATCACTAATTAAGGTACTTTCTTGATATACAATAAAGCACTTCAATCTTTTGTCATTCAAATAAGGTCGCATGTAGGCGTTTCCAGTCCAGAGCAGATGGGAATTCATTTGGATGGATATACTGCGGGTCCCACAATTTCAGTCCAGCTGCATGGGGTCAAACTCTACATCCCTCTCCATCGCCATTAGGTCCAAAATTGCATATTTGCAATTATGAGCTGGGCATAGTTTTTCTATATCCAGAGCACAGTTCAAGTGGTGAAGCAAGGATAAATATAGACAATGTCAAGTTGCCATTTGTAACACCAGCACCAAAATTTAAACCGGAGGACAGGCCAGCAACTCCACAAGCAATGCGTGAGGTCTTTGCTGAGGCTCAATCTCTGGTAGCCGATCTCATGGAAGAGATGAATGAAGTTAGTGAAGTTGATGATGATGAGGACGAGCAAATAATTGAGGTTTCTGAAGAGGGAGATGAGGAGCGAATTTATGCTGAAATGCTCTTGGGCCAGGTTTTTTCCTCTCATGATTAGTCTGTACTTTTTTTGTAAATAAATAAATTTTAGAGTAACGTACATTTAAAAGAGGCAATTGAGCAGCTATTATTATTGCTTATATCCTTGTACTATAGATCGATCCTGCCATTCATTTGGTTGAAAGACAGATTCTGTCCAGAAATTATTCTGATTGTATGTTTCATAAATAATTTGCTATGAGAGGGACCATCCCATTTAGTTACTGTTTCTAGATATGATTGCTGTGTTTTGCAACTTTGAAACTAAACAACTCATCTGCGGTTAACAGAGTTGAGACTGTACTTCAATGTAGAGCAAATCTTCCAATAATAGTAAAATAGAATTTTTACAAGTATGTACCTTGATGTTTCTACAATGTCAATATTGGTTAATGCGCTTCCTAGAGAGTGCTTTTATTTTTTATTTTTGTCCTTCGAAATCCAATCATATCTTTTGTTCAACCAATTCCGTGTAGGCGTTGATGATATTTTTGTTCTTTAAAATGCAATTATATATTTATTCGCTTAATTCCTCGTAGGCATTGGTGATTGAAATGTGGCCTTCTCAGAATCCAATAATGAGGATCATCATGATTACTAGAAGCTTTTATGTAACAGAATTTTACTATTTATATGTAACCCATTAGGAGGAACCTGATTAATAGTGAAACAATATTATTATGCAAATTTACGTGGCAATAACATGAAGATTGAAGAAATCAGATGATTCTAAAGTAAGTTATTAACAACGATTCCTAAAAGTGGCAAAATTCTTCTAATATATTACTGCCCGGTAACAGAATAATCTTCATAAAAGAGCATAATTCGAAAAACATTTATCTCACCAAGAATATTTCATGTAACGAGCAAAATACATACATCTACCTTGTCTTATTCTCTTCCCAGTTGTCCTCAAATCACCCAACAATAAAAAAGAAAATGAAATTGAGTTAGGCATAGCAAAATTTAACTAAATCAGTGAACTAAATAGCAATTTTCTATGGTTCTGCTTGACAAAGCAATCAAATAACCATATATGGTACATCTTTTTGGGGGAGATCAACCCATAACTCACAGACTAACTAAACTCAAACCACTGAACTAAAGTTTTCTAACATTCCTCCTATAAAACCCCCTGCACATTTCACAAATGATCACGAAACAATAATTAAGATAACAACAACAATAAATACCACTCCTTAGTAACTAAATTTTATTTCTAACTGTCTCAAACCCGAAGAATCTGCAGCTTAGAGGAAAAAGCAATAGCAACCCAATCGGGTTGTGTGGATGACCACTGCAGCTGCTCTATCTCAGCTCCAGCAGTGTATGCCAGTATTGGGTCCAGTCCGCCTTCTGCCGAAGCAGCAGCTGCAGCTTGCTGTACCGCACCTGATCCTCCTGCTCCACTACCCATAGATGAGAGGTCCCAAATAAGTGCCTGAGAGTCGTCTCCCGCTGTACAGATATGGCAAGAACTATGCGGTGCCCACGCAATGGCATTGACGCTGGCTTGGTGCCGTTGCAATTCCACTACAGGCAATGTCGGATAGCGAATATCCAGCACGACGACCTTCGGACTATCCATTATGATGGTAGCCATGTACCGGGGATCCTGTTTGTTCCACCCAAGCCGTACCAGTGGAGTGTCAGGCGGGTCAGACGACTCGTAAATAATAGTGGAGTGCTCCTTGTCCCTGAGATCAAAAACCCGCACTGACCCGTCAGCAGAGACCGATGCAAACACACCCACCCCGCCCCACGCAATATCATACACTTCCTTGTCATGCGCGATCAGCTGGGTATCGACCGCCTCTCTATCAATATCCCATATAGTACACGTGGTGTCAATCGATGATGTACCGACACGGCGGGGCTCAGCCTCATTCCAATCGAACGAGGTAAGAGGCCCACAAAACTCAGAATTGCGGTTTCCATTCAAGAGAGCCTTCTGCTCGACGCCCGTGGAGTCGTCATTGATGCGCCAGATGCGAAGGAAGTCGGCAGAGGTGGCAAGAAGGTCGGGCCGGAGGCATTCGCGGTCGGGCACAAACATGGCTTTAGTAGGAGGGTAAGGGTGCTCAAAGGAGAGGTTGGGGTCGGACCGGATCTCTCCAGTGGAATCATCCAACTGGACGATCTCGACCCGGTTGGGGAGCTGCTCCAAGAGACTCGCAATGGCGAGGCGGTACTTCTTGTCGCGGCGCACGCTCCAGTTCATGGCGTAGATGTGCCACGGCGCTTCGTAGGTGTAGATCTCGGAGCGCTTTTGCTGCTCCTCGGAGCCCTCGCCGTCCCTGTCGGCTCCGCCGCCGCTCGCCGCGCCGGCCATGTCGAATTAGGGTTTCGAGGGTTTGGAGAATGGAGATGTTTCTCCAATGCCCGAGCTCTGATTTAATTAATAATAAATAATAAATTGAAGGGTTAATCTCGAACGGCGTTTGTTACACACTAATAATTGTTGATTGATGAATTGGGTGGGAAACAAGTTCAAAAAATGAGATGATTCATTTTCATTCACTGGAGAGAGAGAAGAGTGTACTGATAAGCCTGAATAGCAGGATAAGAATAAGACCGAGACGAGAGCCTGAATAAGTGGGGTGGGGCCCGGTGCTCAGCGTTTATTAAGCTCGTTTTTATGGGTTAATTAGATTTATACCACTGTAAAAATTTGAAATCAGAAAAATATCATTATTAAATGACAAATTAGTTTTATATTTTTATGTCATTATAAAATAGTAAAATTTAGTTTTTTGTCACCGAAAAATTGATTTGCCAATTTGACCCTTTTAATAGTATTCCTCAAATAGTATCATTAAAAAAGTTGACACGTCTAATTCAAATAATATTCTTCAAATTCTATCCATATGAAAGAGATGAATGATACTATGAAATATGTCGTACTATTCAGTAAGTAAATGAAAGAAAAAGAAAAATGCGATTCTGCACATGATTGTGAAATCTATCCTGTCCACGAAATTTAAAAAAAAATTGAGAATTTTGAGAACTCACCTATCCAGGAAATCGAGGGGTGATCGGAGCAAATAGTGAGAAATTTTATCGTGGATTTTTTTTTCTGTTTGTATACTTTAGAGTTTTTTTTCCCAACCGTAATTTTTTAGGGTTATTAAAGGACAGTTTGCGAATTTTTTAAAATAAAGAGAGTTTTAAGGATGCCATTTTTAGTATTTAATTTTTTTAGGAATAAGATAATGGTATATATCTAATTTACATAATTTGATAATGGCATAAATCTAATTAGCAATCTAACAATGGCATATTCCTAATTAACTACTTTTCACAGTGGCATAAAACCAATTAATCCTTTTTTCATTGATAGAGTGACAAGTGTCAAACATACAAGAGTACAAGACACATACACTTGTTTAATATAATAAAATTTTAATTTTTAAGATTAGAATGGCCGATTCAAACTGCTCAAATTGTTCTACGTTATAAAATTTTGATTTGATGGAGACCAAATTTTATATTTTTTCCAATTTTTTTTACAGTTTTTTTGGAATTTTTGAATATGCTTATGAACTCTCCAATTTTGAAAAATTGAAAAAATATAAAATTTGATTTTCAAGAATATTTTAATATAGAGATCATATTGAGCTGTTTGGATAAGCCGTTTGAAATTTTAATGATCAACGTTTTGATCGTGTTTGACGTCCTATATGTTTGATTCTAGCATTACTCTTTTTTCATTGATAGAGTTGTATCATTTTTTTTGTTTATTGTTTGGAGATTTTTTTTAATACTACAAACTGTTATTGTTGAACTAAAATTCTGAATATATTATAATTTCTAATGACTAGTGGAAACTACTAAGCTGCAATTAAAATGTCGAAACTAAATTTATGTCATGAATAGTTTAAAATTTTAAATACATCATTAAATTTTTCTGTATAGCATGATATATTTTGACTTTTTGAGAGTGCCAACGACATGTATGGCAATAATATATTTTGATTCGATTAAATATTCTTTCTGTTTAAATTTTCTAAAAAGGCTATCAAGAATTCTAAATTGGCCAAGAGCCCAAGAATCAAGTTATTAATTGGAAGGCCACATTTTCTAAATTTTTTTTTTGATGAAAAAACAAGGGTCTAGCCCCTGCCTTTTATAAATTAACATAAAGTTTAAAAAGTACACTGTTTCAGCAAGAAGCTGAAAAAAAAAACACAAAATAAAATTAAGTTACACAACAGCAAAATAAAAAAAAAATCTTCATGAAGGACTGGCAGAGCGAGACATCAGCTTGAATTACCAGCAAGAGTACCAGGATTGTAGAGAATCAGGTTGGCTTTTTAAGCACGTGCCATTCAAGGAGTATTTCTTGCACCAGGTCACTGGATTCTTTGGAAACTTCCTTAAAGATTCTGTTGCACCTCTCTCTCCATAGAACAAAGTAGGAAATTGCTAAAACATCTTTGAGAGCAGGAGGCAGTGAATTGTTGAGAATTGAAAGATGATTTTGCACATTAAAGAGAGGAGTCCCACTTAACCCTGTGGATTGTAAGTGGCGTGAAACATTTGCAAGAAGAGATTTGGAGAAGACACAATCATTAAAAATGTGTCTGACAGTCTCTGAGTCGGATTTGCACAAACAACAAATACTGGGGAGGCACCAACCCCTTTTCTGTAAGTTATCCAAGGTTGCAATTTTATTTTGCAACATCTGCCAAATAAAGACTTTGAATCTAGGAGGTAACCTGAATTTCCATAACCTCCCGAGAGTAGTAGAATGCATTGGGAAAAGTTTGACCAGATTGTAGACTGATTTTGATGTAAAACCCCCTGAAGCTCCTGAGAAGTACCAGCCGAAAGTATCCACACCAGAACAAGATAAATGTGAGAGGGTATCACGAGTTGTTTGCAAGGACAACACTAGTGAGGGCCACGTCACCGATGCAACATTCTCAGCTCGCAATTAGTCCAACTGTTCTAAGTGTTCTGTAACTGGCATGACATTGATCTCTAGTTGTAGCCTTTTTTCATTTTTTCTGTTGGTTCTGGGGTGGTTTCCACAAACTGGTTAGTGGCACCTCCTGTGTGTTTGGTCTGTAAAACTGATCCTTACCTTGCTAATAGTAGCTGGTACCCCTGCTTGGGGTGCTCTTGGTTAAAAAAAATATATATATTTGATAGGATCAGTTCTAATTACTAGCTAGACTTAGTTTTAATTTAACTTGTTTGATTGGACAATTAGGATGATTTCTTTTTTCTATTTTTTTCCCCTTTGCAGGTTAATAGAGGATGACTTTTTGTTTAATTTGTCATAGAACATTCAATATCTATCGGACATGCATCAGGAACAATAATGGCAATGTCTCATGACTTTACAAATGCACCTAGAAAAAGAACGTGGGTCCATTAATCTAGTATAAATTCAAATGGTCCCGGTGTGCCATGTGTCAGCATATACAAAAATTAGACACGACACGATACGATATCTTAAATTTTGATCTCGGGTCCAACCATGATCATATCTATCTTTAGATCATTTTCAATTTTCAGTTGGGACTTTTGAGTTATCAATTTTTGAATTATTTTCTATTTTGGGTTACATCAGGGCAGCTTTTAGCTAGTCGGCCTTTAGATCGACAAAGATTTGGGGGTATTCTCCGGTCTCATCGGGTTGAATTTTAAATATTTTGCCTTCAAAATCAATACATATTTCGAATCGACTCGAATTTGTTTGTCTTTTCATAGGAGGAAAAGATTTAGCACTATATTAGTGAAGGTTTTGCCCGATTGTTTTGTTAATATTGTTTTTTTTTTTAGGGTCAGGTGGCAATCAATTTTGTTAATATTGTTGAGTATTTATATTGCTGCTATTTGATATATGTGTATATCTGTACAGATAGATGCTGATTTTGGTGTTGTTGATGACAGTGATGAGTTTAAGGTAACTGGTGTGCTGATTTTGGTGCTGTTGATGACAGTGATGTAACCAGTGTTGTCAAAATTTAGAGAAAGAGAGGAGCCTATAGTTTATTAGTTTGTCCTTTTTGATGTGTCAATAGAGTAAGTACCTCATGCCAGTAACAACACGTCTGTAGTGATTCTTTTCTTAATCAGTAAACATAGACCGACTGTGAAATTTAAATTTAAATTTTTATTGAAGCACTGATTTGTTCGTTCTAACTTGGAAGATAAAAAGCTTGATGAGTATACAGAAAATAAATACCCTAAAAGAAAAACAATAAGCTAAATACTGCTTTTGCACTTGTCTGTTTTGTTTGATTGCTATCATTTCTTTTACTCTTTGTTCACTGGATTTATCTGTGATTTGAAATAGTATTTATCATTAGAGACAAAATTATTTGCCTTTACACAATATTTTAACTTCCCAAAAAATTTGAAGATCTTAGCCTTTCATTTTGCTAAAATGAATTTCATCTGTAGTTGGGCTGTATGGCAATGAAGTAACTTTCTTTTCTGCTCTATAACTAGGCCTATCAAACAACAAATGCAGAAGCTTTTGCCTTTTTCGGTTTTCTCTTTTCATTGAATAAAACAAGTAAAAGAGCATTTACAACCAAAAGCATCCTGACTCCTGCCCATTTATTCTAGAAAACAAAGGGGAAAAAAAGGGAAAAAGAAAAAGATGCTAGTAAGGCTTGAAGCACTCAAACAGATGAAGAGTAATGGCAGCATCAGAGTTTGTAGTTGGTCTTGGTGAAATCGTTGGAGTCTTTGGAATAGAATTATTACTATTATTATTGGATAAAAGCAAAGAGATCTCATCAGAGGCCATACCCAACTGGATTAGCAATTGCTCCTCTTGCCTTTCTCTCTGTAATCTCTTCGTCTTCATCTCCTTTCTCTTCCTTACATATTCTTCGGATATGAAAACATCCATTAATTTACTCCCCAACTCTTTTATTTCTCTCAATTGTTTTTTTTTTTTGGGTTTATGTTGCAAGCAGAAGCAGTAGGGGAAAGGAGGGAAGAGGACTTGTTGAGGCGCTCCTATATATTAGTAGGATATTTTGGCACTTGCTACTGTAGTTATATTTAATGAGGAAATGCTTCTGGTCACATAGTCACATAGCACATATATTAAATAATTAATTTAGCCTAATTTCTTGATTTGTAAACCAATAATGTAACTTTCTCAAAAGATGAATCTGAATCAGAGTTAATAAGTTCAGAATCTTGTTGGTTGCTTTTATCCTGTGATTATGAGTGTAATTCATGATAAAAGTGAATAAAGATGAAACCGAAATAATTAAGTAAAAGAGTGAAAATAGGAAAAAAGAAAAAAAAAATGTGCAGGCATGACCCACTAGTACCAGTTCAGGACATGTACCATGTAAACTCTCTCTCGAATATATTCTTAATTTCTTATTCTTATCCCTTAGATTATCTCAAGACGTGGAATGAATTAGTGCACGAGCATTTATACCAGTTGATTCAACATACAAGTTTCTCGGAAATGAATATTGTATAAATTCTTAATCAATCATTTGAATTAGTGTTTTGTACTGTGCTGTCGATTTTTTATTAATGCACTATCCTTATCTCTTCGTTTCGTTTCATGCCAAAGTTATAGTTAGAAGGATTCTCCCACGAGGAGGTTTCTTCAAAAAAAAAAAAAAAAATAGTTAGAAGGAATCAGTCTGGTGCATGAACCTAGCTTTTCCAAAATATTTGTTACTCGAAGACTGCGTCGTTAGATATCTAATGTGGTCTATAATAATTATTAGAACTGTCAGTTTTCAAAATTTACGAATCCAATCCTTTCAAAACAAAAGTTACAGAGAAAATGAACAGCATTAATGTCGTTTCTCAATATTTTAATGAATCCAAACACCTCAAAACAAAATTAAAAGAGAAAGATGAACCGCATTAATTTTATTTGACTTGGGCTCTGTCGTTTGTTGGAAATGTTTACACTGGTCACTTTCACCTCTTTAATCTTCAAATGCAGCTGTTTGACATTTTATTTGCAACTATTTATGAAATATTTATTTATTTATTAGGCTATTCACACCTATCATAAACTAACTTGATCAATTTATACTCACAACTTTTACTACAAATTTGCAAAAAAAAAAAATAATGATAATAATTTTTTTAATTTTCTTTTAAAGGAATCCGTTAACTGTGGCATTTACATCTCGGGTAAAGTTAAATAAAGTCATGAACTTTGATGTGTTTGATCTTATCAACATAGCATGTGAGGAAAAAGTGATTCAACGAAACACGTCATCAAGTAGGCGGAGAATCCGAGACGATAATTAAATAGGAGGATAGGAGGATAAATGAAAGGACAAATGAAATAAGAATCCTCAACGGATGACGTGGACTGTACAGTTAGAATCTGCTATAAAACGGGTTCCGAAATCAGAACCCATGAACTTATCTTCAACCCATAAATGAAGCCTACAGCCCAAAATTATCTCATTTCGAATTATATGATCGATTTTACCAAAATGCTTGCCCATATCTTCTTTTTAACTTGAACAATGACATCTAGTAAATCTAATTAGAAAAGGCACATACACACAAACTTCATATTGTTTCTTCCTTTCATTATACAAAAGTGGCAAATGGCAACAAACCACTTCGAACCACAGCAATCCTATAAGAAATCTTTTGAGCAGAATCAGTCCATACAAATCTCAGTAACAATCAAAGCAATCTTTCAAACATGGTAGTGCACACTAAACAAGTCTCAGTAAAAATACATGCAAGCCCAATACATAAATTATTTTTATACATTATTACCACAACAGGCTAGGTGTATATTCCACATATGAATGCAAAATATTCCCAACATGAGTGAGTTCCAAAAAGGAACTCAAATTCAAGTGGATGCAGTCAAAGTACGCTGCTTATTATTACCGAGGAGGATCACGATGACAGTTACATCATCATGGTACTTTCTTCTCCTTCCAGCTGGTACGTTCATCAATTCTTCAACAGTGAGAGCTACACAAAATTGATGTCGACATTATAGTTAAAACTTGATAAACAATAAACATATCATGCAAACATCTCATTGAACACATTGCATGCACCAAAAGAAAATAATAATGCTGAGATGCATGAAAAGGAAAGGATATTACGAATCATTTATCACATGCTCAAAATGGCTGTTTAATCCAATTTAATGCGTTGATCATATAAGCATTACAAAGAATAAACCAGAATGCACCAAAAAACCATATATATATATATATATATATAATAAGTTCTCTTAAAGCAATAGTTTAAAAAATAAAAATTACCTGCTTTTTGTGCTGCTCGAACCACTAATTGCTCGATTAAGTACTTTGCCGGGTCACCAAACGGGTTTTGCTTGATGAACTTAGAAACGATACTGACAACCTCGTCATTGTCAAAGAAATCATAGAGGCCATCACTACCCAGCACAACAAACAAGTCATTTTCTGAAACTCTGTGGCTCAAGGTGTGAGGGTTTGTGTATACATATGGTGGACTGCACAAATTCTTGACCCGAAGAATGCCCATGAGCGCATCATTGAATTCTTTCTTTTTAAGGTAGCCAACTCCAATAGCACGGGTAACTTTTAGCTTCCCTTTTACTTTCCCGTAATTCACAACCTGAGGATCGTCCAAATGGTTGGCCAGAAGTTTCTGACACTCCATATCATTATCGACAGTATGTGTCTCGGTCAATTGAACTGCTCTCAAGTCGTTATTATCAACAGTGGCTAGTACAGCTCTACTGTCCCCTAAGTTGAGCACATACAGATTTGACCCATGAAGAAGCACAATGAGAACACATGACCCGATCGACACCAAATCAGGCCTATCCTCCATTTCCATCTCTACTCTGCACAGAAAATCATTCTCAGCTTGTTCAAGCGCACGTACAAGGCAATCCACCACCCCATCCTGGAAGCTTCCGGACCAAACCAACTGATCTACATTGCCTTCTTCTGTCTCAGGAATCCCTATAGACTGAGTGAGCTCACTGTGTACATTGTCGTGGTTTGACGGAGACAAATTATGGTTTTGATTAATTTGCTGTTCCAAGCGGTATAGATAATATCTTATGTTCTCATACAACGTACTAGCCAGGAAGTCGGCGGCATCTCGACCATTGAACCCATCGTAGATACCGCAAAACAGCAAGCCATTTCTTTCAGAGCAGACTGCCTGGACACGGTCTTCCCCAGCAGCCCCGCCAGCTGTCTGAACATCCATTGAATTGAGAAAATTTGATGATTCAAGCCTTGTCAGTGCACTGGAGGATCCCCATGGATCATTTGGAGTTATTTCAAATAAAACCCCATTGCTGGTGTTGCAATCTGTTGGCGGTCCGGTGCTTTTTGGAGGAGAAGTAGGAGAAGAAGAAAGGAGATCGAGTTTTGACAACGACGGAGAGGAAACAAGCTTTCTGAAGGAATTGGGGGAGTCCAATTCGGGTAATATTTCACTGGCAATTACACCATTGCAAATGTTGGTATTTGCCAAGGTGTAATTGGCACTAATAGCTGCACCAGACAAGCAAGAGAAGGAACTGCTGGTATGAAGTTTGGTAAATGAATTATCAACATCGGTTTTGGAGGGGACATCACTGTTTAAAAAGCTCACAGTGGAGCTGCACTGGTATCCAAAACTCACATTTAGGTCAGTGGTGTTTGTCCCCAAGCTCATCATTTCTGAGGAACTAATAGCCCAGCTTAGCTTTTACTGATTGTGGATATTTGCTAAGATGAATAACAATCAAGGACCAGTTTTATACTTGAAGGCAAAAGCAAACCAAACCTGCAACATAACAAAACGACATTCATAAGATAATTTCCATCACAAAGGTAGAAACATGAATTTAGCATTAAAATGAAGTTTGACTACAAAAACAAAGAAAAATGAATAAATAAAAAGTAAAATGCTCTTGTGATTTCCAATGCGAGGCCTTAATTCAATCTTGAATCCTAATCATATACTATTGCATGACTTATCAAAGTTTGATCACAAGATGACAAGAAAAGATATTTGCATCTTTAGCATAAGAAGTGAATTCGCTTCAGTGAGCTCCTTTATCAAAGTCTGATCACAAGATGACAACCGCTTATTATGTTTAACTAGTAGCATCTAAAGAAAAATGCCTCCCCTTCAGATCTGATTCTTTCATCTTAGCTAGAATTAATCAGAAGTTGGATCTTTCCGTATTTGTCCCATTCTCTACCCACTCTTTAGCTAGAACACAGAAGAGAACAGGAAAATGAAAAACATTATTTATGCTTCCCTCTCTTCATATTTAAAGCATTGTTTTTCTGTCTGGTCAATCCGCCCCCACTCTCGCTCTCTCTTCCATCAGCAATGATGGTCGTCAGATAGGGCTGATTGCGAAGAATTGTAGTGTGAACCGAATTAAATAAGGATCAGAAATTTCAAATTCATTGACAGAAAATACAGAATTTTTCCGAAACCCTACTTGTTATAAAAGGAGCAATCTTCAGAAATCCCCAACTTCTATCTTCCCAATTCAAATGCGGGACATCAAATTTTATTATCTTAACCGACCAGGATCATTTAAAAGCCTTCGTAATTACTCACTAGTATCAACCTCCCCCATCTCTGACGCATTACATTCACTGTAAATTCATCCCCAAACTACTACTTTTCTTATTGATTATTAATCTCTCACACTGTGTTTGATTACTATGATATACAAGGCAACAAGAGACACAAATCTTTTTTTTTATTATTGGAGAGTTAAATTTTCTTGTCTTTTGTTCATCAATAGCGTCCTCCTACGGTTATTTTAAATGAATTATATCAGATGGACAGAGGCATATGCTTTAGCAGGTGAATCAGGGATGAGGAAGTGATTTTGACTTCTCTAAGGAACAATAACAGAAGCAGTGGAGTGCCTTCCAATCTAAAGAGATAACAGAAGAAGATGGAAGACTGTGCAAATGGAGCTATCAACATGACAGACAAAATCAAATATGTTTACAAATGGAAAGGATACGATTTCTCAACTTTCGATGTGTATATTTCAGAGTCTTGTTAAATTGGTCAATACTCAAATTTGGTAACTGTTTGACAAGGACGGCAACCTACACAAATTGATATTCGACCTGAAGGATCATAATAATCAAACCCTCCAGAATTTTAGCCCTCATGAACATATTCAACCTTAAAGCAATTATGATCATAAAGCAGGTGTGTATTTTTAGTACCTTCAATCACACAAACAAACACTTACTTTTCTATGCATCATGTAGTCTAACACGCTAAAACGTACTGGTATATATACTCTATCAAATCAAAGCAATTAATCCACCTCATATGCTTAACTCATACCATAATAATAAAAAAAAGCACAGAAATTTGTATTAAACAACCATAATAGAAGATCAGAGTCCAATTTGAAAACTCCAATTAATTGAAAGATTGAGATCAGATGAACAGAAAGGGGAATTTCATTACCTGAAATAAGAAGCTAGAAGGTCTTCTCCATGGACACCATTCAACAAGATTAAATCCAATGTTAACTTTACTTCGACTTCTCGCCTGCATAACAAAAACCCAAAATTTAATTTTGCAATCAGATATATAAGTTGAATTGCAAAAAGATTAGAGACGAAAATGAATACCGCTAAGTCCATGTATTTAAAGGGTGAACGGAGCAAAGAAATCAAACAGCGCTTTCGTCGGCATCACCCTCCCAACCCAATTTTAACCAATGGCACCAAATTAAGAAAGTACCAAATTAGAAGAGGCGGCTTGCTCTGAACAAAAAAAAAAAGTGGGTTATCACTTATCAACAACCAACAACAAGAGATGTCAATTTGGGATAATACGATGAAAGAGAGAGGTTAAAGTGCGTAATTAGAAAAAGAGAACTAGAAAAGAAAAGGAAAGACGAAGGAGGAAGCATACCACTTAGAAAGAGGAGATGCAGTGGATGTAAGAATCTCTGAAAGAGAGAGAGAGAGAGAGAGAGAGAGAGATGGAGAGAAGGAGGCCAGAGAATAAATCAATAAATAGAGTCCGGATTTCTTCTTCTGTTCCCTCTCAACCAAGACTTTTATTTTTCCTTTTTTTCTTTTTCGGTTTTCCTTTTCTCAGTTTTGTCCTTAGCGGTTTATGTTTCGTGTCTCCAGGTTCTGACAAGGAAAAGTGTAGAGATTGAAAAGGTAAGAGGAAAGGGATATTGGAAGGATAAGTGTGCAAGTGTGGGGTAGGCGAGTCAGCGTAGGGAGAGTTTGGGACTTGGGAGGTGATGTGATGCGGCGAGTTAGACGACGTGAAAGAGTTGGAACTTGGAACTGGAGTGTACATCAGTTGATTTATTTTTTTCTGGGGTGTCTGTGTCTTCACTTGAAAATTCAAATAAACTCGTTTTCATGAAAAAGTAAAGAAAAATTAGAACAGATTCGTTTTCCAACGTACGCTTGTTTTCGAATTTGCTTTCCGAATTCTATTTAATTCTGAAACTTGTTATTTCTACTTATTTTTTCTTATTCTATTCATTACGAATTTACGATTCAAGCATATATTGGAAAACAATGATTATGTTTCTGGAAAAAAAAAATCTGGATATTTGAAACAGTTAAAAGGGTACAACAATGCTCTCCGCAATTTTTTTTCCCTTGTCGTCTTAACCACACTACTTTATTTATTTTTAAAAAATTTAACTTCTAAAAATTAACTTCTAATCCAAAGTGGTAATTTTGTTTAATTGCACAACAGAAGCACTATTATAAACTTTTGAAATATTTAGAGTTTATTTAATAATATCAAAAAGTAAAAAAAAAAACAAATATCTAGTTAACTATGATAGACTAATCCTAATATATTCATCTTTTGACCTCTTGTTCTAGCGTTAAATAAATTTTAAAAATTACAAAATTTTATGGAATAGATTTGAGCATGATATGATTACTCGTATAAATTATTTATCCTGACAAGTTTGATAATCATCAAATATAAAGTTAAAATTCAAAATCTAATATTATAGTATGATTCGTGCAATGCAAATTTACGTCTACTCCTTGGATTTTTAGCATATTTTATCATTTCACAAAGTTGATTTTTTTATTTTTTAACGGTTTGAAACCAATGATTCTTAGGGCATCACTAAACGATACTTGAATTGTATGAATTTTATTATTCCTCTCTCTATATCCAACATTATGACTATGAAAGTATGAATCTATGTATAATTTCCAATTTTGTCGGAATTGATTTGAAAAGATATTATGCACGATTTTTTATTTAGGTAATTATTAACCGATTCCTCATATATGCGAATGACCTTTTTACTTGGGGACTCGTATTAAATTTAGTTATTTTCTATAAGGATATCGATTGAACTTAAAAGTGGGAATAAAAAGGTTTCGTACACTACAAAAACTCTCCATATCCATCAGGAGAATTTTCAACTTTCCTGAAAAATAATATAATATGCTCGGTCCACAAAAATCGCATAAAATTATATCTTAAACTCTAATTACGTGGCTACAGGCTGTGTGCGACCGTGACACCCCGTATGCAACTTTTTTGTATGATCATGAATAGGAAAGGCGACACACAGGTTAATCGCAGTTGTTTTACCAAGAGGGTAGACATTAAAATTTTGAAGAGGTAATTAATCCCAACTTTCTTTCTTCTTATATTTTTTTATTCAAACTGTCCCGGATTACTTTTATTGTATTATTTTAATGAACTCTAGTTATGTTTTTATTATGACAAATTCTGTCGTGGACTAAATTTTATAATCAAACTTAAATCTAGATCGTTCATTTATAATTATGAGATAAAATTTATGTCCATCATAGAATTATCCGTTAATATATCATTATTAAATGGGCATATATGTCACTAAAATTAAGAAGAAAAAACAATTGAGAATAGAAGAAAATTCTCTGTTGTGCTATTTTCATTAAAATTTTCGAAATATTACCATCAGCAAGTAAATAGTATATGGCAATAAATCCTTCGTATATAATATCTGGCAATAAGGAGTTTGTTAGAAACTGTACTGATTTTTATATGTGTTGACTCGGTCGATGTCAAACTAATATGATATCTAAACATTAAAACATGGACATGACATTCAAAGTTGAAGTTTCGATTGCTTTAAGATTTTCTGTTTATAACTTTATAAGTGTGTTTAAACTAACAAATATTATCTGAAATTTATATTTAAGTGTATTTAATTATTTTTTTAAGATTAGTAATCGGCTGGTGTTTTGTCTTGGACAATTTAATCTCACAACCAGCAATTGAGCACCAATTTCAATAGATTTACTACAATAATTAAAAACTTTTCTCAACCATATATTTCTTCTGTTACACACTGCTCAGAATTATTGTCTAACTTTTCAAAAGAAAAATATATAAAAAGTTAATTATGCATTTTGCAATAGGGGACCAACAAAGCTTTCCAAGTCTTTCTCACAACTTTCTTTTGAGATGGATGGATGGATGGAACGGACAACAGGATATTCATGGGGACTTGCACACGATTTGCGACTGGATTTTGAGTAAAGCAAACCTCTACCAACGGTACTGCTAATTAGGTGTTTGTTTCAGGCGTTGCCTTCTAGTTTTAGTTTACTGGTTTATCTCTTTGCATTTTTTTTCTTTCTTCCTTTGACAGCCCCTGCCAATGATTTTAAAAAATAAAAACATAACATTGTTCAAAAATTTATGTCATCAGAAATAGTTCGAAAATGTTCCATGATGATTAACAATGCTATACTATAAGCTAAAAGTATCATAACTAAATCTCAATTTAGTTATCTTAATATGGGGAATCTGTGCAATGCATCCAAATCTCAATTTTTCAATTTTCAAATAATGATCGATTTGAACTATTCAATGTGATCTTCATACTGAACTTGTTTTAAATAAACTTTATATTATTTATAAGAAAATTACTATTTTACAGATTAAAAAACTTACTAGTATAAGTATTATGGACTGTCCAATAAAAATGATTTTCTAAATATTTGAACAATAAAAATGCAAATTTTAAGAAGTAATAAATTTGATTTCTAAAACATTTTTATGTGAACATCACATTGAGATATTCAGATCGATAAATTCAAAAAACAAATTTTCAACGTGTTGCACGGACCTTATCTGCGCAATGCATTATAATTAGTCATCTTCTAAATAAATTATTAATACTAAAAATTCGTTTTGGGAAATTTCAAAATCAAATTGCAATATATAAAATTCATGAAAAAAAAATAATATCCATCAGAGTTCATCATCTTTAAGATTTTAACAGATAGGAAGACAAATTTGAATGTTTGACAATAAATAAATTCTAATAAATATAATCCATGATGAAATTTTCTTTAGAAGCATACTACAGCTGGGTTATTTTAAAGATCCACCAATACCTAAAAAAGCCCAAAACAAACATTGACTCTTATAATGGATGTCTATCCATAATAACTCAAACAAGAATCGATAAGGTTTGAGTTTCTAAAAAGAATCGATAAGGTTTCAATATATGCTACCAATCACAATCGAGGAAAAAAAAATAATAAACACGGTAAACAAGAGGTTTTGTAGCTTCAATTGCGTCGTTGAATTAACTATAAATGGTTAA
Organism: Rhynchospora pubera; assembly: GCA_028095005.1. Taxonomy (NCBI): domain Eukaryota; kingdom Viridiplantae; phylum Streptophyta; class Magnoliopsida; order Poales; family Cyperaceae; genus Rhynchospora; species Rhynchospora pubera. The sequence continues at coordinate 105,226,093 of CM051462.1, read as the reverse complement.
ATACATGATCTCCAGACATGCAACCGTTGACTAATAATTAATCCCCTAATAGCAGTCTCCGTCTCCGATTTAGCAAGATTTTGACAGAATAATAAAATAAAGATTCCCTTCAAACAACAATAATTGGTGATGCTAAAATGCATTGCATTCGTTAGCTGGTTATATAAACAAAATGGTCACCATTAAACTCTTCTGTAAATTAGGATATGGTAAGCCTATGGGTCTTACAAAATAAAAATGAAAAAGTTAGATATATATGGTGCAAAAGTAAAAACAAAAAAAACCCATAATAGTTCTATAATTAATCAAAAGCATGCCCGAGACAAAAAGAGTACACCAGCATGACTTAGCCATTTCAATTCATACATGATAGCCTATTATTGAAACATTTCATACCAAAAAAAGGCGCATAGTTAAACACACATATAGACAGCTAGCCAAACAATAATTTTGTGGTGTATGTGGAAAATGGTAAACGTTACATTGGTGCTGTTATGTGGAGGCCATTATCAACGCTCTAATTAATGTTAATTTGTCAACTAAGTAGTTTCTTATATGAAAATAAACAAGAAGTTTTTGCGGTCCCCGGCCGCTTTTAAAACAAAAAAAAATGTTATTTATAATTAATGCCAGTCTACTACGAACCTAACTATACAAAAACTCTCCACATCTCAATTTTAATCCCATGAACAAATCTATACCTGCCTGGTACCAACAGAAACTAGGTACCAAACCCAAAAAAACAGCAAAACAGTAGCTATGGATCTATAAAACATCAAATTATTAATCCCTAAAACATACTTCAGAAAACAGCTTAGTATTTCTTAATATGTTGATACCATCCCATAGTTTGGCGCACAGCCAGTCAGCCACTGGCATTAATCTATGTACTTGTACGGTTGTATCACACTTCTAATCACATGAACACATTACCTACCATGTCACGATCTAACTTGATCTGACAATAGAAATCGCAGATTTCAGGAAATGCACTCGCACTGATACAGGGATGCAGTCGCACTCGTACCAGACCAGATTTGATACTGATACAGTAATTGAGAAGAGAAATCACGAAATTGAGTATAATTGAGATAAGAATTGAGTGAGAATTGAAGTAGAGATAAGAATTTAAGAAGAAATTGCACTGGAAATCAACTTTTATATTGAATTCAGAAAATACAAGGAAATTCGTAGGAAAATGGAGCTAAAATGAGAAAAGTGGATTTCAGATCTGATTTCATGATCCTTTCTCTCTCCTCAGCCTCCCCTTATATAGTACTAGCTAATGACAACATTTAATCCCTAATTACATCAACTAACAAGCAAAACTAAGTAAAGTTTAGTTACGGAGGCCAAAGCTCTCGTAACTGTCTAACGACTTCATTCACACTACTTCTTCACCCCTCCAGTTGAAACAGCTATATCCTCTCCATTAAGTCTACTGGGCCCTGGCCTGTTAACAACTATCCATGCAACTTCAACAATTATGTTTACAATTACAACAGTTATGCAAATGAACTACAACCATTGTATATTACAGGATGCACCCGCATCCAATGATGCACCTGCATCTTGAGATGCAATTTCTGGCTGTAACACTCCCTTCCCCTTAAAAGCATTCTTGTCCTCAAGAATCAAATAAGGATACTTCTCCTTTACTGCATCAAAGTCTTCCCAAGTAGCCTCCCTTTCAGATTTGTTAAGCCACTTAATCAACACTTGGGCAATTGGTACATTCCTTCTTTTAATCATCCTCCTAGCCAATATTACCTCTGGTTCTATCCTTACTTCACCATCTGGACCAACCACTGGTAGCCTTGGTGATGCAACTGCATTTTCACCACACTTGTGCTTAAGCTGAGACACATGAAGTACAGGATGTATAGAAGACCCAGGTGGCAAGTTCAATCTATATGCCACTTCACCCACTTTTTCAAGAATCTCATAGGGCCCATAGTACTTAGGATTGAGCTTGGAGTTTGCATGACCAGCTATAGACACTTGCCTATATGGTTGCAGCTTCATGTACACCCAGTCTCCCTCCTTGAAACTCCTTTCACTTCTCTTCAAGTCTGCATTTTTCTTCATTCTTTTCTGTGCTCTTTCCAGATTTTCTTTAAGCACTTGGAGAGTATTATGCCTTCTTTCAATTAATTCACTTACATCTCCTCCTCCTTCTTGGGATGCACCCAACATTGGTAACTCTTGTGGTTCATATCCATACAAAGCCTTGAAAGGTGAGGTTTTGAGGCTTGAATGAAAACTTGTATTGTACCAATGTTCAGCCAGAGATACCCACTTGCACCATTGCTTTTGCTTATCAAAGACCATGCATCTAAGAAAGTTTTCAATGCATTGATTCACCCTTTCAGTTTGTCCATCTGATTGTGGATGATATGCAGTGGTAAAGTTCAGTTTTACCCCTAAACCTTCCATCAAATTCTTCCAAAATGAGCTGGTAAATAGGGGGTCCCTATCAGTTATTATGGACATTGGCAACCCATGCAACTTGTAAATATTGTCCATGAATAATTTTGCCACATCTTTAGCCTTGTAGGGGTGTGCCATAGGGATGAAATGTGCATATTTAGTGAACCTATCCACAATCACCAAAATCACTGTTTTACCTTCAGATTTAGGCAAACCTGAAATGAAATCCATGCTAACCCCTTGCCATGCTCCATCAGGAATTGGTATTGGCTGAAGCAATCCAGGAATTGGCACATGCTCACCTTTGTTTAGTTGACAGATTTCACACTTCTTCACTTCTTCTTGTACCATCTCCTTCAACTTTGGCCAATAGAACATCTTCTTGATTCGTTGGTAGGTTGGTAGAACTCCTGAGTGACCCCCAATGCAAGTAGAGTGAACCTCTCTCACCAGCCTAGTTCTCCAACCATTAGTGGCCCCCACACATATCCTATTCTTGTACCTGAACAAGCCTTGCTGAAAAGAATACTTGTCTTTGTCAAGTTCTTCCTTTTCCCACTTGTTTTGTAACTCCTGAACCCATTCATCTCCAATGTAGCTCGACTTCAACTCCTCTACCCACTGTGGTATCAATTCAGTGACAGCCTGCATCTCAGCCTGCACTCCAGACTGCACTTCAGGATGCACCCCAGCAGTAACTTGCATTTCAGTTTCAGGATGCACCTCTCTTCTTGACAGTGCATCTGCCACTTTGTTATCAACTCCCCTCTTGTATTCTATCTTGTAATCTAGGCCCATCAACTTGCAAAGGCCCTTGTGTTGCATGGCATGATTTACTCTTTGCTCCAACAAATGCTTAAGGGCAATTTGGTCAGTCTTGATAATGAACTGCCCTCCAATGAGGTAGTGCTTCCATTTCTGGACAGCTGTCAACAATGCTAGGAACTCCTTCTCATAAGTTGAAAGCCCAATGCTCTTAGGACCAAGACTTTTGCTCAAATAGGCTAGTGGTTGCCTATTTTGCATGAGGACTGCACCAATACCCTTGTCACATGCATCAGTCTCTAGCACAAAAGGTTGAGTAAAATCTGGCATTGCTAGGACTGGTGCTGATGCCATTGCACTCTTGAGAGTGTTGAAAGCATTCTCTGCCCTTTCATCCCACTTAAATGAGTTCTTTCTCAGCTGATCAGTCAATGGCTTGGCAATAATCCCATAATTCTTCACAAATTTTCTATAATACCCAGTTAGACCTAGGAATCCTCTTAATTCCTTGACTGTCCTTGGTGATGGCCAGTTGCACATAGCCTCAATCTTCTTAGGGTCAGTGGCAACACCATTGTGAGAGATTATGTGACCAAGGTATTCAATTTCTCCCAATCCAAATTCACATTTTGACATTTTAGCAAACAATTGATTTTTGGACAGCAGTTCTAGGGTTAGAGACAAGTGTTCCTTATGCTCTTCTATGGACTGACTATACACCAAAATATCATCAAAGAAAACCAGCAAGAACCTCCTCAAATATGGCTTAAAAACCCCATTCATAAGGGCTTGAAATGTGGCTGGTGCATTAGTGAGTCCAAAGGGCATAACATTGAATTCATAATGCCCTTCATGAGTTCTAAAGGCAGTCTTGTACCTATCCTCATCCTTCATTCTAATCTGATGGTACCCAGACCTTAGATCAATTTTAGAAAATACCCTTGCCCCTTTCAATTCATCCAAAAGATCATCAATCACTGGAATTGGGTATTTGTTCTTCACAGTTATTGAGTTCAACCGCCTATAGTCTATGCACATTCTCCAAGACCCATCTTTCTTCTTAACCAAAAGAACTGGTGATGCAAAGGGACTGCTAGAGGGTTGTATCAGCTGGTTCTTAAGCAATTCAGTCACTATTTTCTCAATTTCAACCTTTTGAAAGTAACTGTACCTATAAGGTCTTTGGTTGACTGGCTTGCTGTCAGGTAGGAGTGGCACAGCATGATCAACGGTCCTCCTTGGTGGCAGTGCAGTTGGCTCTTCAAATACAGCCTTGTGTTGTTCTAAAACTGCAGAGAGTTCAGGGTGCACTGGTTTGGATTCAGGCTGCATCTCAGTCTGGCTTCCAGGATGCAACTGTAGTGCTGAATGCACCTGAGAAGGTGGGTGCACTCTGGGCGCAGGGTGCACCTGAGAGAAAGGATGCACCCTGGACACAGGCTGCATTCTGCTCAATACTCCTTCTTCCACCTCTGTGCTGAAAATCTGAGCCATCAGTACCTCACTACCCTTCCTCATTTCCTTCTCCAGGTCTACATCCTCCTTGATGAATTTGATCTTAGCCATTTCCTCTCTAACTTGCAGTTGTACATCCTTATCACCTTGCTTGAATGCAATTCTGCCTGCACCCCAATCAACTTGCATTGGACCCAAACTAGTAAGCCAATCCAATCCCAAAATCATGTCATAACCAGTGACATCCAGAACCCTAACATCTTTTTCAAATGTATGCCCCTGAATTGAGAATTGTAGTGCTTCACATTGAAGGTCAGTAACCATTCTAGCACCATTTGCAACAGTGACCACCATGGGTGCAGTCTGAATCAGGTTGCACTCCACCTCCTGCAGCACATTAGGGTTCACAAAAGAGTGTGTGCTACCACTGTCCAACAGTGCACATACTGGGACAGTGCCAATTTGTCCCTTGAACTTCATGACCTTCACTTTAGGGTTGGTTTTGGAATTGAACATTGTGACTACAGCTTGCTCCACTTGCAATTCTTCCTCTACTTCCTCAAATTCACTTTCTTCACCTGCACTCTCTTCTTCTTGTGTCCCTTTGAGTGCATTCAACAACTTCACTCCACACTTATGACCAGGGAAGTACTTCTCATCACAGTGGTGACATAGGCCTAGGGCTCTTCTTTGTTCATAAGTAGTGCCTTTGGAATTATTATTGGTTTGCCAAGGCTTAGAAAACTGATTGTATCCACCACCATCCTTTCTTTCTACTGCTGGTTTCTTCTTGTGTAAGGGATAATTTTGAGGATTAGAGGGTTTGTTCATCACATTTGGCCTTCTATTTTGGCTGTCATTGCTGAGTTCCACCTTGGTTGCATAGTTGAAAGCTTCATACAACCTCTTTGGATTGTGCAACTCAACTGTATATCTCAACTCTTCCCTCAACCCACTAATAAAACCAGCAATAAAGAACTCCTCATTCAAGGCTGGGTTGAAGTTCATTAGCCTTGCTCTAGCCTTATCAAATCTCTTGATATACTCATCCACCCTACCAGTTTGGTGGATCCTCTTGAATTCATCCACTGGATGCTTCATACCATTCATTTTGTATCTGTTTATCACCTCATCCACCAATAAATCCCAAGGCAATTGATGATGGCCACTAGTCACACTTATATACCATTCATGTACTTCATCAGAAAAATTCAGAATAGCCATCCTAGTTTTATACACCTCTGGAACTTGGTATATCTCAAAATAAAACTCACAATTCCTTCTCCAAATTTCAGGATCCCCTCCATCATAATGAGGGAAATCCATCCTAGGCAGCTGGACATTTATGCCCCTATTCCCTTCATTTCTGAAATTTCTCTTTTCTGCTTCTTTTCTACAACCTTCACCCCATCTAAACTCTTCCTCATCTAGATCAATTGGGGGATTAACATAGTTGAATCCACTGCCCCTCTCATCACCTCCAACTTCTTTATCAATTCTGACACTAGCATCAACTCTAGGCCCTCCATGAGAGCTGCTAGTTCCTCCCATTTCAAAGTTTGAGCATTTACCTGTTTGATGCCTCAAGGACCTCTCCAAAAGCATGCCAAGGCTGCTCAACTTCTCTTCTAGCCCTTGATTAGCTTGCTTCACATGATCTCCCACCATAGCTGCCATTCTTCCTTCTAGGTTGTGATGCGAGATCTTGATCTGCTCAATTACCAAGGCTGATAGCTTGTTCTCAAGCTGCTTGCTATCCTCCTTCATTTCTTGCACGATCTTCTCCATTTCAGCTTGCAATTGGCTGTTTTGAGCTCTCAGCTCCTCAATGCCATCATGACTTGAGCCTCTTGCATTTCTTGTGCTGTTTGCCATGGATCTTGCTTCAAACTCTTCTCAATTGATCTTGAACGAGTTGTGAATCAAGAACAATCAACAGGCCACTTTAACCGGTGCTCTGATACCAGATTGTCACGATCTAACTTGATCTGACAATAGAAATCGCAGATTTCAGGAAATGCACTCGCACTGATACAGGGATGCAGTCGCACTCGTACCAGACCAGATTTGATACTGATACAGTAATTGAGAAGAGAAATCACGAAATTGAGTATAATTGAGATAAGAATTGAGTGAGAATTGAAGTAGAGATAAGAATTTAAGAAGAAATTGCACTGGAAATCAACTCTTATATTGAATTCAGAAAATACAAGGAAATTCGTAGGAAAGTGGAGCTAAAATGAGAAAAGTGGATTTCAGATCTGATTTCATGATCCTTTCTCTCTCCTCAGCCTCCCCTTATATAGTACTAGCTAATGACAACATTTAATCCCTAATTACATCAACTAACAAGCAAAACTAAGTAAAGTTTAGTTACGGAGGCCAAAGCTCTCGTAACTGTCTAACGACTTCATTCACACTACTTCTTCACCCCTCCAGTTGAAACAGCTATATCCTCTCCATTAAGTCTACTGGGCCCTGGCCTGTTAACAACTATCCATGCAACTTCAACAATTATGTTTACAATTACAACAGTTATGCAAATGAACTACAACCATTGTATATTACAGGATGCACCCGCATCCAATGATGCACCTGCATCTTGAGATGCAATTTCTGGCTGTAACATACCAGGTACGTACCAAACCCAAAAACCCAGAAAAACAAAAGCTATGCATCCATATAACACCAAATGGCTCCTTAATTAGTACGTCTCAACTCTCAAGTAGTTAAGACTTAAGACTAATACTGCTTCCATAGTCTGACACATCACCAGTTCAACTCTGATATTAGTCCATGTGTTTGTACGGCTGACCCAATCAGAAAGCTGCCAAGTTCTGGTACAATATGTCAGGTTAAGACTGAATTTATCTTGCTTTACAAAACAATCAAACCCATTTTTGTCACTAAAAGGATGCATGTTCCTTTTCTTCCTCTAGACAATCAGATTTCAGCTATATCATAGATTATAATAAAATAAAAATGATCATTTGTTTAGGTTGGGTATGGAAAGACATAGTTTGGGGTACACCTAGTTAATTTTGTTTTTATAAAGTTGTTTTGTTCGGTCTAGTGGAATGGCTCTATTCTATCAAACAAGTGGTTCTTGGTTCGAATCATGGAGAGAGTATTTATTTTCAAATTTGTTATAACAAAATCGTTGGTTTCAAAAACCAAACTTAAAAAAAAAAAATGTTCGTAAATTGGATGTAAAATTGTTTAAGAAATTAATTGGCGATGGAACTTGTGCGGTACTTGTGAATTTTCTTGCTTTGACTTGTGTTATTTTTTCTTTGATTTTCTTCAAGCAGGTCCTTCGGTTTACCTTTTATATATACAATTAATATACGTTAATCGACTTCATTACAAAAATAATTAGCAAGTGGGCAAGTTGATGTTTTGTAAATGTATAGCAAGTTCTACTTCCAATTTGTCTATTAAAGATATATTAAGGATAACCATCAGGTACTAATGACATGAATCTTAGTTTATATTATCGTGATAATGACGGATAATTGTTTGGATTTTACTATGACAAGTGGAAGTTCAAGACAGTCATGGTAAATTTTTGGCAACATCAAATTGTGCACCCGATTATTTGCAATCCTAATTTAATTTGTTGAGCTGTTGTCGTGATGATTGCCATAGTGGTGGCACTAGCTTTGTTCACCATTTTGATTAAATTTTAGAAACAGATTTAAATGTGCTTCCACGAAGTTTTTCTGGCACTGGCCAATAGCACCTGCCTCCTTTTTTTTCAGAAATAATTGAAACATTTATGATGGTAAAATTGAAAATTTGAGTATTTAATTAAGTTCCCTGAAGTTTCTTCAAATCTTTTGCTCCTGTTTGTAGAAATTTTTTTCTCACTCCATTTGTTTCAATCTGGATGCAAACAAGATTGGACTAATTATTGTTTACTTCCATTTTAATTAAGTTTTTTAAATCTTGCCAAATAATTTCAAAATATATTGTCTGAGCGCAGAGAGACAAAATTTTGTTCAACTGACTTATCCATTTTCTTTTTGAAAAAAAGGCCTATCTGACTTAACCGTTTCAAGCTAATTTTCAGTGCTCAGAAGTTTGGTTAGTGCAATGATGGCATCGATGGTCATTTAGGTAAAGTTAGAATTTGTCGACCTAATAGTAAGGGTAATTAATAATTGCAATTAAACCTTACATATTTATTTATTTGTTATCGTGTATGATCTTTCCAATCCTGAAAGGACGTTTTATAAGGACGCCAAAAATAGAGAAAGGGAGAATGGTACTAATGGTACTAAAAACCTGTGAAAGCAAAGTTTTTTTTTATTTAAATGGTAGTTGTTAAAATAAATATTCTAACTTTTGATTTAGACCTTGAGAAATATATTAAGAGCCTACTTAACATCTGACACAGGTGGAACTTATAGAGTCTATTTTTTCTAATATTAAGTTAGATCTAGTATCACTAATGAAAATAAGTTTAATGTTTATGCAAAACAAGGGATGATAACCTTGACCAGACACCAGACAGAACTATCATTAACCTTTGTTCAATTTCAATACAAACACAATTCAAAAGCATCATGAGGCCTGGGAACGCCTCCACCGGCCTTTATCCCCGCTCCCGGCCCCACGCATGCTGTTGTAATGGAAGCAAATTCAGTGTAGTGCTACACTATGTAGTGCAGTGATTCGGATATTTCAAAAGCAATCCAATTTTTCTCTCGTTTCTCTCATTTTTTCTATAACAAATAGAAATCGATGGATTGATTTTGAAAGATCTAGATTGTTGCGCTACACGCAGGGACGGAGCTACATAGGGGCAAGTCCAGGCACGTGCCTGGGCTTGTTTACCGAAATTTGTGGTGCAGTTAACTCAGGCGCTCTCCTTCCCAAATGAAACGACTAGTTTTCCTTTATTTTTCTTTTGTATTTTATAATATTCTATTGTTGGGGTTTGCTACATTTAATGCATCATTGATTGAAAAGGAAAACGACAAAATCAGGAGAGACCATTGTTCTTGTTTATTTTTTTCCTCCTTCCACAGTTCCACTATGTTCATCAACGCATGTTGCTACATGAGTTGAAACTTCCAACTTTTGTTCAATTCATGCTCAAACAACATGGAAAAAATAGAATATAAAACAATTGTCTTTAAAAATACATGATACTTTCATTTATGCTAAAAAGGTAATATTCTTTAATTATTTTATTTTATTATTTAAAATAATTTTTAATATTTAATTTATTAATTTGTGATGGTGCCCAGCCTTAAATTTTGGCTGGCTCCGTCCCTGACTACACGGTGTAGCGCAACACTAGATTTGAGTTGCTGTTGTAATATATTAGAATGTTAATTTTAGTGAAGTCTTAACATTTCCTGTATCTTTAGATCAGGCTCTTAGAGGCATATTGTATCAATTTAGGTGTAAGTCTTCTCAAGTGCTATAATTGCAAATTGCCCCTTTCCTAAATGTATGAATTTCAAATCTGGATCGTTGTGGCAATATGAAATTTATATATATTTTTTATCAATCTTCCAAATTGCCCATTTATTTTGAAGGCCCGTAGGCAGAATGACATTACTCTGTTCATTACACAACATTACACAGGCAACAGTACAGGGAATGTGTAATTCAACAAGAAAAAGTGGAAAAACAAAACCTGTAATCCTGTATCATGCTGAGCTTTGGCGCTTTGCGAATTTTGACTGGACCTAAATAATTTTCTCGACCCAATTTCACCAGCACTTGACTCAATCCAAAACTTAAATGTCAAACTGAGGCCTAATTCAATCCGACATATAAATTAGAAAATTCTCGGAAGTCAATTTGACTGAAACTGGCCTAAAATCAACCCAAACCGAACTCAGCCCTTATGGTTACTACTTCTGTCTGTTTCTGAAATAATCTTGGATGGACATTTTGGGTCTTTATGAAAGCTTAATCCAACACTAAAGCTGGTTTAAACATTTAATTTTAAAACAAAAAAGCCTGCTTGGTGGAGACCACAACATACTTGTGTGCATTTAATGGCCCAAAATTAATCAACTCTCAAAATCCTACAAGTTCCCCTTTCTTGTAAAGTTTGTAATCTAAAAAAAATACAAGTTGCCTTTTCCACTTCAATTTTTCATGTGCTTCTCTGGTTCTCCTTTTCTTCTATTGCTGTTCTAAAGAATCACAGTGATTGAGACATGACAACAGAATTTTCCACCCAGGAAAATTCAATACTAGATTTCCTTGGATGTGAATGCATTCTGACAATTCCCTGTCACAAGTGGCGTCAATTTAGTATGTTCTAAAATCTAATACATCAACCAAGTAGGTCTAATGCTCTAGATTCAGAAGAGCGCTTGATAAACAGAAAACTTTAGAAATGTTTATACACATCTTTTTGGCATCGGCAGACTGAATGAACACCGCTAGCAATTCGCAAAGGAAATTCTTATTCACATTAGATGAATCTTTTTTTTTTTTTTTTTGAGGTAAGGACGCTAAAAATATTGTTAATAAAAATCTTACAATAAATATCACATACTCATATACACTTTTTTAATCTACGGCAACACATAATATCAATTCAAACATCCTAACTTACTAATACACAAGTAAAACACACATAAGCAAACAAACTATAATTACAACGCACAATAGTTGATGCAGAGTAGGCTGCCGTGTACTACTTAAAATGGGTCGATAAAAGAAAGTCCTGATCTGACAGAGGTCCAAATTTTTTTAAAAAAGTATATCTAAATATTTAAAAAAAAATCATTTAAATAATTTGTCCAATATTTTAATATTTTTATTATTTTGTTTGAACTATATATATTTTTTCCTTTTTTTTGGGACTAAACCAACCATTTGTAAGAGGTGACTGGTTGTATGTTTGGAATTATCTTTTGAAATAAAAAAATCCTAGTTTTTAATTTCTTTATTCTTTTTTTAACGAAACGAGTTTGGTACTTGCTCCGTCAATAGTGTAATTTTCTGGTAAAGTAAGCTAATCCAGCCTAAAAAACTACATATTATGCCAAACAATGCAAGTTACATATAAAAAATATTATTCGACAATGTGAGATACACATATATAGAAAATATTAGTCAATAATTTCACAATAGGTCAAGCCAATAATTATGCAACAGATGAATGACCAGCAGGTGTTGTATGGTTGAAAGTTGACTCTAAACATTGTGTCCTTCATTTGAAAATTTCCGAATGCAAACAAATATGTAGAAGACTAGTAGTTAAGATATGCATGAAATAGGAATACCAAAAAAAAAGATAGACGTGAAATGTGAACATAATTGTGTATTGTGAAGTCAAAGCAAATATGTCCTCGAAAAATAATTAAATTAAACTGATACATCACTGCGCGCCTTGTTCCAATGATAGATTCGTCCATATTGAAAGGCTCTGAGCGAACTCGTAAGTGGAGAAAGCCTACCATATTTGGGACGTATATATAGCGTCAAGTACCGGTTCTTCCATTTTGTTTCTCTCCTCTCCCTGACGTCAATTAAATTTACGAATTTTTTAAAACATGTCACTTTTGAAAATGTTGTACTATTTACAATTTTTCAAAAATGACATGTTTTAAAAAATTTGAGAAAATAGTAATTAAATCTCAAAAATTGTAAAATTTGCTTTTCAATGAGATTTCAATATATAGATTAGATTGGTTAAATTAGATTTGTCAATTTACAAAAAATACCCCCGAAAAAATCCACGGTGCACGGGATGCCTTATGCACTATAGTGCATATTAAACTTTCTCTAAATTTATATGTTTGTTGATGAATTAATTTTGTTGCGGAATAAATAGTTTTATTGTGTTCGTGATATTTAAATAAATATTAGTTGGGGTGTGTAAATGATGTGTTTGTAATAGTTCGATAAATGAATACCTATTTATTAAAAACCTATTTACTTATATAAAAAAAATTGATTAACTTTAGCCAGCTAGCCCATTCCCTAGTCCATAAATTATATCGGAGAATGTATTAGACAAAATAACAGAAAAAATATATATATAAAATATATTTTTGAACGTTAGAATTTCGAATAAGCATAGTTTTTTGTATGAATGTCCATTTGGAGCATATGACCACAATCTAAAAAGTTCACAACGAGATATACGTGATTTATCTCATAACAATCATTTTTGGGACAAAAAAAAACGACATGTGAATCTACGAAATCCACTTTGAAAGTTTTTGAATCTAAAAAGACACAAAACTACTATAATCAGTTTTTAGTTAGCACAAATTAGTTATTAATCAAATTGGTCACAAATTAAAAATATATAAATTAAAATATATATTTTCAAATTGTTTTTTAATAAAATCATACAGTCAAACTATTAGCGCGGTTTATAACTAATAGCACGTTTATAACCAAGATATTTCTAATAGTGCGGTTGTAAACCGTGGCATTTTATGGCATTTTATGGTTCTAATTTAAAAAATAATAGTCACTATAAATTTTTTTTTAGTATAAAATTTTTTTATTTAAAAAAAGGCTTAAATGTTGGTCTTTTTTTGGTAGTTTTTGAAAGCATCGTGGTTAAGAAAAAAAAAAAGAGGCAAAATGATTTATTTGAATCATGTGTATTTTTAAAAATGTGATCTCTTATTTTGAGTATACGGATTGTTTCCTTATCAAAATTTGTGTAATTTGATCCCTTTTTTTTATTTATAACTCCGATTTAATTTTCTGAGTGAAAATATATGCAACGAAATAATGATTTTTAGCGTCAACACAGTAAATTTCTGCATCAGTGGAACTTAAGTATTGTTTAACGTACCTTTTCCCTAACTTCACGGACTAGTTACATCAGTATTCAGTATTATAAATAAAAACCCGTGGGTGTCTTTGAGTTTTTTTTTTTCCGCCCGACACGGCATCTTACGTACGTCTAGCTTTTCATATTTTTTTTGTTCTATGGTATAGCTATTATTTATTATTATGTACCGGATTTAGATCTATTATATCATTCTAACAGATGACCCGTTACACTATGAGTTGTAAAGATATCTGTGCATATTTTTTTCTTTATCAGACTATTTTTCTTCTTCGCCTCCATTTTCCTCTCTATCGCCGCCTCTTTCCCATGTCTGCTCGCCTCTCTCCTCGGTCTGTCCGACCTAGCTTTCCTCTCACCTTCGTCTCCTCTCGACTGGGCTTCTCTCCATCGCATCTCCTCCATATGCCTCACCTTGGTTCCCTCTCGCCTTCGTATCGCTGACCTCTACTATGTTCCCTGGCAAAATCGCTGACCTCTACTGTGTTCCCTTTCTCCTTTGTCTCCTTCACCTACTGCGTTATCCATCATTTTTTAATCGATTGCGATGCATGTGAGGTTTGATTTTGTTAAGTGATTTGTATATCTTAAACTCAGATTCTGTTTTATGTTTGATATTTTTGTTTTTTTTTCACTTTTTAAATTTTTACTGTACTTTTAGATAATCAGTCTATTATTGTGTCTTTCTTAATTTATTATGCTATATATTGTATGCATTGCTGTTTTGTGCTATATATATTTTTTTTGTTGGAGAAAACTTATTCAGTTGTTACTATTTTAACAGTTAACATTTTGTCAGGAATCCATAGGGCCATCAGACTTACTTAAATAATAACCATGTCCATTGTACGTTTGAATGAGAGGAAGCTATTGGAATTGAGGTTTATTTTCAAATTTGTAAAGTTCATTGTTATCAATAATTGTATTGTTCCAATCTAAATTATTGTAAAGTTCCAGTAACAATTGATTGATTTTCAAAATTCTAAAAGAGGCGTTACCTTTCATGCCTAACTTTTATTGCTTCCGCTTTGGCATTGCTTTAATTCACTGATAATTATATCATAAATAAATAAAATGGAATTAATACCTGTGGAAAGAAAACAGTCACTTCAATTGCATCATCATTCCATTTCGTCCATCTATATATAATGGTGTCTACAAATAGAAATACACTACATTACTTTTCAAATTCCCTTAGGCAAATTTTCAAATGTTTGTGTCTACAAATAGGAATTAATATCTGAGGTTTGATTTTGCATATTCAACACCAAATTATCTTATTTATTTGATTTGTTACTTTTGTGATTTTATTTCTACAATTTTACATTTTGAGAGCTCTTCTCGCAATTCATGAGAGATGCACAAATCACAAGTTTGTGAAGTTCTTTTTTATTTAAATTTTTCTGTTTTCTTCAAGTATATAGTTTAATTAAATTTTTGTGTCAAATTTTTGTCTTTTTTTGTCGAGTCCTTTGGAAATCCTTCTTTTTAAGAAATATATTAATTACTATTTTCTTAAGATATTTAGATAGGTTGTGGTTGTACCGATGATGGGGCTAATGTTACTCATATTTTTATGTAGTTTTTTACTTAGTACAAACCAATCAGACATCCGAACTCTAAAAATTCAATTATGAGTTCTGGGTTCGGATTTTAGGAAAAAGTAGATAGTTTAGGGGATTAATTTAGTTAGTTATAAATTAACAGTACCCGACTAAAGTTGAAAAATTGATAAAGGTATATGTACTAATAACAATGGAAAGAAACATGAGGAAAAGAAATAAGCCTAGGACTAGGTGGTAACTGGTAAGGAGTGGGTGCTGGCCTTCTAAGCTTGATTAAGGTATATGTACTAATAACAGTGGAAAGAAACATGAGGAAAGGAAAGAAGCCTAGGGCTGGGTGGTAACTGGTAATTAAGGAGTGGGTGATGGCCTTCAAAGCTTGATTTACTTAAGTCAAAAAAGAAAGAAGGATAAGAGTGATATTTAGGTTTCAATTTGAGGAGTAAAATGGGCTAGAAACTAAAAAATATGCCAAGAAAATGGAAGTATAAGCAAATTAAAAAACATACCTGTATAGTAACGAAGAATATTTTTGTAGTCACTTTAGAATAAGAATATTGGAAATATTTTTTTATCGACAGTAAAGATTATTAGGATCAAATAAATAGTGTAGTAGTGCTCCTAATGTTTACTTTCGTTTTAACAATTACTGAGCATTATATTATCTACCAGAAGAATATGCTTGATTTAGAATTTCAATAGTTTATAGATTGAAATCAAACTGTTGCCCATTCTATTGTTGGATTGACATTTTCAAATCGCATCAGGATGCATAATTAAGTAAGTCGAGAAGGCTGAAGAAAAACAGCTTATCAGATGTTCTGGCGTTTAGAGAGATTGCTTTAGTCGGAAAATATGTTGCAGGATAAGCTTTTCCCATGTAACTATGTAAGCCAGGAAGAAAAGCAACTTATCAGATACCTACTATCGTGAGCCATCATAAGGCAATTTACATATTCATATGTTTTGTTTTTTTATACTTATACCGGTATCATATTGGTACCAATTGGCTAAAGAGTACTTATGATTTCATGTTAAACTTCTGTTGGTTGAATAGAATAAAATCATCATACTAAAGATGTGATTTCACGCCATCCACACTACTAGATAGGTAATGGATCAGCAAACCAACATATTTTCTGAATGCTAATTAGATGATTGGATCAGCTTAGCATTTAGAGAGGTCGCTTTATTCTCTAAAGTCTAAACATATAACTTTTTAGATATGAAGGTGAGGGTATTTGTGTACTTTTTTTACATTGACCAATGAAAAGAAACTACTGCATATGTACCATCCCAATAAGTATGGTATCAAAATTAAAATGTACTCATATGGTTCATAATAAGAAGAGATTAAAATTTAAATTTATTACGAACTCATATATCGAGCGAAGCTCGATGTCTTACCCTAGTGAACATAATAAAGGAAAATTCTGTAACTGCTTAAAACAATACTAAGTTGAGAGTGAAAGGAATTGAAGGGGCAGTTAATAATTAATAATTATGTTGCGCGGTTATAATTTTAAAAAGAGTGAAAGGAATTGAAAGGGCAGTTAATAATTAATAATTATGGTAAATGCAAGTTACACATAAGCATCCTTGAAACTCCAAACGTTTTTACTGGGCTAGTAAATAGATATCAAAAACAAAAGTCATGTGGCATTGAGCAATAATTAGAATTGAATTGATTGTGAACAGAATGATGGTTACCAATTTGTAAATCTCCAAGAGATTAAATTAGCATTTGAATTAAATCAATTAATTGAAAGGTTAATAAAAAAAACAACCAAACAAAATGTTATACAACATGTCAAGAATTTACTAATTTTGATAATTAGACAAAATGTTAAACTACTTAAAACAAAATTTTGAACTATCTTTTACGAGAAAAATATTGTTTGAACTTTTAACAGTTTAATTAGCTGACATTCAAAGAGATTTTGAGAACTGTCATTGATGCAATATGGTCCCGCCCACACTTCACAAAAATGGTCATAATTTTTTATCCGACCGTAGGATCGGGCTGAAATTTTGACAGGAAATTCGTGACTCAGAGGCCCGCAGCCCAGATTTGCGATCTGAACCTTCTTTTATTGACTTTTGGACTTTTCTTTATAATTTTGATAATTTAAAGGTTGTTTAGTAATTTTTATATAATTTTTCTTTTTAGGGTTTTTATATTGTCTATTTAAGACAGCCGTCCTGTCTTATGATAGTTTAATTATGTTTTGAAAATTACAAGTTTATAAAAAATTATGAATCTGTGTGATTTCAGTGTCAAAATCTCTCTGTTTTTCGTACTTTCCATCAATTTTCTCTATAATATCATCATCATGCTTTATTTCTCATTTGAAAATTGAAAGAAGCAAAATTCTTGGAAAATTTTTATCAAAGACAAAAATACCTCTAACAATTTTAAAAAGAACAAAAGAGTAACATTTTTTTTAATAATAGCACAGATATAGCGGCACCAACATTGCCGCTATAGCACAACTGAATTTATATATTTTTTTTCATTTAACATTGCCTATAGCGGCAATACTAATGCCGCTAGGACTTTCTTTTTTTTTCGTTATAATTTGCATTTTAATTAATGTCGGCAGATTTTTTTTTGCGTTTTACTTTACTTTAGTTTATTACAAGAATAAATGTTAATGTAATTTTACATAATTCTTACATATATGTATAATTAATATTTTTAAAATTGTTCAATTTTACTTGTATGTAGGGTTCTTCAAAATGACACGACACCACATGCGTGTTAGCACGACACGACACGACACGACATGACACGACACAGGTATGAAATTGGCACGACATGATCGTATTATCGTGTCGTGTCGGTAATCTTGAAAAATTAATACAATTTGACACGACACGACTAATACGCAACACAACACGAATTTAATTTTTAACATTGCCAAAAATAACATCATAAACATACCTATTTTTTAAAATTATTTTCTAAAAACATATTTAAATTGATTTTATATTAAACTTCAATTTATAACCGATCTTTTTTTAACTTATATTTAATAATTTAAATATTTTATTTTTTTAATATGATCAGACATTAATTAAAGAAATGAGCTAAAAAAATAATAATAAAATCATCAATTAATCTTTTAACAAAAATATTCTCGCAATTTGGTACTGATATATATACTGAATTTGTAGAATAGTCAAATAAACTGCAACAATATTTTTTTTCTTCATTTTAATATTTTAACATTTTGAATAAATTATTATAAAAATAAAGAAAAGTTTCTGACACGACGTGTCAACACGACACGACACGACACGATCGTGTCGCGTCAAAAAATTTTAAGTGTCGTTTTTCGTGTTGGCATGACAAGACATGCGTGTTGGCATGACACGACATACGTGTAGTATGGAATTAGCACGACACGATCGTGTCACGTGTCGTGTTGGCAATCTTGAAAAATTAACAAAATTTGCCACGACACGACAACACGCAACCCGACACGAACACGATACGACACGTATTTAATTTTTAATATTATAAAAAATAGCATCATAAATCTACTTCTTCTAAATTATTTTTCTAAAAAAATATTTAAATTGATTTTATATTAAAATTCAAATTATAACTTTACTTTCTTTTCTAATGTCTATTTACTTTCCTAAACATTTTATTTTTTTAATCTGTTGAAACAATAAAGAAATAAGTTAGCAAAAAGGAATCATCAATTAATCTTTTAACACAAAAAAGAAAAAGTTTACGACACGACGTGTCAACACGACACGACTGACAAATCGTGTTGCATGTTAGTGTGATGTTGGTTCGTGTTCGTATTGCGTGTTAGTCATGTCGATTTTTCAAGATTACCAACGCGACGCGATAACACGATCGTGTCGTGCCAACACGCATATCGTGTAGTGTCATTTTGAAGAACCCTACATATAAATAAAATTAAAAAATTTAAAAAATTGCATTAAAATTTATAATATAATAAACAAAAATAAAATAAAAAATAAAGTAAACGAAAAAATGAAAAATCGACGACATTGATTAAAATGCAAAGTAAAATGACAAAAAAAAAAGGGAATGTCCTGTAGCGGCATTAGTATTGCCGCTATAAGCAAAATAAAATGAAAAAAAATATATAAATCCAGCTCGCTATAGCGGCAATGCTAGTGTCGTTATAGCTGTGATGTTATTAAAAAAATAATATTCTTTTATTATTTTTTAAAATTGTAAGGAATACTTTTTTCTTTAATAAAATTTTTTCCCAATTCTTACATTTCACTTGGACCAGGACCATCAGTCAGATGTTTTAACACACAGTAACTGGTAAACGGTAAATACAAATAACGACGTTGGTTAACTAAAGTGGTCACTGGCCACATGTGATGTTCCCATGAACTGTTACCTTATCCAAAATAATGATGACTAGTTGGATCTTCTGTGCAAGCTTTAATATTCGTTTGTTTGTTGTCTTCATTTTATTGTTAGATATCGAAAGATATAGATATCCTTAAAGTTTGGCCCCAGGTACTTTAAGCGACCCTTGGAGCCTCCCAAATCCTATATCTCCGTCCTTTCTTTCTGGGGCTGTTTGGATTGGGGAAGGAATTTGGGGAATTTCATCTTCCTACCATAAATTTATTATAAACAATTCAAACTCTTCACAAAATTACACACTTCTCAATAAATTTATTCCTAGAAATTGCAACTTCTCCAAATTCCTCAAATTCCTAAGCGATCCAAACGCCTAATTGGATGAGCTTCAACTCCAAAATCTTAATTCGCACATTTAGCTCACCAACTCAAAAGTATTAGGCCCTGATCGGAATAAAAATCTAGGACCTCAAACGTCAAATTGAATTCTCGAGAAACAATATTTTCTGATCGAAATCAACGTCTGGTCATGATTTGAGTTCATTTTGCGCGATTCACAGGGAAAAAGTAGACCTGCTGAAATCGCGAGCAAAACGTCAAAATTTGCCGCGATTTGATTTTGTGGAGATAAGTGCAAAATGTTGGGACGCTTATACCCTTCCAGTGCGCGCTCTCTCCAAAAAAAATAAAAATAAAAAAAGAACGAACCTCTTGTTTCTCCGCAATTCTCTAGGCAAAACAAACGCACCAGGCCAACCCGTACATATACCAGTTCGTAAAAATACCATGCTTTTTTTTTCAGATTTCAACGTGCTTTTATCTCTCCCTTGGTTTAGGTCGCGTCAGAATATAGAATATAGAGTGTTTACCATCGATTATACGATTATAATCTTTAATAAAGAATTTTGGATGTCATACACGATTGGAATAGTAATATTGCCCTCTAACTTGAAAGTAAAGATTTCATTTTATATAAAAATATCAATTTCGGTGGTTGTAAATAGAAATATTGAAATATTGAAAGAGATAGTAAGTGAGGGTAAAATAGTCAAACTATAAGAAATGAAATCATTTCTTTTCTATTTTCGTATGATTACTGATCATAAATTTCAATTCTCTTCAATTCTTTTTATGTTGGTTTCGATCACCAAATTTTATTTTGAAATCATCTCAATTGAATTCTATTCTATTGAAATGAATTGAACTCCTGTGAGATGTCATTCTGATCATATCCTTAAAAATTAGCTTAGAGTGACTTCAAATCTGTCCGAGTATTTGAGGGTAAAAGGTTTTTTTTTTCGAAAACTATTGAGGGCACAAGTTAGAACTATTTTTTTTCGAAAACCATTTAGTTATGAAATAAAATTAGAAATCGATAAGAAACCTGGAGTTTTCTACAGAAATTGAAAATGGTCAAGCTTGTACATGTTTGAAAAGATTGTTATCAAGGTCTCTTGTCATTTTTTATTTGTTATAAGCAATCTGAAGCTGACAAATTCTTCGTTCAGTACAAACGGTGACAGCACCGTGTTTTTTATTATAAAAAACTAAAACAATCTGATTCATTTTAAAATAACAGTTTTTATAAAGAAACAGATCAACCAGAGCTTTCAAGCAGTCGTTTATTGAACTTCTGGAATTTGAGCGAATTCTAGGAAATTATAAGTTTAAGTTTTAAAATTTCTAACTTTGTATGAATTATATACACTATAGTGCACAGGGCACTCCGTACACCGCGGACATTTTCGGAAATATTTTTATAAATTGATAAATTTAATTTAATCAATCTAATCTACATATTGAAATCTCATAGAAAATCAAATTTTACAATTTTTGAGATTTTATTACTATTTTTCTCGAATTTTTTAAAACGTGTCATTTTTTGGAAAATTGTAAATAGTACAACATTCCAAAAATGGCATGTTTTACAAAATTCGTAAAAATAGTAATAAAATCTCAAAAATTGTAAATTTTGGTTTGGTATGAGATTTCAATATGTAGATTAGATTGGTTAAATTAGATTTGTCAATTTATAAAAAAATTCCGAAAAAATCCGTGGTGCACGGAATGCCCTAAACACTATAGTGCATATTAAACTTTCTCTATAAATTTATACACTATTTATTTCACAAATTATATTCATTTACTAAATTTATTTGCAAAGTACAAAACACATAAATTTTAAAAAATATGTCTGAAAATATTTTATGAATAAAATAATACAGTCAAATCTAATAGCGATGTTTATAACCGAGTAATGTGAGAGAATAATTTCGCTATAAATCTCGCTATTTCATGGTTATTATTTAAAAAAATAATGATCCCTTTTGAACTTTTTAATATATATTTTTTTTAAAAAAAAAAACCCGGACATTTGAGAAATCAATGCGGTCAAAATCCGCATTAAAAATCCGAAATGAGATCCAGTCTCGCGCGGGACCATCCAGCACACCACTGTGAGCCGTATGATTTAATCTCAATGGCAAAGAGAGCCCCGTACATGTAACCTGATTGATAGACCCGAACCGTCCAGATCAGATCGGACGGTTGGTAAGCTGGACGGTCCCGCGCGGGAGTAGAGTCGGATTGTAAAAATCCCAGACGAGAACTACTGTAAATCTGCAACGTATCAATTACAAAAACCAAAACACTCGTGCAGGGATGAAAGAGAAATAGAGGTGAAATCCAAATTTATATCATCAAGAATGTTGCGAGGTTATTTTTCTTCAAACGCATTTAATGTCATTGGAAAACATCACAATACAAATATTTCCCTTAATATATATTAAGATAAGGCAATTAATTTTCAAAAACCCAGAACACAAATTGCTCGAAAAGAAAAAAGGAGAAGAAAACAAGGGGTTGGTGAACATCCAACCCACCAAGTCAAATCAGTTCATTGTCAGAAAATTACTTTTAATTGCTACTGACAAATTGACAATTACTGACGCTTACTTTTTGTCAAGATTCCTTATTCTAGATATGTATGATTTGGAAATTTGATGTCATATGATACTGATACCTGATACCATCCAACGTTCCAACCAATACCAAGTTTCTCATCTAGTTCAAGAAACTTCACATTGGAAACTTGAGTCTCCATTAGCATCAAGAGAACCAAAAAAAAAAAAAAAAAAGAAAACTGAGAGAACTAAACATATATTATAACACAACTAATTTACTCAAATCACTGTGAATCTAATTCAATAGAATTCGATCAAAATAACTAATTACACCAAATGGCAATTAAAGCCTTTCCATTACCATACAGCCAGTACATCTAATTAACAATGGAAATAAAAGGGGGTAAAAAGAGAAGGATAAAAGAGAATACCAAAAACACATCCTCCATCCAATACATCAGAGAGGGAAGCCCAAAATAATTCCCTTCTTTAATATTTTTTTTTTATTTTCTTCCCTCAACAAATATGACAAATTTTCATTAACAAATTTAGATCAGCCCGACCCGATCACTGAGCCTCGACAGTTCGGTGCGCGGTGTTGTTAGAGACAGCAGGAGGTGGTTTTGCGGTGGGAGAGGTCGGGCCCGGAGGGGTGCGGTGGAGACGGCATTTGAATGAATTCGCATGAGTGGCCGGTGCACACACGCACTTCGGCGCACTGCCTTGACTGCATGTTGACGAGTTGCTCGACCATGATCTTCCCATCGTGCGCGGCGACGGTCCTTGTTTAGGCGACAAGTGGTGCCGGTCGAATTTTCCCTCTGTTTCGCCTTCAACATAGTTCGATGCCATCTTGTTGAATTCTTCTCTTGCAAATTTAAAGATCTGGACAGGAAAAGAAAACAATAAATACATCAATTTAGGGGCCGTTTGGATCGCTTAGGAAGTTGGAGAATTTGGAGAAGTTGCAATTTTTAGGAATAAATTTATTGGAAAGTGTGTAATTTTGTGAAGAGTTTGGATTGTTTATAATAAATTTATGGTAGGAAGATGAAATTCTCCAAAATCCCATTGGGATCCAAACGGTCCCTTAGAGATTATAAAGTTGATCTTGAAGATCTAGGAGTGATTTGTTTTTATTTGCTTATTTCGTAATTAGAAAACAGCAAGACAACCAACGAGACAAAGAAGAAATCTAACATCTGTTATCTCCTCTTATCCGAACAAATTGTATCTAAAATTCTAAATGCTAAAATAAGATAAAACTCCTCAAACAAAAGAGAAACTAACATGAACTTATTATCTGATTTAGCTATTGTCTAACACATTAATCCGACAGCAGTCAAAGGTTATAGTAAAACCTTCTCCACCACTATTGGTAAATATGTCTGCAATTTAATAATTTGTACCCAAAGAAAGAGAGAGAATAAAATATGGGAAATGAAAAAGAGGAGAGAAATCTACCAATTGAAGTTGGGATGCCAATGCGGCAAACTGAGTAACTCAAGGCGAGCACCTTAATTTATAGCGGGGATCCTGCCCGCGGGCACTTCGGGTAGGCTTGCTTAAGCTGCCCAGGATTCCTCTCTTCTCTACCCACCTGGGTCCCACCAGTACCCCACGTGTCCACAGAAAGATAAACGTTACTTCAAGAGATAAACTTTTGGACACTTTGATATACGAGGCATTTTTACGATTAATAACGTTGGCTCTGATGTGGCAGTGTTTATCTGGGTATTTTAGTTTAGCTTTTTATTTATGTTTTTTTTTTTTTGTGGGGGTGGGAGGAGCTTTTGTTTCTACGTAGAAACTGCAATTCTGAAGCAGTACAATTAAAAAATGAAAATAAAATTACTTAAACTAAAATAAAAAATTTTTAGGGACCGTTTGGATCGATTAGGTATTTAATGAATTTGGAAAATTTTATATTTCTAGGCATAAATTTATTGAGAAACGTGTAACTTTGTAAAGAAGTTGAATTGTTTATAATAAATTTATACCTAAAAATTGAAAATTCTTCAAATTCCCACTTCAATCCAAACGGTCCTTAGTTATTTAGACAAATTTTGTATTATTTTATATACTTAGTTGTACTTTATAATTATGAGTGAATTGAGTACAAAGTCGTAAAACTTGTCTAACGGATTACTAAAATTACTACGAAGTCCTTCAAACTTTTTTTTATAGCAAATAACATGTGATATAAAAATATAAGAAATGATATATGTTATGATTACGTGAATACTGATTATATTGATTATACTGTTCTTCAAAGTAAATACCAATCCACTTTTTACAATTTTTATTTCTCCAGTAAAAACTATATAAATCTGATAAATTTATACAAGCAGTATTTGTTTACTTTATTGATATAACTTTTTTCTGTTATTTGTAAAACTATTAGCATAACTCTTGCAAATGTGCAAGTAACTTCAAAAAGAAAGAAAGAAAGAAATAAAAAGGAAGGATTCAATGATTGAAGGAGTGAAGTCATGGCTTGTTCTGGAATGATCCTCATCCTGATCTGATCCTGTGTGAAACTCGGTTACTTTTTAGAGAGAAAATTAAAGGTGGTTCTAGTTCTAGGTCTGTGGGCTCCTGAAATGAGATCTGCTGCCGCGCGATATCGCGTGTTGTTCGATATGCTGGCCGTCTGATTAAGATCCAATGGACAAAGGAGTCCCGTGCATGTAATCTAGATTGATAGGCCCGTAAAAAGTGAACCATCCGATCAAGATCAGACGGCTCGTAGTGCGCTACACGCTGTGTCGCGCAACAACAGAGTCGGATTGGTGGGCTCCTCAACCATGATCTAAAATCAAAAGTATGGTGGGGATGGGGGTAAAAAGGTAATTTGGCTTTTGGCATGTTGCTGGGTGCGTTCGGTCCGGTGGGCGCAAGCACTATCCGGAACCGGAAGGGGGAGAAATAAAATGGTGGGCTGTGGTTGGTTGTGTGCAGTGTGCCTGTGGGCGACTAGTGTCTAGTGCGACGTCCCAATTTCTTTGCTTGCTCCAGCATAGCTAAGCACTGGCTTCTAGTATGTTTGGCAAATTCATAAATTAGGAACAAGACTAGAACAAGTTTTGTTCTAGTTTTATGGATTTGTAACAATTTGGTTCTTCTGGTATGTTTGGCAAATTTATAAAGTAGAAACAAGACTAAAACAAGTTTTGTTCTAGTTTTAGTTCTATGAATTTGTGAAAACTAGAAACAAAAATTTGTTTTCTTATTCGTGTCTTGTTTAGATTTATTGAGAACAAAAATCAGTTCATGAAGAATCCAAACGGGATATTATGTAGTTATAAAACTGGACAATTTTGACTTCATCCTTTTTTACCAGTGAACGCAAGCACAAAATTTTGATTCGAAAATACATATGGATGAAGATGATTATATCAATTCAGAACTTATTATTTTTTGTTTGTTTGAATATATGTCTTCCCAGCTTAGAGAGCCGTTGCATTGATAGTTAATATACCTTATTTTTTTATTAGTAATGATTAGTGGTTTCTAGGGGTCAATTATTCAATGTGTTTCTTCTATATCTATATTAAGATTTATAATTTGTTGATATACTTCAATTAAAAATATGGTAACGATGACAAGGTTCATAGCACACAGTGATAACGCAACAGTGCGTTATATCGTAAAAAATATATATTTCTATATTTACTTTACATTATAATCTAAAATTTTGCATTTAAAACGGATAATTTAAGCCGCTTGATGTGCACTACATCTCAAAAGTCTTATCGAATACTAAATTTTATGTATTAAAATTTCTTTTTGCTATTATTTTGATACGAAGAAAATCATTCAAAATCTTATTGAATACTAAATTTATGTGTTAAATTTCATTTTTTTCTATTATTTTGATATGAAGAAAATAATTATTGTTGTAAGTTCAGGATTTTCCCATTTGCATATATTTTCTTCATTCTAAAATAATTTTGAAAAATTTAATCCAATAAAATTTACTCTGCCACAAGGAACTGGTTAACCTCGGTCCATGGATAGGTGTGAGAAGAAGGGAAGAAGGGAAGAAGTGGGAAGAAGTGAAGTGTGTAACTTTGTGAAGAGTTTGAATTGTTTATAATTTTTTTTCTTCTTCTTCCTTCTTCTTCTTCTTTCTTCCAACGATCCAAACGCACCCATAGAGTCATTGTTAACTCGAAAAACATAAAAAAAAATGGTGACTTTGTTTTGAAGAAATTAAACGATTGCTTCATATTTCGGAGAGTAAGGTCTAAGGACCATTGAGAATAAGGAATTTAAAAATTACACTACATAATAAAAAATAGAAAATTGATTACTGCCATATGTAGTTTTGCCATCCCTGTCATCGCTAAATATAAAGTGAACATATACAAAAAACAAAGTGAACATATAGACTATCTAAGTGAACACATACAAACAAACAAGTTCAATGAAAATATGTTGAATATGCATGTAAAATTCTGAACAAATGATGACAACACTTATTTGTTTGTAAATGTTCACTTAGATCGTCTATATGTTCACCTTGTTTGCTATATATGTTCATTTTATATTTAACGATGGCAGGGATGGCAGAACTGCATATGGCAGTTATAATTCCTGATAAAAATATTTAAGAAACCAAAACACAGTTATTGCCATCTGGTTTTGGATGAGCCAGAAGGAAAAAAAAAAAACAAGTACCTTTATAGCAATTTGGATATACCACTATATTATTTGGACTGAAATTTCGATGTCTAAACGCCTAATTAATTCAACCCCGTTTCATGTGTTGGAGACTTAATTTTTTTTTTTTTGTATTATTTGATAAGTAAAACTTATTATTGAATGCCTAAAATTTTATCATATTTCTTCTTCATTCCAAAATAATAGTGAAGAAAACATATAAATTTTTTTTGAAATTTTGATAATGTAGATCGCTTCGACTTTGTAGTGTCAATTTAATTTTTATTTATATTTGCATCCGTATTTAAATGGAAAAATTATTATGAAATTGGTTGGTCTCGGTCTATGTTCATCTTTTTGCACATCCTCGATTAGGCCGTGATTGTTTTTATTTTTTTTAGACAAGTTTTCGATAACTCCAGATAGTAGCTATCTAGCGGGATTGTTAAGGGCCATTGACATCAAGAAATAAAAAAAATTACACTACACAATAAAAATATAAAAAAATCAAATCAGAGTTGTTGCCATCTGGTTTTGGATAAGCCAGAGAAAAAACTAGTGCAATTTATAGCAATTTGGATATATCACTTTATTAATTAAAACATTTAGTTTCTCCTGGAAGAAACCGCCCAATAGAGGGAAATAAAAATTTGTAGATACTAGACTAGTGTGCATAAGAAACTTGGGAATTAAAAATAAAATAAAATAGTTCAATACTATAGCTCGCCGAAGGACCAAATTACATCGATTTGAATAAACTAACTATATTAACTTAATTTCCCAAATTACCTATTTACGTAAAAAGGTTGAGATTCATCTTCAGTACATTAAGTTAAAAATATTTATAACATTTTATCAAATTGAATAATTTATAAATATATTGTTATTCTTCTTAATTTCATAGTATATCAAATTTTATAAATTAAATTAAAGTATAATTTAATACTTTGTCAAACAAATTAAGTTAATTTGATACATGACGTGTGTATTATATGAATCACATTTCAAGTGTATAATAAAAGATAAATGGTCGTCAACAAATGTTAC
Source organism: Rhynchospora pubera (assembly GCA_028095005.1). Classification (NCBI taxonomy): domain Eukaryota; kingdom Viridiplantae; phylum Streptophyta; class Magnoliopsida; order Poales; family Cyperaceae; genus Rhynchospora; species Rhynchospora pubera. The sequence continues at coordinate 105,198,112 of CM051462.1, read as the reverse complement.
CAAATTATAAGTTGTTTATATAACCGAACGGTCTCCAAACGCAAATCGAAAAAAATAAGTCGTCTCGCTTTTCACCTGCCTACAAGCTAGTCTGCTACTTTCTCTAACTAAAATAGTTGCAATAAAAAAGAGGCAATGATCTAAGGATGCGTTTGGATCGTTGGAAGAAGAACAAGAAGAAAAAAGAAGAAAAAAAATTTATAAACAATCCAAACTCTTTACAAAGTTACACAATTCCCAATACTTCTTCCCACTTCTTTCCTTTTTCTCTTCTTCTCACACCTATCCAAACGCACCCTAAAAGAAATAATAATTTGCACACTATAAAGTTGAGGAGAAGATGCACTCCAAAAATGGAGGAATCGATTGCGCCACAGCGAAAATATATTCGGGTCGGTGACAGTTTGTTAAATGCTGACACTCGATCGTGTATTTATTATCTTTACAGATGTCAAAAGTCAATTTATATAAGAAACAAACCTATATTTCTAGCAGATTCCTGAGTTGTTTGCGCCTGCTTCCTTATAAACTGATAAATTAAAAATTTTCTTCTTTTTTTTTTTTTGACGACGACGAAAGGCCGTAGGCTAACTGTACATTAAAATTGATTCGCTTAATTAATTCGAATCTTGTCTGGCTTAGGCTTAGTATTAGTAATTACAAAAATAATAGTATAATACTTCGAAGTATCTAACTTTAGGAAGTCCGGACCGGTGAAATTGAAGATTTGAAGGGATGCATTTACTATTTTACTAGTTTTTTTTTTCAAACTTTTCGAAGAAAAATCAAGGGTTTACCAAAATATTTAATAACGTTTGTCAAGTTATACATCAAAGTAACTACAATATTCGACAATAAATAACTAAACTATAAAATTAATTAACTGAACATCCATTAATAAAAAATTAACCACGAAAATAATGTATTTCAGACTTTATTTTTTGAAATTTTTTGTTATCTGATCCCGCAACGACATTCCCTTTGATTGCTTGCTCCGATTTTGAAATACATTATTGATTAGTATTAAACCAGGAACACGCATAAGACCCACAATTATAATTTGCTTGCTATAAAATCGATTTATTATTTTTATTGTACTTTTTACGGTTCGAACCTTTATTTTCAACACAAAAATTTAGCTATTTAGATCCTAAATATAATTTGCTCGGATTTCTAATTGATCATTCATCCATCGATTAACAATTTAGTTTTATTAGGAAATTGATTACTGCCATCTGTAATTTTGCCATCCCTGCCATCGCTAAATATAAAGTGAACATATACAGCAAACAAAGTGAACATATAGAGGATCTAAGTGAAAACATACAAACAAATATGTTCAATGAAAATAAGTTGAATATGCATATAAAATTGTGAACAAATGATGACAATACTTATTTGTTTGCAAGTGTTCACTTAGATAGTCTATATGTTCACCTTATTTGCTTTATATGTTCACTTTATATTTAGCAATGACAGGAATAGCAGAATTGCAGATGACAGTTATCATCCTGGTTTTATTAACACTAGATCATGATCAAATAAGTTTAAACTTTTATATTGCGGCAAGTATAATAGGAGGAAGTTTAATATGCACTATAGTGCATAGGGCATTCCGTGCACCACGGACTTTTTCAGAAATATTTTTGTAAATTGACAAATCTAATTTAACCAATCTAATCTACATATTGAAATCTCATACCAAACCTAAATTTACAATTTTGAGATTTTATTACTATTTTTTTCATTTTTTTAAAACATGTCATTTTTGGAATGTTGTACTATTTACAATTTTTCAAAAATGGCATGTTTTAAAAAATTCGACAAAAATAGTAATAAAATCTAAAAAATTGTAAAATTTGATTTTCTATGAGATTTCAATATGTAGATTAGATTGGTTAAATTAAATTTATCAATTTACAAAAATACTCCCGAAAAAGTTCGCAATGCACGGAATGTCCTATGCACTATAGTCTATAGTGCATATTAAACTTACTCAGTATAATAGAGCTAAAATATTAATATCATTTCTATATTTGACCTTTTCAGTATATTTTTCCTCGCGAGGGAAAAAACAACATAATAATAATAACATTAATAAAACAATGGCACTTGATCCAATGCCCACATAAAAGTGAATAAACAAAAGTGAACGAAGAAGCCCGTTGTTTCAGCTGCAGCGTACCGAACCAGCGAACTCTTCTCTAGATCATCTTGTCTCCGATTATTCAAAATCAAGCATCAAAAGAATTATAGAGCAGATAAACGTCACCCATAAACTCAACTTTTTAAATATAATTATAAAATTATCTGCATTTTTTCGCGCACTTAGCAAATAAAAACATATTCTTATGTTTCACCCCATTTCGCCTTTTTAATAATAATGCAATTTATTTGCTCAATTTGATAGTTTCTTTTATTTTTTTAAGAAAGAGGGAGGTTTTTGCTTTTTTCTAAAAAAAAAAAATTAAAGGTGCATGAACTTGATCTTTGACCTCTTGAAGACCAGCCTACAGTGCTCCTATCACTGAGTCACTAGATCATATGCATGGTCAATTTGATAGTTGAGGGGAAAAAAAACATATGTCATGTATAATAAATGTAATTTGTTCTCTGTTCATTGGCTCTGTTTGGATGGTGTGGGAATAAGAGGAATAAGGGAAGAAGTATTGGGAAGTGTGTAATTTTGTGAAGAATTTGAATTGTTTATAATAAATTTGGAAGTAGGAAGAAGCTATTCCCTTATTCCTAGGCTCATCCAAACAAATTGTGATTTATTCTTTCGACTATGGTTTATTCTAACTATATTGAACAGATTGTCGTTATTTTCAGAATTTTGGAGCTAGAATAAAATATAGAAGTTAGCTAGGTTTATCCACTAATATAAGCTTTTACTAATATTTATTATCCAATAAGGCCCATAGGCATTTGTTATGTAGGATATGCGCTCATCGGCAAGTTAGCAGAAGATTATGAAATAGGAAATTATTATTGTTTTTTCCTTTATAGGGGATAAATAGGAAATTGAATTCGGATGTTGATCGCCACATGAAGATCCAACTAATTCTGTTTTTCTCCTTTTTGGACAAAGCAGATCCAACCAAGTTCAATGGATAAGTATCCACTATACGTTCTCACTACATCATCCTTTTGTAAATTGCTTATTGGGTCCCTGTTTCTTTTAATTAACTCTTTAGGCCCCTCCTTATTTTATCCTGAGCTTGTTCTTATCCAAAAATATCTTAGGTTGACCCACAGCTTTATTCGCTCCCATTTACCTACCTTCAATGTTAATTGATCTCTATCTTATCGTCGGAAATTAATACGGTCAAATATAGTTTTTTTTTTAATACAGAATATGTGTGTTATAAGCTTGCAGTAAAAACAAAGTATATATTGATCATGCATTTTTGTAATCGAGAAAGCATGTTTGATGACGTAGTAATGCAAGTTGTTTTATATTGAATATATGTATTAGTCGAATTCGAAATGAGTATTTTTGTTTCAAACTTTCAATTAAATTAGCTACCAAAATATTAAAATTTTCAACGATTTTAAGCAATTATATTAAAATTTTAAACTCAATGCTAAAAAAAATATTCAAAATATACATTTATATAAAAAGAAATCAACAACTATCGGAACTAGTGTGAAATTGTGAGTATTTCATTAGTATCACCTTTTCGTGGTACTATGCATTTTTTTTTTTAAACAAAGCTCTCCAAGAGGGGGACCCAAAATGCATTAAACTAAAATGAAGATGTAAGTCACAACCAATGAGTTAATCCAAAAACAGAAATAAAGCGAAAGTAAAGCTAAATCTCCTGCCATCCTATTGAGCTATCTAACACTAAACTAAATCTCCAAGTTTTACATCCAAACCACAAGCAACAACCAAAATATCACAAGATAAAACCATTATATAAGTCCAAACCCATTAGAACAACACGTCTAATTGTCATTTGAGTCTTTAGTCAGATACTCAGACGACCATCTTGTCCAGCTGGGACAGTATGCTGGTCTGTCAGCTATGCTTCAAAACCTACTATATCTACTCTTGCTTGAAAATCTATCCATAAATTTAAAGTAGCTACAAGGTCTTATATCCAATGAATAAAAAGGCTGAGATTTATTATTAACCTAGAATTATTTTCCTTCCATTGCAGCCGTATAGAAATGGCAAAAAAGCTAATCATAAAAACTCTATCATGTTTATAACACATCACCACTATTCCAGATATCTGTAATAGAACTGGTGTTAACAACTGTACCTCTATCATTGAATCTATTAAAATACTCTCATATCCTAAAAAAAGAAAAAAAATAAAAGAAGAAAAGGAGCAGTGCACAAATAAATATTCCATTAATTCCCATCAGCACAAAATAAAACATTTTGAATTTGATGGGGAATTAGTGGAATACTTATATCCTCCTACTAATTTAGTTTTCTTTGACTTTGTTATACAATTTAGTTCTACAACGTCATGGCCTTATAATAAGTACGCATTATCTTCATGATCGTCTTAATTGTATAGCAATTAATAAAGTAATTTGCAAATTTAACCAACTAAAATGTCTAAATGTTATTACGATATAAGATCTTTTTTTTTTTTTAAAAAAAGAACTGTATAAGAAGAAACTATTGTTATTTTTCGTTATTACAAAGTACAAACAATAGTTATTAGAACCCACAAATTATAGAATTAAATATACTAATGAATCCAAAGTTGCCATCTCTCTCTCTCTCTCTCTCCTCTCATCAGTAAATAGTAGGGGGGCAAAAAAGCTCGTGGCTCATGGCTCGCTCGAGGAAAATTCGACTCGATTCGATATTGGCTCGATACATTTGGGCTCGAATCAAAATTCCACTCGCTCGAAATTAACTCGAAATTGGCTCGAAATATAATTTTGTTAACAAATTTATATATATTAGTACATAATTTGATATATAATATATTTATTTATGACATATAAATACAATTTTTATTTAAAATATTATTATAAAATGAATAAAATATTAGTTTATAAATAAAAATAATATTAAAATTGATATATATTAATTAATTTGTATATTAGTTGTTTGAAAAAATATATATAAATTACCATAATTTAGCTCGACGAGCTCGTTAAGAAACTCGATACAAATTCGATTCGATTCGACAAAACTCGAACTAATTTCAAATCAAGCTTGGACTAAGATTAGCTCGCTCGAGCTCGACTCGTTGCTGGCCCTAGTAAATAGATCACTTTTTTAGATCTAAGTAAATAATAATGCGCTATTTTTGGATCTGCATCTTTGCCCCTTTCAATACCATCATAACAATTCAAGCTGATACACCAACTTACTGAAGTATATAAAAAATTCAGGAAAACAAATTTAATGTTTATAGTCAAACTTCTAATCTTGAGAAAGGTTGAAGGACCTTTCGAGAAATTTACCCATTTTCAATTATAAACTTGAAACCAATTTAAAAATTGTTGAGGGACTAAATTGCTATCGACAACCAACACGGGTCCACCCTGTCCAATTTCTCAACCACCGGCAATTATGCACATCGTGTGACTTGCACGTGACCTCGGATATTTTAACACGTATCTTTCTCCATCGAACCAACTGGGATTTTCTATCTGGACAATTAAAATAATAACTATAACTATTAAGCGTCTAAAAATTGGACCACAGGAAATGTTGGAATTCTTGAACTCGACATAGTTTAGTGGTCGTGACTGACAGGTTATATCAACTATTGGCGCTATTGGTTAGACTCGCAACATATCCACTTCCATATATTTTGTAAGGTCTTTATAATTGCTATTATTTTTTTTTCTACAATAAAATATGAAATCTAGCCATACAAAAATAGAAAGGGGAACTGATTTAATTCTGACCACTTGCGAATTTGGTAAAAGTCTAAAAGAAATACTAGAGACAATAATGAGCAAAAATTCGAGACAATTTTTACCATTTTTTTTCACCTGATTAATATATTAATATGTAGCAATTTTAGTGATCCGTATGTATTCATTTACGAAAACACATATTTAACTTCCATAAAATAATATGAAAAATTGTTATATTCGAATAATCTAAAATGATTTTAATGCGATAATTATATTGATATTTCATACTGTCTCCGTTTGGATAGGTGTGAGAAGAAGGGAAGAAAGGAAGAAGTATTTGGTGTGTTTGGATTGTTGGAAGAAAGAAGAAGAAGGAAGAAGAAGAAAAAAAATTATAAACAATTCAAACTCTTCACAAAATTACACACTTCCCAATACTTCTTCCCTTCTTCCCTTCTTCCCACACCCATCCAAACGCACCCATTGGGAAGTGTGTAACTTTGTGAAGAGTTTGGATTGTTTATAATTTTTTTTTCTTCTTTCTTATTCTTCTTCTTTCTTCCAACGATCCAAACGCACCCACTATGTAGGACTCTATAAAAAAAAATTCTTATGCTGTTCATGCTGACTGGAGATTTGATGACACTTATCCGAGGCCAGATATTTAGGCCCTTAACAAAATACGATCCTTTGTTTGGCTAAAATTTTGTGTAATTAATTAATTAAGTAGCAGCGACATGATAAACAACGATCATGATGTTCCCCTGCATGATACTAGAAGCGGCAGAGCCAGAGGGTTCAGTAAAGATCAGCAGTAACTTTATGAAATGAACATGATAAAATATTGGATTGTTCCCTGTGACAGCGATTATTAGTTGACAATTTTTGATTCCACATACACTTCTTTCTGAGGAAGGCTATATTTGTTATTTTTTTTTATATGTACATGTGGTACTATTGGAATAATCGCGTAACTTAAAAGCAAAACAGGTGTCAAAAGGACAAGACAACAGATCTAATGTAAAAGAATCATATATAACATGGATCTAACCATAATTTACAAGGTATTGTTTGAGGAAGGAATTATTAGAAATTAAGGAACGTTTTGTAATAAATCAATTTTTTCAGAACAAATGATTAATCACATTCATTTGTATTTTGAAGGAATACTTTATATTTTAATCCATATATAAGGTGATTTTATCATCTAGTTATTCTTAAGCTATCTTGCTCTTAAACGGAGTTTAAAGATTAATCTAAACACGCCAGTTTTCTTATGAAAAAAATTAAAATTACCATCGAGCACGGGTAAATATATAGACGAAAGGCTACAATATAATCTGCAAATCTAGTTTCACTGTGAACTGAATTAGAGGAGGCTGAACTAGTACATTTAAATATAACAACCTTAAAAGTAATATTATTTTTCTTAAACGCTTAACGCTTAATGAAATGCAACTACATTTTAGAATCTCAAATAGGTCTGTTGCACTTTAGTTCCAGGGAAGTTCTGCTATTTGGGCACTATTGAGCGTATTGTAGAGAGAGTGCTTGCTTGTTCAACTCAAACATGTATAGAAATTGAAATCGACTTCACCGTCCATGTACAAAAACTTGACCAAATGCCGCATCTAATAATTTAAGAGCTCAACATATACGGTCTTATAAACAAGAACAATCGCAGTTTCTCATGTAAAATGTCACTTTCCATTAAGCAGGTTCTATCACGAAACAAAGATTTATTCTCATAAATTACATGATTGTGACAAAGAAAGCACTAGGAAATTGAACGGATCAAGTCTTGTTATTATTATTATTTATTTATTTGAGGAATCAAATCCTTTTTAAAGTATAATTAACAAAAATTTCCTTGTTTTCATGTTAATTATAGTAAAACCGAAACATTCTTATATTTATATTTGTGAAATGGTACTAAATTTAAGTTGTCATCAAAGACTAAAATCTCTTAAATTTAAATTGAGCATGTTTAGGGTGCTTTGTAATAAAATGCCAACTCCCTGGTGCTTTGGACTCACATCTCGAGATTCAAGTTTAAGTGATAAATCTAATTTAACCAATGTGGTCTACATATTGAAATTTTATAAAAAAAAATCTACACTTTATATTTTTGAAATTTATTTACTTTATCTTCTCTGATATGTTATTATATTTTGCGTAAGTAAATTAAAGTCTTTCAACAATTTCTAAAGAAATTTAAAAAATTTCAAAACATGGAAATTTGATTAATTTAAATATATTACTCGAATCGATTAAACAAAAATCATCATTTATACACGAACCTCGAGAAACTCCAAATCATCACGAAGTTGGGGGTTGACAAAGCACCCTAGCATGGCTCATTGAAATTCTTAGAAAATTTACAATTAAATTTGGAGATACAGGAAAAAATAATATATTATGGTAACCATTGCTTCTTTATTTTAGTTATAACAATTATAGAAGGGTCCTCTTTTTTGGTTAAGAAAATAAAAATTGTGTTCGTTCGTCTTATATTGAAATCATAGAAAATTTGAGCATCTATCAAAATTTATTTCTCTGCGTTATTTAGAGTTTTAGACCAGTTCTCTCGGCAACCTTTGCTTCTAAAATAAATTAGCAAAGTCAACTGGTTGAAATGTCCAAGTCCTCTGTCACTCCTTATCAAGTCTAAATAGAAATCTAAACACAGCAAGTGGTACTACGGATACGTAAGTACTTTGGATCACAAACCGGTATTGCATGGAAAGGATTTTCTTCACTTTGAAATTTAAATTAGTTGACGAATATTTAATGGTTCTATGGGCTGATGGCTAAGTACATTAATTGAAAGATATTTGTGCGATATCTGCAGATAAATCTTTCTTCCACATTATTATATTATTTTTTTTGGAGACCTCGACAGCAGCTTGACAGACAAAAAATCTTTCTTCCGCTCATGTACAACACACAGCAAAGGTTCAGTTAATTAAACATCAGTAAGTTTTTGAACTACAAAAAACTCACAGTTCACTTCTCCCTGATGCTAAATAATTCCTCAAAGCTTCTTTTATTTTTTTATTATTGTTTTTATAGATTAATTGTTGCAAATCAAACCTACCACCTTATTTGTGTGTTAAGTTATGATTTACATGTGACACCATAAAAAGATCTTAGCTGTGGCATTTTCTCAGTGGTGAAATTAATTCCAAATAAAAAAACAAAAGAAGGTTAAAACTTTTTGTCAACTTAAATTTATTGAAATTTTATCAACTTATGGCCCAAAATCTAAAATACAATTCACCATTTAAAGGCAGTCTGAAATGTAGGCCCGTATGCCTAATTTCTTAGAAAACTAATCATACATTTCTCAACAAAAGCCGTTGGGCTAACTAAGCCTGTTAATGAGATTATCTCTTTCCTGTCCTTTCGTACTTTGTTTCGGCCTGGTAAATTCCAGTCAGCCCTGGTAAATGAGGAAATTGATTACTGCCGTCAGTTTTGCCATTCCTGCCATCGCTAAATATAAAGTGAACATATACAGCAAACAAAGTGAATATATAAACGATCTAAGTGAACACATACAAACAAATAAGTTCAATGAAACTTAGTTGAATATGTATGTAAACTTCTGAACAAGTGATGACAACACTTATTTGTTTGTAAGTGTTCACTTAGATAGTCTATATGTTCACCTTATTTGCTGTATATGTTCATTTTGTATTTAGCGATAGTTGGGATGGTATATTTGTCGATGACACTTATAATTCCTGTATCATTTGTTGATGTGCAACAATGAAACAAAACACTGGTCACCTGAATGTTATTATTAGATAAAAAGAAAGATAGCAAAAAGAAAGATAAATATGTTGCACCCTCGTACTACTCATGCAATCAGGTATCATTTACGAAACTGATTGCTTGGTTAACATGAAGAAGAAACAGAATTACATGATTACCTTTGTCTTTGCCTGAAAGGCATGAAGATATCATCACACGTAATGACATAAAACCCAAGAAAAATAAAAAGATAAATGAAACAATTGACCATTCACATTTTTATATGGACCCAATTACCCAAACAACATCTTTAATATCAAACGATACAACACGAAGTTACTTGACTAACCCTAGAATTTGCTGATTCTTATTCCGGTACACAGAAATTAAAAAACAACTTACATATACACACCCCGCAAACAATAATAAATTAATCTTTCCAGCCACAGTAAGAGCGAGCAATGCGTCCATCAGCACACTCGGGGAAGAATCCTCCCGGGGTGTGCTCGTTCCCGGTGCTATACACTATCCTCAATATCTCCTCTGGTGTCCGGTCATAGGACAATGAATCAGCATCACCTGCTATGACATTGCCGGGTGTCCGACCTTCAGGCCCAAACACTGGTGGCACAACTAAGCCTTCGTCCTTCACTCCTTGCCTGCCTATCTTGTTTCTCAGGTTTGGAGATGCGGCCTGTGAACTCTGCTACTGTTATGTCATATGGCTCCACCTTTTGCAGTGCTCTCTCATACAAGAGTCCTCGTATCACGGCATCTTGAGCCGATTCCACCCCGAGAAGCCCAGCTACAAGCTACATGATGTTGAAAATGTTAAGCATCTATAGCTAATGTTCTGACAAATTTACTATAACAAAATTAATTATAAATAAAGATTGATTACTCTCTTGGCTTGAGCGGTCTGTAGTTTGGGGTTTGCACCGACATATCCTGTGAGTCCAACATAAGGGATGACATATGAAGCAAGCAAATAATTGAGTTCATTTGCATAGGGATCAAATGGAGGATTTAATTTTTGCTTAAATGCCATGTCCATAAGTTTTGCAAAGTTGCCTGGACTGATATCTATCAGTGGCCTGGGAAATCCCTTTATAGTCTTCTTTATAGCCCTGCATACAATTTAGAAAACATCGAGTTACTCACACAACAGATCCATTTTGACGTATAATTTGGGAATTATAGTGTCATATCACATATAAAATTTTTAATTCTATGCTAAAATCAATCAGAGTTCACCTGATATGACCGACTTCTTGGAATGCAAATTGCATGATGATGTCATGAGTCAATGGATCGAGATTTGCCTTCTTGCCACCAATAGGTGGCGGGCCACCATCAGTGAGGTTCGGTGCCGCCTTGTCAAGACCATGGCCCAAGGAGCCCCACAAAAAGAACTCTGCCTCGAGAAACTCGAGATTCAGTGGAAATTCCAGCAGATCGACGTCAGATCGAGGAAGAGAAGGATTCTGGGTCTTCACTGACAGCTCCTTATTGTCTCCGGATATAAAGGGCGATGAGAGGAGGAGGAGAGAGGTGAAGATGGCTGAAGTAAAGTTGGCGAGCATGGTTTTAGTTACTTGTGTTATCATATGTTGTTAGTCTCATGGGAATTGGAGATATATAGAATGATCTGTGGGGATGACAATATACAGAAGGGGAGAGAATGCCACGTAGCAGGTGCATGCACGTTAGGCGAGTGGCACGTAGAACTAGTTACGTTGGAGGATGGATTATGCAGTGCATGTAAGCATTAGGTAAGATTAATTTCGAGCACCTTTCAAACCATGCATGTGCCTGGCAGGGAAAATGTGTAAAACTAGGGAAGGCAGGAGCAATCTGAATTCAATGCTGCTGCTGCTGTTGTTATGTAGAAAAAATTAATGGAAGAATGTAAGAAAGTCGAAAAAATTGATATTAAATTTACTTTTCAACTTAATTTCGATAATAACAATTAAAAATTCAAAATTTTAAAGTTAACGTCGCTGGATAGTCATTCCAATTGACGAAACCCCAAAACGCTTGGATCATCATCCGGAATGATGATCCAAGCTTGCATCGTTATTCCAAATGACGATCCAAATTTAGATCGTCATTCCAAACGACGAGCCTAGAATCCATCCTTTATATAAGCGACAACGACTCCTCACCCACTCCCCACTTTGCTCTCTTTCTCTCTCTTTCTCACGCGAGCCAGAAGAGCTCTCCATGTATGTGTTTTTTTTTTCATATTTATTTTATTTAATTAGTTTAATTAGGTAAATAATAGAAAAAATAGAATAAATATTGAAAAATAATGAAAAAATTAGTAAAATATCAGAATAAATATAAATAATTATAATATGTAATTTGAAAATTTTTTAGAATTATTTTGTACATTTTATAATGATGAATAAGTTAATTATAAATTAGAGAAAGTAAATAAAAAATTGATAGAATGTTTTTTTAATTGTAGAAAAATTTCTAAAAAGAGACGACCTCCCACCCCTCTTTGTCGACATTTGCTCCTTTTTCCAGGTATGTTTTTTATTTTTCATATTTATTTTATTGATTTAATTTAATTAGTTTAAAAATAGAATAAATATTTAATAATAATTTTAAAATTAGTAAAAAATCAGAATAAATAAAAAAATTATAATATGTAATTTGAAATTTTTTTAAAATTATTTTGTACATTTTATAATTAGAATAATTATTGTAAAAATAATTTAATAATATGTAAAAAATAGAAAATAGGAAATGTTGTTGTATGAGATTGGTATTGTGTTTGTTATTGTTGTTGTGGAGATTTGGGTTTGTGATTAGGGGGATTTAGATATTTTTTTCGGAAACCCTCCAGTTATATGGGAGATGCTGCCGAAATATTATTAGATTTTTTACACTGATAATTTTTATTGCAGTGCAGTAAAAATGCGACCGAGAAGAAGAGTACCAAAGACGACACCTCGTAGATCTACGAGGCTTCGTGGAGATCCGAGAGCTTCTACATCTACCGATTCTGTTGATGCCGAGGCTTCTACATCAGCCGGTGTTGTTGTTCCCCCGGATCCTGTTGTTGATGCAGATCGTCTCTTGCATTTGGATGGGTCGAAAGTTCGAGATACCCGTGTAAGTTTTTAATGTTCTTTTATTTTTTTACTTATATATTTCCATTTTGGTAGTACTTTTTAAAATAATTAAAAATGAAATATATACAATATTAGAGGGCAATAATACATAGGGCTAAGATGTCACGTACTGTTAAGGTGGATGAGCGTCTGATAAGACTTCGACTTATACATTTCGTTCAGTTGGGTCATATGTTGCTTGATCATTCGCTTTTGCATGGTCTGGCCATGTTCTGGAGGCGAGAGACCCATACTTTCTTTTTTCCGCATGTTGGCGAGATGACGGTCACTCTCGAGGTATGAATCAATGCCTATTTTTAATTTGTTTTGAACTATATACATATAAAATTTGAACTATTGCAGGATGTGGCCTTCTTGTACGGTTACTTGCAGTACCGTTCAGTTACTTCAGGATTTGGCATTACCGGAGGATACAGACATGACATTACTTTAGAATTTTACTATTTTTTTGGTATTTTAGAAAATCGTTGTTATTGGACGATTCATAATGTTTATATCATGAATTTTCAAAAATACCAAAAAAATAGAAAAAAAAATTCGAAAAAATGTAAAAATTGATTTCTTATTAGTCTTCAATACGGAGCACATATTGAACGGTCGGATCGGTCATTTGAAATTTAAAAATATGAAAACAATCATATTGGATGGACCCATCCGTCCTATATATAGGACACAAGCATTTCTCATTTTGTTTTGATACAACAACAACAACAACTAATTCTTTTGTTCCAAGCAAGTTGGGGTAGGCTAGAAAAGAAACCCAAGAAATTTTGTTTTGATATGATCTTATTTTTTTTATGACTGTGTGGTTGTTTGGAAATGCTAATTGGTTTACCAATTTGATATTGTATTCCATTTTTTAGTTATACAACACTACAGTTTAATAACATTTTTAATTTACGAGCTAATTCACAGTTGCCCATTATGATTTATAAGTTTGCTTGCAGGAGAGCATACACTGGAGAACCATTTATGGTTCAAGACTCAACTAAGGGCTTACAAAGTTAAACCTGATAGGTCGAGACTGAAGCCTTTACTAATCAAATGATCCATATCAGAGTCTCTGTCCCCTAGGTCTTGAGCTGCACTCTACATTGGCATAAGTTAAAGCTGGACAAAAAAAGGAATGCTGTGTGTGTGAGAGAGAGAGATAGAGAGATAGAGAGATTAATCTATTCGTCTCTCTCAAGCCTTGGAAGAGCAGGTATTTGATTACATGATGTTAAGGGTCCGTTGGCTGATAAGATATTTTATTTGCTTTTTATTCTCAGGACCTTGGTGATGCTCAATCTATCCTATGTAATTACAAAATTTTGGTCATTATCATATTGTTCAATCTTTATTCCATGCTTGATTTTGTACTTTATATAGAAATTTTAATCACAACAATTTTTCCTTTGTAACTATTCTAGATGGTTCTTCCAACAGGAGATCAGGCAGCGAGTCAGTCTTCATGGGGTACCGGTATGACTCAAAATGCTGATGACAGGGTCAACATTAGACTATAAGAGAGATCGAGTGATTTCTGAGTAGCGTTGATGGTCCTTTGAAGTCGGTTTCTGGATGGCATGATCTTGGGGTGTTGACAGGGATATGTGACATGCTTGAGAAAGCATGGTCTTCATTTTAGTTATAGTTCTTGCGGGTTTAGAAGGGAGTAATGGTTCCAATATCTTTCTTTAATTTTTTTTTCTTTGGTAGAAATGCTAAGTGGTGTTGGTTCCAGTATGTAATTTGGGTAACAACCACTGGGCTCTACTCTACGGTTCCGGATATTGGTTATGGTACCAGTTGCCCTCTTCGGTACAAGAACTTGGTGTACATATTTTAGTTGTATTTGTTTTTTCTATAGAAGCTTAATTGCATCTATGTCTGTCGGCAACTTTTATTAGAGGTAATTAGCTATAACAAATAATTCAAAATCACAATGAAAAGAAAAACCAACGCAAACAGTATTACATCTAATACAAAAATGTTTTAATTAAATACTTCCTATTCAAATTACAGTGCGAGATTTGTAGCACTACAAATATGATATTACATGGCCCAATTTATTCCAATTAACATCAATTCAACTTATATAATTGAAAATAAGTGCATGTTAATTTTTTTATGCGCCTATTTATTATTATTATTATTTGAACTAATAGCCCTCCAGGTGCATATTCTACTAGAATGCAAAATTGCAAAGAAATGAGCAACATGTCCGTGGCCTCTCTCTCGACGCGTCTTTAATGATCAATATCTAATCACTTCCTCTACTAGAAACAGGAAATCAATGAAAAATTATGGCTTTTAATTCCATCTTAATCTCTCCTGGGTCCTAAAACAACGCTTATGTTACCACTTTTCTTTACCATTCTCTGAGTCCTCTCCTGTACTCTCTTCCTAGCACAAACACCATACTACTTGTTACTATTTCTAAGCTATTGAAAGACGAACCCGAATCTGCTGTAGCGCGGGACACCGTGTAGCACGCGTACGAGCTGTCTGATCTTGATCGGACGGTTCATTTTTTACGGGCCTATCAATCTAGGTTACATGCACGGTTCATTTTTTTACGGGCCTATCAATCTCCCTTGTCCATTGGATCTTGATCAGACGACTAAGATGCCGCGCGGTAGCATATCTGAATTCATTGAGGGTGTGTTTGGATGCAACGGAATAAGCCGTGAATAGGGAATAGGAATAAGAAATTTCAGTTTGCGTGCTTATTTTTATTCCTTATTCTTATACCATGGTTTTGTTAGTATAGGAATAAGGACCCAAATTTCTTATTCTTATACCGTTTGTTTTGCGCAAGAATAATAATAAGCACGCAAACTGAAATTCCTTATTCTTATTCTCTATTCCCGGCCTATCCAAACACATCCTGAAAGACGGCCACTGCTACCACCACTAAACAATTAACAAGTTTGTAGACAAAAATATATTCTGCATCGTTAAAAAAATCAAATGAAACAATGATTGAATGTCATCTATATTACTTTTTATTTATTACAATAGTATTTTTTTTCCATCTATTTGTGGTTTAACCATAATCAACTTACAGGTTTTCATTGCACTCTGTATAAAAATAAGACAATATTTTTGTCAAATCGATTAGCAATACCAAAAATGTTATTTGTTTAAAAGAAATGTTACAAATAATAATAAATTATTTAAAAGTATTACCATATATATAAACAAAAACGTATTAATTGTTTCATTTGAATTTAGAGTGATAAAAATTTGCCACATTTTGAAGTCATTTTTTAGAGTGTATATTGATGTAACGAGTCACTTTGACATTGGGATGAAACCCATTGGATGAGAATACATGTAGTGCTATAGGAGGATAGCTATATATGATCACAATTAATGAATGGGTGGGCCCACATCTTTTTGGCTTTTTTTTTTCTCCATGTCCTTCCATCTTTCGATTCATACACCATAATACCCTAAAACAAAAAAAAACAATATTCGCTGTAATTATTCAAAAACACAGAGTAAACCAGAATTTGTAAGTTTCTGAACTTACATATGCACATCTTGCACATATATGTGGGTACTGGGTACTCATGCTTCAATACATAATTAACTTGCACTAATGCAGCCGTGCTTGATCCTGCAATAAAGTCAATTACCTACAACAAAGATCAAAATTCTAACATTTGGTTGCATTTTTAAAAAAAAGGTTCATGTAAGAGCCGGGCAAATAAGGACCTTAATACTATGCTCTAAGCTGGTAATTGGTACATCCCATAGATAAACAATTTCTAATACTATGCTCTAAGGCTCCGTTTGGATAAGGTGTGGAAAAAAGAGAAAAAGGAAAAAAAGTGAAAAGAAGTATTGTGAAGTATGTAACTTTGTGAAGAATTTGGATCGTTTATAATAAATTTATTCCTTATTCCCTTCTTCTCTTCTTCCCAAATGAAATCCAAACGGAGCCTAAGAGGTTATTTGGCAACATCAAAGTTTAGTGAGATCAAGAGTTAAAGTTAGCATATTGGGATTAGTATTTGAGGTTAAAGTTAGTAAAAGTTAGTAATTATTGTTTGGCATGAAAGGTTAAAGTTAACGATCAAAGTGAATGCATTCATCTATAACATTCATTTTAATCTAAACATTTTAGAATTCGAAAATTTTAAATCTTAATATTTTCAAAACTTGAAATTTTACAAAGTTGAAAATTGAAATTTGAAATTTTAAAATTTGGAATTTGAAATTTTGAAATTGTGAAATTTTAGAAATTTTTAATTTTTAATTTTAAAATTTGAAATTGTGAAATTGTGAAATTTAAAAATTTTAAATTCGAAAATTTGAAATTTTAAGGTTTTTTCTCAAGATTTTTCTCTTTAGATACAATATAAATTTTTTTTTGGCGTTTGAGGAACGCTCAAATATGGAATGAACAAGTTAGAGAAGTAGTGCTAATCCCGTTGACCCTAAAGTTGTTGGACGATGCAAACTTCATAAGTTGGCTCGTTGATCCAAAAGTCAAACTAAACTTGTGGTTGCCAAATGGACTCTAAGTCTTCACTTTTAAATTATAAACCAATTTTCACATACTTTAGTCTTAGTACTTGTGGTGCACTTGTCCTCTAGAATTTCTCTGATATTCATCGCAGTGATAAAAATTTGCCACATTTTGAAGTCATTTTTTAGAGTGTATATTGATGTAACGAGTCACTTTGACATTGGGATGAAACCCATTGGATGAGAATACATGTAGTGCTATAGGAGGATAGCTATATATGATCACAATTAATGAATGGGTGGGCCCCACATCTTTTTGGCTTTTTTGGCTGCAATGTCATTTTTGGTTTTTTTTTTTCTCCATGTCCTTCCATCTTTCGATTCATACACCATAATACCCTAAAACAAAAAAAAAAACAATATTCGCTGTAATAATTATTCAAAAACACATAGTAAATCAGAATTTGTAAGTTTCTGAACTTACATATGCACATCTTGCACATATATGTGGGTACTGGGTACTCATGCTTCAATACATAATTAACTTGCACTAATGCAGCCGTGCTTGATCCTGCAATAAAGTCAATTACCTACAACAAAGATCAAAATTCTGACATTTGGTTGCATTTTTAAAAAAAGGTTCATGTAAGAGCCGGGCAAATAAGGACCTTAATACTATGCTATAAGCTGGTAATTGGTACATCCCATAGGCCTTATTTGGATGGGGTTGGAAGAAGAAAGAAGGAAGAAGGAAGAAGGAAGAAAGACCCAAATTTATTATAAACAATCCAAACTCTTCACAAAGTTACACACTTCCCAATACTTCTTCCCACTTCTTCCCTTCTTTCCTTCTTCCCGCATCTATCCAAACGGAGCCATAGATAAACAATTTCTAATACTATGCTCTAAGGCTTCGTTTGGATAAGGTGTGGAAAGAAGAGAAAAAAGAAAAAAGTGGGAAGAAGTATTGTGAAGTATGTAACTTTGTGAAGAATTTGGATTGTTTATAATAAATTTATTCCTTATTCCCTTCTTCTCTTCTTTTCCCAAATGAAATCCAAACGGAGCCTAAGAGGTTATTTGGCAACATCAAAGTTTAATGAGATCAAGAGTTAAAGTTAGCATATTAGGATTAGTGTTTGAGGTTAAAGTTAGTAATTATTGTTTGACATGAAAGGTTAAAGTTAACGATCAAAGTGAATGCATTCATCTATAACATTCATTTAATCTAGACATTTTAGAATTCGAAAATTTTAAATCTTAATATTTTCAAAATTTGAAATTTTACAAAGCTGAAAATTGAAATTTGAAATTTGGAATTTGAAATTTTGAAATTGTGAAATTTTAGAAATTTTAAATTTTAAAATTTGAAATTGTGAAATTGTGAAATTAAAAAATTTTAAATTCGAAAATTTGAAATTTTAAGGTTTCTTCTCAAGGTTTTTCTCTTTAGATACAATATAAATTTTTTTTTTGGCGTTTGAGGAACGCTCCAATATGGAATGGACAAGTTAGAGAAGTAGTGCTAATTCCGTTGATCCTAAAGTTGTTTGACGATGCAAACTTCATAAGTTGACTCGTTGATCCAAAAGTCAAACTAAACTTGTGGACTTGTGGTTGCCAAATGGACTCTAAGTCTTCACTTTTAAATTATAAACCAATTTTCACATACTTTAGTCTTAGTACTTTCTCTCGTTCCTTTCGTATAATAAAGTACCGATTACTTCGGATTGTGCAATTGAAAACATTACAGCTGAGAAAAAAAAACTTACTGAGAATCGGAATTGACTAATTTACCTTGCGTTGCTTCTAGCCTTCTAGGAGAGGAATTGAACAGCTGTCAAGGGTTCCGGCCTCTTCGACATAGTGGGGCCCACTACGCCACAAGCGTCGGTTTTCTCGTCGCGATTCTCTTCGCCCATCGTCGACTCGCACCGCTTGGAAATCGGGAGTCGCAATTGGGATTGCTTCCATATTTCTTGTTTGTAAAAGTAAAAAGAAAAGGCAAAAAACAAATTTCAAAAAGACCCTGAAGGATTACATATTTGTCGTTTAAATTTTTATATCAAGGGATGGGACACAGGGCCGCATCAATACTGACAATACATCATACTTTTACCAAAATGCCCGATAATTATTTTTTTATTAATTTTAGTTATTTAACATTTTATTCATGGAGGCATGTATTAGGTAAATATGTCCCTTTATTATTTACTCAACAACAATTGTAATTAATATTTTATTTACGAAGGTATTTTGGTAAAAAGAATAGCGGCGAAGTCTCTGTGGCCCTCTAGTAATAACACAATTAAGTTGTAATATTTGACGGTTATATCTGAACGGACAGTTGAGATCTGAATAGATATGTTTCCAAAAAAAAAAAGATCTGAATAGATTGTCCATTCAATTGGAGGAGCGTAATAATTCCCATTCAATTTGCGCACTGAAGAAATTGATAAAATTTTTATTAAATTAGTTTCTATATTGTATTGCTGCTAAATGGTCGGACTCAATTGTTGACCAGATTGATCACATTTCACTATATTCAGCTCAGAGAAATATGTAATTTTTTTATCAGCAAATAAAGTCTAACCATGTTCTTGTGTTGTTTTTGTTTGTCGAGACTGCAGGTGAGCGAAAGATTCGGTGTGTAATTGGTTTTTGTCTGTTGATGTTTTTTTTGTGCTTTGTGTGATGGGGGCACGATGCAGAGTTAAGTTTGAAGAATGCAGAAAAATCCAGATAAGTTATTCTTTTGTTTTGCACAAGCATAGTTTCATTATGTTTAGATTTATAGGGAATAAATACATTGTAGATGAGTAAAAAAACACCAACTGTTTTCTCCTTTAAATACACAAACACAAGTTAATTGATTTGCTGTTGGCTTAAGTGATGAAATACTAGCACTAAGATCCACTTATCCTTGCTAGCGTAAATGTTAATATCTGTCCATGTACAATGTAATAATATTGTTTTATAATGGTATTTGGTCTATGAAAGTTTTGTTTGTTTCTAGGTTTGTTGAAACATAGGGTGAACGAATACATCATTGCAGCTCTACCAGTTTTTTTTTTTGAAGGTAATCCAATTTTTTATTTTATTTGCAGTAAAATAATAGTGGAGTAAACTGTGGCAGCTGATCGGGAACATAATATACAATTATCCTCTCGATTGATTTGTTCACTTTGCTCTTATCTGTGAGTTTGATCCTTACTTCGATTACTGAGTCACTGAGGTTTGATCTCTTAATACTGAATTTGTAATTTGATGTGTTCTTTGTGTATTTTGCACTGAACAGAGAAGCTCAAAAGTAATTATAGCAGGTTTCAGTGCGCAAATGTGAAGGCTAAGTTATATTTACAATTACAAATTACAAAAGGGAACTGAAAATTTATTAAACATTGCAAATAATGATTGTGTATTATCTCAAAAGGCAAAGACTTGATGGAGGGAGGATAGGACGGGTTGATATATTATCTCATAACAAATTTGTTTTTTTTTTTGGTTATGTGTTCTGTCACCACTTTTAAAAATTTATGATTTTACTTTTTATTGTAGATATTAAATGTCAAACCAGTTGACTTGGCCGACGAATGTGTTGCTCCAAAGAAATTACTGCCAGTTGAATTAGGAACAGGAGACCTGGGAATTTCTCAAAATAGGAAATTACTGCATCCTGTAAGTTTGTCACTCCTTGGCCTCAAGAATTTTGAATTGGTTGGTTTCTTTGTTTGCTGCTGGCACATTGAATCTTGTGGTTCATGCGTGCCCATTAAAAATTTCCGAAAAAAATTTATGAATATGAAAGATACCAAGGAAGTTTTTGTATTTGCCAGTAACCAGTCATTAAAAATCGTTTAGATCTATTTCGATATGAAATTTAGTTTAGTAGACTGTTGATTGTTGAATTTGCACTTCAGGATGGTTCTTCACGGACAATTCAGAGACCAAGGCTTGTTCTGATGGTGGTGGACAGAGGGAAAAGGGGATGTTGAATATTCGTTAAGATGCAGAAAGGAAGAAGGGAGGCGACAATAGACAAAAATAGGTGTAGATATACTTTTTGCTCCCCCCTCAAAGGTCATAATTTTAGGTATCGCCGTTTCCCCCTTTTCTCATTTTTGTAGGGTTCCATTAAGACAGCTGCAATTGGTTTATTTCTTTGAATTTGTTAGTTCTTTTTTTTTTAATTATTAATTCTTTCTACCATGCCCCTTCTATGTATCACTTTCTTTATTCTGCCATGGTTTTTTTTTAACCAAGAATGGTAGCAAATAAGAAAGTAAGTAGCAGATCAGATCCTCTTTGTTGACATGGTCAATTTTTTTTTTGCCTTGACCTGGACCTGGCTTACCTATGACGATCTACTGCGAAACCTACGAGGTTGTTGAGTTCATCTACAGACTGGACTGAAATCGAGGTTACCAGTCACACTCAGTCACTTATACCTCTATTTTTGATTCATAGGTTCTTTCATATTCAATTACTGTTAGTTCACACCAAAGAGTCGAACTACTTTTATTTATTTTGGGCACTATTCATTACTGTGTCCATTTTTTGCTTAATTTGATTTTCAGGGGTTTAATTGGTGTCAAAGGGAGCGTTATCTTAAACTCATCTAAGGTACCTTTACAATCCCCCCTAAGATTTTTCATCTAAGTACCTTTATATCTCCCCTCCAATTTTGACCTCGTCTTTCAAATTTCATGACTTAGGAGACATGCGTTCACATCTCGCTTCAACTATCTCCGGTTCCATATATATTAACCAACTCTGGGAAGTACAATGATGGCGCTGACAAGGCAACACTGCTGAGTTCAGTGTGGCATGTAATAGAGGTTGTTTTCACATAATTTTTGGCTATTATATTTTCTTTATCTCTGATAGATAGATAAAGAATGAATGCGTTGTAGAGAGGCTCATTAGAATTATTATAGCTGTTACATCGAAACAAACCCAAATTAACTAGTTGGCTTCTTCTGGAAAGTTGTTGACTGGTATATCAATGGTTACAAAGTGACCTTTTAAGCTGTTATATGTACCCAGTTGACCTAAATTGATTTATAAAGCAAACTTTAAATCCAAATCTTAAACCGTGCTAATGCTTAATGATTGGATGCCAATACGAGGACTGAACAAAAATTTGCGCACTGAAGAAATTGATAAAATTTTTATTAAATTAGTTTCTATATTGTATTGCTGCTAAATGGTCGGACTCAATTGTTGACCAGATTGATCACATTTCACTATATTCAGCTCAGAGAAATATGTAGTTTTTTTATCAGCAAATAAAGTCTAACCATGTTCTTGTGTTGTTTTTGTTTGTCGAGACTGCATGTGAGCGAAAGATTCGGTGTGCAATTGGTTTTTGTCTGTTGATGTTTTTTTTGTGCTTTGTGTGATGGGGGCACGATGCAGAGTTAAGTTTGAAGAATGCAGAAAAATCCAGATAAGTTATTCTTTTGTTTTGCACAAGCATAGTTTCATTATGTTTAGATTTATAGGGAATAAATACATTGTAGATGAGTAAAAAAACACCAACTGTTTTCTCCTTTAAATACACAAACACAAGTTAATTGATTTGCTGTTGGCTTAAGTGATGAAATACTAGCACTAAGATCCACTTATCCTTGCTAGCGTAAATGTTAATATCTGTCCATGTACAATGTAATAATATTGTTTTATAATGGTATTTGGTCTATGAAAGTTTTGTTTGTTTCTAGGTTTGTTGAAACATAGGGTGAACGAATACATCATTGCAGCTCTACCAGTTTTTTTTTTTTTTTTGAAGGTAATCCAATTTTTTATTTTATTTGCAGTAAAATAATAGTGGAGTAAACTGTGGCAGCTGATCGGGAACATAATATACAATTATCCTCTCGATTGATTTGTTCACTTTGCTCTTATCTGTGAGTTTGATCCTTACTTCGATTACTGAGTCACTGAGGTTTGATCTCTTAATACTGAATTTGTAATTTGATGTGTTCTTTGTGTATTTTGCACTGAACAGAGAAGCTCAAAAGTAATTATAGCAGGTTTCAGTGCGCAAATGTGAAGGCTAAGTTATATTTACAATTACAAATTACAAAAGGGAACTGAAAATTTATTAAACATTGCAAATAATGATTGTGTATTATCTCAAAAGGCAAAGACTTGATGGAGGGAGGATAGGACGGGTTGATATATTATCTCATAACAAATTTGTTTTTTTTTTTGGTTATGTGTTCTGTCACCACTTTAAAAAATTTATGATTTTACTTTTTATTGTAGATATTAAATGTCAAACCAGTTGACTTGGCCGACGAATGTGTTGCTCCAAAGAAATTACTGCCAGTTGAATTAGGAACAGGAGACCTGGGAGTTTCTCCCAATAGGAAATTACTGCATCATGTAAGTTTGTCACTCCTTGGCCTCAAGAATTTTGAATTGGTTGGTTTCTTTGTTTGTTGCTGGCACATTGAATCTTGTGGTTCATGTGTGCCCATTAAAAATCTCCGAAAAAATTTATGAATATGAAAGAAACCACGGAAGTTTCGGTATTTGCCAGTAACCAGTCATTAAAAATCGTTTAGATCTATTTCGATATGAATTTAGTTTAGTAGACTGTTGATTGTTGAATTTGCACTTCAGGATGGTTCTTCACAGACAATTCAGAGACAAAGGATTGTTCTGATGGTGGTGGACAGGGGGAAAAGGGGATGTTGAATATTCGTTAAGATGCAGAAAGGAAGAAGGGAGGCGACGATAGACAAAAATAGGAGTAGATATACTTTTTGCTTCCCCCTCAAAGGTCATAATTTTAGGTATCGCCTTTTCCCCCTTTTCTCATTTTTGTAGGGTTCCATTAAGACAGCTGCAATTGGTTTATTTCTTTGAAGTTGTTAGTTTTTTCTTTTAATTATTAATTCTTTCTACCATGCCCCTTATATGTATCACTTTCTTTATTCTGCCATGGTTTTTTTTTTAACCAAGAATTGTAGCAAATAAGAAAGTATGTGGCAGATCAGATCCTCTTTGTTGACATGGTCAATTTTTTTTGCCTTGACCTGGACCTGGCTTACCTACGAGGTTGTTGAGTTCATCTACAGACTGGACTGAAATCGAGGTTACCAGTCACACTCAGTCACTTATACCTCTATTTTTGATTCATAGGTTCTTTCATATTCAATTACTGTTAGTTCACACCAAAGAGTCGAACTACTTTTATTTATTTTTGGCACTATTCATTATTGTGTCCATTTTATGCTTAATTTGATTTTCAGGGGTTTAATTGGTGTCAAAGGGAGCGCTATCTTAAACTCATCTAAGGTACCTTTACAATCCCCCCTAAGATTTTTCATCTAAGTACCTTTATATCTCCCCTCCAATTTTGACCTCGTCTTTCAAATTTCATGACTTAGGAGACATGCATTCACATCTCGCTTCAACTATCTCCGGTTCCATATATATTAACCAACTCTGGGAAGTACAATGATGGCGCTGACAAGGCAACACTGCTGAGTTCAGTGTGGCATGTAATAGAGGTTGTTTTCACATAATTTTTGGCTATTATATTTTCTTTATCTCTGATAGATAGATAAAGAATGAATGCATTGTAGAGAGGCTCATTAGAATTATTATAGTTGTTACATCGAAACAAACCCAAATTAACTAGTTGGCTTCTTCTGGAAAGTTGTTGACTGGTATATCAATGGTTACAAAGTGACCTTTTAAGCCGTTATATGTACCCAGTTGACCTAAATTGATTTATAAAGCAAACTTTAAATCCAAATCTTAAACCGTGCTAATGCTTAATGATTGGATGCCAATACGAGGACTGAACAAAAATTTGCGCACTGAAGAAATTGATAAAATTTTTATTAAATTAGTTTCTATATTTTATTGCTGCTAAATGGTCGGACTCAATTGTTGACCAGATTGATCACATTTCACTATATTCAGCTCAGAGAAATATGTAGTTTTTTTATCAGCAAATAAAGTCTAACCATGTTCTTGTGTTGTTTTTGTTTGTCGAGACTGCAGGTGAGCGAAAGATTCGGTGTACAATTGGTTTTTGTCTGTTGATGTTTTTTTGTGCTTTGTGTGATGGGGGCACGATGCAGAGTTAAGTTTGAAGAATGCAGAAAAATCCAGATAAGTTATTCTTTTGTTTTGCACAAGCATAGTTTCATTATGTTTAGATTTATAGGGAATAAATACATTGTAGATGAGTAAAAAAACATACAACTGTTTTCTCCTTTAAAATACACAAACACAAGTTAATGGATTTGCTGTTGGCTTAAGTGATGAAATACTAACACTAAGATCCACTTATCCTTGCTAGCGTAAATGTTAATATCTGTCCATGTACAATGTAATAATATTGTTTTATAATGGTATTTGGTCTATGAAAGTTTTGTTTGTTTCTAGGTTTGTTGAAACATAGGGTGAACGAATACATCATTGCAGCTCTACCAGTTTTTTTTTTGAAGGTAATCCAATTTTTTATTTTATTTGCAGTAAAATAATAGTGGAGTAAACTGTGGCAGCTGATCGGGAACATAATATGCAATTATCCTCTCGATTGATTTGTTCACTTTGCTCTTATCTGTGAGTTTGATCCTTACTTCGATTACTGAGTCACTGAGGTTTGATCTCTTAATACTGAATTTGTAATTTGATGTGTTCTTTGTGTATTTTGCACTGAACAGAGAAGCTCAAAAGTAATTATAGCAGGTTTCAGTGCGCAAATGTGAAGGCTAAGTTATATTTACCATTACAAATTACAAAAGGGAACTGAAAATTTATTAAACATTGCAAATAATGATTGTGTATTATCTCAAAAGGCAAAGACTTGATGGAGGGAGGATAGGACGGGTTGATATATTATCTCATAACAAATTTGTTTTTTTTTTTGGTTATGTGTTCTGTCACCACTTTAAAAAATTTATGATTTTACTTTTTATTGTAGATATTAAATGTCAAACCAGTTGACTTGGCCGACGAATGTGTTGCTCCAAAGAAACTACTGCCAGTTGAATTAGGAACAGGAGACCTGGGAATTTCTCCAAATAGGAAATTACTGCATCATGTAAGTTTGTCACTCCTTGGCCTCAAGAATTTTGAATTGGTTGGTTTCTTTGTTTGCTGCTGGCACATTGAATCTTGTGGTTCATGCGTGCCCATTAAAAATTTCCGAAAAAATTTATGAATATGAAAGAAACCACGGAAGTTTCGGTATTTGCCAGTAACCAGTCATTAAAAATCGTTTAGATCTATTTCGATATGAATTTAGTTTAGTAGACTGTTGATTGTTGAATTTGCACTTCAGGATGGTTCTTCACAGACAATTCAGAGACCAAGGCTTGTTCTGATGGTGGTGGACAGGGGGAAAAGGGGATGTTGAATATTCGTTAAGATGCAGAAAGGAAGAAGGGAGGCGACAATAGACAAAAATAGGAGTAGATATACTTTTTGCTTCCCCCTCAAAGGTCATAATTTTAGGTATCGCCTTTTCCCCCTTTTCTCATTTTTGTAGGGTTCCATTAAGACAGCTGCAATTGGTTTATTTCTTTGAAGTTGTTAGTTTTTTCTTTTAATTATTAATTCTTTCTACCATGCCCCTTATATGTATCACTTTCTTTATTCTGCCATGGTTTTTTTTTAACCAAGAATTGTAGCAAATAAGAAAGTATGTGGCAGATCAGATCCTCTTTGTTGACATGGTCAATTTTTTTTGCCTTGACCTGGACCTGGCTTACCTACGAGGTTGTTGAGTTCATCTACAGACTGGACTGAAATCGAGGTTACCAGTCACACTCAGTCACTTATACCTCTATTTTTGATTCATAGGTTCTTTCATATTCAATTACTGTTAGTTCACACCAAAGAGTCGAACTACTTTTATTTATTTTTGGCACTATTCATTACTGTGTCCATTTTATGCTTAATTTGATTTTCAGGGGTTTAATTGGTGTCAAAGGGAGCGCTATCTTAAACTCATCTAAGGTACCTTTACAATCCCCCCTAAGATTTTTCATCTAAGTACCTTTATATCTCCCCTCCAATTTTGACCTCGTCTTTCAAATTTCATGACTTAGGAGACATGCGTTCACATCTCGCTTCAACTATCTCCGGTTCCATATATATTAACCAACTCTGGGAAGTACAATGATGGCGCTGACAAGGCAACACTGCTGAGTTCAGTGTGGCATGTAATAGAGGTTGTTTTCACATAATTTTTGGCTATTATATTTTCTTTATCTCTGATAGATAGATAAAGAATGAATGCGTTGTAGAGAGGCTCATTAGAATTATTATAGTTGTTACATCGAAACAAACCCAAATTAACTAGTTGGCTTCTTCTGGAAAGTTGTTGACTGGTATATCAATGGTTACAAAGTGACCTTTTAAGCCGTTATATGTACCCAGTTGACCTAAATTGATTTATAAAGCAAACTTTAAATCCAAATCTTAAACCGTGCTAATGCTTAATGATTGGATGCCAATACGAGGACTGAACAAAAATTTGCGCACTGAAGAAATTGATAAAATTTTTATTAAATTAGTTTCTATATTGTATTGCTGCTAAATGGTCGGACTCAATTGTTGACCAGATTGATCACATTTCACTATATTCAGCTCAGAGAAATATGTAGTTTTTTTATCAGCAAATAAAGTCTAACCATGTTCTTTTGTTGTTTTTGTTTGTCGAGACTGCAGGTGAGCGAAATATTCGGTGTGCAATTGGTTTTTGTCTGTTGATGTTTTTTTTGTGCTTTGTGTGATGGGGGCACGATGCAGAGTTAAGTTTGAAGAATGCAGAAAAATCCAGATAAGTTATTTTTTTGTTTTGCACAAGCATAGTTTCATTATGTTTAGATTTATAGGGAATAAATACATTGTAGATGAGTAAAAAAACACCAACTGTTTTCTCCTTTAAAATACACAAACACAAGTTAATGGATTTGCTGTTGGCTTAAGTGATGAAATACCAGCACTAAGATCCACTTATCCTTTCCGAAAAATTTATGAATATGAAAGAAACCAAGGAAGTTTCGGTATTTGCCAGTAACCAGTCATTAAAAATTGTTTTGATCTATTTCGATCTGAATTTAGTTTAGTAGACTGTTGATTGTTGAATTTGCACTTCAGGATGGTTCTTCACAGACAATTCAGATACCAAGGCTTGTTCTGATGGTGGTGGACAGAGGGAAAAGGGGATGTTGAATATTCGTTAAGATGCAGAAAGGAAGAAGGGAGGCGACAATAGAAAAAATAGGTGTAGATATACTTTTTGCTCCCCCCTCAGTGTCATAATTTTAGGTATCGCCTTTTCCCCCTTTTCTCATTTTTGTAGGGTTCCATTAAGACAGCTGCCATTGGTTTATTTCTTTGAATTTGTTAGTTGTTTTTTTTATTATTAATTCTTTCTACCATGCCCCTTCTATGTATCACTTTCTTTATTCTGCCATGGTTCTTTTTTTAACCAAGAATGGTAGCAAATAAGAAAGTAAGAGGCAGATCAGATCCTCTATGTTGACATGGTCAATTTTTGTGCCTTGACCTGGCTTACCTGTCACGATCTACTTCCAAACCTTCGAGGTTGTTGAGTTCATCTAGAGACTGGACTGAAATCGAGATTACCAGTCACACTCAGTCATTTATACCTCTATTTTTTATTCATAGGTTCTTTCATATTCAATTACTGTACCAAAGAGTCAATCTACTTTTGTCTATTTTGGGCACTATTCCTTGATGTGTCCATTTTATGCTTAATTTGATTTTCAGGGGTTTAATTGGTGTCAAAGGGAGTGGTATCTTAAACTCATCTAAGGTACCTTTACAATCCCCCTATGATTTTTCATAAGATTTCTAATTTTGTTTTATTACATTATAAACTGTAATTTTATTTTTTTTATATCAACAAATTTGGATAATCCAAGATTCTGTGTAATTACTGAGAATTATTTTTTAAAATGATATTAGGATCAAAATCTGAATCTAAATTTCTCCTCAAAGTATTTTACGAACTACCACTCATTTAATTACTCTCGAGGGCTAATTCGGACAGTAATAGCAATTGGGATGGTAATAGAGAGTTAATTTTACAATTCACAAAGGATAATTATGGTTCCCGTTGATCTTATCATGTTCCATTTTGTTATCACAATTTATACCCCTAATGAAAATGGTGTAGTTTAGAATATTGAAATGCAATTTTCAGATACCTAAATTGTTTAATTCTTGATTGTTGGTCCTACTAATTTGAAATAGAGCTTTGATCCTGATATGGTGTTTGATGGAACATCTATATACCTTTTTGCCTTTTCAATTTAGTGCATTGCAATTTATATAAATCATATTCATTAAACATAGTCAAATTTGTTAATATGTGCTGATTCTCTTTTTATTTTTTTTATAATTTTTTAGCTTCAAGATTAACAAAAAAAAAGAAGATAAGACCTATCATGAAATGTTCAGTTTCTATCTGCTGATGGGGAAGGAATTGGGAGGTAAAATTACAATGGTACATCTCTATGTTCTTCTTGATAACTTGCATTATTAATTTCATATTTAATCCATTGAGGCTTTGGGCATTCCTTTTTAGAACCTATGCGCATATCTTAATCTGAATTGACTACTAATCAGGTGGATTATAATATACCATTTCGCATCAATATTTTATTACTCAACTGCTATGAAGATCGATTATATGTCAGCTCAGACACGATGATTTTTGTTTTATACCAGTGTCATAACAATAATGGAACCAGCAGTGGCAAGTATGGAGCCAGTGTCTAAATAAAGCGAAACAATAGCTACTCAAATCCTTAATAATGCTTATGCTGGTCATTTTGAAAATAATATTTAACAAAGCACATACATGATGATGTTGTAAGTCTAAATACATGAGGATGAGAGTGTAACTTCCAATATTTGTTTATAATTTGACTTATCAGGTTGACTGAACGAGCTCGCTAAGAATGGCCTCTTTATAAATGTGAAAGTACAAGGAATCATTGAAACAACACATCAGGTATGCTTATATCTTTAGAAATTCAATGAACTCGAATGCAGTAGTTTTTCAGATTTATAAAGAGCCTGATTTGAAACAAATTGGATTGTTTCCATTTTCGTATGACATAAAACAATTCTCTATTGACATTTTGCCTTAGATATATTAGTGTGTTTGGATGCTTCACGAACAAGGGACTAACAAGGGAAAGAACAAAGGCCCGCGAACAAAATCAGTTCGTGAAAATCGGGGAACTAGGAACTAGGGAGAAGTTCACGAACTACGGCTAGTCGTGGGTTGTTTGGTTCGTGCAAACAGCACTAGTTTGCGAACTAGCTGTTCGTGACACATTCCAAATTATACCAAATTAATAAATTATATATCATCTATGTTGCATATTTTTTACACTTCATTGTATGTTTTCAGTAATTATTTCAATAAAAATAAGCTAATGTATTGCCAGAAATACCCTTCTATCAGAATACAAATTTTAATCCAGAAAGTTTAAATTTTTAGCTTCATGAAACTTTCCTAATCATGGTAGAATATGAACCAATGATTTCCTTCTAGTACTAAACAGACAAAACAGTAAGCATAGAACATATGTCCAATTAATATAAAAAAATAGATTAATAGCTTACTACCTATTTTAGAAAGGTAAAAAAAAAATCAAAGTTTTAATAAAAATAATACATGTATATTTTTGACAGGTTCCCATATATTGCTCAAACAGTGAAATAATTTTCAAACCTTTACTGGATGAAATGAAAAGTCCCTTTTTCCTATTTTGGAATTCTGATTTTTTTTTTAATGCATTGCCAGTATTTTGTTGTCATTATTAGTGGATTGATATGCAATAGAATTGACGAATCAATTAACATACATGTCAAGTGCTATTGATTTGAAATGGATTTCAAATATAATTCTAAAGCCATTTCTAGGTCAATTCAATCTACTTTGACCAAATTAGTTTTTGTGATAAAACGTCTAACCACTGTAGCAAGGTGAAGAAAAATGGGGAAAACATTGTTATAAGAATAAGCATGCTGATGATTCATTCTATTTTAATTTCAGGAATCCGGGGAAAGACTGATAAAAGCTGGTACTTGATGTGTACCAAAAATACTAGTAAACTTAATTTACAACATTATTTTAAAACCAAATTGCGCGGTTATTGGTTATAAGAAATTTTAAAATAGATTGCTCTATTCGTGATTCCATCCAAGGACTACTTGGTTGACGGAATAGAGCCAAACCACCACGTAGAGTAACCCAGCTTTGGCCTACCAATTAATTAGTAGGAACATTCCTATTTTTTCTATATTAATGCGCCTCACGAGTTTACTTCATTATATGCAACTTCTAATTCATAAGTTTCATAATAGTTTTTCGTTTTTATGCACCACATGAGTTTTGTTTATTATGCAACTTCTAATTAAAAAGTTCTTTCCAAGTTGTGCATTCGGATCTCCATCATTAAATTAATTATTAATGTAACAATCATCCCAATTAATGGATCAATTAAACAATCATTTAGCCATATCCGTTCACCACTTCCAATGTGCCTTCCTCAATTGTATCGTGGGCTGTTTAGATCGCTTAGGAATTTGGAGAATTTTCTATTCTAGGCATAAATTTATTGAGAAGTGTGTAATTTTGTGAAGAGTTTGAATTGTTTATAATAAATTTATGCCTAGAAATTGGAAAATTCCCAAATTCCCAACGCATCCAAACAGGCCGGTCATCCAAATTTTGGTTAAGTATTGCAGACAGAGGTGTGGATAGTGCATGTAATTTCTCCTGAACAATAATATAAACATAAATAAATTTTTAACCAATACTGCTATGGCGACAGGCAGGGAGAAAACAATCAAACCATTGACGTAAGTTGCTTGCTTAATTCCTATATAGTTCAGTGCTATATATAGAAGAATAGAAGATCTGGTGGCGTACAGCCACGTTGAGGCTGATGAAAGGCATCTTTCATGTGCCCAAGGGCTTCATACGGCAATAACAATAATAAACAATAATAATAACAATAAACTGTATTATTGTTACTTTATAAGTTTCAATGCCAATTCACTGGTTCTTGTTGAATTTTGCCAAATTATTTGCATGTATGAATTGGATGTTTTATTGATCCTAGTATAACACAAATGACTTAATTTTGGCGTACGATACGTGTCTTAACCATCACTCAAAACTGAATTGTTACATTCCTTTTCAAATCCAAGATCCTTGGCTATCACACCTTTTGATCAGGTTACTGTAATTTTTTGAATGAAATGTTAATTTCAATTTTTTTTTTAAAATGCATGCTAATTTCTATTTACATTTTTAGTTGTAGCTAGCTGTATGTTAATTTCTATTTACATTTGAAGTAACGGTTGGTACCAACCTGTCCCTCGGTACTTTGTTTGTGCGAATTCTGAGTCATCAAAGATTTGTATGATCATTCAATAGGAAACACAACTATCCAAGAAAATTAATATTACTTGTAAATAAATTTAATCAGCATAAAAAAACCAGAGTCCAAGGTTAATTAGTAGTAGAATATATTCTTCGGCGGAGAGTGTGTGAGTTAATAACTTAATAAGCTAATTATTGCCATACCGATCTATTTTCATTATCAATTTGTCTTTCCTTTATACAGATGAAGTCAAGCATCGCTGGTTGGAGCGACATAGGTTATAAGCATGTTTATGTGCTTATAGTTATAACATACTAACGTCCGGACTTGCATACTAGTCAAGCTTTTAAATTTCGCCGAAATAACGGCGTTATTTCCGAAATTTCGGTTTTCCCGACAAAAACGCACCAACGTTACAATCTCAAATCATAAAAATACGTAACGCGTCATTTCCGAAATAACACCATTATTTTAGCGAAAAAATTTATTTTTGCGGAGAAAAAAAGGAGACATGAGAGACTTGACTTTTTATACAATATAATTTTATATTATATTTATAGTATTAATATATTATATAGAGTAATATTTTTCTTTAGGTTTTGTGCTTAATGTTTGTTATCCTCTTTTTCTTTGTTATTCTCTTTGCTTAATTTCTTTTTGTTAGATTACACAACATTAGGATTAGTAATTTAATTGTGCTCTTTGTTTAATTTCTTTGCTTAAGATTACATATTGAAAAAAAAATAGATTATTAGCATATTCAAAAAATCAAATATTAGATTATTAGCATATTAAAAAAAATATATAGAATTGTGACTTGTACTATAGTACTACACACAATAATACATATGAGTTTGACACAGATGTTCGTATACACACACCGTTTTTTCGCCGTTTTTTCACCGAAAAAACGCCGCAACGTTAAATCAACTCTGGACCGTCATACCGAAAAAATGAAATTTAAAAGCTTGATACTAGTATATTGGGATTTGCATTTCTCATACTACAAAAGAATGAAAAGAGAGTAGATTGGACACATCACAATATGAGAATCAAATCACCACCACTTTAATGTAGTTTTAATTTTAGCACCAAATATCAAATACCGTCAATTCTTCTTATTGATTCCGACCAAATTTCATTTAAAAATCATCTCCAGTCAACTTCAATACAATTATTGAAAATAAAATCAAATGTCACTCGCGGACCATTGTGATAGGGTGTAATTATCCTAATGTAATTTCTTATTTAATACCGACAAAGCAACAGAAACTAATCAAATTGCATCAGTAAGCTTAAAGCAAAACAAAACATCTAATCAGAAAGAAGTTTAAGACCTTCAAAGAAATACTTCTTGAAGCAATCCATTTCAGCCTTAGGAAATGCAATGCCAACCTCAATTCCTCCTTGTTCGCCTCTGCTCTCCGCAACCGACATGGCACCGGTCTTTGTTGCTGATATGATTTCAACCTTGCATGACCTCCCTAGTCCGAAATTCACATCATAGACTTTGAACTTTGGCGACCCGGCTATACTGAGAATTCTTCCCCTCAAAGATGCATGTTCTTCAAACCAGCTCCTTGGTACTTTTAGTCTTTCATTTAACTTATCAATGGCTTTGCCTAAAGCCTCAACTGCAACATAAACACCGTCATCCTGAATTAAATCAGCAACATTGGCTATGGCCATGCAAGGTAAAATACAATTTCCGAAGTAATCTGTCGGAAGAGGCGGTTGTATCCTTTCTCTAGTATCAGCTGGTATTAAAAGACAAGCTCCCTTGGTGTTGTCTATTTGTTTTGCTTGAACAAAGCGAGTCCAAATATAAGCAAATGCAACGACTATTGTTGAGCAATGGAAAGAGGTTTTTCTTTGCTCCGCCTTAGCCAAAACTAGTTGCTTGAGGCTTTGGATCTGCTCTCGATTAATTGTGAACGTGGCTAGAACAAGCTCAGAACTTTTGATGGCCGGAATGGTACCTTCACGAACAGATTTAAGGAAGTTTTGGGCTATATTGTAGAAAAAAGAGTAAATATTAGAAGGATCATGAATTTGTGATCGATCAAAAACGGGGACTCGAGAAGATACCAAAGCTCCTAACAAGCATGTTTCAGCCCATGTGTGCATAAATTGCATTGAAGACATTCCATCGCATGCTGTATGATGCACTGATGTCCCAATAACAATACCTTGGTCAGGAAAGACCGTCACTTGCACGGCTAAAAGTGGCTGCAACTCCTCCAATCTTGGTAATACCGGGACTAAGCATTCAAATTGAGAAACATCCCGTTCATGATCGCTTGCGAGGTCTTCAAACGGACCATTACACTCTGCCACAGTGAATGATACTGCATCGCCTTCAACATAGTAATGCTCTAACCTGTCATCAGTACCAGAAATTCGGCGAAAACTGCCAGCTAGGTGATAGTATGTCTTGAGTGCATGTGAAAGTGAAGATTTAAGAGAGGGAAGAAAAGTGGAGATGAAATGGATAGTGGGGTGGGTATAACGGTAGAAGAAGAGCCGCTCGACTGGAGGCAGCATTATCCAAAAGACATCAAAGTAGGTGAACGAGAGAGACGCGTGGTCAGGTGTGGTGTCCGGCGGCGGAGCCACCCGGGTTGACTCTATGATTTTTACAATATAGGAATCAGTCCAATCGTTTGATTCTGAACTGTGAAATCAGTTCAATGTTTTTGTTTGCCGATCAAAATGCTCTAGCCGATATTTGGTGGATGAGAAGAAATTAACTTGGTAAAGGTCTGGATTAATACTGAGCGGACGGGTCATGTGGGAACATATAATAACAAATATGGAATGGTTGAATATTAATTGGAGGCAAGCTAATTAATGTCAACCTTGCCTTCGTGGTTTCTCTTTCGCGCACTTTACAAGTTTAGTTCTTTATGCAATATATAATTTAAAATTTCCCAGTTTTGCTCGTATCATGCGCCTCATGATTTTAGTTCTTTATGCAACTCCTATTATAAAGTTATTTGCAAGCTGTGCATTCTGACCTCTATCATTAAATAAACTAATGATATTAATGGAGTAATTAAACAAGCACTCAATTAATTAATGGATAAATTAAACAATTATATTACTATTTTCGTTCTCCCTTCGCTTCTGCAGCTGTGCCTTTCTCCATTGTAACCCCTACACCTTGGGTACATTATCCAAATTTTGACCAAGTCCTGCAGGCATAGGTGTGGTTAGTGCGTGTATTTTCTCCTGTACAATAGTATAAGTAATAAATTAACTCTATTCCAAATTTCCAATACTGTGATGGCGATTGGGGTCAAAACATTGACAAAGTTTATTTTGGTCTTTGTTGCATGAATACGGATACGAGTACGGTTCGGGTACGGCATTACGGAAAAAAAAACTCTGGTACGGGCCGTACGGGTACGATGATATATACATATATATTATATATTTTAATTATGATGAGAGTTGGTAAATATGAAAAATATTTTTTTAAAATAAATATTAATGCACTATTAAAGATTTTTCCGTTAATACAAATATCAGTATTAATGGTATTTTTCTTTTAAAACAAAAGTTCAAAGATTCCTACCACAAGTCAAATATCAAAATTTCCAATATATGAAAAATATTTAATATATTTAGGCAGCTACTCTGCTAGTGTATTTAGATTACAAATCCTTCTTGGGCCGCAACTATTCCAAAATTCCCGTATTAACATTTGGTGGGTTCACAGAGCATCCGGTTTGCAGAGCTCTTACTCTCTTAGTCGCACTGTGGTCTTCAAACATTTTTTGATGCACTCTTATCCTCCCCGACTTAAAATCGCTCGTGTCGCTTGATGAAGACAGTAGTCACGTCCAAGCAGCAATGCCGTGGATCACACGTTGCGATACGGATCAGCATAGCGGAGTTTATCATTGACCGTATCTGTCAATCAAACCGAATTAATTATTCAGATACGTATAGGGTTTACCACAAACCCGGCGGGTCAGACCAGACCCGACCCGGTCCGGGGGTGGTCCGGGTCGGGTTTATCACGGGTTTGGATCACCATTTTAGCATAGACCCGTTCTA
This sequence comes from Rhynchospora pubera, assembly GCA_028095005.1. Classification (NCBI taxonomy): domain Eukaryota; kingdom Viridiplantae; phylum Streptophyta; class Magnoliopsida; order Poales; family Cyperaceae; genus Rhynchospora; species Rhynchospora pubera. The sequence goes on along the minus strand of CM051462.1, from coordinate 105,161,442 downwards.
AATTCGTCCGTCTTAATCTGTAGGCCGGCCTGGACTGTAAACCCGTATAAACCGAAACATTCTAAAAAAAAAACAACCGGACAATAAAAAAATATTAAAAAATTACAAATCAAATTTTAAATAAAAAATTATACTATTTTATTTTGATCTATAAATATAATATATTTTAACGAATTTATATTAATTTGTTTTATAAATTTTTGAGATGAAAACAATGAAAAAAGAAAAAATAAATAAAAAATCTGAAAAAAACCGCCCTTGGACCGGCCTGAACCAGACCCGCCTTTACCTGTCCGGTTCACCTAGGGTCGGGTCTATCAAAGATTTGGGTCAAGATTTGAGAGGTGGACCGTGCTAACACGTCCCGTTTTAACCCGTGAACCCGTGGCCTGTGATAACCCGTGGACCGTGGGAATTTGGACCGAACCGGATCGGACGGACCGTTTGGTAAACCCTAGATACGTACCGGTGCTGTACCGGACGGGTACCCGTACTTGGTGTGTACCCGGTACGCGTACGGCCATATAATAGGCGTACCGGGGCTACCTTGATTCTTATGTAGTTTGGTGCGTACAGCCACGTTATCACTGAGGCTAATGGAAAGCATCTTCCACGAGGGTAAAAGTGTAAAACGAGTTCACATATGCTGCCAACATAATTGATCAAATTTGTATCTGCTATTTGCCAGTTCGCCGCTGGAAATCACAAGAGCATCGAACAAATGCACTTAACTAAAACTATATATTATACAAATTCCAATCATCGTCAAAGGTCCTTTTGAACATTCATCAAAGGTTTACTGGAAGTTTGGAACAACAGGCAGACTGTCAAGACTCAAGAAGGTTATTCTTTCTCCTAGCAGCAGTCTTTATTATGCAAGTTTTCGCAAATTTGACAAGAAGAGTTGTTCGAAGGTCCCACCAGAGATACAAATTGTAAAAAATCTCACAAAATCTAAAAAGTTAATTCTCGTTGCAATACGATTTGATTTTTCCCTTTATTTCTTTCTAATTATAAATTTGGGGCCAACTGGTCAAGTATAAATGAATTAATTAACCCATCACTTCAAATAAAATTTTGATAACAAAAGGAAAATGTTGGTAGCCAAACACGCAAAAAGAAAATAATTTACAGCTTATTAAGGGAAATATTTTGTTTTATAAAAAAAAAATATCACGCTTATTTTCAATTGGCACATAAAATAAAGAGGAGGGTTCCGTTACCCCCATTTTATAATGCCCCTAAATATCACACATCTCTAACCATAGTGATAGTCCAAAAATCCTTAACCCTTGGTATGTCCTTTGGAAGATCGTCCTAAAATCCGGATCGAAACGGCCTTTCGAAAGGCTTACGACGGGCAAAAAGTCTAGAAGGGTCGGATTTTGAAAGGGTTGGGTCTAATTTTTTTGAAAGACGGATGTTGAAGGGCCAAATTTTGAAAACCGGATCCGACCTCGTCCTTCAATCGTAGTGATAATCTGATCATGATGGGATGGTAGAGATTAAAAAGCTATTAAAAAATTAAATGCTTGTGTTATTTTAGAAGGATTAGAATGGCAGATTTTCGAAGGGCCGGTCTCATATTTCAAAAAACAAACTCATCTAACCTAGTCCATCTCAACCTTTTTGTCAACCAGGCAGTGATCCAAATATAAGGTAACCTATGCACTTGCCTGGGGGCCTTTTTGAAAAATTAAGGACTCATATAGTAGGATTTGATAGGTCCATGCGCTTAAAAAATCATAGTGCTTGGGCTAAGTTTTAAAAAATATTGGACATGCCTAAAATAACGTTTGTTATTTTTTTGTGCTTTTCGGTGATTGATAGAGAAGTAAAGATTATGAAAAAATTACTAAATTTATAAAAAAGATGATGTATTTTGTAATATTTTAATATATATGTTTAGAATGACTTTGTTTATTAAATTTAATATTTAATTTATTTTAAAAATTTTATTATATTGTAATTGTGCCTGAGATAAAAAAAAATTTGGATCCGCCCTGCAACCAGGTCCGACCCCGCCCTTCTATCAAACCCATCAAGTTCGTCTTTTGAAATATGTCCCAGTCCTTTTTCCTTTCACTATGTGTGTACTAATTTCTCCTAAATAGTGATATAAATTCGAAATTACTTTCCACCATCTCTAAGATTCTCTCATCCTATTATCTCATCCAATGCACTTTTTTATTCTATTATAGATTCTATCATCCCATCCCATTCATCCCAGAGGGGATGAGGATCAGAGGCAAACTTCTGTATAGGGGATGAGGATCAGAGACCAACTTCATATCATCTAGAGTATATGAACTCATCCCTTCTCGCACATAAGCTTTATCTCCCCCTCCCCCATGTTGATCCCTGACCCCAACTGAAAAAATTATTATTTTTATTAATTGTCATACTTTTGTAAACTAATTTTTCTGGTTTTTTAAACTAACTGTCTTCCTCCCTTCTTCCCTGTGTTTCCCAGTACCTATCCACCCCATCTAGCGCTCATCTTCATCCCCTCTGTTGCTGACCCCTCCTCCAACTAGAACAATTAGGTTTATCAACTAGCACAATTAGTTAGGTTTATTAAATATAGAACAATTTTGTTTATTAAGTAGAACAATTAGGTATATGAACTAGAACAATTAGGTTTACTAACCAGCACAATTAGAATTCTTTTTCTAATTGTGCTAGTTTTATAAACTAATTTTTCTAGTTTTGTGCTGTGTGGGGATCTCAGGAGATGGGGGAAGAGTAAGCAACAGAGCGCTCGGAGAGGAGGATGAGAGGACAAAAATAAAAAATTTAGGGAATGAGAGGATGTGCGCAAAAATAAGAAATTCAGGGATGAGAAAATGAGCGCAAAAATAGAACAATAATTAGAGGTTAATTAATTACATTTAAAAATAAAAACGTATTTTTCAGAAGATAATGAAATGAAGAATATTAGAGATGATTCTTAGCTCATATAAATTTAGATATGTATATAGCCTAACATATATGGTACTGTTGTTGTAACAACAATGCTCTCTTTCTTTTTTATTTGATTTAACTGTGCCGTCCACTTTTCCGTCGCACGATCCTAGCTTTCGAGTGGGGCCTGGAGCGAGTCTAGAATTTTTTTGTGGTCGTCTCAGTTGTGCAATTCAAACTAAACGTGAATCGATTCATTTTTGAGCGACTCATGTAAGATTATACAAAATTACTGCAGAATCATCTTATCATTCACGCTTGCACAATCTTCATACTTTCTAGACCACACGATTGTGCAAAATTTTTTCTTAAACCGTTAGTTTGGCACCATTCATGAACTAGAAGTTTGTGAACAAGGCTAGTTTACGAGATCCAAACAACCCACGAACAGTCGTAGTTCGTGAACTTCTCCCTTGTTCTTAATCTTCCGATTTTCACGAACTGGAAGTTGTTCATGGACCGCTATTTATCCCCTGTTCGTCCCCTGATCTTGAGCGAACCAAACACACCTGAATCCGGACTAATGACCTCCTCTGTTTAACGTAACGGCTCATGCCATTAAACGAGATACAATACCACTTTATTTAATTACCCCTCATGAAAAGAAATTAGTGTAGCGGAGCCGCACATCATGGCCAATATAAATAAATTTTTCTTGACCAAAAATACTATTACGGCAATTGGGGGAAAATTGTCAAAAGTTTGTCCGCTCGCTTGACTCCTATAAAGTTTGGTGCCGCAGGAGATCCGGTGGCGTACAGCCACGTTATCAGTGAGGTTAATGGAAGGCCGGCCAACGGGTTTGAACTTTGAAGTTTCAAAAAAAAAGAAAAAGAAAAAAGAAAGGCATCTTTCACGGTTTCATGAGGGTCAAAGGAGTTCACATATGCTGCCATTAATATTCATCCAATTTTTATTTGCTATTTGCCTGTTTAGCGCTGGAAATCACAAGAGCATCGTACAAACTGCACTTAATCAAAACTTATATATTATAGAAATTCCAGTCATCAAAGGTTCTTTTGAAAATTCAAAGACTGATAGAAACAGCTTGCAGGCTGTCAAGATCATGCTACAGTTCAGTTACTATAGTAAATATTTGATATTTCGTTGCTGTATGACTTGATTCTTCATTTCATCTCTCTCTCTTTTTTTTGTTCTTCATTTCTTTTAAATAATAAATCAAGTAAATGGACAAATAAACCCATCGCTTAAAAATAATTGTGATAACAAAGTTACAAAGGTAAAAATGCTGGTCGCCAGAGATATAAAGGCTCCGTTTGTATGAGGTGCGGGAATAAAGGAATAAGAGAATAAATTTATTATAAACAATCCAAACTCTTCACGAAATTACACACTTCCCAATACTTCTTCCCACTTCTTTTCTTATTCCTTTTGGGTGCGTTTGGATAGGTGTGGGAAGAAGGGAAGAAGGGAAGAAGTGGGAAGAAATATTGGGAAATGTGTAACTTTGTGAAGAGTTTGGATTGTTTATAATTTTTTTTTCTTCTTCTTCCTTCTTCTTCTTCTTTCTTCCAACGATCCAAATACGCCCTTTATTCCCACACCATCCAAACGGAGCCAAAGAGAAAATAATTTGCAACATTTTGAGGAAAATGTTGAAAAAGAAGAAGTGCCACGCTCATTTTCAATTGGTACAAATAAAATATTGTAAATAATAGAAAATGTAGAGGTTTAAAAGTCCGGGGGTTAAAACGTAAGAAGGGAATGCGTTAAGGTACCGCAAGAGATGATTACATAAGTTAGAACTTAGAAGACATGACCTTCTGTCTGTTTGCTCTGTATTTTAGTTAGTAATATATTAAACATGGTTTTAGTAAGTAAATTATTGGAGATGATGCCACGAAATGGGATGCCCCATGTGGAAGTCAAACCAAAGCAGTGTAAAATATTATATAATATTGCCCTCGCTCCACTCGTTGCTCTGGGCCGGTGATCTTTGGATCTGTCGGTCTTAACTTTCCTAACCAAAAAAAAAATAAAAAATAAAAAGAAGAAGAAGAAGGAGGTTAAGCCCAAGTGCTAACTACTTTTAACTAAGAAAAAATTACATTGACTTGTCATGGTTGCAGGGGTTACAAATGGACGGATGCGGAGAAATGTCCAATCAAGCTGCCATTTGATTGAAAAATCACCTCTTGATCTAGTGGCAATCACTGAAATTCGCAGGTTCTAAATCTGACTAGAATCCTTTATGACATTTCATTTCGAAAAATAAGTTGGAGGATTTGACTTGAACTTGTCTTGATCTTCAAAAAAAAAAATAATAATAACTACTATTTAATTTCAATTTCCATTGATTTCAAAGGAATAAATTAAATATTAGTTTCTAATTTATGAATAAGGATTTGAATGGATTGAGATTGAGATAGTTTAAGGCGTCAAATCCAATCACATATTAAAATGAGTATACAAGTAAGGACTAAGTATTAAATTAGTATATTTTTGAAAATTGTAAAAAAAAAACATTTTTAACAAAAATCATACATCAGGCTAGGGTTTACCAAACGGTCCGGTCCGGTCCAGTCCAAACCTCCACGGTCCACGGGTTATCACGGGCCACGGGTTCACGGGTCCAAACGGGACGGGTTAGCACGGGCCACCTTTCAAACATCGACCCAAACCCTTGGTAGACCAGGACCTATGTGAACCGGACGGGTAAAGAAGGGTCGGGCCGGGTCCGGTCCAGTCCGGTCCAAGTGGGTTTTTTCCAGATTTTTTTTTTCCTTTTTTCATTGTTTCAATATCAAAAATTTGTAAAATTTAATATAAATTCGTTAAAATATATTATATTTATAGTTCAAATAATTAATTATAATTTTGTAGTCCATTTTAGTTTTTTTAATTTAATTTGTAATTTTTAATGTTTTTTTCATTGTCGATGGTTTTCAAAATTGCATGACAAAAGATTATAAAATATAAGTTATAAAAATTAGTTAAAATATATTAAGTCTAATAAAATTAATAATAAAATAATTTGTAGTTTATTTACAATTTATTTTATTCTAAAAACTTGATTTGTAATTTTTTTAATAATTGAACAAATTCAAACGGGTTTGGTTTGGTTTGGTTTTTTTTTAAAATGCCACGGTTCACACGGGTTTGCACGGGTTTACACGGATTTATGGTCCGGTCCGGGCCGGTCCACGGGTTAAGACGGGACGGGTTTAGGTCGGGTTTATGCTAAATTGGCGACCCAAACCCGTAATAAACCCGACCCGGACCACCCCCCTCGGTCCATCACGGTTCTTCTACGGTCCGGTTCGGGTCGGGAAAAAGTCCGGTTCGGGTACGGGTCGGGTCAGACCGGGCGGTCCAGTGGTAAACTAGGCCAGTATATCCTTATAGGTTTACCAGAATTATTACACTAGTGCTATTTTCGCGCGTTGCGCGATTCATTTTTATCTCAATTTTCGGTTGGTACCGATTCAACTGAATCGTATCGTTCCAAATATTCAATTCCAAATATGCATACATTTATTTTCCTTAGCCGCATCGACATAATATCTTAGCACACTGTACAAAATTAGTTAGATTATTCTACGTACCTTTAAACCTAAGAAATAATGAGACATGCAAATAAAAGAATTGCGAGAGTAACATTAGCAGTTAAAACTCCAAATACATCACCAAGCTGTCAATGAAACCTGAAAGGTTGTTTCTAAACTTATATGTGCTAATTTTAAACACAACAGTAAACGTTTCAATAAATTAACAGTAAATTTGTTTAGCCACTAAATTTCTTTATGTAACGTTATACAAACTTTTATGAATGAAACATTTTAATAAGGTTGCTGATCCCTTGCCTCCCTTGTTCCAAAATGTTTTAATGTTTCAATAAGGTTGGTGATCCCTTGCCTCTGCATCAGGTAAATTTTACCATTCTGCCCTTGACTACAGCCATAAATTAAATGCACCTTGCAATAAATTAACAGTTTCTTTGTTTCCCTACTCAATAAAATTGCTTTTTCGGAGCAATCATCAATGTATCAATGTAAGAATAAATACACAGTTTAAAAAGCTTGTCTCAAGCAGGCATGCTTAAAAAAGAAATCACCACAATCTGATATCGATTGCCAATTTTCCATAAAGGAACATGTAAAATCAAATTTATCTTAATCAATTCATCAAAAAAAAAAAAAACATGAGAACATCAATTGCCATATAACAGCATCTACATAAGTTTGTTTTTTCACTTTTAGATGACCAAATAATGGTCAAATTTTTTCTAAGTCATGTCATGTTCAAGTACTACTTAGCTCTGCAGACAAAGTATATATAAACTTTTGTACATTACTGAAAAGCATGTACAGAAGTTTGTTTAGTTTTCATTTGGACAAAAACTGGAGATTAATTGGCTGGAGATTCAAAGAAAAAAATGAAAGACAGTACAGAGATTACCTCGTGCAGGACCAAAGCGAAAAGAACAACCATCAACCAAAGCAAAAGAACCAAACGCACAGAAAAGAACCAAAGAACCTGTAAAATGCAGAAAAAATAGAGAAGATACTGTTTAGAAGACAAAAAAAAATCTGGGGCATGCCGGCCTGATTGCCGAAATTGGGTATGCAACTATGAACCATCATGCATTATAGGCACACAGAGTTATTAATGGGCACAGACATGGACAAAAGTAGAAGAAACACACCAATATAACACGCAGCACCATGCTGCATACACAAAACCGCACTGTGTCCAAACCGGTGCGGATGCCTCATTTCACCATTTAAGCTATGAAGACCCAATAAATACAATAACAGCAAACCATGACAGCAAATTCCAAGAAAATCCCATGTTGTTCGAAGATCAATGTTGCCTAATGTATCAATTTCCACTTGCAACAATTATGGTCTCTTTACTTTCCTATCTTGAGAGGACTCTCTCATAATTTATTCTAAGCAGGAAATTTAAAATGAATTCATGTGCTTTTTAGGTTGGACAATCATGAGGTTCTTTTGTAGATTGTTTTTTTTATGAACTAATTTAAGAAAAAGGAAAACGAAAGCTAGGAGAGTAGGAGTTGGTTCTTAAACAAACAAACAATATAACAAACACAACAACAAAAATATTTATATGTTATATTTTATTGCTTTCATCATTGCTAATCTGTCACCACCGATCCAAATTGGCCCATGAGAACAAACCAAAAGTTGATTTTTTACTAAGTTTGATGATAAACATGAAATCCGAAAAAAGAAACAAAAAATCCTGTAAATCCACCATACTTATTGCATCCCTACCAAAAAAGAGTACAGTGGCATTTTTGATCCCCAATTCGAAGCATTGGCAAAAACCAAAACAACATAACACAACTAAGAAACCCACCAATGAATAGCGTGCCAAAAAACAACGGTCCTTTTACACATAGGAAGACAAACTATAACAGCAGCTAGTGAAAATACGGACACTCGCAAAAAAGGTCCCATGACATGTAATAAGAACAGCAAATTTTTTAATAAGAACAGTAAAGTTCCTCACCCGGTGAAACAGCAACCGACAGACAACGATCCTCCTTTGCAAGCACTTCTGGAAAAGAGCCCAACAAACATCGTAACAAATGCCCACCTGACAAAGAAATAAAAATATATTACACATAAAACCAAACAAAATTCCATGAAAATACTTAAAGGCTGTTAATAATGCGGAGGGAAAAATTAAGGAAAGAAAAGAGTTGAAGATCCATCTATAAATAATGTTGTGATTAAGGATAAGGACAGCGAATGGCGGTAAAATTAACTGAGCCCGACTTTCCTATAATTTTGTCAAACTATCATTTGCCTTAGCCAACCAACACCCAAAGAGAAATAAAAAGGAGGGAACATATAATGACCAAAATACAGTAGCATATCCAAAGGCCAAATTGAGAATTTATAATGAAATTACTGGCACCCATCCGGCATGAACATTCAAATTACCCAGAAAATTTCCTGAAGCGTTATCTAAAATATCAAAAGAAAGGTGCCAAGCACAAATTATGCACAATGGAGCTATGCTTGCTTTCCTGATGGCAACTTTTTCCATTCCTAGGTTCGTAGATGAACCTCAAAACACCGGAAAGAGCATTCATGCAAACAACCTGCATACCTCAATGATTCACGTTTGTTAGAAATAGTTGTTGCCAGAAAAATGGATGAACAATTAGCTTTTTTTTAACATGCTGCAATGTAGTGCTATAAATGATAAATAGATATAGCTTTCTTTTTTTTCTTTAAAATAGGACTAATTAATGAAATCACCATTTGTCGCCACAAAAGGGAAGAAGAAACACTACATACATTGGCTAATTCAATAAGGAAAAAAAAAGAAAAAGAAATTTTACATCGATCTGGTGATAGAACGGTCGGAGAGCTGTCTTTTGTATCCTCGACTTGTTTCTTCTTCAGTTCTTCTTCGGCTTCTACTAAGCCCTCGCTTACCTCTTCATTTCATGGCATCTCTTGCATTAAAATCTGGTAATTAATTTTTTATGCATGCCCCCACTTCTCCATCTATTCAAAGGAGAAAAAATAATAGACATGAAAAAAAAATAGAAAACTGAAATTAAGGAATATGTAATTTTATAAGCACAGTTCATAGGTTTTGCTCACATCCTTTGATGATCAAACTGAATAAAGAACACGAAAAGAGAAGAAAATTCTACTTGAGGAAAACGGGCAAATTACATGTCACCCCAATAGAAAACTGAAATTAAGGAATATATATGATTTTGCTGACACTGTTCATTGTAAGGCATGATTAGCTTGCTCTTAAGGGAAGAAAAATAACTTTGACCACTCCATCAGGAAGCACAATTGGAGGTGCAAATGGTGATTATTTTACTTTTTGAGTTTTAGCATGATGTGCCGAATCTACATACTTAATAAGTATATATCAAAAAGAGCTCATAAGCACAAACAAATGAAATAAATTATATATAGAGTTAAGGTTACACAGCGATTAAAAAAAAAGATAAAGACAAAGCCTTCATATGTACTTTTCGCTAAACGATCAGAACCAGAATTTTTTTAACCATCTGTAAAATTCAGAATGAAAACAACTCATAAACTAATAGTAAATTAACACATCAATCATTAATTAAATAATGAGAATGAAGTCCCTGATCTGGCTCAAGTGCATAGACCAAACCGTAATTACCAACACCTATGAGCATTAAAATGAACAGAAAAAAACAGCAAAAAGAAAAGGTTGTGATATCTCATCACCTGATTGTGTTACTTGGTCGAAGTGAACAGCAAAAGCCAGCTAATGTTGCTGGAGTAAACAAAAGAAGCTATCCAACGCACTCCCTGAAACCCTAAAGAAACAAATCATCGCCAATAAATGTTATTAAGCAAAATCTAACAAAGATAAACTAAAATAGACGAAGCAGAACTAAAGATAAAAAAAAAAGGAAGAATAATTTGTCAACATGGAGAAAGAGGATAACCTGATCGAGAAGATTTTTCAGGTCTGATGAAGCCGAGACCAAGGGCGGAGGAGAATGTCAGCCACCCTTTTTCCTCCCTGCTGACGCCCCCTTGCTCAAATTGGCTGTTGAAGCTGATTCCTTGGCCAAATCAGACCTAGATGGTTCTTTCTGGAAAGCCAATGGTATACCACTTTGGAGTATTCTCTAAAAGAAAAGTTGAGAGGAGATCAACATAACAGATGAAACTTCTCATAGTTTCAACATTGATGCACTGAGCAACATGAAGTGATGACTAAAGATTCCAGAGATATCAGGCCCTAGAATGAAATCAGGATCTTTAAGAATTTTACCATCAACTACAATTTGCAAATATAAGAAATTTTTCAAAGAAGGCATAATCTCAGGATAGGAAGACTAACTGTTTAGACCAATATGACAATTCAAATAGGTTACCTGGCCATTTCAAATTCTATGAAGCAAAATACAATAACAAAATGAAATGAATCAAATTGAGGTGAAATAGCAAGACAGAATCCTCACTCACTTCTATACACTAATATAGAGAAGAAACTTACCCTTCAATTAGAGCAGTTCTTGTAATTGGATGCATAGAAGTCGGCCCAAGTTGGACCTACAATTAAAAAAAAAAAAGTATCCAAGGAAAATTCTTAGACTGGAATGAGAAATAAAGAGAGGTGTAAGCAAAGAAAGAAACCAGAGTTGGAGCACTTAATGAGATCGGAGTAGGAAGGCCATCATTGAACTGACCACGACCGTCTGAAGGAGTACAGAGGCGGATTACACGGTGGCGGCCGAGGAAGGCTTCAGCCGGAAGTCGAGTGTTCCATCGGTCAGTGGTCCCTGACAGCAAGAGATCAGTTAGTGGTCCCTGTAGCCTTTTCCTCCCTGCTCAAGATGAACGATGGCCCCCGTCTTGAGAACACAAAAAGCGATACGGTACTCGCCTCAAAGAGAATAAATCGATCTACTCATTCGGAAAAGCAAAGTCTCGAGCTGAGATCGGAGATGGCAGGCAATCGACGGCGAAGAGCGACAGCAGCCCTCTCATCTCCCTCGGGACTCGGGAGCCGCGTTGAAAGCAGACAAAAAAGAAGAGAAAGAGAGAGAGAGCGCGAGAGGAAATGACTGAGAAAGAATTGATCAGCATTGGACGGATTGGATCAGATGAAACGCAATGGACGGCTAAGATTTATTACTGTACTAACTACAGTTGCGAAGGGCTCCCACGCGCAAGTCACGCCGCGCAAGATTAATATGTTTTAATTCATTGTAAACCGCCACATAAAACGACCTTGACGGTTTAAAGGGCTGTCGCTTTCTCCAATTTAAATCTGTTATATTAAAAGTCAAAAACTAATGACCATAAAAAATTATACTAACACCCAAATTTGGATAAGCAACTGTACTCAACATATATTTTGGTTACATTCATTCGTATCTTAAGAAATTAAAAGCTATACTCGTACATTATAAAAAAGAAAATATTTAGTTGATTTGAACCGGTTAACTTCAATTTTTTTTTTCAAAAAACCGTAGTACAAGTTGAATAAAAACTATTCCTTTTTAATATCTACGTGTAATTTAAAAAAAAAGACAAGTAATAAGTAATATTCATATCGTTCTTTTCAAATTTTAAAATTATTTGATCTTTGAAAAAAATCTACCCAAACATTTATATGGTCTAAATTATCCAAATTCAATAATTTCAAATCACATGTATTTCAGAAGATATGGACTTGCTGTGAAATCCATTCACAGAAATTCGGATTGGGACATTGGATTAACGGCTTTCAACATCCAGTTAATAGATATTTCCTTGCCACGTTAGTAATTTCTCATTTCTATCAGCCCCAACCAAGATTCTCAGCGGTCATTTTAAAGGACTGTTTGGGACAGCCATCTCTTTTTTCTTAATATTTGAAAATTTTAAAATTCAAACGCTGAATCCAAACTATTGATCTTGCGATGTGTTTTCATATAGGTTTTATAAAATTTAGAGTTGATTTCATACTAGATCAAGTGGTCAACAAATGAACGAACTTGGTTTGATTAATTCTAATACGTTCATAATTTGATCACTTAATCAAGTATGAAATTAATTCCAAATTTTATAAAACTTATATGAAAACACATCGCTCGTAAGATTGAACAAGATCAACGGTTTGAATTCAGAATTTGAATTTTTTAAATTTTTAAATATTAAGTAAAAAAAATGGCTGGACGAAACAGTCCTTTAAAATGACGGCTGAGGATCTCGGTCCCAGCCCGGCCCCAGCAAAACTACCCGTCCTACGTGTACAGTGTAGCAAAACTGTCTTTCCAAAAAAATGAAGAGGAAAAAGGAGGAAGACTTTTGGTAAATGTTGAAAAGTTCAACTTTTGATTTGCAAACTGCCTTTACTATCCTGCTAGCTGCCGGCTGCTGCTGCTCAGTGCTCAGTGTTTTCAATACCCTACCGTTTACCGGAAAATTTCGGTAATATCGGATACCGGAACGGTGATCGAAATGGCGGTATTTGATATTTAGAGAGAAAATATCGGAAAATTTCGGGAAAATACTGGATTTCGATCACTGATCGGTATGGATGCCGGTAGGGTATTGAAAACCATGGTGCTCACAAGCGCCCTTTTTCCTTAATATTAATCCTATTTAAGCTTTAACTTAATTTTTAATTCAAAGATTAGTCACTATATATAAATAAAAAGACTTATAATAATTATTTCTCTTCATAATTTTGGATATTACCGAATTATAATTGGAGATTTAATTACATTATTATTACGTACAAATATAGTTATATAGATAGAAACTCAGCGGTTTAAAAAAAAAATTAACATGGCACGTTCAGAATAAAACTGAAATTAGTTATTTAGGATTAAAATTTAAATAGTTAAGAATAAGCATGTTCGAAAAATATTTTGAATATTCAAGGGATATTAACTTAAACAGAGGAAATTAATAAGAGATTCCACTTTTGATGATGATGTAGAAGGACAGCACCGTTTCCGATATCGACCCACTGTTATTTAGATTACCATTGTTTTTGTGGAACTAGCTGTTTAATGGAAACAATTGAAAAACAACAAAAGACCAACTGAAAATCAGTTGCGTAAAAACACAAATTAAATTCACAGAAAGAGATAGTTGAAGGTAAATAAAAATTGATGACAGTTAGGATTGCTTATAGAACTTGAAAACAAAAATTATAATTGTTAATCCTGTCCACAGAAGAGTAATCCAAATTCATTAGTCCAAGCAATTAAATCGGATATTCATTGTAACAACTGTTGTCAAATATAATTTCACTATTTCCGACAGAGTTAACCTTTCTCAAAAGTAGAAAATTACCCTAAACTTGGAAATTAAACAGTCCAGTCCAGTCCATAGTTGTCAAGTAGTAACATCAATAACATAAATCAGTTTCGATACACATGTGGTTCAAGTGACTAATTAGATAAGGTACGATAACCATATTCTTTACAATTAAAAAAATATAAAAAAAGGGCAAAAAGCGAAAGTTCTAAATTGTATTTTTCCTAGAATAATAATAAATAATAAATCTCATAAAAGAGAGCCGTGGCCGATGAAGCTTCCACCTCATATCCTCATAGAATTAGAAACAGAGAGAAGAGAGAAAGAAGGGGTGGAGATTGGAGAAGAAGGGCATGAACGAGAGCGAAAGGTAAAGCAATTAAGCAAGCAAGCAGGGAGGGAATTAGTGAGATCAATTAAAAAATAATCAGGCGTGAAATATCAAAACAATAATTATTGGCGCGTCGCGTGAGTTGTAATTTTGGGGAAAGAAAGGGTCCGGGTAAGAAAATAGCCAGTCAAAGGAGCGAGGAGGTTATAAGAAATGAGTCGGGTGTACTTATATCACCAGCAGTGCACTCAGATCTGGTCATCTCTACGCGCCTCTTCCTCTCCATTGTCATTGTCAACCTCCTCTCTCTCTTCTCCTTCTCTGCCTCTCTCTTTCTCTCCTCCTTGGCTCAGCCTCAGCCTCAACCACTGCGCCAAGAGATCACGTGGTGGTGTTGACATGGGGACTACTGAGCTTGGCCCGAGCGATCTCCGCCACGTCGAGTCCATGTCGCACACCCCTTCTGGCGCAGGGAAGATCAACAAGCTCAACGCTGTTATTCTCGGAGAATCGCTTGCCTCTGAGGAAAACGACCTCGTCATGCCCAGTCCTGGGTTTTCTCAGAGCGCTCTCATCTCTTCGCAAGAACAGGTTTCAGTTTTGTTATGTCTTGTTTTGCTTGTTTGTTGTATGTATGTTGTTGGGTTCTTTTGTTTTAGTTTGTAACTGTGTTTTGTTTTGGTTGGGAATGCATTAGTATGAAAAAATGTACAAGAAGTCTGTAGAGGATCCTGCTGGATTCTGGTCGGAGATTGCTTCTGAGTTTTATTGGGAGGAGAAATGGAATCCAAATGAGGTTTGTAAGGAGAATATTGATGTCACCAATGGTCGAGTTAACATAGAGGTCAGTATTCAATTGCCTTCTTTATTTTTTTATTGGTTTTGTAATTTTTGCGGACAGTACTTGCCTTGCCCCTTTTGGCAATAACAATGTCGATATTTAGATATTTTGGGTTTTAATTGATTTGATTTCTACTTCTGTGGTTTATTCCAAACAGTGGTTTAAGGGAGCAAAAACAAATATATGCTACAATGCTGTTGATCGGAATATATCAGCAGGGAATGGAGATAAGGTTGCCATTTATTGGGAGGGAAATGAACCAGGTCAAGACGGACAGCTCACATTTGCCCAGCTCTTGGACCAGGTTTGCCAGGTTTGTGCATGCCATGTTGGATTATTTAAAAGTTTATTTTTAAAACAATTATATATCGACTTTTTTAATTTTGATTGGATCATGGTTGAATTTTGGGTGCAGCTGGCCAATTACTTGAAGCAAGTTGGTGTGAAAAAGGGGGATGCAGTGATCATATATTTGCCTATGTTGATGGAACTACCTATTGCTATGTTAGCTTGTGCCCGTATAGGAGCTGTTCACTCAGTATGTACACCCCTTAATTTCAAACTCAATTTGGCTCCGATTGCTATTACTATTTGTTTTCAGTAAGAGTTGGTGTTAATGAAGTAAGTTTTATCAGGTTGTGTTTGCTGGTTTTTCTGCTGAATCTCTTGCACAGAGGATAATTGATTGTAAACCAAAGATTGTAATCACTTGCAATGCAGTCAGGAGGGGTCCCAAGGTTATTTTTCTTAAAGACATAGTCGACTCTGCTCTGACTGAGAGTGCTAAGAACAATGTATCTGTAGGTCAGTTTTAAAAAATATATATATATAATGTACCATACAAAAAATAGTTTTTTTTTTGGTAATATAAGTTCTGATAGAGAACTGTGTATAAAATGTAATTATTGTGCGGACAGATATCTGTTTGACATATGAGAATCCATCGGCAATGAAAAGGGAAGAAACAAAGTGGCAGGATGGAAGAGATGTTTGGTGGCAGGATGTGGTGCCTAACTTCCCTACCAAGTGTGATATTGAATGGGTTGATGCTGAAGATCCTCTTTTTCTTCTATACACCAGTGGCAGTACTGGCAAACCAAAGGTTCTTTTCTTTTTTGGTTAATATATGCTTTCATTCAAGTATATCCCAACTGTTGTGTCTTATGTAACTGATACTGGCAAGTAGGGTGTATTACACACAACTGGTGGATATATGATTTACACTGCCACTACATTCAAGTATGCTTTCGACTACAAGCCATCTGACATATACTGGTAAAAATAAGTTTTGTTTCTTTCAGATGGAATACCTTTGTCCTTTTCCACCTCACCAGTAATGTAAATCCATGTTTTTAATTAACAGGTGCACTGCTGATTGTGGCTGGATCACGGGTCATAGTTATGTCACTTATGGCCCTCTTGTAAATGGAGCATCTGTCTTGGTGTTTGAAGGGGTAAACACCTAACATCTATTAGCTGTCTAATTTTCATTGCTTTTTCATATATATCCATCATTAGACTAAAATAAAGATGCATCTCCTCTGTGAATTGCTTGTAGGCTCCAAACTATCCTGATGCAGGTAGGTGTTGGGACATAGTGGACAAGTACAAGGTGACGATTTTCTATACTGCACCAACACTGGTTCGTTCCCTCATGCGTGAAGGTGATGAGGTGTGCATTCTCTCCCTTCTGTTTTCCCCATTTGGTTACTCATAATTACATTGAGGTGCAAGCCTTTATGCTGCTATAATTTATCACTACTACAATTAATTGGTTAATTTTGATTTTTATCCAGTTTGTTAAACGTTACTCTCGCAAATCACTACGTGTTTTAGGAAGTGTTGGAGAGCCCATCAACCCGAGTGCTTGGAGGTTCATTATATATTTCAGGATTTTTTTTTAACTATTTCCCCTACTTTTGACTTTTTGGCATGAAATTTAACTAACCTGCTTCAAACGTAACTAACTTGGCAGGTGGTTCTTTAATGTTGTTGGTGACTCACGGTGTCCTATTTCAGATACATGGTGGCAAACTGAGACTGGTGGTTTCATGGTTAGTACCAACCACTTTCATACTGGATTTTGACACCTTACTAGTAATTAGTTCCTTTTTGTTGCTTGTTTTTCCCTCTTTTAATAACTTGTTTGGTGAGCAATTTATTCTATTTTGTAGATCTAGCCTTAGTTAAAGCTTCACATCTAATTGAATGTTGATACAAATGTATTCTTTAATGAAACTTAGGAACTTCTGAAACATATTTTACTCAATTGAAATTGGTGGAAACTTATGCAAACTCTTGATTTAGAAAGTGAATTAAAAGGGTTGCATTTGGGTGGTGATGACAAGCATTTGTACCGAACTGTACCAACTGTGCAGTTGCTTCATTTTAAGCATTATAGGCAAGTTTTCATGTGAAACATGAAATTGAGGTGATGTCTATTGCGTTCTTAGTACTGACCAACCTTGCCACAAAACCATGCATAAAAAATTTTTGCTTTTCTAATTGTATCTTACCAAATTAAATGGTGTTGTAATAATTGTATTTATACAGATCTTGCCAATACCTGGTGCCTGGCCGCAGAAACCTGGCTCTGCGACATTTCCCTTCTTTGGTGTTCAGGTAGTTATTTATTTTAGACTACAATATACTGTGAAAATAATGAGATTTTTAAAACTTTTACAATCATGAGAACAACATTTTATATACATTCTTATGCAGCCAGCGATTGTGGATGAGAAAGGAAAAGAGATAGAAGGAGAGTGCAGTGGATACCTTTGCATTAAGAAGTCCTGGCCTGGTGCATTTCGGACTCTCTATGGAGATCATGAGAGATATGAAACCACTTATTTCAAGCCTTTCGCCGGTTATTACTTCACTGGCGATGGCTGTAGCAGGTACATATTCAAACCACTCATTTCAGTTGGAACCTTATTTAAAATGTTTATATCATGTTTAATTTGACTGTATCAAATATATGGGCTATAGTTGGGTAAGCTTGGCATTTCATATTTTATTTTACTTGTATGGTTAAAGCCCTTGAGTTGTCATTATTAAATTGTCAGATTTTATTATATTTACAGTGTTTTAATTTGGAGTATGAATTTGACAAATGAAATGTAACTTCATTGCATTACCATCCCTAGTTATGTGAAAGTTTGGTCGAAGTTAATTTTGAAATTGTATTATTAATTTATTATTAAATTTGTTGACTTATCAGGGACAAGGACGGGTACTATTGGCTTACTGGCAGAGTTGATGATGTTATCAACGTCAGGTATTTAGAAGTTTTTCATTTGAGTTTCGATTTTAAGAAATTTTTTATATTAAAAATTCCATTCTGGTTGGTTTATCCGGTATGCGCTGTTATGTAGAATACTTGAATTCCTTTATAACTGTGTAATTAATGATTTTTTAATTTGTTTTCCCATGAAATGTTGCAGTGGGCATCGTATAGGGACAGCCGAGGTAGAGTCGGCGCTGGTGTCACACCCGCAATGTGCTGAGGCTGCGGTGGTTGGGGTTGAGCATGAGGTTGTTTTTCTGTGCGGGGTCTTTTATTGCTTCCAATTTGTTTGTCTCAAACATTCTTTGTAGTTTGGTCACTTAATGGATTGCTTGATGTAGGTAAAAGGGCAAGGAATATATGCATTTGTGACATTGGTTGAAGGAGTTCCTTACAGTGAAGAACTTCGCAAAAGCCTCATTTTAACTGTTCGTAACCAGGTATGTTCAATTTTCTGCTTGTTATGAGCATGTCCTAGAAATTTCTTGTTAACTCATCAGCAGTCTGTCTGTATCTGCTTAATTAATTCAACTCAAAAAGGACCTCGCCAACCTGCTCAAACTTGGACCTGAATTGACTTGTGAGGATTATGGGAGGACCTGAACCAGACTGCTGCCAGAATTTTTTATGAAAAAAATTCTCACTCATCAGGTACCTGAAATGACCTGGAGCTGATAGCTGACCCATATCAGAATTTCTAAAACTCAAGCAATGTAAAAAAACATTTGTGAACCTCCTCTTTCTGAAATCTGGATACAGAACAACCAGAGTTTGAGGCAGCTAGCGTGAACCAACTTGATCTAAACCAATTGAAACCCGTGAACCACGTTTATGTGGTTATCTCATAAAAATATTGGTGTCTTAATGGCACATACGCTTTTACCTCATTTATTCATACTTGTAAATTGTGACATTGGTAGATTGGTGCATTTGCGGCTCCAGACAAGATACACTGGGCACCAGGGCTTCCAAAAACAAGAAGCGGGAAAATAATGAGGAGGATTCTGCGCAAGATAGCCTCTAGACAGCTTAACGAATTGGGGGATACCAGTACCCTTGCTGATCCTGGTGTTGTTGATCAACTGATTGCACTTGCGGATTGTTAGCACCATACGCCACAATACATGATCAGATCAATATGACCATTTTTTCCGTCAAATTTGTGCCCATCGATTGGTCATAATATATTTGCTGTGATTTAGGAGCTAGATTGATATATCTGTTCATAGCTATATTCTAAAATGATTACTGTGCCGAACAATTGGCGATGAGCAAGATTGTACACGATAAACTTTTTTTTTCATTGGATGTTCTGTAATTTGGACATGAGTAATTAATTATTCAAATGAAATAAATTCCTTCTTTCTCAGTTTTCACTTTTCAGAAAGAACCTTTTTTCAGTTTCTGGTGTTTGGTTAGAGGGATCTCTCTCATATATATACCTGTAAAAAAAAATGACAAGTTCTCATCTTGGTCATGAAATTATATGCAATAAAAGAGATGTTATAGATTATATTTAACTTTTAACACCATACCTTTTTTGTCGATCTGACAATTGACGAAAAGTTATCAACAATCAATTAATTAAAAACAGTAGATATGTTTCTTATGAGTCATTAAGCAAAAGTGCAAAACTTATATGCTATTAAAAGCTGATTGATAGTGCAGATAGCGATTTAGACATTTTGATTTGATCTTATTGGCATTTGATTGATGATCATGCAATCATCTTTTTTCCCGAAATTCTTGACAGCGGTCGCCAAGTGTTACAAGTATCCTGATTTAAAAAAATCGGAACAATCGCCAAGTGTTACATCCCAATAATAATCCTAACACAATATCAGCTATAAACATCTTCTATCTAACAGCGACATCAACTACTGCTACTATTCCAGTATTCCTACAACAACAACACTCCGGTGACACGCTAAGAACGAGATCAACTAAACTGGGATGAGGTTTGACTACTATATTGCATCCACGATTGCACTGCATCCAATAAAAATAAAATAAAATAGTTCTTATAGAGATGTTTTGCTTTTTGATAGTAGCGGTTTAAAATTATAAATCACTAGAACTAATTTACTTTTTCTTTTTTTTTCTAATTTCTCTTTCCTTTTCGCCGTTCTCACTTTTTAGTCGTGTGAAATAGCAAGTGACGGATTGTGGAGAGGGGATCATAAAGCAAGGGGAAGAGGTGCATGAGATAACATGCCACGTTGTCACTTTCTTTTTTACCCTTTTTAGTTGAAGGGTCAAAAATCTAATGGAGAGTACAAAGTGTGCCCTCTCCCGGCCCCGTCCCCCGTCCATTTTTCCTTCAAAAATCTAATGGTTTTTTTTACAAATTTAATTAATTCCAAATCTTCAAATAGGTTTAAAAAATAAATTTTAATAAGATTAAAATATTTACTTATGTTATTACTGAGAATTGTATTATTAATTTACCATAGACTATAGTGCCGTTGTCAATAAACAACTAAATAGCAACCGTTTGATTGATTTCATATACTGGCCGCCATCTATCTATATGTTTTGGTGCACTGGAGATTTTTTTTTTTTTTGGGCAAAGTTATAGACACTCAAAGTCTTTACTCCAAATAATCAACTAAAATTATAATGTGCCACAACAAATTTAAACAAAAATCAAAACGATCCGATGTTACCAATCAGCCATCTAATCTAGGATTATTCCAATTGCAACTTAATTAGGTTTTATGTTGGCTTCCATGATATAAATAGGCGTCTAGTCTATTTAAAGCATTGTATCGGCTATTATATTATTTAATAATCTAATACCACTTTCAGTTAAAGAAAAAAAATATATGGGAGTAAATTTAACAGCACCATAGAACTTTGCTCAGATTTCTGTCCCAAAAAAAAAATGGCTGCCCATTGTGATTTCAAGGATAAAATAAACAGTTGGATTGAAGATGCACATAAGCTGGTCAATAATTCATTATGTTGTTGGAGAAAGCAAGCTCCCTTCTATGATCAGGTCAGTAGATATTCAGACTGGATTTTTGTATGCTGCAGGAGATTAATTAGCCTCTTAACATTAATGATTAATGGGTGAAAGAAAAAAAAAAGAATTGATTCTCTCAGAAAAATAAATAAATGGAATGAGCTTTCAATTATGGCGCTAATCCTGTCATCAGCATATTCCAGCCGTATTATATGAACTTTGTTGTACCAATGTGATAGTTACTGTAGATTTATTAGCAAAATAATGTAGAATACATGGTGCTGCTGTTGCAAGCAATTTCGTCTCCTCTAAATTTTCTGGAAATATTTCTGGTCTACTGTAGCCAGTTCTTGAAAACGAAATTAGATAAACAGTAAGAAATGCAAAAAGTTTGGAATACTACAATCCAATGGGAGTTCAGTTGCATATTATTAATTTGACAGAATGTCCTGCTTTACATTAATCAAAGCTTGATCCCTTTAATTCATACCTTAATATTAAAAGCAATGGAACACCTATGTATTGAAGGGCCGGATATATTGTATCCTTTGGGTTTTGCAATGTGCATCAAACACACACCAGGAAGTATCAAAACATCTTTTATTATGAATGAATGTGCTGATGAGTGATGATATAATTATGAATTCTTTTGCTCCTCTTTGGTTTTCTTATTCAGGAAGCTGCAATAAGGTTTTTTTCCGAGCTTCCAAATGATCTGCTTGGTGAAATTATTAATACTATAGATTTACCGGAAGATTACCAAAATATCATTGCTGTTTGCAGAAGATGGCGCTCTGTTGCTCATGATTTAAAATCTGACCCAAGACGTAACCTCTCATTTTTACAGCCCTTGCCAAAGAAATTTTCTCTTCCCGTTCTCCTGCAACCATATGGAAAAGACAGCAACTCATACTATTTCTATAGTATTACTAAGAGGGAGGTATATAATATACAGGTACCAGACATGGGTAATAAATGGATAACAGGCAGCTGGAGAGGTTGGTTAGTAACCCTGGATATTGCAGACAACAATCTGATTCACCTCTTGAATCCTGTTGCCAAGCTGAAGATTCCCCTGCCACCTTTATCTACATTTCCAAAACCAATTAATTCGGCTATAAAATTTCCCTGGAACATTTCAAAGATTATCATTGTATCCTCTGAAAATGTGGCTGAGCAGTCTGACTGCACAATTGTTGCACTTGAAATATTGGGAAGTTCATTGCACATTTGCCGGATTGGAGACGAGACATGGAAAAAAATAGATTTATCAGTACCTAGTACTATCATGGATATTATAGAATTCAGAGGAATTTTATATGTTGTTTATAGACTCGGCAACCTCTATGCTGTTGAAACAAATCCTATTACAAAGATGACCCTAATAGCAGGGACATCCCCGCCAGATGCTGCTCGATATTACCTCGTTGAATCATCCAAAGACCTATTGCTAGTTGCTAGATATTTTAAACATACCAGCAGCTACACGAAAACAATTGGCTTCAAGGTTTACCGATTAGCAGAAAACAAGAAAGGTGATCCCATACCATACAATGGTGGCGCATTTGGATTACTGCAGGCATCACAGGGACCTGCACACAAAATCTGGAAAGATGTAAAAAGTCTTCATGGTCAAATGTTGTTTGTTGGCCGCAATAGAACCCTGTGTTTACCCTCAAATTTATACCCCAAATGCAAGGGGAATTGCATATACTTTGCTGATGATAACGGGATATTCGATATATTTAGAGCTTCTGCCCGCAGACTATATCTTCATGACAGTGGAGTTTATCACATGAATAATAAAACAATAGAATACTTCATTGAGGAAATGAGCTATCCACTTTCATTGCCATCAATTTGGTTTTCTCCAAATCCATGGTGACATAAACACGACTCATATACATAATTTTTTTTTTCTTTGTTCTCCTTCGTTTTGGAAAAAGTCTGTAGCACTTTACCTTTTTTTATATAAAATTTGATTGCCTAATTTGCTTCCTAAACGTGAAAAGAACTATCGATTAAGGGTGTGATTATATTGGAGCGGTGTAAAGTAAAATAATAAAGAAGAATGTATGGGATTTAGAAGCATAAATTTCCAAGGTAATGCACAATGAGTTGGTATATGATGACAAACTGATTTTGCAAAGGTCAATTCTGAGTTGTGTCTTCCTCTTTACTTCCATCACCGAAAGAATGCAAATCTGCAACATGAATAACAAGCGAAAAGAGAAGGTGGATGCATGTTGACGTGATAATAATGCAATTGCAGCCGTTGTTTCTCTTGTGATCAAAGCAATTTGGTTTGTTGGAAGGCAGCTGTATTTTGATACATTGGCTTGAGAAGATTTATTATACATGCTTCCACCTTTTTAAGCGAGAGTTTTTGTAATTTAATTAAGAACAAATAGAACTGTGCCAAACACATATATAGATGTGCCTTTTTACTATGTAATATAATAATTAAGGATATAGATGTGCATTTTAGGAATTTCCAACGGGAATTCACTCAACTTATTAGCAAAGAACTCGTGAAAATTATCATAAAGGACTAAAACTCACTATCTACAAACTATTACTCGAAATGGTGTCTCATCATACACACGTTGGGAACTAATTCAAATGAACTTTTAAATATTAACAATTTGAAATGACTACAGTTCATATGTTGTGCTTCTGTGTCAATAGGCCAGTATACTGATTCACTTAACTGAGGCTAAGGCTATATTTATCAACTTGACAGGCCAGTATTCTGATTCACTTAACTGAGGCTATATTTACCAACTACGTAGAAATTGACATGATATAAAGACAGGTTGCACAGAATACCAATCAAGCACAGATTGTATATAAATTAACATAAAATGTGCAACTAAATTTTCAAAAAGAAAAGACAGTTATCCAATACATAGTGCAATAAAAAATCACAAAATTTCAACCTCAAACTATCAAACAAAATTTCAACTCAAAAATTTCTTAACTCGCATTTTAATCATCCTAAGCCTATTGTTCGCAAGCTTTGCTTCCTCTAATTGCTGCTCAAAAATTGCTCGCTACTCTGCATAAAAGAAGAAACCTTCCGGTGGTATAAGAGGCTCTTCCATACCATCAGGAGGTCTAATTTCCCGACCACACAACGCATGAAATTGGGCAGGTGTCACCCCATCAAATAGTCGCTCTCTTGTCGCATAAGCTCTCTTCACCGTCTCAAACGCCAATACTCCACGATGCTCAGCTTCAATGTGAAAATCCACTTCATTGGCATTTGGAAACCTAATAGAATATAGCAAACACATTTCAATAAAACAGCCAACAAATTAATTTTGAATTATAACGAGAAGTAAGTTGTAATTCAAATTCAAGCAGACCACAGTTAATGCTGGTACCAAAATAAATAAACAGACCACAGTTACTGTGCTAGTACCAAAATAAATAAGAAGATCCATACCAATTATGGCAAACATGACATCTCTCTTTCATTTCTTTGTGATGCTTTCGATAATGCTCAGCAAATGCGTTGTCATTGAGGTTAAACACGACATCACAAATTAGACACCACTTAACATGAATTATAAATAAAAGAGTTAATTAACATGAATTATAAATAAAAGAGCTGAAAATCACTCGCTGCTCTAATGAAAATGTATCAACTAACTAAGTTATAGAAGTTTGTTGGGGCCCATTCAGACAACCTCTATGTCGTTGAATATGCTTTCTAGATTTTCTTGAAGTTTAATGATATCCAACTTTAACTACGAAAGATCTGTTTATTATGGTCTTGTAAACCTATTAAAATTGAAAAAAAATTTTAAAAATGTATCAACAACATATAAAATTATAGGAAACACAATAAAAGTACAAAATTCATACGAGTGCATTACATGCATGGAAACTTATGTGCTAGCTTTCATAATAAGAAGGAGACTAAACTCTAGTTCACAAATTTCACAAATAGAAAATTAAATTAATAATTTCAGTTATTGCTCGTTATGTTTATCTTTTGAGATTAAAAAATAGTGATGAACATATCAATACTATTACTTTAATATTTTCATTATTGAAGCGGATTTCTGCATATTCAATACTCTCCAATACCTCAAAAATATATCTCTCTTTAATATTTCTCGTAATCGAAGTATACGCTGAGTTAAATGTGTGACTCCTCAAATTTCAAAACTTCTCTCAAGTGATACCATGAAGGATTGATACATAAATCAAAAGAAAAATACTATAGTGTCATTTGAACTAGGGGAAATCATGTAAAAATTGAGGATAAAAATGCTATAAGTGTGATTCGATGTAGGACAAACCATATTTTCTCACAAGCACCAATATTAATAGCAAATAAATTAAAACGGCTTCTTAATAGTGAGGATTTAGCATGAACAACAAAAATTATATTGGACAAGTTATTTCTTTTTTTTTTTTTTTTTTTTTTTTTTTTTTTTTTTTTTTTTTTGATCACGGCCCGTAGGCACTCAACCCCACACGCACGCACACATTTTTTTATCTCGCCCCAGCGAGACTCGAACCCAAGTCTTTCCCGTGGGAAGACAGTGTCTCTACCAACTGGGCTACCCAGCGGAGACGACAAGTTATTTCTGTTGATATGTGCCTACTTAAAAACCCGTATTTCAGGAGTTGCATATACTTTTCCTATTTAGCATCGCTCTAAATCATAAAACTAAAGCCCAGGTGTATAGGGAGTCCAACATGACAGGATTGAGTTAAAATAACGGCCCATATAATAATTTATTTTGTGTACAGTGTACTGTGTTATTTGGAATTGCATGCTATATTTTCCTTTTTTTTAAAAAAAAATCTTATTGATAAAAATCCCACTTTTTGCGCAGTTTCTTTTTAAAAGTCACCAGTCAATTAAAATAAGAATTTATCATGATCCTTTGAATCTATCTTTCAATAAATTTTGTTGGACTAGTTTTTCACTTCTTTGTAGGATTTTTTTAGAAGACTTGATATAATTTTTTTTAATGTAGATCGTTTTCATGCCATCAATAGATTATGAAGACTTATTAGATAGTGTTTTTTTTTTCATATAGGATACATTTCTATTGACACTTGACGCAAATCTACTTTTCCTTAAATCGATTTGCCAGCTTTGCATTACGTCGTCGTTAATTCATCACATTATTATGAACTTTTAATGATTACTTTGTTTTCTAGCAATTAATCAAAGTATAAACATTCCTAAAAAAAAAACAACCCAAAGAAAAAAAAAAGTGTTCCTGCTCCAAAATCAACCCGTCCAAACAAAACCAAACAAAAAGCTCTTTTTATTAGAGAGATCTAAAACTAAATCTATAATGATTAGTTACCAAACTAACAAAGTCCCCTTTTCACAAATAAAATTGAGAGGCCCCACCTCTGTTGTCCCATCTCAGTTCTCACTTCTCACAAGCCGACCTCCTTTCCGGAGACTAGTATCCATCCCATTCCTGTTCCCCACTTTTTACAATCATACATACATCCTCACCTTCCAAATTTAAGAAGATACCTGAATCTCGTTGATAATTAGCCACGTGTAAGTAAAGTAAATGTTTCTCAGTAGCTCAAATATAAATCAATAATAACCGTTGGCGGTCAATTATTCGATCCGACGGTCCAAAATAAGTCACGGATGCTTTCTACTTGCCCATCGCATCACGTGGAACCGCCACGTGTTTGACTGCAGATCCCTCAAGTCTGGAGATGGCGTGCGAGTTTCCCCAATCTAACACCTTGCTTCTTGGCAATCCCCTTTCCCTCCGCATCCCTTGTCCTCATTCCCCCCCAAAAAAGAAAACTTTAGTCAAATAAATAAAAACTCCATCTTGGCGGGTAAATTGTGTAATTGTGTTATTATATCTCAAGCAAAAGAACAAACAAAACAAAAATATCTGGCTGAGAAAGATAGAGGAATTGGAATGAGTAGCCGATGGGGTGGAAGAAACGCAAATGGATTTCCTTTCGTACAAAACTAGTATAAATAAATAAATAATAAAGTAAACTTTCAAAAGAGGAGAAAGGAAAGGAATCAAGGAACCACTTTTCCGACAAGCAACTCCAATTGTTATTCTCTAGATCAAGCAATACCATACCACCTCCTCTCTCTCTCTCTCTCTCTTTCTCTCTTTCTCTTTTTTCATCTCGATCGATCACGAATTAAGCGTACCAATGGAGGCCGCGTGTTGTAGCTCGTCAGCCTCGTCATGGGCTGTCAGGTCGTTGACAGATCGGCGCCGTGGAGTCCCTGTAAAGTGCTCAGCGTCCACGTGGCGCTCCTCAACTGCTCATCGAGGGTTGATTCTTTTGGCGCATCCCCTTCTCCATGGCAGCTCTTTCCTCCCTGTTCTTTCTCTGCCGCGACGCCGTCACTATCTCCACCAGCAGCAGAAGGCACAATTCAGGCCGATCAAGGCGGTGTATGAGCGATTCACAGAGAGGGCAGTTAAGGCGCTGGTGTTTTCTCAGCGGGAGTCGAGAGCTCTCGGCAAGGACATGGTGTTTACGCAGCATCTATTGCTGGGATTGGTAGCTGAGGAGCAGTCGCCGGTCGGTTTTCTCGGTTCTGGTATCACAATTGAAGATGCCAGGAAGGCTGTTAGAGATATCTGGAAGGAAAATTCTCAACCGTCTCCGTCGTCGCCGCCTAAGTCGGGGCTGGCCAGTGACGTGCCTTTCTCAGTAAGCTGCAAGAGTGTCTTTGAGACTGCTGTCGCTTACTCTAAAAACATGGGTTGCAATTTCATTGCGCCTGAGCATATTGCGCTCGGCCTTTTTACATCTGATGATGGCAGTGCTATCCAGGTCCTCAAAAGGTCTGCTGCAATTATGCATTCACTTTAATATTATTATGAATTCATTGTTGTGTTTTAGCGGAATGAACCTGGGATTCTAGCAAGCTGAGCTGTTTCTTCTCATCATTTCTATCTGTAGCTTAGGAGCAGACCTTAATCAGTTGGCATCAGTTGCAATTGCTAGAATCCATGCAGAGCTTGCCAAAGACGGCAGGGAACCAGCCTCAGCATCTTCCTTCCAATTTCGTGATAAAGTAGCCACCAAAAAGGCCGCAATTGTCAAATTTTCAGATAAAAAAAAAGGTAGCTTTTGTACACTTCTTCACCAATTTTTGTCATTATTTTGTTTCTGAAAATTGTTGTGGTAACTTCACAACAGCTAGCTTAAGTGAGCAAGTCTGATTTGCAAAATTTTGTATACAGACAATAGTGCGTTATCTCAGTTTTGTGTGGACTTAACTGCTCGTGCAAGTGAAGGGCACATCGATCCTGTGATAGGACGTGCCACTGAAATTCAAAGGATGGTACAAATTCTATGCAGACGAACAAAGAACAATCCTATTCTTTTGGGGGATCCAGGTGTCGGCAAGACGGCAATGGCTGAAGGGTTGGCTCTTCGTATTGCAGATGCAGATGTCCCTTATTTTCTCATGTCGAAACGCATAATGTCACTTGATGTTGGTTTACTGATGGCCGGTGCCAAGGAGAGAGGCGAGTTAGAAACCAGGGTTACTAGTCTTATATCTGAAGTGCGCAAATCAGGTTATCTGATGTTGATTCTTTACTTTAAATTCATGTGTGCATATTTGTGCAAATGAGGGTTAGTCTAAAATGTTGTTTGTTACTTGCATGCAGGTGATGTGATTTTGTTCATAGACGAGGTCCACAATCTTATAGGCTCAGGTACAGTTGGCAAAGGAAACAAGGGTTCTGGTCTTGATATTGCCAACTTGCTGAAGCCTGCGCTTGGTAGGGGTGAACTGCAGGTAAATGTTATTACTGACAAAGAGATTAATGATTGTACTCTTGTTTACACGTATAGTGAAGTGACTCTACTTTTTCATGATCAGTGTATTGCCTCAACAACCATTAGTGAGCACAGGACCCATTTTGAAAAGGACAAGGCTTTGGCACGCAGGTTTCAGCCTGTGTTAATCAACGAACCAAGTCAGGTATCACTTGTAATTTAGTGGGCATAGCTGAGTATTCATTTATCTGCCCTTTAACCTCATCTGTATATAATATATGCTTTCTTGTAGGAGGATGCAGTGCTGATACTATTGGGGTTACGTGACAGATATGAGTCATATCATAAATGCAAGTACACTTTGGAAGCAATAAATGCTGCAGTTTACTTATCTGCTAGATACATACCGGATAGGCACCTTCCTGACAAAGCAATTGATCTAATTGACGAAGCTGGTAGTAAGGCACGCATGGATGCTTACAAGAGAAAGATGCAAGGACAGACCTCTATCCTCTCAAAATCACCTGATGAATACTGGCAGGAAATTCGAGCTGTCCAGTCAATGCATGAAGTGGTAGTACTTTTGCTTCAATAAATTATGTTTTCTCATGGAATGTATTCTTTAGGAGGTTTGACATAATATTGACTTTGGTTTGTGTTATCCTAGGTTCAGGCAAATAAGCTAAAATATTCCAAGGATAAGATTGACTCTGATAGCAACATCAGTGCTGGACCAGAAGACACTGAAAAGACAGTCCTGACCTCTCCTCTAGCATTTTTAGATCACGAGTAATTTCCATACTCTTTGTTATTTCCTTTTCTGTTTCTGTGGATATACTAAAGTAAATAATATCTTATCATCTTGAAAGACCAGTTTACATATTCTCTGGGTAATCAGGTGTCCCCGTCCCCAGAAAGGGCATATGATGCTTTTCAAATTGTATTGATTGTCAAATATCACTCAAAAATATGTTTGCCACAGAGAACACCGTAAACTGTCAAAATTACAGTATCTCTCTGTATCTTATCATAAATTTTTAAGATATTCCTCGCTGCATGGAAGAGTCATGATTGGCAGTATTTTACTTTACATTAACTAATTACTTATCTTTTGAGATGCAGAGAAATTATAGTTGGACCAGAAGAAATAGCAAAGGTGACCTCTTTGTGGTCGGGCATTCCAGTCCAGCAACTGACTGCAGACGAGACCAAGATTTTGGTTGGATTAGATGGGGAGCTCAGAAAGAGGGTAATTGGTCAGGAGGATGCTGTTGTGGCCATTGCCCGAGCTGTCAAGAGATCACGTGTAGGGCTCAATGATCCTGACCGCCCTATTGCAACAATGCTATTTTGTGGGCCCACTGGAGTTGGAAAAACTGAGCTCACTAAAGCTCTTGCTGCCACTTATTTTGGATCGGTAAGTAAAAGTTGAAATCTTTTTGTTTAGTACTTATAAACTCTTTCTCCAAATGAATATTAATTCATTTTTTTTTGTGGGAACAGGACGCAGCAATGCTACGGTTAGATATGAGCGAGTACATGGAAAGACATACAGTAAGCAAGCTAATAGGGTCTCCTCCAGGATATGTGGGCTATGGTGAAGGGGGTACTTTGACAGAGGCTGTGAGAAATAAACCATTCACGGTGCTTTTACTTGATGAGATAGAAAAAGCTCACCCTGATATTTTCAACATCCTCCTACAAATTTTTGAAGATGGCCACCTAACTGACTCGCAGGTTTATTTTTCTTACTTGAAGACTACTTTTCTCTTCTAAAGTTTGTGATGTAAGATATTAATGGTTGCATGTTATCCAGGGGCGTAAGGTTTCATTCAAAAACACATTGATTGTGATGACTTCAAATGTGGGATCTACATCAATTAGCTCGGGGAAGCAGAGCTTGGGGTTCTCCTCGTCTAAAGAAAAGGAATCCAACTCCTATGCCGCAATCAAATCTATTGTTATGGAAGAGTTGAAGGCATATTTCCGTCCCGAACTACTCAACAGAATTGACGAGGTGGTTGTATTCCGCCCTCTTGAGAAAACTCAGGTCCGCGTTCTATCTTAATTCTATGCTAATAGCCGGTTGTATTTATAAGTTGATAAATTTGATATGTAATATGAAAGTTAAGAAGAGTAATGTAGATCTTCTTGGGAACAGAATTATATCCAACAGCTGTTTTGCAAATTAGATGTGATAGTTTTACTAGAGTTAAACATATACCCCAGCATTTCTTACTCGCAAATTCACGTTCATTGTTAATTGGGCTATTTGGAAATCGCATCTGACCAAGTTAACTAAGGTAAATTTGGAGCAACCTATGTCATTCCATTTTGTTTGATTCAGTATTCACTTTCTTCAAAAGAAAGACAAAAAAAAAGGTTGTAGCTTATATAAACCAAGCTGTCAGATATTTAATACAAGATTTTCATCACACAAGTTAATATTGAGTGCTAGTTACAATATCTCAAAAATGCCAGGTGAAGTTCTAAATATGAGAAATAGCAGTGTCACCTGCAAGTATGATAAATCATTGGGTTTTTCTTTTTTGGGATGTTCCATCTGTTGGGTCTGTGGCATGAGTAATTATTTTTTCGGTGTTGATATAAGAAATGTTGTTGGATATCATATTTATCTAGTTGCTTTCTCAAATATTGGCAGATGCTGGAAATCCTGAACATAATGCTAAAGGAAGTAAAAGACAGGCTTCAGGCCTCAGGAATCGCTCTGGAGATAACTGATGCCCTTAAGGATTTGGTGTGCCAACAAGGCTATGACCGAAGCAATGGTGCACGACCACTAAGGCGAGCTGTTACTCAACTAATTGAAGACGTTTTGAGTGAAGCCATCCTTTCTGGAGATTGCAAACCAGGCGACACTGTTTTGATGGATGTCAATTCTTCAGGGAATCCTTTCGTTGTGCCATCAGTTCAGTTGACAGACCCAGCTTCCACGCACTAAAGGAGTTATGTTATTCCTTTATTTTTATTTTTTAATGTATATGATTCTGTTTACGGCCTAATAATTCTTTTAGTCAACAGGATTACATTTATAACTGTATAGATCCTGACAAGCTCAGGTGTAAATAGAGTTTCTAGATAAAGGTGAATTCTTTTAATTATGTCTCCACCTTTGGGGTATCGTGGGTTCTTTTGTCTTGCATGCCAATATTTTGTTGTGCATGGTCATTGACTGATTGAGGGAAATTTGAAAATTCAATGATGGGTTATAATTGATTCTGTATAAGTTACCTCTCGATGTGCCAAATGTAAGTTTTAGTATAATTGGATAAGCAAGCATTGCTCGTGACAAAACAGAATCAACAATTTGAATTTTTCATTTGAAATTTGAAGTTTGCATTATTAATGCCATAAAAGAATCTGATATATCTCAAAAAAGAGTTATAATTTGATCCGTTTTAATCAACGTGCATTAGTAACAGAACATATGAAAGAACATTAGATTTTAACAAACATCACATACCATATTAATGTAATTTTCCGTCTCAATGGGAACGAGCAAGTTTTGAGAGACCATCCATTAAATATATATAAAAAAAAGGAACTCTACAGACAATGTATATTTCAGTTTCAATACGTCAACAATTCCTCGTTCCCCCACGAAGAGCCACACCTTTCAAGCATGATGAAAACTCAAGCCCCACATGATCCATCAGACATTGAAATAACGATTTAGGAAATCATATAATTTTGATTAGGTTGTAACAACGGTCTGGCAGAGGTGGAATCTTTCAAACTGGAAAAAGGACAGTTAAATCATGGAATCACACAATTTATACGTTTCTGAACACACAAACATCTCAAATTCTACATAACCATTTCTCAGATTCCTACTTTTCGTCATCATCAATAAAACCTAATTAGCAGTCTGATGACAAACCTAATATTGGTTATAGCACTCAGAGGCTAAGATAAGATGGTCAATCTTTCATGAATAACAGTTCAGAAAATTAACTTGATTTAGATTCTTTGTGTAATTTGAACCCAAAAACCCTTGGTACATACTGCTCGGTGGCCGTTGCAGGTTTAGAAGAGGGATAACTCATCAAATAAAGATGTGGAAATGTGGTGCCGACGTAAGCTCCGTCCATATCTGAACACAAAGAACGTCAAGGAGAAAACAAATATTGCTACACTTAGGTAATATACAATATTATTGATGGTAAGAAAAAGGATACTGCTCTGATATTTGCATCTAGGGAAGTAAATATCCTCGCACTTGGGGCAGTAGATCTTAACAGCAGCATTATGTGCAATGTCAGATGTACCTACAGGCAGGCAAGGCTGTCCCTCACATAAAACCCGTGGGCAGCGTCCAAACTCAGCTCTCTTGTATTTCTCATGCTATGATAAAAAGCAAATAAATAAACACAATACATTATAAACGTGGCACAAGGAATGGAGTATTAGTATAATAAAAGATTTCACTAAAACAGATTTCCAAGTATGACAAAATATATTTCTACACATACCATAGCATTGATCCCTTTGCTAGTTAAGATGTAACGCGCATGTATTAGACCATACAACATCTCAGCTGCATTTTCAATCCCACTATGTGCTTCATCATCCAGCTCACCTACTTAAAGAGGGACCTCGTGGTAAATGTACAGAAAGGGCATATCGTTTTTTCATTTGATTAAGCTATTTTCATGTTTCCTTTTGCACTTTAATTGTTAAGGGTGATGTCTGAGCAAACAAAAGGTTACACTCACAAATGAAACAAAATTTTATCGCTCCTGGATGAGTAGATGATTATAACTGTAAGGAGTACATATGATGGAAACAATGTGTACACAATAAATAAAAAGAAGCAAAAAGTGAGTATAAAATACCACTGAAGGAGTCATTGTCAAGAATCATGTCAAGAGCATGGTCATAATGAGGGATCTGGGCTTGAAGGCCGCACAAGTTGAAATCATCTTGAATGAATTCTTCATCCACCTCACAAAGCAGCTCATTTCCTCTCAACCCACAAAACCATGTGATCCATGATGTATCATCCTCCCCCTCTGAGGTGCTCAGTTCTGTTTCCTCACTTCCTGTTTCCGATATCGTGGCTACAAAAATGCACATAAAAAGTTAGCATTGCCGATTATAGTATAAGTCTATTCACAATTGAAGAAGGAGATGAGGGGAATATCATGTTTGGTATCTTATTTTATGGCCCATGGTTTAGCTCAAATAGACAAGAACACGACAAATGAACTCTTATTGTTTACATTTATTGCGAACCTTTGATAACAGTAGGGATTTACTGGATGGAATACTGATGTGGTACATTGTTATTACAGAATAAAAACAAACACAACTTGCTGGACCAAGCATCTGATTGGATACACAAGATTGAACACAAAAAGGAACTGAACTAGCACTAGAGTCAAGACACCCCCTGATCAGCAAGCTATTGAAGCGATTGTTGTTTTCTTTTAAGTTACAAGTTATTTTTGCTATTTAAAAGAATCTGGAAAGACAGCACAAGCAACGCCAGAAGTGTACAGTACTCAAATGCTATATTGAAATCACATGCAACATGAGTTATTAATCTTATTTGACTATGCTAGTTATGAAATTAACTGCTTAGATACCACTCATAAGAAAAACAGATATCCACAGACTAAATTTCTCATCAAACATAAATTATTTTACTTTCCTAATTGTATAATAGGGAACAATGCATTCAAAAACTACATCAAAAAAGAAAGGGAATAGATCCAATTGAATCTCTACGGATAATGTTCAGTAAATGAATACCTAAACATTAGAGAGAGTGAGAGAGGAAGAGAGACCTGGAGGGGGTTTGGAGTCCTTAGAGAGCTGGGAAGTGAGTTTTTTGGTGGAGCTTGAGGACGAAGCCTCCAAATTGATGGGATTGGATCGAGTCGCAGTCACTGCGCTCCTCCCGGACGTAGACGAGCCGATCTTCAGCATCTTTCTCAGTTCTCAGTAACAGGTAACAACGCTAATCACCTTGCTTCTTTCTTTCTTTCTTCAACTCTTTTATTTAAAAAAGAGAGGAAAGAAAAGTGGCGCCGCCGCCGCCTCCTTCTCCGAGATCAACAGAGTAAGGAGAGAAGGCGGCGGATGTGGTGAGACAGAGGAAGGAACACATCCAGCTTTTCGCACCCCACTAATGCTCGAGTCGACTCGACTGCTGCTCTGGCTCTGCTAGTTGAGTTGAGTTCCTACGCTCCAAGGAAAAAAACATTTGTGATTTTTTATGACGTATCCCTTATTGTATTGGTTGGTTCCGATTTCCGAATGGACGGCGAATGTCGTGATGGGTCAAACGTCAAACCCTTTTCTTTTCTTTTCTTTTTTATTTTATTTATATTTTTTTAACTGATGATACGGTCAGGTCAGGTCTGGGACTGAACCAATGTTACGGCATCCCGTTTACTGTTCCAGCCGACCGCATCAACTGTAGAGTGCAGATACGATTTCATATTTAAAAATTGGAAAATTCTTTTGTACATATAAATTTTAAACAGTATAATCACAAACGTTTATAATTTATAAATTTTGAACTCTTGCTGCTCATTCCCTTGCTGCTTCAGCAATTTTCTAATCCAATCCAATCAGACAAGTGTGAGAATTGGAATGCAAGGCAGTGAATGAATTCCTAATCCAATCAGACAAGACAGGCAGAGGCATGGGGAGGAGAGAGACTCAGGGAGAGCACATACCAGATCAGTTGGAGAGGTGGGGCGTCGGAGGCGGCGGGAGAGAGGGAAGTGGGAAGTGTTGGAAGAGAGAGGAGAGAGAAAATCGGGAGGAGGTAAGAGAGAAGTGCGCCGCGCCGCCGCCGGAACTGAGTCTGAGAGTGAGAGGAATGAAAAACAAAAACAAAAGTAAATAGAAATGAAGCGAGACGGGAACTTTCAACTTACCCATTCCGGCTGACAGTGGGTCAATCCTGTCAGTTTGCGATCGGATCACATGTGGCAGTGTACATTTCAGCCTTCTTTGAGTTGAGAGTCAGAAATGTACCATTTACTATATTGTGTCAAATTTTCTTTCTTCTACTCTTTTATTTAAAAAAGAGAGGAAAGAAAAGTGGCGCCGCCGCCGCCTCCTTCTCCGAGATCAACAGAGTAAGGAGAGAAGGCGGCGGATGTGGTGAGACAGAGGAAGGAACACATCCAGCTTTTCGCACCCCACTAATGCTCGAGTCGACTCGACTGCTGCTCTGGCTCTGCTAGTTGAGTTGAGTTCCTACGCTCCAAGAAAAAAAATATTTGTGATTTTTTATGACGTATCCCTTATTGTATTGGTTGGTTCCGATTTCCGAATGGACGGCGGATGTCGCGATGTGTCAAACGTCAAACCCTTTTCTTTTCTTTTCTTTTTTATTTTATTTATATTTTTTTAACTGATGATACGGTCGGGTCAGGTCTGGGACTGAACCAATGTTACGGCATCCCGTTTACTGTTCCAGTCGACCGCATCAACTGTAGAGTGCAGATACGATTTCATATTTAAAAATTGGAAAATTCTTTTGTACATATAAATTTTAAACAGTATAATCACAAACGTTTATAATTTATAATTGTACTAAACTAATTTCTTTTAAAATAAATGGTTGAGATTAAATTTCGGTTCATAACTTGTACCTATAAGAAATTTCCAAATAAATTAGTTGTGCCACTGATTTGAGTCGTACAGTCAACTGTTTTCAAAGAGAGAAAAAAATTGTAACCGTGGCTTCCAACTTCCAGTTTAACAACTTTCATTTTAGTTACCGCAGTCCACATATTATGCTCATGAGAGAAAACGCTGTGATGCGGTTGGACCGATGGAGAGCGAGCCTCATCAGTGACATCATCGTTCTTTTAGCATGGAGTGTTGGGTACTAACGGACCAACTAAAATCTATTGCCGACGCATATTTATGTGCATGATCTTTCGAATACAACAATCGATTATAGTTCATTTGAGTAGTCAATCATTTTACCGGTCAATGTATTCAACAAGCAGCCTTTTTTTTTTGGGTGCTACTGTCACGAATCACTGGTACATCTGTCAAACTATCGACTGAACTCCGACAAACCTCGATTAGAAAAACTAATTGAATAATAAAATGCATATGATAAATTACAAAGCAACTCAAACTAAATCCTAAAACATTTAAACAAAATTTATACTGTACTCTGGTTTCTGGTGAACTGAATCATAAAAGCATTTAGGCCCTGATCAAAATTCCATTGTTTTCAAAATCGACCCCATACCCTTCAAATCCTTAAAATTGACCCCATACCCTTCCATTCTTGGTAAATTTATAAATACCCCCTACTCAAGCCATTTTGTTGATTTCTAAATATAAAAAAAAACTAATTTTTATATCTACTAGCGAAATTACCCCCGTCCAACTCATCTCCTCAACTAGGTTTAAGAGACCGTTCATCTTCCCCAATTTTTATATCTTATGAAGGAGAAAATAAAAAAACACAATATATCAATTTAATGAATTGTAAATTACTTTGGAGAACCAAATCTTTGTTCTTTTTTCACTCTTCTAATTCAACGTCCGTTGTATAAATAAGACATTTGCCTTTTGACTCTGTCGGTTTATTAATTCTATTATAAACGCCATCGTTGTTAATAACATAGTGGGTGAAGAAAGCTAGATGTAATATTGCATTTGAATTGAAATCAAGGAAACATTAATCTTAGTTTCTTATATTTGCAGAATTATTTAAGCTTTTTTAAAAAGTTCTAATTCTATATGTTATATATACGTACTTGTGCGTCTTTAATTAGGAACTCTTGATCAGGCACTAATGTTGGTACAGATTTTTCATGAGCTGAAATGAAGGACACGTAGCACATAAGTAGAACAAGGGAAACATTGAAGTGAATTTGTAATTAATTGCTCGCATTGCAAGATGTAGATATCCATTCAAGCTCGTACCACTAAACTGAATTCCATACCCCCACAAACATCGAAGGTATCCTATACAAGCATAGATCGTAGTCACGTGTATTCATAAATCTATAATTCAAACTAGCCCCGATGTTTATATAAATGTTATGATTAACGAAACAACTACCATAATATCCCTCATTACCATAATACCATCATTATCAACAAAATTACACCAAGGACAAAACTAAACACTAAATAAGGCCCGTTTTAAAGAACGGAAGGGGCAATTTCGTCAGTAGTATAAAAAATAGTTTTTTAAATATTCAGAAATCAATAAACTTGCTGAGGAGGGGATATTTCTAATTTTATCAAGAATGGAAGGGTATGAGGCCAATTTTAAAGATTTGAGGGGTAAATATCTAAATAAGAAAGATTTGAAGGGTATGAGATCAATTTTGTCTTTTTTTTATTAACATAGGATTTCATTTCATTTCGTTTCGTTTCGTTGGAAAATTCTTGATAAAAATGAACGAATTCGGTGTCATTTGATTGTAATTCATATGTAATTAGATCCAATGAAATTCTATGAAATCAATTGAATTGAATTGAAATGAAATAAAATCCGACGAAAAAAATATTTTGATCGGGGTCTTAGTCTAAAATCTAAAGCATTTAAAATAAATCCAAACCATTAAACTAAATTTTAGATCATATGGATTGAATCGTAAAGTATATAAAACGAACTCTAACGATAACTAACGAATTTCGATAGTACAACGATGGATTATTCTGGACGATGGCAGGGAGGTTTTCGTTCGCAGCTGGAAGTTTGTCAAAGGAGTTGTTCAACAATTGCTCAAAGTTCACCAAAAGTTTTTCGGAAGTTGAATTCAATTAATAGAAAAGTCATTGTTAAATTTTTAACTAGTTATAATTAACTATCCTTATCCGTAATACTTATAAAAACATCAATTCGAGAGCTAAAACAATTATACCAAGGTAGACAAAAGTTTACTCTATGCATTCTTAATCATTGGATTGTTTAAATCAATGATTGGATGCTATTTACAGATATAAGTTTATGGACTTTTCACTTCAAATAGAAAGAAATTGGAAAATTTGGATCACGGATGCTGGACCTAGTAACTTTTTGATCCACATTAAGAAGATGATCGAAATATTCTAGGCCCGTTTGGATGGTATGAGAATAAGGAAGAATAGTTTTTTTCTAGGAATAATTTTTTCCTAAGCATTCAAACAAGTTAGGAATAAGGAGAAAATAATTTCTTTCTAAAAATAGCTTCTTCCAACAATTATATATACATAATTTCAACAAAATTAACTAAATACTTATAGCTAAATGAAATTTTGTGCGCTCTCTAATTAGTACTTTATTTAATATTAAAATAATAATTTTTAATAATTTATTTAAATTAAAATTAATTTGTTTATTCCTAACTCACCATCCAATAACATTTCTTAATTTCCGGAATAACACTCTTCCCACTCTTCCCAAAATTACACACTTCCCAATATTTTTTCCCTAAAATCCTTTATTCCTTCCTTATTCCCATACCATCCAAACGGCCCCAAGAATAAAAATTTAATCTAAATGTTAGATCATTTAACTATAGCACTTTAGATCTCAAAAAACTTATTCTTCATTTAGAAATAATATTTTATATTCCGAATAATTAATCTTAATTTTATTCTTAAACAATTCAAACGCACGCTTAGGCTTTTAGCTTGTTTGCCTGAACTTTTTTCAGCTTGTTTTCATTAAAGTCCTTTACCTTTCTTTCGTTCAATTATCTCCACAAACTCGTATTATTATTTAATTGGGTGCTTCCATTAGTCAGTGCTTAATTGATAGCGAACTATCATTTAGAACAACATAGCACTAACTATAGCCGAAAGGACCATAACTCTAGGGAACGAACTCTTTGACAAAAAATTTCTCTAATAATAATAATCGATTAGAACGTTAGTGTTAAAACTACAGAAAAATATTAATGATAGATAAATTTTAAAGTGATTGATTGATAGGAGGGTCCTATTGAAGCAACATTTGAAGTGGAAAATGGGAGGAAGAAAAAGGGGGAAAAAAAGAAGAATGAATTGTTGAGTTTAGATGATCTTAGAGTTTGTCTTTGTCGATTTCAACGTTTCATTTGTTTTGTAATAATTTCAGCATTTGTTGCTTTTCCCCTTGTATGTAGTAAGGGGGGTTGAATAAGGCATAGGTAAATCGGATTTTGTAGGGAGGTTTAGTGAATACTTTTAGAGTAGATATATATGTATCAGTTGTATGTGGTATAGTAGTTCAGTGGTAAGAGCACTAGATTGGCCTCTAAGAGGTCAAGAGCTCAAATCCCACATGTATCTTTAATTTTAAAAAAGTTAGATGGTAAATACCTTTCTCTTTATTAAAAATAATAATAATAATAATAATAATAATAATAATAATAATAATAATAATAATAATAATAATAATAATATGTATCAATTGGGTTACTGGTACGGTTAGAGAGAATCAGGTTTTAGAAAATGGAGGGTGATTTATTTTATCTTTTTTTTAGAAAAAACTTTTTGTATACTTTTTCTTTTCTTAATAGAAAAGTGGTTCCGCTTATTTCCAAAAAAAAAAAGAAAAAAGATACGTTCTGTGTAGAACCTTCGAACGCTTGAAAGTGAGAAGTTTTAAAGTATTACTTCGTGTCGAAGTGAATCACTATAGATGTTCATTCGAGCAAAATAGTGCTGAACCACATTATATCGAGGGAAATAGTGCAGGAGACAAAAAAAAAAAAAGGAAAAACATATTTTAAAACTTGGGGTAGTTTTACTAAACAAAATCAGATGCGAAGTAACCTTATAAAATGGTGAGCACTGAGCACACTTGGATCGCCTATCACTTTTAAAAGCAGATATTGCTA
The DNA here is from genome assembly GCA_028095005.1 of Rhynchospora pubera. NCBI lineage: Eukaryota > Viridiplantae > Streptophyta > Magnoliopsida > Poales > Cyperaceae > Rhynchospora > Rhynchospora pubera. The sequence continues at coordinate 105,120,709 of CM051462.1, read as the reverse complement.
CATTGCCACATCAGTCCCTTGGATAGGCAAGCAATGAATTGGATTTGACATCTTGAATACAACGATTACATACAGCGTATCTAGACTTTTTGACCCCTATTGGATGATTTCATTGATTTGGTCACATATCATCCATTACCCCATAATAGATAGGTACGTGTATTTTGTTCATCCGTTCTTTCTGACTTAATTACTTAAGGCTCCGTTTGGATAGCTTCTTCCCGGAATAAGGAATAAGGAATAACTATTTTTTACCAATAAATTTATTTCTAACCATCCAAACTCTTCAAAAAAGTTACACACTTCCCAATAAATTTACCCTTTCCCAATAAATTTCTTCCCTTCTTCCTTCTTCCTACCTTATTCTCACACCATCCAAACGGAGCCTAAAAGCATGCAACTTGCATGTTATCGACTAACAAATTGATTGGAGTAGAACCCAATAACTGTCGCGGAGTCCTATGGGCCTACCACGTTGTTTATCGACAGTGGCGAAACCAAAATTAAAAAATTACGGAGGTCAAAATCAAACTAAATGAAATTGAAAATCAAGAAAATTACAAGTATTAATTATCTAAAACAATACCAGCAATCATTAATCTTTCTTAACCAAAGCATCATTGAATATAATATTTTGAACTTAGAGGAGGTCCATGAAACTTAACTATATAAATTCATCTTAATAAATTAATGATTGGAACATTCTAATAATTGGGGGGGGGGGGCTGGCCCTTACCAGTCCCCCTCTGTCTTCGCCACTGTTTATAGAGGTCTATAATAAAAATTTGATAGAAATTGTGCAATTTCACCACAAGAAACATTTCTTCAAACATTTGACATATTAGCATTTGGATTGCATATGCCAAGTACTAGATCACAGTAAGTTACAATTATCACAGAAGTTCACATTCAACAAAAAAAAAAAAAAAAAGAATATCAAGTCAACTCATTACATATAGCTTTCATGGTCGAGCAATTTCTGGAGAATAGTCTGCAAATTAAAAAAAAAAAAGGGTTACATTCTAGTTAGCAAGCACACAAAGAGCAAGTGATAAATGATGATGAATCTACCTTAAACAACAAAAAGAGAGGTTGCCATGAAAGTGATAAGCAAATTATTAACTTTGGTCAGCAACCAACTTTCAAAATGAGTTAGTCTGACACAAGGCCAGCCAATGGATTAAAAAATCATACCTAGACCAACGATTCATGTCAAATTGACAATCTATATCAGCCAGACACCCTTAATCAGTATCATCCATACACATTTCTGATATGTATCAGTCATGAATATACAGAGTACATTCACATGATACAATGCCGGACACGCCAGTTGGCATTATCAGAATAGTTTAATATAAAACCTAGACTGGTACCGACCAACAGACATGCTGTGATATGCATGCCTTCCAAAAAGGGTCGCACAAAAAGCAACCCTTTGTTGACATCTGGCAGTGAAAGCTCAAAGGGGTCCACACTCAGATTACGAAGCTAATGGGCTATTGTTCAGCTTTTAGATCCCTAATGGGACTATAATACTGATAGCATGGCATGTTCTTTTGATACATTATAAACTGGATTCTTAAGTTTTCTTCCCCGCATATTTTGTTAATTATTTTTGTTATTTTTCCTGCAATTGCTCTCTTTAATCCATCTTACATGCACAATATTTTTTTTAAAAAAGTGTACAATCGTAACTATTTCTTTATGCATCTTGTTCTTTCCAAATGAAAATATATTCCTTTTGTCAAAAAATATTTATACATAAAAAAAGAACATGTGTGCGCTTGTGTGACAGTATAAGCCTACAAGGTATGATATCCTGTAATTTTGAGATATTTTTAGCTCCTCTTTTCCTAAAATCTCAAGTGTTATATGTAAACTCACAGGGCAACTTGGATTTGACTTGAGAGAACTATCTAGTTCCCGGGAAGAAACAAGAAGCTTAACAGGCCGAAACTTAATGGAATCATTTCTTCCTTAGTGTCTGTGAAGCTGATCAATTCACGGTCCAAAAGGTGCTCAAATGCCTGCCTTGAAATGAAACGTTAATTTTGTGAAATGGAACATTTTCATAAGGAAAAAATAGAAGTTGGAAGTTGCTCGAGTACTGACCCTCAGACATACAGCATGCGAGTAATTATCAGAAGTTTTGTGTGCATCCTGTATAGCTTTATACTCTGTAATAAGAGAAAAAGTTCGCGTTTTAAAATATTAATAAATAAAAGAAGACCCAGGCAATCAGGTGGATTGGTCTTACCTTTCATTACAGAGTTAAAATTATATGATGTTTCCTCTTTGCATTGCAGTCTGTGCATGCAAACCAGAATATAAAGCTCCAAAACAGACAGATCTGTCCCAAATTTTAAGAAGCAATTACGAAAACACCAAAGTTTAAATTAAACAGATTTGTAAGTGCCCAACATATGAGAGAGAGGGAGAGACCATGTAGGCTGGCAAACTTGGGCTGTCTCTTCATTAATGAATATGCACGCTCAAAACTTTGCAAAGACAGGAATCCAGACTCCATATCCATATAAGATGAAGCTGTAAACCTAAATTATGTAGGTTTTTAGAATGAATATACGCCCAAAAAGGCGTAAATAATGATAATATTACCAAAACGTATCTGATATTTTAATTTAAAGGGAAGACAGAAGAAGTAGAGAACTGACAAGAATCTCAATAGATGATTTGTTGACCCATCTGCGCATGTGACAAAACTAAGAATTTCCTTGAACTTCTTATCGCTAAAGATTTTCTGCAATTATGTATGCTAAGGAAAATCTCTACACAGCATTTGATCAAGCTATCCCTGGGATAATGGTAATTAATTATCCTGCCTCTTGAATACAAAACTAATCAAATACAAAGTGTCATTTCGTGTAAGAAACCTCCTTATTTTATATATTGTCATAATTTTAGCTTTTTGACTGTGCCTATTCTAATTTCTCCAAAAAAAATATAATTATGAATAAAAAAACATCAATCTCGGTCACTGCTTAACCAATTGGCAAGACTATTAAGTATTAGCTAATCATAGAAAAAGGATACATCAAGTCTTGAGTTGAACTCCACAACATACTTGGAAGCGAGACTGGAATCTTTCTGTAGATGAAGCAACTGTTCCAACAATCTGCCTTCAACAAAGTATAATTTACTACTATACTTATCATTTATGATTTTGGATAAGGACTCTGAAACAAGAAGATAGAAAAAGGATAATTACCTTATCCTATCCTCTTCTGAAGGAGGACCGAACAAAAGAGTGCAAGACGAGAAACGTGACCTGACCCTTTTTTCTAACTGCTGCTCTGAGCCCTACAATTATTAGCAATTTAATATGAGCATAAAAGAATTGTACATTTCAAAACTTAAGTCGGGTACAGCTTTTATTGTAGCATGTGCTTGCAAATGTCTAGGCCATTTTTCAATAAAAAAATGATGAAGTGAGAACCATGATAACAGCTCCAGCAACACAAAACAACTATTATGAACAAGTTTGCAATTTATGATCAAATAAAAAACAGAATAGCATTAAGGGAGAGAAAATTATACCTCTAGACAACTCAAACCAATGATTATAATAGACTGTGATGTGAAAGTCTCCATTGCATCAAATAAGGTATAAAGCAACCACTGTTTTCCCTGTAATAAAATTATGATAAATCATTTTGCTAATATTGTTTAACATATTTTATAAGGGATTGAAGCTATAAAAATAACAAGCCATATAGAACAACACCTGAGTAAATAAGTGGAACTCATCTAGCACAAAAACTACTGTTTTCCGAGCTAATCCATATTCCCTAGCAATAAGAAAAATGCAGACAATCTGAAAATAAAAATTTTGAAATCGAGCAAGCATTTTTAATCTACCCAAAATGTAACTGCAATTTGATGTAGCAATCAATGCACTTTGGCACTTACTTAAGCATGTCCATGAGGAACTCTTTATTCTCATCCAATGAAACCTAGAATAAATAGTTAAGAGAATAAAAACAAAAAACCTCACAACTTTGTTGTAATTGGACCCCAGCAAGTTATATATAAATATTGGTTTGTGCCTTCACAGCACCTGGTGGTACCAGTGGTGTGAGATGATGATAGTAATTTATGCAATTCTAGATTGTTCATCAAGGCAACATTAAGCCTAAGTAAACTGCTTAATCTGACATCTTACCAGAAGGCTCAGACAGGTCTAGGGTTAGGTTGGTAAACAATTTTTTCTCAGTGCAAGATAAAAAAGATTAGCCCATTTTATCTATGACAAAACATGCACATATAAGGCACCTACTGTTTTGGAGAATGAAAACTTATGTCCCACGCATAGCTGCCTAGCAATTTCCTTGAAAGTCAATAAAAAAAGAAGAAGAAGAAATATTTAGTTGAATTTATTTATTTATTTTTGAGAGTAATGATATTAACAACTCATTGGAGGTATTAAAGAAGGGTATCTCAACTACCTCAAGAGCACTGATATCATCATCACTATGAAGCAAACCATACAATGTAACCTGCAAGATGAAATGAGCTTGGTCCCAAAATCATACGAAAGCAAGAATTGAATAAACGAGGAGCCAAATCACCAATCACCATACCACGGAGATAGAATCAGGATGCTCAGCCTTTAGATCTTTCAAAACCAATTCAACAACCTAAAAACAAGAGCAAAAATAAAAAAATGTTCTCATTTACTATCGGTGTGCCATGTATGGTACAAGAAAGTGTCAACAAAGGAAATTGATTAATTGTCATTGTTACAGTCCTTAGAGTGAGAGTAATATTACCGCAGATTTACCAGATCTCTTGTCTCCGCGAAGAAGCAAAACTTTGCTGCAGGCAGCTGAGATGGAGCTAGAGATGTGGAACTTCAATTTGCTGAAAAATTAACAAACATCGCACAGTCTTTTCTGTCAATTCGGGACTTAGATTAGACGGAGCGAGGGAGTACCTGAAGTTATTGTCGGAGGAATATAGAAGGAGGGAATGGGCGAGGGTGCGGCTGCAAAGGCGCTCCCGGAGTTGACGCAAGGCTATCGCCGCTTGCTCTGAGACTTCCATTTCTTTTTTATTGGGGAGGCAGTGGGGGGAGAGAGAGAGAGAGAGGGTGTGTGGAAGCAGATTTTGTAAAGGCGGGAGATTGCGCACGGGAAGGGCGGGAGCGGGGGAGGATCAACAGAGTAAGGAGAGAAGGCGGCGGATGTGGTGAGACAGAGGAAGGAACACATCCAGCTTTTCGCACACCACTAATGCTCGAGTCGACTCGACTGCTGCTCTGGCTCTGCTAGTTGAGTTGAGTTCCTACGCTCCAAGGAAAAAAACATTTGTGATTTTTTATGACGTATCCCTTATTGTATTGGTTGGTTCCGATTTCCGAATGGACGGCGAATGTCGTGATGGGTCAAACGTCAAACCCTTTTCTTTTCTTTTCTTTTTTATTTTATTTATATTTTTTTAACTGATGATACGGTCGGGTCAGGTCTGGGACTGAACCAATGTTACGGCATCCCGTTTACTGTTCCAGCCGACCGCATCAACTGTAGAGTGCAGATACGATTTCATATTTAAAAATTGGAAAATTCTTTTGTACATATAAATTTTAAACAGTATAATCACAAACGTTTATAATTTATAAATTTTGAACTCTTGCTGCTCATTCCCTTGCTGCTTCAGCAATTTTCTAATCCAATCCAATCAGACAAGTGTGAGAATTGGAATGCAAGGCAGTGAATGAATTCCTAATCCAATCAGACAAGACAGGCAGAGGCATGGGGAGGAGAGAGACTCAGGGAGAGCACATACCAGATCAGTTGGAGAGGTGGGGCGTCGGAGGCGGCGGGAGAGAGGGAAGTGGGAAGTGTTGGAAGAGAGAGGAGAGAGAAAATCGGGAGGAGGTAAGAGAGAAGTGCGCCGCGCCGCCGCCGGAACTGAGTCTGAGAGTGAGAGGAATGAAAAACAAAAACAAAAGTAAATAGAAATGAAGCGAGACGGGAACTTTCAACTTACCCATTCCGGCTGACAGTGGGTCAATCCTGTCAGTTTGCGATCGGATCACATGTGGCAGTGTACATTTCAGCCTTCTTTGAGTTGAGAGTAAGAAATGTACCATTTACTATATTGTGTCAAATTTTCTTTCTTCTACTCTTTTATTTAAAAAAGAGAGGAAAGAAAAGTGGCGCCGCCGCCGCCTCCTTCTCCGAGATCAACAGAGTAAGGAGAGAAGGCGGCGGATGTGGTGAGACAGAGGAAGGAACACATCCAGCTTTTCGCACCCCACTAATGCTCGAGTCGACTCGACTGCTGCTCTGGCTCTGCTAGTTGAGTTGAGTTCCTACGCTCCAAGAAAAAAAATATTTGTGATTTTTTATGACGTATCCCTTATTGTATTGGTTGGTTCCGATTTCCGAATGGACGGCGGATGTCGCAATGGGTCAAACGTCAAACCCTTTTCTTTTCTTTTCTTTTTTATTTTATTTATATTTTTTTAACTGATGATACGGTCGGGTCAGGTCTGGGACTGAACCAATGTTACGGCATCCCGTTTACTGTTCCAGTCGACCGCATCAACTGTAGAGTGCAGATACGATTTCATATTTAAAAATTGGAAAATTCTTTTGTACATATAAATTTTAAACAGTATGATCACAAACGTTTATAATTTATAATTATACTAAACTAATTTCTTTTAAAATAAATGGTTGAGATTAAATTTCGGTTCATAACTTGTACCTATAAGAAATTTCCAAATAAATTAGTTGTGCCACTGATTTGAGTCGTACAGTCAACTGTTTTCAAAGAGAGAAAAAAATTGTAACCGTGGCTTCCAACTTCCAGTTTAACAACTTTCATTTTAGTTACCGCAGTCCACATATTATGCTCATGAGAGAAAACGCTGTAATGCGGTTGGACCGATGGAGAGCGAGCCTCATCAGTGACATCATCGTTCTTTTAGCATGGAGTGTTGGGTACTAACGGACCAACTAAAATCTATTGCCGACGCATATTTATGTGCATGATCTTTCGAATACAACAATCGATTATAGTTCATTTGAGTAGTCAATCATTTTACCGGTCAATGTATTCAACAAGCAGCCTTTTTTTTTTGGGTGCTACTGTCACGAATCACTGGTACATCTGTCAAACTACCGACTGAACTCCGACAAACCTCGATTAGAAAAACTAATTGAATAATAAAACTCATATGATAAATTACAAAGCAACTCAAACTAAATCCTAAAACATTCAAACAAAATTTATACTGTACTCTGGTTTCTGGTGAACTGAATCATAAAAGCATTTAGGCCCTGATCAAAATTCCATTGTTTTCAAAATCGGCCCCATATCCCTCGAATCCTTAAAATTGACCCCATACCCTTCCATTCTTGGTAAATTTGTAAATATTCCCTTCTCAGCCATTTTGTTGATTTCTAAATATAAAAAAAAACTAACTTTTATATCTACTAGCGAAATTACCCCCGCCAAACTCATCTCCTCAACTAGGTTTAAGAGACCGTTCATCTTCCCCTATTTTTATATCTTGTGAAGGAGAAAATAAAAAAACACAATATATCAATTTAATGAATTGTAAATTACTTTGGAGAACCAAATCTTTGTTCTTTTTTTCACTCTCTCTATTTCAACGTCCGTTGTATATATAAGACATTTGCCTTTTGACTCTGTCGGTTTATTAATTCTATTATAAACGCCATGCGTTGTTAATAACATAGGGGGTGAAGAAAGCTAGATGTAATATTGCATTTGAATTGAAATCAAGGAAACATTAATCTTAGTTTCTTATATTTGCAGAATTATTTAAGCTTTTTTTAAAAGTTCTAATTCTATATGTTATATAAATGCACTTGTGCGTCTTTAATTAGGAACTCTTGATCAGGTACCAATGTTGGTACAGATTTTTCATGAGCTGAAATGAAAGACACGTAGCACATAAGTAGAGAACAAGGGAAACATTGAAGTGAATTTGTAATTAATTGCTCTCATTGCAAGATGTAGATACCCATTCAAGCTCGTACCACTAAACTCAATTCCATACCCCCACAAACATCGAAGGTATCCTATACAAGCATAGATCATAGTCACGTGTATTCATAAATCTATAATTCAAACCAGCCCCGATGTTTATATAAATGTTATGATTAACGAAACAACTACCATAATATCCCTGATTATCATAATACCATCATTATCAACAAAATTACACCTAGGACAAAACTAAACACTAAATAGGGCCCATTTTAAAGAACGGAAGGGGCAATTTCGTCAGTAGTATAAAAAATAGTTTTTTAAATATTCAGAAATCAATAATCTTGCTGAGGAGGGGATATTTCTAATTTTATCAAGAATGGAAGGGTATGGGGCCAATTTTAAAGATTTGAGGGGTAAATATCTAAATAAGAAAGATTCGAAGGGTATGAGATCAATTTTGCCTTTTTTTTTGGTTAACATAGGATTTCATTTCGTTTCGTTTCTTTGGAAAATTCTTGATTAAAATGAACGAATTCGGTGTCATTTGATTGGAATTCATATGTAATTAGTGTTAGGAAACTGCTCAATTTTAATTTTGTGACTAATTACCCTTAATTAATCCAATTAAAACACAAGCAACATGAGGATCTAGTACATAGCCATTCGACACAAGAGATAGGTGGAAAAATCAATACCTCATCCAATATCGTAATTGGATGGCTCGACCTAGGCATTGATGTCGATGGCGTGCTTCTCCTTCGTCTCCAAATCGCCTCGAGTCCACCTAGAGATTAACCAAGCTCTCCAATTGATTTGTGCTAGCAAATCAATGAGAACCAAGCTAATCCTAAGATGACACCCTCTTCTAATTCACCGACTAGAACTTTAATGAAGGTGTATGGCTCAACACATGAGCAAGAGAGGAGGAGGAGGGAGGTGGCGCACGGCCAAGAGGGGAGAGGAAGGGAGGTGTGGCGGCTAGGGAGAGAGGAGAGAGAAAAAGGATCCCTAGGGGTCCTTTTATAGCCAACCAACCCTAGGTGCAACTTGCTAGAAATTACACATTTTGCCATCCCACCTACCACTCTATGGCTGGCCCCATTATTGGGCTTTATGGGCCTTTTGCTCCTTCTTAAATGGACTCTAATTCTTATAATTAAATCCATTTCCAATTGCTCTTTGTTTGGACTATAAATTTGCTATATACAAATTAGCCCAATAATTCAATATAACAATTTATATTAAATTAAGTTGAACCAAAATAATTATTAACTATTTAATAATTATCCTAGGATTAGTCTATGCATTTATTTATTTCTATATGACCCGTTTGACTTAATTAATTAGTACGTTCCACAACAGTACATAATTAATTAATCAATTCGTCATATTATCCGCAATTTTCACTGTTGCGAATAAATAAATAAATAAAGCACTGTCTTGGTCAAAACTCTATTTGTGTGACCTTTTGAGGATTTATGCTATGTTGGACATGGAAATAAATCGTTATTTAATTCCAATAATCATAAGTGGTATCTAGCAACACGTTATGATTCCCAATTCGCATAAATAGTGTACTGCTACAGTATTTAAATCCTGCATAAGAGAATATATGTATTTTCCTATTTTGATTCTTATGTCTCACGATATCATCGTATAATCCAAGATAGGAATGTGTCATTCTTGCAGATTATACGTTTCTTGATCTAGAGTTGATCGCTTAGTTGCGCGCATACGATCCAACTCCATCAAGGGGCCCAAACAGATATCGTCGCTCACTAAGTGAATTAATGAGGGACATACGGTTTTCTTGATGATTAGCTTTTCCCCGCACAATTCAAGAGAACGTAAATCAAGTCCGTATAGCAGCCCTTAACGGGAATCAGCGGTAGACGAGATTTATAGAACCTATCCTCATGTGGAAAAGATAATCATCTCAAACTTAGAACCAAAATCATAATGAAATAAATAATGACACATAACACAAATCCATATATTTATTTCATTGGGTCAAGTCCTGTACTATGTTCAATAACATACACATATGCAATTAAGTTGGTAACTCTTTACCTATGATTTGTAGAACTTAATCATCACTTAACTTGCATACTAATCTTATATGATAATTAATGTTTCTTGTTAATTATCAAGATTATGGACCGTTTAGATTTATTATTGTCATTCTAAAGAAATGATCCACAGAGATCTACAATTCAGATCCTCAACCTGAATGATCTGTCAATAATAAACCTAGGAACAGATGATAAAATATCATCCAAAACATAAACTAATAATTAAGTCATTAAATTATTGACTTCTAGGACATAACTCTAACAATTAGATCCAATGAAATTCTGTGAAATCAATTGAATTGAATTGAGATAAAATCCGACGAAAAAAATATTTTGATCAGGACCTTAGTCTAAAATTCTAAAGCATTTAAAATAAATCCAAACCATTCAACTAAATTTTAGATCGTATGGATTGAATCGTAAAGTATATAAAACGAACTCTAACAATAACTAACGAATTTCGATAGTACAACGATGGATTATTCTGGACGATGGCAGGAAGGTTTTCGTTCGCAGCTGGAAGTTTGTCAAAGGAGTTGTTCAACAATTGCTCAAAGTTCACCAAAAGTTTTTCGGAAGTTGAATTCAATTAATAGAAAAGTCATTGTTAAATTTTTAACTAGTTATAATTAACTATCCTTATCCGTAATACTTATAAAAACATCAATTCGAGAGCTAAAACAATTATACCAAGGTAGACAAAAGTTTACTCTATGCATTCTTAATCATTGGATTGTTTAAATCAATGATTGGATGCTATTTACAGATATAAGTTTATGGACTTTTCACTTCAAATAGAAAGAAATTGGAAAATTTGGATCACGGATGCTGGACCTAGTAACTTTTTGATCCACATTAAGAAGATGATCGAAATATTCTAGGCCCGTTTGGATGGTATGAGAATAAGGAAGAATAGTTTTTTTCTAGGAATAATTTTTTCCTAAGCATTCAAACAAGTTAGGAATAAGGAGAAAATAATTTCTTTCTAAAAATAGCTTCTTCCAACAATTATATATACATAATTTCAACAAAATTAACTAAATACTTATAGCTAAATGAAATTTTGTGCGCTCTCTAATTAGTACTTTATTTAATATTAAAATAATAATTTTTAATAATTTATTTAAATTAAAATTAATTTGTTTATTCCTAACTCACCATCCAATAACATTTCTTAATTTCCGGAATAACACTCTTCCCACTCTTCCCAAAATTACACACTTCCCAATATTTTTTCCCTAAAATCCTTTATTCCTTCCTTATTCCCATACCATCCAAACGGCCCCAAGAATAAAAATTTAATCTAAATGTTAGATCATTTAACTATAGCACTTTAGATCTCAAAAAACTTATTCTTCATTTAGAAATAATATTTTATATTCCGAATAATTAATCTTAATTTTATTCTTAAACAATTCAAACGCACGCTTAGGCTTTTAGCTTGTTTGCCTGAACTTTTTTCAGCTTGTTTTCATTAAAGTCCTTTACCTTTCTTTCGTTCAATTATCTCCACAAACTCGTATTATTATTTAATTGGGTGCTTCCATTAGTCAGTGCTTAATTGATAGCGAACTATCATTTAGAACAACATAGCACTAACTATAGCCGAAAGGACCATAACTCTAGGGAACGAACTCTTTGACAAAAAATTTCTCTAATAATAATAATCGATTAGAACGTTAGTGTTAAAACTACAGAAAAATATTAATGATAGATAAATTTTAAAGTGATTGATTGATAGGAGGGTCCTATTGAAGCAACATTTGAAGTGGAAAATGGGAGGAAGAAAAAGGGGGAAAAAAAGAAGAATGAATTGTTGAGTTTAGATGATCTTAGAGTTTGTCTTTGTCGATTTCAACGTTTCATTTGTTTTGTAATAATTTCAGCATTTGTTGCTTTTCCCCTTGTATGTAGTAAGGGGGGTTGAATAAGGCATAGGTAAATCGGATTTTGTAGGGAGGTTTAGTGAATACTTTTAGAGTAGATATATATGTATCAGTTGTATGTGGTATAGTAGTTCAGTGGTAAGAGCACTAGATTGGCCTCTAAGAGGTCAAGAGCTCAAATCCCACATGTATCTTTAATTTTAAAAAAGTTAGATGGTAAATACCTTTCTCTTTATTAAAAATAATAATAATAATAATAATAATAATAATAATAATAATAATAATAATAATAATAATAATAATAATATGTATCAATTGGGTTACTGGTACGGTTAGAGAGAATCAGGTTTTAGAAAATGGAGGGTGATTTATTTTATCTTTTTTTTAGAAAAAACTTTTTGTATACTTTTTCTTTTCTTAATAGAAAAGTGGTTCCGCTTATTTCCAAAAAAAAAAAGAAAAAAGATACGTTCTGTGTAGAACCTTCGAACGCTTGAAAGTGAGAAGTTTTAAAGTATTACTTCGTGTCGAAGTGAATCACTATAGATGTTCATTCGAGCAAAATAGTGCTGAACCACATTATATCGAGGGAAATAGTGCAGGAGACAAAAAAAAAAAAAGGAAAAACATATTTTAAAACTTGGGGTAGTTTTACTAAACAAAATCAGATGCGAAGTAACCTTATAAAATGGTGAGCACTGAGCACACTTGGATCGCCTATCACTTTTAAAAGCAGATATTGCTACATTGCCACATCAGTCCCTTGGATAGGCAAGCAATGAATTGGATTTGACATCTTGAATACAACGATTACATACAGCGTATCTAGACTTTTTGACCCCTATTGGATGATTTCATTGATTTGGTCACATATCATCCATTACCCCATAATAGATAGGTACGTGTATTTTGTTCATCCGTTCTTTCTGACTTAATTACTTAAGGCTCCGTTTGGATAGCTTCTTCCCGGAATAAGGAATAAGGAATAACTATTTTTTACCAATAAATTTATTTCTAACCATCCAAACTCTTCAAAAAAGTTACACACTTCCCAATAAATTTACCCTTTCCCAATAAATTTCTTCCCTTCTTCCTTCTTCCTACCTTATTCTCACACCATCCAAACGGAGCCTAAAAGCATGCAACTTGCATGTTATCGACTAACAAATTGATTGGAGTAGAACCCAATAACTGTCGCGGAGTCCTATGGGCCTACCACGTTGTTTATCGACAGTGGCGAAACCAAAATTAAAAAATTACGGAGGTCAAAATCAAACTAAATGAAATTGAAAATCAAGAAAATTACAAGTATTAATTATCTAAAACAATACCAGCAATCATTAATCTTTCTTAACCAAAGCATCATTGAATATAATATTTTGAACTTAGAGGAGGTCCATGAAACTTAACTATATAAATTCATCTTAATAAATTAATGATTGGAACATTCTAATAATTGGGGGGGGGGGCTGGCCCTTACCAGTCCCCCTCTGTCTTCGCCACTGTTTATAGAGGTCTATAATAAAAATTTGATAGAAATTGTGCAATTTCACCACAAGAAACATTTCTTCAAACATTTGACATATTAGCATTTGGATTGCATATGCCAAGTACTAGATCACAGTAAGTTACAATTATCACAGAAGTTCACATTCAACAAAAAAAAAAAAAAAAAGAATATCAAGTCAACTCATTACATATAGCTTTCATGGTCGAGCAATTTCTGGAGAATAGTCTGCAAATTAAAAAAAAAAAAGGGTTACATTCTAGTTAGCAAGCACACAAAGAGCAAGTGATAAATGATGATGAATCTACCTTAAACAACAAAAAGAGAGGTTGCCATGAAAGTGATAAGCAAATTATTAACTTTGGTCAGCAACCAACTTTCAAAATGAGTTAGTCTGACACAAGGCCAGCCAATGGATTAAAAAATCATACCTAGACCAACGATTCATGTCAAATTGACAATCTATATCAGCCAGACACCCTTAATCAGTATCATCCATACACATTTCTGATATGTATCAGTCATGAATATACAGAGTACATTCACATGATACAATGCCGGACACGCCAGTTGGCATTATCAGAATAGTTTAATATAAAACCTAGACTGGTACCGACCAACAGACATGCTGTGATATGCATGCCTTCCAAAAAGGGTCGCACAAAAAGCAACCCTTTGTTGACATCTGGCAGTGAAAGCTCAAAGGGGTCCACACTCAGATTACGAAGCTAATGGGCTATTGTTCAGCTTTTAGATCCCTAATGGGACTATAATACTGATAGCATGGCATGTTCTTTTGATACATTATAAACTGGATTCTTAAGTTTTCTTCCCCGCATATTTTGTTAATTATTTTTGTTATTTTTCCTGCAATTGCTCTCTTTAATCCATCTTACATGCACAATATTTTTTTTAAAAAAGTGTACAATCGTAACTATTTCTTTATGCATCTTGTTCTTTCCAAATGAAAATATATTCCTTTTGTCAAAAAATATTTATACATAAAAAAAGAACATGTGTGCGCTTGTGTGACAGTATAAGCCTACAAGGTATGATATCCTGTAATTTTGAGATATTTTTAGCTCCTCTTTTCCTAAAATCTCAAGTGTTATATGTAAACTCACAGGGCAACTTGGATTTGACTTGAGAGAACTATCTAGTTCCCGGGAAGAAACAAGAAGCTTAACAGGCCGAAACTTAATGGAATCATTTCTTCCTTAGTGTCTGTGAAGCTGATCAATTCACGGTCCAAAAGGTGCTCAAATGCCTGCCTTGAAATGAAACGTTAATTTTGTGAAATGGAACATTTTCATAAGGAAAAAATAGAAGTTGGAAGTTGCTCGAGTACTGACCCTCAGACATACAGCATGCGAGTAATTATCAGAAGTTTTGTGTGCATCCTGTATAGCTTTATACTCTGTAATAAGAGAAAAAGTTCGCGTTTTAAAATATTAATAAATAAAAGAAGACCCAGGCAATCAGGTGGATTGGTCTTACCTTTCATTACAGAGTTAAAATTATATGATGTTTCCTCTTTGCATTGCAGTCTGTGCATGCAAACCAGAATATAAAGCTCCAAAACAGACAGATCTGTCCCAAATTTTAAGAAGCAATTACGAAAACACCAAAGTTTAAATTAAACAGATTTGTAAGTGCCCAACATATGAGAGAGAGGGAGAGACCATGTAGGCTGGCAAACTTGGGCTGTCTCTTCATTAATGAATATGCACGCTCAAAACTTTGCAAAGACAGGAATCCAGACTCCATATCCATATAAGATGAAGCTGTAAACCTAAATTATGTAGGTTTTTAGAATGAATATACGCCCAAAAAGGCGTAAATAATGATAATATTACCAAAACGTATCTGATATTTTAATTAAAAGGGAAGACAGAAGAAGTAGAGAACTGACAAGAATCTCAATAGATGATTTGTTGACCCATCTGCGCATGTGACATAACTAAGAATTTCCTTGAACTTCTTATCACTAAAGATTTTCTGCAATTATGTATGCTAAGGAAAATCTCTACACAGCATTTGATCAAGCTATCCCTGGGATAATGGTAATTAATTATCCTGCCTCTTGAATACAAAACTAATCAAATACAAAGTGTCATTTCGTGTAAGAAACCTCCTTATTTTATATATTATCATAATTTTAGCTTTTTCACTGTGCCTATTCTAATTTCTCCAAAAAAAATATAATTATGAATAAAAAAACATCAATCTCGGTCACTGCTTAACCAATTGGCAAGACTATTAAGTATTAGCTAATCATAGAAAAAGGATACATCAAGTCTTGAGTTGAACTCCACAACATACTTGGAAGCGAGACTGGAATCTTTCTGTAGATGAAGCAACTGTTCCAACAATCTGCCTTCAACAAAGTATAATTTACTACTATACTTATCGTTTATGATTTTGGATAAGGACTCTGAAACAAGAAGATAGAAAAAGGATAATTACCTTATCCTATCCTCTTCTGAAGGAGGACCGAACAAAAGAGTGCAAGACGAGAAACGTGACCTGACCCTTTTTTCTAACTGCTGCTCTGAGCCCTACAATTATTAGCAATTTAATATGAGCATAAAAGAATTGTACATTTCAAAACTTAAGTTGGGTACAGCTTTTATTGTAGCATGTGCTTGCAAATGTCTAGGCCATTTTTCAATAAAAAAATGATGAAGTGAGAACCATGATAACAGCTCCAGCAACACAAAACAACTATTATGAACAAGTTTGCAAATCATGATCAAATAAAAAACAGAATAGCATTAAGGGAGAGAAAATTATACCTCTAGACAACTCAAACCAATGATTATAATAGACTGTGATGTGAAAGTCTCCATTGCATCAAATAAGGTATAAAGCAACCACTGTTTTCCCTGTAATAAAATTATGATAAATCATTTTTGCTAATATTGTTTAACATATTTTATAAGGGATTGAAGCTATAAAAATAACAAGCCATATAGAACAATACCTGAGTAAATAAGTGGAACTCATCTAGCACAAAAACTACTGTTTTCCGAGCTAATCCATATTCCCTAGCAATAAGAAAAATGCAGACAATCTGAAAATAAAAATTTTGAAATCGAGCAAGCATATTTAATCTACCCAAAATGTAACTGCAATTTGATGTAGCAATCAATGCACTTTGGCACTTACTTAAGCATGTCCATGAGGAACTCTTTATTCTCATCCAATGAAACCTAGAATAAATAGTTAAGAGAATAAAAACAAAAAACCTCACAACTTTGTTGTAATTGGACCCCAGCAAGTTATATATAAATATTGGTTTGTGCCTTCACAGCACCTGGTGGTACCAGTGGTGTGAGATGATGATAGTAATTTATGCAATTCTAGATTGTTCATCAAGGCAACATTAAGCCTAAGTAAACTGCTTAATCTGACATCTTACCAGAAGGCTCAGACAGGTCTAGGGTTAGGTTGGTAAACAATATTTTTCTCAGTGCAAGATAAAAAGATTAGCCATTTTATCTGTGACAAAACATGCACATATAAGGCACCTACTGTTTTGGAGAATGAAAACTTATGTCCCACGCATAGCTGCCTAGCAATTTCCTTGAAAGTAAAAAAAGAAGAAGAAGAAATATTTAGTTGAATTTATTTATTTATTTTTGAGAGTAATGATATTAACAACTCATTGGAGGTATTAAAGAAGGGTATCTCAACTACCTCAAGAGCACTGATATCATCATCACTATGAAGCAAACCATACAATGTAACCTGCAAGATGAAATGAGTTTGGTCCCAAAATCATACGAAAGCAAGAATTGAATAAACGAGGAGGCAAATCACCAATCACCATACCACGGAGATAGAATCAGGATGCTCAGCCTTTAGATCTTTCAAAACCAATTCAACAACCTAAACAAGAGCAAAAATAAAAAAATGTTCTCATTTACTATCGGTGTGCCATGTATGGTACAAGAAAGTGTCAACAAAGGAAATTGATTAATTGTCATTGTTACAGTCCTTAGAGTGAGAGTAATATTACCGCAGATTTACCAGATCTCTTGTCTCCGCGAAGAAGCAAAACTTTGCTGCAGGCAGCTGAGATGGAGCTAGAGATGTGGAACTTCAATTTGCTGAAAAATTAACAAACATCGCACAGTTTTCTGTCAAATCGGGACTTAGATTAGACGGAGCGAGGGAGTACCTGAAGTTATTGTCGGAGGAATATAGAAGGAGGGAATGGGCGAGGGTGCGGCTGCAAAGGCGCTCCCGGAGTTGACGCAAGGCTATCGCCGCTTGCTCTGAGACTTCCATTTCTTTTTTATTGGGGTGTGGAAGCAGATTTTGTAAAGGCGGGAGATGGCGCACGGGAAGGGTGGGAGCGGGGGAAGATCTGGGGAATTGCTCAGGCCACTCCCTCCTTACTCATTCACTCCTTAATTTTTTTTAAGAAAAAAAGAGCAAATAGGTTAGGGTTTAAGCGAACCTCAGTCCCCACTCCCAAGTAGTGACCCGCTTGATATCTCTTACTGCTTTCCTTGGCACTCCTCTTTGCCAACAAACTATTAACAGATCGAACAGCTTGTTGGTGCTAGGTCACGTGGGCTACTTCTCCTCAAGGCTCAAACAAAAAAAAAGAATTCTTCTAAGCGACCTTGTGGAGTGGGAGGGTGAGGCATCGGTGCTCCCAACTCCGAAAACGAGGAGGGAGATGATGGAGGAGGTGTCGTCTTTGTCGGAAAGAAGAGAGAGGGGCGCGCCGACGATATTTGTAGGAGGAGGGAGAGCCTGAGAGGGGAGGGTGTCTCGATGTGTCGGAAGACGGGAAGAGAGAGCGGCAGTGAGGAGACGTCGAGGAAAAGAAAAGGAAAGACGAAGAAAGAAGAGCGGCCCACGTGTGACGGAGTCGTAGGGCGTTGCTTTTCTCACGGCACGGAATAGCAATACACGAGAAAATTATCGATGAAGACTAAAATACCCTCTACTATTTTACGCCAAAATTGCTTCTGACAACAGCTCCGGCACCAACTTTTTCAGGCTTTTTATTTGAGGCGCCATCAAACTCAATGATGCAAGAGATAGAGAGATAGAGAGGAATTGGCTTAAATAGTAAAAAATAGAGAGGAGAGGTTGCATTGCTGGGTAGTGAGTAGCGGGGGCGAGATGAGCAGAGATGTAACAGGGGTAGAAGGAGGGTGTTTTACTGTTCTTAGACCCTATTAGAGAGAGAAGCAAGGAATCGAAGAGGGAAAGGGCAATTTGTGTCGGAACTGTGAACGAAGAAGAGAAGATGGAGAGACGGAGGACTGTTCGGGAGAGAGAAAACGAAATCGCATCCTCTGGATGGCCATCCAGTAGGGGCGGAGGATTAAGAGGGGTAATTTCGTCTTTTAGTAAAATTTCGCCGTGTATTACAATTTCGTGCCCATCTTTTGTCGCTAACCGTCGGATCGAAATAGACGGTTGGATTAAGAACACTCTATTTATCTCTCAAAGCAAAGACAAAAAAAATAATAATACATTTCTTCTCTGAACCGCCGACCCCTTCGATCTCTTTCTCCAACACGACAAAATCCTCGCACGAGAGCGACGAGAGCAAAGCACTAGCGAGTGATCTCCGACGATTTGATTTCTCGCGACCGCTGATTTCTCTCGTTCTTCGAGGTTCTCTCTCTCTCTAGCGAGATGATGTGGAATTAGCATCTACTGAGATTTGCATCTATATTTTTCATGAAACATATTGATGGGGACAAAGGTAGTAAAAATCTAGTGTACAAGGAACTTATATGATCTGAGCCTGAGGGACTAAATACAATATGGTTCATAGCTTTGAGAACAATTTGTATAATTTACACCTTTCCTTCTGAACGCAAATCATGATTAGTAAGCTCAGGCAAGATTTATAATATCGCAATTTGCTATAAGAATTGAATCAATAGAGGACAAACAACAGGATCAAAATATTGTTTAAATCTTTCATACTGAAAAGTTATTTCTTTTGTGTTTTGGGTGTCCATTAATTGGAGTTAGATGTAAGAACTAGCTTTGACGAAGGAAAACCTGACATTGTATTATATCCTCAATCTACATCAGCAAAAGTTATTTCAACAAGTGTTGTTTCTTTTTACCCCTGATATACTCCATTGTATGTATTATTCAAGTAAATGTCTTATCTTATTAATCAATTACTGAATATCAAGACAATTTTGATTGATTCAAACTAATCATGACCAGAAAGCCAATATTAGAGGTCTTGCTACATTATAATTTGACCAGCATCATAAATATCAGGAGGCCTGTACAGTAAGCAAACTAGTATATAAATACCAAAGCAAACTTTTTGCAAATACAAAATACTTCCAAACACAAAGATTGTGCCAATACTAAATATTACAATAGCTTTAATTCATTCATTACAACATACAACTAATTTTCTCTCTTCCTCATCATCTTCTCCATCAAAGTGAGGGGCCATAAATAGTAAATACTCTCTCAAATACAGAGACTCAGGAAATTAAGGGGCTTCAAGCTCCAGCTCTTGCTTCATAACACAGTTGTTCACTTGTTTGGGCCAGGCACCATGTCGAGGAGGTTGTCGGCATGGCCGACCACAGGTCAGGCTGAAGTCGAAGCGCTCGGCCACCAAAGTTCTAGGTGGCCTATTGTTCTCGTGGCGGTGGAGATGTTTCGAGAGGAGAGGAGGCGGTGCACCTCGACCAGATCACATAGAGAAACGGAGAGAGTGATTTAGGTTTTTCTTCTACGCTCTCACGAGAGAGATCGACTCCTTCGGCGGTTCAGAGAATAAAGAAAGATTCCTTTTGTTTTGTGTTTTTAGAGATAAATAAAGCGATTTATATCGAAACCGTTCATTTCGATCGAACGGTTTAGAACAAGAGATGGGCACTAATAAGATGGGCAGAAGATACGACTCCCACGTGTGACACGCTGATATTTGAAGGATTATCTGTATTATAATCTGGTGTGGTATTTCGTGTTTCAGCCTTTGAAGTGAAGAAATCCCTAGAGGAGTGATCGATGGGGAAACCAAGTCTCAAAATAAAAACCTCGTGTCTACCGATCTAATCGTTTGTAGAACAGCTTGAGGGTCGAATCCACAGGGACGGTGTTGGAATATTAATCTTTTACTTTACTAAACTAGTTAGACAGTTTTCAACTCTTTTGTGAATTAAGGGTTGCAGGTTGGTTCAAATCTTAAGTCTAGTTTCAAGGTCAAAATAAGAATTAATGAGAGAGATTCAACAAGTCACGTAATTCTAGGGTTTTTGGTTGCTAACACTTCATCTTAGTCCCAGTTCCAGCGGCCCGCTGACTCTAGTAGCGGCCCGCTAGAAGAACTTAGGTCGCTAACCTATTAGACTGGTCGCTGGCTACTTGGCGGGCATAGACAACCTCGCTGATTCACTCAGCGGCCCGCTAGGATTAGCGATGTGAATGCAAATTGACTTAATTCAGTTGATAATTGTGCAGGGATAATGGCTTAATTAAGGTCCTAGATCAAACTCTCGTTTAGGTCTGGTTATCAATTAATTAACCCAATTTCCCTCGTATAGAATCTAGATTTCTACTATCGTTTCTTGGTCTAGTTTCTACAAGTTTATACCTTTCTAACCTATGAAATCCTTGAGTTTTCACTCTTGGAAAGGACTTAACTCTCGTTAACTAGTCCTGGTTTAACCTTTCAGTTTACAACCTTCATGTTAATCATAATCATGCCTAATAATCTAAGTTTATTTGGACTTAACCACCTAGCAATTAAGCGAGCTCTACTTAAAGGGTGTAAACAAATCTACTTAAATAATCATGGCATAATCAATTGAAGCAATTCAAGCAAGGTATAAAACACAAAGATATCAAATAAACTAAATAAACATGCAATCAACAACTAAGAATTCGAGTTTACAACCATAGCCCTAGAACAAACAATCAACAACTAAGAAACATCATACAAACACAAGAGGAAATGAGAATAAGGAAAGATTACAACCAATTGCTCTTGCGTGTGTCGAAATCTCCTATCAAACACGTCTCTTGCTGTCGCAAATGACCTGCTTGGCGCTGCCACGATCTTGACTTGAGACCTAACTCTCAAATAACTCAATATCTAACCCTAACTTTGACCTTGGATTTGGTCTCCCTCTTGTTCTCTCTCTTGTTCTCCCTCAAACAGGTCTTTAATAGGTCTTGGGAAGGTGTAGAAACGCTGGAAATAACTGAAGACGTGCTCTGGATGCACCTGGAGTCGGTAGAAACCGCCATCCAAATATAGAATTGCTAAATCGGGCGATTCTGCTAAATCTGGCAGTTCCAGGTCTGCGGGCCGCTGGGACTTTCAGCGGGTCGCATGAAAATGTCAGCACTGCGTCCTGTCAGTATTTTGGGCATATCTCCTTCATCCGAACTCCGTTTGAGGTGATTCAAGATCCGTTGGAAAGCTTAGAACGAGCTCTTCAACTTTATGGACTCATCCAAGTCATTTCTTGTTCAGAATCTGTCATAAAATTAAAAACTATGGCAGTAACTCATTCTTGACACAAAACTCTAATTAAACTAACCTAAACTCATCTAAACTATCTAAACTATGTAAACTCAAGGCAATTGATTTAGTTTGGAGACAAAATGGTACCTGAATATGCATATAAAATCCACTCATCAAGGAGAGACATACGAAAGAAGCAAACCATACAATGTAACCTGCAAGATGAAATGAGCTTGGTCCCAAAATCATACGAAAGCAAGAATTGAATAAATGAGGAGGCAAATCACCAATCACCATACCACGGAGATAGAATCAGGATGCTCAGCCTTTAGATCTTTCAAAACCAATTCAACAACCTAAACAAGAGCAAAAATAAAAAAATATTCTCATTTACTATCGGTGTGCCATGTATGGTACAAGAAAGTGTCAACAAAGGAAATTGATTAATTGTCATTGTTACAGTCCTTAGAGTGAGAGTAATATTACCGCAGATTTACCAGATCCCTTGTCTCCACGAAGAAGCAAAACTTTGCTGCAGGCAGCTGAGATGGAGCTAGAGATGTGGAACTTCAATTTGCTGAAAAATTAACAAACATCACACAGTCTTTTCTGTCAAATCGGGACTTAGATTAGACGGAGCGAGGGAGCACTTGAAGTTATTGTCGGAGGAATATAGAAGGAGGGAATGGGCGAGGGTGCGGCTGCAAAGGCGCTCTCGGAGTTGACGCAAGGCTATCGCCGCTTGCTTTGAGACTTTCATTTCTTTTTAATTGGGGAGGCAGTGGACTGGAGAGAGAGAGAGAGAGACGGTGTGGAAGCAGATTTTTGTAAAGGCAGGAGATAGCGCACGGGAAGGGCGGGAGCGGGGGAAGATCTGGCTCAATAAAAGCGTGTCGGGGATGCGACAAAGTTGGGTCAAGTAATCAAGTTACTCGAATACGATGTGGGAAATGAGCAAAACTAACTAAGGACTTGCGATTTTTAAGTATTTGTTTTTGTACTCTAGTGCAGCAAAAACAATTACTGTTTCCTATTTTGAATATAATGCAGCATTTGTTTGTTTGTTTTACGTGTAATTTTAACTCGTCAAACACGATTGGTTCTCAATTTTCGAGATTAAAACGGCTAATTCGAACCGCTTAATTTATTCTCTATAATGAAATATTTTTTAGATCAAATTTTATATTATTTCGAAATTTTGTACTATTTGTTTTGAATTTTAGAAAATTCTCAATCTAATTAATTATGCACCGTTCAATTTTAAAAATATAAATAAATAGTTAAAAATGTAAATTTTGATTTTCAATAATATTTCAGTACGAAGATCACATTTGAGTGGTTCGAATTGACTGTTTAAAATTTCAACAGGTAAGTCTCGGATCGTGTTTAACTCAATTCAAGCATTGTTATTGGTTTTTTGGGCTGCATTTTCCCAAAAGTCACAAATTGTGTCATGTTAAATACCAAAAATAAAATAACTAAAATTATTATTATTTTTTTCGATAGGCTTAGCCCAGGCTGCTAGGGGAAAAATAAAATTAGTTGTTACTTGGATTCATGACATAGCTTCTCGAAGGAGGGAAATGAGTGAGCCTCGGCGCACAAATTTCAAAGAGGAAACAATTTAAATGCACATATTTCAAATAATGAAATAACTCGAGGATAAGTCGTCCAACTCGGGGATTTCAAGCAAAGAAAACACGTTTGAATTCAGATTCACGCGATTCAATTCATCTTTAATTTAATTAAAATTGTTCTCCTCGAGAATGTTCCTGGTTCAAATTTTCTTAAAATTAGAAATTTAGAATCAAAACAAAGATAAAGCGTGCCGCTTGGTAAACTGTCCTTTTTAGCTATCATTATAATACACCTCATCGGAACGCGTACAACTTTTATATGGCCGACGAATGGACTAACTTTTGTAGGCTTTATATAATTATCAACAAATTCATTATAGATGTTATCTATGAAAAATTGAAAACTAATAAGAACCAATGGTTACAAAAATAAAGACCAATCAACAAGACAATAATCAAGCAACCTTCATGCCTTTCCCAATATATGAAGTACAACGCTCATTCGTCTACGATTCTACGAACTCCACTATTCACGATACATTCGTGAAAACCTATTTGCATTGCGCATAAAAATGTTTGTTAAAAGGTCAAGAGTACAATTTTTATGAGAATCCGACAAGCAAAAATATTATTATAATATTATTCATATAGGGACCGTTTGGATCGCTTAGGAATAAGATGAATAGTCTATTCTCAAGCGAAAAAACATTAGAAAGTGTGTAATTTTGTAAAGAGTTTGGATTGTTAGAAATAAATTTTCGTCTAGAAAAAAATTATTCTTCTTATTCTTAAACGATCCAAACGGCCCCATAGATATTTTACCGTTTCCTCAGACTTCATTTGATATGGTAGACTGTACAGTTCCAACAATATAAATATACTCTTCAAATACATTCTGATATGTTTAAAATAGTTACTAATCTGAATTAGCAACCATTCAAAATTTTGACCTAGTTACCCAAAGTCGAAACAACATTAAAGTGTTGTTTTTGTTCAAACGCAGATGTAGTACTGTAGCAGGTACACGAGCAAAACTAAGTTTAATTAAAGCAATTGCCATTTTATAAAATTCAATTAAAGAAGTATTCGGTTGTGAAGTAACAAGATTTCATAAAAAAGGAAAGAGTTAAAAGAACCAAATTCCATTACATAAATCTCTATCTCTTCTCTATCTCTGTCTCTACTATTATAGAAGCACAAATGGAGGAGGTGCTACACACTAGATCTACCATTTAAACATGTATTTTTGCCGTTTGATCGATTTGATATGTGGTCGGATATTAATCGCCATACGAAGTAGCAATATATTTTGGGAATTGCTTTCCATCATCCCCTGAATTCTATCATCTCATCATCCTCAGAATCCTCATTAATTATCCAATGCCTTTATTAATAGAAAGTCCAGGGGATGAGGGGATGGTAGAATCCAGGGGACGATAGAATCCAGTATACTCAGGGTGTGTTTGGATGAGCCGGGAATAGAGAATAAGAATAAGAAATTTCGATTTGCGTGCTTATTCTTATTCTTGTGCAACACAAACAACACAAGAATAAGGAATAAGGGCCCTTATTCCTATACTAACAAAACAATGATATAAGAATAAGGAATAAGGATAAGCACGCAAACCGAAATTCCTTATTCCTATTCCTTATTCCCGGCTTATTCCGTTGCATCCAAACACACCCTCATTAATTATCCAACGCCAGGGGATGAGGACAAACATTATTTAAAAAAAAAAACACAATTAATATTTTCTTCACTAGACATAACGTCGTTTCCAAACAAAATTTATAGAACAATTACTATATTAAATAGAACAATTATATATATTAACTAGAACAATATAACAATTATATATATTAATTAGAACAATTACTATATTAAATATAACAATTATATATATATATATATATTAATTAAAACAATTACTATATTAAATATAACAATTATATATATTAATTAGAATAATTGCTATATTAAATATAACAATTAATACGAGTAATTGTTCTAGCTCTGAAACTAATTGTTCTAGTTAATATTACTAAGTGTCATCGAAAAAAACTAACTATTCTAGTTAATTTTACCAATTGTTCTAATTGTTCTGGAAAAAAATTATGTTGGAAAAAAATGTTAATTGTTTCAGTTAATGTTACTAATTGTTCTTGAAAAAAAATTACTGTTCTAGTGAAACAGCCTCGTTAATGATTCCCGGAGATGATGGGATGATTTTCATTAATGATTCCAGAGAATGATGAGGATGATGAATCTTATGGATGATCATTATCAGCCTAGATATATTTTGATTTTCTGTCTAATAAAAAAATAAATTATTATTTAATAGAGTTTTTTATTATCTAATATTATTTTGTTTCTATATTTGGCATCTTAAGCCAGTAAATAATAGAGTTTTTTGTGCCTATACTTTTAAAAGGTCTAGATCCACTTTTGGTTATGCTAATTCGTCTAAAAATCAAGCTTTAAAATTTCGGTTTTTTCGATATGACGGTCCAGGTCCCCATGTTATTTCGGTGTTATTTCGATGTTATAACGGCGATATAACGGTGTAGTGTTTTTTCAAAGTTTGATACACATCAATTCTGTAACTATCAATTTATATGTTTATACATCTCCAATACTCCATACAAATAGCATACAACCATACCAAATTCAATATACTGCAATGTACCAATATTGAGTAGCGGTAGCAGCTTGTACCAATTTAACAATAATTCAATATTGAATACACAATTTAACAATAGTAGCAATAACAGCTTGTTATTTCACCGAAATAACTGAAATAACGCGTTATATCGCCGAAATAACTGAAATAACGCGTTACGTCATTTTCTCAATTAAGACTGTAACGTTCATGCGGTTTGACACAGAATACCGCTATTTCTGTTATTTTGCCGAAATTTAGAAGCTTGCTAAAAATAAAATTGGATTATGTACAAAATCGGATTGTTTTCAAAGTAGCATTGCTTATTCTATTTTAGTTCTTATCCAAACCTACTTGAGAAAAAAGAATTAAAATAACAAAGTTAGGGAAATTAGGATTTAGGAGCGATGAAAGAGCACCACTAGATAGTGGGACCCTCTGAATTTGAGGCGACGGTGCATAAAACACCGTAGTCCGTAGACCTTGAATTCACACAATCAACTCGAAAAGTCAAAGAAGACTCAGAAAAAAATAACACAGCCCATTTTTTCTGAGAATTATCTAAAAAAGGGCCGTGCAAAGAAAGGAGTCCTTATTCTTAAAGCAACACATCACTTCCGAAGCAGTGTTTAGAACAGCCGAAAAAGCCCAAAATTTGACTAGGGTTTTGCTTCACACATAACATAAAGGGTCCCAGAGAAGAGTGGCATCAGCCAGCCACGCATCAATCAATTACTTCATCAATTAATTGAAAAAAAAACCCACAAGATATTTTAAACAAATGTGAAAGCATGATATGCGGTGCAGATGGAGCGAAGCGTGGTGCTATTTGAATCACCGCTTTTCGATCTGCCAAAACCCTCTTTCTCTTTCTGTTCTCTACTCCCGTCCCGTGGCGGCTTTCTCTCTTACACCCCATTTTTTCTCTCTCCTAGGGTTTCTCCCTCTCTGCTCCACCCTTATCCCTTGCCTCTGCCGCCTAGGGTTAGGGTTTCTGGATCCATCCTCTGCCTTCCGTAGTAGATCAACTGCTCTTTGATCCATGGCTGGCGTATCTCCTGCTGCTGATCGTATCCTTCACAAATTTTTTTTTACTTGTTTTGATCTGTGAATTTTTGTTGGGTTTCTTTGCTTTTTGTGATTTAAGGTTTGTGTGTCTCTGGTGGGTTTTGTTGGTTTTTTTTTTCGGGTTTAAGCAGGGTTTATGGGTGGTTTTGGTATTTTAATTAGCGAAAGTTTATTTGTTTTTGTTATAGTATTGATTTGTTATGCGTAAGTTTATAGGTAAGAATATAATTTGCGTTCAATTTACGTTCTTGCAAGTCAAACTTAAGTCTTTTATATTTTTAGTTTGTGTCAACTTTTTTCTTTGTTTGACTTATTCACTTGAATTCGGAGAAATTGTCCGTTAATTCATGCTTCAATTATTGTTTCTAGTTTGAATTATAGCCTTTGGGTTTTTTCCTTAACCAACCAATCACAGAAGCTTCAGGTTTGTTGCAAAAGTTATCGCTTGATTCTCAGCCTAAGAAGGATGATGCTGTAGAGGCCACCAAAAAGGTAAATATATCCCTATGTAATCACATGTCACCAACATACTGCGTCGGTATTTAGTCTCTGCTAATTCTGTTGTTTCTGAATTCAGGCATCAATTCCATATGCATCTGCTAATGGTGGGGAAGCTCAAACTGTGCCTATGTCAGACAGATCATTGACTCCTCTCCTTCCAGATTACATGGATCCGAGCATGTGCTTATTTCCTAGTGCCTATCCGGCTTATTTCTACGGAGGTACTCGAAAGTGCTGTGCTCATCATTAATCATTTTCTTTCACAATTTTTGAGTCAATTAAAATTAACTCTTCTTTTGGTACAGGATATGATGGATCCATTGGTGAGTGGGACTCGAGGGGTTATGGGAATCGTGATGGTGTGGAGATGTCCCCGGTAAATGTTTTGCCATAATCTATCTAAAGTTGTATTACGCATTAGAATTCATGCTATTTTCTTTCATCAATCTCTACATTAACAATGATGAGACTTATGCAAGATGTTCTGATTGTTATAACAGGGAATGTATGGAGATATGTATGGATATGGATATACCCCTTATCCTTATCCTTCGCCTGGTTCCCCAGTCCCAACTGTGGGCCATGACGTTCAGATGTATGCACCTCAGCATTACCAGTACCCTGCACCATTTTTCCAACCACCAACTCCTACACCTACTAACAACTCATCAAACCCTGTGCCAAATCAAACCACAGGAAACACCGGTTCCAAAGCTGACTTGCCAAGCTCAATTACTGCTGACAAGCCTGTTGTCTCAATTGATGCATCTAAACCCGCTTCAGATGGGGTTCCTAATGGAAGTGCAAATGGCAACAGTGCCCCCAACACTCAACTAAAGCAGAACCAACAAAATGGATCAACCAACTCAAATGGGTCTTACAGGGGAGCTTTGCAAAATGGGCTGTCACCTAGTGGGTATCCAGATATGCGATACGGATTCAATGGCGTGCAATCTCCTATGCCTTGGATTGACAGCTCGTTGTACTCTAACGGGCAACATAGACCCAATACCAGCACAATGTCTTCCTCAGTATCTCATGCTTCAAATGGTTCATCAAGAAATCAGAACCAGCGGAGCTCGCCCCATCTCTTGGTACCACCTTAATATTTTTTTTATTTCAAATCAAAGTAATAATTTTTCAATACGATTTTCTTAGTTTCTTTATTTTAATTTTTAGGGAATGCAGAGACCTACGTCAGCTATGGGACCAACTGCACCAAACTATTTGAACCGTATGTACCCTGACAGTCGGTTCTATGGGCAGTACAGCAATGCGTTGAAACCGGGTTTGGGTTTTGGGTCGAATGTTTACAACTCGAGAACAAATGGTCGTTGGGGTTTCGTTAGTGATAAGTACAAGCCCAGAGGCCGAGGTGGTCCACTACTTTATGGTTTCGGCAATGAAAGCCAAGATGGATTCAGCGAGCTTAACCGGGGGCCTAGATCAGGTGGGTTCAAAACCCCAAAGCCACTGGGAGCCACCAACCAAATCACTCTTGCTGTCAAGGGACAGGCCCTTCCCACTCTTGGGAAACAAGATGCAAGTGTGGTTCCTGATAGGGAGCAGTACAACAAGGCTGATTTCCCTGTAACTTATATCGATGCAAAGTTTTTCATTATCAAGTCATATAGTGAGGATGATGTGCATAAGAGCGTGAAGTATAATGTGTGGGCTAGTACACCTAATGGAAACAAGAAACTTGATGCTGGGTACAGAGAAGCCCAGGAGAAAAGTGGTGGCTGCCCAGTATTTTTGTTCTTCTCGGTAAAGTTTCATCTAATATTATTACTAGGATCAATTAATTACTGGATTAGGGCATTTACTTATGCTTGTGGTGTTGATATTTCTGAATAAATGCCACCTGTGCCTTGTGGTGATTACGATGGGTTATTTTTTTTTTTATTTGAGCCAATAATCTGAACTTTATGTTTCCATTGAATTAAATGAGAATGTTGTTTTATCTTATGCAATTCATAGGTTAATACAAGTGGTCAGTTTGTGGGAGTGGCAGAGATGATGGGGCCGGTGGACTTTGAGAAGACTGTGGAGTACTGGCAGCAAGACAAGTGGAATGGCTGCTTCCCTGTGAAGTGGCACATTGTGAAGGATGTACCAAATAGCATGCTCAAGCACATCATTCTTGAAAACAATGACAACAAACCTGTGACCAACAGTCGTGACACCCAAGAGGTACTATTTATTATTTTTGTTTGTGCATGTTTGTTGCAAGGGATAGCTTAAGTGATCATTTTTCTTATGATGTTTGAATAATCTTTTCAGGTAAAGCTAGAGCAAGGTCTTGAGGTGCTCAAGATTTTTAAGGATCATGCCAGCAAGACGTGTATCCTAGATGATTTCTTGTTCTACGAGAACCGCCAGAAGTTGATGCAAGAGAAAAAGGCCAAGCAGCAACTCCAAAATCAGGTATATTGTGATAGGGTTTTTTTTTTGCCATGCAGTGTTGTTAATGTTTTGAGTTCACATAATTAAAATCCTGTTTCCACTGATCGTCAGGTGTGGGATGAGAAGAAAGATCCTTCAGGAGAGAAAGAGAATGAAGGAGCAGTGCCCAAGCCTAAAATACAAAAGCCATTGATTTCTGTGCCGATCTCTAACAACAAAGAAGTTGTAGCCAATGGCAATGGTGTGTCAGAGAATGGTGCAGCAGCTATTGTGGCTGATTCTGTGAAGATTCTCAAACCGCCAACTGACAAAAGAAATGGTGCAAATGGTGTAGTAGCAAATGGTCTAGTGGAAGGCTGTTAGATTTCAATGCCATTCTGCCTTTAGCCTTGGATGCTTTAGGTTTTCATAGAAATGCAAGGTCTATAGGCAAATCAGAAATATAGGAAGTTTATGCTCGGGGCGCAGGGCTTATCCAAAGTCTGATTAGGTCATAGCAACAGAGTTGGGTGTGTTGGGTGTGTGTGTGTGTGTTGGGATCTGTGTTTACCTAAGTTTGGGTTGAATCTTGAGTTTGTTAAATTAAGTTTTGTGAGTGTATTAGTTTTTAAAGTAGTTTGGCTGTGGGGCTTATAGTGAGTTAATAGTCCTTTGTTCTGACAAGGTTGCTCTCTCTTCTAATTTTGTGTTTTTCATTTACCTAGTGCTTTGTTCTGTGAAAAGCCTTTTTGTTGCTGTAATTTTCAGTTGGTGTTTCAGAACCGTTTCAGAGAATAAAGGAACTTTAAACCTTCTTACTGGAATAACACTAGGAATTAAGCTGCACGAACTGAGCTTTGTTGATAACAGTGCAGTATTTAGTTTATGAAGCCTGGTACAGGCGTATGGTTTTATAAATTTACAAAAATAGACTGGATTCTACAAAAGCTCAATACAATAGTACGACTGTACGAGCATTAAAAAGGAATTTTACTTCAAACTAAATCTATTTGTGGATTGGAAAATAGCTGTGTTTGTACTCAAAAGGTAATTTTATATGTAAATGGTTTGGGGATGGTAAAGAATAAAGAATTTGTTGGGTGTATACGAAGGGTTTCCTTTATAAAGCCATATTGCAGTTCTTTTTAAATACGAAAGAGTTCTAAGCCATAGTTATAGAAGTGAAGTTAATGGCAGTGTACTAAAATCAGAACATGCCGTACAAATGGAGCCGTGGTTATAGTTCGCTTGGCTCACAAGAAATTTACATGAAGAAAAGAGAAAATATATATATACCAATTGAAAATTAGGAGACTATTTTTACAGCGAACATTTGTGGGAAACTTACATCGTCTCCACTCTCCAACTTGTTTGGATTGGAACATGGCCGTGTGGGCTCTCGCCTCTCGCAATCCCTCTCCAAATTTGTCTCTAAAACCACTTCGATCCCCCAAATCATGTCTCGTACTGCTATCACTATACTATTAACGAACACCACCACAAGCACCTGTTTACATTCATACCGAATTTCACTAAGAGCGCTGCTCCTCATGCGGCACATAATATCCCCCAGTATGGAGGAATAAGCACCACCCGACAATGCCATCAAGCCTCTGCCGTGACGGCACTTGAATGCACTGATTATGACACAGACAGGGTGGTAGGATTGGGTCCCACTAAGGAGGGGGAGAAGCCACGGGTGGTGGTGCTAGGGATCGGTTGCGGTGCGTGCTGGTTTATGAAATACCTTGACATAAACATGTTTGATGTGGTTTGTATCTCACCAAGGAACTACATGGTTTTCACCCCCTTGCTTGCTTATGCTTCTGTTGGCAAAGCTTGAGTTTAGTTCAGTGGTGGAGCCGGTCAACAGGATACAACCTGCTTTACTGCAGTCGCCTGGGTCCCACTTCTTTCTGGGTCAATGCACTGGGATTGATACCCACAATCATGAGGTTAGATTCTGTTACTTAGTCCAATTGGGTCATTATAGACTAGTTGGAGAAACTAATTGATTGTAGTTGTTGTTTTGAAATTTGGTACAACCTGTTTTTTTAAAGGTAGGGAGACTGATGATCTCATTCCTACAATTTCATTAAACGGTAAAATCCATACAAAAAAGAAAATTAAATAACAGAAAAAGAAAAGGAAAAACTCCTAATTACAGGTGAACCACTCCTTGCTTGGTGCTTGGTGCAAGTAAATACTATGAAATAAAAAATTGGTAAATTATCAATTAACAGTACTTTATCCTAGAATTAACATCCTGGATAGACCTACAAACTGTTTCATGGACATCTATTGTTGTTTCTTCAAAGGTAGCAGGGCACCTCATCTTCCAAATATTCCACATTATAGAGAGCCATGCTGTGTCCCGAGCATCCTTATAGAGTTATAGTTCAACTTCAGGATAGTCTGTTTTGGAACCAGAATTCCCAGAGTACTTTTGACCTTCATAATTGCATCCCTGGTTGAATGAGGTATTTCCAAACATTTTGTGCAAACGAGCATTGCGCAAACAGATGCAGACTGGTTTCTTTGGCATTTTGGCATAGCACTCATTCCCAATCTCCTATCCAATCTTTATGGTACAACCTGTTAGTTGAGGGTTTTAGATCTCAGAGGGATTTTAGGTATAATAGGTAGATAGGGGTGCAATACTGCTGTAGTTGTTGGTATTTGATATTCTTCACCACCTTTATTAATTGGGCATGCTCTTAGTGTAAGAGCAGTAGCACCTAAAGGTATGATAGTGCTGGAGCTGGAGTATGTATATTGTATATGATTTTTCTTGTTTTGTAGGTTTTGCAATTTTCATTTCGTTTTTCAGAACTAAGCAAACAATCATCTTTGTATATGTTGGAACTTGGAACTGAGATATTTTAGTTTGCGTTCTTGGTTCAAATAACGAATATAACATATTTGATCAGCCTGGACTTGTAATATTTGAACTTGATGTTGTAGGTTTATTGCACAGCTGTTTCTGGTGATGCATTGAGCTCTGATCCGTATGAAGTGATAGTGGCATATGATAAGTTGGTTATTGCAGTAGGTGTTGAACCACTGACATTCAACATAAAGGGAGTAAAAGAGCATGCCATGTTTTTGCGTGATTTGTCTCATGCGCAAGAGATACGAAGAGAACTCATGATGAACCTCAATCTTGCTAAAAACCCTGGTATTTATGTCAAAACATTTATTTATCTATAAAGAAGCATGGATGCTGGTTGTTATTGAACAATGGAAGTAGATTACAAAGTCCCCAGTTGTACCTGAAATGACTTAAGTACCAGTACTATTTACGCAACAAAACAGAAGCATTAATTAAACTTGTTTTTATTTTCACCATTAATACTAAAAAAACTTGCTTTCTTATAAATTTTCATGAACATTTTTTCCTTCAATTTGAGTTCAATATAAGTATACTGATCAGGATTTGAATGTATTAGAACCTCGACACAACAATGTTTTTTTCTAATGAAATAGATTTATAAGAGTATATATATATCTGTATCTATATGCATTACAACATATTTATATTTTTATACAGGCATACCAGAAGAAGAGAAGAGACATCTTTTGCATTGTATTGTGATTGGTGGAGATCCAATTGGTATGGAGTTCATTGGTGAGTTGAATCATTTTATAAAGCATGATGTGCATAAAAAATATGAAGATGTCAAAGATTATGTCAAGTTCACCCTTATTGAGGTAAGCTTGGTTGGTTGGTTTGCTGTTTGTTTTCCTTTCTTTAAACTGTCTTTAGGATAACCTGGCCGTGGGCTTAGCTTTTGGTTTTCATTTTTCAAGTTTGGACAGGTTGATGAGAGCTTATCATCATTTGAGGTGAATTTAAGGCAATATGTAAAGGACCATCTTGCTGAGGTTACAAATTTTGCGTTCCAAATTGTATCATTTTATTTATAGTTTCCACCAATTATATTTATGTAACAACTTCCAGTTTTATGAAACAGTGTGGGGTGAACGTTGTTAGAGGGGTTGTGAAAGAAGTATAACCAAAGAAAATTTTGCTCAATGATGAGATGGAATCATGGAAGTACCATATGGTCTTTTGGTATGGTCTACAGGTTTAGGCCCCTCTGATTTTGTGAAGAAGCTCGACCTCCCCAAATCTTATGGAAGGTTTGTAAATAGCCAAAGAACTTCTACTGAAATTCAGTTTGTGTTTATATCTGTACTACCTGGACTGGCATGTTTTGATAGATACTTCGGCAATATGCATCATGTTCTTTAGAGGTTGCAGGACAATAAAAAAGAGGAAAAAATGGAACAAGTAAATGACAATGAATCTAGAAGATGAGAACAAAATTTGAATAATTCCAAGCATATAGCCAAAATTCAGATAATTGTGAACAAAACATCCAGTTTTGGGAAAGGAACAGACCTGCAGAAGGTTCATTGTCAGAAATGTTAATAGTGGAGTTCAAAAATTTTCTTTCATATCTAATGAACTAATGAAGTTGTATATGATTGTAGTTGACGAGTGGCTTCGTGTACCGTCAATAGATGATGTATTTGCCCTGGGAGATTGTGCTATCTTCCTTGAAAATAGAGGAATACAGGTTCTTCTGGCTCTTGCTCAGCTTTACTCTTTGACCTCATTCAAAAGAATTTTTTTGGTTACCGAAATAGTAGGACTACGAAACAACTTTTCCTACTCCAATTGCATCTTTTTGATCAACTATCATACTCAATTTAATGTTTTCTCATCTGGGCTGTTCATCAAAATAAAAATAAAACTTTCAGCTTTAAAATTAATAAGAGTCTTAAGAGATTTCTTTTTTCCTTTGAAAGTTCCCAAATGATTGATCTTTTTATGACGCAATTAATCTATTATGGCCCTTTTGGATTGTGTAGCTTCAATTACAGTAGGTAAATTGTACTTTGGAATCTAAGCCCTTGCAACTAAATCTCTGTCTGGAATGTTTTGGTGTCATTCGAAAAGTAGTTGCAACACAATGGATCATTGCACTAATTTATTTATTTTCTCCTCATATTAGTTTGCTTTTACCTAGGAATAGACAAACTAAATGACATGAGCAGGGAGAAAAAAGCAGTAGTTAGCTGTGTAATCAATCCGTAGTTTTTCTTTTTTTTCATAATCAAGTGCCTCTAGGAGAAAAAAGAAGCAGTAACTCAATTTTTTTTACCTCACTTATGGTAATCCAAACGGGCCATGATGTTTAGAAAAAAATGCCAGACCATAAAGGCAAGTCTTCAACAAGCTAAATTCAACAGACCCACATGAACATCAACCCAGAGACTTAGATGCAACAAGTTCTTCAATGTATGCAAAGAATATATGCTCCATTTGTCATTTTATCAGGTGGTCACAGAGGGTAAATACCTTGCAAGTCTGTTCCGAACAATTGGAGAACAAAATGGAGGAAAAGCATATTCAGGCAAGAACGTAAAGTTGGCTAAATTTAAATATAAAGTATCGCTCCTTCATTTTCTTAGCATGGCCAGCAACTGTAGAAGCAGTGGTTTCTTTCATTTTTCATATGAGATACCATTTTTTTTTCATTTTATTTAGCTCTTTGTAAAATTGAAAAGCTGCCAATAACACGGACAATTTTATTTTTATTCTTAGTTAGCATGCATTATTTCTATGCTAGTTAGAACTAGCACCTACTGTGCTAGCTTAGCATGAATACAGGCATGTCGGTGAATTTTCCCCTGAATCTACTAAGCTTTTAGATTCTTAAGCACAAAATATAACCCTAGTCAAATATAAGCAAGCTTCAACCTTAGGGCGGAAGACTTTTTGTTAAGTTAATACGATAAATTTAAGGGATAATTTAGTCATATTTCTACCATTCGCAAAGATTAATTATTTTTAAGTTTTTGGGAACTAATTGTAACCAACCATAAAACATATATCATGTTTATTTATCAAATTATTTGAGGCTAACATGCCACTATTGCAGAAAGAATATAGGATGTTCTTTGAACTGATTCAAGAAAATGAACCATTCAAAAATTTTTCATGTAATACCATGTCAATTTGATATATGTTCCTGTTTATTGCCTCCTTTGATAGAATGGAGTGATTTACTTATCATATTAATTGGGAGGATATTTGGAATGGTTGCTATGGCGGTATGCATCCCTGGCAGGCATCATCAGCTGGAAAAAAAAAGTTTATGTTGTCGCCAACTGGTTTACTACATTGATATTTGGGAGAGATGACTCAAGAATCGACTTCTAAGTTCTGAAGTCCATAAAAGCTCGACCCTTGTTTATGCAATAGCAGTTGTATCATAAAGTTTTGTTTCAGCTATATTAGTCTTTTATTTAGAGGTTGGCACGCACGAGTATGATTGGATTAATTCTTACATGTTCATTTTTCAACATTTTAATGAAAGGTTAAAATAAAGTTCAAAAATCATATAAACTTTTATGAGAACACTTCTTTCATGAAATTGAATTAAGATCAATGGTTTGGATCAGATGTTTAAATTTTAAATTTTATGTGGTTTGTTTCACAGAAAGTGAGTCCTGGTACCGGAGTACCAGTATTTCCTGAATGAAGCTCATAACATTTTTATAACAAACCCAAGGATAAATTCTTTTAATAAATATGCACGCATTGTACAATATATTCTGATGGCAAAATTAGAATGATCGGAGTGGCGACAGAGATTCACCGAAAGGTAAAAAGCACAAGCGCACACATAGAATTACATAAAGAAAATTATAGGTCGTGACTTGACCTTCTTTGTTCCAAAAAGTAAATGATCACCAAAAGAAAACTTAGTAACGAAATTATAGGTCGAGACATCATAATGTGCACCTCTCCTATGATAACAAAAATATATGCAAAACCTGCATATATAGTGCTCTTGTCTAATTTTACTATCTTGACTTTGAAATTACAACAATTCACTAAAAAATACTGAACAAAATTGTTTTAAATTTCTGCCAGCTCCATTGGCATTTCACTCTGTAAAATTTCTATTTACTCTCAGTTTGAGTGAGACGCTGCTATAAGTGCTGC
This sequence comes from Rhynchospora pubera, assembly GCA_028095005.1. Classification (NCBI taxonomy): domain Eukaryota; kingdom Viridiplantae; phylum Streptophyta; class Magnoliopsida; order Poales; family Cyperaceae; genus Rhynchospora; species Rhynchospora pubera. The sequence continues at coordinate 105,083,567 of CM051462.1, read as the reverse complement.
TCCAATGCCAGATCCATCATTTGCATGCTTGATGACAACTGAATTTGCCACCTCTTCTCCAAGCAACTCTCTAAGAGTTCTCTCAAGGCAGTCACTAAAGGCAGTGTAGTGCTCAAAAAGGCCTCCATCTATTGCAATGACAGTCCTTTGTTTGTCATCACTCAAAGTGTCACGCCCTATTTTTTTTATGATAGCATAAATACCTGCGGCAGCCAGCCTGGCAGCTCGCTTGGCCACCATGTCACAAACATCCACCACAAACTTTCTGGTCTTAATAGAGGTGTTATGTATCCCTAGAGTCTCCTTCAGCTTTTTAGCGACAACTTTGAGATCGAGAGATGAATCATGGTGGATTGCCGACATTTGTGGTGTGCGCAGTATAAACGGAGCCTCGAGCTTTGGGGGAACAATGTCTCCAAAAATGGGGAATTCTTCTGAGACCTTTAAAAGCACCCTTCGAACAACTTCTCCCAAATACATGCCAGAAATCAATTTCTCGTAAATCTGTTCCCCGGGATTTAGGCTTTCGAAATCCAAGGCCTCATCAAATTCGGTTATTGGGAGGAGTGGTGACTTGAAGTTCCCCCATTCCATGTTAATCACCATTTCTCCTGATTTGGGAAGTTCGTCATGCCACTTTGGGATCGAGCTTGCACGCTCAACATAAGCAGCATTTGAACCAGTACCCAATATAACACCGGTCATCACATCGCCATCTTCATACCTCCCACCTACTAATGTACCAACTGTGTCGTTCACCAATGCTGCGACCTTCATGTCGAGCCCTTGTCTTTCCATAGCCTTGGTTAGTTCTGCCACAACATCCTGTCCAACCGTCTCCTCTATGCAAAACCCCTTTGTCCATTTGATAAGAGTACCTGAAGATAGAGACGATTGCTTCACAGGAAAAGAGAATGTGAATCCAAGCTCTCTCTGCTTTCCCTCTGGTACCTTGTACTCCTCGCCTTCTGAGGCAACGAAACTTGAGAGAGCTTCTGCAATGAAGTCAAAGAGGTCGTGAGATGAGCCAACCATGAGATGAGGAGGAATCGAAACCTCTTTGTGCTCTTGCCTAACCACACCTCCTTCCTTCCCACCTAGTTGCACCCGCAAAACACGAAAGTTGGTACCACCAAGATCCAAGGCATAAAATAAACCTTCCTCGGCCCCAGTTGGGAGTTTGTCGACATAGCTAAGAAGCATCTTTAGTTTACTGCCTCCATCTGAGGCAAGGCCTGCATGCATTTCTGTTTCCATTGCACTTGCAATTTGTTTCAATCTTTCTATTGGCAATGCACATTTCAACTTTATTTCTTTTAGCATTTCTCTTACCTTTCCCCATTTGATCCCCTTGGACCGCTTTCGAATGACAAATACTGCTACCACGCATGCTACTGCTGCAACTGTCGCTGCGGTGCAAACCACCCTTTTTTCCATCTCTCCTTGGTATAAAGTTCTCTTAACTTTTTTTTTTATGTTTTTGCTTTGTTTACAGAATCAAATCTGAAAGAAGTGGTTATCTACGTTTGATTACAAGTGAAATTTTAAGGTTTAAATAAAGGATAGAAGGATGACTGTCTTCCAATTTCTTACAGTTGATATGAACAAATGAGTGGATAAGAAAAGTTGTTGGAGAATTTTGCGGAGATAATCTGATTTGTTTTCCTAGTCAAAAATAGAATTTGAAAAGGTTTGACAACCAGTTATTCCCCTATTATGGGAGAATAATTATGCCAGCAGATAATTTTAGCATTAAATAGTGTTCATCTCTGAATCTCTTACATGAAAAAAACAATACATTATATATCTACGCTTCAATTCACCTCTAATTAAGTGGTTATAAAGCTAAAATAATTTATCTTATGTAACACGTTACATACTGTTACACACTTATAACTACGAAAGGATTCGTTAAGGAATTTGTCAAGTACCTCTCGAGCATCCAACATATCACCCAATTTTAATTAATTTTTTTAATAGTTTTCGATCCATGAAGACAAAAACTAAGTCAATATTTTTTAATCATTCATCGAAAGTAACAAGAAAGAAATAAATATATATTACCCCATGTCGATTGAATCAAGAAAACCTTTCAAGAGAACAACACCAAAAAATTTGAGGTGTTCCACCCAAGGATCATGTATCAACAATTCTCTCCATGAAGCTGAACAGACACACAAATACATAATTAAATGAATACAATCGATCACTAAATCTCTACAGTTTTACCAATAATCTCTACAGTTTTACAAATCATGTATCAACAATTCTCTCCATGAAGCTGAACAGACACACTAAATCTCTCTGTAATTAGGTGTTGTCTCACTTTTTCTCTCTAACCAAGCTCTCATCATAAGTTCATAACCCTACTTCTCAACAATTCGGCGATAAAAGAATGGAAAAGAAGCAGCTCAATGCAAAACAAGTCTCTGCTCCGTCTCAGCCCAAAAATGGGGTTAATTGGGCCTGATCCCAACACATATCTGAACAAAAAAAATATATATAGAAACTGTTTGCTTGATAACTATACCTTTTTTTAACTATTGCACTTTGCACAGTACTTGAGATCATAAAAGCGGACAATGTTGATGCGCTGGTACTGTTGAGAGCTGGTAAATAGAGATTTGGTGTCCTTTATTGTCAGATTCAATCAGCTGGTACAATCTTTTGACGGGTATCATCACTGGTCAACTATCCAGTGTTGACTCAGTATCATCAGTAATTAGTATCCAGCCTATCCCAAGTCCCAACTATATGGAATCTAGGACTGTCAATGAAATCTGTTTACCTACCAGTACCCATGGGCGAAGCTATGTATAATTTGGTGGGTCCATGGACCGACCTAAAAAAAAATTACTTGATATTATATTTGATTTGAATTGCATAACGATACCTAAAAAATCGAATAGGGACCCGGGTAGCATTTGTTCCTGGCTAATCGTCTTCTTTCCTCATACCCAATTATTCTTATTAAAACAAAACTTAGAATAGAATGAAATATTGGGTTGAAAAATTCATAGGAAATTATTGGATTTTTATTTGTCTTGACTTTTGAATTAGAATTATTATCTTGTATATTAAATATATTATTCTAGATTTTCTATTTTTATTATAATATATATTTGATTTATCATGACTTTTTTTTATCCAACATTATTTTAGAGTTCTTTATTTAAAAATTATTATCATACTATAAATGACGTTACATCATACATATATTTTCAGCAAAAAAAAAATTTACGGACCCTGCTGACACGAAATCATAGTTTCGCCACTGCCCGTACCGTATTCGATAAAACGGGTATGGATAAGATTTTATTTTCGTTAGACTAACAGGTATGGGTACGGGAAAAAAAAATTTCGCTAACTTATTGGGTACGGGTACCGGTAAGAGTTATTTCGTACCATTATCTAACGGGTAATATTTTAGTATTTTACAAACATATATGTATATATAATCATATTTTTAGCATATTTCGTAAAATATGTTATTAATTTCGAACTTCATTCAAATTTATTTATTTATGATGATGATTTTTCATTCTATATTATATTATATTATAATTTATAATTAGTTATATAGATTTTTTAAATTCAATTGATATGAGAATAAATTTTCATGATTTTTGTTATATCTAAATGTTTTACTTTATCTATATATTTATTTGATATTATTTATTTATCACATTATATATTTTTATTAAATTAATAATATTATTATTACCCATTATATACCGTTACTCTATCCTTACCGTTAATTCTTAACGGGTACGGATATAGTACATGTAAAGTCTTTTTTAATGGGTACAGATACAGATATGGATAAAGAAAATTTTAACGAGTGCGGGTATGAAAATACCTTCTACCGTACCGTACCCATTGACAGCCCTAATGGTATCACTAGACCGGTTCTTACTCTTAATAATTGCATACATTACTCACAGTTGTCATCGTTTTATTAAATTTTGAAGCACTTCAACAATAACATTAAAAAATCACATCTTTCTTAAAAAAAAAATTAAGTTGATCCCAAACAAGTTGGTCATATGTTTCTATTTATTAAAATAAAATTCCCTCTAAAATTTTACATCACTGTTCGGTTTTCTTGCTAAAAGCTACAAATGCTCGGTAAAGTACTAATTCAAGCTAATACGAGAATAAAAAACATGGCCTACACATTTTACGAGAATAAAAACATAAGCAAAACGAGTGTGGATATGTCTCAAATTCTGAAAAGAAATAGAGGATTGAATGTCCAAAGCTACTTTTCCTCATATGAGATATTGGTACATATCTATTCATCATCAATTATTATGCACTGAGAATCAGTCTGAGATATTGGTCAGCGAACTGAAGAGGAATAGAAAGAGTATATTGGTCAGAGGCTTTTGAAATTATTATTTTTTATTAAAATATGATTAAAAAATAATAATAAAAAAAGCTTTATATCCTTAGTAAACAAGATTAGAGGAGCTTATATCTGATTTTGATGATTTGAGAGGTTTATATCCGAATTAAGAATATTTGAGGGGGTTATATCCGATTTTGCCAAAAAGTATTATTTTTTTAAACGAAATAATGATTTATCATTTTTAATACAAATAAATATTGTAATAAAATTATTGGGAGAGTATTTAAATAGGTGAATATAGTACTAGTGGAATAATCCAGTCATTTAGAAATTAAAACGTTATTGGGGATAAAAACGAAGGTTGTCTATTGAAGGGGATGAGGTGATATATTCAAAGTTAATAAAAAAAAAGTGATATATTAAAGTACGAAAAAAAGTAATACTGAAATATGGTGTAGAGGCCGTAGTGAAAGTCAAAAGGGCCGGGCCGGATTTCAAAGGACCGGACTTGACGGGTTTGATAGAAGGGCCGGATCGGATCGTGTTAAGAAAAATGATCGAGATGGGACGAGTTAGACGGGTTTATTTTTTGAAACACGAGACCGACCCTTCGAAAATCCGGCCCGTAGAGCGCAAAAGGTTGTCTAAAGCATTGTTTCTGTCCTTCTGTCCAATTATTTTACCAGCCTACCACTCTATTAACTGACCCATTAATTTTACTTCCTCACTTCAACCGCTACTGTTGTTTTCATTGCCTTTTGCATTCTTTAAAACAGATTATTGGGAGATTAGGTTACTAAATCACACAATAAGAAAAAGCCAAATTAATGCAGGACCACCATGAGATGCGCATGCACTTGTGGTCTCCCCTTATGCCACCGAGATTAATTTTACAAGTTGCTTTATTTTGATTGCATTTCCTTTTTCCAATAGATTGGTTAGTTTTAGAGGAGAGGATTTTTTTGTAGATTCTGTTTGCCTTCCTCGTAGTTGATTTTGTAGTTTTTATTTTCTGCTAATGCCTCTACAAAATAACTGACTTCATTTCCTAATTATATAACAAGTTCTTTTGTCTGTACTATTAATTTATTCGTTATGCTTATTAATACATAAGAGATAAATTTACAACTATAATTGTGAAGAGTACAATAGCCATTACTCTTTGATTATTTAATCTAAACAAACTTATTTTTTAAATTGAACGTAGGTAAGTTACTAAAAAATGCATTAAATATTACGTACAAGAACACTAATAAAGATTAAGAGAACACTTCTATTTAGTTTGGTTTGAAACAGAATCACTTTGGTTCCAACCATCACTAAGTTAATTATAAAATTATTAGAAATTCAGGTTGTTTTTTTAAGATAGAATAAAATAAGGTCTTCCAACTTAAAAATACCTAGTAAAATTTTGACCTGGAAAATTTTTAAAAGCAATATCCTTAACCACTAGAATAAATGTTGGTATTTACGTAAATCCAATTTTGTAATAAGTTAATTTGAATAAAATTTAATATAACAATGATTTATATGAATGACCGATTTGCAATTTTGCGTCACATCCTTAAAATGGAGGGTAAAACATGAAACAGTGATTTTTTTAAATTACGAAATTATTTCCGGGAACAAAAAATTTGCTCCTGGCCCAATCGATGGATCCGAATTCCGGCACATGACCACACCGCACCAACACACACACAGGACAAAATTTTCTGTCATCCCCACACTGGTACTGATAACTTCATTTTAGTACAATTTCTACAGTATGGTATTGCTAAATTATTGAGAGGCACGGGTCATTGTATTCTGCAGTTGTACTTGTTCCCTGAAAACAGAACCCAAACACATGCAATTAGGCAATTAACACCCAATAGTCTCTTCGAAATTATGAAAGAGACGTCATTCAGTAAACAGCAACTTATCGCCTTCCTTTTTTTTTTTTGTAGATTCTAGCTTTAAATCTTAAATCTTTAATTTAACACAAGATTCATCTGTTTTTTTGGGTCATCTCAAGATTCAAATTGAAATCGACTTATAGTTACCATCTTTAGTAGTTTGTCAAGGCGCAAAAACATAAATTTGGTTATATTGTTTTATTCTTAATTATTATAATAATTATATTTAGTTAACGTACGAATAATAATTGTTAACATATGCATGTATGGATGGTTAAAGAGACCAAAAATGAACTTCCAGTAATCCAGTCCCCGGACTATGTACTCGCTATTTTACCAGTATCAATGTATCAGTAACCTGAAAGACCTATGTAATCTTTTAGTTTGAAATAGCAGGTGGAGGATCCATATAATTATTAAATAAAATCCAAAAATATATTGTTTACATAATTTCTGGAAAAAGAATAAAAATAATCTCTGGCAAATCAATTATTCCCACATAAAAATCATTTTTTTGTGTCAGAAAATCGTGTGCTGACTACCTGCATGCACATGCGGACAGGACAAAAATCTCCCTCACACGGTCACACCCATTCCAACCCTATTTTTTTGTATTATATTCTCTGCAAGGAAAATGCAGAGCTTTTTGTTATTAATACTCGTACATACATCATAAGCCAATTAATGTACTTATATATTTGTTTTGGCTATACAGCACCTCGAAGAACCCAACAAAAATCTTCTCAGAAACATAAAATTCCACAAAACAATGGAGGAAGCATCCACCAACAGAGTTTCAGCAAGACCACATTTGAATGGCCAGCCATCTCATCCTCTTGAAGGCCGCATCGCCATTGTGACAGGTGGTGCCGGCGGCATTGGCTCCGCTGTCTCCTTACACCTTGCATCCATGGTTCTGAAACTCGGAATCGGAATCGGAATCGGACAGTTGGACCGTGACCCGGAATCGGTTGAATCGGAAAAATCGGTGGAATCGGATAAAAAAATCGGATTTATTTTAAAAACACATTTTTATGCCGCTAAAAATCAGAAAAAATTCTGAAAAAATAGGGAAACTTATGTTTTCATAAATAAGTAAAAAAAAATTAAGATAATTGTCTTAAAATCCACTCAAATAACTTTTAATATGCCTTAAAGTCAAGTAGGCAGACTACACACATCATCTTACAATCACTTACATATCTTAAATAAAGATAAATAGACTAAGAAGTAAATCATATCATCTAATTATACGAAAAGGCATAAACTACCAATTGTACAATAAGACAAAAATTTCCAAAAGACAAATCTAATGAAAAACTAAATTTATTATTTACCAATTGTATAACCTCACATATCTATAAAATAATACAACTACTCAGCATGTGAAGTAAATTGTTAACAAAAATTAATAACGCACATCAAGCATTTACACAGTAATTTATAATTTTATATAACGTTTTTCCTTTTAATTATTTGCTACAATTCCTCCAATATTATTTCCTTTGGGGCTTCAATGGGGGAAGCTAATTAAATATTTTCTACCATTAATTTCCAGCCGATAGGAAAGATCAATTCATCAATCCGTCGTAATAAATTCATCCGCTAGACCCAAACCCAATTACCCACCACCAGTAGGTCCAATACCAACGACGGAAACCTAAAAGAGAAAGGAAAAGAAGAAAGATCCATGCTCAATTACCAAGCCAGTAGATGGCAGTATGGCACAGCCGCACAGCGGCACAGGTCAAGCGACGGCACTCTCCAGTTTTGATCTCTTCTCCACTGCGATGGGCAATGGTCAGTACTCTGGCCTCCTGGGCGATAGTATGTGCTCTTGCGATGGGCGATGGCACTATGTAGTAAGCCAATTTCTCTTTTCCACTCCAATAATTGCGATGGGTTGTCTGAGAGAGTGGGGCGACAGTGGTTTTTCAATTTTTTTTTTCAAATTTCACTTTTCCAAATCTATTTCGGTCGATTCGGCCGATTCCTTCCGATTTCGCCCGATTCTGTCCGATTCCTACCGATTCCAGCCGATTCCAGCCGAAAAAACGCGATTCCGCTCCAAACCCACCAAATTCGACCCGGCACCTCCCGATTCCGATCCGATTCAACCGATTCAAATCGGAATCGGCCGATTTTTTGAACCATGCTTGCATCTCTTGGTGCCAAGGTTGTGATCGCTTACATTGGCGATGCGGTCCCCGCTCAAAAACTCGTCACTGCTATAAATTCCACTGGTTCATCACCACGGGCCATCGCCGTGTTGTGTGATGTGTCAAAGGCTTCTGATGTGAAATCACTATTCGATACTGCCGCCTTGACCTTTGGCCCCGACCTCCATATATTGGTGACCACTGCAGCAGTTCTTGATTATGACTACCCGAAACTTGCTGAGACAAGTGAAGAAACGTACGACTACATGTTTAATACGAATTCGAAGGGGACATTTTTATGTTGTCGGGAGGCAGCTAACCGGTTGGTTCGTGACGGGAAGGGACGGATTGTCACATTCTCCTCTTCAGGTGTCGGGTCACTTCGACCAGGGTATGCAGTCTATGCGGCCAGTAAAAGCGCAGTTGAGGTAATGACGAAAATAATGGCGAGGGAGCTGCGCGGAACTGGGATTACAGCAAACGTCGTTGCGCCGGGACCTACCGCCACACCAATGTTTTACAACGGTAATCATTTTTTTATATTTACATATCACTTTTAACTTGGCATTGGTAGTGCCTTTCTTTTCAACACTTTCAAAAATCATATCCTAATTAGGATAAACTTTTGACCTCCATCTTATCACAAACTTTCTATTAATTCACTGTACAATTGGAATTAAACTAATAATATTGCTGCTCTGCATTTAGCTTATAATTACTGCACTACTTTTGGGCTAACAGGTAAGACAGAAGAGGATCAGGCAAATGTCATAGCAGAAGTGCCGCTCGGCCGGCTGGGTTTGCCAGAGGATATCGCACAGCTTGTCGGATTCCTCGTCAGTGATGCCGGCCAGTGGGTTAATGCGCAAGTTATACGTTGCAATGGTGGCAATGTCTAGACTACTGTTGAAGTGTTACTTGATTGGCATCCTTTCGTTTTCTTTCCCTTTCGATTAAGAAAATAAGCAGTATCTATTTTTATTAGATTTGTGGTTTGATTGAGCTGGAGTGAGGTCTTTGGTTTAATTAGTTTCAATTAATCAAGGTAGCCAATGATTAGGAATAAAGAGGGGTATGCTTGTCCGTGGACCCCATATTGCAATGGAGAATAGCAGCACACAAAATAAAAGTTACAATAAAAAATGAAAATGAACAAAAATATTTACTGACGAGCACTCGAAGACGCTAGCAATATGCCGACAACTTCCCAATCTATCTATTCGTCTCTCAGACTCACACACCAAATGAGACGCATGGCAATGCTCATTTGAAAAAAAAAAAAATGAGAATGCTTAATTTCTTTTCAATTTATTAATTGTGATTGATGAATTATCTTCATGGTTTCGCGCTTTCAAATACAACCTCATCAATGAAAGTAAAACAAAAGAAATGTGAACATTAAAATGAAGTGCCAAAGCAATCTAAAACTATTTTTCAAACGAGCAATTGCAGAAAAATAAGGTGTCTTGTGTGGTACTAGTCGAGGCAAAGTACAAAGACCACACTGAGGTACTATTGACGTGTTTATAGATGGTTCACGTGTTTGTTTCTATCTTTCTGGTGTTTAAGAAGAAACAAATTTCCTGAAGCAATACAACTTTTCTTTTATATATTTATATTAAGAGATGGGCTAAAATCAGCCACGATTGACGGATGTAACCGTCAGCTACGATCAAATCACAATTTTTGTGATTCTTACCGTCGATTCGAACCGTTCAATGTGTTCTCCATATTGAAATCTTGTTGGAGACAAAATTTTATATTTTTCTAAAATTTTTTTAGTATTTGTTTGACATTTTACAAAATTTTTAATCTAAACAATTCTGGATCCTTCAATAACTATAATTTTTAAAAATCTCAAAAAAAAAAATTTCTACTTGGTAGCCTCTACCTAGTTCTCTAAAAAAAACTCAAAAAAATAGTAAATAAAATCAGAAAAAATGTAAAATTTGGTCTCCAATGAGATTTCAATATGGAGAACACATTGAACGGTTTGATCCACTGTTAGAATCTCGAAAATTAAAATTTGATCGTAGCTAACGATTGCATCCGTCAGTCGTGGCTGATTTTAGCCCATCTCTTATATTAATTAAACATTTATAAAAGTTTGAGCCTATCACTAATAAAATCCAGAGTGCTATTTTTCTTTTTCTTTTTTTCTTTTTTGAATAAAAATGCCGTTCACGCCCACATCTTTCCATCAGAGTGCCATTTTTCTTTTTCCTCTTGATTTTTTCTGTCCGTCAGATAATATAATCTCGACCGCATAATTTCTTCCCGAATAGGCCTGAAACAAAAATCTTACATATAGACTCCATTTGAATGAGGTGTGGGAATAAGAGAATAAGAAAATAAGATAATAAATTTATTATAAACAATCTAAATTCTTCACAAAGTTACACACTTTCCAATACTTCTTTCCACTTCTTCCCTTATCTCTCTTATTCTCACACCATCCAAACGGAGCCATAATAAAGATGTGTGGATGGACTCAAAAGAAGTGATCGTAAAGGTGCTTATTTTGACTATTTCATAGGGTATTATTTAAGAGATGTCTCCCTAAAAGATGTAGTTGGGAAAAGATGCGATTAAAAGAGTGCCAACATATTATCTATAAATAGTAGCTCCCTTTTTTAATTTTTCATCAATCAATTTTCATTTACAAAATGAAAAACATAATAAATATCACATCAGTGTCATATAAAAATCTAGGCATGACACACATGTAGGCGATGAAAATTTGGCCTACAATAGATTCGAAGATGGAAAAATACATTAGGCATGAGTTTTTTATTTTTCTTCTATTAAATCGTAAGGTAATTTTTTTAAAAATTTTATTTTTACAATTAAAGATTTTTTTACATTTTATAAAAAAAATTAACAATATAGTGTACTGCGTTAAAAAAAATGAGAGCAATATTTGATGACTTTGTCTGTTTTCTAAACAATTCTTTCTGGCATCTTGGATTAAAAACAAATAATATAATATATCAGTTTCAATTTTAGCCAAATTGGTTTCAGCTGACACAATATACGGATGGATATCTAAGAAAACAATAATACATTAAACTCTACAATCAATTAATATTAGCAAGAAACAATATCCAAAACTTGGTATTTTACAAAATAGCCCTTGAAATTTTTCTACATTTGGAGGAAATGCTTAGATTAGATGGATGGAGAAAGAAGCGGTGGAAATTTTTCTTTTTTTCTTTAGGGCCAGTTGGTGATTGTCATACCAGCAGAAAATTTTATTAATAAAATGAATATTTACAAATTACAAAAGGAAATAGTAGGAGAGGAAGTAATAAAAAAATAATAGCTATGCTAGCAACTTCCACGAATGCACGACCATCTAGTCTATATACAAGTATAATATAAGTGAGAGAATAATCTCCTTTCCAATTTAATCATGCTCTTTACGACGAAGAATAGGGATATTTTTGTTTGTCGTTTTACTCTTGACTTGTTGATCATAATTAAGAATGTTACTCTCTTTAGCCATCTCGCCAGTTTTAAATTGCGCACTGTTGTTCTTTGTTCTTTCGTCTGGATGTGAATGGCCGTAATATAAAAGTTCACACTAATTCCAAAAATAAGAGAGATGATTGAATCAGAACATTTGATATATTTACAAAAGGACTGAACTTCAAACAAATCATATATAATAGATGAACTCTTCCGAAGTATCTTTGATTCAGTATTAGATGTTGTCCTAATTCTTTCAAGATATTAGGCAAAACTTTTGTCCTGGATGTGGACGCCCGCAATATAAAAATTGTAGTTTTCTTTTTAGGCAAAATATACAACATGCGACTAATTCTAACAAATTGAGAGAATAAAAAAGCACAAATGATATATTTACAAATTGACTAAACTATCACAATAGAACATACTATTAACACTTTCAAACTATCATAACTGACTAAAGTATAACAATTGCAAAACAACGTACATGATTTTTTCTCCTAAAGTATATAAACAAGCCATGATCTATTGGTTGGTCCAAATCTGACAAGAACTCAACTCCACATCTTAATTAGACGAGATGTTTGTATCTTAATATCCCATTTTGGTTGCATGGTGCGGGGACATCACATACATAGCAATAGCACTGTTTTAGATTAAAAAAATATGTATTTTAGTTGAGCAATAAGATCATAATAGTGATGTAATATCTAGGGGTACGGTTTTTGTAGACGCTAGATTATTGTTTTTCTAATTTGCCTTTATTTCGTTTACTATCATGCTTTTAGCATACATTAATTAATTTGCACATAAATGCATCTCTGCGTTGATTTGTTACTGTTATTTTTCTATTTCTAGTGGCCAAGTCAGGAATAATGAATAGTCTCCTTTCTTGGGCTTAAGAAAATCAAAGAGCTTAGGAAGCAAATGATGTAACGAGGCAAAGTATCACTAGTATTCCAAAACTTGAAGATGCAAATGATGCAGGTGGAAGGAACTCGAAGAAATGCACATTGATTTTGACTGAAGGAGACTCTGCAAAGGCTCTTGTTGTAAGTTACTTTACTTTACTCGAAGAAATGCACATTGTTGTCTTTCCACTAAGGTGCAAGATTTTGAATGTGAGAGATGCAATTCTTAAGCAGATAATGGAGAATTTTGAGATACAGAGTAAAATAAAGAATCTTGGTTTGTAACATGGCAATGAATATGAGAACACAAAGGGTCTTCGTTATGGTTAACTCATGAATATGTTTGACCTCATATGAATATAATTTGAGATAAAGGTTTTATGAGTGATGGCCTCTTTTTTAATTAGCATAAGATTGTGATAATGCACAACGAGGTTGATTGAAAGGATAGTATAGTCTACATGCCACCTGTAACATTGAAGCATTAAAATTAAACTACAAATATTATTTTTCTTTAAATTTCTTATCGTGATGCATGCTCGAATAATTTCTAATCCTAAAATTATTTTCTCCTCATGATATATTATTTATCATTCAGTCTTTGTTTTTGACTGAACTCTCTCTTCACTTGCATTATCCTAAGGAACAAAAATGAGTTATCAATCATTTTTATCTAAGGTGAAATCAATATCAATTTGCTCGTAATCAGAGTATGGGGTCGGTACGGCAATCAAACACTGAAGAACATGTTTAGGTGAAATTAATATCAATTCCATGATTGAGAGATATAAAGAAAATATTACCTTATTTTTTGGTCCTCCTCCAATGTCTCATCAATGATGACAATTTGCTTCATGAACGTATGTATAATGATTTTTGTGTTATTTGAATTTCCTTCATAAACGTATGTATCGTTTATGTATAATGATTTTGTGTTACTTGAACGTGAATTTTGTTTGTCATTTATAATTTCATATAAATTAGACTATAACTACTTTATCATACCATATGCATGTATTGAATTAACTATAGTGCGTGAACCATCACAAAATAAGAGTGATCAAGGCACATGGTTTAAAGTTCATTTTAAAATGTAATTGCATTTTTAAATGATGTTTATCTATATTTATTACAATAGTTTACCAAGCTTTATAAAGTTCAAATATGCAAATCGAATTAGTTAGTTAAAATGTAAACATCTATTAATTAAGAGTATAATTTGTAGTAAATTTATTTCGGAGAACCTTGTCGCTATTCATGAGATGAGAAAAAAATTAACAAATTTTCAATTTATCTTTCAAACATATTTTTAATAAATTGGAGCGATACAATGTATGCTTGAGTCTCGACTGTACTTCTTCAATATAACTTAGTTGTTTTAAAAAAAATTTCAAGGCAAAATACATGATTAACTTTAGGAAGGCGGACGGGGTTGGGCATTCAACATATACGGTAAGATAAGAGTTAATAACTTGTTCCCATTAATTTGCGCTGGCATGTGGGTCCAGGTAATTAATTGCATACAGATGGTATTCACTAATGTTTATGCATTATGTTTTTTTTCAAGAAATAAGTGTGAATCCATTAGAATAATTTATTTATCCATGTAGATTTAGTTTATGAGAGTAAATGTTGATTTTCTGTGTGTTTTGAACCCACCTATTAAAGCCTCCTTTATTTTCTTATTATACAATTCATATAATCATATTGAAAAACACGCGCGCACACACTATGGGCTTTTACTGGATTTGAAGGACTCTTTGGTTTGGGTTGAAGGTGAATCACTCTAAGTGTGATTGTGTGAAGCCTTCCCCATCAAATAAAAAGCAAGTTGGCAGATATATTTCGATGTCCGATTGCTACATTTCCAATAATATACCTTGGGGTCCTATCCATTGGAAGCCCGTTGGAAAAAGATATTGGCACCCAATAATAGGCTCCGTTTGGATGGCTTCTTTCCGGAATAAGGAATAAGGAATAACCACTTTTTATCAATAAATTTATTTCTAACCATCCAAACTCTTCACAAAAGTTACACACTTCCCAATAAATTTACCCCTTCCCTTCTTCCTTCTTCCTACCTTATTCTCAACGCATCCAAACGGAGCCATAGATAAGTTCTACAAGATGGGAATTACTTTTGGTAATCAAGGAAATTGACAATCAAACAATCAAGCGGTGTTATCTTCTATTTTCATCTATATCATCACGTGATACGCATGTGCACCTTCAAACTTTTAGATAAGATCGGAAAAATTCATTTCTCCTGTCTAAATCTCTCTCTCTATCTGCCTCTCTTTCTCCTCTCGAGATCTGAGATCTGAAAAAGGTCTGGTCGAATCCTCCTCTGTCGTGCCACAACCACCACGCCAGTGCAGTCCTGCCACCGAGCACGACCACCGCCCGTACTCGACTCCGTCATGAGCCACCTCTATTGGATAAGCTGAGGTGAAACACTGCCTTCGTCCGTCCGCTGCTCTACCCAATCAGCGTCACCCATCTCGAGTCTCGACCTAGACACAAAGGAGCTAGTCAGGAAATGGTTCAACCGGAGCTAGTCTCCTCCGCCTCACCTCCGCCTCCCTTCACTGCTCCCTCTTCTATACTAATAAGATCTGGTTGAGGAAGAAAGAAGTAGAAATCGAGAAGGATAAGAAGATAAAAGAGATTTAGATCTAGTTCTGTTATAACTTGGGAGTAACTAAATTACTATCAGGGATGATATTAATCAGTATAGCGAAGTATCTAATATGTATAAGGGAGTAAATAACATTCATACATGATTCTACTGTTGTTTGGGAGTAACTAAATAACTATAAGGGAGTAAATAACTAGTATGAAAGAAGTATCTAATATGTACCAGGGAGTAAATAACATTCAGAACTGATTCTACTGTTGTTTGGGAGTAACTAAATAACTATAAGGGAGTAAATAGGTAGTAGTAAGGGAGTAAATAATACAAGTGAGGGAGTAAATAATATTTAATTTTTTATTCTGATAACGGCAGGGCTGCGCGACGGCGACGGCAGGGCTGGGCTAGCCTGGGAGACGACGACGACAGGGTTGGGCTGGACTAGGCTGCGCAACGGCAGGGCTGCTCGACGGCGACTGCATGGCTGGGCTGCGCGACGGCGACGATAGGGCTGCTCGACGGCGACGGCTGCGCGTCGACGACGGCAGGGCTACTCGACGGCGACGGTTGCGCATCGACGACGGCAGTGCTGTGCGACGGCGTGCGGTGAGAGAGAGGAGAGACGGAATAGAGGGAGACGCAAGTGAGGTGGAAGGGAGAAGCAGTTTCTGTATTTGGCAGGGAGCGAAACACGTTTTTTTTATTTTTAGAGTCTGATTGTTTGATTGCCTGAAAGGTTGATTGTACTTATCAGCTCCGAGAAGTTACAAGGGTGGAAAGGAAACTTATGTGCACTGCATGGGGTAAATTAACACTCGTTATTAGTGCGCTCTCCTCCTTGACTGTTTATATGTTAGCTTTTTCACAAAATTCCCCAAAATGTCCTTAAACAGATTGATAAGATTAGGTCCAGAGGCTTGACGCCCAATTTATCTTCAAAAAAGATAAGATTAGGTCTGGTTTGTTTTGGAATTCATGATTGAAAAAGAAATATCACCTGATTAATTGGGTTGATATTTGCAGATTGGAAAAAAATTGGGGGCTTAGATATAACAAATTTGAGGTATATGAATATAGCCTTATTGTGTAAATGGATTTTGGAGGTATAAGAAACCTCGGATAAAATAGTGTGGTGGAAGGAAATTTTGAAGTATAAATACCTCCATTCAAGAAATAGAGCTAGATGATCCCCATTGTGGAAACTACTTAAAGATTATTATGAATATATTGTGAAATCAATAGCTCTTGGAAGGCGGGAAATGGGAAAGATGTAATGTTTTGGATAGATAATTGGGCTCATCAGTGTTTTCATATTTCTTATCCAGCCTTGTATAGTATTTGTTCAAATAAGATAATAACTATTGAGAAGGTGTTTGAGAATTTTCAAAACCTCAAATTCCAAAGGAAGTTGACTCAGATACAACAGTTACAGTTGCCAGATTTATATCAAGTTATCAACACTTAATGGATAGAAGGGTTAATTCACAGATTGATGCTCAGTTATGTTGGCAAGGTGCTAGGGATGATAATTTTTCACTGAGTCACTTTATGAGTAGTTAGATGATAGGGGGTGAGTACCAGTCAATTTAAAATAATCTAGCTAGTCAAATTACTTCGAAAATTAAATTCTTCTTATGGCTTTTAAGCAAGAGAAGAATTTTAACCAAGGATGTTTTGATGACAAAAGGCTGGGAGGGTAACAATTCCTGTGTGTTTTGTTCTTAGGTAGAGACAGCTGATCATTTATTGTTTGATTGTCACCAAGTAAACCCTCCTAATGGTTATGGGCTAGATATCTAGAGGTTACCTCAGATAAAAATAAAATGGCATTTATGAACTGTTGTAGTGCTGCGTGCTGGGTAATATGGTTGACAAGGAATGGCACTTGCTTCAGAACAGGTCAGGTAAGAATAAAAAGACAGTGGGTCTTCAAATACTGACTACTATATCTAATTGGTCAAATTTATGGAATGCGGCCTTGAAGAAAGAGGTTGAAGCTATGCTGCCAGAGATTACTGAGCTGCCTTTACAAATTGGCTAGATTCCAGAGGAAGAGGGTCAGAGGGACAGCTGGTTGTGATATGATGCATACGTTGGAACAAGAAGTAAGTATGGAGGAAGCTGCTGGAAATTTAGATCAGGAGCTTTTTGTGCCATCTTTGGTTTTTATGTTTTGTGTTTCTTGTGCTTTTATGTTGAGAATTATTAAATAATGGTACATTTTGTGGGTAGATGAGAGGGACACTGGTAATAGAGATGGACATTACCAGTGCCGTTCAGTAGGTGCTGTGCCTTTTAGAGATGTTTGGTTGAGATACTGTTTGTAACGTGGTGTGTTTGGTTGGAGTGGGAATAAGGAATAAGCCCCTTATTTCTTATTCCGGTGAAAACCAAACAACTAAGGAATAAGGAATTTGAGCTTATTCCGGCCCTTATTCATATTCTAACAAAACCAAAAAATTTGAATAAGGAATAAAGAATAGACTTTTCTCTATTCTGTTAATGGAAGTGGCGGGGTTTTCCGCTTTTTCCAAACAAAAAAAAAAGTTTAATTAACAAACATCTCAATTGTTACCGAATCGAATAATTTTTCAACTAGTTCGTAGGCCTTTCATGCTCTATATAATTATATTTGACTCTTCTTTTATTATACATCATTCCTCTCCTTTTTATGCATGGCTGAATTGAACCGGCTTATATGTACCCACAACAAAATCTAGATTCACTCACCACATTAAATCTTCTTTAATTAAAAAACGAATTGAAATGATTTATATGCCAATAAAAGTAACAGCTGAATTTGAATGGATGTTTTTACTCATTTTGACATGATATCTCCAGACTTCTAGTCCCGGACTTACTACTCTCTACCAGTATCAGTGTATCACTGACATTCTATTCAATCTTTTATTTTGGATAGCTTGTCTAGTTCATCCTAGTTTTAGGGATCTAGTGCTCTTTTGTTTACCTTTTCATTTTCTTAATTATTACAAAACTTTTGTACCTCTTCATTTCTAATCAATTGCCGTTGGCATGCAGAGAACCAACCAGCGGGCCTACGAAAAAAACTCCAGAAACAAATTCTTTACATAATTTTGGAAAAAAAGATTGATAATCTTTGGCAAAAACAATTATTCCGACATAAAACACATTTTTTTGTAGCCTGACTACTTGCACGCACAACTACACAGGAAAGAAATCTCTCTCTCACCCACTTCAACTCTTTATTTTTCTTTTAGGAAAAACTTGATATAGCCCTACAAACTTAAGCAACCAGAAATAACATCCTGCAAACTTCAAAACTGAAAATAACCCCTCCAATCTTTGTAATCAAGGAAATAATTCCTTTTGTTTAAACTAATCATTTTATATTAAAAAATCGTTTTTAATAGCATGTGACAAAAAAATATCCTTCTCTTTTCTTTCCTCGAGTACCAACATAATAAATGATATTATGGCCTAAGTTTTTGTTACACGGTATTAGATAATTTGTTAAGCTGAGTCTATAATGATATTATGGCCTGCCCCAAATTAAAGCTAAATTCCTTCTTTCTTTGGGTTTTTGTTGCCATTGCATGTAATAAACAGCTATTTATTTGTAAGAAGCAATATTCTTTCCTTAGAAAACAATTAAAAATTTAAATGTGGGCTTTCGAGGCGGCCAACGTGGACATATACTCCTCCGAAAATAAAAAACTTCTCTAAAATATATAAATGGATTGTTCAAAAAATATAAAGCATGTGTTTCTCATTTGCATTAATTTTTTTTCAATTATTTCACTATGGACTTTTTTTTATTAATAATAAAAGATTTATATTTTCCATTTTTAGACGTGACTTTTATACCTCGGCCTCCTTATTTGTACTAAAATCCTGTCCGCCTGTATTTAGGAAAAAACCTTTAAATAGTCGCAGCTAGAAATCACTGAGATGTAGGACCAACAAAGTTTTATAATATGACTCTGGAAGCATGACTGCTCTTTATTTTCTCGTAAGGAAAACGAAATGACCGAATCGACGGACATAGCTAAGGGTATTTTTGTCATTTGCAGTTAAAAATATATTTTTTAAATTGAGAAACTATTAAATTTAAGTAAAAGGAGTTATTTCATGAGTAAGAATATTGTTGGGTTACATCCAATTTTAAAGTTCACATGTTATTTCTGGTTGCCAAGGTATATATAAGATTGTAGAGGGTAATATCTAAGTTTGCCTTTCTTTTGTTATATTCTCCCCAAGGAAACGCAGAGTTTTTTTGTTATTAATACCCGTATATCATAAGCCAATGAACTTGTTTTGACTATATAGCCTCTTGAGGAACCCAACAAAAATCTTCTCAGAAACATAAAATTCCACAAAACAATGGAGGCAGCATCCACCAACGGAGTTTCAGCAAGACCACATTTGAATGGCCAGCCATCTTTCCCTCTTGAAGGTCGTGTCGCTATCGTGACAGGCGGTGCCGGAGGCATCGGCTCGGCAGTCTCCTCACACCTTGCATCTCTTGGTGCCAAGGTTGTGATCGCTTACATTGGCGATGCTGTCCCTGCTCAAAAACTTGTCACCAGTATAAATTCCACTGGTTCATCTCCACGGGCCATCGACGTGTTGTGTGATGTGTCAAAGGCTTCTGATGTAAAGTCACTATTCGATACTGCCGCCTCGACCTTTGGCCCCGACCTCCATATATTGGTGACCACTGCAGCAGTTCTTGATTATGGCCACCCGAAAGTTGCTGAGACGAGTGAAGAAACATATGACTACATGTTTAACACGAATATGAAAGGGACTTTTCTTTGTTGTCGGGAGGCGACTAACCGGTTGGTTCGCGACGGCAAGGGAAGGATTGTCACATTCTCCTCTTCAGTTCTTCGACCAGGGTATGCAATATATGCGGCCAGTAAAGGCGCAGTTGAGGCGATGACGAAAACAATGGCGAGGGAGCTGCGGGGAACTGGAATAACAGCAAATGCCGTTGCGCCAGGACCAACTGCTACACCAATGTTTTACGAGGGTAATCATTTTTTCCCCTTTAATTAGCACTTTTAACTTGGCATTGTTAGTGCCTTCCTTTGCAGCACTTTCAAAAATAATATCTTAATTAATTAGGATAAACTCTTGACCACATCATCTTATGCACAAACGTTCTATTAAATTTTGCATTGAATTCACTGTAATTGGAATTTTAAGTTTTAAACTTCTCAGTTACCCAGTACACAAGAAAAATATTGCTGCTCTGCATTAAGCCATAATTAGTGCAATTCTTTTGGGTTAACAGGTAAGACAGAAGAGGATCAGGCAAATATCATAGCAGAAGTGCCGCTCGGCCGGCTGGGTTTGCCAGAGGATATCGCACAGCTTGTCGGATTCCTCGTCAGTGATGCCGGCCAGTGGGTCAATGCGCAAGTTATACGTTGCAATGGTGGTAATGTCTAGGCTGTTCAAGTGTTAATTGATTAGCATCCTTTCGTTTTCTTTTGATTAAGCAGTATTGTGATTTGACTGAGCTGGAGTGAGGTCTTAATTTTGTTTAATTAGTTTCAATTGATTTAAGGTAGTCTATGATTAGGAGTAAGAGGATCTTGTATGATATGTTTGCTTGTCTTGTACTTGAACCCCATATTGCAATGGAGAATACCCGCGCACAAATATATTAATCAAAATAAACAGTTTACAATAAAAGTTACAATAAAAGATACAAACTGAACAAAAAAATTAATGACAAAGAACATAGTAGACAATAGCAATAGTCCGACTACTTCCCAATACATATCTATTCACCTCACAATAGCAACGTTTCGTTTGTTGACGTCCATATACAGCTTGTTGATATAATAACACCATAATGTGCGATCAATGCGCGAGACTTGTTTATCTGACAAAAAAAGAACAAAGAAATTTAGACGACAATCACATGAATAACGGTACTATTTATAAAAGCACCTATAAATATAGTTGAAAAACAATTTCACTAGAGCGTAGAAACAATTGTTATATTAATGATTTATTCATTGATTTGTGTGATATGATTTGATGTGTGATCTAGATATTGATTAAAATAAAATAGATATTGATTAAAATAAAATGTCAAATTCTTTGACAGGAAAGAATCAGGTGATATTTAAAAAGTCAGATCCTTTGATGTTGATAAAGGAATTAAAATCTAGGTCAAATAAATTTATAATCTTCGTTGGAGCAAAACTAAGGGTCGATCCTCAAGGACAGTAAAATTGATTACCGGACTCAAATTTTCTCAAAAGCTAGACAAAATAATTTTTGGGATATTTTAATGTAGAAACAATATTAAATAAAGATTGCAATAAAGGAAATAAATAATTAAATATTTTTGGGCTGATTTTTTTTATGTTTCTGGATTTGAACAGATGCAAGAAAATGTCCTAAGGGTTGGAGTTCATTTAATTTGGCTATAGAACGCTGTTGTTTCTTATTTTCGCACGAAATAGACAGAAATTTCGAACCGAAATTTATAGATTATCGCGTCGTAAATTGTTCTAGTTTTTTTTTTGTTTTGGTCTGATAATTTTAGGTTAGACTATGTGAAAGTTACTTGTCAACCAGACCTAAATTCTAGCCACAGCTGTCGCAATTTCAGTTTGAATTTGGTATGGAACTTGACTTTTACTACGAAATCAACTAGTCCTAAACTTTCGTGTCGGAGGTTAATTGATTAAGGATTATGTGTTGATGTTTGAGAGATATCTAAGTCCTTTCGGATCGTAGAAACTACACCTATCGGTCGATTAGTTAATCCCTTTTTTCGAGTGAATGGATTACCTCAAGTAATTAGTTTATTTTACAACTTATTCTAGTTTATCATCCTAAAAATGCTGCAGTTCATTCTTAAGTAAACAATCAAACAAGTCATAAACATAACCAAGCATCAAAATAATATCTCAACACATAAACATCACATAGCAAAATCGTATCTCATCAAACCATAGCAAATACCAAATTAAACTACATCCTAACCTTAAGACACATAAAATTTAGCCTAACATATTCAAACTACAAATAACGATAATTCTAATGCATAAAACAACAAATAAACCCATAGAAAATCGAAATAAAAGCGTGAAAAAGATAACCAAATAACCCTCGTGCTTTACTCCTTCTTTTATGGTCAGAAATCGATGGAGACTGGTCTGGATACGCTGCCGCCTTGCCCAAACTTGCTTCCTCCTTCAATTCTCGTGAAAAGAGCCAAGAACACACGTGCAAAATATGGAAAAAATATGTGGACAGAATAATGGATGTTTTCTAGTCAAGAATCACGCATATAAATATCTAGGAAAAGTCCCAGAGGCGACTAAGGCAAAGAGAGAACCTTCCTTCCTTTCGAATTACCAAAAATTTTCTTCCATACATGAAATTTCAGATCGAAATTCTAGAATTTCGAATCAAAATGTCGCTGGTCTGAGCTGTATGTTGAAGTCTGGGACATCATGTGAGATCCAATCTTGGCTTGGTCCTTTGTAGGCCTTCTCTGGTCCATGTCATGCGTCTGTGGACTAGGAATAAGTCGTATGGCTGTGACCTAAGCTCCAATTCGTCTTGCTCGCGTGTCTAGTCTTCAATCTTCACGAGAATTCTACAAAATAACAAAAAAAGCGGCGGCAGTACCAATATTCTGAAAATCACAGTTAATTATGAGACAATTTATATTGGTTTGAGTACTATTTTGATGCTAAGTATGGTTAAAATAAGTATATAAATATGAGATATCAGATGTAGTGTTTTTCAAAATGACACGACACGAGCGTGTTGGTACGACACGCACGCGTGTTGACACGACACGTCTATGGAATTAGCACGACACGTGCGTGTCAGCGTGTCGTGCCAAAGTCGTGTCATGTTGGAGATTTCTAGATATTGACACGTCTTAACACGACACGAGTTGACACGTGACACGAGTTAACACGATAAAAAATATTATTATCTAGAATTTATCAAATTATATTGAGTTTATATTATAAATTTAATTATTCATAATCTTTTATTCAATTATTAATTTTCATTTTAATATATGAAATTTCAATAGTTTATTATATTTTTCTATTTTAAAAAAATTTTAAATATTTTTTAATGACTTTTTAGTGAATAAATTATAACATTGCTTGACATGTTTAACACGTCGTGTCAACACGACACGACACGTCGTGTTAAATTATAACATTGTTAGACGTGTCGTGTCATTATGCGTGTCGTGTTAACCAATTCTTTCATTTGACACGACACGACACGTCACGTTGAAAATATTAACTCGTGTCAACACGACACGACACGAGCTCTGATACGCGCGTGTTTGACACGACACGACACATTTGCAATACACTAATCAAATGTGTATCGTTGGAAGATTTCAACCAGATATTATTATTGTCTAATATTGTTTTATTTATTTATTTACTCGTGTATTGGAGGCATTTTTTGCCAGTACAAATAATAGTATACATGGATATTGCATGCGTTTGTTTCAGTCCACCCGAAATTTTGATTGAGGCATTGCCCCAACCATCATATATATACAGGCCTATCACGTTAATTAAACTAAAAAATCCCAAAACAAAAATCGAAAGGTATACATTTCAAAACTAACCCTCAAAAAGAAAAATTCAAAACAAAAAATATATATATAAGAATTCTATCATGAAAGCAAAATCAATGTCTTATACTCTAACCTTGATTAAAAATAGCTGATTTCCTTATAACTATTTGTTATACAATAAGCTTCTCTAAAAATAAAAATATATATATTAGTTGTACATTAGAAGTGTCAAAAGTACGGGAATAATTGGTATAAAGTAAGCTATTTTATATTTCAACGGAGTGTTGAAAATCATAAATATCTAAATTTCAAAGCTCAGGTTACTGTAGAATTATCCAGCCGTTCATTCCTTCTCAGACCCTTCATCTCAGCCCTCTGTTTTTTTGCTTCTGCACAGTGTGCTTGGTGTGCCTCTATACAGTGTAGTTGGTGTATGACCTGGGTGGGTTGACTGGATTTTCCGTTGCGTTTTCTCTGTGCTTTTGTGTTGTGTTTCCTCTGCCAGCGACGTTCCATGCCTTCTTGTTCCCTTTCTTCTGCTGCGTGCGACACCGTTTCCAATATGCGCCGTCCCCTTATCCAATCTGCCGATCCCTATTCTCTACTTTCTGCCCATTCCGATTGGTACGGTTCCTGCGATGGCTTCGCCTATCTACTGCGGAACTCTCTGGATCGTGCTGTTTTGGTGCGACAGGTTTCATCTCTCTCTTTTCTTCTTTTCTCTTCCTGTGCTGTTGTGTTCTTCTGTTCTGTGCTGCATTTCTTCCCTTTGTTATTCCTTGCGTCATTCCTCTTTCTGCATTGTGCTGTTTCTCGCTGCTGTTCTTTAATCTGGTTGTTCTTGGGCTGGTAATGGTGCTCATTCTGTTGTGTCCTCTCAATTTACCCTATTCAGTTCTTGGTCTGAGAATTTTTGCACTGTTTCGGTATATAACCTGTCAGTTCTGTGCTTTATATTTCTGCTGTTTTTTCCCTGCAGGTTTGCTGTGCCTGTGCTTGCTTGCAGGCGAACAGATCACCCTTCTCCTCCTCCTCTTTGCTTCCTGCATTTGGTACAGTATTGTTTCTGCTCCAAGTGATTTCTGTTTTGAATCGTAATTTTGCTTTTTCTCTCCAGATCTGGTGGTGGAGCAACGGTTGCAGGATTGGTAAAGGAGGAAAAGGGGGGGGGGGGTGGAGAAGGAATTGTCATAAGGATGAATCATTAAATTTGAGGTCATTCCTTTGATTCTTTGTTATTCCTCAGATTTTTTTGATAGAACCGAGATTTAGTACAGAATTTGGGTCTTTACTATATAAATACATACTAACACATCCTTGGTATCGGCTTATGTACCTCTGGATCTCTTTTTTTTTAGCCTTTTTTATTTCCTTCATTTTGATGAACGTTTGGATTCAACAAAAAAAAATGCTCCATATGTTTTTTTGTGTTTACAATTTTTTTTGTTTCCTGTTGGGTAAATGTTTATTGCTAGATGAATTTATAAACTAATGTGCTTTCTTTTCTTTCCTGGTAGTCTAATGTGCTATTGTTTTTATGATGCTTATACTGAATGCACTCCAATATGTAAACACAAACTAAATGGAGCATTTTTTATAGAATGCTTATGGGTGTACTGATTTAAGTTAGCAATATTTATTTTTCAGAGTTCTCTATTTATGAGGTGAGGACGATAAGGTCAAGCAAGTTCAATATGCAAGATGCATGATGTGTTGCCTTATCTGCATGAGTGTTGTAAAGAAGAATTAAGAAAGAAGTATATTGAAAGGTGACTGAATATTAATATTCAAGGTTAGCTCTCATTTTTTTTTTGCAATAAAATGTGCCCCTCTCTCATTTTTTGCTATTAAATGTGCCCCTAATTTTCTTATGCTTTCATGTTTGTTTACATGTATTCTAGAACAGGATAGACATAGAAAAATGCAGATTCTTTATAAATGCAACGAGGAGAGGATTTACTGGTAATATTTCAATATTAGATCATCCAATTTGTTTTAATGTGTCTAGGTATATTCTTTCCAAAGTTGTGATTACTAATATTTTTTTTCCTTGGAAATTGTGGCTATCAACTCTATCATCACCTATCATCAAAGCTGCCAACTCTATCATCAAATTTGTTTTAATGTGTCTAGGTATATTCTTTCCAAAGTTGTGATTACTAATATTTTTTTTCCTTGGAAATTGTGGCTATCAACTCTATCATCACCTATCATCAAAGCTGCCAACTGCAAGGCAATTATGCTTTATTTTCTTACCACTACCTTATAGTGGCGGTGGATATCCACATGGAAAAACCTAGGCCCACCAACAGATTTTGACTCGGAGATCACCCATGCATCCCTGCCTACCAAACCCAAATTGCCAGTTGGTGTCAAGACTGAAAAATCATGTCATCTCCTATCCTCCTACCAGACTTGGAAGGTGCGGTGTACATCTTCTTGAATTAAAATTCTTAATTCTTTGTTAATCCAAATGAAGATGTTGTGTTCGGAAAAAAAATGGTACAATACTATGATTGTATGATTTTAGTTCTGGTTCCTCATTATTTTTTTTTTGATACATATACGTTATCAAGTTCAGATATATGTTTCCACATATCTCCTCTTTTGGGTCAACTATTGAAATGTATTCTGGTCTTTGCAGTTCTCAGTTCAATTGTATATGGTTTATTACCACTAAAATCAATAATTTTGGTCAAGATATCAGTATATGAGGCTGGTGTCGGTATTTACATACTTTTCATGTGATGAACTTTTGATTTACATATTTTTATAAGATTCTTCAATTAGTATTTTTCTTTCATCACATACATGTCGAAGCTAGCTGTGAGGGGATACTTACATGTCGAGCCTTCAAGGAGAAATGGAGAATATATGGCTGCAGTAAATACTCACTGTTCAGTGATGCGCATATTTATCTTCTATGTTCTACATGTCAAATACTTTGCAATATGCTTGATAACCATCGACAGCAGTAATTAATAATCTACAATTAGCTAATGCATTATTTGGATACTTTCAGTTGATGGATCAAACTGTGGCTGCTATTCAATAGTTGAAACCTAATTCATCGAAAGAAGAATTGTATGTGAGTAAGTTTGGATGACCGGATAAGGTACAGCTTAGATATCTAATTAGACAAATAAGCTAAAGCAAATTTCGACAAATTTCTACATAAGTAAATAATTTCATAAGTAAAATTATAATTACCTCGGGAATTACATTATATACACTAAGTTAAATATTTTTGTTTGTCTTGCTGTCTTACGAGTTATAAGAAGTAAAAGAGAACAATTTAATAGATGTCTAAATACTTGAATATAGTACCTTTGATTTAGTAAAGGATGAATCGATATGTATTTATTTTTTTATTTTAAGGGCCTGCATCGTTGAGTGTGAATGTGCAAATCTTAAAAATTAATGTGTACTGTTGTTATTTCTCATTTGTTACTTTTGTGTTGTTCTCCATTGTTATAAATTTCTATACTGATCTATTGTGTCAGTCGTATATGATAGAAATGTTTCTCTTTTTTGTCTGAAACAAAAAATGACAGGAATTAGCTGGCCAAACAAAGAGCAACGGTGAGCTCGAGAAATGATCTACAAAGATAAAGAGGAAGTACTAATGTACAAAGCGCACAATCCAACAGACTCAGAAAGTGAGCATTGATCTTAATTATTCTTCTTTCATAGTTACCGTACTTTATCTTCTTAGTACTAAATGCATAAATATTCTGAATTGTCTCAAAAAAATAAATAAAAGGACAAAGAAGAATCAGGCTATGCGGAAGCTCAGGTTTTGTTTTCCTATGATTAATACTAATTGTTTAACTCTGGATGGTAACGTTGGATACCTACATACAAGAAACTAGCCTGGTCTGAACTCTTTATTCTAAAGTTTCTAATTTTAAAATATAGTCAAATCGTTGCATCGATTTTAGTGGATGGCTATACATTGGCTGGTATTCTCTCCGATGAGTACCGTTTCTACAGAAGTTGCTCATTCATTTCACTTATAGATGGTCGACTCGACTAGCCAGCAGCGCCAGCCTTGCTAGGGAGAACTGACGTGAGTACGAGTGTTATTGTCTTTTTTTTCCCTTTCCTTTCTTTGATTTTGTAAGAGTGTTTCTTACTTTCAACTTTGTCCGATGTATGTGGAAAATATCCAATAAAAAGCATGTATGTTGGTTCTTCTATGCTAGATTGGTTGTTTATGTGATTTTCGTGATGGTTATCAGATTTTCTACTAGCGGATCCTGTTTTTTTTTATTTCAGGTCAATTATTATTGTAATTCATGATTCCCTCTGCATATGTTAACTGTGTGATATATGATTCACCGATGAAAAGCAACAGTAATAATTTATCTGTTATCTCCAGCTTTTTTTAATTTGTTAGATTGCAACGAGAGGGCTCAGTGATGCTTTTCTAATCTGTTATCTAAGAAGATAAACTTATTCAAAAGAACGAAAGCTATATAGAAATGATAAAAGTGGATGAATTGATGATCGCTACTATTATTGTAGCATGCACTAAGCATGGTATAAAAAAAATTTAGATTGTTTTACTAGGCCTATTTGTCATCTGCAACAACAACAATCATAAAGTAAAAGGAAAAAACGCATGATCATAGAATTTTGTGCTATGTAGAATAAATAAAAAATTAAATATTATATAGCAAAAAGTTTCAACTATTTTCCTGAGTCAAATTATTGTCTTTGCATTTTGACTTTTTCCTCTTATTTTCTTCTATTTTGATATCTGAAGGTGTTTTTTCTTTTACTTATTATATGTTTTTTCCTTTTTTTTTTATGCCTCTCTTTCCCTCTCCTCTATTGTCTGTCTACATGTCTTCAAGCTCCGTTTGGATTCTTCTCCTTGCAGTTCCACAGACTTTTACCGTGTAATATAACAAATTTATGCTCTTTAAACTTTTGTTTAAGTCTCTTTTTAGTTGTCACTCATGTGTCTTACAAATGAAATGATATATTTACCTGTACTTATGATTTATTGTGAGCCAGACATTACACCTGTTCTTAACAAATAATTTTTTCACTCTCTTCCTATTTCTTCTTTTGTCTTTTAGTAATGAAGATACACCATCGCCTCTTCGCAAACAACATGCTCACAAAAGCAACACAACACCGCCGTGACAACTGCGAATGCCACCAGCTATAAGCACAGCCACATAACACTCCATTAGAGGTACCGACGCAAAACACCAAGCAGCAAGCTTAAATCTTTCCTTCCTTACTGAAACGAAAAAAAGAGATTAGCTCCACTAAAGTTATTTATTCAAATTTTGCCTCTGTTCACACAACAAAAAATCTGCTCAGTTCATGGTTCATGCTCTGCTAAATTTTTTTTCTGCTCTAGAGATGTAAAAAGATGGCGGGTACACTTCCAATAGAAAACTATGGCACAAATATACCAAGAAAAAAATTATAACTCCAAAAATACATTAGTGAAGAAAAAAATAATAATTGTACGAGCAGACAGCTATTCATCGTCTTGTAGTATTTGATCGCACATTACTATTTTCTATCGTGTAGTTTTCTTCTTCACAACCACACTCTGACACACATTTGCAGCGTGAGGACAAAATCATCAAGACAGACCCTCCAAAGACGTATCGTTCCATGTGTAAGGACAAGACGATCCTGCCACACCAGAAAGGTATTTTCGCTACAATTTGAAAATTTCCAGTTGTTTGTTTATGCTTAAAACAAAAAATAAAAACACGCTGCCAATCCTAAACTAACAATCAAGCTTCAACAAATATTTCTCGGTTATCATCTAAGTATTATCTTTCAGCTATACAAACCTGCACAAAAGTATAAATGACTGATATATGATTCCTTCGATTCTTTGCAGTCCTGAGCATTGATGGAGTAGTCATCCAACAGAGAATGCAACATTTTGGCTTACATGTTCTCTTTATATATGGAAGCACAGGTGTTTTTTGTGGTAGACCTAAGGAAAAATAAAAATTTCATGTCTGTCTTGCTGAGTATAAACACATAACTTTTGTGCTGAATCATAGTTGTTCAACTGCAGCACATGCCACTGCTCTAAAAAAAAAATCAAAATAAGCCATATACAGTTGGACATCTATGATGGCCTATTGTATCAATATTTTGTATTTTGGTCGGAGGTAAAACCTAGGTCAAATTAAACATCAATCTAATCTAATGCAGTATAGCTTGAGGATCGAATCCACAGGGACGGTTATTCTAAACTATAGACTTTAAGTAATTTAGTTCAATTAATCTAGGGGTAAACAAGTCGAAAAGCTAATTAATTGATTAAAAGGATTAAATTTAAACTAAAAGAGTTAATTCTAAATTCTAATTAATGTCTAAATTACTCAAAATATTAAGGAAAAGATCTAAACTCGAATTAAGGACTTAAACTGGGGTCAATTGATCGGGTTCCACTTCAAGGCACTATCCTGGCGGGTCGACAGGATTTCTGGCGGGTCGACAGGATTTCTGGCGGGTCGCCAGAACAGGACGACAATTCTGTTTAATTAGTTTCTAAGTTCTCTGAGTTCAGGTTTTTGGCTTAAACTCTGGTCCAAATACTAACTCTCGTTCTTGATTTGGTATTACTAAGTTTTAACCTCTAAACCTCCCTAAAAACCTAAGTTTCAACTCTCGTTTCTTGGCTTAAGTTCTAGGGTTTGCTTTAACTATTCGGTAGGATATCCTAGATCTCTCGATCTTAGGAGGGAATAAGCCTCTCGGCTAAGTTCCGGTTTCACCTTTTGGGTATACTAACTATCCTATGGTTTGAGAATACAAATCGTTTTGAAATTAGGGTTCTATTTGCTTATCTACGAGGTCAGGCCTAACCAAGTGAGCAAACCTTCAAATCAATTCAATTCAATTCACAATTTCAGCAAATAAACTCAAGCAAAGCAAAGCAACTTAGAAAAATTAGAAAACTAATTAAACTTCATTAATCTACCAAGTCATGGTTCCCTACAATTGCCCCTAAACTAAACTACTCACTAAAAGTCATACTAAACATAAAGATAAAAGGTTTCAGCAAACTAAACATCAAAAGACAGAAAATAGAGAAAGTTTACAACAAGAAACTATAGCAAACAACTCTCAGCCTGTTTTCTGGCGGGTCGCCAGAGATCCTGGCGGGTCGACAGGAGGTAGCTGGGGAGGCTTCTGCTATCTTCTCTCGAATTCTCTCTCTCTAAACTGACTTTATCTTTCTGGAGCTCTCCCTATGTTTAAATAACTCTCAAAGGCGGTTCCCATAGGTGGAGATCATGTCTGTTTCGTCCTAAAATAGAGAAAGTGCTCTGCCAGAAATATCTCTCCAAATTGGGCAGGTCGGTTAATGTTCTGGCGGGGTCGACAGGAATCCTGGCGGGTCGCCTGGATTCCTGGCGGGTCGCCTGGATTCCTGGCGGGTCGTCTGAAATCCTGGCGGGTCGCCAGAACAGGGGACTTGTCTGGTTTGACCCTGTTCCTTTGCTCCAGTCGCTTGGACCCTGATTTGCTCCGCTTGAACTCTGTCTTGGGCCCAATTTTGCTCCAAATCATCACTGAACCTGAAATTAGACAAGGGCAAATAGCAGTACCATATTTCTAACCTAAATTGCATTAAATCTAACTAAAACACAAACATTTAATTGAAATTAAAGCCTAAAAGGGTTGAATATTTCGATGTGAAACCCGCCTATCATATTTGTAAACTGATATCAATCCGACACTGTGATATTATTATTATAGAACTGTATCTCCAATCGAACTGTTCAGCTTTGAAAAACCTAAGGAGATAATTTCCACCATCTCCATTAATTCTAGACCTGTATATCTTGAAACAACTTCAAGTTCCAAAACATGGCCTTCAATGCTCAGGACACACTGCAAGATATAAACATGCACAAAACGCCTCTATTACTATCCTAGGAAATCAAATGGAGCCTGGCTTTCATCGCGCGATTTATTATTTTTTAACGATTTCCCTCCTATTGAAATGGCCCAAAGTAAACCACAAAAGTGACATGGCATGGATTCTCCACCTTTTACATTGGAAATTGGGTTTATTTATTTTATTATTATTATTAGTGAAAGACTTGGGAATTATAATTTGAATTTTTTTAGAAATTAGTAAGGTGTGTTCTACCCTTTTCCTATTAACAGAAAAGAACATGGGAATTGGGTTTAAAATGTGTTCTTTTTTGTTAAGACTAATTGGATAGGATCCGGACCGGGTCGTATGACATCACCAGAAATTGCACTTCTGACATGTGGGTCCAAAGATAATACAATTGCTCTTCCGCTGGTTCGAGTCAAATCAAACTCGTCGTCTTCGGCTTCTTGTCCCGTTACGCCGAACCAAATCAATTGCCTATAAATTCGGTCACCCGGCCTGTGCCCATCACTTCCGATATTCTCTTTCTCTCTTTCTATAAACTTTTATATAACGGGTCATTACTGACAAAGATAACGATCTACTAGTTCCCATTAAAACTTTACTAGAAATAGAAGATCCTATTCATTAGGCATCGGTCCAATGCGGGATATAGACGGTTCAGATCATTGAAAGCACCTGGTCGCAATACACCGGTTTTAAAAATAGCATGGGCGAAATATAGCAAATCAATGTGGTGTAATACACCGCGTTCATGCTAAGCTACTTGGCTTCACCTACCTGCTTTAGAAGCAAGATAATGGCAAATTTGGGGGCTTTGCTTTGCGACCCGATTTTTATTTTTATTAATAATAAAATTAGAAACCCTAGCTTTAATCTCTCTCTCCTTCTCCTTCGACAAATTGTCAATTCTTGCACGAAAAGAAAACGACCAATTGAAGAGCACCTCTAGGTAATTCTCTCTTTTCATCGGCTCCTCTTGTTCCCGATCTGTTCTCTTCCTTATGCCACGAAGAAAATTCTGTGTTTTTGTTGAATTTCTTGGTGTTTCTTTAATGATTTGAACTCGTGATATTGAACCCAGAACTGATTTGTTTCGAATTACCAACAAAGTTTATGTGGCCGAATCTTATGTTATCGCTATGTTTACAGATTGTTTTTTTTTTTACGACAATAATTAGACAAGTTTTAGTAAGATGGTACTAATATAATTATCTATGTAGAGTAACCATGTTTATCAAATTGTTGCTGATGCAGAAAGTTCAAATGGAACCTGGTATTTGGTTTGGAACTATGAAATTCTTAAGGCATTTAACCTTGATTATTTCAATTTTATTGTTTAAGCTGTATAACCTTCTTGTATCAAGGCTTCTACTTTTTCTTAAAAAATTCTCATACTAATATCAATTTCATTACATACCTTTTTTTCACTGGAATGTAATATAATAAGCTAATGCAAGCTGTCATATATCAATACCAAACAGTGTACCATGCTATTCATGGTTTCCTTTCTCTCCTGTTTTAGTAAACACGCTGTTCAGTTCTGTCACTGACAGTTCTTCCTTATATAAGTTGCTTCTCGATTAGTTTGATTGTCACTCTAAATAAAAATTTCCTTTACTATGGTACTAGTTCTGAAAATAAAAATGGCACAAGAGAGCTGGAAGAAGGAAGCAGAAGAGACTGAGTTACGGGCACCAGAGGCTCCAGTTCTCTGTGCCAACAACTGTGGTTTTTATGGTAGTGCAGTTACTAACAACATGTGTTCAAAGTGCTACCGCGATTTCATCAAGCAACAACCGGTCCTCTCACAACCTGCCCGACCTGCTGAGAAGTCTCCTATCATTGAGTCATCATCACCCCTCCCATTGGAAGTGGTCACCGCTGAGACATCAACAATTGCGACACAGGTGAGTGCTGCAGAGGATCTGAAGGGGAAGATGCCTGCCAATCGCTGTTCCATGTGCAGGAAGAAAGTCGGTCTGACGGGTTTCCAATGCCGATGTGGCGGCACATACTGCTCACTGCATCGTTACTCTGAGATTCATGAATGTTCTTTTGATTACAAGTCCTCTGGTCGTGCAGCCATTGCCAAGGGAAACCCAGTTGTGAAGGCTGATAAGATTGATAAAATTTGATGCATGATCGCAAGTTAGGGAAGAAAACGCAGATAGTTATTTAGAAATCATTTCATTTGCTTCCTACTATCAACATCTTTGCATCATCTCATGAATTGGGTGGAGGGGATTGAAATGTGTGAAAAAAAAAGATAAGCCCCCTAGTGTATATTGTGTGAATTTCTTTTCTTTTTAAAGTTCTTACAAAAACAATCCGGGTCATGAATGGCATGACATGAATAGAATTGCAGGTTGGAGATTTGGGATTGTGATGTGATAATGTTGCCTTGGGGGTACTGAATGCTAGTGTTCCTAGTGAGCATTGCACAGGTCATGTCACATTTGTTTCTCTTTATTAACTTAATTTATCTTTGCATGGTGCTTGATCGGTTGTTCTTTGTTCCTTTTTATTTAAATTTTTGTTCTTCAGTAGTTCAAAAAAGCTTTCAATTGTTGTTACAGTGTTCTGGCATAAGTTGCCATATGGAAATAAATGTCATGTTCGGTTCTCTGCTTATAAGATAATGTTTGGTATTTGCTATTTATCTGGGGCAGGCATAAAGAGAGAATTTATGTTGCTTTGCTCTTTTGATGCCACTGCTGTGAAGTCTACATATTTGTAGGTTTTATGTTCTTGCCAATTATGGTAAACCAGCGATTCATCATGTTGGAGAACTTATGCTTATGCTTTTCGTCAAACGGGGTTTAGTTTTTGATCAGTTGGCAAATGGGGTTTTATTGTTTTAAAATGGGCTCCACTAACGATGTTTTTGAATTTTGTCACCTATATAATTCACTAATTTTTATTAAAAAAAGTGAATAAAATGCAAAATATTTTCAATATAATTTATTTTGTTTATGTTTTTGAAAAAATACTAACTGTTTGTGAGATAGGCTAAAATCAGTCGCGACTGACGGATGAGACCGTTAGCTATAATCAAATCTTAATTTTCGAGATTTTAACAGTCAATCCGAACCATTCAATGTGTTTTTTTCATATTGAAATTTCATTGGAGACAAAATTTTATATTTTTCTGAAATTTTTTAATATTTGTTTGATATTTTACAAAAAATTTAATCTAAACAATTTTGGACCCTTCAATAGCTATGATTTTTAAAAAACTCAAAAAAATAGTAAATAAAATCAGAAAAATGTAAAATTTGGTCTCAAATGAGATTTCAATATCGAGAACACCTTGAACGGTTCAGATTAGCTATTAGAATCTCAAAAGTTAAGGCATGCGGGCTGATTATTCTTGACCGTTCATTTCTTACAAATCAGACGTCTCAGCTATCATAGAAATTTTTGGCCGCTTAAAATGTTCTCCGTTATATGTAACATAATTTTTAGTGAAAAGGGTAAAATAGTCAATTAACACCAAATCGACTCTTTCTATTTCGTACTAACCCCTCCGCATATCGTCGTGCCCATCTCCGCCTTCGTCGGACCCTAACAGCAATCTGTGATCTGTCTCTCTCCCACTGGCCACCAACAAGGCAACAACAATCAAAATTCATATGAGCTCTCGAAAGGAAATCGGCGTTGTCGAAAGAGAAGCCGATCGATCAGCACCTCCGCCCATTAGATCGATCTCTCCGCTGCTGCCTCCTCTCGGAGCATCACCATTATCTGCTCGATCAACTCTAGCCTCCTGCAATATCCATCGGTTCCTCCCTCTACCTCCTCTCAGTGCAGCGACGGAGATAGCTGGACCTCCCTAAGGTCTCTCTCGATCGAAGAACAGCTTCAGGTATACCTTTTTCAACTGAGATTTCGGTTCAATTTCCGACTTTAATTTCAAAAACCGAGACTTGTGTTTTCTGTACAGACTTTAATGAATCTTTCATATTTTTTATTGTTTTTTGAAGAATTTATCGCTTAATTTCGGTTCAATTTCTTCTCTCCGCAGCATTAGTGGAGGTATTACTCTATCCTTGTTCAATTTCTGTCTTGTTAGCGTCCTTGATCTATTTGTGATGAAATGAATTAATTCTACAATTAGAATGACTGTGTTGAGTTAGTTGTGATGGATTTGGCTTAATTCTATTTGTGCTGATAGTTGTGAATTTTTTTTTAGTAAATTTAAGCATCTTAAAGATTGTCTCCTCTCTCTCGATCAACTACTGGACTGAGACTTCTGTTTATTAGAGATCTCCATGGCCAGTTTGGCGACCTCATGCGTCTCTTTGATGAGTATGGCTTTCCCTCAACTGCTGGTGACGTCACGTCAGTCAACACTGTTTAACTCATATTCAAGCTTTAAAAAAACAGTCACTGGTTTTATTTCATGTTCTCTGATCAGGCAAGATGCACTTTTTCAGGTACATTGATTAGTTGTTTTTAGGAGATTATGTTGATCGTGGTCAGCACAGCCTAAAACCATTACATTGCTCCTCGCTCTCAAGATAAGTTCCCAACTCAGTTTGGACAATGTCACAAGTACATTATCAGAACTCCTTGTTCTTACCTTTTCTATTGTTGTGAAATTTTTTTTCCATTTTTAAGTTCTGTTGCCTATGTTCTTAAAGAAGTTTAAAAATTGTAGATATTCGAGAATGTACACTTGATTAGAGGAAACCATGAGGCTGCCGACATAAATGCTCTTTTTAGTTTTAGGCTTGAGTGCATTGAACGAATTGGTAAGAATCCTAAGAATATGTTGTATACCTATAAGCATGTTGCCCATTTAGAAAATAAATGTATTTCATTTTATGAAGGACCTATTGATGTCCCAAAAGTTCAACAGCAATAACTTGACCCATCAGATAAGTAGTGTGCATGAACTGATTTCTTACATCAATTGACCAAAATTTCAGTTTGATCCTTATGTGTTGTATCATTATTTGCCTTTGATTACTTGAATTCCAAACTTAATCCTCATAAGTGAAATTCATTTTTTTAACTCTTGAAAGAGTATGTCAATCCATTATTCTGTCCTGAGATTGTGTTATATTTCAGGGTGAAAGCGATGACATTTGGGCATGGACACAGTTTAACTAGCTATTTAATTATCTTCCACTGGCTGTGATGGTAGAAAAGAAAATCATATGCATGCACAGTGGTATTGGATGGTCAATCACCTCAGTCGAGCAGATCGAAAAGCTTGAGAGACCTATTACTATGGATGTGGGATCAATAATTCTGATGGACCCGCAATGGTACTTTAAGCAGTTTGATATATTTTTTAAAGCATATAATAAAGACCATTCTCAAGGTTTGAAAGGCTCCTTAGTATAGATGCTTTAAAAGAAGCTCTTTGCAACCATGATGATGCAGTTAATCTGCGTACCATATTATGACATACACATCCAAAAACTAGGTGTGACAGAAAATTTTATTCAAAAGAGGACTGGCAGTTTATAGTTCTGGTTGTGAGACTTCATTTTTTAATTAAGAATTAAGTTCATTGACAAATCCAGGGTATAATTCAAGTGGTGAAAATGAAGGAAATATTGTTTAAGTAGGACCCTCTATGCTGAAGTTGCTGTTGTAAGCAGGGATATGTTCTGAATTCTGTGTGATCTTTTTATTTTATTTTGTTTCAAGTACAGTAGATGGGATGTTAAATTATGTAACATT
The DNA here is from genome assembly GCA_028095005.1 of Rhynchospora pubera. NCBI lineage: Eukaryota > Viridiplantae > Streptophyta > Magnoliopsida > Poales > Cyperaceae > Rhynchospora > Rhynchospora pubera. The sequence goes on along the minus strand of CM051462.1, from coordinate 105,045,991 downwards.
TGTTAAATTATGTTCTGGATTTGCATTAGGATTTAAACATTAGGCTCTGGACAATTGTGCAGCACGTTGCTAAAAGAGAGATATTTTCTTGATCCCCACACAATAGCTTTCGACCATATAGTTTCTTTTGTTCAAAAAATGTCTTTGTAACATTTACAAGGTTTAGGGTAGGAATGGGGAGTGGATCTGGCAAAGGAGGCAACCGTTGTGAACCCTGCAATGACTAGATACTTTGATTTTTCTTATTGCCACAGCATCTGGCAGGTTAGATTCTGGAGGCAAGTGCGGGTCTAGTGGCAGGCTCACATAACAGGAATGAGCTTGTTGTCATCCATTGAGAAGACGAATCTGGCAATTTTTTTTTTCCTTTTTCCTTTTATTTCTAGTTTTCTCTTAGTTTTGCTTTTTTTATTTATATTTGAATTTTGAGTTGGATCTGAGGAAGAATGTAGTTGGAGGTTCTAGTTGATGGTAGGCACCGAGCACTAGTATTGACTTTTGACAAGTCAATAGTCACCTAAACAGAAATTTTAAGCTTTTTAATTGATTTTTCTGAAATCAAGCTTATAATTTAGTTGTACAACATCAATTGCTAGCACCTATTGTGAGGATTTCCAATTACAGCTAATGGCTTGTTTAATTTGCACCAAATGAGAAGCAATACAACAGGAAAGTAGAATGCAGAAATAGAACGTATGGGGACCCACAAGTCAGACAAACAACATACAAATCAACTGTACTGTGAAGGAAAACATACGGTTCTGTGTGCAAACTGCAGTCCCACTTTTAGTTATTTCAATTTTTAAATGCTGTTAGACTGTGCCAAAAAAAAAAAGGCGCACAAGAAGATTGTTGTCAGGAAACCATCTGAAGAGGTGCCCACTAAATATAACCACCCAGTATAATGAATTCATGATCAACCAATAATGGGATGACACATCAGCCAATTTGGAAAGCGGTTGCGCTACGAATCAGAATTAGAAATTTGCACCAGATTATTTCTTCGCCACCGCTTATCACGTATATCTACTTAAAATAACATTGTATATGATTGCAATAGAAATTACATGGTATGCATTGTATATGACCAAATTTCATCAAGATTTGAATAAACTTTATTGTTCATTATAGAATTTTTTTTTGATAATTTAATCATAAAAAACAAAATTAAAAATAAAAAATTAAAAAGATACAATATTCAATTAAAAATATGAGTTTGAATTATTGCGTCATTTAAAAATAGCTAGCAATTAAATTGCTAATAAATGTTAGAAGAATCATATTACTTAGTGAAAAAATTAACATTTTACTGTTATAATTAAAGTTCATATGAAAAAAAAACTAGAAGTATAATTTTATAAAGAAGCTTGAAGTTGTAAATTGCATATGCTTATAAAAGGAAATCAAAGGAAAAAGTTAGTTAGAAAGCTAAATAAAAGTACTAAAACTTGATTGCAATTTTATGAGTCAATAAGCTTTTAAAAAGTGTCCGTTTTTTAAAAATAAAAATTATATGCATGTGGGGGGTGCGATATTCATCTATGCCAAATTCAAATGAAAATTTTGGTTGAATTTATCCCACCAAATTTTTATTATATAGAACGAAATTGAAATGAAATTTTTGTGCAAATAAAATAGCTAGCTCCCCTGAGGTTCAAGCTTCATCAATTTTATAATTTGTTTCATTGTCTGTATAAAAATCTTATTTGTCTACTACTGTTGCATAGCTCACAAGAAGGAAATATTAATTTTGGACAAAGTTTTTAAAAACAAAATTTATTTATAAAATTGTTCCATTTTATCTGTCTTTTTCCATTTTTAATTTCGATAAACCTTACTATAAGTTCTTAACACTACAACAGGGGAAAATACATTTGCACCACAAGTCCACAAGTCGACCTTTCATTGAAGTTTCCATAATTTCCATAATTTAATCATAAATAAAATCAAATAAAAATAAAAAAATAAAACTAAAAATATTCGATTGAAAATAGGGTTTCAATGATTGCGTCATTTAAAAATACCTACCAATTAAATTGCCAATAAAATGTTAGACTAATTATATTACTTAGTGACATAATTAACATTTACTTTTATTATTAAAGTTCATATTAAAAAATAGAAGTATAATTTTATAAAAAAAACTTGAAGTTGTAAATTGCGTACACCATTTGATTTCTCTTAAATTTTGAACATTACATTTGTAATTCTTAGATATTTCATTGCATTTTGGTTAATTTAACCAAGAAGTTTTATTTAAATTTCGTTCCATATTTGACCAATTCAATATTTGTATCCCAATTTAATATCATACATTTAACTAATTTTGTGAAAGATATCACTTTATGTCACAAATTTTGATTCAAGACAATAAATTTATCTATTTATATATTCTAGGCTTCTAGCTAATATTATCCCTTTATTTATTTATTTTTTTTTTGGAAATGTGACTCTTTTTAATAAGGGAAACTATAAGTCGATATTAGTGTCTTGTACTTTTTCATGATCCTTAATGAATCGATAGGGATTATTTATCTATGGGGAAAAAAAAGAATGCAGATCAGATATCCTAACGAGTCTCAAAACTCAAATACTTATACCTCTCCGAAATGAGCAAGAGATGCTAGTATGGTTTTGCTTGCAAGAGTTAGATTGTTTATAAGTCATTTTTTTTCCGGTAGGCGCAAACCCTACTGTTAATTATCTTCGACTCAGCAGCGAGCATCTATTGATCGAGAAAATAAAAGAATTAGGTAAGTTAGGTTAAAAATAAGTTTTTTTTTAAATAAGAGACTAGTGTTAAGTGGGTCCAGTGAAGTTGAAAAATATACATATAGTTTGTATGAAAACTATTTTTTAGGCATGTTGTGTTTACTTTGGCTCTTAATAAAATGCACACTGTGATATTGTTATCATTTTTTTAGTATAATTGTTATGAATTTTGCTATGGTGAGTCGCGCTCAAAACTTCAAGATTTGATTCAAAATTATTGATCCAAACCGTCCAATACGATCCCCCTATTGAAATCTCCATGCAGACCAAAATTTATATTTTTTTGAAATTTTTTAGTATTTTTTTCGAATTCTTAAAAACTGTTGCTTTTGAACGATTAAGAACTAATTAGATTAACGATTTCCTTAAATTAAAAAAATACTTAAAAAAATTGAAAAAAAATATAAAATTTGGTCTACATGGAGATTTCAATAACAAGATCGTATTAGACGGTTTGGATCTGTCATTTTAAATTAAATCTAGGAATTTTTATGCGACTCACTGACCCTTTGGTGAGTCACGAATCACCATAGCAAAACTCTAATTGTTATTACTATTAGTATTGTTATTATACGAGATAGGCTCAAGTTTTTGCACCAGTTATTTATTTAATTTTTTTACTATTATCATTTTGTCATATTTTGGGGCGTTTGTGAATTTTTTTTTAATAAAAAGTGACATTTAGATTTTTTTTTTTGTGTGTTACAGACAGGTTCTTCGTATATATATATTTTTTGTACATTATTGTATTTTGTGAGAATTTTCGAAATCTTCTGGCTATTTTTGGTATTTTTGAAGTTCTTATTATTCTCAGTCTTTGGATCTGGATCTGAATAGTCTGAGCTGTTTGGATGAATTCTCTTGCTTCTGGTTGTACGGGATCCAGAAGGGGAGGTTCTGGTTTATGAATGGTTTATGGTGGTCTTTGGGCCCCATGTGTTAAGCGTTTAAGCTTCATGAGCCGGATTTATCTAAAATTCCCATATTATGTCTTCACTCAACTCTCCTTTAATATGGTCCGTGGACTTGCTGTGTTATTCTTTCGTGTTGTATCCTGTGTTTTTTGCATATGCACAATATCGACACGGTGATCTATTGGCTTGTTGCCAGTTGCCAGTTGCCACACAACACCCCTTGTGCCTTCATTTCTTTCTTTGCGGGCGTAGACCACGGCAGAGGGTGCCTCGTCACCGCTCCATGATACATCAGCTGATCAGCCTTTCTCAGTTTCTCCTCTCTCTAGGCCATGACACATCAGTCTATCTTGTGCCACATAAATGAACTGGATCCATATGGATGTTTCTTTTATTCGTTGCTTTTGAAATCAATCCGTTGATTTGTGTCACGATTCTTGCTAGCCAACCCTTCCTCTTCTTCTCTTTTTCTTCGCTGACTCGACGCCAGCAGAAAATCGCGCCATGGTTTCACCGTACAATCTGAGTGTTCTCGCCTTCATCTTCAGTCCAGATCACATCCATGGGCATCGTCTTCCTCTCCACATCTATTTCTACCGTCAATTGGATACTATGACACTTGTATGACTGCGTCCAGCTCGGTCCTCTCTCACCACCTTGGCACAACTGAAATTTCCGAATTAATAATCTACCGGGGTTTGTTTTTACTTCGAAATGGATTGAGGAGAATCACAAGAGCACTATAAAATTGGTTACACTGTTAGTTTCATTATGGATTTGGCTATGGCATATTGGCATCACCATCTCGGTTTGGTGCCCAATTGGAGCAGCGGGCTTTCATTGAAATCAGGGCTTTCTCTTGATGATTCCAGGTTCAGGTTGGATTTAGAGCATCATGGGATGTCAGAGAGGGTTTCCTGGTTGTTAGTTTGGTTCCAACATGTCTCTATGTTATTGTACCACCAACCATGAATTTTACTAACTCGATTTTGTTTCAGGTTCCAAAATTGCAGCTCTCTGAGGTCTGATCAGGTCGTGGGATGAGTTTTAGAGCATGTTAGGAGGTTGAGGAAAGGTTCTAAATCACTAATTGAGCCGCTGTGTGTTTCCATATCCCCACGCTACCAACCACGACATCCAATTAGGATCATTTCACAATGCACATGCAAACATGACTTAAGTGTTCACCTCCAGTCTCATTTGTTTCATGGTATATGATAATCCTTTAACTAATGTAATAGTAGTGATATAACAATATAATGAGTACTTAACTAGTAAATCGCACCTTGTACACTGGTAAAAGGACCTGCGACTTAACAAATCCGATTCGTATATATGTTTTGAGCAATAAAATCACAAAGGTAAGAACAATACTTAGTCAAAGAAAGAATCAACAAAAGAATATCTCTTTCATCAAGTCATTTTTTTAACAGAGCAATTTCTATTTCAACCCTTGACTTTTAGGTTATTGTGTAATAAAAAACTTAAACATTGAATCTAATTAACTAAATAAAAGCTAACTTTTCATGACATCAATTAGTACACAAAATAACAATATATAACAGAAGTAACATCAATACGGCACACAAGGAGAATAAGCTAACCAATAAACACATTTCTATGATTTCCAACAGATTAGATTTCATCTATGAGTCAGCTTATGAAATTTTGAGAGAAACAAACAGCAACAATCTTGAATATGCAAATTCAAAAGGTTCAATGAAATGTTTACAAATGAAAGAAACACAATCATGAAATCAACACCGAAGATGATTAGGGTTGAGTAGCTTAGCCGTGATTGCTCACCTTCACCGCCAATCAAAAGGTCACTCTGATTAGGGTTGAGTAGCATTATTTGATTAGAGTTCTTGAAGGTTGCTTTGATTAGAGTTGAGTAGCCTTAACCGCTTGCCTATGGGCTGATCCTAAAAAAAAAAAGAGTAGCCTTAACCGCCGATAAAAAATGGTTAACGAAGAAGAGAAGGAGAGGGACCCAATTCGTCGGAGGAGAAAAATGAGTTAACGAAGAGAGAGAGAACGGAGAGAGAAAAAAAATAACGGAGGTGGCAAATTCCAATAATATCCTTCATCCTTTGAATGGCTGTGATTACTCAAATTGAAAATTCGGGTTTGAGTCAGGCTTAATCAGCCCTCATGACAGAATCTCCCAAGATATAATCACAGCTGACGGGTCCATCCGTCAGTCGTGGTTAATTTTAGTCCATCTCAATGTTTGTATAATATATTTCTAGACGAAATGATAATTATTTTTAAAAATTAGTTCTAAGAACAAGTAGGTCTTTCAAGCACAAATTAATATTTAACGATATTTATTAAACAAAGATAAACTGTTTTAAATGTAATTATGTTTCATGTTAATGTTTTTGACGTATTTTTTTAAATTCTTAATAATATTTTTTTAAAGTAAAAATAAAATAAATAAATTGTGAATTGCTAAAGTCTTATATGTAGGATGGATGATTCCGTCCTGCCCGATTGTTCCTTTACTTCAAACTTCAAATGGTAAATATGAACCGTTCGATATATTTTTTATATTGTTTGAAAATTTATAAGAAACTAATTTTATAATTTCTGAAATTATTTGTCATTTTTTTCGATTTTAGAAAATCTACAATAAAAGAACTTTGGATGTCCGATAGCAACGCTTGTGAAAATTCCACAAAAATAATACAAATTTTGGAAAAAAAAATTGTTTATAAAAATTTAATATGAAAAATGCATTGAATAATTCGAATTGATCATTGGTGTTTTGAACTTTGGAATGACCTCATAGTTATAGAACGAACCCCATTCGTCCTACACTTAGGATTTTAGAATTGGTCAAATAAGTTCTTAAAAAAATATTTATAAATTAAATAACAAAAGAATTACTAAACATGATTATGTTGGTTTTTCTACTTGTAACTTTAAAATTATAACAATTTAGATAATTAACAAAAACATAAAAATCAATGTCCACAGATTTCCCACATCACAAAAAATTAAAAAATTAAAAACTTAGAAGTTATTAGTCCAATCCATTATTTGAGGCCTTTTGATTTAGTGCATCATGAAATGTACGAGATCATGCATCTACGAATTTAAAATCCCACCGAGTATCATGCATGTGTAAAATTTTTTATGTACATCAACATCTAACAATTTTAGTTTTGATAATTGAATTAAATTGAAGTTACTATTGTGAGATGAAAAAAAGAAGTACTTGATGCTAATGCAAAGATTCTTTTTAAGTGCTTTGTATCTTTGGATTGATCTTCGGAGTCATTGATAGATATGTATTCCAATGATACAACCAAAATAGCTTTTATTTATTTATTTTGGATAAAAATCAAATTTGCTTCTACTCTTTACCAAATAGATGAGATTTATACTTGTGCACATCAGCTCATCCGCCTCGCCACCTCTTATTAGTTATTACGAATTACGATATATATATATATATATATAGAGAAAGTTTAATATGCACCATAGTGCATAGGGCATTCCGTGCACCACGGACTTTTTCGGGGGTATTTTTGTAAACTGACAAATCTAATTTAACCAATCTAATCTACATATTGAAATCTCATAGAAAACCAAATTTTACAATTTTTGAGATTTTATTACTATTTTTTTCGAATTTTTTAAAATATGCCATTTTTGGAAAATTGTAAATAGTACAACATTCCAAAAATGGCATGTTTTAAAAAATTCGAAAAAAAATAGTAATAAAATCTCAAAAATTGTAAAATTTGGTTTTCTATGAGATTTCAATATGTAGATTAGATTGGTTAAATTAGATTTATCATTTTACAAAAATACCCCCGAAAAAGTCCGTGGTGCACGGAATGCCCTATGCACTATAGTGCATATTAAACTTTCTCTCTCTCTCTCTCTATATATATATATATATTTATTTATTTTCCTCATCTCTGTCCCTTATTTAAAATTTACAAAAACTTATCGCTTATTTCGCCTCTCTCTCTCTCTCTCTCTCTCTCTCTCCGCGACTGTGTCAGATCTTGTGCGACCCTATTTCACTCTCATAGTTAGATTAATTAGGGTCATTTTAATTAGGATTTTGTGTCAATAATGAGTTACTACCATAATTTCTACTTTAATGCAGATTTTGGATAAAAACATGACCTGGATGAATTAATGATGATGTAGAGCTCCTCGTAAGCTTTCGCTAGTTTTTAAATCGCCTCAAACGGAGTCCGGATGAAAGAGATATGGGCAAAACAGTAACAGTGCGCAGTGTTGAAATTTTCAAACGGACCGTCTGAAAATTCAGACGGACCGTTTGACTTTCGCAGGAAAAACTGCTATTTTCAGCCAGATTTCAGTCGGTCCGTCTGGAGGCTCAAACGGCCCGTCTAGAACCTTCCAGAAATAGCAGAAAGTGCCCGTTTTAGAGGTTATTCTTGGTGGGATGGCTATTTTCAACTCCCAACACGTCCAGAACAATCCTCCTGCGTCTCTAAACAATTCCAATGCCTATTTAAGAGGACTTTGAGGAGATTTTGAGCAGAAAAGCCCATACAAGTCCATACGAAGGGCATACAAGAGAGCATACAAGGTGGTGTTTAGATCCAAGGTCAAATTTTAGGGTTAGATATAAAAAAATCCGAGAGATTAGTCTCAAGATCAGATAGTGGTAGCGTTAGACGGGTCGTTTGCGACAACAACGAGTCGTTTAAAAGAGAATTTCGACAAGTTCAAGGGAAAGCAAGGAAAATTGGTTGTAACTTTTCTTATTTCTCCTTTTCTCTTGTTTGTTCGATGTCTTTGAATTGTTGATTTGTTGTTCTAGGGTTATGGTTGTAAACTTATTTGTTAAGTTGTTTATTTGCTTAGTTATTTCTTTATGTGTTTTTATCTTTCATGATTAATTTGACTATGTGATATCATTGATTGCTTAGGTAGAATTGATTATACCAAGTAGATTAAGGCCTTGTCTAGTATGGTAATAATAATTTATACCTTTGTATGAATTGATTGACCAACTTGAGGATGGTAGTAGCTGATGAGTGAAACCAGAATTTAGTAGCCGATAGGTGAACCTTTCTTGCAACGATGGTTGTGAGATATCATTCGAATTGAAAGATAGACTTAGGAAACTTAAGGCAATGGTGATGACCAAATCTTAGGATTTCTAAGGGAAGTAGTAGATTAACCTACGAAATCAGAACTGTAACGATGGTTAGTATATGGTAACCTAGGATTAAAATACGATTCCACACACATATTAGGAATAACTAAGCGGTAAACAGTTTCACGGCTCAAACGGACCGTCTGAGATATCAAATGGACCATTTGGGAATTGAACTAAGCAGATTAAGTTGAAACCAGAAACTCTAGAATTCAGATTTGCTGATTATCTCCCGTTTAGTTCTAGTTTGACCTTGATTTTAGACTTAGGATTTGAACCCACCTTCAATTCTTTGAACACCCAAAATAGTTGAACTCGTCTAGCTAATTAATTAAAGAAAAATATCGATATTCCAACACCGTCCCTGTGGTTCGACCCTTACCTTTACTACGATAGATTAAATCAGATAAAATAAGATTATTTTGACTAGGTTTGCACCCGACCAGACCGTAACACCCATATATTAAATATTGAATTATTTTGGATTAGAACTCGAACTGAACTAGTCAAAGTTCTAGATCGAACGAATCAAGCTCGAGATAAAATCGAATCAATTAAGCGAGGCACGGGATATGAGGTTTTTTTTCAAAAAAAAAAAAATAACTCACTTTTGTCTTATATATCAATTATTTTGAGTCATATTAATATTATATTATGATAAAAATATTGTCGCTTTAATAGAAGACCACATATTACAAACTTTACATGATGAACATATAAGTAGAAGTATTGTTTTTTTTTTAAGTTACGATAGATGCAGGCGGTCGTTATAACATAGATTCTATTCTTATTTTACTAGTCAAGCTCAAGCTCACAAGCATTATAAACTAGTTTATAAATATACGCAAGGAAAACCGAAGTATTTATTTTATCTATTATAAATTTCAATTGACTTGTTATTTTTGTATACATATCACATTACCTTATATAAAATTTAAGAAACAAATATTTAAAAATTAAATTATCCGCATATTTTTGCGAAACCAATCCATGTGAAAATATATCGGCGCATTTTAATTTGTCTCCTACTAAAGCTCTCATGTGAAATTTTGAAAATTGTTTAGTGCCATCGAACTCCGTGCCATCCGAGTCACCGCGCTGCACAGCGCCTCAACTAGCGCTCTGACCCCTTTACTCATCCAGCGCGTATTTTTTGTTCAGTTAGTTATTATAAGTGTTCAATTTAATATGTACAAATGTTCACTTTGTAGTAGAATTGTTCATTATTTTATAAGTGTTCGCTAGACCAAATATGTTCATTTTGATTTTTTTTTTTGCCAAAAGTTCAGTTTGGTCAATACAAATGTTAAGTTAATTGAGTAGAACTGTTCAGTTAGTTGCAACAGAAAATATAAATGTTATGAGCAAATATATTTATTTTATTAAGTATAAATTTTTAGTTTAGTAAGTACGAATGTTCAGTTAATAAGTACAAATGTTCAGTTTAATAAGTATGAATGTTCAGTTAGTTGCAATAGAAATACAACTGTTATAAGAAAAAAAAACCAAGTGAAGGGGTCACGAACCGGACAAAAAATACATGTAAAAATTAGAATTGGAAATGAACCGATCCGGTTCAAATTAATTTTTTTCCGATTCTACCCCTGCCTCCTAACGCACCTCTTGACCACGCGCGACTCTGACTCTAGCGTGATTCTGACGTATTAAACTGAACACTTCTTATTATTAAACTGAACACTTCTTATTATTAAACTGAACATTTGTAATACATAGCAGCGACGACTGGAATGATATATTTGCCGATGGCACTTATAATTCGTGTGAAATTTTGCTTCCGAAGGAAAAACTTTCGGCTAACTGACTCTCAAATGCCAACAAAATGTTGTGTCCAAAGCTACTTCCCAAAGTAGGCCCAAAAAGGCAAAAACCCTTGACATTATTTTCAAATTTTTTATTTTAACAAAATCAACTAAGAAAGAAAGAAAAAATAAACTTGACAAATTTACCGAATTGCCCCTATCGTCGAGTCAGCCAGTCAGCAATCGCGCGCAATCCGCTCCTCGTCGCGCTGAAACCGAAACCCTAACCCTAACCCTAATTCGAAGCTCCATCCATGGCCATCGCGAGAACAGGAGTGTATATCGATGACTACCTCGAGTGTAAGTGCTGTGATTCTCTGTTCGTTTTTGCATTTCGCATTTTCATCCCTTCAGCTGTTCAGCACCACAATTACATATATATCCTTGCAAAAATATGAAACTAGTATTAATTTACCTCAGTAGCGCTAAATGAAAACTTTTCAGTGCGAACTCATGACCAAATATTAATTTTGCAGTGTGTACAGCAATATTACATATGTTAACTTCACAAGGATGTAGATGCAAAAAATAAAAAAAAAACACCTTTAGTTTACCTCTTACATAAGCTTATAATTCTGTTGTATATTGTATTAGATTCTAGCACATTGGCTGGGGATTTGCAGCGAATTCTTTCTACAATGAGAGAGCTTGATGAAAGAGCTCAAGGTACAATTATGCATTAAATCAGTGAAGCTTTACATTGGTATTTCTAGTTGTCTTCTCTAATCTAGTAGCTGATGATCAATTAACTTGACAATGTAGACTTTGCATAATATGACGCAGAGTTGGTCTCATCAGTGATTGCCTCAATTGTGTAATACTTTTCTTTATGATATTATGCAGGTATTATCGGTCAGACGAAAGATCAAACCAAATACTATGTGGCAAAATCTTCTCACATCTTAAATCATGAAGGTGAAGACGAAACTGTCTTGGATAAATTGAAGAAGGAAATTGAAGCTAGTCAGGAAAATGCACTTGGCCTTTGTACAGAGAAAGTCTTGCTCGCACGGCAAGCCTATGATCTAGTAATCTTCTTTTGCAACTTAATTTACTCAAAGTTATACATCTATGCTATCATTATTAATTGATGGAAAGATAACAGATTGAGAGTCATATAAAGCGGCTTACTGAGGATTTGGAACAGTTTGCTGAAGATCTAAAACAAGGTGCTGTATAATCTTGTATAAATGCATCCATAACTTGTGTTGTAAAAGGGAAATAATGCTTTATTGAAGAATTATCTTTTGAGAATCGAAACCAATACTGGGTGGTTCTTACCAGAACCAACTCCTGTTTGGGGGGGGGGGGGGGGGGGTGCTAAATTAAGCACATTTAAGTTATTTAGGACAACTAGGTTAAGACAATTAGGCAAATGTTAAAGCAAAAGGGTTGCTTACGCAAGTAAACAAAAAAAAGAATAAGTAAAGATATACTGGTAGGATGCTTGGAGTAAAGCCTTTTACTTGTGATACAGCTGGTGCCAAGACTGATGCTACAAACAAAGTAACAGCATAGATATTCTTGAGTAATTCCATGTGGACTTCATTCAATTGTGACCATCGGTTGCTCTTTTGATCCGGGATTAGTCACTGTTGGTACCTTATATACCGTTAGAAGACCCAGACTGATGCATCATCAGACCTTTTAAATCCTATAGGCTGTTTTCATACTTTTCTATCAAGAAAATAATTATTGTTCTCAATTAATGCTTCCTAAGTCAATACTGCCAAAGAAAATAATTGTTTGATACAAATAAAAAATTATCGATATCTGGTATTTCTACATGAATAATCACTGGTTAAATTTATTTTTGACAGAGGGGAAGTTACCGCCTGATGAACCGGCAGTACTCCCTCCCCTTCCTGTTGTATCAAGGGAAGAAAGGCGTAAAGGGAATGGTGGTTATATCACCCCACAGGCCTCAAAGCGGTTGAAGCATGAGAGAGAATGGGATGTTGACCTCATGCCTCCTCCTGGCAGCAACAAAAAGAACAACACCTCCACTTATGTCGAGGCCGAACAGCCAATTGACCCGAATGAGCCAACCTATTGCATCTGCCACCAGGTAACTTGAAAAGGGTGGATGTGTTATTTCTGTTTTTGCCTATTTTTATTTTGGTTATTCTTTTTAAAGGTTTAGATTATTGATAATAATATTCCTTTCCAGGTGTCATATGGCGACATGATTGCTTGTGACAATGAGAATGTAAGTAGTCTAATATCTTATGAACTAAAGCCAAGGAATTCTTTATACAGATAATGTACCTAGCACATGTAGTTATGCTGATTCTGTGCCAGTCATGTCCGCTATTCTTTGTACCAGCTCTTTTTTTTTTGTTGGGGGGTGGGGGGGGTGGGGGGTTGGAGCCATATAATCCTGGTTGGATCAGATGATATTTTTCAGCTCTTTGCTTTTTTGTGGTTTTCTTTTCCATTTAATTGTGTGTTAGTGTTGGTATTGAGGCATGCTAGATACTGGATTGTTGATTGAGTCTTACAATCAAGTTCACGCCAATATAGCACCCTAATTTTAAATTAATGCTAGTTCAATACTGTACCTGTCAGGCCTCTTACCAAGTGGTCTTGTGTTGAGCAATTTTGGTAATCCTTGAGTGAAGCTGTTTCACTGGAAAGCTTTTCATGGCCTGCCTTTTTTAAAATCTGAGTTTTTTAAGTCTAAAATGGATGTATACTCATGAGTTGTTTATGTGTATATCTACAGTGCGAAGGTGGTGAATGGTTTCATTATTCATGCGTTGGTCTCACGCCAGAGACAAGATTCAAGGGGAAGTGGTTTTGTCCCACATGCAGAGAAAGGTCCGATTGATTTGCTGTAGTTTGTAGAGAAGCTCTTGACATAGTTATCTTTCATCGTTTTCTTGTTTTTTTTTTTTTTTTTTTTTTTGCTAGTACTTGCTTTTCCTTCTGAAATCAAGACATGTATATCACATAAGAACCATTTTACTTGTGTAATTTTTCTTAACTAGATATGTTACTAATTGTGTATGTACAAGCATTGGTTCCGTTGATTGAGGGATCATCATTTATCATTTAATATATTAAGCCCCGCAACTCCACCCGGATCCGAAACAACTGTGGGTAAACAGTTGTTGGACCAGTAATGGGATCCTGGCCGTTCGTTTGATTCTCTTCGATCCTCATCGTCCGATTCATGTCTTCTCTTCCGTCTGATTTACTCCTCCTGAAAATTTTTCTATTATATCTTTTCTCCTGATCTGTTCATCGTCTCTCTCCCCCATTGTCATTCCTTCCTTTATTTATTATCTACTCTCCACGCGGCTCCCGAGGTAGAAAAGAGAGAGAGTCGTTGCTGCTCTTCGTCGTCGATTTTCGGCTGCCTCCGATCTCAGCTCCAAATACTAATTTTTCGAATACGTAGATAGGCTTCTTCTCTTTTAGGAGAGTACCGCTTTGCAGGCACTAAGGTTCTCTCTCTCTCAACTGCGTTCTTCACGCCGTGACTTCTGCATCTCTTTCGACTATGTAGGTATATTAGTTTCTCTTTTCCTTCCTGATTTGTTCTGATTCATTACTCAAATTGATTTGTGGTTTTTTCGTACTTGCAGTTCGTTCCTCCTAAATTTGCTCTTAGTCAACCTATTCTGGCACAGTTTCTGAACGCAATAGTTTTAAGGTTTAATTTCTACTCAACCATGTAACGTTCAACTTCAGTTTTGCAAAATTATGAGTGCCACATATGGAATTGTACAAGTTATTTTGCAAATACAATAGTTCTTGAGCTTACAAATACTGCACCTGATCCGGACAAGCAAACTAGGTTTAAGAAGAAGTAACTGAAAATTAAACATTTTGCCTTCGTTCTGCTGATCCAACCTGATAGGGCCGGCCTGATAAAGCTCGGCCCAAATAGAAGGATATGGGACCCAACCCAAAAGAGGCCTGCAATGGAGGTAAAGAAGCGGGAAAGGCTGAATCAAACAGCGTGCCCCAAATGAAGTCGGGGGAGACAAGCCGTAACAAACTCATGCAGAGCACCTCACCGAACACAAGTCGGGAGAATCTAGAGGCATCTAGTAGGCTAACGGCTGTCGGGTGACGTCAGCGTTCTGTTATGGAAAATAGGCCTATAAATAGAAGGGGTAGATCACTGTAAAAGGGGTTGGCATTTTGTTAGAGAAAAGCGCCTGTATTAGACAGATTGTAAACAGATTGTAATCTCCAAAATAATCAATAAAGTTCATTTTCCACTCATTCTCATCTCTATACTCTCTCACGTTGTTAATCTCTACTAAAACTGAGCTTATCAACTGGCGCCCACCTGAATTCGACCATTGGCAATTCAAAGTTGCATTTGGTATCTTGAGAAATGGATGAGAATAGGAGTGCGATTCAACCCAGGCGATTGGATCTGGAGTTTGCTACTGATAAGCTAAACAAGGAGAAACATCGCGTTCTTCCGGGAGCTAGATCTGAATCTCAAACGCAGATCAAGCTCTCCACACCTCAGGCACCAGGCGATGCAGTTCAACCATCACAACCAGATCTGATGAATGCTGAGATTCAAAACAAGCAAAACGCTGAAACTTCAAAAACACAAACAGTGGTCGGCGATTCAACTACACGACCAGTCAACCCCGAACAGCCAGACAACGATACACCATTAGATTTGGGATTGACAAGAGCAATGCCAGTTGTGATACACCCGATCTTACAAGCTGTACAATCTCGCGAAGAGTCAGCGAGAACAGCACCAGTTGTACTGCACCCGATTTTGCAAGCTATTCAACAACCTCGCGAAGAGCCAAGATTGGAGAGACCCGAAACATCTACAGCAAAACAGAGAAGCACCACCAATTCAGAGAACCAACGCTCTTTCTCTCAAGCAGATCTCACAAACCTTGTGGAGCAAACACTGCAAGCAGCCTTCACATCTGTTACTCCAACTCCAACAGTTCAGTTCAATCCACCAAGACCGGAGACCCAGGATCCGCGACAGATTCCAAGCATAACACAACCTCCTCAAGGTTATGGATATGTCGCTGATCCTCGCCAAAGCGTAGCATGGAGAGCAGGGACACCACAAATGTACAATGTCGGACAACCTCCACATATGTTCCAGTGGCATCCCACGGGATATGTTCAACACGCAATACCACAAGCCCACATGATAGACTGGTATCCTCCCCAAAATACTTATGGTTTCCCTAGACCAGAGGCTCCATCCACCTATTTCCCTTGGGGCCATCCAGCTCAGTGGGGCGCACATAATTCGTGGAACACCCCTAATCCTTACTCATGGACACGACCACCTCAACAACCCGAACATCCTAGGCCACAAACCATTCCAAGGCCTCCCGAAAACGTCATTCCAACAAACCCAAGTCCATCTCTTGCGGTTCCTGTACCGACATTACCCGCCCCACAAGTGAATCAAGAGCCCTTAGGATCTCGAGTGGAAAGAACAAGGGCACCACAAACGGGTGAAGACAGAGAGGTAATGTCGGGAAGGAACTTGAATAATGAAAGAAGGGAGCGCGAAGAGAAAAGATCCCCTAGAGGCCGTGCGAAAACAAGGCAACGCCGCGAACATAGTTCAGATAGTGCGCGTGAATCAGAAGGATCAGGATCACCACCTGTTGGGGCCCTAGCGAGAAGGTTATACCAAGGAGCACGAATTGACATGAAAAATTACCCCCATCTTGATAGATATCCGGGAGGAGAAGCTAAAGATGCACAAGCTTTCGTGAATAGCTTTCGAGCAATGATGGCCATCACACATGCATCCGACAGGGTGATGTGTTTAGTTTTTCCGACAAGGCTTACAGAGAGTGCCTGGGAATGGTATTCGCAACTACCCCGAGGGTCGATCCATAATTTTGATGACCTAACTGACAAGTTTTTGGGAAGATTTGGAGGATTAAGAGCACCAACCATCAAGTGCACGAGCCTCATGACCTTAAAGCAAGAACCATATGAATCATCACGAGCATATCTCGCGAGATTCTCGGAAGAGGCATACAAAGTTTCCGATTTTGATGAGAAACTGGTGCTGGCGGCGGTATTACAAGGTATTCGGAGTAAAAATCTGAGATATGAGCTAATAAAAAAAGATTGTGAATCTTTTCGAGAATTCAGGGAGTGTGCACAACAAGTGATACAGGCAGAGGAAGATGCAGAACGAATGGGTTGGCAAGATGTCACGGAGCGACGTATCACAACACCGACGAGAAGAAGTTGTTCCCCTCTGCCTCAACCTCGCAATGGATCTCCTTCTGGAAGAAGAAGAAATGCAAAGGTAATAAAAGGAGCGACATATAAACTCCACAATTACAGAAAGACGGGAGAGGCATATGCCCCTCTGTACTCCACCTACCACATATGTACAGAACCCAGGGAGCGATTGTTCAACGTCATCAAAGATAGCAAGGAGTTGCAACAACCGGAACCGTTGGTAGAAGCAGAGAAGTTCGACAAGTCGGCTTACTGTGATTACCATCGCAGTTCGGGACATCGCACCCGAGATTGTTTGAAGCTGAAGGACGAAATAGAAAGGTTAATCCGACATACACACCTGCTAGAGAAATACATTGAGAAGGAAGGAGCCAAGGATAACCGAACTAGAGAATCTTTCAACAACCAATGGCAACGAAAACCATACAATAACCAATGGAAAAGAACTGACAACCGAAATAACCCGAACAATATCCCCATTCAGAGACAAAATGTTCCGAATAAACCTAGAGAAGAAAAAGGATCTCCGGTAGTGATGTTCATTGCAGGGGGGGACGCATCCGGAGGCGACAAACCTCATCAACGAGCTTCATATGCAGATCCGAGGAGATTATCTCAACCTTCGCGTTATGAGATATTTCACTTGCATGCAGAGGGGTCCCTAACTAACACCCGAATATCCTTCGGGCCTGAAGATTGCGTAGGTGTCCGTTACCCACATGATGATGCCATAGTGTTGATGCTGCGAATACATGGCAGACGTGTCAAAAGGATCTTAGTGGACACAGGCAGTTCAGCAGATGTGCTATATTTCGACGCCTTACGGCAACTCAATTTAGCCTCATACCCCTTAACTCCGATGGACACACCATTAGTTGGTTTTGCAGGAGACACCGTGATACCACTTGGGACCATTGACCTGGAAGTTGAGTTCGGGGAACCACCCAACAGTGTAGTATCAAGAGTGAAGTTCATAGTGGTTAATGCACCATCTGCATACAATGTGATATTGGGAAGAAAATCTTTAAACGATGTTGGGGCAATCGCTTCGACCAAGCACCTCATGATCAAATTCCCCACTAGACTGGGAGTAGGTGTGGTAAAAGGTGACCAGCAAAAGGCTAGAGAATGTTACCAGGCAGCAGTGATAGATCAAGTAACACAAATAGAGAAGGGAAATGTTGAGAAGAAAGTGCGCGTGCCCTGTTCGGGCGCTCCGGGGGAAGATGTGGAAGAAGTAGAGCTGAGTGAGGGAATAATCACTAAACTGGGGACAGCGCTCGAGGCCAAGGATAGAGAATTGGTGAAGGACTGTCTTAAAAGAAACCAAGAGATTTTTGTCGCTGAAGGAGGGCAAATGCCGGGTATTAAGAGGGAGATTGCGGAACACAAAATCAAGCTCTTCCCACACGCCAGACCAGTGCATCAAAAGAAAAGGAAGTTCGGACCCGAACGTAGAACGATAATTGAGGAGGAGGTGCAAAGGTTACTCGCAGCTGGGTTTATTCGCGAGGTCAAATGCCCTGCTTGGCTAGCCAATCCAGTGGTGGTTCCGAAACCTAATAACAAGTGGAGAGTATGCATTGATTTCACTGACCTCAACAAAGCATGTCCGAAAGATCCTTTCCCATTGCCGAACATCGATGCACTAGTGGATTCGACGGCCGGTTTTTCTCACTTGAGCATTGTCGATGCCAACGCGGGATATCATCAGATTAAAATGTGTACCGAAGATGAAGAAAAAACTAGTTTCCTTACAGAAAAAGGGATCTATTGTTACAAGGTCATGCCTTTTGGTCTGAAGAATGCAGGAGCAGAATATCAAAGGATGGTGAACAAGTTGTTTCAAGGAGAAATTGGGAAGATTATGGAAGCATATGTCGATGATATGGTGATCAAAAGTTGTTCGGGGGAAGAACATGTGCAACACTTGGAAAGAGTGTTCGCGAAAATGAAAGAAGTCGGAATGCGATTAAACCCAAAAAAGAGTTTTTTCTGTCTCGGAAGTGGAAAGTTTTTAGGGTTTATCGTGTCCGAAAGAGGCATAGAAGTCCATCCGAGCAAATGTCAGGCGATCGCGAACATGGAACCACCAAAAACAGTCAAAGAGGTGCAAGAATTAACTGGGCGAATAGCTGCCCTAAACAGATTCATTTCAAAGTCAGCCGAAGTATGTCAACCTTTTTTCCAAACAATCAGGAAAAACAAGAAGTTCCAATGGACAGTGGAATGTCAAGATGCCTTTGAAAAGATCAAAGAATACTTGGCTACACCACCGACAATCAGTAGACCTGTGAAAGGGGAAACTCTCTACCTTTATGTGGCGACTTCCGAAACAGCTGTGAGCGCAGCTCTCATCAGGATCGAAGAAAACCAACAAAAACCTGTCTATTTCGTGTCTCGCATTCTGCGAGATGCTGAGATAAGATACCCTCCTGTTGAAAAGGTGGCGTTCGCGGTCATGATAGCATCCAGGAAACTCAAACCGTATTTTCAGGCACACCCCATCAAAGTGCTCACCGACATGCCTCTTCGAAAAGCTTTGGGACAGCTTGATGTAGCAGGGCGGATGTTAAAATGGGCAGTAGAGTTGTCCGAATATGATGTGAGTTTCGAACCAAGGACAGCATACAAAGGACAAATTCTTGCCGACTTCATAGTCGAGTGCACAGCCAGGCAAACTGAAAGTCCCAAGGAGGAAATGTGGGAAGTGTTTGTGGATGGGGCAGCTTCGGAGAAGGGTTCGGGTGTTGGCGTTGAAATAAAAGGACCGAAAGGTGAGAAATTTCATTATGCGATACATCTGACGTTCGAGGTATCCAACAATGTCGCAGAATATGAAGCGTTGTTGGCAGGTATGCGACTCATGGAGGCAATCGGGGCCAAAAGTGTGCGTTTCTACATGGATTCTCAGCTGGTGGTAAACCAAATCAAAGGAGAATATGCAGCAATAAATGAAAGACTAGCCCTATATTTGGAGAAAGTGAAAACAGTGTTAGCTGCTTTTGAAAGTGCTTCTGTAGAGTACGTACCACGAACTCAAAACGAAACAGCAGATGCTCTGTCTAAAATTGCTAAAGAAAGCGATTTAGATCGGGAAAAACCCATTGTTATGTTGGAAGTACCACACCCCAGCATTGATGTTCTCGCATTCGAAGTATATATCGTGGAGGCAGGAAAGGAGTGGTATGCTTTGTTGTGGAATTTCCTCAAAGAAGGAAAACTCCCAGAAGAGGACAAGGTGGCCCGAAAAGTCAAGCGGTGGGCTCTCGAATTTACTATCCGAGATGGTCTACTGTTGAAAAAAGGATATGGAATACCCTGGCTCACATGTGTGGGAAGAGCAAAAGCGGACGAAATTATTGCAGAAGTGCATGAAGGGATATGCGGTAGTCACCAAGGAATAACTTCGCTAGGAAGGAGGATCGTTAGAGCAGGGTTTTACTGGCCTTCCTTGAAGAAAGATGTGGAGACATACGTTCGCAGATGCGAAAAATGTCAGTTCCACGCCCGTATTCCAAGACAACCACCTCATCCGATGCAATCCATCTCCAGTTCATGGCCGTTCGATGTGTGGGGGTTAGATTTGTTGGGGCCTTTCCCTCAAGGACAAGGAAATGTTAAATTTTTAGTGGTGGCTGTGGAATATTTCACCAAATGGATTGAAGCCAAACCCCTGGCAACCATCACATCGCAAAAGATAGTGGATTTCGCGAGACACCAGATCGTGTATAGATATGGGATCCCACATACCTTCATCTCCGACAATGGCACGCAGTTTACTGGTGCCCCATTCCAAGATTTTTGCAAGGGACTGGGTATCCGGTCGTGCACCTCTTCGGTCTGTCATCCCCAATCTAATGGTTTAGCTGAAGTATCCAACCGAACTATATTGGAAGGACTGAAGAGGAAAATCGAAGGCAGTAAGAATTCTTGGCCCGAATATCTCGATGAAATCTTATGGGCCTATCGTACCACACCTCGCTCTTCCACGGGCCGTTCGCCTTTTTCCATGATCTATGGAATGGAAGCTGTCACACCCATGGAAGCAGTACACCCAACTTTGAGAACGAAGTCGTATACTTGGGAGAAAAATGGAACTCGAAGGGAGGAAGATTTGGAGACCATTTACGAGTTGAGGGAGGAAGCTCGAGTGAAGATGGAAGAATACCAGAGAAGAATGCGGAGGGGTTTCGACAAGAAAGTCGCTCCCAAACATTTCCAACCAGGTGATTGGGTGCTCAGGAAGATCGAAGCCACAGGTAAACAGGTGGGAAAACTTGATCCTGCATGGGAAGGACCATTCGAGATCATCAAGTCTATTGAAGGCAGGGCTTATCATCTCAGGGATATGAGAGGCAAACGCATCCCAAATGCTTGGAACGCTGCCCATCTCAGAAAGTTCTATGTTTAGAGGGGATAGAAGTCGACCAATATCGTAGCCGGTCTCTTCGTGTCCGAGTTGTCTTATGTTTTCGTTCTTTGTTGTTTTAAGAACAAGAACCAGACCAATACCGTAGCCGGTCTCTTCGTGTCCGAGTTGTTTTATGTTTTCGTTCTTTGTTGTTTTAAGTAAGAACAAGAACCAGACCAATACCGTAGCCGGTCTCTTCGTGTCCGAGTTTATTTTTAGGTTTTCGTTTTTTGTGGTAATAAGTAAAACAAGAACCAGACCAATATCGTAGTCGGGTCTTCTTTGTTCTTAGTTGGGGTATTAAGGACCTTGTATCTCGATATAATTTTCATATTAAATGAAGAGTTTGCTTTTTTTATCTGATCTTCGCATTCTTGAATAAAAAAAAAAAAAAAAAAAAAAATAATAATAAAAAAAAAAAAAATAAAAAATAAAGTCGTGACCCTCCTCGAGAGAATTCTCGGAGTAAGCGCATGAAAAAATAAAGTCGTGACCCTCCTCGAGAGAATTCTCGGAGTAAGCGCATGAAAAAATAAAGTCGTGACCCTCCTCGAGAGAATTCTCGGAGTAAGCGCATGAAAAAATAAAGTCGTGACCCTCCTCGAGAGAATTCTCGGAGTAAGCGCATGAAAAAATAAAGTCGTGACCCTCCTCGAGAGAATTCTCGGAGTAAGCGCATGAAAAAATAAAGTCGTGACCCTCCTCGAGAGAATTCTCGGAGTAAGCGCATGAAAAAATAAAGTCGTGACCCTCCTCGAGAGAATTCTCGGAGTAAGCGCATGAAAAAATAAAGTCGTGAAAAGCTGACAACTAACTGTACTTTGGTAGTACTTGGAATAAAGACAAAATCTGACAATAAATTTTTAAACAGTTATCTGGAAGTTAGCTGAAAAATACACCCAGAGGATGTTTAAACATCTCGCAAAAAAAAAAAAAAAAAAAAAAAAAAAAAAAGAAAAAGGAAAGTAATTAGCAGAGAATAGGAAATTAAAGCAAAAGAATCGCGATTTTCACTCAAATAAAGCATCATATTACATCAGTCGTTCACCAAAATCTTTGTTTGTTCAACCCCAAATACCTAAAACAAAACATAATACAAGTGTTAGATACCCAGTCGTTCCGAATTATCTTCGTATTACAGGCTTCGGGAATCTCGGGCAGGCATTGTTCTAGGCCATGGATAATCGCGGGGCAAACATCTCTCCCAACACATCAATGGTACCCGATAACACATTCCCATCCGGGGGGAGGGGGGGGGGGGGGGGGGGGGTGGGGGGGGGGGGGGGGGGGGGGGGGGGGGGGGGGGGGGGTGGGGGGGGGGGGGGGGGGGGGGGGGGGGGGGGGGGGGGGGGGGGGGGTGGGGGGGGGGGGGGGGGGGGGGGGGGGTGGGGGGGGGGGGGGGGGGGGGGGGGGGGGGGGGGGGGGGGGGGGGGGGGGGGGGGGGGGGGGGGGGGGGGGGGGGGGGGGGGGGGGGGGGGGGGGGGGGGGGGGGGGGGGGGGGGGGGGGGGTGGGGGGGGGGGGGGGGGGGGGGGGGGGGGGGGGGGGTGGGGGGGGGGGGGGGGTGGGGGGGGGGGGGGGGGGGGGGGGGGGGGGGTGGGGGGGGGGGGGGGGGGGGGGGGGGGGGGGGGGGGGGGGGGGGGGGGGGGGGGGGGGGGGGGGGGGGGGGGGGGGTGGGGGGGGGGGGGGGGGGGGGGGGGGGGGGGGGGGGGGGGGGGGGGGGGGGGGGGGGGGGGGGGGGGGGGGGGGTGGGGGGGGGGGGGGGGGGGGGGGGGGGGGGGGGGGGGGGGGTGGGGGGGGGGGGGGGGGGGGGGGGGGGGGGGGGGGGGGGGGGGGGGGGGGGGGGGGGGGGGGGGGGGGGGGGGGGGGGGGGGGGGGGGGGGGGGGGGGGGGGGGGGGGGGGGGGGGGGGGGGGGGGGGGGGGGGGGGGGGGGGGGGGGGGGGGGGGGGGGGGGTGGGGGGGGGGGGGGGGGGGGGGGGGGGGGGGGGGGGGGGGGGGGGGGGGGGGGGGGGGGGGGGGTGGGGGGGGGGGGGGGGGGGGGGGGGGGGGGGGGGGGGGGGGGGGGGGGGGGGGGGGGGGTGGGGGGGGGGGGGGGGGGGGGGGGGGGGGGGGGGGGGGGGGGGGGGGGGGGGGGGGGGGGGGGGGCCAAACTCCTCGTCCGTAATCGGATAGGACCATTGGAGCCCGCGACACACCCGAAGTAAAACATTCCTGAGAACTGACGCCGACTGCATTCCAGCAACCCTTTTGAAAGCACGAGAACGAAGGAAAGAAGGGAGAAGTTCATCAAAAATTTTATACTTGTCATCTTGAGACAACTCGGCCGCCCCAGCAAGAAGAGAATTTTCTACTGATAGTCTTGTCACTTCGTCCTTGAGTATCTCCGAGATGTTCTCGGACTTTTGCCTCCTACTTGTCTCTTCTGCCAAATCCTTCCGAGTAGTATTCAGAAGACCTACGACTTGGTCTTTCTGTCTCAAAGATGAATCCAATTTTAAAAGCAGTAAATGCCTTAGCCGCTCGAAATCCTCCAATTTCTTGGCTTGCTCGGTGTTTTCCTTCAGAAGATTCTGAGCGAAGAGTACAATGAATTTGTTAGAGTCAACATAGTTGTGAGTCATAGAATGCCAGTCCTTATATTGCTGGTCGTGTTCAACATGTAAATTTTGTACCTTTGACTTCTCCTTCGCCAACTCTACTTCCAAAGAAGCAATGCGAGCTTCTTGAGCAGAAAAGATCGCTCGAAGCTCCGTGAAGCAATGAGTTAATTGAGAAGATGAAGGAGATACGGAGTTCAGAGTAACGACAGCTGCATCCAGGTGAGACCTCATAGAACTCGCAGGCATTTGAAGAGGAGTAGAAGCAGAGTGCATCGGGTCTTCATCATCTAAAGGAAGAGATCGGGCAGGAGTTGGAGGACAAGAACGAGCTGAACCCTCCGAAATCTGATGAGAGGGAACAGGTTCTGGAATGACCTCGAGAACAAATTCTGAAGTGGGTTCCGAAGTGAGGGGAATTCCGACATTGGATGAGCCAGGTCTTGGCAAACGTGGGGGAACCACAAACAACTCATCGTCGGAAACATCAACAGTTGTCCTTTCTGGAGGAGGGTGAGAAGAGGCCTCCAGGGAAGGTCGGGTGTGAGAAGGACCCTTTTCACTAGTACTCCCAGCCCCTTTTAGGGAGATTCCTGTTTCTGACACCGCAGGATGTGACACTTTGGCGGGCCCAGCATCTCGTCGCGCTTTCTTCTGGCGACGCTCAGAAGCAGTAGTAGAAGCAACCCCCCTTTTTAAGACCTTCGGTGGGGCTGCGGGGGGAATAACAGGTTCAGCTCCGAGATGTATTGGAGATTCCTCCTCTAAAGAAGTCCCATTGAAAACCAAGCGAATTGGACCTTCGGTTTTGATGACCGAGTCCAATTTAAGAAGGAAAGCATATTCTTCTACAGTGGGAGGATCAATAGAGACACCATTGAAGCTATCAGTGTCTTTATTCCACTTTTTTGTAATACCGAATACATCCAGATAAGGCTGGCGAAGGTAACAGAAGTGAGTCTCCCAATTGTCGAGTTTCTTAACTTTCCCGAACAAAACCATGTTCACTTTATTCCGAACAGTACATAGATCCCCAGCTTTTGAAAACCCAAAGTAATGACCGAACATCCGTAAGGAAGCTGTCATTCCTTCAAAACCCATAGCCAGAGAAAATAAAGTTACCACAGTCTCGAAGGATCTAATGATACACCAGGCATTGGGGTGGAGTTGTCCAGGGGCGATCTCGAGAAGGGAGAGAATGTCGGTCACGAACTGTGTAAGAGGGACCTTGAAGCCACACCTTGACAAGGGTTTAAAGAGGACTGCCCCCTTCTCTTCATCATAAGGTCGATCATCTGGGGCGGCAGCTTCTAAGGCATCCTTCTCGGTGAGACCAATTTGACAAGAGAAGTCGTACAAAGACTTCTCACTCCAGCTTTGCGATTGGAAGGTAGGCGTCTTCTTGAATACTTCATCAAGAGGACGAGAGGAGCGACGAAAAACCTCCTTTCTGGGAGCCACCCGACCTTTCCCCTTTTCAGGATCCCGAACAGGAGAAGAATTATCGACTTCCAAGTTTCCCCCAGTGGAAGGGTGAACGACCATCTGTCGCTCTGGATTGGTGGACCTTTCTGAGACATCCGAAGATGGAACTTGCGGCTTAGAACTACTTGAAGCCATAGAAACTAGAAAACAAAGCACATAAGGTATAAGCAAGAACCTGAAGAATAGATGACCTTCATACCAAGATCACAATGGATATTAACCGTACCAGTTCTAAATGCACCCACATTCATACCAGACAGATAGGAGACAATCCCGTGATAAGAAAATGAAACTTAGAACAAAAAGGAGAGAGAGGAGGGAAGATACCTGAAGAGAGGGAAACTGGTCGAAGAAAACTCGCCGGAGAGGGAGAGAAGCTCGTCGGAAGATGAGAAGGGGAGCTCGCCGGAGAGAAGGACGAACGATCGTTGGAGTAGCAAGGGAAAGCTCGTCAGGAAAGAAAGAGGAGAGGGAGTTGAAATGATGAATGAGAGAAGAAGAGAGAGAAATAGAAGTATAAAAGGCTGGGAATTGAAGGGACAGCAGTAAAGGCGGTATTAACTTTCACAGATCACGAGGCGAAGATGAAAGGTTTGGCGTTTGGACCAAGGTGCATACCAAGCGACAGCTAACTTGACCGCCTGACCGTTTCATGTGTTCGGGACTCAAGGGCTTCACCACTTCGTGCTTCACCCAAGAGTCATGTGTTCGGGACTCAAGGGCTTCACCACTTCGTGCTTCACCCAAGAGTCATGTGTTCGGGACTCAAGGGCTTCACCACTTCGTGCTTCACCCAAGAGTCATGTATTCGGGACTCAAGGGCTTCACCACTTCGTGCTTCACCCAAGAGTCATGTATTCGGGACTCAAGGGCTTCACCACTTCGTGCTTCACCCAAGAGTCATGTGTTCGGGACTCAAGGGCTTCACCACTTCGTGCTTCACCCAAGAGTCATGTGTTCGGGACTCAAGGGCTTCACCACTTCGTGCTTCACCCAAGAGTCATGTATTCGGGACTCAAGGGCTTCACCACTTCGTGCTTCACCCAAGAGTCATGTGTTCGGGACTCAAGGGCTTCACCACTTCGTGCTTCACCCAAGAGTCATGTGTTCGGGACTCAAGGGCTTCACCACTTCGTGCTTCACCCAAGAGTCATGTATTCGGGACTCAAGGGCTTCACCACTTCGTGCTTCACCCAAGAGTCATGTATTCGGGACTCAAGGGCTTCACCACTTCGTGCTTCACCCAAGAGTCATGTGTTCGGGACTCAAGGGCTTCACCACTTCGTGCTTCACCCAAGAGTCATGTGTTCGGGACTCAAGGGCTTCACCACTTCGTGCTTCACCCAAGAGTCATGTATTCGGGACTCAAGGGCTTCACCACTTCGTGCTTCACCCAAGAGTCATGTATTCGGGACTCAAGGGCTTCACCACTTCGTGCCTCACTTAAGTCCTGAACTTCGCGACTTTATTTTCAACTTGCGATGAATACTCATCCCAAGTTCAAGGGCTTATGATAGGGCCGGCCTGATAAAGCTCGGCCCAAATAGAAGGATATGGGACCCAACCCAAAAGAGGCCTGCAATGGAGGTAAAGAAGCGGGAAAGGCTGAATCAAACAGCGTGCCCCAAATGAAGTCGGGGGAGACAAGCCGTAACAAACTCATGCAGAGCACCTCACCGAACACAAGTCGGGAGAATCTAGAGGCATCTAGTAGGCTAACGGCTGTCGGGTGACGTCAGCGTTCTGTTATGGAAAATAGGCCTATAAATAGAAGGGGTAGATCACTGTAAAAGGGGTTGGCATTTTGTTAGAGAAAAGCGCCTGTATTAGACAGATTGTAAACAGATTGTAATCTCCAAAATAATCAATAAAGTTCATTTTCCACTCATTCTCATCTCTATACTCTCTCACGTTGTTAATCTCTACTAAAACTGAGCTTATCACAACCTAACTTAAACCACAACTGATGGAATAAGTTTTTTTTTTATCTGAAATTCATGTCTGCCTTTCTAAAGAAAAAGTATTTCTTCTTATGCTTTTGCCGTTCCTTTTCCTTTCTTTATCATTAAGCTTCAATTTGACAGATTTGTAAGTAATTGAGGTGATAATGGCAAATAGGTAAAGCTGAAGCGACAACAAGACTAGCAAGTAGGAGATAGGGGGCTCACTTGATATTCTGAAAAAAAAAGAAAAAGAAAAACCATTGCTTTTGGCATGCTCAGTCTCTACTTATTCGAGGTAAATAATGAACCTAACTGAATTCTTGAATTTGAGTTTAATCCTTCTATTGATTTTATTATCATCGTGCTATTAAGATATCTATTGAAGAATTTCACATGATTAATTACCTGTTAACAAACAGAAACTCATATATTACAATTCATGTTTTAATATTGTGCTTTCGGGATATCTTTTCCTGGATCACAAAGCAGCACTGAGACTGGCGCAACAGTGCCACCGCCACCT
The DNA here is from genome assembly GCA_028095005.1 of Rhynchospora pubera. Taxonomy (NCBI): domain Eukaryota; kingdom Viridiplantae; phylum Streptophyta; class Magnoliopsida; order Poales; family Cyperaceae; genus Rhynchospora; species Rhynchospora pubera. The sequence continues at coordinate 105,018,156 of CM051462.1, read as the reverse complement.
GTGAGTTTTGCTTTTTCATGATCTCTTTTACTCTGATAGAAACCAAATTCATGTTATTATTTTATTTTTTATTTCTATTTTTTATGATTGATCTATTATGTTAGATATAAAGCTTATTTTCTAATGTTGATTAGTTAACTTTGTATAATTTTCAGGTGCATAAATTGAAAATTCATACTGGATGGAGGAGAAACCTGGGCTATTTGGTCAGATTTTAACTATTTTTACATCTCTTCTCTTTCCTCGACTTTATTGACTCCTCTCTCTCTTTATTTATCAATTATTTTACTCTAATTGTAGAATATGATGCTGTTGAGTTGTTGTAATGTTAATTTGATGTTCAATAAAAAAAATCGAAAGAATAGGGCACATGAAATGCATCGGATAGCATCTTCATATCAAAACAAAATTACCATGGAGGCATGGATAGCATTTTCAATGAATATAGATAACAGTGCTGCTATGCTATTTCATTTTATTTTGATTTAATAGGGGAGCATGTTAATTTGGGAAATTATCATGAAAAGGGTGGAGTAGATCAATTGTGATCTTCTGAGAGAGAGATAGCATCATCCGTTGACCAACAAATTCTTCTTTTCCAATTTCCATATTATGTGCTGGACAAAGAATTGGGGATCCAACTCACCGGCATCTCCTTTCTATCTGATAGTATTTCTGGTAACTGCTTTTATATTTGTAGAGGAGATGACAGGTTTTTTCATATTTTTTCTAAGCTTCTCGAGCAGCAATTGATGAGGTCTAGGATTTGCGTCATTAAATGGAATCCCTATCTTGAAAATGCATTCGCCTCCTTTCTTTTCGCTTCATTTGTGATCAATGAATTGACCTTCACTTAGAGAGAACAAATTGGAATTCGGAACCACGAAAGCTGTAATGGGGAGATAAAATCTGTATGATTGTGGTACCATCTGATTCATTTTATTACCTTTCGTGTAGCATAGTATACACCTTGGTTTAAGTTAAATCTATTAAGAAACGTTTGTAGAAAGAAATAACAAAAAAAAGGCAAATATAATTGTTGTACTATCTGATACATAATAGTACTTTACCAGCACACAATATGATATCAGGGAATGTAACGTTGAGAATTTCAGTATTTCACAATTCCTTTTATTTGAATTTTGTTGGAATTTATTTTTTTAATAGTTGTTATTCTTTTATTTTGTATGAATGGAAGAACTAGAGAGGGATATTTATCCGCGCAATTCAGATCCGATCCGAAACAACTGTGGATAAACAGTTGTTAGAACAGTATCAGATCTTGATTGTTCATTCAACCTCTACGTGCATCGTGACCATCCAATTTGATCTTGGTTTATTTTAATCTTCTGGATAGTTCTGCTGCTTTACCTCCCATCTGTCTCTGAATCTACGTGCCCATGTGGGTGCAGCATAAATGCTCGCTGATCTTGGTCCTGTGAGCCCATTAAGAATTATTCCAGAACACATATGTCGGTCCAATACTCTCATTTCATTTTGAGACTTTCATTTCGTCTTTTGAAGAAAGTACTTGAATTTTGGTTCCCTCGCCGGTACTCTCAAAAAGAAAAAAAGGTTCTCTTTCTTCTTCATCTCTTGCACACTTACCTAGGCAGAGAAGAAAAACACTCGTCTTCTCCGGTCGATTCTTCTCTTAACTCCGGTGATGTCTCTTTTAACAAGTTGCATAACTATGTTTAGAATGACGAGATCAACATTTAGAGATCCATTTCGACAGAATATTTTGTCTTCATCGATGGTGCTTGCTTCCTGATTTAGTTCAAAGCCAGGGCATGACATCCGAGGCGGTACCCCAGTGGGGAGCAGAAATGTGTTTGCTCTGCACCGCTCGATCCCAGCGAACTTCGAGCTCGCCTCGCAACCCAGTTTGCAAAGGCAGAACCCCGAGCTCTTCCTCTTTCAAATGGGTATCTTTTTTGCCTTCTTTCTTACTCCTTTCTTTTTTTTCCTCAGTAGGTTTTGTATGTTTGTGCTGAGGTTTTTCTTCGTTTCTGTTGTAGCATTGACCAACCTCGCAAGGAAATGGAGGCATAGCAAGCAGGTTGATAGCTATTGTCCTGGTTTAAACCTTTTTTGCTACTGCATATTTGAGATGTGATGCGCTTGATAGAAAGGCATCAACCTTAAGGTAATCACGCTTGATATGATTAGATTTTTCTGATTTATTTCAGGGCTCCCCAAAATATCTTTTGCTGGTATGAAAGAACTTGAGTTCTGGACTCACTTCAAAATAAAATAAAAAAATATTTCTAATGACTAAGCATGTTGTTTGTTTTAGTTTAGTTAAAAAATATCAATCTATTTGCATTTTCTTAAACTTACATGGGTTGTTGGCTCAACAAATATATTTTTAAATGTTTGTTCCCTACATGCATGTTGTTATTATACTTTCTTAGCTAGCTTAATTGTATACCTTTTTGTTGGACCATTCGATTTTTGCACCGCTGTTTTGTTGCCGCTCCTCTGCCCAACTGCTGACTGTGCTTTGGTAATGCCTTTTATGCCTCCTCATCGTTCTTCTTTTCCACCTGCTTCCTTCCTGCTGCTCTTTTCCTTCTTCGCAATAGGTTTCCATTGTTGTTCTCTACTTTTCCTTCTCTGTATTTTCTTTTGGTTCATCCAGTGCAGTATTTATTTGGCCTATTTTGATGCTGATTACTTCCTTCTTCTCTGATCGCAGACTGTTTTGTTGTTTCTCCTGTACGCAGGTAATGATGATAGGCCTATAATGCACACCTGCAGAGGATTTTCATTTTTCATTGTACACATTTCTGTGTTTCATGGTCTGCTGCTATGCCATCCTCCAGAATCATTGTTGTTATGTGCTTTCCTTCTTTATAACAGATATATTACTTTCTTGGTTCAGCTTGCTTTTAAATAATGTGCTTGCAGTGCTAAATTAAAAGGTTTCAAATTTTCTTAGGGTTCTGCCTGATCTATGATATGAATAATATGTGCTTGGTTAGTTGTAAAAAAGAAATAGGATCCTTTGTTTACTGCTCAGTGCATCACTCACAATCTGATAGGAAAAAAGGGGCTCAAATCAAGAGGACAAAACTGTATTGACCAACAACAGAAGTATGTGACACATGAGAGTCAACATATGACCAGACTCACCGATTCAATAGAAGGATCCCCCAAAAGCTGGTCCAGTACTTTTCCTTCTGTTAAATTAGGATGATGCCAGTTCTGGTCTGAGCTCCTTTTTTTTGCCAGGAAACTGATGCCAAAGCAAAGCAGACTTTTAATTAGACCATTGTTGTGCCAGTATTTGATGGGAGAGCTTCGTTATAGTACTAAACTGCAATTGCAAGTAAGCTTGATTTAATGATTATACTACTAAACTACAATTTGCAAAACCAGACTTTTGCAAGCAAGCTTGATTTAATACTGCATATTTTATAGTAATTTGGATTATTTGCATATATGACCCTAAGTGTCATCGTGTATGTATTGAAAATATTCCCTCTCACAGTTGAAACTTCAATTATTACGGCATATACAGTATGGATTTAAATCTTAAAACATGATCATTCCTTTTAGTATGATTGTGTGTTCTTAAATTTTAAACCATGAACATCACTTTTAGTGTGATTGTGTAATTTTTTGTTGCTTATTGTCGATTAATATGTTATTTGTCAACAGAAACCAGATGGGTTTTGTTTATCGGTATCCCTTCTCCTTTGTGCTTACCTGTTCCTTCCTTAGGTAAATTTCCCCTCTGATTTCTAGCTTTTTTCTTTCAATTTTTATGGATGATTTTTTTTTTACCCTGGCCATGAAATGAGCAAATTAAAATAATTTTGAAGTATTTTAGTAAAAAATATTATCACAACAGAAAATTGTTTATTATTATGGTTCATTTTTGTGAAACAGTTGTTAGCAAAATTTAATCATCAGGCATGAAAGTAAGGGTATTTGTGTCGTTTTTTACATTCACCAATGAAAAAGAACTGCTAGATATATACTCTCCAACAAGTATTTTAAAAATCCGATGAATGCTTTATTTTAATTTTTAGTTAGTGTGCTTCAAGACTAACTGACTTTATTGGAGAAGGATCGGTTCATAGTATAATTTCAGTTTATCATTTCAAACCTCCTTACAAGTTAGTTTCTCGATTACTTTAATTAAACATTTTCATGTTATTTTTCAGGGATGTTCATTGGAAGGGAAAGTTTGGCGTTTTAGAGAGGTAATTTATTGCATATTTCGAATCACTTAATATTCAACGTTGATGTTTTGGAATTCGGTTCTTTTTTATTTTCTTCATATCCAGTAAAACCATGTAATCTTACATATAATCGTTCTCGCAATAATTTACTATTTATATATGGATTTATGGCTATCATTATGCCCTTTATTTTCATACTAGCGTGGTTTGTCTTATGTATGTCACCAAGCAAGCTATGGCATTAAGTTATTCATTTAAACCTGCACTTCATTTTTCATGTAAAATTTTCATTGCGTTTATAGCTATATGCTACTTTTGAGTATAAATTATAGATAATGCATTTATACTAGCACTCCAAAAAGCTCTAACAGATGGCAAGTTTCAATTCAATCTTTACAAGGTGCTCTGATTTGAGCTGAAGAGGAAAAATATAAAGGCAAGCATACTAACAAGCTAAGCAAAAGGAGTGCAGTTGTACTTACCGTGCATGACCAGAACATGGGGGAGGCGATTCCTTTCGTTCATGTGATGTTTCAATTTTTGAAGGTTTGTAAATTTCCTTTTGTCTCTCTTTTTGACTCAATTTGCTGTAATTTACTATTAATGACATTCTTAAATCTTTTGATTATAATAGAGGGGAGAAATAAAAATTTCATAACAGATGATGTCGATGTTTGAGCATGGAAGAATTGAAGTTTTCCTGTTTGATTAGAGCTTGGTTTTAAAAGTGTTATGCCTTACTTTTGCAATGATCTGGTGTTGTGCCATATTTGGGGTTCTTTATTCTGGACCCCAACTTGGCTATTTCTTCTTATATGTCATCTTTCTTCCATAATCTAAAATGTCGTTTTAGATAGTTATTTTTAATGCCATCTTTTGCTCATTGTACATGTGCACGACTGACTGTAAGGGTTAGTGTTGGACTAATCAAAGTAATAAAATGAAGTATGCCCCTTGAGACCAGGTTTGATTTGTACCTGTAATCAAATTAAGTTGTGTTGTAGTAGTTTCCGAGAACACAGACAAAAAAACTGAGAGTTCAATCACCTTATAGTTAAATTCATTTTAGACTTTTACATAAATTGGTTATGCAATTCATAAATTGGCACATATTGTGAACTCATCAATGCATCAGTCATTCAGTCCAGAAAGCTTTTTCAGCCTACGTTTTGTCAGTAAATTTTTTATGATATGATATCAGCTAACTATAGGATGAGTTGGCAAATAGCAGTGAATATTTGGAAAACTCAAATGTATTTTAGATTGCTTTCATATATTAGATATCATATATTGTTGCTTGATTATAGATTCAATTAATGTTTACCTTTCTAAGTAGTCAACTTTTTTTTAACTGCAGATTTGAAGGTTTTTGTTGTTCTTTAGAACAGGTTTGAAGGCAAATTAAAGAAGTCAGTTGTAGTGACGCAAATGATGATATTATTATTGGTACATTTTTTTTAAAAAAAAAAGTAACCTCATGGTTACCGTTTCATTATATGGAACTCAACATATATGCAAAAACAAAGCACAAAGAAATAGCCACTCTGAACTTGACCACTGCCCTTGCTCCTTATTCAAAACTAAAACCCAAACTGTAGCAGTCGACCTGTACCAGTCCAATTGTACCAGCCAAGCAATCTAAACTAACTCCCCATTTCCTGTATTTGCTATAAAGCGCTGCACGGATGGTAATCCATCGAACAATGACCTATCGGATCCGTATTTATAATTTTCAAAATGACCCTACAAAACTCACAAATTACAAAAAGAGTGCAATTCTGTTGGCTTTTCAAAAAAGTAAAATATTCATGTGCATTGGCAGTCCTTTTTTTATTGACAATTGTTATTTTTTCTGACCTCTTCCAACAGTTGATGTTGATAAGTACGTTCAAGTCCTAATAGCACTTGGGAACAAATATACTTTACTCATGAAGAGTCCAACAGTACACAAGAGTACGTTGAACTATAAATATTTTCTTATATTCTACTTTATGAAAGAGTCAAAATGTAAATGGTTTTTAGGATACTATATAGTTTTTTATGTTCCTATCTTTCATCTTATTATTTAAATTTTTTTTTTCGTTTCTATTTGCACTGTCATTGATGGATGTAACAAATTGAAATACAAATAAAATTTGCTATAATAGTAAAATTCAACAAAAAAGATGAGAGGAAAAATAGGTCGCGCAACGCGCGACGGACCCACTAGTTTTAATACTCACGTGCTAGCCACAATATTATTGGTGATGTTCTGATGCTATCTTTCTGTTACAGTTTTGTCAGGTGTGTTTTTTTGTGTCCCTAAATTGTGTGCACTGTTTTAAATTAGTTAGCTTTCATTGGTATATAGGTCACTTATCAGACTGTCCAATTTTTACATCCTGTCTATTTGATTTTGCAATGACGCCCTTGTTCCCTTCTTCTTTCAATCCTTACATGTCTTTAGATGCAGGTACAGATCAATTTGCCGCATCCTGTGGAATGTTGTTGGTGCGAAACAAATTCAATTTTAAAATCATGTGCGAATTGACATTGAAATTAATGGATCCTGACATAATCGTCCCTACACCTGGGTTGGCTCAACCAAAAGGGCTGTGTCATCATGTAAGTGTGGTGGATCTTTTTCCTTGCCATTATTATTTTGCTTTCTTTGATGAACAACCCCTCACCATTCCCTTGCATATACTATACAAAGAATAGAGGGGGGGAAAAAAGAAATAATGATAAAAATAATTCATGTTAATCTGCATGTGAAAATTTTCTTCTAGAGTACTTTACGTCAAGCCATTAAGGATAAAGGGTCAACATGGAAAACTGAAACAAATGAACAATTGAATAATATTTACATAAATTTCAGGTCTGCACAGAAAAAAAAAATGTAAATTAGTCAAGGTGGTACATTTGGTAATAATAATAATAATAATAATAATAATAATTGTTTCTTCCTTTTCGGCTCATAGTTGTTTTGTATTGTTTTTCTAGAACCAGTAGAAATTCCCTGATGTGCGACAAATTGGTTGTTGTATAAAGTACAAAAGCTGACAATCAATGTATCATGGAACAAGTAAGCCTCTCGATTAAATTTCAGAGGTTTTTCGACAAATAGTTTTTTCTTAATTGATATATACATGAATAAATTCGTTTTAATTTGTAATTTTAAATTATAATCCACAAATTCGTTCATATTTTACAATATTTACATTTCCATAAATTGATATATACATGGATAAATTTGCACGTGAGTTCAAAAATGATTTTTGGGTGTGTACTGCAACCAACATCACACCTTGTTAAGACAGGAAACTATTATTTTTTTCTACACCTAGATAGATTGTGCATCCAGTTTACTTGTTTGAAATCCAACGGGGAATCATGGGACATTTAAAAAATAAACGTAATGATTTGACATTTTAATGACTTTATGAATGATGATCAAACAATTTTCATATTTATATTAATTAATCTGTAGTTGATAAAAAAATCTATAAAATGAGTTGGTATTCTACTTTTTCTTTTTTTGTTTGTTATACCACATTGTTTATGTTTTCAACTCTGTGATTTTTCTTTTTTATTTACTCATATTCCACGGACTGCTTTATCATTATATTGAGTTTATGTCATTTACTATATGAAATAAATTACTATGTTGTATGATTTTCTATTATGTATTTTATTCGGCTTTTGATATTATATTCTACTTCATAATTATATTTCCATTAATTATTCAGCTATTTATTTATCGTATATAATTTGTTTCCGGAACAAAATATAGAAAGCAACCCATCTATTTTATATTAAATTTGAATATAATCTGTCTGGACCAAATAAAAAGAATCTATGTGATTAGCTTTCCCATTTGTACCATTTTTAAGTTGACTGTGAAAATGGTCAAATCGTCAAATAATTGGGTACCATTAAATCTAATTCAAAAAGTACAACAAATAATTGTATGCACGTGTATTTTATTTTGTTCTCCAGACTCCAGAAAGAATTGTACTATGGTGAATTAAAATTATACTTTGCTTCAATAGAAAAAAAAAATTTGTCGGCCGCATTCGTTTAGAGGATAAATTTGGTGCTACAAGTCGCTGTGTGCTTCACAGATCACAAGGCATGCGGACTGTAAAAATTTCACTTTATTTTAGCTTGCTTTGCTCATAATGTCTTAATCAATAATTTATAATATGAAAGGGATCAAGTTAACTTCAGCTGATACATATAAAAGCTCTTAATCCTGAACAAAAACACACAAAAAAAAAAGTAATGCGGACTATGTATTTGTAAAGCCGAACAAGATCTATAATTTTGATTCGTCGTTTGAATTTTAACACGGTTTTGGGAAAAATAATAGAAAGGAAGGAAAAATATAAAAGGGAAGGAAAGGGAACAGAATGGAATGGAAATTTTTTTACATCAGTTTGTTTGGATTATTATTAGAAGGAAAGGAAAATAATTATCCTTCCTTTTTTTTTTCCTGTTTGGATGATCAAATTAAAAGGAGGTAAAAGTATGACTAATTAATTACAAATGACCATTTTGACCATAGTATCTTCATGGAATCCACTGTTGCTAGACTGCTAGTGCCGAATAGTTATACAGGAAAATAAGAGGACTATGTATAATTAAAATCAATTTACAATTCCTTGAATGATTAATTGGGTGTTGTAATGTTTTCTTTGTAATAAGGCATACATCATCGAGAATATCATTTTGACGCTCACGTTTTTTTTCGAGTGAAAAGCATGGGTAAAATACGATAATTGGAATGTACCGAACAGGAGACAATACCGATCAGATTTTGCAGTTCAACTCAAACATCATTAAATTTTCGTGAATAGGTACGGACTGGTACAAAGTGTACCAGCAGGCAATTTCACTACCAATTATGTTATATCTGATTGAATAAGCATCTAATAAAGGTTCATCTCTCAATTGCTCTCCTCCTTGTACCGTTGTACCTATATAGAATCAGATGAGATAAAAGAGTAAAAGAGTAAAAACTTTAACTCAGTAATGTTGAAAAGTTTTAGGAAGCACACTATTAATAATCTCGTTTTAGGAAGCACGTTGAAACAAAATAATATTCTATTTACCAGAACTAATAGCAACTACAAAAATCCCATTAGAGCATATCTCATTCAGAGAAAAAAAATTTCAAGCCCGCTCATCCTCTCTTGTTTCATGCTTCTCTATCTCAGTAAAATAAATCCAAGGTTAACTCAATAAAACTATTTTGAAATAAATAACCAGTATATTTGCTTGTTAAAACCACATAATATGGACCTGATACAAAAAACCAAAGGTTGAAATAAACAAGAATAGACAACTGGTTGAATCAAATAAACAAAATCAAAAGTGAAAATTGGGCACAAGTAAAGGAAACGGACAGTGGAAGAATTTGCGTTGGAATCAACCTAGCCAAATCAAAAGTGAAAATTGAAATTAACAGAACAAAGCAAACCCTAGCTGTTAGGAGAGGCAGAAAGGTGTGCAAATTTATAGGAATCAATGGGAATTTTTTGGACTGAGAGGAATTGTGCGTTAAAGGAAAGAATCAATAAAGATTTTGGCTCTGGTCGCGCCAAAAAGAGGAGAAATCGCGAGGGCATCGTGGTCCAGCGAAAATCTTCGATTTTCTTTCCGTTTCGTTACACCCCGAATCGGGGGGGTAAGATTTTAGTACAGGAAGTAAAAATAGCGAAGGAAAGAAATTTCCATAGGTTAATGGTTTTACTTCGGACAGATCGGTATCCAAACGGAGTAAAATTGAAATTTTCCTTCCCTTCCGTGATTTTACTTCCATTTCCCTCAATCCAAACAGACGGTAAGTATCAAGGATAGAAAAGGAGGCGGTGACAATGGGTAGCATTATTACCTTTTGCATCCATGAAGTATAGAAAAACCATAGTAACTACTAACTATTAGGTAGCACGTTTTTCATTTAATCTCGTTCACCAATACCATTATTTTATTTATTTATTTATTTATTTTGAGAATATAGCATGTTGTCATATTGCTTAATGGCACTAAACACTGTTTTTTTTTTTTCTTTTTTTTGAGAATATAGCATGCTGTCATTTTGCTTAATGGCACTAACCACTTTTTTTTTTTTTTTTGGAAGTTGTTTTATCTCTCTTTCATGAATGGTTCACGATAAGATAAAAGGCAGTCAACTACTAAATACTAATATTCTCAGCAATTATTATTTAAATTTGATACATTATATTTGACGCGATTACTTGCTGAAATAACCAACGGCTAGAATAATGGTTGAAGATTGCTTATGGCAATATTTGGCATTAGAAAAGCTTAACATTTGTTAAATAGCCGTTTCATCTTTTCAAAAATTTTGGATGATAAGTCAAATTACCAAAGGCATCTTTGATCCGTGCTTGCGAGTATCTAGGCACAAAATATTTTGAAATAATAAACATGAAGGGGCCGTTTGGATGAATCCGGAATTTGCAAGAATAGCAAATTCCGGAATTTGCAAGAATAGCAAATTCCGGAATTTAATTTATTATAAACAATCTAAATTCTTCACAAAGTTACACATTTCCCAATAAATTTATTCCTAGGAATTGCAAATTTCCCAAATTCTCTCAATTCTTAAGCGATCCAAACGCCCCCGAAGAGAAGTATGATACTATTGTTAAGCACTTATAGTTTCTTAGCGAGTAGTATAAAGAAAGAAGCAAGTAAATACGCACCAAATATACAATGCGAAGATTATTTATACTATTTTATAATTTTTGTGGACCCTCAGCCTTTACGGCACTTAAAATTATTTTTTATGTATCCTCAACAAAAATAAAAAAAATCTTACGAGATAAATTAACCCATCCGTGCTAGCAAAAAAAAAAAATAATAATAATAATCAACGAGTGATTAATTAATTCCCTCCGTTAGGTGGTTACTACTCTTCCAAACGCAAGAAGATCTAGATCGTCCATTTTACATCATAAAAAATGGGTAGCTCTTTCAACGGCTCACATCACTTTTGAGTACTCCAATTGTACTCCTAGACTTGAATCTGATCAACCTTGTCAGTGACGCCGCTGTGGATTTGAGAAATAGAAATGGAAAGATTAAAAGAAGCGCAGAGAAGGCCAAGTGGAGAAGCAAACCCTAGCTAGGCTCCTGGCTCCATCCCAAATCCTGAATCCTCTCCAAATCAAATACCCAACTTAACGAAGGAACCAATAACTAGATAATAATCGCATTTAATACATTTATTACTACTAGTACACCTTTCTTCCCTCTCTCTCTCTCGCTCGCTTTTTTCTCTGATGGCGGGAACGAAGAAGGAGGAGGAGGAAGAGGGAAGGAGCGAGAGTAGCAACTACACGTCGTCGGAGGATGAAGGCACGGAGGAGTACAGGCGAGGTGGCTACCATGCCGTACGGATCGGAGATTCCTTCAAACAAGGCACCTATGTCGTACAAGCCAAGCTCGGCTGGGGACATTTCTCTACTGTCTGGCTCGCTTGGGACACCTCTCACTCGGTAACATGTTACCTATTATTCTATTCACTGCTTGTAATTTGGTTGTACTATGATTAGCAAAGCTGGTATAACTTGTTTGTGTTTAGTTATCTACTCCAAAAATGGTGATTGGTGAGTTCATTTTAAGAAGCTCGTGCATATTAAGTTTTTGTTGTTGATTGGGATTGACAAAGGAAAATTAACGAGTGAATTGTACTATTGTCAAGGCAAAATTAACCTGTCTTAGTTATTCGCACAATCAAATTGGCTTCTGGGGATGGTATAATGTCAAGTGCCATTGTTATTCCTCCCCTAAATTTCCCAATTACACAGTACACTGGAGGTTATGCCTGTATTGCATGCTTACTGGCACAAGTACACTCTGAGATTAAAATGAATTTGGTGGAGTACGTTCCCTTTTCTCACCTCGAAGACACAGAGCTGTTAAAACGTTCCAATTTCGTGTTTTGGATGCTGTGGGATGAGAAAAACCCAAATAATTATAGGACTTGCTGCTGTTTTGAACTTTTATGCCATGTAATGCATGTTTTTTTTTTACCCCTATACCCCAAAATCCTGGAACCAAACCAAACGATCATGTGCCAGACACAAAATGTTTGCATGGAGCACCCAAAAATATACTCAAGTTTTCTCTTTTCTTTCAGAGGTATGTCGCATTAAAGGTACAAAAGAGTGCACAGCACTACACTGAGGCAGCCATGGACGAAATAAAGATCCTAAAACAAATTGCTGAAGGTGACCAAAATGACACAAAATGTGTGGTCAAACTGCTGGATCACTTTAAGCACTCTGGCCCCAATGGGTCCCATGTGTGCATGGTCTTTGAGTTTTTGGGCGATAACCTCCTAACTCTTATCAAGTATTCAGACTACCGTGGGATCCCTCTTAACATGGTCAAAGAAATTTGCCGCCATGTATTAATTGGATTAGATTACCTCCATCGAGAACTTTCAATCATTCATACCGACTTAAAACCTGAAAACATTTTGTTATTGACATCTATTGATTCATCAAAAGATCCAAGAAAATCGGGTGCAGAGCTTATTTTACCAAAGCCAAAACAGGTTGAAGATACACAGGTAGTGAAGCCTGTTGTGACCGCAGCTTCCTCATCAAATGGAGGTCTGACAAAAAATCAGAAGAAGAAGTTCAAGAGGAAGGCAAAGAAGGCAGCAGCTGCTTCGTCCGCATCTGGCGTGGATGCAGCTGAAGAGTTGTCAGAGAAAGGGGATGCAGATTCTGATGCAGGGAGTGTAGAGGGAAAGAGTAAGGAGAAGAGAAGAGGGAGTAAGGGGACAAGAAAGAGAATGGCGCTGGAGGCAGATTTGAGGTAACCTTAAACAATACTGTTCTTTACAATTGGAAGCCAGTAATTAAGGCAGTTACTTCAGTCATTTTGTCATATTTTAGTTAACACTGAACTTGGTTATATTACTTAAAAGTAATGTCCAATTTTAAGGTGAGACTGGAAAAATATATATATAAAAAAAATTAAAAAAAACTTGCTACCTCTTGCTATTTGATATTAAGTAACTAAACCCTTGTGGTATAGAATATTTGGAAGCTAGGGCAACAATCATCAAAATTAAATATATTAGTATATTACATTTCCTTCTTGCATATTAATTTAACAATGGGCTATTGTTTGGAAGTAGCTGAGAAAATATGGATGGTAGTTGCAAGTGTCTACACATTTGGCTTACATTTTCCCAAATAATGGTGGATTTTATCTAAATGCTTCAAATAACTTGAATGTATCTTTACTTGGGTATTGAGATGTTATTCACAATCATACTTATATGCTTGGAAATTATCAAATGAAAGTATTTCCTCTGCAAAACAAAATACAATGCATAAAAATACGTGTAATATACGCACGCATAAAAGGTTCTCTTTATGTTTAAGCCCAAATTATCATCCTCACTATTGTCTACATGGAACAGAATTGACAATAGAGATTAACCTTTCATTTTTACGAGGCATGTCAGAAATTTGTCATTCTGAACAGGTCTATATGCAGTGTCGCTACTGTTGTTTTTCAGCTAATAAGGAGAAGTGTTTTCTTAATAGGTGTAAGTTGGTGGACTTTGGTAATGCATGCTGGACGTACAAGCAGTTCACTAGTGATATCCAGACGAGGCAGTACAGGTGTCCTGAGGTTATTCTCGGGTCAAGATACGCTACCTCAGCTGATATGTGGTCTTTTGCTTGCATTTGTTTTGAGCTTGCTACTGGAGATGTACTTTTTGATCCTCACAGTGGGGACAATTTTGACCGTGATGAGGTAAGTTTTTTATTCTATTCCCTCTTTATATTATGCTGATAATTTATTTTGTTAAACTTTGATGGCATCGTAAGGGGGATCCCTCTTAACATGGTCGTATGATATTTCACTACTGTATTATAATGAGCTTGTCTCCAATTATTGCTGTTATGGCTACTTCTGAAAAGGTGCCTCAGGATCGTCCCAAATTCAGTTCAGGCCATTTTGGATTAATTCTTTCTAAATGGGCTGTCTGGCCTGAAGGTCAAACCTTTGGCTGAGATTTTGGAGTTAAGGGGTTCTGTTAGGTCATTCGTGTTTATGGGTGTGCCAATCAGTTTTTAGGTTGCTTGATGGACTACTTGAGCTTCGCTTTGATCTGTTTTTTCATATTATAGGGCACTTAAATTTTGGATATGTATTGTTCTGGGTGCAGCTGGTTAGCACTTAGCAGTGTTCTGCTTTGACAGTGTTATAAATTAGGTCAAGTTCAAATTTCTGGGGGATTAGGTGTAATTTCCACTGGTTTAGATTACACCAGCCAGCTTAATGTTGGTAGGAATAGTAGGTCTAAGTTAAATGGAAAATAATCCAGAATTTCCCGTACAGCTTGGTGTTCAAGTTAAAGTACTTGCAACAGCTATATTTTAATTATCATTAGGTGTGATCTGTTTCACAACATAACTATACCTGAACCATATTGCACTGCAGTTTAAAAATATTTCCTGTGGTACTTGTTCTATTTCATCCTGCTGGCTGTCTTTAATATTGTAAAGAGTCAGCGCCTTCAATTGAAATATATAAGTATGGTGTGAAATATTGTTTTGCAAGTTTGAGTATCTAATGCAATGCAATCCTAATTTTATTTATACAGGATCACCTTGCTCTGATGATGGAACTTCTTGGTATGATGCCTCGAAAAGTAAGACCTTTTAAGCATTTTTCCACAATACTTTTCTATATACAAATAAAATACTGCCCAGATTCATTTTTACTGAGAAAGTGAAAGTAGTGTTTGCCAGTTGGAGACTGTACCAGTCATTTCCTAGCCTAGATTTCTGGTTTATGTTTACATATAGGCATTAGTCATTTCCCTTGTGTTCTTTCAATTAGTAACAAACATAAATTGCTGCAAGCTTGTATTAGTCTTTAATAGCTGTCTTTATTAGATTATTCAAATAAAATATGTTATCTCTTCTCCTTATTTAGATTGCTTTGGGGGGTCGATACTCACGTGAGTTCTTCAACCGGTATGGTGACTTGAGACACATTCGCCGGTTGCGGTTCTGGCCTCTAAATAAGGTTCTGATTGAAAAGTATGAGTTCAATGAAAGGGATGCAAATGATATGTCTGATTTTTTACTACCAATTCTAGACTTCGTACCTGAGAAACGACCAACAGCAGCTCAGTTGCTTAATCATCCCTGGCTCAAGACGCATGAGCCTGCCCAGCCTCCAAACCAAGAACTTGTTTCTATGGATCACGAGGTGTCAGATAAGCAGAGGAAAGAGAAAGACGAGAGAGATGCAATGGCAGTTGAGCTTGGTAATATTGCCATTGACAGTTCTTCTAAGGTTGCTAAGGACGCTAAACCAAATTCGTCAACAGTTATCTCATCTAGGTAGTATTAGAAATGATTTTGGCATGTTTGTGTAATTGGGTAGTGGATGGGTGTTGAACTTTGAGTTGAGAGAGTTAGATTATGGTAAATGTGATTTAGTTTTTGTAGTTTTTTAGGATCTGGGCAGTTTAATTTATCTCTTGGGGCTGCTGAGTGTGTTCGGGTAATGGATTGGATGTATTCTTTTTTTTGTAAAACTCTACTCCGCATATTCTTCAGATTCTTTTAAGGAACATTTTGATCAGTTTTTTTTCTTGTGCTAGGGCAGGGATGGTTGAGGGACGCGATGGAGCTTGTAAATGCTGGTTAGAAGATTTGGCACATACCTTTAATTTATTTGAACTTAAAAAGAATTTGCCGCTTGCTGTAGTTTCTTGATACAAAGGAAAGATAATATACACTAAGCCAACCAAATACGACAGGTCAGCTACTGCTTAGTTCGAGAAAATCACTGGAATTACAGACAACAGCTTCACTATGAACATTTGCACAAAGAAACTCTATAAATCACTTCAGATCTATATCTATATTATCTAACCTATTCAAGCACAAAAAAATAAACTGACCACTATGAAGTTCAGGAAAACAGGTTTGAGTCACAAAAAGAGTTTCAACACTAGCATTTGCGTTGCAATTTAAGAGTTTTCATGCAAACCAAATCACAGAATTTTCTGGGTACCAGCACGGCAGCACTCCATGAAGCTGAAAATGGAGCAAAATGTACAACCACAAAAACCAATTATCAATGACATTTAGAGCTACATGTTACACACAGGGAAGTGAAACTAACAAATACATTATAAAGGAACTTCATGTAAACCAAATCACAGAATCTCTGGGTACCAGCACACCAGTCCTTCATGAAGCTCAGCAAATTGGAGCAAAATGTACAGCCACAGAAACAAATTATCACAAGGCATTATAATAAAATGTACAACTATATTAAACTGAGAGGTTCATAGCCAAAAAAATGCTGCACAAATCAAGCATCGAACATGCTCAAGCTTTGGATACCAATGACATGTACAAAAATTCTAAAAGATCTCTCCAAAAAGAGAAAATGGCATTAAGTAGCAATAGAAAACAAAATTAACAAGGATAGGAAAAAAGGAATTGCAATTTATACATCAAGACGTTACTGTACCAATCGCTTGACAATAGAGGCCATGTATTTGCCATGATGTTCAGAAAGAGCCAACTCCATCTTGGTTGGTGGTCTAGACCCATCACCAGACACAACTCCAGCACCATATGGCGAACCACCTCTAATCTCATCCAACTGGTGCATGCCATCCCCAAATGTGTACCCAATTGGTACATATATCATACCATGGTGTACCAACTGTGTTATTGCTGTCCATCTGTTGACATGAACCATACACGTCAGCCTTTCAAGGGGTAAAAAACCAGGAGCAGATGCCGTATGATAAATTTGCAAACAAGTTAATTGCAAAACTACAATAGCTGGTTGTTTTGAGAGGTCTACTTCAGAAACTAAAATATATCATAAATTGTTTTGGCCCAATTGTAGCGCAGCATTTTCCAATGCCTTTTCCTAGGGAGGATT
The DNA here is from genome assembly GCA_028095005.1 of Rhynchospora pubera. Lineage (NCBI taxonomy): Eukaryota > Viridiplantae > Streptophyta > Magnoliopsida > Poales > Cyperaceae > Rhynchospora > Rhynchospora pubera. The sequence goes on along the minus strand of CM051462.1, from coordinate 105,001,006 downwards.
CCATTTATTTAGTTTTCAAATTTTTAGCCAACAGTTGCAAAGTTATGTTGTGTACAAGACCAAAGTGTATATACATTTAACACCACAAGAACATTGCTAAGAAACCCACAGTTTTACAGACCCTGAAACCTTAATGTCAGCTTGGTACTGTTACCACACTTTAGTGCTTCTTTACAACTATCTTTGGCAAAATTTTGATTAATGTCAATACATTTTTAAGCAGACCTCTCTCTTTTCCATTATGTAAGTCTAATGAAAGCCTCAAATGCATTTGTACAAGTTCAGGCTCATCTCTCAATTCATAGGACAAGGATACAGATAAGATTGCTTCTAAAATATTACTAACAGGCATCATCTAAGACAATCTTTCAATTCTTTTTTTTTTTCCTAAGGAACAATAATTTTCTAATCTAGGATAATATTTGTTCCAAAATAAACCAAAACCTGTGCTTGAAAATGGCATATACCTTTAATAGTAAACAAATCAAACAGAACTCTTAACCTTCACAAATTATCCTAACAATTAGCCTAAAATGTACAACCTTCCCTTGCTAAATGCAAAGACTAATTCTGAGTAGCTAACAAAATTGACACTAGTTACATATCACTGAAAAGCACACTTTTCTCCTTCAAATACAGTATTAACGATCCAAATGCCATGGCACATTGGGAAACAAATACCCAACAAACAGTTAAAGAAATCTAAACAAGAAAAGGGAAAAAATTCTTACGCAGTAGTCTCTTGGCCGCCGCCTTGGGTCCCAGTACTGACAAAGAATCCAGCTGGTTTCTTGGCCAATCTCTGCTCCAGCCACAGCCTCCCACCCATAGAATCAAAGAATGCCTTCATCTGAGCGGGCATAGCGCCGAACCGGGTCGGGAATCCGAAAAGAATACCATCCGCCTGCTCTAACATATCCACCCGATCAATATAAGGAATCTCATTCCCCTTATCCGGCACCATCATCTGCTCCAGTGCTTCTTCTGATAACGTCTCGGGGACGCGAAACAACACCCCCTCGACTCCCTCCACAGTGTCGATCCCTTTCTTGATGGTTCGAGCGAGGATCTCCACGTGGCCGTACATAGAGTAGAAGACGACGAAGATTCGGAGCGGTCGAGTTCGAGGAGGTTGAGGTAGAGACGAGGTGGTGACGGGGGTCGTCTTGAGGTCCCCGGAGTAAGGAATCGGCGCAGGTGGAGAGGTGTGGGTTCGTGGAGAAGAAGGGAGACCATGGTGCGCTTTCTTGCTAGGTACACAGCCTCCTCCTTTCCCCATCGCCTCGCCTACTAATAGGAGAGGAGAGAGAAGAGAGGAGCTCGGAACTCGGAGGAAGAAGAAAATTCAGAAAATGAGTTCTTGAATTGTTTGACCAAAGAATTGGGGAGAAATTTACCCCATAGTAAAACTCAAAAGAGTTTTTAATTCGGGAAAAGCGCGAAACCAAGTGTGAATAATACCGGAAGTAGAGTAGAGGAGAGTTCGGGATCAGAGCCGTACGATCAATAATGGATGCTTGGTGATTAATACGGATCGTAAATCTTAGCCGTCGAGATTAGATCGGACGGTCGTGATGGAGAACTTGCTCTGGATACGGATCCGCTACAGTACAGGTAGCACTGAAGAGTGAAGATGGCATGCGTGATGCGTAACAACGTAAGCGTAACTTGCTTTGGATTCTGTTTCTGCAAAGGTTAGGTTAGGTAGCTTCCATTAATAGAAATAGTCGGCGCCTTGGGTTGATTTGGATCTAGTATTGTTGTTACAAAACCGATCAGTCGAATCTGATTAATCGGTTTTTATGAATTTTAGAGTGGATTAATTTTTTTTATATTTCTGAAAAATATATTGTTTGTTTAACATTATAAGTGATTTATGATTGATTATGGCTCAAATCAAAAAGAAAAATTTAACCCACCATTAAAATCTCGTAAAAATATAGTTTAAATTATGAAAATTTTGTTACATTTTGAACGTCAAATCAACTTTCACTATTAACGTTTGCTGTTTACTGATGAACAAATTTGCTCTTTTTTCAAATAAAGGGAAAAAAAATTCTAAGATAATAGTTACGATTGGAAATCAACTTTGGCATTTTTATCCATAGACCTTTTCCTTATGCTTCATGATTTATATCCAAAATATTTTGATTATCAATTTTAATAGCTTATAAATAAGAATTTTCTTAGACGCAATATCCTTTTCCTATTGAGAGGAAAAAGGACAAAACCTTATTGGCAACATGATGTACCTACTATTATATTGAACAATAATTATGATGCTTAGTACTACAAAATTCAACATAAATTTTTTTTTTGTACTAAATTATCAATACATATATTTTATCATAGATGCGGTGAGCAAATTGTTTTCCAATTTATTTTAAGTACCCGTGCACATATTATGCACTGAGGACCACACATGCTCGAGAGCCGGACCATCAAGGGTTTGCTCCACAAAGAGTTAGACAATGTAAAGGGTAGGAGAAGCAAGTTATCTTGCCTAAGAAATTAATTTTTTAAGTGAACCGATGGAAACGAAGGGTAAAAATTATTGATTTTATGTGACAAAATGCTACCCTTCAAATTGGGTGTTCAACTGACCAGATAAGTAGCAAAATAATTCTAGTCCGACAAGCTAATAACCTGATGATTCTTTCACACCGCATTAAAAAAAAAGGAGATGCTGTACAGAATAATTTCATTGATTCTTTTGATGAAGTAGTGGACCCACATGCATTTATCCATTGCCGAAAACCAGGTACTACTGTACTAGAAATAATCCACTAGTAGAGCCAATAGAACAACTCAACAAAAGGCAAGAACAAAATCCTGCTACTCTGGTTCTTGTCGCTCCTTGCATCACACCTGCTACCACTTGCTCCTTTAATTTAATGTATTATTTCAATACAAAAAAAACAGAGAACACAACAGTAAAAGAGAAAAGAATACAAATACAACACAAACAATACACATCCTAGCCTCACCTCTCTCTAATTCCCTTGACCTGAAATCAAATAATCCCGTTACCCTTTTCCACACTTGCAAGTACAAATAAGTTCAAACAATTGCTTTTCCTTTTTGAAACAAATCTCAGAGGCCGTGAAAGGTGCCAACAATGTTCTCTCCAGACACAACTTAAAGAAGACCTGCATCTTTGAGTGCCTTCTCAAAGTCTTCTTCACTTCTCCAATTTGGCACCTAATATTTATATTTATAAAGACAAACATATCTGTCAGATATTTGTTGCCTGCATTTTCAGATAACTAATTACAAGTTGATCAAACAAAAAGTAAAGTATACCATATCAATGAGGTACTGACGACCAGTTTAAAAGGTATATCCTGAAGTGACCAATTAACTCAATTCCAATTAATGTGCTAAAAAAGGATGGGGAAAAAGAATAACCTCAGGGATGTAGTGTGCGAAGTGTTTCTCTATCTTCTCCATAATCATCTGATCCCTATCAGTGCATACGAGATTAAACACAGCACCTGTTTCCAACAAAAGCATGTATGAGGAAATTGGAAAAAAAAAAAAAGACAGATAGAAAAAACTTCAGAAGGCTTGAGAAATGATTACAAACCTTTACGACCGAAGCGTCCAGCTCTGCCAATCCTATGTAGGTATACCTCATAATCAGGCTCTGACGTACCATACTTGATAGGCAGATCATAGTTTATGACCAAGTTGACCTGACCATTTGTGAAAAAAAGTGTTAAGCACATGTCATAGTCAGCAGTCCACTAGGTATGTACGGAGGTTTCATGTGGAACTTTCACATAACTGACACTTTTAACTCTACAAATAACTGATAATTATTACAATGACGTTTCATCAATCAAATATGAGGTCATTGAACTGAGCTGTTAAACTGTAAAAGAACCTAAAATTGAACCATAAGAACTGATCATAATATAGTTAACGAGCCAACATTTGTTAAGTGGTTGGAAAACATTGAAAAATGAACGCACGAAACAAACTCCTCAGCCTTCGTATTTGTTTCAACATTGTTTCCTTGTTCAAACAAACTAAAATATTTACAAATTTCAGGTGAACAGATGTGTCCCTTGTGAAAGTACATAAACAAATTATCCAGGTCATTGATTGAAACCTGTCTGACAGTCTAAACATCGAGCTCACTCATTAGCACCCTAATAAACTTGAGAATAGTGCAGTTGGCTTGTTGGGTTCTACTATTACTATTACTATTATATATATTATTATTAGTATTGCTATTATTGCTATATTTATTGCTATTACCATTATTAGTATTTTTTTTTATGTTTTGTTGTGTTCTCTTGTTGGGTTTCTTTTCTAGCCTACCCCAACTTGCTTGGGACAAAAGGCTTAGTTGTTGTTGTAGTGCAGTTGGCTTATGTAACCACACAGATCGTGAAAGAAGTAAACACCAAAATTCATCTATTTATGCAACAACTTACATGAGTCGAGGTTAGATAGTTTATATATTTTAAAGGGCTAAATATCACTTGTATGTGGGAAAAGTTCACTACTTGCATGAAGACATGCATCTAATTGAACTCTATCCCGTTTGGGAATTGTTTGATGCTATTTTTGATCTGTGGTACTGTTGAAACATATGCAATCATATTAAAGAGGGTCATAAGGTTAAAAACATTCAATATTAACATTTTGTATGCTACTTTTCACAAATGGAAGTTAGTAACTTTTTCACACTTCTTAAATCTTCTTAAATTAAAGAAAAAGCAATAAAGCTTCATCTATACCTACACACACACACACTATACCTGTGCTTGGTCAAAACCTCTAGCAAGGAGGTCAGTTGTAAGAAGAACCTTAGTTAATCCATCTTTAAATTCTTTGATGATCTTATCTCTATCTCCTTGCTCCATGGCACCTTGAATAGAGGTACACTCGTACCCATCTTGGACAAGAGTCTTGTGCAATCTTTGTGTGCTTTCTCGAGTACGCACAAAAATAATAGTCTGCCCAATCTTCTGACCAAACTCAAAAATTTTGTCTTTTATCACTTCAAGTTTAGCAAGCTCGTCAGGGCATCGCACCTTATATTGTTTTAATTTTTCTAGAGTTAGTTCTTCCTTCTTGACAAATATTTGATTGCCGTCCTTGACAACCTTTGAAACAAAGGCTTTCACTGTTTCATTGAATGTAGCGGAGAACAGAAGAACCTGATTTATCGGCGGAAAAAAATAGAATGATAAGATGAAATTTACTATATACAGCCATTTATCACTCATTTGAATTCAAAACAAACTGAAGTACATTGAAAAGTTTGTCATCAAACCAAAAGAGAATCAAGTGAGAAAAAAAAAGAACTAAATTCATAATCCTTAGAACTAGCAGTGTTTGAAATTTTTGTCATGAGACGAAATTTGAATTCGAATGCATGCCCTCTAATTGATGATCCAATATTGAAAATTGACCTTTCGGTGCATATAGCATTAATAAACAAAAGACAAACCTGGCAGTGTCCGCTGCTTCTTTGGATATCCTTCATGATTCTTTCTGAATCATCCCTGAACCCATCCTACAACAATACCAAATTAAAGACTTTTGTCATAGTGACAAAACAGAAAAGACAAAATTACATAAAACGTGTGCACCACCACATGCATTGCATAAATGTATAACTGCATGCCCCCGACATGATCATGTGCAGCCCATATTTGCATGGTTCAACTGATAAATAGCAATCTCCCTCAAACATAAAGTTAGCAAATATGATGTCAATTAGTGCTGCCATAATTAAAATACCAGTTCTTGACACACTAACTAGGTCAGCATTATTATGGATTCAAAAAAGTCACGTTCAGCCTGTAACTTTTATTCCCTTTTTGTGCATGGATCAAGAAATCGAGCTCTTCATTAGTGCATGGATCGAGGCATTTAATCCTAGTATGCTAAAAAATAAACTAGGATAACACACTCAGATTAAATATACCTCAGCGAGCATGTGATCAGCCTCGTCAAAGACAAGTATCTTGACATCCCTTGTTGCCAGCTTTCGAGCAGACATCCATTTTTTTATTGTTCCTGGTGTACCTATCACCACTTGCTCTGTTATTGGTGGCCGCTTAGAAATCGGAACAAAGTTTGATGATTCTGATGGAATAGCACACATGGAGGTTATTCCACTGAACTTTCCCATTCTGAGCAGGACAGATTGGTTCTGCATTGACAGGTCAAAACAATTAAACAGCTTCATATTGCTATTGCTATTGGTATTGCAAGCTACTATGACTTCAATTTTAGATCACTGCTGTGAATTGAGGAATCTACACAGAGACTGGAAATTAATTAAATAACAGATAGATAAAAGCCATGGATATTGGACACATTCCAAACAACAATAGAAACAACTCATGAGTCCAGAGTGACGCTAGTGGGATAAGTCCACTGTATATTATGTTTACGGTTTACCATTTAAGAAATATTTCAGTAATTTATGGGCTATGCTAAGTAAATTTAGTTCAAGGAAACTTCTAAAGAAGAATAATTTGAAAATGCAATACATCCTAAATCCTAAACCCTCATTTTCTTTTTGTATTGAAAATAGTTGATAATTAGTCAAATCAGTACAGTGTTTCCATAATGTTTTGTATCATCCACCAGGAAAAGCAAGCATGATAGAATTTAGTAAGAGCCTTTTAAGAATATTGTGTATGACCTCTATTCTATAAATAATAGTTAAAGAAAACAATCCAAAAAATCCATTTGAAACACTATATAAAGAAAATTATCCAAGATTTCTAGTTAAAATAGCAAAAAAAAAAAAAAAAACATTTATCATGAAAACCTAGTTGGGGGAAATAATGCTGCTAACACATGCAGGAAAGTCATCAATAAGACTATATTATCCATATCTAAGATTCTTTTCAACTCGAGCATATTCTGCACTATCTAATGGCATTCTTTATTATTGTTTACTTCACCTCAGTATGTAAAAAATGCAATATCTCAAATTTGTCTGTCTATGGTAGATTATATATGAATTGAAAAAAAAAACAGGTAGGGTAACAAACCTGTTGGGCTAACTCCCTAGTCGGGCATATACAAATAGCCTGAGGCACCTTCAAATTGGGGTCCACCCGACTCAACATTCCAAGTACAAAACAAGTAGTTTTTCCAGAGCCATTGTGTGCTTGAGCAACTAAGTCTTTGTAAGGCGGCGTTAGAATCATGGGAAGTGTTACAGCTTGTATTTTGCTTGGCCGGCTGAAACCCATTTCAACATACAGACCCTTTATGAGGTCATCAGACAGGTTTAGGTCTTCAAATTTAAGGGCCGAGGCATATACAGTGTCACCTGATACAACCTGTATAAGAAGGCAAATATTTTACCCAATAACTATATTATTGTCAACTCATACCAATTACAGAAGAAAAGTGTAGATACTTGCAAATAACTTTTCCTATTTATTATATACTTATTACTCAGCTTAAGTACCTATCTGCATAAATCAGTTAGTACAAAATGTTGCCTGATTTAATACTTTCACATTATTTTCTTGTCATTTAGCATCTTTCAAGTTTAGGTATTGCTTTTACAAGAAAAGGATCCTATACAATTGACAATTAAACAATAAACAAAAAGTAGCTTACAAGAAAAAAAAACAAGTGTGCAATATAACCTCCACCACACAAATTTACATATCTAAACCTTTTATATTTCTAAATTAGCCAAGTAATTTCCCAATCAGAGTGAATTGCAGGCCAAAGTCAAACTAAGCTATGTGAAATTAAAAGCCGATCATCAATTAACAAAACACTAAAAAAACTACATAAAGTAAAAAGAAAGCCAACAGCTTTGATCTGAGAATCATCAGGATCTTCAAGAAGGCCAGGATCAGAGGCAGAGCCATTGTTGTCAGAGACAGTGAGCTCCTTCAACTTCAACTCCGCCTCAGACTCCTCCTCCTCCGCCACATCCGCCCACGACTTCTTCTCCTCCGCCTTCGCCGGAGCTACTTCCGACGAACTGCTCTCTTTGTCGGCCATCAATCAATAAAGAGAAAAAAGCTAGCTTGATCTGACGCCGACTCAAATATTTCTCTCTGCACAAAAACCACTTTAAAATTATCCGAGTCCGGAATTGGAATTCGGATCCAAGTCGTGAGCGCTCGTTAATAATACGCAACCCGCTATCATTTATTGGGCTGAATGGGCTGTATTCCTTCTCGGCCCATATTTAAGTCAACTATTTATTTATTTATTTATTTTTTGTTGAAATGGTAAACTTTAGATTCCTCTGCGCAGAATAAAATTGAGATGCAGTTCAGCGCTTCATTTCAGCGAATTTATGTCAACGATGGCCGAGTCTGGTGAGAAAGAGAAGAAGATACCAGAATCGTCGAATCTCTCGGTATTTTTTTTGTTTTCCTTTGATTTCTTTACCAGTAAGGAGTACTGATTATGGGTTATGGTTACCTCGCTCAGTAGCGAATTGTCTGGAAAGAAGGCTTTGATTTTATTGAGTAGAGAACAATTACGTTTCTTCTTAAAAGAAAAAGAAGAATTGCAATTTCGAATTTAAGTTGAGGAGTTTATTAGGAGTAAAGTATGGTACTGTAGTTGGAAAACACTTGAATAGATAGAGGTAATGAAATATACTGATTTCCTGTTCTGTCTCTAATAGAAGAAAGATTACTCTATGGAACCCATATTTATGGGTCTCCCTTCTGAACTTGTAATTTGGGTGTTCTTTTTTCCAAAGTCAGAGAGTACAATAAAGTTGTGCATTAGGAATCAATTTGTGGTTTACAGTTGGACATTGTTTAGCTTGTCTAATGTGAATGAAAGGTCTTTTGAAAATAATACATAATATTTAGTTACACATAATATCAAAATTTCCTTAATATTGTTATAATTTACAAAGAGTTATAAGGTATTGCAAAAATATGTTACCATGAAAATGTGTTGTTATTGCTATTTTTACTATTCTGCTCTTCTTCTATAGAGCCCAGTTTTCTAAAAATAGAAATAAACTATAATCAGGTCAAAAAGGTTTTAGTGATGGGTGATTTCACAGGCACTGAATTTGAAGCATTGATGAAGTTAATTTGGAAATGTAGGGTTAAGTTTGTAATATTTTGCTTGAATTGACCTTCGCTTGAGTACACTTTGTTGTTTCATCTGTAAATTACTCTGAAAATTGTGCATTAACATATCTCATTAGATATGATTAGTGTGATTTGCAAATTCTAGGGATTTCAATTTACCAAAACTATTATAAATGAACCCTAGATTTCTCTTGTTGACGAGCTTCTATCTGATACGATATTCCAAATTTGTGTTGTTGTCTTTTGGTGCAGTTTTTAGAGGTTAAATGCAGGAGTTCTGGTAAGGTTAGGCGCTTTGCACAAGGAACCGAGTCAAGGTTCGCTTTGCGTGTAATAAACAGTAAGCTAGAGTCTGGGGTCCCACTGGCACTCTGCATTGCTGCTGTAAAAGAAGGGGAAGAACCTGTCATTTTTGGCCCTAGTGCGACTCTTGTCAACTATGGCGATGGTTGGAAATTGGAGACTCTTATCAATAATGGTAATAAGTAATAACCCTCTATTTCTGATTTTTTATTTAAATTTTTTATCATTATTGCTATTATCTGTTGTGCAGTACAGATTTTGTGCCCCTTTTTTTTTTATCCCAATCAATACTTTTTCCTTGACTTGTTGCCTTGGTGCTTGAATGAACAGCTGAGTATGATTAAGTTTAATGGGCTTTTAAACAATATTTGTTATGCATAAGACATAAAACACGTTAAGGTTTAACCACACAAAATGCTGTTCCAGTTTGATTTTGTATCAGTGAGTAGTCAAATGGTAATATTTTCTCTTTGTGCTGTTAATTGACAATTTGACATCCTTGAAGTTCTAAGATAAAACCAAAAGTTATTGTTATATTGTAATTAAATCTTTTTATTTTTTTTCAAACATCAGGAGAGGATGACATGCCAATGAAGGAGCCAACCTCCACCAAAAAGGTCTGTATTATTAATTTATTATTATTTACACCAGCTTTTGTCATACATCTTTGTCAAATTAACTCTAGTGCTGAGTTTATTATTGACCTGATTGAGCTGCTTAAATTACAGGAATTGAAGAAGAAGAATAATGATATAACTGTATCTTGGCTGGTGACCTATATTGGGAAGATCTTGCTCGTCTTTGCGTTCATGTTCTTTATTGCAGGGGTGTATTCGTACTTTCTCGTGGTTCTTCCAGATCTACTATCATCTCTCAAGTCCTATTGGGAAGGATCTACAACGCCTATGTCCTCTTAATCTTAATTTGAAATGTTTATACTTGTGATTAAGTTGTTGGTTTGATGTAATTGTGTTCACTTTCAAAATATCCTCGTGAACTTTTTACTACCTACTTTTTTTTCACTGTTTTGTTTCATATATGCTAGAATGTACACAAACGTGTTTAGTATAGAATGCAGTACTTTTCAATTTCAGTTTGGACACGATTGCTTGTAAGTTGTAACCTGTCACATTTTTTTTTTTTTAATCCAAAACATGCTTTGACCAAACCAAAACATGTGTGGACATGATTTTTCAGATTCATCATTAATTTTTAAAAATGCGCACATAATAATTGCAAAAAATACATTGTGTTTTGAAATCTCATATTTATTTTTGAATCACGTAAACACTGACTAAGAATAACATGGAGCAAGTTCGAAGATGAAAAATAACAAGACAAGATGTCATAATATTTTAGTATATTTAGTTATTTACTATTATAGTTATATGTAAGCACTTTTTTTAAGAAATATAATTTACAACAGTCGGATTGGCTTTTACTTAAGGTTTTAAATGCAATTTGACGGTCGGGTGGTGATTTAGCATTTATCAGTGATAAAACAACAATAAAACGGTTATGCGGTGATAAAACGTTAGTACGATATGAACCAAAACTAAGATAAAATGACGATAAAATGAAAAAAAAAATTTGAGTTTTTTTAAAAGGTTGCTTTTATTGGACTTCTTTTCCAAAATTTGTATCCAAAATTTATTGTCAGAATATTTAAAATTTAATCTGTTTTTAATAATGGCAATTTAAATTCCTAACTTTCGAATTCGGTGAGCGGTCGGGTTCAAATTATTCATATGACGCCAACACCCATACCTTTGTGGCTTTGTCTGTGAGAAAATGTGCGAATCAGACTCTTGAGACGCAACCACAGCATACGACGAAGGCTCCACAGTATTAGGGAAAGATCAACAAGTTCCGCATGATAAAAGAAATAAAATAAAATAAACGGAACAGGTTTTGCTTGCTAGGTAAAAACTTGTCCAGATTATACCTATGCGAATCTGTCAAATATCAATTTTTTATTTATTTTAGTATCAATCATTTAATTATTAGATATCAATCCCAAATTGTTTAAATGAAAGACCCATTAACAAACTTATCCCTACTACTAATAAAATCACGTATCCAAGGGCTAAAACAATTGTTTACTACAAAAAATATAAACAATTGTTTACTCCATACATCCTTAACCATTGATCACGTAAATATCTTAGTGGTAGATATAAGATTATAAGTTTACAAACTCGTGAATTTTGATAATTAGGGAAATGACATCCTTAAATTACTAATTAAATTTATGCAATTATAGAATTGCTAAAATTAACTTTTTACCACTATTTTTCTAAAAACATACTAAATTCTAAAAATGTCATTATCAAATTTGTCATTAATTTTTTTAAATGACCAAATTACTCCATTAAAAACATACGGCCCTGAGAAATACACTAAGGCTGGTCTCGACATTTGATTGCTGCCCGAATCATTTACCTAATTGAATATATACAAATACACACAGACGCACAAAAATGTCGGGACCGGCTAATGGGAAATGCTTATATTTCTTAAAAATGTAATCTTTTTAATTTTAAAATTAAAATTATATATATGCCACTATTTTATTGCACCAGTGGCATAAAATAATTTTGTTATTTTACAGTGACGTAAAACTAATTGTTAACGATTAATAATGACATAAAACTAATTATATCTTTTGTGATGGTATATTACTAATTTTTAAGTTTTATAGTGGCATATTTAAAAGGGTAAAATCGTCATATAATTGTCCAATGGCAAAAAACTAATTTCCATTATTTTTATAATGGTAAAAAAGTAATTTATTATTTAGTAATGACATATCTCTAATTTCAAATATTTGCAGTGGCATAAACGTAAAAAACCCTTACTTTTAATAGAAAGAAATTTGTTGTTGATCAATTGTGCGGTGTTTGGAAAAAGCAAAACACATGGATAACTTTCTTAAAATAATAATTTTTTTATTTTGGAAATAGATCACATATGTAAAATTTTTCTCATTAGTAATTCTTTTTTCTGAATAATTTCATTTATTTTAAAATAAGTATTTTTATTAGATTATTTTTTATTGAGAAACTGATTTTTATTCTTTTTGAAGTATAAATACTTTAAAAAATTTTAATTACCCAACCATTGACTGGGTATGTTTGCTAGTTTAAATCAATGTCAATTCAAGTTATAAATGCCAATTGGCGTAAATAGCACAATAAATTAATAATGCATAAATTTGAATAAGAATTGCCACGAATGAATCCGAGGCAAACCTAAAGGAGCTAACGTCACTGGCCATGGTTAGGACCTCTAAAAAAGTTGACACAAAACTTGAAATGAAAATTCACAATTTTGCCCAGAGCACCAAATATGAAATAGAACCACCATATTACCTAAATCGTCAATCTGCATATTTAAGAATGCTAAAACGGATACATTTTTTTCATATCTTGTATCATTTGCTACCTGGTCAAGTGACGGAAACAAAGGCCAATAATCTAGCTGTTATCATTGATTAACAATAAACATAGAATTAACCTATTTCCTATTTATGCTTTACAATAAAAATACAAACTGTACAAACAAACAACATAAAAACCTTTGCTTAATCCTGCTACATATGTCTACAAAATTATTTGCTGCTTCCAGCGACTTCACAAGCCTTAAAAACCACAGCTAAACAAAAATGCTGTCACCAGTTGTGGAGCTGAGATGCAATGCTTTTTACTACAGGATGATACTCGGTGTGGAGAAATTTCTTTGCATTGTCAGAGCCAGGTTGTCCCAGCCATTCATCATACAGTGTCTTTGCAATAGGATTATGAAAGGGGCTTGCTATCAATACCTTCAAGAAATAAACAACACTAAATGTCAGGACTTCATATGCAACCCATTAGATAGTTATCCCCATTGTGTTAGAATTTAGAAATGCCACAGATTACTCAAGATTACAGTATAAGTAACAAATATAAAGAGATATTTAATGTCAAAACTGTAATATATGAGCTCACATCTTGCATATAAATAGACTCCAACTGTTGAAGCAGCTCCTTTCCAGATTGGCCCTTTTTTGCTTTTATCTGACCACCCCCATTCAAGCAGCCTGGTACATCATAAAATTATCAAAATCGCACGCGTTTTACATTACATAGCAATTGGGTGCATCTTAGCACCAGCTATAATCACAACGAATTAACTGGTAAGCTAATTAATTTCTCTAGATAAGAAACTGAACTTTAAGAGTTTTGCTTTAATATGATAGTCATGAGACGTACCTGAAGGGCATGCCATAACTTCGACGAAATGGTACTCGCATTTTCCCCTTTTAACTTTGCTTACAATATTCTGCAAATTCCTGAATCCATAACACAGTGCAAATTTCAAAACTTGTTTACCATCCACCTGCAAAAACAACACCAGCAATTTAACTTTGCTTATACATATTCGTCCCTTGCAATGAAAAAGAAAAAGAAGTTCCTTATAGGTAAAGAAATGCATCAAAACTTATGTTATTATACGCCCAACCCACTGCACCAAGGAAAAAATTTGGCAAGGCCAAAGACTAAGGAGTAAGGACAGTAAAAAAGCTAGCATCCAAATAATTCTATTCTATGGATCCTGGCAAAGCCAATGTCTTGCTTAGATGTCAAAATCCCACAACTTGCAATTCCCTCACTCAAAATATCCTTTGCTTAAGTCAAAATATTTTCATAAATATGCAGCAACAAATGAGCAAGAAATTACCTCAAGCACCGCCTCTCGAAAATCAGAGTTGCGCAGGGTTCTAAATTCAACAGGGCCATTTAATTCTACATTAAAAAGTTCTTTTGCTGCATGCCTGAAAATTGTCTCAGCATAGCCACCTGATCCACCGGACACCCCATAAAGTTGGCCTTTTTCATCCACATTCGTTAACCTAAGTCAGACCATATAACCAAAATTGAGTTCACATTAACACACCCATTTTTAGGTGGATACAAAATCTATAGATAACTAAACCCCTTACATTCTGTCAAGTGCAGCATCCTCCAAGGCCAAAAAATCAATTGACTTCGACTGCAAGATAAATATGCTCCAATTTAATTGTACATTCATAGCACTAGTTAAAAGTTTAAAATTAAAGGACATGTCATATGTACCAATATGGTATCTACCTGAATCAAGTCTAGAACTTCTCCAGTAGTCAAAACAGAATCTACCTCTGCAATATCTTTTTGATCTGTAGAGAAAGTAAAGTCATCCCTCACAGCTTCAAGCTTCTTATCATAACATGGCATCACCGTCACATGGTACACATTGTATGGCCTATTATTTAGTAAAAAGAAAATTGCAACATCAATAAATGTTCTTAGAAAACATAGGATTTATTTACAACAACAATAACAACAAAGCCTTTTGTCCCAAACAAATTGGGGCAGGATAGAAATGAAACCAACAAGTCAAGGTCACCAAAGAAAATAAAAATAGTAGTAGCAGTAGTACTGGTGGTGGTGGTAGTAATACCTACATCCTCACCCATGAGCTAAAACTATGACATAAAACCTAGTACACTGCTCTTAAAAAACATATTTCCTATGTCATGGTTTCGGTACTTGGATCACTAACAAAAATCATAGGATATAGTTGTACTTCAAACCAATTTATCCTTGCTTTGTCAACATGGTATATTGTTACACAAGTACATGTCGATAGTGATCACAATTATGATACTGTTGGGTGCTACCAGCCAGATTATAACAACAGAAGCAATAGTCATGGGAAAGTATGAAAATGAAAACATTTGTTTTCTGGAGCTTTCCCAAAGAAATTAGGTACCTAAGCCTCCACTAAACCTATCTACTTGTTGCATAAAGATTTAACTAAAGAGCTTACTTGAAGCCAAGTTTCTGAACAATATAATGCTTGATAGCCGAGCCAATTGCCTGTTGTGGGCTCTTCACAGAGGAAATGTAAGGCAGAATAAACGAACCAAGGGTCTTTTCAGCATAACATATCCATCCTGGTGGAATCACAATACATGTACAAAATCAGGTGTGATCGTTTTCAAAACTACATATAGGATATCAATGACTAAACATAATTCTTTTTTGTAAACTGATGAATAACCCCTACCATTCCTCTATCTGTGAAGTTTAATACTTAACTAAGCCTTGCCCGGGAACCTTAAAAACTAAGAAGAAACAGCACAAAAACTGATATAAACAGACAACAAAACATAACAATACATCATTCAGAACAATTATTGTTTGGTATAGCACATGTACACATCAATGCAGGTCCACAACAAAGCTTTTCATCCAAATAAATATAAATTGGCCTGAAATAGACATTATTCGCCTGTATCAAGCATTTGTTAAAGCATCACCCTTGGACCATACTTTAATTACCACATATTTTTTTTAAAGTACTCCATGTTCCTGATCTCTGATCTCGAATATAAATTATAACTTTCTCTAAATAGTGCCTTTTTTTCAACAGCTTCTATCAATCATCTCTAATTATAGAATGAAAAAATTTAAGGAGGCCTACCTGGGCATGCAGATGAAAGCACAGGAAGGTTAGATTCACATTCTTTACCACCAGAAGATTCATATTTATGGTACCGAGAAACAAATTCATTACACGACTCAATAAGAGACAGATCTCGGCTGGAACTTGTATCATATATAGCCTCAACTCCAACTGACTTGAACAAACTAGTCAGTTTCCTCAAAACCTAAACAAAAAAAAAGGTAGGTGAGTGCCTTCTACTTCCTATATTAACTGGTCCTCGAGAAATTGACCAATATGTTAATTCCTTGTCAATTCCAGGTTCATCTTACATGGACAGGCTGTTAATCTATTGAACATAATCCTCCCCAAACAAATTCTTTCAATGCACATATACCATGTTCCTAGAGACAAAGGTTTAACTCTGCCCCTTACTGGAGTAATCTTGCTTGATAAACCATCAGGGGATTAAGCTAGAAAAGTTCACTAAAAGTACAAAGACCATAAGCAAAAACAAGGTGGTAATTGGTAAAACACGTAAACTCTGGATTTTTTATTATTGTCATTATTATTTCAGGAAGACAGGAATACCATACTGCCCTAATAGGAACACAGGAAATAATCCATATGAACCCCATAAAGGACCCCCCAAAATTTCAAAATAACAGATGAAGGAAGTAGAACTAATGTTGATCCTTTAGGAACACTTGCAGACAAGGGCACTGGCAATATTGCTCATGGACTTGCCAGTATACCAGGGAGATACCTTACTAGCACAAACATTATAGCACATGCAGAACCTGCGCTTTTAGGAACACTTAAACAACAACAACAATTAAGCCTTTTGTTCCAAACAAGTTGGGGGTAGGCTAGAAGAGAAACCCAGCAAGAAAAATAAAAATATTGACAGTCCTGGTAGAAGAAAGAACCTGAGTGGGAGAAATGTCGTAGAAAGCAGCTAGAGATGCTCGTGATTGGGGTGAAATAGAAACAATTACTTTTTCCTCTGAATTTCTACAATGAGACAGAAACTCATCCAAGCTCTGTTTCTCAAGCATAACCGTCTCTGCCGAAGTCACACACCCACTGCGAGTTCAGAATTCCAAACTTTTAGTTAACCCGACGAAACTGTATGGTTAACTGGAGAGAAAAGAGAAAACAATGAGAGAATTACCTGCACGCCAAGCAGTCTTTTAGAGAAATTGTCACCTTCTCATCTTGTGCCTTTGTGCCAACAAAAGTATCCTTTGCTTTTTTCTACAATAGCAAATCAGCCATCTTTTAGAATCAGAATTAGTGCTGAGAAAATGATATTTAATTAGAGATGAGAGAGGAATCTATGCAGACCTCGCGAACCGACTCGGGCTTGGCACGAGAAGAGGAGTTGAGAGAAACAATGCAATTCTGCGAAGGCGCAATAAAATCGTTCAGATCCGCCAGTCGCAGCGCCGGCGAGAACTTCTCTGACATCTCTGAGCCCTAATCGTTCAGATCTCTCTCTCTCTCTCTCTCTCTCTTTCTCTTTCTCTCCTTTCAAGTTTGGTCGTCGCCAGAGATTCGTCAAGCCGATCAGCGATTGATTTTCAGACGGCGCTTGTGTTGCTTTCTTTCTTTTTTTCTTCCTCCTGTTTCGGGAGTGGGAATTAATTTATTGTTTGTAATTTCCTGATGAGGTAAGGGTCGTCATGCAAAAGAGAAGGAAGGGAATTTGCTTTTGTTATGCTTTCTATATTTTATTATTTAGGCCTTCAGTTTGACATTTCATTTCTGTTAGATAGGATAGGATCATCCACACCCAGAAGCCTGGAGTTGCGCGTTTGGTATATTGGGGTTGGTACCAATACCAATATTAAGCTAGAAACAAAATTATATAACGACCTGCACTTGAGTTTGGTTAGCGTGAGCCAAAATAATTTTTATAAAAATTATAATAAAATATAAAAGAAAATTATTGATTTTAAATCCTTTTATTAATTATTATATCTAAGTTTTTTTTTTTTTACTTCGGTTTACACCTAATCGGCTAGTCAAATAGACGATATAACGAAAGATATGAAAAGGGAGGAAAAATAGAACTTCATGAAATGATCTTATTTAGTGATTTAATAGAAAAATGAGGTTAATCAATAAATTATATGAAATTCAGTGGAGAATCTCAGCAAATCAGAATCGTTAATTCCAGATCTAATGATTCACATTATATTGACCAAACAACCACTCTATTTATATCCTTCTGTTCTGTCAGAAATTCAGAATTTAAAAATGAGTAAGAATAAGATTTCGTCTTCGTTGCTCAAATTAATTTGGACTCTCCAATTAATAGATTATAAATGGTGAGGAGCCTAGCGCCTAGCCTGGCCCTTGGACTGTATAAGTAGCCATTTCCACATTTGAAGAGCCGTTCAAAATATTTATTATTTACTTGAGGAACATCATAAAGGCAAGTTTTTATAATATTAACCTATAAGCAACAATACATATTTTCCGGTCAAATCTACAAAGGAAATATAATTGAGAAAGAGAACAAGTCTTTGAACTGTAAAAGGGTGTAAGCTTAGTCATATCCAGTGCTGCACTGCTGGTATTACTTCAGTGAACAAAAGAATTCACTAAAAATGACAAGTTTCAAGTAAATTATTTGAGATGAGAGAGATCTTGGGTGAAAATGTTGACAAGTGGCCAAATTCGAATAAATATTATAATTCAATAATTGAAAATGGATGTTCAAAGTTCAATTACGAAAATATATTTTATATTAATTTCAGTGACTTTCTGTAAAATTTACTCTAGAAAAAATTACATAAATAGAACAAGACAGTGGACATCAATCGTTTAAAACCGTCTAAACGCATGCAATCAATCTGAATTTCTAAATGCACATATAATGTGTTTTACGGTTCAACTTGAGTAAATAAATTCAGACAAACCACACATGATTAAGATTCAGGGGTCGTTTGGATCGCTTAGGAATTTGGGGAATTTGGGGAAGTTGCAATTCCTAGGAATAAATTTATTGGGAAGTGTGTAACTTTGTTAAGAGTTTGGATTGTTTATAATAAATTTATGGTAGGAAGATGAAATTCCCCAAATTTCTTAGACAATCCAAACGGCCCCTCAGAGTTTTCATCTCATAGTTATTATTATTATTTTTGTTTAAATTAGAAAATGTGGTCTCAAACAATTGCATGTTTGCATTCAGGTTAAGGTATACAACTGTCAAAGATTCAAAATCTAAAATTTAAGTACATGTTTTTCTTACCTAGTAAAAAGGAAGTCTACATTTTATGATGCACAGAAAGATTAAATTATGTTGAAAGGAAAAATATACATAAAAATGAGAGAAACACATAACACTTGACGATGTCTATAGTAAATTCTCCAAATTAGAAATATTAATGTGATTTATTTCAAAGGCGGAAAGTATAAATAGGAAATTCTGTTATGTGATAATCAGTCTGTCTAGCAAGTACATGAGGCAAGGATTGCATGTGTACAATGAGCGGTAACATGAAAATGCACTACTAAATGAGTATTATACATCGAAAGAGCAATGTGTAAAGAAGAATTAAAAAATTTGTCCTTCATTAATAATATTATTACTAATAGCATGTATATCTACAGTGGACACTGTAGTAACTTTGCCATTTGTTTTAAGCGTTTTCTTTTAAAAAATAAAAACAATTAAAGAAGTACAATGCATAATTGATGTTAAAAAAGGTTACACTGTATCAAAATTGTTCACTGCATGAGCAGGATACAGAAGAAGAAATAAAAATACCCAAAAAGGGAAAAAGAAAAGAAATTGGAGATTTTGAAATAGGCATATTATGGTTTTTTTTGGGGTGGCAAGCCGTGCTGACTGTGTAGTAAATAATATTTCTATATATACTTCCGAACTATGTAATTTTCTCAAGATTAATAAAATTGTTGGTTGGCTATTGGCTAATTGACTTTTAAATATAATAATAAGTTATGCAAGTCTCTGGCATTTTTCTGGCACCTCCTTGCGGTCAAAAGCTTGTATCTTTTCTGAATTTGATACGATGTTGTGACAGCTTGCTTTCAGCCTTACACATCCAGTAATAAGTGCAACTGAGCAAAATCCAGTAGGCCCTGCCTAGGTTCGTTATAGCCCAGCACTGACATGAACTCAGTTCATAACCAGCTGATTCATGTTATAGGCACCGGGGCCTAAAAGCTCACACAAGAGATGACTGTTCTCTGACAAGAATCTTACCGTCGCTTTGGCTTCCGTCTAGGCCTACTAAGCAGCTTCAGCATATTTTCAGTCAAGTCTATAGGTGAATCATCATCATACCCATCCCGGTTATTTTTATCATCCCCAGAAGTTTGTGTAAGCCACCCTAATGCCTCGATCGCTGCATCTCTTTCAGCCAATTGCTTGTTCTTCTTTGGCTTACCAACAAACTGCATCCCCTTGAACTCCACTATGGCTCTAAACTCGTTTGTCTTCAGGTGCTTCGTTTTGTACTTTGGGGGAGTGTGACCAGCTCGCATAAGCAAGGTCTGGAGAAGGCTCTTTGGGTTCATTCCGTCTCTGACAACATTGTTGGTTTTTGTGTTGTCATCTGTTTTTGTTAATCGAGGTTTTGTTGCATTGCGGCCAAACACAAAGCGACCTTCACAAAGGTCACCAGCCACCAACTCCTGCAGAGCCAGCATGATGTACTTGCCCTCCTTGTGTATGTCTACTGTGGGGTCCTCAAGCTGAGTTGAATTGGAGAATTGTCAGATATTAATATCAACTACCTCGAAGAAAAGTTATCAATTGAGCTACACCAGCAAATAATGTAATTGATTATGTCATCATGAAACTATAACATCAAGATAGGTAACTATACATTTTAATGTTTATTAGTTTCTTTTTTTTTCCATCCAATAGCAGTTCTATGCATTGATCAAGGCCTTTAAAACTAATAGTCCTTGCCAACAAAAATTCTTTTTGGCATAGAATTAAATACAGGGTCACATGGAAAAATTTTGTATAACCTCCTACTGTTGTTATTTCTGGGATCTCTTTAAAAAGCAACATATCATGATAAAGCATGCAATGGATTGAAATTTTCTCTGACAACCAGACGTTATAAGGTACCCTGCAAGAACTAATAAAAGAGCCTACTCATTCCCACATTTCTCCTAGTATCCACACATTCCAAAAACAAAGTATATATGTGCTTGGAGACTGTATATGATAGAAATTCCAAACTAGTTTAATTGACCTTCTTTTGTATAAGCTTGTCCAGTTCTTCTTTGAGTTGAACAAAGCACTCTGCCAGACTTGGATCCATAAACAAGTCAATATATCCATCTAGCATCTTTAAGTGTCCCACCTTAGAAAATTATTTAAAAAAGGAGAAGAAAAAGGGAAGGAAAGATTAAAAGTTTGCGCAAGAGAGCAATATATGACTCGAATAAAAAAAAAATACACTAACAACACTTTAATTGAGGAAATAAGAGAACTCAAAAACTGAATTACCATTTCCCCTTTACCGAGGGCCCCGCCAAACAACATAACTATGGAATCAGAAACACCAGTTGAATCCCGTATGAAGACAGTATTCATTTTCACCTTCTCACCAAATACTAGCCAGGGATATGGGATTGTCTGGTACTTTGCATTAACTGAATTCTGCAGCATAAGATGGACCAAAATGATACTTTACCTAATTATTATATTAACATATATCTTTTTTGAAAATAAAGGAAGACTAACAACAAACTCACTGCATAAAGAAGGACTTGGCCATCATCCATGGTCTTGAAAGACATAGAGCTCTCTCTGTGCTATAAGTAATACAACATGAAAAGTAAGTGAACTCGTTTATGTTAATATGTAACAATAAACCAGCTCTTACAAATGCTTGCATCGAAAGAAGTACCCCAGCATCCTTTAAATCTTTTTGTAACACCCAACTGATATAATATGCCAACAGAGATGTCATACAACACTATGACTCAATTGCTTAACTAGTACATTGTTTGAATTCACCTTCCTTCCAATGGTTAAAAAATTACTTCAGTGTAATGCCTTGAACATGAAATATGTTGGGTGTGATATGCAAACACAACAGAACTAGATGTATAATCTGCAAAAAGCCCTGAACTACACATGCTCTGATATTCTTTAAATGCAGCAACAATGGTGGCCTCTATACTTCTATTCTTAGAACTAACATGACGTACCACAACAGAAGCAATCCCGGGGAAAAGCCCAGAGCAAATGATGGCACGGACCAAGGACTGGTTATGGCTCAGGCTGTTGCATGTTCTGGCATCTAAATCTACCAGATTAGCATCTTTCAGGATATAACCGAACTGCTTTCTTAGAGTGTGGATAGCTTGAAGAGTCTGAGCCGAGAGAAAATTTCGCCAACAGTACTCGTAAGCTGAGCCTTCTCTCTCCGCATCTTTCCATCCTTCATATGCACGCACAAGTGCCATGTGGTCACTGTAGTCCTTAGCAGAAAACCTTGATTTTGCAGTACCAGCCAACTGCATTGAAAAAGATGCTACAAAAGTCAACATTCAAGGCAAAGATTACGGAATATTCAGAGCTTTACATATAAAATTACACCAATATGTTGCAATTTATGCCAATCAATTTTGGAACATTTGATTAATGAGTAATGATCATCTGTTAATTGTTAGTGATCAGCCTTTGTAGAATCTTATCTTTTCCATGTTCATATGTTGCATGTTCTGTATAAAGTAATTGCAATGGAAGCCTATCTTTTCCAATTGCAAATGAGGCCCAAAACTATGAGAGGCTATGCGAGAGATTTAATACAGTCACTTCCTCAACAAGTTTAAAGTGTAAAACTGCAACAACAGAAATAGTTCTTATATAACTCGTAAACTCTTGTTCCTGGACCCATTGGTGTTAGTTTAAGTTGGAATTCTTGTTTAATTCTAAAAAGTACTTTATTTTGGAGCATTCTGCAATAACTTTATTCATATTTCAATAGCATATTAAACATGAAAAGTTTTATGGTACGTTCTTCTCTCAAATTCTCCAGCACAGGAGGAATGTTTGGCAGTTATTTAAATAATATATTCCTGCTCTTTTGCTTTATTGATAATGTGAGAGCAAATTACCATACTGGTACCAGACGCATTGTTCTCCATGGTCCATAAAGCAAAGTATACAAATAAATACTACTGGAATTAAATATTAAACTTACATCCTTCTTGTCTTGTGGTAGAAGAAATGGGTCACGAACGCTTAGTCCTGAGACAACGGTCAGAATTGGGTCAAGGCAACGGAAAACAGCACCCATTATTAGCATCTTTCCTAGTTTGGGGTCAACAGGAAGCATAGATAGATATTTTCCTGTACGATGCAGCAAAAAGAGATGATCAAAACTAAGCATAAGAAATTCATCATATAAATGAACTATTTACATTAAAAAAAAAAAACATACCAAGATTAGTGAGATTTTCATTTTCATCCAATGCCCCAATCATCTTCAAGAAATCAACTGCATTCTGGACCTGCATGTCATACACATTTAATGATCAAGTAATCTAAATCAGGGATCACTGAACTAATATTCCCCAAAACTCCAGAACAAGCATATCAGCATCTGCTGACCAGGTACTTGCTGCTCTACTGGACAACAACAATAAAATATTAAATAATAGAGGGTTTTTTATGATTCTATAGTCAGGTTAGCTTCAATTAAACTTCATTCACATGCTTTGACACTAAAAACGCCAACAGAAAAGCTCTTGAATGA
This sequence comes from Rhynchospora pubera, assembly GCA_028095005.1. Lineage (NCBI taxonomy): Eukaryota > Viridiplantae > Streptophyta > Magnoliopsida > Poales > Cyperaceae > Rhynchospora > Rhynchospora pubera. The sequence continues at coordinate 104,977,416 of CM051462.1, read as the reverse complement.
GTACCGCAAGGGGTTCAGGAGGCTGGAGAGCGGCACACAAAAATTTGCCAATGCTGTCAAGTTGCAAGCTTTTAATTTGCAAGCATAATGAGTTGAGAGGTGTTCTAAGCAACTCTGGCAACTGGTACTCATTAAAAGCCTCATATACACATCTTGGATACAGGTGATAACACTCTCCTGGTTGCACACGTCCAGCTCGACCTCTTCTCTGAAATAAGATAACAGAACATGAAAGGAGGATATAATAATTAACAAGTAATATGATGCAACAGTCTGCTAAGGTAAAAGTTGCAAACAAAAACTCAAGAGCACAAAATCCAAAACTCAACAAATCAGAAATAGTTAGACTAAAACAAATATTGCCAATCAACCCATAGGATAAAAAAGTTAAAACAATTATATGGATTCTACACTGGTCATCTGGTTAAGTCCAGACCATATCGAAAGGAACTCTGAAGAAACAATAATATAGAAATTACACAACAACTACATGCTCAAAGGGTAAATAAAGTGGACAACTTTTACCTGACGAGCAGAGGCTTTAGAAATCCAAGATGGCAGCAAGCATGGGGTATTATTCAGAGCATCATAAGTGGTCTCCTTGGCTTTTCCACAATCCACCACAAAAACTATGTCATTTATAGTGATGCTTGCTTCTGCCATGTTTGTGGCAAGAACTATTTTGCGTACATTTGGAGGCGGTCTCTCAAATATTAGTTTCTGAAAGAATGAAAAAAATTAATATTTTCTTCCTTTTTCTTCTATTGATATGAATAAATAGGTGAAAGTCAAATTTGCAGTACTATGACATTAGGCAACCAACCTTTTGGTTGTTTATCCTTTGTGGTTTTTCAAAAGGCTGGTAAATTAGGTTGACATTTCAAGCAAAATTCTATCAAATTTTAGATAGTTACAGAAGAAAGCCTTTTAATAGAAAACTGTGAATTCAAGCTTTATGGGGATTTTTAGTGATGCTTACTCACAGAATTAGCCTTACAAAATCACTCTTTGCTAATCTCTTAAACCAAAATCCAAAAATTGTAACCTTCTTATATACTACAAGGGTAAACATCAGTCATCCAAATAAGGAGAAAAGTAAGAAATGAAATAACAAAAACTGGCTTCAATTCAGAAAAACAAAAATGCATCTTTTCCCTGAAAACAATATATATATGAATTATCAATTACCTGCTCTGAAGTAGCCATTGAGCCATGGCATGTGAGAAGAGACACCCTATTAGGGTCACCAAGCAAGGGATGGGCCTTCAGCTGATCTCTCAAGCAACTTATATCATCCCACCCAGTCATAAACACCAAGACTGCTCCTGGGCGCTCTTTCCTACATATATGGCATAACACTGCCTCTATTAGGTTAAAGCCAATGCAATCTGGGTTCCAATTGGCCAGCGAATCACGTGTTCTTGATCCATAACACTCAAAGCTCGTGTTTTTAAGAGCATCCTACATATACAGGGAGTGTAATCATTGGACAAGGTAACAGAAGAAAAGTTAACACACTGCATCAACTGATTCATATCAGTATAAACTAATCTAGAAGTAGTGCTGCAAAAAAGAGCAAACATTATCCAAATATCCAATCCAAATCACCACGGGTTATGGATATGGATAATTTATGACATATAATAATAGAGACAGAAATGGATATTTATTGGATATGGCAAAACTTTTCAGATATGGATTATGACCTCCAAATGCAGATATGGGTATGCTATCCATGAATTCATTAACCTTAAAAGTCTATAAAGATATACCGGACATATATAAATGCTTGAAATGTGGATACAAATTGATACGGACAACCGCAGATTCATTAGAAAACATTTATTTACAAAGTTCTAACATTTCATGCACATTTACAACCTCAGAAAGTGGTTGCATACTGACTAATAATTTTGTTAACTAAAAATGTGCATATGATAATTGTTGACATACAATTGTTTACCCAACTGTGGATGTGACCATGTAACAGTTTGTTGCCTTAGTAAAGCATAAAAACCATATTGAAAGGTACTTACTTTATTTAAAAAAATGTAAAAATGTTATGGTGCTAATGTAATTTGTATTTATTCTTTAAGTAAGCAGTCCATGTCCTAATCAGTATCCCTTGTTATCCTATCCATATCAAAAAAATGAGTATATGATTTTCACATTGCCATTTAAAGAAAAACTGAAATATCTTTATTTTTTTAAATTACAACCAATTGTTTTTCAGCATTTACAAATATAACATAATAAAAAAAAGCTAAGCACGATGCAAATGATAGGTAATTATAAAATTAAAACAAGGATGATGATTTTCTCAGTGCACAAGGAAGCTATGAACAAATTTGGTTCATCTGATAAGAAAACAGATAGATTGGGTCATTACTTCAATTCACAGCTGTACCTCAACTAGAGAAGTGATTTGATTTTTCCTCTTTCGGGGCATTAATTGCCTCTGGGTTTTCCAAAGTTTATCTTGGCCATAATCATCTAATTGATTTGATGATGTCAGCTTGTATCCTGTGCTCTCCAGTATATCTTCTAGAAAGTGTGTCCTTACCGGGTATGTAAAACCCTAACACCAAATTTGCAATAATTAAGAACAACATTCAAGGTTCAATTTCAACCAGTGAGGTATCAGCCTCAGTGTCTCAAAATTTTTGCAATTATTTACCAACAATGAGTACGATTTATCCTCATTTGTGAAATTAAGCAAGCAGACAAACCAATAATTTTGTAGTCTTAACTCTTAAGTATCTGGCTAACACAGTACACCACACCGTTGTGTTATACCAGTCAAAACATAGGACAATTTTGTTTTCGAAATCCTTGTTTATTATTGATGTAGCATAAAATAGTAGCTTGATAACAATGTAACACAGCTAGTTAAGAGCTGACCGGTACATAGCTGGTAGAAGCATCAAGTTTTAGCCAGATACTTACCAGCACATAACAATGAGAATCAAGTTCAAACACATAAAAATGCTTCACTACTAGTTAAAAGCTGACCGGTATATGGATGGTAGGTGCATCTCCAAAGTAGTTAGAAAACAATTCAGCATTTAATGTAGCACTCATCAAAATTAACCTCAGGTCTTTACGGCGCGATAGGAGGTCTTTCAAGACAATCAACAAGAAATCTGGCAAAACAAGAGTATGCATGACCATAAACCAACTAAAATCAGGCTATTAAACAGTCACCACCGGATGCATATTTTACAAACAAGAAATTTTTTGTTATGCCAGATCAACTGTTAACTAGGTTCAATCCCTTTAAAATGTTTAAAATGCTATTCAGATGTTAGCTATAACTTATAAATACAAGAAATATTTGGTGTAATTGGTACACATTGTAAAATTATTACAGGAATGTGAAGAAAAAAGAGAAGGTTGAAGATGTGTGTATGCATGTGTACAATTTAGGTTTCAGAAACAACCTTCATTCATGCCTCTTTCATGAATTTCATCCACAAAAAGATGTGTTACACCATTCAAATTACGGTCTCCAAGTAACTTCCTTAACAAGATACCACTTGTACAAAATAGAAGGTGTGTGTCTTTTCCTCTCATCCCCTCTAACCGAACTTTGTAGCCAACCTACAACAGAAACTTGAGATGTATCGGAAAGAACAATAAAACATCAAGGTCGCAATTGCAATAGTCTCAAAGTGTAGAGGGTCTTTGTGAATGACATTCATAACTTGTCAAATATGTGGATGCATTAGAGTTCTATGCTTTTATTTTGATAACCCAATACCAATTCCAAGGAACAACTAAGCTGACAGGAAATTGACCATATAGTGACTGATTTCCGTAATATTTGGTTTGACCAAATCATTCAAATCTAATGAGATAAGCGCAGGGACAATTTGTCTGGAATGAACAACTGTACACTTCCCATCACATTAACATAAAAGTTGGGTGTAATCTGCAGATACCATATAGATATGGGGGCTAGTTTCAAGAGAACAAATATGTCAGGTTTTGTTTCGCAAATGGCAGCTCCCATTTACAAAGTAGTGCAAGAACAGAAACAAAACTAAAAGATAACATCATGAACTTACAGATTCGCCAATATTTTCTCCTCTTTCTGTAGAAACTCTTTCTGCAACACTCATGGCAGAGATTCTTCGGGGTTGTGTGCAGATGATGTTACAAAAAGCCCCACGACCTGACTCTATCTCTGATTCTAGTACATACTGAGGCAGCTGAGTTGTTTTTCCACAGCCAGTCTCTCCGGAAATGACTATCACCTGACAAACTATCCTTTTCAATGGAGAAAGAGAAAAAGATGAAATGTTCAATTGATGCACAAGCTCATGTTGCTGAGATCAATCAAGCATTCAATCAAAGTTCTTTTCTATTCATATAGTACTTGATTTCTTTGTGTTTTTCTAGGGATATTTGGCGACTGATGGCACGGGAGGCTTTCTGACTCTTAATTAAGCCTTAAACAATTAGTCCGAGTTAGAAAAAAATTGAAGAAACTGCTCGCAAGATGGTAACAAATAAATCAGCTAAGAAGCTGGTATATAACAGTCAAGGATGGTATGGAAAACTTGAATTCAACACTGAAGAAATTGCCATCCCCAGAGCATTGGATGGTAAATTAAAAATGTGAACCTACTGAAGTTGTATAAGTATTACAACATCAACATGAGGTGCTAAATATTTACTCATTTATTTATTTAATTTATTTATATATTTTTTGGCAGTGGGTCGGGGAGCATACAGCAAGAAACAATTATTTCAGCATATTTTTATATACTTCTGAAGAAAATAACCATGAGAATATGCATGTGTGTGTATGTTTTCTTTTTAATTAAAAATTAACATATCAAAATTGAGGATTAGAAAGGACATAAACCAGTAAAAGGACCTGATTGTGAGCGATGGCGGATAAAAGCCTCTCTTTTTCCCTGTAAGCCGGAAGTGACTTCCTGAAGGTTAGCATCTTACTGCCTTCTGGTGATTCCTATTCCAAAGAAAAGCAGAACTGATATTAAAATGAAACCAAAAAAAAAAAAAAAAACGAGCACCTGGCTTCTGGTTTGCTTTTTTATCAATTTTGAGTGCACTGCTGCAAAATTTCAACTCATCAGTTGGGCCAATAAACGAGATGATACCATTTTTGCCTCTACAAAGGAATATACATGTCATCTGGACCCTCCTTTTACTGTTTGTCTGAACAGATGTAGAAACTAACTATTCTTTTTAATTGCATCTGTCAATAAATAAAGAAAAAGGACAGATGGAAATTTCTCATGCATGCTAAATAGTACAACCATACCTGCCAGGTCCGTTGCAAATTTTTCATTCGAAAGCTCTTTCTATAGAGAATCTTCTCCATGACATGTGCATCTATCAGAGAACCTTGGTTCGCATCTGGCCGAACTTCTTTTATATCTTCGCTAGTAGAGTTGCCTTCTAACATAGCATTTGCCTTATCTGATCTCAGTAAGGCCCGGTCATAGTGGTCTTGAATAAGGCTTTCAACTCTCCTTTGCAAACTCAAAGGGATAACCACCTGTGTTCCACATAAACAATGAATTTATTTTTTATATTGAAATTTGAAAAATGATTCTTCTGCAGGAAATTTCTCTCATTCTGGCAGGAAGTTACCCAGATTTTGAATTTTGCAATCCACCCGGATTCCAAAATTTCTGCCATCAACTATCTCATTTGTGTAAAATAATCAACTAAAATAGGTTGGGAGTTGAAATGATTATTTTGACAAGTTAGTTGCTTTGAAGTTGTTATTTGTAAAATTTGGATGGTTGGATATAATGGGAGATGCTAGAAAATACAGACAGTTTTAGTTGCAATAAAATAACTCATAAAAACTTGCCTCTCTTTGTGGCCGCTTGTCATCAAGGTCAGGCCGGTAGTTGGGCAAGGGAACTTTACTAGCAACGACCACTTTGCCATAAATCTCACTGTACAAATATGCATACGAATGAGAAATTAGAACACAAAATTCAACAACCAAACCAAAAAGAAATTGAAAATGATCACATCAGAAAGCAATAAAAATTCAACACGTATTTACCTGTACAGACCCATTCGTCTGGCCAGGTGAGAGATTTGCTCATAATCTCTCCTATCTCTCTTATCTCTGGAAACAATCTCTTGCTCCTCAGCATTTCGCAACAACATCCCAAGTTTCCATCTCCATTCGTCGATATTAGCCACCGAAGAAGAAGGCTACATTACAATTGAAATAGTAAGCTTCAATTCATATTCAAGCTACAAAACTTACAAACAAAAGCATATACCTTGTGATCTTCGAACTCGCAGTCGTACTCATCGTCGGAGAATTGCTCGACGGCGTAGCTACATAAGGAGCGCTCCCGTGGGAGGCGACATGGAGACTGGAGCACTCCAGGGACGTTAGAAATGGAGGAGAGAAAGCCAGAGAAAGCACTCGGTGGAGGCTTGTCGACTCTGAGGAGAAGTACAAGCGCGCGTCGCATGTTCTCTCTCTTTCTACCTATGGAGGTATCATCACTCTCTCTAACTCTGGAGTTAAAAAAAGTGCAATAGCCGGACTTTGTTCTTTGGAGGCGGATCCACATCCTCTGCAGCCAAGGTTTGGCTGTTCCAAACAGTCAAACACTTATTTTTTTAAATATTTCAACATTTTAAAATTCAAATGTTGAATCCAAACCGTTGATCGTGTTCAATTTTACGGACGATGCATTTTCATATAAGTTTTATGAAATTTGGAGCCGATTTGATACTTAATTAAGTGACCAAATTATGAACGTATTAGAATTAATCACTGATAGTTAACTAGATTCGTTCATTTGTTGACCATTTGATCTAGTATCAAATCAACTCCAAATTTCATAAAAATTATATGAAAATGCATCGTCCATAAAATTAAACAAGATCAACGGTTTGGATTCTATATTTGAATTGTTAAATGTTGAAATATTTAAAAAATAATAATTTGGCTGTTTGGAACAGCCAAACCTCGGCTGTAGAGGATGTGCATCCCTTTGGAGGCGATTCCGGCTTCTACTCCGGTAGGATTTTCTGTTGCAGGTCTCTTGGAACTGTTTTCTAGTAGTTGTATTCCATGGGTCTAGCAAAGTCACATTGTGGGTGGGTTTTGCCGCGTCAAAAAGTTGCAACAGAAATTGCAGTAGGAAATTTGTAACAGAGAATTGAGAAGCAGGATAAGTAGTAAGTAGGCTGCAAAGGCCTAATGGGCCGGGAGATAACGGGGCCTGTTACGAGAAGATGGGTAGAAGATCGGACAAAAAGAACGGAAATTGATGGGTGCCATCCGCCCCATCTCTATTTTCTCTACTCACTCAGTGTATATTTTTTGTTCATTTTGTTATTATAAGTGTTCACTTTAATATGTACAAATGTTCACTTTGTAGTAGAATTATTCACTATTTATAAGTGTTCACTAGACCAAATATGTTCATTTTGATTTTTTTTTGCCAATAGTTCAGTTTGGTTAATACAAATCTTCAGTTAATTGAGTATAAATGTTCAGTTAGTTGCAACAAAAAATATAAATGTTATGAGCAAACATCTTTATTTTATTAAGTATAAATGTTGAGTTTAGTAAGTATGAATGTTCAGTTTAATAAGTATAAATGTTCAGTTATTTAAATATAAATGTTCAGTTAGTTGCAACTGAAATATAACTGTTATAAGAAAAAAATCAAGCGAAGGGGTCACCAACCGGACAAAAAACACATGAAAAAAATTAAAATTGCAAATGAACCGATCCGATTCAAATTAAATTTTTTTCGATTCTAACCCCTGCCTCCGAGCACAACTCGTGACCACGCGCGACTCTAACTCGACTCTAACTCTAGCGCGATTCTGGCGCATTAAATTGAACATTTGTAACACACATCAGCGATGGCTGAGATGATTTATTTAGCGATGGCGGTTATAATAGCTGAAAAGTAACGGTAGTTTGAATGTTTGATCATGAATTCATGATATGAAAAGGTCGATTTTTTTTTATTTAAAATACAATATATAACAAAAGGGTCTATATTTGTATGTCTGCAAATTACTTGCCAAAGGATGTGAAAGGGGAACTCAAAGGTTGATAATTGACCGATTATGAAATCTGGTGATAAAAAGTTTGCCATTTGTCTGCGGCCTGAAAGTTACCAATGAAGCTGTTTAATTTGATTTTTGTTTGTAGAGTCAGCGCCTATCTAATCTTACATAGTTTTATTTTTTTTTATTAACAATCTTACATACTTTTACACTGGAATTCTAGGCTATAATCGAAACCACAAATTTAACTTGAGAAATAAAATGAAATTTACTTTTTCTTTTTCAAATCTGTTGATCGGAATTTCGAAACCGACAAAGGAGGCGGTGGAATTCTCTTCAAAAGAGAATGGCGAAAAAATTTTGGCCCTATGAATTCTCGCCCACAACTAAGAAATTTGACGAGAATTTTTTTCTTTCCTTCTCTTTTCTTTTCTCTTCTTTTCCTTCCTCGCTCATCTTTGTTCCGATGAGCAGCCTTAATGTGATTGACAATTTTTTTTTAAAGCAAAAATGATGCCGTGAGATATGATCTTAAATTAGTGAGTGACAAAATTTACAACAATTAAATCTTTTTCATTAAGAAAAAAAGACCATACAAGGAATATATAAAAAAAAACTACTCTTTTGGTACATACCACAATTACGTACCATTAAATTAGCACAAGTATATTGTAACACCCCTAAATGGCTATGCAGGCTGACAAACTGCAACTGAATATGCAGACGATTTCTGAGGTGCGTGGTCATATACTCTCTAAAACATTGTCATCGATTTCAATGAACAAATATTGAATGTGGGAGTATCCTAGAGCTAAGGCTCCACCTTAACCTTTTCTCAATCTAATTAACCAATGAGCTTACAAGTTACAACAGTCAAGCACCAGAACCAGCTTTTACATGAATTCAGATCTGGTGCCGCGCGGCACACCGTGTAGCGCGGCATCGTAGCCGTCTGATTAAGATCCAATAGACAAGGAAGTCCCGTGCATGTAACCTAGATTGATAGGCCCATAAAAAATGAACCGTCCGATCAAGATCAGATGGCTCGTATGCACGCTACATAGTGTCCCGCGCTACACGAGATTCGGGTCCCTTTTACATATGTAGTTTAGTAACTGGTTTGCACATCAATGACAAGCTATATGCCGGTAGCCCATGTAGCCTAAAACCTACACCGTTCTTTCTTTATTTTGAGTCTGATTTTGTACTTGGTTTTATGCTTGTAAAAATCACTACATCGAAACATATATTAATCCGGACTATTTAGATCCGGATCCGTTACTGTAGCTAAGCACTGTTGGCAAATAGTAACTGGATCTGGACCGTCCATCTGTTCCTATCGATCCTGACCGCTCGATTGGTTTCCGCTCCTCCGTTCGATCTGATATTCTAGAGGGTTCCGCTCTCTCGCTTTGACTCTCCCTCCTCTCTCACAGGTGCTCTGGACAGGCCATGTGGCTCCGTACGGGGGTAGCTGTTTCTTTACTTGGCCATTCTCTCTCCATCAGTCCACGTCCCTCTTTCATTCATTTCTCAGTTTTCCTCTTTTCTCCGTCTCTCCCAACACAGCTCCCAAAAAAGAGAAATAGTTGTTTATTACTGCTTTTCCTTCTCTGATCATGGCAGCTTCCGAAATCAGATCACAACACAAGTGCCATGGATGAGTAGATCGGTCCATCCTCTTTCATTTGAGTACCATTTTTCTTTACTTTCTTTTGTGTTCTGTGTTTTACTTATGTTTTTGGAGAGTTTACTGCCTCTGTTGTTTTCTTTTTCTGGTTGTCTTTGTACTTGCAACTTTACATATTTTGTTGTTTGTTTTCGATTTTGTTGAATGTTTTTGTCGATTCCCTTTTCTTCTTCTTTTTCTTCTGTTTTCCTCTTTTTTTTCCCCACATTTCTCTCAATTTTGCTTCAATTTGTGCTGAGACACTCTACCAATGTGGGGCATGTTGCTTCAATTTGGTACAAACAGCTTTAGATTTGGAAGAAATTGCGGAGAATTAGTTCTCAGGTAGTGGGGATGCAGGTGTCGGCTACTGAGGAGCACAAGGTTGGTAGCGTGTCATGGTTTATAGCATAAAAATTACTTCATTGAAAATGATGATTGCGCTGGAATGTGTGTAAATTGAATAATGATAATGCTATTTAGTGATGGTGTGGTCCAAGATGTCTCTTAAGAGATTTGTAAGGTCAATAAATTAGATGTCTGTTAAGAAGTTTGTGAGGTTTCAAATGGCTGTTATTTCAGACCTTAGCCAAATAGCACTCTTTGTTTTAAAAGTACTCTTTTCTCTCACAGTATTCTGTACTTCTTAAAATAAAGAGTGCTGAGATTTTAAAAGCACTTTTTATTTAGATACAATTTAGGTTTTAAAAGTACTATTTGTTTTAAAAGTGCTCTTTGCTCTCACAATTTAGGTCTGTGATGACCGTGATTTCTTCAAAATCAGAATACAATTTAGGTTTTAAAGCAAAGAGTGCTGAGATTTTATTTTGCCCTTTTTTTCTAAATTTCCAAACCAGAATTATCTATCAAAAATAGCTGTGCAAATACTATTAAGGTGGATGAACATTGGGCTGACATGAGATTAATAAGGTGGATGAACATTGGGCTGACATGAGATTAATAATGAAGGACTGCCATAGTTCCATTGATGGAGCCGAGCAGAAATGAAGTTGACAGAGATAGATGCATAGGCCAAATGGAAGGTACATATTCCATTTCAATTTTAGGAGCGCTCGAAAACTGTTCTCATAGAAGCAAATTTCTTATTTTGTATGTTTACAAATGTTCATTCAGATTCCTTTTGCCTTCTCCTGTTCGTTTTCTGCTATAGGTGCAGATGTTGTAGTTTTTTCTTGCAATTATGCACTATCTGGCAGTGAATGATGTGATGGGAGGTTTCTTAAAACAAAGAAATATTTTAATAAATTATGTTGTCGGTTTGTTCATTTTAGTCACTAATCCAGGTTATTCTTTTTTAGATATAGATATTTGTAGGAAATATTTGCTATGTATTTCATTCTAGGAAACCTCTTTGACTGTCCTTGCAAATAGCATGGGCTTTGCCAGTATATCGACCTCAGATTGGTACCATGCCAGTATAGGGTTCCCCACTGGTATTGTCAGAAAATTCTTCAAAAATACCCAAAATAAAACAAAATATATCTTGGTTGCCTAATAAAATAGTATTTTCACAGCTATTATTGATAGATAATTCTGCTTTCTAAAAGTAACATATCTAGAGTAGCCTTTACAAGAAGTAGAATGAAGGTTTTTGATCTTTTGGATGTTGAATATCCAGGTCATTTCATTAGAAAATGTACTTTCCTTCTAATTTCATAAAAGTCAGATCATAGACTTTTCCTTTGTTTTGCAGTTGGCACGCACAACATCACCACATCAACAAGAAGATATCAACTTTTACTATCACAATCTTCCATCCGATGCCATCAAACATGTAGTCTGGCACAGTAAAATTGTGCTTGAAGTTCCGTTAATAAACTGTGCTTTTCTTCGTCAGAAAAGTGGTGGGTATCATCTACTAATTTGAAAAAAAAAGAGACATTATAGTCTACAATCCTTATATGTTACGAAAAATATTTTATCACTGATATTATTAACCAATAATGATAAAAACTTACTGTGGTAGGGTCAAACTGTCAATTGCGATCTGGCCTGATGTGTTTTGCTCTTGACCTAAATTTCAATTCAACTTACTGGAATCTCTATTTACTGGACCGATTGACAAATATTTTTTTTGCAGAAATGCAGTTCAAGAATGCTGGAGGCTTTTGGTCACTGGTTAGTGGAAAGGCTACAAACATGCAGAAGATAAATGTCAATGAGACGGTTGTTGGTCTTGGGTCCCTCAATCCAACCCCTCTCTCTTCCCTCTCTCTGTGATCTATTAAAAGGTGAGAACCTCAACATTAAATTAATAGGAAATTCCCAATTAAAATCCACTTTAAATATGTCAAATGTTTCTATGTTTACTTTATTTTTATTGTAGTTAGCTTTGCACTTCTATACTGCATAGCGATATCATAATTTATTTGTCCTTACGAGTAAATTTGTTTCTTCTCCTTTTCTTTTGGAGGAATGATTTCTATATTTTATTATGCTATTCAGATTGAATGTAGTGACGATCAAGTACTTTCTATTAGCTACTCTATGCGATACATTGAAATGGCACTCACTTATAATGATATTATTATGAATCAGGTATAAATTTGAATTGGAAATGAACAGAATGGATGTGTAATGGTTTTAATTTTCTATCAGGTGGTTTAATTGCACAGAAAAATTTTCTCTGATTTTTCTTTCAACTACATTATAGGATACTAACTACATCTGATATATTCCTCAACAGGTTGTCATTGCTTGCTCCTTAGGCTGCTATGAGTAGAACTACCTTTCTGCAGATCATTTGAAGAATGGTTGTATTTTATGGTATTTTGTACATATGTCTATGTGCATTAATTATGATAAAACTATATGAAACATATATATATCTATGTGTATTCTGTTAAGTGCTTGCATTGTGTAAGCTTGGGTTTCAAATCAGAGGCTTGCCATTTTTTCATCGTTTACTGATACTAAATAAATAAAGGAATGGTTTTAATGCACAAATCGAACCTCATTCTTTTTCATACGAGCTTCAGTATTAGCAGATCATATGGGTTTCAATGCACAAGAGTTATTGTAATGATTATATATTAATTTTTATTTCTGAGGCATGTTGGGTTGTTCTCCTCTAGATGATTTATAATAGCTTAGGCCTTTCACTCCTTTTTATGATTGTTCATTCTTTTTTATAAAAATTAAATACACGTATTCTTTATTATCAAATAAAAAAAATAGATCGCGCAACGCGCGAGGCCCCGCTAGTGTGAAGTTAATTTGAAGTGATATTGCGGTTATCTCCTTATGTAATTACTGTAGTAAAGTGTGTCAAATAAATTGTTTGTAAAAATTCAAAGTAATGGAAAATAGATGGCAATTGCTTGTTGAATTCTATATGGGAGCACATATTTTCTAGTTATTGTTTATTTTGTTATGAACCGTCGGTAATATATATCTATGCAAATTAATATGTGAATATAATCATTTGTTACTATCTACATGATTAATCTTATATAAATTAAAATTGCAATTTTTGATTGAAAATTGTGAATAATTCCACAGAATAAATTGTGAAGTATTAAGAAATTAATGCAGGGCTGTGTTATTCGCTTTTGTAATATTTTCTAGCAACACATTTTGCTGATTCTGCATAGTGCAAGTATTGAAAAGCTTGTTTGCTATAACAACACTCTAAAAGGCTGCTCTAAGGAAGGGATAGAAATTAGGATCCATATGTTTACAATTGTATTTGATAATTTCTTGAGCTCAGTATCAAATGAAAGCAGATCCTCTATTTATATAAAGGCATAAGAATATAAGATTAATCGTTGTGGAAGGCATGGAGGCAGCACAGAGAATTATTTTAGTAGGTGGACCCAAAACAAAAAGTAAGATTACTAGCCAGTCATCACAAGTATTTAATATTTTCTAACAAAATATTAAACGAGTTAACTAACTACCTTGTACAAAAGTAAGATACCGCAGGTACCATCAAAGAATGAAAGAAAAAAAAAATGTATCTAAAGCGTTTCCCTCATTAATTTTTTTTCACCATAGCCGGCCTTCACAATTGTAATCTAGACTAAACGATGTAACAAAACTTGAATTTCATTGTCCAATGTCGGCCCATCTGAGAACGTGGTATCTCCATAATCTGCAAAGGATTCCTATTAAAAAGAGGGGATTAGGTATTAGTATTAGTATTATTTTCAAGAACATTTAATCATTAAAAAGAATTTGTTCGATATAGCTGGCTGCCCACAGGATGTTTTGTATATTTTAAATGTACGTATGGATGTCATATTTTAAAAAAAAATTGGTTAGATTTTCACGATTGATTCCGTTAAATAATATATGTGTGACGAATTAACCCAATGAAATATGAAACCGCATATCAATGAAAGCCTCACATTCATGCCTTAGGGGCTTGAACCACATCCTCACAGTCATTTGTTGATTTAGTTTATGTATATACATCCTGAGTACTCCAATTATAAGCTACTGTTTAACTATTGTTAATGAAATTTGAACAGTACATTTTGAATGAAGGTATTGTGATACTCATTTCCCTGCACTTTAAAAGACATTTAAGTTCTTTTTCTTTTTCCTTTTTTAATTGTACCTGAATTGAATGGCATGTTTAGGTTCTTCGTAGTAGTATTGCACCCTGAATTGAATGGTGTGCTTCATTTGTTGCAGGCTGTATTTCACATTGGTTGTTTTCTTCTAAAACTTGACCATTCCAAATTCCGTCAATTCTTTTTCACTGACAACCAACAAAATCAAGGTATTAGCTTTTTTTTTTTTACTTTGTTTTTCTGTGGAGGTTTGATATGATTAGTTATTATGTACTGCAAAAACTTGTTCAATTTGAGAGGCCTTTAACTTAGAATTTGGTTTAGTTATGTCGAATAAATAGGGTCATTTGGCAAAAACATTGTAGATTAGGAGTGATTGCTTAATTGATCCTCTCTAAAAAAAATTTTAATGATCAATTAATGCATGATGACAATTAACAAAAAAATATTTTCTTTAAATTAACGAAGGTAGATATCTCTCATGTCTAATACTGAAAGATAGCTGTCTAACTATCTTATAAGTTACTATTGAATCTTGCTATTAGCACTACTACTTACTAATTAACTTAAAAAAAAAACTAGCCACTAAAAAAACTATAAAAAATAAAAATTAATTCTGATGGGAGGAGATGTACCTGAAATATTGCTGGATTGGGTCGACGCCATCAATATTGTTACTCCACTCTGATTGCTCAGGTTCTTCCATTAAATATTACTGTATTGGGTCGACGCCATCAATATTGTTACTCCACTCTGATTGCTCAGGTTCTTCCATTAAATATTGCTGGATTGGGTCGACGCCATCAATATTGTTACTCCACTCTGATTGCTCAGGTTCTTCCATTAAATATTGTTGGATTGGGTCGACGCCATCAATATTGTTACTCCACTCTGATTGCTCAGGTTCTTCCATTAAATATTGTTGGATTGGGTCGACGCCATCAATATTGTTACTCCACTCTGATTGCTCAGGTCCTTCCATTAAATATTGCTGCAAGTTCAGCAGGTCAGCTGCATATGTGTTCGTCAACATTGATTGCTGTTGTGGTTGGGACTGCAGCTGCAAAATTCAAAATGTGTCATCTGATGGCTGATCATGAGGAGAGGGAAAGGAAACTATTCTTATTCCAATTTTAGTTTGACGAAATTAAGTACTTTCCTCGACCCTGAATTTGTGCCTCATTGATATATCCTAACTTGATTTGCATTGGTTATAAATAAAGTTAAACATTTTTCTTACATCTAGTCCTTTTTTTTTCTCTTTTTATTATCTTTGGAGACGCATGTAGCTGGCTTGAAGTCATAGTTTCATAACTATTTTGTGATAATACATAAGAATCTTTGCATAGGTAATTTAACATTTGCATTTAACATTTAAACTAAATATGACATGAAATGTATCATATTTGATGTACCATTTCAGAGGGCTGTGTAATTGGATTGAAGAAGGCAGCTGATCTCCTTTCTTCCTGCAACAAAAAGTCCTGCCATACAAGAAAAAAAAAATTGTTTGGTCATTCTGTTATAATTTAAAATTAAATGATTTTTATGATGACTGACAAATGCGGTTTATATTATTATATTTTTATGTTGGAATTTTATGTTTGATCAAGGGACACAAATCAGATTCTTATCTACAAAATAGTGACCATGCATGCATAACCAGGCTTCAATCTTAGCTAGCTAATTAATAAGGTCATAATAATAACAGCTAACAAGTTATCAATTGTCTAACATTTTTCAAGAAAGATGCGACAATTGTCTAAATTATTGAGTAAAAAGGGGTTGTCAAAGATTTACCTTTCTCTCTCGGACACGCCAAATCATCTCATTAATACAATTCCGGCGTTCATCCAGCAAGTGAGAGTTAATTGGCTGGTCCTTGTTAAAGAAGCTGAGAGAAAATTTACGTAATTAAATATTCACCTATAAATCTTGTATCTTATATTTTTATTTTTTTTTAAATGCATAATTCTTATTCCTTAATTTAATGGAGCACATAAAAGCAAATATATAATTAAAGCTTTTCTTTATTGAAATATTATGTTAGAAGTTGGAGGTCCCTTGTCCCTGATAAGGAGTCAAATACCCTGTGGTGCCGCACCATTAATGTTGTAAGCTACTTAATTAATTAAAAAACCGAATTCACTTATTATAGATTAACTCAGACTTCTTTTCATGTTAGGTATATCATGTACGGAGTATTTTTTTTTATTTGCTAACAGCGCACAGAAAACAGATTATTTGAGAAGTCATGATGTTTAATATTAACATGTTATAAAAGGCTACAAGAACGATTGGATATTTTTCTGGATTATTTCAAACGGCCATATTTGAGAAAAAAAATACTTCTTATTTAAAAAAATAATAATAACTAACCTCAAGTATCTTCTCATAGTTTCAAGGCGGTCTTGACATTTAGACACCTCTTCAGTTATAAGTTCCTGCGAAAAATATCAGAAACAGATAGTTGTTAACTTGCTACTTGACCTGTAAGATGCCATATTGGCTTTGATCAAAACAATTTTTATGTGGGATTTCATTTGATATCATTTAATTAGAATTGATTTCTCAAGATTTCATTAAGTCTAATAATATTGAAATTCCAATCAAATAAAATCAAATCCGTTTATCTTAATCAATCAATTTCAATTAGATGGGAATTAATTCCATGGAAAAACATTTTATTTTGATCAGGGCCATTATTTTCTTTTCCTGGAACCTGGTTGTGGATATTTATCTTGATTGAAAACAGGGTATTATTACCATTGTAATGCCGTTATAGTATCCGTACAGATTCGGTACTTGCAGTGTAAATTAAAAAGAAATTATTAAAAGAGTACTTTACCTCACTATTTGTGATATTATTCGCTTGCAATTCTTCATTTTTAAGATTTGCAAGTGTTGCCAATAAATCCTGCATTAATAAATGAAGTAAAAATTAAATTTCTGTGACAGTTTCCATTTGGATTGTAATTTTGTAATGAATTAAAATTATATAAGTGAACGTCATTAATTTTGCATTAAAAATACAGCTACAATTTCATATTGCTTATCTTTTCTATTTGCATTTTTTTTTTCGAAATTACAGCAAAAATAGCGGAGCAGAGCAAAATTAACTTACTTGTTTGTTGTGAATGGCAATGCTGGACACCATCAAGAAACACAAAACAAAAGGGGAAGATTAGATAAATAGGTAAGCAGTTAAAAACTAACAGTAATAATTAATAATTCAAGAAGTATGCTAAAATAGTAAAATACAATACCTGGGGCCCTGTTCCTTGACAGGAAGGTCCACAAATCTCGTCAAAACATCTTCAACCCTAGAAAATGAAAAAAAAAATAATTTCTTGGATCAATTAAAATGTCAGAAATTAAATATCTTGAAAGAAAGACAATTATGTACCATGTCATGGCTGGTGTTGCTTTGCAATAATTAATATATACACTTGTAAACCACAATTAATAATATCATTAAATGATGAACTAAAAATATACCTGTTCCGGCCTGAAAAGGTGTATAGTGTGCCAGAAGAGGAGAAGACGATGAGCGCCACGTCAACATCACAGAGCGTTGAGATTTCATAGGCTTTCTTTATGAGACCTTGGCGACGCTTGGAGAAGGCCACATGCCGAGCGTCCTTGTTCTCTATCTTCTTCATCGCCAACTTTGGCTTACCCATTTTCACCTCTTAATTAAGCTATATGAAATTACAATGCACTAGGGTTTACGGTGGATCGAGAAAATTAATGAAAGAGTAACTAGGGTTATGAAACTAATGAGGAGGCACTGGTTGATATATAATTGATGGTTTGGGAAAGAGAAATATTAATGAGAAAGAGAATCTAGTAACTAGTAAGAGAGGTTTTTAGAAATAAAAGGTTGGTGAGAAATGGAACAATATGTGGTATTTAAAGCTAGTGATTTTATATTGGAACTGATCAGTGTCGGTTATTGGTGCAATATATGGTATTATTATGACTGAACGATGTCGGTTACTGATGCAATATATGGTATTATACTATTATTATGACTATAAACGATATATGAAGCTGTTAGGGATAAATATGGAATTTCTAGTTGCATCGATCTCTTAGCATAATAGCTATTTTTTTTTCTCACAGCAATATATGGTAATAACAATTAGCGGCACTGAATAGTCTTCATAATTTTAGTTCTTGTCGCGAGTGCTTATAAAAAACACATTTTAATACCAAGTAAACACCGAATGTTCCCAAATTATCACATGTTCAATTTTTTCCTTTTTTTTTGAATGAAAATAGGAGTCGAGCTCCTATGTTTAATAGTACAATATTTAGCCAGTGGCTAAATAAATAAAAGTACAAAACAAAAAAAGCAAAAGTAATAGTAAGTCTGAGCAGTAGCTTTGCTGATATACGAAACTGAAAAGGAGTAACATTAATAAGTATTAAAAATTAGAAACAATATATTAATTAATTATTGAAAATATATATAATGCATCGCAACCCATTATTTTTCAAGCCAAACTCTAGATGGTTCCCAAAGAATTTAAATTTCCATATCTGATCATTATCTCTACTTAGTTTATTTTCAAAGGAGTGAATTTTGAATTAAGACAACATCTAATTCTTAAATAATCTACCGCACTTTTTAAGAAATGAATTGTCAAATGGTGTCCTCGCATTAATAAACACTACTGAAATAAAAAGTGAATAATATGCATTCACCCCCCTCCCCCACTCTGTTTGAACCAGTATACTTTTTGGTATACAACAATAAGTTAAATAAATAAGCGTGTGTTTGGATCGTGTAAGAATAAAATTATGATTAATTATTCGAAGTAAAAAATATTATTTTTAAATGATCAAGAATAATATTTTTTTTTTTAGATTTAGAGCGTTATTTCTAAGTGGTTCAATATCATGAATAATTTTTTTTTCTAGTTTGATTGAATCATCTTTTTAATTCAAATTAAAAAGTGTCCCAACAACTTCTTAATATGCATTAATTAAGAAGATGATCCAAACACATTAGAAATAAAAAATTATTCAGGATATTCAGCATTTTAAACTCCTGGTACGTATGATGCAATTTATTTCTACTGGTGCGAATTTCGCGCCTTACACGATTCATTTTTATTTTTTTTACCATTTCAGTGTTATTTATGCATGTATCGTGCAAGTTTGTTATTTGTCTCTTCGTTTGAACAATGGCACAGTTAAGCATTAGGTACATGAAAATATAAGGAAAAGGCTATGATATGTTCAAATTATTCAACCATACTAATTAATTAAGATGCGTATAGATAAGTATATATGAGTGTTTATCAGATACATATAGATAAGTATGAGTGTACGTATGACGCAACCATCAGATATAATTTAACGATGTGTTTAGTTTAGCGTACACCTAAAAGAAGAATCAACAAAAAAAATCAAAACCAGCAAAATCAATTGAGACATAAGGCAACGACAGTATGAAATTTCTTTGAAACTTTCTAGTTCCTTTGTTTTGAACGAAAACCTTGTACATTATGGGTGTGTTTGGATCGTTGGAAGAAAAAAGAAGGAAGAAGAAGAAAAAAAAAATTATAAACAATCCAAACTCTTCACAAAATTACACACTTCTCAATACTTCTTCCCACTTCTTTCCTTCTTCCCTTCTTCCCACACCTATCCAAATGCACCCTATAGGAATAAGAATAAGGAATTTCGGTATGCGTGCTTATCCAAATTCCTTATTCTTATACCATGATTTTGTTAGTATAGGAATAAGGGCCTGAATTCCTTGTTCTTGTGTTGTTTGGGTTGCACAAGAATAAGAATAAGCACGCATACCGAAATTTCTTATTCTTATTCTTTATTCTATGCTCATCCAAACACACCATGCATTTAAGAATAGAGGACGGGACCAAATTAATGAATACAACAAGCTTACGTAATGAAAGTACCAAAAAAAGAACATGCATATCAAACACATTATATACTAATATGAAATTGTTATATACATAGGAAAAGTTATTATATACAGTACGCAATACATGCTACATACAATTATCAAAATGTAATCCAAATGATACATTTGTGCAATGTTAATACAACACAACAGAAAAATAATAAAAAGAATTGAATTAACGATTCCCAATAGCAGCAAAGGTCATTTATATCATTGCAACTATATCTTTTGGTCTAGGCCAATCTTTCACCTTTTCCCAATTGAAATAAAATATAATGGAATTGTAATTTTAAAAAGTATGAAGATATCTACCAAAATATAATTGCAAAGCAAAACCACATATCTACCAAATATATAAATGCATAGCCTTCATCCTTCTCACTTAAGCATATCAACCTACTGAAAGTGAGAATACGTCACCAAAAACTAAACAAATTAAACTATAAAAAATAGTATACCTAAAAGAAAATTATTTTACTGGTAGCCAAAAACTTAATAAATTAAAATATTGCACTTTTAACAATTACTATTTTGATAGACTCCAAGTCTGAATGCTTGTGTGCGTCGATTTTTTTAACATCATTTTAAATTAAAATTTTCGGTAAACAGTGGAAGATATTATTACAAAAAATTAAGTCAACATTTGTCTCTGTCAAAATTAAGTCAGCATCGTTGAACTAATTAAAAATTGCGTTATTTATTTATTTAATATTATTGTTTATGGGAAAAATCTGGTAAGTCAACATTTCTTACTGTTAAATAAAATAAAGCATGTGAGAAAATTATCTATAGTCCCGACGATCAACAACTAAAAACCTTATTACCTTAGCTATTTTTTTTTCTTGCAACATTTTCTTCTTTACTTCTGTTCTTTACGTGGTTAATTATCCATCGACCAACGTTTACGAATCCAAATCCTGTGTAGCGTTGGAGAATGTGTAGCACACAACACGACAATTCCCATCCGGTTATCTTTTCCCTTTATTTTTTTCCCATTTCTATTGTATTTTTTGGACGTAAAGAAAGTAACACAATAGACCTGGTGCACCATTGATTGTACACTGTACACATTATGTAATTTGAATATTACTAATTTACTATTAAATTTAGATCCACCATTCAAACTCTAATTAAATCACAACCATTCACATTCTGAATGACTGATCTAAATTCAAGCTCATGTAAAAAAATATTCATGGCAGAATTACCCTTAAAGATAATATAAAATTAAACATCAATGTGCAAAAGGAGTTTGCTTCTTATTTACCCGAAAACCAGCAAGGCTCTATAATTGTCTACTAAACGGTTATGGCTTCGTAATGTAATTTTAAGAACTTAACCTATTTTTTTTTTGACATAATAAAGCAGCTTGTTTTTTTGCCCCTTCTATTTCAGTAGTTTTTCTTATTTTCTAAACAATGCGAAAATATATGCTATCTCATATCACTTCATTAAAAAAAAAATAATGCACATCATTTTTTTTTCAACTGCTTTCTAAGAAGTATGAACTAGATAAGTCAACTGTTTGATTTGCTTGAATTACTTCAAAAAGTGCCAAAGAGCTTTGTTTCTTAGTTTTTTGACCTATTAAAGCAACTTGTTTATTTTCGATGTTTACATATTAAAAGTGACAATTCCACTGACAAGTAAATTTCTAAAGAAAATAATTCATTGTAGTTATTCTACTATTTTTAAAGTAATACCTGCCAGGTCCGTTGCAAATTTTTCATTCGAAAGCTCTTTCTATAGAGAATCTTCTCCATGACATGTGCATCTATCAGAGAACCTTGGTTCGCATCTGGCCGAACTTCTTTTATATCTTCGCTAGTAGAGTTGCCTTCTAACATAGCATTTGCCTTATCTGATCTCAGTAAGGCCCGGTCATAGTGGTCTTGAATAAGGCTTTCAACTCTCCTTTGCAAACTCAAAGGGATAACCACCTGTGTTCCACATAAACAATGAATTTATTTTTTATATTGAAATTTGAAAAATGATTCTTCTGCAGGAAATTTCTCTCATTCTGGCAGGAAGTTACCCAGATTTTGAATTTTGCAATCCACCCGGATTCCAAAATTTCTGCCATCAACTATCTCATTTGTGTAAAATAATCAACTAAAATAGGTTGGGAGTTGAAATGATTATTTTGACAAGTTAGTTGCTTTGAAGTTGTTATTTGTAAAATTTGGATGGTTGGATATAATGGGAGATGCTAGAAAATACAGACAGTTTTAGTTGCAATAAAATAACTCATAAAAACTTGCCTCTCTTTGTGGCCGCTTGTCATCAAGGTCAGGCCGGTAGTTGGGCAAGGGAACTTTACTAGCAACGACCACTTTGCCATAAATCTCACTGTACAAATATGCATACGAATGAGAAATTAGAACACAAAATTCAACAACCAAACCAAAAAGAAATTGAAAATGATCACATCAGAAAGCAATAAAAATTCAACACGTATTTACCTGTACAGACCCATTCGTCTGGCCAAGTGAGAAATTTGCTCATAATCTCTCCAATCTCTGGAAACAATCTCTTGCTCCTCAGCATTTCGCAACAACATCCCAAGTTTCCATCTCCATTCGTCGATATTTGCCACCGAAGAAGAAGGCTACATTACAATTGAAATAGTAAGCTTCAATTCATATTCAAGCTACAAAACTTACAAACAAAAGCATATACCTTGTGATCTTCGAACTCGCAGTCGTACTCATCGTCGGAGAATTGCTCGACGGCGTAGCTACATAAGGAGCGCTCCCGTGGGAGGCGACATGGAGACTGGAGCACTCCAGGGACGTTAGAAATGGAGGAGAGAAAGCCAGAGAAAGCACTCGGTGGAGGCCTGTCGACTCTGAGGAGAAGTACAAGCGCGCGTCGCATGGTTCTCTCTCTTTCTACCTATGGAGGCATCATCACTCTCTCTGACTCTGGAGTTAAAAAAAATTGCAATAGCCGGACTTTGTTCTTTGGACGCGATTCCGGCTTCTACTCCGGTAGGATTTTCTGTTGCAGGTCTCTTGGAACTGTTTTCTAGTAGTTGTATTCCATGGGTCTAGCAAAGTCACATTGTGGGTGGGTTTTGGCGCGTCAAAAAGTTGCAACAGAAATTGCAGTAGGATATTTGTAACAGAGAATTGAGAAGCAGGATAAGTAGTAAGTAGGCTGCAAAGGCCCTAATGGGCCGGGAGATAACGGGGCCTGTTACGAGAAGATGGGTAGAAGATCGGACAAAAAGGAACGAAAATTGATTAGCAGGAATTATAAGTGACATCGGCAAATATACCATCTCAGCCATCGCTACTATGTGTTACAAATGTTCAGTTTAATAATAAAAAGTATTCAGTTTAATAATAAGAAGTGTTCTCAGTTTAATGCGTCAGAATCAAGCTAGAGTCAGAGTCGCGCGTGGTCAAGAGGTGCGCGCGCGTCGCATGTTCTCTCTCTCTCTACCTATGGAGGTATCATCACTCTCTCTAACTCTGGAGTTAAAAAAAGTGCAATAGCCGGACTTTGTTCTTTGGAGAGGCGGATCCACATCCTCTACAGCCAAGGTTTGGCTGTTCCAAACAGTCAAACACTTATTTTTTTAAATATTTCAACATTTTAAAATTCAAATGTTGAATCCAAACCGTTGATCCTGTTCAATTTTACGGGCGATGCATTTTCATATAAGTTTTATGAAATTTGGAGCCGATTTGATACTTAATTAAGTGACCAAATTATGAACGTATTAGAATTAATCACTGATAGTTAATTAGATTCGTTCATTTGTTGACCATTTGATCTAGTATCAAATCAACTCCAAATTTCATAAAAATTATATGAAAATGCATCGTCCATAAAATTAAACAAGATCAACGATTTGGATTCTATATTTGAATTGTTAAATGTTGAAATATTTAAAAAATAATAATTTGGCTGTTTGGAACAGCCAAACCTCGGCTGTAGAGGATGTGCATCCCTTTGGAGGCGATTCCGGCTTCTACTCCGGTAGGATTTTCTGTTGCAGGTCTCTTGGAACTGTTTTCTAGTAATTGTATTCCATGGGTCTAGCAAAGTCACATTGTGGGTGGGTTTTGCCGCGTCAAAAAGTTGCAACAGAAATTGCAGTAGGAAATTTGTAACAGAGAATTGAGAAGCAGGATAAGTAGTAAGTAGGCTGCAAAGGCCTAATGGGCCGGGAGATAACGGGGCCTGTTACGAGAAGATGGGTAGAAGATCGGACAAAAAGAACGGAAATTGATGGGTGCCATCCGCCCCATCTCGCGCTGCACAGCACCTCAGCGAAGGTCAGAGCAGCGCTCTATTTTCTCTACTCACTCAGTGTATATTTTTTGTTCATTTCGTTATTATAAGTGTTCACTTTAATATGTACAAATGTTCACTTTGTAGTAGAATTGTTCACTATTTTTAAGTGTTCACTAGACCAAATATGTTCATTTTGATTTTTTTTTTGCCAATAGTTCAGTTTGGTTAATACAAATCTTCAGTTAATTGAGTATAAATGTTCAGTTAGTTGCAACAAAAAATATAAATGTTATGAGCAAACATGTTTATTTTATTAAGTATAAATGTTGAGTTTAGTAAGTATGAATATTCAGTTTAATAAGTATAAATGTTCAGTTATTTAAATATAAATGTTCAGTTAGTTGCAACTGAAATATAACTGTTATAAGAAAAAAACCAAGCGAAGGGGTCACCAACCGGACAAAAAACACATGAAAAAAATTAGAATTGGAAATGAATCGATCCGATTCAAATTAAATTTTTTTCGATTCTAACCCCTGCCTCCGAGCACAGCTCGTGACCACGCGCGACTCTAACTCGACTCTAACTCTAGCGCGATTCTGGCGCATTAAACTGAACATTTGTAATACACAGCAGCGATGGCTGGGATGATTTATTTAGCGATGGCGGTTATAATAGCTGAAAAGTAACGGTAGTTTGAATGTTTGATCATGAATTCATGATATGAAAAGGTCGATTTTTTTTTATTTAAAACACAATATATAACAAAAGGGTCTATATTTGTATGTCTG
The DNA here is from genome assembly GCA_028095005.1 of Rhynchospora pubera. Taxonomy (NCBI): domain Eukaryota; kingdom Viridiplantae; phylum Streptophyta; class Magnoliopsida; order Poales; family Cyperaceae; genus Rhynchospora; species Rhynchospora pubera. The sequence continues at coordinate 104,952,198 of CM051462.1, read as the reverse complement.
CAAATTACTTGCCAAAGGATGTGAAAGGGGAACTCAAAGGTTGATAATTGACCGATTATGAAATCTGGTAATAAAAAGTTTGCCATTTGTCTGGGCCTGAAAGTTACCAATGAAGCTGTTTAATTTGATTTTTGTTTGTAGAGTCAGCGCCTATCTAATCTTACATAGTTTTATTTTTTTTTATTAACAATCTTACATACTTTTACACTGGAATTCTAGGCTATAATCGAAACCACAAATTTAACTTGAGAAATAAAATGAAATTTACTTTTTTCTTTTTTCAAATCTGTTGATCGGAATTTCGAAACCGACAAAGGAGGCGGTGGAATTCTCTTCAAAAGAGAATGGCGAAAAAATTTTGGCCCTATGAATTCTCGCCCACAACTAAGAAATTTGACGAGAATTTTTTTCTTTCCTTCTCTTTTCTTTTCTCTTCTTTTCCTTCCTCGCTCATCTTTGTTCCGATGAGCAGCCTTAATGTGATTGACAAATTTTTTTTAAAGCAAAAATGATGCTGTGAGATCTGATCTTAAATTAGTGACTGACAAAATTTACAACAATTAAATCTTTTTCATTAAGAAAAAAAGACCATACAAGGAATATATAAAAAAAAACTACTCTTTTGGTACATACCACAATTACGTACCATTAAATTAGCACAAGTATATTGTAACACCCCTAAATGGCTATGCAGGCTGACAAACTGCAACTGAATATGCAGACGATTTCTGAGGTGCGTGGTCATATACTCTCTAAAACATTGTCATCGATTTCAATGAACAAATATTGAATGTGGGAGTATCCTAGAGCTAAGGCTCCACCTTAACATTTTCTCAATCTAATTAACCAATGAGCTTACAAGTTACAACAGTCAAGCACCAGAACCAGCTTTTACATGAATTCAGATCTGGTGCCGCGCGGCACACCGTGTAGCGCGGCATCGTAGCCGTCTGATTAAGATCCAATGGACAAGGAAGCTCTGTGCATGTAACCTAGATTGATAGGCCCGTAAAAAATGAACCGTCCGATCAAGATCAGACGGCTCGTATGCGCGCTACACGGTGTCCCGCGCTACACGGGATTCGGGTCCCTTTTACATATGTAGTTTAGTAACTGGTTTGCACATCAATGACAAGCTATATGCCGGTAGCCCATGTAGCCTAAAACCTACACCGTTCTTTCTCTGTTTTGAGTCTGATTTTGTACTTGGTTTTATGCTTGTAAAAATCACTACATCGAAACATATATTAATCCGGACTATTTAGATCCGGATCCGTTACTGTAGCTAAGCACTGTTGGCAAATAGTAACTGGATCTGGACCGTCCATCTGTTCCTATCGATCCTGACCGCTCGATTGGTTTCCGCTCCTCCGTTCGATCTGATATTTAGAGGGTTCCGCTCTCTCGCTTTGACTCTCCCTCCTCTCTCACAGGTGCTCTGGACAGGCCATGTGGCTCCGTACGGGGGTAGCTGTTTCTTTACTTGGCCATTCTCTCTCCATCAGTCCACGTCCCTCTTTCATTCATTTCTCAGTTTTCCTCTTTTCTCCGTCTCTCCCAACACAGCTCCCAAAAAAGAGAAATAGTTGTTTATTACTGCTTTTCCTTCTCCGATCATGGCAGCTTCCGAAATCAGATCACAACACAAGTGCCATGGATGAGTAGATCGGTCCATCCTCTTTCATTTGAGTACCATTTTTCTTTACTTTCTTTTGTGTTCTGTGTTTTACTTATGTTTTTGGAGAGTTTACTGCCTCTGTTGTTTTCTTTTTCTGGTTGTCTTTGTACTTGCAACTTTACATATTTTGTTGTTTGTTTTCGATTTTGTTGAATGTTTTTGTCGATTCCCTTTTCTTCTTCTTTTTCTTCTGTTTTTCCCTTTTTTTCCCCACATTTCTCTCAATTTTGCTTCAATTTGTGCTGAGACACTCTACCAATGTGGGGCATGTTGCTTCAATTTGGTACAAACAGCTTTAGATTTGGAAGAAATTGCGGAGAATTAGTTCTCAGGTAGTGGGGATGCAGGTGTCGGCTACTGAGGAGCACAAGGTTGGTAGCGTGTCATGGTTTATAGCATAAAAATTACTTCATTGAAAATGATGATTGCGCTGGAATGTGTGTAAATTGAATAATGATAATGCTATTTAGTGATGGTGTGGTCCAAGATGTCTCTTAAGAGATTTGTGAGGTCAATAAATTAGATGTCTGTTAAGAAGTTTGTGAGGTTTCAAATGGCTGTTATTTCAGACCTTAGCCAAATAGCACTCTTTGTTTTAAAAGTACTCTTTTCTCTCACAGTATTCTGTACTTCTTAAAATAAAGAGTGCTGAGATTTTAAAAGCACTTTTTATTTAGATACAATTTAGGTTTTAAAAGTACTATTTGTTTTAAAAGTGCTCTTTGCTCTCACAATTTAGGTCTGTGAGGGCCGTGATTTCTTCAAAATCAGAATACAATTTAGGTTTTAAAGCAAAGAGTGCTGAGATTTTATTTTGCCCTTTTTTTCTAAATTTCCAAACCAGAATTATCTATCAAAAATAGCTGTGCAAATACTATTAAGGTGGATGAACATTGGGCTGACATGAGATTAATAAGGTGGATGAACATTGGGCTGACATGAGATTAATAATGAAGGACTGCCATAGTTCCATTGATGGAGCCGAGCAGAAATGAAGTTGACAGAGATAGATGCATAGGCCAAATGGAAGGCCAAATGGAAGGTACATATTCCATTTCAATTTTAGGAGCGCTCGAAAACTGTTCTCATAGAAGCAAATTTCTTATTTTGTATGTTTACAAATGTTCATTCAGATTCCTTTTGCCTTCTCTTGTTCGTTTTCTGCTATAGGTGCAGATGTTGTAGTTTTTTCTTGCAATTATGCACTATCTGGTAGTGAATGATGTGATGGGAGGTTTCTTAAAACAAAGAAATATTTTAATAAATTATGTTGTCGGTTTGTTCATTTTAGTCACTAATCCAGGTTATTCTTTTTTAGATATAGATATTTGTAGGAAATATTTGCTATGTATTTCATTCTAGGAAACCTCTTTGACTGTCCTTGCAAATAGCATGGGCTTTGCCAGTATATCGACCTCAGATTGGTACCATGCCAGTATAGGGTTCCCCACTGGTATTGTCAGAAAATTCTTCAAAAATACCCAAAATAAAACAAAATATATCTTGGTTGCCTAATAAAATAGTATTTGCACAGCAATTATTGATAGATAATTCTGCTTTCTAAAAGTAACATATCTAGAGTAGCCTTTACAAGGAGTAGAATGAAGGTTTTTGATCTTTTGGATGTTGAATATCCATGTCATTTCATTAGAAAATGTACTTTCCTTCTAATTTCATAAAAGTCAGATCATAGACTGTTGTACTAAACGTCTCTAGGTTTGTCGATTGCAAAACAATATCATTTGGCATTTAACAATCTTCTTTGAGTTTTATAGGAAGAAGATACAATTTATGAGGAATTGGATAAAAGCTTTAAGAAAGATCAAGATCAAGTCATTAGAGAGCTTGTATGCTAGTTTAGACTAGGATAGAAGGTATACTTTAGTCCTTGTTTATCCTTAAAATGGTCTAGATAGCGAAAAGCTCAATAAACCAGCAAAATCCTGTTTTCTGTGACCTAGCGTCGTACAACGCTAGATAGAGTTACACAACGCTAGAACAACTAAATTCATACTTTTGTGAATCAACGTTGCACAACGCTATATAGAGTTAGGCAACGCTGATTCACAACGTTGTACAACGCTCAGTAGTGTTGTACAACGCTGCAGTTACAAAACTTGGAAAATTTCCTGAGTACCATCGTGCAACGCCATATAGCGTTGCACAACGCCACAAAAATCCCAAGTTAGCTGTGCTGTTTTTACATGCAAAGTCTCTGGAGACGTTAGCCAACGTCTTTCAGCGTTGGGTAACGTTAGCGTTGTGTGACGGCATATAGAGTTGTACAACGCTCTGTTGAATCTGTCAGAGTTGTTCCTTTTGTCTCCCTTTAGCGTTGTGTAACGCCATTCAGTGGCAAGCAACGCTCTGACAATTTCCAACGGAATTGTCGGAGCTTTCCTTTGGTTTTACACTCCTGCGTTGTGCGACGGCAAATAGCGTTGCACAACGCTCTGACAGACCAACGGCTATATTAAAGAGCCGTTAGAATTTACAACGGTCATATTCCAGCGTTGTATAACGCTAATCAGCGTTGTACAACGCTGTGTCCAGTTTTTGCTGGGGAACTGCTCATTTCGAGCCCTATATATATCCACCCCTTGTTCTCTCTCAAGGTGTGGCTTCACTTTGCAAAATTAGACCAGAATTGAGCCTTTGAGCATAGGGATACTCTCCCACTTGAGCTTTTCATAGCTAGTCCATCTTGAGAGATTTAGTAGCCTCAAACACCACCGTCCCGACATTGTCGCTAGGTGTAGGTTGGAATAGGTTGAGAGCTCTTCTCCTTTGAGGCCGTTGTGCCATTCGAGTTAGGCCGATCCGCCTCGAGTGTCCTTGTGACGAGGTGATTCGGTTCGAAGTTGTAGCCCCGTTCGTTGTGGAATTGAACGGAGCGCACCCTTTCGTGGTAGCAGAACTCCCGGAGACGTACGACTAAGGCTAGCATTTCCTAGCGGGTCGGAACTCCGTAATCATACCGAGTGTTCAATTTCTCTCTCTTTTTTTCTCTTTATTATCTTGCTATACTTGAATTGCTTGTGTGCTTGCTTGTATTGGGTACCAATTGAATTGTGTTAGGGTAGTTCATACCAAACCGGTCCAAAACCTTAAATCGCTTCCGCTAAACCTTGATTAAGCCGTCTCCTTAGGGACAACAAAGTGGTATCAGAGCGGGAACCTCGATTAAGCTATTCTTAATTTCGTTTTTCGTTCATGGCGGCTCGGTTTGTAGAGAGACCGGATAAATTAGGCCAAAATTGTAGAAATTTCTCTTTTTGGAAGAGATGCATGGTGAACTACCTCAATATCTTGGGATATTGGCATGTGGTAGAAAATCGGTATACCCCCGAACTTAAACCAAATTCGGTAGAATTGACCAAGAAGTCCCGTGATAACCGAATGGACAATGATTGTGCGGTTAATGCCATATTAGCCTCGGTCCATGAATCAATTGGTGTGATCCTTAGTCGTTTTGATCTAGCACACGATATGTGGATGGCTCTCCTCACCCTTTATGAGGGAAATTCTCAAATTAGGCATTCTAAATTGTATGAGTTGTACTCTCAATTTGAGAATTTCCACATAAAGGATGGTGAATCTATTGAGGATATGTACACTCGTCTCGTACAACTCCAAAATGAATTCACCGAAGGAGGTGAGCCCCTAACAAATGGCAAGATTGTAGGGAAGATGATGCGGGCTATGAGTGGACGGCACGAATGGGATGCTCACATCACGTCGCTTGAGACTATTATCCGGATGGACCATGAGTACACCCCGGAGCAAATGTACACCGAGTTTCGATGTGTTGAGGAGAAGCTCAAGCAACTCGCCAAACTAGAGCATCCTCCAAGAACCTTAGCCATGACCTCCACAAGCAATCCCGCCTCCACATCATCATCTCGATCCTCTCATCGCCGATACCCACATCAAACACCATTCAACCTCTACGAGCTTGATGAGACAAAGCAAGAGGTGGTGATTGAGAAGATGTTTCGTGGGTTGCTCAAGCATGAGAAGAAGTTCAACAATGAGAGATTAGCCAATGATGAACGGGAGTTGTGCTTTGTGTGCAACAAAGAAGGGCATTCCATGCACAAGTGTCGCAAGCTTTTCCCTCAAGTGCAAACCGACAAGCCAAAGCCTAAGCACAAGAAGGAAAAGAAGAAGGCTCAAGCCATGCATGCCTTGTGGGATGTTGAATCCGAAACAAGCTCATCCGATTCGGATCCTCATGAGGTGTATGCTTTGGTGGCAAATGTGGAAGAGGTGGTATTCTCAACGGATGATGTGGAGGATGACTTCGTGAAGGACATCCTCAATGAGTTCAATCAAGGGACAAGATTTGTTCATCCGCTACTTCAAGCGCGTAAGGCAACACCACCTCCATCTCCACCACCTTCCCCAAAGGCATGCTCTCCAAAGGTATATCTCCCTCTCAATGAATCTCTTAGTAGTAGTGATAGTGAGAGTGATGATGAACCAACTAGTTCAACTCCATGTGTTGATTGTGATAGGTTGAACTCTATTCTTGATGCTACCCATGATGCCTTGGTTAGGAAAGCCGATACCATAGAAACTTTAAAAACCAAGGTAGATGAGCTTACTTCTAAGATGGGTGAGTATGAGGCTAAAATTAAGGAGCTTGAAAAACAACTTGAAAAACCGATTTTAGCTCAAGCTCCTAAAACGGATTTGAAACATCTTTTCAAAGGTCAAAAGCCTCATGACAAGTCCGGTCTTGGTTACCAAAAGCCTTATCAAACCAAGAAAAAGAACTTGTCATACAAAAATGGAAAACAAGTTGCACAAAACACACAATTTCAAAAACCTAGGAATTCTCGTGGTCATGCACATATGTACCAAAGGAAACCTAGAAATTCTAGAGTGCAAAACGAAAAGAATTTGCAAAATCAAGAAAAGAAGGTTTTTGTTCCAAAGGCGTCAAATAAAATTTATTTTAGAGGACCCGATGGATGGTTTTATGAATTTAAAGAGCAACACTCTTCTCAAAACCACAAAGCTCAATCCAATGGGCATAAAAAGAATGTTTCCCAAAATTTCCAAAAGGATCGCAAAAAGGATTTTAATGCCTCATCCAATGATCCTAAGAAGAAGGCCGAATACCTTAGAGCCCATTACTATTCTTATTTTGTCAAGGGTTCTACCATGCCTAATCCAACCAATGCATATTGCAACTATTGTTGTCAAAATGGTCATATCTCGTTGGAATGCAAACTTAGGAAACCAAATGGTGAGTCCAAATGTAAGTGGGTTCCAAAAGCTTGTACCTCTAGTGGTACAACTAGTGGTATGGTAACCAATGTGACCTAAATACCAAGTTAACCCCCGGTCTTATAAGCCAAATTTTTAGGGGGAGCCTCTTTATTTCTTTCTTATTTTTGTTTGAGAGATTAAATTTGGTCATACTACTTTGTGTAGTGCTCTAAATTGGTTCTTCAATTCCTTTTCTCCAAAATTAAGGGGGAGCCATAAATTTAGGGGGAGCTTTGGTACAATTTTCACTTTTTGTCGATTTACAAAAAGGGGGAGAATTGTAGTAAAGCTTGTGAAATGCCAAAATTTAATCGCTTTACTAATGATATTGTTTTGCAAATCGTCAAAAGGGGGAGATTGTTGTACTAAACGTCTCTAGGTTTGTCGATTGCAAAACAATATCATTTGGCATTTAACAATCTTCTTTGAGTTTTATAGGAAGAAGATACAATTTATGAGGACTTGGATAAAAGCTTTAAGAAAGATCAAGATCAAGTCATTAGAGAGCTTGTATGCTAGTTTAGACTAGGATAGAAGGTATACTTTAGTCCTTGTTTATCCTTAAAATGGTCTAGATAGCGAAAAGCTCAATAAACCAGCAAAATCCTGTTTTCTGTGACCTAGCGTCGTACAACGCTAGATAGAGTTACACAACGCTAGAACAGCTAAATTCATACTTTTGTGAATCAACGTTGCACAACGCTATATAGAGTTAGGCAACGCTGATTCACAACGTTGTACAACGCTCAGTAGTGTTGTACAACGCTGCAGTTACAAAACTTGGAAAATTTCCTGAGTACCATCGTGCAACGCCATATAGCGTTGCACAACGCCACAAAAATCCCAAGTTAGCTGTGCTGTTTTTACATGCAAAGTCTCTGGAGACGTTAGCCAACGTCTTTCAGCGTTGGGTAACGTTAGCGTTGTGTGACGGCATATAGAGTTGTACAACGCTCTGTTGAATCTGTCAGAGTTGTTCCTTTTGTCTCCCTTTAGCGTTGTGTAACGCCATTCAGTGGCAAGCAACGCTCTGACAATTTCTAACGGAATTATCGGAGCTTTCCTTTGGTTTTACACTCCTGCGTTGTGCGACGGCAAATAGCGTTGCACAACGCTCTGACAGACCAACGGCTATATTAAAGAGCCGTTAGAATTTACAACGGTCATATTCCAGCGTTGTATAACGCTAATCAGCGTTGTACAACGCTGTGTCCAGTTTTTGCTGGGGAACTGCTCATTTCGAGCCCTATATATATCCACCCCTTGTTCTCTCTCAAGGTGTGGCTTCACTTTGCAAAATTAGACCAGAATTGAGCCTTTGAGCATAGGGATACTCTCCCACTTGAGCTTTTCATAGCTAGACCATCTTGAGAGATTTAGTAGCCTCAAACACCACCGCCCCGACATTGTCGCTAGGTGTAGGTTGGAATAGGTTGAGAGCTCTTCTCCTTTGAGGCCGTTGTGCCATTCGAGTTAGGCCGATCCGCCTCGAGTGTCCTTGTGACGAGGTGATTCGGTTCGAAGTTGTAGTCCCGTTCGTTGTGGAATTGAACGGAGCGCACCCTTTCGTGGTAGCGGAACTCCCGGAGACGTACGACTAAGGCTAGCATTTCCTAGCGGGTCGGAACTCCGTAATCATACCGAGTGTTCAATTTCTCTCTCTCTTTTTCTCTTTATTATCTTGCTATACTTGAATTGCTTGTGTGCTTGCTTGTATTGGGTACCAATTGAATTGTGTTAGGGTAGTTCATACCAAACCGGTCCAAAACCTTAAATCGCTTCCGCTAAACCTTGATTAAGCCGCCTCCTTAGGGACAACATAGACTCTTCCTTTGTTTTGCAGTTGGCACGCACAACATCACCACATCAACAAGAAGATATCAACTTTTACTATCACAATCTTCCATCCGATGCCATCAAACATGTAGTCTGGCACAGTAAAATTGTGCTTGAAGTTCCGTTAATAAACTGTGCTTTTCTTCGTCAGAAAAGTGGTGGGTATCATCTACTAATTTGAAAAAAAAGAGACATTATAGTCTACAATCCTTATATGTTACGAAAAATATTTTATCACTGATATTATTAACCAATAATGATAAAAACTTACTGTGGTAGGGTCAAACTGTCAATTGCGATCTGGCCTGATGTGTTTTGCTCTTGACCTCAATTTCAATTCAACTTACTGGAATCTCTATTTACTGGACCGATTGACAAATATTTTTTTTGCAGAAATGCAGTTCAAGAATGCTGGAGGCTTTTGGTCACTGGTTAGTGGAAAGGCTACAAACATGCAGAAGATAAATGTCAATGAGACGGTTGTTGGTCTTGGGTCCCTCAATCCAACCCCTCTCTCTTCCCTCTCTCTGTGATCTATTAAAAGGTGAGAACCTCAACATTAAATTAATAGGAAATTCCCAATTAAAATCCACTTTAAATATGTCAAATGTTTCTATGTTTACTTTATTTTTATTGTAGTTAGCTTTGCACTTCTATACTGCATAGCGATATCATAATTTATTTGTCCTTACGAGTAAATTTGTTTCTTCTCCTTTTCTTTTGGAGGAATAATTTCTATATTTTATTATGATTTTCAGATTGAATGTAGTGACGATCAAGTACTTTCTATTAGCTACTCTATGCGATACATTGAAATGGCACTCACTTATAATGATATTATTATGAATCAGGTATAAATTTGAATTGGAAATGAACAGAATGGCTGTGTAATGGTTTTAATTTTCTATCAGGTGGTTTAATTGCACAGAAAAATTTTCTCTGATTTTTCTTTCAACTACATTATAGGATACTAACTACATCTGATATATTCCTCAACAGGTTGTCATTGCTTGCTCCTTAGGCTGCTATGAGTAGAACTACCTTTCTGCAGATCATTTGAAGAATGGTTGTATTTTATGGTATTTTGTACATATGTCTATGTGCATTAATTATGATAAAACTATATGAAACATATATATATCTATGTGTATTCTGTTAAGTGCTTGCATTGTGTAAGCTTGGGTTTCAAATCAGAGGCTTGCCATTTTTTCATCGTTTACTGATACTAAATAAATAAAGGAATGGTTTTAATGCACAAATCGAACCTCATTCTTTTTCATACGAGCTTCAGTATTAGCAGATCATATGGGTTTCAATGCACAAGAGTTATTGTAATGATTATATATTAATTTTTATTTCTGAGGCATGTTGGGTTGTTCTCCTCTAGATGATTTATAATAGCTTAGGCCTTTCACTCCTTTTTATGATTGTTCATTCTTTTTTATAAAAATTAAATACACGTATTCTTTATTATCAAATAAAAAAAATAGATCGCGCAACGCGCGAGGCCCCGCTAGTGTGAAGTTAATTTGAAGTGATATTGCGGTTATCTCCTTATGTAATTACTGTAGTAAAGTGTGTCAAATAAATTGTTTGTAAAAATTCAAAGTAATGGAAAATAGATGGCAATTGCTTGTTGAATTCTATATGGGAGCACATATTTTCTAGTTATTGTTTATTTTGTTATGAACCGTCGGTAATATATATCTATGCAAATTAATATGTGAATATAATCATTTGTTACTATCTACATGATTAATCTTATATAAATTAAAATTGCAATTTTTGATTGAAAATTGTGAATAATTCCACGGAATAAATTGTGAAGTATTAAGAAATTAATGCAGGGCTGTGTTATTCGCTTTTGTAATATTTTCTAGCAACACATTTTGCTGATTCTGCATAGTGCAAGTATTGAAAAGCTTGTTTGCTATAACAACACTCTAAAAGGCTGCTCTAAGGAAGGGATAGAAATTAGGATCCATATGTTTACAATTGTATTTGATAATTTCTTGAGCTCAGTATCAAATGAAAGCAGATCCTCTATTTATATAAAGGCATAAGAATATAAGATTAATCGTTGTGGAAGGCATGGAGGCAGCACAGAGAATTATTTTAGTAGGTGGACCCAAAACAAAAAGTAAGATTACTGGCCAGTCATCACAAGTATTTAATATTTTCTAACAAAATATTAAACGAGTTAACTAACTACCTTGTACAAAAGTAAGATCCCGCAGGTACCATCAAAGAATGAAAGAAAAAAAAATGTATCTAAAGCGTTTCCCTCATTAATTTTTTTTCACCATAGCCGGCCTTCACAATTGTAATCTAGACTAAACGATGTAACAAAACTTGAATTTCATTGTCCAATGTCGGCCCATCTGAGAACATGGTATCTCCATAATCTGCAAAGGATTCCTATTAAAAAGAGGGGAGTAGGTATTAGTATTAGTATTATTTTCAAGAACATTTAATCATTAAAAAGAATTTGTTCGATATAGCTGGCTGCCCACAGGATGTTTTGTATATTTTAAATGTACGTATGGATGTCATATTTAAAAAAAAAATTGGTTAGATTTTCACGATTGATTCCGTTAAATAATATATGTGTGACGAATTAACCCAATGAAATATGAAACCGCATATCAACGAAAGCCTCACATTCATGCCTTAGGGGCTTGAACCACATCCTCACAGTCATTTGTTGATTTAGTTTATGTATATACATCCTGAGTACTCCAATTATAAGCTATTGTTTAACTATTGTTAATGAAATTTGAACAGTACATTTTGAATGAAGGTATTGTGATACTCATTTTCCTGCAACTTTAAAAGACATTTAAGTTCTTTTTCTTTTTCCTTTTTTAATTGTACCTGAATTGAATGGCATGTTTAGGTTCTTCGTAGTAGTATTGCACCCTGAATTGAATGGTGTGCTTCATTTGTTGCAGGCTGTATTTCACATTGGTTGTTTTCTTCTAAAACTTGACCATTCCAAATTCCGTCAATTCTTTTTCACTGACAACCAACAAAATCAAGGTATTAGCTTTTTTTTTTACTTTGTTTTTCTGTGGAGGTTTGATATGATTAGTTATTATGTACTGCAAAAACTTGTTCAATTTGAGAGGCCTTTAACTTAGAATTTGGTTTAGTTATGTCGAATAAATAGGGTCATTTGGCAAAAACATTGTAGATTAGGAGTGATTGCTTAATTGATCCTCTCTAAAAAAAATTTTAATGATCAATTAATGCATGATGACAATTAACAAAAAAATATTTTCTTTAAATTAACGAAGGTAGATATCTCTCATGTCTAATACTGAAAGATAGCTGTCTAACTATCTTGTAAGTTACTATTGAATCTTGCTATTAGTACTACTACTTACTAATTAACTTAAAAAAAAAACTAGCCACTAAAAAAACTATAAAAAATGAAAATTAATTCTGATGGGAGGAGATGTACCTGAAATATTGCTGGATTGGGTCGACGCCATCAATATTGTTACTCCACTCTGATTGCTCAGGTTCTTCCATTAAATATTGCTGTATTGGGTCGACGCCATCAATATTGTTACTCCACTCTGATTGCTCAGGTCCTTCCATTAAATATTGCTGCATGTTCAGCAGGTCAGCTGCATATGTGTTCGTCAACATTGATTGCTGTTGTGGTTGGGACTGCAGCTGCAAAATTCAAAATGTGTCATCTGATGGCTGATCATGAGGAGAGGGAAAGGAAACTATTCTTATTCCAATTTTGGTTTGACGAAATTAAGTACTTTCCTCGACCCTGAATTTGTGCCTCATTGGTATATCCTAACTTGATTTGCATTGGTTATAAATAAAGTTAAACATTTTTCTTACATCTAGTCCTTTTTTTTCTCTTTTTATTATCTTTGGAGACGCATGTAGCTGGCTTGAAGTCATAGTTTCATAACTATTTTGTGATAATACATAAGAATCTTTGCATAGGTAATTTAACATTTGCATTTAACATTTAAACTAAATATGACATGAAATGTATCATATTTGATGTACCATTTCAGAGGGCTGTGTAATTGGATTGACGAAGGCAGCTGATCTCCTTTCTTCCTGCAACAAAAAGTCCTGCCATACAAGAAAAAAAAAATTATTTGGTCATTCTGTTATAATTTAAAATTAAATGATTTTTATGATGACTGACAAATGCGGTTTATATTATTATATTTTTTATGTTGGAATTTTATGTTTGATCAAGGGACACAAATCAGATTCTTATCTACAAAATAGTGACCATGCATGCATAACCAGGCTTCAATCTTAGCTAGCTAATTAATAAGGTCATAATAATAACAGCTAACAAGTTATCAATTGTCTAACATTTTTCAAGAAAGATGCGACAATTGTCTAAATTATTGAGTAAAAAGGGGTTGTCAAAGATTTACCTTTCTCTCTCGGACACGCCAAATCATCTCATTAATACAATTCCGGCGTTCATCCAGCAAGTGAGAGTTAATTGGCTGGTCCTTGTTAAAGAAGCTGAGAGAAAATTTACGTAATTAAATATTCACCTATAAATCTTGTATCTTATATTTTTATTTTTTTTAAATGCATAATTCTTATTCCTTAATTTAATGGAGCACATAAAAGCAAATATATAATTAAAGCTTTTCTTTATTGAAATATTATGTTAGAAGTTGGAGGTCCCTTGTCCCTGATAAGGAGTCAAATACCCTGTGGTGCCGCACCATTAATGTTGTAAGCTACTTAATTAATTAAAAAGCCGAATTCACTTATTATAGATTAACTCAGACTTCTTTTCATGTTAGGTATATCATGTACGGAGTATTTTTTTTTTATTTGCTAACAGCGCACAGAAAACAGATTATTTGAGAAGTCATGATGTTTAATATTAACATGTTATAAAAGGCTACAAGAACGATTGGATATTTTTCTGGATTATTTCAAACGGCCATATTTGAGAAAAAAATAAGATTACTTCTTATTTAAAAAAATAATAATAACTAACCTCAAGTATCTTCTCATAGTTTCAAGGCGGTCTTGACATTTAGACACCTCTTCAGTTATAAGTTCCTGCGAAAAATATCAGAAACAGATAGTTGTTAACTTGCTACTTGACCTGTAAGATGCCATATTGGCTTTGATCAAAACAATTTTTATGTGGGATTTCATTTGATATCATTTAATTAGAATTGATTTCTCAAGATTTCATTAAGTCTAATAATATTGAAATTCCAATCAAATAAAATCAAATCCGTTTATCTTAATCAATCAATTTCAATTAGATGGGAATTAATTCCATGGAAAAACATTTTATTTTGATCAGGGCCATTATTTTCTTTTCCTGGAACCTGGTTGTGGATATTTATCTTGATTGAAAACAGGGTATTATTACCATTGTAATGCCGCTATAGTATCCGTACAGATTCGGTACTTGCAGTGTAAATTAAAAAGAAATTATTAAAAGAGTACTTTACCTCACTATTTGTGATATTATTCGCTTGCAATTCTTCATTTTTAAGATTTGCAAGTGTTGCCAATAAATCCTGCATTAATAAATGAAGTAAAAATTAAAATTCTGTGACACAGTTTCCATTTGGATTGTAATTTTGTAATGAATTAAAAATATATAAGTGAACGTCATTAATTTTGCATTAAAAATACAGCTACAATTTCATATTGCTTATCTTTTCTATTTGCATTTTTTTTCCGAAATTACAGCAAAAATAGCGGAGCAGAGCAAAATTAACTTACTTGTTTGTTGTGAATGGCAATGCTGGACACCATCAAGAAACACAAAACAAAAGGGGAAGATTAGATAAATAGGTAAGCAGTTAAAAACTAACAGTAATAATTAATAATTCAAGAAGTATGCTAAAATAGTAAAATACAATACCTGGGGCCCTGTTCCTTGACAGGAAGGTCCACAAATCTCGTCAAAACATCTTCAACCCTAGAAAATGAAAAAAAAAAATTTCTTGGATCAATTAAAATGTCAGAAATTAAATATCTTGAAAGAAAGACAATTATGTACCATGTCATGGCTGGTGTTGCTTTGCAATAATTAATATATACACTTGTAAACCACAATTAATAATATCATTAAATGATGAACTAAAAATATACCTGTTCCGGCCTGAAAAGGTGTATAGTGTGCCAGAAGAGGAGAAGACGATGAGCGCCACGTCAACATCACAGAGCGTTGAGATTTCATAGGCTTTCTTTATGAGACCTTGGCGACGCTTGGAGAAGGCCACATGCCGAGCGTCCTTGTTCTCTATCTTCTTCATCGCCAACTTTGGCTTACCCATTTTCACCTCTTAATTAAGCTATATGAAATTACAATGCACTAGGGTTTACGGTGGATCGAGAAAATTAATGAAAGAGTAACTAGGGTTATGAAACTAATGAGGAGGCACTGGTTGATATATAATTGATGGTTTGGGAAAGAGAAATATTAATGAGAAAGAGAATCTAGTAACTAGTAAGAGAGGTTTTTAGAAATAAAAGGTTGGTGAGAAATGGAACAATATGTGGTATTTAAAGCTAGTGATTTTATATTGGAACTGATCAGTGTCGGTTATTGGTGCAATATATGGTATTATTATGACTGAACGATGTCGGTTACTGATGCAATATATGGTATTATACTATTATTATGACTATAAACGATATATGAAGCTGTTAGGGATAAATATGGAATTTCTAGTTGCATCGATCTCTTAGCATAATAGCTATTTTTTTTTCTCACAGCAATATATGGTAATAACAATTAGCGGCACTGAATAGTCTTCATAATTTTAGTTCTTGTCGCGAGTGCTTATAAAAAACACATTTTAATACCAAGTAAACACCGAATGTTCCCAAATTATCACATGTTCAATTTTTTCCTTTTTTTTGAATGAAAATAGGAGTCGAGCTCCTATGTTTAATAGTACAATATTTAGCCAGTGGCTAAATAAATAAAAGTACAAAACAAAAAAAAGCAAAAGTAATAGTAAGTCTGAGCAGTAGCTTTGCTGATATACGAAACTGAAAAGGAGTAACATTAATAAGTATTAAAAATTAGAAACAATATATTAATTAATTATTGAAAATATATATAATGCATCGCAACCCATTATTTTTCAAGCCAAACTCTAGATGGTTCCCAAAGAATTTAAATTTCCATATCTGATCATTATCTCTACTTAGTTTATTTTCAAAGGAGTGAATTTTGAATTAAGACAACATCTAATTCTTAAATAATCTACCGCACTTTTTAAGAAATGAATTGTCAAATGGTGTCCTCGCATTAATAAACACTACTGAAATAAAAAGTGAATAATATGCATTCACCCCCCTCCCCCACTCTGTTTGAACCAGTATACTTTTTGGTATACAACAATAAGTTAAATAAATAAGCGTGTGTTTGGATCGTCTAAGAATAAAATTATGATTAATTATTCGAAGTAAAAAATATTATTTTTAAATGATCAAGAATAATTTTTTTTTAGATTTAGAGCGTTATTTCTAAGTGGTTCAATATCATGAATAATTTTTTTTTCTAGTTTGATTGAATCATCTTTTTAATTCAAATTAAAAAGTGTCCCAACAACTTCTTAATATGCATTAATTAAGAAGATGATCCAAACACATTAGAAATAAAAAATTATTCAGGATATTCAGCATTTTAAACTCCTGGTACGTATGATGCAATTTATTTCTACTGGTGCGAATTTCGCGCCTTACAGGATTCATTTTTATTTTTTTACCATTTCAGTGTTATTTATGCATGTATCGTGCAAGTTTGTTATTTGTCTCTTCGTTTGAACAATGGCACAGTTAAGCATTAGGTACATGAAAATATAAGGAAAAGGCTATGATATGTTCAAATTATTCAACCATACTAATTAATTAAGATGCGTATAGATAAGTATATATGAGTGTTTATCAGATACATATAGATAAAGTATGAGTGTACTTATGACGCAACCATCAGATATAATTTAACGATGTGTTTTGTTTAGCGTACACCTAAAAGAAGAATCAACAAAAAAAATCAAAACCAGCAAAATCAATTGAGACATAAGGCAACGACAGTATGAAATTTCTTTTAAACTTTCTAGTTCCTTTGTTTTGAACGAAAACCTTGTACATTATGGGTGTGTTTGGATCGTTGGAAGAAAGAAGAAGGAAGAAGAAGAAAAAAATTATAAACAATCCAAACTCTTCACAAAATTACACACTTCTCGATACTTCTTCCCACTTCTTTCCTTCTTCCCTTCTTTCCACACCTATCCAAATGCACCCTATAGGAATAAGAATAAGGAATTTCGGTATGCGTGCTTATCCAAATTCCTTATTCTTATACCATGATTTTGTTAGTATAGGAATAAGGGCCTGAATTCCTTATTCTTGTGTTGTTTGGGTTGCACAAGAATAAGAATAAGCCCGCATACCGAAATTTCTTATTCTTATTCCTTATTCCATGCTCATCCAAACACACCATGCATTTAAGAATAGAGGACGGGACCAAATTAATGAATACAACAATCTTACGTAATGAAAGTACCAAAAAAAGAACATGCATATCAAACACATTATATACTAATATGAAATTGTTATATACATAGGAAAAAGTTATTATATACAGTACGCAATACATGCTACATACAATTATCAAAATGTAATCCAAATGATACATTTGTGCAATGTTAATACAACACAACAGAAAAATAATAAAAAGAATTGAATTAACGATTCCCAATAGCAGCAAAGGTCATTTATATCATTGCAACTATATCTTTTGGTCTAGGCCAATCTTTCACCTTTTCCCAATTGAAATAAAATATAATGGAATTGTAATTTTAAAAAGTATGAAGATATCTACCAAAATATAATTGCAAAGCAAAACCACATATCTACCAAATATATAAATGCATAGCCTTCATCCTTCTCACTTAAGCATATCAACCTACTGAAAGTGAGAATACGTCACCAAAAACTAAACAAATTAAACTATAAAAAATAGTATACCTAAAAGAAAATTATTTTACTGGTAGCCAAAAACTTAATAAATTAAAATATTGCACTTTTAACAATTACTATTTTGATAGACTCCAAGTCTGAATGCTTGTGTGCGTCGATTTTTTTAACATCATTTTAAATTAAAATTTTCGGTAAACAGTGGAAGATATTATTACAAAAAATTAAGTCAACATTTGTCTCTGTCAAAATTAAGTCAGCATCGTTGAACTAATTAAAAATTGCGTTATTTATTTATTTAATATTATTGTTTATGGGAAAAATCTGGTAAGTCAACATTTCTTACTGTTAAATAAAATAAAGCATGTGAGAAAATTATCTATAGTCCCGACGATCAACAACTAAAACCCTTATTACCTTAGCTATTTTTTTTTCTTGCAACATTTTCTTCTTTACTTCTGTTCTTTACGTGGTTAATTATCCATCGACCAACGTTTACGAATCCAAATCCTGTGTAGCGTTGGAGAATGTGTAGCACACAACACGACAATTCCCATCCGGTTATCTTTTCCCTTTATTTTTTTCCCATTTCTATTGTATTTTTTGAACGTAAAGAAAGTAACACAATAGACCTGGTGCACCATTGATTGTACACTGTACACATTATGTAATTTGAATATTACTAATTTACTATTAAATAAGACGCAATAATTAATAACTCAAAAAAAAAAAATAACTCATTAATTGAATATGTGCTATTTTACTATTTATTTTGATACGTATTTTAATATTTTTTTAATTAGATATATGAAAATGTCAATTTATGTAAAATATTAAGGGCACATTCCCTCAATCCATGAATTTGTAATAAATTTATTTATTTATGTTTTTATCATTTATTATATATGACTATATGTTTATCTTTAAATGAGAGCAGATCTAGGGGGTGGCGGGCATAGGTCTGGCCTACGTCGAGAAAAAAAATATCAGTGTAAAATGTTTAAAATATCGTGCTAAATTAGATATTTTATGTCTGGCCTACTTTAATATTGAAATCCAAGTAACAAAAGCAGAATTAAAGTCGGACGTCGATAATTCAGCCTACCGTATCTTATAATCCTGATTCCGCCTCTGTCTTTAAATTGTTAGCTAAGACATGATTGTCTCTATATGAATTATTTAGTTATGTCATATTTTGTTTTAATTGTAAGGTCACATAGAATGAAATCTTTTAGATATGTTTGTGTTTCATGTATTTTGTTCAAATATATAATGACGAAAAGTTTTATTTTGACATAACTAATGGTATTTTGCAAATATGGATCAATGTGCCCCTAGTCTTTTATGTAAATTGACATTCACATATATCTAATTACAAAAAATATTAAAATACGTATCAAAACAAATAGTAAAATAACACATATTAAAATGATGAGTTAAATTTATTTTAAGTTATTAATTATTGCATCTTATTTAATAGTAAATTAGTAATATTCAAATTACATAACGTGTACAGTGTACAATCAATGGTGCACCATGTCTATTGTGTTGCCTTCTCTATGTCTTAGAAATACAATAGAAATGGAAAAAAGTGAAAGAAAAAAGATAACCGGATGGGAATTTGTCGTGTTGTGCGCTACACATTTTGTAGCGCTACATAGGATTTGGATCCATCCATCGACCAACGTTTACTAACAACGGCGCGCAACATGCGATGAATAATTACAGTCGCAGCTACTTTCAAATTTTAAAATATTTTATTATAGCAACAACAACTAGACTTCCAAATTCCTTGCGTGAAACACGATGAAATATCTAATAAAATCCGTTTCTGATCGAAAATCTGTGAACAACAAGGCACTTTTTGCATTTACTGAAAATGTAGATGGTAATCTAATTTATAGACATGTACAAATTCACACGGTTACTTAAAAAGTATTCATGATCTCGAAACGATATAAAAAAAAAAATGAAGATTCTGATACCAAAAGTTGCTACATCTTTTTACCATTTATTCATAATTCACATTACTTCCTTCAGGGAAATGTGATAATGTAAAATTTCAGCAAACATTTAATTTAATTTTATATATTATTAATAATTAATAATTAATTTAAACATGTGTGAATCCATTTAATAATATTCAAATTAATTTTAGCGGTTTTTTTAGATTGTAGAACTTATATGTAATTAATGAAAAAAAAAATTGTGACAAAAAGCTTAGTTGTTGTTGTTAATATTGTTTATATTAAAACATTCTTTCTAAAGAAATATAACAATTTAGATTTTGGATCTTAACATCTTAACAAAATAATGTTTTGGAAATTTTTATAATTAAGATTCATGTCGGGCACAATGAGCAGTCTTACAAAAATTATTTAGGTTTTGACTTTTGGCAGTCTTTTACTAATTATTCCCTTGTACCGTCACTGCTCTTACCAGTTATTGGGAAACATTGGGGTACGTGTAGCAATTTGATGGGGCACATGCATTTTTTCTTCTGTCCGAGTTCGACTGCAAATTCGAAATACGAGAAGTCAGAACACTTTATTTAACCTCCCACCCTGGCGCTTAGGGCTGTCAATTTCCCTTCGTTTCGAACGTTTTCGTTCCGTTCCGTCCGAAACGGAACAGAAACAGAAGCAATTGTAGTTACGTTGTATTTTGCGGAACAGCAACGGAATTGAAATGAGTTACGTTGGTATGAACGGAACGGAAACGAAACCGATATCTTCCGTTCCGTCTGATTAACGTTAATTACGTTTCTGCAGCCCAGCCCACAATAGCCCATATAGCGGAGCTATTTAGGCATGCTTTCTGCTAACCCTAGGCGCCGCTCGACAATCTCTTTCACTCTCGATTGTGTCTCCCAGACTCCCAGTCTCCCTCTCTCTGTCTCTCTCTTTTCCGATTTTCCTCGTGGCTTTTCTCTGTCGATTGTGTCTCACTGTCTCTCTCTCTCTCTGAGTGTTGTTGACTTGTTGATTTGTTGTGAGTGTTTGACAGCCCCCTAAGTACAATTTGTGATAGTCTGAATGTTTGATTGAGATTTGAGAGAGCGTGCGTGCCTATATAAATCTATGATTTGTTTTCTTCTCTGTCTGCACCGATGTGGCTATGTATCACCCCTCTGACTCTCTCCGCCATTTGTGACTTGTGACTTTGTGAGGCTCGAGGCCCTTGACGAGGCAGATGATACAGATACTACACATACTATAGATTTTTTAGGCATGATGATTACATCTCCGTCTAGGGCTCGTTGGTACCAGTCACAGTCAGGCATGATGATTGTCTCTTGTTATTATATAGCGAAGGCACAGACAGAGAAGAAAAGGAGAGGAAAGCCTAAACGGAAAAGGGAAGAGAAAACCACAAAGAGAAAGAGAAAGATAA
This sequence comes from Rhynchospora pubera, assembly GCA_028095005.1. Classification (NCBI taxonomy): domain Eukaryota; kingdom Viridiplantae; phylum Streptophyta; class Magnoliopsida; order Poales; family Cyperaceae; genus Rhynchospora; species Rhynchospora pubera. The sequence goes on along the minus strand of CM051462.1, from coordinate 104,931,050 downwards.
GGTATTTTTTATCTGACTTTTACCTTCTTTTTTTATTCACAGTCTGTTTAATTTGGCACATTTTTTACACAATTTGAGAAAGAAAAAGGAAAAAAAAATACTTTTTAATCGAATGATTCATGTGATTCTTTTGTGTGTTTAACCTGTAATTTCTTCTTTCTGTTTAATTGCTTCTTTCTGTTTAATTTGGCCCTATACTTTTTAATTGCTTCTTTCTGTTTAAATTTGCACATTTTTGCTTCATTACTTGTAATTTCTTCTTTTTTTTTTGCAGTGGTGAAGTTGTGATTTGGTTGACTGGCAGCAATGGTTGATCCAGAAAGAGTAACAATTAGTGGAGAATCTGAGCCAGACCCAGACCCAGATATGTCAGATCCAGATGAGTAAACCGTTATCTCTATTTTTTAAATTTTAAATTGTCAATGTTAGATTGAGATATGGAGAACTGTTAGATGTTAGATGTTAACTGTTATTAGATATGGAGAACTGTTAGATGTGGAGAACTGTTAGATATGGAGAACTGTTATTAGATATGGAGAACTGTTATTGAGATATGGAGAACTGTTAGATGTTAGATGTTAACTGTTAGATGTTAGATAAACTGTTATTAGATGTTAACTGTTAATTTAGATAAACTGTTATTAGATATTTTTGGTTATTAGATGTTAACTGTTATTAGATGTTTTTGGTTATTAGATGTTAACTGTTAATTTAGATAAACTGTTAATTTGATTTTAAAATAGATGTTAACTGATTTTATTTATTGTCAGCATGGGGTTACATCCTGATTTAACTGGTGAGCAAATGCAACGCATCATGAGGGGTGGTCAAGGTGAAGGTGCACCTCAGGCTGAAGGAGAAGGTGCACCTCAGGCTGAAGGAGAAGGTGCACCTCAAGCACCTAAAAAGAGAAAATATAATGTAAATTTGAAAGCAGAGGCATGGAAACACTTCATAAGGGGTGTAACCAAAGAGGATGGTTCATATACTGCAACTTGCAAATATTGTGGGATAGTGTATGATATGGGAAATCAGAAAGGGACTGGGTCATTGAGACATCACTACCTCAAGTCATGTCAGAAAAAACCAACTAGAAAGAATGCCGATAAAAAGCAACAGTTGTTGCAGTTTCAGAATGCAACTGAAGCAGGTAAATAGCATATGATTTTTTCTTCCAAAATAGCAACTGTTGCACAATTTGTGATAGTCTGAATGTTTGATTGATATGTTGTTTGTTTTTTTAGGTGAGAACAAAGTTGCTGTATGGTCATTTGACCAAGCAACTTGCAGGAAGTACTTAGCAATCATGGTCATTGTCCATGAATACCCCTTTAATATTGTTTCTCACTATTTCTTTAGGTTGTTTTTAAAGACTCTTCAACCCCAGTTCAAGTTGATAAGTAGAAATACTCTTAGGTCTGATTGTATTAGTCTTTATGAACAAGAAAGAAAATCTTTATATGAGGAGCTTGGTAAACATGATTGTAAAGTCAGTTTTTCTACTGATTTGTGGACCAATCACTTAGGGGATAGGGGGTTTATGGCATTGACTTGCCATTACATAGATGACAGTTGGAGAATTAGGAAAAGAATAATCAATTTCTGCCCTCTTCCCACCCCACACACTGGGAAGAATATTGCTGAAGCATTCTATGGTATGTTGGTAATGTGGAATCTGGACAAAAGGCTTTGTTGCTTGTTGGCTTGTTGGCTTGTTGGTTGTTAGTAAGATCAAGTAGTTGGAAAATGAAGCCTGGAGTATTAAGCTCTTGGGCTCCTTAGTCTCAAGCTGATTGTCTTCGATGATGACATATTTTATTGGCTTCATAGTAAGCTTTTTATTTTTAGCCATTGGCTGAGGAAGGTACCTGAGAAGATAAGCTTGAGGCTAAGTTGAGCTCATTGCTTAAACTAGGGTTCATTTGTAAGGTTTTATTGTTTAAGAGATGGAGTTGTGGAGTTGTGGGCTTGTGGCGTTGTGATCTGTGATTTGTGTAATATTTAAGATATGAATGTGTAATATTTAAGACAATGATTTGTGATTTGTGCTTTGAATGTATGAAGTTTATTTATTATGAATTTTAAGTTAATTTTTATCTTTAAATGAGTATATCTGTGATTTGCAAAAGTTAACGTTATTAACGTTTTCTTCCGTTTTACTCAGACGGAACGAAAACGGTTGTAGTTTTGCTTACGTTTCTTACTACGGAACGGAACGAAACTCAAACTTGTTACGTGATAAGAAACGGAACGACAACGTAACAGACTATTTCCGTGAACGTTGTTAACGTTTGACAGCCCTACTGGCGCTGCGTACTGGCTAAAATTATGCAGGCCCACAAATCAGAAATTACAAATACCACATGTAATGATCCTGGTTCATGGTCCTGTATCCGATCTGTTCCGCTGACCAACTTCGGACCGGATCGGATCCTCTCCAGCGCTGCACGAATCAGAAATTAGATCGCAATCGTTGTCTGGGTATTTATTGTACGTTGCCGTTGAATATTTGTCTTTTGCATGTGTGACGCCTGACCAAGATGTGTGCAATTTTGCCATTTTTATAATTTCACTTGAGGTCTGATTATATTTCTAAGTGGTATCTAAATGAGTAAATGACGGTTGCGGAATATATTAAAACAAGTAGTAGTACATGGTAGAAATTTTACTTTATAATTAAATTAATTTCTATATATTTTAAGATTTTAATTATCGTTACTTTTTAAAAATAAATCATTCATGAATATGTGATTGACGAGAACTTGAGAAGAAATGACCAGCCCTTATTAATTGACATTAATTACATTTTCAATAATTAAAGATATCGACATTTCTTCTGTTATTGTTAATTATGTCCATTAGATTTCTTTGATCAATATCTGATTGGTTAATTTTTCGGTTTTTCCAATTAGTTAATTCAGTTGCCCAATGGACCAATGTTTTGGTTAATTGAACCTTTCTTAAAAAAAAGTCATTAAAGGAGCCTTTGGATTCAATTAAAACGTTTCTTATATACACAATCATAATTCCCAAATGGACTGAGATTATTGAGCAACGACTTGGGACACTTTCATTCTCTCGCAGTCTTGCGTAGAGTATCTAAGAGCTAATAAAGCACATTTAGGATTTAGCTGTAGTTAATGACTTTTTATGAACGGTCTTTGTCACGATCAAGAACAGTTACATATACCATAATACCAACTGCTTGATTTTTTTTTTTAGGAAAAACAAAGGGATGTGACCCAATTTTAGAGAAAAACAATGACCCAATTTATATTAGTTTTTGGGTCAAACAATGACCCAATTTTATTTTAATATTTTTGAGCTACCTCTGCAATGGAATCTAAGGGTGTGTTTGGATGCTTCACGAACAAGGGATGAACAAGGGGAAGAACAAAAGCCCACGAATAGGCCCACAAACAAAACTAGTTCGTGAAAATCGGAAAACTAAGAACTAGGGAGAAGTTCACGAATTACGGTTGTTCGTGGGTTGTTTGGTTTGTGCGAACAGCACTAGTTCACGAACTAGCTGTTCGTGACACATTCCAAACACACCCTAAATTTACTCATCGAAGCAAGCAAGATGCACTACTAGAAAAAGATACATAATAAGTGAACACTAATAAATTAAGAGAAAATCACTGCAAATACTTCTGCGAAGACGATATATAAATACATGAATTCGACGATAAGATTAAGCGACGAGATTATCCAAATCGCCAATTAAATTTCTAATTTATTGTGTCTTAGTTTTTTTTTTTTTTTTTTTTGCTTTTGTTTTAGTATTAAAGGCTCAAATATTCCAACGACACTAAGGTCCAAAGCCACAGACTTAGTTTCTATATTCCGAAGCAATCCAAACAAATTTAAGAGGTGACTATGTTTAGCAAAAAATTAATAAGATTTTAAACATGATGCCTCTCTTTCATCCCTCGGTGTCTCGCATTCGAGCAATCTTAAGATAATATATTTTGTGGTTTTAAATTAAGAATATTTCTTCTATGAATACATGGATTTAAATTTAGATCCACTCCAGACCCTGATGGTCTTTCGTTTGCCTTTTACCAACAATTTTGGGATTTGATAAAAAGTGACCTTTATACTTTAGTGCAGCACTTTTATGATGGTAACTTGAATTTAGCAAAGCTGAATAAGGCTTCCATTTGTTTGATACCTAAGGATAAAGAAGCTATTACTGTAAAGCAATTTAGGCCTATTAGTTTAGTGAACTGTAGTGTTAAAATCATTTCGAAAATGTTGACAAATAGACTTGCTAGGGTGATAGATAAGCTAATTGACCCTGTTCAATCAGGTTTTATGCCCGATAAGTTTATTTTAGAAAATGTAGTATTGGCACATGAGATCATTCATGATTGTAAGTTGTCTAGACAAGAAGGGGTTATCATTAAAATAGATTTTGAAAAGGCTTATGATAGAGTTAATTGGGAATATCTAGAAGAGACTTTGGTGGGGAGGAATTTTGGCAGAAAGTGGGTAGATTGGATACAGTTACTGTGTAACAGTGCTCATACTTGTATCAATTTCAATGGGGAGCTAACAGATTACTTTCCTTGTAAGAGAGGTTTGAGGCAGGGTGACCCCCTATCTCCCTTCCTCTTTGATATAGCTGTTGACTCTTTATGCAGGATTTTTAGAAAAGGCAGGGAGTACAATCTCATTAAGGGGTTAGGCCCCAAAATTTTGAATGATAAAGCCATAACTAATGTCTTATATGCAGATGACACATTGATTTTCTTGGAGTCAGAAGATAAAAATGTTGAAAGGGTATTCTGGACAATGCTAGCATTTGAAGCTATGTCAGGTATAAAGATAAACTTTGACAAAACTGCTATGGTACCTATTAATATTTCTGATTCTCACTGTGATAGACTAGCTGGCATTTTTCATTGCAAGGTGGGGGAGTTTCCCATTACTTATTTAGGACTGCCGCTTACCTATAAAAAACTTAAATGTTCAGATTGGGGGTTCATACTAGATAAAGTGAATAAGAAGTTGCAACATTGGAAAGGAACTATGCTCTCCATTGGAGGGAGGCTAACTCTTATTAACTCTGTAATTACAGCTATGCCAATGTATATGATGTCAATTTACAGAATCCCAGAATTAGTTAGGAAGAAAGTAGATTCTTGTAGAATTAGCTTTTTATGGATGAGAAAGGTAGAGAACAAAAAAAGATATGCTCTTGTGAATTGGAAAAAGGTTTGTCAAATGAAGAAGCATGATGGTTTAGGCGTGTTAGATATTAAAGATATGAATACTGCCTTGTTGATGAAATGGTGGTGGAGATATAATAGTCCTAATTTTGATAGTTTGTGGAAGACTTTGATTCATAAGAAATACCATGGTAGATTAGATAGGTCTAGTTTTTCTCCTTTCTGGAAAACAATTAGTAGTTTAGAGCATTTAGGGACAACTTCTAGGAGCTACACAGTAGGGAATGGTGCCTCAATAACCTTCTGGACCGACATCTGGTATAAGAACTGCTCTCTTGCTACCGTGTATCCTTTTTTGTATGACTTATGTGATAACACAGATTGTAGCTTACAAGATGTAATCGTGTCTCAGGGTAGTATTTTACATTTCCGTAGACATTTGACGGGTATTCTAAGACAGGAGTGGCTTGAGTTAAGTTCCATTCTCTATAATACCTACTTGAAAAATGAAGATGATCTGATGAATTGGAGATGGGAACATTCTGGCATTTATACTTCTCACTCTCTGTATTCCTTTTTGAATTTTGGAGGGGTTCAAAGGCTGAACTCAAACATCTGGTGGGAGATAAAAGTCCCTGTCAAAATCCAGATCTTCATGTGGTTAGTTATGCATGACAAGATACTCACCAAATACAACCTTATGAAAAGAGGTTGGACTGGAGAAGTGACTTGTAGCTGTTGTGAAGAAGAAGAAACCGTTGTACACTTATTCCTTTTTTGCCCTCTCGCCAGAACTATTTGGTTCTGGATGGGACAAGCTCAACACTCTTTTTATAATTGGCAATCCTCACAGGATATTGTAGACTTTGCAGTTAGCTTACCTCAAAAGAGAAAACAAGCTTTTCTAATCTGTTTTAGTGCTTTGTGTTGGGGGATGTGGAACATGAGAAATGAAGTTATTTTTAATGCTAAAAAACCAAAAACAACAAGAAGTCTATTACTGACAATTAAATCTCACGTGGAATACTGGGCAGGTTTAGTGGATGAAGAAACAAAGAATCACCTCAAGATGTGGCTGCCGGGAGACTGGAATGAAATACCAATACAAGTGCAGACGCCAGATACATACATGGACATGCTGCCACACAATGATCTCTGGGGCAGCTGGAACATGGGACCAGCGATAGAGACCCCCATCTGAGAGTTAGGAATTGATATCTATGTTTATTTTCTTTTCAGGGGTCCTGTTGTTTGGATGATTCAAGTTAGAGAGAGTTTTAGATGGTTTTTTATGTTAAAGCTGTTGAGTGACCTGTGTAAATTTTTTTGTTTCTAGTAATAGAAACGGGCCCAATGGCCTTTTTTTCAAAAAAAAAAAAATTTAGATCCACCATTCAAACTCTAATTAAATCACAACCATTCACATTCTGAATGACTGATCTAAATTCAAGCTCATGTAAAAAAATATTCATGGCAGAATTACCCTTAAAGATAATATAAAATTAAACATCAATGTGCAAAAGGAGTTTGCTTCTTATTTACCCGAAAACCAGCAAGGCTCTATAATTGTCTACTAAACGGTTATGGCTTCGTAATGTAATTTTAAGAACTTAACCTATTTTTTTTTTTTTTGACATAATAAAGCAGCTTGTTTTTTTGCCCCTTCTATTTCAGTAGTTTTTCTTATTTTCTAAACAATGCGGAAATATATGCTATCTCATATCACTTCATTAAAAAAAAAAATAATGCACATCATTTTTTTTTTCAACTGCTTTCTAAGAAGTATGAACTAGATAAGTCAACTGTTTGATTTGCTTGAATTACTTCAAAAAGTGCCAAAGAGCTTTGTTTCTTAGTTTTTTGACCTATTAAAGCAACTTGTTTATTTTCGATGTTTACATATTAAAAGTGACAATTCCACTGACAAGTAAATTTCTAAAGAAAATAATTCATTGTAGTTATTCTACTATTTTTAAAGTAATACCTGCCAGGTCCGTTGCAAATTTTTCATTCGAAAGCTCTTTCTATAGAGAATCTTCTCCATTACATGTGCATCTATCAGAGAACCTTGGTTCGCATCTGGCCGAACTTCTTTTATATCTTCGCTAGTAGAGTTGCCTTCTAACATAGCATTTGCCTTATCTGATCTCAGTAAGGCCCGGTCATAGTGGTCTTGAATAAGGCTTTCAACTCTCCTTTGCAAACTCAAAGGGATAACCACCTGTGTTCCACATAAACAATGAATTTATTTTTTATATTGAAATTTGAAAAATGATTCTTCTGCAGAAAATTTCTCTCATTCTGGCAGGAAGTTACCCAGATTTTGAATTTTGCAATCCACCCGGATTCCAAAATTTCTGCCATCAACTATCTCATTTGTGTAAAATAATCAACTAAAATAGGTTGGGAGTCGAAATGATTATTTTGACAAGTTAGTTGCTTTGAAGTTGTTATTTGTAAAATTTGGATGGTTGGATTTCATGGGAGATGCTAGAAAATACAGACAGCTTTAGTTGCAATAAAATAACTCATAAAAACTTGCCTCTCTTTGTGGCCGCTTGTCATCAAGGTCAGGCCGGTAGTTGGGCAAGGGAACTTTACTAGCAACGACCACTTTGCCATAAATCTCACTGTACAAATATGCATATGAATGAGAAATTAGAACACAAAATTCAACAACCAAACCAAAAAGAAATTGAAAATGATCACATCAGAAAGCAATAAAAATTCAACACGTATTTACCTGTACAGACCCATTCGTCTGGCCAGGTGAGAGATTTGCTCATAATCTCTCCTATCTCTCTTATCTCTGGAAACAATCTCTTGCTCCTCAGCATTTCGCAACAACATCCCAAGTTTCCATCTCCATTCGTCGATATTAGCCACCGAAGAAGAAGGCTACATTACAATTGAAATAGTAAGCTTCAATTCATATTCAAGCTACAAAACTTACAAACAAAAGCATATACCTTGTGATCTTCGAACTCGCAGTCGTACTCATCGTCAGAGAATTGCTCGACGGCGTAGCTACATAAGGAGCGCTCCCGTGGGAGGCGACATGGAGACTGGAGCACTCCAGGGACGTTAGAAATGGAGGAGAGAAAGCCAGAGAAAGCACTCGGTGGAGGCTTGTCGACTCTGAGGAGAAGTACAAGCGCGCGTCGCATGTTCTCTCTCTCTACCTATGGAGGTATCATCACTCTCTCTAACTCTGGAGTTAAAAAAAGTGCAATAGCCGGACTTTGTTCTTTGGAGAGGCGGATCCACATCCTCTACAGCCAAGGTTTGGCTGTTCCAAACAGTCAAACACTTATTTTTTTAAATATTTCAACATTTTAAAATTCAAATGTTGAATCCAAACCGTTGATCCTGTTCAATTTTACGGGCGATGCATTTTCATATAAGTTTTATGAAATTTGGAGCCGATTTGATACTTAATTAAGTGACCAAATTATGAACGTATTAGAATTAATCACTGATAGTTAATTAGATTCGTTCATTTGTTGACCATTTGATCTAGTATCAAATTAACTCCAAATTTCATAAAAATTATATGAAAATGCATCGTCCATAAAATTAAACAAGATCAACGATTTGGATTCTATATTTGAATTGTTAAATGTTGAAATATTTAAAAAATAATAATTTGGCTGTTTGGAACAGCCAAACCTCGGCTGTAGAGGATGTGCATCCCTTTGGAGGCGATTCCGGCTTCTACTCCGGTAGGATTTTCTGTTGCAGGTCTCTTGGAACTGTTTTCTAGTAGTTGTATTCCATGGGTCTAGCAAAGTCACATTGTGGGTGGGTTTTGCCGCGTCAAAAAGTTGCAAAAGAAATTGCAGTAGGAAATTTGTAACAGAGAATTGAGAAGCAGGATAAGTAGTAAGTAGGCTGCAAAGGCCTAATGGGCCGGGAGATAACGGGGCCTGTTACGAGAAGATGGGTAGAAGATCGGACAAAAAGAACGGAAATTGATGGGTGCCATCCGCCCCATCTCGCGCTGCACAGCACCTCAGCGGAGGTCAGAGCAGCGCTCTATTTTCTCTACTCACTCAGTGTATATTTTTTGTTCATTTCGTTATTATAAGTGTTCACTTTAATATGTACAAATGTTCACTTTGTAGTAGAATTGTTCACTATTTATAAGTGTTCACTAGACCAAATATGTTCATTTTGATTTTTTTTTGCCAATAGTTCAGTTTGGTTAATACAAATCTTCAGCTAATTGAGTATAAATGTTCAGTTAGTTGCAACAAAAAATATAAATGTTATGAGCAAACATGTTTATTTTATTAAGTATAAATGTTGAGTTTAGTAAGTATGAATGTTCAGTTTAATAAGTATAAATGTTCAGTTATTTAAATATAAATGTTCAGTTAGTTGCAACTGAAATATAACTGTTATAAGAAAAAAACCAAGCGAAGGGGTCACCAACCGGACAAAAAACACATGAAAAAAATTAGAATTGGAAATGAACCGATCCGATTCAAATTAAATTTTTTTCGATTCTAACCGCTGCCTCCGAGCACAACTCGTGACCACGCGTGACTCTAACTCGACTCTAACTCTAGCGCGATTCGGGCACATTAAACTGAACATTTGTAACACACAGCAGCGATGGCTGGGATGATTTATTTAGCGATGGCGGTTATAATAGCTGAAAAGTAACGGTAGTTTGAATGTTTGATCATGAATTCATGATATGAAAAGGTCGATTTTTTTTTATTTAAAATACAATATATAACAAAAGGGTCTATATTTGTATGTCTGCAAATTACTTGCCAAAGGATGTGAAAGGGGAACTCAAAGGTTGATAATTGACCGATTATGAAATCTGGTGATAAAAAGTTTGCCATTTGTCTGCGGCCTGAAAGTTACCAATGAAGCTGTTTAATTTGATTTTTGTTTGTAGAGTCAGCGCCTATCTAATCTTACATAGTTTTATTTTTTTTTATTAACAATCTTACATACTTTTACACTGGAATTCTAGGCTATAATCGAAACCACAAATTTAACTTGAGAAATAAAATGAAATTTACTTTTTCTTTTTCAAATATGTTGATCGGAATTTCGAAACCGACAAAGGAGGCGGTGGAATTCTCTTCAAAAGAGAATGGCGAAAAAATTTTGGCCCTATGAATTCTCGCCCACAACTAAGAAATTTGATGAGAATTTTTTTTCTTTCCTTCTCTTTTCTTTTCTCTTCTTTTCCTTCCTCGCTCATCTTTGTTCCGATGAGCAGCCTTAATGTGATTGACAAATTTTTGCATTAACAAATTTTTTTTAAAGCAAAAATGATGCTGTGAGATCTGATCTTAAATTAGTGACCGACAAAATTTACAACAATTAAATCTTTTTCATTAAGAAAAAAAGACCATACAAGGAATATATAAAAAAAAACTACTCTTTTGGTACATACCACAATTACGTACCATTAAATTAGCACAAGTATATTGTAACACCCCTAAATGGCTATGCAGGTTGACAAACTGCAACTGAATATGCAGACGATTTCTGAGGTGCGTGGTCATATACTCTCTAAAACATTGTCATCGATTTCAATGAACAAATATTGAATGTGGGAGTATCCTAGAGCTAAGGCTCCACCTTAACCTTTTCTCAATCTAATTAACCAATGAGCTTACAAGTTACAACAGTCAAGTACCAGAACCAGCTTTTACATGAATTCAGATCTGGTGCCGCGCGGCACACCGTGTAGCGCGGCATCGTAGCCGTCTGATTAAGATCCAATGGACAAAGAAGCCCCGTGCATGTAACCTAGATTGATAGGCCCGTAAAAAATGAACCGTCCGATCAAGATCAGACGGCTCGTATGCGCGCTACACGGGATTCGGGTCCCTTTTACATATGTAGTTTAGTAACTGGTTTGCACATCAATGACAAGCTATATGCCGGTAGCCCATGTAGCCTTAAACCTACACCGTTCTTTCTCTGTTTTGAGTCTGATTTTGTACTTGGTTTTATGCTTGTAAAAATCACTACATCGAAACATATATTAATCCGGACTATTTAGATCCGCATCCGTTACTGTAGCTAAGCACTGTTGGCAAATGGTAACTGGATCTGGACCGTCCATCTGTTCCTATCGATCCTGACCGCTCGATTGGTTTCCGCTCCTCCGTTCGATCTGATATTCTAGAGGGTTTCGCTCTCTCGCTTTGACTCTCCCTCCTCTCTCACAGGTGCTCTGGACAGGCCATGTGGCTCCGTACGGGGGTAGCTGTTTCTTTACTTGGCCATTCTCTCTCCATCAGTCCACGTCCCTCTTTCATTCATTTCTCAGTTTTCCTCTTTTCTCCGTCTCTCCCAACACAGCTCCCAAAAAAGAGAAATAGTTGTTTATTACTGCTTTTCCTTCTCCGATCATGGCAGCTTCCGAAATCAGATCACAACACAAGTGCCATGGATGAGTAGATCGGTCCATCCTCTTTCATTTGAGTACCATTTTTCTTTACTTTCTTTTGTGTTCTGTGTTTTACTTATGTTTTTGGAGAGTTTACTGCCTCTGTTGTTTTCTTTTTCTGGTTGTCTTTGTACTTGCAACTTTACATATTTTGTTGTTTGTTTTCGATTTTGTTGAATGTTTTTGTCGATTCCCTTTTCTTCTTCTTTTTCTTCTGTTTTCCCCTTTTTTTCCCCACATTTCTCTCAATTTTGCTTCTATTTGTGCTGAGACACTCTACCAATGTGGGGCATGTTGCTTCAATTTGGTACAAACAGCTTTAGATTTGGAAGAAATTGCGGAGAATTAGTTCTCAGGTAGTGGGGATGCAGGTGTCGGCTACTGAGGAGCACAAGGTTGGTAGCGTGTCATGGTTTATAGCATAAAAATTACTTCATTGAAAATGATGATTGCGCTGGAATGTGTGTAAATTGAATAATGATAATGCTATTTAGTGATGGTGTGGTCCAAGATGTCTCTTAAGAGATTTGTAAGGTCAATAAATTAGATGTCTGTTAAGAAGTTTGTGAGGTTTCAAATGGCTGTTATTTCAGACCTTAGCCAAATAGCACTCTTTGTTTTAAAAGTACTCTTTTCTCTCACAGTATTATGTACTTCTTAAAATAAAGAGTGCTGAGATTTTAAAAGCACTTTTTATTTAGATACAATTTAGGTTTTAAAAGTACTATTTGTTTTAAAAGTGCTCTTTGCTCTCACAATTTAGGTCTGTGATGGCCGTGATTTCTTCAAAATCAGAATACAATTTAGGTTTTAAAGCAAAGAGTGCTGAGATTTTATTTTGCCCTTTTTTTCTAAATTTCCAAACCAAAATTATCTATCAAAAATAGTTGTGCAAATACTATTAAGGTGGATGAACATTGGGCTGACATGAGATTAATAAGGTGGATGAACATTGGGCTGACATGAGATTAATAATGAAGGACTGCCATAGTTCCATTGATGGAGCCGAGCAGAAATGAAGTTGACAGAGATAGATGCATAGGCCAAATGGAAGGTACATATTCCATTTCAATTTTAGGAGCGCTCGAAAACTGTTCTCATAGAAGCAAATTTCTTATTTTGTATGTTTACAAATGTTCATTCAGATTCCTTTTGCCTTCTCCTGTTCGTTTTCTGCTATAGGTGCAGATGTTGTAGTTTTTTCTTGCAATTATGCACTATCTGGCAGTGAATGATGTGATGGGAGGTTTCTTAAAACAAAGAAATATTTTAATAAATTATGTTGTCAGTTTGTTCATTTTAGTCACTAATCCAGGTTATTCTTTTTTAGATATAGATATTTGTAGGAAATATTTGCTATGTATTTCATTCTAGGAAACCTCTTTGACTGTCCTTGCAAATAGCATGGGCTTTGCCAGTATATCGACCTCAGATTGGTACCATGCCAGTATAGGGTTCCCCACTGGTATTGTCAGAAAATTCTTCAAAAATACCCAAAATAAAACAAAATATATCTTGGTTGCCTAATAAAATAGTATTTGCACAGCTATTATTGATAGATAATTCTGCTTTCTAAAAGTAACATATCTAGAGTAGCCTTTACAAGGAGTAGAATGAAGGTTTTTGATCTTTTGGATGTTGAATATCCAGGTCATTTCATTCGAAAATGTACTTTCCTTCTAATTTCATAAAAGTCAGATCATAGACTTTTCCTTTGTTTTGCAGTTGGCACGCACAACATCACCACATCAACAAGAAGATATCAACTTTTACTATGACAATCTTCCATCCGATGCCATCAAACATGTAGTCTGGCACAGTAAAATTGTGCTTGAAGTTCCGTTAATAAACTGTGCTTTTCTTCGTCAGAAAAGTGGTGGGTATCATCTACTAATTTGAAAAAAAAAAGACATTATAGTCTACAATCCTTATATGTTACGAAAAATATTTTATCACTGATATTATTAACCAATAATGATAAAAACTTACTGTGGTAGGGTCAAACTGTCAATTGCGATCTGGCCTGATGTGTTTTGCTCTTGACCTCAATTTCAATTCAACTTACTGGAATCTCTATTTACTGGACCGATTGACAAATATTTTTTTTGCAGAAATGCAGTTCAAGAATGCTGGAGGCTTTTGGTCACTGGTTAGTGGAAAGGCTACAAACATGCAGAAGATAAATGTCAATGAGACGGTTGTTGGTCTTGGGTTCCTCAATCCAACCCCTCTCTCTTCCCTCTCTCTGTGATCTATTAAAAGGTGAGAACCTCAACATTAAATTAATAGGAAATTCCCAATTAAAATCCACTTTAAATATGTCAAATGTTTCTATGTTTACTTTATTTTTATTGTAGTTAGCTTTGCACTTCTATACTGCATAGCGATATCATAATTTATTTGTCCTTACGAGTAAATTTGTTTCTTCTCCTTTTCTTTTGGAGGAATGATTTCTATATTTTATTATGCTATTCAGATTGAATGTAGTGACGATCAAGTACTTTCTATTAGCTACTCTATGCGATACATTGAAATGGCACTCACTTATAATGATATTATTATGAATCAGGTATAAATTTGAATTGGAAATGAACAGAATGGCTGTGTAATGGTTTTAATTTTCTATCAGGTGGTTTAATTGCACAGAAAAATTTTCTCTGATTTTTCTTTCAACTACATTATAGGATACTAACTACATCTAATATATTCCTCAACAGGTTGTCATTGCTTGCTCCTTAGGCTGCTATGAGTAGAACTACCTTTCTGCAGATCATTTGAAGAATGGTTGTATTTTATGGTATTTTGTACATATGTCTATGTGCATTAATTATGATAAAACTATATGAAACATATATATATCTATGTGTATTCTGTTAAGTGCTTGCATTGTGTAAGCTTGGGTTTCAAATCAGAGGCTTGCCATTTTTTCATCGTTTACTGATACTAAATAAATAAAGGAATGGTTTTAATGCACAAATCGAACCTCATTCTTTTTCATACGAGCTTCAGTATTAGCAGATCATATGGGTTTCAATGCACAAGAGTTATTGTAATGATTATATATTAATTTTTATTTCTGAGGCATGTTGGGTTGTTCTCCTCTAGATGATTTATAATAGCTTAGGCCTTTCACTCCTTTTTATGATTGTTCATTCTTTTTTATAAAAATTAAATACACATATTCTTTATTATCAAATAAAAAAAATAGATCGCGCAACGCGCGAGGCCCCGCTAGTGTGAAGTTAATTTGAAGTGATATTGTGGTTATCTCCTTATGTAATTACTGTAGTAAAGTGTGTCAAATAAATTGTTTGTAAAAATTCAAAGTAATGGAAAATAGATGGCAATTGCTTGTTGAATTCTATATGGGAGCACATATTTTCTAGTTATTGTTTATTTTGTTATGAACCGTCGGTAATATATATCTATGCAAATTAATATGTGAATATAATCATTTGTTACTATCTACATGATTAATCTTATATAAATTAAAATTGCAATTTTTGATTGAAAATTGTGAATAATTCCACGGAATAAATTGTGAAGTATTAAGAAATTAATGCAGGGCTGTGTTATTCGCTTTTGTAATATTTTCTAGCAACACATTTTGCTGATTCTGCATAGTGCAAGTATTGAAAAGCTTGTTTGCTATAACAACACTCTAAAAGGCTGCTCTAAGGAAGGGATAGAAATTAGGATCCATATGTTTACAATTGTATTTGATAATTTCTTGAGCTCAGTATCAAATGAAAGCAGATCCTCTATTTATATAAAGGCATAAGAATATAAGATTAATCGTTGTGGAAGGCATGGAGGCAGCACAGAGAATTATTTTAGTAGGTGGACCCAAAACAAAAAGTAAGATTACTGGCCAGTCATCACAAGTATTTAATATTTTCTAACAAAATATTAAACGAGTTAACTAACTACCTTGTACAAAAGTAAGATCCCGCAGGTACCATCAAAGAATGAAAGAAAAAAAAATGTATCTAAAGCGTTTCCCTCATTAATTTTTTTTCACCATAGCCGGCCTTCACAATTGTAATCTAGACTAAACGATGTAACAAAACTTGAATTTCATTGTCCAATGTCGGCCCATCTGAGAACATGGTATCTCCATAATCTGCAAAGGATTCCTATTAAAAAGAGGGGAGTAGGTATTAGTATTAGTATTATTTTCAAGAACATTTAATCATTAAAAAGAATTTGTTCGATATAGCTGGCTGCCCACAGGATGTTTTGTATATTTTAAATGTACGTATGGATGTCATATTTAAAAAAAAAATTGGTTAGATTTTCACGATTGATTCCGTTAAATAATATATGTGTGACGAATTAACCCAATGAAATATGAAACCGCATATCAACGAAAGCCTCACATTCATGCCTTAGGGGCTTGAACCACATCCTCACAGTCATTTGTTGATTTAGTTTATGTATATACATCCTGAGTACTCCAATTATAAGCTACTGTTTAACTATTGTTAATGAAATTTGAACAGTACATTTTGAATGAAGGTATGTTGATACTCATTTCCCTGCACTTTAAAAGACATTTAAGTTCTTTTTCTTTTTCCTTTTTTAATTGTACCTGAATTGAATGGCATGTTTAGGTTCTTCGTAGTAGTATTGCACCCTGAATTGAATGGTGTGCTTCATTTGTTGCAGGCTGTATTTCACATTGGTTGTTTTCTTCTAAAACTTGACCATTCCAAATTCCGTCAATTCTTTTTCACTGACAACCAACAAAATCAAGGTATTAGCTTTTTTTTTTTACTTTGTTTTTCTGTGGAGGTTTGATATGATTAGTTATTATGTACTGCAAAAACTTGTTCAATTTGAGAGGCCTTTAACTTAGAATTTGGTTTAGTTATGTCGAATAAATAGGGTCATTTGGCAAAAACATTGTAGATTAGGAGTGATTGCTTAATTGATCCTCTCTAAAAAAAATTTTAATGATCAATTAATGCATGATGACAATTAACAAAAAAATATTTTCTTTAAATTAACGAAGGTAGATATCTCTCATGTCTAATACTGAAAGATAGCTGTCTAACTATCTTATAAGTTACTATTGAATCTTGCTATTAGTACTACTACTTACTAATTAACTTAAAAAAAAACTAGCCACTAAAAAAACTATAAAAAATGAAAATTAATTCTGATGGGAGGAGATGTACCTGAAATATTGCTGGATTGGGTCGACGCCATCAATATTGTTACTCCACTCTGATTGCTCAGGTTCTTCCATTAAATATTGCTGTATTGGGTCGACGCCATCAATATTGTTACTCCAGTCTGATTGCTCAGGTTCTTCCATTAAATATTGCTGGATTGGGTCGACGCCATCAATATTGTTACTCCACTCTGATTGCTCAGGTTCTTCCATTAAATATTGCTGGATTGGGTCGACGCCATCAATATTGTTACTCCACTCTGATTGCTCAGGTCCTTCCATTAAATATTGCTGCATGTTCAGCAGGTCAGCTGCATATGTGTTCGTCAACATTGATTGCTGTTGTGGTTGGGACTGCAGCTGCAAAATTCAAAATGTGTCATCTGATGGCTGATCATGAGGAGAGGGAAAGGAAACTATTCTTATTCCAATTTTGGTTTGACGAAATTAAGTACTTTCCTCGACCCTAACTTGATTTGCATTGGTTATAAATAAAGTTAAACATTTTTCTTACATCTAGTCCTTTTTTTTCTCTTTTTATTATCTTTGGAGACGCATGTAGCTGGCTTGAAGTCATAGTTTCATAACTATTTTGCGATAATACATAAGAATCTTTGCATAGGTAATTTAACATTTGCATTTAACATTTAAACTAAATATGACATGAAATGTATCATATTTGATGTACCATTTCAGAGGGCTGTGTAATTGGATTGAAGAAGGCAGCTGATCTCCTTTCTTCCTGCAACAAAAAGTCCTGCCATACAAGAAAAAAAAAATTGTTTGGTCATTCTGTTATAATTTAAAATTAAATGATTTTTATGATGACTGACAAATGCGGTTTATATTATTATATTTTTTATGTTGGAATTTTATGTTTGATCAAGGGACACAAATCAGATTCTTATCTACAAAATAGTGACCATGCATGCATAACCAGGCTTCAATCTTAGCTAGCTAATTAATAAGGTCATAATAATAACAGCTAACAAGTTATCAATTGTCTAACATTTTTCAAGAAAGATGCGACAATTGTCTAAATTATTGAGTAAAAAGGGGTTGTCAAAGATTTACCTTTCTCTCTCGGACACGCCAAATCATCTCATTAATACAATTCCGGCGTTCATCCAGCAAGTGAGAGTTAATTGGCTGGTCCTTGTTAAAGAAGCTGAGAGAAAATTTACGTAATTAAATATTCACCTATAAATCTTGTATCTTATATTTTTATTTTTTTTAAATGCATAATTCTTATTCCTTAATTTAATGGAGCACATAAAAGCAAATATATAATTAAAGCTTTTCTTTATTGAAATATTATGTTAGAAGTTGGAGGTCCCTTGTCCCTGATAAGGAGTCAAATACCCTGTGGTGCCGCACCATTAATGTTGTAAGCTACTTAATTAATTAAAAAGCCGAATTCACTTATTATAGATTAACTCAGACTTCTTTTCATGTTAGGTATATCATGTACGGAGTATTTTTTTTTTATTTGCTAACAGCGCACAGAAAACAGATTATTTGAGAAGTCATGATGTTTAATATTAACATGTTATAAAAGGCTACAAGAACGATTGGATATTTTTCTGGATTATTTCAAACGGCCATATTTGAGAAAAAAATAAGATTACTTCTTATTTAAAAAAATAATAATAACTAACCTCAAGTATCTTCTCATAGTTTCAAGGCGGTCTTGACATTTAGACACCTCTTCAGTTATAAGTTCCTGCGAAAAATATCAGAAACAGATAGTTGTTAACTTGCTACTTGACCTGTAAGATGCCATATTGGCTTTGATCAAAACAATTTTTATGTGGGATTTCATTTGATATCATTTAATTAGAATTGATTTCTCAAGATTTCATTAAGTCTAATAATATTGAAATTCCAATCAAATAAAATCAAATCCGTTTATCTTAATCAATCAATTTCAATTAGATGGGAATTAATTCCATGGAAAAACATTTTATTTTGATCAGGGCCATTATTTTCTTTTCCTGGAACCTGGTTGTGGATATTTATCTTGATTGAAAACAGGGTATTATTACCATTGTAATGCCGTTATAGTATCCGTACAGATTCGGTACTTGCAGTGTAAATTAAAAAGAAATTATTAAAAGAGTACTTTACCTCACTATTTGTGATATTATTCGCTTGCAATTCTTCATTTTTAAGATTTGCAAGTGTTGCCAATAAATCCTGCATTAATAAATGAAGTAAAAATTAAAATTCTGTGACACAGTTTCCATTTGGATTGTAATTTTGTAATGAATTAAAAATATATAAGTGAACGTCATTAATTTTGCATTAAAAATACAGCTACAATTTCATATTGCTTATCTTTTCTATTTGCATTTTTTTTCCGAAATTACAGCAAAAATAGCGGAGCAGAGCAAAATTAACTTACTTGTTTGTTGTGAATGGCAATGCTGGACACCATCAAGAAACACAAAACAAAAGGGGAAGATTAGATAAATAGGTAAGCAGTTAAAAACTAACAGTAATAATTAATAATTCAAGAAGTATGCTAAAATAGTAAAATACAATACCTGGGGCCCTGTTCCTTGACAGGAAGGTCCACAAATCTCGTCAAAACATCTTCAACCCTAGAAAATGAAAAAAAAAAATTTCTTGGATCAATTAAAATGTCAGAAATTAAATATCTTGAAAGAAAGACAATTATGTACCATGTCATGGCTGGTGTTGCTTTGCAATAATTAATATATACACTTGTAAACCACAATTAATAATATCATTAAATGATGAACTAAAAATATACCTGTTCCGGCCTGAAAAGGTGTATAGTGTGCCAGAAGAGGAGAAGACGATGAGCGCCACGTCAACATCACAGAGCGTTGAGATTTCATAGGCTTTCTTTATGAGACCTTGGCGACGCTTGGAGAAGGCCACATGCCGAGCGTCCTTGTTCTCTATCTTCTTCATCGCCAACTTTGGCTTACCCATTTTCACCTCTTAATTAAGCTATATGAAATTACAATGCACTAGGGTTTACGGTGGATCGAGAAAATTAATGAAAGAGTAACTAGGGTTATGAAACTAATGAGGAGGCACTGGTTGATATATAATTGATGGTTTGGGAAAGAGAAATATTAATGAGAAAGAGAATCTAGTAACTAGTAAGAGAGGTTTTTAGAAATAAAAGGTTGGTGAGAAATGGAACAATATGTGGTATTTAAAGCTAGTGATTTTATATTGGAACTGATCAGTGTCGGTTATTGGTGCAATATATGGTATTATTATGACTGAACGATGTCGGTTACTGATGCAATATATGGTATTATACTATTATTATGACTATAAACGATATATGAAGCTGTTAGGGATAAATATGGAATTTCTAGTTGCATCGATCTCTTAGCATAATAGCTTTTTTTTTTTCTCACAGCAATATATGGTAATAACAATTAGCGGCACTGAATAGTCTTCATAATTTTAGTTCTTGTCGCGAGTGCTTATAAAAAACACATTTTAATACCAAGTAAACACCGAATGTTCCCAAATTATCACATGTTCAATTTTTTCCTTTTTTTTTGGAATGAAAATAGGAGTCGAGCTCCTATGTTTAATAGTACAATATTTAGCCAGTGGCTAAATAAATAAAAGTACAAAACAAAAAAAGCAAAAGTAATAGTAAGTCTGAGCAGTAGCTTTGCTGATATACGAAACTGAAAAGGAGTAACATTAATAAGTATTAAAAATTAGAAACAATATATTAATTAATTATTGAAAATATATATAATGCATCGCAACCCATTATTTTTCAAGCCAAACTCTAGATGGTTCCCAAAGAATTTAAATTTCCATATCTGATCATTATCTCTACTTAGTTTATTTTCAAAGGAGTGAATTTTGAATTAAGACAACATCTAATTCTTAAATAATCTACCGCACTTTTTAAGAAATGAATTGTCAAATGGTGTCCTCGCATTAATAAACACTAATGAAATAAAAAGTGAATAATATGCATTCACCCCCCTCCCCCACTCTGTTTGAACCAGTATACTTTTTGGTATACAACAACAAGTTAAATAAATAAGCGTGTGTTTGGATCGTCTAAGAATAAAATTATGATTAATTATTCGAAGTAAAAAATATTATTTTTAAATGATCAAGAATAATTTTTTTTTTAGATTTAGAGCGTTATTTCTAAGTGGTTCAATATCATGAATAATTTTTTTTTCTAGTTTGATTGAATCATCTTTTTAATTCAAATTAAAAAGTGTCCCAACAACTTCTTAATATGCATTAATTAAGAAGATGATCCAAACACATTAGAAATAAAAAATTATTCAGGATATTCAGCATTTTAAACTCCTGGTACGTATGATGCAATTTATTTCTACTGGTGCGAATTTCGCGCCTTACACGATTCATTTTTATTTTTTTACCATTTCAGTGTTATTTATGCATGTATCGTGCAAGTTTGTTATTTGTCTCTTCGTTTGAACAATGGCACAGTTAAGCATTAGGTACATGAAAATATAAGGAAAAGGCTATGATATGTTCAAATTATTCAACCATACTAATTAATTAAGATGCGTATAGATAAGTATATATGAGTGTTTATCAGATACATATAGATAAAGTATGAGTGTACGTATGACGCAACCATCAGATATAATTTAACGATGTGTTTTGTTTAGCGTACACCTAAAAGAAGAATCAACAAAAAAAATCAAAACCAGCAAAATCAATTGAGACATAAGGCAACGACAGTATGAAATTTCTTTTAAACTTTCTAGTTCCTTTGTTTTGAACGAAAACCTTGTACATTATGGGTGTGTTTGGATCGTTGGAAGAAAGAAGAAGGAAGAAGAAGAAAAAAATTATAAACAATCCAAACTCTTCACAAAATTACACACTTCTCAATACTTCTTCCCACTTCTTTCCTTCTTCCCTTCTTTCCACACCTATCCAAATGCACCCTATAGGAATAAGAATAAGGAATTTCGGTATGCGTGCTTATCCAAATTTCTTATTCTTATACCATGATTTTGTTAGTATAGGAATAAGGGCCTGAATTCCTTATTCTTGTGTTGTTTGGGTTGCACAAGAATAAGAATAAGCCCGCATACCGAAATTTCTTATTCTTATTCCTTATTCCATGCTCATCCAAACACACCATGCATTTAAGAATAGAGGACGGGACCAAATTAATGAATACAACAATCTTACGTAATGAAAGTACCAAAAAAAGAACATGCATATCAAACACATTATATACTAATATGAAATTGTTATATACATAGGAAAAGTTATTATATACAGTACGCAATACATGCTACATACAATTATCAAAATGTAATCCAAATGATACATTTGTGCAATGTTAATACAACACAACAGAAAAATAATAAAAAGAATTGAATTAACGATTCCCAATAGCAGCAAAGGTCATTTATATCATTGCAACTATATCTTTTGGTCTAGGCCAATCTTTCACCTTTTCCCAATTGAAATAAAATATAATGGAATTGTAATTTTAAAAAGTATGAAGATATCTACCAAAATATAATTGCAAAGCAAAACCACATATCTACCAAATATATAAATGCATAGCCTTCATCCTTCTCACTTAAGCATATCAACCTACTGAAAGTGAGAATACGTCACCAAAAACTAAACAAATTAAACTATAAAAAATAGTATACCTAAAAGAAAATTATTTTACTGGTAGCCAAAAACTTAATAAATTAAAATATTGCACTTTTAACAATTACTATTTTGATAGACTCCAAGTCTGAATGCTTGTGTGCGTCGATTTTTTTAACATCATTTTAAATTAAAATTTTCGGTAAACAGTGGAAGATATTATTACAAAAAATTAAGTCAACATTTGTCTCTGTCAAAATTAAGTCAGCATCGTTGAACTAATTAAAAATTGCGTTATTTATTTATTTAATATTATTGTTTATGGGAAAAATCTGGTAAGTCAACATTTCTTACTGTTAAATAAAATAAAGCATGTGAGAAAATTATCTATAGTCCCGACGATCAACAACTAAAAACCTTATTACCTTAGCTATTTTTTTTTTCTTGCAACATTTTCTTCTTTACTTCTGTTCTTTACGTGGTTAATTATCCATCGACCAACGTTTACGAATCCAAATCCTGTGTAGCGTTGGAGAATGTGTAGCACACAACACGACAATTCCCATCCGGTTATCTTTTCCCTTTATTTTTTTCCCATTTCTATTGTATTTTTTGGACGTAAAGAAAGTAACACAATAGACCTGGTGCACCATTGATTGTACACTGTACACATTATGTAATTTGAATATTACTAATTTACTATTAAATAAGATGCAATAATTAATAACTCAAAAAAAAAATAACTCATTAATTGAATATGTGCTATTTTACTATTTATTTTGATACGTATTTTAATATTTTTTTAATTAGATATATGAAAATGTCAATTTATGTAAAATATTAAGGGCACATTCCCTCTATCCATGAATTTGTAATAAATTTATTTATTTATGTTTTTATCATTTATTATATATGACTATATGTTTATCTTTAAATAGGAGCAGATCTAGGGGGTGGCGGGCATAGGTCTGGCCTACGTCGAGAAAAAAAATATCAGTGTAAAATGTTTAAAATATCGTGCTAAATTAGATATTTTATGTCTGGCCTACTTTAATATTGAAATCCAAGTAACAAAAGCAGAATTAAAGTCGGACGTCGATAATTCAGCCTACCGTATCTTATAATCCTGATTCCGCCTCTGTCTTTAAATTGTTAGCTAAGACATGATTGTCTCTATATGAATTATTTAGTTATGTCATATTTTGTTTTAATTGTAAGGTCACATAGAATGAAATCTTTTAGATATGTTTGTGTTTCATGTATTTTGTTCAAATATATAATGACGAAAAGTTTTATTTTGACATAACTAATGGTATTTTGCAAATATGGATCAATGTGCCCCTAGTCTTTTATGTAAATTGACATTCACATATATCTAATTACAAAAAATATTAAAATACGTATCAAAACAAATAGTAAAATAACACATATTAAAATGATGAGTTAAATTTATTTTAAGTTACTAAATATTGCATCTTATTTAATAGTAAATTAGTAATATTCAAATTACATAACGTGTACAGTGTACAATCAATGGTGCACCATGTCTATTGTGTTGCCTTCTCTATGTCTTAGAAATACAATAGAAATGGAAAAAAGTGAAAGAAAAAAGATAACCGGATGGGAATTTGTCGTGTTGTGCGCTACACATTTTGTAGCGCTACATAGGATTTGGATCCATCCATCGACCAACGTTTACTAACAACGGCGTGCAACATGCGATGAATAATTACAGTCGCAGCTACTTTCAAATTTTAAAATATTTTATTATAGCAACAACAACTAGACTTCCAAATTCCTTGCGTGAAACACGATGAAATATCTAATAAAATCCGTTTCTGATCGAAAATCTGTGAACAACAAGGCACTTTTTGCATTTACTGAAAATGTAGATGGTAATCTAATTTATAGACATGTACAAATTCACACGGTTACTTAAAAAGTATTCATGATCTCGAAACGATATATAAAAAAAAAAATGAAGATTCTGATACCAAAAGTTGCTACATCTTTTTACCATTTATTCATAATTCACATTACTTCCTTCAGGGAAATGTGATAATGTAAAATTTCAGCAAACATTTAATTTAATTTTATATACTATTAATAATTAATAATTAATTTAAACATGTGTGAATCCATTTAATAATATTCAAATTAATTTTAGCGGTTTTTTTAGATTGTAGAACTTATATGTAATTAATGAAAAAAAAATTGTGACAAAAAGCTTAGTTGTTGTTGTTAATATTGTTTATATTAAAACATTCTTTCTAAAGAAATATAACAATTTAGATTTTGGATCTTAACAAAATAATGTTTTGGAAATTTTTATAATTAAGATTCATGCCGGGCACAATGAGCAGTCTTACAAAAATTATTTAGGTTTTGACTTTTGGGTTTTGGCAGTCTTTTACTAATTATTCCCTTGTACCGCCACTGCTCTTACCAGTTATTGGGAAACATTGGGGTACGTGTAGCAATTTGATGGGGCACATGCATTTTTTCTTCTGTCCGAGTTTGACTGCCAATTCGAAATACGAGAAGTCAGAACACTTTATTTAACCTCCCACCCTGGCGCTGCGTACTGGCTAAAATTATGCAGGCCCACAAATCAGAAATTACAAATACCACATGTAATGATCCTGGTTCATGGTCCTGTATCCGATCTGTTCCGCTGACCAACTTCGGACCGGATCGGATCCTCTCCAGCGCTGCACGAATCAGAAATTAGATCGCAATCGTTGTCTGGGTATTTATTGTACGTTGCCGTTGAATATTTGTCTTTTGCATGTGTGACGCCTGACCAAGATGTGTGCAATTTTGCCATTTTTATAATTTCACTTGAGGTCTGATTATATTTCTAAGTGGTATCTAAATGAGTAAATGACGGTTGCGGAATATATTAAAACAAGTAGTAGTACATGGTAGAAATTTTACTTTATAATTAAATTAATTTCTATATATTTTAAGATTTTAATTACCGTTACTTTTTAAAAATAAATCATTCATGAATATGTGATTGACGAGAACTTGAGAAGAAATGACCAGCCCTTATTAATTGACATTAATTACATTTTCAATAATTAAAGATATCGACATTTCTTCTGTTATTGTTAATTATGTCCATTAGATTTCTTTGATCAATATCTGATTGGTTAATTTTTCGGTTTTTCCAATTAGTTAATTCAGTTGCCCAATGGACCAATGTTTTGGTTAATTGAACCTTTCTTAAAAAAAAATCATTAAAGGAGCCTTTGGATTCAATTAAAACGTTTCTTATATACACAATCATAATTCCCAAATGGACTGAGATTATTGAGCAACGACTTGGGACACTTTCATTCTCTCGCAGTCTTGCGTAGAGTATCTAAGAGCTAATAAAGCACATTTAGGATTTAGCTGTAGTTAATGACTTTTTATGAACGGTCTTTGTCACGATCAAGAACAGTTACATATACCATAATACCAACTGCTTGATTTTTTTTTTTAGGAAAAACAAAGGGATGTGACCCAATTTTAGAGAAAAACAATGACCCAATTTATATTAGTTTTTGGGTCAAACAATGACCCAATTTTATTTTAATATTTTTGAGCTACCTCTGCAATGGAATCTAAGGGTGTGTTTGGATGCTTCACGAACAAGGGATGAACAAGGGGAAGAACAAAAGCCCACGAATAGGCCCACAAACAAAACTAGTTCGTGAAAATCGGAAAACTAAGAACTAGGGAGAAGTTCACGAATTACGGTTGTTCGTGGGTTGTTTGGTTTGTGCGAACAGCACTAGTTCACGAACTAGCTGTTCGTGACACATTCCAAACACACCCTAAATTTACTCATCGAAGCAAGCAAGATGCACTACTAGAAAAAGATACATAATAAGTGAACACTAATAAATTAAGAGAAAATCACTGCAAATACTTCTGCGAAGACGATATATAAATACATGAATTCGACGATAAGATTAAGCGACGAGATTATCCAAATCGCCAATTAAATTTCTAATTTATTGTGTCTTAGTTTTTTTTTTTTTTTTTTTTGCTTTTGTTTTAGTATTAAAGGCTCAAATATTCCAACGACACAAGGTCCAAAGCCACAGACTTAGTTTCTATATTCCGAAGCAATCCAAACAAATTTAAGAGGTGACTATGTTTAGCAAAAAATTAATAAGATTTTAAACATGATGCCTCTCTTTCATCCCTCGGTGTCTCGCATTCGAGCAATCTTAAGATAATATATTTTGTGGTTTTAAATTAAGAATATTTCTTCTATGAATACATGGATTTAAATTTAGATCCACTCCAGGCCCTGATGGTCTTTCGTTTGTCTTTTACCAACAATTTTGGGATTTGATAAAAAGTGACCTTTATACTTTAGTGCAGCACTTTTATGATGGTAACTTGAATTTAGCAAAGCTGAATAAGGCTTCCATTTGTTTGATACCTAAGGATAAAGAAGCTATTACTGTAAAGCAATTTAGGCCTATTAGTTTAGTGAACTGTAGTGTTAAAATCATTTCGAAAATGTTGACAAATAGACTTGCTAGGGTGATAGATAAGCTAATTGACCCTGTTCAATCAGGTTTTATGCCCGATAAGTTTATTTTAGAAAATGTAGTATTGGCACATGAGATCATTCATGATTGTAAGTTGTCTAGACAAGAAGGGGTTATCATTAAAATAGATTTTGAAAAGGCTTATGATAGAGTTAATTGGGAATATCTAGAAGAGACTTTGGTGGGGAGGAATTTTGGCAGAAAGTGGGTAGATTGGATACAGTTACTGTGTAACAGTGCTCATACTTGTATCAATTTCAATGGGGAGCTAACAGATTACTTTCCTTGTAAGAGAGGTTTGAGGCAGGGTGACCCCCTATCTCCCTTCCTCTTTGATATAGCTGTTGACTCTTTATGCAGGATTTTTAGAAAAGGCAGGGAGTACAATCTCATTAAGGGGTTAGGCCCCAAAATTTTGAATGATAAAGCCATAACTAATGTCTTATATGCAGATGACACATTGATTTTCTTGGAGTCAGAAGATAAAAATGTTGAAAGGGTATTCTGGACAATGCTAGCATTTGAAGCTATGTCAGGTATGTCGCGGCTTTTTCGTCATTCCCTCGAAGAATAGAATTTGAGATTCCTCGAGAAATGGGAACATAGCCTTGGATTCACCCCCCTTAAGGTTCGATCTCCGTTCGAGTATCTCTTAGCAACAAGAGAACCAAAACATGAGTCGCTTCTTAAAGAGGTTTGTTGATTTCGCGGGTCCTTTCTTTCCAGTAGGCGCAAGCCCCTACTGTTAATTACCCCGTGATCGCTCACGAGAACCTCTGATTAAGGGATCTGAAGAATTTTATGTAAAGGCTAGGAGGAATCATTCGTTTTGTGTTTATTTTATTTCTTTTGGTTTAGACCGGACTCGATTGGTGTACCAAACCTAATTAACGGGACCCAATTGAGGACACTTGAATGATTTTGTTATTTGATACAGACTCTATTTCATTTCTTGGTGTTGGGGCGTTATTTTAGATCCTTAGGCTATTTTGGGCCTTTGGACGATTTGAATTTGGATTTGAGTTTTCAAGGTTATTTTGGACCTTGGGATTTGGATTTGATTTGAAGGCTACTTTGGGCCTTTCGATTTGATTTGGATTTGATTTGAATTTCAAGGCTATTTTGAGCCTTGGATTTGAGTTTGATTCGAAGACTATTTTGGGCCTTTGAGTTGGATTTAATTTGAAATTCCAAGACTATTTTAGGTCTTGGATTTGATTTGGATTTGATTTGAATTTCAAGTCTATTCTAGACCTTTCAATTTGATTTGAGATTTCAAGACTATTTTAAGTCTTGGATTTGATTTGGATTTCTCGAGGTTACTTTGGACCGCTTCTTGAGAATTTCCAATCTTGGAGTTGCTTGAAGTTGATTTCGATTCGTTGAAGAGATTTCGTTCCTTAAGTGAAGAGGTTTCGGCCTTGACTTTGGGTTTCGTGTTTGGACTTTTAATTTCTTGAGTTTCTCTTTGGGTTTTATCATTTTCACAATTTTCCTTTTTTTTTATTTTTAATTTTAGACTTTTGAAATATCTTTTTTCAAAATATTTGTTATTTAATATATTTCCTTTAAATTCTCAATCTTTATTTATGAAAATTTGTTAAGACAATTTAATTTAGTTTTAATATCATTTTGGAATTTTACAATTTAATTTAAAATCATTTTAGAATTTTAATCATCATTTTATAAAATTTATTTAATATTGAAAATACTTCAAAAATAGAAAAGACTAATAATTTGACAGTTTTTATGTAAAAATATCAGTGAATTTGGTTTATTTAGATTTTTAGGATTTTATGGATATTTTATTTGAATTTTTCTGAGTTTTCTACTATTTTTAATGAATTTATAAAATTTATGATGATTTGGAATTTTCTGGTTGGTCCACGTCAGCAGAGAAGGTTACGTGGCTGCTGACTTGATCTGATTTGGCGCTGATGAGCCTGCTGACGTGGCATTTATTTATTTTTATTTATTTTATTTTTTCTGACAGTGGGCCCCACATGTCAAATATGTTTTTAATCTCAGAATTTTCGTGTAACGAGTCACTGTCTTGTCAGTGACCCGCCACAAGCCAAATGGCCACAGAAGATCCGGAACCCTGCGGGTTTAAACCCGTCTCCTCCAACGGAAGAGGGTTTTTATTCGTTTTGGTCCCTGGTTTTTCGCCGATCAAATTGCGGCTGCTCCGATCATCATTTCGTTTGAGGGTTGTCTTGTTAGAATCGTGAAGGTGAGGAGATCACAACGATAGAATCAATTGGAGTTATGGAGCCTTGTGCTTCCTTGTGGAACCTGAGAGAGATAGGGCCGCCATTAATGGTGTTCGAACCTTCGCACCTCTCTTTCTTTGCCAGAAGTAGGTTAATATGATCCATGGATGTATGTAGAATATATCGGTGATGTCTATTTCTCGTGAGGTTGCTTAGAGAGAGGTGATCTCGACTGAGGTGGCTCGGCCTCAATTAGGTCTGAACTGAGCTCAGTTGGTGGGGTCCACAGAGAGACTTTCTTGTGCCAGAAACGAATTGGGGAGAATCAGGAGGTCAAATTAGACTTGTCCATGTCTTTGTTTTGACTTGAGGCATCATGGTTGGATGCGAGAGGGACTAAGGCAGAAGGGTGTATTTTGGCATCCATTTTTGTTCAAGTTCAATTACTTGCAACTCATTTTACAACAAAATAGTTTGATTTGATATTCAATTTAGGTCTGTTTAAATTTGTTTCATATGTTCAAATCAACCATAAATGTAAGAACACACAATTTGGCATTTGTCACAATTTGCAATTTTCACATTTTAGCAATTTAACTACTGTTTGAGACAATTTTATTTGAGTTGCAGTAAATGCAGTAAAATGAGTTACTTAGATGATTCTTCAACAGTTCAAAGTTCCTTCATGAAATTCATACACTTTTCTGTCCATTTTGAAATAAGAGAGGAAGCATCTTTTCACTTGTTCAAAAATTTTGAAGATTAATACAAATGTTCTTTGATCTGTTCACAAATTCTTTGTACATGTACTTTGCAGGGAAGTCCAGAAGCTTTGAAGTAATGCTAATTTATTTGAAAAATACCCCTTTTGCCTTTGCTAATTTATGTAAAATTATAAAAGTTTGCAAAAATAGAAAATCTTGTTCTCTGCAATTTAAGAAGTCTTGTTCTTACTGTCCATATACATCTTTGTATTTTTAAGCATATAAACCCTGTATTTTATTTTATTTCACTTCTAGTCATATTTATGCCTTTTTGTATATATTTATTCATTTTACAAATAAGTGAAATTGAACTTAACATATGCAAACCTCATACTATCTTATGCACTTTGATCCTATATTTTTAGCAAATTGAAAATGTGAGGGCTGGTTTGAGGTTTAACATGACTTTTTATACCATTTTTGGATTGGTAGTGACTTGAACATGGCTAGGCCAGAGCCAGTGCTCTGGACCTGTGCCAAGTCAAGTTGATACTGCCATGAGAGGCTAAAGCTGGGCTAAAGACCTCTACATGGCAGCCATGGTGCCTTTTACATTGGACTTGAGAATACTCCATGAAGCAAAGAGCTGGGCTCTAAACCTTCATGAAGCACCTTTCTTTGACTCACCCCATGGCCATGACTGGAGCTGTGCTCTAGACCATAGCTCATGGTGATTATATTTGCACGGCTCAAGCACACCATTGATTGGTGGCTGAGCTAAGGAGGAGGGACAACAAAACCACGAATTGACACTTCAAAATAGCTTTCTTTATTTCAAAACCAAGCGATTACAAGATGGAGGCTCTCAATTTCACCTCTTTCTCTCTCTTTCCCAAGTGTTTGATGTAATGCCTAGCTTCAATCTAACCTTGAAATCTCTAATTGACTGTCTAAACCCTACCCAAGTGTGGCGGCCTCTTCTCTTCCCTCCTCTTCTTTTCTTCTTTTTGCCCCGAATTGGGGTGCTTATATAGGCCTGAATCTAGGGCAACGCCTTTGAGCCCGGCTTAATCCTTGCCCTCAAATTTCCATCAACGGTTGAGATCCAGCTGCGCTAGGGCATTGGTTTTGCCAAACCAGGGGCGGCACATCTGGTTTTGGCCTTGTGGTATCGGAGAAGCCACGTCGATGATCTTCGCCATTTTACCCGGCATCCGCGCGGTAAAACGCGAATTTCCCTTCTTTTCTTTTTACTGGGGGGAGAAGATCCTTACAGGCGGGCCCCGCTTGTAAGGTTAAATGAGGTAGAGGAAGATAGGTGCATTCGGTTCACCATACACCAATCAATACTCTTTGAATTTGTGTGCAAGGTGTATGAAGAACAGGACCATCCAAAGTCAAATATGGGTATGGTAATTTCGCTGGGGGGCAGCGACTCACTCAGCCCCTGTTGGATCCCCTGCAATGGTATGCACGCGCCATTTTTTCTGGATTTTCTGGGATTTTGTTCAATTTCCACAATTCCCACTTTATTTCCTTAAGGCCAAACCAAAATAAATTAATTTGGGGTCTTCCCTTGAGTATTTTTCCATGAAATTTTATGGGTAGGCTTAGAAAAATATAAGGAATTTAATGGTTCAACTGGTTTTGGTAAATTCCTCATAGATTTATTTTGGTAATTTTATGAAGTTTTTGGGTTTGTTTGCAAAATTTGGCATTTGTGTGGGCATTTCTGGGATTTAAAAATTATGATAAATCATCATAATTCTTCAGGGATTTTTGGGTAAATTTTGATGATTTTTGGAGTTTGTTTGATATTTCTGGTAACTTGGTTTTGAGTTTTGGCTGTTTGACTTCTGGCTTTCGCAATTTGGTTTTGTCTTGAAGTTGTATTTTGTACTTTGGTTTTCAGGACTTAATTTTTAGGGTCAACAAATGCCCCCCACCAAAGTACGTTGTGAGGATCTTGGCAGAACGACGTGTTTTGGTGGCCCCTTCTTGACCCCTTGCTCTTTGTCATGGTTTGACTTCACTTTGTAGTTCCTTAGGTTATCTCTTATCCCTTTGATTTGTATCTGATTTTGGTTGACCTTTTGGCTCTTGCCCCAATTTGATTGTTATTGATCCTTGTCATGTTTGACTGCCCCGGTGTGGGCATTTATTTCAGTGTTGATATCCTCCAGTGTCTTATTTAAAGTTCAAGACACAAAACTTTTGTTCATCCTTTTGTTTGGTGAGATGAACAGGCACCTAGTACTTTGTTTAAAGTACAAAGTACAAAACTTTTGGGTAATTTCACTTTTCCGTGTATTCAGAAACCACACAGGCTTCCTCAACACGGCTATCCTTTTCTTGATTGGTGTGATAGGTCACCGCCTTGTGTCTTAATTTATAGTTCAAGACACGGAACTTTTGTTCATCCTTTTATTTGGTGAGATGAACAGGCACCTAGTACTTTGTTTAAAGTACAAAGTACAAAACTTTTGGGTAATTTCACTTTTCCATGTATTCAGAAACCACACAGGCTTCCTCAACACGGCTATCCTTTTCTTGGTTGGTGGATTTTTGTGGATTTGGGAATATTTAGGTGGAAGGAATGACTTATGGGACCATAAAGGCAAGTCACCCTTTATTTTGCTCACCCTCTCATTTCTCACCCTCTCTTTTCAGGTATGGGCACTCAATGTAATGGCACTCAATATCGGCATTGGCGATGTTGATATTTTTTCATTAAATGTAGGCCTTTGTAAAGGAAATGTCTATGAATGTCCAAAAGGACAAAGACATTCCTTTGTACTTAGGCCCGGCGGGACGAATTTGGTTTTATTTATTTGGGTTTTATTGTGCTTGGTTTCTTTTTGGATTTTGATTAAGTAGGGTTTAGTTCATTTTATTTGGACTTTTAAGGTTAGGGAATTTTATTGGACTTTTATTTATTTATTTTTTCCATATTTATTTAGGGCATTTGCAAAGGAATGTCCCATAATGTTCAAAAGAACGGAACACCCTTTCAAGCATTAACCCGATGAGACTTGAGACATAAGACTTGCTCCTTGGGTTTTGGTTGTTTGAGGGTTTTGTTCAAGACTTTATTAGATTTTCTACCTATATTTTGTTTGGTAGGTTTTGGTTGTCATGGGTTATTTTATTGGAATTTGTGGTTTTGGAATTTTGGATTTTGGAATTTTGGTTTTTGGATTTTGAAGTTTGGGGTCTTAGTTTTTTTTTTATTGGAGTTTTGGATTTTGGGTTTTGGAGCTTGGAGTTTTAAGTTTTTTTTTATTGGAGTTTTGGATTTATGTTTTGAAACTTTTGGACTTGGCCTTTATTTAGAAGTAAAGTGTTTTGATTTTGTTTTGCTTTCTCTTTTTTTTTTTCGCAGATGGTGGGTTTAGGCGGAGCATTTCTTGATATACCGCCCATTGACATGTGGAATTGAACTTTCTCTTGGGGGCAATTTGAATCCCAATCCTTTTGTGCATTTCCATTTTCCATCTACTCCTTCCACCCATTGGGATTTCTCGTTCCAAAGGTCCTGGAAGACTTTAGCCTTTCGCTTGGAGATCGGGTCCAAACAATGAGCCTTTTCAAAGAGGGGTGTCAACTTCTTATTGTAATAACCCCTTATTTCTATCCTTTCATACTCGTCTTCTTCTTCTTTCAACCACTTTTCCCAATCGTTTGAATCGGGAGCATTGCTTGATGGATCTATGTCCTCCGCTTTATAGAACAAGATTTCTTTGTGGACCACCATCTTTCCTTGGATCATTTCGATTTTAGGTGGGACGTAGAAGGTTTTCAATTCTTTGACTTGGTTAACTTCCCTTGGTGTTAGCTCTTTAAAGTAGCCAATAGGAATTTGCTCAATGGCCATGGAATCTTCCTTTTCTTTGGACTCCTCTTCATCTGAGCCAGTGTCGTACACATGGATGACATTTCTTTGCTTTGGTTCACAGTCTTCTTCAGATTCGCTTTTCACATAGAATTTTTTTCTTTGCACCTCTTTTTCATCTTCTTCATCAGATGACCTTATATAGAAGGGAGTTTTCACGGCACATGAAGTTTTAGGCCTTTCTTTCAATCTTATTTTCTCTTCGGTTTCTTTCTGATTTGTCACTCTTGCCCTCAAATTTGGTGAGGTACTTCTTTGAGAAGCTGGAGTGTAGAATCGGTCTATTTCCTCCAATTCTATTTCATGCGCTCCATAATGATGCGCATCTCCTTTGATGCTCTTTTGTTCACCATCTTTTATGTACTTGATGCACTGATGGAGGGTGGATGGCACAAGATTGTTTTCATGTAGCCACGGTCTTCCGAGTAACGCTCCATAAGAGGTATCGGCATCAATTACATAGAATTTGATTAAGGTTTCAAGTTCTCCAAATTTCACTGGGAGGGTGATTGCCCCTAATGCCTTTTCTGAATTTTGGTTGAACCCATGGATGAAGACATTTTCATTTGAGAGTCGCCTTTCTCCTAAGGCCAATTGGTTCATTGATTTGAGTGGCAAGATATTGATTGAAGATCCTGGATCCACCAACATTCGACTTAGTTGACTCCCATTAGTTTGACCTGTGATGTAGAGCGCCTTGTTGTGGCGAGCCGTTCCCATCATTAAGTCTACATCTGAGAATGTGATTTGACTTTGGGGCTCCGCGTAGAGGGCATCGGTCATGTGTTTTTCTGCGAAGTAAGCCTGAAATTTCTCGGGCTCTTGCAACACTTCCATCATTGTTTCTCTTAGTTCTTTTGACATCATCAGTGCTTCGAATACACTAATCAATGCGGGTATGCGCCTTAAGTGGGCCAAGATGTTGTATTCTCCAACGGTTTCTTTCGCCTTTTGACTCGGCCCCGCTTCATCATTTACTTCGTGACCTTTGCCTTTTCCTTTTTCCTTTTCTTTTTCGTTTGGTGCTTGTCTTTCGGGGATGTTTGTACCCGATCGCAAGTTTACATGGCAATCTTTTTCTTCAAACATGCCTTTGGCAAAGAGGCCTCCATACGGCTCCTCGTCTTCATCTTCGGCATCATAATAGTAGGTGCCCAATTCTTCTTCTTTCTTTTCCTCTTTCTTTTCCTTCTTCACTTCTTTCATTTTTCCTTCCTTTTCATTTTCATCTTTCTTCTCACTTTTCTCATCATTTTCTTTGTTTTCATTTAGGTTCAATTTTGACATTTTATGCACATAACAATCTTCTTGATCGGATTCTTCATCCACTATTATTATGACATTGCAATCTTCATTACGCCTTGGGTTGACCCTTTGCGCCACCGCATTTGCTTGAGGGTGTGAGGCCGGCTCTTGTTTAAAGCTTCCAGGCAAGATTAAGTCTCCTTCTTTGATCATCCTTTCTGCGATGTCCTTAAAGACATAACATTCACTTGTGGGGTGACCCAAGACCCGATGATAAGCACAATACTTTGGGTCGTTTGTCTTGTTTTGCTCTTCCGGCCTTTTGCAATAAGGTAGCTCAATGGCTTTACCATTCAATAATTGCTTGAGCAACGCCGCAGTTTTCTCCTTTTTGAACGAGTACGGCTTGCTTAGGCGCTCCGCCAAACTTTCTTTTGGTTGATTACCTCCATTGTTATTGTTGTTAGCACTTCCTTTGTTGTTTTTGTAACCACCACCTCCTTTGCTTATAGATGTTTCATTGGCTCCCATTATTTTAATAGGAATTTGCACCTTTGTCCTTTGTTCACCTTTGTTGTATGAAGTTTGTGTCTCTTTAGGCGGGCCGATATGCACAATCCTTGCAACCCGAGTCACCAAATCTTCATAGGTGTAGATATCGCTACCAGAGAGTGGTCTGCGAATCCAATCATCCAAGTTTCTTATTAGGAACTCCACCGCTTCCCTTTCTGGCATTTGGTGAGTGCACCTTATGTTCATGTTTCTCCATCTGTTGATGTAGTCAAGAGGCGACTCTTCTGGCCTTGGTTTTTCACAAGCTACATCGGCCATGGAAATTCTTTGGTTTACCATAGCAAATTTGGCTCGAAAGAGATCCTCCATTTCATCCCAAGTCTCAATCGAGTCATTTTCCAATAAAGAGTACCACTCAAAAGCGGCACCTGTTAGACTTTGAGAGAATTGTTTCATTAGAAGAGCTTCATCATGGGCGGTATTACCACATGCATTTCTGAATTGCACCAAGTGTTGATCTGGTGTAATGCCTTCTTTTCCTGTACCATCAAAGAGGTTGAATTTTGGGACTTGATATCCTGAAGGATAAGGAATTTGTTCGTACTCCCTCGGATATGGCCTTCCACATTTCTTGCGAAGGTTGACCAAATGGCCCGCCCCTGTTGCTTGGAGTTGTAAGCTTATCATATCTTGGATGATTTGCCTTGTTGATTCTGGCTTTCTTGCCCCTGTCCGAGACCTTGCCCTTGGAATTTCTTCTTCGCTTGACTCATATTTGATTCTATGTTTTCTTTCTTTATGATGCCTCCTTTCTTCTTCTTCTTCTGATGAAGACTCATATTTGTATTTGTTCCTTCTCCCCTTGAAAAGCCTTCTCTTAGCCTTTTCTTCTTCCTCATCAGAAGACCCATATTTACTTTTGCTCCTCCTTTCTTTTAGTATTTTCTTCTTGCTTCTTTCCTCCTCTTCATTAGAAGGCTCATACTTACTTTTGCTCTTTCTTTCTTTAAGGCTCTTCTTTTTGTGATTGTCTTCTTCTTCCGAGGACGAGGGGTTTTCAAGCTCCCCAAGCAAATTCTTTCTCTCTAGGAGCTTATACATTTTCTTAACTATTTTTCTATCTTTCTCCCTTTCATTCA
Source organism: Rhynchospora pubera (assembly GCA_028095005.1). Classification (NCBI taxonomy): domain Eukaryota; kingdom Viridiplantae; phylum Streptophyta; class Magnoliopsida; order Poales; family Cyperaceae; genus Rhynchospora; species Rhynchospora pubera. The sequence continues at coordinate 104,894,407 of CM051462.1, read as the reverse complement.
TTAATTCAGACATTTTCTTTTCATTTTTTTCTAGTATGCTCATCAGTCGAGCATTTTCTCCTTCGTCCCATCGATTTTTATCACCATCATTTTCTTGGTCGCTTTCAACTAGTTCATCTTCAGGCTGGCCATGACCACTTGATGATGGGATCTCTTGTTTCCCTTTGTCATCTTTTCTTGTTGGAGGAATTTCCTCGTCGCTTGCCATGTTTACGAATGCATGCATCTCTTGTTCTTCACTTATTCGGATCATGTTTACATGAGCATGCATCACCGTTTCCTTTTCACGCCACACTAAGCGCCTTCTCTTGCTTTGTGCTTCTTGGTTGGCCACTTCAACCACCAAGCGGGTCCTATCTTTTGGCACCCATATTTTCTTGGCTTCTCCTTCATTTTGCAAAGGCCCCAATCGCTCTTTGACTGGGGTTGTGGCTCTTTCTTTTTCTTTCTGCCCCAGTCTTTCCTTCACTGGAGTTGGTTCCCTTTTTCGCCCCTTTGGTCCCAACCTTTCATGGACCGAAGCGCGGGGAAAAGTGAGCCTCTCTTTTACAGACTGTCTCTTCTGAGGATTTCTGCCCCGGAACTGAACCCGGTATTCAAGAGGAAATTCCTCCATTGTTTTCAGTATCGCCGCTGGAGAATTCTTTCGAACCAGTCGAAGCGGTGCAAATGGATTGCTTACTGGGAGGTTGGGCCTTGAATCCAGCTCATTCTTGTAAGCCCTTTGAACTTTCTTGATAGTTCTTGTGCCTTGAGAGACCGGCATACAGGCTTTCTTTGTTGTTGCTTTCTTTTGAGAAGATTGGTGGTTAGACTGGTGTTTCTTGTGACTTGAACTTGGGTGGGCCCTCTTTTGAGGAATAAGAGCCCAATTATCTTCCTTAGGCTCCATTTCAGTAGAGGTCTCGGAGACTGGAGAGACTACCACTGGCACATTTTGTGGTTCTTCAACAACATGAGCGAGTTGGAAGCTTCCATCATTTACTTGGACTATAGGCACATAGGAGTACCCATATGGCATGGATCCAAACATGAATTCGTGTTGGTAGCAGATCGGTACTGCCCCAATCGTGAGCACTCCTTCGGGCTTGCTCATGTCAACAGTTGTGGGTGCCATTTCCTGCAAGAAAAGAACTCCAAATGTTACCGTTAGAAATGTTTATTTGAAATTTTATAATTTTCCTAGCCTTTACATTATATTCTTTAAATCCCAAAGATGAGAGGAGAAAGATGTCCCACCGGGCGTGCCAGAGAATCTGTTTGGCACGAGGTGGGCTGTTGATACAAATGCACTTGAAGTTTTACATTTATATTTATTTATTATATTTTTTTATCACTTTTTTTTACTTTCCCTAGCCTTTTACATTACCATTCAGATCCGAAAGATGAGAGGAAAAAGATGTCCCACCGGGCGTGCCAGAGAATCTGTTGTGCACGAGGTGGGCTGTTGATACAAATGCACTTGAAGTTTTACATTTATTTATTATTTTATTTATTTATTTATTATTTTTTTTATCACTTTTTTTTACTTTCCCTAGCCTTTTACATTACCCTTCAGATCCGAAAGATGAGAGGAAAAAGATGTCCCACCGGGCGTGCCAGAGAATCTGTTGTGCACGAGGTGGGCTGTTGATACAAATGCACTTGAAGTTTTACATTTATTTATTATTTTATTTATTTATTTATTATTTTTTTTATCACTTTTTTTTTACTTTCCCTAGCCTTTTACATTACCCTTCAGATCCGAAAGATGAGAGGAAAAAGATGTCCCACCGGGCGTGCCAGAGAATCTGTCGCGGCTTTTTCGTCATTCCCTCGAAGAATAGAATTTGAGATTCCTCGAGAAATGGGAACATAGCCTTGGATTCACCCCCCTTAAGGTTCGATCTCCGTTCGAGTATCTCTTAGCAACAAGAGAACCAAAACATGAGTCGCTTCTTAAAGAGGTTTGTTGATTTCGCGGGTCCTTTCTTTCCAGTAGGCGCAAGCCCCTACTGTTAATTACCCCGTGATCGCTCACGAGAACCTCTGATTAAGGGATCTGAAGAATTTTATGTAAAGGCTAGGAGGAATCATTCGTTTTGTGTTTATTTTATTTCTTTTGGTTTAGACCGGACTCGATTGGTGTACCAAACCTAATTAACGGGACCCAATTGAGGACACTTGAATGATTTTGTTATTTGATACAGACTCTATTTCATTTCTTGGTGTTGGGGCGTTATTTTAGATCCTTAGGCTATTTTGGGCCTTTGGACGATTTGAATTTGGATTTGAGTTTTCAAGGTTATTTTGGACCTTGGGATTTGGATTTGATTTGAAGGCTACTTTGGGCCTTTCGATTTGATTTGGATTTGATTTGAATTTCAAGGCTATTTTGAGCCTTGGATTTGAGTTTGATTCGAAGACTATTTTGGGCCTTTGAGTTGGATTTAATTTGAAATTCCAAGACTATTTTAGGTCTTGGATTTGATTTGGATTTGATTTGAATTTCAAGTCTATTCTAGACCTTTCAATTTGATTTGAGATTTCAAGACTATTTTAAGTCTTGGATTTGATTTGGATTTCTCGAGGTTACTTTGGACCGCTTCTTGAGAATTTCCAATCTTGGAGTTGCTTGAAGTTGATTTCGATTCGTTGAAGAGATTTCGTTCCTTAAGTGAAGAGGTTTCGGCCTTGACTTTGGGTTTCGTGTTTGGACTTTTAATTTCTTGAGTTTCTCTTTGGGTTTTATCATTTTCACAATTTTCCTTTTTTTTTATTTTTAATTTTAGACTTTTGAAATATCTTTTTTCAAAATATTTGTTATTTAATATATTTCCTTTAAATTCTCAATCTTTATTTATGAAAATTTGTTAAGACAATTTAATTTAGTTTTAATATCATTTTGGAATTTTACAATTTAATTTAAAATCATTTTAGAATTTTAATCATCATTTTATAAAATTTATTTAATATTGAAAATACTTCAAAAATAGAAAAGACTAATAATTTGACAGTTTTTATGTAAAAATATCAGTGAATTTGGTTTATTTAGATTTTTAGGATTTTATGGATATTTTATTTGAATTTTTCTGAGTTTTCTACTATTTTTAATGAATTTATAAAATTTATGATGATTTGGAATTTTCTGGTTGGTCCACGTCAGCAGAGAAGGTTACGTGGCTGCTGACTTGATCTGATTTGGCGCTGATGAGCCTGCTGACGTGGCATTTATTTATTTTTATTTATTTTATTTTTTCTGACAGTGGGCCCCACATGTCAAATATGTTTTTAATCTCAGAATTTTCGTGTAACGAGTCACTGTCTTGTCAGTGACCCGCCACAAGCCAAATGGCCACAGAAGATCCGGAACCCTGCGGGTTTAAACCCGTCTCCTCCAACGGAAGAGGGTTTTTATTCGTTTTGGTCCCTGGTTTTTCGCCGATCAAATTGCGGCTGCTCCGATCATCATTTCGTTTGAGGGTTGTCTTGTTAGAATCGTGAAGGTGAGGAGATCACAACGATAGAATCAATTGGAGTTATGGAGCCTTGTGCTTCCTTGTGGAACCTGAGAGAGATAGGGCCGCCATTAATGGTGTTCGAACCTTCGCACCTCTCTTTCTTTGCCAGAAGTAGGTTAATATGATCCATGGATGTATGTAGAATATATCGGTGATGTCTATTTCTCGTGAGGTTGCTTAGAGAGAGGTGATCTCGACTGAGGTGGCTCGGCCTCAATTAGGTCTGAACTGAGCTCAGTTGGTGGGGTCCACAGAGAGACTTTCTTGTGCCAGAAACGAATTGGGGAGAATCAGGAGGTCAAATTAGACTTGTCCATGTCTTTGTTTTGACTTGAGGCATCATGGTTGGATGCGAGAGGGACTAAGGCAGAAGGGTGTATTTTGGCATCCATTTTTGTTCAAGTTCAATTACTTGCAACTCATTTTACAACAAAATAGTTTGATTTGATATTCAATTTAGGTCTGTTTAAATTTGTTTCATATGTTCAAATCAACCATAAATGTAAGAACACACAATTTGGCATTTGTCACAATTTGCAATTTTCACATTTTAGCAATTTAACTACTGTTTGAGACAATTTTATTTGAGTTGCAGTAAATGCAGTAAAATGAGTTACTTAGATGATTCTTCAACAGTTCAAAGTTCCTTCATGAAATTCATACACTTTTCTGTCCATTTTGAAATAAGAGAGGAAGCATCTTTTCACTTGTTCAAAAATTTTGAAGATTAATACAAATGTTCTTTGATCTGTTCACAAATTCTTTGTACATGTACTTTGCAGGGAAGTCCAGAAGCTTTGAAGTAATGCTAATTTATTTGAAAAATACCCCTTTTGCCTTTGCTAATTTATGTAAAATTATAAAAGTTTGCAAAAATAGAAAATCTTGTTCTCTGCAATTTAAGAAGTCTTGTTCTTACTGTCCATATACATCTTTGTATTTTTAAGCATATAAACCCTGTATTTTATTTTATTTCACTTCTAGTCATATTTATGCCTTTTTGTATATATTTATTCATTTTACAAATAAGTGAAATTGAACTTAACATATGCAAACCTCATACTATCTTATGCACTTTGATCCTATATTTTTAGCAAATTGAAAATGTGAGGGCTGGTTTGAGGTTTAACATGACTTTTTATACCATTTTTGGATTGGTAGTGACTTGAACATGGCTAGGCCAGAGCCAGTGCTCTGGACCTGTGCCAAGTCAAGTTGATACTGCCATGAGAGGCTAAAGCTGGGCTAAAGACCTCTACATGGCAGCCATGGTGCCTTTTACATTGGACTTGAGAATACTCCATGAAGCAAAGAGCTGGGCTCTAAACCTTCATGAAGCACCTTTCTTTGACTCACCCCATGGCCATGACTGGAGCTGTGCTCTAGACCATAGCTCATGGTGATTATATTTGCACGGCTCAAGCACACCATTGATTGGTGGCTGAGCTAAGGAGGAGGGACAACAAAACCACGAATTGACACTTCAAAATAGCTTTCTTTATTTCAAAACCAAGCGATTACAAGATGGAGGCTCTCAATTTCACCTCTTTCTCTCTCTTTCCCAAGTGTTTGATGTAATGCCTAGCTTCAATCTAACCTTGAAATCTCTAATTGACTGTCTAAACCCTACCCAAGTGTGGCGGCCTCTTCTCTTCCCTCCTCTTCTTTTCTTCTTTTTGCCCCGAATTGGGGTGCTTATATAGGCCTGAATCTAGGGCAACGCCTTTGAGCCCGGCTTAATCCTTGCCCTCAAATTTCCATCAACGGTTGAGATCCAGCTGCGCTAGGGCATTGGTTTTGCCAAACCAGGGGCGGCACATCTGGTTTTGGCCTTGTGGTATCGGAGAAGCCACGTCGATGATCTTCGCCATTTTACCCGGCATCCGCGCGGTAAAACGCGAATTTCCCTTCTTTTCTTTTTACTGGGGGGAGAAGATCCTTACAGGCGGGCCCCGCTTGTAAGGTTAAATGAGGTAGAGGAAGATAGGTGCATTCGGTTCACCATACACCAATCAATACTCTTTGAATTTGTGTGCAAGGTGTATGAAGAACAGGACCATCCAAAGTCAAATATGGGTATGGTAATTTCGCTGGGGGGCAGCGACTCACTCAGCCCCTGTTGGATCCCCTGCAATGGTATGCACGCGCCATTTTTTCTGGATTTTCTGGGATTTTGTTCAATTTCCACAATTCCCACTTTATTTCCTTAAGGCCAAACCAAAATAAATTAATTTGGGGTCTTCCCTTGAGTATTTTTCCATGAAATTTTATGGGTAGGCTTAGAAAAATATAAGGAATTTAATGGTTCAACTGGTTTTGGTAAATTCCTCATAGATTTATTTTGGTAATTTTATGAAGTTTTTGGGTTTGTTTGCAAAATTTGGCATTTGTGTGGGCATTTCTGGGATTTAAAAATTATGATAAATCATCATAATTCTTCAGGGATTTTTGGGTAAATTTTGATGATTTTTGGAGTTTGTTTGATATTTCTGGTAACTTGGTTTTGAGTTTTGGCTGTTTGACTTCTGGCTTTCGCAATTTGGTTTTGTCTTGAAGTTGTATTTTGTACTTTGGTTTTCAGGACTTAATTTTTAGGGTCAACAAATGCCCCCCACCAAAGTACGTTGTGAGGATCTTGGCAGAACGACGTGTTTTGGTGGCCCCTTCTTGACCCCTTGCTCTTTGTCATGGTTTGACTTCACTTTGTAGTTCCTTAGGTTATCTCTTATCCCTTTGATTTGTATCTGATTTTGGTTGACCTTTTGGCTCTTGCCCCAATTTGATTGTTATTGATCCTTGTCATGTTTGACTGCCCCGGTGTGGGCATTTATTTCAGTGTTGATATCCTCCAGTGTCTTATTTAAAGTTCAAGACACAAAACTTTTGTTCATCCTTTTGTTTGGTGAGATGAACAGGCACCTAGTACTTTGTTTAAAGTACAAAGTACAAAACTTTTGGGTAATTTCACTTTTCCGTGTATTCAGAAACCACACAGGCTTCCTCAACACGGCTATCCTTTTCTTGATTGGTGTGATAGGTCACCGCCTTGTGTCTTAATTTATAGTTCAAGACACGGAACTTTTGTTCATCCTTTTATTTGGTGAGATGAACAGGCACCTAGTACTTTGTTTAAAGTACAAAGTACAAAACTTTTGGGTAATTTCACTTTTCCATGTATTCAGAAACCACACAGGCTTCCTCAACACGGCTATCCTTTTCTTGGTTGGTGGATTTTTGTGGATTTGGGAATATTTAGGTGGAAGGAATGACTTATGGGACCATAAAGGCAAGTCACCCTTTATTTTGCTCACCCTCTCATTTCTCACCCTCTCTTTTCAGGTATGGGCACTCAATGTAATGGCACTCAATATCGGCATTGGCGATGTTGATATTTTTTCATTAAATGTAGGCCTTTGTAAAGGAAATGTCTATGAATGTCCAAAAGGACAAAGACATTCCTTTGTACTTAGGCCCGGCGGGACGAATTTGGTTTTATTTATTTGGGTTTTATTGTGCTTGGTTTCTTTTTGGATTTTGATTAAGTAGGGTTTAGTTCATTTTATTTGGACTTTTAAGGTTAGGGAATTTTATTGGACTTTTATTTATTTATTTTTTCCATATTTATTTAGGGCATTTGCAAAGGAATGTCCCATAATGTTCAAAAGAACGGAACACCCTTTCAAGCATTAACCCGATGAGACTTGAGACATAAGACTTGCTCCTTGGGTTTTGGTTGTTTGAGGGTTTTGTTCAAGACTTTATTAGATTTTCTACCTATATTTTGTTTGGTAGGTTTTGGTTGTCATGGGTTATTTTATTGGAATTTGTGGTTTTGGAATTTTGGATTTTGGAATTTTGGTTTTTGGATTTTGAAGTTTGGGGTCTTAGTTTTTTTTTTATTGGAGTTTTGGATTTTGGGTTTTGGAGCTTGGAGTTTTAAGTTTTTTTTTATTGGAGTTTTGGATTTATGTTTTGAAACTTTTGGACTTGGCCTTTATTTAGAAGTAAAGTGTTTTGATTTTGTTTTGCTTTCTCTTTTTTTTTTTCGCAGATGGTGGGTTTAGGCGGAGCATTTCTTGATATACCGCCCATTGACATGTGGAATTGAACTTTCTCTTGGGGGCAATTTGAATCCCAATCCTTTTGTGCATTTCCATTTTCCATCTACTCCTTCCACCCATTGGGATTTCTCGTTCCAAAGGTCCTGGAAGACTTTAGCCTTTCGCTTGGAGATCGGGTCCAAACAATGAGCCTTTTCAAAGAGGGGTGTCAACTTCTTATTGTAATAACCCCTTATTTCTATCCTTTCATACTCGTCTTCTTCTTCTTTCAACCACTTTTCCCAATCGTTTGAATCGGGAGCATTGCTTGATGGATCTATGTCCTCCGCTTTATAGAACAAGATTTCTTTGTGGACCACCATCTTTCCTTGGATCATTTCGATTTTAGGTGGGACGTAGAAGGTTTTCAATTCTTTGACTTGGTTAACTTCCCTTGGTGTTAGCTCTTTAAAGTAGCCAATAGGAATTTGCTCAATGGCCATGGAATCTTCCTTTTCTTTGGACTCCTCTTCATCTGAGCCAGTGTCGTACACATGGATGACATTTCTTTGCTTTGGTTCACAGTCTTCTTCAGATTCGCTTTTCACATAGAATTTTTTTCTTTGCACCTCTTTTTCATCTTCTTCATCAGATGACCTTATATAGAAGGGAGTTTTCACGGCACATGAAGTTTTAGGCCTTTCTTTCAATCTTATTTTCTCTTCGGTTTCTTTCTGATTTGTCACTCTTGCCCTCAAATTTGGTGAGGTACTTCTTTGAGAAGCTGGAGTGTAGAATCGGTCTATTTCCTCCAATTCTATTTCATGCGCTCCATAATGATGCGCATCTCCTTTGATGCTCTTTTGTTCACCATCTTTTATGTACTTGATGCACTGATGGAGGGTGGATGGCACAAGATTGTTTTCATGTAGCCACGGTCTTCCGAGTAACGCTCCATAAGAGGTATCGGCATCAATTACATAGAATTTGATTAAGGTTTCAAGTTCTCCAAATTTCACTGGGAGGGTGATTGCCCCTAATGCCTTTTCTGAATTTTGGTTGAACCCATGGATGAAGACATTTTCATTTGAGAGTCGCCTTTCTCCTAAGGCCAATTGGTTCATTGATTTGAGTGGCAAGATATTGATTGAAGATCCTGGATCCACCAACATTCGACTTAGTTGACTCCCATTAGTTTGACCTGTGATGTAGAGCGCCTTGTTGTGGCGAGCCGTTCCCATCATTAAGTCTACATCTGAGAATGTGATTTGACTTTGGGGCTCCGCGTAGAGGGCATCGGTCATGTGTTTTTCTGCGAAGTAAGCCTGAAATTTCTCGGGCTCTTGCAACACTTCCATCATTGTTTCTCTTAGTTCTTTTGACATCATCAGTGCTTCGAATACACTAATCAATGCGGGTATGCGCCTTAAGTGGGCCAAGATGTTGTATTCTCCAACGGTTTCTTTCGCCTTTTGACTCGGCCCCGCTTCATCATTTACTTCGTGACCTTTGCCTTTTCCTTTTTCCTTTTCTTTTTCGTTTGGTGCTTGTCTTTCGGGGATGTTTGTACCCGATCGCAAGTTTACATGGCAATCTTTTTCTTCAAACATGCCTTTGGCAAAGAGGCCTCCATACGGCTCCTCGTCTTCATCTTCGGCATCATAATAGTAGGTGCCCAATTCTTCTTCTTTCTTTTCCTCTTTCTTTTCCTTCTTCACTTCTTTCATTTTTCCTTCCTTTTCATTTTCATCTTTCTTCTCACTTTTCTCATCATTTTCTTTGTTTTCATTTAGGTTCAATTTTGACATTTTATGCACATAACAATCTTCTTGATCGGATTCTTCATCCACTATTATTATGACATTGCAATCTTCATTACGCCTTGGGTTGACCCTTTGCGCCACCGCATTTGCTTGAGGGTGTGAGGCCGGCTCTTGTTTAAAGCTTCCAGGCAAGATTAAGTCTCCTTCTTTGATCATCCTTTCTGCGATGTCCTTAAAGACATAACATTCACTTGTGGGGTGACCCAAGACCCGATGATAAGCACAATACTTTGGGTCGTTTGTCTTGTTTTGCTCTTCCGGCCTTTTGCAATAAGGTAGCTCAATGGCTTTACCATTCAATAATTGCTTGAGCAACGCCGCAGTTTTCTCCTTTTTGAACGAGTACGGCTTGCTTAGGCGCTCCGCCAAACTTTCTTTTGGTTGATTACCTCCATTGTTATTGTTGTTAGCACTTCCTTTGTTGTTTTTGTAACCACCACCTCCTTTGCTTATAGATGTTTCATTGGCTCCCATTATTTTAATAGGAATTTGCACCTTTGTCCTTTGTTCACCTTTGTTGTATGAAGTTTGTGTCTCTTTAGGCGGGCCGATATGCACAATCCTTGCAACCCGAGTCACCAAATCTTCATAGGTGTAGATATCGCTACCAGAGAGTGGTCTGCGAATCCAATCATCCAAGTTTCTTATTAGGAACTCCACCGCTTCCCTTTCTGGCATTTGGTGAGTGCACCTTATGTTCATGTTTCTCCATCTGTTGATGTAGTCAAGAGGCGACTCTTCTGGCCTTGGTTTTTCACAAGCTACATCGGCCATGGAAATTCTTTGGTTTACCATAGCAAATTTGGCTCGAAAGAGATCCTCCATTTCATCCCAAGTCTCAATCGAGTCATTTTCCAATAAAGAGTACCACTCAAAAGCGGCACCTGTTAGACTTTGAGAGAATTGTTTCATTAGAAGAGCTTCATCATGGGCGGTATTACCACATGCATTTCTGAATTGCACCAAGTGTTGATCTGGTGTAATGCCTTCTTTTCCTGTACCATCAAAGAGGTTGAATTTTGGGACTTGATATCCTGAAGGATAAGGAATTTGTTCGTACTCCCTCGGATATGGCCTTCCACATTTCTTGCGAAGGTTGACCAAATGGCCCGCCCCTGTTGCTTGGAGTTGTAAGCTTATCATATCTTGGATGATTTGCCTTGTTGATTCTGGCTTTCTTGCCCCTGTCCGAGACCTTGCCCTTGGAATTTCTTCTTCGCTTGACTCATATTTGATTCTATGTTTTCTTTCTTTATGATGCCTCCTTTCTTCTTCTTCTTCTGATGAAGACTCATATTTGTATTTGTTCCTTCTCCCCTTGAAAAGCCTTCTCTTAGCCTTTTCTTCTTCCTCATCAGAAGACCCATATTTACTTTTGCTCCTCCTTTCTTTTAGTATTTTCTTCTTGCTTCTTTCCTCCTCTTCATTAGAAGGCTCATACTTACTTTTGCTCTTTCTTTCTTTAAGGCTCTTCTTTTTGTGATTGTCTTCTTCTTCCGAGGACGAGGGGTTTTCAAGCTCCCCAAGCAAATTCTTTCTCTCTAGGAGCTTATACATTTTCTTAACTATTTTTCTATCTTTCTCCCTTTCATTCATTAATTCAGACATTTTCTTTTCATTTTTTTCTAGTATGCTCATCAGTCGAGCATTTTCTCCTTCGTCCCATCGATTTTTATCACCATCATTTTCTTGGTCGCTTTCAACTAGTTCATCTTCAGGCTGGCCATGACCACTTGATGATGGGATCTCTTGTTTCCCTTTGTCATCTTTTCTTGTTGGAGGAATTTCCTCGTCGCTTGCCATGTTTACGAATGCATGCATCTCTTGTTCTTCACTTATTCGGATCATGTTTACATGAGCATGCATCACCGTTTCCTTTTCACGCCACACTAAGCGCCTTCTCTTGCTTTGTGCTTCTTGGTTGGCCACTTCAACCACCAAGCGGGTCCTATCTTTTGGCACCCATATTTTCTTGGCTTCTCCTTCATTTTGCAAAGGCCCCAATCGCTCTTTGACTGGGGTTGTGGCTCTTTCTTTTTCTTTCTGCCCCAGTCTTTCCTTCACTGGAGTTGGTTCCCTTTTTCGCCCCTTTGGTCCCAACCTTTCATGGACCGAAGCGCGGGGAAAAGTGAGCCTCTCTTTTACAGACTGTCTCTTCTGAGGATTTCTGCCCCGGAACTGAACCCGGTATTCAAGAGGAAATTCCTCCATTGTTTTCAGTATCGCCGCTGGAGAATTCTTTCGAACCAGTCGAAGCGGTGCAAATGGATTGCTTACTGGGAGGTTGGGCCTTGAATCCAGCTCATTCTTGTAAGCCCTTTGAACTTTCTTGATAGTTCTTGTGCCTTGAGAGACCGGCATACAGGCTTTCTTTGTTGTTGCTTTCTTTTGAGAAGATTGGTGGTTAGACTGGTGTTTCTTGTGACTTGAACTTGGGTGGGCCCTCTTTTGAGGAATAAGAGCCCAATTATCTTCCTTAGGCTCCATTTCAGTAGAGGTCTCGGAGACTGGAGAGACTACCACTGGCACATTTTGTGGTTCTTCAACAACATGAGCGAGTTGGAAGCTTCCATCATTTACTTGGACTATAGGCACATAGGAGTACCCATATGGCATGGATCCAAACATGAATTCGTGTTGGTAGCAGATCGGTACTGCCCCAATCGTGAGCACTCCTTCGGGCTTGCTCATGTCAACAGTTGTGGGTGCCATTTCCTGCAAGAAAAGAACTCCAAATGTTACCGTTAGAAATGTTTATTTGAAATTTTATAATTTTCCTAGCCTTTACATTATATTCTTTAAATCCCAAAGATGAGAGGAGAAAGATGTCCCACCGGGCGTGCCAGAGAATCTGTTTGGCACGAGGTGGGCTGTTGATACAAATGCACTTGAAGTTTTACATTTATATTTATTTATTATATTTTTTTATCACTTTTTTTTACTTTCCCTAGCCTTTTACATTACCATTCAGATCCGAAAGATGAGAGGAAAAAGATGTCCCACCGGGCGTGCCAGAGAATCTGTTGTGCACGAGGTGGGCTGTTGATACAAATGCACTTGAAGTTTTACATTTATTTATTATTTTATTTATTTATTTATTATTTTTTTTATCACTTTTTTTTACTTTCCCTAGCCTTTTACATTACCCTTCAGATCCGAAAGATGAGAGGAAAAAGATGTCCCACCGGGCGTGCCAGAGAATCTGTTGTGCACGAGGTGGGCTGTTGATACAAATGCACTTGAAGTTTTACATTTATTTATTATTTTATTTATTTATTTATTATTTTTTTTATCACTTTTTTTTTACTTTCCCTAGCCTTTTACATTACCCTTCAGATCCGAAAGATGAGAGGAAAAAGATGTCCCACCGGGCGTGCCAGAGAATCTGTCGCGGCTTTTTCGTCATTCCCTCGAAGAATAGAATTTGAGATTCCTCGAGAAATGGGAACATAGCCTTGGATTCACCCCCCTTAAGGTTCGATCTCCGTTCGAGTATCTCTTAGCAACAAGAGAACCAAAACATGAGTCGCTTCTTAAAGAGGTTTGTTGATTTCGCGGGTCCTTTCTTTCCAGTAGGCGCAAGCCCCTACTGTTAATTACCCCGTGATCGCTCACGAGAACCTCTGATTAAGGGATCTGAAGAATTTTATGTAAAGGCTAGGAGGAATCATTCGTTTTGTGTTTATTTTATTTCTTTTGGTTTAGACCGGACTCGATTGGTGTACCAAACCTAATTAACGGGACCCAATTGAGGACACTTGAATGATTTTGTTATTTGATACAGACTCTATTTCATTTCTTGGTGTTGGGGCGTTATTTTAGATCCTTAGGCTATTTTGGGCCTTTGGACGATTTGAATTTGGATTTGAGTTTTCAAGGTTATTTTGGACCTTGGGATTTGGATTTGATTTGAAGGCTACTTTGGGCCTTTCGATTTGATTTGGATTTGATTTGAATTTCAAGGCTATTTTGAGCCTTGGATTTGAGTTTGATTCGAAGACTATTTTGGGCCTTTGAGTTGGATTTAATTTGAAATTCCAAGACTATTTTAGGTCTTGGATTTGATTTGGATTTGATTTGAATTTCAAGTCTATTCTAGACCTTTCAATTTGATTTGAGATTTCAAGACTATTTTAAGTCTTGGATTTGATTTGGATTTCTCGAGGTTACTTTGGACCGCTTCTTGAGAATTTCCAATCTTGGAGTTGCTTGAAGTTGATTTCGATTCGTTGAAGAGATTTCGTTCCTTAAGTGAAGAGGTTTCGGCCTTGACTTTGGGTTTCGTGTTTGGACTTTTAATTTCTTGAGTTTCTCTTTGGGTTTTATCATTTTCACAATTTTCCTTTTTTTTTATTTTTAATTTTAGACTTTTGAAATATCTTTTTTCAAAATATTTGTTATTTAATATATTTCCTTTAAATTCTCAATCTTTATTTATGAAAATTTGTTAAGACAATTTAATTTAGTTTTAATATCATTTTGGAATTTTACAATTTAATTTAAAATCATTTTAGAATTTTAATCATCATTTTATAAAATTTATTTAATATTGAAAATACTTCAAAAATAGAAAAGACTAATAATTTGACAGTTTTTATGTAAAAATATCAGTGAATTTGGTTTATTTAGATTTTTAGGATTTTATGGATATTTTATTTGAATTTTTCTGAGTTTTCTACTATTTTTAATGAATTTATAAAATTTATGATGATTTGGAATTTTCTGGTTGGTCCACGTCAGCAGAGAAGGTTACGTGGCTGCTGACTTGATCTGATTTGGCGCTGATGAGCCTGCTGACGTGGCATTTATTTATTTTTATTTATTTTATTTTTTCTGACAGTGGGCCCCACATGTCAAATATGTTTTTAATCTCAGAATTTTCGTGTAACGAGTCACTGTCTTGTCAGTGACCCGCCACAAGCCAAATGGCCACAGAAGATCCGGAACCCTGCGGGTTTAAACCCGTCTCCTCCAACGGAAGAGGGTTTTTATTCGTTTTGGTCCCTGGTTTTTCGCCGATCAAATTGCGGCTGCTCCGATCATCATTTCGTTTGAGGGTTGTCTTGTTAGAATCGTGAAGGTGAGGAGATCACAACGATAGAATCAATTGGAGTTATGGAGCCTTGTGCTTCCTTGTGGAACCTGAGAGAGATAGGGCCGCCATTAATGGTGTTCGAACCTTCGCACCTCTCTTTCTTTGCCAGAAGTAGGTTAATATGATCCATGGATGTATGTAGAATATATCGGTGATGTCTATTTCTCGTGAGGTTGCTTAGAGAGAGGTGATCTCGACTGAGGTGGCTCGGCCTCAATTAGGTCTGAACTGAGCTCAGTTGGTGGGGTCCACAGAGAGACTTTCTTGTGCCAGAAACGAATTGGGGAGAATCAGGAGGTCAAATTAGACTTGTCCATGTCTTTGTTTTGACTTGAGGCATCATGGTTGGATGCGAGAGGGACTAAGGCAGAAGGGTGTATTTTGGCATCCATTTTTGTTCAAGTTCAATTACTTGCAACTCATTTTACAACAAAATAGTTTGATTTGATATTCAATTTAGGTCTGTTTAAATTTGTTTCATATGTTCAAATCAACCATAAATGTAAGAACACACAATTTGGCATTTGTCACAATTTGCAATTTTCACATTTTAGCAATTTAACTACTGTTTGAGACAATTTTATTTGAGTTGCAGTAAATGCAGTAAAATGAGTTACTTAGATGATTCTTCAACAGTTCAAAGTTCCTTCATGAAATTCATACACTTTTCTGTCCATTTTGAAATAAGAGAGGAAGCATCTTTTCACTTGTTCAAAAATTTTGAAGATTAATACAAATGTTCTTTGATCTGTTCACAAATTCTTTGTACATGTACTTTGCAGGGAAGTCCAGAAGCTTTGAAGTAATGCTAATTTATTTGAAAAATACCCCTTTTGCCTTTGCTAATTTATGTAAAATTATAAAAGTTTGCAAAAATAGAAAATCTTGTTCTCTGCAATTTAAGAAGTCTTGTTCTTACTGTCCATATACATCTTTGTATTTTTAAGCATATAAACCCTGTATTTTATTTTATTTCACTTCTAGTCATATTTATGCCTTTTTGTATATATTTATTCATTTTACAAATAAGTGAAATTGAACTTAACATATGCAAACCTCATACTATCTTATGCACTTTGATCCTATATTTTTAGCAAATTGAAAATGTGAGGGCTGGTTTGAGGTTTAACATGACTTTTTATACCATTTTTGGATTGGTAGTGACTTGAACATGGCTAGGCCAGAGCCAGTGCTCTGGACCTGTGCCAAGTCAAGTTGATACTGCCATGAGAGGCTAAAGCTGGGCTAAAGACCTCTACATGGCAGCCATGGTGCCTTTTACATTGGACTTGAGAATACTCCATGAAGCAAAGAGCTGGGCTCTAAACCTTCATGAAGCACCTTTCTTTGACTCACCCCATGGCCATGACTGGAGCTGTGCTCTAGACCATAGCTCATGGTGATTATATTTGCACGGCTCAAGCACACCATTGATTGGTGGCTGAGCTAAGGAGGAGGGACAACAAAACCACGAATTGACACTTCAAAATAGCTTTCTTTATTTCAAAACCAAGCGATTACAAGATGGAGGCTCTCAATTTCACCTCTTTCTCTCTCTTTCCCAAGTGTTTGATGTAATGCCTAGCTTCAATCTAACCTTGAAATCTCTAATTGACTGTCTAAACCCTACCCAAGTGTGGCGGCCTCTTCTCTTCCCTCCTCTTCTTTTCTTCTTTTTGCCCCGAATTGGGGTGCTTATATAGGCCTGAATCTAGGGCAACGCCTTTGAGCCCGGCTTAATCCTTGCCCTCAAATTTCCATCAACGGTTGAGATCCAGCTGCGCTAGGGCATTGGTTTTGCCAAACCAGGGGCGGCACATCTGGTTTTGGCCTTGTGGTATCGGAGAAGCCACGTCGATGATCTTCGCCATTTTACCCGGCATCCGCGCGGTAAAACGCGAATTTCCCTTCTTTTCTTTTTACTGGGGGGAGAAGATCCTTACAGGCGGGCCCCGCTTGTAAGGTTAAATGAGGTAGAGGAAGATAGGTGCATTCGGTTCACCATACACCAATCAATACTCTTTGAATTTGTGTGCAAGGTGTATGAAGAACAGGACCATCCAAAGTCAAATATGGGTATGGTAATTTCGCTGGGGGGCAGCGACTCACTCAGCCCCTGTTGGATCCCCTGCAATGGTATGCACGCGCCATTTTTTCTGGATTTTCTGGGATTTTGTTCAATTTCCACAATTCCCACTTTATTTCCTTAAGGCCAAACCAAAATAAATTAATTTGGGGTCTTCCCTTGAGTATTTTTCCATGAAATTTTATGGGTAGGCTTAGAAAAATATAAGGAATTTAATGGTTCAACTGGTTTTGGTAAATTCCTCATAGATTTATTTTGGTAATTTTATGAAGTTTTTGGGTTTGTTTGCAAAATTTGGCATTTGTGTGGGCATTTCTGGGATTTAAAAATTATGATAAATCATCATAATTCTTCAGGGATTTTTGGGTAAATTTTGATGATTTTTGGAGTTTGTTTGATATTTCTGGTAACTTGGTTTTGAGTTTTGGCTGTTTGACTTCTGGCTTTCGCAATTTGGTTTTGTCTTGAAGTTGTATTTTGTACTTTGGTTTTCAGGACTTAATTTTTAGGGTCAACAAATGCCCCCCACCAAAGTACGTTGTGAGGATCTTGGCAGAACGACGTGTTTTGGTGGCCCCTTCTTGACCCCTTGCTCTTTGTCATGGTTTGACTTCACTTTGTAGTTCCTTAGGTTATCTCTTATCCCTTTGATTTGTATCTGATTTTGGTTGACCTTTTGGCTCTTGCCCCAATTTGATTGTTATTGATCCTTGTCATGTTTGACTGCCCCGGTGTGGGCATTTATTTCAGTGTTGATATCCTCCAGTGTCTTATTTAAAGTTCAAGACACAAAACTTTTGTTCATCCTTTTGTTTGGTGAGATGAACAGGCACCTAGTACTTTGTTTAAAGTACAAAGTACAAAACTTTTGGGTAATTTCACTTTTCCGTGTATTCAGAAACCACACAGGCTTCCTCAACACGGCTATCCTTTTCTTGATTGGTGTGATAGGTCACCGCCTTGTGTCTTAATTTATAGTTCAAGACACGGAACTTTTGTTCATCCTTTTATTTGGTGAGATGAACAGGCACCTAGTACTTTGTTTAAAGTACAAAGTACAAAACTTTTGGGTAATTTCACTTTTCCATGTATTCAGAAACCACACAGGCTTCCTCAACACGGCTATCCTTTTCTTGGTTGGTGGATTTTTGTGGATTTGGGAATATTTAGGTGGAAGGAATGACTTATGGGACCATAAAGGCAAGTCACCCTTTATTTTGCTCACCCTCTCATTTCTCACCCTCTCTTTTCAGGTATGGGCACTCAATGTAATGGCACTCAATATCGGCATTGGCGATGTTGATATTTTTTCATTAAATGTAGGCCTTTGTAAAGGAAATGTCTATGAATGTCCAAAAGGACAAAGACATTCCTTTGTACTTAGGCCCGGCGGGACGAATTTGGTTTTATTTATTTGGGTTTTATTGTGCTTGGTTTCTTTTTGGATTTTGATTAAGTAGGGTTTAGTTCATTTTATTTGGACTTTTAAGGTTAGGGAATTTTATTGGACTTTTATTTATTTATTTTTTCCATATTTATTTAGGGCATTTGCAAAGGAATGTCCCATAATGTTCAAAAG
This sequence comes from Rhynchospora pubera, assembly GCA_028095005.1. Taxonomy (NCBI): domain Eukaryota; kingdom Viridiplantae; phylum Streptophyta; class Magnoliopsida; order Poales; family Cyperaceae; genus Rhynchospora; species Rhynchospora pubera. The sequence continues at coordinate 104,876,284 of CM051462.1, read as the reverse complement.
AACGGAACACCCTTTCAAGCATTAACCCGATGAGACTTGAGACATAAGACTTGCTCCTTGGGTTTTGGTTGTTTGAGGGTTTTGTTCAAGACTTTATTAGATTTTCTACCTATATTTTGTTTGGTAGGTTTTGGTTGTCATGGGTTATTTTATTGGAATTTGTGGTTTTGGAATTTTGGATTTTGGAATTTTGGTTTTTGGATTTTGAAGTTTGGGGTCTTAGTTTTTTTTTTATTGGAGTTTTGGATTTTGGGTTTTGGAGCTTGGAGTTTTAAGTTTTTTTTTATTGGAGTTTTGGATTTATGTTTTGAAACTTTTGGACTTGGCCTTTATTTAGAAGTAAAGTGTTTTGATTTTGTTTTGCTTTCTCTTTTTTTTTTTCGCAGATGGTGGGTTTAGGCGGAGCATTTCTTGATATACCGCCCATTGACATGTGGAATTGAACTTTCTCTTGGGGGCAATTTGAATCCCAATCCTTTTGTGCATTTCCATTTTCCATCTACTCCTTCCACCCATTGGGATTTCTCGTTCCAAAGGTCCTGGAAGACTTTAGCCTTTCGCTTGGAGATCGGGTCCAAACAATGAGCCTTTTCAAAGAGGGGTGTCAACTTCTTATTGTAATAACCCCTTATTTCTATCCTTTCATACTCGTCTTCTTCTTCTTTCAACCACTTTTCCCAATCGTTTGAATCGGGAGCATTGCTTGATGGATCTATGTCCTCCGCTTTATAGAACAAGATTTCTTTGTGGACCACCATCTTTCCTTGGATCATTTCGATTTTAGGTGGGACGTAGAAGGTTTTCAATTCTTTGACTTGGTTAACTTCCCTTGGTGTTAGCTCTTTAAAGTAGCCAATAGGAATTTGCTCAATGGCCATGGAATCTTCCTTTTCTTTGGACTCCTCTTCATCTGAGCCAGTGTCGTACACATGGATGACATTTCTTTGCTTTGGTTCACAGTCTTCTTCAGATTCGCTTTTCACATAGAATTTTTTTCTTTGCACCTCTTTTTCATCTTCTTCATCAGATGACCTTATATAGAAGGGAGTTTTCACGGCACATGAAGTTTTAGGCCTTTCTTTCAATCTTATTTTCTCTTCGGTTTCTTTCTGATTTGTCACTCTTGCCCTCAAATTTGGTGAGGTACTTCTTTGAGAAGCTGGAGTGTAGAATCGGTCTATTTCCTCCAATTCTATTTCATGCGCTCCATAATGATGCGCATCTCCTTTGATGCTCTTTTGTTCACCATCTTTTATGTACTTGATGCACTGATGGAGGGTGGATGGCACAAGATTGTTTTCATGTAGCCACGGTCTTCCGAGTAACGCTCCATAAGAGGTATCGGCATCAATTACATAGAATTTGATTAAGGTTTCAAGTTCTCCAAATTTCACTGGGAGGGTGATTGCCCCTAATGCCTTTTCTGAATTTTGGTTGAACCCATGGATGAAGACATTTTCATTTGAGAGTCGCCTTTCTCCTAAGGCCAATTGGTTCATTGATTTGAGTGGCAAGATATTGATTGAAGATCCTGGATCCACCAACATTCGACTTAGTTGACTCCCATTAGTTTGACCTGTGATGTAGAGCGCCTTGTTGTGGCGAGCCGTTCCCATCATTAAGTCTACATCTGAGAATGTGATTTGACTTTGGGGCTCCGCGTAGAGGGCATCGGTCATGTGTTTTTCTGCGAAGTAAGCCTGAAATTTCTCGGGCTCTTGCAACACTTCCATCATTGTTTCTCTTAGTTCTTTTGACATCATCAGTGCTTCGAATACACTAATCAATGCGGGTATGCGCCTTAAGTGGGCCAAGATGTTGTATTCTCCAACGGTTTCTTTCGCCTTTTGACTCGGCCCCGCTTCATCATTTACTTCGTGACCTTTGCCTTTTCCTTTTTCCTTTTCTTTTTCGTTTGGTGCTTGTCTTTCGGGGATGTTTGTACCCGATCGCAAGTTTACATGGCAATCTTTTTCTTCAAACATGCCTTTGGCAAAGAGGCCTCCATACGGCTCCTCGTCTTCATCTTCGGCATCATAATAGTAGGTGCCCAATTCTTCTTCTTTCTTTTCCTCTTTCTTTTCCTTCTTCACTTCTTTCATTTTTCCTTCCTTTTCATTTTCATCTTTCTTCTCACTTTTCTCATCATTTTCTTTGTTTTCATTTAGGTTCAATTTTGACATTTTATGCACATAACAATCTTCTTGATCGGATTCTTCATCCACTATTATTATGACATTGCAATCTTCATTACGCCTTGGGTTGACCCTTTGCGCCACCGCATTTGCTTGAGGGTGTGAGGCCGGCTCTTGTTTAAAGCTTCCAGGCAAGATTAAGTCTCCTTCTTTGATCATCCTTTCTGCGATGTCCTTAAAGACATAACATTCACTTGTGGGGTGACCCAAGACCCGATGATAAGCACAATACTTTGGGTCGTTTGTCTTGTTTTGCTCTTCCGGCCTTTTGCAATAAGGTAGCTCAATGGCTTTACCATTCAATAATTGCTTGAGCAACGCCGCAGTTTTCTCCTTTTTGAACGAGTACGGCTTGCTTAGGCGCTCCGCCAAACTTTCTTTTGGTTGATTACCTCCATTGTTATTGTTGTTAGCACTTCCTTTGTTGTTTTTGTAACCACCACCTCCTTTGCTTATAGATGTTTCATTGGCTCCCATTATTTTAATAGGAATTTGCACCTTTGTCCTTTGTTCACCTTTGTTGTATGAAGTTTGTGTCTCTTTAGGCGGGCCGATATGCACAATCCTTGCAACCCGAGTCACCAAATCTTCATAGGTGTAGATATCGCTACCAGAGAGTGGTCTGCGAATCCAATCATCCAAGTTTCTTATTAGGAACTCCACCGCTTCCCTTTCTGGCATTTGGTGAGTGCACCTTATGTTCATGTTTCTCCATCTGTTGATGTAGTCAAGAGGCGACTCTTCTGGCCTTGGTTTTTCACAAGCTACATCGGCCATGGAAATTCTTTGGTTTACCATAGCAAATTTGGCTCGAAAGAGATCCTCCATTTCATCCCAAGTCTCAATCGAGTCATTTTCCAATAAAGAGTACCACTCAAAAGCGGCACCTGTTAGACTTTGAGAGAATTGTTTCATTAGAAGAGCTTCATCATGGGCGGTATTACCACATGCATTTCTGAATTGCACCAAGTGTTGATCTGGTGTAATGCCTTCTTTTCCTGTACCATCAAAGAGGTTGAATTTTGGGACTTGATATCCTGAAGGATAAGGAATTTGTTCGTACTCCCTCGGATATGGCCTTCCACATTTCTTGCGAAGGTTGACCAAATGGCCCGCCCCTGTTGCTTGGAGTTGTAAGCTTATCATATCTTGGATGATTTGCCTTGTTGATTCTGGCTTTCTTGCCCCTGTCCGAGACCTTGCCCTTGGAATTTCTTCTTCGCTTGACTCATATTTGATTCTATGTTTTCTTTCTTTATGATGCCTCCTTTCTTCTTCTTCTTCTGATGAAGACTCATATTTGTATTTGTTCCTTCTCCCCTTGAAAAGCCTTCTCTTAGCCTTTTCTTCTTCCTCATCAGAAGACCCATATTTACTTTTGCTCCTCCTTTCTTTTAGTATTTTCTTCTTGCTTCTTTCCTCCTCTTCATTAGAAGGCTCATACTTACTTTTGCTCTTTCTTTCTTTAAGGCTCTTCTTTTTGTGATTGTCTTCTTCTTCCGAGGACGAGGGGTTTTCAAGCTCCCCAAGCAAATTCTTTCTCTCTAGGAGCTTATACATTTTCTTAACTATTTTTCTATCTTTCTCCCTTTCATTCATTAATTCAGACATTTTCTTTTCATTTTTTTCTAGTATGCTCATCAGTCGAGCATTTTCTCCTTCGTCCCATCGATTTTTATCACCATCATTTTCTTGGTCGCTTTCAACTAGTTCATCTTCAGGCTGGCCATGACCACTTGATGATGGGATCTCTTGTTTCCCTTTGTCATCTTTTCTTGTTGGAGGAATTTCCTCGTCGCTTGCCATGTTTACGAATGCATGCATCTCTTGTTCTTCACTTATTCGGATCATGTTTACATGAGCATGCATCACCGTTTCCTTTTCACGCCACACTAAGCGCCTTCTCTTGCTTTGTGCTTCTTGGTTGGCCACTTCAACCACCAAGCGGGTCCTATCTTTTGGCACCCATATTTTCTTGGCTTCTCCTTCATTTTGCAAAGGCCCCAATCGCTCTTTGACTGGGGTTGTGGCTCTTTCTTTTTCTTTCTGCCCCAGTCTTTCCTTCACTGGAGTTGGTTCCCTTTTTCGCCCCTTTGGTCCCAACCTTTCATGGACCGAAGCGCGGGGAAAAGTGAGCCTCTCTTTTACAGACTGTCTCTTCTGAGGATTTCTGCCCCGGAACTGAACCCGGTATTCAAGAGGAAATTCCTCCATTGTTTTCAGTATCGCCGCTGGAGAATTCTTTCGAACCAGTCGAAGCGGTGCAAATGGATTGCTTACTGGGAGGTTGGGCCTTGAATCCAGCTCATTCTTGTAAGCCCTTTGAACTTTCTTGATAGTTCTTGTGCCTTGAGAGACCGGCATACAGGCTTTCTTTGTTGTTGCTTTCTTTTGAGAAGATTGGTGGTTAGACTGGTGTTTCTTGTGACTTGAACTTGGGTGGGCCCTCTTTTGAGGAATAAGAGCCCAATTATCTTCCTTAGGCTCCATTTCAGTAGAGGTCTCGGAGACTGGAGAGACTACCACTGGCACATTTTGTGGTTCTTCAACAACATGAGCGAGTTGGAAGCTTCCATCATTTACTTGGACTATAGGCACATAGGAGTACCCATATGGCATGGATCCAAACATGAATTCGTGTTGGTAGCAGATCGGTACTGCCCCAATCGTGAGCACTCCTTCGGGCTTGCTCATGTCAACAGTTGTGGGTGCCATTTCCTGCAAGAAAAGAACTCCAAATGTTACCGTTAGAAATGTTTATTTGAAATTTTATAATTTTCCTAGCCTTTACATTATATTCTTTAAATCCCAAAGATGAGAGGAGAAAGATGTCCCACCGGGCGTGCCAGAGAATCTGTTTGGCACGAGGTGGGCTGTTGATACAAATGCACTTGAAGTTTTACATTTATATTTATTTATTATATTTTTTTATCACTTTTTTTTACTTTCCCTAGCCTTTTACATTACCATTCAGATCCGAAAGATGAGAGGAAAAAGATGTCCCACCGGGCGTGCCAGAGAATCTGTTGTGCACGAGGTGGGCTGTTGATACAAATGCACTTGAAGTTTTACATTTATTTATTATTTTATTTATTTATTTATTATTTTTTTTATCACTTTTTTTTACTTTCCCTAGCCTTTTACATTACCCTTCAGATCCGAAAGATGAGAGGAAAAAGATGTCCCACCGGGCGTGCCAGAGAATCTGTTGTGCACGAGGTGGGCTGTTGATACAAATGCACTTGAAGTTTTACATTTATTTATTATTTTATTTATTTATTTATTATTTTTTTTATCACTTTTTTTTTACTTTCCCTAGCCTTTTACATTACCCTTCAGATCCGAAAGATGAGAGGAAAAAGATGTCCCACCGGGCGTGCCAGAGAATCTGTCGCGGCTTTTTCGTCATTCCCTCGAAGAATAGAATTTGAGATTCCTCGAGAAATGGGAACATAGCCTTGGATTCACCCCCCTTAAGGTTCGATCTCCGTTCGAGTATCTCTTAGCAACAAGAGAACCAAAACATGAGTCGCTTCTTAAAGAGGTTTGTTGATTTCGCGGGTCCTTTCTTTCCAGTAGGCGCAAGCCCCTACTGTTAATTACCCCGTGATCGCTCACGAGAACCTCTGATTAAGGGATCTGAAGAATTTTATGTAAAGGCTAGGAGGAATCATTCGTTTTGTGTTTATTTTATTTCTTTTGGTTTAGACCGGACTCGATTGGTGTACCAAACCTAATTAACGGGACCCAATTGAGGACACTTGAATGATTTTGTTATTTGATACAGACTCTATTTCATTTCTTGGTGTTGGGGCGTTATTTTAGATCCTTAGGCTATTTTGGGCCTTTGGACGATTTGAATTTGGATTTGAGTTTTCAAGGTTATTTTGGACCTTGGGATTTGGATTTGATTTGAAGGCTACTTTGGGCCTTTCGATTTGATTTGGATTTGATTTGAATTTCAAGGCTATTTTGAGCCTTGGATTTGAGTTTGATTCGAAGACTATTTTGGGCCTTTGAGTTGGATTTAATTTGAAATTCCAAGACTATTTTAGGTCTTGGATTTGATTTGGATTTGATTTGAATTTCAAGTCTATTCTAGACCTTTCAATTTGATTTGAGATTTCAAGACTATTTTAAGTCTTGGATTTGATTTGGATTTCTCGAGGTTACTTTGGACCGCTTCTTGAGAATTTCCAATCTTGGAGTTGCTTGAAGTTGATTTCGATTCGTTGAAGAGATTTCGTTCCTTAAGTGAAGAGGTTTCGGCCTTGACTTTGGGTTTCGTGTTTGGACTTTTAATTTCTTGAGTTTCTCTTTGGGTTTTATCATTTTCACAATTTTCCTTTTTTTTTATTTTTAATTTTAGACTTTTGAAATATCTTTTTTCAAAATATTTGTTATTTAATATATTTCCTTTAAATTCTCAATCTTTATTTATGAAAATTTGTTAAGACAATTTAATTTAGTTTTAATATCATTTTGGAATTTTACAATTTAATTTAAAATCATTTTAGAATTTTAATCATCATTTTATAAAATTTATTTAATATTGAAAATACTTCAAAAATAGAAAAGACTAATAATTTGACAGTTTTTATGTAAAAATATCAGTGAATTTGGTTTATTTAGATTTTTAGGATTTTATGGATATTTTATTTGAATTTTTCTGAGTTTTCTACTATTTTTAATGAATTTATAAAATTTATGATGATTTGGAATTTTCTGGTTGGTCCACGTCAGCAGAGAAGGTTACGTGGCTGCTGACTTGATCTGATTTGGCGCTGATGAGCCTGCTGACGTGGCATTTATTTATTTTTATTTATTTTATTTTTTCTGACAGTGGGCCCCACATGTCAAATATGTTTTTAATCTCAGAATTTTCGTGTAACGAGTCACTGTCTTGTCAGTGACCCGCCACAAGCCAAATGGCCACAGAAGATCCGGAACCCTGCGGGTTTAAACCCGTCTCCTCCAACGGAAGAGGGTTTTTATTCGTTTTGGTCCCTGGTTTTTCGCCGATCAAATTGCGGCTGCTCCGATCATCATTTCGTTTGAGGGTTGTCTTGTTAGAATCGTGAAGGTGAGGAGATCACAACGATAGAATCAATTGGAGTTATGGAGCCTTGTGCTTCCTTGTGGAACCTGAGAGAGATAGGGCCGCCATTAATGGTGTTCGAACCTTCGCACCTCTCTTTCTTTGCCAGAAGTAGGTTAATATGATCCATGGATGTATGTAGAATATATCGGTGATGTCTATTTCTCGTGAGGTTGCTTAGAGAGAGGTGATCTCGACTGAGGTGGCTCGGCCTCAATTAGGTCTGAACTGAGCTCAGTTGGTGGGGTCCACAGAGAGACTTTCTTGTGCCAGAAACGAATTGGGGAGAATCAGGAGGTCAAATTAGACTTGTCCATGTCTTTGTTTTGACTTGAGGCATCATGGTTGGATGCGAGAGGGACTAAGGCAGAAGGGTGTATTTTGGCATCCATTTTTGTTCAAGTTCAATTACTTGCAACTCATTTTACAACAAAATAGTTTGATTTGATATTCAATTTAGGTCTGTTTAAATTTGTTTCATATGTTCAAATCAACCATAAATGTAAGAACACACAATTTGGCATTTGTCACAATTTGCAATTTTCACATTTTAGCAATTTAACTACTGTTTGAGACAATTTTATTTGAGTTGCAGTAAATGCAGTAAAATGAGTTACTTAGATGATTCTTCAACAGTTCAAAGTTCCTTCATGAAATTCATACACTTTTCTGTCCATTTTGAAATAAGAGAGGAAGCATCTTTTCACTTGTTCAAAAATTTTGAAGATTAATACAAATGTTCTTTGATCTGTTCACAAATTCTTTGTACATGTACTTTGCAGGGAAGTCCAGAAGCTTTGAAGTAATGCTAATTTATTTGAAAAATACCCCTTTTGCCTTTGCTAATTTATGTAAAATTATAAAAGTTTGCAAAAATAGAAAATCTTGTTCTCTGCAATTTAAGAAGTCTTGTTCTTACTGTCCATATACATCTTTGTATTTTTAAGCATATAAACCCTGTATTTTATTTTATTTCACTTCTAGTCATATTTATGCCTTTTTGTATATATTTATTCATTTTACAAATAAGTGAAATTGAACTTAACATATGCAAACCTCATACTATCTTATGCACTTTGATCCTATATTTTTAGCAAATTGAAAATGTGAGGGCTGGTTTGAGGTTTAACATGACTTTTTATACCATTTTTGGATTGGTAGTGACTTGAACATGGCTAGGCCAGAGCCAGTGCTCTGGACCTGTGCCAAGTCAAGTTGATACTGCCATGAGAGGCTAAAGCTGGGCTAAAGACCTCTACATGGCAGCCATGGTGCCTTTTACATTGGACTTGAGAATACTCCATGAAGCAAAGAGCTGGGCTCTAAACCTTCATGAAGCACCTTTCTTTGACTCACCCCATGGCCATGACTGGAGCTGTGCTCTAGACCATAGCTCATGGTGATTATATTTGCACGGCTCAAGCACACCATTGATTGGTGGCTGAGCTAAGGAGGAGGGACAACAAAACCACGAATTGACACTTCAAAATAGCTTTCTTTATTTCAAAACCAAGCGATTACAAGATGGAGGCTCTCAATTTCACCTCTTTCTCTCTCTTTCCCAAGTGTTTGATGTAATGCCTAGCTTCAATCTAACCTTGAAATCTCTAATTGACTGTCTAAACCCTACCCAAGTGTGGCGGCCTCTTCTCTTCCCTCCTCTTCTTTTCTTCTTTTTGCCCCGAATTGGGGTGCTTATATAGGCCTGAATCTAGGGCAACGCCTTTGAGCCCGGCTTAATCCTTGCCCTCAAATTTCCATCAACGGTTGAGATCCAGCTGCGCTAGGGCATTGGTTTTGCCAAACCAGGGGCGGCACATCTGGTTTTGGCCTTGTGGTATCGGAGAAGCCACGTCGATGATCTTCGCCATTTTACCCGGCATCCGCGCGGTAAAACGCGAATTTCCCTTCTTTTCTTTTTACTGGGGGGAGAAGATCCTTACAGGCGGGCCCCGCTTGTAAGGTTAAATGAGGTAGAGGAAGATAGGTGCATTCGGTTCACCATACACCAATCAATACTCTTTGAATTTGTGTGCAAGGTGTATGAAGAACAGGACCATCCAAAGTCAAATATGGGTATGGTAATTTCGCTGGGGGGCAGCGACTCACTCAGCCCCTGTTGGATCCCCTGCAATGGTATGCACGCGCCATTTTTTCTGGATTTTCTGGGATTTTGTTCAATTTCCACAATTCCCACTTTATTTCCTTAAGGCCAAACCAAAATAAATTAATTTGGGGTCTTCCCTTGAGTATTTTTCCATGAAATTTTATGGGTAGGCTTAGAAAAATATAAGGAATTTAATGGTTCAACTGGTTTTGGTAAATTCCTCATAGATTTATTTTGGTAATTTTATGAAGTTTTTGGGTTTGTTTGCAAAATTTGGCATTTGTGTGGGCATTTCTGGGATTTAAAAATTATGATAAATCATCATAATTCTTCAGGGATTTTTGGGTAAATTTTGATGATTTTTGGAGTTTGTTTGATATTTCTGGTAACTTGGTTTTGAGTTTTGGCTGTTTGACTTCTGGCTTTCGCAATTTGGTTTTGTCTTGAAGTTGTATTTTGTACTTTGGTTTTCAGGACTTAATTTTTAGGGTCAACAAGGTATAAAGATAAACTTTGACAAAACTGCTATGGTACCTATTAATATTTCTGATTCTCACTGTGATAGACTAGCTGGCATTTTTCATTGCAAGGTGGGGGAGTTTCCCATTACTTATTTAGGACTGCCGCTTACCTATAAAAAACTTAAATGTTCAGATTGGGGGTTCATACTAGATAAAGTGAATAAGAAGTTGCAACATTGGAAAGGAACTATGCTCTCCATTGGAGGGAGGCTAACTCTTATTAACTCTGTAATTACAGCTATGCCAATGTATATGATGTCAATTTACAGAATCCCAGAATTAGTTAGGAAGAAAGTAGATTCTTGTAGAATTAGCTTTTTATGGATGAGAAAGGTAGAGAACAAAAAAAGATATGCTCTTGTGAATTGGAAAAAGGTTTGTCAAATGAAGAAGCATGATGGTTTAGGCGTGTTAGATATTAAAGATATGAATACTGCCTTGTTGATGAAATGGTGGTGGAGATATAATAGTCCTAATTTTGATAGTTTGTGGAAGACTTTGATTCATAAGAAATACCATGGTAGATTAGATAGGTCTAGTTTTTCTCCTTTCTGGAAAACAATTAGTAGTTTAGAGCATTTAGGGACAACTTCTAGGAGCTACACAGTAGGGAATGGTGCCTCAATAACCTTCTGGACCGACATCTGGTATAAGAACTGCTCTCTTGCTACCGTGTATCCTTTTTTGTATGACTTATGTGATAACACAGATTGTAGCTTACAAGATGTAATCGTGTCTCAGGGTAGTATTTTACATTTCCGTAGACATTTGACGGGTATCCTTTTTTTTTTTTTGCTTTTGTTTTAGTATTAAAGGCTCAAATATTCCAACGACACAAGGTCCAAAGCCACAGACATAGTTTCTATATTCCGAAGCAATCCAAACAAATTTAAGAGGTGACTATGTTTAGCAAAAAATTAGTAAGATTTTAAACATGATGCCTCTCTTTCATCCCTCGGTGTCTCGCATTCGAGCAATCTTAAGATAATATATTTTGTGGTTTTAAATTAAGAATATTTCTTCTATGAATACATGGATTTAAATTTAGATCCACCATTCAAACTCTAGTTAAATCACAACCATTCACATTATGAATGACTGATCTAAATTCAAGCTCATGTAAAAAAATATTCATGGCAGAATTACCCTTAAAGATAATATAAAATTAAACATCAATGTGCAAAAGGAGTTTGCTTCTTATTTACCCGAAAACCAGCAAGGCTCTATAATTGTCTACTAAACGGTTATGGCTTCGTAATGTAATTTTAAGAACTTAACCTTTTTTTTTTTTTTTTGACATAATAAAGCAGCTTGTTTTTTTGCCCCTTCTATTTCAGTAGTTTTTCTTATTTTCTAAACAATGCGGAAATATATGCTATCTCATATCACTTCATTAAAAAAAAAAATAATGCACATCATTTTTTTTTCAACTGCTTTCTAAGAAGTATGAACTAGATAAGTCAACTGTTTGATTTGCTTGAATTACTTCAAAAAGTGACAAAGAGCTTTGTTTCTTAGTTTTTTGACCTATTAAAGCAACTTGTTTATTTTCGATGTTTACATATTAAAAGTGACAATTCCACTGACAAGTAAATTTCTAAAGAAAATAATTCATTGTAGTTATTCTACTATTTTTAAAGTAATACCTGCCAGGTCCGTTGCAAATTTTTCATTCGAAAGCTCTTTCTATAGAGAATCTTCTCCATTACATGTGCATCTATCAGAGAACCTTGGTTCGCATCTGGCCGAACTTCTTTTATATCTTCGCTAGTAGAGTTGCCTTCTAACATAGCATTTGCCTTATCTGATCTCAGTAAGGCCCGGTCATAGTGGTCTTGAATAAGGCTTTCAACTCTCCTTTGCAAACTCAAAGGGATAACCACCTGTGTTCCACATAAACAATGAATTTATTTTTTATATTGAAATTTGAAAAATGATTCTTCTGCAGAAAATTTCTCTCATTCTGGCAGGAAGTTACCCAGATTTTGAATTTTGCAATCCACCCGGATTCCAAAATTTCTGCCATCAACTATCTCATTTGTGTAAAATAATCAACTAAAATAGGTTGGGAGTCGAAATGATTATTTTGACAAGTTAGTTGCTTTGAAGTTGTTATTTGTAAAATTTGGATGGTTGGATTTCATGGGAGATGCTAGAAAATACAGACAGCTTTAGTTGCAATAAAATAACTCATAAAAACTTGCCTCTCTTTGTGGCCGCTTGTCATCAAGGTCAGGCCGGTAGTTGGGCAAGGGAACTTTACTAGCAACGACCACTTTGCCATAAATCTCACTGTACAAATATGCATATGAATGAGAAATTAGAACACAAAATTCAACAACCAAACCAAAAAGAAATTGAAAATGATCACATCAGAAAGCAATAAAAATTCAACACGTATTTACCTGTACAGACCCATTCGTCTGGCCAGGTGAGAGATTTGCTCATAATCTCTCCTATCTCTCTTATCTCTGGAAACAATCTCTTGCTCCTCAGCATTTCGCAACAACATCCCAAGTTTCCATCTCCATTCGTCGATATTAGCCACCGAAGAAGAAGGCTACATTACAATTGAAATAGTAAGCTTCAATTCATATTCAAGCTACAAAACTTACAAACAAAAGCATATACCTTGTGATCTTCGAACTCGCAGTCGTACTCATCGTCGGAGAATTGCTCGACGGCGTAGCTACATAAGGAGCGCTCCCGTGGGAGGCGACATGGAGACTGGAGCACTCCAGGGACGTTAGAAATGGAGGAGAGAAAGCCAGAGAAAGCACTCGGTGGAGGCCTGTCGACTCTGAGGAGAAGTACAAGCGCGCGTCGCATGGTTCTCTCTCTTTCTACCTATGGAGGCATCATCACTCTCTCTGACTCTGGAGTTAAAAAAAATTGCAATAGCCGGACTTTGTTCTTTGGACGCGATTCCGGCTTCTACTCCGGTAGGATTTTCTGTTGCAGGTCTCTTGGAACTGTTTTCTAGTAGTTGTATTCCATGGGTCTAGCAAAGTCACATTGTGGGTGGGTTTTGGCGCGTCAAAAAGTTGCAACAGAAATTGCAGTAGGATATTTGTAACAGAGAATTGAGAAGCAGGATAAGTAGTAAGTAGGCTGCAAAGGCCCTAATGGGCCGGGAGATAACGGGGCCTGTTACGAGAAGATGGGTAGAAGATCGGACAAAAAGGAACGGAAATTGATTAGCAGGAATTATAAGTGACATCGGCAAATATACCATCTCAGTCATCGCTACTATGTGTTATAAATATTCAGTTTAATAATAAAAAGTATTCAGTTTAATAATAAGAAGTGTTCTCAGTTTAATGCGTCAGAATCAAGCTAGAGTCAGAGTCGCGCGTGGTCAAGAGGTGCGCTAGGAGGCAGGGGTAGAATCGGAAAAAATTTAATTTGAACAGGAGCGGTTTATTTCCAATTCTAATTTTTACACGTATTTTTTGTCCGGTTCGTGACCCCTTCGCTTGGTTTTTTCTTATAACAGTTGTGTTTCTGTTGCAACTAACTAAACATTCATACTTATTAAACAGAACATTCGTACTTATTAAACTGAACATTCGTACTTACTAAACTAAAAATTTATACTTAATAAAATAAACATGTTTGCTCATAACATTTATATTTTCTGTTGCAACTAACTGAACAGTTCTACTCAATTAACTGAACATTTGTATTGACCAAACTGAACTTTTGGCAAAAAAAAAAAAAACAAAATGAACATATTTGGTCTAGAGAACACTTATAAAAAAATGAACAATTCTACTACAACGTGAACATTTGTACATATTAAAGTGAACACTTATAATAACTAACTGAACATAAAATACGCGCTAGATAAGTAGAGGGGTCAGAGCGCTAGTTGAGGCGCTGTGCAGCGTGATGGCTCGGATGGCACAAAGTGCGATGGCACTAATCAATTCCCATTGATTAGTGCCATCGCACTCCGCTTCATCCGCGCCATCGCGCGCTGCACAGCGCCTCAGCGAAGGTCAGAGCAGGGCTCTATTTTCTCTACTCATCCAGTGCATAATTTTTTTTCATTTCGTTATTATAAGTGTTCATTTTAATATGTACAAATGTTCACTTTGTAGTAGAATTATTTAGAGAAAATTGGTTTTATGCCACTCCAAAACAATCTAATTCTACATATGCCATCACAAAACAACTAATTAGATATTTGCCACCACAAAACAGCACAAATTATTTTTATGCCACTATTTTTATTTTAAAAAATATTAAAAATTATTTTTTTTAAAAAAAATAATTTTTATAATGTCAGATGTTCTAAAAATTCCTTAAATGCCCTTCCTTCTAGAATGATCCGTAATTGATACAAAGTGAAAAATATATTTGAGTTCCCTTCGCTTCTCCTTTCTTCCCTTTTGGTTTCGTGCATACAGAACGATGACGACGACGGCAGTGGCGACACGCGACCCATCGAGATGGACTGCGCCGCTAGAAGAGAAGAGACGCAGGATCCGCTAAGCCTAACCTCTAGGAGAGAAGCGACGCGCACGACGTGTCTGAACTGTAACCCTAACTTTTTCATGGATCATCTAAGGTGAATTTCAATTTCATTTTGATTAATGGATAGGAATTTTTTTTCATTTTGATGCTCGAGATTTGCCAACCTCGTAGAAAAAAAATTCATTGAGTTCGGCCAACCACAGCTAGTTTTGATGCTTACACTGGGCAAGCCCTACCAAAATCAGACTTTTCTTTCTACATTTTCCTCTCGCCTTCTTACATATTTTATTATAAATGAGTACTCCCCGTTTTTTTCATTTTTTCTCATTTCTTCTCTTTCGATTATGTAATGTTCCTTGTATGAGTTTTTTCGCTAGAATTTTTTTTTCACTTTGGCGACGGTAGGAGATTTGCTTCCTGTATTTTGTTTACTTTTACTGGTATGGCCTATCCTGTTTTTTTTCTCATTTGAATTTTTGTATTATTGTAGGAGAACTTTGAATACATCAAGTCCAAGATCGGTTCAGGAACCGAATGACTCGTATGCTAATTGAGGTATGCAATTACTGATGCAAAAAGTATGTAATCTATTTCTATGTAGTTAATTTTGCCTATTTTTATATGCTTTTGTTTATGCTGTACCTTTGCCTATATGTATAGTAACTGATTTACACACTATTTTCAGGTTGAGGAATATCACACTCTTTCCATAGGCTGAGACATGAAAATATTTAGAGGCATTTTAGATTATTTAGAAGAATTTCAATTTGAGGCATGTATCAGGAAATAAACTGATAGTTGTATGTCAATTTTTGTGAATATTTTGTGACAAAAATGTTGGAAATGTCAATTTTTGTGAATATTAGAAATGTTGGAGACGTTGGAAATACTTTCTGATAATTGTAAGAATTAGAAATGTTGGAAATGAATTTGACATTGTTGGTTATATGTTGAAATATTTGTCAATTTTGTTTAAATTTTTCTACTGTGAATATTTGCACATGGTTATGCTGGCACGAGTACATGCCAACACCATAGGTAGAACATAATAAGCTAATTACATAAATTGTTTTGAAAATTTGAAAATTTATGGGCTATGCTGGGTTATGCTGGCACGAATGATCCAAATTCAGAAAATTAGATAATTGTTGGTAGAGTGCATGCCAGCATAGCCCTGTTCCATAAGTAGAATAAGCTATGGAAGTGATCCAAATAAGCTAATTGCTTTTTTGGAGGTTAAACTGATGATTAAAACTTTATTGTTCATACATGCAGGAGTGCCAGAATAAGCTAATTCAGAATTTGAATCACTTTATTGTTTATACATGCACGAGTGATCCAATTAGCTTCACATATAATTTTAATGAACAACTAAGCAATCATTTATGCTGGCACGAGTACATACCAGTACCATAAGTATAGAACAGGGCTATGCTGGCATGAGTACTCGTATATTGTTTTGAATGGAAAAGACTAACAAAAGATCTCTCTAATCTTGATTGGCTAGTGGCATAAAACCAATTTAAAACTTTTCGGATGGCATATTTCAAATTCTAATGCTTTGTGGTGGCATATTTAAAAGGGCAAAATGGTCATTTAATCAACCAATGGCATAAAATCAATTATTATTGTTTTGTAGTGGCATAAAACTAATTAGTTGTTTTGTGAAGGCATATTTCGAATTTAAGACTTTTGGAGTGGCATAAACCAAATTTCCCCAATTATTTACTATTTTATAAGTGTTCGCTAGACCAAATATATTTATTTTGATTTCTTTTTTTTTTTTTACCAAAAGTTCAGTTTGGTTAATACAAATGTTCTGTTAATTGAGTATAAATGTTCAATTAGTTGCAACAAAAAATATAAATGTTATGAGCAAACATGTTTATTTTATTAAGTATAAATGTTGAGTTTAGTAAGTATGAATGTTCAGTTTAATAAGTATAAATGTTCAGTTATTTAATAAAAATTGAAAATGATCACATCAGAAAGCAATAAAAATTCAACACGTATTTACCTGTACAGACCCATTCGTCTGGCCAGGTGAGAGATTTGCTCATAATCTCTCCTATCTCTCTTATCTCTGGAAACAATCTCTTGCTCCTCAGCATTTCGCAACAACATCCCAAGTTTCCATCTCCATTCGTCGATATTAGCCACCGAAGAAGAAGGCTACATTACAATTGAAATAGTAAGCTTCAATTCATATTCAAGCTACAAAACTTACAAACAAAAGCATATACCTTGTGATCTTCGAACTCGCAGTCGTACTCATCGTCGGAGAATTGCTCGACGGCGTAGCTACATAAGGAGCGCTCCCGTGGGAGGCGACATGGAGACTGGAGCACTCCAGGGACGTTAGAAATGGAGGAGAGAAAGCCAGAGAAAGCACTCGGTGGAGGCCTGTCGACTCTGAGGAGAAGTACAAGCGCGCGTCGCATGGTTCTCTCTCTTTCTACCTATGGAGGCATCATCACTCTCTCTGACTCTGGAGTTAAAAAAAATTGCAATAGCCGGACTTTGTTCTTTGGACGCGATTCCGGCTTCTACTCCGGTAGGATTTTCTGTTGCAGGTCTCTTGGAACTGTTTTCTAGTAGTTGTATTCCATGGGTCTAGCAAAGTCACATTGTGGGTGGGTTTTGGCGCGTCAAAAAGTTGCAACAGAAATTGCAGTAGGATATTTGTAACAGAGAATTGAGGAGCAGGATAAGTAGTAAGTAGGCTGCAAAGGCCCTAATGGGCCGGGAGATAACGGGGCCTGTTACGAGAAGATGGGTAGAAGATCGGACAAAAAGGAACGGAAATTGATTAGCAGGAATTATAAGTGACATCGGCAAATATACCATCTCAGCCATCGCTACTATGTGTTATAAATGTTCAGTTTAATAATAAAAAGTATTCAGTTTAATAATAAGAAGTGTTCTCAGTTTAATGCGTCAGAATCAAGCTAGAGTCAGAGTCGCGCGTGGTCAAGAGGTGCGCTAGGAGGCAGGGGTAGAATCGGAAAAAATTTAATTTGAACAGGAGCGGTTTATTTCCAATTCTAATTTTTACATGTATTTTTTGTCCGGTTCGTGACCCCTTCGCTTGGTTTTTTCTTATAACAGTTGTATTTCTGTTGCAACTAACTAAACATTCATACTTATTAAACAGAACATTCGTACTTATTAAACTGAACATTCGTACTTACTAAACTAAAAATTTATACTTAATAAAATAAACATGTTTGCTCATAACATTTATATTTTCTGTTGCAACTAACTGAACAGTTCTACTCAATTAACTGAACATTTGTATTGACCAAACTGAACTTTTGGCAAAAAAAAAAAAACAAAATGAACATATTTGGTCTAGCGAACACTTATAAAAAAATGAACAATTCTACTACAACGTGAACATTTGTACATATTAAAGTGAACACTTATAATAACTAACTGAACATAAAATACGCGCTAGATAAGTAGAGGGGTCAGAGCGCTAGTTGAGGCGCTGTGCAGCGTGATGGCTCGGATGGCACAAAGTGCGATGGCACTAATCAATTTCCATTGATTAGTGCCATCGCACTCCGCTTCATCCGCGCCATCGCGCGCTGCACAGCGCCTCAGCGAAGGTCAGAGCAGGGCTCTATTTTCTCTACTCATCCAGTGCATAATTTTTTTTCATTTCGTTATTATAAGTGTTCACTTTAATATGTACAAATGTTCACTTTGTAGTAGAATTATTTAGAGAAAATTGGTTTTATGCCACTCCAAAACAATCTAATTCTAAATATGCCATCACAAAACAACTAATTAGATATTTGCCACCACAAAACAGCACAAATTATTTTTATGCCACTATTTTTATTTTAAAAAATATTAAAAATTATTTTTTTTAAAAAAAATAATTTTTATAATGTCAGATGTTCTAAAAATTCCTTAAATGCCCTTCCTTCTAGAATGATCCGTAATTGATACAAAGTGAAAAATATATTTGAGTTCCCTTCGCTTCTCCTTTCTTCCCTTTTGGTTTCGTGCATACAGAACGATGACGACGACGGCAGTGGCGACACGCGACCCATCGAGATGGACTGCGCCGCTAGAAGAGAAGAGACGCAGGATCCGCTAAGCCTAACCTCTAGGAGAGAAGCGACGCGCACGACGTGTCTGAACTGTAACCCTAACTTTTTCATGGATCATCTAAGGTGAATTTCAATTTCATTTTGATTAATGGATAGGAATTTTTTTTCATTTTGATGCTCGAGATTTGCCAACCTCGTAGAAAAAAAATTCATTGAGTTCGGCCAACCACAGCTAGTTCTGATGCTTACACTGGGCAAGCCCTACCAAAATCAGACTTTTCTTTCTACATTTTCCTCTCGCCTTCTTACATATTTTATTATAAATGAGTACTCCCCGTTTTTTTCATTTTTTCTCATTTCTTCTCTTTCGATTATGTAATGTTCCTTGTATGAGTTTTTTCGCTAGAATTTTTTTTTCACTTTGGCGACGGTAGGAGATTTGCTTCCTGTATTTTGTTTACTTTTACTGGTATGGCCTATCCTGTTTTTTTTCTCATTTGAATTTTTGTATTATTGTAGGAGAACTTTGAATACATCAAGTCCAAGATCGGTTCAGGAACCGAATGACTCGTATGCTAATTGAGGTATGCAATTACTGATGCAAAAAGTATGTAATCTATTTCTATGTAGTTAATTTTGCCTATTTTTATATGCTTTTGTTTATGCTGTACCTTTGCCTATATGTATAGTAACTGATTTACACACTATTTTCAGGTTGAGGAATATCACACTCTTTCCATAGGCTGAGACATGAAAATATTTAGAGGCATTTTAGATTATTTAGAAGAATTTCAATTTGAGGCATGTATCAGGAAATAAACTGATAGTTGTATGTCAATTTTTGTGAATATTTTGTGACAAAAATGTTGGAAATGTCAATTTTTGTGAATATTAGAAATGTTGGAGACGTTGGAAATACTTTCTGATAATTGTAAGAATTAGAAATGTTGGAAATGAATTTGACATTGTTGGTTATATGTTGAAATATTTGTCAATTTTGTTTAAATTTTTCTACTGTGAATATTTGCACATGGTTATGCTGGCACGAGTACATGCCAACACCATAGGTAGAACATAATAAGCTAATTACATAAATTGTTTTGAAAATTTGAAAATTTATGGGCTATGCTGGGTTATGCTGGCACGAATGATCCAAATTCAGAAAATTAGATAATTGTTGGTAGAGTGCATGCCAGCATAGCCCTGTTCCATAAGTAGAATAAGCTATGGAAGTGATCCAAATAAGCTAATTTCTTTTTTGGAGGTTAAACTGATGATTAAAACTTTATTGTTCATACATGCAGGAGTGCCAGAATAAGCTAATTCAGAATTTGAATCACTTTATTGTTTATACATGCACGAGTGATCCAATTAGCTTCACATATAATTTTAATGAACAACTAAGCAATCATTTATGCTGGCACGAGTACATACCAGTACCATAAGTATAGAACAGGGCTATGCTGGCATGAGTACTCGTATATTGTTTTGAATGGAAAAGACTAACAAAAGATCTCTCTAATCTTGATTGGCTAGTGGCATAAAACCAATTTAAAACTTTTCGGATGGCATATTTCAAATTCTAATGCTTTGTGGTGGCATATTTAAAAGGGCAAAATGGTCATTTAATCAACCAATGGCATAAAATCAATTATTATTGTTTTGTAGTGGCATAAAACTAATTAGTTGTTTTGTGAAGGCATATTTCGAATTTAAGACTTTTGGAGTGGCATAAACCAAATTTCCCCAATTATTTACTATTTTATAAGTGTTCGCTAGACCAAATATGTTTATTTTGATTTCTTTTTTTTTTTGCCAAAAGTTCAGTTTGGTTAATACAAATGTTCTGTTAATTGAGTATAAATGTTCAATTAGTTGCAACAAAAAATATAAATGTTATGAGCAAACATGTTTATTTTATTAAGTATAAATGTTGAGTTTAGTAAGTATGAATGTTCAGTTTAATAAGTATAAATGTTCAGTTATTTAAATATAAATGTTCAGTTAGTTAAAATAGAAATAAAACTATTATAAGAAAAAAAACCAAGCGAAGGGGTCACCAACCGGACAAAAAACACATGAAAAAAAATTAGAATTGGAAATGAACCGATCCGGTTCAAATTAATTTTTTTCCGATTCTACCCCTGCCTCCTAGAACAGCTCTTGACCACGCACGACTCTGACTCTAGCACGATTCTGGCGCATTAAACTGAACACTTCTCATTATTAAACTGAACATTTGTAATACACAGCAACGATGGCTGGGATGATTTATTTAGCGATGGCAGTTATAATAGCTGAAAAGTAACGGTAGTTTGAATGTTTGATCACGAATTCATGATATGAAAAGGTCGATTTTTTTTATTTAAAATACAATATATAACAAAAGGGTCTATATTTGTATGTCTGCAAATTACTTGCCAAAGGATGTGAAAGGGGAACTCAAAGGTTGATAATTGACCGATTATGAAATTTGGTGATAAAAAGTTTGCCATTTGTCTGCGGCCTGAAAGTTACCAATGAAGCTGTTTAATTTGATTTTTGTTTGTAGAGTCAGCGCCTATCTAATGTTACATATTTTTTTTTATTAACAATCTTACATACTTTTACACTGGAATTCTAGGCTATAATCGAAACCACAAATTTAACTTGAGAAATAAAATGAAATTTACTTTTTCTTTTTCAAATCTGTGGATCGGAATTTTGAAACCGACAAAGGAGGCGGTGGAATTCTCTTCAAAAGAGAATGGCGAAAAAATTTTGGCCCTATGAATTCTCGCCCACAACTAAAAAAATTGACAAGAATTCTTTTCTTTCCTTCTCTTTTCTTTTCTTTTATTTTCCTTCCTCGCTCATCTCTGTTCGATGAGCAGCCTTAATGTGATTGACAAATTTTTTTTTTTAAAGCAAAAATGATGCTGTGAGATCTGATCTTAAATTAGTGACTGACAAAATTTGCAACAATTAAATCTTTTTCATTAAGAAAAAAAATACCATACAAGGAATATATAAAAAAAACTGCTCTTTTGGTACATGCCACAATTACGTACCATTAAATTAGCAGTTTAGCACAAGTATATTGTAACACCCCTGACAAACTGCAACTGAATATGCAGACGATTTCTGAGGTGCGTGGTCATATACTCTCTAAAACATTGTCATCGATTTCAATGAACAAATATTGAATGTGGGAGTATCCTAGAGCTAAGACTTCACCTTAACCTTTTCTCAATCTAATTAACCAATGAGCTTACAAGTTACAACAGTCAAGCACCAAAACCAGCTTTTACATATGTAGTTTAGTAACTGGTTTGCACATCAACAATGACAAGATATATGTCGGTAGCCCATGTAGCCTAAAACCTACACCGTTCCTTCTCTGTTTTGAGTCTGATTTTGTGCTTGGTTTTATGCTTGTAAAAATAAAAATCACTATTATATGTGAGTTTCAACAGAACTATATGTGAAGTTTGAAGTGATATTGCAGTTATCTCCGTATGTAATTACTGTAGTAAAGTGTATCAAACAAATTGTTTGTAAAAATTCAAAGTAATGGAAAATAGATAGCAATTGCTTGTTGAATTCTATATGGGAGCACATATTTTCTAGTTATTGTTTATTTTGTTATGAATCGTCGATAATATATATCTATGCAAATTAATATGTGAATAAAATAATTTGTTACTATCTACATGATTAATCTTATATAAATTAAAATTGCAAATTTTGATTGAAAATTGTGAATAATTCCACGGAATAAATTGTGAAGTATTAAGAAATTAATGTAGGGCTGTGTTGTTCGTTTTTGTAATATTTTCTAGCAACACATTTTGTTGATTCTGCATAGTGCAAGTATTGAAAAGCTTGTATGCTATAACGACACTCTAAAAGGCAGGACAAAGTCCTAGCTAGGCTGCTCTAAGGAAGGGATAGTATTTTTTTTAAATTTTAACGCCCGAAGGCTAGGAAGGGATAGTAATTAGGATTCATATTTTTACAATTGTATATTTGTATTTGATGATTTCTTGAGCTCAGTATCAAATGAAAGCAGATCCTCTATTTATATGAAGGCATAAGAATATAAGATTAATCGTTGTGGAAGGCATGGAGGCAGCACAGAGAATTATTGGCCAATCATCACAAGTATTTACTGGCCAGTCATCACAAGTATTTAATATTTTCTAACAAAATATTAAATGAGTTAACTAACTACCTTGTACAAAAGTAAGATCCGCAGGTACCATCAAAGAATGAAAGGAAAAAAAATGTATCTAAAGCTTTTCCCTGATTAATTTTATTTTTTTTCACCATAGCCGGCCTTCACAATTGTAATCTAGACTAAACGATGTAACAAAACTTGAATTTCATCGTCCAATGTCGGCCCATCTGAGAACATGGTATCTCCATAATCTGCAAAGGATTCCTATTAAAAAGAGGGGAGTAGCCGAGTAGGCATTAGTATTATTTTCAAGAACATTTAATCATTAAAAAGAATTTGTTCGATATAGCTGGCTGCCCACAGGATGTTTTGTATATTTTAAATGTACGTATGGATGTCATATTTTCAAACAAATTGGTTAGATTTTCACGATTGATTCCGTTAAATAATATATGTGTGACGAATTAACCCAATGAAATATGAAACCGCATATCAACGAAAGCCTCACATTCATGCCTTAGGGGCTTGAACCACATCCTCACAGTCATCTGTTGATTTAGTTTATGTATATACATCCTGAGTACTCCAATTATAAGCTACTGCTTAACTATTGTTAATGACATTTGAACAGTACATTTTGAATGAAGGTATTGTGATACTCATTTCCCTGCACTTTAAAAGACATTTAAGTTCGTTTTCTTTTTCCTTTTTTAATTGTACCTGAATTGAATGGCGTGTTTAGGTTCTTCGAGGTAGTATTGCACCCTGAATTGAATGGTGTACTTCATTCGTTGCAGGCTGTATTTCACATTGGTTGTTTTCTTCTAAAACTTGACCATTCCAAATTCCGTCAATTCTTTTTCACTGACAACCAACAAAATCAAGGTATTAGCTTTTTTTTTTACTTTGTTTTTCTGTGGAGGTTTGATATGATTAGTTATTATGTACTGCAAAAACTTGTTCAATTTGAGAGGCCTTTAACTTAGAATTTGGTTTAGTTATGTCGAATAAATAGGGTTATTTGGCAACATTGTAGATTAGGAGTGATTGCTTAATTGATCCTCTCTAAAAAAAATTAATGATCAATTAATGCATGATGACAATTAACAAAAAATATTTTCTTTAAATTAATGAAGGTGGATATCTCTCATGTCTAATAGTGAAAGATAGCTGTCTAACTGTCTTATAAGTTACTATTGAATCTTGCTATTAGTACTACTACTTAATTATAACTTCAAAAAAAATAAACTAGCCACTAAAAAACTATAAAAAATGAAAATTAATTCTGATGGGAGGAGATGTACCTGAAATATTGCTGCATTGGGTCGACACCATCATTATTGTTACTCCACTCTGATTGCTCAGGTCCTTCCATTAAATATTGCTGCATGTTCAGCAGGTCAGCTGCATATGTGTTCGTCAACATTGATTGCTGTTGTGGTTGGGACTGCAGCTGCAAAATTCAAAATGTGTCATCTGATGGCTGATCATGAGGAGAGGAGGAAGCTATTCTTATTCCAATTTTGGTTTGACGAAATTAAGTACTTTCCTCGACCCTGAATTTGTGCCTCATTGGTATATCCTAACTTGTTTTGCATTGGTTATAAAATAAAGTTAAATATTTTTCTTACATCTAGTCCTTTTTTTCTCTTTTTATTATCTTTGGAGATGCATGTAGCTGGCTTGAAGTCATAGTTTCATAACTATTTTGTGATAATACATAAGAATCTTTGCATAGGTAATTTAACATTTGCATTTAACATTTAAACTAAATATGATATGAA
The DNA here is from genome assembly GCA_028095005.1 of Rhynchospora pubera. Lineage (NCBI taxonomy): Eukaryota > Viridiplantae > Streptophyta > Magnoliopsida > Poales > Cyperaceae > Rhynchospora > Rhynchospora pubera. The sequence continues at coordinate 104,851,880 of CM051462.1, read as the reverse complement.
ATGTATCATATTTGATGTACCATTTCAGAGGGCTGTGTTATTGGATTGAAGAAGGCAGCTGATCTCCTTTCTTCCTGCAACAAAAAGTCCTGCCATACAAGAAAAAAAATCGTTTGGTCATTCTGTTATAATTTAAAATTAAATGATTTTTATGATGACTGACAAATGCGGTTTATATTATTATATTTTTTTATGTTGGCATTTTATGTTTGACCAAGGGACACAAATGCGGTTTATATACTGACCATGCATAACCAGGCTTCAATCTTAGCTAGCCAATAAGGTCATAATAAATAACAGCTAACAAGTTATCTACATTTTTCTTTTCAAGAAAGATGCGACAATTGTCTAAACTATTGAGTAAAAAGGGGTTGTCAAAGATTTACCTTTCTCTCTCGGACACGCCAAATCATCTCATTAATACAATTCCGGCGTTCATCCAGCAAGTGAGAGTTAATTGGCTGGTCCTTGTTAAAGAAGCTGAGAGAAAATTTACGTAATTAAATATTCATCTATAAATCTTGTATCTTATATTTTTATTTTTTTTTAAATGCATAATTCTTATTCCTTAATTTGATGGAGCACATAAAAGCAAATATATAATTAAAGCTTTTCTTTATTGAAATATTACGTTAGAAGTTGGAGGTCCCTTATCCCTAATAGTAATAAGGAGTCAAATACCCTGTGGTGCCGCACCATTAATGTTGTAAGCTACTTAATAATTAATTAAAAAGCCGAATTCACTTATTATAGATTAACTCCGACATCTTTTCATGTTAGGTATATCATGTACGGAGTATTTTTTTTATTTGCTAACAGCGCACAGAAAACAGATTATTTGAGAAGTCATGATCGATGTTTAATATTAACATGTTATAAAAGGCTACAAGAACGATTGGATATTTTTCTGGATTATTTCAAATGGCCATATTTGAGAAAAAAATAAGATTACTTCTTATTAAAAAAAAAAAAAAAACTAACTAACCTCAAGTATCTTCTCATAGTTTCAAGGCGGTATTGACATTTAGCCACCTCTTCAGTTATAAGTTCCTGCGAAAAATATCACAAACAGATAGTTGTTAACTTGTTACTTGACTTGTAAGATGCCATATTGGCTTTGATCAAAATTTTTTTTATGTGGTATTTCATTTGATATCATTTAATTAGAATTGATTTCTCAAGATTTCATTAAGTCTAATAATAATGAAATTCCAATCAAATAAAATCAAATCCGTTTATCTTAATCAATCAATTTCAATTACATGGGAATTAATTCCATGGAAAAACATTTTATTTTGATCAGGGCCATTATTTTCTTTTCCTGGAACCTGGTTGTGGATATTTATCTTGATTGAAAACAGGGTATTATTACCATTGTAATGCCGTTATAGTATCCGTACAGATTCGGTACTTGCAGTGTAAATTAAAAAGAATTTATTTATCAATTATTAAAAGAGTACTTTACCTCACTATTTGTGATGTTGCTCGCTTGCAATTCTTCATTTTTAAGATTTGCAAGTGTTGCCAATAAATCCTGCATTAAATGAAGTAAAAATTAAAATTCTGTGACACAGTTTCCATTTGGATTGTAATTTTGTAATGAATTAAAATTATATAAGTGAACGTCATTAATTTTGCATTAAAAGTACAGATACAATTTCATATTGCTTATCTTTTCTATTTGCATTTTTTTTTCGAAATTACAGCAAAAATAGCGGAGCAGAGCAAAATTAACTTACTTGTTTGTTGTGAATGGCAATGCTGGACACCATCAAGAAACACAAAACAAAAGGGGAAGATTAGATAAATAGGTAAGCAGTTAAAAACTAACAGTAATAATTAATAATTCAAGAAGTATGCTAAAATAGTAAAATACAATACCTGGGGCCCTGTTCCTTGACAGGAAGGTCCACAAATCTCGTCAAAACATCTTCAACCCTAGAAAATGAAAAAAAAAATTTCTTGGATCAATTAAAATGTCAGAAATTAAATATCTTGAAAGAAAGACAATTATGTACCATGTCATGGCTGGTGTTGCTTTGCAATAATTAATATATACACTTGTAAACCACAATTAATAATATCATTAAATGATGAACTAAAAATATACCTGTTGCGGCCTGAAAAGGTGTATAGTGTGCCAGAAGAGGAGAAGACGATGAGCGCCACGTCAACATCACAGAGCGTTGAGATTTCATAGGCTTTCTTTATGAGACCTTGGCGACGCTTGGAGAAGGCCACATGCCGAGCGTCCTTGTTCTCTATCTTCTTCATCGCCACCTTTGGCTTACCCATTTTCACCTCTTAATTAAGCTATATGAAATTACTATGCACTAGGGTTCACGGTTGATCGAGAAAATTAATGAAAGAGTAACTAGGGTTATGAAACTAATGAGGAGGCACTGGTTGATAATTGACGGTTTGGGAAAGAGAAATATTAATGAGAAAGAGAATCTAGTAACTAGTAAGAGAGGCTTTTAGAAATAAAAGGTTGGTGAGAAATGGAACAATATGTGGTATTTAAAGCTAGTGATTTTATATTGGAACTGATCAGTGTCGGTTATTGGTGCAATATATGGTATTATTATGACTGAACGATGTCGGTTACTGATGCAATATATGGTATTATACTATTATTATGACTATAAACGATATATGAAGCTGTTAGGGATAAATATGGAATTTCTAGTTGCATCGATCTCTTACCATAATAGCTTTTTTTTTTCTCACAGCAATATATGGTAATAACAATTAGCGACACTGAATAGTCTTCATAATTTTAGTTCTTGTCGCGAGTGCTTATAAAAAACACATTTTAATACCAAGTAAACACCGAATGTTCCCAAATTATCACATGTTCAATTTTTTCCTTTTTTTTTGGAATGAAAATAGGAGTCGAGCTCCTATGTTTAATAGTACAATATTTAGCCAGTGGCTAAATAAATAAAAGTACAAAACAAAAAAAGCAAAAGTAATAGTAAGTCTGAGCAGTAGCTTTGCTGATATACGAAACTGAAAAGGAGTAACATTAATAAGTATTAAAAATTAGAAACAATATATTAATTAATTATTGAAAATATATATAATGCATCGCAACCCATTATTTTTCAAGCCAAACTCTAGATGGTTCCCAAAGAATTTAAATTTCCATATCTGATCATTATCTCTACTTAGTTTATTTTCAATGGAGTGAATTTTGAATTAAGACAACATCTAATTCTTAAATAATCTACCGCACTTTTTAAGAAATGAATTGCCAAATGGTGTCCTCGCATTAATAAACACTACTGAAATAAAAAGTGAATAATATGCATTCCCCCCCCCCCCACTCTGTTTGATCCAGTATACTTTTTGGTATACAACAATAAGTTAAATAAATAAGTGTGTGTTTGGATCGTCTAAGAATAAAATTATGATTAATTATTCGAAGTAAAAAATATTATTTTTAAATGATCAAGAATAATCTTTTTTTTTTAGATTTAGAGCGTTATTTCTAAGTGGTTCAACATCATGAATAATTTTTTTTTCTAGTTTGATTGAATCATCTTTTTAATTCAAATTAAAAAGTGTCCCAACAACTTCTTAATATGCATTAATTAAGAAGATGATCCAAACACATTAGAAATAAAAAATTATTCAGGATATTCAGCATTTTAAACTCCTGGTACGTATGATGCAATTTATTTCTACAGGTGCGAATTTCGCGCCTTACACGATTCATTTTTATTATTTTACCATTTCAGTGTTATTTTTATGCATGTATCGTGCAAGTTTGTTATTTGTCTCTTCGTTTGAACAATGGCACAGTTAAGCATTAGGTACATGAAAATATAAGGAAAAGGCTATGATATGTTCAAATTATTCAACCATACTAATTAATTAAGATGCGTATAGATAAGTATATATGAGTGTTTATCAGATACATATAGATAAGTATGAGTGTACGTATGACGCAACCATCAGATATAATTTAACGATGTGTTTTGTTTAGCGTACACCTAAAAGAAGAATCAACAAAAAAAAAATCAAAAACCAGCAAAATCAATTGAGACATAAGGCAACGACTGTCACACCCCAAGACCAAGGGTGTCGACAGTCGCCGTGAGTGTGCAGCTACTCCGCACACACACAAGGCTTTCTCTAATTCACTACCACAAAAAAAATTAATAAAATGAATGGATGTACATAATTTCAACCAAAAAGCAAACTATATATAAAATAGATAGAAGGATACAAAAATAACAAGACTAACATTTTAAATATAGAAGTGTATACCATCACATACATATATATATAAATATATTCACTTTCAAACAATGCCTGCGTGCTTAAAATTCAAACACATGGTTTACATATACATTCAAAGAAATAAAATGCAAGTTGGCTATAACTTAGGCCTAGAGCTTGCTGATCAGTAAAAATATACAAAAGTAACTAAGGATAGAAACATATGACACCATCCTAATGAAGTATGCAATTCAGATATATAAAAGCATGTGGTTACACATATGCACACTCTCACGAGAGTACAAGGATGCTTCAATTTCAACATAAAGGTTTAATTATAAAAGTAACAACTAACCATGCATTCATCTCAAAATTTATAGTTTACATAATCACACAAATATAATTATGCATAGAAACTATATGAGTAGCAGTAAGATACATATATATATACTCAAAATAATACAAATACATAAGTTTGGCCAAGAAAGTTACCCATTAACAAATAGAAGTTACTGATACCAGCATTAGAAATGATATGGTTCAGTTTACATAAACGTAAAAATTACACCAATACAACCATACATACAACTAGGCGAACATTAGTTAAAAGTACATATGATTTAAAAAAAATGAGTACATATATACATAATACTGACCATGAAAATTACATATATCCATGTAAAAGTAGAAGTTAATTATTAACACTAGCATTACACAGTTCAGATTCTAATAATATGTTTACATGATATACATAAATGCACAATAACTGGAAATCATTCCAAAATAGCAGATTATGACACTACTATTATATAATATACAGGTCTAGTACAAAATATAATATAGATAGCACCGGTATAAGTCACATGACACTCACCAGTGAACAACTAAAAATGGCTTATTCCTCCGTAAACGCGACCCCGCTCACTAACCTGGAACCCACAAAGTGGAGATGTGAGATAAATAAAATTTATCTCAGTACGGTATTTAGTTCCAGCCACTTGAATTTTAATTACAAGTTTAGAAACTAATTACATTACTGAGTTAAAATACAATCCAAAAATCAAGTAGATAAACATTTACTTTTATTTTAAATTTCAAATAAGCATAACAAGATTAGATTAATCCAGTTAATGCAATATGACATATGAGCTCGGCACCAATTCAATATCAATTCAGATTCCAAGTATAACAAATACCGGCTCATTTGATTGGACAATTAGTAAAAATGCAAGTCTGGTTTATCACAAGTCAATTATTTCAATCATTTTCTTCAAATACCGCGAACCACCTTATAAGATGGATGCCAACGGCCAATTCAGTTCATACATAATTCAGTCAATTAAATCATCAAAATGTACAAGCAAGCTGGGAACACTCACACTCCGGACCATTCTAGACTGGACCTACTGAGTTCCGGTACATAAGCGCTTATTACACGGTGCTTGGTAGGATGGGTCATGACTCCACCTCCAAACATTACGAGTGTCTATCTCAACCACACAAGCTGTACTTATCTCAATCAAATCACATTTCAATCGGATACCATTCAATATGCCACTATACAATCATGCATCATTTACATATAACAGATTTTCATGAATGCAAGAATTAATGAACACAACATGCAAACTGCTAATTAAGTCTTTATATCTGCATATATATAAAATAAACTTTAAAACTCAAGTGGAATCCGTACCTTAAACAACAGTAAAAATCAAAGCAAAAGCAAGCAATCAAACTAGTTCTACAGTGCTTCTGTCCTGCCAATTGCTCCTAAATTTTCCTTTATAACCTCCTGATTCTAAATAACATAAATTTCCTTTTAAGTTTCAACACTCAAATAAATTCAATTTTCTATTTAGAATCGTCACTATATTAATAAGAATTGCAATTATAACAACACTCCACATCTGAACTCATTTTCTTCCTTTTAGGCTTACTGCCAAAATTCACAGAAAGCTCAAACTATGTATGCATATGCATCTTACAACTTAACTATATCTCTTCTATGTTCAAGCTAGAATATATTTGTAGAACACTAAGTTTCATGTTAATTAACAATATTAATGAGTGATTTTGAGACAAAACAATGGTCAACAATACTGGCAAGTAACACAACAATAAAACAATGATGTTGTGAAGCAACACGTGGTGTTGAGAACGGCTCCTGCCACTAACAATGGATGACGCTCACCAGTGAAACAGTGGGGCGTTGAATAGTGACTGGCACTGTAGCAACAGCACACTGGACACTGACGGCCCCATGATGATAGGTGCTAGTTTAGTTAATTTATACCAGAATTCCTAATTAGGATAAGAGTTGTACATAATCATTGCTAATTATCATTTTGGTACTTATTCCTCAAGGTCCAACTAATTTACTGGTTAAACAACCATTCTAATTACTCCATTTCATTAATTGAAATATACAATAAAATCAAGAAGCAGTACTTATTGAAGTTCTAGCAATTAAGAAAACCAAATTAATTTATTTTGCAAAAAGAGCTCTTTCTATGAAATAGTTTTTACACAATCCTTGTAAGATTACTAAAACCCAAAAAGAAATAATGAACTAAAAGTCCAGCCATAGAAAAATTTACGAGAAAGCCCAAAAATATTGCTGAAATTTATATAAGGACGACTTTCTATACTAAAGTTAAAAGAAATTTCAAGAGATTAAGAAATTAAACTCGGTCTCACAATCAATTTCAGTTTTCAATCAACCATTGCAAATAACTGATGGAAAGATCTAAATTCTAAAATTTCATGAAACCCTAGATTCCATTCTTTTCAAGATCAATGTCAATAGTACATCATAAAATTACTAATTGATAACACCAAGGTTGTTAAAATCACTTGAATTAATAAAATTAGATATAAATTCTTACTCAATCGAGATCGTACTTGGAGAGGATTCAAAATAGACCCGACTTCAAAAAATTCCAGTTTAGCGAAAACTTCCGAGAGAGAGAGAGCACTTGTTCTACAAAGAAAATTCTAATTTTCTTTAACTTTTTTTTCGGATGGGATTTTATTCACCGTACAAGGGAAGAGGTAGAACTTACTGAGTAAAGTTGTGAACTAAAATAAAGTAAGAAAAGAAACGTCCAGAAGGGATGGAGAAAGGTTTCTCCAAGCCCAAGGTCTGATTTTTTTTTTTTTTTAAGCTCATTTGGACAAGGTGCACAACTAAATAATTAAACTATTGACTACATTGATAAGTAGGCCCTATGTCATAAATACACAACGGAATGAACCAAAGTAAAGGAGCAAATGAGTTGTAATTGATTTTCTCATCTCCTACAAATATAGGTCAAGGAAGAAAAATGCCATTTCTTTATTTCAACTAATGGTCTCGTAAATAATAATCCAAGTAATTGATTCTAGTACAAATGAAACAAAAAAAATCAACAGAATTTATAAAATGCAACAATAAAGTTTCCAAAGATTTCATAAATCAATTCTAATAAAGTAGGCTATACATATAAACTTTTAAATTCAGAAAGCAATATTAATCAAATTGGGAATTCAGTCATGCACTAGTAAAATTTTACTAGAAATTTAGAGACGGTAGAAATTCAGGGTATGATATTCCTCCCTCCTTAAAAAAAAATTTCGACCTCGAAATTTATGCAAGTAGGAAACCAAAAGCTATTTAAAATATTTTAATTTATATTTGTACTCCAGTTTATAGGAATCAACAAGAAACTAGCACTATTTGAGGCAGATATGAAAATAAATATGCCTAAGCATATTTCACGGGTAAACACGTATGTAGTCGGTATTGCAAGAATGCAGCTCAAGAACAAGAAAACTAGTACAGACGAATACCAAAGAAATCAATCAGGCTTGAAAAGTAGAACATAATTCCTAAAAAAAATAGTTAAGTTTTGAGCAAGAACCTGGATTGTTATCGACTTGTTCTAAATTTTACTCCCTTCAAAGCTAACAAAACATAAATCTCAAACTAATGACAAACAGACATCTATAGCTTTGGAAATAAACTATTACTGAGGTTGCAATCAAAGTAAAAAGGAAATTATACTGGTAAAGCAGAAGGTCCGAAATGTATTAGAAAACTTTCAAGTTTCTAGAACTTGTAAAGCAAATATTTTTTAGTCAACAAAATTCAAACTTGTGTAGAAATCACATGGTAGAGACTGACATCAGCTTAGAACTATATAAGAAAGAAAGAGACAAGGTTCAAGTGGTAAGATATTTTTCATAGATAAGTTTGAGATAAGCATCTAGGCTCTGCTTTAAACAAATGTTAAAGTTAAATAATATTTAACAATACACAACACCTATTAAAACTTAAATAACACGTTTGTAACGATAAGCTTCTAGAAGTCAAATTTGGACAAAGAAAATTTAAACAAAAGTACTGTCATCTTGCATTCACCAAAAGACCTTGTAACAAGTGGTACTGGTGCCATATAAAAAGAAAATTATTTAAACCTAATTCAACTAGCACTTGTTACATTCGAAATTAAGATGACAAAAACTTGTTTACAAATATCATATTTCTAAGCTTGAAAATGAATGAAAAACTAACACATACAATAATTAAGCCACATTACTCAAGATTTTTTTTTTTAATCTAAAGACTAAAAATTTATAAGCATGCAGCTCAAGTAAGTGCAACCAAATAATAGATTCATCAACTTAAATTGAGAACGGATAATCTACAACTATTTCAATTATAAGTTTGAGGGACACCCATAGAATATCTTAACTATTCCAATCTAAATGTAAAATAAACATTTTGAAAGGTCTGGTTCACTTTTTATCCTTTAGAAAGCACGGTAATACCAAAAGTTACTCTTGGCTGCCTTGGTGATCAGTCAAGGAAGTAAGGGTAATTCTTGTATTACTGAGATTCAATTAACAAGTCCGATGATCAGTCAGCTTGTTTGATCCTTGTGCTAACAAAAGAAAAGAAGGTCTTTTCTCAAATAAGTTCCAAAAGTTTGCACATACTATAGTAAATTTAGAAATCCTTAACATTTCAACCATGCATCAATACAAAACAGAACATGCTCACTATAATAAATGAAATCCTTTTAACATTTCAAACAGTAGAAAAAAAAAAGGCGCTACTACTTTAATACACATAAATTGTTTCAAACTATAAACATATTATTAAAATTACAACACATATAAAATAATCAAGCAATATATTAAATTATGAACTCATATATTATAACTTAAAACTGTGCAATACAGACACAAATTTTAAATTAACTATTCGACACACAAAGAACAGTCATCAAAGAAAGTTTTTAAGAATCAAATTTACTTTCTAAACAATCCTCATTTGAAGCAATAAATAACCTTGTACAAAAAAATAACGAAACAATCAAACAACAAGTTAAGATACAATAGATATATATAAAAACAAGGCATTTGCATATCATCACACTTATAAAATAAGTTAACAAACATTAATCTGCTAGCACAAATAGTAAGAAATCAAGCTTACTAAAAAAACAAACCTTTAGACGTACCCCACTCACGCAACCTATTAGTCTGGTTTGGTTGTTAAACCATTCTCTGATACCATTATCTGTCACACCCCAAGACCAAGGGTGTCGACAGTCGCCGTGAGTGTGCAGCTACTCCGCACACACACAAGGCTTTCTCTAATTCACTACCACAAAAAAAATTAATAAAATGAATGGATGTACATAATTTCAACCAAAAAGCAAACTATATATAAAATAGATAGAAGGATACAAAAATAACAAGACTAACATTTTAAATATAGAAGTGTATACCATCACATACATATATATATAAATATATTCACTTTCAAACAATGCCTGCGTGCTTAAAATTCAAACACATGGTTTACATATACATTCAAAGAAATAAAATGCAAGTTGGCTATAACTTAGGCCTAGAGCTTGCTGATCAGTAAAAATATACAAAAGTAACTAAGGATAGAAACATATGACACCATCCTAATGAAGTATGCAATTCAGATATATAAAAGCATGTGGTTACACATATGCACACTCTCACGAGAGTACAAGGATGCTTCAATTTCAACATAAAGGTTTAATTATAAAAGTAACAACTAACCATGCATTCATCTCAAAATTTATAGTTTACATAATCACACAAATATAATTATGCATAGAAACTATATGAGTAGCAGTAAGATACATATATATATACTCAAAATAATACAAATACATAAGTTTGGCCAAGAAAGTTACCCATTAACAAATAGAAGTTACTGATACCAGCATTAGAAATGATATGGTTCAGTTTACATAAACGTAAAAATTACACCAATACAACCATACATACAACTAGGCGAACATTAGTTAAAAGTACATATGATTTAAAAAAAATGAGTACATATATACATAATACTGACCATGAAAATTACATATATCCATGTAAAAGTAGAAGTTAATTATTAACACTAGCATTACACAGTTCAGATTCTAATAATATGTTTACATGATATACATAAATGCACAATAACTGGAAATCATTCCAAAATAGCAGATTATGACACTACTATTATATAATATACAGGTCTAGTACAAAATATAATATAGATAGCACCGGTATAAGTCACATGACACTCACCAGTGAACAACTAAAAATGGCTTATTCCTCCGTAAACGCGACCCCGCTCACTAACCTGGAACCCACAAAGTGGAGATGTGAGATAAATAAAATTTATCTCAGTACGGTATTTAGTTCCAGCCACTTGAATTTTAATTACAAGTTTAGAAACTAATTACATTACTGAGTTAAAATACAATCCAAAAATCAAGTAGATAAACATTTACTTTTATTTTAAATTTCAAATAAGCATAACAAGATTAGATTAATCCAGTTAATGCAATATGACATATGAGCTCGGCACCAATTCAATATCAATTCAGATTCCAAGTATAACAAATACCGGCTCATTTGATTGGACAATTAGTAAAAATGCAAGTCTGGTTTATCACAAGTCAATTATTTCAATCATTTCCTTCAAATACCGCGAACCACCTTATAAGATGGATGCCAACGGCCAATTCAGTTCATACATAATTCAGTCAATTAAATCATCAAAATGTACAAGCAAGCTGGGAACACTCACACTCCGGACCATTCTAGACTGGACCTACTGAGTTCCGGTACATAAGCGCTTATTACACGGTGCTTGGTAGGATGGGTCATGACTCCACCTCCAAACATTACGAGTGTCTATCTCAACCACACAAGCTGTACTTATCTCAATCAAATCACATTTCAATCGGATACCATTCAATATGCCACTATACAATCATGCATCATTTACATATAACAGATTTTCATGAATGCAAGAATTAATGAACACAACATGCAAACTGCTAATTAAGTCTTTATATCTGCATATATATAAAATAAACTTTAAAACTCAAGTGGAATCCGTACCTTAAACAACAGTAAAAATCAAAGCAAAAGCAAGCAATCAAACTAGTTCTACAGTGCTTCTGTCCTGCCAATTGCTCCTAAATTTTCCTTTATAACCTCCTGATTCTAAATAACATAAATTTCCTTTTAAGTTTCAACACTCAAATAAATTCAATTTTCTATTTAGAATCGTCACTATATTAATAAGAATTGCAATTATAACAACACTCCACATCTGAACTCATTTTCTTCCTTTTAGGCTTACTGCCAAAATTCACAGAAAGCTCAAACTATGTATGCATATGCATCTTACAACTTAACTATATCTCTTCTATGTTCAAGCTAGAATATATTTGTAGAACACTAAGTTTCATGTTAATTAACAATATTAATGAGTGATTTTGAGACAAAACAATGGTCAACAATACTGGCAAGTAACACAACAATAAAACAATGATGTTGTGAAGCAACACGTGGTGTTGAGAACGGCTCCTGCCACTAACAATGGATGACGCTCACCAGTGAAACAGTGGGGCGTTGAATAGTGACTGGCACTGTAGCAACAGCACACTGGACACTGACGGCCCCATGATGATAGGTGCTAGTTTAGTTAATTTATACCAGAATTCCTAATTAGGATAAGAGTTGTACATAATCATTGCTAATTATCATTTTGGTACTTATTCCTCAAGGTCCAACTAATTTACTGGTTAAACAACCATTCTAATTACTCCATTTCATTAATTGAAATATACAATAAAATCAAGAAGCAGTACTTATTGAAGTTCTAGCAATTAAGAAAACCAAATTAATTTATTTTGCAAAAAGAGCTCTTTCTATGAAATAGTTTTTACACAATCCTTGTAAGATTACTAAAACCCAAAAAGAAATAATGAACTAAAAGTCCAGCCATAGAAAAATTTACGAGAAAGCCCAAAAATATTGCTGAAATTTATATAAGGACGACTTTCTATACTAAAGTTAAAAGAAATTTCAAGAGATTAAGAAATTAAACTCGGTCTCACAATCAATTTCAGTTTTCAATCAACCATTGCAAATAACTGATGGAAAGATCTAAATTCTAAAATTTCATGAAACCCTAGATTCCATTCTTTTCAAGATCAATGTCAATAGTACATCATAAAATTACTAATTGATAACACCAAGGTTGTTAAAATCACTTGAATTAATAAAATTAGATATAAATTCTTACTCAATCGAGATCGTACTTGGAGAGGATTCAAAATAGACCCGACTTCAAAAAATTCCAGTTTAGCGAAAACTTCCGAGAGAGAGAGAGCACTTGTTCTACAAAGAAAATTCTAATTTTCTTTAACTTTTTTTTCGGATGGGATTTTATTCACCGTACAAGGGAAGAGGTAGAACTTACTGAGTAAAGTTGTGAACTAAAATAAAGTAAGAAAAGAAACGTCCAGAAGGGATGGAGAAAGGTTTCTCCAAGCCCAAGGTCTGATTTTTTTTTTTTTTTTAAGCTCATTTGGACAAGGTGCACAACTAAATAATTAAACTATTGACTACATTGATAAGTAGGCCCTATGTCATAAATACACAACGGAATGAACCAAAGTAAAGGAGCAAATGAGTTGTAATTGATTTTCTCATCTCCTACAAATATAGGTCAAGGAAGAAAAATGCCATTTCTTTATTTCAACTAATGGTCTCGTAAATAATAATCCAAGTAATTGATTCTAGTACAAATGAAACAAAAAAAATCAACAGAATTTATAAAATGCAACAATAAAGTTTCCAAAGATTTCATAAATCAATTCTAATAAAGTAGGCTATACATATAAACTTTTAAATTCAGAAAGCAATATTAATCAAATTGGGAATTCAGTCATGCACTAGTAAAATTTTACTAGAAATTTAGAGACGGTAGAAATTCAGGGTATGATAACGACAGTATGAAACTTCTTTTAAACTTTCTAGTTCCTTTGTTTTGAACGAAAACCTTGTACATTATGCATTTAAGAATAGAGGACGGGACCAATTAATTAATGAATACAACAAGCTTACGTAATGAAAGTACCAAAAAAAGAACATGCATATCAAACACATTATATACTAATATGAAATTGTTATATACATAGGAAAAGTTATTATATACAGTACGCAATACATGCTACATACAATTATCAAAATGTAATCCAAATGATACATTTGTGCAATGTTAATACAACACAACAGAAAAATAATAAAAAGAATTGAATTAACGATTCCCAATAGCAGCAAAGGTCATTTATATCATTGCAACTATATCTTTTGGTCTAGGCCAATCTTTCACCTTTTCCCAATTGAAATAAAATATAATGGAATTGTAATTTTAAAAAGTATGAAGATATCTACCAAAAATATAATTGCAAAGCAAAACCAGATATCTACCAAATATATAAATGCATAGCCTTCATCCTTCTCACTTAAGCATATCAACCTACTGAAAGTGAGAATACGTCACCAAAAAGTAATGTTTAAAAAACCGTACAGGACCGGCCGGTTCATCCGGGTTTACCGTGAACCGGACCCTAGTCCGGTACATTTAGCCCATAAAACCGGATAGCTGGCAAACCGGAAAAAACCGGATGAATACCGTTTAAACCGGAAAAACCGGTAATTGAACCGTCCGGTTTATTCTTTTCGAACCAGAGAAACTAAAGAAAAAATCATAGAAAAGTAAGAACCATGAGAAATGGGGACTCGAACCCATGCTCATCGCTATAAAAGCCAAAATAGCTAGCCATTGGGCCATGTGACACCTTGTGATTAAAGTAGAGCTTTCTACATTATTATACCGGTTTTAAAACCGGTAAACCCGGTAAAATCGGTAAACCCTATACCGACAGCTCCACCGATTTGATGACCGGTACGGTATTTAAAACACTGCCAAAAACTAAACAAATTAAACTATAAAAAATAGTATACCTAAAAGAAAATTATTTTACTGGTAGCCCAAAACTTTAATAAATTAAAATATTGCACTTTTAACAATTACTATTTTGATAGACTCCAAGTCTGAATGCTTTTGTGTGCGTCGATTTTTTTAACATCATTTTAAATTAAAATTTTCGGTAAACAGTGGAAGATATTATTACAAAAAATTAAGTCAACATTTGTCTCTGTCAAAATTAACTCAGCATCGTTGAACTAATTAAAAATTGCGTTATTTATTTATTTAATATTATTGTTTATGGGAAAAATCTGGTAAGTCAACATTTCTTCCTGTTAAATAAAATAAAGCATGTGAGAAAATTATCTATTAGTCCCGACGATCAACAACTAAAATCCTTATTACCTTTAGCTATTTTTTTTTCTTGCAACATTTTCTTCTTTACTTGGTTAATTATCCATGGACCAACGTTTACGAATCCAAATCCTGTGTAGCGCTGGAGAATGTGTAGCACACAACACGACAATTCCCATCCGGTTAATTATCTTTCCCCTTTATTTTTTTTCCATTTCTATTGTATTTTTTGGACGTAAAGAAAGTAACACAATAGACCTGGTGCACCATTGATTGTACACTGTACACGTTATGTAATTTGAATATTACTAATTTACTATTAAATAAGACGCAATAATTAATAACTCAAAAAATATAACTCATTAATTGAATATGTGCTATTTTACTATTTATTTTGATACGTATTTTAATATTTTTTTAATTAGATATATGAAAATGTCAATTTATATAAAATATTAAGGGCACATTCCCTCTATCCATGAATTGTAATAAATTTATTTATGTTTTTATCATTTATTATATATGACTATATGTTTATCTTTAAATAAGAGCATATCTAGGGGGTGGCGTGCATAGGTCTGGCCTACGTCGAGAAAAAAAATATCAGTGTAAAATGTTAAAAATATCGTGCTAAATTAGATATTTTATGTCTGGCCTACTTTAATATTGAAATCCAAGTAACAAAAGCAGAATTAAAGTCGGACGTCGATAATTCAGCCTACCGTATCTTATAATCCTGATTCCGCCTCTGTCTTTAAATTGTTAGCTAAGACATGATTGTCTTTATATGAATTATTTAGTTATGTCATATTTTGCTTTAATTGTAAGGTCACATAGAATGAAATCTTTTAGATATGTTTGTGTTTCATGTATTTTGTTCAAATATATAATGACGAAAAGTTTTATTTTGACATAACTAATGGTATTTTGCAAATATGGATCAATGTGCCCCTAGTCTTTTATGTAAATTGACATTCACATATATCTAATTACAAAAAATATTAAAATAGGTATCAAAACAAATAGTAAAATAACACATATTAAAATAATGAGTTAAATTTATTTTGAGTTATTAATTATTGCATCTTATTTAATAGTAAATTAGTAATATTCAAATTACATAACGTGTATAGTGTACAATCAATGGTGCACCATGTCTATTGTGTTGCCTTCTCTATGTCTTAGAAATACAATAGAAATGAAAAAAAGTGAAAGAAAGAAGATAACCGGATGGGGATTTGTGGTGTTGTGCTCTACACATTTTGTAGCGCTACATAGGATTTGGATCCATCCATCGACCAACGTTTACTAACATCGGCGCGCAACATGCGATGAATAATTACAGTCGCAGCTACTTTCAAATTTTAAAATATTTTATTATAGCAACAACAACTAGACTTCCAAATTCCTTGCGTGAAACACGATGAAATATCTAATAAAATCCCTTTCTGATCGAAAATCTGTGAACAACAAGGCACTTTTTGCATTTACTGATAATGTAGATGGTAATCTAATTTATAGACATGTACAAATTCACACGGTTACTTAAAAAGTATTCATGATCTCGAAACGATAGAAAAAAAAAAATGAAGATTCTGATACCAAAAGTTGCTATATCTTTTTACCATTTATTCATAATTCACATTACTTCCTTCAGGGAAATGTGATAATGTAAAATTTCAGCAAACATTTAATTTAATTTTATATATTATTAATAATTAATAATTAATTTAAACATGTGTGAATCCATTTAATAATATTCAAATTAATTTTAGCGGTTTTTTTAGATTGTAGAACTTATATGTAATTAATGAAAAAAAAATTGTGACAAAAAGCTTAGTTGTTGTTGTTAATATTGTTTATATTAAAACATTCTTTCTAAAGAAATATAACAATTTAGATTTTGGATCTTAACAAAATAATGTTTTGGAAATTTTTATAATTAAGATTCATGCCGGGCACAATGAGCAGTCTTACAAAAATTATTTAGGTTTTGACTTTTGGGTTTTGGCAGTCTTTTACTAATTATTCCCTTGTACCGCCACTGCTCTTACCAGTTATTGGGAAACATTGGGGTACGTGTAGCAATTTGATGGGGCACATGCATTTTTTCTTCTGTCCGAGTTTGACTGCCAATTCGAAATACGAGAAGTCAGAACACTTTATTTAACCTCCCACCCTGGCGCTGCGTACTGGCTAAAATTATGCAGGCCCACAAATCAGAAATTACAAATACCACATGTAATGATCCTGGTTCATGGTCCTGTATCCGATCTGTTCCGCTGACCAACTTCGGACCGGATCGGATCCTCTCCAGCGCTGCACGAATCAGAAATTAGATCGCAATCGTTGTCTGGGTATTTATTGTAAGATGCCGTTGAATAATTGTCTTTTGCATGTGTGACGCCTGACCAAGATGTGTGCAATTTTGCCATTTTTATAATTTCACTTGAGGTCTGATTATATTTCTAAGTGGTATCTAAATGAGTAAATGACGGTTGCGGAATATATTAAAACAAGTAGTAGTACATGGTAGAAATTTTACTTTATAATTAAATTAATTTCTATCTATTTTAAGATTTTAATTATCGTTACTTTTTAAAAATAAATCATTCATGAATATGTGATTGACGAGAACTTGAGAAGAAATGACCAGCCCTTATTAATTAACATTAGTTACATTTTCAATATTTAAAGATATTGACTTTTTTTCTGTTACTGTTAATTACGTCCATTAGATTTCTTTGATCAATATCTGATTGGTTAATTTTTCGGTTTTTCCAATTAGTTAATTCAGTTGCCCAATGGACCAATGTTTTGGTTAATTGAACCTTTCTTAAAAAAAAAAAGTCATTAAAGGAGCCTTTGGATTCAATTAAAACGTTTCTTATATACACAATCATAATTCCCAAAAGGACTGAGATTATTGAGCAACGACTTGGGACACTTTCATTCTCTCGCAGTCTTGCGTAGAGTATCTAAGAGCTAATAAAGCACATTTAGGATTTAGCTGTAGTTAATGACTTTTTATGAACGGTCTTTGTCACGATCAAGAACAGTTACATATACCATAATACCAACTGCTTGATTTTTTTTTTTTAGGAAAAACAAAGGGATGTGACCCAATTTTAGAGAAAAACAATGACCCAATTTATATTAGTTTTTGGGTCAAACAATGACCCAATTTTATTTTAATATTTTTGAGCTACCTCTGCAATGGAATCTAAATTTACTCATCGAAGCAAGCAAGATGCACTACTAGAAAAAGATACATAATAAGTGAACATTAATAAATTAAGAGAAAATCACTGCAAATACTTCTGCGAAGACGATATATAAATACATGAATTCGACGATAAGATTAAGCGACGAGATTATCCAAATCGCCAATTAAATTTCTAATTTATTGTGTCTTAGTTTTTTTTTTTTTTTTTGCTTTTGTTTTAGTATTAAAGGCTCAAATATTCCAACGACACAAGGTCGAAAGCCACAGACATATTCAAATATTCCGAAGCAATCCAAACAAATTTAAGAGGTGACTATGTTTAGCAAAAATTTAATAAGATTTTAAACATGATGCCTCTCTTTCATCCCTCGGTGTCTCGCATTCGAGCAATCTTAAGATAATATATTTTGTGGTTTTAAATTAAGAATATTTCTTCTATGAATACATGGATTTAAATTTAGATCCACCAATTCAAACTCTAATTAAATCACAACCATTCACATTCTGAATGACTGATCTAAATTCAAGCTCATGTAAAAAAATATTCATGGCAGAATTACCCTTAAAGATAATATAAAATTAAACATCAATGTGCAAAAGGAGTTTGCTTCTTATTTACCCGAAAACCTGCAAGGCTCTATAATTGTCTACTAAACGGTTATGGCTTCGTAATGTAATTTTAAGAACTTAACCTTTTTTTTTTTTGACATAATAAAGCAGCTTGTTTTTTTTCCCCCTTCTATTTCAGTAGTTTTTCTTATTTTCTAAACAATGCGGAAATATATGCTATCTCATATCACTTCATTAAAAAAAAAATAATGCACATCATTTTTTTTTTCAACTGCTTTCTAAGAAGTATGAACTAGATAAGTCAACTGTTTGATTTGCTTGAATTACTTCAAAAACTGCCAAAGAGCTTTGTTTCTTAGTTTTTTGACCTATTAAAGCAACTTGTTTATTTTCGATGTTTACATATTAAAAGTGACAATTCCACTGACAAGTAAATTTCTAAAGAAAAATAATTCATTGTAGTTATTCTACTACTTTTAAAAATTTACGAAATATATAGTGCTATTTCATATCACTTTCTTTAAAATAAATTCACATATTCTTTGTTCGATAGCTTGACAGCAGCTGTCAAGGAAAGATATGAAGTACGATTATTTTTTTAAAATAAATTCACATATTCTTTTTTTAAAATTATTTTTTTAATTTTTTAAGACTGTTGGCGAAAGTTTGTTCTATTATTACCAACGAGGTGCGAAAATAGCTGATATGAAGTACGATTAACTTAAATAAATAAAAACATAATTGTTGGGGAGCGTTATAGTCAATTGGACGACTAAAACGCTACAATACCGTATTGAACAGGAAAATTTTTATAAAAGGAAAAAATATCCCTAATAATTTTAAAAAAGACAAAGTATTCTTTGAAATTTTAAAAAGAGCACAGCTATAGCGGCAATAGTATTGCCACTATAATCCAGCCTTATAGCGGTAATACAATTACCGCTATAGTCCTATTTTTTTTTTTGCACATCTGACAGACTTTTTTTGTTTTTTGTGTTCGTGCAATTTTTGATGTCCCAGCCTTAGTATTTCCCCTATAACTCTATTTTTTTTTTTTGGTACGTGTGACAGATTTTTTTTTTTTTTTTTGTGTTTGCACAGTTTTTTTCTTTTGTCTTTCCTTTATTTTTGTTTTACATTTTTTTTGTTTTGTTTTACAAATAATGCTTGACATTTTATATTGTAATTTTAAATTAATTTTGTAAATTAATGTTCATGGTTTAGTTACATCTATATAGGGTTATTCAAAATGACACGACACGATCGTGTTGGCACGACACAATCGTGTTATCTATCGTTTCATAATCGTATCGTGTTGACAATTTTGAAAAATTAACACGATTTGACACAACATGACTAACACGCAACACGACACGATCACGAACCAACACGACATGAATATGACACGATAATACGAATTAATTTTAACATTACCAAAAATAGTATCATAAACACACTCTTTCTTTTAAATTATTTTCCTAAAAATTATTTAATTTAATTTTATATTAAAATTTAAATTATAACTGTATTTTTTTAAAGTTTATTTATTTTATTAAACATTTTATTTTTTAATCCGTTCAAACAATAAAAATAAAGAAATGAATTAGCAAAAAAAAATATATAATCATCAATTAATCTTTTAACAAAAATATTCCGATAATTTTGTACTGATATGTATACACGATTAAAAAAAATAGTTCGTGTCAACACGACATGACACGATACTCTAGCACGATCCAATTGTGTGTGTCGTGTTGACACGAACTACTTTTTTAATCGTGCTGTGTCGTGATGAGTGGTGAGAAGTGGCATATAGCACGTATTCTGATACAATCATGTCGTGTCGTGTTGACACGTTGTGTTAGTCATGTCAAATCGTGTCAGAAACTTTTCTTTATTTTTTATAACAATTTATTAAAAAATGTTAAAA
Source organism: Rhynchospora pubera (assembly GCA_028095005.1). NCBI lineage: Eukaryota > Viridiplantae > Streptophyta > Magnoliopsida > Poales > Cyperaceae > Rhynchospora > Rhynchospora pubera. Next base: position 104,831,264 of record CM051462.1, on the reverse strand, counting down.
TAAAAAAATATAGTTGTAGTTGATTTCACTATTCTAGAAATTCAATATATATATCAGTATAAAATTATCAGATATATTTTTGTTAAAAGATTAATTGTTGATTATATATATTTTTTGCTAACTCATTTCTTTATTATTTGAACGGATTAAAAAAATAAAATATTTTAAAAAGATAAATAAACTTAAAAAAAAAAGTACGGTTATAATTTAAATTTTAATATAAAATTGCATTAAATAATTTTGTAAGAAAATAATTTAAAAGAAGAAGTGTGTTTATGATGCTATTTTTGGAAATGTTAAAAATTAAATTCGTGTTATCGTGTCATATTCGTGTCGTGTTAGTTCATGTTCATGTCGTGTTACGTGTTAGTCGTGTCGTGTCAAATCGTGTTAATTTTTTAAGATTGCTAACACGACACGATAATATGATTGTGTCGTGCTAATTCCGTACTCGTGTCGTGTCGTATCGTATCATTTTGGAGAACCCTACATGGATGTAACTAAGCCATGAACATTAATTTACAAAATTAATTTAAAATTACAATATAAAAATATCAAGCATTATTTACGCTTAATGTAAAACAAAAAAAAAATATAAAACAAAAAAATGGAAAAGGTGCCGAAAAAAAATAAAATAAAACACAAAAAGCCCTGCACAAATTTAATGTAACGTGCTAATAATGATTACCCTTCTAAAAGTTGCGCAAAAAAAAAAAAATCAGAGGTGTCAGCCCCTAAAAAAAAACTATAATGGCAATAGCAAAGCCGCTATAGCCTCCTATAGCGGCAATAGCATTATCGCTATAGGGCTGAGCTATAACGGCAATGCTATTACCGTTATAGCTGTGCTATTTTTAAAATTTCTGAAGGTATTTTGTCTTTTTTAAAATTGTTAGGGGCATTTTTGTCATTGATAAATTTTTTTCCTATTGAACACTTTACTTCAAATAAAATTCATTAATTCACAAGCTAGCGTGCATTATATATACTTTGGTAGCAAATGACTTTTTAATTTGTCTGTGGAAATAAACTTTTGAAATACCAAAATGCAGGCAAGCGCACAAGTGTCGAACTCAAATCAATTTTCAAGCTGCAAATTAAAGTTAGATAAACATGCTATAATAAAATTTTCAATAAGAAAATATCATCTGAATTATATTTGTATATGTATTTCGTTGAATGAATATTAGCCCAAAGACACAAAATTTAAAATCACATTGTAATAATATGAATATAGCTACTAATCCAGAGTGATGAACTAAATAATCGTCGAATATGAACTTTTATTTATGCAAGAGGTACTAAATGACATATTTTTTCTTGATAAATAATAAGTTTTTTACATTTTAAAAAAGTAGGAGAAAGTTATAATATTAAATGAATTGACAGCAATTTAAAACATGCTGCTTTTATACAACGACAGTTGTAGAGGATCTGAAACCTTTTGCCTCCTGAGTTCTTTCTTCTTTCTTATTATTTTTTGTTCTTACTCCTTGGTTGCGTTGGGGACGACTTACAGAGTTACAGGTGAGGTAAGTCTTGTCGTCGCCTTGAAGAAGGTAAGAATCCTTTTTTTTAATTTTTTTCTAACGGGACAAAACAAATGATCCCAGAATTCTTCTCTCTCTCAAATTCTAGAAAAGTTCACTCTATTTTAAAATTCTTTTTCTTCCAATATTACCCTCAGAACTATTAAAAACTACCACGACCTCCTATATGACCGCCACATATGTCCAAACGGAACAGTAGACGCAAGGGTACTTTGGGTATTTGACAATTCCCACAAGCTACTCAACTCAAGCTTCTAGTTATCCAGCAATTAAAACACTTCACGCCGCAAGTGGAAAGTGACGGCGATTGAAAGCTGAAACGAAACACCTCAGAATAAAAGGAAAACAGATTCCTCTTTCGTTTTATTCCTATTTGTTTCTCAAATTATGGAGGTAATTTGGATACCTAGCTTTGAATCTCTCTCTCTTTTTGTTTCGTTTTGTTGAAGATTTGCGCTAACTTTGTTGTGTTGTGTTTGGTAGATAAGAACGGTTTTGGTGAAGAACGTATCAGATCTGGCGAGAGAGAGGGAGATTCGAGAGTTCTTCTCCTTCTCTGGTGAAATCGAGCATATTGATCTCAAAAGGCAAGCCTCCTTCTGAGAACTTTATTTTTGTCATTTTTACTTCTGAGGATTGGTATATGAATGTTTTTGTTTTTGTTAACAGTGATGAATCTGGTACACGTAGAGTTGCTTATGTTACTTTTAAAGATCCATCAGCACTTGAGATTGCTCTTCGTCTTTCGGTACATGAAATTCCTTCATTCTCCATTATCTGGTGAAATTTTGCTATGTTTGTAATTAAAGTCGTAATGAGTACCCTCTCCTAGTAATTCAAATTAGAAGAGCTCATTTAAAATATAATTGGTTCAACTCTGCTTTTGCTTTGTTCCAAAGGCATCTGATGCTAAGAGATATACATTGCATGAGAAGTATTAGATTGATGTACACAACAAAATATGGAATGCCAAAAAAGGTTCTGCAGGCTGCTAATAGATATAGTCATATAGATATAATGACTTTATAATTCATAGCTTTACCTCGCAACATGCAGGGAGCTACAATTGTAGATCAAATTGTGGATATCAGCCCCGTCGAGAATTACATTTATATTCCCTTAACTTCTCAGGTGAAATGTTGTCTCTTTACTATTTTTTCAGCAACTTATGTTTATTCATATATTCATGTCTATGCGTCTTGATTCATTCAGCAAGTTATGGTTCATGAAGAAAGTGAGATAGGCCAGGAGACGAGTTCTGATTCTGTTATAAATTCACCACCACAAACTGAGGTGGGCTTTAATTCCAGTATATGTTTTCATCCTCAAAGAATAGTGGGCTTTACTATTCCCTTTGTATTCTGAAATTGGCATTCCACTTTTGGATTGGTTATAAATGGCATTCACACCATCAAGCCTTTGTTAAATTAAGCCAATCTCTTTTCGTCATAATTAATACAAAGTATTTTTGAATAATGTTTTTAACAATGGTGTATTGATTTAAGTAAATTTGGCTTAGATAGCTTCACTAGGGCTAGGACAGAATTGTCAATAAGTTAATATGACATTTGTCGACCTTAGCCCCAAATAGTTGGTCAAACATTATTCACAAGTATGTCAGAAAATTTTAGTTTTTTCTCACCTATATAACAAATATTGCACTTTTATTTATTGGGAGTGGCTAGTGTCCAACATGTTGGACACAAGCACTCGTCCAACATGATAAAATTTTAATTTTTGAGATTAAAATGGCCGATCTGAATTGCTCAAATTGTTCTCCATAATAAAATTTCCATTGGAATCAAATTTTATATTTTTTCAATTTTTTTTACTATTTTTTTTTGAAAAATTTTAAATTGCTCAATCTAAAAAGTTATGAACCCTTCAAATTTGAAAATTCGAAAAAATAGTTAGAAAATTTTAAAAAATATAAAATTTTATTTTCAAGGATATTTTAATATAAAATTTCAAAAATCTTGAGCGGTTCAGATCTGCTGTTTGAAATTTTAACAGTTGGTTTTTCGGATCGTGTTGGACGTTCTATATGTTTGATTCTAGCATTGCTCTTATTTTTTTGGTGAGAGATGCTAAAAATAATTTTCTTAGTTGCAAAAATATCTCTAAGTCTTACCTTTTCCTTAAAAATGACCGGGTCAATTCCTTTATGTAGGCTAAAGCTGGCCTAAGCCCAGGTAGAGTTTATGTGAGTAAAGCGCAAGATGTGGTACAAACTGTGATACAGAAGGGATCAGCACTGGGCCAAGATGCTGTGAACCGAGCCAAGGCATTTAATGAAAAGCACCGGTTAAGAGCCAGTGCATCAGAAAAGGTATCTTCCTTTGATCAGCGCATAGGCTTGTCACAGAAATTTAACATGGGCATTTCTGTGGTCAATGAGAAGGTGAGGTCAGTCGATCAGAGGTTACATGTCTCTGACAAAACCATGGCTGCTATAACTGTCGCTGAGAGAAAATTGAGTGATACTGGCACGGCAGTGAAAACCAACAGGTTTGTTATTTATTGGTTACTTTTTCATGTTTCCTATCAAACTTCTGTGCTATTTTTAGTTGGGTTTGTTTTTTGTGGGTCTCATGCATGAATTTGGGGAAAAAATGGTACGTGCTTAAAAAGTAGCAGTGAATTGTCGTACTCAGTATCTGCATGCTTGTTCCCTGCTATAATGTATACTTGAAGGATTTATTCTGGCATTACTTTTAAAATCTCTCTCTCTTGTAACCTTCGTTAGCTCTGAAGGACTAATACTCATACCAGTACATGTGCATGATACATATAAATTGACTTTACTTTGTTTAGATATGTGACTGCCAGTACAAGCTGGTTAAATGGTGCTTTTAGTAAGGTGGCTAGAGCTGGTCATGTTGCTGGTACAAGGACCAGAGAGAAGTTTCAAGTCGCCATGTCAAATCTGACTGCCAAAGTAAGTTTTTTTTTTTTCACTTCTTTAAAACTCTATACAATTTCACCCTATTTCACATATAAGGCGGTGGCATTTTAGTTCTTTACTTGTTGGGTTTGGTGGTTCTGGTAAGATTTGGTATGGTTGCCTAGGTCTTTTAGATAGTCAATTAGGTAAGTCCATGTTTATTCTTTGTTGCAACATAAGATGTTGTTCATGACATTAGGATTTATTAATGTCAAAGCAAAGCTGTTGGCTTGGCTTGACTGTAGTCTTAACTGTTTCATTTGCTTCTGACGTTCCATCGTTTGGTCTCGAGAAGCACTGTGTGGTTGTCAGTATATGCTGAAGTGTTACATAGGCATTCCATTACTGTTCTTCCATACAGCAGTCTTGATATTGTTTTGTTTTTATGCATAATTTCATCTCTTGTTTCTACCCAGGATCCGACTGTCGTAGCCTGAGAAGGGTAGATTTGAGTTGCAGGAAAAGACCTGTACCTGTCATAAGGAATTTGCAACAGATATATTGTTTTTGAATGTGATTATTTTTTATTTTCTCTCTCCTCTTTCCCTCAGTTTGAGTAGTGGTTTTGGCAGTTTTGTGTAAATGTCTCAAGGTTATATGAACAACTTAAACATTCTTTCAATTGTTTGTATGTCAAAAATGTTGTGGCAAGCGATTTTCTTTTTTCTTTCAATTGTTTCATCAAGTTAAGTTATTGCCTAAAAAACTTTTATTTTTATTTGGTTCGTTTTGCAAGTATAATCATCTGTATACTATATTAAATTTTGAGTGCCTGGAAAAGCATCACTTATATTCTGTCAAAGGATAGCTGCTGCTCTCCATGTGGAAATCGATATTTCTTTCTTTTATTACTAACTGTGGTGGTTGTAGACTTGTTGATGTGCTGGCTATCTGCGCTGTTTTGATTCCCAGAACTCCCGAATTGGATTTGTATGCCATTGATGGCATAACTTTGCACCTTTACCTGTTGTTTTCTGTATTTTGGAGTTATTAAATTTATATATGTGAGGCAGCAATTTTATGTAAAGAAATTGTTTGTATACATTGTGATTCTTCATGTATATCTCAGCGAATTGTTAGTCTAATTCTACTAATATTCTTAATACGTTGATTTAACTTCTGGAATAGGGTAATATCGTAACCGAGCGAAAACATTGAAATTCGTTCAATATGATAAAAAGCTAACGCTGTTAATCTACCTTTGCAATGAAACACGAGTCAATTTCAAATCCAACTTGACGAGCGAGTTTTCATATCATCAAGTTCTTTCACTGTAGTCGATTTTTAGGAGGAAATTTAAAAGTTAGTGGATACAGCTGATAGCTTGCGTGCTGTGCGATACGGACGGTGTGGATTTTTAGGAGGCGTTTTAACGAGAATCTCAAAAAAAAAAAAAAATTGCACAAATATTTAAAGCAAAACACACTGTCCAATTCGCATGTAATGGATTCTGAGTTTCAGTGTTTTTGTAAAAGAACAAAAAGGAAAACGGGTCCTGTAACTCTCTATCAGAAAAAAAAAAATAATTCTTTTGTAACTTAGTTTACCTTTTTTTTTTTTCGTGCATAAGAAATAGTGAATTGTGCATTGGACGAAATTTGGTTGTGCAAAAATGAAAAGACGAAAATCTCAGAAAGATAATATATTCCGGTTTACAGTGTATCGTTTTTCCATTGTACTGCATACATTGGATATTCTTCTGCGAGTTGATAGAACATCATAATAAACTGATTTTTAGTACGACCTGTTTTTGTAGGGATATAAGACATGTTCTTGTAATTGCGTGCAAGGAATTTAAGGAACTATAGCCGGAGTTTAACTGTAGAAAATTTAATTATATCACAACTAGGCAAGTTCACTTTCATAATTTCATTACGCTTGCAAAAGCCTATATAAGCCCATTAATGCATTGAATCAATTTAATTAGGTGAAGCATTTTTTCTTGCCAGCTGATAGAATATATTATTAGTAATTTGTTCTACAATATACATGACCAACCAAATTGGTCCTACTAAATGAAATCTTTCTATGCTTGGTTGTGCTCTATTGGCCACTGCTAGTGTATACATGCTACAGCTGATATTCGTGTGTTCAAGTATTTATTTTGTATGGTACGTGTATATTGAACTAAAATTTATGAGAAACGTCTCTGAGAAAGAAGCTCTGCTTTGGAGACAAAGAGGCCATGGAAACCATAGGAGACACGGTCGGGTAGAAGCACCTCTGCAACTATCTCGAGTGTCGGGGATCGGGCATCCATTACCACAAAAGTCGACTCATCTGTCTCTTCGTTATGAACATATGATACCAAGTACCCATCATCTTCCTCCTCACTACCATCATTTGGTACAAAGAAAGGCTGTCCCCCATAGCATCTTGGGCCAAAGTCACGACTTGCAACGACACAATTCCCTGTGTCGATACGTGAGAAGTCGAGTTTCACAACCCCGGAAACTTTGGGCATGGGATTTGCCATCGATGCTAGGTACGCATACCGGTTTTTCCGGCCCACATACCCCGGGTGGATCACTGGGAAGTCTAAGTTGGCGGCAGACAAAGGTTTTCTTGACACCACCCCTGTATTGAGGTTAATCCGGACCATCTCTACGTTGCTGTGCACAAGATTCAGATCGTCCAGCATGTGCTCAATAGAAAGAACGTTCGGTCCAACAAGCACGAGATACTTTTCACCATTTGCACTCTCCTCCTCCCAAGCATTGACTGAGTGCATCATGTTGAATCCGGGCACATCGAACCATCTAATCTCAGATTCGTTTGTTGCGTACCGAGGAAGCACTCCAAGTCGTGGTACCTTTTTTTGATCGGAGCCCACAGGAGCATGATTGCCAAGTACCATGTCCATCAGCTTCATCACTAATTGGACGTCGCTGAACACTGCATAGTTCTTGGTGATTGCAAAATCATGCATGAAGGATAGTTGTTGCACAGAGAAGATAGGGACGTCAGCCAACTTATTGCCTGCTGAGTCAAAATAGAAGTAGGTGAGGAAGGGAGGTACAAGCCCATAGCGGAAGGCAAAGGTCTCTCCAGTTACAGAATCTTTCTTCGGATGGGCGGTCATCCCCATCTTCAACCGTCCACTGAAATCTTGCCTTCCGAGGGTCGAGACCTCTCCTGTGATGGGGTCCACATGCACGGCATATGGCAAGTCTGGCTCACCTAGGGCATAAAGGCGACCTGCAAAGAACACAAGGCTAGTGTTAGCCAATCCAAAACCTTGAATAGGGTTCATCTGACCAGTAATCACTCTTGCTGCTGCGACTGCAGCACGTGCAATTCCAGTGATGCCATGGAAGGCACCGAAGACGTTGGGCATCACAGAACTGCCAGCATCACGCTCAATAAGGTATTTGTAAGTTTGGACGTAACGGGAGCAGAGTGTGATGTCACCGTCAGCTGAGAAGAGCAGGGAATGAAGCATGCCGTCGCCATCAAATAAGTGGTGGGGCCCGCGGGGCAGGTGTTGTGGATTGGGACCATTGCGGATGTAGGTTCCACCCACAAGGCAGGGAGGGATGGTACCGCGAGTTACCGGGCAACGGGTAGGTGGAAGCTCGTCAACAGGAGCAAAGTTACCAGAGAGGACATTGCGGGGGTCAACAGAGGGACGTAATGCAGGCGGGTCGACAAAAGTGTTGATTACGTCTTCGAGGGCATTACAGAATGCCATAGGCAGTGACAAAGGCGCTGCCGGTGGCACTGTGGGTCTTGGTCTTGGTTTAGGTCTAGTGGAAACTGAAGTCCTTGAACTAACCTCATTTGTTTTCTCTGGGGCTGTTACCTTCTCTGGAGCAGGTTGAGTAGGAAATTTAGTAGGTCGTGGTGGTGATGCAGCTTGTTTCTCTTTGGTTAAAACAGCAGATACAGAGATCAGAGGTGATTTTTTCGATCTTAGTTTGTAGTTTGATGGATTGATGGAGAGGTAGGAGGAGGTTGTCAAGGCCTCCATCTCACAAGGAGAGTTGTACGTAAGTATGACTGTATGAGTTTGAGATTTTCCCTGTGAATTCACGAAAGAACAAAGCGAGTCCCCCGAGGGTATTTAATTGTGGGGAAATTTATCAAAGTTGATTCGACTGTTGCCACATGTTTCCGGTCCTAATAAGTGGCATGCACCTTTTCTGCATCCTGCTAGGGCTGTATAAAAAAAAAAAAAAAAATCCGTCCGATCCGTTAAATTCGTCCGACCCAATTCGTATTTTAACGGGTTCAAGCATTATTCGAGTTGGATCGGATTTTAATTTTACAAACTCGATTGTATTGGATTGGATTTTAATTTGAGAGTTGATAACCCGGTTTGTACCCGACCCGTCTTTCCTTACTTCTTTAATTAAAACCTCCTTTACAACTTACCTCTTAATCACATTTACTAATTTTTGGCAAAACTCAACCAGAGAATGATTATTAATATATTAAACTCATCTCTCGGAAAAAAAAAATATTGCCGACGCTATTTTTCTCTAAATTTCTACTGGCGGTAAATGTGCAAAAACCAGTTTTTACACAAAGGCTCCCTAGTACGTACTTTGGTGAATATCTCAATTTTAATTGTCCGCCATTTGCTCAAAATTGATAGGTCTATTAAATTATTTTTATTTAATTAATATTGTAACTTTTTATTTATGTACTATATAAATCATAACTCGTTTAACCCGAAAATCCGTAAAAACCTGTAGATAAAAAATTATATAAGTTGGATTGGATCACGGGTGAGTTAATAAAAAAAATTTATAACCCGGTATAATTAGGTTGGATTGAAATATTAATAAAAATTTACAAATCCGTCCGTTGTACAGTCCTAATCCTGACTAGGGTGTCACTGCCAAAATGAAACCCGTTGATTCATTTATTCTTTCAGTCCCGCATTAAATAAGACGGTACGGTGCCAATAACTAATTAATATATTTCATTTTTTTTCTTTATTATGTTATTTCCATATTTTCGTATTCCTCCTGCTAATTCTGTATTAATTATATAGTTTCTTTCTCTCACTCGATATTCACGGCTGAAATAAGGGAAATATTAATGATAAAATTGTCTCTGATCTCTCTCCATCATAGAATTCTTCTATGTCACCTCTGTTTCTCCATTCGATATTTCCCTTACAGAAGAACCTCTCGCGCCTTTGGCCTTCGGAACTCCTCTTTAGCAATGTGGCAATTGATTTGCACACTTCTAAAATTGATAAAATACTCCTTGTTAGACTAAAATATCTTCAAAGAATTGAAAATATTACAATAATGATGATAAAACCAGCTCTTGGATCTAGTGACAAAAAATAAAGCATCTCAAGTGAAAGGTCGCAGGTTCGAAATCCGGATGGATGGTCTTTTATAGATTTAATTTAGAAATAAGTTGGGAGGCTTGACTCCCCATTTATCTTAAAAAAAATACTTTTAATTAATTAGAGATATTTTAGTCTAAAAAGTGTATTTTATCAAATGTTATCGTCAGGTTAAATCCTCTCTTGCTTTGTTCTTTTATTTCTGTGTTTTTTCTTGTGACTTCTACTTTTTTCTAAATTCATTTCTGATCTGCTAAAAGAGTTGAGGAAGGTTAAGAATTTTGAGTTAAAACTTGCACTGAATTGTCTTTTTTGCGAAACACAGGCTTCATTTGTTTGATGCATATATATTTTTCTCTTTTATTTTAATCGAGTTGCATGCATAAGCAGACACACTTAAAATTAATCTATTTATATTAGTTTGATGTTTGATTAGGCTGATTTGCTTGTGTCCAAATCTGCTATTGACTGTTTATTTTTGTAAATCCAAATCAACTACTAAATCTTGATCTTTTATCATCCAGTTTATAATGGATGCATGCTTGTTTATCTAGTTTAAATGATGACGAGATATTTCAGTATTTGTAATTATAGTTCTTGGCATGTGTTGGATGTAATAACTTTAGGGTGCGTTTGGATCGTTGGAAGAAAGAAGAAAAAGAAGGAAGAAGAAAAAAAAAATTATAAACAATCCAAACTCTTCACAAAGTTACACACTTTTCAATACTTCTTCCCACTTCTTCTCTTCTTCCCTTCTTCCCACACCTATCCAAACGAAGCCTTAGATAAGACTGTGGTGCCGGTACACTAGATAAGGGGTCGCGCATGTAGCGGTTAAATAAGCTGGGATGGTTGTCGTTGTGGATGTTTTAACTCTTGTATCTGGGTTATCTTTTCTTTGGGTGCGTTTGGATCGTTAGAAAGAAGAAAAAGAAAAAAAAATTATAAACAATCCAAACTCTTCACAAAGTTACACACTTCTCAATATTTCTTCCCACTTCTTTCCTTCTTCCCACACCTATCCAAACGGAGCCTTTAATGAAAAGTGGCGGTGTAATATCACTTACTTCAATATATATATATATATATATATATATATATATATATATATATATATATATAGATTGGCTAAAGTATACTCCAGCATACAGTAGCCCGTATGCTGGAGTCGTTTCTCACAATCTAAAATACATACAGTCGATCCGAAACTTTCAAATTGTTCTCCATATTGAAATCTCCTAGGAAACTAAAATTTATATTTTTTCGAATTTTTTTACTATATATTATGCTATTTTAAAAAAATATTGTAAAGGAGTTGTAAAAGAGTATTTTTGACCATTCAATTTTAAAATAGCATAATATATAGCAAAAAAATTCGAAAAAATATAAATTTTGGTCTTGAAAGATATTTTTACATGGAGAACAACTTGAACTGTTTGGATCGACTGGAGTCATACTGGTTTAATCCGTATGCTGGAGTATACTTTAGCCTATATATATATATATATAGAGGATGGCTAATGTGCCATAGATGGCACAGAGGGTCCCGTGCCATAGAGTCGTTTTTCGAGATTCAAAATCCAAATGCTCAATTCGAACCGTTCAAGTTATTCACCACATTAAAATATTCTTGGAGACCAAATTTTACATTTTTTCGAATTTTTTTGCTATTTATTATGATATTTTTAAAAAACGTTATAATTGGAGTATTTCAGACCCTCCAATTTGAACATATCAAAATAAATACCAAAAAAATTTTAAAAAATGTAAAATTTGGTCTCCAATGGTATTTCAATATGGTGATCAATTTGAACGGTTTGGATCGACCGATTGAATTTCGGATCTTAAAAAAATGTCTAAAAAAACATCTATGGCATTGCCATCTATGACACTTTAGCTCACCTCTATATATATATATATATATGAAAGGGAGTTTAATTGAATATTTGCACTCTTCTTTGATTAAATTATTGACTCTTTTGGTTTATTAGAATGCCACCCAAAAGAGGGTACAAAAAATGTGACCATGGAAGGTACAGTTGAGGAGGCTACAGGAGTCTAAAGCCAAGCTTGTGGTCCAGTAGCCTATAGTGATTGTTTATGATGACAGGTGAGGTAACTTTCAGTTTCTTCTAGCATATAAGAGGTGATTTTTTTTTGTTTTGAATTTCCCCACAAAGGAAACAAGCTTTTACATTGTCTAGTTTAAATTACAGAGGCTACGCAATGGCTAATTACTCCTAGTAAAGCGCTGGTACAAGTAGTGTCAGAAAATAAAAACTGAAACGCTAATAAATCAGAAGAAAGAAAAAACTGCCGGAAGTCTCTGGCTCAACTCCAGCTGCCCCATCTGCTGGAAGTGATACTTTCCTTTATGATTGCAACAGCGGTGAAGATGGCGATGATGCTGACTATGTTTTGGTAATGAAACCGATGAGGAACATTAACATAAGTTCAATGAGATTTTTTTTTTTTTTTTGAAAAATGAGTATGATCAAGATGATCACGAAGAGCAAGCTTGAAAGAATCTTATGTCCACATCCTTTTTCTAATGTTATTTCTTATGTAAATTTATCCATTTCGCTAGGTTGTTGATAATGTATTTTTCCATATACGTTCTCTCATCAAAATATGTGGGCAATTAAAATTTCTTTTTATTTTTGGTTCCAGCAAATTTCTAAGGTACAAGGGAGAAGATTTGCTATGCTGTAAGACACATTCAGGTTTGTTTTTACTTTTTACTCTAAGCCCTAATAATTCTGATTTGCTACAATATCCTTTTACTGATTTCTTTATTTGATCTTTTATTGAGCAATATAGAAAGCCATTATTATAGATGTTAGTATATTAAATAGAAATTTGATGTTGGTTTACTCTTGTGATTATTAATTTTTGTTACCTCATGTTAGTATATTGCAATCTGTATTGTCTTGTACCGGCTTCCATCCTCACACTTTATCATGATAGTACCAGTTTGCCTGTATTGGTATCGATTCCAATGCGTCATTGTAAAGCAAATTGGTACCATAAAAAAGGGTGGTGGTAGGTATAAAAAAATTAAATAGAAACAGAGACTGCATAATTTTAAGCACACCAACAAGCCAATTCTAATCGAATGTCCAAACAGCAATCATACATTTCACTGTGCAAACGTTTTTAATTTTGCACGTTTTTAATTCCTTTGTTGGACACACTCTGGACCACAGACTTGAAAACAAAGAGACGAGCATTGATTGAGAGAGAAAGTGAGACTAACTTCGTATTTAATGGACTGACACCAACTGTCTTTAGTTGCAACTTGCAACTACACATTTACACAACAAAACCCATAAGTTGAAGAACAGAGAGAGGAGATGTGAATTGGATGTAAATTTGTATGCCATTGATGGCATAAATTTGGACCTTTACCTGTTGTTTTCGGGATTTTGGAGTAATTAAATTTCTATATGCGAGGCAGCAATTTTATGTAAATAAATTGTTTATTTACGTTGTGATTCTTCATGTATATATATCTCAGCGAATTGTTAGTCTAATTCTACTAATGGGTGCGTTTGGATAGATGTGAGAAGAAGGGAAGAAGGGAAGAAGTGGGAAAAAGTATTGGAAAGTGTGTAATTTTGTGAAGAGTTTTAATTGTTTATAATTTTTTTTCTTCTTCTTCCTTCTTCTTCTTCTTTCTTCCAACGATCCAAACGCACCCAATATTCTTAACACGTTGATTTTGCTTCTGAAATTAGCTAATATCATCAAGGAGCGAAAACATTAAAATTTGTTCAATATGATAAAAACCTAACGCTGTTAATGTACCTTTGCAATGAAACATGCGTCAATTTTAAATCCAACTTGACGAGCGAGTTTCCACAGTATCAAGTTCGATTCATATATAGTCTATCATTGATGATAAACACGTGAGCCTACTTTCATAGTTTCAGTTTGTAACTTTCACTGCAGTCGAAAAAGTTAGTGGAGCTGATAGCTTTTATTGGGATCCTTGTTAAAAGTCATGCGTGCTGTGAGATAGGACGGTGTGGATTTTTAAGAGGAGTTTTAACAAGAATCTTAAAGAAACTTGCGCAAATATTAAAGCAAAACACACCATCCAATTCGCATGCAATGCAGTATCCTGCGGCAGAAAACTTAGTATTGGATTCTGAGGTTCAGTGTTTTTCTAAAAAAACAAAAAAGGAAAACGGGTCCTGTAACTCTCCCAGAAAAAAAATAATTTTTTTGTAACATAGTTTATTTTTTTTCATGTATAAGAAATAGTGAATTGTGCATTGGACGAAATTCGGTTGTGCAAAAAATGAAAAGAGGAAAATCTCAAAAAGATAATGTATTCCGGTTTACGGCGTATCGTTTTTCTTCTGTGAGTTGATAGGACATCATAATATAAGCTGATTTTTAGTACGACCTGTTTTTGTAGGAATATAAGACGTGTTCTTGTAATTGCGTGCAAGGGATTTAAGGAACTATACCCGGAGTTTAACTGTAGAAAATTTAATTATATCACAACTAGGCAAGTTCACTTTCATAATTTCATTACGCTTGCAAAAGCCTATATAAGCCCATTAATGCATTGAATCAATTTAATTAGGTGAAGCATTTTTTCTTGCCAGCTGATAGAATATATTATTAGTAATTTGTTCTACAATATACATGACCAACCAAATTGGTCCTACTAATTGAAATCTTTCTATGCTTGGTTGTGCTCTATTGGCCACTGCTAGTGTATACATGCTACAGCTGATATTCGTGTGTTCAAGTATTTATTTTGTATGGTACGTGTAGTCCGTATATTGAACTAAAATTTATGAGAAACGTCTCTGAGAAAGAAGCTCTGCTTTGGAGACAAAGAGGCCATGGAAACCATAGGGGACACGGTCGGGTAGAAGCACCTCTGCAACTATCTCGAGTGTCGGGGATCGGGCATCCATTACCACAAAAGTCGACTCATCTGTCTCTTCGTTATGAACATATGACACCAAGTACCCATCATCTTCCTCCTCACTACCATCATTTGGTACAAAGAAAGGCTCTCCCCCATAGCATCTTGGGCCAAAGTCACGACTTGCAACGACACAATTCCCTGTGTCGATACGTGAGAAGTCGAGTTTGACAACCCCGGAAACTTTGGGCATGGGATTTGCCATCGATGCTAGGTACGCATACCGGTTTTTCCGGCCCACATACCCCGGGTGGATCACTGGGAAGTCTAGGTTGGCGGCAGACAAAGGTTTTCTTGACACCACCCCTGTATTGAGGTTAATCCGGACCATCTCTACGTTGCTGTGCACAAGATTCAGATCGTCCAGCATGTGCTCAATAGAAAGAACGTTCGGTCCAACAAGCACGAGATACTTTTCACCATTTGCACTCTCCTCCTCCCATGCATTGACTGAGTGCATCATGTTGAATCCGGGCACATCGAACCATCTAATCTCAGATTCGTTTGTTGCGTACCGAGGAAGCACTCCAAGTCGTGGCACCTTGCCTTGATCGGACCCCACAGGGGCACGATTGCCAAATACCATGTCCATCGGCTTCATTACTACTTGGATGTCGCCGAACACTGCATAGTTCTCGGTAATAGCAAAATCATGCATGAAGGATGGTTGTTGCACAGAAAAGACGGGGACATCAGTCAACTTATTGCCGGCCGGGTCAAAACGGAAGTAGGTGAGGAATGGAGGCACAGGACCATAGCGGAATGCAAAAGTTTCTCCTGTTACAGAATCTTTCTTGGGATGAGCGGTCATCCCCATCATCAACCGTCCATCGAAATCTTGTCTTCCAATGGTGGAGACCTCTCCGGTGATGGGGTCGACATGCACCCCATATGGCAAGTCTGACTCACCTAGGGCATATAGACCACCCGCAAAGAACACAAGGCTTGTGTTAGCCAATCCGACACCTTGAATAGGGTTCATCTGACCAGTAAGCACTCTTGCTGCTGTGACAGCACCACGTGCCATTCCGGCAATACCATGGAAGGCACCAAAGACATTGGGCATCACAGCAGTGCCAGCATCACGCTCAGTAAGGTATCTGTAAGTTTGAACGTAACGAGAGCAGAGCGTGGCATCACCATCAGCAGAGAAGAGCAGGGAATGAAGCATGCCGTCACCGTCAAATAAGTGGTGGGGCCCACGGGGCAGATGTTGTGGATTGGGTCCATTGCGGATGTAGGTTCCGCCCACAAGGCATGGAGGGATGGAGCCGCGAATGACCGGGCAACGTGTAGGAGGAAGTTCGTCGACAGGAGCAAAGTTGTCGGAGAGAACATTGCGGGGGTCAACAGAGGGACGTAATGCAGGCGGGTCGACAAATGTGTTGATTACGCCTTCGAGGGCATTACAAAATGCCATCGGCAGTGACAAAGGTGCTGCGGGTGGCATTGTAGGTCTCGGTCTAGCTTTAGGTCTAGTTGCAGCTGATGTCCTTGAACTAGCATCATTTGTTTTTTCTGGGGCTGGTACCTTCTCTGGAGCTGATTGAGTAGGATATTTAGAAGGTCGTGGTGATGGTGCAGCAGCTGGTTTCTCTCTGGTTAAAACAGCAGATACTGAGATGAGAGGTGACCTTTTTGATCTTAGTTTGCGGTTTGAAGGATTGATGGAGTGGTAGTGGTAGGAGGAGGTCGTCAATGCCTCCATTTCAAGGAGAGTTGTAGTATGAGTTTGAGATTTTCTCTGTAAATTCACGAGAGAACCAATGCGGTCCCCTAGGTTATATATCAAAGTTGGTTGAGTGTTGCCACATGTTTCTTGCTTTAACAAGTAATTATAATTTCATTATGCATTATTGATCATCAATAGAAAGTGGAGATTCAATAATTTTATGACATAACCAAAAATAGGAAAAACAGTCACCATAAAAATTCAATACCGTAGATTCCCTTTCATTTGGTCAGGCTTCAATATGTGTGTGGTGACTGGTGAACATGTGCAATGAAAATGTAAGCGGATATCCGGGCCAGCGGGCCTACTGCAATTGACAAGCCCTACCACGAACATATCTTTACAGAAATTGGCGATTTTGCCCTTTGTGTTAATTAGATCCAAGAATGATTACAAAAGACGTCCCACAGAGGAAAAAAAACAATATATGATTCCAATTAACGTTTTCTTTTTTGAAGAAAATAATTGCACTCAAGGAAAAGTTCGCAATTTGTAATTACAATTCAGCCAAGTCCCAAGTGAAAATGAGTACGTAACAAAATTATCATGTTCTTAAGTTAATTATATTGAGAGAAGTATATTAATAACAACAATAATATGAATATCGCTACTTATAAGCATCCATAAAAAGTCATAACAATTACAATTAAGGAGATGTAAACAATCTTTGTATCCACTATACACTATTGATTTGTGTAATCTAATTTGATTTGATATGTGATCAGACTCTTTGACAAAAAAGAATCAGTTCGCTCGATGATATTTTAGCAATTTATTTTTCAATCTGTATCGCTGATAGGTAGCCACCTATCTTTATTGCGTACAATTTTATATGAAACAAATAATATTAATTATTTTTATTTTTAATTTGCCCATATAGTGCTAGACTGCCAGTCATAAATTCATAATAGATGTTAGAGACCGAGGTGCCCGAGGGCAAAAGTGTCAATTGAAAGAAAATAAAATCATTGCCGCCATTTCTTTTTCGAAACATTAAATGACACCACCACCTGGGTCCCATATCTCTGGTTGTTAGTTCGATCTATTCTCTGGAATCTCAAATCAGTTTCCATTTTAAAGATGTTGTGTTACGAACAAAATATTAAGGGATCGTTTGGATCGCTTAGAAATTTGAAAAATAGTCTATTTTTAGACATAAAGTATTGAAAATTGTGTAACTTTGTGAAAATTTTGGATTGTTTATGATAAATTTATATCTAGAAATAGAAAATTTTCCAAATTCTTATTTGATCCAAACGGCCCCAAGAATATCTTTTTGTCCATAACGCTTCTAAAATGAGAGTCAGTATATTAAGAATTTCAACTGAAAATTTTTAAAGCTAAGAAACTTAATCTCTATCCTGTAAGAAAAATAATACATACGATTTCAGTTATAAAAAATTAGAAAATCATTCTGATTAAAAATTTTAAATGACTCCAAAATTCACAAGTACCATATTTTGTAAAAGAAGAAAACAACTTTAATTATCTCATTTTAAGTAATTTCCTTCACTTTCAATATATAGCTTTATCCCTCTCAAAAGAAAGAGGAAAAAAGAGTACCTCATTCTTGCCACGGAACAAATCCGTTATAGTTTATCTATGAGGAGGCCCTTAAATTTTAATATAACATCCCCCCGCCCCCCACACACACACTCACCCAAAAGAAAAGAAACTCAAGGGGTGAGTTTGGATCGTTGGAAAAAAGAAGAAGAAGAAGGAAGAAGAAAAAAAATTATAAACAATCCAAATTCTTCACAAAATTACACACTTCTCAATACTTCTTCCCTTCTTCCCACACCTATCCAAACGCACCCAAGGTGTGATGCATAGAACCTATTATTGTTTATTTGCTTTGATGGCAATGGGCAGAGTGTGATTCTATAATAACCATTCCAGAGTTCGAACCCACCCAATCTTTATCCTCAGTCGCTCTCTTCAGTTAATATCATGATATCAACTATATAATTGCAGAAATCTAAGCGCCTGTTTGGATGGTATTTGGAATTTGGAGAATTTCAAATTCTAAATATAAATTTATTATAAACAATCTAAACTCTTCACAAAGTTACATACTTCTCAATAAATTTATGTCTAAGAATAAAAAATTTTCCAAATTTCTAAACGATCCAAACGGCCCCTAAGAGAATCACTCATCACTTAAAAATAGAGAAATATCTAGATTTTAAGTGAAATTGCAAGGATAGGATAAAATGAAACCCCACTTGGAAAAGACATCGCGTGCTCCTAGTTTAAATTCCCTCCACTAATACTAAATCTTATGTTGGTCCAATATTATCACTCTTTATGCGGCTATGCCATTAACCATGGTTTATTGGTGAACTTCATCCACTCTTTTCTTTTCCTTTTACATTTTTTTTTTGTCTTTATATTAGATTCTTAGGTGAAATTATCAAGATTTTTTTTTTCTTTTTTCAACAATAGGTAGGGCTAGCTTCGATCAGCTGGATAAAAGAGAGAGAACTTCGTCAATATATGATACCATCTAACACATTTTCTGTTGTAAATCACCAGCAAGCCTGTTTATATTTTGTTGGAGGGCATCTAATTAATCTTTCAATCTTAATTAATATCATATTACGTAATCCACGGACTCTTGGTTGTATAAAATAGGATTTATGGGTATTTTATAGCTCGTTCTATCCAAAATGGACTAGTAATTTTACATACTATAACTGATTTTTTGTATATGACCAAGTATAAAATTTTCGCAGCCATTATATTGACGTAATTTTTCTTGTATTTTGCAAACCGTAAGTTTAATTTGGCCGATAGAATCTTGTTATATTGTTAAATGTAGTATGTTTTTTTAATAATTTTTAATTTAAAATAGAGTTAATTTAATTTTAAGATAGAGTTAAATATGGCCTCAAAGCTTTGCTGGCCTGATTTCGTGACTTCTGTGTCAGGTTTCACTTCCTATGTTTCAGTGGTTCTGATAATTTGAAGGTTCTGTTGCTTTGAATAATTACTTAATTAGTGAGTTGAATTATAATTAATTATGGTGCTCTCGTGATTTTTATGCAGTGGTTTTTACTTTTTAGTAAAGTTCAGTACACCTGATATAATTCCAACCTGACACTTCAGTTAGGTTTTGATATTTTCATAGTTTGAAGGTTGTGATTGATCTGTACTCATATCTAATTTTATGAATTATAAATATAAGAGATTGGATATATAGATTGCGTGATTATCTACTCAGCTCTTACATTTCCTTATTCCTTCATTTACATTACTTCTTCCCTTCTTTCCACACCTTATCCAAACGGAGCCATTTAGTAGAAAATAGGTAGTAAGCTAGCAATATATATTGGCTGAGCTACAAACTCAAAGTCTCAAACAACATGTTTGTCTCATTTTACACGGAAGGTTGTTTAATATCACCATCTCAACCCCCACCGTACCTTGAAAGAGAATACGAAAGCGGCGTTTCCATTGAAATTGCAACTTAAAAATCGATCTAGATCTCCTTCCGTGAATGCATCCATCTCATTTGTCGGATATGCAAATTGCAAAGAGACATTTTGTACAGTTAAAAGTTTGTGTACACTTACCATCTAAATTTTGTTCAAGCTTTATTTGTCATAGTAAAAGTTTTACTGGTTAGAAAAGAGTGCAGGGATTAAGTTGTATAATCACTAGAAAAGGTCTATCGCGTTTCACTCGATCCAATTAAACTTGTAAGGGTTTTACATAATTTGCTTAAATTTTTGTTGCCGACAATATATTTTAATTTACATAGATTGAATAGTTATTTGTTGAAACTAAAAAATTGAAGGTGAATCAAGGACACAACACTCCCGTAAATCTCCCTCCCTCCCAAATTTTATTTTATCAGTAGAATTCTTCTGTTACATCGATACAAGAGGTTGTTATTTTTTTTTTTAGAGAACTAGGTAGTGGCTACCAAGTTACAACGAAAAGAACAAAGGAAAAACAGAAAAAAAAAAACGCTACAAGGCAGGGAAAACTAGCTCCTGCAGCTGTGAGTGAAAAGTAGGCAATTAGCAATGTTTCAAAAACAACTTCTGCTGGGAAGTAACCCAGTGCAGCAGAGTCTCCGTATTTCTGGCAGCCCCTCTGAAGACACGGTTATTTCTTTCTAACCATAGGGCCCACAAGATAGTTAAGGAGACAATTGCTTTATGGGTATTCCCACTTACAGCATCCATGATGAGTTGCTTGATGTCTGTGTGACCTTGGCAAAGGAAGGAAGGGAAGAGGTTATTTGCTTTACTCCAGAGCTCCTGCGAGTAGGGGCAGAGGCAGAAAATGTGAGTAGCCGTTTCCAAACACGTCGAATCACACAGAGAGCAGCCTGGCTGTAGCACAAAATTCCTCTTAACTAATGCCTCTTGTGTGAGTATTCTGTCACGAAAAAGGAGGAAAATGAAGACTCGAATCGAGGGGGGTAGTTTCGTACTCCAGATTAACGTCGCCTGAAACTCAACTTTACCAGCAGAGACTAACGCATTGTAAGCCGACTTGACAGTAAAATTTCCAGAGGAATTGCACTTCCAAACGCATTTATCCCTTGCGTCAGATGGTGTTAAGGAAGAGAGGTATTGAACTGCATTATGAACATCTCTATTCCATGGAGCCTGCAGTGAGGAAAACAAGTTGTGACAAACTTTGCTTACTGTCAGATGGGCTTTAGAAGGCGGCGGTTTGCACTCGAAAAAACTCAGGAGGCCGTTCCCCCAATTTGAATACCAAAAAAGTGCTTCCTTACCACTTTCCAAGTTAAAATGAGTGAAAATGGAGAAGATGTGCCTCAGTGTCAGTAAGTCCTTCCAGAAGAAGGAGCCCCTAGCTGTCCAAGAAAGTGGCGATGTAAGTCCTTTGGAGACAAACAGCGATCTAGTCATTGTTGCCCACTGAGAGTTGGGTAGTTCAAACAGGCGCCATAGCCATTTGAGCAGTAGAGAAAGATTGAGAATCCTTAAATTCAGTACCCCCATTCCTCCTAGATGCTTGGGTAGGCATACTCTATCCCAAACAAGAAGAGAAATACCAGAAGTGGGTCCTGCTGAGCGTCCCCACAGGAAGTTGCGACGCAATTTGTCAATTGATTTCACTACCCAAGATGGCAGTTTAAACGCTGACATGAGGAAGATCGGGATAGAGGTCAAAACAGAGGAAACTAGAGTTAGACGGCCAGCTCTTGAAAGGAGCTTGTTCTTCCACCCCGCCAGTTTTTGCTCTAGCTTTTCAATTAATTGTCGATACACATCCTTTGAAGGTCGACTCGAGGTGAGCGGTAAGCCTAAGTAGGTGAGAGGAAGCCGAGCCACTTCACATTTTAATAAAGACGAAACTGAAGAAATCTGTGAAGGAGAGAGATTGAAAGGTACAAAGGAAGATTTGCTAAGATTGAGATTTAGTCCTGAACAGAGAGAGAAAACCGTGAGTACAAACCTTAGAGAATGCACCGCTCTTCCTTTTACAGTGCAGAAAATCAACGTATCGTCCGCATATTGTAAAACTTGAAAGGGATAGCGAATTCGATCTGAGAGGCAGAAGGGTATAGATAACGCAGTAGCTTGGCACATCTTAGATAAAACATCTGCCACCATGATGAAAAGAAACGGGGATAAAGGATCCCCCTGACGCAATCCCTGTTGATGTTGAAACATTGCCCCTATCTGATTGTTTACGCGGAAGAAGAAGTGGTGAGGAGTAATTCCACCCAAGCAATGAACTTAGAGGGAGCCCCAAAGACTTTCAGCACATTGAATAGGAAGGACCAATTAACTGTGTCAAATGCTTTGTAGAAGTCAAGCTTGATCATAATTGCCGGTTCTTTGCATGTTTTGAAGTGTGCAATGAGTTCTCTAGCCACAAGAAAATTTTCATGAATAAGTCTTCCTTTGATAAACCCGGTTTGAGAGGGAGAGATCATCTCATTGATATGTTGTCCCAACCTGTTTGCTAGGACTTTAGCAATCAGCTTCGGAATGTAGTTGATAACACTTATCGGGCGGAAAGAAGATAAGGAAGTTGCAATCTGGGATTTCGGCAGAAGGATGATATGAGCCCGATTAAAATCTTTCAAGTTCAAGCTCAATGAGTACAAATCATCAAAGATACGCATGATATCCTAGCCCACAACACTCCACTTCTCTCTTACAAATTCATTTGGCAGGCCGTCAGGACCCGAAGCTTTGTTATTTGCAAGTTTCATAACTGCATGATGAACTTCTTGTGAAGTGAACTGTTCCCCTAGCTGTAGGATAGTAGGCTGGTGGCCATACAACAAATGCAAGGAGCAAGGAAACACGGGGTCTGATTTGCCAAGTAAATTTTTGTATAAGTCAGTAAATGCCTGCAAAATGTGACTTGGATTGACTAGTGTTTCCCCATAGACAGAGGTTGTTATTTAATAGAATAGAATAGACAGAGGTTGCTATTTAATAGAATAGAATAGACAACATCGCTATAAGGCAATTATCTCAAAAAACGTAAGCTTTCTGATTACATCTGTTGCCTTATATATGAGTAAAACCTTTTTTACATCTTTCTACAATTAGAAATAAATCATTCAATAAAAGAATCTATGATGCTGTCAATTATTCTTCATATCTAGCGCCTCCTTGATCTGATGTATCTCTGTGACGTGCACACTTGTATATATCCTCTGACAGATTGGAACCTGTCATTGTTAGCTTCCTTGTTGTTTTCTTCATTCAAGGGGTATTTTATAATTTTTTACCTACGTGAATGCATTATTATGAGAATGATCTAATCAATAAATTCGATCAACAATTTGAACTATTTTAACAATAAATAATAGTGAAAATTAATTCTTTAGATTTTTTTTTAGTATTTAGATATTTTTTATTTGATTGCTTTAATTTTTCTATAAATTTTGGTGAATTTTAAAATTTGGGCTAATTTAAAATTTTCTAAACCATACAATTTGGGTCACACCAGCGAGACCTTTCTAAAATTTTAATAAAAAACAGTGTTCTCTGATTTGTCAAAAATCTTGAAACTGCTTATGTTTGAAAGAGCCTTAAGAGATAAATTTTCATTATATTTTTACAGAACTTTTAGAATTTTCTTTACAATGCATGTGGTATGATTTTGGAATAATTTTTGAAATTTTATCTTAGTCTGATTTTTAATTATCAAACATATTAGCCAGAATTGTTGCTGGAATTTTAATTTATGTCAGAATTTCAAAATCTGAACTCCAAAGATTCTGAAATTTGTATCGAACGTGTGTTCCAATTTGTTGTCTACAGTAAAATTTTCAGTCAATTTCTTTTAACCTTATTTAAGGAAAAATTTCGTGAAGTGATCAGATTTCTAACAAAATTTTGGTAGCATTTGTTAAATTTATTTTCAATTGAGTTACCAATTTAAGTATTTGAATAGATTTTTACCACTAATGTTTTTTCGTATGCATGGTGTAGTTTGAATGTGGTAAGACGACCAATTACTACTTTGACAATTGATTTTTCATTTTTATCAATAATTTTTAAAAAGTAAAGAAATTTCAACAGAATTGGATTTACCTTCAACAGAACATATTAGAAACCTTTGATTTACCTTTCTTACAGTTCATTTCTGCCTTTTTTCTCTTCCTGGCTAATTACAGAATTTCCTCTCTGATTATTTTGTTTATATTTTTATTTCTTGAAAAATGGAAAGAAAATCGTTGCCTTGGAGGATGGAGAATTGGAGTCTTGGAGATCCTCTTGATGGCAGTTTCTGGGGTATCTAACATTGACATGAATGGGAATTAATGGTTACCAATTTAGCATAACCTCCCCCATTTCACCTTTTCCTCTCCACGCGTCTTCTTCAGTTCTTCAGGCATTTCCAAAATTTTATTCCTCCAATTATTTCAGAGATGTTCTATTTAACGAATTTCTGTAGAAATACATTTTCCTTTATAATAATTTGAATGCATCCCCGAAGTCATTTTTACATCATGTTCATGCTCGTAAATTATAAGGAAACCATTGGTACTAATTGTTCGAATTTTACACCACTAAAATAATTTTAATAATTTCCCCAAATTCATATTATTTTGGATGTATATTTCATCTATATTTATCAATTTGCTTTGGTTGATTGATGAAAGAATAATTTTTTTCTTTAAACTTTTTCGCTGACAATCT
The DNA here is from genome assembly GCA_028095005.1 of Rhynchospora pubera. Taxonomy (NCBI): domain Eukaryota; kingdom Viridiplantae; phylum Streptophyta; class Magnoliopsida; order Poales; family Cyperaceae; genus Rhynchospora; species Rhynchospora pubera. The sequence goes on along the minus strand of CM051462.1, from coordinate 104,806,638 downwards.
ACAAGTATGACTAATTTATATGGCGACATGCCTTATATAGTTACTAGGGTTGGACATCGAGCTTCGCTCGATACAATATTTTTTTTACATAATTTAAAGTTTGGTTTCCATTATATTATTTTTATATATGTTAATAATAACGTGAATATCTAACTAAAATATCAATATCATCATATTTTAAGTAAGATCATAAACATTCATTTTACTTAAAATAAATGTAAAATCGCTTCAAATGCTCAAATATACTCAGAATCTATAAAATCTACACATTATGTGAATAATTACAATATATAATCCAATCATTTTGAATAAGTGAGTCCATAAACATATTCTAAACTATATAGATTACTGTGATCAAATGACTTGAAATGAATGCAAAATCGCTTGAAATACTCAAATATACTTATAATCTGTAAAATCTGCACATTATGTGAATAATTACAATGTATAATCCAATCATTTTGAATAATTAAACTCATAAACATATTCTAGACTATATAAAAAGCATAAATATAAATTATTGTGATCAAATAACTTAAAATGAATGCAAAATTGTTTAAAATGTTCAAATATACTAAGAATCTATAAAATATGCACATCATGTGCATAATTAAAATGCATAATCCAATCGTTTTGAAAAAGTGAGTTCATAAACATATTCTAAACTATATAAAGAGATTAAATATAGATTATTATGATAAAATGACTTAAAATAAATACAAAATCGATTGAAATACTCAAATATACTCAGAATCTGTAAAAACTGCATATTATGTGCGTAATTACAATGTATAATCAAATCGTTTTAAATAAGTGAGTTCATAAACATATTCTAAACCACATAAAGAGCTTAAATATAGATTATTCTGATCAAATGACTTAAAATGAATGCAAAATCGCTTGAAATGCTCAAATATACTAAGAATCTATTAAATCTGCAAATTCTGTGAATAATTACAATGTATAATCCAATCATTTTGAATAAGTGAGTTTATAAACATATTTTAAACTATATAAAGAGCATCAATATAGATTATTGTGATCAAATGACTTAAAATGAATTCAAAATCGCTTGAAATGCTCAAATATACTCAGAATCTGTAAAATCTGCATATTATGTTAATAATTACAATATATAATCCAATAGTTTTGAATAATTGATTTCCTAAACATATTCTAGACTATATAAAGAGCTTAAATATAGATTATTGTGATCAAGTGACTTAAAATGAATGCAAAATCTCTTGAAATGCTCAGATATACTCAGAATCTTTAAAATCTACACATTAGGTTAATAATTACAACGTATAATCCAATTGTTTTGAATAAGTGAGTTCATGAAAATATTCTAAACTATATAAAGAGCTTAAATCTAGATTATTGTCATCAAATAACTTAAAGTTAATGCAAAATCGCTTGAAATGCTCAAATATACTCAGAATCTGTAAAATCAGCAAATTATGTGAGTAATTATAATATATAATCCGATCGTTTTGAATAAGTGAGTTCATAAACATATTCTAGACTATGTAAAGAGCTTAAGTATAAATTATTGTGAACAAATTTCTTAAATTGAATGCAAAAATCGCTTGAAATACTCAAATATACTCAGAATCTTTAAAATCAACACATTATGTGCATAATTGCAATGTATTTGAATAAGTGATATCACAAACATATTCTAGACTATATAAAGAGCTTAAATATAGATTAATGTGATAAAAAAACTTAAAATGAATACAAAAAGGCTTGAAATGCTCAATTGTACTCAGAATCTGTAAAATATGCAAATTATGTGAATAAATATAATGTATAATCCAATCGTTTTGATTAAGCGAGCTCATAAACATATTCTATACTATATAAAGAGCTTAAATATACATTATTTTGATCAAATGACTTAAAATGAATGCAAAATCGCTTGAAATGCTCAAATATACTCAGAATCTGCAAAATCTGTATATAATATGTATAATTACAATGTATAAATCAATCTTTTTGATTAATTGACCACATAAACATATTCTAGACTATAAAATAGCATATATATAGATTATTGTGATCAAATGACTTAAAAATGAATGCAAAATCGCTTGAAATGCTCAAATATACTCCGAATCTTTAAAATTTGCACATTATATTCGTAATTATAATGTATAATGCAATCGTTTTGAATAAGTGAGTTCATAAATATATTCTTGACTATATAAAAATCTTGGTATGTTTGGAAGCCCATGGAATAAGAACAAGAGAATAAGAACAAGCTATTTCTTGTTTGGTACCATTTAGAACAAGGAGAATAAGAACAAAATGAACATTGTTCTTGTTCCAACAAAAACATGGAACTAGAACAAGAACAAAAATAAGGTTGTTTTTGTTCTTGTTCTTATTCCACACTACTTCCAAACATACCCCTTAAATATAGATGATTGTGATCAAATGATTTAAAATGAATGCAAAATCGCTTCAAATGCTCAAATACACTCAGAATCTGTAAAATATGTAAACTATGTGAATAATTACAATATATAATTGAATTATTCTGAATAATTTAGCTCAAAAACACATTCTAGACTATATAAAGAGCTTAAATATATATTAACATGATCAAGACACTTAAAATGAATGAAAAATAGCTTGTAATGCTTAAATATACCCAAAATCTTTAAAATCTGGACATTTTTGGCGTAATTACAATGTATAATCCAATCGTTGTGAATAGGTGAGCTCATAAACATATTCTAGACTATATATATAGCATAAATACAGATTATTGTGATCAAATAAATTGAAATAAATGCAAAATTGCTTGAAATACCCAAATATACAAAGAATCTATAAAATATACATATTATATATGTAATAACAATGAATAATTCAATCATTTCAAATTAGTGTGTTCATAAACAAATTCTAGACTATGTAAAGAGTTTAAATATACTTAGAATCTGTAAAATATGCACATTATGTGAATAATTACAATGTATAATCCAATCGTTTTGAATATGTGAGCTCATAAACATATTCTAGACTATATAAAGAGTTTAAATGTAGATTCTTGTCATCAAATAACTTAAAATGAATGTAAAATCGATTGAAATACTTAAAAAAAATTTAGAATCTGTAAAATATACACATTATGTGAATAATTACAAAGTATAAACCAATTTTTTTGAATAATTGGCTTCATAAACATATTCTAGACAATATAAAGAGCATAAATATAGATTATTGTGATCACATAACTTAAAATAATGCAAAATCGCCTGAAATGCTTAAATATACTCAATCTGTAAAATATGCAAATTATGTGAATAATTATTATGTATATCCAATCATTTTGAATAAGTGAGTTCGTAAATATATTCTAAACTATATAAAGAGTATAAATATAGATTATTGTCATCAGATGACTTACAATCAATACAAAATCGCTTGAAATGTTTAAATATACTCAGAATCTGTAAAATCTGCACATCATATGAATAATTACAATGTATAATCCAATAGTTTTGAATATGTGTGCTCATAAACATATTCTAGACTATATAAAGACTTTAAATATAGATTATTGTCATCAAATAACTTAAATGAATGTAAAATCAATTGAAATGCTCAAATAAATCTAGAATATGTAAAATATGAACATTATGTAAATAATTACAATGTATAATCCAATCGTTTTGAATAATTGAGCTCATAAACATATTCTACACTATATAAAGAGCTGAAATATAGATTATTGTGATCAAATAACTTAAAATGAATGCAAAATTGCTTGAAATTCTCCAATATACTAATAATCTTTAAAATCTACATATTATGTGCATAATTATAATGTATAATCCAATTGTTTTGAATAACTTAGTTCAGAAACATATTCTAAACTATATAAAGAGCATAAATATAGATTACTGTGGTCAGATCACTTAAAATGAATACAAAATCATTTGAAGTGCTCAAATATACTCTGAATCTGTAAAATATGCACATTATGTGAAGAATTAGAATGTATAATCTGATCGTTTTGAATAAATGAGTTCATAAATATATTCTAGACTATATAAAGAGTTTAAATATAGATTATAATGATCAATTAACTTAAAATTAATGCAAAATCGGTTGAAATGATCAAATATACTCTGAATCTTTCAAAACTGTACATAATGTGCATAATTACAATGTATAATCCAATTTTTTTGAATAAATAATATCATAAACATATTCTAGACAAAATAAAGAGGTTAAATATTGATTATTGTGATCAAATGACTTAAAATGATTGCAAAATCGCTTGAAATGCTCAAATATACTTGGAATCTATAAAATATGCATATTATGTGAATAATTACAATGTATAATCCAATTGTTTTGAATAATTAAGATCATAAATATATTCTAGACAATATAAAGAGCTTAAATATACATTATTGTGACCAAATGACTTAAAATTAATTCAAAATCACTTGAAATGCACAGATATACTCAGAATCTGTAAAATCTGCACATTTTATGCATAATTACAATGTATAATCCAATTTTTTGCATAACTGAGAACAAAAATATATTCGAGACTATATAAAGAGCTTAAATATAGGTTAATTTGACTAAATGACTTAAACTGAAAGCAAAATCGCTTCAAATGCTCAAATAAACACAGAATCTGTAAAATCTGCACATTATGTGAATAAATACAATGCATAATCTTATCGTTTTGAATATGTGAGTTCATAAAAATATTCTAAACTATATAAAAAGCATAAATATAGCTTATTGTGATAAAAAATCACTTGTAATGCTCAAATATACTCATAATCTTTCAAATCTGCACATTATGTGCATAATTACAATGTATAATGAAATCGTTTTGAGTAAGTTATATCATAAACATGTTATAAACAAAATAAAGAGCTTAAATATGTATTACTCTGATCAAATCGCTTAAAATGAATACAAAATCACTTGAAATGCTAAAAAATACTCTGAATCTGTAAGACCCGCACATTATGTGAAGAATTAGAATGTATAATCTGATCGTTTTGAATAAATGAGATGTGCATAATTACAATGTATAATCCAATTGTTTTGAATAAATTATATTATAAACATATTCTAGACAAAATAAAGAGGTTAAATATTGATTATTGTGTTCAAATGACTTGATTGCAAAATCGCTTAAAATGCTTAAATATACTTGGAATCTGTAAAATTTGCATATTATGTGAATAATTACAATGTATAATCCAATGGTTTTGAATAAATAAGTTCATAAGAATATTCTAAACTATATAAAAAGTATAAATATAGCTTATTGTGATCAAATGAGTTAAAATGATTGCAAAATCGCTTGAAATACTCTAATTTACTCAAAATAAATAAAATCAATACATTATGTGAATAATTACAATGTATAAACCTATCGTTTTGAAAAATTGAGATCATAAACATATTCTAGATAATATATAGATCTTAAATATACATTATTGTGATCAAATGGCTTAAAATTAATGCAAAATCACTTGAAATTCTCAAATATACTAAGAATCTGTAAAATCTGTATATTATGTGCATAATTATAATGTATAATCCAATCTTTTTAAATAAGTGAGTTCATAAACATATTCGAGACTATATAAAGAGAGTTTAAATATAAATTATTGTGATCAGATGACTTAAAATGAATGTAAAATCGCTTGAAACGTTCAAATATTCCCAGAATCTGTAAAATCTGCAAATTATGTGCGTAATTACATTGTATAATCCAATCGTTTAGAATAATTGAGTTCATAAACATATTATAGACTATATAAAGAGGTTAAATATATACTATTGAGATCAAATGAATTAAAATGAATGCAAATCGCTTGAAATGCTCAAATATACTCAGAATCTTTCAAATCTTCATATTATGTGCATAATTACAATGAATAATCCAATCGTTTTGAATAAGCTATATCATAAACATATTCTAGATTAAATAAAGAGCTTAAATATATATTATTGTGATCAAATCACATAAAACAAATGTAAAATAGTTTGAAATGCTCAAATATTCTCAGAATCTTTAAAATCTGCACATCATGTAATAAATTACAATGTATAATCCAATTCTTATGAAAAAGTGAGTTCATAAACATATTCTAGACCATATAAAGAGCATCAATATAGATTATTGTAATCAAATGACTTAAAATGAATTCAAAATAGCTTGAAATGCTCAAATATCTCAGAATCTGTAAAATCTACAAATTATGTGAATAATTATAATTTATAACCCAATCGTTTCGAATAAATGAGTTCATAAACATATTATAAACTATATAAAGAGCATAAATATAGATTATTGTCATCAAATGACTTAAAGTGAATGCAAAATCGCTTGAAATGCTTAAATATACACAGAATCTGTAAAATCTGCATATTATATGAATAATTACAACGTATAATCCAATTGTATTGAATATGTGAGCTCATAAACATATTCTAGACTATATAAAGAGCATAAATATAGAATATTGTCATCACATAACTTAAAATGAATGCAAAATCAATTGAAATCCACAAATAAACTTAGAATCTATACAATATGCACATTATGCGAATAATTACAATGTATAATCCAATCGTTTTGAATAATTGAGCACATAAAAATATTTTGGACTATATAAAGAGATTAAATTTAGATTATTATCTTAAATAACTTAAAATGAATGCAAAATCGCTTGAAATGCTCCAATATACTCAGATTCTTTAAAATCTGCACATTATGTGCACAATTACAAAGTATAATCCAATCGTTTTGAATAACTTAGTTCAGAAACATATTTTTAACTATATAAAGATCATAAATATAGATTACTGTGGTCAAATCACATAAAAAGAATACAAAATCTTTTGAAATGCTCAAATATACTTAGAAATTGTAAAATGCATATATTATGTGAATAATTACATTATATAATCCGATCGTTTGGAATAAATAAGTTCATAAATATATTCTAAACTATATAAAGAGCTTAAATATAGATTATTGTTATCAAATGACTTAAAATGAAAGCAAAATCGAAAAATTAAAATGCTCAAATATACTTAGAATTTGTCCAATCTGCACAATATGTGAATAATTACGATGTATAAACCAATCTTTTTTAATAATTAACCTCATAAACATATTCTAGACAATATAAAGAGCATAAATATAGATTATTTTGGTCAAATGACTTAAAATGAATGTAAAATCGCTTCAAATGCTCAAATATACTCAGAATCTATAAAATCTGAACATTATGTGATAAATTACAGTGTATAATCCAATCGATTTGAATAATTGAGCTCATAAACATATTTTAGACTATATAAAGAGCTTAAATATAGATTATTGTGATCAAATAACTTAAAATGAATGCAAAATCGCTTGAAATGCTCCAATATACTCAGAATCTTTAAAATCTGCACATTATTTGCATAATTACAATATATAATCCAATCGTTTTGAATAAGTGATATCATAAACATATTCTAGACAATATAAAGAGAGCTTAAATATACATTATTGTGATCAAATGACTTAAAATGAATGAAAAATCACTTGAAATGCTCAAATATACTCAGAATCTGTAAAAGCTGCATATAATATGAATAATTACAATGTATAATCCAATAGTTTTGAAAAATTGAACTCATAAACATATTCTAGACTTTATAGAGGAATGATATACTACATTCTGGAGTATTGAATCCTCATACACTGAATTTTTGAGCCTTTGGATCGCTTTAAAAATCGTGCACCAGATTTAGATGAGTGGAACAGATTATGGCGCTGATTGCTATTCGATTCTCCGTTTCCATTAAAATTTCTGTCTCCTTCTGTTTAATTCTCCGTTCGCACCTCTCTTCGCACTCATGGTCTCATCTCCGTTTGTACCAAATTGAACGCCAAAACTCTTATTTGCACGATTCTCTCTCTCGTAGTTTGTACTTTCGTCACTTCACTCTGCGCGCTTCTCTCTTAGGATTTGCCAACGTGATCTCGCACATCTTAACACACCTAGACGATTGTTCTGTTTTTGGTCACACATCATACCCTTTCTTTGATATATATGTATGCTAAAAGTTAGAACTTTCATAACAATGAAGAGAAGGCAAGAATCTTTGTTTTGTGACATTTAATATCGCAAATGAATAAAAAAATAAACAAAGGTATCTTTTCTCGCTTGTTAATTTGGACCTTCGCCCCTTTCTATTGTTGGTTTTATCTCCACCGGTGCCAAACTGTCAATCGACAAATCCAAGGAGCACATAGCGCTAGGAGGGAGAAAATGTCAACAGAGTAAAGGAGAGAGAAAGGTGTCGATGCGATGAAAGAGAGAATTGCGAGATGAACCGGGGGAAAGCGAGAGTTGCTAAGGCGGTAGAGGTGACAGAGGCTGTCAAGGTTTTCCTTTTTTTTTGTTTGAAGGAAAGAGAATCTTCAGACGGAGGATCCAACAGAAGACGGAAAATTTTAAAGAAACGGAGAAAACGGAGAGCCTCTAGCCCCTCTATCCCAACCTTTCATCAAAATCTTACCACGAAAATTAGAGCGATCCGACGGTAGAAAAAATCAGTGTATGGGGCATGTATACACCAGAGTGTAGTATATCATTCCTCTTATAAAAGATCTTAATTATAGATTATTGTGATCAAATGACTTGAAATAAATGAAAAATCGCTTGAAATGCTCAAATATATTCAGAATCTTTAAAATCTACACATTATGTGCGTAATTACAATGTCTAATGCAATCGTTTAGAATAAGTGAGTTTATAAACATATTCTTGACAATATAAAGATCTTAAATATAGATTATTGTGATCAAATGATTTAAAATGAATGCAAAATTGTTTGAAATGCTTAAATATACTAAGAATCGGTAAAATTTGCACATTATGTGAATAATTACAATATATAATCCAATCGTTTTGAATATGTGAGCTCATAAACATATTTTAGACTATATGAAGAGCTTAAATATAGATTAGTGTGATCAGATGACTAAAAATAAATGGATAGAAAATCGATTGAAATGTTCAAAGAAACTTAAAATCTGTAAAATATGCACATTATGTGAATAATTACAATGTATAACCCAATCGTTTGAATAATTAAGCTCATAAAAATATTCTAAACTATATAAAGAGCATAAATATAGATTATTGTAATCAAATGACTTAAAATGAATGCAAAATCTCTTCAAATGCTCAAATACACACAGAATCTGTAAAATCTGCACAATACGTGAATAATTACAATGTATAATCCAATCGTTTTGAATAATTGAGCCCATAAAAATATTCTACACCATATAAAAAACTTAAATATAGATTAATTGTGATCAAATGACTTAAAATTAATGCAAAATCGCTTGAAATGCACAAATATACTCAGAATCTTTAAAATCTGAACATTATTTGCATAATTATAATTTATTATCCAATCATTTTGAATAAGTGATATCATAACATATTCGAGACTATATAAAGACCTTAAATATACATTATTGTGATCAAATGACTTAAAATGAATACAAAATCGCTTGAAATGCTCAAATACATTCAGAATCTGTAAAAGCTGCATATTATGTGAATAATTACAATGTACAATCCAATCGTTTTGAATAATTGAACTCATAAACATATTCTAGACTTTATAAAAAGCATAATTATAGATTATTGTTGTCAAATGACTTAAATAAATGCAAAATCGCTTGAAATGCTTGAATACTCAGAATCTTTAAAATCTACAAATTATGTGTGTAATTACAATATATAATTGTTTAGTATAAGTGAGTTCATAAACATATTCTTGACTATATAAAGATCTTAAATATAGATGATTGTGATCAAATGATTTAAAATGAATGCAAAATCGCTTGAAATGCTTAAATATACTAAGAATTTGTAAAATTAACACATTATGTGAATAATCACAATGTATAATCCAATCGTTTTGAATATGTGAGCTCATAAACATATTCTAGACTATATCAAAAACTTAAATATAGATTATTGTGATCAGATGACTTAAAATGAATGGAAAATCGATTGAAATGTTCAAAGAAATTTAGAATCCGTAAAATATGCGCATTATGTGAAAAATTACAATGTATAATCCAATCGTTTTGAATAATTCAGCTCATAAACATATTATAGACTATATAAAGAGCTTAGATAGAGATTATTTTGATCAAATAACATAAAATGAATACAAGATCGCTTCAAATACTCCAATATACTCAGAATCTTTAAAATCTGCACATTATGTGCGTGGATTACACTGTATTACTGGTCAAATGACTTAAAATGAATACAAAAATCATTTGAAATGCTCAAATGTACTAAGAAATTGTAAAATTTGTATATTATGTAAATAATTACAATGTGTAATCCAATCGTTTAGAATAAGTGTGTTCATAAACATATTCTAAACTATATAAAGAGCTTAATATAGATTATTGTAATCAAATGACTTAAAATTAATGCAAAATCGCTTAAAATGCTCAAATATACTAAGAATTTGTCAAATTTGCACATCATGTGAATAATTACAATGTATAAACCATTATTTCTTAATAATTGACCTCATGAACTTATTCAAGACTATATAAAGAGCATAAATATAGATTGTTGTGATCAAATTACTTAAAATGCATGCAAAATCGCTTCAAACCTCAAATATACTCAAAATCTGTAAAATCTGGACAATATGTGAATAATTACAGTGTACAATCCAATCGTTTTGAATAATTGAGCTCATAAACATATTATACACAATATAAAGAACTTAAATATAGATTATTGTGATCAAATGACTTAAAGTTCATGCAAAATCTTTTGAAATGCTCGAATATATTCAGAATCTTTAAAATATGAACATTATTTGCATAATTACAATTTATAATCCAATCGTTTTGAATAAGTGATATCATAAACATATTCTAGACTATAAAAAAGCTTTAATATACATTATTGTGATCAAATGACTTAAAATGAATGCAAAAGCGCTTGAAATGCTCAAATATAGTCAGAATATGTAAAATCTGCATATTATGTGAATAATTTAAATGTACAATCCAATAGTTTTGAATAATTGAGCTCATAAATATATTATAGACTTTATAAAGAGCTTAATAATAGATTATTGTGATCAAATGACTTAAAATGAATGCAAAATCGCTTAAAATGCTCAAATATACTTAGAATTTATAAAATCTGCACATTATGTGAATAATTACAATGCATAAACCAATCTTTCTTAATAATTGATCTCATAAACATATTCTAAACTATATAAAGATCATAAATATAGATTAATGTGGTCAAATGACTTAAAAAAATGAATACAAAATCGTTTGAAATGCTCAAATAAACTCAGAAATTGTAAAATCCGTATATTATGTGAACAATTACAATGTCTAATCCAATCGTTTTAAATATGTGAGCTCATAAACATATTCTGGACTATATAAAGAGCTTAAATATAGATTATGTCATCAAGTAACTTAAAATAAATGCAAAACGCTTGAAATGCCAAAATATACACAGATTCTGTAAAATCTGCAAATTATGTGCGTAATTATAATGTATAATCCAATCATTTTGAATAAGTGTGTTCATAAATAAATTCTAAACTATATAATGATCATAAATATAGATGATTTTGATCAAATGATTTAAAATGAATGGAAAATCATTTGAAATGCTCAAATATACACAGAATCTTTCAAATCTGAACATTATGTGCATAATTAGAATGTATAATCCAATCGTTATGAATAAGTGAGCTTGTAAACATACTTTAGACTATATAAAGAGCATCAATTTTGATTATTGTGATCAAATGACATAAAATGAATTCAAAATCGCTTGAAATTCCCAAATATATACAGAATCTTTAAAATTTGCACATTATTTGTATAATTACAATAAATAATCCAATCGTTTTAAATGAGTATGCTCGTAAATAAATTCTTACCTATGTAAAGAGCTTAAATATATACATTATCGTGAACAAATGTCTCAAAATTGAATGCAATAATCGCTAGAAATGCTCAAATATACTCAGAATCTATAAAATTTGCATATTTTGAGCATAATTACAGTGTATAATCCAATCTTTTTGAATAAGTGAGTTCATAAACATATTCTGGACTATATAAAGAGGTTAAATATAGATTATTGTGATCAGATGACTCAAAATGAATGTAAAATCGTTTGAAATGTTAAAATATTCTCAGAATCTGTAAAATATGCACATTTGTTCATATTTACAATGTATAATCCAATCATTTTGAATAAAATGTAGATTATTGAGATCAAATGAATTAAAATGAATGCAAAATAGCCTTAAATGCTCAAATATACTCAGAATCTTTCGAATCTGCACATTATGTGCATAATCCAATCGTTTTGAGTAATTTATGTCCTAAACATATTCTAGATAAAATAAAGATCTTAAATATATATTATTGTGATCAAATTACTTAAAACGAATGCAAAATCGCTCGAAATGCTCAAATAAACTTAGAATCTGTAAAAATATGTACATTATATAAATAATTACAATGTATAATCCAATTTTTTGAAAAATTTAGCACATAAACATATTCTAAACTATATAAAGAGCTTAAATATAGAATATTGTCATCAAATAATTTAAAATGAATGCAAAATCAATTGAAATGCTCCAATAAACTTAGAATCTGTATAATAAGCACATTATGTGAATAATTACAATGTATAATCCAATCATTTTGAATAATTGAGCTCTTAAAAATATTTTAGACTACATAAATAGCTTAAATATTGATTATTGTGATAAAATAACTTAAAATGAATGCAAAATCGCTTGAAATGCTTCAATATACTCAGAATCTTTAAAATCTTCAGATCATTTGCTTGAAATGCTTAAATATAAATGAAAATCTGCACATTATACATGAAAATCATTTGCTTGAATTGCTTCAATATGCTCAAATATACTTAGAATTTGTAAAATCTGCACATTATGTGAATAACAATACATAAACCAATCTTTCTTAATAATTGACCTCATAAACATATTCTAAACTATATAAAGATCATAAATATAGATTAATGTGGTCAAATGACTCAAAAAAATGAATACAAAATTGTTTGAAATGCTCAAATATACTCAGAAATTGTAAAATCCGTACATTAAGTGAATAATTACAATGCATAATCCAATCGTTTTGAATATTTGAGCCCATAAACATATTCTAGACTATATAAAGAGCTTAAATATAGATTATTGTCATCAAATAACTTAAAATAAATGCAAAATCGCTTCAAATGCCAAAATATACACAGAATTTGTAAAATCTGCAAATCATGTGCGTATACAATGTATAATCCAATCATTTTGAATAAGTGTGTTCATAAATAAATTCTATACTATATAAAGAACATAAATATAGATGATTATTATCAAATGATTTGAATTGAATGGAAAATCGTTTGAAAAGATCAAATATACTCAGAATCTGTATATTATGCAAATTACGTGAATAATTACAATGTATAACCCAATCATTTTGAATTATGAGCTCACAAACATATTCTAGCCTACATAAAGAGCTTAAATATAGATTCTTGTGATCAAAAGACTTAAAATGACAGCAAAATCACATAAAATGCTAAAATATACTCGAATCAGTAAAATCTGCACATTATGTGAATACTTACAATGTATAAAACCAATCTTTTTGAATAATTAACCGCATAAACATAATCTAGACTATACAAAGAATATATATAAATTATTGTGATCAAATGACTTAAAATGAATGTAAAATCGCTTAAAATGCTCAAATATACTTAGAATATGTAAAATCTGCACATTATGTAAATAATTACAATTTATAAACCAATCTTTTTCAATCACTGACCACATAAACATATTCTAGACTATATAAAGAGCATAAATATAGATTATTGTGATTAAATGAGTTAAAATGAATGCAAAATCTATTCAAATGCTCAAATATACTCAAAATCTTTAAAATTCGCATATTGTATTCGTAATTACAACGTATAATCCAATTGTTTCGTAAAAACATATTCTAGAGTAAATAAAAATCATAAATATAGTTTATTGTGATCAAATGACTTAAAATGAATGCGAAATAGCTTGAAATGCTCAAATGTACTTAGAATCTTTCAAATATGCACATTATGTGCATAATTACAAAGTATAATCCAATTGTTATGAATAAGTTATATCATAAACATATTCTAGACAAAACAAAGAGCTTAAATATATATTATTGTATTCAAATCACTTAAAACGAATGCGAAATCACTTGAAATGCTCAAATAACCTCATAATCTTTAAAATCTGCACATTATGTCAAAAATTACAATGTATAATACAATGCTTTTGAATAACTGAGTTCGTAAACATATTCTAGACTGTATAAAAAGCATCAATATAGATTATTGTGATCAAATGACTAAAAATGAATTTAAAATCTCTTTTAAATGCTCAAATATACTCAGAATCTGTAAAATCTGCAAATTATGTGAATAATTATAATGTATAATCCAATCATTTTGAATAAATGAGTTCATAACCATATTATAAACTATATAAAAAGCATAAATATAGATTATTGTCATCAAATAACTTAAAATGAATGCAAAATCACATGAAATTCTTAATTATACTCAAAATCTTTAAAATCTGCAAATTATGTAAATAATTATAATGTATAATCCCATTGTTTTGAATAAATGGTGCATAAACATATTATAAACTATAAAAGAGCTTAAAAATAAATTATTGTGATCAAATGACTTAATATTAATGCAAAACCGGTTGAAATGCTCAAATATACTCAGAATCTGTTAAAATCTGCACATTATGTTTCTTAATTACAATGTATAATATAATCATTTTGAATAAGTTCATAAATATATTCCAGTCTATATAAAGAACTTAAACATATATTATTGTGTTCAAATGACTTAAAATGAAATTAGAATCGTTTCAAATGCTCAAATATACTCAGAATCAGTAAAATCTGCACATCGTGTGCATAATTACAATGTATAATCCAATCGTTTTGAATAAGTGAGTTCATAAACATATTCTAAACTATATAAAAAGCATAAATATAGATTATTGTGATCAAATGACTTAAAATGAATGAAACATCGCTTGAAATGCTCAAATATACACAGAATCTTTCAAATCTGCATATTATGTGCATAATTACAATGTATAATCCAAACGTTTTGAATAAGTTATATCATAAACATATTCTAGACAAAATTAAGAGCTTAAATATATATTATTGTGATCAAATCACTTTAACCGAATGCAAAATCTCTTGAAATCCTCAAATATACTCAGAATCTTTAAAATCTGCACATTATGTGATAAATTACAATGTATAATCCAATGCCTTTGAATAAATAAATTCGTAAACATATTCTATATTATATAAAGAGCATTAATATAGATTATATGTGATCAAATGACTTAAAATGAATTTAAAATCGCTTGAAATGCTCAAATCTACTTTGAATCTGTAAAATGTGCAATTTTTTTGAATAATTATAATGTATAGTCCAATCATTTTGAGTAAATGAGTTCATAAATATATTATAAACTATATAAAGAGCATAAATATAGATTAATGTCATCAAATAACTTAAAATGAATGCAAAATCGCTTGAATAATTACAACGTGTAATCCAATCGTTTTGAATCTGTGAGCACATAAACATATTCTAGACTATATAAAGAGCTTAAATATAGATCATTGTTATCAAATAACTTTAAATGAATGCAACATCAATTGAAATGCTCAAATAAACTTAGAATCTGTAAAATATGCACATTATGTGAAAAATTACAATGTATAATCCAATTGTTTTGAATAATTGAGCTCATAAACATATTTTATACAATATAAAGAGTTTAAATATAGATTATTGTCATCAAATAATTTAAAATGAATGTTACATCAATTGAAATGCTCAAATAAACTTTGAATCTACAAAATATGCACATTATGTGAATAATTACAATGTATAATGCAATTGTTTTGAATAATTTAGCTCATAAACATATTCTAGACTATATAAAGAGTTTCAATGTAGATTGTTGAGATCAAAAGACTTAAATGAGATCAAAATCGCTTAAAATGCTCAGAATCTGTAAAATCTGCACATTATGTGAATACTTACAACGTATAAACCAATTTTTTTGATTAATTGACCGCTTAAACATACTTTAAACTATATATATAGCATATATAGAGATTATGGAGATCAAATGACTTAAAATGAATGAAAAAACACTTAAAATGCTGAAATATACTAAAATCTGAAAAATCTGCATATTATGTGAATAATTACATTGTACAAACCAATCTTTTTGAATAATTGACCTCATAAACATATTCTAAACAATATAAAGAGTATAAATAGAGATTATTGAGATCAAAGGAGTTAAAATGAATGCAAAATCGCTTGAAATGCTCAAATATACTCAAAATCTTTAAAATCTGCACATTATATTCGTAATTATAATGTATAATCCAATTGTTTTAAATCGGTGAATTCGTAAACTTATTCTAGACTATATAAAAAAGCATAAATATAGTTTCTTGTGATAAAATGACTTAAAATGAATGTAAAATAGCTTGAAATGTTCAAATTTACTCAGAATCTTTCAAATCTGCACATTATGTGCATAATTACAATGTATAATCTAATCGTATTGAACATGTCAGCTCATAAACATATTCCAGACTATATAAAAAGTTTAAGTATTAAGAAAAATTTGAATGTCCCGTATAGAATGTAAGATAAATAATTTTACAATTATTAGAATGTACTAAAAAGAGGAGAAAGTACGAGAAAGCACCTCTGATGATATGTAACTAAGTACATGCACTATTGAATATCAGCACATGATATATATCAAATGCAATATGTTACTTGAAACTTTAGGCAGAATTTAATATACTAAAATAAACTCACGTAATTCTAAACTAAACGGGTCAACGAACATGACAACGGTCATGGTAGTGACAATTGCCTTTTGTATAAACCCAATTCCTTATGCATTCATTGGTACCAGCCACTGTACCAACTAAGAAATCAGCTCACCAAAATTAACAATCACCATAACAAACATTATTTCTTCCTTCTCTTCACTGTTTTGATACTAAAAAACCTACCCTTGTACCAATGCCTTTTCTTGAATGCAACTGGTATCAAGCCTGTACTTGTGTCATACCAGCCCAAATTTCTCCCACCTTTCTGTACCACCATACTTGATCTCAAGTGGTCCTACCAATATATACCAAGATACCTAAAATCAATATGAATTCACTCTCTCATCAACTGAGATCTTCTATATATGCCAAAAGATCTGATCAAAATTGAAAAAAAATTTGAAAAAATTAAACAAATTAGCCATACAATTTATAACTTTATAATAAAAAGAAAGACAAATCACATTATTATTAATTCAAATTAGAAAAAAGGCTCACAATAGAAAAATTGATGCTTAAAGCAACAATTGATGTGTAATTACTTGTTGACTTATCATATAACACGTGTAGCTTTCTCTGTTTCACAAATACATGAACCCAACATGAGGAATTAATGTAGTGAAGTTTGCACAAAAAATACATGAAAAATATTCAATCATTTATATGCATTCCCTCAACAATTCGTGGCTGCTTCTCTCATTTTTGTTTCTCATTGTTAGTTTCAAAGTAAAAAATAATAAGAAAAAAGAAATTAAGTTACCTAATTGTAAGAGATGAATATACTGAAACCACCATCCAAAAGATGATTGTTTGGTTGTTCCTTCAAAATTAGCAGCACACAATATAAAAGATATAAAAGAGGCCATGCAGTTGATATCACTTCCTTTTTTTCTCAGTTCAGATTTGAAATTGAAGAAAATACCAAGGAACAACCAACAATTACAAACCTCCCAAAAATATAGCACCAATAGTACCTGGACTCAGTTTAGATTTGAAATTAAAAGATCGATAATCAATAACCTAGATAAAAAGAAAAGAGAAGAAGGGTCATTTTTTTCACAAATTTTCACAAATAGGGATGACCTGTGCAGTAGATATAAAATTAACGGAGAGTGCAACTGATATCTCATATTTATATTACTATTTTGACCAGACTTCACATCGAAATCGTGACTAAAGCTTTGATTTATTGCTGTTTTTCCCTTTCTTTGCCAGTTTTGGCACTGCCCTTTTGCACTTTGATCTTATTTGTAGGAATCCAAGGAAATCAGCAAGGAAAGCAGCAATTCAGGTGCTAGATGACTCATGCCTAGCCTAGACCAAGCCCCAACTCAGCCCAATGAAGCAGCCCCGCTCGAATCAAGGCGTTTCGCGAACCAGACCCTGCAATTCGGACCGAATTCCCTGAATTCGGACCGAATTCCTGTGCAGACAGATCTTCTGAAATCCAGCGACATCAATTCGGTCCGAATTCCTCCTAATTCGGACCGAATTGCTATATATGGAAGGTGTTCTGGCAGCGTTCTGGAGGCGTTTTCTCCATTTGGAAGCCTCGATTTCCGCCAAAATTGAAGGGAAATGAATGTGACAGCTGCTGGAGATGATATAGGCGCCTTCCATGTATAGAGGGGGGCATTCTTCATTCCATTTCTCTCTCCTTCTCTCCCCAGCAGATCCAGATCCACTTTTTGGCTCTTTCTCTTGGCTTTGGGCGACTGTGACAGGGGTTAGACTCGAGACTTCTCTGTGGTTGCTGCTCCGACGGATTCCCTACCTTCTAGTGTGCATTTGGCAGTGGTTTTATCTCATAGACTGGTTTATTTGTGTATTTTCTAGTACTATTTCTCTATTTTCTGGTTTTATGGATTGTTTAGTTCTATATTCTGTTATTTGCATTGTTACTCTTAGTATGTTAGGCTAAAAACTCTTTGCTTTAGGGAACGATGTAGCTTAGATCTAGGTTTTACTTGGTTTATTTATTTTGTTGATGGATGAAGTCAATTATCCTTGGGATTTTAATTGAAATTGCTTGTGTTTGGACCGTTTACTACTTGTAATGCTCGACTTTTGTACGCGCGCATTTGTTGGGAACTTCTTTACATTATATTAATCGAGTCCTGTACAAGTATTTCGAGGTAGGTCAATGGCGAAAGTCGACCAATTAATAACCAAAAGTGAACGTTTCTAGTTAGGCGAAAATCTAACTAGATACCTCGTAGAAAACCATTGGTAAACTCGAGTAAGTCCACCGAACAACGAAAGTTGGGGGTGCAATACACTCGACGAGGGTTACTCAACACTAGATCCCATTCCAAATACCGTACCCGATAGGCGAAAGCGGAGGGTTAGGGAGTTAGGTTTGGCTAGATGGATCCTTGGCTTGAATAAATCAACGAAACGGTAAACCATAGCATTTACACAGTGGATTAGCAAGGCCGAATACGAAAGTGCTAGGTCTTGCGACTCTGTGGCCAGTTCTAAGTGAAATCGAACCCTAAGGCGTTTTTATTATCGTATCTTAATCCGTTAGAAAACCCCAAAAATTATCTATCTTAATTGCTTTGCATATTCTCGTCATTCGCAATTGCACAATTTTATTTTTCCTTTAATTCGTTTTTATTCGCGACTTCAATCCTCTTCTACTTTATTTTTATCGTCTAGCTTTAACGAAATAATAAGAATAATATTCATATCCATCTCTGTGGGTTCGACACCTTTACTCTACAACAAACGACTAGTCGAGTACAAGGATTTATTTGTTTGACCTTGGTTCACACCCTCGATCAAAATGGCGCCGTTGCCGGGGATGGCGTTATGATATTATTTCTTATTAAAGTAATTAGAGACTAGACTCATTCTTTTATTCTTTTTACTCATTCGGTACTTTTGTTGTTGAATCTCTTGTGTGTAGGGTAACGCTGGCTAGAGGATCAAGAAACACCCAACCCCAAATTCCACACGAATACAACCTAAGGGGTAAGGGAGACAACCCTCACGAAGCTTCTAGCTCGAGCACAACGCAAGCCGCTGCTCGCAAGGGGAAGAAGCAACAACAACCAGCACCGAATTCGGACCGAATTCCGCCCAATCCGGTCCGAATCGAGACTCAGCAAATTCCAGAGGGTCCAATTCGGTCTGAATTCCAACCTATTCGGACCGAATTCCTGCAGAATCTGCAGACGGGCGAAGGAACAAGCGTTCCAATGGCCGATCGAACTGATGAAGCTAGGCAACTTGAGGCTCTACGCCTTGAGTTAGAGGCCACACAGCAAAGGATTCTCCAAGAACGACTCGCCCTCGAGCAAGAGCGACTCGTCTTCGAGGAAGAGCGCAATGGAAATTTCAATGACGGCGGTAGCATCCATGGAGCATCGGTTAATCCCGACGAAGCTCAGGGGCCACACAAAACTCTTCGCGAGCACTCTGCCCCTAGAGTCCAAGACGTGGATGGACCGATCGTGATTAGAGGAATCGCCGCGAACAACATGCAAATCAACCCCGCGCATGTTGCGCTCGTGCAACAAAACCAATTTTATGGGGCTGACCAAGAGGACCCACATGCACATTTACAAGCTTTTCTTGATTGCACCAAATTGTTGAAATTCAACGGGGTTTCCCCGGATTCTATTAGACTTCTCTTGTTTCATTTTTCTCTTAGGGATAAGGCAAAAAAATGGTACAACACACTGAAAAGAGGGTTAATAGATAGTTGGGAAGCCATGGCTAGGATTTTTCTCGAACGGTATTTTCCAGCAAAAAGAGCCTTTGAAATTAGGAGGGAAATCACAAACTTCAAACAAAGGAGTGATGAATCGTATAGGGAAGCTTGGGAACGGTTTAGAGACCTAGAGAACTCTTGTCCTAACCATGGAATTCAGGATTGGTTAACCATCCATTCATTTTATAACGGTCTTTATGATGGTATTAAAGTGAATGTTCATGCTCTTTCAGGTGGAAGTTTCACGCAGCTCGATGCGGAGCAAGCACGTGCAGCTATTGAGAGATGTGCGCTGCACTACAATTGGCCGGCACCTAACCCGTCGAGAGGCAACCCAATTCGACACGAGGTTAAGGAAGTACAAGACACTCGCGACAGGATCGCTTATCTCGAGGCCGAGCTTGCTAAGATGCAATCGATTAGTGGCACTCACTTGTTCTCGAAAGAGTGCGGAGTGTGTGGGGAGGAAGGGCACAAATCTCCAGATTGCCCTCTCCAGTACGGAGATCCCGCACCAGAGGAAGTCAATTCCTTTGAGGACGTCCGTAACTGGTACCAAGGAGTCAATGAGAATAATGAGACAGGTGGTAACCAAGGCAACTTTCAAAACCGCGGGTTTGTCCCGAGGAGGATATACAACAACCGTCCTGGAAATCCACCTCAACCGAATCAAAATCGAGGTCCCCTGCCCAACAACGATCGAGGGCAGAATTTTCAAAGAAAACCCTTCGTTACACCTGAGCTGGAACACTTTGTTGAAACTCAAAATGCCTTAAATGAGAAACTCCTTGATGGAATGGCCAAACTTCAAAAAGAAGCCGGAGCCGCCTCACGAGTGGAAAAGATGATCGAGGGGTTCTTTGCATCTCAAAACACTCGCGAACAAGGGAAGCTCCCAAGTCAACCCGAGCCAAACCCTCGCGCGGAGATCAACGCAGTGCACACACTCAGGAGTGGCACCCAATACAAGGACCCACCTATGCCCAAAGAAGTTCAGCCGAAGGTCGCATCTGCAGCTGGACCTGAAGCGAATTCGGACTGAATTCCATCTAATTCGGACCGAATTGCTTCGCAGCGAATTCCAGAACCTCTAATTCGGACCGAATCAGAGACAATTCGGACCGAATTCGAAGGGGCCAAACGTACACCTGCCCCAAATCCACTGCTGAAGGCTCCCGATCAGCGCATAAGAGCCCCATTTCCTCAAAGATTGGCTAAAGCGAAGGTAAACGAGCAGTTCAAAAGGTTCTTAGAGGTAATTAGGGGTTTGAGAATCACCATTCCTTTCACTGATGCAATTACTCAGATTCCCTCTTATGCCAAATTCTTAAAAGATCTGATCACTCACAAATTTCTTTTAGAAGAGTTCAAAAGTGCAGGGATTACAGAGCATTGCAACATGGTGATTCAAAAGAAGATGCCCGTTAAGATGGACGATCCGGGTAGATTCACCATACCGTGCACTATTGGCGGAGCTCAGATCAAAAGGGCCCTGTGTGACAATGGGGCAAGCGTGAGTTTGATGCCCAAATCTGTGTTCGACCGGATCGGCATTGGGAGATTGAAACCTTCGAACACCACTCTCAAACTAGCAGATTCGTCAATCCGACTACCCATTGGTGAGATCGAGGACATCCCAGTCAAGCTCGGTAAATTCTTTGTACCTGGTGATTTTGTGATAATGGACATGGAGGAAGACGAGGATGTTCCCATCATTTTGGGACGCCCCTTCCTTAGAACTGCAGGTATCTTGATGGACATAAGAGACGGGACCATTCTGGTGAGAGTCGGAGGTGAGCAATGGGAATACTCCATCGACCAAGCTATGAAATGCTCAAACCAGCTCGAGTCTTGCTACCAAATCGACGTGGAGGAGATTCCGGTCGAAAAGCGACTCGAAGACCGGTACCTTGATGCTCTCACGACTTACCACGAGTTCCTCAGCGAAATACAAGAAGTAATAGCGGTGGAGGAATCGACTGGAGAGGCGACAGAAGAGCCAGAACCACAAAACACCATCAATTCGGACCGAATTCCACCCAATTCGGACCGAATTGATGGCTCTGGAATTCCTGCAATTTTCTCGTGTGAGAATTCGGACCGAATTCCTCCCGATTCGGACCGAATTCCAGCCCCTGGTAAGCCACCTCAAGTCGAATTAAAGCCCCTACCCGACACTTTAAGGTATGAGTTTCTCGGACCAAATCAAACCTACCCTGTTATTATTAACGCTGCTTTGGATGATGAGCAAACAGGGAAGCTTTTGGAGGAACTAAAAGCACATCGAAAGGCGATCGGGTATTCGATTGGGGACTTGAAAGGCATCCATCCATCCTTCTGCACACATCGCATCTTGATGGAAGACGACCACAAACCGACCATCGAGGCTCAAAGGAGGCTTAACCCCAATCTGAAAGAGGTTGTTAAAAAAGAGATTCTCAAGCTCCTCGATGCTGGAGTTATCTACCCGATCTCGGACAGCAAGTGGGTCAGCCCAGTCCATGTCGTTCCAAAGAAGGGCGGGACGACCGTGGTGAAAAATGAGAAAAACGAGCTGATTCAAACCCGAGTGGTGACGGGATGGCGCATGTGCATCGACTACCGTAAACTTAATGCTGCCACTCGCAAGGATCATTTTCCCTTGCCATTCATCGACCAACTTCTCGAAAGACTTGCTTCTCACTCTTATTTTTGTTACCTAGATGGTTATTCTGGTTTCTTCCAAATACCCATCCACCCTGATGACCAAGAAAAGACCACATTCACTTGTCCATACGGTACATTTGCTTATAGGAGAATGCCTTTTGGGCTGTGCAATGCACCAGCAACTTTCCAACGTGCTATGATGGCCATATTTTCTGATTTGATTGAGAATGTTATGGAGGTATTCATGGACGATTTTTCCGTCTATGGTACTTCGTTTGACGTTTGTTTGACTAACCTCTCTAAAGTTTTGCAGCGTTGTGAAGAAGTCAATCTTGTCTTGAATTGGGAAAAATGCCATTTCAAGGTACAAACGGGAGTCGTGTTGGGACACGTGGTCACGGCAAACGGAATCGAGGTCGACAAAGCGAAAGTTCAAGTGATCGAGAAGCTCGGAATGCCATCCAACGTAAAGGACGTGCGAAGTTTCTTGGGACATGCCGGCTTCTACCGTCGCTTTATCAAAGATTTCTCAAAAATTGCTAAACCTCTCACTAATCTATTGATAAAAGATATCGATTTTGTTGTCAATGATGATTGTCTCCATGCTTTTCAGGAACTAAAGAAAGCTCTTATCACCGCACCAATATTGCAACCTCCGGACTGGTCCATGCCTTTTGAGCTCATGTGTGACGCCAGTGATTATGCGGTGGGAGCCGTTCTCGGTCAAAGGCGAGACAAGAAACCCGTGGCCATTTACTACGCGAGCAAGGTGCTTGACCCAGCTCAACTGAACTATACCACCACGGAGAAGGAATTGCTTGCTATCGTCTTTGCCCTCGACAAATTCAGATCCTACCTTGTGGGGTCAAAAGTGATAGTGTTCACAGACCATGCTGCAATCCGTTATCTTTTAGGCAAGAAAGATGCGAAACCGAGGCTAATAAGGTGGATTCTACTCCTTCAAGAATTTGACCTCGAGATAAGGGACAAAAAGGGCTCAGAAAACTCGGTGGCCGACCATTTGTCGCGATTACATGTTGAAAATAGCGAAGGGAAAGAGCTACCGATCAACGAATCGTTCCCAGACGAACATCTGATGATGATTCATTGTAATTCGGACCGAATTCCCCCTGATTCGGACCGGATTGAAGCCTCTGGATTTTCAGAAATTTTCTCATGCCAGAATTCGGACCGAATTCCACCCAATTCGGACCGAATTCGTTCCTCTGGAGCTGCCGACAGGATTTCTCAGCCTGGAATTCGGACCGAATTCCAGCCAATTCGGTCCGAATTCAGGGCACCCTGGTACGCAGACTTGGCAAATTACTTGGCTAGCGGTGCGCTGCCTCCCGAAATGACTTACCAACAGAGAAAGAAGCTCAAATCGGATGCCAAGTACTATTTTTGGGAGGAGCCCTACCTGTTCAAGTTGGGCATCGATGATGTCTATCGCAGATGCATTCTTTATGAGGAAGTCCGACCCGTTCTCGCTCACTGCCATTCCTCAGCTTATGGCGGACATGCCTCTTTCTCCAAGACAGCCGCTAAGGTATTGCAATCTGGTCTCTACTGGCCCACTTTGTTTAAAGACGCTCGTTCTTTTGTTTTGTCTTGTGACCAGTGTCAAAGGACGGGAAACATATCCAAGCGGAGCGAGATGCCTCTCAACCCAATTCAAGAGGTGGAAGTCTTTGATGTTTGGGGCGTCGACTTTATGGGACCCTTCCCTTCCTCCTACGGAAATGAGTACATCTTGGTGGCGGTGGACTACGTATCCAAATGGGTCGAGGCGATCGCATGCAAGGCAGCCGACTCAAAAGCGGTAATCAAACTCTTTTCAAGGATAATTTTTCCTCGTTTTGGTGTCCCCAGGGCCGTGATAAGCGATGGAGGCAAGCACTTCATCAACCGTCAATTCGACAACCTCTTAAAGAGACACGGGGTCACGCACAAGGTGGCAACTTCCTACCACCCGCAAACGAGTGGTCAAGTCGAAATTTCAAACCGTGAGATCAAGAGCATTCTCGAAAAGACGGTGACGCGAACACGAAAGGACTGGGCCATGAAGCTCGACGATGCACTTTGGGCATACAGAACCGCTTTCAAAACCCCGATTGGCATGAGCCCTTTCAAATTGGTGTATGGCAAGCCGTGCCACTTACCGGTTGAGATCGAGCACAAAGCGCTTTGGGCGATCCGTACCCTCAATATGGACTTGCACGCAGCAGGTCAAAAGAGAATCCTGGACTTACATGAGCTAGATGAGGTACGTTTCCATTCCTATGAAAATGCAAAGTTGTATAAAGAAAAAACGAAGTTGTTGCATGATAGGAACATCTCAAGGCGGGAGTTCAAAGAAGGCGATCTAGTGTTGCTATTCAACTCGAGACTCAAGCTCTTCCCGGGAAAGCTCAAATCGAGATGGTCCGGACCATTCCGAGTCGTGAAGGTCTATCCTTTTGGAGCAGTGGACATATGCGACAAGAATTGTGAACCTTTCAAGGTCAACGGACAGCGCCTGAAGCACTACATCGCCAATCACGAAATAGGAGAAGCAAGGGTCGTTTCGCTTCTCGATCCACCCGCAATATGAGTCGATTGAGGGTCAAGCTAATGACCTTAAAGAAACGCTACTTGGGAGGCAACCCAAGATTTTCTCTCACTTTCTCTCTCTTTATTTTAATTTCATTTACTTCAAATTTCTTCGCAATTTAAATTATTTATTAGATTTTTCTAACGCTAACGTTTATTTCTTATTTATCTTTTCGCTCTAACGCTTAATCTAATACACTTATTTAGCTTGGGTTTCCTGCCAAGACATCCGAAACTAATGCCAATCTTATTTTCCAATTTTCAGACAAGGGAGTGAATTCGGTTCGAATTCCATTGAATCAGTCCGAATCGAAGTCTTGAATCTCAAATCTCGACAATTCCTAACAGCCCCAAAATACCATTGAGGACAATGGAAAATTTAAGTTTGGGGGGGAGCCCAACAAGGGCTCAAACAAACAAAGGCAAGCCCAGGCTCAAAAAAAAAAAAAAAAAAAATCGGATCCGACCCAGACCCGACCCGTTACCCCCCCTCTTTTCTCCCTTCGTCCCCTTTTTCTCTCCTTACCCGAACCCAAAACAAACACAAACAAAACCCTCCTCTCCTTCTAAACCCTCTCGGCCGCCACTCCTCCTCCTAGCCGCGCCGCCGCCTCAGCCCACCTCTCCACGAGATCTACCCACCAATCTACTCTCCTCTCCACTCTCTCTCTCGTGGTACCCTCCACTCTCCCTATCTCTCTCTCTTTTAACCCAAACAAAGCCGACCCATTAGACCCGCTTCGCTTCTTCTCCTCAAAACAATGTCCGGCAGAGTCACCCGTGGTTCATCCGGCTCCGGAAAGGACAAAGGCAAAAGGAAACAAGCCCAAGGCGAGTCTTCCCGCCGCACCCCGTCCAAACAACCGAAACCGCGACCCTCCCTCCAAGTCGATTACGACTCCGACCCGGAGGACGAGAATAGCCACTATGACCCAGAGGCACGGCCTCTAGAGCGGCAACTCGGTTTCTCCATCCCCACCCGCCGCATGCTCCATTATCTCCAAGCTCTCCTTGACCGGGCCATTGAAAACACCCGTCTCGTCTGTCTCAACACTCTAGAGACATTGGGTGTAGCCGAGGACTTGGTGCAACTCACTGGCTCTATCGGGATTAGCACAAAATTTTGGCACCACCATTTCCAAACTTATCGCCTACCGACTCTCGAGTTCCTCTCCTCTCTAAGGCTCAAGTACGACGAAACGGAGAAATGCAATTACATCAAGTTCCGACTCTCAAATGAGACCCACCGCATTTTCTCCGATGAATTGGATGTCATCATGGGGTTCGATGCCGACTCCGTGGACGAGGCCCCTCTCTACCGAAACGAATGGGCTCACGACAAGTTGGATTTGTGGAAGGCAATCACCGGGCAACAACTACCGCTGCGATACAAAGCACGGTTCATCCAACACCCCTCCATCCGAATTCTACAGAGGGTTCTAGCCCAAACGATATTTGCACGAGGTGAGTCCTCCAACCAATTGAACGATGACGAGGGTCGCCTCATTGACCACATGTTGAGGCCAAACCCTGTCAAGCCTTATCTCTCAATGATAATGGCAATGCATTGGGGGAACGTAAGAGATAAGGGAAGAACGGGAGGGAGCATTACAATGGGGGCATATGTTACTTTAATTGCTAAAGAAAAGGGGATTGAGATTAATACCACAGAGACGTGTTCTGGACCCCGTCTCATGAATTTGAAATGGTTCTCGGATGTCCATTTCATAAGAATAGTGAGGGAGGACGGGGATATTCAATACAAGTTGCAAATGGAAGGTCGCCCCGACCTCGATTTGCCCTATGGTGCGCCGGTGGATTACCGGCCTGAAACTTGGCTCCTCCCATCCCACCAAGTACCGGCAGATTAAGCCGAAGCACAAGGGGCCATGCCCATGGAAGAGGAACCGCAAGCCGCACCACAAATGCCCCATCCACATGGCATGCCTCAGGACCAACCGGCTTGGTTCTCTCAATTCATGAACCTCTCTATCTCCACTAGAGAGGATGCACGTGAGGCAAGACGCCTAGCAGCAGAAAATGCAGAGGGGATCGCTCGGCTCAACGAGCGTGTTGATATCATTGAGCAAAACCAAGCCGAATGGAATTTCCGCTACGAGCACGGCTATTGGCAAGACAATGCCCCGCAGCCGTACTATCCAGAGCAAGATATCGACCCCTACGACATCTTCACCAACCCCCATCACTACTCGGATGATGAGCCCGCACGTACCTCAGGCGGGCATGATTTCTCCTTCTTCTGATCCGGTTGGTTTCCTTTTTCCCTCCTATTTTTATTTTTCACTGTGTTGCATTGGGGACAATGCATCGTTTAAGTTTGGGGGGGGGGGAGGAAAAACGAAACAAGGCTTGGTTTTACTGAAAATCTCGTCAAATAGCTTGTTTTCTGAAAATTTTTTGCAAAACAGAACTCTCGATTCGGACCAAATTCATCAGAATTCGGATCGAATTCCTGCGTCTGTAGAAAAACCTGTTGGACAGAACCTCTGATTCGGTCCGAATTCAGATGAATTCGGTCCGAATTGCTTGCCTGATTTTTGACAGAACGTCCAATTCGGTCCGAATTCGTCTGAATTCGGTCCGAATTCTTCCCTGTTTTTTTTTCTGAACCGAGTCGCGATTGTTCTTAAACTGATTTTGAGGGTTGGGAACTTGATTTTAACCATAGCTAAGCTCTTCTTGATGTTAATTCATTGCAAAAACTCAGTGTTTAACTTCTTTTCTAAAAATCTTAATTTGGATTTCGAAAACTCTAGTTGTTGAGGCATTTTGGGTTTATTTAAGTACCAATGGGCCGAGGGATTTCGAAACTAAGTGCATTTGGGTCCAAAACTTGGTTGCTTAGGAATCATTTGAACACGAGTTAGTTAAAACTGAATTGTTTCGCCGAGTAAACGGACTTGTGAAACCGCTTGATTTTGAAGAAAGACTTTGTTATCCTTAGAAATTGTAAAGTGAACCCTGTCTTGTGAATGAAATTGTTTTAAGGCTTGAATCACCAACAAGCAACCTCAAATTGGACAATTTAAAATAGTTGTGAAAACGAGGAGCGTTGAGACTTCTTTACACCAACTTAACCACAAACTCTGGGG
Source organism: Rhynchospora pubera (assembly GCA_028095005.1). Lineage (NCBI taxonomy): Eukaryota > Viridiplantae > Streptophyta > Magnoliopsida > Poales > Cyperaceae > Rhynchospora > Rhynchospora pubera. The sequence continues at coordinate 104,777,504 of CM051462.1, read as the reverse complement.
GCGGAGCTAGTAGCAAAAATTGTGTAAAAACCGGACCGACCTCCCTGGTGCGACATGTGCCAGTAGCTAAGCTTGGAGGGTGGGGATAGTTGCGGGCTGTCAGGAATCGATACCTCAAAGCTCTCGAGGACGATTGGGTAGTCCCTGCTAGTCTCATAGTGGACCGTAACAAATAAATTGCAAAAGAAACTAGACCAAACCCACTGGTGCGACATGTGCCAGTAGCTCACTCGAAGTCAATGATTCGCGCTTAATCCTCTAGGGTGCAAAGCCCCACGACTCGACTTGCAGAATCAAAAATTGGTGAAAGATCGAAAATTGGGCCCAAGGAAGTGTTCAAGCGGAGCAAATCAGAGTCCAAGCGACTGGAGCAAAGGAACAGGGTCAAACCAGACAAGTCCCCTGTTCTGGCGACCCGCCAGGATTTCAGACGACCCGCCAGGAATCCAGGCGACCCGCCAGGATTCCTGTCGACCCGCCAGAACATTAACCGACCTGCCCAATTTGGTGAGATATTTCTGGCAGAGCACTTTCTCTATTCTTGGACGAGCCAGACATGATCTCCACCTATGGGAACCGCCTTTGAGAGCTATTTAAACATAGGAAGAGCTCCAGGAAAGAAGAGTCAAGTTTTGAAGTCAGTTTAGAGAGGGAGAATTCGAGAGAAGATAGCAGAATCCCCCAGCTGCCTCATGTCGACCCGCCAGGATCTCTGGCGACCCGCCATAAAACAAGCTGAGAGTTGTTTGCTGTTTGTTCTTGTTGTAAACTTTCTCTATTTTCTGTCTTTGATGTTTAGCTTACTGAAACCTTTTATCTTTATGTTTAGTATGACTTTTAGTGAGTAGTTTAGTTTAGGGGCAATTGTAGGGAACCATGACTTGGTAGATTAATGAAGTTTAATTTAGTTTTCTATTTTTTCTAAGTTGCTTTGCTTTACTTGAGTTTATTTGCTAAAATTGTGAATTGAATTGGATTGATTTGAAGGTTTGCTCACTTGGTTAGGCCTGACCTCGTAGATTAAGCAAAAAGAACCCTAATCTCAAAACAATTTCTATTCTCAAACCTTAGGATAGTTAGTATACCCAAAAGGTGAAACCGGAACTTAGCCGAGAGGTTTATTCCCTCCTAAGATCGAGAGATCTAGGATATCCTACCGAATAGTTAAAGCAAACCCTAAAACTTAAGCCAAGAAACGAGAGTTGAAACTTAGGTTTTTAGGGAGGTTTAGAGGTTAAAACTTAGTAATACCAAATCAAGAACGAGAGTTAGTATCTGGACCAGAGTTTAAGCCAAAAACCTGAACTTAGAGAACTTAGAAACTAATTAAACTGAATTGTCGTACTGTTCTGGCGACCCGCCAGGAATCCTGTCGACCCGCCAGAAACTCTGTCGACCCGCCAGGAATCCTGTCGACCCGCCAGGATAGTGCCTGGAAGTGGAACCCGATCAATTGACCCTAGTTTAAGTCCTTAATTCGAGTTTAGATCTTTTCCTTAATATTTAGAGTAATTTAGACATTAATTAGAATTTAGAATTAATTCTTTTAGTTTAAATTCAATCCTTTTAATTAATTAATCAACTTTTTGACTTGTTTTACCCCTAGATCAATTAAATTTAGTTACTTAAAGTCTATAGTTTAGAATAACCGTCCCTGTGGATTCGACCCTCAAGCTATACTGCATTAGATTAGATTGAGGTTTAATTTGACCCAGGTTTTACCTCCGACCAAATTTGGCGCCGTTGCCGGGGACGGTGACTAGATTTAAGTTTAGGTAATTAAGTTTTATTGATCTTTTGTCTTTTCCTCTTGTTTCTTTGTTTGTAGGAGTACACGCTGGCCGGAAAGAAGAAGTCTAAGCAACCTCTACCCGCAAGCGAGTGCAAATACTTTACGAGGAGCCAAGCCAAGAGCGACGAGACACCCCAACCTTCCGCTTCGTTTGTTTCCCAAACCGTTCGTTTTCCGGGAGAACAAATAGAAGCCAAGGAGGCCACAACTTCGACTTCATCACCTATTTCGACTCCCTTGCTGGTTTACCAACGAGGAAGGCGAAATCTATCAGCTCGATTCACGAACCAACCACCAGGACCAATCCAGGCGACCCGCCAGGATTCAGGCGGACCCGCCAGAAAAGATCCTGAGGAAGGTTCGAAAGACGCAGACGACGCGAAACCAATGGCAGACCTGAACGGGAACCCACCTATTGGTCCAGAAGGAGACGGGCCGTTGATGGTAGATCCAGATGTGCTTCAACGAGCCCTTGATGACGCTAGGGAGGCGGCAAGGATTGCGGCGGAGAATCGACCTTTGAAGGAGATCGGAGCCCCAACCGCAAACAATGTCCGACTTGGAGTCAACCCTCCCCAAGCTCGAAGGACTCGCGATCTATTCTTCAACCCATCTCTTATAGCCCTTATCCAACAAAACCAATTTAGTGGGAATCCAACGGAAGACGCGAACAAGCATTTGCAGCGATTCCTACGGAATTGCATCACTCTCAACCTCGAAGAAGTCGCTCCCGATATAATCCGGTTAACTCTTTTTCCTTTTTCTCTTAGAGACCAAGCAGAGGATTGGTTGAATAGTTTCAATAGTAACCCGTTTACTTGTTGGGATGATTTAGCCAAGGCCTTCTTGGAAAGGTTCTATCCTAGAATCAAAACCACATCGATCGTGAGGGAGATAATTGGGTTTAAACAGGAAAGTGACGAAAATTTGTTTGAAGCTTGGGAACGCTTTAAAGATTTGTTGAGAATGTGTCCTCATCACGATATAGGCCAGGATAGACTAATTTGTAGTTTCTATGACGGTTTGAACCATCAAACTCGTCAAAGTGTTAACTCAACTGCAGGTGGGTCTCTTCTCGACCTAGGGTGTAGGGATGCAAAGGCGCTAATCGAAAGCATGGCGAGCTCTCATACCAATTGGTCGGTAAGAGAGAAGAATTCCAAAGGAGGGATGATAGAAGTGAACAAATCAACCCATTTGCAAGCTCAACTGGACGCCTTGACCACAATGATGAAAGAAATGAAGACCAAACCCGTGGAGGCAGTCCAGAAGTGTCAATTTTGTGAGGAAGAAGGACATACAACAAAGGCATGTTACTTGGTAGCAAGAGACGAGCCCGTAGCCGATGTAAATGCAATAATGGCACCTCCGCCCTACGCGCCCCAGAATTACGTGTACCGAGACAAGAGAAACCATCCCGGGCTATCTTATGGCAATCCAAGCGGGTGCGCGAATCCGGGACAAGCTCAACCACCACCACAAAACAAGCCTAACAACAACGCTGCAGGTAATAACAATCAAGTTAGTTACTATCAGCAGCATAGGAATTTGGTGGACAAGTTCATGGCAGATCAAACGGAGTGGAATCATACGGTCTTTGATGAGATGAAGCAAGTTCGCGAGTCCTTGCAATTCCTCATTCAACAAAGCAAATTGGCAAACCCTCAAAGCCAAGGAGCTTTAACGAAGACCGGGATGTTTCCAAGCCAACCTGAAGTGAACCCCAACGGAGAGGTTAAGAGTGTCACACATCGACTAAGGAGTGGAACGGAGTACGATGGGCCCAAGAATCCAGACGAATCGGTCTCAGGACAAGTCCAGGCGAACCCGCCAGAAGCTCAGGCGACCCGCCAGAAGAAAATGCAGAAAAACATGGCTGTCAGGACAATTTCTGGCGACCCGCCAGGATTCCTGGCGGCCCGCCAGGATGATGCGCAGAATGCAGAGCTCTCAGGACAATTTCTGGCGACCCGCCAGGATTCCTGGCGACCCGCCAGAAAAGATCCTGAAGCTCAGACAGACAAGATCAAGGCTCCGATTCAGACCCGTTATGCGCCAGAAGTTCCATTTCCCGAGAGGCTAGCCAAGGCAAAGGAAGAGAAGGAGTATGGGAAGTTCATGGAGATAATGAAACAAATCCAAATTTCCATACCCTTCACCGACATGTTGACCAAAATGCCCTCCTATGCTAAGTTCCTAAAAGATATTCTGACAAATAAGAAGAAGCTAGAGGACGTTTGCATTGCTGTAACTCATGAGAGCAAATCCGTATCAACCAAGAAACTTCCCCCGAAGTTGAAAGATCCAGGGAGATTCACGGTTCCGTGCAAGATTGGGGAGGCGAATATCAAGCGAGCCTTGCTAGACTTAGGAGCGAGTGTGAGTCTCATGCCCGAATCTATTTTCAACAAGCTGGGTGTGGGAGAATTGAGGACGACTCGGATGACATTGCAACTTGCAGATCGATCAACCCGTTTGCCCTTGGGAATAGTTGAAGATGTGCCAATTCAAGTTGGAGATATTGTGGTGCCATGTGATTTCGTGATTGTGGACATGGAAGAAGATCCCGAGGTACCCATTATTCTTGGTAGACCATTTCTAGCAACTGCTGGTATTCTTATTAATTGTAGGAATGGAAAGATTATCGTGAAGGTGGGAGACGAAACAGTCGAATTTGAAGTTGAAAAAGCAATGAAGCTGCCCAACCAAGTTGACACTTGTTGCATGGTGGATATGCTTGATGAAATAGTTCAAGAAGAGTTCAATTCGGAGGTGACAAAAGCCTACACCTACCCCATCGACAACCAGGAGGAATGGGATGCTTATGTGGTGAGTTTGGAGGAAGAACCAGAGGCAGAAGAAGAAGTGGACGTTCTCAGGACAGTTTCTGGCGACCCGCCAGAAATCCTGGCGACCCGCCAGGAAGCCAGCCCTGTACAACCGAAGTTGAATCTGAAGCATTTGCCCTCCAACCTCCAGTACCAATACCTGGGGCCTGATGAGACATATCCGGTGATTGTGAGTGCGCATATAAACAGTGAAGAAATTGAGAAGCTCTTGAACGAGTTGCGACTTCATCGCAAAGCCATTGGAGACTCAATTGATGATTTGAAGGGTCTAGATCCAAACACGTGGTTGCTACCCCTAGCAATCCAAGGAGTGGCCATACCTGATGCTCCTATGCAACAACCCCCAAAAGAGTCGATGCAAGGGTCGCAGCCGTTTGGCCAGTACGGGATGTCACCGTACCAAATGTCGTCCTTTGCCATGCAACCGTTTCAAGGTGGAAGATTTGATATAGGTGGTACATCTTCGAGCGCCCCGCCACATGAAAAGTTTAGCTCCGCATCCCTACGCGCTAGCTTGAACAATTTAGTTTGCCTCTCAATCGAATTCAACGAGCTAGGAAAGCGCATCAGTGACAAGTGCGAGGCAATCAAGCGAGACGAAAGGGAGAATGAGGTGGCTCATGAACGGATGAACGAGATATATGATTGGTTCTTCCCGATCTTTGGACAGCCACTGCCTCCACCGCCTCAGTGAGATTTGGTGACCGATTGGTTCGGCACGACAATTTGTGAGTTTCCTTCACTTTTCCTTTGTTTTTCTCTTTCAAATTCTGTTTGTTTGTGTTTGTTGGATGCAATTGAACAAGTTTGGGGAGGGGAATTTGGAAATTTGATGGAAATGCACATGTATCTAGGAAATTGCATCATTTCATGTAGGATTGTACTCTCTCGGGACCATTTCTGGCGACCCGCCAGAAATCCTGGCGACCCGCCAGGAATAAATCCCCTTTTGCATCACTCTCAGGACAAATTCAAGCGGACCCGCCAGGATCCTGGCGGGGTCGCCTGAAAACTTGGCTTGAGCGTTTTTCATTTAGATTTGTAAATATTGCATGGTTAATTCATATAATTTGAATTTAGATAGTTTAAGGAGGTAATTAGTAATGATTAGGATTGAAATTTGAGCAAATTAAGAATTGAGTATGACTTGGAATTGAAATTTGGAAATCTGAATTTGGATTTGACCTAACTTAATACACTCAAGGATTAAAAGCAATTGAAAAGCATTAAGCATGACTTGTCTCGTAGTTCTTTAAGTTCAATTGAGTTTTAAGATTTTAAAGTTTGCATTGAAATTCTAGATTTCGGTTTATTTGGCATCCACATTTAAAATTGAATACCTGAAATGCCCTTAGATCGATTCTTGCAACACAAAATCGAAATTCAACAAATGAAGTCATGGCAAGAGTTAATGAAATGTCACATTGTTTTTAAGTTTAATTAAATGTTGTAAAAAAAAAAATCAGAAAAATCAAAAACAAAATAAAAAGGGGAACTAAAAAGTGGTGCAGTGCCATGGACACTGTAGGAAGCTATAGGTACTAGCGGATTAAAAGAACTCCATAAACCATGGGTAAGAAACAGAAAGAGATTCATGGTATAAAAAAAAAAGAAAAGAAATAAAAAGGAAAAATCCTCTAAAGTTAAATCCGCTTTTATCTGGCTGACTTCTCCGCCTCGGAAAAAATCTCCTCGCCCCAGGAGCAAAATGTATCTTTAAGTTTAAATTGTAAAGGTGAATTGTCTTAACTCTTGCTTGATTGAATTTGTTGGGCTAACGTTTGTGATGGGAGGGTGTGATCCCGTGTCTTGATTGATAATGCGAATTTTAGGAACTTGAAAACCAATTGGGATTAAAGAAAGACGGGGAAAGTCATGATTAATGATGGTCAATTGTTTCGAGAATTGTTTGTATAAAGTCATGGTCACTTGGACTAAAATTGGTTGAAATTGTATTTTGAAAAATTGTTTTGATATGCTCAATTTTGAAGTTGCTCAAGTTTTGACCTTAATTATGCTAAGAACCCTTCTTAGGCTTAGGAAACCAACCATTGAATTGCAATTAAGTCCTAAACTATCTTTCTAAGTTTGAATAGTTGCTTAGGGACAAGCAAGTTTAAGTTTGGGGAGATTTGATAGGCGGGTTTCACATCGAAATATTCAACCCTTTTAGGCCTTAATTTCAATTAAATGTTTGTGTTTTAGTTAGATTTAATGCAATTTAGGTTAGAAATATGGTACTGCTATTTGCCCTTTGTCTAATTTCAGGTTCAGTGATGATTTGGAGCAAAATTGGGCCCAAGGAAGTGTTCAAGCGGAGCAAATCAGAGTCCAAGCGACTGGAGCAAAGGAACAGGGTCAAACCAGACAAGTCCCCTGTTCTGGCGACCCCCCAGGATTTCAGACGACCCGCCAGGAATCCAGGCGACCCGCCAGGATTCCTGTCGACCCGCCAGAACATTAACCGACCTGCCCAATTTGGTGAGATATTTCTGGCAGAGCACTTTCTCTATTCTTGGACGAGCCAGACATGATCTCCACCTATGGGAACCGCCTTTGAGAGCTATTTAAACATAGGAAGAGCTCCAGGAAAGAAGAGTCAAGTTTTGAAGTCAGTTTAGAGAGGGAGAATTCGAGAGAAGATAGCAGAATCCCCCAGCTGCCTCCTGTCGACCCGCCAAGATCTCTGGTGACCCGCCAGAAAACAAGCTGAGAGTTGTTTGCTGTTTGTTCTTGTTGTAAACTTTCTCTATTTTCTGTCTTTGATGTTTAGCTTACTGAAACCTTTTATCTTTATGTTTAGTATGACTTTTAGTGAGTAGTTTAGTTTAGGGGCAATTGTAGGGAACCATGACTTGGTAGATTAATGAAGTTTAATTTAGTTTTCTATTTTTTCTAAGTTGCTTTGCTTTACTTGAGTTTATTTGCTAAAATTGTGAATTGAATTGGATTGATTTGAAGGTTTGCTCACTTGGTTAGGCCTGACCTCGTAGATTAAGCAAAAAGAACCCTAATCTCAAAACAATTTCTATTCTCAAACCTTAGGATAGTTAGTATACCCAAAAGGTGAAACCGGAACTTAGCCGAGAGGTTTATTCCCTCCTAAGATCGAGAGATCTAGGATATCCTACCGAATAGTTAAAGCAAACCCTAAAACTTAAGCCAAGAAACGAGAGTTGAAACTTAGGTTTTTAGGGAGGTTTAGAGGTTAAAACTTAGTAATACCAAATCAAGAACGAGAGTTAGTATTTGGACCAGAGTTTAAGCCAAAAACCTGAACTTAGAGAACTTAGAAACTAATTAAACTGAATTGTCGTACTGTTCTGGCGACCCGCCAGGAATCCTGTCGACCCGCCAGAAACTCTGTCGACCCGCCAGGAATCCTGTCGACCCGCCAGGATAGTGCCTGGAAGTGGAACCCGATCAATTGACCCTAGTTTAAGTCCTTAATTCGAGTTTAGATCTTTTCCTTAATATTTAGAGTAATTTAGACATTAATTAGAATTTAGAATTAATTCTTTTAGTTTAAATTCAATCCTTTTAATTAATTAATCAACTTTTTGACTTGTTTTACCCCTAGATCAATTAAATTTAGTTACTTAAAGTCTATAGTTTAGAATAACCGTCCCTGTGGATTCGACCCTCAAGCTATACTGCATTAGATTAGATTGAGGTTTAATTTGACCCAGGTTTTACCTCCGACCAACAAGCAAGTTTTAAGTTTGGGGGGGTTTGATATCTCATATTTATATTACTATTTTGACCAGACTTCACATCGAAATCGTGACTAAAGCTTTGATTTATTGCTGTTTTTCCCTTTCTTTGCCAGTTTTGGCACTGCCCTTTTGCTCTTTGATCTTATTTGTAGGAATCCAAGGAAATCAGCAAGGAAAGCAGCAATTCAGGTGCTAGATGACTCATGCCTAGCCTAGACCAAGCCCCAACTCAGCCCAATGAAGCAGCCCCGCTCGAATCAAGGCGTTTCGCGAACCAGACCCTGCAATTCGGACCGAATTCCCCTGAATTCGGACCGAATTCCTGTGCAGACAGATCTTCTGAAATCCAGCGACATCAATTCGGTCCGAATTCCTCCTAATTCGGACCGAATTGCTATATATGGAAGGTGTTCTGGCAGCGTTCTGGAGGCGTTTTCTCCATTTGGAAGCCTCGATTTCCGCCAAAATTGAAGGGAAATGAATGTGACAGCTGCTGGAGATGATATAGGCGCCTTCCATGTATAGAGGGGGGCATTCTTCATTCCATTTCTCTCTCCTTCTCTCCCCAGCAGATCCAGATCCACTTTTTGGCTCTTTCTCTTGGCTTTGGGCGACTGTGACAGGGGTTAGACTCGAGACTTCGCTGTGGTTGCTGCTCCGACGGATTCCCTACCTTCTAGTGTGCATTTGGCAGTGGTTTTATCTCATAGACTGGTTTATTTGTGTATTTTCTAGTACTATTTCTCTATTTTCTGGTTTTATGGATTGTTTAGTTCTATATTCTGTTATTTGCATTGTTACTCTTAGTATGTTAGGCTAAAAACTCTTTGCTTTAGGGAACGATGTAGCTTAGATCTAGGTTTTGCTTGGTTTATTTGTTTTGTTGATGGATGAAGTCAATTACCCTTGGGATTTTAATTGAAATTGCTTGTGTTTGGACCGTTTACTACTTGTAATGCTCGACTTTTGTACGCGCGCATTTGTTGGGAACTTCTTTACATTATATTAATCGAGTCCTGTACAAGTATTTCGAGGTAGGTCAATGGCGAAAGTCGACCAATTAATAACCAAAAGTGAACGTTTCTAGTTAGGCGAAAATCTAACTAGATACCTCGTAGAAAACCATTGGTAAACTCGAGTAAGTCCACCGAACAACGAAAGTTGGGGGTGCAATACACTCGACGAGGGTTACTCAACACTAGATCCCATTCCAAATACCGTACCCGATAGGCGAAAGCGGAGGGTTAGGGAGTTAGGTTTGGCTAGATGGATCCTTGGCTTGAATAAATCAACGAAACGGTAAACCATAGCATTTACACAGTGGATTAGCAAGGCCGAATACGAAAGTGCTAGGTCTTGCGACTCTGTGGCCAGTTCTAAGTGAAATCGAACCCTAAGGCGTTTTTATTATCGTATCTTAATCCGTTAGAAAACCCAAAAAATTATCTATCTTAATTGCTTTGCATATTATCGTCATTCGCAATTGCACAATTTTATTTTTCCTTTAATTCGTTTTAATTCGCGACTTCAATCCTCTTCTACTTTATTTTTATCGTCTAGCTTTAACGAAATAATAAGAATAATATTCATATCCATCTCTGTGGGTTCGACACCTTTACTCTACTACAAACGACTAGTCGAGTACAAGGATTTATTTGTTTGACCTTGGTTCACACCCTCGATCAGCAACAATAATGACCGTTTTGATACCAATTTGATTTCTCTAAGCACTATATAAGGAAAATAAATAGTATTTAAATATAGTTTTGAAGCACATTTAATACAAAATAATAACGGCAGCATCAAAGATTCCCTTGATTTGTACATCTATCCATGGTTGGTAAGAAAATAAGTTGTCTTGCCTTAAAATTTTTGAAATTAAATTGAAGGGTCAACGAAACTAAAATTTGCTCCTATATATATCATATATCATATAAATATACTAAGTGGTACAGAATAGCCAACCAAATGATAAAGTAACGGCATCAGTACTAAATGGACCTAAGAGTTCAATTTCTTTAAACAAAACTGAATCATATAATAAGATTTGTAGGAAAGGTAATAAATCCAAATTTCTAAAATAATAACAGCAAGAATATGGAAAATTATTAAATCTCAATCCTTAAATCTTCCTATCATAAAATAAAACACATGAGAAATCACATCTTATAAATAACATGACAAAATCAAATACAGTCTAAATATCATTGGTTGGGAGTAAAGAGTCAGGAGCCAGGAACACAATGCAACAACCCTGAATCACACATAAAAATAAAGAATCACAAAGATGATCGCCCAAAAATAATTCAACTATTTATGTTGCCATGTCAAGTATTTGGATTTTTATTTTTTTTTAATTTCCAGTCTGATATGGTGTTCAGTTGGAGAGGGTGTGAGGGACTGATGAATTGTGTGCGCCAAGTGGACTTTATTTATTTATTTACTTATTTATTATTATTATTATTATTATTATTATTATTATTATTATTTGGTGGGGATCTCTCATGAAAAGAAACAAAAACACCCACCCAAAAATTTGAGGCGTAAAATAAAAATAAAGACCTAGCACCAAAAATAAACAGAAAATGCGAAAAAATGTATAAAAATAGGTTAAAAACTTGTCTTGTCATAATCAATCAAGCGGGATCGCAAGAAACAAAACCTGTCTTGACTTGAATTTCTACATGAGGCGACAGAAAGAGGATAACTCGCATAGGAGGCGATGGAGAGAAAGAGCCACTGAGACGGAGAATTACCCGGAAAAGGCGATGGAAGAGGTAGAGAGATGATGGAGAGGGGCGATGAAGAGAGAGGGGCGCCATCAGGCAAAAGAGAAATGGGGTAAAACCTATTCCAAGGAAGATGTAGAGAGACCATGGAAGAGTGAAAAAATCATAATACACGATGACAACATTTGCCATCGTGTATTATGACATAACGGGTTTTCATCGGTCTAGTATAATCTGACACATACAAAGGTATATATGAATACACCACAAAATATAGGCTGATCTATATTTTTAAATTTCAATATGGGTGTTTAATTAACTGAACCAATGTCAGATTCATATATCGCAACTTTGCCATCAGTGAGGTTCTTCATATTGATTAATAGTGAATAAATAAACACTATCTAATATTGATTGTCTATTAGATAATAATAAATAATATGAAAGAAATCATAAACCCTTACTAATATGTATCTAGTAGAATTTAAATAGGAGGTATCATACGGTCCACACCTAATAAAAAAAAATCAAACATACGGGTTAATCTTCGATCACCAGTTGTAGTAAAAGTCATAGAAATTCATTAAAATTCAAAGGCCTCCTTATGTCAGAACAGTTCAATTGTCCTTATAAATTTTGAGATGGGCTAAAATCAGCCACGACTGACGGATGCAACCGTCAGCTACGATCAAATCTTAATTTTCGAGATTCTAGCAGTCGATCTGAACTGTTCAATGTGTTCTCCATATTGAAATCTCATTGGAGACCAAATTTTACATTTTTCTGATTTTATTTACTATTTTTTTTGAGATTTTTAAAAATCATAGTTATTGAAGGGTCCAGAATTGTTTAGATTAAAAATTTTATAAAATATCAAACAAATACTAAAAAATTTCAGAAAAATATAAAACTCTGTCTCCAACGAGATTTCAATATGGAGAACACATTGAATGGTTCGGATCGACTGTTAGAATCACGAAAATTGAGATTTGATCATAGCCGACGATTGCATCCGTCAGTCGTGGCTGATTTTAGCCCATCTCATAAATTTTACCTCTCGAAGAAAATGATAGTCTGCAAGAGGTTGAAGCAAAGATGCTCCTGCAGTCGATGTTGCTTCCCTTAGTCCTCAGTTCCGATCTGAAATTGAAGGAAATATCAAGGAACAGCAAAATGTTATAAACCTTGCAAAAATATAGCCCAATCGTACTTAGTCTCAGCTCAGATTTGAAATTAAAAGATGAATAACATAGACAAAAAAAAGGAAGAAGAAGAATTGCTCACAAAGTTTCACTTTTTACATATCCATTTCTTATTATCGCTTATAACAATAGCACTATTAATCGGAAAAATATTATATATAGCTCAAATACATAGTTTATTATTTTTTTATCATACTCTAATTTTTTCAATGTTCATATTTATAACATTGCTTATCAGCCCTAATTTCTAATAGACTTCAAATCCAATAAAAATATCTGTGATTAAAAGGAAATGTTATACAAATAAAAAAGAACGCAAACAGAAAAATAATTAAGCAATCAAATTATATGAATAAACACATAAATGGCGAGGCAAGAAAAATTGTATCTGACAACAGTTGTAGTGTCACTAACATGAAGCCCGTGATCTTGAACACCCACCTCTAAGTCAAAATATGTAAAATTATAAAAAAAAAATCACTGAACATAAGAAGAATAAATAATATTTGAAAATAGGAGATTAATTTTGTAGAAATGCATCACGACAGTCATCAAGGTCTACCATGATTACTTGTTAAATCTGGTATAATCACTAACTCGGTTTCTGAAACCTTTGGTTCCTTATGCTCACAACACTTGTTAAATATCCAGCAATTCACCATTGTAAACTAAGGCATGCATGTGTTAAGAATGATTTCAACATGCAACAATGAAATCATTATTTTTAATTCAAACTGATTAAAGAGTTCTCAGATATATAACTGTATTAATTCAAGTTAAATTGTAAGTGTTGATAACTAAACTGAGCACAATATCATGACTAATGCTAAAAATAGTTAACGACTCAAAGAATCTGTTTTTCTGAATCTACATACTTGGTAATCAGCAACAGTTTGTATACCTCCCCCTGCAATTTCACAAATATTGGTTCATATTGATTGTTTCTCAAAATTAATATAAGAATAGAGCGATAGAGAGAGAAAGAGTACTTGAGTTTGGGATTGGACGTGATTGGCGGAGTTGCAGACGGAGAGGTGACCGCTGTTGGGATTGGGAAGTGGATGGCTGAGGCGTGAAATTGGAGATGGGTAAGCAGCGGTTGAGTAAGATTTGATCGACAGTGGAGATGGAATAGAGAGGAGAGGGGATCCTTGACGTCAGCCTTGATGATAGGCTGGATGGCGGTGAGGTCGACACCGGAGCAAAAGGCTCGGAGAAACAATTGCTGAGGAACCGTAGTCGGGTCTACTGGAGGCATGCCTTCCTCCGTGCCCCTTCCTTCCGCTTCTGCCATAGCTAGTTCTCTCTCTATGACTCTATCCCACTGCTCTTCCTGTCTCCACGAGAAACAAAATGAGGAAATGAAGAATTAAGAAGAAAAATTGAGAATTAAAAAAAAGAAACTGAAGAGGCGCCGAGGCAGTAAATGAGGAGTAAATGAGAAAGTTAAACACGGGGAAGAAACCGAAGCTACGCAATGAATATAATAAACGGTTTAGATTAAAAACTTAAAAAAGAAGCAACTGATAGGATCTATTTTCGGTGTTTGAGCGTGTGCTTTGCTTTAAAATCCACGTAAAAAATTCACGCATATTATATTATATTATATTATAGATATAGATATTGGCATTCTTCGGTAACGGTAATAATGAAGTCCCATTTAATTAACCGTCGGAAAAGTAACTGACATATTTATAAAGAGTAAAAGTATTTATTTAATTTTTTTTATTTATGAACAGATTGAACGTCAAGTTTTGCACATGCAAATTACGAAAAATTTTGACGCTAGGCGTCCCATTAAAAGGAGATTAACCTTATAACCTAATTCAAGGTTCGGTTTGACGTCAAGTTTTTTTATTATGTCACGTTTTGGTGCATTGTAACTACTCTCATGTTGGAATAATTCAAGTAACAATCAAATAAAGTTTTTATCCTCCCAAATACTTGAATTATCCCAATATATGGAATAATTCAAGTTACTCTCATCTTGAATTACAAATTTACACTTACACATGAATAGTCGAATAGAACAAACATATTACATATAAATTCAGAGGCGGATCAAGGTCAAGGATGAGTAAGCCGAAAAAAATGCCTGAGCTTAAATTTCAGAAAATACCGAAATTTTAAAAAATAGTATTAAATTAATATAATATATTAAAAATAATATCAATATAATAAGTTTAATATAAATAGTATCACGAGATCGGAATCCTGGATTCCGAACGTTAGATCGGAATCCAGGATTCCGATCTAAGTTTTGATCGGATTCTGAGTTTCCGATCTAAGCTTAGATCGGAATCCGAGATTCCGATCTTAGCTTTTTAATTTTTTTATATATTATTTATTTATTTATTTAATTTATTAATTAGTTAAATAATTAGAAAAATAGATAATATATTGTAAAAATATTGAAAAAATATGGAAAAAATCAGGAATAATTAAATTAAATTTTATTTGTAATTTAGTATTTTTTGGGGAAATTAAATTTATTTTCATTTTAATTAATTTATTTAATTAAAATATAGATTTTTATAACTTATTTAATTAAAATATAAATTTTTATAACTTATTTAATTAAATGAATTGTACCATTTAAAAAGGATTATAAATTTTTAGAATTTGCAGGGATACAAAGGCATAATCCATTCAGAATGTTCAAAGTTTTATTAATTCTTTCTGCATTTGCAGGGATACAAAGTCATAATTTGAACATTAAAACTTTAAACAGGCTTAACTTTTGATAGGAAGGTCCGTTTGGGGCGATCGAGGACAATCCGGAAAGCTGGCGACGAGATCTACGCATTTTACCGGGGTGAAACCCCGTAACGACCATTTTCGAGGTCAAAAAACGCTCTCTGCTCCTCCAAAATCCACTTTGAAAGTTTGCAAACCTAAAAACCACTCTAAACTACTAAAAATATTTTTAAAATTATAAATTAATCATTAAAAAGAGAAATGCAGTAAATCAAGTGAATTTAGTCTATCTTCTCCGTCTCAGTAAAACATCAATCTCGTGTGATTCCTTTCTAACGCAATCCAGAAAGTGCTTCCTTGATCATGAGACTCGATATGATTGTTTAATATATAATATGAAAATAATATATACAGAGGACGACATCCGGGACGCATATCAAATGGTTGTTTAAATTAATTAAAAATTTATACTTAATTATTCATTTTTTAATTAAATAAATTAATTAAATTTATATTTAATTAAATCAATTAATTAAAAGGAAAATAAATTTAATTTTTCAAAAAAAAATACTAAATTACATATAAAATTTTTTTAATTATTCCTGATTTTTTTTATATTTTTTCAATATTTTTAGAATATATTATCTATTTTTCTAATTAATTAACTAATTAATAAACTAATAAAAGGAAAAAAATTTAATTTTTCCAAAATATACTAAATTACATATAAAATTTAGTTTAATTATTTCTGATTTTTTGCATATTTTTTCAATATTTTTACAATATATTATCTATTTATCTAATTATTTAACTAATTAATAAATTAAATAAATAAATAAATAATATATAAAAAAATTATAAAGCTAAGATCGGAATCTCGGATTCCGATCTCAGCTTAGATCGGAAACTCAGAATCCGATCAAAGCTTAGATCGGAATCCTGGATTCCGATCTAACGTTCGGAATCCAGGATTCCGATCTCGTGATACTATTTATATTAAACTTATTATATTGATATTATTTTTAATATATTATATTAATTTAATGCTATTTTTTAAAATTTCGGCTTCTGGTGTAATTCCTTTGTTGTTGTCTTGTCCCAAAGAAATGTTAGCATCTCTAGTGGTTATCCTGGGCCTCTTGTTCCCCTGTAATTTCTGGCCCAAAACACTTTATGGTTAGTAAGAATATAAAAATTTTAAGTATACTTCTTGTAAAACAGTAAAAGATACGATATGGTGGGGCCATATATCTGTGAATTAGATATTAATACTTAACTTGGCGGGAGTTGGAAAATTGAGAGGGAATATGGATACAAGAATGTGGCGGGGTTTCGTTGTCAGGACTCAGGGATTCATTGTTATAGAGAAGTATAAATACAAGACGAATATGGGATAGGATGAGAGCAAACGCTAAGGGTATTTGAGTCATTTTAAACAATATTGGAGTGAATCTCTAAAGAGGGGGCGTGCAGCAGAAAACTTATGTAATGGATTCCGAGTTTCAGTGTTTTTGTAAAAGAACAAAAAGTAAAACGGGTCTGGCCTGTAACTGTCTCTGAAAAAAATAATATTTTTTTTCCAGTATAAGAAATAGTGAATTGTGCATTGGACGAAATTTGGTTGTACAAAAATGAAAAGAGGAAAATCCACAAAAAAAAAAAAAATCTATTCCGGTTTACAGCATATCATTTTCCATTGTACTGCTTACATTGGAAATTCTTCTGTGAGTTGATAGGACATCATAATGTAAGCTGATTTTTAGTACGACCTGTTTTTGGAGGATGGTGTAAGTGTAATGCAGGGATATATATAAGATATGTTCTTGTAATTGCGTGTAAGGAATTTAAGGAACTATAGCCGGAGTCTAACTGTAGAAAATTTAATTATATCGCAATTAGGCAACTTCACTTTCATAATTTCATTAAATATTGAAGCATATGCCCATAAGCCATAAATTCATAATTTCATTAGTATCTGTTCTACAATATACATGACCAACCAAATTGGTCCTACTAATTGAAATCGTTCTATGCTCCACGGTTGTGCTTTATTAATTGGCTATTCTAGTGTATACATGCTACAGCTGATATTCGTGTGTTCAATTATTTATTTTGTATGGTACGTGTATGTATATTGAACAAAATTTATGAGAAAGGTCTTTGAGAAAGAAGCTCTGCTTTGGAGACAAAGAGGCCATGGAAACCATAGGGGACACGGTCGGGTAGAAGCACCTCTGCAACTATCTCGAGTGTCGGGGATCGGGCATCCATTACCACAAAAGTCGACTCATCTGTCCCTTCGTTATGAACATATGATACCAAGTACCCATCATCTTCCTCCTCACTACCATCATTTGGTACAAAGAAAGGCTCTCCTCCATAGCATCTTGAGCCAAAGTCGCGACTTGCAACAACACAATTCCCTGTGTCGATACGTGAGAAGTCGAGTTTCACAACCCCGGAAACTTTGGGCATGGGATTTGCCATCGATGCTAGGTACGCATACCGGTTTTTCCGGCCCACATACCCCGGGTGGATCACTGGGAAGTCTAGGTTGGCGGCAGACAAAGGTTTTCTTAATACCATCCCTGTATTGAGGTTAATCCGGACCATCTCTATGTTGCTGTGCAGAAGATTCAGATCGTCCAGCATGTGCTCAATAGACAGAACGTTCGGTGCAACGAGCACGAGATACTTTTCGCCATTTGCACTCTCCTCCTCCCATGCATTGACTGAGTGTATCATGTTCATTCCTGGCACATCGAACCATCTAATCTCAGATTCGTTTGTTGCGTACCGAGGAAGCACTCCAAGTCGTGGCACCTTGCCTTGATCGGACCCCACAGGGGAACGATTACCAAATACCA
The DNA here is from genome assembly GCA_028095005.1 of Rhynchospora pubera. NCBI lineage: Eukaryota > Viridiplantae > Streptophyta > Magnoliopsida > Poales > Cyperaceae > Rhynchospora > Rhynchospora pubera. The sequence goes on along the minus strand of CM051462.1, from coordinate 104,759,652 downwards.
TGTCCATCGGCTTCATTACTATTTGGATGTCACCGAACACTGCATAATTCTCGGTGACCGCAAAATCATGTATGAAGGATGGTTGTTGCACAGAAAAGATGGGGACATCAGCCAACTTATTGCCGGCCGGGTCAAAACGGAAGTAGGTGAGGAATGGAGGCACAGGACCATAGCGGAAAGCAAAAGTTTCTCCTGTCACAGAATCTTTCTTGGGATGAGCGGTCATCCCCATCATCAAACGTCCATCGAAATCTTGTCTTCCAATGGTGGAGATCTCTCCTGTGACGGGGTCGACATGCACCGCATATGGCAAATCTGACTCACCTAGGGCATATAGGCGACCAGAAAAGAACACAAGGCTCGTGTTAGCCAGGCCGACACCTTGAATAGGGTTCATCTGACCAGTAAGCACTCTTGCTGCTGCGACAACAACGCGTGCCATTCCGGCAATACCATGGAAGGCACCGAAGACATTGGGCATCACAGCAGTGCCAGCGTCACGCTCAGTAAGGTATGTGTAAGTTTGAACGTAACGAGAGCAGAGCGTGGCGTCACCATCAGCAGAGAAGAGCAGGGAATGAAGCATGCCGTCACCATCAAATATGTGGTAGGGACCATGGGGCAGATGTTGTGGATTGGGTCCATTGCGAATGTAGGTTCCACCCACAAGGCAGGGAGGGATGGAGCCACGAATGATCGGGCAACGTGTAGGGGGAAGTTCGTCCACAGGAGCAAAGTTGTCGGAGAGAACATTGCGGGGGTCAACAAAGGGACGTAATACGGGCGGGTCGACAAATGTATTGATTACTTCTTCGAGGGCATTACAAAATGCCATCGGCAGTGACAAAGGTGCTACGGGAGGCACTGTAGGTCTCGGTCTAGTTGCAGCTGAAGTCCTTGAACTAGCATCATTTGTTTTCTCTGGGGCTGGTACCTTCTCTGGAGCTGATTGAGTAAGATATTTAGAAGGTCGTGGTGATGGTGCAGTAGCTTGTTTCTCTCTGGTTAAAGCAGCAGATACAGAGATCAGAGGTGACCTTTTTGATCTTAGTTTGCTGTTTGAAGGATTGGAGTGGTAGGAGGAGGTTGTCAATGCCTCCATTTCAAGGAGAGTTGTAGTATGAGTTTAAGATTTTCTCTTTAAATTCACGAGAGAACCAACGCGGTCCCAGGCGTATATATCAAAGTTGTTTGAGTGTTGTCTCATGTTTCTTGCTTTAACAATTTGAATTAGTTATAATTTTATTATGCATCATTGATCATCAATAGAAATTGGAGACTCAATCATTTATTACCAAAATTGGAAGGTATAAAATTTTTGCAGTGATTATATTGACGTAATTTTTCTTGTTGTATTTTGCAAATCGTAAGTTTAATTTGGCGGAAAGAATCTTGTTATGAGTCAATATTTTTTATCAATCGGTATATATTTTTATTTAGTGTTTGTGGTTACATGTAGTATGTTTTTTAAGAAACTTTTATTTAGAATAGAGTTAATTTAAATTTAATTTATTGGCAGTATGAGTTAAATAAAAGACTCATAACGAGAATATACAATCAGTGGCGAAGCTAGGATTTCGTGTCAGCAGGGTCCGTAATTTTTTTTTTTGCTGAAAGTATATGTATGATGTAACTTTTAATATAAACATAGTATAATAATATTTTTTAAATAAAGAACTCTAAATAATGTGATATAAAAAATTCATGAGAAATCAAATATATATTATAAATTTATAATAACAATAGAAAATCTAAAATAATATATATTTAATATATAAAATAATAATTCAAAAATCAAGACAATAAAAAAATACAATAATTTCCTATGAATTTTGTTTTCTCATAATTTTACATAATAGGTTCATTAGAAATCTTATTGAACACTTTTTTCTATATTATAGATATATAAAGATATAAGGCATACAGAGGAATTTGGCCACTATTCAAACCACAATATTTCTTATCTTTTTTTTTTGACAAGAATAGTATTTATGATTTTTACTGACAGTTTTTATATAATATCCGAATTGTATTTTTTATCTTCTGTGGTAGTTTTTGTTTATTATGTCCTAAAGTTCACAAAATATTATATAGACGAATCATGCAATGCACGAGATTCACGCTAGTATATATATACTACAAATAATTATTTATCCAAATATTTTATTCTATTCTAAATTTTGTCTTAATAAAATTAATTGGGGATGAAGGAAGAAGACGATTAGTCAGGAACAAATGCTACTTGGGTCCCTATACGATTTTTTAGGCGTCGTTATACAATTCAAATCAAACACGAAATGTCTAGCTGAGTCCTTCAAATTTTTGAGATGGGCCCCTAACTTCTTGTGATCTTTTTTTTAATTACAAACAAATATACTATTAAGAAATTTTTTTTTTGAGGTGGGTCCATGGACCCACCTTGCTCCACATAGCTTCGCCCTGTATACAATCCACCGTGAATAGAGTGCTTACTGGTGCTGTCACAGCAGTATGAGTTAATTTAAAATTTAAATTTCTAAATGTGTTTGGAGTCTTTTAATGGCAGTACGAGTTAATCCAAACACTAGTTTGGTGAATACAATCCACCAAAGACTGCAACATCCAAACACCAGAATACCAAATATTTGGTATTCTGGTAGATCTTGTGAAAAATTTGGTATTTTGGTGTTTGGATGTTGCAGTCTTCGGTGGATTGTTAGTTAATTGTCTGCTGCTGTTAGGTAAACCTGGTACAATGTTAACCTCATATTTCTGTTTCTAGTCAGGTTCGGTGATTTTGGCAGTTTTAATGAATTGGGTATTTCTTGTATTGAAGTGTTTTGGAATTTTGATGCTTTTGAGATAATGAGATCAGATGTTTTTTGTTAAGACGGAGATGTTGGCGATTTCTGTGAGTTGGATCGATACCCGCTCGATACCCGCAACATTATCTAATTTTGAAATTAATGTCTGTTTCAATACATATGAACCGTTAGATCAATACAAACAAAAGGAGTGACGTACGTTTGAAACAATCGTAAATTACAATGACGTGACATATCTCATGCATAGAATTGGAGATGAAACTCACTTTATAGTGGGCATATATATATAGATTGCGTGATTATCTACTCAGCTCTTACATTTCCTTCATTTATTGCATTACTACCATTTAGTAGAAAATAGGTAGTAAACTAGTAATATATATTGGCTGAGCTACAAACTCAGTCTCAAACAAGATGATTATCTCATTTTACACGGAAGGTTGTTTAATATCACCATCGATCTCAACCCCCACCGTACCTTGAAAGAGAATACAAAAGTGGCGTTTCCATTGAAGTTGCAAAGCAACTTAAAAATGGATCTAGATCTCTTCCTTCCGTGAATGCATCCATCTCATTTGTCGGATATGCAAATTGCAATTAAAGTGACATTTTGTACAGTTAAAAGTTTGTGAACTTACCATCTAAATTTTGTTCAAGCTTTTTTTGTCATAGTAAAAGTTTTACTGGTAAGAAAAGAGTGGAGGGATTAAAGTTGTATACTCACTAAGAAAAGGTCTATCGCGTTTCACTCGATCCGATAAAACTTGTTAAGGGTTCACAAAATTTGCATAAATTTTTTGTTGCCGACACTATATTTTAATTTACACAGATTGAATAATTATAATTATTTGATTGGAACCTGTCATTGCTAGCTTCCTTGTTGCTTTCTTCATTCAAGGGGTATTTTTTAATTTTCTACCTACATTTCACGTCATGCATTATGATGAAAATGATCTAATCAATAAATTCGATCAACAATTTGAACTATTTTAACATTAAATAATAGTGATAATTAATTCTTTAGATTTTCTTTTTAGTATTTAGACATTTTTTATTTGATTTTTTACATTTTTCTATAAATTTTGGTGAATTTTTAAAATCTGGAATAATTTGGAATTTTCTGAACCATACAATTTGGGTCAGACGACCTGCAAAGACCTTTTCTAAGATTTTAATTAAAAAAAAACAGTGTTCTCTGATTTGGAATTTTCTTTACTATGCACGTGGTATGATTTTGAAAGAATTTTTGAAATTTTATCTTAGTCTGATTTTTAATTATCAAACATATTAGCCAGAACTGTTGCGGGAAGTGATCAGATTTCTAATATGTTTGATAGTAACAAACAAAACAATTAATGGCTCCGTTTGGATGGGAGCAAGAATAAAGGAATAGTTTCTTCCTACTCCTAAATTTATTATAAACAATTCAAACTCTTCACAAAGTTACACACTTTTTAATACTTCTTTTCTTATTCCTCTTATTCTCACACCATCCAAACGGAGCCAATATGTTTGCTTCCTTTGTACCTTTATGTATATGCATTGGATCTTCCAAAAATGCCCTTAGTTCTTGCTCACTGGATAATTCACAACGCAAATAAATATAGAATGAGAATCAACTACTTATCATAAAAATTAACGTAAATTCTTGAAATGAAAAATCAACTCTTATAACAACCTGAACATTTATAATAATAAGATGATTTCTTATTGTATATAATAAATGCACTACTAAGATGAACTTTTGTTACAACAAACTGAATTTTTATGCTTGCTAGGTATTCTTTTTTTTTTTTTGACCTGATTAATACAATAACACAGAGTATTGAATCACCACAGTATGGAACCTTTTAGTTTACTAGCATAAGATGCCCTTCATATGTGAAAAAATAAAAAAAAAACAAAACAATGTTAGACAATAAAAATATATTTTTTAATGTACCAGCGATACAGATAGATGTGTTATTCAATTTATTTCTATATTAGATGGAAAACCAATCAATAGTGTTGCTTCGGCTGGCGATTGATATTCAACTTCAGATCAAATTAACCAATCGAACGGTAGAAATCCTTATTTACACGCTAGATCTAGCGTATTACACCTCTTCGCATGTGTGCGTTTATAAGTAGTATAGATTATTTAGATTTTCTAAAACGGCTGTTAATTAACTATTATAGACGAAATTTTAGCTTTTCTAAATTTTGTCTTACAGTTCAGGACTTGCGTATTTTTTCCTGGCTGCAACAATTAATAATCCATTTAGTTTGTATGATTGAAATAGCGAGTGTCAACCGAATTTAATATTTTGAATCGAGATTTCTTACTCATGTGTCAGTACTCAGTACATGTCAACAACTCGACCTAAAACCATTGATAAATTTGAGAACAATTTTTGTTTCAACATTTTGTGTTTCAAAATCAGCAGATGATGTTAAAAAGATCCATCTGTTTCTATTATTCTATAGTGTCTAATATCCAGGATTCAAAGTGAATTTCAGTATTTGTATGAATTTAAATTAGTTGATGCTACTGATAACTATTTATTCAAAATCAGCAGATGATACTAAACTCATGATCTGAAATTGAACTATACTATACTTACCAATAGAAAATTCCATTAATATTTTTACCATATAATAATGCTGTCAACATATTTTCTGTTTCATTCTACAGTGATCTTTTGAAAGCAGTTCACACAGGAACAAACAAAAATAAATAAATAAATAAAAAATCCATAATCCACATTCAGGTTTTTATTTTATTTTTTTTCTTTAGTGCCAAATCCAATGTATTAACCTGGTGGGCTTGAACCAATTTCAACAATTTTAGGGGGAGAAAAAGGAAGGAACAGCCCATTAATCGAATCAACCAAAGAAAGTATATCCCTGTCTTTCTAAGTCTAGCACCTCCAATTCAACCTGACGAGGCGGGTCAATGACACTCGCAGAGTCAACAACCTCCAACTGGCAAATCGGACAGGTGCTGTGATCCTTCAACCACAAATCCACACAAGTTGCATGAAATGAATGCTTGCACCTGGGTAAAAGCTTCACAACCACCCCTTCCTGTACACCACAGAGGCATATTGAGCACTCCAATATTGGTGAAGTATTCTCACAGGATTCACCGTCACTGTTATCGTCACTTTTGTAAGTAAGGTCGGTAAGGCCGCAATAGTGACAGAATCAAGGCTGCTTTTCTGTCGTTTATCAGAAATATACAGTTCCATACACCTAGCTGCCACTAGTCGTAGAGAGCAGCGGTGGGTTATCAAAGTTACTCCGGTGAAAAAAGAGACCAAGGCGACGAGCGATAACAAGATATCCTCCCAAGCAGAGAGTTTAGATCCACTTGGCAATCCCAAGTTGGCCTCATTAATTAGTTAATTGGGTACAATTTGGTTTTTGTGGGAAAGATGATGATAAAGAGATTAGAATGTCTTGGCTTCGATAATTAGCTATTGGTGTTGTTCTCAGTCCTTATATTATCAAAAGTGTTCCGTTTCGTACATTTTCATTCTATTATGTCCGAACGGAACAGCTAATGGAAGTATTTTCAGTTTCGTTTTTTAAAACGGAACGGACGCTGGTAAACGTTAGTGTTCCGTTTATTTAAATATTGGCTGAAATCAATAGAAAATGCTAAGCGCTAACGAAACAGAAAATTATTTCATTTTACGAAACAGAATGGAAACGGAATAGAATTTATTTACGTTGGCTGGAACGGAACATACCATTTATGCTTTCGTTTCGCACGTTTGACACCCTATGTGTACAGTTTCTTGCCTTGTTTGTGTCTAGTTAAAAGGGGATATAATTGTCAAATATTGTTCTTGTTTATTACAGTGCTGCCATTGGATCTCATTGAGATCTGTGTATTGGTGAAATCCTATGGTCCTATTCTAACAAAGTCCATTCCCAAAGTCATTTTTACATAATCACGTGCATCCTCATAAATTATAAGAAATCCATTAGTACTAATTGTTCGAATTTTGGACCACTAAAATAATTTTAATAATTTCCCCAAATTCATATTATTTTAGGTGTATATTTCATCGATTTTGAAATTTTTCGTAATCTTTTTAGTGGTCAAAATCAATATGCTTTGATTGAATGATGAAAGAATAATTTTTCTTTAAACTTTTTCCCTGATAAGTGATAATCTACAAGTATGATTTATATGGCGACATGCCTTATATAATTATACTGGCATTCTTCAGTAACGGTAATAATGAAGTCCCATTTAATTAACCGTTGGAGAAGTAACTGACATATTTATAAAGAGTAAAAAAAAATTATTTTTATTTCTTAACAGATTGAACGACACGTTTTGCAATGTACTAAATTACGAAAATTTTGACGCTAGGCGTCCTATTAAAAGGACATTAAGCTTGTTCATGAAGCACGTGGGTGTGCAAACCAAACTAAGTTGAGAACAAGAACAATTACAAGAGCATGTTCAACCTTTTTATTCTAGTTCGTTGAGAAGAGGTAATTTTTAGGCCCAATAAGCTGTGTCTGGGCTTCATTCTCAGCCCACTTATTTGTTCTCTCCCTCGGGGCCGCTGCTCTTTCTCCCATTGCACACACACACTGAGACTAAATCCTAGGCCTGAAAACGACGACCGTTTCGACCGTCTTTTCGTTTCATTTCGTCTAAAACGAAACAAAACGGTTAAAGATTTTGTTTGCGTTTTAAAAACGAAATGGTTAACGCAAGTATGAAATGGTTTCGTCCATGTGTATTTTCGTGATTTCGATCATTTCGTTCAAATTGAAACGATAAACGCAAATGATAATCAGTTTCATATCCAAAACGCAACGATCAACGCAACAATCCAGTTGCGTGATCGTTTTACACGTTATGCACCCCTACTAAATCCTCTATTATATATATATATATATATATAGAATTTTGCTATGGTAAGTTGCAACTCACCAGAGCTCAGGTGAGTCGCAATCCGGAGCGTTAGATCTACTTTAAAAATCGTGCAGATATCGAGATGGATTGGCGCTGGATCTACTCTAATTTCTCCGTTCCGTCTCTCTTTCTCCCGTTAACTCTCTTTCTCTACATTTTGCGTCTCTCCCAGTCTCCCTCTTTCAAATCGAAACTAAGCGCCTCCTCAAACCCTAGATGGTCTGAGAGTTGATCAGAGGCAGAGTGGAGAGGATTCTTAGCGCCTCAATGCGAACTTGTTCTCAGCGCCTTTAATTTTCTGATACGTTCCGTTTCTCTCTTGTCTGCACGCCTTAGACTCATCTCTCCTCATCACGTACGGTTGCCTCAACGCCTTCGATTTTTATGCTCCGTGAACATGTTCTCTCTCTCGCCTTGAATTGTTGCTTGTCACGAATTGAGGTAATTACTGTAGGATATGATAGCTATCACAACCACATAGATTTTGAGAATGAATACGCACAATTTACTGTCCAACCTGGTTTGAGCTTTGATTTTTCGTTCTAAATTTGATGACAAACTTCCATTATAGTTTTAATTTCACAAATTGATTTTTCGTTTTCTCTAATTTAATTGATCCAGCGCCAATTGATCGCAAATCCATCTCATAGATCTGCACAATCCTTAAGTATGCCAGTAGTGGTCTTGAAGTGATCACACAGATCTGCACGATTTACAGACCTGATTCTCATGTGGTGGTCTCGAAGTAAGTATGCCAGTTTCTTCTCCAATAGCAATTAATTGTGTTTATGGGAGGGTTAGTTGTAATAGCCTATGACAGCACACATCTAATTTGCCAATCGTATTGTAATATGCAATTGCGTTGATGTAATTAATTTCTCTTTATTATTTGACTTGCCATGCTTATCATAAAAGTGAGGGCAAAATTGTTAAATATTATATTTAATATCTCTTGCATCATGTTTTATTTGAATACAGATATGTTTTGGTATAGGGCATAACATTTATGGCGTTGAATACACTTGTTGAAGAGTCATATAATGACTATCAGATCATGAGCGGTGCCAAAAGCATTTACATTTACCATTATACATATGGTGATATGGAAACTGATTTAACAATAATGCATATTTGCCGATAATTTCAGATTTTGCATTCCTGCCCTTCAGAGGCTGTTGTATTGGGGAGGGGGTGTTGGAGTGTAAATGTGTAATTTACTTCAGGTGTACGCATGAATTTGTCAGTGAAGCTCGACAAGGTTGATGAGGATGGACATGATCTTATGAACTCTTAGGATGTAAATTATTTTAATATAATCATGTAACATGTACCATAGTACCTATTATTTTGTAAATTATGTACCATGTATTGTAATCATGCCTGATCTTATAATATTCACCGAATTGAAACATGCCTCTAGAAACTCAAGCGATAACAAAATGATAGCAACATGGTTGGACCTTGTACATTATCCAGTACAGATTACCCTTTAAACATGCCTTTAGAAACACATGTACCCAGTAACCCACGTACATTAATATAACTTAAATGTGTTGGACCATGCTTTAGTTTTGATATTTTATAAATCTATCTTCATCACTTTAAGAAAGTAAATAAAAATTTACTTAGTTTAAAAGAAGTCGTGGCATAACATAAGTTTGCATACGCAAACATGTCTAATATATATAAAAGACAATCAATTAAAAGAGTATTTTCACATTACAAGAGAATTCAACATTATTTGGATGAATTGTACCATATTATGAGAGATTCCTCATTTACAGGTACTTTATCATTAAAAGAGAATTACAAGCTAAATCTTTTCATTTTACAATTACAAAAATAAAACAGAATTACAAGCTTAATTATATCGCTATTTGTCTTCTTCGTGTCTTTCAATTGCCTTCTAATTTCTCCCAATTTCTTCTTTGACTCTCTTCTAACTGCTTCAACTTATAATTCAATTATTTTAAATAAAGATTTACACTCCTTCAAAACATTTTAAGTCCACTTCTCTTTATCAAGCAGCTTTCTGTCAATTCCATCCTTAAGCTCCTACATTAGCCAATAGCATAAATCAAAATCTAATTCAAAAAGTCCAAAAACAATCAATTGTTGATTTCTGTGTTATATTTATAATATTCTTGTAAATATGAATAGAAAAGAAAATAAAATCTGGACACTTTTTTTTTGAGAGCCTTTTTCTCATTTTCTTCTTGAAGCACTTGAAGATACTGCCTGACTGGTTCAAGATGTGATTATTTCATTAATAACTTAATATACAAAATATTAACCAGTTATGCAATTAAACCTTCTATTGTACTAGTTAATTAACATGTCTGAGCAAATTTTAGGTTTATCTAATACACCTTTTGAGATCTTAACCTTAAGTTTCATTATCCTTTCACTTTGCCTCAATTAAACCTACAAATGCTAAACCGGTAAAAGAAAAATAAATTCTCTTCGTTTAAACCTCAATAATATGGTCAGAATGCATTGCCAATTGAAATGATTAATATTGGATGATATTAACAGTATACCATTCAATTGCTACAATTGCTACTTGAAACCTTCAATTAATCCGATGAATTGCCAAAATTTCATGTTAACAGTACACCATTCATGTTAAATAAACTTTTTATGTTAGAATTGACAAAGAATTATGCAAATGAAGGAATTGCTAACTGTTAACAGTTACGCAAAAGAAGCTAGTTAAGATCGAAAGCAAGTCATGCAAAAGTCTTTGGATTCGTTTAGAAACTCAGAATTTTTAAAAGAAACGTATTTTCTGTCACATTGGTCTACACTTGGATGCTATCCACAAATATCTCAAGAAGTTCGGTGCAGATGTAATTGTGAAAAATGAGTGCTTTCTATATAAGTGTTCAGTTTTTTTTTTCTGAGAAAGAAATCCATTAATGTCAGTTTCAAATGAATCAACAGAAACAATTACTGAGTTTCTAAACGAATCCAAAGACTTTTACACCCAAAAGGCCCCTATATCCCCCACTTAAAAGTTGCTCTACTTAATTTTTAGCCTACCAGATTTTAAAATTTGTTCTACTTAATTTTTCAGCAAAATCGGGCGAGCTACTTAATTTTTCACCCGATTTCAAAACGGGTGAGCTACTTGCATTCAATTTTAGCCTACTCAAAAGCAAAATCAAGAGAAAGAAGGGAGAATACTAGTACAGAAAGGAGAACAATCTGACTCAACTTGAGGGAAAATACCAATACAGAGAGAGAGAGAGGAAGAGAAGAAGAGAAGAAGAGGTAGAGAAAGAGATTGAACCTGTGCTCTCTGATCCAGTCGATGCTGCTCTCCAGTCTAGGGTTTCTGTTGCTCTCCAATCTGTTCTTGTTTCGAAGAGAGTGTGAGAGAGAGAGAGCGAGACGAAGTAAAGAGAAGGAGTTCGAAGAGGAGGAGCTCCGATCAACTATGCTTCGATCTAGGATTTTACAGAGGCGAAAATTTTCAAGAGGAGGCGGATGCTTTTTTCGATTCAGAGAAGAAGGGAGCAAGTAGGCGAAATAAAGAAAGAGAGAGAGGAAACGGAGAATTTCGTAGACGGAACGGAGATTTTTAGTCGCTCCAGCGACATCGCGCGACTCATCACCTGCACGAATCTTGAAGCGGATTGAATGGTCTCGATTGCGACTCACCAGAGCCCTTGTGAGTTGCAACTCACCATAGCAAAATTCTATATATATATATATATATATAGTTTAGCTACGGTGAGTCGCGACCAATACTCCTAGATCTAGATCAAAATGACCGATCCAAACCGTCCAATATGATCTCGCTATTGAAATCTCAATGTAGACCAAATTTTTCATTTTTTCGAAATTTTGAAGTATTTTTTTGATATTTTAGAAAATCGTTAATCTAATTGGTTCTGAACCATTCAAAAACATCAGTTTTTAAAAATCTGAAAAAAATACTTAAAAATAAAAAAAAAATTTAGTTTGCACGGAGATTTCAATAGGGAGATCATATTGGACGGTTTCGATCGATCATTTTGATCTAGATCTAGGAGTATTGGTCGCGACTCACCGTAGCTAAACTCTATATATATATATATATATAGTGGATTGATAAAATACACTCTGGTGTATGGATCGTCTCCCGTACACCAGAGTCGTTTATAAAATCCAAAAATCAAACAGTCGATCCAAACCGTGCAAGTTATTCTCCATATTGAAAAACTCTCGGAGACCAAATTTTACCATTTTTTGAATTTTTTTGCTATATATTATGATATTTAAAAAAAACACTACAATTGGAGTATTTCAGGCCCTCCAATTTAAAAATATCATAATATATAGCAAAAAAATTCGAAAAAATATAAAATTTGGTCTCCGAGAGTTTTTCAATATGGAGAACAAGTTGAACGGTTCGGATCGACCGTTTGATTTTTGGATTTCAAAAACGACTCTGGTGTACGAGGACGATCCGTACACCAGAGTGTATTTTATCACCCCTATATATATATATATATATATATATATATATATATATATATATATATATATATATATATATATTGCTGTAGTGCAAGGTGCGTACCTACTACAACTCTACTCTACAAGTTTACAACAGCATGAAAGTACTTTTCCTTTTCAGCACAAAACATGGACTTCTAGTTCTAGGTGCCTATAAAATGTTCTGTGCATGAGTTGATTGATTCCTTTATTTGATCCAAACAAATGAAAGAAGCTTATCGAGTTCAGAACCCGATATTGACCAAAAACACAAGAAAATAAATTTGTTTAAAATAAACATGCTGGCGTAAAATAATAAGGCTTAATTTTTTGGGGGTTTTCAAGCATAATAATATGAAATAAAAATAGAAATAGCATTATTATTAAGCATAATAATAATAACATTGGCACATCAGTACTTCGGGGGTATGAAATTCCGAAATGGGTCTAAATATGTTTCGGGGTTTTCAACTCCGAATTACTTATTTATTTTAAAATTTTAAATACTAACGTTATTATTTTTTAAAATATTGATATTAATTATTTTTATTAAAAAATTGCTCGTCGTGCTTTTTCACATAGGCCTCCGTATGTGAAAATTGCTCGGTATGCGTGTTTATTTTTATTCTTGTGCAACTCAAACAACACAAGAATAAGAAATTTGGGTCCTTATTCCTATATTAACAAAACCATGGTATAAAAATAAAGAATTTGAATAAGCACGCATACCGAAATTTTTTATTCTTATTCCTTATTCCATACTCATCCAAACATCTTTTACCCGAAAAGAATCATGTTTGAATGATTGACGAGGTTCCATTTCCCACGCGTTTTGTTCAGGTCGTTGGTGGGCCCCACTGAACGAGGTTGTGTTGCCCGGTTAGTTTCCTCCAGTAATAAACCCCTAAGCGCTTACAGTAATAAAATGTACATGACACAGTCATCTATGCTTCGTAGTTTTTTTTTTTTCTTTTTCCTTTAAATGGGAGCTCACGTTTTTTTTTTTAAATTTCTTTTTTAGACTTTGACGTGTTGATTTATTTGTCATGTACAGACTACAGTTTGTTTCTGAACATCTATATTAATGAAACAAGCCACATGTTGCCTGTAAAATTAATGCATTTTAGGAACTTATTAATGCTTCTGTAAAATTATTAATTTGTACCAAATTTCGTTCTACGATTTCTGTTGTCATGTGAATGAAGAAAAGGATCAATTTGGTATAAATTTACATAAGAAATTAAAAAAAGAAATGAAAACTCCAGAACCTGAATGTCAGAATGTGAATGGAGATTGGAGAATGAACAAAAAGCAGGAAGTTCCGAAGTTATTCAACATGATTATTTTAGGTATCCGTAGATTCTTAGTATAGACACCTTAAAATAGAATTATTGAATAATCTCTGTTTTTGAAAGGTTAGTCAAGCATTTAAATTTAGCAGGAGTCTACTGGAAATGAAAAGACTCCAGCTATATTACTGCTGTATGTATAACAGGAATATCTATGTATAGTTCCCGTGACTATTCCACGAATTTTTAAGAAACTGAAGGAATCTTTCTCTTCAAAGGAGTTTCCTTTCTCTCTTGAGGAGTATCTAGGAGAGATATAGACAGATTCCAATAGCTTTTTCAACTGAAGAATGGCAACTGAGGCAGCCCCAGAGTGGCTTAACAAAGGTGACAACTCATGGCAACTCACGGCATCAAGCTTTGTCGCATTACAGTCGATCGGTCTTGTAATAATCTACGGTGGCATTGTGAAGAAGAAATGGGCCATCAACTCGGCCTTCATGGCGCTCTATGCGTTTGCGGCAACCTTGATTTTCTGGACCCTTTGGGGCTTTCGTATGTCCTTCGGCGACCCCCTATTCCTCGACGTTGTTGGCCAGCCAGACTTCTCTGTGCTAACCCAAAAGTTCATGCTGGCAGAGGGTTTTGTGGGGTTATATCCGGCAGCCACACTTGTATTCTTCCAATTTGTCTTTGCGGCTATAACGCTGGTTCTCATAGCAGGTGCCTTGCTAGGAAGGATGAATTTTAAAGCTTGGATGCTTTTTGTGCCGCTGTGGTTGACATTCTCTTACACTGTCGGTGCTTTTAGCATTTGGAGTCCGAAGGGGTTCCTTTTCAAGGCCGGTGTCATGGATTTTGCTGGTGGATTTGTAATCCATCTCTCCTCTGGAATTGCTGGTTTCACTGCTGCTTATTGGGTAAATCCTGCTACCATATATAGCGTCTTTTTTTTCTCTTAATTTTTTTACATGCCATATAATTAATTCTTGCCCTGGGTATAGTATCAGTTTTGTTTCTTTGGTTTGTAAATTTTTCGTCTTCAATTTTGCAAGATAAACTTAAAAATGCAGTGCACAGCTTTTAAATTTTTGTTAATTTAAACATCAATATTAAATCATTAATTACTGTGATTCACAGACTTCTTTCGATAGATAAATTTTCCAGCTTGCATTAATTCCCACTGTTTACTAACTAATACTATTTTTTTTTCTTTTGGAATTAAATATAGGAGCTATTCCTCCTTTGCATAAACTATAAAGGCTTTCCATAGATATTAATTGAACCATAGAATCTTTGTCTCATTGTACAATTTATTTGTATAGGTTGGACCAAGAATACCAAAGGATAGGGAGAGCTTCCCCCCAAATAACATCATCATGACTCTGGTAGGAGCCGGTCTATTATGGATCGGTTGGGCTGGCTTCAATGGCGGGGCTCCATATGCTGTCAACATCGATTCGTCTCTGGCAATATACAACACTCACCTTTGCACAGCCACTAGCCTACTGGTCTGGCTATGCCTTGATTACATGAAGTTCGGTAAGCCATCTGTTATTGGTGCTGTTCAAGGAATGGTCACTGGGCTTGTTTGCATTACTCCTGCAGCAGGTATGAATTTATGGATCAGCTATTTTAATGTAATACAGATATACATTCCCGTGTATGTATTTCAAACAATTGATATATATGTTTTCAAATTCTAATAATCTCTGATAAATATATTTTTATAAAAAAAATAAATCTGTATGCTCCCTGAAAAAAGAGAAGGTTCTCAGACTATGAAAAGAAATATGGTTGGGAGATAGCAAAATTTTCAAATAATATGGATATATAGCCTTAATTGTAGATATGTAATAAAAACCAAAGATATTGTAGAGTTCTCAGGTTATGAGAGATGTTGATCAGGACTATATTGAATTAAAAAACTCTCTCTATATGTATAATTATATACACACACACCTATATGTTTAATACTTTTGTATAGACATATTGTGTTATGTGCTAATAAAAATTGAACAAATAATATGCCCATATCGGCAGTTACATTAAATTTAAGAAGTTTCGTTTCGTTAATTAATTGAATATGATTAATATCATGAGTGACGCATTAATGCAGGATTAGTGCAAGTATGGGCAGCCTTGATCATGGGGGTGCTCTCTGGCAGCATCCCCTGGTTCACCATGATGGTGCTCCACAAGAAAATCAAATTTCTCAAGCATGTCGACGACACCCTAGCCATTTTTCACACGCATGCAATTGCCGGCACCTTAGGTGGCCTCCTGGCAGGTCTTTTTGCTGAACCAAACCTCAATCGTCTCTTCTTTGGAGACGATCCCAAATTTGTTGGGCTCATCTATGCCATCAAGAATGGTAGAACCGCTGCCGGTTTACATCAGATTGGAATGCAGATTGCTGGGATGGCATTCATTTTAGTGCTTAATGTGGTTATAACTAGCATAATTTGTTTAATTATTAAGATCGTCACACCGTTGAGACTAAGTGTTGAAGAGATGACAATTGGAGATGATACGGTGCATGGCGAGGATGCATATGCAGTGTGGGGTGATGGCGAAACTTATGAGCAATCAATACACGGGAAACAATTGTACCCTAGCCATGTCTGACAAAGAGGACGTAATTTAATTAGCATGTACATTTTGTGTAAGAAATGTGGATTTTGGGTGGTTAGTTGTTTTAGTTCCTTATTGTTTGAATACTTGTTAGCAAGCAAATAAATGTATAAATTAGCATGACAATTAGTTAACTTTAGTTAAGATTAAAGAACTTCAAATTGGGCCTGATGAATGTGATGCTGCCTCAGTTCTTTTGAACTAAAGCGACCTGAGATAGGACACCAATATTTGTTTTTTAGGGTCGGTTGGCAAAGCACCACACTGTCCACACCGGAAAAAAATTATTAAATAAAAATATTTACAAAAGAAAATTCATGAATTCTATTTATTATTTATCAGATACTAAGGTCATTATGCTCTTATTGGGATTAATTTTATAACAAACAGATAATCTAAATAAAAAGCAATCGATGGATGATTCATTGTTTTTATGTTTTTTGACTTTTTTCGAATGAATGATATGGTGGGATAAATTCACTTCCATTTAACATTTCAGTACAAACTTTGCTTCTGGTAAATGGAAGTGGTAGGTCTCGGTACCTACTTGTTTCAAAAAAAAATTAACATTTCAAGCTGTGTGAATAACTGTTTCTAATACTTTGTCCGAGAGTCTTCACCAAAAAAAAAATAAAAAATAAAAAATATTTGGTTGTACCAAGATGTAAACATTAGCCACAAAATTAATTACTGTTTGAGTAATTGTTGTTAAAGACATATTATTATAACCTACTAATTTTGGATGCCTGCCGAGTACTGCTGACGCGATGTGAACAGTGTCATTTTTCTTTTTGCCTGATAATTAGCGTGGACCATTAGATCAGTAATCGGATGGTAAACGATTTGAGACATTATTGACTGACGTCAACCTCTCTCTCGCTGGCGATAAAGTGGAAGTGAAAATCTGAGCGAACAATTTCACAAATTCCTGTCTGAACTCGATGTACAGAGTGTATGAAGTTTTGTGCATTTTTTCATTGGGTTACTCATTGGTTCGCAGGTTTTTTTTTAGAAAAAAAAGATAAATTGGGTTCTAATGCTGTGCTCCAGATAAGCTTGGACGGAGGGGAGGGGAGCTTTGTTTAGGTGAACTGTCCGTTTCCCAATTACTTGCTCCACAATTGATAAGAGGGGATTAAAGGAGGGGTATGAGGATGAGATAAGAGAGATTTTTCAATAGAGTTCACCCCAAATTATTAATCTCTGGGTTTTTTTTTTTTTTTTTTTTGAGATCTTGACAGAAGCTGTCAAGTTAAACAACAACAAAATGTAGAAAAAGAAGAAACAGCGTAGAAAAAGGTAAATACAATCAACTAAAATTGTAGAATAGCGCGCCTTCTTCTGTTATAAACCTAGCCAGTATCTTTACCGGCTTTTGAAGATCTCTAAAAGTTCTGCTGTTTCTTTCTCCCCAAATTGCCCAAAGAGTGGTGAGGAACAAACAATTCCATTTTTTTTTTCTGTGGACCAAAATGGCAACCAAAGGAAGAGAGGAAGGTGTCAACTAACGTGTCTTTCTCCAAAGGAGTTGGAAGAGAAGTAAGTAGATTCACGTGTCTCCAAACCTCCCTTGAGAAATGACAAGTAAAGAAAAGGTGAAGGTCATCTTCTAGCAGATGAGAAAAGCAGAGAGCACAACCTGTTTGGATATTAATAGAGCGCCGTAACAGGGCTTGTTGAGTAAGTAGTTTTCTCTGAAAAAGGAGAACCGCAAAGATTTTAACTTTGGGCGGTACTTTTAACTTCTAGAGGAACTTAGCCGGGGAGAGAGTTTTTCCTGCTGAAGCCAGCTGTTTGTAAGTAGGTCCTGAGGCAAAATTTCCATCTGACGTCCACTTCCAAAGAATGATGTCTTGGTTGTTTGTAGAACCAAGGGCTGCAGCTTCTTCAGCGATGCCTGAAATTCTGGCATTTTGTGGCCTTGGCACTAGATTTAGGAAGAGAGGAAGAGCTTTTTGGAGGGTGATAAACGGTGTAGCCACGGTGCAATCAATGCTAATGGCAGGCTTGGTGAGAAAAACAAGCGGCTGTCCAGCCCAAGCATCATACCAGAAGGACGGCACTTTGGCCTCTCCGAGGACCCATTTAGTAGAAATTTGGAAAAGAAGCCTGAGCGCAAGGAGGTCTTTCCAGAAAAAGGAGCCAGAAGAAATCCAATTGAGTGGTGCAACGTGTCCATGTCTTCTCGCAAATAAAGCATACATGTAAGTGAACCACAAAGAATCTTTTTCTGTATAAAGCCTCCACCACCACTTCAGTAAAAGAGCTTTGTTCTGCAGCGCAAGGTCCTTAACACCAAAACCTCCATTTACTTTGGGTAGGCAAATAGAGCGCCAGTTTTTAAGAGGAATGCCTCCTGCCGTTGTGGCCCAGAAAAATTTCCTACTGAGAGCCTCTATTCTGTCAATTACCCACTTTGGTAGGCAGAAGCAAGACATATGGTAAACCGGAATAGCTGAGAGAACCGAAGTTATCAGTTGCAATCTCCTAGCCCTCGTCAAAAAGAGTTCCCTTCCAAGTCGCTAGTTTCTTTTCTAGTTTATCAAGAAGGGGCTGAAAGCATTCCTTATTTGGCTTTTTAGAGGTTAGTGGTAGCCCAAGGTAAGTCAAAGGTAGGGAGGAGGAGTTACAATTTAACAAGTTTTGCACACCTTTCCGGCCCTCTTTTAATCCCCTCTAAAGCTAATTGGAGCATGGCCTAAGTCTTCCAACTTATTTTAAAATAAATATTTACGAAAGACTAGAGGTGAAAACGGATCAGATACGGAGCGAATAGTGGTCATATCATATTCATATCTATATTTTTTTTGGATTCAGATACGAATCCGAATGTTAAGTGTATATGGATACGGTTCGGATATTGTCGGATACGAAAACGGATACAGATATATTTTGACAGAAACGGATTTTATTTTGCACGATACTTTTTTATTAAATAGAAAAATAACATTATGATGGATAATTCATTTTCCATCAAAATTTTCAATCTCAAACTTTTTATATCATGATTATTGGTAGACAATTAAAAAAAATTATATATCTATATCTTTTAATGCATCTAAGAAAAAATAAAACCATACAAAATAATATATTTCATCAATTCAACAAAATTGATAACAAAATATACTAGCCCTTTTGTTGTATGAACAAACAATGTCTTGTTATGTGATTATCTATTTGTGATTATATATTTTATGTGACACTATTTTATAGTCTTACGTGTGTACAGTAGAGTGTGCATACGTGGCGGGGTTGTCCTTCCCAAATTGCGGTTTGATTTGGGATGTGACAAAATATTCTTTTTACTAAATTTTTAAAGAGTAAGCATGTTAATATATTCTAAGATTTACAAAAAAAAAAAAATACTATGTCCAACAAATATTAGTAGATCAAAATTATCAATTCGGATATCAGTTTTATATAAAAATACGAATACAAATATTTCTGTATCAATATCTAAATCCGCAACAATATTGCTTCCCAAACTTTACATTAATGTCAAAATCAATTGATTTTGAATATAAATTGATAGGTAACTGACGCCGTTCGGATCGAGAGACTTAGAGAAACCAGCAAGCTTCACAATACATCACTAGAAGAGGAGTAAGAACTCGACCCAACAGTGGATAAAAGAGGAGATAAACTCAACTCACAAGCAAAATTCGTAATAATTCAATAATCTTCTTATTACATCATGATATTCAGCTTATATAGCATTCTACTACATTGAAAACCCACTACACATTAATATAATATCTCAACCACTTTTTCTAATACCAAAACATATTAAATAAACTCTTAGAAGACCACAAAGATAGCACAAATTATCATAACAGATTATTAACTCATTTTGACTCATTAAGACTCAAAATAACTCCCAACTAACTTATTAATAACTTTTGACTGCTCCTTTGATTGGATGACGTGGCTCAGATAATTGGTCGGTATCTTGATCGGTGTCATAGGCTTCTGCTCATTTCCTCCAAACCAATAAAAAAAATCTTCGTGAATAATATTTTAATTAAGTGCATGCACCAAGCCTCAATTATTTTGAAGATTCGATGATACATATGATTGGAGGATAAAATCATGATAACAAAAAATTTAATAACATGATAGCTATCCACCAACACATGTAATAAAATCACATAAATAAAAAAAAGCTAAATTTTCATAATTTTTATATTAGTATCTCTAAACCTAGACAAGCAGAATTTCAGAAAATAATATTATACAATCATTTTTTAATTTTTGGCGCGGTCATTGTTAGAAAAAATGAGGGAAAATTTTTTACCAAATCCTTTTTGTGCCACTACCGCCACTAGTCCACTACCTTTGGTGGGAAATTAAAACAAGCTTATAGTATCATTCCTTGCAAGGTTAAAAAAAATATTGCAATAACACTGTTATTTTTACATAATAGCTACATCAGAAATTTATCTTGCGTCAATATCTTGACCTACTATATTGGTAAATAAAAATCTAGCTGCTAACATCTTGCTATAAACCGTTTTTCTAGTAGTGTCATTGCTTGAAACCTAATACAAAAGTATGTTTAACAGAACCAAGATTAAGACGACACCTAATTAATTTTGATAAATCCAATAAAAATATAATTTAGCTTAACTTAGCAACCTTATCCCAAAGAGACAGCGCAACCATGCAAAACAAGCTATGTTAAACTATTTTTTTTCCCTCACGAGGTTACAAAAACAAGTCTGTTGTATTCCAGCTCACTACAGTATTGCTGATAGGTGATCCGTGCGTGTATAACTGATTAGTTGGTACTGGTAACAGCAGTTTGTAGACTAACTAAGAGGTAGGGCTGTCAATGGGTACGGTACGGTACGGTAGAAGGTATTTTCATTACCGTACCCGTTAAAATTTTTTTTACCCGTACCCTACCCGTACCCGTTAAAAAAAGCTTTACCCGTACACTACCCGTACCCGTTAAAAAAAAGCTTTGCCCGTACCTTACCCGTACCCGTTAAGAATTAACGGTACGGTTACGGTAACGGTAAAAAATGAATATAATAATAATAAAATTTGTACACTATGTATAAATAAATTATATCAATAAGTATATTAATAAAGTGCAACAATGGTGGCGAATATTTTAGGTTTATGTTTTTTTTTATTTTTTCGTACACTGAATAGAAAGAATTATAAATCTTAAATAAAATCTAGCAATATTTTTTTACCAATCATGCAATATAAGATGCCATATGTATCATGTAATTGTATCTTTTTAATTGTGGCAATTACCCGTTATGAAAACGGTACGAAATAACTTTTACCCGTACCCGTACCCGTTAAATTAACGAAAAAATTTCCTTACCCGTACCCGTACCCGTTAACTTAACGAAAATAAAACTTTACCCATACCCATCTTATACGGTACGGTATGAGTTGGATAAACGGGTAAACGGGTTTCATTGACAGCCCTACTAAGAGGTACTATCATGAAGAGAAGATAAACATTTTATCTCTTTCTTTATAAAATAACTGGCATCTCTGTTATCAAACATATTTCTCTTCTCTCATCTAACTAGTCAAGGTTAGAGCCTTAATTATGAATTATGGATGGATTAGGGATAGTGTCTCAGTCCATCAAGGTTCCATTTTATGATGAGCCACTCTTTCAATCTTAAGAGAATCTTTTTTTTTTAAGTTTTATCAATTTGGAAGACGGATGTCCTCTAATTTTGAAAACTTAAAGAACAATCACAGAGAGACACAATATTTAACGTGGTTCAGTACAAAATCGTACCTACATCCACACGCACACACACCATCACTTTTTTATTTTTTTTCAATAATAATGGAGTACAAGGGAGAATTGGAGAAGAAGATAGATCAGAAAGGAAGAGGGAGGCGCCTCCTTTATAATAGGTAGGCTAATATTTCTTTTTATTACATTTCCATATATGCATAAAACATTAAAAAGGAAATTCAGACTGTCCAACTCGAACCGAGTTCAGGCCAACTCGGACCGAGCCAAAGGGATGTGGTTCAACTCGGTCCGAGTTCAGCCCAACTCGGACCGAGCCAAACACCATATTTTCTCCACACTCCCCCTCAAGTTGGCAGGTAGATATTTCGCATGCCCAACTTGTCAATTGCTTCATGAAAATTAGTACTAGACACACCCTTGGTTAGTATGTCTGCAAGTTGCTATTCCGTTCTTACATGAGGAATACTAATTACTCCTTCTTCAATGTTCTGTCGGATAAAATGTCGATCTACTTCAATGTGCTTGGTCCTATCATGCTGCACCGGATTCTGTGATATAGCAATGACAGCCTTGTTATCACAAAACAGTTTCATTTCTTCACATTCATAGAAGCCAAGATCCTTGAGTACCCTTTTAATCCACAGTAACTCTTGCAGTCCCTTAGCAATTCCTCTAAACTCAGCTTCAGCACTTGACAATGCCACTACCTTCTGCTTCTGACTTCTCCAAGTAACCAAATTGCCACCAACAAAAGTGAAGTACCCAGATGTAGACTTTCTATCAGTTACATCTCCTGCCCAGTCAGAGTCTGTATATCCATGAACTTGAAGATGTCCATTTCTTTTGAAAAAAATACCTCGTCCTGGAGATCCCTTGAGATATCTTAGAATCCACATAACAGCCTCCATGTGGTGTTCACTGGGATTATGCATAAACTGACTTACCACAGACACAGCATAGGCAATATCAGGTTGAGTGTGTGACAAGTAGATAAGTCTTCCTACCAATCTTTGATATTGTTCCTTATTGGTTGGTACATGATCAAGGAAAATTCCTAACTTGTTGTTCTGTTTGGTTGGTGTGTCCACAGGTTTGCAATCCAACATACCTGTTTCAGCTAGTAAGTCCAGTACATACTTTCTCTGAGATAAAGATATACCTTCATTGCTGCGTGTAACTTCAATTCCTAGAAAATACTTCAATCCTCCCAGATTCTTCATTTCAAATTCTTGGGAAAGTTTCTTCTCAAGGCCTTGAATTCCTTCAGCATCATTTCCTGTGATTATCATGTCATCAACATATATAATTAAAATCACAATTTTTTTCTTATTCTTACAAAAGAACAAGGTATGATCTGCATCACTTTGGGTATATCCATATCCTTTCATGGCACTGCAAAATCTACCAAACCAAGCTCTTGGGGATTGTTTCAAACCATATAGTGCCTTCTTCAATCTGCATACAAGTGAACGGTTACTTGAGTGAGTATATCCTGGGGGAATATCCATATAAATCTCCTCATCTATGTCACCATGAAGAAATGCATTCTTCACATCGAACTGATGCAATGGCCAGTTCTGATTTGCTGCAATGGACAAAAGTATTCTGACTGTATTGAGTTTGGCTACTGGTGAAAATGTCTCCTGATAATCTACTCCATATGTCTGAGAGTAGCCTTTTGCAACCAGCCGAGCTTTATACCTATCGATTGCTCCAGTGGGACCACATTTTACTGTAAATATCCACCTACAACCTACTGTTTTTCTATCTCTCGGTCTGTCCACCAATTCCCAAGTATTATTCTCCTCAAGAGCATCCATTTCTGTCTTCATTGCATCTACCCATTTTTTATCAGCAAGGGCTTCATTCAGGTTGTTTGGAATGTGAACTGATGCAAGAGTTCTGTCAAATTCCTTCACAGATTCTGGCATGTGAGACATAGTCATGAAATTTGTCATTGCATACCTGCCTTCACCACTCTCATCTGTTCTGTATCTTTTAGGTGGCCTGCCTCTGTTGATTCTGAAAGGTAACTGATAACCATGATTAGTAGTAACAGGTTCAGAAATACTTACCTCTGACTCAGGAAATTGATCATGTGGTGAAGTAGGAGACTGTATCATTTCTTCATTTTCACTTTCCAAACTTTCTTCAGATGGACCCGAGTTAACCAGTGGGTCCATTTCTAGATTCAAATGCTCACATTCAGTTGAACTCGGACTGAGATGAGTCGAACTCGGACCGAGATGGTCCGAACTCGGACCGAGATGGGTCGAACTCGGACCGAGATGATCTAAACTCGGACCGAGATGGGTTGAACTCGGACCGAGATGAGTCAAACTCGGACCGAGTTGAACATGTTCATTTTGGAAAATCTCAGATTTCGACCCAAAAACATCATTTCTCACTGCATCAAACCAGAGTTCATTGTCTATCACACTCTCTCCCTGAGAATGAGTCTGGTTTTTACAGAAATACCCTTCATTTTCAATAAATGTCACATCCATGGTGGTATAGACTTTTCTAGAGGATGGATTCATGCACCTATAGCCCTTTTGATGTTGACCATAGCCTATGAACACACATTTTTCAGCACACGGATCAAGTTTTGAGCGCAGATATTTTTGTATGTGGACATAGGCCACGCAGCCAAACACTTTGGGTGGGATATTGAGTACTGAAGGAATCACATGGTAGGCTGAGAGTTTTTGCAATGGTGTTTGAAATTTAAGAGCAGCAGAAGGTAATCTATTAATCAAATACACCGATGAAGTAACGACATGATCCCAATAAGAATGAGGAACATTATTTTCTAGCATCATTGCTCTAGTCATTTCTAGGATTTGCCTATTCTTACGCTCTGCCCTACCATTCTGTTGAGGTGTACCTACACAGCTAGTTTCATGTATAATCCCATTGGTTTTAAAGAACTCTCCTAGTATTTTGTTGACAAATTCCTTGCCATTATCACTCCTAAAAATCTTGACATTCTTATCAAACTGATTTTTCACCATGGTAATGAAGGAAGTAATGGCAAGTGGCACATCAGTTTTCTGTTTTACCATATTAACCCAAGTCATTCTAGTACTATCATCAACAAATAAGACAAACCATCTATTTCCTACTAGAGAGTCAACCGGGGAAGGTCCCCAAACATCAGAGTGAATCAAATCAAAAGGAACTCTATTATTATTATCATCATCCAAAATTTTTCCAAAATGAGCTCGATGGCTCTTAGATTTGATACACACATCACAATCAAATATCTCATTCTCAAAACCAGAAAACAAACTAGGATAAAGTTTTCTTAGGTACCCAAAAGATGGATGACCCAATCGCCTGTGCCATATCCAAATAGAAGACTTCCTACTTGAGTGTAAACCAGCAGATAAATGTGCCTGTCCAGCAGCCAAGTCTTCTAAATGATACAGTCCTCCTCTTCTAGTACCACGACCAAGAATTTCCTTCGTCAAGAGGTCCTGAAAAAGACAAAATACATGATACATGAGTACTACACAATTTAGGTCTTCACATAACTGTCCTACAGACAAGAGTTTGGATGAAAGAGAGGGAACCAAGAGTGTATTTGAAATAGTTAAGGATGAGGAAAATTGAACTTCTCCAGCCCCTGTGACTGGATAAACTTCTCCATTTGCATTAACGATCTCATTTCTTCTTGGAACAGATTTTCTTACCAAGTCTTCCCTGTTGCCCCTGAATCAATAATCCAAGAACAGTCAGTACTAGAAGTGTTTAATGCAAAAACTTTACCTTCATTCCTCTCGACAGATGGCAAAATAGACAATGTTCCAGAACCTAAACTGGCCAAGTTTGAAGCTGGTAGGGTCTTTACTTTTGTGGCCTGGGCTTCTGTCATGTGTGCCTTCCCTTGCCTTTTTTTCTTATTTTCCTCCCACCAGTCTGGATAACCAATCAATTTGAAACACTGCTCCACATAGTGCTTTGGGTTTTTACAATGGGTACACCCGCCGGTGGTACGGGTTTTTTGTTGTTTGGTTTTGGAGGATAGTTAGACTTCTGGAGGTTCAAGGTTTGAGTTTTTGTCACCATAGCCAAGGAACTGTCCCCAACTTCACCCCCATTCAACATGACCATTTGTCGCCTTTCCTCCTTTCTTACCAAGGCAAATGCCTCTTCTACGGTAGGGAGGGGATTAATTTGGAGAACACTAGCCCTGATCAGATCCAATTTATCATCTAAACCATCTAAAAAGGTCAGTACCCTATCTTCTTGAACCAATTTCTGGTACTTTTCAATATCATGATGGCATTCCATAGGATTAGGTCTACGAGTGTCTAATTCCTTCCATAACCCTTGTAGAGTACTGTAAAAATTCTGGATCAATTCACCATTTTGTTTGACTTTACTAATTTTTCTTTTGAGATCCAGAATTTGAGACAAATCACTACCATCAAAGTAAGAGGTGTTGACTGCATCCCAAACCTCTTGTGCAGTACAGTAAGGTAAGAAGGTACCTATTAGTGATGAGTCCATAGAGTTAATCATGAAATCTTTCACCTGAGAATCCATCACCGACCATCGTTTATAAGCTTCCTCGTCTGAAGGCTTTGGCCGAGTTGACCCATCAAGGTGACCCAATCTATCTCGCCCATTGAGTTTCATCTGCAGCATCTGCGACCAGAGGTAGAAGTTCGACCCATCTAACTTGATCGACATCGCGGAGGTGAACCCCTCTTGGCTTTGAGTGTTTGATGGAGGTCTCGGTTGTGTAAGCAATTGGGACAAGGTGTTATTCAAGCTTTGAATAAGAGTCATCGGATCTAGTGGATGAGGATCAGGGATAGGGATTTTAGGGAGTGAATCATCAGGGTTACTCATGGTTTAGATCGTGGTGAGGGGTATTAAAGGTTCTGGTTGAGGTTTCGGTAGGATCTGTGCAGTAATTCGCACAGAGAAGAAGTAGCAACTGTGCAGTAACTCGCACAGGGATAAAAAACACACAGTAGTCAAGATCTACTGCTCTGATACCATGAAAACTTAAAGAACAATCACAGAAAGACACAATATTTAACGTGGTTCAGTACAAAATCGTACCTACATCCACACGCACACACACCATCACTTTTTTATTTCTTTTCAATAATAATGGAGTACAAGGGAGAATTGGGGAAGAAGATAGGTCAGAAAGGAAAAGGGAGGCGCCTCCTTTATAATAGGTAGGCTAATATTTCTTTTTATTACATTTCCATATATGCATAAATCATAAAAAAGGAAATTCAGACTGTCCAACTCGGACTGAGTTCAGGCCAACTCGGACCGAGCCAAAGGGATGTGGTTCAACTCGGTCCGAGTTCAGCCCAACTCGGACCGAGCCAAACACCATATTTTCTCCACAAATTTGTTTCCCTATTGCTCTTTCAATTTAATTTATTTGGCACTCCAAACGATTTTTGCCTCATTTCTTTTTAATAAAATAAGTTAAATTTTACTACTATTTTTTTTTTTACAGGTTTAGTTGTTCTCGTTTAAATATGGAGGTCTGGCAAAAATTCATATGTTTCATACTTATACTTCTCTGCTGCTCAGCTGTGACCGAGGCAGCAGAGTATATGAAGTACAAAGACCCAAAAGTACCGATCAAGGCTCGTGTTGAAGATCTTCTTCGCCGGATGACTTTAGAAGAAAAGATTGGCCAGATGTCTCAAATTGAGCGGCTCAATGCAACTTCCAATGTGCTGAAGAACTACTTCATAGGTGAAATTTCCCAACTATTTTGTAGGATGCATCATTATATAACAACAATGAAATTAGTTTTGGCTTGCCGCAGGTAAAGCATTTCTCTGCTCCAAATGTCAATAATTCTTCTGATTCTTTTGAGAGACATTTCTTTTTTTTTTAAAAGGTGGAACTTTTAGCAGCCGTTTCAGTAAGATCTTCAATATCTAATAGACGGTTCCACACTGATACACATTTGATAGGGCCAGTCTGATAAGAGCTCGACCCCAAATAAAGGAATAGGGAATCAAGCCTAAAAGAGGCCCACATTCGTTATTTTAAGAGGCGGGAAAAAGCAGAATTAAACAGCGCGCCCCAGATTGAAGTCGGGAGGACAGGCCATAACAAACTCGTACGGAGCACCTCACCGAACATAAGTCGGGAGAATCTAGAGGCATCTAGTGGGCTAACGGCTGTCGGATGACGTCAGCGTTCTGTTATGAGAAATAGGCCTATAAATAGAAGGGGTAGATCATTGTAATAGGGGTTGGCATTTTTGTAGAGAAAGGCGCTTGTATTAGACAAATTGGAAACAGATTGTAATCCCCAAAGTAATCAATAAAGTTCATTTTCCACTCATTCTCATCTCTAAATTCTCTCACGTTGTTAATCTCTACCAAAACTGAGCTTATCAACTGGCGCCCACCGTAATTCGACCATTGGCAATTCAAAGTTGCATTTGGTAACCTGAGAAATGGATGAGAATAGGAGTGCGATTCAACCCAGGCGGTTGGATCTGGAGTTTCCTACTGATAAACTAAACAAGGAGAAACACCGCGTTCTTCACGAAGCTAGATCTGAATCTCAAACCCAGATCGAGCTCTCCACACCTCAGGCACCAGACGATGCAGTTCATCCACCACAACCAGATCTGATGAACGCTGAGCTTCAACACAAGCAAAACGCTGAAACTTCAAGAACACAAACAGTGGTCGGTGATTCAACTATGCGACCAGTCAACCTCGAACAGCCAGACAACGATACACCATTAGATCTGGGATCGACAAAAGCAGTACCAGTTATAATGCACCCGATCTTGCAAGCTGTACAATCTCGCGAAGAGTCAGAGAGAGCACCAGTTACAATGCACCCGATCTTGCAAGCTATTCAACAACCTCGCGAAGAACCAAGATTGGACAAACCCGAAACATCTACAGCCAAACAGAGAAGCACCACCAATTTAGAGAACCAACGCTCTCTCTCTCAAGCAGATCTCACAAACCTAGTAGAGCAGATACTGCAAGCAGCCTTCACATCAATTGCTCCAACCCCAACAGTTCAGTTCAATCCACCAAGACCGGAGATCCAGGATCCGCGACAGATGCCAAACGTAACACAACCTCCTCAAGGTTACGGATATGTCGCTGATCCTCGCCAAAGCGCAGCATGGAGAGCAGGAACACCACAAGTGTACAATGTCGGACAGCCTCCACATATGTTCCAATGGCATCCCACGGGATATGTTCACCACACAATACCACAAGCCCACA
This sequence comes from Rhynchospora pubera, assembly GCA_028095005.1. NCBI lineage: Eukaryota > Viridiplantae > Streptophyta > Magnoliopsida > Poales > Cyperaceae > Rhynchospora > Rhynchospora pubera. The sequence continues at coordinate 104,730,541 of CM051462.1, read as the reverse complement.
TGACAGACTGGTATCCTCCCCAACATAATACTTATGGTTTTCCTAGACCAGAAACTCCATCCACCTATTTTCCATGGGGCCATCCAGCTCAATGGGGCGTACATAATTCGTGGAACACCCCTAATCCTTACTCATGGACACGACCACCTCAACAACCCGAACATCCTAGGCCACAAACTACTCCAAGGCCTCCCGAAAACATCATCCCAACAAACCCAAGTCCATCTCTTGCAGTTCCTGTACCGACATTACCTGCCCCACAAGTGAATCAAGAGCCCTTAGGATCTCAAGTGGAAAGAACAAGGGCACCACAAACGGGTGACGACAGAGAGGTATTGTCGGGAAGAAACCTGAATAATGAAAGAAGGGAACGCGAAGAGAAAAGATCTCCTAGGGGCCGTGCGAAAACAAGGCAGCGCCGCGAACATAGTTCAGATAGTGCGCGTGAATCAGAAGGATCAGGGTCACCACCTGTCGGCGCCTTGGCAAGAAGGTTATACCAAGGGGCGCGAATTGACATGAAAAATTACCCCCATCTTGATAGATATCCGGGAGGAGAAGCTAAAGATGCTCAAGCTTTTGTGAATAGTTTTCGAGCAATGATGGCCATCACACATGCATCCGACAGGGTGATGTGTTTAGTTTTTCCGACAAGGTTAACAGAAAGTGCATGGGAATGGTATTCGCGACTACCCCGAGGGTCAATCCATAGTTTTGACGACCTAACTGACAAGTTTTTGGGAAGATTCGGAGGATTAAGAGCACCGATCATCAAGTGCACAAGCCTCATGACCCTAAAGCAAGAACCATATGAATCATCACGAGCATATCTCGCGAGATTCTCGGAAGAGGCATACAAAGTTTCCGACTTTGATGAGAAACTGGTGCTGGCGGCAGTATTACAAGGTATTCGGAGTAAAAATTTGAGATATGAGCTAATAAAAAAAGATTGTGGATCTTTTCGAGAATTCAGGGAGTGTGCACAACAAGTGATACAGGCAGAGGAAGATGCAGAACGAATGGGTTGGCAAGATGTCACGGAGCGACGCATTACAACACCGACGAGAAGAAGTTGTTCCCCTCTGCCTCAACCTCGCAATGGATCTCCTTCTGGGAGGAGAAGGAATGCAAAGGTGATAAAAGGAGCGACATACAAACTCCACAATTACAGAAAGACGGGAGAGGCATATGCACCTCTATACTCCACCTACCACATATGTACAGAACCCAGGGAGCGATTGTTTAACGTCATCAAAGATAGCAAGGAGTTGCAACAACCTGAACCATTGGTAGAAGTAGAGAAGTTTGACAAGTCGGCTTACTGTGAATACCATCGCAGTTCGGGACATCGCACCCGAGATTGTTTGAAGTTGAAGGACGAAATAGAAAGGTTAATCCGACATACGCACCTATTGGAGAAATACATTGAGAAAGAAGGAGCCAAGGATAACCGAATTAGAGAACCTTTCAACAACCAATGGCAACGAAAACCATACAATAACCAATGGAAAAGAACCGACAACCGAAACAACCCGAACAATATTCCCATTCAGCGACAAAATGTTCCGAATAAACCTAGAGAAGAAAACAAAAGGTCTCCGGTAGTGATGTTCATCGCAGGAGGGGACACATCTGGCGGCGACAAACCTCATCAACGAGCTTCATACGCAGATCCGAGAAGATTATCTCAACCTTCGCGTTATGAGATATTTCACTTGCATGCAGAGGGGTCCCTAACTAACACCCGAATATCCTTCGGGCCTGAAGATTGTGTAGGCGTCCGTTACCCACATGATGATGCCATAGTGTTGATGCTGCGAATACATGGCAGACGTGTCAAAAGGATCTTAGTGGATATAGGAAGTTCAGCAGATGTGCTATATTTCGACGCGTTAAGGCAACTCAATTTGGCCTCATACCCCCTGACTCCGATGGACACACCATTAGTTGGCTTTGCGGGAGACACCGTGATACCACTTGGGACAATTGATTTGGAAGTTGAGTTCGGGGAACCACCCAACAGTGTAATATCCAGAGTAAAGATCATAGTGGTTAATGCACCATCTGCATACAATGTGATATTGGGAAGGAAATCTCTGAATGATGTTGGGGCAATCGCTTCGACCAAACACCTCATGATCAAATTCCCCACTAGACTTGGAGTAGGTGTGGTAAAAGGTGATCAACAAAAAGCCAGAGAATGTTATCAGGCAGCAGTGATAGATCAAGTAACACAAATAGAGAAGGGAACTGTGGAGAAGAAAGTGCACGTGCCCAGTTCGGGCGCTCCAGGGGAAGATGTGGAAGAAGTAGAGCTGAGTGAGGGAATAACTACTAAACTGGGGACGGCGCTCGGGGCCAAGGACAGAGAATTAGTGAAGGACTGTCTTAGGAGAAATCAAGAGATTTTTGTCGCTGAAGGAGATCAGATGCCGGGTATTAAGAGGGAGATTGCGGAACACAAAATCAAGCTCTTCCCAAATGCCAGACCAGTGCATCAAAAGAAAAGGAAGTTCGGACCCGAACGTAGAACGATAATTGAGGAGGAGGTGCAAAGGTTACTCGCAGCTGGGTTTATTCGCGAGGTCAAATGCCCTGCCTGGTTAGCCAATCCAGTGGTGGTTCCGAAACCTAATAATAAGTGGAGAGTATGCATTGATTTCACTGACCTCAACAAAGCCTGTCCGAAAGATCCTTTTCCATTGCCGAACATTGATGCACTAGTGGATTCGACGGCGGGTTTTTCTCACTTGAGCATTGTTGATGCCAACGCGGGATATCATCAGATTAAAATGTGCACCGAAAATGAAGAAAAAACCAGTTTCCTTAAAGAAAAAGAGATCTATTGTTACAAGGTCATGCCTTTTGGTCTGAAGAATGCAGGAGCAGAATATCAAAGGATGGTGAACAAGTTGTTTCAAGGAGAAATTGGGAAGATTATGGAAGCATATGTCGATGATATGGTGATCAAAAGCTGTTCGGGGGAAGAACATGTGCAACACTTGGAAAGAGTGTTCGCGAAAATGAAAGAAGTCGGAATGCGATTAAACCCAAAGAAGAGTTTTTTCTGTCTCGGAAGTGGAAAGTTTTTAGGGTTTATCGTGTCCGAAAGAGGCATAAAAGTCCATCCGAGCAAGTGTCAGGCGATCGCGAACATGGAACCACCAAAAACAGTCAAAGAGGTGCAAGAATTAACTGGGCGAATAGCTGCCCTAAACAGATTCATTTCAAAGTCAGCCGAAGTGTGTCAACCTTTTTTCCAAACAATCAGGAAAAACAAGAAGTTCCAATGGACAGTGGAATGTCAAGATGCCTTTGAAAGAATAAAAGAATATTTAGACACACCACCGACAATCAGTAGACCTGTGAAGGGGGAAACTCTCTATCTTTATGTGGCAACTTCCGAAACGGCGGTGAGCGCAGCTCTCATCAGGATTGAAGAAAACCAACAAAAACCTGTCTATTTTGTGTCTCGCATTCTGCGAGATGCTGAGATAAGATACCCTCCTGTTGAAAAAGTGGCGTTCGCGGTCATGATAGCATCCAGGAAACTCAAACCGTATTTTCAGGCACACCCCATCAAAGTGCTCACCGACATGCCTCTTCGAAAAGCTTTGGGACAGCTTGATGTAGCAGGGCGGATGTTAAAATGGGCAGTAGAGTTGTCCGAATATGATGTGAGTTTCGAACCAAGGACAGCATACAAAGGACAAATTCTTGCCGACTTCATAGTTGAGTGCACAGCTAGACAAACTGAAAATCCCAAGGAAGAAGTGTGGGAAGTATTCGTGGATGGGGTAGCTTCTGAGAAGGGTTTGGGTGTCGGCGTTGAAATAAAAGGACCGAAAGGCGAGAAATTTCATTATGCGATACATTTGACTTTCGAGGTATCCAACAATGTCGCAGAATATGAGGCGCTGCTGGCAGGTATGCGACTTATGGAGGCAATCGGAGCAAGAAATGTGCGTTTCTACATGGATTCGCAGCTGGTCGTAAACCAAATCAAAGGAGAATATGCAGCAATAAATGAAAGGCTAGCCCTATACTTGGAGAAGGTGAAAACAGTGTTAGCTACCTTTGAAAGTGCTTATATAGAGTACGTGCCACGGACTCAAAATGAAACAGCAGATGCTCTGTCAAAAATTGCTAAAGAAAGCGATCTAGATCGAGAAAAGCCCATTATTATGTTGGAAGTACCACATCCTAGCATTGATGTTCTCGCATTCGAAGTGTATATCGTGGAGGCAGGAAAGGAATGGTATGCTTTGTTATGGAATTTTCTCAAAGAAGGAAAACTCCCAGAAGATGACAAGGTTGCCCGAAAAGTCAAGCGGTGGGCTCTCGAATTCACTATCCGAGATGGTCTATTATTGAAAAAAGGATACGGAATACCCTGGCTCACATGTGTTGGGAGAGCAAAAGCGGACGAAATTATTGCCGAAGTGCACGAAGGGATATGCGGTAGTCATCAAGGAATAACTTCGCTAGGAAAGAGGATTGTTAGAGCAGGGTTTTACTGGCCTTCCTTGAAGAAAGATGTAGAGACATATGTTCGCAGATGCGAAAAATGCCAATTCCACGCCCGCATACCGAGACAACCACCTCATCCGATGCAATCCATCTCCAGTTCATGGCCGTTCGATGTGTGGGGGCTAGATTTGTTGGGGCCTTTCCCTCAAGGACAAGGAAATGTTAAATTCCTAGTGGTGGCTGTGGAATATTTCACCAAATGGATCGAAGCCAAACCCCTGGCAACCATCACGTCGCAAAAAATAGTGGACTTCGCGAGACACCAGATCGTGTATAGATATGGGATCCCACATACCTTCATCTCCGACAATGGTACACAATTTACTGCCGCCCCATTCCAAGATTTTTGCAAAGGACTAGGCATCCGATCGTGCACCTCCTCGGTCTGTCATCCCCAATCTAATGGTTTAGCTGAGGTTTCCAACCGAACTATATTGGAAGGACTGAAGAGGAAAATTGAAGGCAGCAAGAATACTTGGCCTGAGTACTCGATGAAATCTTATGGGCCTACCGTACCACACCTCGTTCTTCCACAGGCCGTTCACCTTTTTCCATGATTTATGGAATGGAGGCAATCACACCTATGGAAGCAGTACACCCTACTTTGAGAACGAAGTCATATACTTGGGAGAAGAATGGAACTCGAAGGGAAGAAGATTTGGAGACCATTTACGAGTTGAGGGAGGAAGCTCGAGTGAAGATGGAAGAGTATCAGAGAAGAATGCGAAGGGGCTTCGATAGGAAAGTCGCTCCCAAACATTTCCAACCAGGTGACTGGGTGCTCAGGAAGATCGAAGCCACAGGTAAACAAGTGGGAAAACTTGATCCCGTGTGGGAAGGCCCATTCGAGATCATCAAGTCTATTGAAGGTAGGGCTTACCATCTCAGGGGCATGAGAGGCAAACGCATTCCAAATGATTGGAACGCTGCCCATCTCAGAAAGTTTTATGTTTAGAGGGGATAGAAGTCGACCAATACCGTAGCCGGTTTCTTCGTGTCCGAGTTGTTTTATGTTTCCGTTTTTGTTGTTTTAGATAAGAACAAGCACCAGACCAATACCGTAGCCGGTCTCTTCGCGTCCGAGTTGTTTTTAGGCTTTCGTTTTTTGTGGTAATGAATAAAACAAGAACCAGACCAGTATCGTAGTTGGGTTTTCTTTGTTCTTAGTTGGGGTATTAAGGCCCTTGTATCTCAATATAATTTTCATTTATAAATGAAGAGTTAGCTTTTTATCTGATCTTCGCATTCTTAAAAAAAAAAAAAAAAAAAAAAAAAAAGTCGTGATCCTCCTCGAGAAAATTCTCGGAGTAAGCGCATGAAAAAAAAAAGAAAAAAAAAGTCGTGACCCTCCTCGAGAGAATTCTCGGAGTAAGCGCATGAAAAAATAAAGTCGTGACCCTACTCGAGAGAATTCTCGGAGTAAGCGCATGAAAAAATAAAGTCGTGACCCTCCTCGAGAGAATTCTCGGAGTAAGCGCATAAAAAAAAAAAGAAGTCGTGACCCTCCTCGAGAGAATTCTCGGAGTAAGCGCATGAAAAAATAAAGTCGTGACCCTCCTCGAGAGAATTCTCGGAGTAAGCGCATGAAAAAATAAAGTCGTGACCCTCCTCGAGAGAATTCTCGGAGTAAGCGCATGAAAAAATAAAGTCGCGACCCTCCTCGAGAGAATTCTCGGAGTAAGCGCATAAAAAAAAAAAGAAGTCGTGACCCTCCTCGAGAGAATTCTCGGAGTAAGCGCATGAAAAAATAGTCGTGACCCTCCTCGAGAGAATTCTCGGAGTAAGCGCATGAAAAGTAAAGTCGGGAAAAGCCGACAAATAACTGTACTTTGTTTGTACTTGGAAATAAAGACAAAGCTGGGCAAATCTGACAATAAATGCTGACATTTAATACAGTTAGTTGGCAGTTAGCTGATAAAAAGCTATAAATAGAACCCATCGTCTTCCCCAAAGGAGGCACCAGAACACGTTCACTAAGCTTGAAGTCAACAATGGCGAAAAGAAAGAAAAAGAAAAATAAAATATATTCCACTAAGATAAAAGGAAATTTAGGAGGATAGCTGAGAAGGAATCGGAGATTTAGGTGGATAGCTGATATAAAGTAAAATACTCGCATCAGATATTCACCTATCTTCGGTTCCGAACATCCCCGAAACACCTGAATCCAGTGAATTCAGGAGCGGCTTTGTTATCTCAGTCGTTCCGAATCCAATGGATCGAATTTGTTTCGGGTGATGGAAGTCTCCCCAGACTTAGGAGATCGGTTTCTAAGGCTGGGAAGATTTATTAACTAGCCCGGGGTTGTTAGTGTTAGATGACCAAAATCACTTCTTTCTGAGGATTGTCCGCGAGTATATACAGAAAGAAAGTCAAGAAGAATTATCCTCGGTGCAGTTAACAGTAGTTAGAAAATTTATTTCCTTGAGAATGTATCTCGGAATTAATGCATCTTTTGTTTCCTTGAGAATGTATCTCGGAATTAATGTATTTTTTGTTTCCTTGAGAATGTATCTCGGAATTAATGTATCTTTTATTTCCTTGAGAATGTATCTCGGAATTAATGTATCTTTTGTTTCCTTGAGAATGTATCTCGGAATTAATGTATTTTTTGTTTTCTTAAGAATGTATCTCGGAATTAGTGTGTTTATTTTTCTTGAGAATAATGTATCTCGGAATTAGTGTTATCTTTTGTTTCCTTAAGAATGTATTTCGGAGTTAGTGCGTTATTTCCTTGAGAATGTATCTCGGAACTAATACATGTTTGTTTCCTTGAGAATGTATCTCGGAGTTAACGTATTTTTATTTTTATTTTTCCTTTAGAATGTATCTCGGAGTTAGTATACTTGTTAATTTTTAGAACAAATCTCGAAACTATGCTGCAGAAGATATACCCAGATGATGTTGTTAACATCTCTCAAAAAAAAATAATAATAATAATAATAATAGTAATTAGCAGAGAATAGAGACAATTAAGGCAAAAGAAGTCACGATTTTCACTTCAGACAAAGCACCATATTACATCAAGTCACATTACCAAAACCTTAATTCGCTCGACCCCAACTATACCTAAAAAACATAATAGAAATACTAGCCTATCTAGATCCCGAATTATCTTCGTCATCTACAGGCTTCGGAACATCTGCGGGCCAAGGCACTTGTTCTTCAGGCCACGGATATCGAGGAGCAAACATCTCTCCCAAAACATCAATGGTACCCGACAACACATTTCCATCCGGGCCTAAAAGTCGATCATCAGAACGGCGCCAGCTACACTCAGCAACGGGAGGAAGATGTGGAACCTCATTAGCTGCAAGAAGTCCAAACTCTTCGTCCGTAATCGGATAGGACCATTGGAGCCCGCGACACACCCGAAGTAAAACATTTCTGAGAACTGACGCCGACTGCATTCCAGCAGCCCTTTTGAAAGCACGAGAACGAAGGAAAGAAGGAAGAAGTTCATCAAAAATCTTATACTTGTCATCTTGAGACAACTCGGCCGCCCCAGCAAGAAGAGAATTCTCCACTGATAGTTTTGTCACTTCATCCTTGAGTATCTCCGAGATGTTCTCGGACTTCTGCCTTCTGCTTGTTTCTTCTGCCAAATCCTTCCGGGTAGAAGTCAGAAGACCTACGACTTGATTTTTCTGTCTCAAAGATGAATCCAATTTTAAAAGTAGTAAATGCCTCAGCCGCTCGAAATCCTCCAATTTCTTGGCCTGCTCGGTATTTTCCTTCAGAAGATTCTGAGCGAACAGTACAATGAATTTGTTAGAGTCAACATAGTTGTGAGTCATAGAATGCCAGTCCTTATAATGCTGGTCGTGTTCAACATGTAAATTTTGTACCTTTGACTTCTCCTTCGCCAACTCTACTTCCAAAGAAGCAATGCGAGCTTCTTGAGCAGAAAAGATCGCTCGAAGTTCTGCCAAGCAATGAATTAACTGAGAAGATGAAGGAGATACAGGGTTCAGAGTAACAACAGCTGCATCCAGGTGAGATCTCAGAGAACTCGCAGGCATTTGAAGAGGAGTAGAAGCAGAATGCATCAGGTCCTCATCCTCCAAAGGAAGAGATCGGGCAGGAGTTGGAGGACAAGAACGAGCTGAACCTTCCGAAATCTGATGAGAGGGAACAGGTTCTGGAATGACCTCGAGAACAAATTCTGAAGTAGGCTCCGAAGCAGGGGGAATCACGACTTTGGATGAACAAGGTTTTGGCAAACGAGGGGGAACCACGAACAACTCGTCGTCGGAAACATCAACAGTTGCTCTTTCTAGAGGAGGGTGAGAAGATGCCTCCAGGGAAGGTCGGGTGAGAGAAGGACCCTTTTCACTAGTTGTACTCCCAGCCCCTTTCAGCGAGATACCTGCTTCTGACACTGCAGGATGTGACACTTTGGCAAGCCCAACATCTCGTCGCGCTTTCTTCTGGCGACGCTCAGAAGCAGTAGTAGAACCAACCCCCCTTTTTAAGACCTTCGGTGGGGCTGCGGGGGGAATAACAGTTTCAGCTCCGAGATGTATTGGAGATTCTTCCTCTAAAGAAGTCCCATTGAAAACCAAGCGAATTGGACCTTCGGTTTTGATGACCGAGTCCAATTTGAGAAGAAAAGCGTATTCTTCTACAGTGGGAGGATCAATGGAGACACCATTGAAACTGTCAGTATCTTTATTCCATTTCTTGGTAATCCCAAATACATCCAGATAAGGTTGACGAAGATAACAGAAGTGAGTTTCCCAATTGTCGAGTTTCTTGACCTTCCCGAACAAAACCATGTTCACTTTGTTCCGAACAGTACAAAGATCCCCAGCTTTTGAAAACCCAAAGTAATGCCCGAACATCCGTAAGGAAGCTGTCATTCCTTCAAAACCCATAGCCAAAGAAAATAAAGTCACCACAGTCTCGAAGGATCTGATGATGCACCAGGCATTGGGGTGGAGTTGTCCAGGAGCAATCTCGAGAAGCGAGAGAATGTCGATCACGAATTGTGTAAGAGGGACCTTGAAGCCACACCTTGATAAAGGTTTGAAGAGAACTGCCCCCTTTTCTTCATCGTAAGGTCGATCCTCTGGGGCGGCAGCTTCTAAGGCATCCTTCTCAGTGAGACCAATCTGACAAGAGAAGGCATACAAAGACTTCTCACTCCAGGGTTGAGATTGAAAGGTAGGCGTCTTCTTGAATACTTCATCAAGAGGACGAGAAGCGCGACGAAAAACCTCCTTTCTGGGAGCCACTCGACCTTTCCCCTTTTCAGGATCCCGAACAGGTGAAGAATTGTCGACTTCCAAGTTTCCCCCAGTTGATGGGTGAACAACCATCTGTCGTTCTGAATTGGCAGATTTCTCTGGGACATCCGAAGATGGAACTCGTGGTTTAGAACTACCAGAAGACATAGAAACTGGAAAACAAAGTACATAAGTATAATACCTAAAGATAGATCGTGGCATCAGCGAAAAGAGTTCGGATGCAAGTAGAATAGGGACTGGTAATAATGAATGGGATCACCACAGAATAGATACCAACAGTATAGTGGGAGTAACCAATCTCTTATACTCTTTGTACCTTTTATACCAATCGATACTAAGATATATACACCATACCTAAAAAGATAAAACAAGAAACAGTATAGAGCTGTTTGCTAACTATAGGAAGGGTATAAGCAAGAACATGGAGTAAATATTCTTTATACTAAGATCACAATAGGCATCAACCATACCAGTTCTAAGTATATTCATATTCATGCTAGACAGATAGAAAGGATCGATTCCATGGTATTTCTAAGTAAAACTAAGAGGAAAAAGGAGGATAAAGAGAGGATACCTGAAATGAAAGGAGTTCGCCGGAGAGCTCGCCGGAGAAGGAGAGGAAGGCTCGTCGGAGGACGGGAAGAGGAGTTCACCGGAGAGTAAGAGGAAGGGCGAACGATCGTTCGAGAGAGTAGCAAAGAGAGAATAGCTCGAGAGAGAAGAAAGAGGAGGAGAGGAGAATGCTGAAATGATAAATGACAAAGGAAGAGATAGAAATGGGAGTATAAAAGGCAAGGAGTTGAAAGGACAGCAATAAAGGCGGTAATAACTTTCACAGATCACGAGGCGAAGATGAAAGGGTTGGCGTTGGGATCAAGACGCATACCAAGCGACAGCCAGGTAACATGACCGCCTGACCGTTTCATGTGTTCGGGACTCAAGGGCTTCACCACTTCGTGCTTCACCCCAGAGTCATATGTTCGGGACTCAAGGGCTTCATCACTTCGTGCTTCACCCAAGAGTCATATGTTCGGGACTCAAGGGCTTCATCACTTCGTGTCTCACCCAAGAGTCGTGTTCGGGACTCAAGGGCTTCACCACTTCGTGCTTCACCCAAGAGTCATGTGTTCGGGACTCAAGGGCTTCACCACTTTGTGCTTCACCCAGAGTCATATGTTCGGGACTCAAGGGCTTCACCACTTCGTGCTTCACCCCAGAGTCATATGTTCGGGACTCAAGGGCTTCATCACTTCGTGCTTCACCCAAGAGTCATGTGTTCGGGACTCAAGGGCTTCACCACTTCGTGCTTCACCCCAGAGTCATATGTTCGGGACTCAAGGGCTTCATCACTTCGTGCCTCACCCAAGAGTCCTGCCTTAGTGACCCCTAACTTTCAACTTGCGATGAATACTCATCCCAAGTTCAAGGGCTTATGATAGGGCCAGTCTGATAAGAGCTCGGCCCCAAATAAAGGAATAGGGAATCAAGCCCAAAAGAGGCCCACATTCGTTATTTTAAGAGGCGGGAAAAAGCAGAATTAAACAGCGCGCCCCAGATTGAAGTCGGGAGGACAGGCCATGACAAACTCGTACGGAGCACCTCACCGAACATAAGTCGGGAGAATCTAGAGGCATCTGGTGGGCTAACGGCTGTCGGATGACGTCAGCGTTCTGTTATGAGAAATAGGCCTATAAATAGAAGGGGTAGATCATTGTAATAGGGGTTGGCATTTTTGTAGAGAAAGGCGCTTGTATTAGACAAATTGGAAACAGATTGTAATCCCCAAAGTAATCAATAAAGTTCATTTTCCACTCATTCTAATCTCTAAATTCTCTCACGTTGTTAATCTCTACCAAAACTGAGCTTATCAACATCCATTTCACAAAATAAAGCAAAATGCAAATTACCCTTGCCATCCCCTGCCTCAGAAAACCTCCCTGGCATAAGGTCTGCCTCCCACACATACCTTTCAAAGGTTGAAGAGAGCAAGAGGGTGCCCAGCCTCACTGTAGTAAATGTAAAATCATAACCAGTTTTGTAATTACACCCTCCTAATAGCGAAAATGATATGACAATCCATAAAAACCTCAATTGATAATTCAAATTTAGCCATAGAAACTTTTCTTTACTTTACATAACGTTATACTTCAAGTATATTTTGGCATTGATTTTGTTAGCCTTTTTTCTTTTACTCGACATACATTCGCACTATGGCTTTAATTTAGCAATAGTTTTACTGACAGCCATTATCAATCTTCCAGTATGATACATATATCTTCATTTGAAGAAATGAATAATTGATTGAGCAGGTAGTGTACTAAGTGGTGGAGGGAGTGTACCTTCACCTCTGGCAACTGCTGAAACATGGGTCAAAGCAATAAATAAGATGCAGAAGGCTGCTGTTTCAACGCGCCTCGGTATTCCAATTATATATGGAATTGATGCGGTTCATGGGCACAACAATGTCTATAAGGCCACCATTTTCCCCCACAATGTTGGCCTTGGTGCTACCAGGTTTGAACAATGAAGTTTACATGCTAAGAGGATCAGACTTTTTGTTTGGTTGGTAATCCAAATAAGGAATTTCTTTTTGAATATACAACACTCACCTGTGCACAGCCACTAGCCTACTGGTCTGGCTATGCCTTGATTACATGAAGTTCGGTAAGCCATCTGTTATTGGTGCTGTTCAAGGAATGGTCACTGGGCTTGTTTGCATTACTCCTGCAGCAGGTATGAATTTATGGATCAGCTATTTTAATGTAATACAGATATACAACTCCCGTGTATGTATTTCAAATCCTAATAATCTCTGATAAATATATTTTTATAAAAAAAAAATAAATCTGTATGCTCCCTGAAAAAAGAGAAGGTTCTCAGACTATGAAAAGAAATATGGTTGGGAGATAGCAAAATTTCCAAATAATATGCATATATAGCCTTAATTGTAGATATGTAATAAAAACCAAAGATATTGTAGAGTTCTCAGGTTACGAGAGATGTTGATCAGGACTATATTGAATTCAAAAACTCTCTCTATATATATACTGTTACGGCTAAATAAGTAAAACTAAAAAATTATATTGTCTAAATTCTGTAACGTTAAAATGATTATGCATATTCTCAATTTGTATCCAACTAAATCTCTGGCGCAATATCTTTCTATTTGAGATATTTATTCTAAGCTGGCTTAGATCCTTTCATCTGTATATATGTTGCCTTAAATATCTCACCATATTGCCAGCGATAGACACATGAATTAAAATTCCATGAAAGGCATTTTGATTGGCTGAAATCCCTCTCTCCATTAATTCCCATTAATTATTTGCCTATCTGTTGGAATCAATCAAAATACTATTTCATTTGTACGTTGGTATTTTCCATAAAAAGTCCTAAAATTACTCTAGCCTTTTCGCTCTATATACAGACCCCTCTGCTAATTGACAAAATAGATCTATGCTAAAAACCATACTGGTAATTCACCAATTCCCCATCCATTCATTCTATTCTCTAAACAATTCTCAAACACTCGGCTGGATATTGTGGAGTTATTGTCAGTCGCTTCCAGAGCACGTGCCTCAAGGAGCGACAGCACCCCGATTATCTTGGGGCGATTCCAGCGTCTCGCACGGTAGGGACGGAATACGCCTTAGGACAGTGATCTTCATCACGATCTGGGTAACAACGTTTCTTTTATTTAACTTTATTTCTTTTACTATCTGAATTTTTGTTGACTGTTTCCTCAACAATCTAAGGCGTAGGGTAATTTAGATAGTATTTGATAAAAAAAATATATATATTATATTTGTGTACTAACAATATCTGGTTACTAAACCTATTTATATTATTAATTAAAAAAAAGGGTTTTTACAATTTCGTAACCTCTGTATTGAAAATCAATTAAAGTAGTAGGACTTTCTTTAATTCGTAATTTTCATAAAGTGCTACAGTAATTGTATTTACAATTGCAATCTGATTATTCTAAACAATTTACGTTTTGATATATTGCAGTTATTTCATATCTCATCTGATTTCTTCTTTACTCAAAAAATGGGTCTTGATGATATCCATATGCTTAAACCAGAAAAGTTTAATGGGTCAGGATTTAATAGATGACAAGAACAAATGGAAGCATGGTTAATCACATTAGGTCTAATAACTACAATAGAAAAAACACCACCTTTTGCTATAACATATAGTAGAGGTAGCACATCTAAAAGTGCAGAAGAAATTGAGTTTCATTGTCGTTTCAGAATTTTTAAGTTGTCTCTCTGATGAACTTTATGAAACTTATAGAAAACATGAAAAAGCAATTGACTTGTGGAATGCTTTAGATGATGCATACAGTAGAGATAATGAAGGAATAATTAGATTTACTATTTCAGATTTTCATAACTACAAGATGGTTGATAATGAACCAATTAATGATCAGATTCACAAGTTTCAAAACATGGTTCAAGAAATTCATAGAGGTGGAGAAACTAAATTGGATGAAAACTATCAAGTAACATGTCTGATAGATAAATTACCACCTTCATGGTCTAACTTTGCTCAAGATCTTAGAAAGACACAAACTAAATTGACCATGAGAAATGTCATTCAATCTATTAGAATTGAAGATCAATTTAGGCATCGGCAAGTACAAGAGAATAAAATGTCTTCAAAAGTTAATCCAACAGAATCTCAAAATGGTGATAAAAATCAAAACAAAAATTATAAACAGAAAGGAAATTTCAAAAACAATAAGAAGTTCAACAAAAATAAAAAATGGAAAAATAAAGCAAAGGAATCTAATGGACCCAATAATGAGAAAAAGAAGAAAGATGATGACAAGTTCTGCTATGTATGTGGCCGAGACAACCACTGGGCAAAGGATTGTTATTATCGGAAGAAAAAGAAATTTGAACCCAACAAGATGAAGGACTCCAATCAGATTAAAAATCAAGTTCAAATGATTGAAACTAAGCCTTCTGGATCCTCTTTTAGGTCTATTTCTCTTAATCCCTCAATTAATCTTACTTATCAAAATTCTGATTGGTGGTTATATAGTGGTGCAAATACACATGTATGTGCTAATAAATCTTGTTTTTCAACATATCAGATCACAAGTGGAGGAAGTGTAACAGTAGCAAATGGAACGTCTGTTAAAGTCATGGGCATTGGAGACATCAAATTAAAATTTACTTCTGGAAAAACTATTTTGCTTCGTGATGTACAACATGTTCCTGATATTGGAAAAAATTTAATTAGTGGATCTTTATTAGTGCAATTAGGATATAAAATAGTTCTTGAATCAAATAAAGTTGTAATTTCCAAGAATGATGTTTTTATTGGAAAAGGCTATGTAATAGATGGATTGTTTAAATTGAATATTATTTCTCATTTGGTTAATGAAGTTTCTATAATTCAAGATCCTTTACCATCTTCTGAAATTGTTTTAGATGATAATCCATTTGGTATTTGGCATGGACGTTTGGGTCACATAAATCCTAGAAAACTTGCAATGTTATCAAATCTTAATTTGATCCCTCATTTTAAAACAAATCTTAATTCTAAATGTGAAATTTGTGTTCAGTCTAAAATGCCAAGAAAACCTTTTAAATCTATCCAATTTAGAAATACTACAAAACTAGAATTAATACACAGTGATGTATGCGACTCCAATAGAGGTTTCACTCGAGGAGGCAGTAGATATTTTGTAACTTTTATAGATGATTATTCTAGATTTTGTTATACATATCTCATGAAAACTAAAGATGAGGTACTTCGTAAATTTACAATTTTTAAATCAGAAGTAGAAAACCAGCAAGAAAAATCAATTAAAATTTTAAGATCAAATAGGGGTGGAGAATATACATCAAATGAAGTAGCAATTTTTTGTGAAAATAATGGAATTATACATGAAGTAACAGCACCTTATTCACCTCAATCTAATGGTGTAGCTGAACGTAAAAATCGAACTTTATTAGATATGGTTAATGCAATGATAATAAGTTCAGGAGCACCACAAAATTTATGGGGAGAAGCACTATTAACATCATGTTTTATTTTAAATAGAGTACCTTTTAAAGATACTAATAAAACACCATATGAACTTTGGAAAGGTCATCCTCCTAGACTTAATTATTTTAGGGTCTGGGGTTGTTTAGCAAAAGTTGGAATTCCTGAACCGAAAAGAAAGAAAATTGGACCTAAAACTGTAGACTCAATATTTATTGGATATTCATTAGACAGTAATACATACAGATTTTTAGTAATTAAATCTGAAATTAATAGCATTTCAAATGATACAATAATTGAGTCAAGAGATGCTGTATTTTTCGAAAATACATTTCCATTTAAAATTAATAATATTGTTCCATCTTCTATAACAAATACTAATCCTTCCACATCAATTTCAACTACTAATAATAACTCTAATCAAGAACTTAGAAGAAGCAAAAGAGGATGAATAGAAAAGAATTTTGGTGAGGATTTTGTAACATATCTAATTGAAGAAAATCCAAAATCATATGAAGATGCAATGCGTTCTTCAGATGCTTTCTTTTGGAAAGAAGCAATAAATAATGAAATTGAATCAATTATAGGAAATAATACTTGGATCTTAACTGACCTACCTCCAGGCACTAAAGCTTTGGGATGTAAATGGATCTTTAAAAAGAAACTTAAAACAGATGGAACAATAGAAAGATTTAAAGCTAGATTAGTAGTGCAAGGTTTTGCACAAAAAGCTGGTCTAGATTATTTTGACACTACAATTAGAGTACTACTTGCATTGGCATCTATACATAAACTTTTAATACATCAAATGGATGTAAAAACGGCTTTCTTACATGGTGATCTTGAAGAAGAAATTTATATGCAACAACCTGAAAGATATATAGTTAAAGGACAAGAAAATAAATTTTGTAGATTAGTTCGATCTTTATATGGATTAAAACAAGCTCCTAAACAATGGCATGAAAAATTTGATAATGCAATGTTGTCACATAATTTTCAAATTAACGAATCAGATAATTGTGTTTACTATAAAAAAGAAGAAGGTGGATATATAATTTTATGTCTTTACGTGGATGATATCTTAATCCTTGCTCCAAATTTAGAGTTAATAAATAAAGCCAAAACATTATTATCAAATAACTTTGATATGAAAGATCTTGGACAAGCTGACGTAATTTTAGGAATGAAAATCATTAGAGAATCTAATTCTATATTATTATCTCAAGCACATTACACGCAATCAATAATTGATAAATTTGGTTTTTCAAAATCGGCACCAGTATGTACACCATATGAACCTAATGCACATTTATATAAAAATGAAGATAATCCAATTAATCAAGAAAAATATGCTCAAATAATCGGTTCTCTCATGTATTTGTCAAATAGAACAAGACCTGATATATCTTATGCTATATCTAGATTAAGTAGGTACACAAATAATCCAAGTAAGAAACATTGGACTGCATTGGAAAGAGTATTCAAATATATTAAAGGAACCGTGACATATGGTTTAAAATTCACTGGTTACCCATCAGTTTTAGAAGGATATACGGATGCAAATTGGATATTTGATTCCTTAGATATTAAATCAACTAGTGGATATGTATTTCTTTTAGGTGGCAGTGGAATTTCATGGCAATCTACCAAACAGACTATTGTTGCTAAAAGTACAATGGAAGCTGAATTAATAGCCTTGGACACAGCTTGTGCCGAAGCTGAATGGTTAAAAGAATTGCTATCTGACATGCCTCTAATTGCTCAACCTATTCCATCAATATTAATAAATTGCGATTCAAGGGCAGCAATTGAATTTTGTAAAAAGAAATTAATAAATTCAAAATTAAATAGACATATAAAAAGAAGACAAAAATCAATTAAGCAACAAATTAAAACTGAAATTATAACAATTCAACATGTAAAAACAGATAATAATCTTGCCGATTGCCTTACTAAAGGTTTAAATAGGACTAAGGTCCTAAGTTCATCGAGGGGGATGGGGTTATGCCCAAAATAGACCTTCTTGTGGTAGTAACCCAACCTCCTATAGGCGATCCCTTGAAAGAGGTTCAATGGGTAATAACAAACCAATAAGTCGGTCATGAAAACACACACTACGTAGAGCTCGACTCTAAACCCATCCCTATGGTGAGTGTGCTAAATGTAGTGGTTAGGATGAGCATTTAAGCTCTTAATGAGTACTAAGGCGATAATTGTCGCGAGATGTGACTCTACACACATCTCTGGTAGGGACTCACCTATATGAGAGTGCCTATATACGGCCGCAGTGCGGGACATGGGTAAGTCCTTAAGGCTCTCATGAAAAATCCAAGATATATGTGCATAGCCATTAATGCACCACCCGCGACAAGAACCTCCGTATTACTTGTGTGATGGTAGAATTTGGACCAAAGGAACGAGTTCAAGACATAGTTCACTCGGTCACCTCCAATTTTGACCCATCAACACTAGATGAAGTTCAATGTTTGTAAACTACTTCATTGATAGGTAATATAAATATCCAGCAATTTGAATTCACCATTTGTTTCTACAAATTCTTTAATTTATTTGACTTGTCTGATGTCATTAAGTTCAGTTGAGTGAAATTCCCGATTGGTTTTGCATTTACATCTCCAATTAAATTTTGTTTCGTTGTATCTCATACTTGATATTTACATAAATATGAACATAAATAATTTTTAAGTTTTGAGGGGGATTGTTACGGCTAAATAAGTAAAACTAAAAAATTATATTGTCTAAATTCTGTAACGTTAAAATGATTATGCATCTTCTCAATTTGTATCCAACTAAATCTCTGGTGCAATATCTTTCTATTTGAGATATTTATTCTAAGCTGGCTTAGATCCTTTCATCTGTATATATGTTGCCTTAAATATCTCACCATATTGCCAGCGATAGACACATGAATTAAAATTCCATGAAAGGCATTTTGATTGGCTGAAATCCCTCTCTCCATTAATTCCCATTAATTATTTGTCTATCTGTTGGAATCAATCAAAATACTATTTCATTTGTACGTTGGTATTTTCCATTAAAAGTCCTAAAATTACTCTAGCCTTTTCGCTCTATATACAGACCCCTCTGCTAATTGACAAAATAGATCTATGCTAAAAACCATACTGGTAATTCACCAATTCCCCATCCATTCATTCTATTCTATAAACAATTCTCAAATACTCTCGGCTAGATATTGTGGAGTTATTGTCAGTCGCTTCCAGAGCACGTGCCTCAAGGAGCGGCAGCACCCCGATTATCTTGGGGCGATTCCAGCGTCTCGCACGGTAGGGACGGAATACGTCTTAGGACAGTGATCTTCAACACGATTTGGGTAACAACGTTTCTTTTATTTAATTTTATTTCTTTTACTATCTGAATTTTTGTTGACTGTTTCCTCAACATATACACGCACACCTATATGTTTAATACTTTCGTATAGACATATTGTGTTATGTGCTAATAAAAATTGAACAAATAATATGCCCATATCGGCAGTTACATTAAATTTAAGAAGTTTTTTTTTCGTTAATTAATATGATTAATATCATGAGTGGCACATTAATGCAGGATTAGTGCAAGTATGGGCAGCCTTGATCATGGGGGTGCTCTCTGGCAGCATCCCCTGGTTCACCATGATGGTGCTCCACAAGAAAATCAAATTTCTCAAGCATGTCGACGACACCCTAGCCATTTTTCACACGCATGCAATTGCCGGCACCTTAGGTGGCCTCCTGGCAGGTCTTTTTGCTGAACCAAACCTCAATCGTCTCTTCTTTGGAGACGATCCCAAATTTGTTGGGCTCATCTATGCCATCAAGAATGGTAGAACCGCTGCCGGTTTACATCAGATTGGAATGCAGATTGCTGGGATGGCATTCATTTTAGTGCTTAATGTGGTTATAACTAGCATAATTTGTTTAATTATTAAGATCGTCACACCGTTGAGACTAAGTGTTGAAGAGATGACAATTGGAGATGATACGGTGCATGGCGAGGATGCATATGCAGTGTGGGGTGATGGCGAAACTTATGAGCAATCAATACACGGGAAACAATTGTACCCTAGCCATGTCTGACAAAGAGGACGTAATTTAATTAGCATGTACATTTTGTGTAAGAAATGTGGATTTTGGGTGGTTAGTTGTTTTAGTTCCTTATTGTTTGAATACTTGTTAGCAAGCAAATAAATGTATAAATTAGCATGACAATTAGTTAACTTTAGTTAAGATTAAAGAACTTCAAATTGGGCCTGATGAATGTGATGCTGCCTCAGTTCTTTTGAACTAAAGCGACCTGAGATAGGACACCAATATTTGTTTTTTAGGGTTGGTTGGCAAAGCACCACACTGTCCATACCGGAAAAAATTTATTAAATAAAAATATCTACAAAAGAAAATTCATGAATTCTATTTAGTATTTATCAGATACTAAGGTCATTATGCTCTTATTGGAATTAATTTTATAACAAACAGATAATCTAAATAAAAAGCAATCGATGGATGATTCATTGTTTTTATGTTTTTTTTTACTTTTTTCGAATGAATGATACGGTGGGATAAATTCACTTCCAAAAAATAAATAAAACATTTTTCACCCAACTTATTAATTACGTTATACTATAAATTACGCTTGAGAGAATTTAGAGAATTATTAAGAGGAGGGAGGACCCCCCCCCCCAAAAAAAAAAAAGAAAAAGAAGAAGAAGAAGAAAAAGAAGAAGAAGAAGAAGAAGAAATGATGTCCAAATTTAACATTTCAGTACAAACTTTGCTTTTGGTAAATGGAAGTGGTAGGTCTCGGTACCTACTTGTTTCAAAAAAATTAACATTTCAAGCTGTGTGAATAACTGTTTCTAATACTTTGTCCGAGAGTCTTCACCAAAAAAAAAAAAATTGTGTGTACCAAGATGTAAACATTAGCCACACAATTAATTACTGTTTGAGTAATTGTTGTTAAAGACATATTATTATAACCTACTAATTTTGGATGCCTGCTGAGTGCTGACGCGATGTGAACAGTGTCATTTTTCTTTTTGCCTGATAATTAGCGTGGACCATTAGATCAGTAATCGGATGGTAAA
The DNA here is from genome assembly GCA_028095005.1 of Rhynchospora pubera. Taxonomy (NCBI): domain Eukaryota; kingdom Viridiplantae; phylum Streptophyta; class Magnoliopsida; order Poales; family Cyperaceae; genus Rhynchospora; species Rhynchospora pubera. The sequence continues at coordinate 104,709,667 of CM051462.1, read as the reverse complement.
CGATTTGAGATGACTGACGTCACCCTCTCTCTCGCTGGCGACAAAGTCGAAGTGAAAATCTGAGCGAACAATTTCACAAATTCCTGTCTGAACTCGATGTACAGAGTGTATGAAGTTTTGTGCCTTTTTTCATTGGGTTACTCATTGGTTCGCAGGTTTTTTTTAAAAAAAAAAAGATAAATTGGGTTCTAATGCTGTGCTCCAGATAAGCTTGGACAGAGGGGAGGGGAGCTTAGTTTAGGTGAACTCAGTCTGTCCGTTTTCAGTTACTTGCTCCACAATTGATAAGAGGGGATTAAAGGAGGGGTATGAGGATGAGATAAGAGAGACTTTTCAATAGAGTTCACCCCAAATCATTAATCTCCAGTTTGGGGTTACAAATATCCAGGCACCCCTCACCTTTTCGGCCCTCTTTTAATCCCCTCTAAAGCTAATTGGAGCATGGCCCAAGTCTTCCAACTTATTTTAAATTAAATATTTATGAAAGACTAGAGGTGAAAACGGATCAGATACGGAGCGAATAGTGGTCATACCTGTCTCGCACTTTTTCACGGCCCTCGGATCAACAGAGGAAAATCCGGTCTCGGATTGAGGGGCAAAAAAGAATGCGGATCAGATACCCCTCGCGAGCCTCAAGAGGCCGGTACCGATACCACCCCGAAGCGCGGTAACTGTACGGTCTTGAGTTCTCACGAGGGTTTATTATTTAAAGGGGTCCTTTCTTTCCAGTAGGCGCAAGCCCCTACTGTTAATTACCTCCGACATGGTCAGGAGCACCTCTAGATCGGGAAAATTAAAGGATTGTGTGTCGTGAGCTGTTAGGGAATTGTGAATATGCAATTAGCGGTCCTATCATGCATTTATTATTATTTTTTTATTTTTTATTATTATTATTAATATTACTACTACAATGCAATATTAATATATCATATTATTATATTTTTTTTGTGGACTTTGGATTGCAGGGGACAACAGTCTTTGGAGTTCTAAGCTTGTAGAGGTTTCGGTTAACTGCCGTCGCTGGACGCTTGTAATCTTCTCGTTTTTCGAGTTCTCCTTGTAATATGAGGGATTGAGGTTTAGGCTCTTCTGGTATGAATTTTGTATTTATAAGGCACGGACTTCCCGAAGCGGGTTTCCTAGACTCCATGTTGATCTTTGCCGATGGTGTCTGAAAGTGACGTCTGATTCTTGATCAGATCATTAAACAAGTCGACATTATCGAGCTATTTGAGACATAAGTAATGTGACCAATGAACATGTTGAAGTTTTTTGAATAAGAATATTATTTGGGTAAGGATTATGGATCCATCTGATGTGGTGGTATGATGTGGGATAAGGTCTTTAATATAATCTGAGGGAGTCGTTTACAGCAACAGTGTTGGCCTCGATATATCCTTGGCGGTTAGATTGCAAACACTCAAGTTAGGATCTCCAACCTTCTCGAGAGAGCGGGTGCCTTAGATAATCGTAGACTCCTGAAATAAAAGTATGATCTTTCCCCAAGGTACGGGTATGATGATGTGGAATTTGTCCATGGTGACAATATTTGCATTTCTTTGATAGGATCATAATGTTGTGTGCCTGTGTCAGCGGTGTTGGCAGATGTTTATCTCTGGCGGGTAGATTGCATACACTCGAGATAGGACCTCCTGCCTTCTCGAGAGAGCGGGTGCCTTTGATAATCATGGCTTTCATCGTCTCAGCAGGCTTGGGACAACATTGTGAGCTTTTCTCAGACTGCAAAGAGTTCTGTTCGTATATGGTTGGATCCATATTCTTCACCGATAATATCTTGCGGTGTAATTTGCCTTCTCTTTGGGATTTTATCAGTTTGCTTGAATATTGATTTGGTCTTCACTTGATTTGCATATTATTTCGGGTCTCTTGATAGAGTCCCGTGACACTGTGGTAGATCTCACTATCCATCATTTTGAGGTTAGCGAGTCTCAATTTAACCAGATCATTGAACTTGATACTTCACCAGTACTCTTGTTTGTTAGCAACATTACTTATTGTTTCCATTTCGATCCACACCCATCATGATGATGACCGTCTGGTGGTTCTGATCACTGGGGTTGCGATAAGCTTCATCTTAAGCCATAAACGGAGCACTAGACTCAGTCGTGCTAGTATTCCGATATGACTTTCTGAACTTCATAATATTATCCATGCCTTCAGGGAGTTAATCATGAGCCTTCGAGTCTTTGCCGAAACGGCTTTTTTTTTCAAAGTATCTAGGAGAGAATAATGGTGGGAATATATTTGGTAGGGTTTTTAGTGGTGATGATTAGCCAAATAGATTCCCTTTATTTTTCTGAGCTTCCAGGATTTTTCCTCATATTTTTCTGACCCTCCTGTGATTTTTCATGAATTTTTAACGGTTGCTGGATTTTAAATAAACATATGGCTGAGGTGGCAATTCGTGATTGGCCAGGATTTGGAATATGGATTTAAAATATTATGTTTGGATTTTGGCTATGGCTTTGGCATTACTGTACTCTCAATATTTTTCCGAATCCGTAGAAATTTGGTTTGGATTTTTCTGAGTTACGGTTGAATTTCTACGAATTTTTAAACTTTCCAGCAATAAGATGATGTCACATCAACAAGGTTGACACGTGTCAGGCCTTAATTGGTCCACACCAGCGGAGAGAGAGATAGCCAACAGCGATTTTAACTTGTGAGACGTGGCATTTCCTGGTTGGTTGTCGATAACTCGCTACACCATGTTGATTTGCTATACGATAATGGCCACAACAGATCGTAAATTTTGGGACGCCCCTTATTAAAGCCGTCCATGCTCCCGGTATTTTGTAGAATGAATGACCCATTCGCTTATGGGGCCCACTGTCAGTGGGATTTATGGCCCGTTGCTGATGCACCACGCTCACACAAATTAGGGAATGAAATCCCTTCTCCCTTTTTCGCTTCCTTCTTCTTCTTCCGTCGACAGAACAACGAAGCTCCCGCCATGGCTTGTCTGATTACGCACTTTAGTCGATCAATCGTCCTCAAGATGGTGCCGATTAGAATCGTGAGGCCCCCATGGTGTCATGGGACCCACTTTTCGGATCCATCCTCCCCGTTTGCGCCATAATTGTCTCCTCCCAATCAACTAGGGTTTGATAGGGCTTGTTGGTGGTTCTGGGCTTCTGGTGATGATCAAGTCGAGATGACTTGCCTGAGAGCATCATGAGGGATCCACGAAGCTTGGTGTAGCCTCAATTTTGTTGCCGAGCTCCTTCGGCATGGTGTTTCTCCTCAGCCAGGATATGCCATGGCGATGGATTGATCAATGCAGTTGATTAGCCATGGTGGGGGTCAAGTGAGGCATCTACAAGCTTAGTGATGAATGTAGAAAGGTGCCTAGACAGTCAATTTGACTGCCGAGTGCCTCTTGTATAGGAATTACTCTTCAATTTTGATTTGGCCATGATGGGCAGTCGGCTGCCTCCTTCTTTGATGTATTAGCAATGTAAAGGGTCTAGGATGCATTCTTCAATCATAGAGGGACCTTCAATTTCGCCAGTTATGATATTGCACCTTGATTTGGATCAGGCCATGTATTGATCTCGGATATGGGGGTTGAGTTGGTGAAGTGCTGGCTGGAAGTTGAAAGGAATCAATGGTTGACTCCTACATATGGGGGACATGCACCAATGCAACAATAGAGTTGCACTAACACACATTCCCTGGTTGTAGCAGCTACTTCCTCCTTGATTACCTCTTCTTCAATGTATGAACAAGATGAGGTGAGCTTCTCTATGGACTCCAGTACCTGTTGTCCTTCATCTTTTTTTTTTATTTTTAACCTGCTGTCCCTTTTTAGAAAGAAACCTGCTGTCCTTGTTGTTGTCCATTTTTTTATTTTATACATGGTCCACTTAATACTAAATATGAATATGGCTTAAGTTAGTTAAACATAGTCCATTTCTGGTTCCATTATTTAGATGTAAATATGACTCTTAGCCTACATGCATGCAGCATATAAAAAAGAACAGATTTTAATTGTTCCCTACATTGCTTCCTAAATGCTTGTGTTGATTAATATGTCTATATACATATCTACATAAAGTGATTTTTGTTTTATTCCTTACATTGCTTACAGGTTTGTGCAAAACCAGAAAGGAAATAAGGAGGATAAAAGTTGCAAAGTAAAAGGAATAAACCTTCTTGATTTACCAAGGCAGATTACACCAAAAAAAGAAAGTAGATTCTACTACTGCTGAAAATACAAGGCTATTACTTCTACTACTTCACTCTTTTTTTTTTATAGAGTAGCTATCCTAATTCAACTGAATTACTCTCTTCCTTTCTATAAAATATATGTGTTTTATGGCTTGTGTAATCTCTGGACCAAAGCTTGATTGTGAGTGTGTTTCTCCTTGTATCTCTCTCTTGTGTTCTTCTTCTGCATGGCATGGATGCCTTTTTATAGGAGAAATGGAGGGACTACTGTAGATGGCATCAATAATCAACCTCTTGAAAAAAATGGACAGTTTTGCCCCTACTGTCTTCTCATTTCTTTACACAGAGCCTCACTGCCCCATTTCATTTGTTTGACCCTAAAAAGTTGTCATTCAAGACATAAGTGGATTGACATGAGGAAACGCAAGAGGCCCGTTCAAGGATACGCAGAAGGAGATATACGGAATTTGTGCAAGCTAATAAAAAACGCAGTCCCATGATTAGGATGCGAATGGATGCATAATGGGTTTCAGAATCATGTATTAGCAAAATTTTATTTTTATTAATGGAATTTTATTTTTGTTAATAATATGAAATTTGCTAATACAAGGCCCATAGGAAATGTCGGCCCAATCAAAATGGATATCCCATTAAAAATTCAGAAAGTGAGAAAAAGGCCCATGACAGCCCATATAAATTACGGCCCATCCGTCTTTCATTTTTTTTCTGAGTGGGGCCCACTGTCAGAACCTTCCTCTTCTCTTCGTGCACACAGACCCGAGCCACAGTGTATCTTCGTCGCCTCCCCCTCTTTTCTGGGATTCAAATTCCGCACGAGTGACGCGCCAATGGCCTGACGAGCGGGTCCCACCTGTCATTCTCCACCCTTAACTCTCGACGGGAGGCATTGATTCACCAATCCTTCGAACCCAGGTCATGCGATTGAGTGCCAAATTGATCACCTGAGCCCACTCGATTGCAACCCCATATGTCATAGAAGCAGTGAGCATGGCAACATCTCATCAATTGTCATAATCTCTGCCTTAATTGGCTTAATAGCTTGTCAAACTAGGGGCTAGCAATCAGTTTGCAATGACATGATGGCAATCAGCGAAGACGTTTACACCTCAAACCACTTGCCTCTGACCACCTGGCCCCACTTGTCAGATGGGCCCCACATGATAAATGGCAGCCCATGATCATTAATGCAGATGGTTGAATCCCCACTCATTTCTCTCCATGACCATCAGACCCCACTGGTCAGACCCCCAACTTCCAAGACAAATGATAACTGCCAATTGAAGGCTTTCAATTCTTCTTCCTGTATCGGCTTCACCACACGCAAGCATAAGGCAAAAATATCCCTCTTTCTCTCTGACTATTAGGCCCCCACACGCCATCTCTTTCTGGGGAAACAATACTGTGATGCAGCCCCACCTGTCAGCCTCATGAAGTTCCTTGTTATATCCCCTTTTACTAATGACTTTGAACAGCTCAAGAGCAATTACCTTTGCCATCACTGCATCATAGGGCATTATTGCTTTTTATAATAAATGACAAAGGTGTGGGACCCACTTGTCATAGGACAGCAATGCTCAATGCAAATGGAAGGAATGAGTGACAGTGGGAAAGAACAAATATCGGATTTAATGAAGAATAGGTGACTGTTATTAGGCATACATAACATATAAAGGGAACATGGCTGTAATTGTGTGATAAGGACACTAAAACCTATACAGAAGCATGCATTGATTTAAAGCCCTTCTGAGGATGATGTGTACTTCTAAACAATGCTCCTTGCACAAGATGTGTTTTGAAAAAAAATGCTTTGCTAAAGAAAGGAAAAGAAGGAAAAGAAGGAAGTAAGACACTTATAAATGCTTCATGAACCAGAAATGTTGAAGTAGTGCCATTATAGGATCAAATGAAAATGAGCATCATGGCAGACAAATTACAATCCCTATGCAAAGAAGAGAGAGTGAGGAAATGAGTTGCATCATCCTACCTTTGCTGATGACTTCAATGCAGCCAAGAAAAGAAGAAATTGATGTGCCTAGTTTGAAAGTGATTAGTGAATCAAGGATGTTGGATAGTCACAGAACCAAGCTTAAGCGTCAGAAGGAAAAGGATTGAGTAAAAAAAAAATGATAAAGGAGTAAGGGAGTAGCTACCTTGTTGGTGGGGCAGTAAATGCCACAGTGGCAATTGCTGTGAAAAGCCAAGTATGCCCTTAAGGGCATTTCTGTCCATTAAACTTGCTACAGCTCCAGACCCCCATTTCCTATATAAAAGACCCCCAGCTCTCCATACAAAAAAGGAGGAGAGAGAAGAGGAGAAAAGGAAGAGAGAGAGCAAAGAATACACAGAGAGAAGCCAGTTTGATCCCCTTTACATAGCATCTGAAACTCTTCACACTTGCACTGCACAGCTCATGTGTTGAGCACCTAGGAATAGAGAGGAAACAATAAGATTCCTGTAACCAGTGTGAGAGAAAAATAGTAAAACTTGGTGTTTGTTGAAACTACAAAATGTAAGTTTAAGCAAATGTCTTGGTCTCTTTGTTCATAGAGATCAAGGCATATGATTGTTAGTGCAATATATATATATACAGTTTGCTCTCTCTATATTTCTTTTACCTTTTTTTCTTTCTTTTCCTGTTTACCCCAACACTTCATTAGACTTGTTTGCTTCTTCCTTTTTTTTTACTGTATAAGTAACAAAGTTTAATGAGATAAAAAAAAAAAAATAACAACAACACAACATATCAATGAAATTGCCAAAGGACAGCAGGTACCTTCTAATGCCTCAAGCCATGAAGACTATCCAGAGAGAGAATAAGCTCTCTGGATTGAAGACATCTCAGAGAGAGAATAAGCTCTCTGGATTGAAGACATCTCAGAGAGAGAATAAGCTCTCTGAGACATGCCTTGTGAAAACCATCCAGGGAGAGAATAAGCTCCCTGGAATGAAACCCTTTTGAGTGAGAATAAGCACTCAAATGGTGTCTCTTCATCAACTTCATCAGTCCCATTGCATCACCACCTAAGCCATTACTAAACCCCTCTCTTGCCTTGCCAAAAACAAGCCAAATCAAACTGTTATGCTGCCCAATTCCTGACAATACCTAATCCCTCAATAAACAGCCCCTCTCCATACATATTTGTTGCCCAATTCTAGCCTCTATGACTGCCATTGAACCTATGATAAATCACTCTCTCACTTTCCTCATGTTCATGATCAATTATACCTCATGTCATTCCTACAAATATTTCTATCAGTTCTTGTGAAACCTTGGCCTATTAAAGAACCCCTGCCATTGTCCTATCTGAGTTGATTAAACAAAAAAAAACAAACTTCCACCTTGTCAACCCACAGCTATATTCATAGCAAGCCACCTGATTTTATCAATGCTTCTCTAACAACCAGCTCATGACCAACTAAACCTACATGCTCTCCTATGCCCCACCATTATCTATTACACCCCAATCAATCAATCCATGAGTTTCCAACAGAAATTACAATCCCTAGTACCCCCCCCCCTCAAAGGAAAACCGCTATGATAGAGAGTGAATTCAGCATTAATGCAATAACCATGTTGTACAATATGTTGATCAGTTTCACGGTTACATCCATTCCCACTCAAAAATGTCAAACTCAGACTTCGATGAAATGCCATACCATGGAATCAACAGGTTACCTGGCTTCATACATGAGTCACCATGTTCTCAAACCTATCTATAGTCGTCAGAAAGTCACCATTAATAACTCACCACCATGGCTAGAATCGTGCTAAAGCAAAACACCATGCCAAAAGCCTCTATCATCCAAATTGGCCTTGCACCAAGTTCTCGGAGGGTGACATGATGCCGCCTGGTCACGTAATTTGATGTCGACACCACCACAGAGACGCAATTCCCATTAACTCTCATCAAAACCCTAGTCGCGAAAGGGGAAATCAATTGCAGCAAAGGGGAAGTCCCTACGCTCAACCATTGGGTCCCTCATCATTAGGCAGCTATCACGATATCAGACAATCCCTTCCCATCACTTGAATAGCTCTCAATCAGCTCAACCTAGTAGCCATGGCGAAATGTCCTTAGCCAGATCGAAAGAGGGAGAGAGGGAAGAAAAGAAGAGAGGAGTCGTTTATGTTCCATATTTCAGTGGACTCGGTGCACGAAGGGACAGTCATTGACAATGGGCCCCACGAGTCAAAAGAACCATTGGCTCACGACAGACACGTTTCATGGAGCAGGCAAATCATTTTAACTAATCCCGTCCCATTTCCTCTGATCTTCTGTGGCATTCACGTGCAACGAGTTGCTGACAGGCGACAAGAACCAACCACCTGCCGACACCTGTCTTTCCTGTTAGGAGACACCAAAGAAGTGCTAACTCTCTCTGCCGACTTGGCCCAATAAAATCCTGCCACGTGTACCCCTTTGGTGACATGGACCAATCATATTGTTGGAAACCTTTGAAAATCCACAGAAAATCAACCGTAGCTCAGAAAAATACAAATCCAATTTCTATGGACTCAGAAAATCATGAGGAATTTAACCATACTAAGACCCTGGCCAAACTCATGCCGAAACCCAACCTAGAACATTTACAAAAGAAAGATCGACCAGTCAGAGATTGCCATGTCACTCCCAGGGTTATTCTAGAACCAGAAAACTTCCAAAATTCACTAAAAATCCTAGGAAACCCAGAAAATATGAGGAACTCAACTGTATCAAGGATTTTGCCGAAACCCGACAGATGTCATACTTGGTACCACAGCTACACCGAGGCCACTGCCAAAACCTAAAACTCACATACCCTAAACCTTTCAGATCAAACCAATAAAGGGATGGACAATACTCTAATGCCAAACCAAAACCCAAAACCCAGTAAAGCCAATAAACCAATCCCTAAAGAGACCCAGCGGGGCGAAACCCGGAATTGTCTGAGCAGGATTAAATCGGGCAAAACTCTGAAACTCCATGACCAACTCTGATGACCACCAAAACCCAAAAGAATTCAGTTCAATGTCGAGAATCCGATTAGGGACTCAAAATCCCTTCTCAGAAGGTAGGAACAATCCAATTCCACCAGAAACAATCCTGTACCCCGGTAGATCCAGAGCCTGACGAGGACGGAACCTATCAGCCGAGGAACAGACCAACTCAACAAGGTGCACCAATCAATAAAAACCCCAACACTGGAATACCCAGAACAAAAAAACGAATAGTCTTGTACCACGAGTAACCCAGATCCTGACAAGACTGGCACCCTATTACCCGAGGAACAGACCAACCAAGGCTCACCAAAACAAAAACCCAAAACCAAAACCAAAACAGCACTGAACCCCGGAGAAACCAAGTCCTGACAAGATTGGAATCAAACAACCGAGGAACAGTCCTACACAATCTAGCGGAAACCTAACAAAACAAACAATCTTAGGTCGTAAACGAAAAGGTCGAATTGAGACTACACACACATACTGATCGTATTTCGCCAATGCGGTCAAGTGACCTCAATCTGAGAGCAACCAACAAGAAAGCTAAGGCCAACACTTCATTTGGGAAGATGAAATTAGGAACGATGTAAAGTTAAGTTCTGAGCATCTAAGCCAAAACCTTTCGACCCCGGTTACCCGAATTGTCAGTGGATTTGATTTGGATAACCACCCGACTAAAAAGAGCATTAAACCGGCCGTCTGGGATGACTTGAGGAACCATTTCAGATACCATAAACCCTGGCTATTTAAGCAGCAAGACTCGGATAGTTTTGTGATAGGGACAAGATCCACCCAACAACCCCTAATATTCAAAACCTTTAATTGAATAGATCCGCAACAGGGATATCCCAAGGGAATAACTCAGGAGTTCTTCTTAAAAAACTCTAACACACCAATCTTCGTCTTTCAGAACCATAACCTGACAGACCACATTTCGAGACTCTGGCGCCCAGCCAAACATATCAACCAACCTTGGGTAGCTACATGAGTCCCCTCTTCAGAGACAAGCCTCAAATTGACCTCATGAGATAATTCGGATGTGTCATGACCCATGAACCAACCTCAGGAGACAATTTGAACAAGTCACTGGCCCCTCCCGATTCTGGCGTCCGGCCAAACATATAATCCAGTTCCGGATGACTACTTGAATCCCCTTCTAAATATGAACTTCATATCGCCCTCATGAAAGCAGCTTGGGAAATCTGCGACCACCAAGTTGTCGGTAGGAGACGATTTGAACAGTCAACACCCAAATCATAATGCTCTTAAGGCTGGTCAGATCAACGAAGAATTTGATCTGGGGAGCCGCCCCTCGCGCATAATCGGGATTCAGTATAGAACAACCCAAGGCACATGCTGAATCCTCAGAACATCAATACGCCAAGGCCCGATGTTTCCAACCAACTTGACACCCTAGCCAGAAACCAGGAACCAAGTTATCAACATCTGACTGGCAATCAGATGGACCCTCCAATGATTCGATTGATCACCGAGTCATCTACCCTCTAACTAGACCCACTTGGCCGGCAACCAGGTGCATACTGCATTTTTCTCCACCCCAACTCCAAGCATCACGCTCGTATCTCTGACGGGCGGCTAACTCTGCATCATACTGGCATCCACCCTAAATTTTCGGTTGGCTACCGAAGTGCTTACCGACGAGGTCGAGGCACATCAACTCTCAGTGGGAGTCAGGCCATGATATCTTGATCAGGTGATTAAGATGTCTGCCACATACTCTATGCCAACGGATGAGTATAACTTCGATGTGCGAGACTGCCAGAGTGGTTCTGTCTCAAGCGTCACCCGCGCACCTCAATAACGCCCTCTACAGTCAGGCGTTAGACTGTTATCAGGAACAATAATCAGGGACATGATGATAACAGATAGAATGGCCGATATTACCGTCGCCGACTGGTATCGAGTCATTCACCCGTTCTCAGGAAAACGACCAACCCAAAAATTCCCAAAAACGAGCCTTAAAACCGACCACATTGAACTTTCTTCCCTGAAGCTCAGACCTGAATAGGGTCTTTGCGAATCTCTCCAAGTCATCAGAATACAAACAGGAGTCTAACCCAGATTCCTCATATCCTCAATTCCTCATAATTTCCTCATATTACCAACCAAAGTGGCAAGAACCCAAATTCCTCATACCAGAACCCGGAAATCGGGATAACTTCCAGCAATCAAGGATCCAAACCAAATAGAGAACACCAGGCCAACATCAATTGAAGAGCGTCAAGCCGAAACCTCTACAAAAGGAAACAACCCAACATCTACCAAGGCAACTCCAAAACCAAGAGCACGGAACCAACTGTCCTGCGATCAAATCCATTGATATGTCAGAAAACAACAAAAAAAGAGGAATAACCCCAAAACTAAAAAGAAAAGAAGAATAACCCCAAAAACAACAAAAAAACTAAAGAAACCTCAAAACACCAAAAATAGAACAAGTCTTTAGCCCCCTCCCCGTAAACGCTAATTGTGTTATACAATTCCCTAGCTGTTTAAAGGCATAGAATCCACCGATATCCCTTTGAGTTTCCAGATCTAGAGGTTCTCTCGACCATGTCAGAGGTAATTAACAGTAGGGGCTTGCGCCTACTGGAATAACTGACGAACCCCCTAAATAATAAACTCTCGTGGGAAGCATTAAGGCCGTACAGTCGTCTCACCCGTAAAGGAGACAGCCGTATCGTGACCTTAAGGCCCGCGAGAGGTATCTGATCCGTATGCTTTTTCCGCCCTCAGTCCGCCATAAACGGGCACCGTCACCCATCAACACCGGGAGGGCGCCGAAAGGTGCGAGACACATACATACTTGGAGAATCTTCTTTGCTTTTATTAACTATGTCACCAGTGAGGCAATGTTTACCTTCAAGGATTAATGATCTCGCTGCACACTCTTCCATGGTCTCAAGTTTAAACATATTGCTGGAACCTCAATGTTCTGTTGAACTTGTTGCAACACTAGCTTAATTGTCCATCTTTTTCTTCTCTTGCTCTACTGGCCTCTCATATGTATGTTTCACAGCATCCATCATGTGTTGCTCATTTTTTTTTTTTTTTTGAAATCTGGTGTTGAGTTTGCACACTGCTGCTCCAAGGTTTTGATGATTCTATCCATAATCCCTTCAATTGTCAGCCTACACACCTCCATTAACACTCCCTAATGGCTGCCTAACCATGACATTGGATTAATTGAGTTTCATTCTCATCAATTTAGTCATCATAAGGAATTGTGAATTTTTAGACCATAATGAATTTGAGTCTCCTCTATCTCAATCCGACTGGAGGGCATGGAATTTGGCATTAAATGCCTAGTCATCATGGAGTGGCAGAAAGAGAGGGTAGTGAGAGCGGAATTGAAGGAGGCTGGTCTGGCTTCGTACTTGAGCAGACAAGAGAGGAGGCAATGTGAGCAGTATGCTCCTGTGCACAGCGTGAGAAGGAGAGGAGAACGAGATTCGATTTCTTGCCATCATTACTTGGCCTCGAATTTCAACAGGCGTGAGAGGGAGAGGGGTCCATCTCCTGCGTCACGGCGTTCGTCAGAAGAGCTTCTTCGTCATGGCGTGCGTAAGGGACGGAAGAAGTCGGAACGAGAGGAGGGGACGGAGTGCTGTGATGGGCTGGGAAGGATCATGGGCCGTATGGGCCTTCCGTTTCTTTTTTTTTACTTTGAACCAATGTGGATTGGGCCGAAATAAAAATGGGCCAGAGCAGTAAAAAAAATTTGATCATGGAATATTTGTTGCACGAATCTTGATGCCTTGATTTTTTTTATATATATTTTTCGTCTGAATATTATGTATAATCATATAACTTCACTCATGAAATTATATAATTATTTTCTTGTTGCACCTCAAGGCATGATCTGGCGTTTTTCGTGAGTTCCAGGAATATATATCGCATGCCAAATTATCGTGAATTTATTTTTCCCATTAATATGGATGCCAATATAATCTTTGGGATTTAGCACCATTTGTTTTGTCACGACATTAAACCTTCACGAATATTCCCTCCCGATTTATCCGGGATAATTTCAGATTGTCGGGCACCTCCCATATCTGGCCCACGTATAAAATATCAAATTCCTCTTTACCGTTTTTCGGTATTTATGAGAATATTTTAGGGTTCAACAAATGCCCCCCACCAGAGCGGGTTAGGAGAATTATCTTCGAGTGACCTGCTCTGGTGCCTTGTCATGAGTCATTATTTCTGTATTTGTCTTTTATCGGCTTCTCAACTGAAATATGATGCCCCCTTTTGATGATAAATATGACGCTGCTACTCGGTTATGCGCATGCCTGGTAAAGTTGTTGTCTTTTCTTCGTTGGATGGCAATTCCGTACTAAGCCCCGCATTTAATTTTCGCCAATTCTCGATGCGTCATTGCCTTTGTGTCACATCTTTGCCTGTTACCATGTGGCCTTAGAGGTTCGGATCCAGGTTCGGATAGATTCCCATTTTGGTTCGGTTACGCACAGTGAGGCCTTATCCGTGTTTATATATGGGAGTCCTTTCTTCTTTTGTCACTATCTCTTTTCATTAAACCTCCCATTTATATCTCCCATCATAATCCATGAATGCTTTGAGAAAATATCCCAACATCTCTTGAGTGGCCTATAAAGTTTTCAGAGCTTTGTGATGCCTTATATAATCTCTGGGTCTTTCCGGGACTCTCCCGTTTTACCCATGATATCTTCGTATCACTGATTCTAGCATCTCTTCTTTAATGTCTGGGGTAGTGTCACACCCCGGGTCACTTTTACGCGACTCGAAGTGTACCTCGACAACCCGCCGCGTACAAAGACGCAAGGCGTAAAACATCATATACACTACAAATAATTCATATAAGATAATAGATGCCACTTCCACAAATTTTAGCCATCAATATCCAACAACGGTGCAAAGAAAAGAAAAGACATAGACTTCTAGGGTGAGTTTTAACACGAAACTCCCCTGATCGTTCAACGTTTCAAATCCATTCTTGTTCATAAAAATAAAGAGAATACTATAAAGCAAATGTGGCATCTTAGAAAACCCGCATCCTTGGACCATACTCTTCCTGCGAAAATTCTAATTACTGATCTTCAACACCTGGAACCCATATAAAAAATGGAAAGCGGATGAGAGACTGAAATAATCTCTCAATGCGGTATTCAGTTCCAGCCCGGAGATTTGTGAAATTAAATGTAACAATAAAAGATAATTAAAGCAGCAAAAATTTATATGCATCATGTTTTCTATCATAATAACTATGCTGTGATGATGACATCCTTCAATAATTTATTATTTACTTATTGGCTTAAAACAAAAAGATTTTCTACTAATAACTTCACTTCTTATTTACATTTGGTAACACGTCCCACTTACCAAGCCCACTTGTTTAACATCAATTCCACTAACCCAGGAAGCCCACTTACCCGTCGCGAACGGGCAACTTCTGGGGAGTGCGCTAGTACTAGGGCCCTCAAGCCAAACACTTGATACAACGGTTACCATCCACTCCACTTGCTATTTAAAAACTTAATTTCCACTTTCTTTTACTCATTAACACCAACACTAACACTATACTTTTATGTAAATAATATCTACTATCATTTCTAATTAGCACTAAACATTATGCACATGCATTTATATACTCAAGCCATGCGTATTAATTATGTAACTTTGTTTTCACCTATCTTTTTCTCATAAAACAACATGTGTAACCATCGTGGATAGTAATGCATTTATGAGTAAATGTAACCACTAATATTAATAATGTATTTATGCACTAGGTAAAATAAATACGAGCAGAGTATAAAGTAACACAGGACATATGATTCTAGTTTGACTATCTAATATATAAATAAATCAATTTCACAACATAACCAGGATCCGCACCTGTCAAATAATACGGTATGTCGAAACTTCTAATCTTCTCGTTGCCCTTCAAGACTTGTACCTAAATTACGTGTAATTATTTCTAATTACTATTTATCCGAAATATAAAAATAATAATAAACAAATATATATCATTTTAATAAATCAAGCAAACCCAAAACCAACAGACGACACCGGTGTAAAGGGATCAATCTACTCGTAATAATCTAACAGGTGACTCTCTAACCCCAATTGGAAACAGTCAACCCAACAAGACAAATTAAGGTTAATTTATACAAACAATATAACTGAATTTCACTTGCACATAGGAAATAAATAGTATTAAATATTGTCATTTATGAAAATCAATCAATAAGCGGTGCATACAAGGACAAGGGAGTTTGGCCTAATTAAAATATCTTGTTGTCAAAATCTTGTAATATATAGTCAACGATTTGATAGTATAAAAGTTAGATTTTTGAAATCTCAAGAAATGTATATAGTAGTATACTCGGTAATAAAGAAAACATATACATGTCCATGAAAAATAAAGACGGAGTAAAACTTCAGCACACTGGTTTGAGAAATTCCAATTGGATTCAAATTACCGATCAATTTACGGAGATCAAAAGAAATATTGAACAAACTTACTTCTCAACCACTGCTGCTTCCCTAGCACCGATCTCTTCTAGCAATATTTTAAACAATGAATTGGAAATGGAATTTAGAAAGGAAGCGATTGGGTTATACAGGAGAAAAAGTGATATAAGTATAGCGCATTTAACTTAACTGGCGCCTCTTAACAATTAACCACCTCTTGGTAGGCATTCTCTTATTAATAATAACCGCCTCTTACTGGCTTGTAAAAGAAATATATATATATATATATATATATATATATATATATATATATATATATAAAAGGACTCTTAAATAACCACCTCTTTTGGTGTTGAAAGAAAGAGATGCCTAAATTTAGCGCCTCTAAAAATAAAATAACATTAATAAAATATTTCTATTTTTAATTTAAAATAGTGCTAAAATAACATAATGTTACAGGTAGGAGATAAGATGTCGTCGGACATCTTACACGTTTTGCTCAAACATTTCACATGTTGAAGTTGAAGTCTCCTTCGTCACATGTCGAAGTTGAGGTCTCTACAGAAGGTGTGACGAACTTATCCTCCTCATGGCGCCCCTTTTTTTTTGCAAAATCTTTACTGCGAAAGGAGTTGTTCATGAAAAGAATTACACGCCTATCATTTTCTTGCTTTTGTATGCTGCTTTAATCAGGAGCATCTCATTTTCTGCCCTGGGTGATGTTGCTGCTTCGAAGTGTTGCTAGCCTCCAAATTTTACAATTTCTCTGTCTCAGATCTGGCCAGTTTTGTCGCGGTGGAACTGCGTTGCACCATGATAGTCATTTTGTATGGTGGTTTTTCTGTGTCTTATCATGGGCACTCTGTTGTTGTATGTGTGTTGGGTAAGGCCGTGTAGACACATGTATGACACGTTTGCAAGTATATGGGTTAAAACTTGTAATGGCAGGCTTTGTGATGTTGTAATATATGTGTTTCTTTATTCACCTCGTGTTTTGTTGATTCCAATGTTTGTCTCTTTATGAATTGTGGGCCAACATATCATGTAACATCTTTTCGTAGTGCTATTGCATAGTCACGCATGCGCATTTACCATAGTCCCTTTTTTGTCTTTTTCTCTTTCTCATTCCTTTTTATCGCGTCTCTTCCCCTCTTTTTTTTTTTAAACCCGACTTCTTTACTCTACCTTTCCGCCACCTCTTCATTAATATTATCAAATGGCTAGTGAAGGCGATGAGCGTTTCCCCTCTTCTGCTAACGAGTTTAACGACCATCCGGGCTGTACCACGGAGGAGATTGAAGAACTTGAGGAGGATGTGGCGCCGGAAATCGTGCACGCTCTTGGTGGCGACTGGGGAAACCCATATGACCAAGAGATCCATGCTTATTGGAGGCCACTCCCTTCATACAATTGGGGTGTTAATTCTGCTCCGCCTGAACTCCCAGAATACAAGCGGCCTTCTTGCTTTTATTTTTTCTGGCTCCCTGTTCTTGTAGCTCTTGGTATAACAGCCCTCCATTTGTATTTTTCGGGAGAAAAAAATCGATTGGAGTAGGTAGCATGTATTTTTCAATTTTATGAATGCTATGCCGCGATTGGTGGTTGACTTGTTCATCTCCCCTTACTTTTTTTGTGCCTTTATTTTGTTTTAGGGACAAAATACATAAAACCCGGTTCATTATTTAGTGACGGTATAATGAACTTACCGGTGTTGGTTGAATTATGGCTCACTCCAACAATTGACCATTTTGAAAGTGGAATTTAGGCTTGTAGATTTTGTGGTGCTTAGGATATATATTTGGTGGAGGAAACATCTTATATCGCTATAATGCAAGACGCTCCTTATTTTCCTTTAGGGACATAAAGTTCCAGCTGCTCCATGTACCTGCAAAATAAAATAAGAAACGGGAAATTGTTATTTATTTTGTTTAAGGGACAAAATGACAAAACCCTCGTTCATCGTTTTCGAAACCGGTAGGATGAACGTTCACCGGTGATAGTAGGTTTAAGGCCGGCACTATCAATAGGCCTTTTATTTTGTAGAGATTGGGCTGTGGAATTTTCTAGAGTTTTGGGGAAAAAAATGTTTTGTGGAAGAGATGTCTCATATTCCCTTATGGCGAGGCATCCCTTGAATATAGGACATGTTTTTGTTTTTTTGTTTTTGTTTTTGTTTTTGTTTTTGTTTTTGTTTTGTTTTTTTTTTTTTTTTTTTTGAGGTACGATCGGACCATTCAGCTGTCATTCCTCATTTCCTTCAATGCGAGAGAGTATAGACCACTCCATGAAATGGAACTTATCCATTTTCTCCATTTGGTAGGAATCGAACCCGTTATTTTTAGGATAACGGCGGGACCACTAACCATCTGTGCCGGGCCCCCATGTTCGAAATCACAATCGTTATTATGATAGTCATTTGATTCATATGGATCGTCTACACCGCTTGATCGTAGCATCACCCCTCTCAATATTTTTATCAAAAATAGGTCGAGATACCAAACTTGCGAAAATCAGTTCAATATCGATTGTTGGAATATAGAGGCTAAGAACTGGACACATAGGGGTTTCCGGTCTTTAGGAGATCAAGATACCAAACTCGCAAGGGTCGATCTGATTTGATTATAGAAACTAAAGACGTAGAGGTTTTTTAATCTCGTACAGGTCAAGATACCAAACTTATGGGGATCGGTCTGATATCAATCGGTGGGTTGTAGAGGCTTCGGACCGAAGACGTAGAGGTTTTCAATCTCAGATAGGTCGAGATATCAGACTCACGGTAGTCAGTCTGATATCAACCGGTAGATCTTAAAGGTTTCGGACTGAAGACGAAGAGGTTTTCAATCTCGGATAGGTCGAGATACCAGACTCACGGTAGTCGGTCTGATATCAACCGGTAGATCTTAAAGGTTTCGGACTGAAGACGAAGAGGTTTTCAATCTCGGATAGGTCGAGATACCAGACTCACGGTAGTCGATCTGATATCAACCAGTGGATCTTAAAGGTTTCGGACTGAAGACGAAGAGGTTTTCAATCTCGGATAGGTCGAGATACCAGACTCACGGTAGTCGGTCTGATATCAACCGGTGGATCTTAAAGGTTTCGGACTGAAGACGAAGAGGTTTTCAATCTCGGATAGGTCGAGATACCAGACTCACGGTAGTCGGTCTAATATCAACCGGTAGATCTTAAAGGTTTCAGACTGAAGACGTAGAGGTTTTCAATCTCAGATAGGTCGAGATACCAGGCTCACGGTAGTCGGTCTGATATCAACCGGTGGATTGTAGAGGTTTTGGACTGAAGTCGTAGGGATTTTCAATCTTGGATAGGTCGAGATATCAGACTCTCGGTAGTCGATCTGATATCAACCAGTCGGTTTCGAGCGGAAAATGTAGAAGTTTTCGGTCCCGAGTAGGTCGAGATACCAGACTCACAGTAATCGGTCTGATATCAACCAGTAGATTGTAGAGGCTTCGGACTGAAGACGTAGAAGTTTTCGGATAGGTCGAGATACCAGACTCACGGTGATCGGTCTGTTATCAACCGGTGCCCCCCCCTTTTTTTGTTTTTTTTTGTTTTTTTTTTTTTTGTTTTTTTTTTGTTTTTTTTTTGTTTTTTTTTTTTGTTTTTTTTTTTGCCCCCCGCTATGTCGCTTGGTCATCATTTATGTGGTGCTGGATCTTGCAGGACGTGCTCTAGGAGATGCAATTCTCCTTTTCTAAGTTTATCTTCAATCCAATCTTTAAATACGTAGCAATCCTTGATTGGATGCCCAATGATTCTGTGATATAAACAGAAGTTGGGATTGTCGCGTTGATGTTCTGAATCTGGGCGATTACATTTAGGTAATTGTAAATCACATTGCATGGCTAGATCAAAGATCTCAGAAATCTTATCTTTTTGGAAAGAGTATAATTTTCTCCGCCATTCTCTTATTGACAAATTTTCCCTCAGGTTCTTACGTTTGGTGATAACTTCAGGGTTTCTTGTCGTTGACGTTTCTTCTATTTGGGTCACCTGAACATCACTCAGTTTGTTTTTTACTTTCTTGGGGTTTAGTTTCTCGAATTGCTTTTGTGAGATGATCAGAGTATTGTCGCTTGTTCTTTGCAAGCCTCCCAATAATCTTTGAATCTCAGTGTGCCTTTTCTGAAGTTCCTGCATCTGTTGGCATATCTTTTCATTTTTCTTTTGTAGCATGGAAAGCTCCCTGCGTAAGTCCACATAATTTATTCATCGCCCGATTCATCATATCGCCTTCGTAATACATCTCACTATTTCTTTGATGGAGCATCATGATTTGTTGTTCATGTCTTTGTAGATGCTTAGCAAGGCCCTCCATGGTTTGTTGATCATTACAGGCGATGGTAGCTATGGTTCCTTGCACCTTGCTTTCTTTAAAGGAGATACTTTCAGATCCTGTCGCTACAAGCGTGATCTCTTCAGTTTCACCATTCCAAAGGTGACTTCCTCAAATTGTTCCATCTCGAGTACGACATCTCCAGTATCACTGCTGCGATTTTGTATGTTTTCTTCCTGAATATCGTTATCTATCCCATACACCAGGATTTCTTGAGATAAATTCTCCTTATCTTCAAAGGTAGTTTCTTCAATCACAGGGCGGATTTCTTCAGTATTTCTACTCCAGTTTTGTACATTTTCTTCTTGATCATTGTTATACGTCCCAATGGTATATACTGGGCTTTCTTCGAATGGATTTTTCTCTATCTCATGGGTATCTTCGTCGGATTCCATTATCGTGGGAAAAACTTGTTTAGTTCCGCTACTCAGGCTTTGTGTTTCTCCCTCAGCTTCATCATCTAATCCGATTGCATAAACTGTGAAGGATTCATCGTCTAAGTCAATGTCAGAACGCTCATGTGGTGTAGGTTCTTGCCTTTCGCTTTCTGACAATGATATTTCGCCTGATTTGACTCGCTCTTCTACCCAGTCTTTGAATACCCAACAATTTTCAATCTTGTGTCCTAATACCCTATGGTATGGACAAAAGTTTGGATTGTCGGATTGTTCCATTTCCTCAGGACGTTTGCTTGGTGGCAACTGAAGATTGTATTCCATAGCCCATCGAAATAACTCAGGAACTACTTTCTTCTTAAACGAATAAGGCTTGCTAGATAATTCTGCTACGGACAAGAGCCTTTTAGGATTGTTATTAGGACGACCATATAAACAACCAATATTCTTGTTGTTCGAGACTCTTGTGCTACTGCCAACTTCGTACGAGGAGGGTATTCTCGATACTCGAGTCTTCTTGGATTTTGCCTTCTTTCCTTTTCTTTTAGGGTGATATGACCATGCATCTGAACCTAAGCTCTCAAAATTTGACACTGCAGTGAGTAGGGCATCAAATCTAGTGATATTTCCCATCACCAGAAATGGCTTAATCGGTCCGTATATGTTTCTTATTATCATCCTTACTGCCTCATGGTCAGGAATTTGGGGTCTGCAACGAATGCTTAGCTTTCTCCACCGAGTGATGTAGTTGCTGACTGATTCTCCTTTTCCCGGCTTTTCTTTAGCCATGTCAGCCTTTGTGATCTCTTGGGTAAATTTTTCAAATGTCGAACAAAATATATCTTCCATTTCTTCCCAAGTTTTAATACTGTTTTTCTCTAATGAGGTGTACCAATCACGTGCTTCTTCCGTTAGACTTAAAGGGAATTGTCGCATTAATAGGGCTTCATTGTGCGCTGTATCACCACATGAGTTTTTGAATTTGAACAAATGTTGCTCAGGACATTTCTTGTTCCCTCCATCGAATAATTGAAATCTTGGTTTGACATACCATTCAGGATATTGCACAGAATCATATTCTCCGGGATATGGGTTCCCGCGCCATCTTATATGTTGGGTGGAACGAGACATTCTCTCTTTTTGCAACTCTTGACCTATCATTTCTTGTATCTCTTTTTTAATATTTTCTCGTGTTTCAAGAGAAGCATTAGAAGAAGTTTCAAGCTTTTCAACAGTCTTTGGCATTGGCGCACTTTTTAGATAGCCTGACTTTACCCTTAAAGCATCATTTTCAGGAAAGAAATTTTCCCTTGGTTCCATTTTAATCGGATGGCTTTGAATATCCACATACCACCTCCTTTCGCGGTTGGTTTCTTGCTTCCTCGGTGTTGCTTCTTTCCACATAGTGGTATTGCCATCTTCCGAGGATACCCCCGAATCGGGATCTTCTTCTTGTCCGTTTAAGTCTTCATCCCCTTTGTTGAAATGGGAACCTTCATCCTTCTTATGGTCAAAAGAAAGGTTCACATTTTCATCATTTTGGGATGACATTATATTATCTCCATTCCGTTGTTGGCCATCATTGTCGGAACTTGTTGTGCGGACCGAAATGGAGTCATCAATTTCTTCTCTCTCAGCAAATCCTATTACTGAGTTCTCATGGCATCTCTTGGGTAAGCATTGGTTCATAATTCTTTCCGATACAAATCTTCCCAAGAGTGGGTCTCGGAGCGAAATTTGTAGTGCTTTTATGTTTGCATGCTTGTCGCTATCCCTTTGAGTTCTGACGGAATGGTCTCCCGCTTCCTTACCATCTGAAATCTCGTACGTGGACCTTGTTGCCTTGTTAGAGCGATCTGAAAAGTGCGGTGTTTCATTTGCCCCCATTTCCTGGTAATGGCACAGAAATGATGTTTCTCTTGCCTCGAGATTTAGATGTGGATTTGAAGTGTCGGACTTTTCGAACAAGAGACTTGCATCATTTTCGTTTTGGATTGGCCGAGGCGATTTTGAGGCAAAAATTTGTGTTTCATCGTCTTCGCCTTCAGCATCAGAATCACTCACATGAATCATGCAACATGACTCATGGTTCTCTGAATGTGTCAGATGGATGTCTTGCATGATTTCTGTGTTGGATAGGAATGAGGCCTCTGTCTGAGCAGCTTGGTTCATCCCTTCAGTTGCAATTTCTCCGAAGAATTTATCGGAAATAGATTCTCTTCTTAGCTGCCTTTTGTTCGGAGGCTGAATTGTTATCTCACGTTGGTCAAGATGTTCTTCAAATGCTCCTGAGCAAGGCCTGCCACATGTATCAGGTATTTCTCCGCTCACGGCCTCATTGTTGTTATCGGCTTGTGTAGGGTCCGATTTTCGGTTTAGGGATTTGTCATTGGTATCCAATGGTCTTTGTTGAGAGTTTGCCCCCAGAGGTGGCCTGGGTGTGAAGTACTTTGCATCTGGAAGTCTCATTTCATAGATAGAGAAATGATGCTCTTCCCCTTTTATCACTCCATGGGTTCCATTTTTGACATACTTTATGCATCGATGCAAGGTGGAAGGTACCAACTGATATGTATGCAACCAAGGGCGACCTAATAACACCTTATAAGATACGCTGACATCCATGACATAGAGCTTTGCTTGAGTTTCGAGTTTTCCAAAACGGAACTTCAGAGTGACTACTCCAAGTGCTCTCTGAGAGTGTAAATTAAACCCATAGATCTTTGATCGACTTTGAGTCAAGGTATTACTATCGAGCGAGAAGTATCTCAATGACTCCAAAGGGAGGATATTAACTGCTGACCCTGGATCGACCAATATTCGATTGATCTTGATTCCATTTGATACTCCCGTGATGTACAATGGTTTATTGTGATACGTTGCTCCATCGAGGAGATCGTTCTTCGTAAAGGTAATCGATGAAAAATTATCATCGATGGCCTCTTCAACTTTTTGATGCGCATAAGATTCTTCTGAATTTTGCTCGAGTCTTCCAGGGCTATATGTTTCGTCATTAGTTGCACAAACAGTCGCAACATCCTTTAATTTCGTGCCCACTTTCATGGCATGGTTTCCACATCCTCCATTTTGTCGTATTGACTGATGAAATCTTTTGACACTTTTGTTTAATGCGTGGATAGTCTCCGGCTTAACTTGTGAATCATTTGAGGACAATGGAATGTATTCCTCAATTATTTTCTCTCCTTCTTTGACCATGATTGTTTTGTCTTTCGATGTATTATTCTTTTGGTTTCTCGCCTCCATCCCCTCATGGTCATGAAGTTTTTGATCTCGTGCCCCCATTTGCCTTCTCTTTGTTTTTGAAATACGCGCAGGCACGGGAGTAGCTAAGTGGGATGTCCTTTTATCCTTCTTATCATTAATCATTTGGCATGATTTTTGATCGATTTCGGCAGATGTAATATTCTTTTTCTGGGCATGCACTGGAACCGATGCCGTCTTGCAATGAGGAGGTGAGTTCTGTATCTCAAGCGATTTCTCCTCCACAATCTCAAGTGGAGCAGAAGAGCTTCTCATTGGTATGTTCGCCTGAATCGCTAATTCATCTTGATATGCTTGTAGTTGTAGGTCTTTGGCGTGGGAAGTGTCCTCCTCCGTCATGAATTTGAGTGTCGGTTTGGTGACAGCGTTGATTCCTTCATCTTGATATTCCTTGAAGCATTCATTTGCCCCAAAGATAGTTGTTGAAATGGCATTGGCGTATTTCGTGTCTATTGTGGCAACATCATAAATGGTGAAAGGAATGTCTGAGGCCACCTGCACCATTGAAAAGGTAATCGGGATGGACCCAACCATGAGCATGCCTGGAGCAGGTCCCACATCATGCTTGTTGTTCGCATATGCCATTTTCTGCAAAATAGTAACTTCAAATTATTGTCAGTGACATGTTAAATCAGCAATTCCCTAACTCATACACTATATCCTTTGATTTTCCCTGATGAGAGGAGAAATAGGTCCCACCGGGCGTGCCAGAACCTGTCTCGCACTTTTTCACGGCCCTCGGATCAACAGAGGAAAATCCGGTCTCGGATTGAGGGGCAAAAAAGAATGCGGATCAGATACCCCTCGCGAGCCTCAAGAGGCCGGTACCGATACCACCCCGAAGCGCGGTAACTGTACGGTCTTGAGTTCTCACAAGGGTTTATTATTTAAAGGGGTCCTTTCTTTCCAGTAGGCGCAAGCCCCTACTGTTAATTACCTCCGACATGGTCAGGAGCACCTCTAGATCGGGAAAATCAAAGGATTGTGTGTCGTGAGCTGTTAGGGAATTGTGAATATGCAATTAGCGGTCCTATCATGCATTTATTATTATTTTTTTTTTTATTATTATTATTAATATTACTACTACAATGCAATATTAATATATCATATTATTATATTTTTTTTTTTGGACTTTGGATTGCAGGGGACAGCAGTCTTTGGAGTTCTAAGCTTGTAGAGGTTTCGGTTAACTGTCGTCGCTGGACGCTTGTAATCTTCTCGTTTTTCGAGTTCTCCTTGTAATATGAGGGATTGAGGTTTAGGCTCTTCTGGTATGAATTTTGTATTTATAAGGCACGGACTTCCCGAAGCGGGTTTCCTAGACTCCCTGTTGATCTTTGCCGAGGGTGTCTGAAAGTGACGTCTGATTCTTGATCAGATCATTAAACAAGTCGACATTATCGAGCTATTTGAGACATAAGTAATGTGACCAAGGAACATGTTGAAGTTTTTTGAATAAGAATATTATTTGGGTAAGGATTATGGATCCATCTGATGTGGTGGTATGATGTGGGATAAGGTCTTTAATATAATCTGAGGGAGTCGTTTACAGCAACAGTGTTGGCATCGATATATCCTTGGCGGTTAGATTGCAAACACTCAAGTTAGGACCTCCAGCCTTCTCGAGAGAGCGGGTGCCTTAGATAATCGTAGACTCCTGAAATAAAAGTATGATCTTTCCCCAAGGTACGGGTATGATGATGTGGAATTTGTCCATGGTGACAATATTTGCATTTCTTTGATAGGATCATAATGTTGTGTGCCTGTGTCAGCGGTGTTGGCAGATGTTTATCTCTGGCGGGTAGATTGCATACACTCAAGATAGGACCTCCTGCCTTCTCGAGAGAGCGGGTGCCTTTGATAATCATGGCTTTCATCGTCTCAGCAGGCTTGGGACAACATTGTGAGCTTTTCTCAGACTGCAAAGAGTTCTGTTCGTATATGGTTGGATCCATATTCTTCACCGATAATATCTTGCGGTGTAATTTGCCTTCTCTTTGGGATTTTATCAGTTTGCTTGAATATTGATTTGGTCTTCACTTGATTTGCATATTATTTCGGGTCTCTTGATAGAGTCCCGTGACACTGTGGTAGATCTCACTATCCATCATTTTGAGGTTAGCGAGTCTCAATTTAACCAGATCATTGAACTTGATACTTCACCAGTACTCTTGTTTGTTAGCAACAGTACTTAGTGTTTCCATTTCGATCCACACCCATCATGATGATGACCGTCTGGTGGTTCTGATCACTGGGGTTGCGATAAGCTTCATCTTAAGCCATAAACGGAGCACTAGACTCAGTCGTGCTAGTATTCCGATATGACTTTCTGAACTTCATAATATTATCCATGCCTTCAGGGAGTTAATCATGAGCCTTCGAGTCTTTGCCGAAACGGCTTTTTTTTTTCATAGTATCTAGGAGAGAATAATGGTGGGAATATATTTGGTAGGGTTTTTAGTGGTGATGATTAGCCAAATAGATTCCCTTTATTTTTCTGAGCTTCCAGGATTTTTCCTCATATTTTTCTGACCCTCCTGTGATTTTTCATGAATTTTTAACGGTTGCTGGATTTTAAATAAACATATGGCTGAGGTGGCAATTCGTGATTGGCCAGGATTTGGAATATGGATTTAAAATATTATGTTTGGATTTTGGCTATGGCTTTGGCATTACTGTACTCTCAATATTTTTCCGGATCCGTAGAAATTTGGTTTGGATTTTCTGAGTTACGGTTGAATTTCTACGAATTTTTAAACTTTCCAGCAATAAGATGATGCCACATCAACAAGGTTGACACGTGTCAGGCCTTAATTGGTCCACACCAGCGGAGAGAGAGATAGCCAACAGCGATTTTAACTTGTGAGACGTGGCATTTCCTGGTTGGTTGTCGATAACTCGCTACACCATGTTGATTTGCTATACGATAATGGCCACAACAGATCGTAAATTTTGGGACGCCCCTTATTAAAGCCGTCCATGCTCCCGGTATTTTGTAGAATGAATGACCCATTCGCTTATGGGGCCCACTGTCAGTGGGATTTATGGCCCGTTGCTGATGCACCACGCTCACACAAATTAGGGAATGAAATCCCTTCTCCCTTCTTCGCTTCCTTCTTCTTCTTCCGTCGACAGAACAACGAAGCTCCCGCCATGGCTTGTCTGATTACGCACTTTAGTCGATCAATCGTCCTCAAGATGGTGCCGATTAGAATCGTGAGGCCCCCATGGTGTCATGGGACCCACTTTTCGGATCCATCCTCCCCGTTTGCGCCATAATTGTCTCCTCCCAATCAACTAGGGTTTGATAGGGCTTGTTGGTGGTTCTGGGCTTCTGGTGATGATCAAGTCGAGATGACTTGCCTGAGAGCATCATGAGGGATCCACGAAGCTTGGTGTAGCCTCAATTTTGTTGCCGAGCTCCTTCGGCATGGTGTTTCTCCTCAGCCAGGATATGCCATGGCGATGGATTGATCAATGCAGTTGATTAGCCATGGTGGGGGTCAAGTGAGGCATCTACAAGCTTAGTGATGAATGTAGAAAGGTGCCTAGACAGTCAATTTGACTGCCGAGTGCCTCTTGTATAGGAATTACTCTTCAATTTTGATTTGGCCATGATGGGCAGTCGGCTGCCTCCTTCTTTGATGTATTAGCAATGTAAAGGGTCTAGGATGCATTCTTCAATCATAGAGGGACCTTCAATTTCGCCAGTTATGAGATTGCACCTTGATTTGGATCAGACCATGTATTGATCTCGGATATGGGGGTTGAGTTGGTGAAGTGCTGGCTGGAAGTTGAAAGGAATCAATGGTTGACTCCTACATATGGGGGACATGCACCAATGCAACAATAGAGTTGCACTAACACATATTCCCTGGTTGTAGCAGCTACTTCCTCCTTGATTACCTCTTCTTCAATGTATGAACAAGATGAGGTGAGCTTCTCTATGGACTCCAGTACCTGCTGTCCTTCATCTTTTTTTTTATTTTTAACCTGCTGTAACCTGCTGTCCTTGTTGTTGTCCATTTTTTTTATTTTATACATGGTCCACTTAATACTAAATATGAATATGGCTTAAGTTAGTTAAACATAGTCCATTTCTGGTTCCATTATTTAGATGTAAATATGACTCTTAGCCTACATGCATGCAGCATATAAAAAAGAACAGATTTTAATTGTTCCCTACATTGCTTCCTAAATGCTTGTGTTGATTAATATGTCTATATACATATCTACATAAAGTGATTTTTGTTTTATTCCTTACATTGCTTACAGGTTTGTGCAAAACCAGAAAGGAAATAAGGAAGATAAAAGTTGCAAAGTAAAAGGAATAAACCTTCTTGATTTACCAAGGCAGATTACACCAAAAAAAGAAAGTAGATTCTACTACTGCTGAAAATACAAGGCTATTACTTCTACTACTTCACTCTTTTTTTTTTTATAGAGTAGCTATCCTAATTCAACTGAATTACTCTCTTTCTTTCTATAAAATATATGTGTTTTATGGCTTGTGTAATCTCTGGACCAAAGCTTGATTGTGAGTGTGTTTCTCCTTGTATCTCTCTCTTGTGTTCTTCTTCTGCATGGCATGGATGCCTTTTTATAGGAGAAATGGAGGGACTACTGTAGATGGCATCAATAATCAACCTCTTGAAAGAAATGGACAGTTTTG
Source organism: Rhynchospora pubera (assembly GCA_028095005.1). Taxonomy (NCBI): domain Eukaryota; kingdom Viridiplantae; phylum Streptophyta; class Magnoliopsida; order Poales; family Cyperaceae; genus Rhynchospora; species Rhynchospora pubera. Next base: position 104,681,294 of record CM051462.1, on the reverse strand, counting down.
CCCCTACTGTCTTCTCATTTCTTTACACAGAGCCTCACTGCCCCATTTCATACATACTTGGAGAATCTTCTTTGCTTTTATTAACTATGTCCCCAGTGAGGCAATGTTTACCTTCAAGGATTAATGATCTCGCTGCCCATTCTTCCATGGTCTCAAGTTTAAACATATTGCTGGAACCTCAATGTTCTGTTGAACTTGTTGCAACACTAGCTTAATTGTCCATCTTTTTCTTCTCTTGCTCTACTGGCCTCTCATATGTATGTTTCACAGCATCCATCATGTGTTGCTCATTTTTTTTTTTTTGAAATCTGGTGTTGAGTTTGCACACTGCTGCTCCAAGGTTTTGATGATTCTATCCATAATCCCTTCAATTGTCAGCCTACACACCTCCATTAACACTCCCTAATGGCTGCCTAACCATGACATTGGATTAATTGAGTTTCATTCTCATCAATTTAGTCATCATAAGGAATTGTGAATTTTTAGACCATAATGAATTTGAGTCTCCTCTATCTCAATCTGACTGGAGGGCATGGAATTTGGCATTAAATGCCTAGTCATCATGGAGTGGCAGAAAGAGAGGGTAGTGAGAGCGGAATTGAAGGAGGCTGGTCTGGCTTCGTACTTGAGCAGACAAGAGAGGAGGCAATGTGAGCAGTATGCTCCTGTGCACAGCGTGAGAAGGTGAGGAGAACGAGATTCGATTTCTTGCCATCATTACTTGGCCTCGAATTTCAACAGGCGTGAGAGGGAGAGGGGTCCATCTCCTGCGTCACGGCGTTCGTCAGAAGAGCTTCTTCGTCATGGCGTGCGTAAGGGACGGAAGAAGTCGGAACGAGAGGAGGGGACGGAGTGCTGTGATGGGCTGGGAAGGATCATGGGCCGTATGGGCCTTCCGTTTCTTTTTTTTACTTTGAACCAATGTGGATTGGGCCGAAATAAAAATGGGCCAGAGCAGTAAAAAAAATTTGATCATGGAATATTTGTTGCACGAATCTTGATGCCTTGATTTTTTTTATATATATTTTTCGTCTGAATATTATGTATAATCATATAACTCCACTCATGAAATTATATAATTATTTTCTTGTTGCACCTCAAGGCATGATCTGGCGTTTTTCGTGAGTTCCAGGAATATATATCGCATGCCAAATTATCGTGAATTTATTTTTCCTATTAATATGGATGCCAATATAATCTTTGGGATTTAGCACCATTTGTTTTGTCACGACGTTAAACCTTCACGAATATTCCCTCCCGATTTATCCGGGATAATTTCAGATTGTCGGGCACCTCCCGTATCTGGCCCACGTATAAAATATCAAATTCCTCTTTACTGTTTTTCGGTATTTATGAGAATATTTTAGGGTTCAACAATACCATATTCATATCTATATTTTTTTTGGATTCAGATACGAATACGAATGTTAAGTGTATATGGATACGGTTCGGATATTGTCGGATACGAAAACGGATACAGATATATTTTGACGGAAACGGATTTTATTTTGCATGATACTTTTTTATTAAATAGAAAAATAACATCATGATGGATAATTCATTTTCCATCAAAATTTTCAATCTCAAACTTTTTATATCATGATTATTGGTAGACAATTAAAAAAAATTATATATCTATATCTTTTAATGGATCTAAGAAAAAATAAAACCATACAAAATAATATATTTCATCAATTCAACAAAATTGATAACAAAATATACTAGCCCTTTTGTTGTATGAACAAACAATGTCTTGTTATGTGATTATCTATTTGTGATTATATATTTTATGTGACACTGTTTTATAGTCTTACGTGTGCACAGTAGAGTGTGCATACGTGGCGGGGTTGCCCTTCCCAAATTGCGGTTTGATTTGGGATGTGACAAAATATTCTTTTTACTAAATTTTTAAAGAGTAAGCATGTTAATATATTCTAAGATTTACAAAAAGAAAATACTATGTCCAACAAATATTAGTAGATCAAAATTATCAATTCGGATATCCGTTTTATATAAAAATACGAATACAAATATTTCTGTATCAATATCTAAATCCGCAACAATATTGCTTCCCAAACTTTACATTAATGTCAAAATCAATCTATATTGATTTTGAATATAATTGATAGGTAACGCCCAAATAACAATTATGTACTGCATCTAATGCAATATCTAATATTTCAAATCGAAAATGATCTGCAATTTAGTGAGTAAATATCGGTTATCATTTACCACCTCTAATGCAAGAGAAAATAGAAAATGGAGTAAATATAAATTTATTTGTAATATTAAAATAAATTTAAATAGAAAATTGACTAAATAAAAATCATAGTGGAATTTTACCAAACCTTTAAATTCAACAAAATTAAGAAAGAAAGGTGGCAAAGGATATAATAGCAATTTCATGAAGGAATCTTACACATAACTTGGTAAGTTGGTATTGTGCATCAATAAAATTAAATAGAAAATTGACTAAATAAAAATCATACTAGAATTTTTTTGAGGAAAAATCCTACCGAAAATTTATTAATAATTTTGTTCTCAAAATAGTTCTATACAAATTTAGAGCGGCATGTTAATGAACGTGGCATAAAAGCAAACAGTTTAAATAAAATACAAAATTTTGCTTTGATATGCTCATTTCCGCCAAAACAATAAGAAAAATCTTCGTGAATAATATTTTAATTAAGTGCATGCACCAAGCCTCAATTATTTTGAAGATTCGATGATACATATGATTGGAGGATAAAATCATGATAACAAAAAATTTAATAACATCATAGCTATCCACCAACACATGTAATAAAATCACATAAATAAAAAAGCTAAATTTTCATAATTTTTATATTAGTATCTCTAAACCTAGACAAACAGAATTTCAGAAAATAATATTATACAATCATTTTTTTTTTTGGCGCGGTCATTGTTAGAAAAAATGGGGGAAAATTTTTTTACCAAATCCTTTTTGTGCCACTACCGCCACTAGTCCACTACCTTTGGTGGGAAATTAAAACTAGCTTATAGTATCATTCCTTGCAAGGTTAAAAAAAATATTGCAATAACACTGTTATTTTTACATAATAGCTACATCAGAAATTTATCTTGCGTCAATATCTGGCAATAACACCTACTATATTGGTAAATAAAAAATCTAGCTGCTAACATCTTGCTATAAACCGTTTTTCTAGTAGTGTCATTGCTTGAAACCTAATACAAAAGTATGTTTAACAGAACCAAGATTAAGACGACACCTAATTAATTTTGATAAATCTAATAAAAAATATAATTTAGCTTAACTTAGCAACCTTATCCCAAAGAGACAGCGCAACCATGCAAAACAAGCTATGTTAAACTATTTTTTTCCCCTCACGAGGTTACAAAAACAAGTCTGTTGTATTCCAGCTCACTACAGTATTGCTGATAGGTGATCCGTGCGTGTATAACTGATTAGTTGGTACTGGTAACAGCAGTTTGTAGACTAACTAAGAGGTACTATCATGAAGAGAAGATAAGCATTTTATCTCTTTCTTTATAAAATAACTGGCATCTCTGTTACCAAACATATTTCTCTTCTCTCATCTAACTAGTCAAGGTTAGAGCCTTAATTATGAATTATGGATGGATTAGGGATAGTGTCTCAGTCCATCAAGGTTCCATTTTATGATGAGCCACTCTTTCAATCTTAAGAGAATCTTTTTTTTAAAGTTTTATCAATTTGGAAGACGGATGTCTCCTAATTTGTTTCCCTATTGCTCTTTCAATTTAATTTATTTGGCACTCCAAACGATTTTTGCCTCATTTCTTTTTAATAAAATAAGTTAAATTTTACTACTACTATTTTTTTTACAGGTTTAGTTGTTCTCGTTTAAATATGGAGGTCTGGCAAAAATTCATATGTTTCATATTTATACTTCTCTGCTGCTCCGCTGTGACCGAGGCAGCAGAGTATATGAAGTACAAAGACCCAAAAGTACCGATCAAGGCTCGTGTTGAAGATCTTCTTCGCCGGATGACTTTAGAAGAAAAGATTGGCCAGATGTCTCAAATTGAGCGGCTCAATGCAACTTCCAATGTGCTGAAGAACTACTTCATAGGTGAAATTTCCCAACTATTTTGTAGGATGCATCATTATATAACAACAATGAAATTAGTTTTGGCTTGCCGCCGGTAAAGCATTTCTCTGCTCCAAATGTCAATAATTCTTCTGATTCTTTTGAGAGACATTTCTTTTTTTTTTTTAAGGTGGAGCTTTTAGCAGCCGTTTCAGTAAGATCTTCAATATCTAATAGACGGTTCCACACTGATACACATCCATTTCACAAAATAAAACAAAATGCAAATTACCCTTGCTATCCCCTGCCTCAGAAAACCTCCCTGGCATAAGGTCTGCCTCCCACACATACCTTTCAAAGGTTGAAGAGAGCAAGAGGGTGCCCAGCCTCACTGTAGTAAATGTAAAATCATCACCAGTTTTGTAATTACACCCTCCTAATAGCGAAAATGATATGACAATCCATAAAAACCTCAATTGATAATTCAAATTTAGCTATAGAAACTTTTCTTTACTTTACATAACGTTATACTTCAAGTATATTTTGGCATTGATTTTGTTAGCCTTTTTTCTTTTACTCGACATACATTCGCACTATGGCTTTAATTTAGCAATAGTTTTACTGACAGCCATTATCAATCTTCCAGTACGATACATATATCTTCATTTGAAGAAATGAATAATTGATTGAGCAGGTAGTGTACTAAGTGGTGGAGGGAGTGTACCTTCACCTCTGGCAACTGCTGAAACATGGGTCAAAGCAATAAATAAGATGCAGAAGGCTGCTGTTTCAACGCGCCTCGGTGTTCCAATTATATATGGAATTGATGCGGTTCATGGGCACAACAATGTCTATAAGGCCACCATTTTCCCCCACAATGTTGGCCTTGGTGCTACCAGGTTTGAACAATGAAGATTACATGCTAAGAGGATCAGACTTTTTGTTTGGTTGGTAATCCAAATAAGGAATTTCTTTTTGAATATTCTCAAGTTTTTATTTTCATTTAAGGGATCCGAATTTGGTAAAAAGAATTGGTCAAGCAACTGCACTTGAAGCTAGAGCTACAGGAATTCCTTATGTCTTTGCTCCATGTGTTGCGGTAATGTTAACTTATAATTTTCTTAGATTAGAATTACATTATTAAATTAAATTAATAAAGACAGATCTGTCTTAATATATTTCCTCTAATTATCCGCTCAGGTTTGTAGAGACCCTAGGTGGGGTCGTTGTTATGAAAGTTACAGTGAAGACACAACAATTGTTAAGCAAATGACAGAAATTATCCCTGGTTTGCAAGGTGATGTTCCAAAAGATGCCAGAAAGGGTGTACCTTATGTGGCAGGAGGGTATGATATGTTAAAAAATGTTTATTAGACATCGATGTATATAATTTCCATAACCATTATTTCAATATCATAATCTGTATGCTTTTATCATGTACAGGAGAAATGTCGCTGCATGCGCAAAACACTATGTTGGTGATGGTGGCACGCATAACGGCATAAATGAGAATAATACGATCATTGATTTCAGGGGTCTCCTTAAAATCCATATGCCTCCTTATTATGATGCAATTGTAAAAGGAGTTTCAACAATTATGGTTTCTTACTCAAGTTGGAATGGTGTGAAAATGCACGCGAACCGCTTCCTAGTAACTCATTTCCTCAAGAACAAGCTCCGATTCAGGGTTAGAATATAAAAAACTATTCACATTAAAATATGTGAGAATTTTCTTGTTCATTATTCTACGAGCAAGGTATAATGATTTTTTTTTTCGTAAGTGATTGTAAAAAAACATAAATTAATTATTTTATTCCTGAACAGGGATTTGTGATTTCTGATTGGCAAGGTATTGATAGGATCACCTCTCCACCTGGATCAAATTACACTTACTCAATTCAAGCTTCTATTAATGCTGGTGTTGACATGGTAATTAAATTCTCTAGCATACAAGTACCTAAGTCTAAATTTTTCCTCTCAGGTAAACAGAGTTTTTTTTTTTAAGATAAATTGGAGGTCTAAGCCACCCAACTTATTTTTAAATTAAATGTCTATGAAAGACCCCCCAGCCAGGTTTCGAACCTGCGACCTTTCACTCTCTCAAGTAAACAGAGTTAATTACATATTTAGGAAATTGATCTAATATATATATTTGGTACCTTGCAGATAATGATTCCATATAACTACCCTGAGTTCGCCAATGATTTAACCAGCCTTGTAAAAAACAAAGATATTCCCATAAGCCGCATTAATGATGCTGTGCGCAGAATCCTTCGTGTCAAGTTCACAATGGGTTTGTTTGAGAAACCTTATGCCGATCCTAGCTTAGCAGGTCAAATCGGAGCACAGGTATTCCTTTAGCGCTTCAATTCTCACTCTTCTCCTAAAGTTCTTGTTGACTATTAAGTAACAATTGCAAATTCTTCATAGGAGCATCGTAAATTGGCCAGAGAAGCTGTGAGGAAATCCCTAGTGCTTTTGAAAAACGGAAAATTGTCATTTAAGCCAGTCTTGCCCCTTCCTAAGAAATCAAGCAAGATTTTAGTTGCAGGGACCCATGCTGATGACTTAGGCTACCAGTGCGGAGGCTGGACCATATCTTGGCAAGGCCAAAGTGGAAACAATATCACTGCTGGTATGTTTGGTCTTGTAACTTAAATCCAATTATCATTTCAAGTAAAAAGTTTTCTTCTCTAAATTGATTTTCAATTTTACTTGAAACTAGGGACAACAATACTCAATGCAATCAAGTCCACTGTTGACCCAACAACCAAAATTGTATTCTCAAAACGTCCAAGAGCAGTAGATGTGAAGTCGGGCAAATATGACTATGCAATAGTAGTAGTCGGAGAACCGCCTTATGCAGAGACAGCTGGTGACAACACCAATCTGACCATCCCTGCACCTGGCCCAAGCATAATTAGAAATGTCTGCAAGAATGTCAAGTGTGTGGTCATCTTGATATCAGGTCGTCCTTTGGTGGTTCAACCATACATTGCCATGATTGATGCTTTTGTGGCTGCATGGCTGCCTGGCACAGAAGGCCAAGGTGTGGCTGATGTGTTGTATGGCGACTATGGGTTCACTGGCAAGTTGGCTAGGACATGGTTCAAGTCGGTGGATCAACTTCCTATGAACATTGGAGATAAAAACTATGACCCGCTTTTCCCATTTGGGTTCGGGCTCACCACTAAGCCTAGAAAATAATGATAGAATTTTTTTTTTCATGTTGAATACAGAGAAAATTAGTATGATGATTGCTTGATAATTGTGTTCTAATTGATACACACTGTTTATGTCTGTGTATCTTTATTCTATGCTGGCACAAGCATTGTTGCGCATATATACTAAGAAAGGCCATCATCTTTTGGTAAAATTATAGGAGAAATTTTACTAATGTAGCCGTCTGCCTTTATTATGCTGCCTTTTAGCGTTGTGTTTTAACATTCGAAATTCTAATTAGAGCTTGTAGTGAAATGTTATCTGTTAATTTGTTCTCGCATTTTTCCCCTCTTTAGTAATGAAATATTATATGATAGGTAAAAACATAACGGTTGTTGACCATTTTTGCAATATTTTCCTGTACAAACCTAAAACATGACCCATATATATACAAAAGTTCATTTCCCACAAATAGCTTGAAAAGTGGAATTTACTAAAACACTAGTGGACCTGCAATTATAAGTCTGTCTTCCAATGACCCCATACTTCCAAGTCTGTTGACAATTAGGATTCTCAATGCATCATCAAGTTGACGAATTCTAGATTCATACGTGGCTTCCAATCTCAAATTTTGGAATCCACAATTATGTTGATTTTAAGGTAGATGAGTAAAGCACAGCATGATATTTTATTCCTCAAATATCTGAGGTGCAGGTGTGGTGATCATAAATCATGCTCTCCTAATTTTAGGCGACAGGCTCGTATAATTAAAATTGGTAAAGCAGAGGTCATCACTCTCTCTCCCTATAAATTAAACCCCATCTCTCTTACAATTAAGATCTTCCAGTCATCGCCTCTTTATTCATCAGTATGCTCAACTTATCTTCTTACCTTAAAACACACCAATTCAAGCTTAGTTACACAGAATCATACAGTTTCTAAGCAATTTGTATCTATCCATTATTTGAAGCAGGAAACTTGTATTACTTGCTTCTTTGGTTTTTATTTTTATTTTATTTATTACTTATATATGTTATTTTTGTTCTTTGGTTTAGGAATGGATCTTGTGAACAAGTTCATGTTACTTCTATTTCTGCTACTTTGTTGTTCCATGTCCACAAAGGGAGCATTGTATAAGAATCCAAAGATACCGATCAGGGTTCGTGTCAGTGATCTACTCAAAAGGATGACTATAGCTGAAAAAATTGGTCAGATGTCTCAGATCGAGCGGCTAAATGCAACAGATGACGTAATCAAGAACTATTACATAGGTAAATTCTTTACCTCAACAATGATAATTTATTAGGATAATCAATATTAATGTTTTTTTTATAACCGACTTCAAATATTTGGTGCAGGTAGTGTATTGAGCGGAGGTGGCAGCCCGCCTTTGCCAAATGATACTGCCACAGATTGGGTCGAGCGCATAGATGCAATGCAAAAGGCTGCTCTATCCACCCGACTTGGTATTCCAATTATCTACGGTATAGATGCAGTTCATGGTCACAACAACGTGCTCAATGCAACTATATTTCCCCACAATGTGGGACTTGGCGCCTCCCGGTACAAAACATTTTTTATTGTTATAATTAAAAACTGTAATTTCAACCTGAATTTCCTCTTCCAATAAGTAAATTTCTTCATGTTAGAGATCCAGACTTGGTGAAGAGAATCGGACAAGCCACTGCACTTGAAGCTAGGGCTACAGGAATTCCTTATGTGTTTGCTCCCTGCGTTGCGGTATCTAATCCAATTTTTCTCCACATATTCTTAAACTTTTTTCATCAGCAACTGGGTTTGACAAAAAGTTTATTTCCTTACAGTTCTTAATTCAATTATTCTTGTACATAATGCAGGTTTGTAGAGACCCAAGATGGGGTCGCTGTTACGAGAGTTACAGTGAGGACACAGATGTTGTGCGCCAGATGACAGAGCTTATCCCTGGTTTGCAAGGAGATGTACCACCAGATTCACCCAAAGGAGTACCTTATGTTGCCGGAGGGTATGTTGCGACCTAAAAGTTTAGTTACAAATTAAACTAATATAATCAAAAATCCAAAATAACCAGGAATTTTAATAAAATTTTCGCACATCTAAAATTTGACAGGAAAAATGTTGCGGCCTGTGCAAAGCACTATGTTGGTGACGACGGCGCACACAATGGCATTGATGAGAATAATACTGCTACTAGTTTTCATGGACTCCTCAGCATCCATATGGCCCCATATTACACTGCTATCAAAAAGGGTGTCTCGACTGTCATGGTTTCTTACTCGAGCTGGAATGGTGACAAGATGCATGCGAATCACTTCCTTGTCACTGATTTCCTAAAGAACAAACTACGCTTCAGAGTTAGTACATCAGAATAAACCTTCAATTTTCACAAATGTGAAGTATTTTACTATTTTTCAAAGTTCAAATTAATTGGGGATTTGTTTCTGAGCAGGGTTTTGTAATTTCTGATTGGCAAGGAATTGATAGGATCACTTCTCCTCCGTACAATAACTACACTTACTCAGTCTTGGCTTCTGTTACTGCTGGCATTGACATGGTAAGTCAACTTCAAGAACTAGTATCTTTTTCCATTTTTTGGGGCTCATTTGAAAATTTATTTCTATTTCTTGTTTACACATTAATTTATAAATTATTGGGTCTATTTCAGATAATGATCCCTTATAATTACACCGATTTCATCAATGATTTGACCTACCTAGTGAAATACAACTTCATTCCCATGACCCGTATAGATGATGCCGTGAGTAGAATCCTTCGTGTCAAGTTCTTAATGGGTCTATTTGACAAACCTTTTGCTGATCGTAGCTTAATCAATCAGCTTGGAAACCAGGTTAATACTTTTGAGCATTTCACATTCCACAACCTGTAACAATTTTGTTCATAGCATATTCTTGACTGAAAGTTCTCTGCCAAACAATATAGAAACATAGGGAGATAGCTAGAGAAGCTGTAAGAAAATCTCTTGTGCTTTTGAAAAATGGGAAATCGCCAAACGAGACAGTTTTACCGCTCCCTAAGAAATCCAAAAAGATCCTGGTTGCTGGAACACATGCTGATAACTTAGGGTACCAATGTGGAGGATGGACTATTGCACGGCAAGGTCTCAGTGGCAACAACTTTACTGCTGGTATGTCAAATTACTTGCAAAAGCAAACAATGATGTAATTAATCCTATAGAGACATTTCTGCCCTCTAAGAATTTATATTACTCATGATATTCAAATACTTTATTCGATTAAATTTTAATTCTCTAAGTTTATTTCAATTTGCAAAATCAGGAACATCAATCCTTCAAGCAATCAAGAACACCGTCCATCCAACAACCGAGGTTGTGTTCTCAGAGAGACCGACATCATCAGACTTGAGTGATGGAAAGTACGATTACGCTGTTGTAGTGGTTGGTGAACTACCATATGCAGAAACAGCCGGTGACAACATGAACTTAACGATCCCTGTACCTGGTGCACGTACAATCAGACGGGTTTGCAGGGTTGTCAAGTGTGTGGTTGTCTTGATCTCAGGTCGGCCCCTAGTAGTGCAACCGTACATTGAAATGATGGATGCTTTTGTGGCTGCATGGCTGCCCGGAAGCGAAGGCCAGGGTGTGGCCGATGTTTTGTTTGGCGACTACGGGTTCACCGGCAAGTTGCCACGGACTTGGTTCAAGTCCGTGGATCAACTGCCCATGAATGTAGGGGATAAAGACTATGATCCGCTCTTCCCATTCGGTTATGGACTTACCACTGGCACTGAGCCTATAAAATCAATTTAGTTATAAGATTATTCTAACTTTTGGTAGTTAACTTAATTTGAGGATGGCCAAGGGTCCTCTAGTTGATAGCTAGTTAAGAGGAATAGCTTTGGTTCCTCCAGCATTAGAGTGCTAAAATGAGGAAAATTGTTACTTTTTGCGTTAGTCCTGCGGACCTATTTCGGGGAGTTATAGATTATCTTTTAATTATTTAAAATTGTGTAGTAGATGGGTTTTCTTTAATTAAGTACATCTTTTTCTATTCTGCTATCTGGTTCTTAGTGATGGGGATAAGCAGATCCTTCGACAAAGAAACGTTAAAGAAAAAAAAAAATGCTGCCACTTGTATAGTACTTCAATAAGAATACAACTAACAAATACCAAGTAAAATTTAGATATATATGCCAAAATAATGAAATATAGTTCAATTAAACGAAACAAAAAAGGCACGTTTGAATAGGATTATTGTTCATCTCGACAAATCTAAAATGTTACGCTTCTTTTTATTCACTTAGTAAGGATGAAATTATTTTATAGTACTTTATTTCGACAATTTTGACAATATATTTTCAAATGCGGCTGAAAATAAAAAAAAATTATTGATAAGGGATAAGTTCTATAAATAAATTATCAATTAAATTTAATCAAATTTGAGTATATAGCATTTAATGCTGCATCAAGTCGTTGATTTTGAAAGCTTTAAAATATTTGAATCACTTTTAATGATCAGTAAACCATGTATCGTATTTTCAAATCTGATTTTGTTTACAGATATGTTATTTAAATTATGTACATTATGCTTATAATATTGGATTCAAATCACTATGAATGTCCAGTAATTCCACCCACATGAAAAAATAAAAATATATATTTTTGAGTGCTATGAGCAAAACTTTATTTTCTAACATAGCATCAGCTGAAATTTTCATATTGTCAAATGGACATATATATATATATATATATATATATATATATATATATATATATATAGAAAGCCTTCAATCAAAGCGCTTTGACCGGAGTCTCAGTTAAACCCCGTCAGATCTCAATTTTGAAAGTTCAAACGACCGATCCGAACCGTCAAATATGATCTCCATATTGAAATCTCCTTGCCGACCAAAATTTTCATTTTTTTGCATTTTTGAAGTATTTTTTTCGGATTTTCAAAAATCGTTAATCTAATTTGTTCTGAACCCTACAAAAATTGCTGTTTTTGAAAATCCGAAAAAAATACTTAAAAAATTCAAAAAAATGAAAATTTTGGTCGGCAAGGAGATTTCAATATGGAGATCATATTTGATGGTTCGGATCGGTCGTTTGAACTTTCAAAATTGAGAACCGACGGGGTTTAACTGAGACTCCGGTCAAAGCGCTTTGATTGAATCCATTCTCTCTCTCTCTCTCTCTCTCTCTCTCTCTCTCTCTCTCTCTCTCTCTCTCTCTCTCTCTCTATATATATATATATATATATATATATATTCCTTTTGGTAAATTCAGCGGTGGACTATTTTTTTAAGATAAATTGGATCAAGTCTCTAATTTATTTTTAAATTAAATGTCTATGAAACCGGATTTCAAAATTAATTGATTGATTAAAATTACAAAGGAATATGATTGATTTATACCACTACAAAAGTCTGAAATTTAAGATATACCATTACAAAACAAACTAATTGGTTTTATGCCACTACAAAACAATATGAATTAATTTTGTACATTGAACAATTGAAATGACCATAGTACCCTTTTCAATAAAAAAAAACTAGTTCTAAATTGGTCCATTAAAACTTAAAAGCCAATATTAAGTTTGGATTTGTTTGATCAGCCATGTATTGGACCAAGGCAGGTATAGTTAAATAGCATAACATTGTAGTTGGGTACGAATACAAACGTCAATTAGGCATTTTAGAAAACAGCTTTCGGCATGAGAGAAAATACCATCCAGGAAATGGAACCGGAGAAGACGAGTGTTGTGTTGCGTGAAACAAGGAAGAAGAGAGGGAAGGAGGATATCGCGAGAGAGAAGGTGCCTTGCGAGATGTGACGAGTCTGATACGGATTTGAATGGGGGTGTGGGACATGGCATTGAGAAGGGAAGACGAGAGAGGTGAGCCTTGCTGATGGGAAGAGATCATCTTGGCATTGGGCAGCAATGATCGGAGACGGGCCTCGCCTTCGGCCGTGCGAGAAACATTTTTGACGGGAAGAGATAATATTTCGTGAAACATTTCTTTATTTGTCCCCTTTTTTCCAATCACGCATCTATTACTAAGGTCATTTTGGACATTTAAAAAATCTGACATTAACATTTCATTTTTTAAAAAATTTATAGAAATTATTTCTAATATGTTAGGGTGTGTTTGGATGAGTCATGAATAAGGAATTTCGGTACGCATGTTTGTCCAAATTCATTATCTTATACCATGATTTTGTTAGTATAAAAATAAGGACCCAAATTTTTTATTCTTGTGTTGTTTGGGTTGCACAAGAATAAGAATAAGCACGCATATCGAAATTTTTTATTCTTATTCCTTATTCACGACTAGTGTCAAACATATAGGACACATACACTTATCTAACACGATGAAATTTTAATTTTTAATATTAGAATGGTCGATCCAAACCGCTAAAATTGTTTAATGTTATAAAATCTCCGTGAAAACTAAATTTTATATTTTTTCAATTTTTTTTACTATTTTTTTCAAATTTTTTAATATGCTCAATTTAAAAAGTTATGAACCCTTCAATTTTAAAAATTCAAAAAAATAGTTAAAAATTTTGAAAAAATATAAAATTTGATTTTCAAGAATATTTTAATATATAGATCATATTGAGCGGTTTGAATCGGCCGTTTGAAATATTAATGGTCAATATTTGAATCGTGTTTGACGTCCTATATGTTTGATTCTAGCATTACTCTATAAATAGTGGCATATATCAAATTTGTGTACTTTTGTGATGTGTTATCTCTAATTAGTTATTTTGTGATGACATATTTATAATTGAATTATTTTGAAATGGCATAAATCAAATTATTTCTTTAGGAATATCATGACTCGTCCGCTGATGAATTCTTTCACACTTTTATTTAAAAAAAAAACAGTGTGTATATAATATAAATGTATGTTTAGGAATATCATGACTCATCCGCAGCGAGTACTATTCTTTATTCAATCTAACCCAGGGACGGAACTAAGTAGATCAAAGGGGTGCAATGTCACCATTATTTTTTTGTGAATCTAATATTTTTATATGTATTTTGTGGTTAAGTAGACTATATTCATAAGAAATTATGCATTTGAACTCCATAAAAATATAAATATATTTCAATTGTTGAACCCCATAATTAAAAATCCAGATTTTTCATGTTCAAATTCTATTAATATTATTATGAAATTTATAATCAAATTTTAATGACACCCATTGAAAAATTTTCTGGCTCCGTCCCTGATCTAACCCATTTTGACCCGCTACACTTTCGCCATTCGGTACAGAAATTCCGACAAAAATATTGTGTATATATGTATGTTTAAGAGTTAAGACACAGATTTGACTGGTGATTGGTAATTGGTAAAACAAAAATCTTATGATTTTATATATGAATGTAAATGTTTAGATATCGATTTTGATAGCTGATCGGTGAGGGAAAAGAAATCGATGCAGTTTCCATAAAAGAAAAGAAAAGAAAATTAATATTATGAATTCAGATATTATTTTTCATCATTGATAAACGTGTGAACAATGACTTGTAGTACTGTCTAGAAAAGGTTGCAATTGCATGCCATCCACATGGGTCAGAGCACTAGTGGGCCGTCAAAGAAACGGCTAAAAAGTTTCCCAACCCCTATAACGGCTATTTTTTCCTGCCCACTTCGAACGCATCACCAAATATAAATTTTTCAAATGCTCCCGGACTAAACCTCATATCCTGAACCAATCAGTAAATAAATTAGTTGGCCCTACTTGTCAGTACTAAGGTTTTCTTCAGTGATGATGTTCTAGTAATAGATATGAATACTACCCACGTTCCTTTGTCGGTCCGCATCACTATGCGCACAAACAGACAAGCGGGACCGGTCCAAATCATCTCCTTTAAAAATCACTGGAAACTTCCAGTAATTATGGACGATCCAGATCGCATGATCTTATGTAATGAACGGTTCTCAAGCAAGGTTCGGTCTTTTTCGCCAGGTGTGCGGATGGATACACGATCTTCTCAACCAATCCACGAAGTTATAATTAATTCAATAAATGGTACTATTTCCGTCTTCTACTGATTCTCCGCATTAAATTATTTCTTCGGAACGTTAAACTCTGTGTTTCTTTTCATTAAATGCGGCTATAAGTACCTCTTAAAGAGTCGTTACACTACACACTTTTCTTAGTGGTAATCACCATTTTTGTTCCCATAATAACCTAGCAACAACCACTCTCTCCATTCCCTCTTTTCTCTTTCTCTTGGGAGCCGGTGCGCCATTGATTGAGAATAGAAGAAAAGAAGAGAAGCGAAGAGGAATCTTTCAATTTGCTTGGTGAGTTCCTCCTCTGTTACTTCGTTTTTGAATTGTACAAAGATCATTTCTTTTCGCATTGTTGAGTGCTAGCAGATGACAATTAGGAGCAGTAAGGTTTTTATTCATTTTTTCTTTACTATGGAAGTTTGGATGGTTATCTTTTTTTTCTTTTTATAATTTTTACTTAAAAGTGCTTAAATTTTGAGTTTTTGTTTCGTACTTTCTGATCCCATTTCCCATTATTCTCACTTTTATGCTGAGAAAACCTTACAATGGAGTTTTATTATAATGTTAATGTTAATTAATTGGGACGTTTTCTTGCATTTTGAAAAATTTACTAAAAAGTGTGAGGCCAATCACACAAAACCTGAGGATAAATTCTAATGACCTAAAATCATGTGAACTTTAGGCAATCTTTTCTCACTCTTCCTTTTTAACCTTTTTCCTCTGTTTAGACCCTTGAATTAGCTACCTCATAATAAACCCGTGCCTATTCACAAATTTTACATTGGCATTGGTACTTGTTTTAACGGTTTCAATTCTCCACTCAGTTTCACCTTTCACAAGCTTGGACAATGTTAAATTAATAGGACCCTAAAAAAAATGTTAAATTAATAGGAACAGAAAAAAAGAGAGAGAATTTTGATTGGGGTGGTTAAACTCTTGGTGTCCTCCGGTATACTAGGTCCACTTCTTTATAATATCCCATTCAATGAAAGTATAGGCTGGCATATATTCTACTCCGTTTGGATGTGGGAAGAAGTGAAGAAGGGAAGAAGTGGGAAGAAGTATTGGAAAGTGTGTAACTTTGTGAAGAGTTTAGATTGTTTATAATAAATTTTTTCCTTCTTCTTTCTTCCTACCTTCTTCTCAACGCATCCAAACGGTGCCATATGTTTAATTATTTCTGGATGGTTGAGTTTCTGACCAGAATAAATTATACTATTCTAATTACAAGTTGTTATTTTAATAATCCTCAATGCCCAATCATTAGGAAAATGTAGTTAGAGAACAAGAAAACCTTATGAAACAGTTATGGCTACCTCAAGAAGATAGGATTGTCCATTCCTCGTTTGTGCTCAATGGGAAAGCGCTCTAATCAAATTTTCACTCAATTCAACAAATATGTATCTGAACTATTGAAACATTTTGGCAGGAAGGAAGAATTAAGTTGGATTCAGTGGTTGCTCTTTTCAAAAATGATGGTTCCATTATTGCTCATTCCCTTCATCCTCCTATTTGCCTCAATTGGAGAGGCAGATTACATGGCATATAAGGATGCTACTAAGCCCGTTGAGGTTCGTGTAAAAGATCTATTGGGCCGAATGACACTTGCCGAGAAGATTGGTCAGATGACCCAGATTGAAAGGCTCGTTGCAACTCCTGACGTTTTGAAGAACTACTACATAGGTATACTTTCTCCATCCAGTCACTCAAACAATTGTGTGTTAGTTTGAGCTTATATTACCCAATATGGAGCTTTTGCTAGTAGTAGTAGCATTGATCTATTACCTGATCATCACTTGGAGAGTGATACTTTTTTGGCAACCTAGTAAGATGTATTTGCTAAATATGTACGGCACTTATTTGACATAACATCAATACCTTCATGATTTATGTTTGAGCATACCATTAGAAGTAACAAAAAACTTGATTGGACATTTATGATAATATTTCAGGAAGCATTTTGAGTGGTGGTGGAAGTGTGCCCAAGGAGCAAGCCACAGCAGCTGATTGGGTAAACATGGTTAATGAATTTCAGAAGGCATGTCTGTCAACTCGACTCGGTATCCCAATGATTTATGGCATTGATGCTGTTCATGGCCATAATAATGTGTACAATGCCACAATTTTCCCCCACAATGTTGGCCTCGGTGCTACAAGGCAAGTATATTCAATAATATCACCACATTGGTTATTGTACAACCTAACCACTGATTAAAACCAGTATTCACAAGCTAGAATACAAAAAATATTTATCTGACTAAGAAGTTTCATTTCAAGCAGGGATCCTGATCTTGTGAAAAGAATTGGTGCTGCCACCGCACTTGAAGTGAGAGCTACTGGCATTCCCTATGCCTTTGCTCCCTGTATTGCGGTAATAAAAATTACCAGTTACCACAGATAAAAATTGATCTGAAGTGCTTATCAGCAACTTCCTATCTTAAGAGTGCTTACCAGCCTGTTAATGCTCTTTGTATACTCAGGTTTGCAGAGACGCAAGGTGGGGCCGGTGCTATGAAAGTTACAGCGAGGACCACAAAGTTGTTCAGGCCATGACAGAAATAATCCCTGGTTTGCAAGGTGATGTCCCAGCCAATTACACCGTTGGTTATCCTTATGTTGCCGGAAAGTAAGCACTAGATTGTCTATTTTGGCTTTTTCAGCATTGCTATTTCCTTTTTACCTAGGTTTTACTAATAACGGAAGCTACGCTTGCACTACCAAAAAAATATGAGACACCTGAACCAAAGAATATAGACACAAATCTGAATGACACAAACCTCAATGCTAATTTTTGGTCATCTTAAATTTAATCATGCAAAGCATGCTATTTATATTTTTCTTGATGTGACTTGTCTAATTTTTTTTTTTTAAAAGGAACAATGTGGCAGCCTGTGCAAAGCATTTCGTTGGAGATGGTGGCACACAAAATGGCATAAACGAGAACAACACGATCATTGACCGGCAGGGGTTGCTAGGCATCCACATGCCAGCATACCTCAATTCATTGGCTAAAAGTGTCTCCACAGTAATGATCTCATACTCGAGCTGGAATGGTGTGAAGATGCATGCAAATGGCGACTTGATCACTGGCTACCTCAAAAAACAGCTTCGATTTAAGGCAAAATGACTTTATAAGTCATAATAATTATACTACACCATTAGGTTTTATTTGCTTGTTGATCTTATCTTTTATTTTACATGTTTTCAGGGATTTACAATCTCAGATTGGGAGGGAATCGACAGAATTACCAGCCCCCCAGGATCAAATTACACATATTCAGTGGAAGCTTCAATAAGAGCTGGTATTGACATGGTGAGTGCCTCTCCTTTTATGGAACCTAATTAATCAATTTTTTTTTGTAACAAATTATTTTATGTGGTTCCATTGCAGGTCATGGTTCCAAATAATTATGATATGTTTATCAACAACCTGACGAATCTTGTGAACCTGAATGTGATTCCCATGAGCAGAATCAATGATGCAGTGAGAAGAATTTTGAGGGTCAAGTTTGTCATGGGTCTGTTTGAGAACCCCTTGACTGATCTCAGCTTGGCTGATCAGATTGGAAAGAAGGTAATCCACAACTACACATTTAGCTGCTAATCCAGCTGTTCCAACTCTTATGTAATTGAAAAAATGTAGAAACAAAAAAAAAAAGAAAATAGAAGATTGGTTTATGCCGACTTAGAATCAATTAAAGTAACTACACTTATTGAAAAAATATTGTTTATTTTACACTTATTGAAAAGAATTGATGAAAATTGTTAACAAGCTTTTAGTTATGAATTATATTAGGTTGTAATTCTTACAATGTTAGCCATGTATATACCCATAGGAACACAGAGACTTGGCCAGGGAAGCTGTGAGAAAGTCACTTGTGCTATTGAAAAATGGCAAATCATCTTATGACAAGCCAGTGTTGCCCCTTCCCAAAAAGGCTTCCAAGATACTTGTCGCTGGGACCCACGCTGATAACCTGGGTTACCAATGTGGTGGCTGGACCATCGAATGGCAGGGTAAAAGTGGCCGCATTACGTCAGGTAGTACCAATATTTTCCATTATCTCTGACAAAAAAGTTCTTGCTGGTGTTTCTTGCAATAACTGTCAACTCTTTTTAAATTTCCTTGAAAAAAGCCAATATACTTAAAACCTTATTTTCACATTCTATTGAAACCTGTATGCTGTTGGGTTTTAACTTTTTTTCTTTTTTTTTTTTGATAAACGGTTTGAACTGTGAACTACTTGTAAAGATATTTATTTACTGGACCAAAGGAAATCTGGTTGGGCCCAATATATTTTTAAGAGCAAGATTTTGAAGTGAAGTCTAGCATTTAGTAGATTGCAACTATATATAGCAAAATGAGTAATGATCCTAATAACAATAATATTGCCATCCACTAACAAAAAGGTAATTTACAGGAACAACCATACTGGATGCCATCAGAGCCACCGTCGACCCTTCAACAGATATTGTGTTTGCAGAGGATCCTGATGCAGACTTTGTGAAGAACGGCAATTTCTCATATGCAATAGTTGTTGTAGGAGAGCACCCCTACGTTGAGACGTCAGGAGATAGCCAGAACCTGACCCTGCCTGATCCTGGCCCAAGCACGATCCAGACTGTGTGTGGTGCAGCTAAATGTGTGGTTGTGCTTATAACAGGTCGACCTGTTGTCATCGAGCCATATGTGAGTACAATCGATGCGCTTGTGGCTGCATGGTTGCCTGGCTCAGAAGGGCAGGGTGTGACAGATGTGCTATTTGGGGATTATGGTTTCACCGGGAAGCTTTCTCGCACCTGGTTCAAGTCGGTCAATCAGTTGCCGATGAATGTTGGTGACCCCAATTACGATCCACTTTATCCTTTTGGTTTTGGATTGACAACCAAGCCTAGAAACAGTTAGGATCATAGGAACAGCTAATCATTAGACCAGACCAACGTGGAAATTTTTATTCCATTTTTATAGCTATTTATCCCTTTTTATTTATTTATTTGTTGATTGTAGTTATTATTCATCATTGGACGAAGGTTGAACAGTTTAGTTGTAATTGGATTACATCTTAATCGAGAATGAAAAAGGAAAAGAACAGTTTTGCCCCTTCAAACAAATCTCTTTTTGTGATAAACATTAATATCCATAGCACTGACAGCAGGAGTTTGTTTGGAACATTATATTAAAGTCGATATATTCGTGTTACACTCCAGAATTTGCCATTATGTAATTTGTATATCTTTGGTTGATCGGATCCTATTTTCGTGATTTATTGCTAACATGTTGCAAACTAAAAGAATTTATGGACCCCTCTCCACATACCTTCATAGATGGAATATGAATACATATGCCAGTCTGAAGGTTAAAAGTAATTTTTCCTTTTCCGCTCTAGATTCATTCCCAATCGATTAACAAGATCCTGACTATAGATAAAGCGAAAATCATTTGGACTCAACCTTTCTGATTAGTTTACCACAAAAAAAAAATGAACAGCCAAAACACTGATAATAACCAAAATAACACTAGTACAGATCTTGTAACGCAACATACTGTTGAAAAACAGCCTCATTTACGCCATAACAAAGGAGGCATTTTTTGTTGTCACATGATTAGATCTATAGGAAAACTTACAACATTTACAAAATATGATCCTTGCGGAAATTTTTCCATTAGAAACAAAATTCCTATAGGTGATTTAAATGCCTCCTACTTCTTTGAATAAATGAGATATGGATCTTGAGCTATGGTTAACACATCAGGCCTTTCTGCTTGATTGTATGTCAAACATTTACGAATCAGCTCCTGGAAAACCACAAAAAAAAAACCCCATTAAATCAAGCTATTAATGAAGAAGTGTATTCAGAAATAGAAAAGATGTAATTGTAAGGTAACAAAAGTTGGAGTCTTCTCGACAAGGAAACCCTAATACACAACAGAAAATTACAACAAGATGAAAATTCAATACGAGCAACTACAAGATCTCTACAAGTTTAACTCCAAAAATGACAGATAACATACACACCCTTCTTAAACTCGATGAAAATCACAAGGGCCCATCTTCAAGTTGTGTCAAAAAATAATATGCTCAGTAACCATCCTTGTTTAGAGAGGAATGATCACAGAAGGGTGTGGTTAAAGCATCTTTCAAATAAAAGGGATGGGAAATAAGAATGATTTCTTCTCATATTTAGAGAGGAATGATCACAGAAGGGTGTGGTTAAGGCATCTTTCAAATAAAAGGGATGGGAAATAAGAATGATTTCTTCTCATATTTGTGTGCTGTGCGTTATTGCAGTAACATGATATTTATTTTTGCAGTACATGACAATCTGAGTCTATATGATTCTGATAAAGTCTCTTGCAACTTTGCAATACGTTGGAGAATAGAAAGGTGGGATAAACCTTAGCCTCGTTGGAGACGACTGGCTTTGAAGGAAACTCAACCCTCCGTGCATTTATAATAGTATCTTCACGGAGAATTCTCTCCTGGGTCTGGTCATGACCAAACGGCCGTTTTCCAAATAGCATTTGGTATAACATTACCCCTGCAGACCATACGTCCACCTATTACCAACAAAGCGTCAAAAACCAGGTAAACAATTTTATATCAAAGCAAGAAATAAAAGTACTTTCTGAGAACATCAGAAAACATTATTTAACTGCATAAAGAAAAGTTGATATGGTCATGACTAGCCTTTGAAGAAATGAGAGGTGTCTTGCTGAGATCAAAGCATTCAGGAGGCAAGTACCTAGGAAACAGAAAAAAGTTCATAATTTAAATCAAGTTTTTTGTACTTTTTCCTAAGATGTATGCTTCAAAAAATTGATAAACTCAATTTACACTGCAATTAGAGTTAAAACTTTAGCTGTCACACCACTGCTAGGGTAAGTATATCCTGATCAATTTCAAACCTGACAATTCTTATTTGGTTGATTCATCAATTAATTGATTGTCGCAGCATAACTTAACTCGCTCTTCAAAATTTTCTTTTTACCACATCTTAGCATGGAGCTCTTTGTGCAATTATGTTTGTTTGTATGCTGCAATTCTTTATAGTATTTTCAATAATGCTTTTGACAAATATGTAGACAAACTTGAGTTTGAAATATATTTAAACTTCATAATACAAAAATTCAGAAGCACAAGAATCTGGGTTGATTCTACTCTGTTTTCATAAAAATTATGCCCAGATTAAGAATAAAAATAAATAAACGGTATATTACCAGTAAGTACCAGCACCTTGCGAGGTTAGTTCCATACCCTGAGAACCAACATCATCCTCTACAATCTTACTGAGCCCAAAATCAGTGACTTTTGTGACTCCCACCTCATCAAACAACACATTTCCCGGCTTCAGATCATAGTGTATAATCCTTTGGGATCGCTTGTTCAGATAAACTAGTCCCTGGAATATCTGGACTATTATTATCCTAGCCTCTTTTTCAGGAAGAACTGGAGTAGCTTTCAGTGTTGCATCTAGATCTTTCCCTGGTCACAAGATAAGTAAAGCAAATGATTTCACTTTAGGGGGTCATAAAGGTAAGTAGATAACTGTACCACGAGTAAATCTATATCATTAAAGATGGTAACAAATATAAATACCATATGTAGTGATTCTCAAGCACTACAGTACAGCGTCTCAATACTGAGCCAGTCAGGCACGGTTGTACACTTACTGCTATGCAGAAGGTGATAGCAGACCCACACATGGGTACGCACAAAGAACTTTATTTCAATTTTCTTTTACCTTTCTTGTGCTCGGAAGAGTTATGAAATGATCAAACTAAAACTGAAGCCTGTATGTCAGGCTCCAAGAGTTCAAAAAAAAT
The DNA here is from genome assembly GCA_028095005.1 of Rhynchospora pubera. NCBI lineage: Eukaryota > Viridiplantae > Streptophyta > Magnoliopsida > Poales > Cyperaceae > Rhynchospora > Rhynchospora pubera. The sequence continues at coordinate 104,658,248 of CM051462.1, read as the reverse complement.
AATAAACAGAAAACTACCTTTGTTAGTATGAAATTTCTGGGAAGCACCTCGTGCTACCAGTATGTAGAACAAAGCAGCATGGTTATCTTTTCCAACTGGTACATTACCAGTGTTAATATCACAATAGTGCAGAAATCAGGAAACTAAGTGCTCAAATTCAGGCACGGAAAAACAACAGGTTCCAAATAAAAGTAGAAAAGAAATATTACATAAAAATCAGAAAATTTACCACTACAGTACTCAAGGACGGTACAGAAGGTGTTATGGTCAACTTCAAAAGTATCCCAAAGCCTGACAATGTTTGGATGAACCAAGGTCTTGTGAATGTTATTTTCACGTAGAGCATGACGTATGTAATTCTGCTTCTTTTCTTCGCTCCATTGAGCATTTAATCCATGAAGCTTGCAAGCCACATACTTGTACTCCACCAGATCGAAAGCCTGTGTGTTGGAAAAAAGCATCACAAACACATTTGCTAATAGTCCCTATTCACTATTGGTTCGAAAAAATCTGCTCAATACTAGTTGAAAAAACAAGAATCTTAGTCTATTTGGTTTGATTTCTGTTTACTCGGGAATACAGTGTAAGGGGGGAAAAACTGTCAAAATTTAACAAGATTGTATTATTTCCTTAGGTTAGTTGTTGCAACTTTTCAACTACGTCCACAGAAACCCTCTTTTCCCTTTTCTGATCTCTATAAAATGTTTATTGAACTTAAAAGAAGATGGACCTTATAAACCTCACTGAAGCCTCCCTTTCCTAGAAGGTTCAAGAGAGCATAACGGTGATTGAGAATCTGAAAATTGTTAAACCGAGACCCATCCTCATCTCTTACACGCTTCATTTCACGAATTAGCCTTCCTTTTTCCAACTCATACCTATCCCTTTCTCTCAGGTAGTTCTCTTCCTCCTAATTAAATCAGATAAAAGTACTATCACATAGTAATCTGGAACCTTGAAACAAAAGGATACCTAAACCTCGCCAGTAAAATATAGGGCTATCTTTCACAATTTTTCAGTTAAACCTCAGTGTGTAACTGAACATCAACCTAACCTTGCCTCAATTAAAAAACTAATGTCTGTCCAAAGGAACTTTATCATTACTCTGTTGGAAATAACTGATATAAGATTTAAATTTAACCAAAAAGAGTGTTTCTTGTTTCAAAAAAAAAGGGTTATCTTGCTGAGCTGCAGAGGTTGCAGCCATTAACTGGAGTTAAACATAATCATTCGTATAGTTGGTTATACACTATAATTGAAATAGCCATCAAGGTCATGTAGTTTGTACAAATAATGTAGCATTAAGAGTGGTTTTTTTTTTTTTTTTTTTTTTTTTTTGGGGGGGGGGGGGGGGGTGGGGGGACAAAAAGAGGGACTATACACGCTTGATGCTTGCAAGTCTAGATTTACAAATCTCATCTTGCAAAATGAAATCTTCTTCAGAAGTGCTAGCTTCTGCGTCGCTCCCATCACCTCGGTTTTCTAAATGAACAAACAAAGGTATTTAGGTTAAACAATTTGGGATTTAACATCAGAATGTCATACAACAATTATTAATGCTCAGAAAAATGCAATAAAAAAGCAGGAATATCACCAGATGATTGCCGCTTTCTAAGTGATTTCCGATGCCTCTCAATAGCCTCCTTTGTTTCCAACAAGGATTTCTATGGAAACAAAATCACAAATAGTAACTGATTGATGGGAAAATATTGAAGATACTAAACAAATTACATAGCAGTATATATTTGCTTGTAAAAAGAGAAAATCTTACCAAATGAGAATTAAGGTCCTTTATTGCTTGACCATCCTCCCAAACCTCAGAGATAAGCGTTCCAGCTCTGTAAGTTTGACACAATTGGAATAAGATTATTTACAAGAATAATGCACGAAAGTTAAAAGATCAAAAAAAAGGCTAGTCTATACAATCTATAAGTAAAAGGACTAAGGGCATGTAATAACACGATGGGAAGCTCCAACTTGTTCTGTGAATTAATTATCATCAACTTGCGCAGCATAATCAGCCGATTAATGGAGTTCAACAAGTAAAAGTGCTCTCTATTGTACTATCTAATATTACGAATTGTAATTAACATCAACAAAGAAAGAAAGAAAGTCAAAACCTCATAACGCCAACATTTCCAAGCCTGAAAGATTCTTGCCTAATTCTCATTCTTGCCTCTTGTCTCTCAGCTTTTGACACTGATATCAGCAAATCGGAAACAATCTTGATCCTCTGCATGCATACAAAAACTAAAAATGACTTGGTTTCTTTAGAGTTTAAGGTATGAAATTCTTGCTTCTATTTTTGTGATTGTCTCTAACATTTTTATTACTGTAAAGTTATAAATTTCTTTTAGTAACAATTGTAACATCTTTTAGAGAAGTACCCCCCAACAGGTCAAGCTGAACTTAGTAAGATAAAATGCAAGATCTCTAAATTGCAAAGATAAACAATAAATGTTCAACTAAAACACAGGATACAACCTTTGTCTTCATCTGCTGGTCGTGCTCTTTATAGTCCTTCAACTCCTATCCAAATGCAACAAACAAATTAAATGAATTGAAGAAAGTTTAGAGTTGGCCAATAATCTGCATCTTAACAAAGAGTACCTTCTCTAGCTGACTATAGAGACGTTGACAGTCATCTTTTTCGTGACGCGACTTTCTTAACTCCTCTTCAAGAGATGCAACTCTACCTCGTAGTAACGTTACCTCTTCCTACAATGATTAACATATGTGCAGATAAATAATACTGGAAACTTATTAGGGCATTTCAGACCAGGACTGCATCTCAACAGTGGAAAGGCAAGTCAAGATAACCATAACAAGCCCCATATCTTGCCTAAAGCATATTCCTCATAAAGGATAAGTTTCTACTCCTTGATATTAGTGCTTTTGACAGAGAAAAGTAGATATAGGAGACCGATCTCCTAACTCATATTTAAGTATTCATGCATTCAAAAAAGAAGTGGCCAAGTAGTTTGGTGTAGTCCTTGTTAAGAGGAGAGATTGTTGAGAGGTTAGATGTGATTTGTCTTGTAAAATGAACTACCTTAGTATTTGTTTACTGTTCAATAAAACAATGGTGAGGCCCTCCCTCACTTGTTTCCAAAAAAAATAAAATAAAATAATATTAAGTTCTTGGTAGAACATAAATAATTCAAAAATAATTACTTATGACTACAGAACCAAAAAGACAATTTCAAAAGACAATCGAAGACAAGCAACGATCCATACCTGGAAATTGGCTGTATCATTATTGGCAGGTGGTACCTTGGCCATCTGTTCCTGTTGATATCATAGGAATTAAATTATTTATGACAGCTTCTTTTTCAACGATTGCAAATAGAAAGATTTTTAAGTCACGTCCTTTTCAACCCTGTGCAGCAATTGCCTACCCTGATATCTTTGAGTGGTATTATATAGAGATGGATCAGAAATATGAATGAATAAATACCAATGGAAATTGGTCGGCAAGCTCCAAAGCTCTAATGAAAATGTTCACTTGGCTGGGGGTAGGTTTGATTATCTACTTTATGCCAGTACACCCCCCCCCCCCCCCCCATGCGAAAATAGTTATTTTTACCAGTAATTCTGTTCATACTATAGGGTACAGGCTGTGATGAAACTGAAGCATTACTAAGTAATTCGCTTTACAAACTTATGCCCCACACCCTGACCTACCCAATGAGAAATATTAAAGTGCAAACATGTGAAGTCATCACAGTACGTTACTAATAGTCTAATACCATCAAATAGTGCTTGTCCATTTGCCCATTTGATGAGACATGCAAAGAGGAAGGTCCAGGTTTTGTTTGATCAGAGGTCTTTGACCGTCCTCTGCATGATGAGCTGCGGCCTCTTCCTCGGCCTGGCTTCTTCCTCTTTAAATCTTCAGAATTTTGTCTTGTGTCAACCGGTTCCAAAACCTTCACCTTTTCTTCCACCACGGTCTAATTATTGAAACATAAAGCATTCAATATTATTTAGGTATAACTACATATCTGATCCAGTTTTAGAGAACAATTTAAGAAATGTGTGACTGAGATTGTTGAAAACTGCACTGCCAATGTATTACAAGTTTACCGATGCTGTCTAAAGAGAATACATTCATAAAAGAAATGCACCTCAGATTGTTGCAGAGCCCTGCCAGTGTCATTTTCCTGGAGTTTGATTCTTTTGTTATGCTGTATCAAAAACTCTTCACCAGTCTACAAGTGGAAAAGAAAATAAGTCAAACATAAGTGTCATGAGTATGATGAGCACTATAAGCAGTTGAAATAGGAAAGCAAAAAATAAAAGAGAGGAGCAAATGTAGCTAGGGCTGACGTCATCATCGTCAGAGGAAGACTCAGGCAGCTCTTCCTGCTCCATGAACTTGACAGGTGGCGGTGGTGGAGGTGCAGTCACCGACGAGCTTGGCCATCCGGTCTGAACAGATGGCGAATTAGAAGACGACGAGCTCTTCCCAGCCATGCGCGCCTCGAGCTTGGCAAGCTTGGCGGGTAGAGACGGGTCAGACGGGTTGGAGTTCGATTTGGATGACAGTTGCAACACTATGTCATCCGCCATTTCCACACCTTTTTTCTCAAATCAAACGAGACGAAGCAAGAGAAACTCCGACAAGTGCCCCCGAATTCACTTCATTCTCGAATCTCCACAGCTGAACGCCACTGGTCTCGCACAAAGATTCAGAGAAGTTGCGAAATCGGAGGTTGAAGGAATGGATTGATCGGAGAAGAGAAGAAAAGGAAAGTAGATTGAATCGTGGTGGTCGGTTGTGCTAAAATAAATGCGCCGGAGGCATCAACCGAACCGGACCGGACCGGACCGGCGACTGAGGAATTAATTGAAAGATAGCTTGAGAGGGAAGGAGAGGAGAGAGGGAGCACTTAGCACTTTAGCTTTACCAGGGGTGTTTTCGGAAATAACTCTCAAAACAAGGATGGTTCCTATCACAATATTAATATAGTACGGGTGGGCCTCTCTGCTATTTCTCTTTTTTTCTTTTATGACCATTATACACTACTACTGTTCTACTATTTTCCTTTTCCAAGAGGGGGAGACGATGTGATGACTGGTTATAAGCGGTTGCCGGTGGTATAGTGTGCAACAGACTATAGAATGTTTTTCGAGAATAAATAAATAAATAAAAGACTATAATAAATTATAAAGTGCGTTGTTAAGATAATAGCGACTGGAATTCACAACGCAAGATTTTACGGAAGTACAATAATGTCACGATATCCTCTAGCGGAGCCAACTGTTTCGTCATGATCCAAATGAATGTACGGGATTCACTATTAGTCCAAAATTTGATACTTCGGACGGAGTCAAGTCAAGGTGTCAAGGTGTCAAGGTGGTTTTAGGGTTTTGCTATTAACAATTGGATAGTAGAGAAATAAATGTTCTATGTCCGCAGGTAAAGTTCTGGTATGCAAATATGTAAAAGTACATATCAGCTATGCAATAATAAAAGAAAAACAGAAAAGTAATTAAGATGATTCGGATCGTGGCCCATATCACAATTATCTAGGTCCACTAGCCCAATAGTCAACAAAATTTCCGAAATTGCCCTTTTGTATTTCTACAAGTGTAGACCCTAGTGCACAAAACCCTGTCCCATGGCGACTAGAATAGAAGAAGACGACGATGATGTACCTGCGCTGAGCGCGCAGACACTGGCGGCTCTGAGAGAGTTCATTGCGGAGCAGAGAGACGCAGAGAAGGAGGGAACTGAAGAGGAAGGGGAGGTTGCGCTGGTGACGGAGGACTGGAGGCTCAGCCAGTTCTGGTACGACCGAAACACCGCCGAGACTCTGGTGGAAGAGATTCGCTTCCTCTCGGACTGTTCTCAGCCTCCTTCTCCTTCTGTGGCGTGCATCTCTTGCCCCACTCTTTATGCTTACCTCAAGGTCACTCTCTCTCAGTCTATCTTCCTCTGAAGGAGTTTGATACTGTATTTTGGTCGTGTGAATGATGTTTGGTTTAATATTGAATTGAAGTTGAGCCTCAAACTAAGATTGCTATTGGTGAAACCATTGATTAGTAAACTTATCAACAGGTAATGATCTAAAAAACTTCAAAACCAAAGTAAAGAAATGTAATATCAATGTTTGGACTCAATTAATCAAGTGCAGCTTCTGCGGAAGGAGAGGGATTCGAACCCTCGGTACAAATAACAACATTGCTAGTTCTAATTAGTTGCTACAGTTTTGATGATATTCTAGGTCAGACATCTAGTATTTACATTATTGCAATCACTGGTGCAGAATCAGTCTGCTCGGCCTAACCAAGGTAACTGGGGATACTAAAGAACTGAGTTTGGTCGGAACTTACTATTACTTTTAATGTGACAAAAAACTTGATAACTACACTGGAATACTTCCATCCATATGTTTTTAATCTGATTTCTGAAGTTTTGCTAATTAATTACATTGTTTTTTGGACAACTTCTTCAGAAAATTGAGCCTGATATCCCGGCACAGATATTGGAATTTGACAAACGATTTGGACAATATGGTGAAGATTACATATTTTACGACTATAATCTGCCAGAAGAACTTCCTTTGTCATTAAAGCACAGTTTCAAAATAATTGTAGCAGATCCTCCATACCTTGTTAGTATTCTATTTGATAAATTTCGATGTTTATGATGTGTCTTTTCTTTGGTTGTCTATTCCATTTGATGGCAGAAATGTTTCCCTCATCATATTGTTTTTTGATTAATTTATGTTGATGCCTGTGCTTTTGTAGAGTAAGGAATGCTTGGAGAAAGTGACAAAAACTATTTCCTTCTTAGCTAAACCACAAGATTCCCGTTTGCTTCTACTCACAGGTAATTGTCCGTGCATAAAAATAATAGAAGTAAAGATTTTTTTTATGAAAATTGATTTGCCATGTTTCTTAGAATACAACTTGTCTGATGTATTTTACTGATTTTACGTAATTCGAATTAGTAGAAAAAATGTATCGACAAGTAGCTTCTGATTGAAACCAAATCTTGCTAGAATCAATTGAGATGATTTGAAGTTGGCTTGGACAGTCAATTCGGAATTAGAGAGAAAAGATTTGAAAATACCATTTTTCTCCTAATTTTCGTTAAAATACCACTATGACCATAAATTGAGTGGGGTGGATGCAGAGAGTGCTAAGGATTTCACAGAAAGAGAGAGAAATGTGGGAAAGGGGCATAGTCACCTTGTTGGAGCTCTAAAAGGCATTTGGTAGGTTTTGTCTCTTGTGATGCTCAACTCCCTTTAGACTGACGGATGAGGATAGCCTCCTCTTCTCGCCAGATCCAACCCTAAGCAATGCAATTTCAACAGGATTACGGGTGAGGATAGCCTCCTCCCTTTTCCCCCAAATGCTGTCAATCAAGTTAGTTTCCCTATCTTCCTGGCTTCCGATTACGGGATTTATCTCAAGAGGCTCTTGTTTTGGAAGGTTGTAAGTGGTCACACTGGAGGGGTTAGGTGTTGATTTATAGCTGTGAGCAACTGACAAAGACGTTTTATTTTATTGTTATTATTATTATTATTATTATTTGGTAAATTTTATTTCAAAGGTCTCTACTTTTCTCTACATCAGTTGCCTCAGCAAGCCATTGAACTTTTGATATGTTTCAATAAGCCATTCCATCAAGGAAAAATTAATTTTTTTATTGCTCGGAAATAGTTTCCAAACTTAGAATTTCTCAAGCTGATGTGAACATACTTTAGACATAATTTTTACTAATGTGAACACTGAATTAACCCTTGGTTGTTTTCTTCAAAGGAAAGATGATGTAGTGCAGTAGCAAACCTTGAGCCAAAGTTGAGGGGATATGAACAATTACAGTAGGATACAAACTAATTAATAGAACTAATCAATACTAAACAAGTATGATTATACTATTGACAGTTGATGCAATTCATATCGGAGTTTGAAGCTAAAAGAGGTCCACTCAGAACTCGATGACAAAAATATATATCAAACAACATATATTTTAAATGTAAACTACTTTAACATTAAAGAAGGCATCACGATACAATTGAACTTGAGTGTGGAACAGTTTCAAATCACAGGTGGTGCAAAAAGGGAATTTGGTGTGAAAGACACTGAGTCTTGTCCCTCTAAATGGAGGTCTACTGTATCAAAAACGTTACAATTACAAGTGATTGTATTGAAGGATTGATCCTATTTTGATGAATTACATATTGTAAAATTCAATGAATAAAGTGTTAGTCTGCATTTTTTTTTTTTTGTGCTGCAATGTCTCTAGAAAAGAAAACTAAACCGAAAGTAATCTGAATAATATTGCCTGAATATGAGAGCTACAGAAACGTTTTGCTTACTTAATCTAGCTCTTCCAGACCTACATATACACATCTATGCATCTTAAATGTCAGTCACCAGTTACGATATTAGTATAAGCTTAGTTACCTTCAAAAAAAAATTAACACTCTTATTTTTTTGATCTGTATTATTGTGGTCACCTGGGGCTGAATTAGGTATATTTTCAGTTTTTATTGAAATTGGAAATGCTTGATATTGATTGATATATGGTGCAGGAGAAGTGCAGAAAGAGAGGGCGCTAGAACTTTTGAACGTGCGGCCATGCGGATTCAGGCCTCAGCATTCCAATAAGCTGGGAAATGAATTTTTACTTTATACCAACTACAATCCTCAAGGTAGACTTGGCGGCTGGGAGCCAACACTTAGTGAGTAGTGAATGCCTCAACTATTTTGAGTTATTTCCATAAATTTATTTTCTTTTAAGATGAATTAAGTTATGTCGTAGGTAGAGTCCACAGTTATGGCCTTTTGAGTCTCTTATATTCGAGGGATTTCTTCACAAAGTTTGTGCCATATAGTGGGTAGAGTCCAATTAAGTTGTGTAGTTTTCCATCCACGAAAGATGTGTTACTTGTATTTGGTTTGATAGTGTTGCTCAAAACATTATCTTGCGTTCTGAAATGCTCAATTCAGTAAACAAACAATGTAGTTATATCCCACGAAAAATATGTTAGTGACTCGGTATAAATTTTGTGGTTGCGGGAAGTTGCTCCATGTTAGATGGTGTTTTTTGTTTCAGACTTACATACAAAGGATTTGGATGATTGTAGTTCTTGGTCCGTGTGCAATGTGCTTCCAATGCATTGGATACGTTTGTTGCTCTTGCTTGTATAGTTGTGTGTTTGATTCTGGTGTTTTGAAACGTTGTCTTCAACTTTGAAATGTTTTAACCGGATCAACCAATGATGTTGTAGTATTTGAATGATGCTATAGATGTTATAGTTAAAATGAAGAATTGAGACCTTTCCTTGACTCTGTAAGGGCCTGATCAAAATCACATTTTTTTTTAACGTGGGATTTCATTTTGTTTCGTTTTGTTAGAAAATTCTTGATCAAAATGAAGAAATTTGATGTCATTTGGTTGGAATTTTTATGCAATTAGATCCAACGAAATTCTATGAAATCAATTCAATTGAAATGAAATTTCATGTAAACTTCATTTTGATTAGGGGGTAAATTCTTTCAATGACTCAATTTCAAAGAGCTGCCAAATTACTTAATATATCTTTTTAAAAGGGAAAATTGGATATAACCCCTCGAAGGCCGAAGCTTCTTCAAGTGGAAATTAACTCCTTCAAATCTTCAAAATTGGATATAACCTCTCAAATCATACTCATTAAATAAGGATGTAAACCATTTTCACTAAATTTGATAATAATTTAATCTAAAAAGTTAATTTCTAAATTTTCTGACTAAATCACCCTATGCTACGCATTTGTCTAAAAAACCTTTCGTCTACCCCACAATCAAAAAAGCAATTGACTCTAGGTTTTCAATCTCAGTCGTCTGATTTAATCTCAACGGTTATAGATGCCCCGTACATAATACCAAGATTGATAGACCCGGAAAAATCTAACCTTTAAGATTAAATCGGACGGCTCGGATCAGAGGATACTCGCCCACTCAAAATAGCCCAACACTGGTAGATTGGATTGCCATAGAGACGAATGGATCCATGGCTCACTGCTTGTTTCGGCCTCATTTCTATTTTCTTTTTATTTACTATGTGCTATTGAGAGCCCCTTTACATCACCTCTAGACTAGGAACGATACTAAAGTTTCTTAGATAAGTGTTTTATGTTTAAAGAAAAAGATTATCAAGTTAGATGAGAAAGGTAAAACTTCAGGTAGTTACATAGTGCGAAATGATGCCAGCGTAAAAATCAAACGAGGAGAAGGCAGGGAACATGGAAGCAAGTAATTATGAGCAATGGGCAGGGATAATTTGGTCAGAAATTTTATAAAATATTTTTTATAAATTAAAATAATATTAAAATTAGTTAAAAGGGTTTATATCCTAAATGAATATGATTTGAGGGGGTTATATCCGATTTTGAAGATTTGAAGGGATTATTTTCAATTGAAGAAGTTTTTAAGGGGTTATATCCAATTTTCCCTAATTAACGAATAACACTGCAATTAGAATAGTATTAATTATCTGTTATACTTAAATTAAAACGAAAACTACTAGTTGTTTACAGGAGATTCAGAAACGGAAGAACCGATGCATTAATAATTATAACAATACAATCTTTCTAAAAAGAAGGACCCATTCCTCACTTTTATATATTTAACAGTTTTCTTAAATAATATTTGATAAAATTTTGTTAAATATATAGTGTAAATAATCTGTATAAATTGACAAATGAATAAAAAAATTAAAAGTAATTAAGGATATCTATCTATATATTGAATCCCGTTCCACTACCGAGCTCTAGAACACTGTTCTTAGAACTGTTCATGATTTTCTTTTCATCTGGATCGTTGGTTTTTCCTGATTTATCTTGGCCGTTCAAATTCGGCTGTTCTCCATCTAATCTTTCTTCTGGAGAATTCCAACCCCGTCTCTGCTTGGATAATCTCGCCCCCTCTTCTTCTCTCACAAGCTCCTTCGACAGACCGGTTGGATGGGTTCTACCATGTGCCTTGAGTACGGATGTTGGTCCGCCGGCTACTCCTGGCGTGTGCACCGCTTTCTCTTCGTCTTTTCTGGTCATGCTGCGGTGTTTGGTTACAGTGCATCGACTAATTTCTTCCCTGTTGTCTCGCGCGCCTGTTTTTGTGATCCCTTCCTTGGCTCCCGTCGCATTTCCTGTTGGTTTCACGTGCTCTTAGCGTATCTATAAAACTCTTCTCCTATCGCCCTATATTGATAAGCGCTCTCTGCCTCTCTGCACAGAGGTTTTGTCCTCTTTCTTTCTTTTTTCCTTTGTCGCCTTTTCTATTTTTTCGTGCCTTCTCTTTGCTTTTCTCTTAACTTCACTTCATCTTCCTCATTCCTGTTTCTTTTTATTTTGTTCATTTATATTTCGGGTGTTTGTCCTCTCTTTCTTTTTCAAATTAGCTTTCAATTTGTTCTCATGATTTTTATTTTTGACTTAATTGCAGGTCTGAAGCTGAAGAACAAATTAAATCTGGATTTTTCTATTCTTCTCTCGCAACTCTTTAGTTCCTTTTATCTTAAACCCTACATATTTAGTGTTGTTCCTCAAAGAATTGATGATTTTGTTGTTGACTTTTGTTTTCATATTAATTGCAGGTTTCCTCAGCAATAGGTGTTGTTTTCGTATTATTTTTAGGATCAGTACTTTTGAACACCAATTACATGTTGCACTGGAGACAGATAAGTGCTTATAACTGTCCTTCTTGGTTTTTACTTTTCTGGATGTTTTTCTTCTTCTCCAGTTCTAATGTCACTGTGCTTATTCTCTTTCTCAATTTCAGGATATTTCTATTGATATTGAGCTCTTCATGGTCGTTGTTTGTCAATGCTGGTATGCCTTGGTGTTGTTCTGTTGGTTTTAATTCAGGTCAGTTTTGGTTGTCCCTTCCATTGATTTTTATTGTGGTCAACTTTCACTGCCCTTGCTCTGCATTTGTGACAGTTCGAATAGCTTCATAGTTGCTGTTGGTTATAAGAAATACGTATGATTCCTTTCTAAGAGATATCAACATACATAATCTAGACATTTGTTGGTTATAAATTCATTTTTGAAGGTTTTAAAACTATTGTGGATTCCATTTTTAAATATTTTTTTCCTCATAGTATATAGCACTATACGATATGTAGAAATCAAAATTGCTTTTTGGTTGTGGCTGACTAGCTATTACAGTAAAAAAAAATTCTACACTGATGGCATCTGATTTAATTACATTAATAGTTGTGTCGAACTGTATTGTGGTTAGTTAATAGAATTGTGGTCAGTTAATAGTAATTCTTTGGTTGAGCCTTATAATAGAATATTTTTTTGTCAGCGATAACATAAACTCATACTATATAGCTGACAAAAGATTGTCCAGTGATTATAGTTGGATTGTCTACTTTGTTAACGCCACAGTGAGTTCCTTCAATCTTTTAGTTTTTTACTGAGTCATACTATATAACTGAATTCTCTCCTGTGTTTGTGTCAGGTAGTGAGACAACAAAAAATAGTGCATGTACAGTGTGTGAGTGGCAAAGATTTATGATTTCATGCGCTGCTGATTATGTGTTCTTCCTCTACTAACTTTGTTTTGTTGTTTGTGTGGCTACTCACTAGCCTTTTTTTATTCTACTGACTGTTTTTTCCTTTCCCCAGCAAAAATGTTATGTGCCTTTGTGGTGTGAAACAGTTTGGTTTCACGAGCACTACTATTTTGATCTACAGTTATAGTGGAACGGCATTTAATGTGAAATACATGATCCCAGGCTTCTTGCAAAACTGGTAAAAGACCACAGTTTATGCAGTGAATTATATATTTCCACGTTGAAATATGATGAAAGGTATTGATCGAAATAAGTAATTTTATGTTTGTTCAATGTACAATTTTGAACGACACAACTGTCATCATTGTTGGTCTGGATGTTTTTAGATTTGTTGCGTTTGTCTTCATATAATGGTTGTCGGACTTCGCACTAGCTGCATGTCTTTATCTGAATTACTGGTATGGTTTTCTAAACCGTAATTTGTGCCAGTATTTGGGATTAACTGATCATTCGATCTGAGTGATATATAATTGTTGACAAATAGGTTCTGATTTGATTATTTGATTATGGTATATACATTACAATTGATTATGAGCTGTGGTTCATTGATAAATTCCATAACCTTTTTTATCCAGGCACTCTTTTTAGTGACCCGTTTGCAAAGCGATGATAAAATTAACAATTTTTTTTGTAAAATCCTTCATTTTCAACCAACTTATCAATACAAGGAAAGCTCAAGAACCTTACCGTGGAGTATCATATGATTTTTCTTTCATATTTGTACTAAATTATATCCTATGAACTGTAGTATTTTTTAGAAAAATCTGGGATTAATAACCTTCAGGCCTTGGTGCACTTTAGTTAATTTTCCTGCCATGTCACTTGGACTTATGTTAATACAGTTGAGGTTGTCAATTTTCTTTAGCAACTATTGAGGATGATATGGCAGGGAGCTGCAGACAGTGATTGGAGGATGGTGGGGTAAAAGAGCAAAGTGAATGACAACAAGATAGACTACGGAATCTTTCTCTCTTGCTGAAAACTGGTACAAGATAGACTCATCTCCCCTTTTAATTTTTTCATTCATGAAATCAAAAGAAAACTTCATTAGCATAGCAATGTTTGGATGGCAAGGTTAAATTAGGAATGAAACGAATAACATTGTTTAAACTTGGTGTGCATGGTTTCATTATTAGCTATTTTGGACGAATTTTGAACAGTGGCAAAACACAAGCAGTAGTATTGCACTTTTAGGTTGCTCCTCCGTAAAAGATTTTAATAGTACCCATTCTTTGTGCTCAGTTTTACACTTTACCATTGCCTTCTCTAAAAAGTGGACATTGCCTCCCAATTTGAAACAATAAAAATAAAATATCTACATAAGTTCATTGTTAGAATTTCTGTGGGTTTCATAAAGGGTACAACAATAACAACATAAAAGCATACTGTACTGATTAGTCTATGTTTTCTTTTTAACTATATTTCTAATATTTTTAGGCAAGAAATAATGGAGAGATCAGGAGCAAAAGGATGGATGTGCTGCTTTAAACAAACAAAAATCGTTTCCTCATTCAAATTATTAAGGTGTCAATATCTGATGATGTTGTAATATAAGTAAAGGCATTCGTTGTTCTTATAAACAAACATAAGTCATTTTTTATTTATTAATTGATGATCTGAGTGACTTCTTATCAAATTATTAAAATAATTTTGATGTATCTAATTCTTTATTATAGCATTGTCCAAATGAAGAGAGAAAAAAAATTGCACAACTTATGAGAATAGCATTATGGTACCAAATCTAAGAAAAAATATAAAAAAATAAAAATAGATCGCGCAACGCGCGAAATTCCACTAGTAGATACAAAAAGTGGAGGATTCCCAATGTACAAGTTTTCGGTGCCATAAAATATCCCAACCCGAATTTTTTATTTATATTTCAAATTTTAAAATCCATGTATCAGATCCCAACTGTTGATATTTGTTCAAATCACGAGATATGTGTTTACATAAAATGTTTTGACGTCAGATCAAGATGTCAAAAAATAAATATATCAAAATTAATCTATCACACTAAATTAGATTCATTTATTTTTTTGACCTCTTGGCTCTTGATCTAACATCAAACGAACTTTAGATTTTAAGTAATTTTATGATAATGATCTGAAGTATAAATTTTTTTAAAAAAAAATAAAACTGTAACACTTTAACCTCGAAAACTTATGATATCGAAACCGTCCTCATATATATACTAATTAACATGATGAATTAAAAAATATATATTTAACAAAACAAGCGGTATAGTAACTGATGTTAGAGATATATCCTAGAAAGCCAATCATTTGATGACTATGACAATAGTTGATATCTCATATTTATATACATATTTTTTACCATATTTAGCATCAAAATACCATATTTACCATATTTAACTTCTAAGTTGGCTGAAAGGCAACTTAGATATCCCTAAGAAAACAAATAAATAAGACATAGGTTAATTAAAACACCGACACGAAAGTTTAGGTTTAATTGGCCTATGTGGGGAAAGTAGAGTCCTGTACTAATTTCTAATCCAAAAGACGACAGTTGATTATTAGGTAATGTAGCTATAGCCGATTTGAACCCTTCATAAAGTTAAAACTCAAGTTGTACGGTCATAACTCAACATACCTGTTGCGGCTTTTTCGTCATTATTCTCCTCGAAGGAATTTCTCGAAGAACAATGGGAACATAGCCTTAGATTCACCTCCCTTAAGGTTTCGATCTCTCTAGCGAATATCTCTCAACACAAGAGAATCCTATAAAGAGTCGCTACTTAAAGAAGTTTCTTAATTTAGCGGGTCCTTTCTTTCCAATAGGCGCAAGCCCCTATTGTTAATTACCTCGTAGTTGCCTACGGGAACCTCTGATTAAGGGACATAAAGGGTGTTGACGTAATGGGCTAAGAAAAGAGGCTTATGGAGTGCTATAGTGGAGGACTTAATTGATGGTACCAAACTCAATGGACGGGACCCAATTAAGGATCAACAAAAGACTTCTAACTTGACTTAAAAAGAAGGGAATGGATTTTCGGTTTGGAAGAGGTTTCTGGTTGATGAAAGGGGAGGCTTCGCTTGAGGTTGTTTCTGGTAAACTCTCGGGGCTATGACTGGCCTTCTTGTGAGAGTGAAAAGGGGTTTTTTGCAACTTTCGGGGCCTCTTGGGCGGCCTCGAGCGAAAGTTGGTTCTTTTGCAATCCTAGGGACCATCTTCATCGGTCTTCTTAATAAGAGTTGGTTCTTTAACGACCCTAGGGACCATCTTAGTCGGTCTTCTTAATAAGAGTCGGTTCTCGGGACCATCTTGGTCGGTCTTCTTGTGAGAACGAAAGGAGTTTTGCAACCTTTCGGAGCCTCTTGGGCGGCCTCGAGCGAAAGTTGATTCTTTTACAACCCTAGGGACCATCTTCATCGGTCTTCTTAATAAGAGTTGGTTCTTTAACGACCCTAGGGACCATCTTAGTCGGTCTTCTTAATAAGAGTCGGTTCTCGGGACCATCTTGGTCGGTCTTCTTGTGAGAACGAAAGGAGTTTTGCAACCTTCGGAGTCTCTTGGACGGCTTCGAGCGAAAGTTGGTTCTTTTACAACCCTAGGGACCATCTTCATCGGTCTTTTTAATAAGAGTTGGTTCTTTAACGACCCTAGGGACCATCTTAGTCGGTCTTCTTAATAAGAGTCGGTTCTCGGGACCATCTTGATCGGTCTTCTTGTGAGAACAAAAATAGAATTCTTTAGACGAGGGAGCCCGTAAGAATTCGATTTCTAAGTCATCTAAGGTTGATCTCAACCCTAGCAAGGGACTTTTCCTCAAACGAAGAGGTTTCGGTTTTGACTTTGGGTTTCGTGTTTTGGACTTTTAGTTTCTGAAATTTCACTTGGGATATTTGATGATTTTATTCACTTTGGCCTTTTGCACTTTTGACTTTTGAAAATGCTTTTCTATTTCAAAATATTTGTATTTGAAGATATTTGATTTTAGGAGATAACGTGTTCGAAATCTTTTAGACCTTGAAAATATTTCTACTTAGCTTTTAAAAAATAATATATTTGAAACCTTGGTTTTGAAAATTCTTAGTCTTTTGCGAATAAGTTTATTAATTTTCTAAAATTCGTTTTTAAAGTAAAAACACTTCAAAAATACAAAAGGCCGCTACTTTGACATATTTTCATATCAAAATATCAGTGAAATCGGTTTATTTTGATTTTTAGAATTTTATAGATGTGTCGTTTATATTTTTCTATGTTTCCTATTATTTTAATGAATTTCTAAAGTTTCTGGTTGATGTGGCGTTTTCTGGTTGGTTCACCTCATCCAGTTATCACTGGGGTTCCTATTGGGATTCATTTATCTAATCCCACCGTAATCTTGGCGTAGCGGGTCGCTGACAATCTCATGACTCGCTTCGGTGTCTTTCCGTCACAGAAAATCAAAGAGGTCTTGGCGCTGAACCTCAAACAAAAGGGACGGGTTCATTCTCTGCTAACGGGTTCGACGAATAACGGATGAGGATCCGCTTTGGATTCTGACCATCTCATCTCGTCGGACTAGGCTTCGAAGCATCGCTAGACAAGTGGGAATGCAATCGTGGGTTTGGTTTCAAGTGCATCGGACCAATTTAGTGGGAGTACCGCTAACTGGTACGGTGGTACTGGGGGCTGGGTACCGATAGGGTTTGTGAGACTAATTGGTGCCAGAAAAATTAATCTCAGCGATAAAGTAGTAGGGAAACAAGGTTGACGTATCTGATTTACTACATCCTCTACTTAGTAACAATCGTAATTAATCATTGCAAATTGGCATCAATTAATACATCTATAATGGGAGAAACTAAGCCTGGTTTACTATGCTTTATCATGACATGGCCTTTATACATTGAGTACCTAGGAAACGGTTATACACATGGACCTTGGTTGTATTCTATTTGGGCCATTCTACTAGGAACACGTGACTGTCACACACTCAGGGATGACCTTTAATGAATATACTCCCTATACTTCAACATGACAATAACCAAGGGCAGCTTTACTCATATTTCCACTTGAACAAATTGAGCTACTGTTGGTTTTAGTCGGTCCATGACCTATATGTACATCTAACCTATCATACATGCATAAAGTTCAGATGTACCGCAGCAGAAGTTGATCGTTTGCCTAGATTCTTCTCAAAGCCTGGCTGCAACCCTCCTGGTCTCTTGGTCTTCCTCCGTACGCAACTGGCACACCACAACCACAAGAGAGGGCTTGGCGTCACCTTTCACGAATCCAGATGTCGGTCGACTCGTGCGTGTGCTTCCTATTGCTCTCCAAGCAATAGGATGGCTCCTCCCTCTTTCTGATCTCTCTCTGGACTCTCTAGGATGGTGGTTATCTCAAAAGACACGAGTTCCAACCTTTTAGACGCTTCAGAAGAGAGGGGTATATATAGCCAGCCTGGAAATAGACCTTTCAGATTCATAACTGTTGTCTGGAACGGTCCGGTCCAGAGTTGGACCGGGCCGTCCCAACTGGTTGGACCGGGCCATTCCAGAGTTGGACTGGGTCGTCCCAACCACAGCAAGACTGTTGGTTTGCCCAGCAAACCAGTCCGTTCCAGAAGTTGGACCGGGCCGTCCCAGAATTGGACCGGGCCGTTCCAGCCATAACAACATGGCTCCACACACATTTTCTAACATCTCCCTCTTGGAGACATCGTTGCCAAACACAGAGTCAGACCTCATACGGCAAATGGACCGTGCGACCAGCGCATACACCTGTCAAGTGGGAGCTAAAACGCCTCACCATAACAAAGTTAAGGCCAGCGAGAAAGCATCTACCCTTTTATAAAAACAGTTAGATAATTGTGTATACTAGTACCTTAGATACATTCAAATTTTGCACTAGATTGGACATTATCGACCGCTCAATGATACATGTCCTTTCCTTTTCAGTCTTAGTTCGCTGTATGTTCCCAACCTCAGTC
The DNA here is from genome assembly GCA_028095005.1 of Rhynchospora pubera. Taxonomy (NCBI): domain Eukaryota; kingdom Viridiplantae; phylum Streptophyta; class Magnoliopsida; order Poales; family Cyperaceae; genus Rhynchospora; species Rhynchospora pubera. The sequence goes on along the minus strand of CM051462.1, from coordinate 104,639,727 downwards.
CAAATGACGAGTTTGGTGGATCCTGAACACCAACAGATCTCTCATTTGTGCAAATCAAATCTGATCTTTCTTTTGTCTCATGAAAGTCAGAACAAAATCAGTCGCTTTCCCAGCAATGCCCCGACAGGCGGAATATGCATCACCATAGGGTACACACCAAAGTAGCAGGCACTGATCCTGCCCCTCATGACATAGTCAAAAGTCAAAGGGTACGTAATTGTGGAACTCACACAATGGGGAGTCATACGATCTTGGTCCTGGAGCCACTCAACCCATCTTCCAAGAGTCGCCTAGCACATGTGGTATGAGCACATGTTACAACGAATTATCTGCACCAACAGACGTGTGTTCTCATTCGTTGTACGAGTCTAGATTCAGTTTGCAAACCAAGTGTCTATGGTCTAGACCATTTCTTATTGCAACTAATCCTGAGATTCTCCACTTAAACACTCCCAGAGTTTTAAGGAGATTCTCACCTCGGCTTTAATTTGAACTATATGATTGTTGGGGATACAATCATATCGGATCGCCTAAAAGAAGACAAGCCTCATTTCAGTCCCAGACTGAAGCGACATTGAGTTTCGACCACCCTAGGTGGCTCCTTAGTCCTTGACTAAGCGCACATAACTCAATCTAGTCTCACCTCTACATGCCCCTGGCATTAGAGGCGATTGCTCGTGTGAGCGAGACAATCTCAAGTTCAAATACACACTACCATCCATGCTAACATTTAATTGAACAATAACGGGCAATTCAATAACAAGAATGAATGCAAATGTCTTAATATATATCAATAAAACATAATTGTTCAAACACATACATACATACACAAGTCTGAAAAATTGGACCAGACCGTCCCAGATTCCGGACGGGCCGTCCCAGCCTAAAACAGGCCACGCCCCAGCTGTTTTTTCAGTGTTCAGACGGTCCTGCTGAAATCCGGACGGCCCGCCCCAATCTGGGACGGGCCGTTCCAATCCTAGGATCCACCTGCAGATCTCAAACCCATAATTCTAACCATCTTAAGGAACTGCATCCTAGCTATGGCCTTTGTAAATGGGTCTGCCACCATCTCGTCGGTGGAAATGTGCTCTAACACAATCTTTTTGTGTTCTTGTCTGTCTCTAACAAAGTGATATCTCATGTCAATATGTTTGCCTTTTCCATGATACTTGGGGTCTTTAGAGAATGCTATAGCAGCAGTGCTATCACAATAAATAGTCACAGGTCCGATGGGCACCTTGACCACCCCCAGTTCCTTTAGGAAACGCCTCAACCATATTGCCTCTTGGGCAGCCGCAGAACATGCAATGTACTCGGCCTCCATGGTGGATAAAGCAACACACGTTTGCTTTTTACTAGCCCAAGAGATTACACTCTTACCAAGCATGAAAATGAAACCTGAAGTGGACTTGCGCTCATCCAAGTCTCCACCCCAATCAGCATCCGAATAGCCGACTAAATTCAGGTCTCTGCCTTGGTAGCATAGCACATAATCAGATGTGCCCTTGAGATATCTCAAAATCCTCTTGACTGCTTGCCAATGAGCAAATCCAGGATTCGATTGAAATCGGCTGACAAGACTCACCGCATAACAAATATCGGGTCTTGTACACATCATGGCATACATCAAGCTTCCAACTGCACTTGAGTACTGCACTTTTTCCATCTTATCTTTTTCTTCCTTTGTCTTGGGACATATGTCACTGCTCAAGCTTGTGTTCTTGTCAATAGGAGTGTCAACCGATCGACATTCAGCCATGTCAAATCGTTCAAGAATCTTCTTCACATAAGTTTCTTGAGATAAACTGAGAAACCTCTTGGTTCTATCTCGAGTTATCTTGACACCTAGCACAAAGCTAGCTTCACCCATATCTTTCATGTCAAATGTAGAGGACAACCAAGTCTGCGTTGAACTAACCAGCGATTTGTTGTTACCTGCAAGCAATATGTCATCCACATACAATGTCATGATCAAGAACCCACCCATGGACCTCTTTACATACACACAATGATCCTCTTCCATCACCTGAAAGCCGTTTGACAAGACAGCTTGGTGGAATCGGAGGTTCCATTGTCGTGATGCTTGCTTGAGACCATATATGGAACGGCGAAGTTTGCACACCTTGTGCTCTTTCCCATTAATCACAAACCCTTCAGGCTGTGCCATATATATCTCCTCTTGTAATTCTCCATTGAGAAATGCAGTTTTCACGTCCATTTGGTACAGTTCTAGATCCATTGCAGCGACAATTGCTAGGATCAAGCGGATAGAGGCAAACCTAACCACAGGAGAAAAGGTTTCCTCATAATCCACTCCCTCTACTTGGGTGAATCCTTTTGCAACCAAGCGAGCTTTGTAACGCTCAATTGACCCGTCACTTTTACGTTTGACTTTGAGAACCCATTTGCTCCCAACAGCCTTACGACATCGTGGTAAGTCAACTAAGTCCCAGACTTGATTCTTCTTCATGGAATCAATCTCCTCTTGCATGGCCAGCAACCATTCATTAGAGTTAGAGCCAGAAAGTGCTTCTCGCACATTCTTTGGTTCATCCAAATCGATAGCCTTAACAGCCCTATTGCGTTTAGGCTTATCAACTTTTTTCGGTACAACCAAACCATCCAAAGAGGCCATGAACATTTCCCCCCCCTTCGATCTGAAATCTTCGGCGGGGTACTCTTTCCCGTTCAGACCTATGAGGTTCTGCTTCAACCTGTCTATTTTCATCATTGGGACGGTCCGCCCCAGACCTGGGACGGTCCGTTCCAGTCAGATCAGGAGAATAATCTCGCAGCTGGGACGGTCTGCCCCAGCATTGGGACGGTCCGCCCCAGCCTTGGGACGGTCCGCCCCAGTCTTGGGACGGTCCGTTCCAACTGTCGAGATTGACTCGTTGAGTTCCCTCTTCTGCAATTGACCTGGTCTCAGGAGGTTGAGCCTCCACCTCTTGACCAATGTCAATATTAACAGAAGGAATGTTCTCATAGAGTCCTTGCATTCGTGAAACCTCATTTTTCTTTGGAAAGTCGCTCTCAAGGAATGTTGCATCACTCGACTATATTTCCATGACAGTCCCGCTCAGATCCTCTCCAACAAACACGTGGCCCTTGGAAGCTTCAGAGTACCTTATAAAGATACACTTCCTCCCTCTCGGACCAAGCTTCCCATGTTTGTGAGACGGATTATGGACATAAGCCAAACAACCCCATGGATGGAGATTACCCAAATCCGGTTTTCGTCCAGTCCATAACTCATAGGGGGTGGCTGTCACGGACTTCGAAGGGACACGGTTCAGAACATATGCGACTGTCAACAGCGCATCTCCCCAATACGAAATTGGTAGACTTGCTTGTGCCATCATAGATCTAACCATTTCCAACAAGGTCCTATTACGCCTTTCAGCAACACCATTTTGTTGTGGCGTGTAGGGAGTTGTCAACTGATGAACGATTCCCATTTCATCACACAAACTCTTGAATTGATCTGAGAGGTACTCTCGACCTCGATATGTCCTAAAAGCTTTCACAAGTCCATTTTGTTGATTCTCAACCATCGCCAAGTACTTTGTGAAGCAACCCAGTGCCTCTGACTTGTGGGAGATCAAATAGACATGGCCAAACCTTGTGTGGTCATCTATGAATGTGATGAAATAATAGGCACCTTGTCTGGCCCTAACACTCAAAGGACCACAGATGTCCGAGTGTATCAATTGCAAAGGAGTTGTGGCACGAACAGCCTTACCAAAAGGCTTTCGGGTAGCCTTACCCGCTAGACAATTCTCACATGTAGGCAAGGAGACCTTGGTTAAAGGACCCAACAGTCCAACCTTAGCCAATCTAGTCATCCTTTCCTGCCCTACATGACATAATCTAGCATGCCATATCATCATGTTATCATTCACATTAGAAGAAGAAACATTATAAGATAGAGAAGAGCCATCAATTGTGTCTAAAATCATGAATTTATCATTAAGAAATCCATTGCCAATCAACATAGAATTCTGATACAATTCAACACAATTGTTCACAAAAACAACACTCAATCCAGTTTTGACAAGAACTAAAACAGATACAAGATTTCGCCTCACATCAGACGCATACAAAACATCATGGAGAATTAATCTATGTCCGTTGTGAAACATAAGCTCACATGTGCCTATGCCATGCACTTGGACACTACTATTATTTCCCATGAAAATCCGTTTGCTTCCTGCCGGTATGCGACGATAGTCCAGAAATGTCGCTCGATCCCTAGCTATGTGGTCAGTTGCTGCAGAATCAACAGTCCAAATAGGAGTGTTATCAGTAAGCATAAAGCAACTGGACACAAATAAAGCTGAATCACAAGCAGATGAGTTCTGGATGGTCCGTTCTGCGTCAGAACGGTCCGTCCCAGACTCTAAGGGAATTGGGACGGTCCGCCCCACTTTGGAACGGTCCGCCCCAAAAGGTTCAGAGGGTACCTTTTTCGGCTTCGTGCAATCACTAGCGAAATGTCCCACCTGATCACAGTTGAAGCAAGCCCCCTTGGGCTTCTCCTTCCCTTTACCGCGCTTCTTGCTGCGCTTCTTGTCAATCTTGGCATTGGCCACGCCATTGCCACCCGCATTTTTCTTGGAACCGGAATTCTGCCTCGATTTCCTTTGCGAGTTCTTAGAGGCGGCAATCATTGCCTCTCCAACCGCCTTATCGGCTCTCTCAGTCAATAAGCGATCCTCCTCCAACTCCACATGATGCGCCACCTCATCAAAGGTGCGTATGTTGTCATTGTGAATCAAATTGACTCTCATGTGCTCCCATGAGCGAGGTAGAGAGTGGATGACAGCTTGCACTTGCTGCTCATCCAAGAGGACATGACCCGCTTGTTGCAACTCACTAATCATGTTAGACATGGCTAAGATATGCTCCCTCATAGAGTGCTCAGGGCGCTTCTTATAGCCGTCAAACCTTAGTGTAAGTTGCCGGATCCTGGTGGTTGAAGTACCACCATACTGGAGCTTGACCGCCTCCCACAGCTCTTTTGTGGTGCGGTGCCTCTCAAACCTGAGGAGAAGATCATTGGACATGCTACTCAGCAACGTTATGCGAGCGGCACGGTCCTTTTTCCTGAAATCCTCATTGGCCTGAACTCGCCTTGGATTGGTCCTTTCGGCTTCAGTGAGTTCTTTTGTGAGTGGCTCATGCAAGTCCTGCATCTCAAGGAGAAATTGAACCTTACGATGCCAAACATCGTAATTGTTGCTCGTCAGTTTCTCACCAGCATTGAGATCAGCGACTATGCTCTTATTTGCCGACATCTTTCTACAAAATAGAAACAAAGCACATGTATACATGTTAGCATCAACACATATGATATAACTCCAAGTTATAACATCCAGTATACCTCACTGCACAACCCTTGAATCGATCCAAAAGATGATGCAACTTAGCCACAATGATCAAGAGATGACAACCAGGACCACCAATCAAATCACATGAACTAAGTGCACCACCTTCCAACCAACTCGATTGGCGCGAGGTTCAGACATTGGTTAAGATACCCAGATCTTAAAATCCAAAGTCACCCGTTGTGTGCTTTTGGTTTACATGCGAGTCAGAAACCATAAAGGCCTACTCAAGCATGTAACCATTTGTGAGAGGTCTATAGACCTACCATCACTCAACTATGCAAGAATGCATGTAATAACCACTGAGTTATCTAGAGGATAAGTCAGAAACCATGTTGGACATAGAGGTATGTTCATAATTGGTCAGGTCAAACCTCAGGTTTACACAATTTTGTTCTGTCAGACATTTGGAACGGTCCGGTCCAATATTGGAACGGTCCGTCCCAGATGCAAACTCCAGACTGGTTAAGGGTTTCCAGCCTGGAACGGTCCGTCCCATCTCTGGAACGGCCCGTCCCACTGCTGGGTCGGACCAGCCTGCACGTCGTCCTATCAGCAAGGTCCTGGGACGGTCCGTCCCAGAGTTGGAACGGTCCGGTCCAGACGTTGCTGAAACCATGATTCTGGCATTTCCAGCGATGGAACTCCTCAGAAGTCAGTTTTCTTTACCAGTATGGTTGTTATACCCTAAATCGACCTTTCTCCAGTATTTGCTATAAGATCTATCATTAATAATGAGATCTAAAGCCTAAAACTGATTATTTATCAAAATTAGAGTCTCCATTAACAACCAAAACTCAGACCAGAACAAAACTACCAATATTCATGGTTTCTAGGGGTTAAACAGTACCAAAACTTCGAAAAGAACCTTATGGCTCTGATACCAATGTTGGTTTTAGTCGGCCCATGACCTATATGTACATCTAACCTATCATACATGCATAAAGTTCAGATGTACCGCAGCGGAAGTTGATCGTTTGCCTAGATTCTTCTCAAAGCCTGGCTGCAACCCTCCTGGTCTCTTGGTCTTCCTCCGTACGCAACTGGCACACCACAACCACAAGAGAGGGCTTGGCGTCACCTTTCACGAATCCAGATGCCGGTCGACTCGTGCGTGTGCTTCCTATTGCTCTCCAAGCAATAGGATGGCTCCTCCCTCTTTCTGATCTCTCTCTGGACTCTCTAGGATGGTGGTTATCTCAAAAGACACGAGTTCCAACCTTTTAGACGCTTCAGAAGAGAGGGGTATATATAGCCAGCCTGGAAATAGACCTTTCAGATTCATAATTGTTGTCTGGAACGGTCCGGTCCAGAGTTGGACCGGGCCGTCCCAACTGGTTGGACCGGGCCGTTCCAGAGTTGGACTGGGTCGTCCCAACCACAGCAAGACTGTTGGTTTGCCCAGCAAACCAGTCCGTTCCAGAAGTTGGACCGGGCCGTCCCAGAATTGGACCGGGCCGTTCCAACCATAACAACATGGCTCCACACACATTTTCTAACAGCTACAATACTTGACAATTATGAATTATTGCATTAAGAAAATCTCAGTACCGTAATTCACTAGCATAAAACCCTATATACATGTTTTTGATAATGTTTCAAAATTTATCTTACCATGTCTACACTTAACCATGTATAGTATTTCACACAATCACCTTTGCTGATAAAGAAAGGAGCATCAAAGTATACTGGTCATGTGAGCAGGAAATGCAATTTCTTTACTCAGAGCTATGGCAGTCCATTACTCATTTTACAAATGAACCCACAAGCTCTATCAAAGTACAAAAAGCTGGTTACAAGCATTAGATTAATATCAAGAACTATAGCACCTATCTTTATCTTTTTATGACCATTATTCTCATTCTCTAGCAAATACAGTATCAGTAAGATCAAAATAAAGTCAACAATTACAATTCTAAGAGCAATAAAATCCAATATTAGTCAGTAATGACCAGAAACGTCACTTAGGTCCCTTGTTTTTGAGAATTTCTAAAATTAAATCATGCAAAAGAGGCATCCTCATAACCTGGTCAACTGTAGATCTACCATCATCTCTCCAAGTTCAGACCACATGCCCACAAGCAAGTCCTATACTACTCCTATTATTACTTACACACACAGTATACCTTAATATAAGTAAGGTATCACATAATTTAGTGTATACTCAACTAAGTACATAACAGGCATGACTGACAATGCCCATCATATACCTAATTAAAGCAACACTACTTGAATAAGTATCCCAAAGCCAGGCTAAGAGACAATCTTAATCAAGTTCTTCCAAATTACGTTCCTCATGCGCCAGGCGCAATCAGATTGTAACTGGGGCACAATTCCACACAGGATTCGTTTATTGCCTCCCTTTTGCGCCATGCGCAATCAGGAAATCAATAAAGAAGTCAGGGGTCTAATGTCAGGTTTCATATGACCAATCTTCTCATGCGCCATGCGCAATTGAAACTTAGTCAAATTCTTAGCATCTAGCAACATAAGAGAACAACATTTCAGATATTAAAAGGAGAAAAATCAACAACTTGACCAAGAAAGGAAGGCAGCTTTTAAACTTAACAGATATAACTTCAAGATCGTTTCTTTTTAGCATTTACCTTGTGCAAGAATAGAATGTAATTAGGTCAATTTCGAACAATATCAGATTTTTTAAAGACACAGTTGCACTTCTCATGCGCCATGCGCAATTAAAGTCACCATCCAGCAAATTCTTGAAAGGAAGAACTCAGAGTACCTAACCCTTCATGCGCCATGCGCAATCAAGGATTACCTACAAACTAGCCTATTTGATCTACCTCCTCATGCGCTGTGCGCAATAGGATCTGACCAAAGAAACGAGGGAAAAGAACAAACCTAAGCAACTCAACCATGAATACTATACTCAAATCCTTAATCAGGAACTTAAAGGCATAAATCAAGAATTGAAAGTATCAATCAAGAAATACAATTTTTAATGCAAATCAGAGAATGAAACAAGAAGATTCCTTATACGAGCAAGATACTATCAGATCAAGAATACAACATCATGAACTCAGTCAAATTTCATCAAAAACACTTCAATTATTCATCAAAATCTCGATTTTGAGATACAATTCGCCTCTTACCTTTACCTTTCCGCTTTACCTTGATTACAATCACTTCCAAAGCTTTGATTGCTCCTAATTCTTCTCTTCTAGCTATGCCTCTAACCTATTCGACAAAATGCCTCCCCTCTCTCTTTATCCTATCCTAGTGTGTGTGTAGTGTGTGGGTGTGTAATCTCAGATCTGGATTTCGCCAAGCGGAGCTCGAATGTTTCTCCTTCTCTTCTCTTGGTCTGGTCTTTATATAGGCGAGACCTCTGCCTCATTTCCCGTCCAAGTGCAGTGAACCAGCGATGGAGCCCGGTGGTTATGCACTCTCTCCTCCTCAACGGATTCAGTTGGGTTTATGCCATCTTTTCCTGCTCTTCTATTTTGGCTGTGCTTGGTGTATGGTGTACCATAACATGTTCAATGGGTCTGACACTTTGCATTTCTCCTTTGTTCTTTGAGCTCCGTGTCTACTCGTCTCCAGCTTGTGAAGGGGTCAAGTTTAATCGAAAACAAATGCCCAGTGACATCTCTCATTCATTTCGCGTGCACCTGGTTCTTGTGAGCCGTGCATGTTCATTCTAGCCCATTTGTTGTGGTGTATGTAAAACAGGTATAGCCAAGACACTCCTGTATGAGAGGGGTATTTGAATTTCGCTGGCACTCTCTCCAATTCTTTATATGCTGCACCTCTCCATTTCATCATAAAAACCAATTTTCATTTGTTGCCGAAACCAAATAAATTATTTGGACCCCTTCCCTATTGAGTTTCTCCATGAAATTTTGTACACTACTTCATAAGAATGTATAGAATCTGATAAAACCAAGAATTTCTGAAAAATACCCCTCCTACTATTTTATTTAATTTGTCCAAAATCATGGGCCTCTTTGCATAAAATGGAAATTCTGCAGCTCCTTTGACCATTCTGAAAGCACCATCAATTCCCTCATGCTACACTGGATTTTTGGGTATTTTTCCATAATTTTTGGGGTCCATTTGATATTTTTCTTGATTTTCTCAAACTCCTTGTAAATCGGTCTGTGTCTCTCAATCGCGAAATTTTAGGGTCAAACAATACCAGCCTCTGTTCGGACCGAACAAGTCGTGTTCGGACCGAACTGATGGCATATGCTTCAATTTGTTGGCATTTAACGCGACAGCGAGCGATCCGGCAAATTGAAGGCTAAACCTAATTGAATCCTGGCCCCTAAGACGCCTTATTATACTTGAAAAATCCCAAAATCTACCTACTTTAGTTTACCTTTCTTGAAATTGTTATTTAGAACCAAAAACAACAAAAAATATCTACTTAATTGCATTGTTATTTTGCAACATTCTCTACTTTATTTTTATTGTCTAGCTTCATAAAAACAACAAGTCTAGTAACGTTAATCCGTCCCTTGGGTGCGACCCTAAGCTTAACTCCAAACGACTAGTGAGGTTAGGTCTAGATACAAATTTATTTGGTACTAGGATTTAATTTCTTCATCATCCATGAACAATTAATCTTGTAAAAATAAAATAAAATAAAAATACAATAATACACCTGTACAGAGTTTCATTTGGTTTTTTTTATGATAAGAATAATTTCCTTCTCCAATTATTCAAAATAATTAGATTTTGTTGAAAATAAAATCTGAAAATAACTTCAGAAGCGTTTACATTTTTTGAAATTTTAGAAATATTAACAAGTCAAAATTTATTTCAAGTAAATTAAGAATATGCAGAAGAACTAAAACACTCAAAGTAGAGATCAAACAAATCACCAAATGCTAATTACCCACAGAAAATAAAACTCTAAGTCTGGAGAATAAAAAAATAAATTATAGGTGCAAAAATCATAGTTTACAAATTTGTAGTGTAACATGTGTTTTGAAGAATAACTATTTGTTTTTAAGTGATGAAAGTTAAAAAACCGTTAGACCGGTATGTACCGATTGGATAGTTTGCAAAACTAGCATTGACTGAGATTTTTTCAGGAAAAGTATTTAAATGAAAAGTTCTAATTTAAGTCCTTGTTCTTTGAAAATTAATTTCACTTGATTTGGACTAGTTTTGATACCTCAACTTAACTTGAAACTATTTTGTCGACAGTCTGTTCCAGAATAGAGGTTTATTGTTTAAATCCATTAAACTTTATGAACTTGTATAGGTTAGATATGGTATTCTTTCATGACTTGATTGCTAATAGTATGTTACATTTTTGTATGTAAAAATTTTACATTAAATCTGTTTGGAAGATGATCCTAAGGACCAAGAGATTGAGACAAAATTTGAAAATCTTCTAACGGTGCTTGATGCATAATTTGAGAATTTCCTATTTTTTGTTCTCCCAAATGACATGTGATCTTTTCATGAAATTTTGACGGGTAGTTACTTCCATAGATACGAGCATACTTGATTTATTTTGGATTTTTTTGAGACTGATAAATTTCGAATCTTTTTGGGTCCCAATTGCATAAAAGTATTTGTTCTAATTAATCAATTAGTTGATATGTTAATTAGACTACTCTTTTATATCCTCCTTTAAATAATTTCGAATGTTAAAATGAATTTCAAATTGGAGTTCTGAGGATTTTTTCTTTTGACTTCAATTTTTTATTTCAAGAAATCATGTGAGGATTTTTTTCTTTCAATTTTGAAACGACATGTGATATTTTGGATGACCTTATGTACACTCTAACATTGTATTCAAAAGATAACTATTTTTGTTCTTAATTAACTAAAAAACTAATTTGATCTTTATAGTTTCCTCCAGCATCTTACATTGCAAGCTCAATATAAAGACCAAGGACCATTTGTAAATATAAAACGATCTGTATTTTGTAGATGATTAAGTGAAATGCAAATATACAACAGTGCTAGAAACTACATGAAAGTATATTAATAACAAACATCGCAAATAAGGACATGTGAATCATTTACAAATTGTGAATAATGTCATATGAATCACGCAAAAAGCTCGACTGACTAAACCGGAACTCGTGAAAAGAATGAAAATGATATGAGGAGGGTTCTAGTGCCACTATTGTTTGTATGCTACAAAATGTCATAACTTCGTATGTCATCAATATTTTCAAATTTTAAAATTTAAACGTCGAATGTAAACCGTTGATCTTATTCAATTTAACAAGTAGTGAATTTTCATGTAATTTTTAGAAAATTTAGAGTTAATTTGATACTCGATCAAGAGGTCATACTATGAACGAATCTGATTAAATATAACAGATTAATTCTAATACATTAATGATTTGACATCTTGATCGAGTATGAAATATTGGAGTTATGTCCTAGAAATCAATAATTTAACGACTTAAATATTAGTTTATGTTATGGATGATATTTTATTATCTGTTCCTAGGTTTATTATTGACAGATCATTCAGGTTGAGGATCTGAATTGTTGATCTCTGTGGATCATTCTTTAGAATGACAATAATAAATCTAAACTGTCCATAATCTTGATAATTAATAAGGAACATTAATTATCATATAAGATTAGTATGCAAGTTAAGTGATGATTAAGTTCTACAGCTCATAGGTAAAGAGTTTCCAGCTTAATTGCATATGTGTATGTTATAGAACATAGTACAGGATTTGACCCAACGAAATAAATATTTGGATTGTGTTATGTGTCATTATTTATTTCGTTATGATTTTGGTTCTAAGTTTGAGATGATTATCTTTTCCACATGAGGATAGGTTCAATAAATATTGTCTACCGCTGATGCTAGATAAGGGCTGCTATACGGACTTTATTTATGTTCTCTCAAATTGTACGGGGAAAAGATAATCATCAAGAAAACCGTATGTCCCTCATTAATTCACTTAGTGAGTGACGATATCTGTTTGGGCCCCTTGATGGAGTTGGATCGTATGCGCGCAACTAAGTGATCAACTCTAGATCAAGAAACGTATAATCTGCAAGAATGACACATTCCTATCTTGCATTATACGATGATATCGTGTTACATAAGAATCAAAATAGAGAAATACTTTTATTTTCTTATGCATGATTTAAATACCGTAGCAGTACATTATTTATGCGAATTGGGAATCATAACGTGTTGCTAGATACCGCTTATGATTATTGGAATTAAATAACGATTTAATTCCATGTCCAACATAGCATAAATCTTCAAAGGATCACACAAATAGGACATTAATCACATAGTGCATTATTTATTTATTCACAGCAGTAAGTACTGTGAAAATATGATAAGATTGATTAATTAATTATATACCGTTGCGAACCGTTATAATTAATTAAGTCAATTGATCATATAGAAATAAATTAATACATTAACTAATTCTAAAATAATTATTAATGAGTTAATAATTAATTTAGTTCGACACAATTTTAATTTAAATGGTTATATTAATTAATTGGGCCGTTATATGGTAGCAAATAGATAGCCCAATTAAAGAGCAAATAAATGAGGCTTTAATTAATAGAATTAGAGACTAAATTGAGTGGATTAAGTGGCCCATATAGGCCCATTTCGTGGCTGCCCAATATGGTGATAGGTGGGATGACATAGTTGTAATTATGCAAGAGGTCAATTAGGTTTTGTGCTCTATATAAGTACTATTTATGAGAGGCTCCATCTAGCTTTTCTCTCTCCTCTCATTCCTCCCATGGAGGCCGCCACCTTCATTCTCTCTTTCTCTCTTTTGCTCATGTGTTGAGTTATTTTTTCTCTCCACTAAATCAAGGTTGTTGATTGATACAAGAGAGAAAACCATAAGGATTAGGCTTGTTCTTTGGATATGCTAGCACGTACCTTGTAGAACGTGATTAATCCTCCTTGGTGAACTCAAGGGCGGTTACTAGACGTGGTGGAGATGGTGGAGAAGGCACGCCATCGATTCCCATGCCTTGGTCGAGCCCCGCGAATACGATTTCGCGGGAGGTACAATTCCTATACCTTTCTCTTGTGTCGAATTGAGCTTTTGCACTAGATATACTTTGCTCTTTGTTTAATGGGATTAATTAAGTGTAATTAGTCACAAAATTAAAATTGAGCAATTTCCTAATATGAAATTGATTCCAAATTTTATTAAACTTATATGGAAATACAACACTCGTTAAATTGAATAACATCAACGTTTAGATTTGAGGATTGAATTTTAAAATTTTTAGTTATTGATAAAATATGAAATTTTGACGTTTGGTGACGGAAAAAAAAATGTTACATTGCAACCTTACTCAAATGATATTCATTCCTATTTTGGGCCACTAAGGTTTATGCTCGAATTTATTGATAAATGGTTCCATACAACCACATTTAGGCCGTCCACATTAGGTTGATTTTTTTCACTAAACTCCAAGTTCCAAAAAAGACAATAGGACAATATATAACCTATATGAGGCCTGAAATTAGAGCTAATGTTAGTATCCAGAGACAGATGATGAATAAAGCTTTTTTTATTCAAATGAAATTAGAGCTTTTTTCAGACAAATAAAGCTTTTTTTATTCTGATGATTTTTACATTTGATTTACAAGCCTATATATAGGCAAAGATGGCTAACGGCTCTATTATAATTATTAGGAAACTCTAACGTTTCTTTTTTACTATACATAGAAATATTTACAGAAGATTGGCAATTCTAATCTATTTGGATTTGTGGAGATATTTCTTCTAAAAAAGGTCAATGACGAGATTTTCTTGAGGTATGTTGTCCCTCAATTGCTTCTATTCTCAACACTCCCCCTCAAGCTAGGATTGTAAATATCATATAATCCTAACTTGTTTGTAATATTCTCAAAAGCATTTATGTAGAATCCTTTTGTGAAAATATCTGCAAGTTGGTCTCTACTCTTGACAAAAGGAGTTTCAATTTCCTTAGCTTGAATTTTTTCTCGAATGAAATGGCAGTCTACTTCAATATGCTTTGTTCGCTCATGAAAGACGGGATTTGCTGCGATATGTCTTGCTGCTTGATTATCACAGAACATCTTCATTGGTTCTTTGTGATCAATGTACAAGTCAGTGAGGAGCTGTTTAATCCATGTTAACTCGCTCGCTGTGGATGCCATGGCTCGATATTTTGCTTCAGCGCTAGATCGTGCCACAACATTTTGCTTCTTGCTTTTCCATGTGACTAAATTTCCGCCTACAAATGTGCAAAAACCGGTTGTCGATTTTCTATCAAAACTTCCGGCCCAATCTGCATCGGAATAGCCACACGCTATGTTAATCTTATTATTTTTCATCCAAATTCCCTTTCCAGGACAACTTTTTAAGTACCTAATGTTAGAGTTATGTCCTAGAAGTCAATAATTTAATGACTTAATTATTAGTTTATGTTTTGGATGAGATTTTATCATCTGTTCCTAGGTTTATTATTGACAGATCATTCAGGTTGAGGATCTGAATTGTAGATCTCTGTTGATCATTCTTTAGAATGACAATAATAAATCTAAACAGTCCATAATCTTGATAATTAACAAGGAACATTAATTATCATATAAGATTAGTATGCAAGTTAAGTGATGATTAAGTTCTACTAATCATAGGTAAAGAGTTACCAACTTAATTGCATATGTGTATGTTATGGAACATAGCACAGGACTTGACCCATCGAAATAAACATATGGATTGTGTTATGTGTCATTGTTTATTTCGTTATGATTTTGGTTCTAAGTTTGAGATGTTTATCTTTTCCACATGAGGATAGGTTCAATAAATATCGTCTACCGCTGATTCCCGATAAGGGCTGCTATACGGACTTTATTTATGTTCTCTTGAATTGTGCGGGGAAAAGTTAATCATCAAGAAAACCGTATGTCCCTCATTAATTCACTTAGTGAGTGACGATATCTGTTTGGGCCCCTTGATGGAGATAGATTGTTTGCATGCAACTTTATACAATTATCTCTAGATCAAGAAACGTATAATCTGCAAGAATGACACATTCCTATCTTGGATTATACGATGATATCGTGAGACATAAGAATCAAAATAGGGAAATACATATATTCTCTTATGCAGGATTTAAATACTGTAGCAGTACACTATTTATGCGAATTGGGAATCATAACGTGTTGCTAGATACCGCTTATGATTATTGGAATTAAATAACGATTTATTTCCATGTCCAACATAGCATAAATCCTCAAAGGGTCACACAAATAGAGCTTTAACCAAACAGTGCATTATTTATTCGCAACAGTGCGTATTGCGAAAAATATGATAGTTTGACTAATTAATTGTATAGCGTTACGGACCGTTATAATTAATTAAGTCAAAGGGATCATACAGAAATAAATCAATGCATATGCTAATCCCAAATTAATTATTAATGAATTAATAATTAATTATGTTCAACTCATTTAAATTAATTGAGCTATTGGGTCATTATTTAATTAGTTAAATAAAAGCCCAATTTGAGGACAATTGAAAGGAGTAATAAATGGAATGGTTAAATGGGCTAAGCCAAGGCTTAAACCCCACTTAAAATGTCGGCCAAGGAGGGGCAATTTTGTCCATGTGAAAGGTTGGTAGAGACTAGGTCA
Source organism: Rhynchospora pubera (assembly GCA_028095005.1). Lineage (NCBI taxonomy): Eukaryota > Viridiplantae > Streptophyta > Magnoliopsida > Poales > Cyperaceae > Rhynchospora > Rhynchospora pubera. The sequence continues at coordinate 104,623,737 of CM051462.1, read as the reverse complement.
TGAGGTCTATATATAGGGGTTCATTTTGAGGGAAACCCTAGCCTCCTTCCTACCTTCTCTCTCCTCTTCTCTCCTTGGCCGAAATCCACAAAGAAGAAAGAAAATTTCAGAATTTTCTTTACTCTTCCTCTCCTTTCTTCTACCTCAAGCTCATGAGTTGAGCACAAACTCTCTCCACCAATTAAAAGGGCTAATTGAATAGAAGAGAGCATACCTTGGGATTAGACATTCCTCTTCCTCTTGCTAGCACAAGGGTAGAAGAGATTGGTTAATCCTCTAGGTGGACTCGAGGCGGCCATCAACGGAGGAGGAGACGAAGGAGAGCACCCCATCGATTCCCATGCCGTAGGGTCGAGCCCCGCGAATACGATTTCGCGGGAGGTACAATATTCCACCCCTTTCTCTTTGTGTCGAATTAGCTATGTACTAGATCTTCTTGCTCTTTGTTTAATTGGATTAATTAAAAGTAATTAGTCTAAAATTAAAATTGGGCAGTTTCCTAACACCTAAGTACCACAATTGCTATGTTTTGCAAGCTTACAAGTTTCACAATTGCTACAATCTAAAGTGGAGAAATTAAAAATTTTGTTTAAAACTTTTTCGGAAGGATGTCCAACACGCTTGTGCCAAAGTTTACTCAAATCTTCATTTTTACTAGTTTTGAAAATAACGTTATTGCTATTTAAAAAATAAAGACCATTTTTAAGGAATCCTTCACCAATTTTTTCTTTTGTGACTAAATCTTGAAAAATAACACCTTTTTCTTTAAAAATTACTTCACAATTCAAGTCCCTAGAAAGTTTACTAATTGACAATAAGTTGATCAAACAATTTTCGACATAAAACACATCTTGTAAAAAAAATTTTGGTAAAACGCTAATTAAACCCCAACCTTTAATTTTAATTTTCTCATTGTTGGCCACGGTAAAAAATTGTTCACTACTAATGGTCCGGTAATTTCTCAACAAGTTCAAATTTCCTGTCATATGGTCGGTAGCACCGGAATCTAAAATCCATTTGGTACAATTATTTGGTGCATTACTAATAGTAAATCCTATGCTCAAACATTTATTCTCAATTGGCTTAAATTTATCAGAGTTGATAAGCGTCATCCAGCGAAAAATCATCCGCGTCATCCAACCCTCCCCTCCCCTTCAGTTTTCGCTTTTTTTTCAGCGCGCCTGGGTGAGACGCCCCTCCCTCACGCGTCTTTTCTCCCTCAAGCGTCCTTCCTCCCTCGCCTCCCCTTCCTTCCTCGCTAGCAACCCTTACCCCCTCGCACTGCCTTCTGTCCCTCCCTCCCTGGCCATCCATTTTCTCTTCCTCTCCCACACACTTGAACATAAAAAGCAAATAAACTGAACAGATGTTACAACTAATTGAACATAAAAAGCAAATAAACTGAACAGATGTAATAAACAATGTGCACTCATACAAAAAAAATAAAAGCGAGTAAATAAACTGAACAGAAATGACAAATAAATTGAACAGTTATAACAAATAAATTGAATATATGCCACAAACATGCTGACTCGTATAAAAAATAAACAGTGAACATAAAATGAACGAATATAACAACTAATTGAACAGTTATATCAAATAAACTGAACAAATGTAACAAACAATGTTGACTCATACAAAAAAATAAAAGTAAGCAAATAAACTGAACAGAAATGGCACAGAAATGGCAATTAAATTGAACATAAATAGCAAATAAACTGAACAGATGTAACAAAAATGTGGACTCATACAAAAAGTAAAAGTGAGCAAATAAACTGAACAGATGTAACAAAAATGTGGACTCATACAAAAAGTAAAAGTGAGCAAATAAACTGAACAGAAATAACAATTAAAATGAATAATTATATCAAATAAACTTAACAGATGTAACAAACAATGTGGACTCATACAAAAAGTAAAAGTGAGCAAATAAACTGAACATAAATGACAATTATATTGAACAGTTATATCAAAAAACTGAACAGATGTAACGTGAGATAAAATGGAGAGAGAAAAAATAAAAGAAAGAAGGGCCAGTGAGAAACCAAAAAAATCAATAGAGAGGAAAATAGAGGGAGCAGAAAGGAAAGGAAAAGGAAAGGGGACGAAAGGAAAGAAAAATGAAGAAAGAAGGAGCAAAGAGAGAGAGGGGAACTCAAGAAGAAAACAAGAGAAGAGAGGGGAGGCCTACTTGGGAGCGGAGGGAGGGAAGTGGAAGCGTACTCAGATCGCTGGGTAAGGGAGGTGCGCGCGCTAGAATCGCATGGAAGCGTAGGGAGAGAAGGTAACGCTGGGTGAGAGAAGGTGCGAGCGCTCAGATCTGTCGGATCGGATCGATGCGCTAGATGAGAGGTGCGCTGCGCTCGTGGATGACAAGGATGATATAAAGATGGATGGTAAGTAGTAATTACCTAAATTTATTCACTTCATTTTTACATTTCGAACCAGGCCTAGGTCCTACAGAAGTTAAATCATTAATTTCTAAATTGGTCTCAATCATAATACTTGGTCCAAATTTCAAAGGGGCTAAACCAGATGCAACATTTGGATTATTTAGAGAGTTAGTATTAGGCCTGTCAAGAGTGTAAGAAGGAATTAAACCTCGCTGGCCCAGCAGCTTTGTGATTTGGTCCAGCTGAGATGCAATTCGATTTATACGCGCATGGGTTGAGTCAGGTTGTGATTCCGACTCGGATCTGTTCCGACTTCTCTCGCCTTCACGCCTCAATTCATTCGGGTTTGAGATAGTTGTCAGAATCGTCTCTTTCTTCTCCTCTTTCGCCTCCCCCTTGTTCTGATCGCCAACCTTCTCCTTGACAAGCCGGAGTTCTGGATGGAGAATCCAACATTGATCCCGCGCGTGCCCTGCCTTCTCGCAGTGATTGCATCGCGTGAATCCATCGTCGACGCTCCCCCTTCCTCCTTCACGCCCGTCTTGATTCTGAGGGTTTCGATCAGTGGTGATAGGCGATAACAAAACTTGCGCCCAAGTAGGCTTTTGTGTGGGGTTTTCTCTATAAGATTCTGCCATTACAGTTTATCTATTTTCTGTTTTCTCTCGTATTTGCGGAAGCTATGATTAATCGGTATGCTCTGATACCATGTTAGTATTTAGAGACAGATGATAAATAAAACTTTTCTTTTATTCTGATGATTTTTACATTTGATTTACAAGCCTATATATAGGCAAAGATGGCTAACGGCTCTATTCTAATTATTAGGAAACTCTATCGTTTCTTTTTTACTATACATAGAAATATTTACAGAAAATTGGCAATTCTAATCTATTTGGATTTGTGGAGATATTTCTTCTAAAAAAGGTCAATGACGAGATTTTCTTGAGGTCTGTTGTCCCTCAATTGCTTCTATTCTCAACAGCTAACAATCTCAACTGGTTACAAACTTTATCATTAAGAAGTTAATATACCAAATAGAATCATCCTTTGGAGAAAAAACTACAGAATAACCCTTTTGTTTTAACAAATTCGACACTCCCGCAAATCTAATATGCACAATTGTATAATATAGCACCGTCTGTACATGACTCGTTCAATTTTATGTTGTACTATACGGGCAAATAATCAAAGCATGACAAAAAAACATACCATAAAGTAAAAAAAAAAACCCTCCGATTAAAAACTTTCTAAAACTGAGGATTGTCCGAGACAAGCAAGCATTGTTCATGTGAATCGAGACACATCGGGTTGAAGTAAGACGGGTTTTTGTTTGATCTTGAATTTGTGTTGGCTGTATGTAGGTGTCAATGCATAGAGTTTCGATTGAAATCTCAGAGCACCATGCCTAATTGTAAATTTCATAAATTGTGGTTTGCTGCATTATATTGGAACTCCGAAAATTTTATATATGTAGTTTTTTTTTTTTTTTTTAACAAGAGATCATTGCAATTTCCAAGTCAACACTTTTTAAAAAACCCGGGTTACGAAACTTTCCCTTAGCACCGACCGTATAAAAAACCCCCATATACGCCAATTCAAATTTCAAAGTGACTTGATGACAAAAATCTAAATCCAAAAGAGAGAACATTTAAAGAGGAAAAAAAACAAGTAAAACATGACTAGCAATATAGTAGATAAATATAAAAAAATATATAATAAAGAAAATGAAAGTATTATTCATTGATGTGGGAATTTCTTATTTATCCAATGATGATTCCCGTTCTCTATTTTTACAATCCCGTCTCTACAAAACTAATCGTTTTAGTACTGTTTGAGAAAAAAAATATCAAAATATGTTTTTTTTTAATTTTAAACAAATAAATATCCTTAATTTAAAAAATTAATTAAGAATAATAGATATATATATATATATATATATATATATATTTTTTCATGAACTCAAATCTAGTCCTTTTTATTTAAATCCCAATCAATCACAATCATTGATTCAGAATGATTTAGATTTTAAATCACTTTAAAAAAAGATTACCCATTAGTTACTTCGATCGGACGGCGTACATCTCCGACCATTTCCTCCCCAAACGCCAGTGTAAAGTGTAAACTCTTTCCTTTCAATGGAGGAAGAGAAACTGTGGTGGATAGTAGAACTCGCGTTGCACGATGTCGACCTTCCACACGCGCTCCTCGTCGCTCTCATCCATTCCCTTCCCTTCCCTTCAAACCCCAACCCACCGCCGCACTTGCGCCGTCTCTTCCTCCTCCGCCACCTCCTCTCCATCTCCGCCTCCCACCGCCTCCTTTCTCCCACCACTCTCAATACCCTCGAGCGCCTCCTCCCTCCTCCCACTCCCACCTCGCCTCCTTCCCCTTCTCTCTGCTCCGCGTACGCTTCCCATCTCTTCTACCTCTCCATGCATCCTGGTTTCCCCGCCCAGGTCGCCGCCGCGCTGTCTCGCTTGAGTAATTACTGTTTTTCTATGAGGCTTTTGGAGCCATGGCGTTCTATGATCGCGAGGGAAGAAAAGATCAGGAGCTCTCCTGGTGATCGTGTGGTTAGTGCAAGGGGCAGAGCGATCTTTGCTCTCAGAGATTTTGTGGATGAAGAGATTAGCGCTATGGGGCCGCCATTCATTCTTCGTAATGTTCAAGAATTCTGCACAGGTTATTTAATTTTTTTGTAATTGGTACTGACCTGGATATGTCAATTGTCTACTGTAGGCCTATTTAGTTGTGGAAGTTGTATATGTCTGGTTGGCATTCTTTTTTTTTTATTTTGATTGTTGTATTTATTTTTATTCCAATTGGCATTCTAATTTGTGAACCATATTTTGGTTTGAAGTCTTTTAATAGGTGAACTTGTAAAAATTACCATTTGTTATATGCCACACATCGAACAAATATGGGTTATAAAAATGTGTTGTATCCAATTATGGTTTTCTTTTCTTTCTCCTGTATTTTCACTATGACACTGCTTAAAATATTTTTGTTTTTGTTTTTGATATAACATACAAGTTAGTAAACTCATAATCATAATTCATGTCTAGTTTTCTCAATTTCATTGTACCTCTAGGCTATTAGCAGTCTCGTCTTTAATTTATAATATCGCCTCATTTGATCTCTTCTTCTTTATTGAAGATAAAGCAACGATATGAAGTTTCTTCTTTTGAATCTGTGGGAACTTATTTGTATGACTTAATTGTTGTAAACAATTTTTGGCAGAGAACCAAAACATCAGGAGTTCGGTACCAAGCAAAAAGTCTGACGAAGGAGCAACCCAGAAAGAAACTGAAGCAATTCCGGGACAAACATCTTCATTTAAAACTGGCAGTAAACAAGTTGATGGTACTTGTACTCCAAGTACAAGTTCTGACAGAGTGGCGACCAAAAATGAAACCCAAGCAAATGGAAGAGAAACATTGCTGAGCAAGACTGGTGCCAAACAAGTCGATAGTTACTGCACTCCTAATGAAAAGTCTGACAAAGGAACAGCCGGGAAAGAAACTTTAGCTAATCAAAAGGAAATATCTACAACTGAAACTGGTGCTAAACAAGCTGATGGGACCTGTACCAGTGCCAGCTCACAAACCACTATAAATGGTACTGGCAATGCCAAACAAAACGATGTTTATGAGGAAAATCAGCATAGCCCTACAAAGTTTTGTGGGATAGATTGTGAGAGAAAACAAGATAGGAGTAAAAAGAATGGCAAAGAGACTGTGAGAAATGCAAATGATGCTTCTACTTCACATGCAAACCACTCAGATGTAAACCTGAATAATGGTGTTAGTCATGTGCCAGCACGTCGTTTTATGGATCGAAATCCAACTGCCCATGTTTTTGAGGTATGTCGCATTTTGTGGTACTAAATTGAATGTGTAGCAGTCTTCCTGGTACTGGTTGAGTAGCTGCATGATGTTTCATTATTTTTATTTTTAATAATACTTTATCTGAGTTCAATTCAAATTCACTAGAGTAAAACTGGCTAAGACAAGATCTTCCATGAATACCTTTGAACTCCAATATAGAAAATATTCCATTGTAATGCTAAATTTAGCTTTATTTGTTATACTCTAGAGAAGTATATAGTTTTAACCTTCTTTGTTCCTTCTTTTCTATAATTTGAAGTGGGATGACTCAATTGATCAGTTTCACGAAATGGAGAAGGCCCAATCTCGTATGACAAGTAGAATAACCCGGCAAGTTGTGGATCAAAATGGTAGAATACCTAAAAGAAGACGAGCTGTCAAATGGCTGCCTGACGAGGAAGAGGCTTTGAGAAAAGCAGTAACAGAGTATGAATTTTTCTTATTCTTACTTTAACCTCTAAATTTACAGCTATATCTTATTGGTATAGGTCATGTTATCAAAAAAAAAAAAATGTAAAATTACATATGTTCTATAATCTATATAGCTTAATAAAGGGGCATGAAAGGATATTTCAAATTTTTTGTTTAAATAAATTGAGGAGAGAAAGGTTCTTACATTTCTGATCATGTTCTGGTCAAATAAACCCTTGTGATTTTGGTGTGTTGGAGTGTAGCAGTATTGCATGCTAAAATCTGCCCACAAATATGTGTGTACAATAGTTAACTGTTCTCACATTTTGGCAAGAAGGTTGTCTTTGGCAACTGAATTTTTTTTCTAAGTTTCATCAAGTTTTGTGTTGGTGGTCTAATTTCTAACATAATTAGCAATTTTATGGATCAAGGATTGGGAAAGGCAACTGGACAGAAATTTTGAATACCTACCCCGATGAATTTGCTGGCCGATCTGCAGTAAGAATATTGTTTTTTTTTCTAAAAAAAACTCAAGTCAAATCTTCTTTCAACTAAAAATGAAATCTTTTCAATATAATGAAAACTTTATCGCAGGTCGACTTGAAGGACAAGTGGAGGAACATGACACGCTATTGAGCTCTGTGCTTGGGAACCGATTTTGCTGTTACATGTCTGTAATTACATGTCAAATGACTAGGTAGGGTGTTTCCATTGAGTTTTGTAAAGCTTTCCTTGTAGCAATAGTTCAAGTTTTTCTTTTCTACTTTTCTTCTTTTCTTTTTTGAAAAGTCCATCTTTGTAGATCAAGATATTTTGTATTCCTGTAAAAAAGCCGTCCTAGTTTCTTTGCAAATTGATATAGTATAGCATTATATATATAAAAGAAAAATAAAAAACTAGATGCTGTAGTGAATATTGTCTGCCACTTGCTCTTCTAACAAGTTTTATAACTCTGTTGTTTTCTTGGCGATATTATGTCCTGCCTATGGAGGCCTACTTTTGCTATGCTTACAACTTATGCATTTTTCCGTTTACTTTTTTCATTTTATTGAGATAAGGAAATATCTCTCTCCTTTTTATTTTTCTCCATCGGTTGATTTAATTCATTGTTTAAACAAACTATAAATGGTACTGTGTAGTTTTGTCTAATATTCCGTCTCTAAAGAAAGTGAATCTCTTTTTTATTTTTTCTTTTTTTTTTCTTTTCTTTCTTTCTTATCTCCAAGCTATGTTTTTCTACAGGCGAAAGTGATGATCCATGAGTGAGAGTTTCATTTGACTGATTTTGAATGGCTGCTTTGATTTCATTATAGGAAGCAGTAATAAATTTATAACCAGACTATATTTTTGGCACTAGATAATTGTTTGCCATCGGAATGGTAGGAATTAGAAAATAATGCACTACCATCAATTAATGTGTGTACAGTCGGGAATGCAATACAATAGCTAGCAGATTTGCAAAGAGGAAATGTACAGTCCGGAGTGCGATACAGTAACTGTCAGATTTGCCAAAAGGAGGAAATAATTTAGAAACACAAGTTCAGATGATAAATTTTATTTTTTACTCATTTTTCTTGAGATAGCACTTGCAGCATATGTAACTTGGTTGTTCAACCTGACTCCCAAATTAGAAGTTAACGCCCGTGCTAACTGATTAAAAGAAAGCCCCGGTCCTCTAGGCACCTAATCACCTATGTGTTTGGATACACGGTCGAATAAAAAAAAAAATAAGAAATCTCGGAATGCGTGCTTATCCAAATTCCTTATTCTTATATCATGGTTTTGTTAGTATAAGAATAAGGATTCAAATTTTTTATTCTTGTGTTGTTTGAATTGCACAAGAATATAAAATTTGATCATTATTCTTATTCAAACTTTATTTTCCTCCATCCAAACGCACCAATTTGCCTTGGAGCATTAAAATAGGAAATTGATTACTACCATCTCTATTTCTACCATCGCTCGAAGCGCTCCCCTCTCCTAACCCAGCGAAGCGAAGCGGTCCTCTCTCCCCAGCGAAGTGAGCCCTCTCCTCACCCTGCGAAGCGCTCCCCTCTCCTCATCCGGGTACGCTCCTCTCCCTTCGCACTCTTCAGTCTCTTCCTTCTGTGCATCTCTCTCTCTTCCCCCTCCCTTCGCACTCTTCAGTCTCTTCCTTATGTTCAATTTGTTGGTGTATATGTTCACTTTGTTCATTCATATGTTCAATTTGTTATTCTATATGTTCAATTTGTTTTGTTGCTTGTCAGATTTATGTGTTTATTTTTATATCTCACTTTGTTAGTGTATATGTTCACTTTGTTCATTCATCTGTTCAATTTGTTATTTCTATGTGTTCAATTTATTTTGTTGTGCGAAATCTGTGTTTTTTTTATGTCTCACTTTGTTGGTGTATATGTTCACTTTGTTCATTCATATGTTCAATTTGTTATTCTATATGTTCAATTTGTTTTCTTGCTTGTCAGATTTATGTGTTTATTTTATATCTCACTTTGTTAGTGTATATGTTCACTTTGTTCATTCATCTGTTCAATTTGTTATTTTTATGTGTTCAATTTGTTCTGCTGTTCGTCAGATTTCTGTGTTTATTTTATGTCTCACTTTGTTGATGTATATGTTCACTTTGTTCATTCATATGTTCAATTTGTTATTCTATATGTTCAATTTGTTTTCTTGCTTGTCAGATTTATGTGTATATGTTCACTTTGTTCATTTATATGTTCAGTTTGTTATTCTATATGTTCAATTTGTTATTCTATATGTTCAATTTGTTACTTCTATGTGTTCAATTTGTTTTGCTGTGCGTCAGAGTTCTGTGTTTATTTTATGTTTCACTTTGTTGGTGTATATGTTCACTTTGTTCATTCATATGTTCAATTTGTTATTCTATATGTTCAATTTGTTTTCTTGCTTGTCAGAGGAAAGACATAGAAGAGAAAAAAAGGCACGGGGGTAGAAGGAGAGTGAAGAGGGACGGAGGGGAGTGTGGCAGAGAAGGGAAGAGAGGAGGTGGAGAAGATGAACGCGCTAGGGAAGGAGAGCGCGCGTGAGAGGAGAGAGCGGAAGGAGTGCGCGCGTGAGAGGAGAGGGAGCGGAAATTCTATTTTTAGTTAGCGATGGTAGCGATGGTACAAAACGCGATGGTGGTTATAATTCCTGATTAAAATAATTGTCAGTTTGTCACTGAAGCTCAAACTTGCATAAGCCCCGATCTCTCGGCCATGCAAAGGCCCCTTGGGCCTTGGGTGGGTGACCTAGTGAGTAGTGAGTCCAGCGATTCCACTGAATTTGCCTTGGAGCATTAAAATAAATAAAAAAAGGGTTCCATTGAATTTGTATATTTATAAAATTGGATCTGCGACCAACTTTTCCGATGAGATTCTATGGTAGTATTTTACTTCGGTTCTAAAATTTTGGAAGAATTTAATACCGAATATCTATTATTTGAGCACATCATGCTAAGTCTTTTCATATGTGAGTTCATTTGTTATGACTTACGAGCTATGACTGAACACCTTATTTCAGATAAAACAATCCTTGCTCAAACGATTAAAGAGATATTTGCCCCCAATTGTTCGGATATATAGCATATGATCAATACATCGACTATAGAGTTGTAATAAGTACTTCACATAAGAATACATTCTGTTTCATTTATTTATAGCACCTACAACTTTTTACACGATTAGACAAGCTCAAGCAAATTAACATTCCTCCCATTACTTGTGACTTCCCTTGGGTGCTTTGACTATCAACACAGGGCATTTAGCGTGATGTGCCAGGTAGTCGCTAACACTTCCCAAAAATGCCCTACAAAAACATCAAAAGAAATAAAATACAACATTGTTTAATTACTCAAGATAAACATGGAATTTTAATCATTGAAACACTAGGAGTTAATCAAATACCTCTTGATCATGCTGAGACCTCGGCTGCCAACGACAAGAAGATCGGCATGCAATTTCTCTGCTGCCTCACAAATCGCATCCTTGGGATCACCTTCAGCAACAGCAGTCAAGGCATCAACCTAAAAAGAGAAGCAACTGAGATCATTGCCAGTGGAAGTAAAGTTAATGTGTACAAAAATAACTTTGACAAGATGTGAACTTTACATGTTTGGATTTGCAGATATCAACTGCTCGAGAAATAACGCGCTTGGAGTTGTCCTCATGGGTCTTCCTAACAGCATCCATTGATAAGGTCGGAGCATAAACAGCTGGTTCTTACACAGCAAACGAATTACAGAGTTATTTAGGACGCATACGAACAGATTAGTCATTAAGGCTGTGTTTGGATTGGAGTGGGAAAACCACAAAGTTACACACTTCCCAATACTTCTTCCCTTCTTCCCACACCTCATCCAAACGCAGCCTAAAGCAAAGAAATTGAACCAGAAATAATAATAAAGCACATAATTTATGTTTGTCTCGTTTGTTTGTTCTTTTTTCTTATCGCAATTTGTAAAACTGGGTTGGATATTTAAGTACCATTTTGTTAATATGGAAGATATGTTTTGGTATGAGAGGTATCGACTTTTATATATATATCATGAAATTGGTTTATAGAAGAGTTTATGGTGCATAATAGAAGTAGCACATAACAGACCCAGTTGATTTCCTTTGGATCGCCAAACTAGTTTGTTCTTTTTGTTTTTTTAAAGCAAAAAAGAAATTATTTTTGGTTATTTGAATAATTGAATACGATCCAGTGTCCCATAGTTACAGCTTGAGATCAATATATACGCGTTCGAGTCGATCAAACATTTTGCATGGGCTGTATTTAACTCGTGTGTATGTCTATACATATAAACATACATGTATATACTCGTGTATATATAATTTGAGAAAATCAAATACTTTCATTTTGTACATATCTAGCACTTTTTCCTTTTAGCCAAGAGGTCATAGCATCTGACGTGTTACTGATATGGTATCTTATCATATATATCAGCCCATAACAGTTGAAGGATGTGGAGTTGGTTTTTGTTTTGAAGCACCAGAAAGAGAGAAGGACATGAGGGCAAAATGGTCAATTTTCTAGAGTTCAAATCATTTCATTCTTACATTCATATGGTTTTTTTATCATCAAATGTCAATTCCCGTCAATTCTTCTTGTGTTGGTTCCGATCACATAATATCATTTGAAAATCATATCCAATCAACTCCAATCCAATGAAATCAAATCAAATTTGATTTGTAAACCATTCCAATCAGGGTGTAAACGTACATGAACATCAGATATTTGCAACAAGGTTGCAAGTAAAAAATCACAGTACAAATAAAGTGTCAGAAAAGAAAATATAAAACAAACCCTTGAAATTGGCCAACACCTACGAAACAAGATCCAGTGGTCGTTTTTCGATCTCAGTCTGATTTAATCTCAACGGTTAAATGGATGTCCCGTGAATAATACCAAATTGATAGGCCCAAAAAAATTTAAACGTTGAGATTAAATAAGAAAGCTCAGATCGAAAAACGACCAGAGGATCCGGGTCCCAACACCTACACCTCAACATTAGAATCCTTGGTTCTGGCCAAATTAGTGTAATAAGCTTCATAAAGTTTAACTATAAGATGTGGGTCCTGCTCTGACAGTTCTTTGTAGTCCTCTCTCTCCATTAAAGTACCCATGTCAATGTTCTCTATAATTAGAGAACGTGCCGCATCCTGCAACAGTTTAGCATTGTGCAGGTGGGCGAATGCATAAGACACAATGGCATTGTCATAAGTAACATTAGATGTCATGTACCTCTCGCAAAATTCCTTGAGATGATCCACTTGGTATTTGTCAGCTAGGATTAACAAATCTCGAGCAATGTCTTCGTCTAGGGTTGTTTCAGCAGTGTAGAGATAGCTGACGAAGGACTCGAGCACTTTTGGGGATGCGTCAGGGATCTTTATTACCCCGGTTCGGCTCTCCTCCATGTCAGTAGCCAGCATTGCTTTAAATACTGGAGAGCGGCTCCTCTAGTTTAAGGTAGATAATTTATTAATTTCAGATATCTTAAATGAAGAAAAAGCAAATACTGTATTGATAATAACTTGAGATAAAAAGGGGATAATTATTATGAAAGCCTTGAAACCCTCCTTTGAAAATTCAGGTGTATTCATAAAGTTGCCCTCAAGATAGAAATGTTTTATTTAGTTGCTGATTTTGAAGAGAAGTGTGTTAAAGAAAGACTTAGGCCCTGATCAAAATCTCATTTTTTTAGCGTGGGATTTCATTTCATTTCATTTCGTTGGAAAATTCTTGATCAAAATGAAGGGATTTGGTGTCATTTGGTTGAAATTCCTATGTAATTAGATCCAACGAAATCCTATGAAATCAATTCAATTGAAATGAAATGAAATGAAATCCCACGTAAACTTCATTTTGATCAGGGCCTAAATTAATTGCTCCCAATTATGAGCCTACTAGTCCAATCCTTGGCAAATTTATGAGATAAATTTTAAAATGGCAAACTGACAGTCACTAAATATGGTCAAATTGAAATAAGCATGTCAAATAAAAGGATGTTCAGTTACAGCTGAGCTCATCAATAGCAGCAAATCATCGAATTAAGAACCATAATAAAGAAATCTAGCAGATCTACAACTAATTCAATTCAAGCCACCAGCAAATGCAATTAATTATCCCCAAATCGACAACTAATAACTAATTAGGGAAGGCAAGAGAAGCCTTAATTAATTACCAGCACAACCCGGTCCACGGGCACAGCAAAGCAATCGGCGAAGGCGCCGTCGTCGGTGTTGACGACGGATTGGAGGAGGACGAGACCGGAGGAGGCGGAGGCGGAGGCGGAGGAGGTAACGGGAGGAGAAGGAGGAGGGTCGAGGCGGAGGAAGGAGATGTCGGACTTCAAGATGTCCATCTCGCGGTGGATTTTCTCGAGGCACTCTTTGCATATCCACGCCGCCGCCCGGCCCCCGAACTCCTCGTTGCACATCTCACAGCGCAATTGCCCATTTCTTTCAGAATAGTCATAATAAACCATTTTTATTCTTGCTCCAGAAGGGGAGTCGCTGACTCGCTGGTGGGCGGACGGAAACGGAAAGCAAACGACAGTGTTTTAAAACCTACTAACCCAAAATCGGGGTTTAAGTGTGTAATGGAGAGGAGAAGACACCAGCGATTAGCGAACCAGATTTTTTTTTTGCGAAAATGCCCTCGCAGTTTTCTGTATATGAGTAAGATATAAGGTTTGAGTATAAGGGTTATATTGTCCTTTTGCATATCAGAATGAAGGTTTTATCTTTCCTTTCTATTCTTTTCCTTCTCCTTTTAGAAATTCTGGAGCAAAGCCTAGCTCAAGTTCCAAAAAGGGAAAATTAGTTAAGCTTTACAAAACTACAAAGGGAAATATGTGCCTCCTTTGGGTACTAAACCTATCTTATATAATCCATAAGAATATTTTAATTTTTATTATAATCTTTAGTTCTCGAATTATAATCATGGGCCTCGTTTTAATTGTTTAGGAATAAAGAAAAATAGTTTCTTTTTAGAAATAGCATCTTCCAACAATTATATATATATAATTTTAACAAAATTAGTTAAATACTAATAGATAAATGAAATTATGTGTGCTCTTTATTTAATACTAATAGCTAAATGACCCCCAATTGTTCGGATATATAGAGTTGTAACAAGTACTTCACATAAGAAGACATTCTGTTACATTTATTTATAGCACCTACAACTTTTTACACGGTTACACAAGCTCAAGCAAATTAACATTCCTCCCATCACTTGTGACTTCCCTTAGGTGGTTTGACTATCAACACAGGGCATTTAGCGTGATGTGCCAAGTAGTCGCTAACACTGCCCAAAAATGCCCTACAAAAACATCAAAAGAAAAAATAAAAAATACAACGTTGATTAATTACTCAAGATAAACATATGGATATGATAAGCGGATGGAATTATAATCATTGAAACACTAGGAGTTAATCAAATACCTCTTGATCATGCCCAGACCTCGGCTGCCGACGACAAGAAGATCGGCATGCAATTTCTCTGCTGCCTCACAAATCGCATCCTTGGGATCGCCGTCAGCAACAGCAGTCAGGGCATCCACCTAAAAAGAGAAGCAACTGAGATCATTGCCAGTGGAATTAAAGTTAATGTATACAAAGATAACTTTTACAAGATGTGAACTTTTACATGTTTGGATTTGCAGATATCAACTGCTCGAGAAATAACGCGCTTGGAGTTCTCCTCATGGGCCTTCCTAACAGCATCCATTGATAAGGTCGGAGCATAAACAGCTGGTTCTTACACAGCAAACGAATTACAGAGTTAGTTAGGACGCATATGAACAGATTAGTCAATAATGCAAAGAAATTGAACCAGAAATAATTAGGAAGCACATAATTTATGTTTATCGAGACATTGCCAATAGTTTGGAAAGCCATTGTCTTGGACAAGGAAGAGTTCTGGATCATAGCAATTGGTTATGTAATCCATATTTTCTATACAAATTGAGGACTGTTCACAGTTTTGTATAATTGCCGAATTGAATATTTATTGATTGCTTAAAGTAATTTCCGAAAAGAATGTAAGTGTAGTTTCATGATTTGAAAGGGTATATAGTATATGTACTTAAAGTGGTGGAAAGCAAACACTGATTCAGTAAGAGTAAATGCACTTTAAGGATAAGTAGTATTTTTAATGCTATATATATATATTAAAAAAATAAAATTTAACACTTTAACGCATATATATATATAGATATATATATATGAAAATTATTTTATGATTGAGTACATAATTATATCTGACTATAGTTCACCTCCATAATTATACTTCATATAGCACATAAGCTTCAATATAAAATTTTTCAAGTTCTGCCTACAAAAACAAAAATAAGTAGCCACCATACCATCCGGGATTGCATAAATAATTATTTGGCGACCAACATCAATCATAAAAGAAAGTAAGAAAGGAAACAGACTAGAACTCAAATAAGGTTAACGACCATGGCCGGCGACGGGATACATGAAGGTCGTCTCTACGAAGTGTTGCACATGCAGCACAACCAGCTGACAATCCTCCCGGCGGTTCGCTAAAATGTTGTCAATAGCCCATGACAAGGCGTAGTGGCTGTTCTCGCTGTCGTCCACCGCCACCACAACTTTGAACCCCTTCTTCTCAGCAGTCGTCGCCTCCGCCCCCTCCGGTCCAACTACTGCCCCTTCCATGACCACAGTAGCAGTTACTTCCTCCATTACTCACACTCTCTAGTGACTTCTCACACTTCACTTGAATAACTTGGGGAGTAGAAAGAGAGATAAAGAATTGCATCTGTGAACAGATCTGCGCTGGGTATTAAATAGATAGTACACGTATTGTTTAATGCTGTCACGGCCATTTCTGGATGTATCCATTTTTTGGATCTTTGTCAACAGATATGCTCCTAACATGGTCAACGGATAAGAGTAAACATTCTCACTCAGCGGATAGAAGACGCGCGTGATGCTCATCTGTGCGCCGTTGGTTTCATACAAGGCGCCGTTGGTTTTCTATAGAGGGTTTTGAAGTATGTGCGAATCTTGACGCAAGTGTAGTCCGTCGGATATGCACTACAGTGTTTATGACTCGGTCCAGGATTGTATCATTATCCAATATTCCAATGTTAGTGAGATCGATTAAGGATCTTGGATTTGTAATAAGTACTCAGACCAAGTAACGAACGGAGGAGCAAAGATTTAAATCAGACAGCTAAACCCAATAATGGTTTTATAAAGATTATCGGCAGAAAAATAACGCTTTTTCAAGCATCTAATTCATGCCATCTAGAGTCGTTCTCGTACCAGGAAAAAAAATCATTACATAAGTAGGAAATCTGATAAGTTTGTTGCCATAGGCAATTTAATCCAAATTCATTTTTGTCCACAAGTATAATACCACGCATATTTAAATTTATAGAAAATTCAATATTGTTTATATTATAATATGATTATATGGTGTTGGCTAAACATGATTGACAGGACTGGCGTACAATCAAGGCAAATTTTTTTTTTATGATGAGCCAAACTATATTACTAGTAGTAAAACCACCCTGCACACTTCATAGTGCAATTTTAAGTGATTTCCAGATTCAATAAATATCAAAACTTATTTCACACTTCCAAGCAAATACAAGATCTTTGTTACAAGAATTTAAACTCTCTAACCTCCTAAACATCAAATCTTACATTGTTGACCATAGGACTAACTTAAATTCCATTTTATGGCTTTATCGTGTCCAGAACTTCCTCAAATCAGCACAATCCTAGCGCTCTAAAACTGAAAATGCTACACCAATAACTATAATGTTACTCTATTCTAGATGAGATAAAACTTTCCTGAAAGTGAACTTGAGGATGTTTTATGGAGGAGACCATTGTCCAGACTTGAACTCCTTGTAAAAGCTTGATTTCTTTGAAACTACAAAAAACACTGCACCAGACAGAAGAACCAAATAACTTAAAGCTCCACAATCTTTTAAACAATACCATTATAACAGAAGGGGTCCAAAACCAACCTGGAATTGCCGAAATTATATACTCCTTTTGCTGAAGAACTTCCAAAAGAGTCTTCCACTCATTTACTTTGATCCATTTACCATGATCCTTGCCTAGAAATGGATAAGATGAAACAAAGAAAGTTTTTATTCTTGCCTCAACAATCAAGACGCAATTAGAACACATTCTAAACCTTGCACAACAGCAACTTCCTAGTTCAATCATAACTGTCAACAGTGACAAAAAGCTATGCTTTGTCAGATACTACTGTTTTGCTAGCATGTGTATCAACATAAATGTGTGGTCAGCATAAAGGATGCATCTCTAGTTCTGTAGGCCAGTGGCATGAGGTACAGCAGATAGCAAGTCTCCAACAGAAAGCGTATTGATATATCAAAGAAAATCTCATACTGACATCATAGGGCCTTTAAACTCATTTAAGATATAATTGAAGAATATACAAACTCCAGATTCTAGCCAAGTTCAAAACATCAGTAGCAATCATGGACACTATTCTTGAATCTTTAATATGCAGAATTGAATGCAGGCTAGTATGCTGAACTCTTTCAATGATGATCATAAACCAGAGTTGAATGAGAATGTACAATTACTACAATATAATGAGCTAAATTTGTTAAGTTATTGCTATCAGAGAAGGAGAAAGGGAGAGTAAAAGGGTGAGGGAGGAAGGGGTTAAGATAGACAGTTTGTAGCCACTGCCAAGATTTTCAGAGAGTAAAAAATAAAGGTTCAAGAGAATATACCTTCTGATGGCCTTGAACCATCACAAGCATGATGCTCTTCATCGGTTTCTTCAGACAGGACACTAGAAAGTGCACTAGAATCTAAAATGCCCTCGAGAAAGTACTTTAGTGCCCCTTTTTTTGATAATATCGTCCCTGCACCAGCCTGTCATCTCTCAATACTTCAGAATATTAACTACTACAATTTATTGTGAAGCAGAAAACTGGAAGCAATAAAGTATCATAGTTCATCAATAAGATGCCTTTCATTCCATGTGCAGTTGGTTCTGGCAAAATTGCGTAACTCTTGCAACCTGCTATTTATACAACACATTGGTTTCTCTAGATTGAGATCCATATGCGACTCCTTTCGCCTTTTCAATCTTTTTCGTTGAATTTCAATTTAGTCAAATGTAATGGAGTGGGTAGTTTACTGAAGTTCCATCTAGTAAAATAAAACTCCTAATTTCTTTCTTTGACAATGTTCTGTACCGAAGAAAAAATAATCAATAATTGGCATACAATAGCTCACCTGATAGTACAGTTCCAACGCTTCACGTGTATAGGCATGCTCACTGTCCCAAGGCAAAGTCATTGCACTTTCTGAAAACATGTTTGCATGTTAAGGATACATTTATTTTCAATGTCCACTCATTATCATATACATCTCCCAGCACACTCCTTCAGTACCTCAAGAGATCCTGTATGACCCTGCAAACAGTGAAAAACAAGCCATATTTGGACAAGAAATAATGAAGATATCCCTAATGCCCAAATCCTCATTATTTTGATATTTACCGAAAATACCCCTTCATTGCACATTAATTCACACATAAAGCGTAACAAGGTAGAGTTTCAACATTTTCAAAGATCAAACAGGAAGAAAAGCTGAGTTCTTAGAAGAATTCAATTTATAAGGGATCATGTATTATTCCAAAGTTTCAGGACACATGGGATAGATTTGTACAAGATCATACACATAAAACTTCAAAACTATAGTAGCACACATGAAATTATCTTTCAGTTAAAAGACAAATACGTGGTTCCTTTTTTTTTAAGTATTCAAGAAACCATCAGAGTAGAAAGTGTAAACTGCAGTACTATAATAGAGAAGGATATAACATCAAGATGCGATGAAAATGTGTCAGTCTCAGCAAAATCCTCTATGAAATCACTTGACATGGCCTCAGCATATAGAAGAAGTACAGGCCAGTGAAGAATACCACTATTGTCAATAGTTGGCTTTCTCAGACCGGTCAGATCTTGGTAAAGTGCTTTACCAAACCTCAGTCCCCTCTTTTCTATTGCAGACAAAAGACCCTATGATGATTTGTAGAATCCATTAGCAAATTCAAAAATTAAATAAATAGTTTCTTTCAGAAACAAATTTTACCAGTATAGAAAAATTCATGCACAAGGTACAACATTTTACAATCTTATAAACATTAGAAAGTCTCCTGTACATTATTGTCTGTCTGAAGTCAAACCACAAACTCACCACATAAACCCGAAAAATACTGGCAAATCTGAATTAATACGAGAACAAAGCCTTTAGCCCTGAACAAGCTGGGGTAAGCTAGTAAATACGAACAAACCTTACCAAGGTTTTTTTCCCCTTTTTTAATCCAGAAAACATTTTTTTAGTCAGTTAAAGCTAACAAAAATCACTATTAAGAAGTCCGGGTCATTTCTCTTGAAAATTGGAACCCACGTGGATGGAGTTGTAAAATGATTTATATTAACTTGACCTTTTAACGACATATTCTTTTACCTTGGCTGTTGACAAAGCTTGTTGGGCTTTGGCTTCGCGAAGCTCTTGTTCTGTCTTTACTGAATTAACTTGTGTTAATATTTTTCTAATATCTTCATTGGAGGGAGATTGCTCCAGACCTCTTTCACAGAAAGATATCGCCTCAGAATATAAATTTAAACAAAATGAAGCCTTTGCAGACCTATAATATGCCTGAATCGATATGATAAGAAAATTCAGTAGTAACCAATGAGCAAAAGCCAAAGAATGTAAGCTGGTAAATAGTTTTCTCTTTTCTTCGAAAAAACGCATTATTAAAAGAACCTCTTTAAACTAAGATAACTAAAATGACGAGTCATACAGGTTGAAAAGAAAATCATAAATCAACTGAACTTACTAAAATGCCTCAAATTTTTTTCTCTGGTAGGCAGCAAGAAATGTGTAAAGCATGTTAGCATGCAAAAATGACAAACACGATTGAAAACTGTACCTTAATATTAGATGGACACAGCTTGATGGCCTCCTCTGCATCTGTGAGTGCACGCCGATAATTTCCCAAAAGTAAATTCACATGTGCACGATTTGCAAAGAGAACTGAAGTTTCTGAATCATCTAAAGCCTTCTGATTTATGGCTCTTGTGTAGGATTCAATAGCATCTGAATAGTGTTTCTTCCCCTTTTTTACAAATTGATTGCCTTGCTCCTGTCAGGCAGTTTCATTGGATGATGCAAAACACCAGACAAGACAAGTAAGCATTGCAAAATCACCACAACCTCACCCAAATACTTTAACAAAAAAAAAAAACACCTGACACATCTCGGATTTGTTATTTAGAGTGATGTCACAAAATAACTCAGGCCAGTTTGTAAAGAACATCCAAGTTCCAAGTTCTAAAAAGGTAAGGAGTGAACAAAATGTTTCTACATCACCGAATAAAGATATAAACTGATGAAGGCATTCACGAGAAAGGAAATAATTGCCTCTGAAATAACTACAAAAATATTGTTTCGACTTGCCAACTTCCTACATCATTACAAACAGTGACCGATATACTCATATTTGCACCTTTCAACATTGTAAAGCTATTTGCAACTAAGACCAAAGACCAAACCAGTAAAATGAGGTTAAAGGAAAACAGTTCTGCAATCAACAATTCTGGTTATCAATCAATAACACCCCAAAATTTATCATGTTGATTAGCAATCAACAATTCAGGTTATCAATCAACAACACCCAACATTGGTACTAACTGGAAATGATACACAAGCCAACCAAATTGCATGTAACTGACTAACTGTTACCCATTACCGAAGCTAAAGCAACTGATTCATAACTACCTTTCATACTGCTTGATCTTAATTCAATTCAATTCAATTGAACAGACTGACGTATTGAGGTTATTATATTTTGCAAAACACTTCAAAGAAATAAAAGGTAAATGAAAGACCTTGAGGTCGAGAGCAGAGGACTGTTTGAGGGCAGCGATGGCGTCCAAGTCGGCCTTCTCCTTGTCTGTTACGGGGTCTGACCCCGCTTCCATCCACAGCGCCATCTCTCTCTCAGCTTTTCTTTTCTTTTTTTTTTCTTTTTTTTTTGGTTTTAAGACGGTGTTGCTTTGTTTTCAGTTTACACCGCGCCACCAAACGACGACGAAACTAGTTTGCTTTCTTTCTTTCTAGACTCTTCTCCTGAGTCAGGGTTTTAGTTCGGTATTGACTGAGAAGTGGGGCCGGGTACAATTGAGCTGCTCTGCAATTAATTTAGTTTTATTGGTAATATATTTTTATCGGATGGTCGCGACAAAAATATTAACAAAAAAAAAATAATTAATCGATGATGTACAAAGAAAATGTAATCCTGATTACCTGATTGGACCGAAATTGTAAATATCGTTTTTATAAAAGAGTCGGAACATGAAAGTGTCTTTATTTTCTAATCAATGTTTTTCCCAACAGTACATCAAAATAATATGAGCCGCATAAATAAAATCTGTCCTTGGCACTTTATTATTTGGATTCACGTCTCCCAACAGGAACGCACAATACAAAACCAGGGACAAAAACATGTTTCAGAAATATCATTAGACTCTAGCATATTGAAAATACTAGTGTCCAATATATAGGACGGATGGGTTTGTTCAATACGATAATTTTCATATTTTTAAATTTCAAATGACCGATCCGAACCGTTCAATATGTTCTTCATATTAAAAACTTACAAGAAATCAATTTTTACATTTTTTTCGAAACTTTTTACTATGTTTTTGCTATTTTTGAAAATTCATGATATAAACATTATGGATCGTCCAATAACAACGATTTTCTAAAATACCAAAAAAATAGTAAAAAAAAATTAGAAAAAAATATAAAAATTGGTTTCTTAAAAGTTTTCAATATAGAAAGCATATTGAACGGTTTGGATCGGTCATTTGAAATTTAAAAATGTGAAATCAATCGTATTGGACGAAGCCCATCCGTCCAATATTTTGGACTCTAGCATTTCTCTGTATAAAATGTTCTCTTTTACAACAAAAAGTTTAATCAACAATTCTAGATAAAATGTTCTCTTGAGTAAATTCTACGCAGAAGTATTTACTTTTACTTATGCAAACCAACAGTAAATTGATTATTATAACAGAATTTTCATTTTTTTTTTCAATCAATGATAGTCTTATTTCAAGTTCATTTTCACTAATTCTACAAACTAAATATCTATTTCTACGCGTACAAAACATCAAGAGTTGATTTACAACAATTTGCATGTATATGTCGAAGTGTTTAATCAACAATTCTAGTCTCAATTTTTCGGTATAAGATAATCAAAACAATAAATAATAAGTCCAAATATTATAAGATTACTTGTGCAAATTTAATAATCTATAATTTTTACTTTTTAATCATATCTGAACATTTTAAAACAAGAAACAAAAACAAAAATTCTAATAATACATAAATCACTATATATTGTTTATATCACATCCTCTGAGGTACATAAAAATATTATATTTTTATATCTATTTGATGGAAATATAAACTTACACAATCACAATGTAAAATTGTTCACTTCGGATTGCGACAAAGCTCCTAACGGAATCTGTCACGCCAGAGTTGCTCAATCATTCTCAAAATTACCAAAATACCCTCTCCTCTCTTATCTTGTCTGAGAAAATTTTAAGCGCTAGATGGAGGACATTTATGTCATTTAAGAAAAGGGGGGAGCGAATGAGTAAACAGGACTCTTCCTGAGCAATTCCAGCTCCTAACGCAGATTAAAAACACATATGAAAAATATTATAATTTTGTATCAAATAAAAATATAACGTAGTTATATCTAAATATTTGTATTTTTTAATTTTTTTTATTTTGACTCTAAGTTGTTAAAGAAAATATTAAAACATAAACAAATAGATGTAAAAATAAAATATATTAAATCTCCCTCAACAATATATTTACTCTTTTACAGTTTTATTATTGTTACGGGAATTTAGCTCTAATCTACGTAGTTTTTTTTTTTTTTGAAATAAGTGGCAGAAACCACCACTTTTTCATTTAAGAAAAAGAAATCCAGTTACAGATACATCCAAACACTATCAAAGATAGCACCCAATCAAAACAAAAACACTGTGCACCAGTACCCCAAATCTACTGTACCGGTGCAGCATTATTATCTAATATCCAAAGTATCAAACCAACAAATACACAAATCAAAAAAAATATTTAGACAACGCAAGCAATCAAAGTTCATCTTGAACTGTGATAAGTCCCTGGAAGCAGCCGAACACATCCAGCTCCATATCATTTCCAACTGTCATTTTGCTTGTGCCTTCAGCTGAGCCTAACTCTTCTCCATTGCCTTCCACCAGTTGCATTGGAAGAGAGTCCAGTAGTGGTTTGAGACTCCAAATGCTGTCCTTCAACTTGGGAGGCCACAGTACTTGCCAGTACTCCATAAACTGGGTAATTACTGCACAAACTGAATGAAGGGTGTGAGGTTTATCTTTATTAAAACAAACTTTATTCCTATTGATCCAAAAAACCCACAAAATTGCAGCACACCAGTGTATAAAAGCCTCCTTCTTAGCAATACCATCAGCTATGCATTTCAAATCTATTAAGGACCTAGGACAAACAACATGAAACTGGTTTAAAAACCAATGCCAGATTAATCTGTTCTGAGGACAAGAGAAAAAAAGGTGATCCCTAGATTCAATAGAGGCACAGTAGCAACAATAGGGATCTCCTTCCCATCCTCTCACTATCAAATTATCTTTCGTTAATAATCTATCTTTACTAAAAAGCCAAAGGAAAACCTGAATTTTAATGGGCAGTTTCAGGTCCCACATGACCCTATCATGGATATGCACAGAACCACAATTTTCAAGCCAAGTATAAAGTGATTTGGTTGTAAACTTACCATCTGAATTTTCTAACCAAATAACCTGATTGTTTATATCTGAAATTTGATGTTGATAAACTAATTGTAAAAGTTGGTTCCAATCACTAATCTGCACCCTTGAGAGTTGTCTAGTGAACTTAATCTGTTTTCTGACATCACTCAAAGCCTTATCTACAGTAATATCAGGAAGAGTACAGATCTGATACAAATTAGGAAAATTCACTCTTAATGGTATATCTGAGCACCATTTATCAGACCAAAATTTAACATTGCATCCATTCCCTACTTTACACTTACAATTAATCTGCATAATAGATTCAAACTTTCTTACTGCTTTCCAAAAGTAAGAGGCTTGAGTTAGTCTACTACTAGAAAAATATTTGTGCTGGAGAATATCTTTCCACCAGCCCGAAATGTCATTATCTCTTAATCTCCAGAGTCACTTACAAAGTAAAGCGATATTCATTACCCTCATATCTAAAAGACCCAAGCCCCCCTGGTTTTTAGACCTGCACACCATCTGCCAATGAATCAAATGATATTTTTTCTTTTCCCCCGAGTTCCACAAGAAGTTAGATCTAATGCTATCAATTTTTCTGTGGACTGTAGCGGGCATCCAATGAAAGGATAACATGTATAAGGCCAAAGCTGAAAGTACACTTTTAATTAAAGTGACTTTACCCCCATAAGATAAAAGGGATCCTTGCCAACCTTGGAGTTTAGTTTGAAATTTTTCAAGAACTAACTGCCAATCCTTAACTGTCAATTTCTTCCAATGAATAGGGAGTCCCAAATAAGTAAGGGAAAATTGAGCAATTTTACAACCAAAAAGATCAGTCAATCTTTGCAACTTATTTTCAGATATATTAATTGCAAAGGCTTCACTCTTATGGTAATTAATCTTCATCCCTGAAAGAGCTTCAAACCCAATAAAAGCCCATTTCAATGTTTGCAGCATATGTTCATTGGCTTGACAAAAGAGGATTGTATCATCTGCATAATGGAGATTAATCAAAGCATACTCATTGTCCACTGGAGGTCCTAATCCTCTAATGTAACCCTGTTGTCTGGCCTTTTTAATCATATTATTGAGGCAATCTGCCACCAAATTGAAAAGCAAAGGAGAGAGGGGGTCTCCTTGCTTTAAGCCTCTCTTGGCCTCAAAATATGGAGTAGGAGAGCCATTCAAATTGACACAAACTTGACCACCATGTAAGAGAGAATTAATCCAATCTATCCAAAGTGGACTAAAACCCCTTACCTTCATCAATTCTTCTAAAAAGTCCCAATTAACCCTATCATAGGCCTTCTCCATATCAATTTTTAACACTACTCCCGCCTCCTTATCTTTTTTAGCTGAATGCACAATCTCATTAACACACAACACATTGTCCAAAATAAATCTTTGCTTGATAAAAGCAGCTTGTGACTGATCTAAGAGTCTATCCAGGACAACAACTAGCCTATCAGTCAACACTTTTGTGATCCACTTATAAACACAGTTGATCAAACTGATTGGCCTAAAATGCTTAATGTCCAGAGCTTTTTTTTTCTTGGGAATTAAACAAATCATAGCCCTGTTTAGCCTTGCTACATCTAATCTCTGATGGTAGAAAGCATCAAATAAGGAAACAATATCATTCTTTATAATTTCCCAATTTTTTTGATAGAAGAGAAAAGTAAATCCATCAGGTCCTGGAGTTTTATCAGCTCCTGACCTATCCAAAGCTTGTTTAATTTCCTCCTCTGTGAAGGGATTAGTAAGCCATTCATTCTCATAATCAGTAATCATTTGTTGATCAGACCAAAAATGAGAAGAAAGGTTGGCCAACTTAACTCCTTGCACACCAAAAAGCTGCTTATAAAAGTCAATCACATGGTTTTCTATCTCTCTCAGCTCATTTGTGTAAACACCATCAATTTCTAAACCTAGAATTAAATTTTTGTGCTTTCTAATGGTGGCTATCCTATGAAAATATCTAGTATTTCTATCACCATGTAGGATCCATTGGATCTTGGATCTTTGATGCCAATATGTTTGTTCTTCCTCATAAATAGCATCTAAAGATTGCACAGTCTCATGATATCTTATATCTTCATCATGAGACCAAGCTCTCATCTCTTGTATCTTTGTAAGTTGATCAATTTCAAGTAAATGAGAGTTCTTCCTTCTTTTAATCTCACCATAATGATTTTTAGCCCATCCTCTAATTTTTTGTCTCATGTGCTTCATATTTGCACACCACTGATTAGCTAGTCCTATAGAACCTGTCAAATTTTGCCACCATCTAGGGACTAACCTCTGGAAATCTTCATCTTCACACCAAGTTCTATCTATTCTAAAAATATTAGAGCTAGGTAGTTCTCCATCGGTGCATAAAATTAGAGGAGAGTGATCTGACTTGTATCTAGGTAAGGTTGAGACTGAAGAATTTTTATAATGATCAATCCAATCTATTGAAAAGAGAAATCTATCAAGGAGGGCTAAACATGGCACTTCTCTTTTATTGGACCAAGTATATTTTTGTCCAACCAGAGGAAGTTCCATGAGATCATTATCTTCAATCCAATTATTAAACATGGTGGCCCCTGGGATGTTAAAATGAGGACTATTCTTCTCAAATCTGTATCTTATTGCATTAAAATCCCCAAAAATAATCCAAGGTCCAGCCCATTTTTGCCTCAATTCCATCAGACTAAAAAAGAAGTTAGGTTTCAGTCTGTATTTGGTTGGTCCATAGACCACCGACACTCCAAATATAAAACCATCCCTTCTATCCTTCAAAAGCAAAGAAACTGCATAATCTTGTGACAAAGAACCCAAAACTAAAAACTTATCTGAATCAAAAGCCACTAAAATACCCCCTGCTGTCCCAATAGCAGGAAGAGAGATCAAATCATAAGAATGAGGTATGAAAGAGTAAATAAATCTCCTATAGTACTTTTCCTTCTTAGTTTCTTGTAACCCTACTATATCTATATGCTTATCTCTAATAATCTCAGAAAGGAACTTCCTCTTACTCCCTTTTCTGAGACCCCTCACATTCCATGATAGTATCTTCATGGACAAATGGATTTGACCCCGCTTATTATCATATCTAATCGAACTTTTTTATCTCTATCTTTTTTTTGAAAATCTAGCCCCGTTTTGAATCTTGTAATTCATCTCATCAACAGCAGAATTGAATTGTTGTTTTGACAATGATCTCAAAAATCTAACATGTTCTAACCTATCAGATATATTATCAGCTAGACAGACCCCAAAGCAATCAAACAAATTCATCACTTCTTCATCAGTCAAATCATGAAAAGGAAACTTATCTAGAGAAGAACACTTACCAGCAACTGGCTTCTCCAAGTTTTTCTCCTTAGCCCTCTGCACAGCCTTGACAGCAACTGGTATCTCAGGTCCCTTAAGCCTCTGACGCAAGCTCTGACGTGTCTCAGGCATCATATCATGAGCTACCATCATCTTTGCCTCATCAGGATGCGAAGCCGGAACAGAATATTCAGACTCCGTATCTGCACCTTTACCAGCTTCCAACTCTTCTGATTCTACTATCTTCACCAACTCTGTATCAACTGAGGCATCAATTGATCCCTTACCAGAGTCTAGATCATTGCTCTTATCTTCTGCAAGAATCTCAAAAGGGTTGTACACCACCATGGTTGTAATTGTCTCCAGATCTCTTATTTCCTTGTGAATCTCAACATTCTCCTCCATAACAATCTCTTCATCAACATTTTCATACACCTCATCCCAATCGCCATCGTAATCCACCAGCTCCTCATCGTCTCCCTTGTTCTCATTATTATCAGTATTCTCAGGAAGGTCAGAATCGGTAACAGAGGTTTTATGTGAATTTTCACCTCCTTTCTTGACCCAGATCCGACGCCGCTTGTTCTTACCAGAAGGAAGTTCAACTGGAGTATCAATCACAAATTTTACTCTCTTCCACCTTTTCTCACCATCACCAGTTGGATAGATCACCTCTTTACCAGCAGGAATTTTACGAACATCAGTTACACCCACTCTAATCTTTGCTTCAGACAGATCGATTAGCTCCAAAGTACCACGATCAATTTCCAAGATCGTACCAAAACCTTTCACAAGTTTCTCAAACTCTGCAGGGGACCAGAACTTACTTGGGAAATCCAAGACCCTAATCCACACACTGCGTAGCTTGAGACCACCATCAAGAAACTCATGCCAAGGTCTCACTCCTAACCATTCGGTTTCAATTTTGACCGATTCTTTCTTCAATGCTTTCGCTTTCCACCAATCAGGTCCATCAACAATCACCTCCCCCTCCTTGAATGTCGCCACCTTCCAGAAAAACTGAGGTGCAATCAGCCTGAGAGCTGCCAGGATCCGATCTCTTCCGATCGGAGTCGGATCACGCAGTATCACACTATGCTTGAACCCCGCTTCAAGAGACTGAGAAAGCGGAGTCTCCTCAAGATGAAGGATCTCGTCAATTGCCATTATTTCAGAGGTGAAGCTGTCGATGTCAGATCTAGGGTTTGAAAGTGTAGGAGCAGGATTTGTATTTGGGGAAGAAGAAGTAGGTTTTATAGTCTCTCGCTTTTCAAGAATCTTAGGGCATTTGCTCGATCTATGGCCAACCTTCCCACACGCGAAACAGGTGAGGGAACTGTGACACTCGTCGGCGAGATGTCCTATTTCGCCGCATCGGAAACAACCTCTTTTTTTAACTTTTTTACTCTGAGTAATTCTTGCAAGAATTTTATGAGCTCGTTGCTGGGCTGCTCTTTTTTCGTCTCCAGCCTCTTTCAATCCAGAGTCTCCAGTTGTCGATGTGGGGACCCCACTCTTCAGTTGCGGCGCTCCATTACTCCACGCTCCAGTTGCAGGATT
The DNA here is from genome assembly GCA_028095005.1 of Rhynchospora pubera. Classification (NCBI taxonomy): domain Eukaryota; kingdom Viridiplantae; phylum Streptophyta; class Magnoliopsida; order Poales; family Cyperaceae; genus Rhynchospora; species Rhynchospora pubera. The sequence goes on along the minus strand of CM051462.1, from coordinate 104,594,773 downwards.
TGAGTGAGGTGCTTGTTCAGATGTCCCCACCGGGATCTTGGGTGTGTTCTTGACCTGGGCCCCACTATTAGCCGAATGCTTGGTCTGACCATTTGGAGTTGGGAGAAGTTGTTGCACCGCCTGAGCAAGAGAAGTAATAGCCGATTGAATCGCATCAATCGTGGTCGCCGCCACTACTACGCCCGCTCCACCGATCGCCTCGCTCATCGCTCCTGAAAAATCTAATCTACGTAGTTATCCATCACCATTGTGATTATTAAAGAGATATTTTCAATACTCGCAATATATTACCGTTAATCTCTTAAAAATGCTGGATACAGCTTTCTCTCTTGAGGAAAGTTTTAATCCAAGACTTTCGTGAAAAATACGATCTAAACCATAGTATCTAAATCGGCTCACGGACTCACGCACCAATGCGGGCCCAAAATCAGCGGAATCGAATCTGTGCGCCAGGTCCATCTGATAATTTGCCAACCCCGAGGCTCGCTTTTCGAAACGGTACTGAAATTTGAATCGAGAGAAACTCCGTCGTCCGATCAAATCGAAAGAATTAGATCGCTTTAAAACTCCACTTCCCGAGTTTGCTACTTGCTTTCTCACTTCTCAGCTCCTCTCTCTTTTACTCTCCCTCTCATTTCTCTCGTTCTTCCTCTTGCTCTCTGAAACCCTAGATCCATCCAATTCGAAATTCCTGACGCAGTTTCGATGGAGAGCTTGGATCCCGAGGTAAACGATGGTAGCTCTCAATCTGGAGGTTTCGATTTGAACGAAGATCCTTCCTTCTGGAAGGAAAACAACATACAGGTACTGAATTTGTTTCTAGTTTCATTAATTTGTGATTTTAACTGGTTTATCGTGAAATTTCTGGAGAGGTTGGGAAGGCGGGCTTGCTTCCTTGCTCTCACTGAGATTTGCCCTTTATTTGCTTGATTTAACTATTCCTATACAATTATTGTGGTCAGGAATGGGATTTTAACTTCTAAGTTCTAACAAAACATTCTCTCCCTGCTTGTTTATTTTTTTTATTAAATAAAGGTTATAATTAGGATCAGACCTTTGAATAGTGGTGAAATTTCACAACAAGGCAATAATGTATGCGTCAGGCAAGACAGCTGCCAGTCGGTCACATGGATTGGGCATCCAGAGTCTCGTTTCACATTTGATCTGGTTGCTGATGAGCAGGTCACTCAGGTATTTTTGTGCTGTTGCTAATTTAAGAAGCTTTTTTTTAAAGTATTCTTCATTCTCTGAAATTTTAATCAGTACCAGGCAATATTCGAGGTAATCTAGCCTATCTAGGTTTTCAGATTTAGAGATTAGTGGACACAACATAAAACTTGGAACATGAAAGTAATTTATGACTAGAGTGAGGAAGAGCTTTTGAAGCAATCTGAATGAATGACACTATGTTAGAAATCTTTAAACCAGTCTAAACATGCCAGTACCGGAAACTTAGCTCCCCTAGACAAACTGCAAACACCTTGCATGCAGCAACAGTAAAAGGAAACTGGTACCAGCACTATAACCAGCTGAAATTAACACTGAATTGGACAGCTGGCAACTTTGCCAATGAAGTCTTGGCAGAATGTCAGTAGCAAATTAAATACATACCTTAACCAAGCATGTTCCAACTTCCATTCCCTCCCTTTTCTTTTTTATTCGACTCCTCTAGTCTCCCTCTGAAGGGGATAGAGCTGATTAGAGGTTCAGTTTTTTAACTTGCTGAACACGATAGAGATAGGCAAACATAACAAGGAGCTCAAATAGTTGGCTCTATTCATATTTGTATGTGTAATAATGACTAAGCAGCTGCACGTCTTCAGAATTGACCCAACACCCAAACTTAACTAAAATGCTAGTATAGCCCTCTCTCTACACAAAAAAAAAAAAACAAAAAAAAAACAAATTGGTTCCTGTCCAGAGACCTTAGATGAGGAGTTACCCAACTTGTATTCAATATGGCATTCTAAATAGTACTAAATATACTGTTTCTTAGTTCTTAAAATTAACTTTTTTTTCTTGAGAAGTCTCTGAGACTGATATATGTGATTGCTCACTACTTAACAGGAAAAGTTATTTAAGGTGGCTGGCGTACCAATGGTTGACAATTGCATGGCTGGTTATAATAGTTGTATATTTGCATATGGTCAGGTAATTATTGTTGTTATAGCTCGCTTAATTCTTAGCTGTTCATTCATAACTTTATTAAATGTTCAAATTATTAATTCATACATCTTAGCTATATAAAGCAAATATGGCAACTCTCAAATTTAATTTATGCATGACTGCTCCTTTTTCTTTTTTGCTATCCATTTGTCTTGTCTTTATTGGAATTTAATTGCTAAATTGTGTATTTGTTCAGGGATCAACCTTTTCTATTATTAATGAATAGGCAAGATTGCTTTTTTGTTCCATGATCAGTTCTGAACATATATTATTTGTAATTGAGCTGGCACTATATCCTTGAATGAGTGACAAAAGTTCTAGACTTATCAAAGAGAGAGAGTTTTATTAAAATAACAGAGATCCTTAGCATTGTGAACTTGGTTTTTTTTTTTTCAGACGGGAAGTGGGAAGACCCACACAATGCTTGGTGATATAGAGAATGGAACTAGAAGACACAATACAAACTGTGGAATGACACCTCGTGTTTTTGAGTACCTCTTTCACAGAATTCAAAAGGTAACTTTACGCTTTGTTTATTCATTCATCTTGCTGTTTTTCTGTCATCTTAAGCAAAGAACTTGAGGATTTCTTATTCCAACATTATTTTTGGTCTGACTGGTAATGACACGTTGTGGATGATATTGTACTGATACTATTTTAGTTATCATTTTGACTAAATTTTAGGTTTTAATTTTTTATATTTTTGAAAGAAAAAAATACATTTAGGTTTTTTTGGTCATCCTTGGTTCTTTGCTAAATGTTGAGGATTTTTATTTGAAGCTAGTGTGACCTAAGGCAAGCCTTTTGAAGGCATAGTTACATAAGTTAAGTCAAGAAGAGATTGAATTGAGGAATAATTGTATATTGTATCTTTTTGGTGTTATTAGGTTGCCTGATTGCATCAAAAGAGTAATAGATAAGTATAAGATTGCCCAAGTTTGCTAATTACAATCTTGGGAATTTGTACAGTACAATTACCATGCTATTCTATCTTGGTATAGTATATGAATTTATCTTTCCTTAATGTTGCATATGCAGGAAAAAGAGATCCGGAATGGAGAAAAATTGCAGTTTACGTGCAAGTGCTCTTTCCTGGAAATATATAATGAACAGATTTTTGATCTGCTTGATCCTACATCAACTAATTTGCAGGTAAACAATTAAAACTGTTTTAGATAGTTATTATCATATTGTTTTACTCTTTTGCTGTGTCAAACTAAAATGGTCACATTTTATGTTATCTAAAAATGTATGTTTAATTTCTAGGAAAGTTTTCCACAAGTTTAACTATAAATATAGTTTATAAAAAGCTTTTCAACCAGTTTTGCCTCCTAAGAGTCAGTATATGCAATTAAAATAGCCAATATTAAATATATAAAGAAAGATAAAATGAAATGATTAGGAAAATAAAACTGATACAATTTATAGCAGATATCCAACTATTTTATGAGTCCACTGTGTTGTTAAAAAGAAAAAATAAAATAATGACAGAAAGAGAACTACTGTGATTGACTGTAAAATTCCTAGGAGCAAACATGCTGGTAATTATTATTTGTAGTGGTGTTAGTGCAATTGTCAAATGGCAACCTTTCCCTAATTTCGGACTTTCCTATTTGCTTGCTGATTGGATTTCCTAGAATACTATATTTTTCATAAACAACAGAAAAACTTTTCATCGTTTGTTCTTTTACTAGAGAAAATGTTTCAGAATGAGTTTCATGTTTGCAGATAAGAGAAGACTTAAAAAAGGGAGTTCATGTCGAAAACTTAACTGAAGTTACAGTTTCGAGTGCTAGAGATTCAATGCAGCAACTAATTCAGGTCCTTATATGTTTCTTGCTTTGAATACAATGAAATGTGTCTTCATCATAAAAACATAGATGATTCTTTCTAAATTAATATTCAAATTGAATTGTCATTTAGTTTAATCTTTTGTTGGTGCACTTTTTCTTTCTCCAATAGGGTGCAGCAAATCGGAAGGTTGCAGCTACAAATATGAACCGTGCGAGCAGCCGATCCCATAGTATCTTCACATGCATTATTGAGAGCAAGGTATGAAATAAAATAAAATCACAAGTTTGTTATTTGTTTATTAATCTGTGCGCAGCTAGTCGTAGCTAAAGCATGCTCCATCTAATATGTTAAATGCCACTCTTTATTGTGCACTTTCAGTGGGAGATTCAAGGGATAATACATCGTAGATTTGCTCGGTTGAATCTCGTTGATCTTGCTGGTTCGGAGAGGTAAGAAATGTCTAGTCCTTTAGGAACGTTTCTTTACATGTGGATGCTCATTAAATGTCTTTAATCTTTTATATGGAACTTAAAGACAAAATTTTGTATAAGATTTTCTTTTGATTCCAACTTATTAATTGAACTTAAAATGGAACATTGATCTTGCTTGATCTGTCTGTCACATATCGCGTCACTGTCTATAGTAGCAACAGACATATCTAGCATTTAATATAATGTTATATTTTTTGGTGATAATATCTATTGTTTAAATTGATATTCAGGCAAAAGAGCTCTGGTGCTGAAGGTGAACGTTTGAAAGAAGCTACTAACATCAACAAATCGTTGTCAACATTAGGGTTTGCTTGCTGACTTCTTTTTCCTCAAGACAATTTTTCACTTTTTTTTTTTCCTTTTTTTGCAAATATGTTTATTGGTACTAACAGTTGTTTTGAACTCACACTGACAGCCTTGTCATTATGAATCTGGTCTCAAATAAGAAATCTGTTCATGTGCCTTACAGAGATTCCAAATTGACATTTCTTCTTCAGGTACCAAATTTACGATTTACATTAGGAAATTTTCAATTTTAATTTGGAATAGGAATATTTAATGAAATAGAACTAGCTATTTATAGAAAGATAGAAGTAAAACCCAGTATTATCATGAAGTTGTGTATGAGCTTTAATTGTTTCCAAAAAAAGTATACAAAAAACGTGGATGAGTAGCCTCTGCAGTGGTTTCATCGTGACCGTTCTGATCTAATCTTGACGATTAATATTAAAGGGCCACATGAATCTCGACAAATCTCAATATTAGTCAAGGGGCATCCATCATTGATCGGACAGTCGTGATGAGACCACTGCAGAGGGCAGCGCTGCAGAGGATATCACTCCAGCGTTTTCTGCATATTCTGGATGCCTACGTTTCTTAGCGAATTATTTTGAAGTTACTAACTGCTACTTTCTTTTACTTCCAGGATTCACTTGGAGGCAACTCAAAAACTCTTATGATTGCAAACATAAGTCCCTCTTATTGGTAAATACTATAGCTAAACTGCACTTGTACATAAGTTCAAATCAATTTTGATCTTTCTTATTAACTGTTTTTGTTGTTTTAGCTGTGCATTGGAGACACTAAGCACTTTGAAATTTGCACAACGTGCCAAGTATATCAAGAATAATGTGAGTATTGGATTTTTGTAACGTAGTTGTTGTGCTCACTTCTTTCTTCTAGCCATCACATATTTTGAATTTTATTTCTCCTTTCAGGCCATCATTAATGAAGATGCATCTGGTGATGTGCTTAGCATGAGACTGCAAATCCAACAATTGAAGGTTACTATATTATCTTCAAATATTATTTTTTTCTCAAGAGAATCTTCAGATATTATTGAACCACTAGTATTGGGACACACCCGACATACTTTTTGTCACTCTAGAATGCTATGGTTGGAAAAATGCCTATTGGGTGCAAATGGTTGTCTTTAATCTCTGGGCGTTGATCCCCGATCATGGATGAAATATCAGGCATTAAGAAAAGTGTATGAGAAAATCACAAGGGAGATCCATTCTGATAGTCTTTTTCCTGTACTTCATAATTTTATTTGCTCTGGATCAAGAAGGGTGATATTTTTGAGTTGGCTTCATTTTCATGCAGAAAGAGTTGAGGCACCTAAGAGGTTTGGTGAATAATGATTCCTCATGTTCTGTGCTTGAGTCTCCTGGAATTCTCAAACTGGATGGAAGTCAGGGATCATTTAGCCCTCTGACATTTGATAAACGTCTATCTCAGGTTATTGTTTTTTCTTGCTTTTATCCATCCTATTTGAATTTGGATTCAACCCTGAATCTGTTGTGTCTATCACACATTTGTAGACTTATTTATGCCACAGTCAAACCATGTTACTTGAGCCAGCTTTTCAAATTCTTACAAATGCCAAATTGGTGAAAAGAATGAACCTGTTTTGCCAATATTTGACATTTGTCTAAATTTTTTTTCATGTTTAATTACTTGAATAAAATCTAGAAGAAGGAATGTGAGGCCGCATTAGTTGCTGCTTTTCGAAGAGATCAAGAAAAAGAAGCCTCTCTTAGAGCCATGGAAGCAGCTAGGCACACTGCTGAGGAGCTGGTTTGTTACAATTAATGTTTCTATCTAACGTGAAATTATTTGGTGTATGAATGAATTGATGGTTCATATACTTTTTATAGGCTTCTCAAAGGACAGAGGAGGTGAGAAGTTTGAAGATGAGGCTGCGATTTCGTGAAGAAGGCATTAAAAGATTACAAGCTGTTGCTTCGGCCAATTTATCAGCTGAGTCTCACCTCTCACTAGAGAATCAAGAGCTTCGTAAAGAGATAGAAATTCTCAAGAAACAGCTAGACCGCAATCCTGAAGTGACTCGCTTTGCGATGGAAAATTTGCAGCTAAAAGAAGAGATCAGAAGGTTTATACAAATTCCTTTTATTTTTATCACATTCAAGCCCTCTATTTGCTATAAAATGCCAACTAATAGTTTCTTGCTAAGTAACAGTCGTTATGCAGTTTGAGTTAAAAAAGTGTATGAATGAAATGTCCTTAAACTCCAATTATCTTATTGAAGAATCCAAAAGTAGCAACTCTAATTGGTAGGTACTATCTTGTACATAGTATTCTTAAAACGTTATGTGTCATAACCAATTGATATATTGAAATGTGCCAATCTTAGGATTAGGGGGGGGGGGGGGGGGGGGGGGGGGGGGGGGGGGATATTGTTCAGCCCCCCTCCTCCCCTCCAATTGTATCTGTACTCTTTCTAATTGTAAATATATGATTGAACCTGCCTGTATTTTCATTCTTGTTCTTCGTTGAGTTGGTTGACTTCATAAGACTCCTCACCTTGATGCTGATCAGAACCCAAAAGTGCCAGCACCACTGCACCAGTGCTGTTGGTGTTGACAAGTCTGTGCATCCCATACCTTGTTTTGAGCCTCCTGTCTGTGTTGTATCAATTTTTTTAATACAAGGGGCTCAAATTTATTTCGAGTGACCGTTGGAAATTTTTTTAATATTTTGGATTCCAGCATTCATTGCCTTTTGATAAATAAACAGGACCATATGACTCATGTTGCAGTGTGCATGACATGTAAAAATATTCACGTGCCCTGACAATTCCGGCCCAATCTGGTCACTTTATGGCATGTGTACGCATGTACCTTGTTGTTCCTGTGTTCTGACTTGTTATGGAGTCTCATTTCCTTGCTCTCCCTTTCTATATTTCATTTGAAGCTAAGGTCGTGGGCAGTAACATTGTTGTTAAAGAAATCTATACTTTTTTTTAATCTTATTGTAGGAAAATGGTCTGTACTCTTTTATAGATACAAGTAATTTGAAGTTAGATCTGTTTTATACCCACTTTTGCTGTATCTTTACAACAACCACAACTAAGCCTTTCGCTGTATCTTTTTGTTACAGATATATTATAACAACTAATTTTGCAGAAAATTTCACTCGTAAAAAATGATGAAAAAAATTATGATAATTGGATGAAGTTGAGAATTGTGCCACAAGAAACAATAAGTGCATTGGAAAGTTTGTTCATTAATTCTCTCATACATTGTGATTTCAGGCTGCATTCCTTTGTTGATGATGGAGAAAGAGAAAGATTGAATGAGCAAATCACTGTGTTACAAGACAAGGTCTTCACTTATCCATATTAGATCTCTCTCTCTGAGACACACACACACACACACACAGAAAAGCCATATTTACTTCTCTACTTAAGTATGTGTGCTTATCTTTCAGTTACTGGAAGCTTTGGACTGGAAACTAATGCACGAGAAAGATCCCTTCTTTGGCCAGGTTAAATTCAGCAGAACCCGCCTCTTTCTAAACTTTTGTCATATTTTGTATAACAACCAAGTAAAAATTTGTGGCTTTCGCAAGCATCTTCTAACATAAAATTGTAAGCATCCAAAGAAAACTAATTATCCAAACGAGAGAGCCCTATTTTCTTTTGCTTAAATGCCAATGTTTTTTTTTAACCCAGAGCAATTCATTTTCTTTGGAGTCAGCTGTTAACGAGGAGAATGAGTTCCTTCGCATACAGGTTTTAATACACAAAGTTCTTTTCTATTTTTTCAAAGGTACTTGTATCAATTGTCACCTTACGTGATGTACCTGTGTATGCTGATATATTATCTATTTATTTTTGAAGGCTATTCAGAATGAGCACGAGATTGACTCTTTACGCAAGAAGTTAAATCTTGCACTTGAAGCAAATGGGCATTTGGAGAGGTACCTCCCACTTTTCTAATTCTCTTATTATTTTGAACTACCGGTATGTTTTGGCATGTTGTTTGAAATTTTCTCTATTTCTGCTAAGTTCTCCATCATACTGTTCAAAGCATTTTAGCTATGTTATTTCAGCAAATTGCTAAGATAACTTATATCCAGTTTCTAAAGCATAACAATTGTACAACCACCTTAAATTAGTTTTTCCCTTTCCAATGCTAAATTGTTCTTTCCTTTTTCTTTTGGATTTAGGCGTGTTGAGGAACTGACAAATGAGCTAGAGGAAGCAAAATCTTCACTGATTTTAAAGCAGGAGGACTCAGATCCTGAATTGGAGCTAAAGGCCATGGTGCATGCAATAGCTGCAGCTAGTCAGAGAGAGGCTGAGGCCCATGAAACAACAATTTCATTAGCCAAGGAGAATGAGGATCTGAAATTGCAGCTGAGTGCAATTATGGAAGACACTAGAAGAGGAGGCACTGAAAACTTGGAGGTTCAAGTGCGTGAAATGTACCAGGAGAATGAGAAGCTCTTGGGTCTATATGAGAATGCTATGCATGAAAGAGATGACTTGGCTAGACTGGTACAGGAGATGAAGGAGAGAGGGGAGAGTGTGGCAGACGAGACAGATAATTTGAGAAAGCTGGTACAGGACATGGAGAAGAGAAATGAGAGTAATGTTTTGAGAAAAGCTAGAGGTGAAGATGCTGACATGTGCATAGATATCTCTAAGGAAACAAGACAACTTGTTGGAACCAAGTTGGAGCTGGTACTGGACAACCTTTTGTCTACTGACAAGGCAGTTGGGCACATGCAATTGATAGAGGATGCCAGCTCTGAGATAGATGAGTTATCAACACTAGTAAAATCAGCAAGTGAAAGTATAGAGCCAAGAGAAGAAAGCCTCCAATTGCTCAGATCAGTTTTCCATCAGAAAGAAAGGAAGAGAGTGGAGTTGGAGAACCAATTCTCTGGTCTAGTGTCCCAACTGGAGGTCTCAAATTCCAAAGCATGCTACTTTGAACGGAGAGAAACTGTTGCCATGGAGAAGATGGTTGAACTTAATGCCTATCTTATAGAGAAGGAGAAAGAACTTGGATCCCTAAAGAATCGCGAGGCGGAAATATACTCAGCTTATAAAAAGGCACGTGAGAATGAATCTAAACTAAAAAATAAAATTGAAACCCTTAAAACGAGCCTGAAAAGTGCTGAGGAATTTAAAAAGGAATCAGAGAAGGTTTTGTTTGAGGTCAACAATTTGAGAGCCTCCGACCTCCTCAATTCTGAAATGCAGAGAACCAAGCTTGTGGCCGAGATGAATTTCCTGAGGGAGCAATTGGGTGTTGTGCGAAAGGAAATTGTGACTTTGACGAAGTCAAGGGAGGGGATTGAGACTAAGATCAGAGACCTTAATGTACTGATGAGCAGCTGTTCGCTGTTGGTGCGGCATCTTGAAGGAATAGTGGAGGAGACGAGGCTTATGGTTTCTGCTGGTGGACAAGTGAGAGATCAATTGGAGAAGCTGCTGCCTGATTATCAGGAGGTCATTTTTGAGGTGGAACTGAAAAATGCAGAGATTAGGTTGTGGGAGGAGTCGCTACTACAGGAGCGAGGTGTTTTGGATGAGGTTTCAGGAAAATTAAGTCTGGTAATTGAGAAGTTGAAGGTGATTTTGTGCCAGAGGAAGTGTGTGGCGCTAACACTGTTTGATTTGGAGGAGCATAGCATCTGTTTGTCTGAGGTGGTTGGTATGAAGCTGCATGAAGTATGCAGTCTTGTTAATGAAGCTAAGCAGTTGTCAGTTGTTGGCTGTGACTGGTAAGTGTTATTCTCTACTGTTAAAATATTGTGCTGATTTCTGTACGGTATTGACATGAATGTGCAGAGAGGTTAGAACTAGTACTAGTTTCAGATGATTAATCCCAGAAAGGGGGAGAAAAAAGTCATCTTTTTTTCTGAGATATTTTTTGGGTATAAATCACAAGTTTGTTCGTTATGAGAATCTTCATTTCTAACAAGTAACAACATACGCTCATGCTATCTGACGTCTGTACTATAGTCCAATATTGTAGATTAATGTATCTGATGTATTTTCTGTGTTGTGCCGGTTTACTTGTAGTTGAAACAACCCTTAACTTCAAGAAGAATACTGAAGGGGTGAAGATTTGGTGCTGGCTGTTGCCATGTAGAAAATGAGGCATGCTGAATCTCTGTAAAATAGGATTTTAAGGCAATAAAAGTTGCATATTGTAATTTTACGGTATTATCACTTTGTGGTGTTAATACATTTTTTGTGTATTTTACTTCGTTATTCTTAACTGCTGATATTATTGTAATGCTTGCCTGTATCCTTTCTGCCAACATATAATCTCATATTATTTCTTTATTCTCTCGTATTTTTCTTACAATATCCTTCTCTTGTATTATATGTTAGGTAGGGGAACCCTCAAAAACATATTATCCGTGTCTACAATAGAAAACGATGGCGCAAATCATTAGTCCATGGATGGACAAAAAAATATTAATAAGACATGTTAATTGTGTAGTTTAATATGCTGTTGTCTAATAGAGACATCCATATCATGTACATTCTGATTTACTTGGAAGAATGAACGGTTGACAAGCTTGATAAATTAATTTAATCAAGTATAAGACGTAAGTTTAAACATGATTTACGGAATCAAGCTATGCAATATGAATATTATCTAACATTTTATCAATGGCGTTAAATATAAATAACTATATGACTTTCAAAGTTAATTTGATCGATAGAAATTGTAACACTGTTATCATTGTTTTAATGACATAGATCGAGTATCATTTCTTATTATAAACAATCAAAATAACATAGGTCGGATTTCAGATGTCAAATTTAAAGTTAGCTATAATTTGTTGGAAATTTCAAAATTCATTAATAAAATGATTAATGAATTCTAACCCTAATATAAAGTCAAATTAAGTTTTGTAAAGGATCCCCTTGCCTCATAATATATTCTCTGCCTCTAAGCGGCATAAGTGGAGGCTTTATGCTCCATAAATTCGAACTATGCAGTAACACTCTAGATTGGTGAAAAATTAATTACAATCGTTAAACTGACTTCGTTTGATCAAAATGCTCTAGATCCATGACGTTATTAATAGAAAATATACATTTGACTTCTTGTGCATAACAGGTTTTTTTAAAAGAGTCAACTTATGTTCTCCTAATATCATTGCAGTGGATGTGTATGGGCTTTATCTCTCTCTAATAATGTTGACTTTTTTACTCTACTGGAAATCCGATAATTGGATAGTCAAAACCAGCTAAGCTGTCCGTGATCTGTTTTTTATTGGATTGGATCTGCTTTTAGACTCGACTCTTAATTTCCTTTAAAAAAACCAAAATTTGGAATTGAACTTTCATCCTTTTGACCTGATTTGCTTGCGACTGATTTCTAGACAAATAATTATATCCGCTTTTGGTAATGTATTTTAAGTGAAGGTCATGGATATAAATTTTGACTGAAAATTTTTTCATAAATATTTAAAATTAAAGGACTTAATCGTTTCTCTGAAAAAAAAAGGAAAATTATACCAGCTCTCTTAAAGTTTGAAGGTATCATCAGAAGTACTGGAGTGAAACAGCTTATTATGTGGTGATAAATTGTACCATTTTGAGTTGGAACAGATTACTAATGTGGATTATTTTCTAAAAAAAAAAATGAGACTATATATAAAACAGAAAAAAGTTGCATTTAATTTATCCTACTGAAAAAAATCGGCTGGAACAATTATGTGGTTACAAATTGTCATAAGTTTTTCCCTTAATATTTTAAAATAAGAATATCGAGAATTTAGTTATTGTATTATTTATACGTCACTAGTATACATACGCATGCATATTTCTGGAATATGCATTATGCTAGATCGAGAGAGTAGATATTTCTATTTAAATGTAACATTTTAATGCAAAACAAAGTAGATTTTTCAAGTTTATTATTTGCAATAAGATATTTGAAATATTAATAAAAATAAACAAATTGTGGCGACTTGTAGTATCTAAAGATTAAACATATCACAAGCTCGCGGTGCTATTCCTTATATTATTTTTTATTACGTTTTTTTTAAGTGCTGTAGCTCTGTTGTGTTCCACTCTCAATTTTTCCCATTTTGTACTACTTGAATTTATGACATTATTTTCTTTAAAATGAGAATAAGTCGACTCAATACTAATTTAATGTCAAATTGTCAATTAAATAGTAAAGAGAAGAGCCATTCAATTATATTCAAATGGAGTAATTTAGCCTTATATCAATTATTTTTATCGGACCATACTGATATCTTGAGTCGCACGGATGCAAAATTTTGAAGTAGTTTACTAAAAATTATTAGTCTTAATAAGTAAACTCTGATTTAGAGAAATATTTTTGGGACCGCCAGCTCAAATCCAAGGACCGTAACTGATGAATGATAGAAAAAAGTGAGAAATAAAGCGAAGTCAAAAAGGACAAGCCACATGGCTCTCGTCATTGGCACACGTGAGTTTCCATAGACGGCAGTGCTACTTCTGTGAAAGCATTTTCTTAAAACAAGTTACCATTGTTTAATGATTTTGGTTCATATTCCATGCATGGTTTTCTTTCTTCTTTTTTTTTTCCGGTTGAAGGCTTTAATAGTTCTGAATGTTTTCATTTAGTAGACGTAGCAATATTAAATTTATCGAAATATAAAAGATAAAATGGTAGGGGTGTATTTGGTTGCACTAAGGGTGCGTTTGGATCGTTGGAAGAAAGAAGAAGATGAAGGAAGAAGAAAAAAAATTATAAACAATCCAAACTCTTCACAAAGTTACACATTTCCCAATACTTTTTCTCACTTCTTCCCTTTTTCCATTCTTCCCACACCTATCCAAACGCACCCTAAGAATAGAGAAAAGAGGATAAAAATGTTATTTCTTATACCGCCTCTCTATAGAAAGGAAAATTGCTTCATACACGTCTTGTTTTTAGAGATCCACGTCATTAGGTTAAAAAATGACTCGAATGTCTTGTAGAGATACAACGCCTTAGGAAAAATAGAGGAATTCAAAGAGTATTTTGGTCTAAATAGGAGTGAATCTCGAACCGGAGGCATGAGGAAAGCACTTCTCTATGGGAGTGTTTGGATTGTTGGAAGAAAGAAGAAGAAGAATGAAGAAGAAGAAAAAAAATTATAAACAATTCAAACTCTTCACAAAATTACACACTTCCCAATACTTCTTCCCTTTTTTACTTCTTCCCACACCTATCCAAACGCACCCTATTATGGTAAGAGTGGAAAAAGGGTTAAGACTTAAGACTTATATCCATGTTTATCCCTTGTTTTGGTTGTGCTTATTTCCTTAGCTCTTTTCTTTATTTCTTATCATGACTGATAAGGATCATCCTCAAAATCCATCATCCCTAGTGGGAACACGCTTAAATTTTTTTCCGTTTTTGAAATTTTTTTGGTCCCCACTGTTTTTCTCTCTCATCTTTTTTAATTTTGGTTCTCAATGTTGCTCTCCCTTCCATCCTTTCTATTTTTGATCCTCACTATTTCTCTTCCTCTCATCCTTTCATATTTCGATCCCCACTTTTTCATTCTTGGTCTACAACAATTAGTATATATCTGAACTATAACAATTACTAATATTCCAATTACAACCACTACTCATATTAACTACAACAGTTAGTATCCAAACTACAATTACTTATAACTACTTCAGCTACATATATAACTTCAACAATTATATATATATATATATATATATATATAATTTTAATGTATAACTGTTGAAATTATATATACAGAAGGACGGAAAAGGGGCACGAAACAGAACGACGTTGAATAATGCTGGATTTCATCTTCGGGGGAATACAAGGAAGTTATGAGAGGATGAGAGATGATGAAAACGCATTATTAATTGCATTTTTTGAAAATAACAGAAAGATTCACGCGTCATTAATGAGGCGTTGGAAAGAGATAGGGGATGATAGAATCTAGGGGATGGTCTTAAGCAATTCCGATTTCTTATTCATGATGACTCTTGGTGCAACCAAACATGACTATAGCTCCGCATAATGAAAAAAAAAGAAAAAAAAAATAAATGATTCACAAAGGATTGAAAATTCGATAAATTAGTTTTAAAGTGAATTGAATAAATTTTAAAATACACTAAAAATTTTCATGCAGTAATTCAAATAATGGAAATAATTTTATTTATTTAATTTCAACAATTTTTTATTCTGAATATTGTGGTTGCCAGATAAGTTAGAATATGTATTAAGAAGCCTACACTCTTATATATGCTAAACATTTATACTAGCGAAAAGTTATAATATTGAATTAAAATGTGTTTGTACATGCTGAAAAGATGATATAATATTAATTGTGTAATATACTGTTAAGTAATGACTGAATTTTCATGCATTTTCAATTTGCATTTAATGGCTGAAAGGATGTTATTTTCGGAGTCTACTCTGTTTTTTCAGAAACACGTAGACTTTTCACTTTTGAGCTTTTAAGTTTAGAGTTTTACGTTTTACTTTCTCAGCTTGTAACCTTTTTCTTTCGCTCTAATATGCAGCCGCTCCCTAGGTTGTCTAAAAATAAATATATATAATTTTTTTCATCTTATATAAACATTATGCATCAAAAAGCATAACTATATATCCAGAATTGATATACATCATTTTCGAGCAATAAGCCAACTATCGTTTGGCAATCTGTATTTGAATTTTGGTGCTCGCTAATGCTTGGCTGATTATATCAACTAGATATTTATTTAGTGTCAATTATTATTATTTTCCAATGATTTGTCCTTTCTCACCTATCGTTTTTGTCCCCGTGTCACTATTATATATTTCAGTTGGGATTCTCCTTTCGGCAAAATCTTGAACTATTATTATAAAAAGAAATAAGGACATCCTACATAATTATTCAAGATAATTATTTTTTTGTTTAATGAACCTCGTATGTGTATAAAGGAGATAGATACATGATGATTTTTCTGTGGCCCATTGGCATCTAGAAAATTGCCATATCAATGCTTTGGTGTGACTAAACTATTACAATTGAATAATTGATTTATGTCAAATGGATCTATTTTTCCAAATAAATAATATGTTTGTTTGATGAGAAATAAATGGCATACTGGACTTGTACTCCTGACTGTTTCGGTGCAGAAAGGGGAAAAATCATAAAAATCTAATTTTATAATAAATTGCTCTACTTGATTTAAAAATAACATGATTTTTTTCTGACTAAATATCTATCCCATGTTTTTTTTTAACACGTCTAGTTGCCAATTCTTCTTCTTATCTAGAAGCGAAAACAACAGCTCCTCATCATGGCTTTATATTCCACTTTAAATAAAATTAAGATTGAATCATGGTCGACTGAGACAATATTTTTAGTATCCTCTCAATTGCGTGTCGAGCTTCTCAAGTCCGTTTTTTAGTATAGTGTTTTCATATTGGGCAAACGTAATAACCAATCTTTCCCAAATCATATAAATTATATTTGAAGGCGTCACTTACATTTAAAGAAGTAGATGCAAATTTACTCGATGTTAAAATTTTTAAGCAATGTCATCTAAACTAACACCTATTTCTTCAAATATAAGTAATGCCTTAAAGATTCAATTGGTTCGTGTTGTTTTTTTTTAAAATATTATATATATATAGAGAGAGAGAGAAAACATATCATGCATACTAATGTACGGAAATTTCGGTGCATAATGATCCGATTTCTTAGATATGCATCAAAATAACCGATCCAAACCGTCCAATATGATCTTCTTGTTATAATTTCCTTACCGACCAAATTTTATATTTTTTCGAAATTTTTAAGTATTTTTTTCAAATTTTTAAAATCGCTAATCTAATTTTTTCTGAACCGTTCAAAAATAGAAGTTTTTAAAAATCCGAAAAAAATACTTAAAAATATCGAAAAAATGTAAAATTTGGTCGGCAAGGAGATTTCAATAGGGAGATCATATTGGATGGTTTGGATCGGTTATTTTGAAGCAGATCCAAGAGTTCGGATCAGTATGCACCGAAGCTTCCGTACATTAGTATGCACCATTAGGGATGGGCAAAAAAATCGTAACTCATGAATTACTCGAACTCGTCTTGGAAAAAATTCGGATATAACTCGAGTTAGTAGAAATCGAGTTGCCACAACTCGAGTTAGGACCAACTCGAAATGAAACGACGTGATTTTGAATTGGACCCAACTCGATCGGTTCTAACTCGAGTAATCAGTGCAGCCCAAAAAAATAATTTCAACTCAAATGCATCAAAGTGTAGCGGCCAAAAATTACTCCCAGACGTTTCGACTTAGTGTACCAATGTACTACACATTAATATCTCAAGCTAAGCTTAGCTTTTGTGTGTTTTGTGATGAATAATAAGCATTGTATCAGCGTACTACACAATAATATATTAGTCTTGTATGATAGCTAAATCCAATTTCGAGTAGAAATATCAAGTCATGAGTTAACTCGAGTTGTCATGAGTTGATTTCGAGTTAGTCGAGTGAACTCGAAAGTGTCTCACGATCAAGTCACGAGTTAACTCGAAATGTAATGACTTGATTTCGAGTTGATACTAACTCGATCGTAACTCGTGTCGAAACCACCCCTATGCACCATAGGTTTTTTTTCTCTCTCTCTCTCTCTCTATATATATATATATTTTGCAAATCACGTGCAATGGTCATAGTGTACAAAGGATTTGCCCCAAAGAGAAAAAAATACTTTCTTTTATTTATATTTTATGTTACCTCTCAACCTAAAAACCTTCAAAATAATTTGCAATTCTGATGAGATGCCACAACCAAGAAAATAAAAAAAAAAGTGTAAAACATTATGAATTATTTACATATTAAGTATTAACATAATTTTGTAAACATCTCAATGTCTGTAAAATAAAGTCGAACTGGTAAGATTTTATTATTTAGATTTTTTTATGTCTAGTGGCAATCAAATCTTGGGTCTCTGTTTTCTAATTTGAAGCTCTAGTCACTATCAGAGACACGTCATAAAAGTACCAAAAGGTGAACCTCCTGACTAATAAAAGGAAAGAGGGGCCAACTTTTGAAACATCTTGAAATATAATCTGTTCGGATTTAGTAGGAAGTGGAGAATTCAAACTCATGCTACGATGACGAATTGACGATGAAAGCATATAAGACAGCGCAATTTATTATATATCAAATCATGCCTTGTCTGGTTGTCTGGTACAAACTTCTAATAACTATGGACGATTCATAATAACTGCCTTCAAGTTGGCAAATAATTATTGATTAATCATATAAGCAATGGTCATTTGCGAAGGATAAATTCTACTTAACACTTAACAGTTACCCTACAAAAATTCGCAAAAAAAAAAAAAGACAACGAACTGTTTTACTGGACAATTTTGATCAGAGCTTCTATTATTTATATATGTTTATTTGTAATTTTATATTCCGTAAAAATTTAAGGGGCCGTTTGGATCGCTTAGAAATAAGAGGAATAATCTCTTCATAGGCGAAAATTTATTCCTAACCATTCAAACTTTTCACAAAGTTACACACTTCCCAATATTTTTTACCTAGAAATAAGTTATTCCTCTTATTCCTAATCTATCCAAACGGTCCTTGAAAATATATAATATTTATATTTACTTGAAACAATTGCTTAATTCTATGTTGACACTGTATTTCACCCTTAAAAACAAGTTCAGAGGCAGTAACAAAATTCAAAATAATTATTAAAAAAAAAACCATTGCCTGATTATCAGGAACAAAGAAGAATGGACCCACCTGACCGGGACCAGAGATGCGATTTTGCCTCGGGAATTAGACCGCGTTTTATTCCGAGGACAGTGTGTGTTAATGCCTACTTTCTTTATCACAATAATAACACATGGTCAAACTTGCGATGCCCAGTTTTCGAGAAGTTTCTATTGGAGGATGGAAAAATCTACTCAGCACTTTTTACAGTAAAAATAACGAGCTCCAGTTTACCCCGAACTACCCCTACATTGAAATTCAGCTATTGTAGTTGTTTGATCATAGTTGGTTATCTAGAAATTATATTCTTATGTTTAGTATTTAACTAGCAATATAAGCTCGAACATTAATTTCATATATTGGAACAATGTATTAAAAGTGGTATGGTGCTATGGTGTTTCCAAAGCACAATTATTCCAATGCGTTATGTATAAATTTTAAATTTCAAAATTAAAATTCCGAACGGCTAGTATATCTTTTATTTTAATTTTTATAAATTCTATTAGTAATTTTGGGTGAGATGTAAATCCTTTATAAAATTTTATTAAAACATGAATTGCCACAAAATTTTGCATCCTAAAATGCTAATTTCCTAAAATATTTCAATATGTAGATAAATTGAGCATAATTGGCAGTTCAACTCTTAAATATTGAATTTGAGCATAATATACGATTTCACGTATATTTTGATAAGTATCATAGCACATCTCTGAACATTTTCCAATTATTAATAATGAAAAAATAAATTTATATTTTAAATAGGAACTTAATAATTCTAGAAGAGCAATGTTTTCCCAAAAGTTCTTTAACTTTGTTTAAAATACGGAACTAAATATTCCAATATGTTGTGATTTTGAGATAAGTTCACAGCGGAGAAAAATTGGGAAGTCTTCTTGTGTACGCTTTGCAAAGAAAAATAGGAAACGACAAGGACATGACTCATGAGGTCCGTTTTTAGTTTTCACTCGGCTAATCAAATTACTCCTGTGAAAACCAGGCGCAAATTCTCACTTAACAATCCGGATTCAGTACAACAAGATTAAAACCTTCAATCTATGTAGCTACTCCTGACAATCGATCCATACCTTCACAGCATAAATTACCACCATAATATTAATCTATTCTAATTACAAAATTTTCCTTTATCCTTCAAAGAAATCCCATGTTAAGTTGCTAACCCTACGATAACAACTCACCACAGGAATGTCACACCATTTTGGATACAGAAGATCCGAATATGACCTCATCATGGTATCTTTTACGTCTTCTATTTTTTTGGTGTTACCATCTCTCACCACGCGGCCGCCTTTTCACTTCCTCATCATTCACCGCCTTGTCTGCGCTTGCGCCTTCTGACCTTCCCAAGAATGCGTCTTTTTCCTCTCCAAATCTATAAAACAGCAGAAAATTTAACCCCCCAAAATAATAAAAACTTATAAAAAAACCCAAAAGCCGTGTAGATTAATTCCACCTCTTTCCCTTCCTTCCTCTTATAAGCTACTCTTATATAATAACTATTTCCATTAGGTTTAGCTTCTTCCAAATCCATTCTCTACCCCACCTGTCTCCATTTTTATATCTACGCGCCGTACTTCGAGGCGCAAGAAATGATTCGATAATCATGTCACAACAATCTAAACAACCTTCGCCTGATTCAAGACGAGGGAGAAGGAAGCACATGAGCCCGGCTCGACCCGAGACGCCGAAACGGAAAGCCGGTGTTGCCGAAACGGCAGGACAAGTAACCGCAGATTGCGCTGCTGTTTGTTGTTGTTGCTCCTTTGGTTTGATTAACCTCTTCTACCTCTGCTTCATCAAGCTTCCGACGGGGCTTCTCCTTCGGTCGGCTCGGAAGATCAAACGCCGGGCTCACCGGTGTCGTAAAGGTCCGGAAACTGGGTCGTGCTCGTGTTCTTCTAGCAAGATGAAGCGGTCGTCGTTGCTTTATTCGTTCGAGGAAGAGATTGATGAGCGATTCGAAATGGGGGATCAGGCTCAAAGCGCGACGGTTTTTGTTTTCGATTTGGAGCCTTCGAAAGAGGCCATAGAGTTCAAGAAAGAGATGTGGAACAACATTGTCAATTCGGGTTTCGGCCGGAGTCTTTCTCAGAGATACGAGTAGTCGGCGAAGTCTACACTGCTTTCTCTGCAATTTAGGGAAAGTCGATCGAACTGCTGCATGCCGGGTGCGAAAGACAAATGCCTGATTGGTGAGTGTATGCATGGAATGTCATCGTTTGATTTCTAAGATAAAAAAAAAATTGAGACATGCTTGAAGAATTCACTGAGTGAGTGCAATCACCAGATTCATAAATCTAGGTAACTCCTTTTAGGTTTTTTTTTTATGATTGGAGTTGCTGGATGGGTTTTGTTTTGGTTTTGAGGTTATTGAATTTGTTGGTTCATTATTGCTGTCTTTGGAATTGGAGGTTAATTTGTGTAAATACGGACTGTAACACTTGCTGATTCAATGGAACAGGAAAAGAATCGTTCTTAGTTCCCTTTTAATTGTTCTCAATCATTAATAATTGATTTATGTTATGTTCTAAAGTAAAGAAACTAGAAGTTTTGTAGTCTGATCTACTGTAATAACTAATAAATCAATGTTTTTTTGTACCCTCTCCAGTATTGCTGATGTGCATTTGTGTAGTCGTACCTAACTTGATATGAAATAGTATATGTGCTGGTGCATATTAGTAGGAGTACCATACAATTGAAGTATATATATATAAATGCTTATATGGTAAAATACAATTGCAATAGTTCAAATTTTTGGAGAAAGCAAAATGTGACTGTCACCTAATTAAAACGAAAAAGAAGAAGCAAGGAAAAGTGCAATTCTGCTAGGAAAACTGAAAGGAGAAAGCAAAATGTAATTGTCACCTAAATAAAAGGGAAAAGGAAGAAACAAAGAAAAAGTGGAATTGTGACTGATTGAGCTATCTCAATTGTTGCACTCCATGTAAATTGCATTTATTGCCAATTGAGGCTAAACAGTTTGGTATCTTATCCCAGTAGAAATCGTTGGATAATAAGTAATCAGTGAGAGTGAGAATTTTGCATCCGTTCACATCCTCTTTTCTTTTCTTTTTTTTCCCTGTCAAGATGGTTTAAATTTTAGTTGTTTATCTAGAACTCAAATGTTAACGGGTAACTGAAATCAAATTATTCAGCTGCTGTAAATTATAGTAATGTTCTTTAATGGTACGTACTATATATAGTGCTAATTTACAGAAAAAAAAACAAATAGTAATATTATTTAAATAGGGTTAATTTATAGTAAATTATTACGGTAATATTCTTGAATATTGCTAATTCTAGTATTAATTATATTTACTGTGCATTATTACCCCTTAACTTAATCATATAAAGACGAGTTAACAGATAATTATTGAATTAGTAAGTAATTTATATAGTCATCTTCTAATATATAAATAGTAAAAATTTACTTTAAAGACATTACATACATAATATCATTTGACACGCAAAACTATATATCTGTTGCTCTTTTATTTTAAATAATATAAATGACTAATTAAATAACACTATATGAAATACTCTATGTTGAAAATATAGAAGATAACAAAAATATAAGAAAAGATTAGAGGAACAACTGGCCTCAGATTGTATCTCCTCACTAGCCAGATTAGGTAAAATGCAGCCAGCCAATCTTTTAGATTAGGGTTACAATTTACTTAGATTAGTTTCCTTGTATAGAAAAATGTAACGTTAGGATTTCCTAACTGAGAGGCTTATAGCCGTTGCAATACTGCCTATAAATAGGCTTGTAAATCCTTGTACAAAAACATCATCAGAATAAAGAATTCTTTATCCATCATTATTATCGACATGGTATCAGAGACCGTCTGAACCATTTGCTTCCGCATCAATTTCTAGTAAAATCCAAAAACAAAACAAAAACCATGTCTGATACAGCAGACAAAGACCAGCAACCAAATCCAACACCAGTAAATCAACAAACAACTCAACTCATCACTTCTCAGAAAACCATGCCTGATTTCAATTCATCACAAAAACTGACCAGTGTACCTCTTGATGGGCCAAACTACCTGGCGTGGTCAAAGGCTGCCAAGACGTCCCTCAAAGGCAAAGGTTTGCTAGGGTTCATCAATGGCAATCGACCGAGACCGACAAGCACAGGGGTGGCCCAAGAAGATTGGGATATACTCGACGGTCAAACTTTTACTTTAATCCTTAATTCTTTAAATACTCAATTAAATGAGATTTTTGTTCACTGTGAAACTGCAAAAGAATTGTGGGAAGCCATCCAAGATCAATACAACCAGCAAAGCAACAACTCCCATATTTTTCAAATAAAAAAAGACCTTGTCAGAATTGCACAAGGAAATCAAACAGTAAGCCAACTCATAGGCCAAGTGAAATCCAAATACCAAGAACTCAAAATCTATAGGCCTATTACTACTGACCTATCTGTGCTCCAAGAAAGGGATGAGTTAGATCAGATTTACACCTTCCTCAACGCCCTTGACTCGAGCTACGACAATCTCAAGGCCCAAATCCTTGGCAGCACTGATCGCCTCACATTTTCTGGCGTGACGGCTCATGTTCAGCAAGAGGAATCAAGGCGAGCGGCGATGAACATCTCTGACCAGAACCCAAAGCCAGAGGGTCACGCCTTCTCAGCCATGACTTCGCAAGCCAATCGAGGTAAGAAAAATGCAGGTCAGCACTGCACGCACTGCAATAAGGACGGCCATCTCAAAGACGGCTGCTGGAACCTTTACCCACATCTCAAACCAAAGTGGAAGGGCCAAGCCGGCACAGGTGGTGGTCGAAATCAAGGGGGGCCGCCGCGCAAGGCTTATATGGCGGAAACCCTAGACGTCTCGAGTCAGGGGGAGAAGAAGGGAGGATCGAATGGGTCGAGCGAGATAACTGCTGATCGATTTATCAGACTCGAATCGGAAATCAACCGAATAGCTTCTCTTCTAGAACAACGTGGTTCTCCTGGCGGGCCATCAGGTTTTGTATCTAAAACTTTTATTAATTTTGGTCCAGCCCAAAAGAACAACAATGAAATTGAAGGCCCACGGATGAAACAAAGTTTAATGAAGAATGGGTTAATACTATCCGAATTAGAAATGGTTAATAATAACAAATGTCTAGCTGTTGGGTTTGCACCTAAAATAGTTCCAAACAATTGTACCAAATGGATTTTGGACTCCGGAGCAACTGACCATATGACAGGGAATCAAAAGTTACTTAGGAATTATCGAACGATAGAGAACGATCAATTTTTTACTGTTGCCAACAATGAAAAAGTGAAGATCAATGGATGGGGGATGATAAGCATTTTTCCTAATAATTTTCTCCAAGATGTATTTTTTGTCGACAAATGCTCTGTGAATCTACTTTCTATTAGCAAACTTGTAAAAGAATTAAATTGTGAAATTATTTTTAAAGCAAATGTTGTGATTTTTCAGGATTTAATCACCAAGGAGAAGATTGGTGAAGGTTTTCTTGAAAACGGACTTTATTTTTTGGATAGCAACAAGTTTGGTTTTAATATTTCAAAAGATGAAGATTTGAGCAAACTTTGGCACAGGCGGGTTGGACATCCTTCCGACAAAATTCTAAAAACTATGTTTAATTTTTCAAAGTTGGATTGTAATAATTGTGAGGTGTGTAAATTTGCTAAACACACCAAACTTCCGTTTTCTGATTCTAAAACTAAAAGTAGTGAACTTTTTGAATTTATTCATTCGAATGTTTGGGGACCTGCCCCCTTAGATTCTTATAATAACTATAGGTATTTTGTTATTTTCGTAGATGATTTCTCTCGAACAACATGGCTTTATTTGATGAAAAATAAAAGTGAGGTTTTTTCGCATTTTCAAACTTTTTCAAATCTAGTAGAAACTCAATATGATAAGAAAATAAAAATTTTTAGGACTGACAATGGAACTGAATTTATCAACCAAAATTTTTCAAACTATTTAAAACAAAAAGGTATTTTACACCAAACTTCTTGTGTTTATACTCCTCAACAAAACGGTGTTTCGGAGAGGAAAAATCGTCATCTTCTTGAAGTAACGAGAGCGCTTTTATTTCAAAATAACGTTCCAAAAATTTTTTGGTCGGAAGCCGTCCTAACCGCAACCTATTTGATAAATAGAGTGCCAAGTGCTAAACTAAATTTTAAAAGTCCTTTGGAAATTCTTTACAATCGAAAAATTAGTTTGGATCATTTAAAAATTTTTGGGTGCACTAGTTTTGTACACAAAAATCGAATTGACAAATTAGATTTTACCTCTATAAAAACTATTTTCTTAGGGTATTCTACTCAGAAAAAAGGATATAAATGCTATGACCCCAAGGAAAGGAAATTTTATGTTTCAAGACATGTCACTTTTTTTCGAAAATGAGCCTTATTTTAAAAATATCGAAGAAAATCAAAGTGAACAAATTAATTCTAGTGATTTTGTTTTACCTTGCATCACTAACGAAGGAAGAAGAGAAGTTTTTGTAGAAAATGTCATTAATGAAACAGGTGAAGAAGAACAAGAAAATGAAGAGATCGAAGAAATCACGGAGGTTCAAGATCCAGAAATTGAACAATCGTTGAGAAGATCAACGCGCCAGACACAGACATCCTCCAGGTTAAAGGATTTCGTAACCTATACGGTACAGTATCCTATTGAAGATTATGTTTCCTATGAAAATATTTCAAAAGAACATTATGCCTTTGTAAATAGTTTGTTCAACAATGGAAGAACCAACTACCTTTGAGGTAGCAAGAAAGGAACCAAAATGGTGCAAGGCAATGGAAGAAGAACTTCATGCCTTAGAAAAAAATCAAACATGGACGATATGTCCTCTACCAAAAAATAAGAAACCGGTAGGTTGTAAATGGGTGTATAAAATTAAATATAATAGTAATGGAACCATAGAACGATATAAGGCTAGGTTAGTGGCCAAAGGATATACACAAACATATGGAATTGACTATCATGAGACCTTTGCACCTGTAGCAAAAATGAACACAGTTAGGATTCTTCTCTCTATTGCTGTTAATAATGGTTGGGGTCTTCACCAAATGGATGTTAAAAATGTCTTTCTTCAAGGTACACTTGAGGAAGAAGTGTACATGACCCTACCCCCAGGTCATAAAGAAGAACATGTATCTAACCTTGTTTGTAGGCTAAATAAATCTATCTATGGACTCAAGCAATCTCCAAGAGCATGGTATGGAAAACTAAGTCACTTTTTACGTTCTTGTAATTTCAAAACTAGTTGGGCCGATACATCTTTGTTTACAAAACATGATGAGCATGGTACAACAGTAGTCTTAGTGTATGTTGATGATATTATTATAACAGGGAATAATCAACTAGCAAT
Source organism: Rhynchospora pubera (assembly GCA_028095005.1). Lineage (NCBI taxonomy): Eukaryota > Viridiplantae > Streptophyta > Magnoliopsida > Poales > Cyperaceae > Rhynchospora > Rhynchospora pubera. The sequence goes on along the minus strand of CM051462.1, from coordinate 104,568,944 downwards.
TGATTCTGTAAAAAGTAGCCTTAAACAAAAATTTGACATTAAGGATTTAGGAAAATTAAAATATTTTCTAGGAATTGAAATTGCACACTCATCAAAAGGTTTGTTTATTTCTCAAAGAAAATATGTGCTTGACTTACTTAAGGAAACAGGTAAATTAGGATGTAAGCCAGCACCTACCCCTATTGACACAAATGTGAAACTTAATACAGAGGATGGTGAACCACTCAAAGAAATTAATCAATACCAAAAACTTGTGGGAAAATTGATATACTTGACCGTAACTAGACCTGACTTGTCTTTTACTGTAAGCCAACTTAGCAAGTTTATGCATGCACCAAGAACTCCTCATTTAGATGCCGTTAATAGGGTACTTAGATATTTAAAGAGTTGTCCTGGAAAGGGAATTTGGATGAGAAGTAATAAGACTAATGCAGTATGTGGCTATTCCGATGCAGATTGGGCCGGAAGTTTTGATAGAAGATCAACAACCGGTTTTTGCACATTTGTAGGCGGAAATTTAGTCACATGGAAAAGCAAGAAGCAGAATGTTGTGGCACGATCAAGCGCTGAAGCAGAATATCGAGCCATGGCATCTACGGCAAGCGAGTTGACATGGATTAAACAACTTTTAGCTGATCTGCACGTTGATAAAAAAGAACCAATGAAGATGTTATGTGATAATCAAGCAGCAAGACACATTGCTGCAAATCCTGTCTTCCATGAACGAACCAAACACATTGAAGTTGATTGTCACTTCATTAGAGAGAAAATTCAAGCTAAAGAAATTGAAACCCCTTTTGTCAAAAGTGGAGATCAACTAGCGGATATTTTCACAAAGGGACTCTACATAAATACTTTTGAAAATATTACAAACAAGCTAGGATTATATGATATTTACAATCCTAGCTTGAGGGGGAGTGTTGAAAATATAGAAGATAACAAAAATATAAGAAAAGATTAGAGGAACAACTGGCCTCAGATTGTATCTCCTCACTAGCCAGATTAGGTAAAATGCAGCCAGCCAATCTTTTAGATTAGGGTTACAATTTACTTAGATTAGTTTCCTTGTATAGAAAAATGTAACGTTAGGATTTCCTAACTGAGAGGCTTATAGCCGTTGCAATACTGCCTATAAATAGGCTTGTAAATCCTTGTACAAAAACATCATCAGAATAAAGAATTCTTTATCCATCATTTGTCTCAAATTATCGACACTCTATAAATTGATTTCGTCGTAATTATAAACATTGTACTAATTTAAAATGAATGACTGAAAATTTACAATATATATAATTTTGTGATTTTTTAATACTCTATAAATCTCGTCAAATATTAAAGCTCGTAATGGATACATTCAAAATGGACAACTCAACTAGTTATGGTGGAATTTGATGCTAAACTTGTATTTGGTAATAGAAATTTATAGGTTTCATACTTTCATCAAGCAATTAAGGATTCAATCTATAAGGCCTGTCTTTTTAGGCATGGAAAAACGAAACAAAGCCCAATAGAAATCCGTTATAACGCAAGTTTTACGATTCATTAACTAAAGTACAAACCACCCAGTTAATTAACAAAAATTCTTGAAACGTATCAAATAAGCTTTGTCAAAAATGAAGTTTTAACTCTTTTGAGTGAAAAACCAGTCATCGGATTGCAAATCTCAAATTTTGAAACAGCAGATCGATGCGAACTTCAATATATATGGACATGACTAGAGTAATTAAAAATCTGAATAACATGTATGTCTACTAGCTCGGTTACATCATTGGCCGTGTCCACGCTGGACACGTTAATGTCTCAGTTTTAATTTGTCCTCTTGTCTCACACATGCCGCGTGTGGATAAGAATGGTCGCTAATCGCTATATGTGATGAGATAGACAGGTCGGTATGTGTCAGCCAGGCACCAGGCAGCCAGGCTCAGGTGCGTGCGGGTCCCATTGACCTGGTGCATGTTTAATTAATCTGGTACCGTACCGACCTTAGGTCCTTAGGTACCTGTTGGAATTGACGACGAGTCCTTGTCAGCCGTGCGTACGTGTACTCACAGACTCACGGTCGATCCTATCATGGCACTGTTTGATCTAGTTCAGATTCGGTTTCACATGGCACGTGTCTAGATTTTATTTGCTTGGGTATGCATTGAATTTTGATTAATCTTAAAAAAATTGGTAATAATTTTTCTGAACTCGTTTATAAAAGTCATAATATTGAAATGACATTTGCCGGAGTCTTCGTTTTTGTATTATCAGTTTATAGCGACGTTGCTATTTTTTTTCTTTTAATATAATGTCCTATTTAGTAAGATTTGGCGTAGTATTTTTGAAGTTGAAATTTTCTTTTGGATCCCACAAAGTTTAAACACATCATTCATAGAAAAATAACAGCGTCACTAATCATTTATGTGAGATTTTATGCTATATTGTTAAACTTGTTTTTAAATAACAATTTTGTAAAAAAAAAATGGTCACCTATGATGCTACGGGACAATTTAGTTCAATTTAAAGAACGCAAAATCCGAAGCAATTGATTGCATAGAAGTATAGGGCTTGGACAGCTAAAGCCTAAAAGCCTCAAATTTACAGAGGATATATGGAGCCAGACGAAAACACCCGGTTAAAAGAAACAACCAGCGGATACGGATCCGGTACGCGTATCGGATCCACTTTGGACAGAACTTCTGAATAAATGATTCATTATTTTCAAGGAACAATATAGATTTCAGTCCATGTAAGAAAAATTGTCCAGAATTTGCTACTGATAAAAAAAATAAAGCCTAACTAAAAATATTACTTGAGCCTTTTTCTCTTTCAGCCCGTTTGAACAAAGCCGCCCATCAAATATTATAGTTTCCGGCCCATTTCAATATGAAAACAATCGGATGGGCCATCGGCAAATATACCATCCCAGCCATCGCTAAATACAAAGTGAACATATACAGCAAATAAGGTGAGCATATAAACGATCTAAGTGAACACTTACAAACAATTAAGTGTTGTCATCATTTGTTCGGAAATTTACATGCATATTCAACTTATTTTCATTGAACTTATTGTCTGTATATGTTCACTTAGATCGTCTATATGTTCACTTTGTTTGGTATATTTTCACTTTATATTTAGCGATGGCAGGGATGGCAAAACTACAGATGACAGTAATCAATTTCCTTTCATTTTTTCTCTCAACCAGGTCCATTGTATTCTTATTTGCGAAGGAATGAGACTTTTGTTTGTGCTTGGGACAAAATCTCTTTCCTTTCCTTAAAATAGCATGAGATATTGGTTCGTTTGGATGAGCCCTAAGAATTAGAGAATAAGAAAATAAAAGAGTTAATTTATTATAAACAAACCAAACTCTTCACAAAGTTACACACTTTTCTCAATACTTCTTCCCTACTTCTTTCTTTGTTCCTTTTATTCCCACACCATCCAAACGGAGCCATTATGATGGCAGGCGGCTCGTCAAGCTTCTACTAAATAACTTTGAAAAGAACATTTTCTTAAACATAATCATACTTACTATTACGAAACACCAAGGCCACATTGTTCAGTACCATTCTTTGACTATACTATTTTTTAATTAATTTTTAATATAGAAAGGTAAGACTTAAGGCTTTGCCTTGAATTTAATGTCATATGCAAGACTTCAATTTTGGTGGATGTTGTTACTACGGCAATTGATTGTGAACTGTTTAATTCAAATCATACTTATATCAAAAACTCATTTCCTAAAAGTTACAACATGGTCTGAGATATATGGTTCGTATAAGACAAGTTAGATTATGTGCTAAGATAATTAAGGAGCCTAACTTAAAATAGAGAACTGTATAGCCCACAAAAGTCATGTCTCAAAACATGAACATGAAGTTTGCAAAAGTCATGTTTCAAAAACACAGGAACAAGGATCCAGTTGCTCCTATTGCCTCTCTTATTTTTTTTAATACAACAAAAATAAACTCTTTGTCTGAGCAAGTCCTATGCCGCCTGGCATTATCTCAATAAATCATACAGCACTTACAACAACAATTGTTCGACTACAGCATGTAAAGTTTGGTTTCTTTGTCACATTTTGCATTTGTGAGCCATGAGTACCATACTCGATTCAATTTCTACAGCTTGGCGTTTCAACTAATCGACTTGCACATATGACCCCAAAGAGAAAAACAACCATACATAAACTGAACTTTGTACATTAATAAACAGCAATGAAGGGCATGAGTACAGACCCGATCCAAAGCTTACCATCCTTCTCTTCAACCTCACTAGCTGCCCGTACCACTTTCCCCTGACTGTCCTCCAAGATTTCGAGCAATTCAGCGTTTGGGCCATACTTTAAGATGATGGCATGAAGCCGACCACCGATATGCATCAGGTAGTGGTACTTGGCCGGGATAGGAAGCTTCATCATAAACTTCCTCACTTGGGTCCATTGGCTCATTAAATGTGCGTAGATGGTACGCCGGCAATGGACAGCCACCCAGAATTCTCCTTTCTCATTGGTTCTGACATTGTCTGGGAAACCTGGTAGGATAGCGAAGACATCACTTGTGCCAGCTTTCTCTCCCTTCAGCCAATATCTGCTCAGCCTGCATTCATGAATTAAAATTGCATCACTTGGTCCAGAATAAATCCATACCAAGCCAAACAAAGATGTACTCATCATGTACAGGTCTGGTATCTGGAACAGAAGCCCATCCATTCCTTAATTTAAAGGAATTACTTTTACTTCGTATCAGCAGTATGAAATCTGAAAGATTTTGCGATTTTCAGAAATCAACAACCTTAAAGGTAATATTGTATGCAAACCTGCCAAGTGATCCTTCACAAAACACAAAGAATGATCCATCCTTGCTCATGGATACACCATTCGGGAATTGGAGGTCCCGAAGGAGAACTGTTGTTTCTTTTGTTTTTGGGTCATACTTCAAGAGCCGTCCAGAAGGTTCAGCCGTAAAGATTAGCTGCATAAAATTCCTGTAAAAAATTTTCATCTCCTACTATTAGCAAGTTACCTCAAAGTTGAAGAATTAGAAGTTTAGAACCTTATATTTGAACAGAAAACCTGAAAATTTCAGATCTTTGGACATACAAATCAGACCTTATAAAACAGTATAATTATTCTGTTAAGCAAGGCACATCGTACCTAATCTCTCTTCTCTTTTTCTTTATTTGCATTTCTTATAGACTTCTTTCTTTTCAATTTCACAATGCAGAGGTATTGAGACAAACATGGAGTGAGGTGAGGCTCAAATGTACAATTGGAATAAATATGACTCCAATATGAAACAGCATAAACTTAGACTAAAGTTCTGAGCTCAATTTATTTGAGAAGTAGATCAATTGTTGATAAATTACAGGACAAAACTAAGGCAAATTTCAAATGAAAATATGCACCGAAACTCAGATTTTAGCATCATGCAATCCCAACTAAGCTCTATTTGCCAAACCCAACCCCAAAAATATGCACCTGAGAACTGACAATAACTGTGTATCAAACATAAACAATAAAGAACACTTGCATTATTCTAAAATATGCAGTGTGATAATCTGACTTTGAGCTGTGATATATAAGAATCAACCTCAGTAAACATAATTTGCTAATACAACATTTGATATGAAATGCAAAAATGCCCTAAGATAAAGTCACTCTGCATAATAACTAATTTTTCTTTATCTTTTTAATCCAAACTAAAGCTGATTTGCAAATAAAAGTAACCTTCTCTGGTAATTGGAGCTGCTGTCAGTAAAATAGATGTTACCCTCCTCATCAATATCCAGATCATTAGTAAATTTCAGCGGCACACCTTCAGCTTCTGTAGTCAACGGAGTGGCCAGACCTCCTTCAGGTCCCACCTTCAACAACCCAAAATAGGCATCGGCAATGTACATGTCACCGGTCTTCTTGTCAAACCGGATACCTAGCGGCCGGCCACAGATATGTTCATGCTTCAAGTAGCTAAAAGCAGAGGGCTTGGGGTCACACAGCTCAGATCTGGAATTCAATGTTATAAGTTAGTTCATGCTGATCTTAGATTCTGAATAAGGATTATTAACCTGAAGGTGGGATATGTAGGTTGCAAGCATTGCCTTATTGTGCTTGAAATCAAAATCTCATTATTTTAAGATTCCTTTTGGATAGGTGGAAACCTATTATTGATGTTTTTACTGATATTTTGGATAGGTAATAAGCCTTTTCTCTGTGTGTGTGTGTGTGATACCACTAATGTGTACAGTACTACAGTGTCATTATCTCTATGCAAAAAGTAAGAATCAAAATTTAACCAAATTATTAGCTGTTATAATAGTGATGCATAAAGTAAATTGGCATTTCTGTACAACCTGACAGTTTAATTTTATTAGTATTGGGCTATAATATTAATAGGATTAGTTTTTACTACTTTTTCTGTTTAGAAAAGTGGGCCTACTATTCTTTGATGGACCAGCCAATTGAAAACGAACAAACCATATTCACATCAAACTCAAAGAGCCCTCCAAATGAAATTGGTAGGTTAATCATGGCTGTCGCCTTTTCATTTAAAATTCAGATGCTCTTAAATAGTACGGTCCTGCCTGCTAACAAGAAAAGCAACAAGCCCAAAAAGTCCAATCTTGTTCTACAGTTATACAATGCAAGAGTCAAGACAAAAACGAATATTTGCATAACAGCCCATATAAGTAAAATATATACATTTATACAATGCAAGAGTATTTTTTCTATGTGACTAAAATATAAATTATTTTATAATTATGAAAGAATATAATTAATTAGGATCCAAATCAGATTAAAAAAACCTATCATGATCTGTGACAGGACATTATTTTTCATTTTTTTTTTCATATGGACCAAACGTTGGATTTTAAATTCAGACGGTCTTAACTAGTAGGGTTGTCTTCTACCTAGTGGCAGAATCAAGAAGGGCCCCTGGAGGGTCTAGCCTTCCCTTAAATTTGAATTTTTTTTATGTGTTAATTTTTATATAATAATATAATATACATAAATTTATAATTCAGTCTCTTCTAAGTTAAAATTATAAATTGATCCTCTCCTAATATTTTTCTCTTACCGGACTAACAGCAGACTAACAGGGTCAAGTAGAAAATACCGTACGAATATGACAAATTGCAAAGATGGTGCCAAAAAAAGTCGAATACCTTTCTACAATAGTACAATGCACAAAACAACTAACAAGACAAACCAAATCTCTTCCTAACAACCCATATAATTTAATATACGGGGTTATACCATGCATTTTTTTATGGTATGGTAAATTATGCAGTGGACTAATTTTTTAATATAACTAAAATAAAAATTATTCTTTTAGAACTATGACGACTATAATTAATTATGATTTATGACTCAAATCAGACTAAAAATACTTGTCACGATCCATGACATAACATTTTCTGATCCATTTATATTTCTTATAGACAAAATTAAAACTATAAAAATTGAAGCTCTGAATTCTGAAACCTGATTCCGCCTAATTACAATAAAAAAACACAAGCTCATAAAAACATATGTATGAATGATATCAACTAAAAAAAAAAAAGTACATGCAAATTAAGAATAAGAAACACACCTATTTGGAGAGGTCCAAGCAAAATCTTTCCAGGCAGAGCCGTCCCAAAAGAGCACCCGACCATCGGCGACGCCGGTATATGGCCCGCGGCCGAGTGGGTCAAAGGCAACGCTCTCTGGTCCCTGGACCTGGTTCATGAACTTTATCTCGGCCTTCTGTAGCTTGTTCTCTCTGTCTTTGGCCGTGGGAAGCTCAGACCAGTGAGGCAAGTCTACATCAAACACCTCGAAACCGGGGAAGTCGGCCATGGAGCTGTGCTTGAATGGATCCGTGCCACAGTACACCGCTAGCGCCACCGCTAGAACGCCTACCACGATTGTCAACGCACCAGCCATTCTCTCTCGCTCGAGAGTCTCGTGTCTGAGAGTGAGAGAGAAGAGAGAACTAGAGATTGATGTAATAACTAAAGCGTAGTTGTGCTTGGTCTTCTTTTTTTTTTTTTTTTTGATTGAATAGTTGTGCTTGGTGGGAAGCGCCTCTTAAACCAGCAACCTACCCGGATGTGGAATCTCCGCAATTCAATACTATTGCACAAATAGGAAAAACATTATTGGGAATGAGTCCAAAATATATATTTGATAAACTAAACATTTTGTAATTTCGCTGCGCTATTTTTTTAAGATGATAATAACAGCATGAACCAACTTATCGTTATTTTTTTAGATGATAATAACAGCATGAACTAACTTAGATTTTTAAATATAATTAATTTATTAATTTATAAATTAAATAATGATTGATACGATTATTTTTAGTATATATTTAATAAAAAATATTTTAAATTGTAGAAATAACAGTCGAGAGTAATGGAGGTTGAAGTAAAGAGATGATATAAAAGTTTTCTTGCTCTGGAACATTATAAGAGTTAAAATTTATCATAAATCAAATGCTACTAAGTTTATGTGGTATCCACATTCATAGAATAGGTTTCCCATTTCTATTTTCTACACTCCGATTTTAGGGGTTTTATTTTATGCGCACCCTAGTAGTAACAAGATTCACGAATTGCCTATGGGCTTTTAATGTAAAAAAAAAAGAGATTCACGAATTATTTATTAATTATTAATATAAAAATTCAGATTTTAACGTCAAGTCTTCAAGAATAGATTAGTGAATAATATCATATCTGAAACATTCAGGTCTTTTAATAATTTTAATCGGGTGATTGAATCGCACTTTTTTTTCCTAAATAATTTGTTTCTGAAACACGAGTACTTTCATATCTTCCAACAAAATTGTTACTTTCAGATAGTAATTTATGCCGAGAAGCAGTAACTATGAACCGCATACCTATATATGATGCACATGCAATTTTTCTCTTTTCTTTATATTTGCTTTTATTTATTTATTTATTATATTATTATATTAGCATGAATGCATGATACACATGATGCACTATGAATGCACCTTTGGTAAGTGATTAAGATTTAAGATGGAGTAAGAAAGAATATAATAAAAAAAATTCATGAGTAAAGTTTTTTTATTTTTGAAAATCACGAGTAAAGTTCTTATCCATAATATTTTCATGATTTTTTCCCCTGCATCTTTGTGTGTAAATAATAAATAAATAAATTCTTGTTTCAAATCAAAACTATTTGTGAATGCTATGAATAATATGAGAATTGCGTTCCGAAATGCACAAATTGTTTGTTTTATATGTATCAATATTCTGATAAATTAAATCATTAAATGCATTCTTAAAAAAAATTATTCACTAAAATCTGGATAACAAATTTTTTGTCTCATCAAATTATTATCCGATTTGTTAGCATGGTTGCAATTGGTGAAAGTAGGTGGAGTTTATATTATTATAACACATAATTTGAATTTGAGAAATAAAAAGTTCTATACTGATGACCGACGGGCGACGGTTTAAAGAACTTGTCAACTTCTGTTATTTCATTTCACTTGAATTAAGTCAACCATACCATCAGAAAGTTACATGAAATTACCTTTTGGCAGGAGCACATGCAGATGTACTTCTGGGGAATGGAACTGGCAGCGCACATGAGTACATGACAGAAGGGTGCACTGGATCAAACCACAGCAACAACTGCGTGTGTGTTATGTTCAGTGATTTAAAATCCTTAATAATAATAATAATAAGGGTGATTTAAATTTATGCCACTTTAAAAGTTTGAAATTAGAGATATGCAATCACTAAATGATTAATTATTTTTATGCCATTATAAAACATTAAAAATTAGTTTTTTGCCATCGTCCAATTGATATGACCATTATACCCTTTTGAATATATCATTATTAAAATTTAAAATTTTGAAATTTAACATTACAAAATAAAAAATTATTTTTATGCCACTGCATATAAATAAAAAATATTTTAATCCAAATACAGAATAATAATAATCACTTTTACGATCTTAATGCATAAAAGTAGTGACATATTTGAAATTTACAAGTTGTATTTTTGAAAATATTTCTACGTTCACCTTGGTCTTCGTTTGCCATGTAAGTTGCTAATTACTTTTATAAAGTAATATAATATATTAAACAACAACGTATATTTGTAGTATCTATATTGACCGATACATATTTCCTTCGAATCATATCAAACATGAAGCACAAAAACTGTGGATATTCTCAACGCCGCCGCTATTTATTTTAGGGTTAATTTTCAAAAGGTTAGTTTGGGAATTTTTAAAAATAATGACAATTTGAGGACGATATTTATAGAATTTATTCTATTTTGGAAAAAAAATAATGGCATAAATCTAATTGTAACAATTTTAGAGTGGCATAAATCTAATTAGCAATTTAACAATGGCATTTATCAAATTGTCAAATTTTTTAATGGCATAAATCTAATTATCTCTAATAATAATAATAAATAAATAAATAATAAATAAAAGTCCTGCATATGCGGCCCAATAAATTTATGCAGTCGAGTGTTGAATATATTTCGTAGTAAAATTGCGACGATAAATGCACGGAAATTACTTCATACACTTCTCAAATTTAGAGATCCACTCTCGTTGGACGAAAATACCCATCTTATTTTTTTTTAATATTTTTCATTCTGAGATGAATTGAGGGACGTAAATTGAAGGAGTGAGAATGATATTTTCATCTAAGTAGGAGTGGATCTCCAAATTTAGAGAGTGTATGAAGCAATTCACTAAATGCACATGTATATTGAGCTATTTTTTATTTTTTTTTAAGATAAGAAAGATGGGTCAACCGAACCGGTCAAGTCCTTAATTTATTTCGAACAAGAGCTGGTTCTCTTATATTGAACTACTTAGATATTATCAAATTAATATTAATACTTAATGCGGAATTCGTGGATGAATTTTTTAATTTAAATTATACAAAATGTATATGTGGCATGTGAGTGCTAAACTAAATTTTAGAAACTGCACCTCAAGTCCTCAATACATCGTTCTGATTAATTTACTTCAGCTCAAAGCGTACCTTATATGTATGATTAATGCAGATCAAAATATAATTATGCAGCAAACGAGATAATTAAAATACCGATCAAAATTTACAAAGTTAAAACTAAAAAAGCGTTCTATAGTTTTTTAGAGATGTCTGTATATTAAATTGCGTGTAACTCGACAGTCAAGTAAGTTTTATAAGAAACATAAAAAAAATTAGCTTCAAGTCGAATAACTTTTTATTAAGCAAGATAAAAAAAACTTAATGGTGGAATCAATTAATATTTTTATCAAGCAATAATGCAATATTAAAAATTGTCTGTGGAGAATTTATTGACCCTTATCTTATGCCTTAAATAGGTACAACAAATTAAGCATTCAATAGAAAGAATGGAGCGCACATGTTCTGAGTAACGAGGCAGCATTGTACCGCTGTACCGGACATGTTGGCTACTCTATTATGGCAATCACACAAAGGTGTGTGCTGTTTTACTGCTTATTTAAGTATGCATGGTCTTCATAAGGACTCCGTTTGGATGCGTTGAGAATAAGGTAGGAAGAAGAAAGAAGGAAAGAAATTCATTGGGAATGAGTAAATTTATTGGAAAGTGTGTAACTTTTGTGAAGAGTTTGGATGGTTAGAAATAAATTTATTGGTAAAAAGTGGTTATTCCTTATTCCTTATTCCGGAAAGAAGCCATCCAAACGGAGCCAAGAAAAAGCATTTATTAATTCTTAGCATCAAGCAATGTCCCAATTGTCATATCCAGAAGTCTGCTGTATTTAATCGACAGTTGATCAGGAAAGTAAACTTCAAACATGCTAATCAATTAGATAGATTGAGTTGAATTCCTGATCTCACTAACTCTTGACCATGTAACCAAGCAGATTAACACATGTGATTAATTAATATGTTACACATGCAAATACCACAATGTGAAATATGTAAGCAATTTATAATGATCTTGAATGCGTAATAAAAACTAAGATCAATTGTTATCTCCAGCCATGTTTTCACTTGTTAATGGTAGATTGACAACACCGAGTAGAGCATTACAAGATCGAAACTGCTTCATGAGAACCAATTCTTGGTCTAGTGGCGAAGAGCAATGCAGCTTGACTCCTTAAGTGAAAGGTCGCAGGTTCGAAATCCGGCTGGGGGATCTTTCATAGACATTTAATTTAAAAATAAGTTGGATGACTTAGACTTTCAATTTATCTTAAAAAAAAAAGATCGAAACTGCTTCTCTTATTTTGATGGTGAACTCCGGAATATTGATTCTGACCTTGTCTTCCTTCTCTCTGTTTGAGATAGAAAAATAGCAAATACTCCAATAATTCTTCATCAGAATTATAGAGTGTAGATAACAAGTCCTCAATCACTTAATGGCTGCTGATCCACGGTTCATTAATGGCTGAGATCATCATATCTAAAAGTGCAAATATATTCATGCATCTGGCCGATGAAACAATATCACCGATTTACCGATTAATTGAATTATTACGTCCGACTCGTTTGCATGACTAATCGTTCATAAACGATCCGCTCGACAAATGTGTTGTCTAAAAACCACCTCAATTGTTCATAAACATTTCTGCAACTCAGTATAGCTCCGTTTGGATGTGTTGAGAATAAGATAGGAAGAAGGAAGAAGAGAAGAAATTTTTTGGGAAGGAGTAAATTTATTGGAAAGTGTGTAACTTTTATAAAGAGTTTGAATGGTTAGAAATAAATTTATTGGTAAAAAGTGGTTATTCCTTATTCCTTATTCCGGAAGAAGCCATCCAAACGGAGTCTATAATATTAAAATGATTTTCTTGGTTTTACTTGCGCCCATCTGATCGCCAAACCATATGCGCTATGGTCCTTTCATTTAAATGAAATTCAATCATTCCTTTTTCAAATTACGCAGCTCATTAGAAAACTAATGTAATTTGCACAATTTATATTACAAAATAATGTCATAAAAATCATGTTTTTTTTTTCTTTTTCTTACCGCAGTATACCTCTCTATGAAATGTAAAAATAATCGGACGTGGCTGTCTCTAATTCTCTTATCAAAATAACAGATCTAGTTTCAAATACTGGTCAATTAATGACACAATGAGACGATATGTAACAGTATTGTGAAAAAGAGTAAATCTATTGTGAACTATGGTTCATATAAGCTTTTGTGCACCATGACCATTTTGGTCGGTGGTTTTACAAATTGTCAAATCTAATTTTGCCAACCCAATCTATATATTGAAGTCTCATATCAAACAAATTTTTGCAATTTTTGAAATTTTTTTACTATTTTTTTTCGAATTTTTCAAAGCTTGTCATTTTTTGCTATAAATACACTAATTTATAAGCCAAAAATGGCAAGCTTTAAAAAATTTTAAAAAAATAGTAAAAAAATTTAAAAAGTTTGTAAAATTTTATTTGCTATCAAATTTTAATATGTAGATTGGATTGGTTAATTTAGATTTGTCAATTTGCAAAAATCATCGATCAAACGGTCATAGTGCACGGAGCGCTCTATGCATCATGATTCACAATAGATTGTCCAATTAGTCATTGGTAAGTTAACTACTTAACTTGTAATATTATGCATTTGGTGGGTATTTTACGAACTTAATGATTAGCTGCCCGCCATATTTATTTAATCGGTCAAATTTAATCACTCGACCACTTAGGCAAAATAAAAATATAAAAAATATGTGCATATATTATTCCAAGACACCAAAATAAGGTCAATGTTCAGAGATATATCAGCACTAATTATTCATCAATTTTTTTATTAATCTGCTGCATCACAAGTCACAACTCATCGTCTGGCTATATCCTAGAATTAATTAAAATTGTTTTTAGTTTATCTTTTGTTACAAGTTTTAGCTTAGCAATTTTTTAAATGTCTTTATGATGTTGTTTAAAAATGTAGGTTTCATCTTGAACTTGTTGATGAAAAATCACAAGAATATATAATTTTTTTAAAAAAAAAATGGTCGTTTTCTTTTACTCGTTACAAGTTATTTTTTTTATCTCGTCGCTCGCCACAAAAAATCATTGTATGAGGCATTCGGAAGGAAGAAATTCTCAACTCCAATTTGTTTTTTGGTGGAAGACATAACGATGACATAATTTCCCCCTTTTTTGCATTATTAAATTTTGATAATATTGAATGAAAATAGTGAATAACTGGACAAAATTAAAACTTGCCTAGCGTAATAAATGAGGTAAGAGGAGGGATGGAGGGCCACACATTTTTTGGTAGTTGGTAACATTGTCGATGAAGTAAATATTTCAGAAATACCCACCTCAATTGTGAATGTAATTAAAACGGCCCCCACTCAGGTCTTGACTTCAAACTCAGTAGAATTTATTGCAGCGAAAAAAAAGTTGGATTGTTATGAATTGAGTTTTTTTATCCTATAAATTTAACTTCATTGTAATCCGAAATATAGACCGTTTCAGTAGATCAATTTACACTATGAATTACTCTAAGATACCGAGTTATGTACGCCTTTTATTTTATTTTATTCATCTTTTCCCCTATTTCTTGCTCAGAGGTTTTTTTTTTTTTTGTCGTTTTCATCATCTAGAAAGAACAGCATGGCATTTAGATCATCAGTTTGGACGTCGCCACATTGGTTGAAAACAAGAAAAGTCGAGGGATTCATTTGAACAAAAGTTATTAATTTAGAGCGGACTTTTTTCAAAATTATATTTGCAAAAGTTAACCATACCAAGCCTAACTATGTTGAGCTTTGAATACACAAAAAATATGGGCCTTTTGTATTTTTTTTTTCGCAGGCCTATAAAAACTGACTTGATCATATCAACGCTGCAGAAATTTCTAGTCAAATTTTGACATTATGCAACAACTTGTTGGCTGGGTTATTGGAATTTTGACTAATTGTATACGCATAAGACTATCTAGCGGAAACCATAGGTAGATGTAGAGCAGTTGAATCACAGCTCTGATATAAAGAAGTTTAGACGAAAACATAAACCTTCTCAGCATTGTACATAAAGAAAAAACAAAATATTATTTTGACACATATTATCAATGCCGTTTGCATACTTATTATGTAATTAAACAACTCAAGTAGAAGTATATATGGTAAGCTTTTTACATAAACAACTCAAGTAGAAGTATATACTTATTATCAGCACTAATTATTCATCAATTTTTTTATTAATCTGCTGCATCACAAGTCACAACTCATCGTCTGGCTATATCCTAGAATTAATTAAAATTGTTTTTAGTTTATCTTTTGTTACAAGTTTTAGCTTAGCAATTTTTTAAATGTCTTTATGATGTTGTTTAAAAATGTAGGTTTCATCTTGAACTTGTTGATGAAAAATCACAAGAATATATAATTTTTTTAAAAAAAAAATGGTCGTTTTCTTTTACTCGTTACAAGTTATTTTTTTTATCTCGTCGCTCGCCACAAAAAATCATTGTATGAGGCATTCGGAAGGAAGAAATTCTCAACTCCAATTTGTTTTTTGGTGGAAGACATAACGATGACATAATTTCCCCCTTTTTTGCATTATTAAATTTTGATAATATTGAATGAAAATAGTGAATAACTGGACAAAATTAAAACTTGCCTAGCGTAATAAATGAGGTAAGAGGAGGGATGGAGGGCCACACATTTTTTGGTAGTTGGTAACATTGTCGATGAAGTAAATATTTCAGAAATACCCACCTCAATTGTGAATGTAATTAAAACGGCCCCCACTCAGGTCTTGACTTCAAACTCAGTAGAATTTATTACAGCGAAAAAAAAGTTGGATTGTTATGAATTGAGTTTTTTTATCCTATAAATTTAACTTCATTGTAATCCGAAATATAGACCGTTTCAGTAGATCAATTTACACTATGAATTACTCTAAGATACCGAGTTATGTACGCCTTTTATTTTATTTTATTCATCTTTTCCCCTATTTCTTGCTCAGAGGTTTTTTTTTTTTTTGTCGTTTTCATCATCTAGAAAGAACAGCATGGCATTTAGATCATCAGTTTGGACGTCGCCACATTGGTTGAAAACAAGAAAAGTCGAGGGATTCATTTGAACAAAAGTTATTAATTTAGAGCGGACTTTTTTCAAAATTATATTTGCAAAAGTTAACCATACCAAGCCTAACTATGTTGAGCTTTGAATACACAAAAAATATGGGCCTTTTGTATTTTTTTTTTCGCAGGCCTATAAAAACTGACTTGATCATATCAACGCTGCAGAAATTTCTAGTCAAATTTTGACATTATGCAACAACTTGTTGGCTGGGTTATTGGAATTTTGACTAATTGTATACGCATAAGACTATCTAGCGGAAACCATAGGTAGATGTAGAGCAGTTGAATCACAGCTCTGATATAAAGAAGTTTAGACGAAAACATAAACCTTCTCAGCATTGTACATAAAGAAAAAACAAAATATTATTTTGACACATATTATCAATGCCGTTTGCATACTTATTATGTAATTAAACAACTCAAGTAGAAGTATATATGGTAAGCTTTTTACATAAACAACTCAAGTAGAAGTATATACTTATTATCAGCACTAATTATTCATCAATTTTTTTATTAATCTGCTGCATCACAAGTCACAACTCATCGTCTGGCTATATCCTAGAATTAATTAAAATTGTTTTTAGTTTATCTTTTGTTACAAGTTTTAGCTTAGCAATTTTTTAAATGTCTTTATGATGTTGTTTAAAAATGTAGGTTTCATCTTGAACTTGTTGATGAAAAATCACAAGAATATATAATTTTTTTTAAAAAAAAATGGTCGTTTTCTTTTACTCGTTACAAGTTATTTTTTTTATCTCGTCGCTCGCCACAAAAAATCATTGTATGAGGCATTCGGAAGGAAGAAATTCTCAACTCCAATTTGTTTTTTGGTGGAAGACATAACGATGACATAATTTCCCCCTTTTTTGCATTATTAAATTTTGATAATATTGAATGAAAATAGTGAATAACTGGACAAAATTAAAACTTGCCTAGCGTAATAAATGAGGTAAGAGGAGGGATGGAGGGCCACACATTTTTTGGTAGTTGGTAACATTGTCGATGAAGTAAATATTTCAGAAATACCCACCTCAATTGTGAATGTAATTAAAACGGCCCCCACTCAGGTCTTGACTTCAAACTCAGTAGAATTTATTACAGCGAAAAAAAAGTTGGATTGTTATGAATTGAGTTTTTTTATCCTATAAATTTAACTTCATTGTAATCCGAAATATAGACCGTTTCAGTAGATCAATTTACACTATGAATTACTCTAAGATACCGAGTTATGTACGCCTTTTATTTTATTTTATTCATCTTTTCCCCTATTTCTTGCTCAGAGGTTTTTTTTTTTTTTGTCGTTTTCATCATCTAGAAAGAACAGCATGGCATTTAGATCATCAGTTTGGACGTCGCCACATTGGTTGAAAACAAGAAAAGTCGAGGGATTCATTTGAACAAAAGTTATTAATTTAGAGCGGACTTTTTTCAAAATTATATTTGCAAAAGTTAACCATACCAAGCCTAACTATGTTGAGCTTTGAATACACAAAAAATATGGGCCTTTTGTATTTTTTTTTTCGCAGGCCTATAAAAACTGACTTGATCATATCAACGCTGCAGAAATTTCTAGTCAAATTTTGACATTATGCAACAACTTGTTGGCTGGGTTATTGGAATTTTGACTAATTGTATACGCATAAGACTATCTAGCGGAAACCATAGGTAGATGTAGAGCAGTTGAATCACAGCTCTGATATAAAGAAGTTTAGACGAAAACATAAACCTTCTCAGCATTGTACATAAAGAAAAAACAAAATATTATTTTGACACATATTATCAATGCCGTTTGCATACTTATTATGTAATTAAACAACTCAAGTAGAAGTATATATGGTAAGCTTTTTACATAAACATACATCAATATCAATAGTATAATATAATCTGCGTGATTTTTTTTGCGCGGATTTTAAAGCAACCATTCGCGAAAGCTGCATACGCGACACCGACACGGCTGAAACCTCATTAATTCGTTTTTTTATTTTTATCGCCGTGCCTCATCGCACCAGCATCCTCTACAGCCATAAAAAGGACTGCTCCAAGCAGTCCTTTTTATTTTTTTTAATTTGTTTAAATTTTAAAATTCAAATGGAGAATCCAAACCGTTGATCTTGTTAAGTTTTATCGGCGATGCATTTTCATATAAGTTTTATAAAATTTGAAGTTGATTTGATACTTGATTAAGTGACCAAATTATGAACGTATTAGAATTAATCAAACCAGGTTCGTTCATTTGTTGACCACTTAATCAAGTATCAAATCAACTTCAAATTTTATAAAACTTATATGAAAATGCATCGTCGATAAAACTTAACAAGATCAACGGTTTGGATTCTCCATTTGAATTTTAAAATTTAAACAAATTAAAAAAAATAAAAAGGACTGCTTGGAGCAGTCCTTCTTATGGCTGTAGAGGATGCTGGTGCGTGCCTCATCTCCCTCCCCAACGCATCCTGATGAAAAGCAACGTATGTTGTGTTGTTTTCATCCCCTTTCCGTCGCTCCTTCTCCCTCTTCATCGCAAGAAAAGCTACACCTTTTCTCCCTTTGTTTCGTTCTCCATCCCCGTCCCCTCTTTAACGGGAAACAAGGAAAGCCGGATCTATTTTGTCTATCCATGGGGAGATGCATCTCCAGGTTTTAACAGGTATTTTCTCTACAAATTCCACTTATTTCACTCAGACTAGCAATATTGTTTTTTACGATTGCGTACTATACTGAATTTTTAAAGTTATTTGTTTTTTCGTCGTTTTGGTTTATATTTTTTCTCTTAGTTGATAGATCCAGAGGTTTCTATGGGGGTTGGAAACGAGAGAGTTAAAAACCTAAGTGTTGGTTGTTGGGTTCTCTTTTGATTGAACCTTGATTAGAGGGGTTCTTTGAATTAAAATTGTTCCAATTGATTGAACGACTGCTGCATGAAGTTTGGAATTTGTTTATTTTAGCATAAGCAAATGATTTTATTGCTACGTACTGAGATATTCAATTCATTTGGTCACAGAACTGTATAAATAAAAGATATGATCGGTATCATACTTCTATGAGGATGAAGAGTCAAATTGAGGTCTATCATGCATAAACATCTCCCATCAAGCAATTGATTCAGGTTTATTTATAATAACGCTTTAATGAGTGCATACTGTTCAATTTGTGTCTCTATCGGCTAATTTTGGATTTAAGGTTGAAAATCGCCCTCTGTCACCTCCTTTTCTCCGCCTTATCTCTGACTTGGATGCAAAATGCACGAATTAAGACATAATTACGAAGAAATTCGAGAACTGTGACTATCTGTAAGGTACACAGACCAGGTATTCAAAACACATACCAAGTTTGGAGTGCTCTGGTACAAAAAAGAATAATGATGGCTCCAGTAAAAATTACATGCATAATGCCTCGCTATAATTATTTCTTTTCTATGTTAATTTATCGAACTAGCAATTTAAAATCTTTGTTTTACTACCCAGTCAATGGTGTTGCAAGAGGTAATTACATATGCCAACAACAACATTATGATCGTGGGATATGAAAGGACATAGATTTTTTTCGGATTGTCTTAACTTGGTTACGACAATCCTCAATGATGATCTGAATAGTCTGCCATCCTAGAGGGCTTTACCACTGCTGGTACAGATCAAGTAGAGGCTGAATGAAATGGGTGAAAAGATCACCTTATAGCATGTGTTTAGGGAGGTAGTTCAGATGGCGCATGAACTGGCACATATGACCAAAGCTCAAAAAGCAAGCACACAGTATAATCAATCTACTTGAGATTTTTTTGAGCTGAGTAGTACAAGAGCAATGCCAAATTGATCAATTATGATTTCCTATAACTATTTTACATCTTCTGTTTATTTCATTTTTCATGTTTCCTTTCTTCACTGCAGATGCAAATAGATTTGTGAAAAGAAAAATAAAAGTATCGATTATTGAGCCAAAACACGTTTTCCTCTCTGTGCCACTCTGGAGGCACTACTTAAGAGTTGTAGGCACAATGACATTCGTCAATGGTATAAACGCCTCATATGTTGTCTCATATGTTCTCCTGAGTACTTGCATGCAAAGAAGGTTGTACATGTTGATCTCAAGGGTGATAACCTCTTGGTGAATCTAAAGGACCTGTCATGCCCAATTCAAGGTACATTTTATCCCTTAACTAATTTCAATTCAGATCTTTGGAGTTTAAGGTGTTTCAATTAATTACTTTGGGAGAACTGTATTGCAGGTGGCAGATTTTGGATGGTCAAAATTGAAAGAGACAACAATGGTATGAGGAGGTATGAGGGGAACACTTCCATAGATGGCACCACAACAACTCAACATGAGCAGCAACAAAGTTTAGGATTTAGGGTGCCATCTGTGGAAGTGTTCTGGTAATGCTGATCTGTTCAGGTGATCCTGTGACTACTGAGTTAAGCCAATTTTAGGTTTATTTTGTGGGAATTGAGTTAATCAGAAAAAAGTTCGACACTTCGACCATTAGTATTTCTAATTTGATTGCCTTTTCCTTTCCTTTCCTTTAGAATGATATAGAATTTGTTTTATGAAAAGGCCTAGTTATTCGTTTTCTTACAATTTATCATTATTTTTTGGTTAATGAAAGTTGAAACTCAGACATAGATTCACAAAAAGTGTGCTCTCCTCAATACCATAAATACCCATCTTATGACCCTAAAAAAGGGTACCAATATCCAAGTATTGAAAAGCGAGAATTTGTGAGAATAAATAATATAAAGAAAATGGCATGTGAAAAGGTCAGTATAATCCTGACTGCATTTTTCAGTTTTATTAGCTTATTATTTGGGGCTTATCTGATTATTCTGTGATCAGATATGACGTGAGAGACTGGGTCAAGTTTAGATGAAGTGGTACTGTTCCAGCATTTGGTTGGCAAGGGGCAAGCCACAGGAGTGTCGGCTGTGCAAGGAAGTGCTTGATCACAATACTCTTCTTATATCATTTTGCTCAGGAGAAGCTAAGGTTTTGTTGAATGAAGTGATAAAAATTATCCCTCTTAATAGGGGTCAGCATGTCCAGCTAAAGACTGATGTTAGAGAAGCCAGGTACTGTGTATAATTACTTCATTTTTTTTTTTTTTGGTCAATCATCAATTTTACAAAGAAGTTAATCAACTGGTTTCCAATATTGTTAGATAGATTGGCATTTGTTTATATGGCACATTCAATAGACACTTCACTACAATAGTTCGTAATGTTTATTATATTGGTAATTCTTATTTTTGAACAAATTTTGCTATATACTAATGTACTAATATCAATTGTTAGGTATTGAAAGAGATGGCAACAACATGGCTTGTCAGAGCTTGAAGGTTTTCTTGGTAGTGAAGAGGCAATCAATCCTTTTATTTCTGACGTTTTTAGATCATTTAACTAAATAAATGTGTTATTTGATACATTTATAATTGTTGTGTTTCCTGGCTGGGATGAAGAATTGAGTACTGGTACAAGGCGTCTGTGTACGAGGCTTTTAATTTTAACATTTGAATCCAAATAAAGAATCGCTCATTCAGCCTTATGTGTACGAAGAGATTGAGTACTCAATAAAACAAGTCCAAAAATTAATTAATGAGCAGTGGTAAAGACGTTGTAGTACAACTTTTATCAGGTAAGCTTTATCAACGCATTTTCAGCGTACATTTTAGTCTGTGTCAAGGGTAAAATAGTCAATCATATTATTTTGCCTTTGTTAAATTACTTGAACCAAACACCAAAAAAGAAGGAAAGGAAATTAAATTTTCCTTTCCCCTTCAAACATAATCCAAACAGAAAAAATAAAAACTTTCCCCTTCCCATCCCCTCCCATCCCTTTCCTCTCTCTTTTTTTCTTTCCTTTCCACTTCCTCCCTCTCAACCAAACAGAGTGTAAGAGGAATACGAGACCAAGCCGTGCAAATCTCTACATTACCACAAAATATACTTTATATTAATTACGGCCATAAATTTTATTTCTTAGAAATTTTTTTTATTAACTAACATCGTTATTTTAATCATGTTTATTTATTTTTTAAAATAAAAGCCCGTAGGCATTATTTTAATCATGTTACAATTATGTAAACTATATTACACATATAATAGATGTTGCCAACCACAATTCTCTATTAAAATTTTTTATTTCAGTCTATAATCAAATTATTTACATGTTTAAAATATATATTTTTCTATAATAACATATTTAACATTTTTTATTATGCATCTATATTTCAAATTTTTCATAAAACATAATTTATATAAAAAATTTAAATCCTAAAAATATTTTTTTAATAACATATTATATTTTTTCAATAACTATTTTTAGAGTAAAAATAGGCTCTATTGAGCTGTTGTTTCAACATTGGTAGTCATTTACACAAAAATGTGCTTTATTTGAATCAACTTCTCTAGGCGTTACATAATTTTACCAAATTATTTACAAACTATCAACTAAAAAAGAATGTGCAGATTAACATTCTATTAAAATACGTTCATTACATTTCAAATATCAATTTATCATATTCCGTAATTCAAATTTTATACTATCTAAAAAATACTTTATCGAGCGAAGCTCGATGTCCAACCCTAGTCTATATATAACTCAGAAAAATGTCTGCTAATTCGCTTGATCTGAGAACATTTCAATTATTTATTGACAGTAATTTGAAGGCTGTATCAATAGACGGCGACAAAGGGCATGAGAACTGATCCCATCCAGAGCTTTCCATCCTTCTCTTCGACCTCGCTGACAGCCTTGACCACCTTCCCTTGCCTATCTTCTAATATTTCGAGGAGTTCGCCTTCTGGACTGTACTTCACTATTGCCCCGTGGAGTCGGCCTCCTATTAGTGCCAAATAGTGATACTTTGCTGGAATGGGAAGCTTTAACATAATCTTCCTAAAACTGGTATGACGACTGAAAAAGTGCGAGAACTTCGTGCGCATGAAATGAATTGCCACCCAAAATTCACCTTTATCATTTGTTCTGACATTATCTGGGAATCCAGGCAGTACCACAAAAACCTCCGAGGTTCCAGTTTTCTCTCCCTTTAACCAGTATCTGCTCAGCCTGCATTTTTGCATCACAGGGCATTATTGTTCTCAATCAAATTACAATCCAGCATTCCTGAAATTTTGGAATTTTCCTTTTCTTTTCTTAGTCTCTGTTTTTATATTTCTTTTCTTTCACAAGTTGTCAGACATTAGGTTTTGTAATATAACAAGTTGCCGAAGCTAAAGTGGTTTCAGAAAAAGCTTGCTCACCTGCCAAGTGGTCCTTCACAAAACACTACAAATGACTTGTCCTTGCTCATGGATACACCATTTGGCATGTGGAGGTCACGCAGAAGAACTGTTGTTTCCTTTTTCTTAGGGTTGTACTTCAAGAGTCGTCCCGTCGGCTCGCCTGATAAAATTTGCTGAATGAAGTTCCTGTGAAAGTTGATTTCTAATTAAATGCTATCATATCCGCATTCTCATCAGAAAACTGTAATCATAGGTTCTGTATTGTTGCTTTGTTAGGATAGGTCTGAGATTTTTTCAGACAAATTAGCAAAAAAGCAATGACTGACTCACTTATGGTGCCATGGTATATCAAATTAGGTTGATCCATTGATGATTGAAACCTGGGTATCGTCTTATATGGTAGTGACTGAAGTGCTGGAATAAATGGTCCAAATCATTTAACAGGTGGGACCAACAAAGTTTTATTATCCAGGAGGACCATATTGCATTTGTGGTGCTCGTTGATGACTACAAGTTACAACAGAGGATGTAGGTTCCTTAATTACAGATGTCATTTAAACGGGCTTGATGAATTGATGAAATTAGTTAAGATTTTAGAGAATGATCACACAGACTAAACTTTTCCTAATTTCCTTCTGAAAATGAATTTTGAACAATTCAATATTAGAATTAAACATCCAATATTATTACATTGAAATACTTGGACTATGCAATTGATATATTATATTATATCCAGCCTCCTTCCAGCCATTACCCCAAAATATAAAAATATGAAGTAACAGGAGAGAATATCTTTGGGCGTGCAGCTGCTAGAACAACCTCATACTTCTCAAATTAATAAATTGTTTTTTCATCAGAGGAATTTGTGAGTAGCAACTAAATTTCTTAGACTTGTTATTAACATTGTCTGAAATAGGGAAAAAGAATAAAATTACCTCCTTTGGAATCTGGTGCTGCTATCAGTGAAATAAACATTGCCATCATCATCCAAGTCCAAATCATTAGTGAATTTGAATGGTTCCCCTTCGGCTTCCGTAGCCAATGGTGTGGCTATACCACCTTCTGGGCCAACCTTCAACAAACCAAAGTAAGCATCAGCAATGTACAAGTCACCTGTCTTCTTGTCAAAGCGCAGACCCAAAGGCCGACCACAGATATGCTCATTCTTCAAGTAGCTAAATACAGAAGGCTTGGGGTTGCACAGCTCCGATCTGCAGTATATTTTGCGCACGATCAAAGATAAATTGTAACAAACTCTATTCAATTCAGAAATGATTTGCAGCTGCAGTACATTTCACCATTATCAAAGATAATTATAACTAAATAGTTTTCAAATTAGTTATGAACTAGTTTCATGTGCAATGAAACAGGTGATGTAAAACTCTTATTCAAATTATACAGGAGATTTTTTTTTCTGGTACAATTTTTTGAGGTCTCTTTCAAGCATAGTGTTTTAAGCAGTCACTTCTTCCATCCCTACTTTGGCTGAATTGAGTTTCATCTAAATAATGATATGTTATTTATTTGTTTAATCCGGTACCTAAGAGTGTTTTACTCTGCGCTTGCAAGATGTTTGACGATATGTCTCAATGGCACTTCTGTACTGTATGGTTTCTTGGGACAGAACACTTTTCTATAGGAAATAGTTTAGTCCATTTGTTCAATCTCTATAATGACCAAGTATACCAGAACTACTCAAACTTCCACAAAAGTAAAACTGAATAGCTCAAACCTGTTAGGGGAGGTATATGCAAAATCAATTATTGAAGATCCATCCCAAAAGACCACACGGCCATCCGCAATACCGGTGTAGGGGCCACGGCCTAGCGGATCAAATGCAATGCTCTCGGGTCCCTGAATTTGGTTCTGAAACATTATCTCTGCCTTCTGTAACTTGTCTTGGGTATCTCTCGCCGATGGCACCTCGGACCAGTCGGGTTGATACATGAAGTAAGTCTCAAAATTGGGAAAATCTGCCATGGAACTCTGTTTAAATGGGTCTGTAGCACAGTACACTGCCAGTGCAACCACTAAGGCACCTAATACAACTCTTAGAGCACCAGCCATTTCTTCACTTTTTGTTGCCAACTAAGGTTTCATCTTTTTATAGCATCTGCTCTTCAATTTTGATTTGGTCAATGAACAATATCAGGCGGAATTTTCGAAGAGGTGTTTTTGATTCGTACACTTTTCTTATTATCTTTTTTTTGGGGTCAGGTGGCAAGTACTACGCCGACAAATTTTGTTAATAAGAAAAATAATAATTACAGAACGTACTGTTTTTTTTTATTAAATATTAGCATATCAGAAAACCGTCTGCTCGCTATTGACATCATTATTTTTTTTCTTTTCGTTTTATTTAATGGATCTTTATTTTCAGCGATTATTTGATAGCGACTCGCTAGTAATTTTTGCAAAAGAAGACAAAACATAAAAAAAAACTTCTTCCAACAAGCAAAATCGATCCATTGGCACTTCCCGCCTCCCAGTCTAAACGAAGTGAAATTTTTTGCTGTTTGATTTGATATTTATTTTCCACTTTGTTGTAAAATCCTAGCAAAAGATGTCCTCAACACGTGGACAAATAGAAAAATAAATGTTAATATTATTTTTTTTATATATAAAATGTTATATGTTAGACAATAAAGATATGGTAAAATCAATAATTTAGTCTTTCTTTTTAAATAAATAGTTAATTTGATAGTAACTTAATTTTTTTTAAGAAAAGTCTAATCTTGATCTAGACCACTGATCAAATCAAATTACACAAATCAATAGTCCATAATTGATATAAGAATTGTTTACACCCTTTTATCTGACAAGTTTACTCCTTTTATATGGGTGCTTTAATAAATAGTATAGATATAGATATTTATTTCATTTGTTCAATATGTTTATTATAATGCTTCATTTTTTATTCAACTTATTATTTATATCTATTAATTTTGTTGTAACATTTGTTCACTTTATTTATTGTATACGTTCACTCTGTTGTTGTTATGTGTTTTTACTTTATTTGTTCAATTTGTTCAATATATTTGTTATTTAGTCACTTTTATTACATCTGTTCATTTTTGTTTGTTGAATCTATTTATTTTATTTCTTATTTAGCTAATTATGTTCACGCTGAAATAAATATATTATAAAATCATCCTCGAGACATTTAACTCAACATATAAAACAGTTATTTGTGCCATGGGTCACACATAAAATGTCTAAATTGAACAATAATTTAAGAATTCTTTCCAATAAAATTCCTAATTCAACAATAATTTCGTGGATATTTAAGTTCTTTGAGAAATCTATAACAATTCTCGTAAAAACTGATTCATAGCATATTTGATATTTTCATTAAAAAATTTTCATGAAAATGCACTTCGTACGGCATGCATATCCCAAAAAAAAAAAAGGGTGCGTGGACGGCGACAAGCCAAAAGTGCGCTTCGTATTACAAAGAACTTTTCTAATAAGATCGATTGTTTTTATTTTCAGCTGATGGGCCCATATATGGAAACTTTATTGTACGTCTATTTTCTAGAGGATACAGCTACACGTGCTATTTTCTACTCCTGTATTTTTGGAAACGCGGTCGCGTTTTATACCCAATTATAATACGGGTTAAAGTTACTCATCAAAAAATAAATATGCGCTTAACAAAAATAAAACAACGGCAGAGATTGAATTGATTAGATTAAACGAACAGATCGGACGGCCGAAAGAATAGAATTTGCGGCTATATAATCATAGACCCCCGTCGCTACACCCCAAACCATTCTCGAATTACTGAATTCAAAACCCAATTTCTCTCATATCACTCTGTATCTCTGTCCATTTGCTCTCTTCCTTCCCTTTTTAAAATGACGATCGGTTCGAGTCGTGTCGGATGCAAGATTTCTCGGAACCGAGTGAGTGCGCCTGCTCCTAGGCCCTCCGTGAAGAAGAGAAAGACGGTTTTACTTGATGAAGAACAAATGGTACGTAGGAATTTAATTATGTTCTTGAATTTTTGCTAAGGTATTTTAATCAGATTGTTTTCTTAGGAAAGTACTATTAATTCTTTTTTTATTTTTCTGTTCTGTGCAATTAAGCCCTTTTTCATATTATGTTCATAGTTTCTGTTTGGATTTTTTTAAGTTGTTTCATAAAATTTATAACAGGACTGAATTTAGATTAAGTGTCATGTTCGTTTATCTTAAACAGATTGGTCTCTAATTGCACTTTGGGTAAACTCTTAATCAGATTGCCCTATTGGAAACTCTTATAAGTTGTGCTTGCTTACTTTCAATTGAAGTTTATCTTAGTGTTTGTAAAAAGAGGTGTAAATGTTTTGTGATTAAATATGACAACTTTACAAGGAATTAACGGTTGAATTTAATTATGGTGAATACTAATTGCAGAAAAAGGAGGGATTACGTGATTGGGAGGAACCAGAAGATGAATTCAAAGGGTACTGGATTACGTCGCCGGTCCATTACGACATCACTGGGACCTATTTCTCATCAGAAGGAGAGGATTTTTATCGCCCGGACTCGCCTTATCTCCCTGACTCACGACTTGACTACGGCACCAATGAGACCCATTTCTCAACTGAAGGAGAGGATTCTCGTCTCTCAAACTCGTGCTCTCAGTACAAGACCACCGAAGGAAACAGTGAGGATGAAGTAGTGGATTTTTATCGCCCCGACTCGCCGCATCTTCCTGACTCGCCGTATCGCCCAGACTCGCCGTATCTCCCTGGCTCGCGACTTGGGGACAACAACAATACCTGTGGGACCCATTTCTCAATGGAAGGAGGGGATTGTTATGTTCCTGACTCGCGCCCCCAGTACAAGACCGCTGAAGGAAGCAATGATATTGAAGAGACTACTAATGCTGAATCTAAGGTGGCTATGTGGGCTTGCGCTGTCTGCAAGGCAGCAACAGTTTCTACTTCAGCCTTCTCATGCTGCCACCTTTGCCCATGCTGGGACTGTGAATTTGAAATTAACAATTGTCCCATTTGCGGGGTGGCCAGGACTGATGGTCGCGCATTCACAGCCAAAGATGAAGATTCTCATCCTCCGGGCTCGCCCCAGTACAACATCAACGGGAACCGTTTCCCAGCTGAAGGAGGTGATTCATATCGCCTAGACTCGCATCCACAGCACAACACTCAGAAAGAAGATGCCACTGAAGCCAAATCACAGGTCGACAAGTGGGCCTGCCGTGTCTGCAAAACGGCTGAGGTTTCAATCGTGGTCTTACCATGCAGACACCTCTGCCTCTGCTGGGACTGCGAACCAGAGACTGACAGCTGTCCCTTTTGCGGAGAGGCAAAGACTGATATTTTCTACATAAGGAATACATGATTCTTTTGTTTAGAAAAGTTAGCAGTAGCTGTAGCTGCCAACTCTGAAGTGTCTGATTTTGTAGTTGTGATTTATGTTATATGAGTTATATATTTCGGGCAGGAAGTTAGTTTCAAGTTAGTAGATGATAGTAAGTAGTTCATGTAAGGATGACTTTGGGCTGTGAATAGTTAAGGCTAACAGCAACTGCAGGAAACATTTATTATTTCTTTCTGGAATATCTTGTTGTTTTCCGTGGAGTAAAATTGAATGCAAAAATAATTACTTTGATTTTGTTAATGTATTTTATCTTTTCTGGTAAAGATATATATCAGGTGGATCGATTAATTAATGGTTTCCGATTTAATTTAATATTTAGGTGGATCGTTTGAAGAATTATAGTAATTGAGCATTTTATGTACGAGTTCGGAGTTTCCTGTACAAAAATTAAATAAACGGAACAAAAAAAATTAGTGTTGAACATTTTCTCAATAATTCGGTCACACCAAATTAAGCAATTGAAAATTGATTTAAACCTTCTAAGGCACAACCATCATGGCCTTTCCATGAAGCGTCCCTTTTAGAAACAGATAGAGTGAGTACAATTGTGAATTTCTTTACGTATAAATTCCCAATCTTTTTGCTATATGGATCAGTTTAAAAATAAAATCCCGACAGTTATGGTGTTTAGCAGTTTAGGAATCGCGCCCCACTTCTTTTTCTTTGTCCTCGGCCTATGTTTATATTTTGGTCATGGTCATTTGTTTCTTCTTTGCCTGAGTAGCAGTCCCACAGCATTTTAACCTTGGCTGAAATGTAGACCAGAGAGTTGACAATTGAAGATGCGATTTGTAGGATTTGAATACGATGATAATGATGTTAACATTTTTAAATATATCCACAATCAACATAAAGAAAAGTAGACGTTGATGATGGTAAAAAACAAACTAACGAAAATCATCAATATCCACTAATATAGGTTTATTCCATTAGCACAGCATTTATTATCATACAAGGTCCCAGAAGTAATTCAAACAAACATCAACACGCCAACGGTCAAATTTCCAATCTTATACCACGGGGTACGATGCCAATGTGGTAATCCCACATAAGCCCAAATTCCCCTCTACTCCGCGCTTCATCCTCATATAGCCACTCTCTCCCCAACCAGCACCCCACGAATTCTTAGCAATCCAATACTTGTTTTTACCATCGGTATCATACCCGACTATGGTAACTCCATGGTTCAGCTCTACACCACATGGACCAGTGAAAACACCATTGGTGTAAAACTGGAAAGCCATACTACTAGCATCAATACCCACTGAGACTGGCTGTGAGGCCACAGCCTTAAGCAAACTTTGCTCATTTACTGTCACATTGCGGTATCCTTTGATGGTCGCAGCATGGTGGTCTAACTTTGAGGTCTTGCACTCCCCTTGCTGGCCTTGATATGGGTAGTCTGACTGAGTTGTGATGCCGCCATTCAGGCGAACGAAGTCAAAGGCGTCTGTCATGAGACCGCCATAGCAGCCATCATCTATCATATTACAGTCCACCAGTTCTTGCTCTGAGAGAGCAACCATACGACCGGACTTGATTTTAGTGATTCCTTCTATGGCCGCCACTGCTGAGAATGCCCAACAAGCCCCTGGGAAAAAATTAAGCAAAAATGATTTTAAGGATTGGTTACTAAAGATGAATAATGGCTAATTGAGCAAACAAGGAGGTGACATTACCGCAGGGGCCTTGGTCTCTCACTTCTGATACTGCACCTTTCTTTCTCCAATCAATCTTTTCAGGAACTGCTTCTAGCATTTCACGGGCTTTCTCGGAATGCTCTTCATTCTGCTTTATGTCCTAACCAAAGTGTGTCACATTTAAATTATTGATGTTGAGAGAAAACCTTATTTAATATCTGTATACTGATCTCAAGAATCATCGTTATGATTAGAACTTCGTTCTATTAGAAAAGTTGCTTCAATGAAAGAGAGTTTTATTTTGAAAAAGAACACAGACAGAGAACTATATTATGAGGTACCAGCAATGGAACACGACTTGAGGATCCCTTCAACCCCATGTACCGTTTCCTGAACTCTGCATTTGTGATATCAGCGAACTTATTATCAGTGAGCTTGTAATCATCATTGATAGCATTAAAGGCCTCGATGAGTTCGACATTCGCCTTGTATATTTGGAACCGTTTCTCTCTCTGGTTGTCGTCCTTGTGTGTGCGGTTGTACTTGGCCATCCACTTTCTATACCTCTCTCTCATTGGATCATCATCTTTCTCACAGGAGATGGGTCTGGTATTTGTAAAGACGAGTATAATTATTAAGCAAGTGATCAATGACCTATTGATGAAACCCATTGTGTCTGTGTGTTCCCAGGAGAAGCTAGAGGTGAATGAGAGAATTAATTCATGTGGAACTTTGACATAAGTAGCAGCAACAAGGAAGTTATTCCGTATGAGAAACAGTTTGCAATCACACATCATGCATGAGCAGGATCACCAAAAGGCAAGGGGTGTTTCAGGTAACTGAGTGGGAACTGGGAGCACAGTGCATGGAAAAAGAGTCCGTGCAAGCAGACTCCAAATATGTTCACATGTAATGTGTGAAGAACAGATGCAAGGAATTAGCATGCAACTGCTGCCCTGTAGATAGCACCATATGAATAGGTAAATAAAAAAATAATAATAATCAAGACATCCACCTACAATTGTGAAAATCAGAATGGAGAACATTGTTTCCCAAAAGAAGAAAAGAAAATAAATTTGAACAAGACTTGAACATAATAAACATTTGTTTTATTTACTTTCATACATTATTTTCAGCAATTTTACCATAACATTTTAAATTAGTCTGCAGTCTTATCCACACATCAACATGTTAGGATACAGCCTCTATATCTGATTTCCTGCAAAAGATCCCATAGATACTATACTCAATTCTCTATGTCACAACAGTTGCCACATTTATCAACATCACCATTGCTAAGTTCAAAACAAGTTTTAAGTTTCACAATTTCTTGCAAAGATGCTTGGAATTCGTCATGCCTACTTGATTTCTGAAACTTGAACAGAGCATCATTAGCATCAGAGCCCTTCCTTGGTGCAGCCATGCTATCCAATACTTGCTTGAGGTTCTGCATTGTAAAAGGTTTGAAAGAAAATGAGAAAAAACAAGGTCACTAACTACTGAGTTCCTATAATGACTACACATGAGCTATTAGCAAAGAAAGATAGGGTTCACCTTCCACAAACCATGCACGACTTGGAACAGTATATGAATAAAAATAACTAAGGGAGAATTTGTTTAACTACATCTAATAGAGAATTACCAAACTGCAATAGTTAGAGCATGCAAGGTTATTATAATAACCACATTCATCTGCATGCTTAAAATAGGTCTGCATCAGGACACACCAGTTTATTTGTAAATTGGAAAAGATTGTGCAACAGAGACAAATATCAATTTCCTGGAAGTCAATTAGATTTTACCATACGTGATGCTACAAATTGTTAGTGACCTCCTATGGTACGGTCCTTGACATTGTTTTATATTTAAGTAATTCAAATCATGCACAAGTAGACAACCCAAGAACACATCGTCTTATTAAGTAATTTGAATCATGCATAATTAGACAACCCAAGAGCACAGTGGTGCTGGAATATACTAAATGCTAATTCTTCCATCCGCTTTATTTTCCTTTTCCTCCACATAGAAGGAGCAAGAAAACTGTCAAGGATAGACTGCATAATAAAGTTAAAATTGCAAAAAGACCCAGATTTTTGCAAAATTATGATTCACTCTCCATTCTTTGATCCCCACATGTTATCAACAAGCAGAACATAGATTGTAACCACTACTGGAGGCTTTCAGGATAAAACAGAAATTTCCATCCTGATGAGTGATAATATCCCCATCTACCCACCAGGGAGTACAAACCCCCAATTCATGGGAAGACTTTATGGGAATTACATTTGATCATGTAATGCAAATAAAGTGATATGGAAATTTTCATCAGGTGATTTTTTCATAACAAGCATCATGTTGAACTCTGAGTGATCATAGAAGAGGTTCAATTCCAAAAGTCGGAAAGACAACATTTAGAAGTGCGTGGTGAAATTAGTGGCCAGCATTTGCAGTATATTATTACTGGTGGATAATTCAAGTGAGTTAATATGTAATACTAATCATAGCATTTATGTGGTTTACTTTTTGAGCAAACTGAAACTAAGAAAAAGGCATAACTTTTCTAGTTCATAAGTAGGCCTATGAAAATGGTAGTACCAGAAGTACTGATATTCAGAAAAAAGACAAAACATGAAAGAAATAACCAAAACAGTAATTGAACACTGACTATCACCAAACATAGCTGGTACTGAGCCATATCAGATAACCTAATTTCAAACTTTCTCACGACGATGTCCTCTACTAAATGAGATGACATGAAAGAAATTCTTGAAGCTTTATCAAAACACTGGAAGTAAAACAAGGAAACTGAAACTCAACTATTAAATGGAATATTAAAGTTAGGCACCAAGCAAAATACAACACCTCATTCCAAACACTCAGTATTAGACAGGAAACTCAAGGGAACTATTTAGATTTTATCAAAACACCAGAACTAGAACCACGGAGATGAAACTTTACTTTTACATGGAAAATTTAAGCTCCCTGAACTATATGTCAAAGAAGCAAATAGCCCCTGCAACTTAAGCTACGGGATACTTCTGAATTTTCCCCTTGGAAAACTGTTTAGATATATACCTCTGAATTTTTCCATGGAAAATTGTTCAGATATATCTAAATTACCTTTGAGAAAGCAAAGGATAAAGTTGGCCATTGAAATTACATTGTATGAGGTCGAAAGATTTTCCTAAATGAAGTCTTTCCCAAAATGAAGTGCCTATTAAGGCAAATTATAAAAGCAAAGAAAATTACTGTGCATAATTACACAGTGATCATTGATCAACAAATTACTGGAACCCTTATAACAAGAGTATAGAGAAGCAAAGTATGAGTATACTTTCCAAGTAATGTGAACAGAAGTGAAAATAGACTTGGCGATAACCACTGAACTTTTGTACCTTCAAACTATTGAACTACATACCAACATCTGAAGGATGACGTGTGTTTTACTTTTATTCTTTTTTGTCAAACAAAGATAACTCAAACCCACCATGCAAACACCAAAATGTAATACCTTATAAGTACCACCCAGCATTGAGCGTTACCTTTACGTAACATTATGGTCAATGTAAAAGTAGCATGCATACCTCCAACATGACCGGATCAAACTGTGGCACGCCGACCTGACCCACGGTAACTGATCCTAGTAAATTTCCAAGCAAAGCTGCATCCGGCACTGTCAAACCCCATAATAACCCCACAACTAAACCACCAAAAAAGCTATCGCCCGCACCAGTAGGGTCCACCTGATTTGCAGGGAAAGGTGCAACATGCAACTCCCCATCCTTCCAATAAACCCTGCACCCATCCTTCCCTTCTGTCACAACCACGCAACAAAATTTGCGTGCTTCCTCTATGTCCACAAAAGGTGCCTCATCCGATGACGCCTTGAGGAAACCAATTTGAGGAAGGAGGTCAAAATACGGCGTCGACTTAAGAGGAACTAGTCCAACAGTACCATCTTCCGGATCAAAGGAGCGAATTAACCCTTGAACATCCACAAAGACAACTCTGCAGAGTTCAATCATGCGCTCAAGGGTTTCGAATGAAATCTCCCCAGCTACACCCGCAGCAAGGCCAATTTCAAACCTCTCCTTCAATTCTAACAGATCGGACGGGTAGATCGGATCACACACCCGAACCCGTTTCAAAACACGATCGCCATGGTACCCAGTTTCAGAAATCGAGTCAGGAAAGTGCGCATGGAAAAGAGTGGTCGGAGAAGAGGCGGAGATAAGAGGAGGGTGCGGGACGGAGTAGGCGAAATCGGCGCCGACTTTGGAGACGTAGCGAGTGGGAGAAGGCGAGAGGGAATCGAGCACGTTGGAGATGAAGGAGGCGGCGCCGCCGAGGGTTTGGCCGATGACGAGGCCATCACGATGGAGCACGTCGTGGCAGTAGTTTCCGACGACGAGGCAGCCGGAGACGAGATCGGGAGCGGAATCGAGGAGCATTGGTGATGGGTTTGGGAAGGAAGGAGAGGAGAGAAATGGGGAGGAGGAGAAGAGGGTGCCATTTTTGCAAGGCGGGAGGAAGCGGCGGGTGTAAAAGAGCCACGACCAGATTCGCGTCAGCGCTAGTAAAGTGTGCCGAGGGCTATTGCTCGGCTGTTACTGACGATTTTATGCGGATCATGTTGAGTGTAGTTCTGTGTGGCGGTGAGAAGTTTCTTACGAGTGACTCGTTACATTATTGTGTCTCATGAGTGCCTGAGGGGGTTGAACTCTATTTAAATGTCGCATGCACGGAATGGGGCCCGGATGAAGAACAATGAAATACTGAGTACTGAGTCTGTTTTCAGATCTTTGCTATACGGTTTAGTATTTGCACAGTGCACAGAAAATCGGAGAAGTGAGGAATTTAATGAAGTGACGGTGTTGGATGCCAGACGGCGCTTTGGCAGCTAGCTAGTTGGGAACTTTGGGGCGCCAGATTTGACTCCGTGAGTTCTTTTATTTCGTTATTATGTTATATATATACTATAATAAAATATAAATGTTTGTTCACGCTCCGTTGATGTGCTTGGTTTATTAATTTCAGGTTCAGGCGTTCAGCCCACCAAGAAGAAATTTACGAAACCATACTTACTCTAAATACTCAGTTATTGTTGCATTGATTACTTTGTTTGAAATATCTGACTATTATGTATTTTCTGATTTTTAATCGTTATTGTTTAATTATATAATTTCTATCAATATATACTTCAATCAAGTTTTATTTTGAATTTATAATCAGTAAATATAAACGCAGATATAATTATTAATTTATGTATTCCCTTTCCTCTCGTAGGATCAATGGCAAAAAAAAATAATATATGACCTGTATAATTAAATGATGAAGCAGTCCCCCTCAAAAAAAAAAAGGATAAAAATTCTTTAACATTTACATACAAAAAAAAATATATATTTTGAGAAATGTTTAATCACATGTAGTAGCCCTCCCTGAAATATATAATGATCACTTTGCCACTCGCACTAACTGATAACAAAGAAGAAAAGAGAAGTGCGCCACTTTGTTTTTGGGCTTCCAAAAGAAGCGAAAGTGAAACCAATACAAAGATTCTAAAAACAGATGGAATTCATATTGCGCATGTAAAAGAAGAAAAAAATAATGTTATTTCTATGAGGTTCATGTTTGTGAAATAATAAATTCAACAACATCTGAATCAAAAGCAAATTATGAAAAGCATGATGGCTATCTGGCATACCTCAGCAACAAAATGAAACATGTATTCTCAATCCCCTACATATCTTTGAAAACGATATCTGTACATGAATTATCGTCTTTTTGTTATAAAAAATGCATATAAATAAGCGGATTAGTTTAACTTTTGGGGTACGAAGATATATTCTCAAAATTTATATCTTGTAATTAATCATCATACAAAAAGTTCTCATATCGAGTACCATTAAGAGCATGGTACACTTCATCCCAGTTCTCTATCTGGTCTCTTAATGGCTTCCTGTGGATCTTTATCTGTTTGCTAAACAACACTTTTTGCGGGACTCCTAAGAAATGTTGCACGTCCAAAAGCACCTACATAGAATCAAGCAACGTCAAGGATGGATATTGCACCAGACAGATCTTATACACTTTCTACAAAGCAATACTTCTCTGGTACCAGTCTCCAAAGTACCGTCCTGGCAATGTATCTGACCGCACAGGAATTCTTTCACAAACACCATGTTTGTCAGGTTCGATACTGTTAAATCATGTGCCTTAAAATGGAATAAATATTGATTTGTAGCCAATTCAGAGTACAAGTTCTTCGGTTACTTGGCCCATTTATCTTCACTACCATCAGCATATGTAATGTAGACAAATGGTTTTAAACACTATTGCTAAATTGCTTACCGAGCTGTTTTTTATTACATCCTCGTAATAGACAACTAAATGAGGGACCCTCTTCATTTTCTGAAGAGCGGCAGCTATATATTCATTAGTCCAATCCAATTTTGAAACCAAATTTGTTGCATTAATCGTCGGTTTGAATCTAGCCAGTACTTCTGCCTACAAAAATTATTGCATCACATGTCAAAACTTGAGAACTCATTGAGCTTGAATAAATAAGGAAAAAGATTATACTTTTAGGTCTATACAAAATTTCAGACATTAGGACTTGGCCTTGAGAGGCATTATTTAACATGGGTAAATCTTTCTTTGTCTACCAGAGGTAGTTTGCAAAATTGAGCCTTTTATATCCTGATTTAAATCCCATCTTTCCACATTCTGCTAGACTATTTGTCTGTATAAACTTTTGCATACAGACCCAACTGTTAGATTAATGTGCATATTCTTTTAATTTGTGACAATTTCACCCTAACTAACTACTGATCTCTACTCTTCATTTAGAAAAGGGGGCTAAATCCATGTTCTCTTTTGGTTTAATTAGCAATACTTCTGCATTTTCTCCTTTGTATGGGCTAAAAGAGTCCTCAACGTAATTAATTTACTCTTACTTAAAGTCTCCTTTAATAACTGGGAGTAATTTGCCAATGCACTAACAAGGCTCAGACTGAGTCAAAATAATAGAAATGTAGGGGCAAAACAAGAAACACAAAAATAGCAAACTGAGGCTTAAAGTATGTAATCTCTCCTATTCCCTTCAAGTCTAAATGCATCTGATGTTGAAAAAATGTTTTGACCTCTTGAATGGTGTGGACATGGGATTTATGGGTCCCATTTAGCTGCTTGAAATTACGATCAAAATCATTTGCTATTTGAGAGACCATCCGTCTGAGTAGATTTCTTCGAAAAATAAAAATTGCAGAGATACCCCTTCTGACGAAGTACTCAACAATGTCACCATAATTATCCACAAGTCCCTGGAAAAAACATTATTTTCTCTTCAAGATGGGAAAGAAAATGTTTTCTAACAAAGTGTTATCTCAGGCCAAAATTACAAAGAGTCCTATTCTAACTGAAAATTGCATCCTTACTCCACTACTGAGCTCCCTAAAGGAAAAATGATAGGCTTGCTTGAAAAAGCAGATCTTTTTTGCAACATCTGGTATATTCCAGGGTACAATTGTAGATTACTCTTCAAAATAAATACCAACCTGATTTAGCATCCACTTGAGGCCAACAGCAGCAGTGCATTCATTCTTGGCAGCACTAGTGTAAAAATCCAAATTATACACTCTATCTAGTATTCGTTTTATGGCCGATATATTACTTCTCCTCTCAAAAATTTGGAATATCTCTCCATTGGAACTTATATTTTCGTGGCTGTTTAATAATGCCTCAAACCACCCGCTTCCTGACCTTTGCATTGAAATAATGGCAAAATACCTTACTGGTGTGCAGGCACATTCCTCCCTGTATATGAGATTAAAGAAAAAATTAAAGCGTACTTTATGTTTATATGGTAGAGCTTTCTCATTCAGTTCATTTTGATGCAGATCTCATTGTATTTCCATACTAGTCCAAAAAAATATTGTAATAGACACAATCACCCTACTGATACAATAAACAACTGATACAGTACAGATATCTGACATGTTGTCAGTGCATAGAGTAGATGATATTACAGGAATAGTATGGCTAAGTATTTACAAATTAAGAGAGAAAAAAAAGGGCCATGACATCGATAATGGTGTCAGGTAGATATGTACCAATACTAATGACAACTAAAGTGTCAGAAATTATCAGTACATCATTAACTGGCTTGCAACCTTACCTGCATTGTGCCTAAACCCTACTATGGAAATTAATGAGCACCGAAGTACCAGAATGCATTGGTACATTAAGTGGCTTGCAATCACACCTGAGCTGTGCCTAAACCCTACTATGTATATTAATGAGTATTAAAATACCAGAACGCAATCAATACATTAACTGCAATGTGCCCTACTATGATACTTCTTTAATTACTCATGTTAATTATACATATTATTTAAAAATGTTATATGTTGAAACACAAAAATCAACTAAAAAAAATATATTTCACCTTTTATAATTGCTTGGCTGCGGATAATGGACAAAACCAGTTTCAGACTTGGAAAACTGGTATCCTTGACAGGGGGATCTGGGTGCAGAACTAATGCTAACAAGTCTCAGCTTTTTATCAATTCTAATTTGCTCGAAACAAACCAGAAACATTAATACGCCAGAAATCAAAAGGAAAAATGGAACGAAGATCTTCAGCACAATGGGCAATTTCTTTTGGGGTTTCATTACAAGAGAGCCCTGCAACAGTTGAAAAGCTAATTAGTACATCATCTATGAAGCAAATAGGAACTGGTACAAAGAAATAAAAATCATAAATTTGGGTGAGTCTTGATTCTCCACTACTTCCATCAATTTGTGAAATTAAATTGGAGGATAATATTGAAATCATCCATGACAAAGGAAGATGAATAAATCAGCATATGAAATAGACATGTCAAAACTAATTCCTAAAAACCATAAATTAAAAATACCGGCCTTTAGAATATGAATAGATACCAAAGTACTGACACTTATTAATCTCTTTCCAGCCCCTTTTCGAATTAACATCGCAATGCACAAAAAGGGCGGGAGAAAATGAGAGTAAGAGAAACAAAAACAACAAACTCTTTCAAAAAGAAAAAAGGAAACAAGAAACAAATCGAACGAACCTTCTTGTAGAGAAAAGCATGCTTCAGCTAGACGTCTTCTCTTAAAAAAAAAAAAAAAGGCAGAGGCTGCGTTATGGCTGTCTCTCTCACACGCTCGAAAAAAGCAATCAAAACCCACACACAGTCTCTAGCTCAAAAGAGCAAGCAAAACCCCACACATACTCATTAAACCCAACTCGTGAAGCTTAAGCTCCCATAACTTCATCAATGCCACCGCCCAGCCGCTCTGTGTGTGTTTGTGTGTGTGTCAGTGTTTGTGTTTTTTGGAACACTATTTATAAATTTTACTATAATAAAGTATTCTCTTTTGGAAACATCAAAAAACAAAAATATTTCATCATTTGGATTGGGAGTGAGGAAAATAAAAATCAAAAGAAAATGAAGAGATGTGTATTTGCGTCCCAGAAAATATTTTAACAAATAATGTATATTCACTATATTTATTATTTAAGGATTTACGAAAATAAAACATTTCATGGGAAAAAAAATAAGTGTTGTAGTGGGCCCACTCAGCAGTCAGCAGAGTAAAGAACTGGAAAGAGCTAAAAGTGGAAACTTTTTGGTCGGAAAGAAAAGGGGCTGAGGTTTATTTAAAAACTAAAAAGCACAGCTTTTACATGTATACCCATCAGATCTCTTTATTTATGTAAACCGTACATGTTCTTGTACTTGTGCAGTTGTTCTCCTTTCGATTTATTATCGTTATTTCGGAATGGTATAGAATGGTATAGAAATAATAATGGTATAGAATGGTATAGAAATAGA
This sequence comes from Rhynchospora pubera, assembly GCA_028095005.1. Taxonomy (NCBI): domain Eukaryota; kingdom Viridiplantae; phylum Streptophyta; class Magnoliopsida; order Poales; family Cyperaceae; genus Rhynchospora; species Rhynchospora pubera. The sequence goes on along the minus strand of CM051462.1, from coordinate 104,528,781 downwards.
ATGTTATTAACTTATTATTATTTCAAATTCAAAGCATGTGCTATCATTTGAGTTAAAAAGTTTTTTATTTAAATCATGTGATATCATTTAGTCCATCACGTGTACACAAATTCCCAATGGTTGAAAATCAATGAATGCGATTGCCAAAACAAGAATATCATTGAATGCTGTATGCAGTTGACAGAAAGAGAACTTAGCTTTTTGAGCATGCGAGTTTATTCCTACTTTTTTAGTAATAGTCTAAATGCACTCCTTTAATAATAAGAATCCAATACGGTTTTGGACACAATATTTAACTAAATTTTAATTTATTAATTGAGACCGATCATATAACTATATTTTCAATATCTAGTAGAGTGAATAGGTGGACCGGAGGCTAAATCTTTTTTCTTTACTATTTATGGGACACTGCTCGGCACTCGAGTGATACGGCAGACAAATTTTTCATCTTCATTTATATATACTTCTTTTTCTTTTAATCAGTACATTGTCTTTTTAGTCGTTGATTTATGATATTTTATTTTATTTGTACAGATGATAGAAACAAAGTAAATAAGGATAACTTATATTGATAATAAGCTAATTTGATAACTACGAGAACAAATCATAGTAGTGAGAACATCGGCGCAGTGAGATCAGTTTTTATTTTTTTAAAATTATAAATGATTAAATTTTTTATTATTTAAAAAAATTTCAAATCCACGATATTTATTAATAAAATGAAATGCAAATATAAAAATCATCTAAAAGATTTTCAGCATCCAAAATATAAACTGTTAGTATCACTTGATTCTTTATATTATTTTCAGAATGAATATAAAATTTGGCGCAAAATTAAATTTTGGAAAGCTGTCAAATAATTAAAAAGCTAAAATAAAATTTTTTGTGGGTTTTCTAAAATGTTAAAACTATGTAAATTAGTTTACATGTTGAAAAACAGAAAATTTTTATACCGCTGAATTCTTCATAATTTTGAAATATTTTTATCTTTTTTTTATTACATATTATTCTTCATGATTTGTTATGATACGTAAGTGCATTTTGATCTTTTGACATTAATATATACATGCACTAAGTTAATCTTCCTTATTCAATAACCAAACATTTATTATATTACACTACATAAGCACTTATGTATCATTGAGCTATGCAACTCCTTATTCCACAACCAAACGGGCCAAAATATACAAAATAGTAAAAATATTGAGAAGATAAATATAATTAACTAGATATAAAAACTTAATTAAGAAGGCAAACATTCAATGCTAAATTTTATTTAAGAAGAAATAAAATGACTAAAATAAACATTTGATGCCAAAAATCTAGAGAGCACGTAACAATCCAACAAGGAAAAAATAAAAAGGAATAAATGAAAGATACTTGATAAATATTAAATAATAAATGTAACCAGAAATTAATTTACGCCTAAATTTAAGATAAACTGTCCACCAATTTCTTTAGTAATATATTCAGAATAAAACTAATAAGACCTTTATAACTATAAACTTATCAAACTTATAGGATTGTGGAAAAAAGAAGCAATATATAAATCAAACATTTTCAGTGATCTCAAAATCAATTAGACAACATATTTGATAATAAACTTCCATTGCACAGTTACTTCTACGGGAATTATAAGTGCCATCGGCAAATATACCATCCCAGTCATCGCTAAATACAAAGTAAGCATATACAGTAAATAAGGTGAACAAATAGACGATCTAAGTGAACACTTACAAACAAATAAGTGTTGTCATCACTTGTTCAGAAGTTTACATGCATATTCAACTTATTTTCATTTAACTTATTTGTTTGTATGTGTTCACTTAGATCTTCTATATGTTCACTTTATTTGCTGTATATGTTCACTTTATATTTAGCGATGGTAGGGATGGCAAACCTGGAGATGGCAGTAATCAATTTCCTTACTTCTATAAACACGATTAGCTGCATAACAAATTATATTTGTTTCACAGCTATAATATTGTGAAGGGTGATTACTCAGAGCATTTTATTTTATTTATCAGTTGACATAAAGTTAAAACTTTAAAATTATTTTTTTCTTAAATAATTTTTTTATGTTATTCCTAGAAAAGATAAAGCTTATACAAGAATGCTCGGTTAAAGCGACTGCATTTGAGCTCATATTGACTATAATTGAGTTAATTTTTAATTCGTGAGCTCCAAGATAGTTGTTTTGATTACGTTATTGTTGATTGCAAAGAACTATGCATAATTTATTGATTAATCCAATTAGTAAAAGGACAGTTTACATATCCCCAAGGCAGAAAAAAGATTATTTTTCTAAATTTGCTATGTATTTTACAAAATTTCATTCCTACTACTTATAACCGGAGATCTACATATGTACATTGAATCAATTTTATTGGACATTTGCTAACAAGCACATAAAAGTTAGCATATTTTTTTCGTAGCTTTTCAATACCCAATAATTTATTTCTTCAATACCAAAACTGAAAAAGCAGATTGCATATTTACACATCCTTTTTCTGAACTAACAATATTTAAACTTTAAAGATGAAGTTTTCGTAGTACTGTACAATCATAATTAATATAGGAAAATATTGATATCCACATAACAATAAACTTCTTATTAGTTGCGTTATAATGTTCGGCACAATTTGTTATTGTGTCCTTTGTTTAGCACGTATTGGATTTTATCATCGTGTAATCGTGAATACTTCAGTATCTGTATTTTAAAATTTTAATTTCTCTCATTATATTTATGTATTTATAAATGTCTCTAATTGTGCTAACAGGAAATACAGAATCAAGGTACATTGGTACGATGGATGATTAGAAAAAACAAGAACCACTCTAATTGTGCTAACTAACTTTCTTTTACAAGTTTAATTCCTAATTACACCCTCTGATCTTCTGTGACTAGTGTACATAGGTTACTGGTAGACTGATGTGTTTACCTCGAATTTTTGCCGCACAAGAAAATTGCAACAAGTCACGAGACGGTGAAAATAGGGCCCGTGAACACATGACAGGTCCCGACTCTCAGGGGAGGGGGTCAATTTTTTTTGAAGCAAAGACGCGCTTGGACTAAAGCCATAATATCGATATTAATATTAATATTAATATAGTTCGCCGTATGACTGTATTAATTTAGTATTTAATATTCAATATTAATAGAAGATAAGGTGACATAAATATCATGGATGATTAGGAAAAAATCAAGAAGCTAGAAAGATGCAACAAGGATGCATAAATAAATTAATTATATGAATTGTTCTATGAGCTTTAGGAAATTCATTTAATTAGTTTAAAAAATCCAGAAAAATAGAAAATCCATGACTATTATGTTCCTCATATTTTTATGAGAATCCATGCAAATTTACATGATCAAATAATAAGGAGAGGGCATCCAAACAATTTATTTGAGAATGGACATAATGTAAAATCATGAAAATTCGCTTAAATGGACGGATCCATTACAAACGAAAATGGAGAAGATGGCCAAGGAGCTTCCTCCTCCAATCCGATTTGTCCAAATTCAGCTCTTCTCGCACAGCTGGCAAACCATGATTGGCCCCTTTCCCATTTTCTTGTTCCTGGTCCCGCCTGCCAGCGAAAGAACTCCAGACAGATGGCGACACCCGATTCACTCTTCGTCCATGGGTCCCACATCCAACGGAAAAGAACAGAAAGAAAAAGAATTGAAGAGGAAGGAACTCCGTCTCTGACAGAACCAGTTCCGGCGATTCACGCCGCCGTTGTCGGACTTCTTGATATCGTTGGAAAGCACAGACTAAGGAGAACACAGCAGTACCAATATTGATCCCTATTGTGGGCCCTATAAACACCAATTTTGACAAAAAAAGCTTGAGGCAGTAGAAAAAGGGATGCGAAATTGGAGCCATTGAAGATGAAATATCTTAATCTATTTGGTCAAGTAGCTTCATAAGGTTGTTGGTGACAGGGTTTCATCGCCAATTTGAACTAAGATTGAGCCAATAGGTGGGACCACCATTTGATGCCACGACTTGGCTAGGAGTTGGTTAAATCCTGATTAACAGTCACTCGCAATCCTGATTAATCCTTAAAACATACTGAAAACGGTGTATAGATGCTGTAATGGCTGAAAACTCGTGCCCTGTATATTCAAAACCAACTGGAGATGATATTGGCATTGGCCGCAATTGAGAAGAAGCAAGAGTACATCTCTCACTGGTCCCCTCTCTATGGCTCACTCTCATCCACAATTAGTTACTGGGAGACGTGGCCTACCTCTTTGCCATGTATTGCTTTCAGTCCTTGGCCCCCAAGCATCCTCTACAGTTGTCAGATGATAATTGAAGGGCTGAGATGCAAAACTTGAAGAGAGGGTCTCCAAGTCTCAATCTGATGCCGTATGTATTGCCTCATACCAACCTATGGATCAGATATGGCCTTTGGATTACTGGCACATCATCAACTTCAAACTTTCAATGATTGAACTTAAACAAACCTTGATGTGTTATTGGCTTCATTAACCTTGCTATGGGCCTTTAATAAAATAGGCATCAGGATTAATAAGTGTATATATCATGGGCATTCTTGGAATTAAACTCATCATAAAGGATTCTCCAGTGAAAGCTTAATACAAAATCTGAAAAGGAAACAAATGGAGAAGGGGCAGTCATTACCTCACCTAGTTGCTAAATCACCAATTGAAGAATTTTGGCGCCAAATGCTTCCTCTCCAAGGAATGCCAGTAAGTGAGAGACAACAAGTGTGGCTTGGTCCCACCAAATGCCGAGTGACATGAAGACCCATCTGTCAAATTAATCCAGCATGGCAAGTGAAAAGAAGTAAACTACCAAGTAATTGTTCCATTCCTGATCTATAAGTGCCAAGTGTCAGAAGAGGATTGGATGGTGTAATTGAGCAGCAAAAGAGAAGAAGTGAAGATAGGATTATAAAAGGAAGGCGGCAAGCCATCTTGACATCACATCCATTGATCAAGATTGAAAAATATGGAGATATCGCCACATGGCAGCAGGAAGCATGATGAAAACCCTAAACTATGCCTATAAAAGAAGCTGAAGATGGAAGATTAGAGGCGGCCTTTAGAAAACATACTAAAGTGCTGCCAATTTGTTAGGAAATTAAAACCAGAAGAAAAGGTAAAAAACGTAAAATTGTATGCTCTTTTCTGTGATGAATGAAGATTTCCATTTGCTCCTTTCATTTTCCCTTTTCTTCTTTCCCTCTTTCTCTTTTGTTTGCTGTGTTCTTTTGGTTGTCATGGCACATAGGTTTTGAGGTCTCCATATAGTATTTTGGTACTATCTTGGGGCTCAGTGACAAGAGTGAGGGGTGCTTGCCTGAGAGCGCACACTCACTAGTGCCGTCTGAGTCACTTGATATCTTAAAAGTGAATAATAAAAGAAAACAGTTGCATAATAAGCATAAGTGGGGGGTGCTTGCCAGCACACTCACTCATGCTAATTAGGACTTTAATACTTTGAAAATAGATAAGAATAGTTACATGATGAGATACGGCCTTAGGCATGAGGGGTGCTTGCCCGAGAGCGCACACTCATGTCTCTGGTCATGTTTCAACATGTGTGTGAATTACCTTAACTGCCATGCACAAAATTGAATAACATAAGTAGTTGAATTTAGTAAAAACATAATAGAATAAAGTCTTGGGTATATATGCAAAAGAACCTATGTCTAGTGGTAGAAGGAAGACTATAATATGCAGAAACAAGGTTTACTTTGCTAAAAAAAAAGAGAATTATAGTTAAGGTCTATTTTACAAAAAAAAAACAAATACACATAAGTATGACTGGACCTATGTTGCTAAAAAATATTATATATAATAACTAAATATCATGCATTCTGTGAAATATATTTTAAAGTAATTAAAAGGGCTTTGATTTAGCCTTACTAGTGACTGTCTAAATTAGAATTAAAAGTCAAAAATATGATGAAAAGAACTTTTAATAATAAAAATATAGAGGGACTAAGTTAAAAATGGGTCAGCCTACTGGAATAAAAGTTATGTGGCTTCTTAAGAAATGGTCATTTGTCAAAGCAGGCATATTAAGAGGAGAATGACACGTCCACAATACCTTATCGGTTTTCAAAAGTAAAAAAGCATATACACATCCATAGTAATAATGATAATCATAAGCTTAAGGACTGGTTTCGCCTGAAGAGATATTAATCTATTTTAATGATAAAACAATGTGTAGTTGCATTCCAAGTGTGGTCAATTGCGATAGAAAAAGGTATGGCTCATTAAGGCATGTTATGTTTGCTATATGAAAATAATAATCACCATGTTTAAGTCTAAAAATGAAATGGTCAGCTATCTGCCTCAATTAATACTATAGCTTCACTGTGGTGTGGATAAACATAATGAACAAGAAGGGAACAAGATGCCCTCGTCATTGAATTGTTTTGTGCTGAGCTTCTGAGTATGGTTAGTCATGTGAGTTGGAATCTCAAAAGCCAAAACCAACACTAACGCTCTATAAGGTCCTCAAATCAAATTAGCATAATCTCAAGTCAATATGTTAAACCGTTTGACTGCTGATTGAGTCCAGAGATATACTAAATAGAAAAATGATGAGTCCAGTAAACCAAATTCAGATGATTGGATAATGTGTTTGTCAGACCAAACCAGACCCAGGACCCCAAGTCATGGCCAAAATTGCAAAGGCTGTACCTTCATTTGTCATCGTAAGCAACTCAGGGAAACTCCATGACGCTCAATCAGTGTTCCCCAACGAGAAATCGTCATCAACAAGCCTCAATTTGACATCTCGATTTACTGTCAGACCCGACTGTGATAATGGTGAAGCATGCCTAATCGAGCAAGCACGATTAAAATTGAAAGAACGATAAAGAAGAGGAGGAAGGCACGACTCTGTAGAGTCCAACCATGATCGAAACGGTGGCCGGAACAGTCAGATCAACCTTCGTCATCGTCGAGTCAACAGAGACGGAAGAGGGAAAGAAATTGAAATGGGGTAAACTCTGGCCAAACTCGGAGTGCCGACAGACCCTACTGACTGGCGGGACCCATGGAGCCAACCTGACTCGAGCCCAAATCAACTCGGCGCACGAACGCGAGCACAGGCCCTCCGATCAGTTCCTGACCACAATAACTGGAAGCGATCCCCTGTGGCGTCCACATCGTAGCGGGTCACTAACCAACGAACAGCAAACAACAAAATTGCAACCAATCACAAAATTTTGCAGAACTGAAAACTTCAAAAGTACATTAAAAATATCTAGAAAATCAGAAAAATTCTCATAAAATATCAAAATGTTAAGAAAAATATGAAGAACATTTTGATATATCATGTCATGGTCAAACATAAAAATATAAAACACTTTAAAATTAAAGTCTAAAAGAATGTTTAAAAATGGTAATAATAAATTCACATGATTAAGTTAGGAATTAAATTTCTTAACAAAGTCTAAAAGAATGTTTAAAATGGTAATAATAAATTCACATGATTAAGTTTGGACATTTTATATTATGGACAGCAGGTACACTTGGACAAAAATATATATATAAATAAAATATTCTAGACAACAGGTACAATCAAACACTATGATCTGCAAATAAAAATATCACAATAAAGATAAAAAAATATATAATGCAAACTTAAAAGTACAAATTTAAAGGTCCAAATTTAAAAAATTCCAAAATAAAAAGAAGGTACAAACTCAAAAGTGCAAACTCAAAAGTCTAAACTTGAAAGTGCGAACCTTAAAGCGCACACTCAAAAGTTCAAATTTAAAAAGTCCAAACTCAGCAGTTTAAACTCCAAAAGGCAACTTAGAAGTGCAAATTTAAAAGTCCAAATTCCAAGAGCAAAACTCAAGAATTCAAACTAAAAATTCAAAACTCAAAAGTCAAAATCCGTCGACTAGGCGACTAGAGGAAAAGTCAACCGACGGCATCACAAGAGTTATTGTCAAGAGGAGGCATAGTGCATCTGTACTCGAGACTTGAACGAAAACCCCAAAAAATCTCTAAATCCCCGAACGATTGAGGACTGATCTAGGATACCTAAATTTCCTAGTATCAAGCTCAAAAATCTGAGTGACGGCACCAAGCCCTACCCAGCAAAGTAAAGTCAACCCAAAGTGTCTCAAAACTGTGACCAAAGAACCTGACCTAGTGCGATAGTTCGCACTGTTCATGTTTGATATTGAATGTTTTCACTGTATTATTTTCTTGACTATTTTGTGTTGCTTTCATTTAGACCCCGCTAAACGCTAGTCATCAAAATAAAATAGAACTGACTCCGATTGCTTTTAATGCCTAATCACTTGATTATTCCCGATCTAGAGGTGCTCTTGTCTGATTTCCCAACTCGGACTCAGATCGGAGGTAATTAACAGCAGGGGCTTGCGCCTGCTGGAAGGAAAGGACCTACACACAAACAATCAACTCTTGAGGTCCCTAGGGTCGCATTGCTATCTTTCGTTCGTAAAACGGATAGTGGTGTTCGAATTCTAGGGGACTCAAGGGGTATCTGATCCGCATTTTCTTCGCCCCATAGAGGACTATCTGATCTTCCGTGGTTGGACTGAAAAAGTGCGAGACAGGTTCTGGCACGCCCGGTGGGACTTGTTTCTCCTCTCATCAGGGAATAATTAAAGGATTAAGCATGAAAGTATATAGGAGTCTATTAAATTTCATGTTATGTACTAATCTCGAGTTCTCTTCATTTTGAAAGGAACAATGGTGACTTGGTGCCAAATTGTGACTGGAGAACATCTCAAGAATGGTGGTGGCTCCATGGCCGGGACTCTCCAAGTGCCCGTCCAAGCTACCACACAACTCCAAATGGTGATGCTCGCTGGTGGAATATCTACTGTTGTCTCAGGAAACACCACCCCATGCAACCAGAAAGGGAAAATGCCAATTCAACATGTGAAAGAGGCTCTTGCTCCTAAATCAAAAGGAACAGAGACAAGGACTAGGCTCTCGAGGATTCAAGCCCTCCACCTGGTCCAACAACCAGACACCGTCACTGACCTGCCTCTTCGCAACACCTTCACCCCCCTGCATGTTCTCAAGAAGGGAGGAGAGGAGATGCGTCTCAGGGAGGATTGGGAGCTTCCTATGTATGCCTCGGTCTTTGAGACGAAGGAAATAACCCACAAGAAACATAAGACAGTGGAGGCCATACATGCGGCCTTCAGAATCATCAAAGAGTCTCGTAAGTCCCGTTGGATCGTCACTACGGTCCCTTCCAACGCTAAGAAGCCGTCCGTAAAGGATAGACTAAGGTTCCCGGTGCACCAAAGGCTCCGCTTTCCCCATTGTGAGGACAACCGAGAGGGAGATGCGGACTATAATACATCAGAAAAGGAGACTGTGGCCAACCCGCCTTCAGTCTTTGACCGGCTCACCTTCCCGCCGCTACAACCCAACCTCAAGTCTATGAAGGCCGAAGGGAAAGTGAAGCAGGCCTGGAGGCCCAAACAACAAGAACCCATGCCAGCTCCTAAGCAACACGCAGGGGGCACCAGGCGGTGGGTCCTAAAGAAAAATGATATTTCTCTGGCTAACCAAGTGGCAAGTCAGAGGATGAAAGACAAAAGGAAAAGAAAATATGTGGTGAAGAAGAGACGAAATGTTGATTATGTCTCGGTATGTCATGTGTCCGTAAATGTTGATGATGATGAGGAGTCAGTGGAAGTTCACATGATGGGGACTGGTTCACAAGAGCTACCCCACTCTGAAAGTGTCCGCGTGGAAATGCAAGGGCAAAAGGGAAAAGCTTCAGGATCCAAACCTTCCAAACGGATAGAGCGACCTAAAGGCCGCAACCCGGTAGTGGAGGAAATCGTCCAACAAACCAATGATAATGCAACAAGTGATGAAGAGGATCCAAATCCGGGTCGTGGAAGCTCGTCTGATGAGGATGTTGAGGAGGAAATAGAAATATCTGATGAAATGGCCCAGCTTCGCAAGGAGTTGGAGGAAAAACAAAGGCAACTCGAGCAACTCCAGCTGGAGAACGCTCGAGTCACAGCAGCATATGCTGAGATCCATAAGCATATGGTTAGAATGGGCGCACGGCCAAATCGTGTGGTCGTAAACAATGACACACCCAGACCAACCAGCACAAAGAACTCAACACCTGAACCAAAACCAAATCCGTCGGTGGAGAGCTCCTTTACTCCATTGATGATTGCCAAGAAAAAATCCTCGGTCATCCAAGTCAAAGCAATATGGAAACCTCAAACTAGAATACTGGAAAAGACAATTTCATCTAGGGAAGCAAGTCATGAAGCCTCTGAGATGGTAAAAGATAAGCAAAGGAAAGAAATAACTAATGTACCGATTCCGCCTGACACTCAGATTATGAGTTCTGATGCATCAACAAGCGAAAACTTCACCCTTCCCTCCCAGGAAATGGGAAAACCTACTCCAATTAAGCAATCCGCTGGGGGCAGCCTCCCGGAGGAGCAAAGGGAAATTCCTCACATACTCACAAAAAAAGGATTGATATGTCCCCTCCAGAAAATGGAGAAACAAGTGCCAAAGGAACTGCATAATGGGGGCAACTTCCCTGAAGGACAGAAGAAAAAAATTTTCCATACCTACTAAAGAGGGATTGGCACACCCCTCCCTAAACACAGGAGAGCAAGTGAAGATAAGGCGAAGCGCTGGGGGCAGTTTTCCTAGAAAGCAAATGAAAACCTCTCCCATACTTACCAAAAATGGATTGGCATCATCCTCTCGGGAAACAGGAGAGCATGTACTTGATGAACAATATGCAGGGGGCAGTTTTCCAAAAGCACAAATTGAAATGCCTCTCACTTCTGCTCTTGAAATACTGACCACCCCGTCTATATTGGTAAAGAACGAGGGAAGAGTCTTGAATGAAAATGGAAAGAAAATAGAAAGGGCTAAATCTCAAATACAAGGGACAAATGACTGGCATACCAAATCGAAAGGTCAAGATATAGGGGTAAAGGGTAGCAATGGCATCTCCGCTCCACAAATCCATGAACTTGATGTGGTGCGATATCTCCAACTTCAAATAGAAACCATGGCACTCTTTCAACTTGAAAGGAGAAAGAAAATCATGGAACAATCAGAAGGTTTAGAGGATAGTGCCACAGCTCATATGATAAGTGTAGCAGAGGATCCTGCAGAATCTATCAGTGCCAGCACAATGGATGTAGAGTATGATGACCCGTTTGAAATATCAGAAACTCTTATGCACACTCCAAGTCAAAAGGATGACTGTCAACAGGTCTCACATCAAAGCCAATACTTCGAAGATTTGTCATTGGAGCAAATTCTGGGTCTTCTAGGAGATGAAAGTGGGTCTGAAAGTGATTATAGGATTCCTTTCAAAGAAGGAATTAAAAGGGAAACAAAACAAGCTGAAAGTGAAAGCTCCGTCATGAATGGTACAACCGCTTCTAATGATGAAGTTCAACCGAAGGGTGAAAGCAATATAATAGAAACCCAAAATGGCAAGGAAGGAATTTTCACTTGTGACATAGAAGGAAGTGAGTATTCTCTATCTGATCGGGTGTCTCGTGAAGAGCCCGCAGAAAGTGAAAAAAGGGGCCTTGAGCTGGGGGCATCCTCTGATAATGGTAAGGTTTCCAAAAGTAGTCAAATGCTAAAACAAGGTAGTCATGAACTGGCAACCGTTCAGCAAGAGAATACTCAGTTATCAAAATGGTGTGCAAGTATGCAAGATTTTATAACTGAAAGAGGATTGTGGCAAGATTTCCTCCATGGGAAGATGGATGCACATCCCAGGGAAATCGGTTTTGTAAGCCCTAAATCTAAGGAACGGAGAGGTCGTGCTTTAAAGGGAAAGACTGACCACACAAAAGGCAAGTCAATTCTAAGGGACAATGAAAAGCCAAGAGATGACTCAACGGCGTCTCTTGAGGTGCAAAAGATGATTGAAAAGGAAATGGATGAGAGGTTAAATCGTCGATTGCAACAATCCGGGCTAGGTCACCTCATACAGCCTAAGGAGAGATTTGGGAGCCCATACCCTAAGGAGTATGATCTGGTATGCTATCCAGAGGAATACGTGATACCAAAGTTCAGATTGTTTGATGGCATGGGAACCAAAAAGAGCCCCGAAATACATTTGGTCCAGTTTAGGTTGAAGTGCGGGGACACAGTGAGAAATGAAGTCTACCTGCTACGCCAATTCCCTCTAAGCCTAAAAGGGCCAGCCTTGGAATGGTATGCCTCTCTAGAAGAAAATAGCATCCAAACCTGGGAAGATATGACAAATGCCTTCTGTCGAAGATTTGCAATCCATGCCCGAAAAATTACAATGGCTGATTTGGCGAATGAGAAACCAAAGAGAAAGGAATCTGTTAGGGATTTTATTACCCGGATCTGGAAAATGAACTTTTCGTGCAAACCACCGGTCCCTGAAACTGACTTGGTAGAAATGATAATAAGAAATATCTATGGACGAATCAAACCATTCCTCATAATGGAAACCACAATCGATGGCTTATTAACCAAGGTTGACAACTATGAAAGATTAAAACCAGAGGATTGGCATTACCAATGTGGAAATGAAACAGAGAAAGCAGAAACTAGGATGATCCGACTTTCAAATAATATGGGAATGGCAGGAAGTTCAAGGACCTCTAAGAAAAAGAATAGCAACAAAATACAAGGAAAGTCGCTGGGGGAGTCTTACTCATCCCACATGGTCTCTCATATTTCATGTGATGAACTCTCGATGGATGATCCGCCAAACGAAGACAACAATATTGAGGAATACCCAATACCTATATCATGTGTCGTCCAAAACCCTTTTCAATGGATAAATGGAGAATCAAAGGTGTATGAAAATATTAAAGAAGTGTCGGCCTCGACCGGTCACCCAAAACAAGACACTTTAGAAGGTCTGAGCAAGCGACTGGATGTGCACGATAGTCAGATTGCAATGCTTCGGCTAGAAAATGGTGAAATGCGACGTGAAATTACTGCACTCTACCAAGAGAATAGAGAAATGTGTAGTGAGATTGCCACACTAAAAGAAGAGAATTTTGGAATGCGCCAGAAAATGGTTGGACTCCAACAAGAAAATGATGTGATATGGATGATCTTAAAGCAAAGGAAAAGAAACAAAGACATGACGGCCTCTTTCGACGGCCACATAAAACAACCTTACCCTGCTGAGTACAATAATGTACAATATCCAGATGGATATATGATCCCTGACTTTGAAATGTTCACTGGGGATCAAATCAAAGAAGATCGTGTTGGCCAACACCTAGCTCATTTCATTGAGTTATGTGGCCAAACAGCTGGAAACGACGCTTGGATGCTTCGACAATTCCCAGCAAGCCTTGCTGGTCCTGCATTCGAGTGGTATGATTCCCTTGAAGAGGATAGCATCAGAACTTGGAGCGACATGGTCATTGCTTTCCGGGATGAGTTCGATAAACCAAACCAAACAGAAGGCCTAAAGGAGTATCAACAGTGCTTGACTCCAGTTGAACCAAAGGACAAACCACACTCCTTTCAGAAAGACGGAGGGATAAATCCAGATGAATGGTCTCAATATCACCAGAGCAGTGAAGCAAAAGCTGGAATGGCTCAGACAACCAAAAGCCTTATACCAACTCAAAGAGTCGGGGATTCAAAGGCGTTAGGCAGACATGGTCACACCTCTGACTATGTTTGCTCTCAAGGGAAAGATGATGTTAACCAGACACTGCCAAAGGCAAGAAGACCATCTCTGGCCAAGCAAATGAGCAAGCCATACTCTTTCAAAATAGAAGAGACAAGGAGTCTCTTTCACCAAATCTCAAGGAGACTGGAACTTCCCCCAAGCAAGAGACCAGACGAAATGAAAAACACCGATGATCCTAAATTCTGCTTATATCATAGGATTATCGGACACCCAATTGAAAAATGCTATGTGTTCAAGGATGTGGTGGAAGGAATGATCCAAAAGGGTGAGCTCATGCTACCTAAGGATGCTCAACAAAACCCCATGCCTCATACAAAAGCCAGTTTAATACCCCCTCAAACTTCCAAAAACAAAAGTGAGACCAATGGTGATGATCATAAGGAGCAAGAGTATTGGTCCGCTACCAGCAATGCAATATCTCATGTAGAAGAAAATGACGAAGTCCCAAATGATGGCTCAAAAAGACGAAGCAACAACACTCAAAAGGTCTCAATCTCAACAGCCTCCTCAGGGCGAGAACTTGAATTGAGTCCAAGCTGAAATGAGAATGCTAAGGCTAAACCGGGGGCAAGGGGAACTCAGAGCTCTCAAGTCAATGAAGCAGACGCCAAAACCAAAACCAAGAATAAATCCAAAAGTACAATCAAAATCAAATCTAAAACTACAATCAAAACCAAATCCAAACTCACAACCAAAACCAAAACCAAGTCTAAATCCAAATTAAGTCCCAAAACCAAACCTAAATTCAAGTCCAAAGAAATATGGTCAGGATCTGAGTCAACAGTGGTTGATATTTAGAGCCTGATACAACCAACCCAAAGAGAGAAACCTTCCTATACCCGACCGGCAATGCGTCTCGTGTCTGGTATTCCACCTTGAGATCTTCGGTATCAATCAGCACCGCGCCTCGAATTGATATCTCGTCCTCAAGTATTTTTCTCATCTTTAAACAAAACCAACAAAAAAAAACCAACCAAAAAGAGAGAAGCCTTCTAATACCCGACCGGCAATGCGTCTCGTGTCTGGTATTCCACCTTGAGATCTTCGGTATCAATCAGCACCGCGCCTCGAATTGATATCTCGTCCTCAAGTATTTTCTCATCTTTAAACAAAACCAACAAAAAAAAACCAACCAAAAAGAGAGAAGCCTTCTAATACCCGACCGACAACGCGTCTCGTGTCTGGTATTCTACCTTGAGATCTTCGGTATCATTCAGCACCGCGCCTCGAATTGATATCTCATCCTCAAGTATTTTCTCATCCCTAAAACAAAACCAACAACAAAAAAAAAACAACCAAAAAGAGAAAAGTCTTCCTATACCCGACCGACAATGTGTCTCGTGTCTGGTATTTCACCTTGAGATCTTCGGTATCAGTCAACACCGCGTCTTGAATTGATATCTCATCCTCAAGTGTTTTCTCATCCCTAAACAAAACCAACAAAAAAAATACCAACCAAAAAGAGAAAAGCCTTCTTATACCCGACCGGCAATGCGTCTCGTGTATGGTATTTCACCTTGAGATCTTCGGTATCAGTCAACACCGCGTCTTGAATTGATATCTCATCCTCAAGTATTTTCTCGTTCTTAAACAAAACCAACAAAAAAAAACAACCAAAAGAGAGAAGCCATCTAGTATCGGATCGACAACGTGTCTTGTGTCCGGTATTCTACCTTGAGATCTTCGGTATAAGTCAGCACCGTCCCTCGAATTGGTATCTCATGCTCAAGCATTACTTCTCACTCAAGCAAAAAAAAATCAATCACAAGCAAGCTTAAATCAATTTGGCACCTAAAAAAAAGGATAGAAAAGAAAGACGACTTTCATTGGAGACACCTGGACCACATCGCATGAAGCTTTCTGAGAGCGCCAGTCTCCCATAAACACCGTATTCCTTGAAGATTAGAAGTCGAGAAGACAACCCATCCGTGCGACCTCGAAGGGTGTCCTCTTCACCAAACCTCATCAAACAAATCTAAAACCTGGAGGATGGATCTGAATGTTACAGATAAAACCCCAAACTCCACAAAGAAAGTCCGAAAACTTATGAGCTCAAAACCCAAACTAAACCATAACTCATAAAAGGGGACTAAACTAAATAAAAATTTCATGTCCTACTTGATGAAAACCCAAAGGAATGTTCTGTTATCTGGAACATCTATGGAACACTCTTCAGCGTAAAATCTAGCCTAACCAAAAAAAAAATCCCAACCAAAATC
Source organism: Rhynchospora pubera (assembly GCA_028095005.1). Taxonomy (NCBI): domain Eukaryota; kingdom Viridiplantae; phylum Streptophyta; class Magnoliopsida; order Poales; family Cyperaceae; genus Rhynchospora; species Rhynchospora pubera. The sequence continues at coordinate 104,512,874 of CM051462.1, read as the reverse complement.
AAAATCCAAACAAAAAATAAAATTCTATATATCATGCCCCACCGAGTCAAGACTCGACGGGGTACTTCGTTCTTTTGAACACTACGGAGTATCCTTGAGTCAAAACCCAAAAGTAATAAATTAACCTTAAATAAAATAAACCTTTCAAAAAAAAAAAATCCTTAAAACGACCCATAGATCCACCAGCCTCAAATGGGCACCGCTTCATATTAGCAGCCACGGATTACTTTTCCAAATGGGCCGAAGCCAGGTCATACCGTGAAATCAAAGCCTCTGACGTAGTCAGGCTCTTTACCACTCAGGTGCTTTATAGATACGGGAACCCAAGAAAAATAATCTCCGACAATGGGACAGCCTTCAAAAATGTCAAAATTGATGCTTTGCCGATAAACACAAAATCGAATGGAGATACTCATCTATCTACAACCTAAGGGCCAATGGACTAGCGGAGACCTTTAACAAAACACTGATCAAGATCCTTCGCAAAACCATCGGAGATAATCAAAGAAACTGGCATGAGAAACTGCATGAGGCATTATGGGCATACCGCATCACTCATAGAACAGCAACTCAAGCCACACCCTATTCCTTGGTATATGGGGCAAAAGCAGTCCTGCCAATTGAGGTGGAACTCCCGTCACTGAGAATAGCTATGGCAGCACAAATCCCTCTAATTAAACAGACGCAACTGAGGTTGCAAGAGCTGGATGGAATGGATGAAAGGAGATTGGCAGCCCAACAAAACCTGGAGTTATACCAAGCCAGGATGGCGCGAGCTTATGAGAAGTTATCAAGACCCAGAACATTCAAGAAAGGAGAACTGGTACTGGTCCTGAGGCGACCTATCCTGGGCCGCCACCACGGTCCCAAATTTGCACCAAATTGGGAAGGCCCCTATGTCATAGAGCAAGCATATGAAGGCGGAGCTTACCTTCTTGCAGATTCAAATGGAAAACACCCTGTCTCCTCCATAAACGGGAGATACCTGAAGAAATATTATGGACAAAACTACCCCGACATTTCCACAACCCGTCAAAATCAAAGGGAGAGCAGCTAACAAACCGACTGGGCAGGCAATTGCGAAGCGGTCAACCATCTTTTCGCTTAGGTAAAAAAAAAAAAAAAAAAAAAAGAGAAAAGAAAATTTTCTCATGTCCCACCAGGTCAAGGCTCGACAGGGTGCTCCGTTCTTTTGAACACTATGGAGCATTCCTGAGCCAAAACCCTAAAGCAATAAATTAACCTTTAATAAAACAAACCCTTCAAAATTTCCTAAAATGACCTTAAGTCAAAATCCTAAATAAAATCCAAGTCCAACAAAAAAAACACACACACATCTTGTTCCAAAGCATAAAAGCATATGATCAGAGGAAACTAGACCAAGCTAAAAATATAGCCTAAATAAAGATTAAAACCAAATCCCCCTAAATATCCTCAAACCCTTAAATAAAAGACAAATTTCAAGACCCAAAAAATCCAAAACTTCCCAAAAATTACACAAAATATTATGTCCCACCGGGCCAAGGTAAAAGGAGTGTTCTGTCCTTATGGACATTCATGGAACGTCTCCTTTACAAACGGCCTACATTCCAAAATGTGACCCTAAAAAGTCTTGTGCTTTGTACTTTAAACAAAGTACTAGGTGTCTGTCCATCTCACCGAATTAAAGGATGAACAAAGTTCTGTGTCTTGAACTCTAAATTAAGACACAAACGGTGAAACTTACTACAAAAGTTTTGTGCCTTGTGCTTTAAACAAGGTACTAGGTGCCTGCTCATCTCACCGAATTAAAGGATGAACAAAAGTTCCGTGTCTTGAACTCTAAATTAAGACACAATGCGGTGATCGGTCCATTACACCTACCCAAAAAAGATGGCCAAAGTCTTGTGCTTTGTCCTTTAAACAAAGTACTAGGTGCCTGTTCATCTCACCGAACTAAAGGATGAACAAAAGTTCTGTGTCTTGAACTCTAAATTAAGACACAAACGGTGAAACTTACCATGGGACTAGTCAAAACCACATCCTCAACAGTTACAGATTGAAAAAGACAACCTGCCTACTCAAAATGTAATTCTTGCCAAAACCTACCAAAAAAAATTAAGACTAAACCAAACCTGAAAGCCCCTCTGAAAACGGAGAATACCACGGCTGATGTCCGCCAACCATGTCAAGGAATAGGCCTCACAAATCCTAATACCCAGAGGGGCCCATGGTCGTGTTGGGCCTTAAACCACCGACTACGGTATGTTCCTAGCTGCCGTACCCAAAGAGCCAGGAGAAGAAGAAAAAAAAAAGAGAACCATCTCACAACATGCAAAAAGTGATGTGAAACAAGCAAGTCCCTACGGTATGTCCCTAGCTGCCGTACCCAAAGAGCCAGGAGAAAACCCCATCTCACTACATTAAAAGAGTGATATGGAACAGACAAGTCCCGACGGTACGTCCCTTACCGTCATACCAAAACAACCAACAGAAAATGATGCACAAAGTCCCGCCGCGGCCATGCTCATTGCACGCCGTACCCACTGCGTGCCATACCCGGAACGCCTATTCTACATGTCGGAGCGGTAATATGGAGCAAACAAGTCCCACCAGAATGGTCCTAGCTACCAAGGCAACAATGTAGAATAGACAAATCCCACCGGTATGTTTCTTGCTGCCGTAACCAAAGAGCAGGGAGAATAACAAAAAATATCTGTCCCACTAGCGATATCTAAGGTCGCTACCTATGACAATCTAAACCAAATCACTAATAAACCTCAACAGATGTCCATAAATCAAGATCAACAGACCAAAAGCTATTAGGGTTCCAAATCGCCCTAATCAAGTCATAAAAAATCAAAATACCAAACATAAACCATCCAAAATTACCACAGTTTGAACAACAACAAAAAATATACTAAGCGAAGCAACAAAGCAACGAAACCAAATAACCAAACATCCGAGACCTCTTCACATCAGAGGCACAGGAGGCGCCTGAGCTGCGGCCATCGCCCCTGCAAGGGTCTCCAAAGTGTTATGAATTGACTGAAGCACTGCCTCGACATTCTCCAGTCGCTGGTCTAGCTCCTTAAAACGCTGGTCTATGTGTTCCTGGAGCGGAGAAGATTCTTCAATGGCTGAGCCATCTGGAGAAGGGGGAGAAGCCTCTCTTACCGGACTATACTGATTCACAGCAGCAAACCTATGAAGGATATGACTGTTCACCGGGTAGTTGGGGTCAGGGACCAGAGTGCCATGAGCCATCTCCACCCACCCAAAGGAAGTCAAATCTAAGAGCAGGTTGCGCGGATACAGGATAAGCCGCTCAGTGATTGGATTCCCCCACAGTGTCTCAGGCAATGGAATCTGAGCCCGCTCCATCAAGGCCTCGATTAAACTCCCATAAGGCAAATGGCCCTTGGGAAACCTCGTGACATGATGCATGTTTTGGAGGATGAGGCTGGGAAGATTAGCTTTCCCGCGTTTGAGGAGCAATAAGCGAAGGTAGAACAAAGTCCCTGGGCGAGTCAAATCTGATAACTCACCCTGAGGAAAGAGGATGTAGTTGATAACCAAGAAAAATAGCCTGAAAAGAACATATAAACTTCATGGTCATGACCCTATCCTTCGATAGCAAACAAAAAAAAAACAACAACAAACAAAAAACACATAAACGACAAAACTACCGGTGAAGCGCGGGCAAATGCGCAGTAGAAACCAGTTCAGAACTTGCCTCAGATCTGGGTATCTTGAACCACTCACAATGGCCTCGGTATGTCCCTTGCTCACGAGGCCAACTCCCAAAGGCATAAACTGACAAGCCATTCAAAGTATCTGCGGCACCAATCAAGTCAGCCAAATCCTCGACCCCTATATGAAAGAGCCTGCCGAAAAGATAGGAGGAGGCAGAGGGAATGTCGTGATGGTCAAAGGTAACGCGGAGATTGGCGTAAAATAACTTGGTGATATCCGGATGGTAAGGAGTATCAAGCCTTGACAAGCCGTGGAGGCTCCAGGCATTGAGCCACCCTGTTATTAAATTCATATAAGGGGTGGTGAAACGCCCTTGAGAATGAAAGAAAAAGCAGGCGGAAGCTTCACGCCCCCCTTCACCAATGTTACTTTGATAACACTCAAAAGCCTCGTCGTCTCGAAACAGATAACGATTGCCTGGGTCATATGACCAGTTAGGCTTGGAAGGTGGCGCGCCTTGGACAGAAGAACTACCCTCATCTCTGGGACGCTTGGGATTCCTTGGATTTATGACGCCGGCCATGGAAAACAAAGTTAAAAGAAGAAAATTTGGGAAAAGAAAAATGATACGGGTTACGTGCGCGTGAGGCCTTATATATAAATGAATTAGGGCACCAGAGAGCGTATGTCTTCTCAAACTTGCTAATAAAGGCGAGAAATCGAAAAGCGTGGCGGTTTGCAATGAAGGAACACAATCGCTTTGCGATCCAAGGATTTTAATGAACAAAAATGAACCCAATGACATCGAAAAATCTAACATCCATATCCATAAACCAACTACAACCGAATCCAAGAAATCATACAAGCCCAAGAAAGACCCAAAATATCACATGACTAAAAGGCCCAACTACAATATCGAGATACAATCAACTAAAACCAAGTCCAAGACTAAAGTCCAATCTAAAACCTCAAAACTACCAAGTGCAGTAAAAGAACATACAAAAGAAAAACCATAGAACCCACCGCCGACTCAATCTCCTCAGATGCGTCTGCCGCAAGGGAAACAAAACAAGGAATGGTCAGTACCACGTCCATACAAACCCTCTCAGAATCATAATCGGAAGCTGACATCTTCCTCGAATGATAAAGTAACACAAGAAGAGAAGTGATATAAAGAGTGAGGCCTAGAGTGAATGCAGAGAGGGGCACCAGAGCAGGTCGTTCGACTTGGATTCCTCACAACCTACTCTGGTGGGGGGCATTTGTTTACCTCGAATTTTTGCCGCACAAGAAAATTGCAACAAGTCACGAGACGGTGAAAATAGGGCCCGTGAACACATGACAGGTCCCGACTCTCAGGGGAGGGGGTCAATTTTTTTTGAAGCAAAGACGCGCTTGGACTAAAGCCATAATATCGATATTAATATTAATATTAATATAGTTCGCCGTATGACTGTATTAATTTAGTATTTAATATTCAATATTAATAGAAGATAAGGTGACATAAATATCATGGATGATTAGGAAAAAATCAAGAAGCTAGAAAGATGCAACAAGGATGCATAAATAAATTAATTATATGAATTGTTCTATGAGCTTTAGGAAATTCATTTAATTAGTTTAAAAAATCCAGAAAAATAGAAAATCCATGACTATTATGTTCCTCATATTTTTATGAGAATCCATGCAAATTTACATGATCAAATAATAAGGAGAGGGCATCCAAACAATTTATTTGAGAATGGACATAATGTAAAATCATGAAAATTCGCTTAAATGGACGGATCCATTACAAACGAAAATGGAGAAGATGGCCAAGGAGCTTCCTCCTCCAATCCGATTTGTCCAAATTCAGCTCTTCTCGCACAGCTGGCAAACCATGATTGGCCCCTTTCCCATTTTCTTGTTCCTGGTCCCGCCTGCCAGCGAAAGAACTCCAGACAGATGGCGACACCCGATTCACTCTTCGTCCATGGGTCCCACATCCAACGGAAAAGAACAGAAAGAAAAAGAATTGAAGAGGAAGGAACTCCGTCTCTGACAGAACCAGTTCCGGCGATTCACGCCGCCGTTGTCGGACTTCTTGATATCGTTGGAAAGCACAGACTAAGGAGAACACAGCAGTACCAATATTGATCCCTATTGTGGGCCCTATAAACACCAATTTTGACAAAAAAAGCTTGAGGCAGTAGAAAAAGGGATGCGAAATTGGAGCCATTGAAGATGAAATATCTTAATCTATTTGGTCAAGTAGCTTCATAAGGTTGTTGGTGACAGGGTTTCATCGCCAATTTGAACTAAGATTGAGCCAATAGGTGGGACCACCATTTGATGCCACGACTTGGCTAGGAGTTGGTTAAATCCTGATTAACAGTCACTCGCAATCCTGATTAATCCTTAAAACATACTGAAAACGGTGTATAGATGCTGTAATGGCTGAAAACTCGTGCCCTGTATATTCAAAACCAACTGGAGATGATATTGGCATTGGCCGCAATTGAGAAGAAGCAAGAGTACATCTCTCACTGGTCCCCTCTCTATGGCTCACTCTCATCCACAATTAGTTACTGGGAGACGTGGCCTACCTCTTTGCCATGTATTGCTTTCAGTCCTTGGCCCCCAAGCATCCTCTACAGTTGTCAGATGATAATTGAAGGGCTGAGATGCAAAACTTGAAGAGAGGGTCTCCAAGTCTCAATCTGATGCCGTATGTATTGCCTCATACCAACCTATGGATCAGATATGGCCTTTGGATGACTGGCACATCATCAACTTCAAACTTTCAATGATTGAACTTAAACAAACCTTGATGTGTTATTGGCTTCATTAACCTTGCTATGGGCCTTTAATAAAATAGGCATCAGGATTAATAAGTGTATATATCATGGGCATTCTTGGAATTAAACTCATCATAAAGGATTCTCCAGTGAAAGCTTAATACAAAATCTGAAAAGGAAACAAATGGAGAAGGGGCAGTCATTACCTCACCTAGTTGCTAAATCACCAATTGAAGAATTTTGGCGCCAAATGCTTCCTCTCCAAGGAATGCCAGTAAGTGAGAGACAACAAGTGTGGCTTGGTCCCACCAAATGCCGAGTGACATGAAGACCCATCTGTCAAATTAATCCAGCATGGCAAGTGAAAAGAAGTAAACTACCAAGTAATTGTTCCATTCCTGATCTATAAGTGCCAAGTGTCAGAAGAGGATTGGATGGTGTAATTGAGCAGCAAAAGAGAAGAAGTGAAGATAGGATTATAAAAGGAAGGCGGCAAGCCATCTTGACATCACATCCATTGATCAAGATTGAAAAATATGGAGATATCGCCACATGACAGCAGGAAGCATGATGAAAACCCTAAACTATGCCTATAAAAGAAGCTGAAGATGGAAGATTAGAGGCGGCCTTTAGAAAACATACTAAAGTGCTGCCAATTTGTTAGGAAATTAAAACCAGAAGAAAAGGTAAAAAACGTAAAATTGTATGCTCTTTTCTGTGATGAATGAAGATTTCCATTTGCTCCTTTCATTTTCCCTTTTCTTCTTTCCCTCTTTCTCTTTTGTTTGCTGTGTTCTTTTGGTTGTCATGGCACATAGGTTTTGAGGTCTCCATATAGTATTTTGGTACTATCTTGGGGCTCAGTGACAAGAGTGAGGGGTGCTTGCCTGAGAGCGCACACTCACTAGTGCCGTCTGAGTCACTTGATATCTTAAAAGTGAATAATAAAAGAAAACAGTTGCATAATAAGCATAAGTGGGGGGTGCTTGCCAGCACACTCACTCATGCTAATTAGGACTTTAATACTTTGAAAATAGATAAGAATAGTTACATGATGAGATACGGCCTTAGGCATGAGGGGTGCTTGCCCGAGAGCGCACACTCATGTCTCTGGTCATGTTTCAACATGTGTGTGAATTACCTTAACTGCCATGCACAAAATTGAATAACATAAGTAGTTGAATTTAGTAAAAACATAATAGAATAAAGTCTTGGGTATATATGCAAAAGAACTTATGTCTAGTGGTAGAAGGAAGACTATAATATGCAGAAACAAGGTTTACTTTGCTAAAAAAAAAGAGAATTATAGTTAAGGTCTATTTTACAAAAAAAAAACAAATACACATAAGTATGACTGGACCTATGTTGCTAAAAAATATTATATATAATAACTAAATATCATGCATTCTGTGAAATATATTTTAAAGTAATTAAAAGGGCTTTGATTTAGCCTTACTAGTGACTGTCTAAATTAGAATTAAAAGTCAAAAATATGATGAAAAGAACTTTTAATAATAAAAATATAGAGGGACTAAGTTAAAAATGGGTCAGCCTACTGGAATAAAAGTTATGTGGCTTCTTAAGAAATGGTCATTTGTCAAAGCAGGCATATTAAGAGGAGAATGACACGTCCACAATACCTTATCGGTTTTCAAAAGTAAAAAAGCATATACACATCCATAGTAATAATGATAATCATAAGCTTAAGGACTGGTTTCGCCTGAAGAGATATTAATCTATTTTAATGATAAAACAATGTGTAGTTGCATTCCAAGTGTGGTCAATTGCGATAGAAAAAGGTATGGCTCATTAAGGCATGTTATGTTTGCTATATGAAAATAATAATCACCATGTTTAAGTCTAAAAATGAAATGGTCAGCTATCTGCCTCAATTAATACTATAGCTTCACTGTGGTGTGGATAAACATAATGAACAAGAAGGGAACAAGATGCCCTCGTCATTGAATTGTTTTGTGCTGAGCTTCTGAGTATGGTTAGTCATGTGAGTTGGAATCTCAAAAGCCAAAACCAACACTAACGCTCTATAAGGTCCTCAAATCAAATTAGCATAATCTCAAGTCAATATGTTAAACCGTTTGACTGCTGATTGAGTCCAGAGATATACTAAATAGAAAAATGATGAGTCCAGTAAACCAAATTCAGATGATTGGATAATGTGTTTGTCAGACCAAACCAGACCCAGGACCCCAAGTCATGGCCAAAATTGCAAAGGCTGTACCTTCATTTGTCATCGTAAGCAACTCAGGGAAACTCCATGACGCTCAATCAGTGTTTCCCAACGAGAAATCGTCATCAACAAGCCTCAATTTGACATCTCGATTTACTGTCAGACCCGACTGTGATAATGGTGAAGCATGCCTAATCGAGCAAGCACGATTAAAATTGAAAGAACGATAAAGAAGAGGAGGAAGGCACGACTCTGTAGAGTCCAACCATGATCGAAACGGTGGCCGGAACAGTCAGATCAACCTTCGTCATCGTCGAGTCAACAGAGACGGAAGAGGGAAAGAAATTGAAATGGGGTAAACTCTGGCCAAACTCGGAGTGCCGACAGACCCTACTGACTGGCGGGACCCATGGAGCCAACCTGACTCGAGCCCAAATCAACTCGGCGCACGAACGCGAGCACAGGCCCTCCGATCAGTTCCTGACCACAATAACTGGAAGCGATCCCCTGTGGCGTCCACATCGTAGCGGGTCACTAACCAACGAACAGCAAACAGCAAAATTGCAACCAATCACAAAATTTTGCAGAACTGAAAACTTCAAAAGTACATTAAAAATATCTAGAAAATCAGAAAAATTCTCATAAAATATCAAAATGTTAAGAAAAATATGAAGAACATTTTGATATATCATGTCATGGTCAAACATAAAAATATAAAACACTTTAAAATTAAAGTCTAAAAGAATGTTTAAAAATGGTAATAATAAATTCACATGATTAAGTTAGGAATTAAATTTCTTAACAAAGTCTAAAAGAATGTTTAAAATGGTAATAATAAATTCACATGATTAAGTTTGGACATTTTATATTATGGACAGCAGGTACACTTGGACAAAAATATATATATAAATAAAATATTCTAGACAACAGGTACAATCAAACACTATGATCTGCAAATAAAAATATCACAATAAAGATAAAAAAATATATAATGCAAACTTAAAAGTACAAATTTAAAGGTCCAAATTTAAAAAATTCCAAAATAAAAAGAAGGTACAAACTCAAAAGTGCAAACTCAAAAGTCTAAACTTGAAAGTGCGAACCTTAAAGCGCACACTCAAAAGTTCAAATTTAAAAAGTCCAAACTCAGCAGTTTAAACTCCAAAAGGCAACTTAGAAGTGCAAATTTAAAAGTCCAAATTCCAAGAGCAAAACTCAAGAATTCAAACTAAAAATTCAAAACTCAAAAGTCAAAATCCGTCGACTAGGCGACTAGAGGAAAAGTCAACCGACGGCATCACAAGAGTTATTGTCAAGAGGAGGCATAGTGCATCTGTACTCGAGACTTGAACGAAAACCCCAAAAAATCTCTAAATCCCCGAACGATTGAGGACTGATCTAGGATACCTAAATTTCCTAGTATCAAGCTCAAAAATCTGAGTGACGGCACCAAGCCCTACCCAGCAAAGTAAAGTCAACCCAAAGTGTCTCAAAACTGTGACCAAAGAACCTGACCTAGTGCGATAGTTCGCACTGTTCATGTTTGATATTGAATGTTTTCACTGTACTATTTTCTTGACTATTTTGTGTTGCTTTCATTTAGACCCCGCTAAACGCTAGTCATCAAAATAAAATAGAACTGACTCCGATTGCTTTTAATGCCTAATCACTTGATTATTCCCGATCTAGAGGTGCTCTTGTCTGATTTCCCAACTCGGACTCAGATCGGAGGTAATTAACAGCAGGGGCTTGCGCCTGCTGGAAGGAAAGGACCTACACACAAACAATCAACTCTTGAGGTCCCTAGGGTCGCATTGCTATCTTTCGTTCGTAAAACGGATAGTGGTGTTCGAATTCTAGGGGACTCAAGGGGTATCTGATCCGCATTTTCTTCGCCCCATAGAGGACTATCTGATCTTCCGTGGTTGGACTGAAAAAGTGCGAGACATGATGCTTATTAGATTTATTTGTCACCTATCAAAATAAAAATCTCATGAAATTATTTTATACATTTCTTGGAAATTGGATGATTATAATTCATTTTATGTATCTCGCATAATTTATTCTAGTAATTTTACCTTTCAGGTTATTGTCTAAACCAATTTTTTTAATCTCCGAATGTCCACTCAATATGGAAAATACACACACACATACACACACTCTTCCTGACCATCTCGCAACCAATTTAGCTGGCTACAACATTCTGATTATTTCACTTGTCGGAGTGTATTTTTTTCCATTGAATTCTTTGACCAAAAATTTTAAAGGTGTGATGATGACTTGAGAGAGATGATCTGGTATTGTTTACCAGTAAAGCTGAGAGGGAGATGAATATCAGAGAAAGGTATATATAGGCATCCAATTCCTAATTAATGAATTGGAGCGGTTACACAATCTTGAGTCTAACGGCTAATTGGTGAGTTCTCTGTCAATTACTTCTTGATAACACTGGACGTCTCCATTACAGCTGGACCTCCCAATAGTTCGGAGCTCAAACTTAGAACCACCTCTGAAGTCTTTATAAACTTTCTCTGAGTCTCCTCTTACCTTCTCTTCACTCCTTCCTCTGTAACTTAAAAATTAAGCTAATCGCTTTTTTCTTCCTTCCTGCATTCCTCTCTTTCTCTTCAGTTGTTCAGAAAGAATTGAAACCAAGAATTGATGGTGAGAAAGATTGAGAGAAAGGGGACCAAATTCGAGAGGCAGTCGTATTTTAGCAAAAGACACGTTGGTCTCCTCAAGAAAACCTACAAGCTTGCCGTTTTATGCGATGTCGATGTGGGTTTGATCATGTACTCTCCTATTGGCGTTCTCCGCCATTTCTCTTCTAAACCCCCCAAGTAATTAATCTCTCTCTCTCTCTGTTCTTTTTTTCCCCTTTCCTTTTGCAAAGTTTTCCTACTTGTTTCTAATTGTTAATGTTCATCATTGTTTTTAATTTGCTTTTTTTTTTGTATTCTTGTATTGCTGCGAAATTGCTTGAAGGATTGGTAGGGCACCTTGAGAATATATTAGAGGAAGAGAGAGCACGGCAAGCATTTGTATAATTAATTAAATCCTGAAAATTTGTCTCTATTTACAAGATTCAGTTCTTCAGTTTGCTAATGGCTGGTGCTTTCTTTTTGTTCTTTTTTCTTTTTTTCTCCCCTTAATTTGTCTCTGTTTCTGTTGATGTACCAGACTGCAACTTTCTCATTAACGATTCTTCTCAAAATTTCTTCACAACTAATTTGCCTCTGAGAATTTAACCTTTTCTTTTGAAGAAGAAATGTGAACAAACATACCCTTTTCCTCAAAACATTATACAAATGGCAAATAACAAATTAACTAATAGAGAAACATTATTGGAGGCTCTCAGTTGATATTCACCTTTTCTGGCATGTCCTGATATGCATATGTTTTTATTTTAACAACTCTCTTACATCCAACATTAAATAAAAGTGCTTGTTGCTTGCAGGATATTATTAATATGATCAACAGAACTGTTGCACAAGATGGTGTGGCTGACCAACCAGGGTACATTACTTTTTTTTACTCTGAATTGTATAATTGATAGATTACCTCAAAATAATAGCAAAAGATAAAGAAATTGAATAAATCCCAAAATGTATGCATTATGTAAAATCTTTTGGACTGCTCAAAAACATGACAAGATGCTTTAGGAGCTTCCATTTTCTAATAAAATTGTGCTAATAGAATGCCTTTATCTATACTAACAGTTTCATTTTCTTGGTTTTTCTTTATGCGATGTCCTGCTCAGCGTTGATACAGCCAGATGGGAGGTATGGCTTATGCAGCATTACCGTTTTCCTCATTAATCATCTATGAATTATTATCCTACAGTTTGTTTAAAAGAATATTTGCATTTGTGTGTATGTTGCAATTGAAACCATAGTCCCATCATAGTCCGATATTTTAGTACTGGTACAGAACAGATGAGGCAGTCCTGTTCCAATGCTGAAAGCTGTTTACAGTCTTCTTTGTGTTATTTGCATGCTTGTAGATTTAGTAGGTCAACAGAACTAAACTGTGGCAGGTTTCAACTAGCAGAAATCATTGATCATAATACTCAATATTAAATTTATCTTGTTATGTACGGTGTTATGCTTGTTTCTATCAACTTAGGTGATCGAAAGAAAGAGTAGAGAGCTCAAATTGCTCCAGGAGACAAAAAGGTACAAAAAACATATTTTCCCCACGCAATCTCTCTTTCTATATTGATATTTGATAAGTGATTTGTCAATTATTCGAATGGTTTTTATGGCTTAACTTGGTTGAGTGCATTTGTAGAATGGTGTGCCCAGCCATGGAAACATTGTACTCTTCGTCGGAAAGAAAGAAGCTTGAGAGATGCCTTGAGACACGACTTAGTGCGATTGGCGAGCTGAAGGTCATTTCTTGTTCTTACAAGAATTTAATTCGAATTTTACTTTTCTATTTTCTTATATCATGGTAGTGGGATATTGGTTATTATTGTTGACGCCTTCCTAAATTAACATGTTAGATGAAAAATGTGAATATATACTGAGGCAACGAGAACTTAATTTAGAAAAATACCAATGGAAAATGTAATACAGACAAGAAAATCTGTTTTTAGTTTCTGTCTGTTATGACGGGGATACCAAGTTGCAAGCAATTGTAATTAAGAGACTGAATAAATTTCTCCCTTATTTTTTAAATTTCCAGATACAAATTATGGTGCAACAAGTGCATCATCAGCAGGGAGTTGAAGCACTTGGAATGAGATATCCATCTTCATCTTCAGTTCAAGTGCATCATCATCAGGAAGTTGAAGCACTTGGAATGAGTGATCCCTCTTCATCTTCAGTTCAAGTACAGCATCATCAGCAGGGAGTTCAAGCACTTGAAATGAGATATCCATCTTCAGCTTCAGTTCAAGTACAGCAGCAAGCAGGAAGAAATTGGGATCCACCGAACAGAGGAGGCCAACAACTGCAGCATCAGCAGGTAGTCTCAGCAAGTGGAATGGGATATGCATCTGTATCTTCAATGCAAATAAAGTCGGAGGGAGAGGCCTCACTTGAAGCAGATTTGGAGATGCATGAGGCAATTGAAATTCAACAGGCCATCTTCCACCCTTCAGTCGATCCTTTTGATGGTTCAATCTTTTGAAGCAGGCGCTAGAGCCCTTTGTTTCCTTTTCCGTTGAATTATATGTATCGTTTCCTAATTTATGATTTATGAAGCTTCTTAATTTTGCTTGGGAAGTTTTTGCAATTATATTTATTATAATGTTTCTGATGTATTAAACTGAGATGATATGCAGTGGCCCATGAATTATGTCAATCTGCTAGTGGGTTATTTATTAACGGACTGATTGTCAACGCCGATTGCCACAGAAAATCAAAGACACTATTCTCATAGAACTGTTGATCTGCGTCCGTATATGTAGCAAGTCCATATAAATATTTTATAGTTTACGAGAATCACGCAAGTAAAATTAATAAATAGTTTATAGTTTACACTATGGCATATCAAACTTGATGCAATTTAAATTGATTAGCCTTCAATCAAACGGTTTAAATTCATATATATAGTTTATCATTTCTTTCGATCAAAATATTGACTCTCCCCAAATAAAAAACAATCTACCCGTTGGGATGATCATAAACAACTAATCTAGAAAAATAACAGAAAATGTATATTTTACTGTTAACAACTAATCTAGAAAAATAAAAACAAATTTACAACAAAATGATAAGGCGAACAATTTTTCCCAAGTAAACAAAAGATTTCGTGGCTTCTTTTAGGCATGTATTTTTTTCATTGCGTGTCCAATGCTGCATTGCAAAATGAAAGTTTAAACAATATTTCAATCATAAATTTGGAATAATTTAATAAACTGGTAAATCCCTTAGAAGTAAGAAATCAGTAATACATACCTTACTAAGCTTATTAAGTGAATCTCTTAAATCCTTCAAAAGCACTTGCGGGTCACTATCCCAGTTATAGAACCCAAGTTTTCGCCCTTCCCAGTTATAGAACTCAAGTTTTCGCTCTTCCAATAGCTTTTGAAACGCCTAATTTCACATATATGCATATAACTGGTAAGGTGAGTCATTGTATTAATTAAGACACGACAGAACCATACCACATGCCGGTAAATTTACCAGCAGTCAAGAAAGTCTTGGTATCAGGAATTAAAAGAATAAAAAAAGAAACAACATTCATTTTAAGGAGGAAACAACCAAGGCATGCCAGAAACAGGGATGATTGACATGTAGACTAGACTTGTATAGTTCTCTTCCCAGTCTGCTAAATTGGCAACCTTATTGACATGAGAAATGAAATGCATAATCTAACTTGGACCAGTAGAAAGCCTCTGAAATTTAAAAAAAAAAAAGAAAAAGGCAGAGATCCTACACCGAACCTTTCTACAATGCCAGTTCATCTTTGTCTGCTGTTTGTCCTTTTGGGGTTTAACAAGACTTTAAACATGAGATGCCAACTCAGATGTGAAAAGAAAAGAAAGAACATCTAATACTCTAATAACTTCACTATTTCAGTACTCTAAGATCAAACTTAAATCAAGTAAAATTACCTGTTTGCCGATCCCTACACCACCAGTAGCATGAGCAAAGTAAATATTGTAGCGATGGCAAAGAAATGAAGGTGCACTACTCTCAGCCAATTCTTTCAGATAAGTGGAATAGCTCACTCCAGGAGGACTTGGCTCGGGGATAGCAAAACCTTGCTCCTTGAACGATTCTATATCTTTCGTGAGACTTGCTGTTCTCTCCAATCCACTTTGTCTGAAGTAAGCATCTGACATTGACAAAAAGTAACAAACCATTAGCATTATCTATCACTAGTTGTCCAAATTCAAAATTGCTTCTCTTTTTTTTATAATAATAATTAGAACAGAAAAATAAAGATTAATAAGTTAATAACATTGATAACAGAATTAAAATGTATCAGGTGCAAAGTACAGTAGGAAAAGTAAAGACAAATATCAATTTCAAATTTTCAATGCCTAATATAACTGGTTTGACCATCAATTGTAACAAGCAATCACTCAATATGGTCATATATTAACAAATAAAAATTCTTCAGAGAGCCTTATTAGACAGCTAAACCATTGGCAGTTGGAATTTCAAGTAACTTTAGTCCATACCAGCACGGAATAAAAACTAGTATCTACATAATTTCTGAATGAAGGGAGTTCACATACATCCAATTTGGTGAAGTCAGTGTACAATTCCACAAAACTACAAGCCTTAATTAACATCTCTATGCACAGAAAAAAAAAAATTAGAAACAGAACTCACAAGATTCATTTGTGGATTCATCAATGATTCGTTCTACAGTCTCAAACACGAGTTTGCTATCTACCAAGTACTTGAGAAACCCCTCCATGCTAGGCTGCCACGTGTTCTCGTCGTCCTTCTCCATCGCCTCACTTTCAGCGCTCTCATCTCTGAGGCGCATAGCGACAAAGCGCATCTCTTCGCAAATTCCCTCGTCCTCTCCGGGGTAGAACTTGCGTTGTCTCCATCTCTTCTGCGGCACCTCATCGGTGCTTGGGGTCGGAACGGCGGTGGCGGGGGTAGAGGTAGAGGTAGAGGTAGAGGTAGTGGTGGAGTTGGAGCAATGGAGAGGAAAGGAGAGGCGTCTGGGGTTAGGGTTTAAGGAGAGGGGTTTGGAGTTGGAGAAGAGAAGATTTGGGGATGGGCATGGTGAGAGAGAGGAGAGCATTTGTTTGTTTTTGTTGTTTCGTTTTGTTTTGTTGCTTCGGAGAACAGAAGAAGTGAGCTCGACTAAAGACGAAAGGGAAAGAGGTCTGGTATTGGTAAAAAATCCACCAACTCTGTGTATTTACTATTTACCCCTAATGGCTGAAATCTTTGCTCAAACTAGAGGGCTTTGTTGCGACCAACCCCGTAATTTTATTTTTATAAACGTTTTTTGTTGAGCATGATTAAAAATATGAAGTTATGCTGGTTGATATGGATGTACCAAATGGAAAAAAAAAGCAATTGATCATAATATTAAGAATGAAATTTCACAAAAATAGAATTCAAGTTCTACATCTTACAATTTTTGTAGCTGAAAAAAGAACACAAATTATGTGTCTTGCACCTAATATGTAAACCACAATTCATAAGATTTCAGCCAGAAAGCACCAACACATGACAGCATGTAACACACTTATACAACCTATAGTAAGACAAAATGAACAATGAACGAACATATGAAATCAATGGACATATGAAGCATTGTCAAAGTCATTCCTCACCGCATCTGTAGCTTCTTTAGCCTCAATATTCTTTCATACCTTTCTGCTTGCAAGGCACCACAACTCATTTCTATATAAAAAAATTAATTAATTTTTTTTGTCAAGGCCCTATGGGATCAATGAAAAGAGCAGAAGAAGTAAAATTCACATCACCTTGAATTCCTTTTTATCCTCGATTGTTTGGACATCCTCTATCACCATGGCCATCGTCAACTGCCATATATTGGAGGAAATTAGGCCTACTTTCTGTCATCTACATCATCTGTATGAAGTAATTTGAATAACCTAATTAGACATGTTTCTTTTTAAAAATGAAAATTTCTTCCTTGTATCATTAAAATGGAGGTGTTTTCTTCATGGCAAGCAACACGGTTAAAAATTGAGATAATAGATATTTTATCTCAAATTGAAATAATACTAAGAGTACAGATGCAATTCTGTGAATTACACAAACTAATAGCATGCGAAACATGAAATAATACTAAGATATTTGCCTTAAGATAATAATATAGAATCCTTAACAACTAAATGTATCTCTAGACAGTATGTAACTTCAATATGAATAAGACCTCAATTAGGCTGGTATGCATCACTACAATCAATTAAGTCTCAACTGTAAGTTACTCGTATATATATTAAGCCTCGATTTTACGATGACATGGCCTTGATATTCAGTAAGATGGATCATTTAAATTCAAATATGGTCGAATGGATGAATATGCCAAGCTTTATAACTGAAAATTGATTCATGTTATTGAAAGAAAGTTTTAATGCCCCAAATTTGGTAGGTGCTATCGTTCCAGCTTGAATAGAATATCAAAGTTTTAACCTTTATGTTGCTAACCTTTTTACAACAATTAGTAGAGCCCACTAATTGAAATCAAGATCAAGTTAATTGAAAACAATTATGAAATGTGGCTTACCGAATTGATTAAATAAATATCTCGTCTGTATCTCTACCTCCCCAATCGTGGTTGTTGGTCCTGAAATAAACCAAGGTCGGAGGGTATTATTTATCAAGTTGAGAACAAAACATATGCAGACCTATAGCTAACAACACTAAAGAAAGTAAAACAAACAAATCAGGAGTTACCTAAATAAGAAAAGAAAGGAGAAAGATAGAGATGAACCTGGGGAGAGAAGAAATAAGAAGAAAATAGGAGCACAATTATTCAGAAATAGAAGAGGCAAATGAAAAAAGTGGTTGCCGATCCCTTGCCTCCCTTGTTCTTTTTATCGGAAGGGCATCTAGGTAGAGCTAAATGCAGGGTTTGAGCAGATCGCAGAAACCCTTCACCGATCGCTCCATTGCCATGACTTGCACTCTCACCTATTAGCTGTAGGTATGGCTACTCTTTTTTTTTCATTTGTTTTGTTGGAGGAGGAAAGTAAGAGAGTTGGAGAAGATCAGGATTTTCTCTGTCTTCGCCTACGGATCAAGTGGCAGTGATGGGGAGAGAGGTGATCGGAGAGGGAACGGGTTACGGTTTTGAGAAGGGAGGGTTGAATGGGTGGCCGTGAGTGAGGCAATGAAGAGGGGGAGGGAAACGACGGAGATGCATAGGAGTGGTGGTGAGGTGAGGCTTCGGTTGAGGCTCGAGTGAGGGTGCAGAGGCTAATGGAGAGGAGAGAGAGATGATTACGGGGCTGGTGAGTTCTGCTCGAGGGAGAGAAGCAGGGAGAGAGAAGAGGCGGAAGAAACGAAGCAAGGGACCGGCGAACCACCGCTCTTCATTTCGCAAATCCAGCCGCTCGATCCCAATCAACGGTCCTGATAATTCGCGGAAAATTGAAAAACAATAATGCTCATGTTTGACGAAGTGTATGTCTAATTCATCTCATAATGCTCCAAGGATGAAATACGGCTAATTTCGTCCACTATTTGAGCGAATGAAACAAAACGACCGAATAACAATACGTGTTCAAAATAACAATACGTGGTGTACCAATATTTTTCTTTTGACTTTAGTACCTCATATTGACTTGAATAATAATGAATAAATCCAAATTATAAAATTTACTAAACGCTTATAAGAACCAAACGAATAACGTCAGATTAGAATAAGACATATACATGAACTAAACGGTGCATGGTTGACTTTTTGCGTGTCTGATTCGTTTAATAATGCCAAAAATAAATGATGAACTACAAATAATTTCGTCCACCAATAAAGTGAACGCAATAGAAATGATCAGACAATGACACGGGTTCAAAATATCAAAACGTGGCATAGCAATATTTCATTGAATTTGGTAGTAGTTCATGTTGTCCTGAATGATAATGTAGGTCAACACAACACTCATGATCGAGAATAGGTAAATGTTAAAAATAGAAGTTGATAACTTCATTAAAAAAATATTAAAGCACAGAAATGGGATTGAAAAATAAGGGGCACGCTCAAAAAACGATGAACTACGGCTGATTTCGTCTACTAACTAAGGGGCCGTTTGGATGTTGTAGGAATTTGGGAAATTTGTAATTCTAGACATAAATTTATTGGAAAGTGTGTAACTTTGTGAAGAGTTTGGATTGTTTATAATAAATTTGGCATATGAAATTCCGGAAATTTGCAATTCCCTCTTATTCCAACCCCATCCAAACGCCCCCTAAGCGAATACAACCAAAAACGACCAAGTAACGACACGTGTACAAAAAAGCAATAAGTGGCGTACAAATATTTCATATATAGTTGACAACATTGACTTTTGTAGTTCATCTTGTCATAAATGATAATGCAGAAATTCAAATGAAAAGTAGGTCAACGTAACATTCACAATTGAGAAAAAGACAAAAATTAAGAGAGAAACGCCAAATTTAAAAAGAACAAATATATGAACGAAACGGTGCATGTTTGAAAAAGTGTAAATCCAGTGTTCAACAACACGTAGACGAAAGAATAAGACGTGGCCATTGACTTTGTTATTTAAAATTGTCGTATCTAACAATGCAAAATTCAAAGTCAAAAGTGAGCCGATATAACACGCATACTAAGAAGAACTTTGTTCATTTACAAACGTTCCAAAAATAAGAGATAACTATCACAGAAAAAAAATTAAACAAACGGATGCAATGAAAACTATGCATGAATGGACTTTTTGGATAAAAGATTTGTACAAATAGTTGTTGTTGTTTTTTATAGACGACAATTTGTTCTGAACCCTACAAAAACTACTGTATTTAAAAATCCGAAAAAAATACTTACAAATTTCAAAAAAATGAAAAAATTAGTCAGCAAGGAGATTTCAATATGGAGATCATATTTGACTGTTTGAATCGGTCATTTGAACTTTAAATATTGAAATCTGACGGGGTTCAACCGGAATTCCGGTCAAAGCGCTTTGATCGAAAGCTTTATCAATATAATATTTCCTTGATATTATTGATCTAATATATTATGTTATATATAAATACTTATTATATGTTATAATTTTAGTTAAAAAAATATAATTGGCTACTATTAGCACGTCCATGTGCATTTTTATAGCATGTTTCACATACAAATTAAACTATAGGATTAACTAATACGAATTTTCGTTAAATTTTTTATGCACATATAAAAATTAGGTAGATAGATTATGGTCGGGTAGAGTTTTGTGTACAGTAATGGCATATATTATTTATACGTGCTTTTAAAAAAATGTTATCAATGTGAACGACAAAACATTATTTAGTTTTTTTATTTATTTTGATGCGGTATATATTAAACGGTTAGTGTCGCGCATGTGGGACGTGTGTAGAAAATTGAATTATTGAGTACTGTTTTGTCTTGCATACGTGTCGTTTTCTATAATTAGAACGTTATGCTTTAATGGTCAAATTTGATAAATTTAGAATTTTGTTTTGTATGTTAATGGTCTGTTTTTTGTCCGTAGTAGTTATTGGGAAAGTGTAGATTATAGGTCAAACTTCTGTTCATTAAAGTGTTGTTTACACTGCCTTCTTTACTATTGAAAACAATTTTTTTAAAACTTGTAAACAATAGAGTGGTGAGTTTTATTCTGAATTAAATAGATACATCTGGTAACAGGCATGCATTATGAAATATGTGAGGGTTTTCTTTTTTGTGTTCGTTTTTTTTTCTTTGTTTTAATACTTCAATTTTTTGTTGTTAATACTTGAGATTGCTATTCAAGTAGACGTAGTTAAATATTTAAATACGAAACGCTGTACATTTTATTATATGTAAATGTGGTTAGTTGAATTTAAGTGTGCGTTTGGCAAGATGTAGGTTAGCACTAATCAATATTAGTGGAACTAACCAACCAACTTCAAATTGCTAAATGAATTAAGGTTAATTAAGGTTAGCATTAATTTTGTGCTAACCGACTACCTCTCTTAAGAAGTGAGCTAGCAATTTTATCCACAAAGTATTAGCGCAAATCTAGTATTAATAATAGTAATTGATGATCAATAGTAGATAACAAATACTGATTATTAATATTCAATAATAAATAAATAATTAACACAAAATAATAGTATTGATAACATTTAATAAATAATAATAATTATTAATAATTAATAATAGTTATAAGTAATAGTAATTATTAGTAATTAATAATTAGTATCATTTAGTAAGTAATGCTAATTATTGAATAATTATAACGGATAATTAACGCCATTTAATAAAGTAATAATAAATAATATTTTTAATAATTGTAAGTAACGATGTATATTGAGGAATAATTATTACTTACAAGTACTAATTACAGAAAAAAATTATAATGATGATACTAATAGTAACCACCAATTAGTACTATAAAGTAAGGGAGTTGCTAGTGTCAAACATATAGGACACGTACACTTGTCCAACGCGATGAAATTTTAATTTTTAAAATTGGAATGGCCGATCCAAACCACTCAAATTGTTCTGTGTTATAAAATCTTCATGGAGACCAAATTTTATATTTTTTCAAATTTTTTTACTATTTTTTTGGAATTTTCCAATATGCTCAATCTAAAAAGTTCTGAACCCTTCAATTTTGAAAATTCGAAAAAAATAGTTAGAAAATATGAAAAAATATAAAATTTGATTATCAAAGATATTTTAATATAGAGATCATATTGAGCGGTTTAGATCGACCGTTTAAAATTTTAATGTGCTATGTTTAGATCGTGTTGTTTGATTCTAGCATTACTCATAAAGTAATAAAATAAAATAATAATTAATTGTAATTGATATAATTATTAGCAAGCTAAAATTAGTAATAAAAAATAACTAAAAGGAACTAAAATTAATTAACATCTAAATGTAAAAATTAGTAATTAGTAGGAATCATGTAAATTTAAATATTTCCTAATATGAAAATAATGTTAATAACAATAATTATTAATTAATTATAGTGAGGATTGTAAATATATATTAACTAATAACCAATAACGATATTCAACAAAATTTACTTTAATAATGATTATAATAATCAATATTGGTTTAATTCTATAAATTTATATTTATTAATTAATATTATTTTTAAAATTAAATTAATAGTTAATTATTAGTTATTAATAAATAAATCATTAATAATTGCTAACTTTCAAATACTAATTTCAGTATATCGCGTTAAATAATGTTCACTATCCTTAAATTAGCACTGACTTTATCAAATCACTTGCTTCGCCATTTTACTCAAGTTTTAAAAATACTAACCTTACACCATTGACCGTACAAACTCATACTTTGCCAAAATGCATCCAAAGTTTTTTTTTAGGGTAAACATAAATGTTTGGTTGGTCAAATTGATAGTACGACAACATTTTTGTGAGTTGAGTTTTGGCATTGAGTTCGGATGTTGATATGGCTTAGGATAGTTGCTTTAGTGTTTGTAGGCTTGTTGGGTTTAATTATGTTTATATTGATTGTGCGTAGTAAGGTATCTATAGTTGCTTTAATTTTATGTGCCTTTTTTTTATTTATACTTTTATTATTAGTTTATTTAATTTTGTTGCAGAATGTCAACGCATATTGTTAGAGTATCCATAGCAATTAGCGGCATTATTTGTTTTTTAGTAGTTGTTTGAAGCGAGTGGTTGGGGGAATATCTATGTTACGTTGACTAATAAATTGGTAGTAAATTATTGTGACTTACGAAATTGTGTATTGGGATGTTGCAAGAGGTGGATTTTGGATTTAACTGTTCAAATTGTTGTTTATAATTTAAGTGAACAAAGTCAATTACTTACCGCCATTATTTGTACTTTAGTAATTGTTTGAAGTACGTAATCAAGGTTCGAATATTTATGTTACATTGAGTAAATAAGTTGATAGTAAACTATTGAAATTCGTGAAGTGTTGTCACGGGGTATAAGAATATATGGATTTTGGATTCAATTGTTAAATTTGTTGTCTATAATTGAACGAATATAGATTGTACGAGTGTCGCGGCGAAGGAGGAAGTTCTGCGCAGAATTTTACGGTATTTTTCATTTTTTTTAACCTACAACTTCCAATACTATATAGAATGATATACCACTGTTTCACAACCCTGCACACCATGATCGGGTTCAAAGTCGTGTCATTAAGGTCCTTAACTGCCACATTAGGCTCCATAACTAATATATTGTACTAACTCAATGCAACGCAGAAATACTGAGGTTTACTAAATGTTCATGTGTGCGTGCACAACTTTATATTTATAATTTTCTTGATAGCTACTGTCAAGATCTCGAAAGAAAAAAACTTTATATTTATAAAACAATGAAACACAATTACGTGCAGCTATAAAAATGAAGTACAAAACGCCAAACTAAATAAAAATCTATGTAGAGCAAGCTATGCACGCCTAAAAAATTGCCGATCTAACTCTTTTAACCACAACAAAAGAAGACAAAATATGGCTGATATCGTTGACTAACCAAACAAATGCAATGAAATCCATAGTCTAGTAACACGTGGATGTTGGAGGAGAACGTGGCAAGCCACCGTTTTGTATATAGTTTACTTGATTGACTTTGCTATTTCAAATACTCGAAACCAACAACGTAAAAGTACAAACGAAGAATAAGAGGGAATTTTTGTTTTTTATATAAACTATAAAACAATGAAGAGAAGGACCGTAGGAAAAAAAAATCAAGAAAATGAATATAATTGAATTCTGCATGAGTCAACCTTTGCAGATAAATACACGTGTATGCTAACATATCAGACACCACATAACGTCTAGAAGACAAAATAGGGAAAAAACATAAGGAATAACTAACATTTTTTTAGTCTAGCGTACATTACGTATACACAAATTTATAGGCAGCGACCAAAAGAAATGTCAACGGACAAGTTGATAATCATGCAGTAACTAACAATATTTTTTCGTCGTATATATTTGTTTTCGGCGTATAATTTTTTGTGCAAACATACTACTCCACTATCGAAGGAACAGTAGGAATTGTAAATTGAATGAAACAGCAGTTAAATCTAGTACAATGTTTCAGAAATTAAATTCAAAATAATTGAAAAAAAGAAGTGCCGCTTCTTGTTACCGAGAAGTCGCTAGTATACCAAGAAGTGCCGTTGTTTGCAGCAACAGCCGCATGTGCTATACCGGCGCCACTGGTCAAAGAAGATACAAAACGACATAACCGCTTTAGCGGCATAGCACTAAACCTGAGTAAAAATAATACGGTGTGAACACACAACATACTGCCAATAAAGCATAAAACAAACAGTGTAATTTAATTGTACCAGCACGTTCCTACATGTGTAGAGCAAATGATATTAACCATGGATGTGCACACAAAGGCCTTGACCAACATGTTTTTCTCGTGCAATTTCCCTTAAGTAGTAACATGTTGCTTAAATATGCACCAAATTTAATAATGTTGCTTAACTATGCACCAAATTTAATAAAACAAATTAGCAGGTATTCCCTTATCTGCCTGAACCCATACTAATGAGACATCCTTTCCCGGCACTTCTCTAATTTATCTATCGTAAATAAATTGCATCTAAAACACACATATATTCTAAATCAACATTCCAAACTCCGACTGTAAGCAGTAAAATAATTTGTTTTCACCTAATTTTCTTGTACTCTATCTGATCTCTCCACTAATCAATGTTACCAGTCTAAAAAAAATCTAAGATCGCGACCTTTTAAAGGTATCAATTCATTTTTTTAAAGGAAAGAAAAATAATTCAACATATAAAAAAAGAAATGAGAAGAATATATATGCATCATTATTACCATTTGAAGATCAACATTCATCAATAGGTCCACAAAGTAAAATTGTAATGTAGAGATTCTGTAATTTTTCAAATAAAATATATGATATTAGCCTAAGAACATCTTCTAAAAAGTTTGTAAGCAGACTATGATTAATTTGAATGTAATTGCACCTTAAGTTTTGCCTTTGTCAAAATCATATCTTACTTTTTTTTATCATAAGCTTCCATTACATATCCTCTATTAAAAGCTTATGACAAAAAAAACCTAAATAACTGATACCAAATAGGAGAAAATTTGCATACCTTGTTAGCAGATATCTCAATTGAGGTAAAAATTTTGCCCTTTATATATAGTGACCTGACATTGTTAATTAGTTGTTAAAGCCTTTGTAATATAGCCCAACTAAACAATTAAGGTTTGCCTCCACTAAATGTGAATGCAATAAAAAAGCGAATCCAATTTTCTCTTTATACCAGTGGTAAATTGAGCTAACCAATATTCATTTATTCATAATGGCACTCTTGTTGGTATTTTTTCAGTGGCCTTGTAAAGTAATGAAAACAAAATAAGACCATATACCAATGGAATAATTTTCAGACATTGATGATCATTGATGCTCAAGTTGAGCAAAATAAAGGAAGAGACATAAGAGATAACACTTAAAATAAAATAGAGAACTTAACAATAAAATTAATTCCTGATTCCATATAGTCTTCTAGCTTTCCACCTTGATCAAGCATATTAACTATCACATTGAAGTATAATTGTCTTAATTTTAAATTTTAAAAATTGGAAATCACATATGCACACAGTAACACATATACATATAAGATTACATTCCTATCTTTTGCAATACTTTAGTTGAAAAATGGCCTAAGGTACTTCATGTAGTAGTAGCTTTATACCTCATTCCCATTCATTTATAATTCACTCAATTTTTTGGTTTGGAGGTTCACTTCCAATATTTGCAGACAATTTTATGTATATACTTATTTAATCCTAAATCATTATTTCCTTAGCCAACAATTACAATGTTATTTTTAACAAATTAAGCTTACATATAATGAAGCCTACATAATGCTTGAGTCAAATCAATTTCTGGTTTACAATTTTGCCCTTCGCATACCCAGTATGCGTTTCATGTGCAAGAACACCTCACCTATGCCTGTTGATCATGCAAACAACTCTTCACACCTTTGCCAGGTTGTCTTTACATATTGGGGCTGCTAGTTAATATTGCATTTAATCCAATAAGGACGTGTAAGATGAAGTAAGAATGTCTTTTATAGTTGTTTTGCATATGATTGAGTAAAATGTTTTCTAAACTAATAAGATGGACTTAGTGAATATGTGTTTCTATTTTTTAGTATGATGATGATTTATTTCTGCCCAGTCAATACTCTAATCAGGGCCAATTTTTTTATAAAAGACTTAAAAAAAAATCAAGGACAGTTTAATAATTATTCTGTAAATTATACAACATTACAATTTAGTTTTTCTAATATTATCTTAATAAAAAAAATCAAGTTCGCATTTAAGAATCTTATATTTTATACCTCTGCGGTCCTTTTTTCTCGAAGGAAGACAGTTTGCTAAATTCTAAATCCAAAAAGGATGAAATACTTTTTAAAGAGTCTGATATTTTAAATAGATTTTAAAAAAAAGAATAGCTTTGTTCTTACCGATCAAGAAATCCAACATTTAAATCCTGAAATTCTTTTTTTTTTTTTGATTTGGCATACTTTCCAGCTTTCGTTTTTTCTTGTTTGCATTCTACAACATAAATAAATCACTTCGAGTTAGAGATATAATAAGTACACACTCACAGTATACACACATAAAAATAAAATCCACCTTTGCAACCATATTGATGAAATCCTATTTTTGATTGTGGAGCTTCTTGACCAATCTTGCTTCTTCATACCTGCACAACATTAATGTAATACTAAATTAGTCATTATCATGAATTAAATGCCTAGACTTGTATATGTAATAGACAGATAAATCTTACTTGGCATTCAGCACATCATCCATAAATTCCAGCTCCTCAGATTGAATAGTGACGTTAACTTTGTCTATATTTTGACCCTGCAAAAGACAAACCTGTCACACAACCATTAGATAAACAGCGCTAGACCTAAACAATGAGGATGAAATCCTGAAAAAAAGATGGAAAAAGATTAAGCACAGAATCCCTACCCTTTTAGATGCTGACTTGCCTCGCGCGCCCAGAACATTGGTTACAGAAAAAGAAAAATATGAAAAATATGCAAATGGAGGAGAAGAAAATGACAACCAGTGAAAGGGAGACCTACATATGTGTTTTCCCGAGTAAGGCGCATGGAGCAATTCTCTCTTCTTTCTCATCAAGAATTAAAAAAAAAAACACAGCGACACTCAATTAAATAAGGAACCAAACATGACAGACACAAAAGAAAAAGAACAAAAATAAAAGGAAGGACAATTACCTGGTATAGTGGCTTGTTAGTAGGCTCTTTCCTCTGTTGCTTCCTTAGGTCGATAAATTTGGAGTTTCAACTCCAGTGGGAGTGCTAGAAAGGAAGTCAACATATTGAATGCCATCAGCCATGGCCGCCTCATCCAACGTCTTCTTCTTACTCCTCTTCCTCCTCCTCTTCTTCCTCTTGCTCCTCTAGGTCTCCCAGTGCTTGTTTCGATCCACTGGCAAAGATTTTTATTGTAATGTTCATCACACATACATTAGCATACATTTTGCAAGCTTTCATAGTGTTATAGGACCAAAATACTATATATATTTTAAGTCAACATATAGTTTGGTTGTTCCTGCTGCTGAGCCCCAAAAATATCTCCATTGAGAGGGCGGCCAAACTAACACGGGAAACAAAAATAATCAGCATTAAACCTCTTAAGTTGCTTTTTATAAATCCATTTAGTAATTTGAGACTAAGAAAAACAAACCTCATCCTAAGGATTACAAGGTCTACGTCATAATAATTTTGTGCACATGTTAGCCATTTTGCAAATCAATTTACAAAAAGATAAGCATTCTCCTTCCCAATTGCATTGGATAATACCATCAATAACAGATAAAGCAGAGGTATAGGTATCAGCATCTTCTATAGCATTTAACATGTCCTATACAAGCTTTGGCACCCTAATTTTACACTTTTATTCAGCTTAAAAAGAATTCCAAGTTTACTGCACTCTAATTTCTGAATTTATACATACCAAAAGAAAATATAACACATGAGCAATCTATTAAATGTCTTTTGTTTAAGAGAGTTCATGTATCAATATTTTAACTTATTCAAACAACCAAATTGATCCATTTACTTATATTTAAACTGTCTATCGAGTAACCATGTCGAGCAACCCCTTAGCTCTCTACATAAACCATCAATTTCTTGTAAAGTTCAAGAGCTAGCTCCAAAAAACAAATTAAAAAAATAGTGATTATCAGGAATTTCACTACCTTCAAATTAAGAACATGGGATGGACCGTCCGGTTCTGGAGTCGAAGGCTGAGAGACGCAAATTCTCAAGCGGAACTTTGCGGAAGGACAGGCGGAGGCACCACCTACGAAGGGGTCTGAGGCGAGAGGGACTAACGAACTGCGAGACGATAGTCTGAACCTCGATTACGCTTACGAGACAAGGTGTGCATCATTTTATTACCCCTCTTTGTAAGGAGCAACAAAAATCAATCTAAGAAAAAGCGACGTCGATCCAAAACCAAGGTCGGAGGTGGTATAGGTCTGAGGTCGAAGCGACGGTAGAACTGTTTTTCTCCACCTTGGTACTCTTGCCCTCTCTTGCCTCGATAAGTTGATACGGTGGCCAAAAATGATATCTATTGAATCGTCGTGGTGAGGAGAGCTAAGATCCGTTGGCAACCACCTTGATTGATCGGTGCACAGTCGACAAATCGATGAAGAAAATTAGTCCTCACGTCCGAGCTCCGCTCCATGACTAAAAATGGTTTCCTCTCTCTCACACGACCGCTTAGAATGGGGGAGTAAAAAACAAAGATGATAATAAGGAAAGTATAAGCGGTGTGTGTCTGTGGGAATTATATAACAAAAAAATCGAGCAGCATTAAACGTCGTGGACCAAATTATATTGCATGCATATGTAGAAATTTTTTTAAGCATCGTTGTACATTTATTACAATGCACCCGCTCCACCGTAAAATATGCACATCACAGAACACTTTTCTAGAAGAAAATCGATCCGTCCATCTCAAACCAACGTTCCAGATAATTCCCTGGAAATTGAGAAATGGCACTGTTCATAGGCGTGAATTTTGACGAAAACTCCCTACTCCACATTTATATAGGTATAATTACTCTTACTCTAGCCTAAATGCCTAATATCTCCCGAGCGCATAAATTATAGGAAAAATTCCAATCTTTGAATTTGGATAAAAGACCCTATAATCATAGCATATTGGGATATGCATATGATAAACCCTTTTAATTAATTTGAATTAAATTTTAAATAACAAAAATCAGATCTAAAAAATTAAGACCAAAATGCCCTTTTCCCTTCCAAGCCCAAGCTCTTTCGTCTTTCCTCTTTAACGATACCAAATAACTTTGAGATGGGCTAAAATCAGCCACGACTGACGAATGCAACCGTCAGCTACGATCAAATCTCAATTTTCGAGATTCTAACAGTCGATCCGAACCGTTCAATGTGTTCTCCACATTGAAATCTCATTGGAGACCAAATTTTATATTTTCCTGAAATTTTTTAGTATTTGTTTGATATTTTACAAAATTCTTAATCTAAACAATTCTGGACCCTTCAATAACTATGATTTTTAAAAATCTCAAAAAAATAGTAAATAAAATCAGAAAAATGTAAAATTTGGTCTCCAATGAGATTTCAATATGGAGAACACGATGAACAATTTTGATCGAATGTTAGAATCTCGTAAAATTGAGATTTGATCGTAGCTGACGATTACATCCGTCAGTCATACCAAACCGTCAATCTCTCTGTGACACCTGAAATTTTTACTGTTTCTGAATTTTTTTTTTTATATAAATTTGGGTGCACTTGGTTGGTTTTATTTTGAATAATTTTTGTGCTGGAAATTAAATTTTATACTTACTGGTATTCTTAAAATAAGAATATGAAAATTTCTAAATTTTTTAGTTGGAATTATAAAAAGATTAGCTAATTTTCTATTGTTGCATAATTGTTTTTATGCATAGAATATTGATTTTTGATTTATTTGATAATTTCTGAATTTTGCAAAAAAAAAAATAAAAATAAAAAATAAATCGGAAGTGTAAATGGGGAGCCGACCCCTTTATCTTTTTCCTCTCTGTCTTTCCATTCGGCTCCAACAGAGAGGCTTACGCCTCTCTTTCTCCAAAAACCGAGCCCCCTCTCCTCAAACTCAATCTCCACCACTCCTCCACCGTTTCACCGGATCAAAGTACCATCGCGTTCGCCTCACCGTTCTCTTGCACCATCTACCTTCGGATCGTCGATTGGTGGCCTCTCCTCGCCGTATTTCTCGACGGAAGTTTTTAGGGAAATGGAGCGAACTTGTCGGTTTTGGCCGCCGTTCGACCTGGAGCACTCTGGAGTCCTCTCCATCGATTTCCAAGCGGTCTTGCAAGGTTCTGTCAGGGATAAGTGGTAAAAATCGAGAAGTAGCGAATTCGCCTCTTTCTTGCGTCATCGGTCTTTGGCCGAATTTAAGTAAGTATTTTCTTTGATTTGTGGTATATATATAGCTATCTTTGCAATTTTCTTGCCAATTGCATGTGTATTGGATTTCTAGGGTTTATCGAGAATTTCATGAAATCTAATTAGTATGTGTAATTTGAGTATTGGGAATTTGTGTTGGATTGAATGCTCGTGTTGTTATGTCATCGATTGATGAATTGATTGATTGCTTTGATAAATGTTGGATAATTGGGAATTTTATGCATGATAGGAATTATTAAGCATATGGCATGGATTTAATTATTGCATTTATTGTTGGTATAAATAGTTGCATGTATATAAGGGTAAATATAAGGTTTTGCATGTCATGCATTTGGGATGGATGATTATTATTGTGTTGTAATATTGATTTTCTTTTATGGATTTTAAGGGTGGATTATGAAAAAGGGATTGTATTGGGTTTGGATTAGGGTTTGGCCTCAAACCTTAATCGACACGCATATCGTGCATACATGTATACATTAAGGAAAGAAAAAAAAAATGATTTCTAAATTAACTAATGGTGTCTATTTGAATTGATTGGAAAAGTAAGCATAATAGATTCTAATAAACAGTGTATTAGCATTTAGATGAGTATTGCATATGAGATGAGATGTATAATTGGTACTCGAATCGTACCAATTGAGTTGCATGACTTACGATTATTGAGTCTAGTAAATGCATGGTATAATCATGACATATATGCATGGTAGTATAGTTTCTAATTCATAAAAATTATAAGTAGCATACATTAGGTGTTTATAGAAAAAAATTAAAAGGAGATTTATATTTGTTTTAGAGTTGGGTGGTTATGTGTCGGAATTAGGAGCAGCTGACTTGACAGAGCCACTGTAAAATTATTTTGCTTGCTTGCTTGCTTGCTTTTGCTTTGGATTTTGCCTTGCTATCAGGTACGGATTTCACTTGAGTTTTAATTATATGTGACATATGTTTTGATTGTTGTTATTGTTATTATTATTATTATCATTGTCATTATGCATTCTGAATTCATAATTGGAATGTTGTTCATGAGATCATTTTGTGAAATTGTATATTGATGCATGATTGGAAAGTGGCATATTGAATGGTATTCGATTGAAATGTTGGAAAGTGACATATTGAATGGTATCCGATTGAAATGTGATTTGATTGAGGTAAGTACAACTTGTGTGGTTGAGATAGACACTCGTAATGTTTGGAGGTGGAGTCATGACCCATCCTACCAAGCACCGTGTAATAAGCGCTTATGTACCGGGACTCAGTAGGTCTAGTCTGGAATGGACCGGAGTGTGAGTGTTCCCAGCTTGCTTGTACATTTTGATAATTTAATTGATTGAATTATGTATGAATTGAATTGGCCGTTGGCATCCATCTATAGGGTGGTTCGCGGTATCTGAAGGAAATGACTGAAATGATTGACTTGTGATAAACCAGACTTGCATATTAGGTAATTGCCCAACCAAATGAGTCGGCTTTTGCTATACATTGATATTTGAATTGTTATGGAATTGATGCCGAGCTCACATTTCATATTGCATTGATTGAATTGATTTGACCTTGCTATTTCTATTGGAAACAAGATATAAGGGTTGCTTTTAATTTGCACGTTAGTTATTACATGTTATTAATTATTTGTTCAAGTAATTGAAATGCTAATTGTCATATTTTGAATTTCAAAAAAAGAAAATTGATTTTGAATAGTACTGAATTTATTTGTCTAATTGTATTGCTTGTTCAGAAGTCTAGTTTTAATGTTATTTGAAATAAAATGAAAGGGAAATTTGACTTGGAATTTATTTGACTCAGTCTTGTATTTAGTTCCAACACATGATAATCAAAACTCAAGTGGCTGGAACTGAATACCGTACTGAGATAAATTTTATTTATCTCATTCCGTGCTTTTTGCATTATTTTCCACTATTGGTTGTGGGTTCCAGGTTTCAGATCAAGTGCTGGACTGCAAGACGAGTAGCGGACCATTGGATATTGTGGTTAGTAATCCAAAAAATACCAGGCCTTTATAGGATTTACTTTATATTTAAGTAATTAATTATAAATTTCTAATTAATCTGTATATTATTTGAGTAGAATCAATATTAATTGGTAAATTAGGTATTAGTAAGCCTTGCGGGTGCAGCAGGCATCCACGGCGGGCACTCCGTTGTGTATTGTCCAGTTACAGTATTCGACGGGGTGTCACAGATGGTATCAGAGAATGGTTTAATAACCAAACCAGACCAATAGATTGCGTGAGAATGGGTACGTCTAAAGGGTTGTTTTGTAGGTAAGTTGATTTCTTACTATTTGTGCTAGCAAAATAATATTTGTCTAGCTTAGTTATAAGTATTATAGGATACAGATGCTTTGTATTTGTATATATCTAATATATTAATTGTTTATAGTTGCTTGATTATTTTATATATGTGTTGTAATTTTAAAAGATATGTTTTATAGGTTGCAACAATTTTTGTGGATGAGATTAATAGAGCTTATTTTCTAATGTTTGAAATGTAAAGTGATTTTGATGAGCGCACAAAAAAAAAATGGTATGGCAGGTTAAAGAATTTCATTTATTATAGTTAGCATGTTCTGTTTTATATTAATGCCTGGTTGAAATGTTAAGGATTTATTAATTTACTATAGTATGCACAAACTTTTGGAACTTATTTGAGTAAAGATTTTCTTATCTTTTTTTTTTGGCACAAGGATCAAACAAGCTGACTGATCATCTGACTTGTTAATTGAATCTCAATAATATAAGAATTATTCTTACTTCCTTGACTGATCACCAAGGCAGCCAAGAATAATTTTGATATTACCGTGCTTTCTAAAAGATAAGAAAAGAACTAGACATTTCAAAATGTTACTAGTTACAAGAATTGAAAGATTTGTTTTTAAATGATAACGTAAGTAGTGGTAGTATTCTCTGCTTGTAGTGCTTGGTTATTTGAATTGTTATGATGATATGATAAGGAATTGTCTGAATTGTAAATGGAATAGATTGACCGTTGGCAATCCTCTTTAGAGGTGATTCACGGTATCCGAATATCTGTAATCGCTGGTTGCTCTCTGAGAAAGAGACTCGCGATATCTGACTCTGAACTGATTGACCTGTAATTGTGACTTATGATTGCCATGCTTGCATTTCAGTTACCGATATTAGACCGACATTCTAGTATTATCATTAGTATTTTAATTTTAAATTGAATAAAATGTCAGGCTCTCTCGCATTGCATTAATTTGAAATTGCTTGATAATTGTTGCATAATATGTTTGTACCATTTGATTGTATTATTGATTGTATGATTGCTATGTATTTAGATAAATTTCGAGGTCGAAATTTCTTTTTTAAGGAGGGAAGAATGTGACACCTGAAATTTTTACTGTTTCTGAATTTTTTTTTTTATATAAATTTGGGTGCACTTGGTTGGTTTTATTTTGAATAATTTTTGTGCTGGAAATTAAATTTTATACTTACTGGTATTCTTAAAATAAGAATATGAAAATTTCTAAATTTTTTAGTTGGAATTATAAAAAGATTAGCTAATTTTCTATTGTTGCATAATTGTTTTTATGCATAGAATATTGATTTTTGATTTATTTGATAATTTCTGAATTTTGCAAAAAAAAAAAATAAAAATAAAAAATAAATCGGAAGTGTAAATGGGGAGCCGACCCCTTTATCTTTTTCCTCTCTGTCTTTCCATTCGGCTCCAACAGAGAGGCTTACGCCTCTCTTTCTCCAAAAACCGAGCCCCCTCTCCTCAAACTCAATCTCCACCACTCCTCCACCGTTTCACCGGATCAAAGTACCATCGCGTTCGCCTCACCGTTCTCTTGCACCATCTACCTTCGGATCGTCGATTGGTGGCCTCTCCTCGCCGTATTTCTCGACGGAATTTTTTAGGGAAATGGAGCGAACTTGTCGGTTTTGGCCGCCGTTCGACCTGGAGCACTCTGGAGTCCTCTCCATCGATTTCCAAGCGGTCTTGCAAGGTTCTGTCAGGGATAAGTGGTAAAAATCGAGAAGTAGCGAATTCGCCTCTTTCTTGCGTCATCGGTCTTTGGCCGAATTTAAGTAAGTATTTTCTTTGATTTGTGGTATATATATAGCTATCTTTGCAATTTTCTTGCCAATTGCATGTGTATTGGATTTCTAGGGTTTATCGAGAATTTCATGAAATCTAATTAGTATGTGTAATTTGAGTATTGGGAATTTGTGTTGGATTGAATGCTCGTGTTGTTATGTCATCGATTGATGAATTGATTGATTGCTTTGATAAATGTTGGATAATTGGGAATTTTATGCATGATAGGAATTATTAAGCATATGGCATGGATTTAATTATTGCATTTATTGTTGGTATAAATAGTTGCATGTATATAAGGGTAAATATAAGGTTTTGCATGTCATGCATTTGGGATGGATGATTATTATTGTGTTGTAATATTGATTTTCTTTTATGGATTTTAAGGGTGGATTATGAAAAAGGGATTGTATTGGGTTTGGATTAGGGTTTGGCCTCAAACCTTAATCGACACGCATATCGTGCATACATGTATACATTAAGGAAAGAAAAAAAAAATGATTTCTAAATTAACTAATGGTGTCTATTTGAATTGATTGGAAAAGTAAGCATAATAGATTCTAATAAACAGTGTATTAGCATTTAGATGAGTATTGCATATGAGATGAGATGTATAATTGGTACTCGAATCGTACCAATTGAGTTGCATGACTTACGATTATTGAGTCTAGTAAATGCATGGTATAATCATGACATATATGCATGGTAGTATAGTTTCTAATTTATAAAAATTATAAGTAGCATACATTAGGTGTTTATAGAAAAAAATTAAAAGGAGATTTATATTTGTTTTAGAGTTGGGTGGTTATGTGTCGGAATTAGGAGCAGCTGACTTGACAGAGCCACTGTAAAATTATTTTGCTTGCTTGCTTGCTTGCTTTTGCTTTGGATTTTGCCTTGCTATCAGGTACGGATTTCACTTGAGTTTTAATTATATGTGACATATGTTTTGATTGTTGTTATTGTTATTATTATTATTATCATTGTCATTATGCATTCTGAATTCATAATTGGAATGTTGTTCATGAGATCATTTTGTGAAATTGTATATTGATGCATGATTGGAAAGTGGCATATTGAATGGTATTCGATTGAAATGTTGGAAAGTGACATATTGAATGGTATCCGATTGAAATGTGATTTGATTGAGGTAAGTACAACTTGTGTGGTTGAGATAGACACTCGTAATGTTTGGAGGTGGAGTCATGACCCATCCTACCAAGCACCGTGTAATAAGCGCTTATGTACCGGGACTCAGTAGGTCTAGTCTGGAATGGACCGGAGTGTGAGTGTTCCCAGCTTGCTTGTACATTTTGATAATTTAATTGATTGAATTATGTATGAATTGAATTGGCCGTTGGCATCCATCTATAGGGTGGTTCGCGGTATCTGAAGGAAATGACTGAAATGATTGACTTGTGATAAACCAGACTTGCATATTAGGTAATTGCCCAACCAAATGAGTCGGCTTTTGCTATACATTGATATTTGAATTGTTATGGAATTGATGCCGAGCTCACATTTCATATTGCATTGATTGAATTGATTTGACCTTGCTATTTCTATTGGAAACAAGATATAAGGGTTGCTTTTAATTTGCACGTTAGTTATTACATGTTATTAATTATTTGTTCAAGTAATTGAAATGCTAATTGTCATATTTTGAATTTCAAAAAAAGAAAATTGATTTTGAATAGTACTGAATTTATTTGTCTAATTGTATTGCTTGTTCAGAAGTCTAGTTTTAATGTTATTTGAAATAAAATGAAAGGGAAATTTGACTTGGAATTTATTTGACTCAGTCTTGTATTTAGTTCCAACACATGATAATCAAAACTCAAGTGGCTGGAACTGAATACCGTACTGAGATAAATTTTATTTATCTCATTCCGTGCTTTTTGCATTATTTTCCACTATTGGTTGTGGGTTCCAGGTTTCAGATCAAGTGCTGGACTGCAAGACGAGTAGCGGACCATTGGATATTGTGGTTAGTAATCCAAAAAATACCAGGCCTTTATAGGATTTACTTTATATTTAAGTAATTAATTATAAATTTCTAATTAATCTGTATATTATTTGAGTAGAATCAATATTAATTGGTAAATTAGGTATTAGTAAGCCTTGCGGGTGCAGCAGGCATCCACGGCGGGCACTCCGTTGTGTAT
This sequence comes from Rhynchospora pubera, assembly GCA_028095005.1. NCBI lineage: Eukaryota > Viridiplantae > Streptophyta > Magnoliopsida > Poales > Cyperaceae > Rhynchospora > Rhynchospora pubera. Next base: position 104,475,865 of record CM051462.1, on the reverse strand, counting down.
TGTCCAGTTACAGTATTCGACGGGGTGTCACACTCTCTATCAATCTCTTTGATTTTTTTTTTCTCAAACTTTGTTGCAAATGCTGAATTCTTGACCACTCCAGCTCAATGTTCTCTCATCTCTCTCTCTCTCTCTTTTACTATAATCTCTGTTATATGATTATATCTGAACATTATGTTGGATTTTTTTCCTTTTCTTTTTCCCCCTTTCTCCAAAGAGCTTGTGAAATTGTTTGGGACAATGGTTCACCAGGTCTTGAAATTTCTTGCATATCTAGATTGTTCATTAAATAATGTTCACTGAGTTTTCCAATAATAACACGTTCTTCCATCTAAATATTTTTATTTTGAAATCTTAAATCAAAGTTAATAAGAATTCTTTTTCAGATTTCTTTATTCAACAGAACTCAAGAGGGGCAATTTTGTCCAAATTTTATAGATCTAATTTTTGAAATTGAATTCAAATTAAGTAAAGGGTTTATATCCAATCTGTTATGATTACAGGGGATTTTATCTAAATTTAAAGATTAGAGGGGTTATACCCAAATAGAGAGGATTTGAGGGGGTCATATTTTCTCTAAATTATAAGGTGAGAGAAGCATGCAAATATGCCATAGATCCAAAATGAGGGGGAAAAATTATGATATTATGCTCTATAAATTAAATTTCCACCAAATTTTCTTGTTCCACCTATGAAATGTGGTTTGTGGAAATTGCTACCAAGTACAAGTTCCCAATGGTAGACCTGTCAATATTCCACCATTTTGAACATTTTTGTTACGTTCCGTCCAAAATAGAACAAAAATATGAGAAAATGGATTCCATTTTTAAGAACGAAACAGATTATTATATCGTTTTACCGAAATGGAACACGTAAATGAAAAATTATAATGGAAATTGAAAAACAGAACGAAAACGAAACAGAAAAATTATTTCATTTATCGAGATAAAACAAACGAAAGAGTGATTTTGTTCCCTTTTTGGAACGTTAAATGGAACAGTCTTGTTCTATGCCCATTTTGCACGTTTGACAGGTAGGGGTGAAAACGGTCACCGTTTCGATCGTCTTTTCGTTTCGTTTCGTTTTGGACGAAACGAAACGGTTAAGATTTTTTGTTGCGTTTTATAAACGAAACGGTTAACGAAAGCTTAGAACAGTTTCGTCCATGTGTATTTTCGTGGTATTTTTGTGATTTCGACCGTTTCGTTTTGAACGAAACGGTTAACGCAAATGGGTGATTAATTTCGTTTTAAAACGAAACGGTTAACGAAATCGACCGTTTTCGTGGTCGTTTTAGACGTTATGCAGCCATATTGACAGGTATACCAAGGGCCCAGGGAGCATTTCCTTGGAGACAAGCATGTGGGCTTGAAATTATGTCTGCCTCTTAGTAAAAGGCTAAGTGGCTAACTATATATTTCCAATATTATACAAAACCTATTTGGACCAGTACAATGCGTGGCCCATAAAAGGGGGACCCAATTGCTAAATTTTGCATCCCATTCTCCAGACATTTGCTAGGAAGCTGCTGGAATGCTGGATAATATTTATGTTGCGCTCTCCGTCTTTGTAATCCTTTTTTTTTTGTTTCAGATATGAACAAAAATTATTTATTTGGTCTAATACATAAAATAATTATTTTCAAATTTTACAAATTTTCTTTGAATTGGAAGCATAAACTACTGAAAAAAAAATAATAATAATTGAAAGCGTAAATTGGCAACGTTTTACATATCTCTTTGCCATTTTAAATACAAGTTCTTTGTGTCGTAACTCGTAAGTCATGACTCATGGACGATTGCTTACAATTTATACCCTTTCAAATTCATGTTCCTCTATATCAATATGAAGTTTCCATCTAAATATCTCTGGCACGGTGGCACCATCAATAGTGCACATTAAAAAATAATAATTATTAAATATTGCAGAATTATTAGTTTATTTTATGTGTTTGCTTCGATTTCCAGAGGAAACTGAAAACGTACTCAGCTTGAAGGATTCTATGGCATGATTTGCGGCTGGTCTGTCATGCTAAATCATTATTTTATTTATTCTGTTTTGATTTGCCAAACTTTTGGTGGGGCCAGGGGAACAAGGATCAAAATCAAGGAGCAATTTCCGAGACGGAGAGGATTTCTTTCGGCGGGTCTTGAATCGCCAAAATCCTGACAAAATGACAATTATCTCTTTAATGTGTAGATATTATTTTTTTTGTACCTTCACGTGCTTTTGTTCAATTATTGTGGGTTAATCAAGCCAAATTTCTATTACTAGGCAGATCTTGTCTACACGCTTGTATGGTTTTGCGAAGTGTAGCCGTGTAGGTGAGGTAATTTTTGGTAACGTGTACACAAATCCCTAATTATTATAACCTAATTAAATCAACGGAGTCATAAACAAAAATCAAGGTAAACAGCTGGTTGATATTGCCTAGAAAATGCTAGCTAATAAAGTAAATTTTTTTCTGATATATTAATTAATAAATAAATAAATGCGTGAGAGATTAGGATAGGAGGGACGTATTAAGGAACAAGGAAAACATATCACTGTTGCATGTCTCCTGTTTGCTATCCTTCGTATTTTATTATTTTAATAAAAAAATGGTATCTTTCAATTAGAAATTTATTTAATCTAGAAAATTAATAGTGGTATGTGCTGTGGATAAGTGGTTATCATATACTCTCATATTCTTGGCACCCCAAACGCGCTTCCAGGCTAGTGAGATATATCATATATTTATATTATTATAAAATAAATTAAATATTTGTAGTGTGCTGGTGGTTCGGATTTCATTGTTGTTATTATAACGGTTAAGATACTATATTTAATTTAATTTTTGTAGAGAGGTTTTTGATCGCCAGATTAAGGAATCGAGTAAGGGTCACGCGCCACTGGCAACCTACCACGTGTCATCTCCTTTGAACCTTTCCTATGGTCATGTGACAATGTTAGACTTAGAGCAGGAGCAAAGTTTTGTGTATATGAAACAATACTTAGATATATATAAAATATATTTTAAAATAATTGCGCCTTGTATTAATATCTTTATTCGTGTTATATACATAGGTTGAATATTTCTTTGAAGAGTGATCGCATGTTTATTTTTTACAGCGGCATTCTCTTCTGGAGAGACTTGTGAATTGTGATTGTTCAACCAATGACATACTCACATAAGAGGAGATCAAGCTTTTAAAATGCGTTTTTTTCGGTATGACGGTCCGAAGTTGATTTAACGGTGCGGCGTTTTTTCGGTGAAAAAACGACGAAAAAACGGTGTATGTATGCCAACATTAATGTCAAACTCATATGTATTTTTGTGTACATTATTATATTTGTATGGACGATTGGTATATAAAGAGAGGCAGTGGTACACAATATTGAACATTTCTAAGCATTTTATTCACGATATGTACCAAATACACTATGTTCTCAATACACGACATGTCTTTTGATATTGTACACGTTTTTTCGGTGAAAAAACACATTTTTTCTATGTTTTTTCGCCGAAAAAACGTAAATGACGCGTTACGTTATTTTATCATTTTTTCTATGACGTTCGTGCGGTTGGCTACAAAATATCGTTATTTCGAAAAAAAACGGCGTTTAAACGGCTGTTTTTGAAAGCTTGGAGGAGATTGATATGAGATGCTGGGTCTTGAAACAAAATTACCATCTAATTTGCATTGCGGTTTAATTGATAAATCATATTACGTCGTTAAGTACGGACATGTTATTATATATTTTTTAAAATCAGATCATTTATTTAGCAAGATAAATATACGAATTATTCAGGGGCGGATCCAATGTAGTACATCCCATGTCAAGTGTCTGGGGTAAAATTTTAAAAATTGAGGGTCCATATATGTAAATTTGGTTTGTGCCTAGGCTAAAAAAAAAATCATTGCCTAGGCTTTTGGTGGAAATAGAATAATTTTGTGCTTAAGATTTGATCTAACACAATATTTTTTTTACCCTTCCGATGCTTTCCACAATTCTCGACTCTCGTGCATAGGCTAAAAAAATTTCTAGATCCGCCCTGAAATTATTCATCTTACACTTTTTTAGGGAGAATTTAGTTTTTTTTTTTTAGAAAACAGCACAGTCGTATTGAACTCTCACGGTCATATATTATAATTTCCATTTTGTAAGCTTCGAAAACATACAACTTCTAAAATATATCATATTAATCAGTTATTTTGCCTATTGCTTAATTGTTAATTCGTTAAAGGTCATTTTCTTTGTTAAATATCACTAAACAATTTTAAATAAGCTGATTGACTTTGTAAATTCAATGGGTTGGTGGATTGAATTTATTCCTATATTACTACATTACAAGGAATTGTCATATGTTTCCTCTTATCTGTATTACAAATGACCAAAAAAAAAAAGTAACTTGTCCATCATTTTCTTCGAATCATCACTTGCCCAAGTTGCAAAAGGAAAAGTGGAAAACTGAGAAACTGTCATTGCGTTCTTTCCATTTTCTACAATTTTATTTTCTCTTTGACAAATAATGATAATGACAAGCTAAAACAATTTTTGTGTGGGATTTGGTAGCTTTTGTTTGTCGGGAATGGATAGTTTCGAGGTGTTAATCCGTAAATAACGTCAATCTACCTTGTGCCAATAAGATGTGCTATTGAAATTATTATTATTTTTTTTTCTTAAGCGTTCGACTAACAATCAAGCAAGCAGATTCTGTTGATAAAAGAAAAAGTTAGCCTTGCTTATGGTTTCAGATTTATGCATGCAAACCTTTTTATTTTTAATTTCGGGTGGATTTTTCATTTGATTTTATTTTGGCAGATGAAGATGTATGCATATTTCGGATTTTTCCCGTGCTACACACCTACACGTTCGTTTTCAAATCTTATTATAATGCTTCAAAGACCGACCCAATCTGTTCAATCTCATCTCTGTATCGAAATTTAGACAAAACTAAATTTATATTTTTTTTCTAAAATCTTTTACTATTTTTTGAAATTTTAAAAGTTTATTGATCTATCTAGTTTCGATCCCTCCAAATTATTTCCTTTAATTTAAAAGAAATACTTTTAACGTATACAATTGGTTTCTAATGATATTTCAATTGGAGGATTACATTGAGCATTTCGGATCGATAATTTAAAACATACAATTTGAGATTCAAATGCATTGTACAAGTTCATCCGTGTTGCATACAACATTTTAGGAATTCTATATATATATATATATATATTTTTTTTATTAACTAGCAAAAGATGTCTCCAATATGTGAGCAAATAAAGAAATACAATAATTGATATTGTTTTTGTTTTATATAGAACAGTACGTGTTAGACAATAAATATATGTGGTTCAATCTACCAATGATATAGATATATTTTCAAAAAGTAAATTGTTTAAACTCTGCATTACCCTTTTCTTGTCAAAGAGTACGACAATTTATTTGAAATCAACATCTATACCACGTACTAGATCATATCACACAAATTAATTATTCATAGTTGATATAATAGATTGTTTACACCCCTAGTGAAATTGTTGCGACCTTTTGATGTGTGCTTTTAGTAAGAATATGCCGGCACAATTATAGTAATGATATGATACACTAAAATTAAAAATAATTAATTATGTGCATCTAAATTTTTATTCTACGATAAAAAAAAAACATCAGATTTTAAAAAATATTGCAAGAAAATATTTAGATTTACACATTCCGGATCCGGATTCATTGTATTTTTAAAGTAGCACCTATAGCCAAGACAAAATTCTGAAATTTGAATGGTAATCCGAGGAATATTGACTGTATCTAGAATGCGTATTCTGCTCTACACTTTACGGGTAGATGAACACAGAGTACGGAGGTAGTTTCAGCAATACTAAAAAAATTGTCTAGTCAATCTATAGGTAAAAATTTTTGGGGACAGAATCATACTTTTAATTGAAAATATCTAAAATTAAAATTTAATATTGGATAACATAGTAAAATAAAATATAAGGAGACGGTTATATGGCAATAATTTAAACTAATAATTTTGGCAATCACAAAATAAAGTTTAAATTTTAATTGAAATTCAATATTACAAATATATCGTGCCTGCACAACATGATGAGACGTCTTTCATGTTTTACTATTCATCAAGCGATTGATTTTTTTTTTTTAGAAATTTGATTCAATTTTGTTAACGGTTTGAAATGGACGATTCTAGCTTGATGCATCGTCAAAAAAAAATAATACTAAAACTCTATATATATTTTAATTGACATTCTATCCATATATCATAATGCCTATAAATTTATTTCGAAATTTCAAGATATGTCACCGTCTCCAAGATGTGATAAATATATGTAATGTTGGTTTAAATGATCAAATAATTCTTTCACATCACATGGAAAAAATATTAAATTAGGAGGGTGAAAAGATTAAAATGATCAACATACATAAAATTCTTATGTTTAAAATATAAAACATCCACAGAATTGCTTTAATTTACTGAACTAAAACTTATTTTTGTATTATCTTAATGTACATTACGCAATTTCGCAAAGGAGAGATGTTAAATTAATCATTAATCGGATGAAAGACGTTTTATGTAGGATAACAGTATGCTTTAGTAGGCTAATACGTAGGAATTTCCTCCTCGTTCAAATCAGATCACAATGCCTGTAAGCTATCTTTTACATATATTTTTCTAATAATTAATTGTTCAGATTATTATAAGGAGGATTGTTAAAATGCTATACATAGTACGGATGACTTTCGTGTTACGGATTCGTTCTTGCATTTCATATTTCAAACAACTGATCCAAACCGTTGATTATCTTCTACAAATTGAAATCTCGTTAGAAACCAAATTTTACATTTTTTAAAATTTTTTTACTAATTTTTTTCAGATTTTTGAAAATACTTAATCTAATAAATTCTGGACCCTTCAATAACAGTGATTTTAAAAAACCTGAAAAAATAGTAAAAAAAATAAAAAAAATGTAAAATTTAGTTTCTAATAAGATTTCAATTTGTAGAAGATAATGAACTGTTTGGATCGGTTATTTAAAACATGAAATACAAGAACGAATCCGTAACACGAAAACTATCCGTACTATGCATAGTATTTTAACAATCCTTTTATTATCAGTTTGTCACTGTGTAAGATGTCAGAGCTTAAATAAAAATTACAAAAATCGATTCCCATTTTTCAAACTTGCTTCTGAACATAAAGCGGTTAGAGAAGATCTGGAGATGTTAAAATATGATACGAAAAGATTCATGCTATTCTGCTCTCGCTTGCACCACCTGTTCAAATGAAAGTGTCCCATCGATCGAGAAAAAAAAAGTGTTTTGTGATATATACGAGAATGACTAACGCGCCATCGATGGTACGTGCCATTATTTTTCTATCCAACTATTTTTTCGAGATCCAAAATTCAAACGGTCAATCTAAACCGTTCAACTTGATCACAATATTGAAATATCCTTAGAGACCAAAATTTACATTTTTTCAATCTTTTTGCTATTTATTATGATATTTTCAATTTGGAGGGCCTGAAATACTCAAATCATAATATTTTTAAAAGTAGCATAATAAATAGCAAAAAATTTCAAAAAAATATAAAATTTTGTCTCCAAGGATATTTCAATATGGAGAACAACTTGAACGGTTTGGATTGACCATTTGAATTTTGGATATCAAAAAATGACTTGATGGCACGGGACCTCTGTGCACGTTAGCCATCCTCGATATATACCTTAAGATTCTTTTAAAAAATGTTAATATTTTCCACCACAATGCATTAAAAACTTTTCCAAGAAATAAAAAAAAGTTCATATTGCAAATATCTTCACATAGTAGAAACTATTAGTTTGTACTCGTTACTATTTTATAGATGAACTTGTATAACACAATAATGATTGTCTAACAATAATGTTGGTTTTACTAGCAAAATACTAGAACGCAGAAAATTCAGAAAAGAGAATAACAACTCAATTTTGTGATGCTACAACCGTACATCCTTTTATCATTCCTTTATCTTATACTTATATATATAGAAACAATACAAAATAAATATGGAACTAACTTAAATTACATAACGCACAAATCTTAACCTCCTAACTTAGAACCATCCTATTTATATTAACCTCCTAAAAATAAACAGTGCGCAAACTATTATCAGAATTCAGAAACATATTCCCGGACAATTAGATTAACTCATCAAATTAGTACAATTTGTGTTTAGAAGTTTTGCAAACGTTCCTTATCTCATTAAACAATTTCGGCTCGTTACTCAAAATAATAACATTTTGTGTGTGTGTGTGTGGTATACGTCGATCACATTTGATATCTAAGGTGATGTTTGTTCTTCTTTTCAAAAATGACAATTATACGAAAATTGCAATAGTCAAAACTCATTTAAATGTAGAGATTATTATTTTTATTATATAAAAATAATTTCCATTTCGAAAATTTCAGCTGCTATATTTGAGATTTATGATCTTATTCATGTAGTAGTTACATAGTGTGATTTGAAACGACCACACATGATTATACATACTAGTGGACATTCGCGCGTTGCGCGATTGATTTATTTTTTTAGGTGATGTTTATGGATCAATAAAAAAAATTAATAAACTGGTATCGCGCATTGTAAATACGAAGAAAAAAATTATTCATATTACAATGATAGTATAGTTGTTATATTGATGGTGTAATTATAATTAGATATAATGTTTAATTTAGCAGTTGGATTCCTTGCAAGGAAAAAAAAGAAAAAAACCATTCATACTAATTATTTTTTAAAAAAATTCATCAAAATATAAAAATAATCTAAAATATTTGAAAACCATAAAACGAAAAAAATTTCATCAATAATTTTGTGAGTACACATTTAAAATTCACTGAAAAATTTAATTCGAAAGGGAAAAAAGTTATTCAAAAGCTAAATATATTTTTCAAACCATACAAATAAAATATGATGTTGCTTGTAAAATTATCTTTTCTGAACGTTAATAACAAAAAAAATTATTCCCAAAAATTGTGTCTATTTTTTTCAAGCATGCACACAAAATTTTATGGTAAAATAAATTTTCTAAGGGCTTGAAATAACAAAAAAAGACAACATATAATTTGTAAGTTTCTAGAAATGGAGGCCTCAATTTCTAAATAAAATGGAGAGCTAAAAAATACATGTGGAGTGATTGGCCGATTTTTTTTTTGGAGATGTTTAGTCTCTACTCTCCATGCGTGTGCATGTGCAGGGAACAAAGACTTAGGAACCGGAATTTTTGTGGTGATTTATTTTTCAAATACGGTTGATTCTTGGTTTAACTACCACAGAAAATCCTGAAACTTTATAAGCGCGTGGCCCACCCACATGGCCGATTTTGACAGAAGATTTTCTGTGACAGTCCTCATTTGTATGTGTTTGGAATTTACTTGTAATACCACATAAAATCCCATAAATGAGAGAGTCTTTTGTACACGTGGAAGCTAGTGGTTGATCACAGAAAAAAAAAATCAAGTGGGGCCCACTTGTCAGCCACACTGTTCTTGAATAGTGCTAACTACAGTAAGTTAGTGGAACGCCTATTTATATATGTTTGATTGTTGTCGTATATCACTAAAATAGTAAAATGTCAAACATAGTATCAGAAAATTATCTAATAACTATTTTAAAATATACTTTTAGGATTGAAACTTCCAGAAGTATTAATCTTTCAAAAAAAAAAGGGAAGATATAATTTCTAGGAATAAATTAAAAGAGAGAGGGGCTAAATTAAAAGGTATTAGCTATAAAATATATGAGCTGACTAGAACAAAGTCTTGCATTTTTCTTTTTGTGAGAAAAAAAGTCTTGCATTTGGGTTAAATAACCGCGCTTGTAAAATATATTTCCTTAGTTCCACAGCTGTCAGTGGAGCAATTCGGCTCCCAGTAAATCTTTCTTTAATAATTTGATTGATATAAGTAATTTAAGTAATGTTTATTTATGAGAGTCGTATCATCATTTATTAAAACGAGTTAGCAATAATCTGCGATTAATTCGACAGCTCAGGATTTTATCTTTCTGGCGCGCACGTTAACCTCTCTTCCATCTCTGTCTTTTATAACTCTCCATTACAAAAACAAAAACAAAAAACAAAATCTCACTAACCTCTGCACTTCTTTTCTCCCTTTGTGCCTTTTTGTTTTCTTCTTTTCTCCTTTCTAGTAGCTTCATTTCCTTCTTTTTTTTTTTTCTTGGCCAATTTCTTTCTTTCCTTTTGTTCTTTACTAGATAATCTCACCTTCTCAGCTTTTTTCATCCAATTTCTTGGTTTGTAGAAGTTAGTCAAACTAGTTTTCTCTTCCCTTAATCGGTTCCCTTTGAGAGATATTTTGTCAAATAGTCTGAATCGTGTCTTTCAATTAGCAAATTGACCCAAAATTAGGCGTGATTTGGCAAAGATTTGGAAAAGTGGTGTCAAATGGAGGCGAAGGCGGGAGATATAACAGTGCCATTAGCGGTGCTATTGAAGAGGGAAATGTCAAATGAGAAGAGTGAGAAGCCAGATTTATTGCATGGTCAAGCAAGCCAGAAGAAGAAAGGGGAAGATTTTACACTACTTAGAGCAGAATGTGAAAGGACACAAGAGACTGGCACAACTTCCTTCTCAGTTTTTGGGGTATACCCTCTCTCTCTCTCTCTCTCTCTCTCTCTCTCTACAGTATTAGTTATTGTCTCATTGGACCAGGCTGGAATGGTACAAGTCAAATACCACCTACATGCTGGTAAGGTATCAGTAAGCTCAAATTGTCTACCCCTATGTGTTGTTGTGATTCTAGGAAAAGAAATTCATGAATTGAGTTTTTCTTCCCCCTTCCAGACTTCCAGTTTTGACAATTATGGGGTCTTAATTATTATTTTTTTTTGGCTGAAGCTTTTTGATGGGCATAATGGGTCAGCGGCTGCTATATACACAAAAGAGCATCTTGTAAACAATGTATTAAATGCAATTCCACCAAATGTTAGCCGAGATGAGTGGATATCAGCATTACCAAGAGCTCTTGTTGCTGGCTTTGTCAAAACTGACAAGGATTTTACTGCTCAAGGTACAGTATTTCTATATTTCTATATCCTCAAAAAAATTAACTTCCTTTCTCTGAGCCAAACTGGCCAACCAGACCACACTATTTCTATCAGCTTACGGGCCATACCACAAAAATAAAATAAGAAATTTCAGTTTGCCAAGCTGAAACTTGAAACTGAGCATAATTGGCCACAAATTTCAATTCATCCTTACATGATAACCACCTTTAAATTTATCTCGCAGCACGTTCTTCAGGAACAACCGTGACATTGGTAATAATTGACGGCTGGGTAGTTACGGTGGCATCAGTTGGGGACTCCTGCTGTATACTCGAATCAGCCGAAGGCTCAGTATATGTTCTATCAGCTGATCACAGATTAGAGGTCAATGAGGAAGAGTAAGTTTTCTCTTTTTGCCCCTTTTGTTTGCACTTATAGAACCTCTGACTGATAGATGGACAAAATAATTGTAGGGTTGAGCGTGTGACTGCAAGTGGTGGAGAAGTCGCAAGAATAAATATTGCAGGTGGTGCTGCGGTAGGTCATTTGTTGTCTTTTTCAATTACGAATATCCTGACATTGCATATTTTTGCTTTGAAACTTCCTATTAGTCCTGAAATGTAGGTAGTTGCCATTTTATATAGAATATCTTGCAACTTTTTGTACAATGATATTTTACAAATGCATTGCTGTATATGATTTATTTGCAGATTGGCCCCTTGAGATGCTGGCCAGGTGGGTTGTGTCTGTCAAGGTCAATTGGAGATTTGGATGTTGGGGAATATATTGTGCCTGTACCTCATGTGAAGCAAGTAAAGGTACATGAAATATTATGTAATTGACTAATGTGCTTAACCCAGCTAAATTTTTTATACAACTTTGTAAGAAGTAATCGATTTAATATAGTTTATTGTTCTTTAAAGTTATCAAATGCGGGAGGGCGGCTTGTTATAGCAAGCGATGGTGTATGGGACGCCCTCAGTCACGAAAAGGCGCTCAATTGTTGCCGAGGCTTACCAGCTGAATCAGCTGCTGCTCGCATTGTTAAGGTACATCTTTACCTCCTTCTCTCCCTCCTTTTAGACCGAAATTCACCAAGGAAGTTTTATGTTCATGCGTGCTGTTTGTTAGTATTGGGCACTGTAGATGGTCATTCTCGAAACAAGATGCTTCCTATATGTTTTAAAATTTAAACTGATGTCATTGTTAATTATCACAGGAAGCAGTTAAGGTGAAGGGTTTGAGAGATGACACCACTTGCATAGTGGTTGATATTCTGCCGCCAGAGAAAGCAAGTCCCCCTGTAAAGAAGCCAGGAAAAGGAGGCATAAAATACATTTTTCGAAGAAAATCATCTGAGACCTTGTCAGAGGAGCATATTGACCGTGGCTGCTCAGAGCCCGATGTTGTTGAGGAAATGTTTGAGGATGGCTCGGCCATGCTCTCCCAAAGGTACAAAATTTTAGATGGATTTTAATTTTCGATTGTTCTTGTGGGTGGTCATTTGCACAACAAACTGTGGTTTGAGGCTAAATTTTACAGATAAATAATACCAAGATGGGGCTTAGAATGGTTCTCCCATCCTTCTGCTTGTTTCAATTTGGGTGTTGGATTGAAGTTGGCCTATATGGGATACGCAACTATTGCTTCTATTTTGTTACCCTTTTTGCCATTTTGGTCTTCATTGACCCAGTGTTAATTTGCACAAAGCTGCAAATCTTATATCAGGCTTCCTAGTCGGTTCAAATTGAGGTTCGACTTGATAGTATAATTGTTGATTGAAGATAAGTGTTTGTAGAATTGAAGCTTAATTGTTTTAGGTATTCAACTGAGCTTGATTAATTGTTTATTTTGGACAAATAGTTGAATTAATTGGAATGTTGGTATCATCGTAGGCTAAGCACAGATCACACAACCAGCAATATCTTTGAGCCATACAATTGTGCTGTTTGCCAATTGGAAATGAAGCCAGGAGAAGGCATCTCGGTTCACAGTACTGCAATCAAGCCGATCAGTATCCGAAGTCCCTGGGATGGGCCTTTCCTTTGTGTATCATGCCAAGAAAAAAAGGAGGCCATGGAAGGGAAAAACTCTAGAAGTATGCATTTAACTTTTTTCCAAGCCAAGTATCGGTAAACTATTTAGTATCAGTGCGCATCTTTACCTTATGACCAGAGTTAACTTGATCTATCTCATTCTTATCAGAAAACCCATCCATGCTATGGTAGCACCATAATAAAACCTCAAGCAGAGGCGTACATGTCAACATGTACCTTATTTGAACTACTGGACCTAGAAAAGCAGTTTGAAAGTAATGCTAATTCCTGCCAATGTTTGTGCATTTTTCAGTGAACTTATTGCTATTTTTAATTCAGATTGCAGATCTAGAGTGCCCCAAGAGATATAGCTATCGACGTTTCACCTTCTGATGGGATTATTTTCTTCTTCGAAATAATTGAATTGTTGGAAGTACTAACTGATGTTGCTGAATTCTGACTACTGATGCAAAAGTACCCTTCCAAGAGGGAAAGTTTGCATAAAATGATTGCTTTTCCCCCGGGCTCACTTGCAAATTCTGCACAAGTCCAGTTCGAGAAGTACTTCATTTTATTGATTCATTCATTATTCATTTTATCTACTAATAAGTTCGTTGATAACTACCTTGTAATAACCCAATTCTTTCTAGGCGTTTTCTGTGTAAATAGGGATAAACGAAGGGATACTATTTTATCCTCTTGTATCCTTGTTTGTCTTTGTAAGGGAAGGATATTTCTCTCTCTTTTTTTTTTTTTTGGTTTTGTTTTGCTTCCGTATTCACGGATTACCCAAATTCTTTGTTTCTATCACTGTGAGGTTATTTTGCCTACATGCTATGTCTTACAAAGGGAACATTTACACCGAGAATATTGTTTCTTTGAAATGTTTTCTTTGTTTTTTGTCCCTTTATTATTTTCAAATATAAGTGTTGCTTAGTAAACATATCTCCTTCCCTCGGGTTCAATTGTTGGAACGATCGAGAACAACATGAATAAGCCTAATATAAAAGTATTCACAGATTTGGAACGACTCTTGTGCTTGAAGAGTAGGAAAAACAACATCACAACAACTTATCTTACAAAGAAAAAAAAAAAAAACTATATACGAGATACAACTGCCTGAAATAGCCAGGTAAACATGATATATGATAATCAAGACCAGACTCTTATACCAAAATTTCTTTGTGCAAAGGCAATAAGGTTTTCTACCTCTGCCTCGTCAACGAATCCATTTCCGTTTTTGTCGGCCCGACGTGCACTCCTAAAAGCAGCAATCCGGCCAACACCTCTCTTGCGAAGTGCTTGTCGCAGCTCGTCCCGGCTTAACTGGCCATCTTTATTTGTGTCGAGTTGCTTTAGCCACTCCTTGAATTCTTCAAGGGTCATGTCAGCGCTAGATGAGCTGATTTGCTTGAGTGCCATGGTGTTTTGTTTCTCTTATAGTTTTATTTGTGGAGTTTGTTTGGTTTGTTGCAATGAAGGTATTGTTCTTGTTGGGTCTTTTATAGGCCTCAGAACCAAGGTTCCCAGTTCCTTCCCTGCTTGAAGTTCCGTTCCGTTTAATTCCAATAGAAATACAAAATTCATATACGTATAACGATACTGGTAGAACGGATTGATTACTCAGGAGAATCTTCACGAGATGGTAAAAGGAAACGGTTGGCCACCTAAATGTCACTAAGTCACTTTATTCCTCTTTATCTTGTCGAGATGATGGGTACTGGCTGATGTGGAAAGGAATAGGAGAACCAAATTACCCACTAGGTTGGAAATGGGCATGAATACTCCTTTGACTGAAAGTGTCTGAAACCAACTCAATGGTAATTTTTGGTTTTTGGTGTACTATGGGTATGGGATTAATTTGGTGTTTTCTTTGAAGTCTATTTGGTGATATTCTCTAGTTTAATTTTCCTTAAGCTTCAATTAGAATCAACTAACCAGTTAGGAGGAGCTTCCTCTTCGGCTCTTCCAAAAAAAATAATAATAATAAAGTAAAAAAATACCTTGGTAGTTAACCGAAAATGGAGTAAAGCGGAAAAAAAAAGACGAAACGGGGGTCAAAAACTTAGCGGGTACGTGATGCAACAAATCCACGCAAAAAGATATACGCCGAGAGTGTTTGTAAAATGTAAGTATAACTAGTGTTAATTTCGCGCGTTACGCGCGATTTATTTTTATCTGAACATGTTATGCAACGGTTTCGTAATGAGTATGAATATGTTACGAAATATTTTCCTAAACACATATGTACTATTTGTGATCATTACTATAAAATAAAATGGAGGATTCTGTTGTCAGAATAAAAGCACTCGCGCAAGTTAATAATAAAGATTTAAACTATTATACTTATATGAAATTCTAATAAATTAGGAATACTATGAAAATAACAGAATTCTGGAAGGTAATATAATCTTTAATCAAGATAATAACCAAAGCAAACATAAGTAACCAAAGCATCAAGTACTGAATATAATAACCAAAGCAAACATAAGTAATATTAGGTGCAGATCAATTCAGAAAGGGACATAAAATATAGTCTTCACAATTTAATTGCAGAAAAATTTTCAGATCAACTGCGATTATTTCTGTGTCATGTAGAGAGGCAGACCTTTTATTGTAGCAATTGCTATCTTCCTAAGTCATATTAAATGCTGAATGGAAATCTAAATTCCTTGCAAAATGAAAAAAAATCATGTCACCTAATGTACAAATATTATATTTATGTCTCTAACTTGCGGCGATGGAAACCATCATACCTGAAATGTGAACAACGTTCAATTGAAAAGGAATAGAGCTTCCTTGACATGTACAATGCTATGTCAATTGAAAACAGTGCTCTGATTTCTATTCGGACGGTACCTACATGACAAATTCAACATGCCATAAGTAATCATTTCATCTTAGACTCTCATCTTATTAGATGGATATATATGTTCTGACTTGTGACTGAATTAATTTGACATTTTTAAGTACTATTATTGAATGAAAATGGTATTATTATAATAATATCCGCACTTTATAAATTTTTCCTTTAATCAGATACAAAAAGGAAGAGAATAAGTTTATCAAGAACCTTGATAATTTTATTGAAGATGTAGTAGTAACCACATGTAATCATCAATAAAAAGACAAAAATCTGAAATGAACTTTACTCACCTCATCATTTGTACTTAAATATGAGGAGCTATTTTAACCTCCTGCAGCAAGCTAACATTATACAACTGACCAAGACAAAATTTTCTCCTAAAATTCATTTTGGATTTGACCAAACAATTTGTTTTTTTTTTGTCGTCATTTTGAGCAAAATCTGTCCTAAATTTCATTTTGGATCTGATCCAACCAATTTCATGCCACCTCTCTTCGTGAAGAAAATTTTAAGTTTTATGCATATGATATTTGTTATAACGTCTTATATTATTAATGAATTGGCAAACCGTCTATTAAATAGATGATGTCACAAAAAAGGGTTCAGTAAAATAGTAACAAATCTGACCACTACCTATTGATAATAACCTACACAGATGCACAAATCTCATCAGACAGACAAAGAAAACAACCAATACAAATATAGTAACCAATATTTTGTTGGTTCCTGAAAGAAGGCTGTATGGTGACGCTTTTGTGAGGAGAATATGCAAGTAAAGCATTCATCGAGATTAAAATAATTAGAATAATCTGTAAGTAAATTATTCAACGGATGTTCATAAAAATTCATTCATACTTAGATTTATTGCCAATGAGAAGTATATAAACTATTCTGTGCAATTACCTTTGCATTGTATAATATTTTTCGTAAGGCTACGACAAAAAGCCATTCGTTCCAACTAAATATAATAATATAGTAAATCAGAAACTTTTTTTATCAAATAACAAAATAAAAACTAACCTCAAAAGCAACGGGCAAGGTCGACATCACCATTCATTCTGTTAAAATCATCAAACATATATTCAGTTAAGAATGAACATTAGTTATCTAATTAACTAATTTATAGTTGTTTTATTTGAAAATTTATAACAGGATTTTTTGACCATAAATATTTGAGCTTCAATGGTTGCTACATCTCTTCCCTTGCTAATTAGATTAAGGGCATAGAAAGGAAATAATAGAGATTTGTTAATTGTTAAGATTTGTGATAACTGTAGCCTGTTGGGTATATATAATTATTGGAACTTGCAATTTTTGTAATGACCGGGTGAAATTTTTTTTTTAAAGTTCTTTAATCCTCCTTTAAATCTTGCCAGTCAAATATTAGCTTTTAATTATTAAGGTTTAATAATCCTGAAAGCATTACAAATATCCCAATCCTAGCCGCATGCTAACCTATCAACCCATGTTCTTTGATAAATTGATTAAAAACAGGAAAAAAATAGTAAAATGTACAGAAGAAACAGTCCAAATGTCTAAAATAATCACAATTTCAGCCTGTACCAGTGTCATCCATCAAAGTACTGACCCCTGAAATCTTCTTGAAGTTAAGAGACAGAAAAATTGCCTATTTGTGAAAAGACTTGAACTCACCTTGGTCCAAAGGACTCTTGAACCGGAGATGAGTCAAGCTGCATATTGTCACAGGGCCATCATTTACCAAATTAACCTGCACAAAAAGCATTCATTAGTAAATTACAACTGTGTGAAATGTTTGAGGAAAAACACTAAATAATACACATAGCCTGAGCTTACCTTCATCAAGACAAAAGTAACAGATTATAGAGAATGCATTGGTATATCTCGACAACTTTGTCCTACTAAATTGCTTTCACCCTTTTTCAAGCTCAAGTTACTTAATGGTCGATATGGATATAACAATTATAAGAAGGACAAAATGGTCATAATATATGAGTGTGCATCTCTACAAAAATGTAACAGAAAGCCTGTATAGACAAAAAAAATAAAATCTGTCAAGAGACAAATTTTTATGAGCTAGTGCCACCAGTGCATAGTAAACCGCCATATCCTTGTGAGCTAGTCCTATAAATAATTATTAGATATTGAAGTACCTAGTTGATGTCTGAGGAGATGAATTGAAGGAAGAGGAGGAGGCCAGGCAACGAAGTGAAGGTCCTAGTGAAAGATCAGATCCGAGAAAATGAAGATTGACAAAACTTCAATCTCCTTTGGAAAAAGCAAACAAAAAATGTGAGCGCAAAATTAACGATCTGAGTATCATAGTCACTAAATTGGGAAAAGTCGATCTGAAAGGGGAAGAGCCGATCTGGTCATTGGTTGCGATCCAAGACTGGAGGCAATAGACATTCAATTCAGGTGTAAACTACCAAATAATAATGCATTTTAATTTTGTCCCTAAACCAAATTGATGAAACAACACTTTATCATAAATTCAATTTTACCTATAATTGGGGATAAAATCATGCCACTTGGTAGGATCTCTCTTCTCCAATGGCAACGTATGGTGATCGAAATAATCTAATCCAGCACAGTATCATCCCTAGCAAGCATTCTGCTTCCATACTACCCCTAAAGCAGCGGGGCCCACTGTCAGGCCGCAACTGAACCTCGTCTTGTCTTCCATGGGAGTCAAAAAATTTAACACCGATCAACATCATCTCTTGAAGGAGTGAAGATGGCACGCTGTGGTTGATGACGTGAAAAACACTCCATTCGGTGGACGCTTGGTGTACCTGCGGGGTGGGATTAGCTGAGGAGAGGTCGATGGTGGGGATGGAAGGCCAGGCTAGCGCGACGTGGGAGTGGGGTTGGGGACGGAGGAGATAGGGGGTTGGATGTAGGAAGGAGGAGGAGATTTGGAGATGAAGGCATGAAGCTGCTTCCATAATGCGATATGAACGAAGTGGAGTGACGGACATATCGATCAAATTTTGATCTGACGAACAGTATCTAAGAAACAAAATGAACGATTCAGATCTGTTGAGAAAAGTTGAGTGATGACGTTTTGATGATGTCAGCAAAAACACTGTAGATAATACCCCTAGAATTGGAGTATTTTTTGATTGGAATATCGAATCTCAGAGAAGTCCCGCAGATTGTATATATATTCTCTTTGATAGTGCTAAACATGTATGATAAATTGTGTTGACTTAAAGAGTCATTAGCCAAGCATCAGACTTAATATTACCTCGTGATCAAATTCCATTTCAGATTACTTTTCATTCAAGTCAACTGGGTGATAGAAAAGGCCTTCAATTTAAAACCAATGTCATGTGCTGAAATAGAAAGAGAGGAAGTAGCCGTTGGGGGTCAAACAGGAGGTCAAACACAAAAGAGTATGTCAGAAGGTGGGGTCCCCCCACTAACGGAGCTAACAGACATGACGGAAAGCATTTAACAGGAGACGCAGGATCTGGAGAGGAGTAAATCTGTCCGTTGATTAAAATGGGATAAATAGAATAGTTAAAGGTGTTAAATGGCATTATGTTTGTACTGTAGCTATAAATAGGCTGAATGTAACAACAGAAGTTTTGTTGAATAAAGATATCAATTGTTGCTTGTGTGTTATCTCTTTTGTTTTCCAGTTATCTCCACAAAATTCCCCAATTCTCTTCTCCAACATATCAATTGTTCCACAGACTGTGAAACCAATTGATTTTTACCCCTGATTGCACAGTTTGACTGTGAATTTGATATCTTTATTCAACAAAACTTCTGTTGTTACATTCAGCCTATTTATAGCTACAGTACAAACATAATGCCATTTAACACCTTTAACTATTCTATTTATCCCATTTTAATCAACGGACAGATTTACTCCTCTCCAGATCCTGCGTCTCCTGTTAAATGCTTTCCGTCATGTCTGTTAGCTCCGTTAGTGGGGGGACCCCACCTTCTGACAGACTCTTTTGTGTTTGACCTCCTGTTTGACCCCCAACGGCTACTTCCTCTCTTTCTATTTCAGCACATGACATTGCCGCCTCCCCAAGCGAATTCTCGACCTCGAGAATGAATTGTGGGTACATTTGTTTCATGGAAGCATAATCCTCCCACGTGGCACTTTCCTCATCAAGATTTGCCCATTTAACCTGAAGCTGAGGTACCCCCAGCATACCCCTCTTAAATAATCTTCTGGATAAAATTTTTTCTGGTGCTATCCTCAATTTTCCATCAGGGCCCAACCATGGCAAGGTTTGCATTGGAACATGCCTTCTACTAATCTGTTTTTTGAGTTGGGAAACATGAACAACAGGGTGAATTTGAGATTGTGGGGGTAGGTTTAGTTTATAAGCCACTGGTCCTATTTTTTCCATAATTTCATAAGGACCATAATATCTGGAGCTGAGCTTAGTGTGAGCCCCACCTGTCAGAGATGATTGTTTGTAGGCTTGAGTTTTGAGATAGACCCAATCTCCTTCTGAGAACTCCCTTTCACTTCTATGAAGATCAGCATATCGCTTCATTCTAGATTGTGCCTTGATCAGGTTGGCTTTTAATTGATGCAATGTTTGTTGCCTATCTCTCAAAATTGAATTGACTGCTGGATCAGAACTTCTAATCACATTCCCTAGTGGCAAAAGTGGAGGTGGGTAACCATACAAAGCCTGAAAGGGTGTTATTCCCAATGATTGGTGCTGGCTTGTATTATACTAATATTCTGCCATAGGGAGCCACTTAGCCCATTTCTTTTGTTGATCAAAAATCATGCATCTTAAGTACTGTTCCAAGCATTGATTAAGTCTTTCTGTTTGACCATCAGATTGAGGGTGGTAAGCTGTGCTAAGACTAAGAGTGATGCCCAATTTATCCATTAATTCAGACCAAAATTTGCTTGTAAAAATTGGGTCTCTATCAGAGACCAAATTTTGGGGAAGACCATGAAGCTTATAGATATTATCAAGGAAAGCTTGAGCCACATCAGCAGCAGTGAATGGGTGAGTGAGTGGAATAAAATGGCCATACTTGGTCAGTCTGTCCACAATAACCAGTATAACATCCCTCCCCTTGGATTTGGGTAGACCAGTTATGAAATCAAGTCCCAAACTGTGAAAAGCACCAGCAGGAATAGGTAGTGGTTGTAAAAGACCAGGATATTGCACATGTTCACCTTTATTTATCTGACAAGAATGGCAAGAGCTGACATAATCATGGATTGTTTGCTTCAGGTGAGGCCAATAGAATAATTGTTTTATTTTTTGATAGGTCACATTGATACCAGAATGACCCCCTACAGGTGAGTCATGTAATGCATGAATTATCTTATGTCTCCAATCACCAAAATTCCCCACACACAATCTGTTTTTGTACCTGATAATGCCCAGGTGGATTGTCACTGTAGGATTGGGTGCATCCATTTCAAGTTGTGCTTGTTGCTGTAAAGAGACAATCCAAGGGTCGTTCTCATAGCTTTGTTGCAGTTCCTGGACCCACTGAGGTAAAATTTCACTCACAGCAAAAGTTGCAGCTGACTCCCCTTGAATTTTCCAATTTTGCCCTTCTACTCTTGAGAGTGCATCAGCCACCTTATTCTCCTTCCCTTTTTTATATTCAATGGTATAATTTAAACCCAATAATTTGCACAATCCTTTGTGTTGCAAAGCATTTGTAACCTTTTGTTCCAAGAGATGTTTTAGGCTGATTTGATCAGTCCTAATAACAAAAGTGTTGCCAACTAAATAGTGTTTCCACTTTTTAACTGCTGTTATCAAAGCCAGAAGTTCTTTTTCATATGTAGAAAGGCCTTGGTTTTTAAGTCCTAAACTCTGACTGAAGTATGCCAAAGGTTTATTGTCTTGCATAAGTACTGCTCCAATGCCAAGTGCACTTGCATCAGTTTCTATAAGGAATGGTTTGGAGTAATCAGGCAAGGTGAGAACTGGAGTTTGAGTCATAGCCATCTTTAATTTATCAAAAGCCACTTGAGCATTGGGGTTCCATAAGAAAGCATTCTTCTTAGTCAGTTCAGTAAGTGGTCTACTGATAGTACCATACCCTTGAACAAACTTTCTATAATAACCAGTTAATCCCAGAAAACCCCTTAATTGTTTTACATTTTTTGGAACTGGCCACTCTACCATGGATCTTATTTTATCAGGGTCAGTGGCTACTCCTTGGGCAGTGATGATGTGGCCTAAATATTCAATTCTGCCCACTCCAAATTCACACTTAGATAACTTGGCTTTCAGTTTATTATCTACCAATATCTGTAATGTAGCCTCCAAATGTGACAAATGTTCCTCAAGAGACTTGCTATAGATGAGGATATCATCAAAGAATACCAAAACAAATTTTCTGAGAAATGGCTTGAATAAATTATTCATCAGGGTTTGGAATGTTGCAGGTGCATTTGTAAGGCCAAAAGGCATGACAACAAACTCAAAATGACCATTGTGTGTTCTAAAAGCAGTCTTGTGAATATCCTCCTCAGCCATTCTAATTTGATGGTATCCAGATCGTAGATCCACTTTAGAAAAATAAGTTGCTCCTTTAAGCTCATCTAATAGGTCATCAATGATAGGTATGGGATACTTATTTTTTATGGTCATTGCATTTAATTGCCTGTAGTCAATGCACAACCGCCAAGAGTTATCTTTCTTTTTGACCAGAAGTACAGGAGAAGAATAGGGGCTGGTTGAGGGTCTGATGAAGTTACTAGCTAGCAATTCCTCCAAAATGCTTTCAATTTCTAATCTCTGAAAGTGGGAATACCTATAAGGTCTTATAGTAACAGGAGTGCACCCTGGTTGTAATGGAATTTTATGATCCACATATCTAGCAGGAGGCAATGTTGTTGGCTCTTGGAACACAGTATGAAATTTATCCAACACTGGTTGCAGCTTGTGATCCACTGGAGCTGCAGAAACTTGATCACAATCAGCTGTAAAGAATAAGTGTGCAAGCAGCACTTGGTTACCTTTTTGTTCCTCCCTTGCCACATTTAAATAACCTTCAATAAGTTGAACTGCTGCATTGTCTTGTTGAACATGTAGTACCAACTTTTCTGTACCATTTTGCAATTGCACCCTCCCCTTATTCCAGTCAATGGTCATTGGACCATGTAATGATAACCAGTCCATACCCAATATAAGATCATACCCTTGAATATTAAGTAGCCTCATCTCTCCAGATAAACAATGGTTTTGTAGTTTAAATTGAACCATGTCACATTTGGTGGTGGTAGTCATGGAATCCCCATTAGCAATTCTGACTAGTAGAGGGTTTGTCTCAGCAATTTTCCACTTGGAGGGGTCAACCAAGGAAGGGTTAAGGAATGAGTGAGTGCTTCCTGTATCAATTAACACTTGAATTGGGGTTTGATCAAATTCACCTTTAAATCGTAGGGCTTTGAAATTGGTAACCTCATGAGGAGCACACATAGAAATGACTGCTTGTTCAATAGATTGATCTTCTACATCTGATTCTTCAGACACAAACTGAATGAATTCAGTGTTTTCAGGTAATTGAATAACATTAGGTTGTCCTTCCACAGCTTGTAAAGAATGGAGTGTTTTTGCAGCACACTTGTGGCCAGGAGTGTATTTTTCCTTACAGTAAAAACACAATTTCAATGCTCTCATCTGGTCTATGGTTAATTCTTTGTTGGTTGGTGTTGTACTTGGTTGGCCCCACTTCTTGATGTTGACTTCCTTACCCTTGATTCCCTTATCAGGCACAAATTCCATATGTCTAGAGAATGGTTTCACCCTCTTATCCACACCTTCCAAATTCATTTCTGCTTTTCTAGCAAAACTAAATGCCTGGTTAAGAGTCACAGGGCCTAGAATCTCCACAGCATATCTGATCTCCTCTTTTAAACCCTCAATGAAGGCTTGCACAAAGAATTCAGTATTTCTAATTCTTGTCTCAGAAATCAATCGAGATTTTGCCCTTTCAAATTGTCTAATGTATTCCCCCACCTTACCAGATTGATGAACCCTTTTAAAATCACCAATAGGGTTAGTACTGGTATATGACTGAAATCTGTCAAGAACTTCCTCAACCAAAATATTCCAAGGTACATCAGAATAATCTTCCTGAAATCCTTCATACCATTCTTGGGCTTCATCCAGAAAATGCAAGGTAGACATTCTAGTTTTATACATTTCTGGTATCTGAAAGATTTCAAAATAAGTCTCACATTTTGACCTCCAGCTTTTAGGGTTTGATCCATCAAATGTAGGAAAATCAGTTCTTGGAAGGTTTACACGGGGCTCCTGAATTCTGTATCCCTTCTTTGCATCATCATGAGGAGGAGTATCACAATTAAAGATTGGAGGTTTAGTACCTGATTTCTGATCGGAAGTACCAGCTTTAGCAGAAGCAGCTGAAGGTCTCTCTTTCTCCCCATTGGATTTACCATTCTGAGAACGAAGTAACTGCTCCAAAAGCGCCTTCAATTCAGCAATTTGTTGAGAATTCTCAGACTTTTGTTGTTCAAAACGAGTATTAGCCTCCTTCATCTCTTGACTCAGTCGGTCAACTGCTAGGTGGAGTTCTTCATTCTTCTGCTCGGAAGTAGAAGAGGTGGATTTAGGAGGCATTATGAACTTCTTGATGAATCTTGGTTGACGAATGACTCCCAGATGCGATCTTTTGGGTCTGATACCACTTGTCACAGTCAAACTGTGCAATGAGGGGTAAAAATCAATTGGTTTCACAGTCTGTGGAACAATTGATATGTTGGAGAAGAGAATTGGGGAATTTTGTGGAGATAACTGGAAAACAAAAGAGATAACACACAAGCAACAATTGATATCTTTATTCAACAAAACTTCTGTTGTTACATTCAGCCTATTTATAGCTACAGTACAAACATAATGCCATTTAACACCTTTAACTATTCTATTTATCCCATTTTAATCAACGGACAGATTTACTCCTCTCCAGATCCTGCGTCTCCTGTTAAATGCTTTCCGTCATGTCTGTTAGCTCCGTTAGTGGGGGGACCCCACCTTCTGACAGACTCTTTTGTGTTTGACCTCCTGTTGGACCCCCAACGGCTACTTCCTCTCTTTCTATTTCAGCACATGACAACCAATAAAGCAATTAACAAAAGAAAAGGCCCGAAATACCACGGAAATCAGAATAACTTGCTACTAAACATGCTTTTACAGACTGCTTGTACTAGCATGAGTCCAACAATTTCGTTGCATTAATTAACACAACGGAGCAAAAAGAGAAATGCAAAACTTTCAGAATTAGCTTGTTTCTTCTTAATATTGGCTATAGACATAACAATAGGGATCAAAATTTATACACATTAACTTTGTACTTCTTTAATGTAATACCATCATGTCTTTCAAAACCTCATGCACAACAAACAATACATGCTGAGATTATACAACTCGACCAACTTTATTATAACAAAGCTAAAGACAACATAATACCACCTTGCATTTACACAGCATAAACATAACCAAGACACTTTTATGAAAAAGAAAAGAAAAACATGAACAAATTATCAACGAGCTCCCTCTGCCTTCTTTCGAGCTATGTACATAATAACCCGAGGAAAGAAAGATTTCTTCCTCCTAAGCTTGAGCTCAGCCTGCAATACTGGCAATTCCTTCTCAGGTCGCACCATTCCATGTATCTCTTCTTTCTCATCCCTTCTAAAAGCAGCTTTATGACCTGGACTCTTAATTGGGTTCACAGATCCAGCCCGTGCTGCAGCTTCATTAGCCCGTCTCTTCTGCTCATTCTCGGCTCTCCACTTGCGCAATTCCATTTCTGCCCCTAGTTTTCCTTCCTTGGCTCTCTCAGCTCTCTCCAAAGCAACCTTCATACCTTCTCTCTTCCTCTCCATTTCCTTGCAAGCCTCGTCTAGTTTCTCCAAGCACTTGGATTCAACTTCTTTAGCCTCTTCCACTTGTGCAAGGGCATTTTCAACCTTCTCATGTGCTGCCTGTTCAGCATCATGAGACTGTTTGCTCAAAGCATAGTACTCTTCCAAAGGTAAGGTGATGCCTTTGGGGGAAGCGGCTTCTATTATGGTTTGCTCACTCTCCTGGAGTGCATTTATAGCATCTTCGGCTAGTTTCTCTGCAGCCTTGGAGGCTTCAATTTCTTTGAAGGTAGCCTTTAGGCGAATTTCAGTAGTGGTGAGGCTCGACTTTGAATGGTTGAGCTCATCTTGGGCCCTCTTGAGCTCTTCTTGGGCTGATTGAGCTGCCAATTTGGCATCTTCAGCCTCTTGGGCTGCTTGTTGGAGCATTTTTGGGAGCTCCACCATCTTCTCTCTTGTTTCTTTCTCCTTCAACCTCACCTGCAATTAAATTAACCATACATTAACCTTGTTTTTATTTCTAATATTCTTTCTTTCGCACATAGGATACATTGAACAGATACAATACTGACACTGAACCAGTATCAGCGTATCAACAGTATGTATGGTCAATAACCCTACATTCATGTATGAGGTTTTTGGAACTATGAATAGATGGCTGATCATTGATCCCACTGGTAATAGATACTGGCCATTTGGCCTTAGATTGGTACGGTCTGAACCATGTACTAATATGCTGTCAGCCTGTCACTACTACAACTTACCACTTCAAGCTCTTCTTTGGTCCTATCAAGTTCAGCCTCAAGGGAAGAAACAGCGATAGTTGCCATCCCCTCTCTCTGCTGCAAGGTCAGAAGTGCAGCCTTTTCATTATCCAGCTCCAACTTGAGGGATACATTCGCCATTTTGAGGATTTCGACCTCATTTTTTGCCTTATCCACATTCCCTTTTACTTCCTCCAACTCCTTTTTTGCCTTGCCCAATGCCTCCTCAATTGACCTCTTTATTTCTCTCGCTTCATTTGTACCTTCATCTCCTGCACCCATCATCTCCTGAGACAATATTGTTTCCATGTATGCTGCCAGTTCAGTCTTTAACTTGCCCAAAGTAGATGTGGCTGCATTCAATTTTAATTTCAAATCCTTCGTGGATGAGTATTTTTCGTTTAATATTTTTAATTCCTCTTCTCTCTCTTCAAGTTCCTTTTCCCATGTGAGATAGTCCTGCTCTCTGGCCAGAGATGCCCCGATTCTATGCTCCTCTGCCTCAAGATGCACACTATGAGCCGACTCCAGATTTTCCTTGGCAGCAATGAGCTCTAAGGTTAGCTCCTCCACCTTTGTTTCAACCTCTCTACAAGTCGTCACTGCCTCTTCAGCTTTTCTTACTGCTATATCTCTCTCTATAACCAGAGAGGAATATTGCTCTTGCAATTTTTGAAATTCGAGTTGTACTGACTCGAGCTCTGCAACTGCACTCGTGTGGCGCACCTTTGCTAGGTCAGCTTGTGCCTTGGCTGCAACACTTGACTCATCTGTGATACCTTGTCGAATCTCTTGAGCTCTTAGTTGGGCAAGCTCCGAGTCTTGTCGGGCCTGAGACTCCTCAGTTTGAGCTTTTTCTAAACTATGCTTGAGTTCTTCTACTTGCTGCTTGGCACTCTCAAGTTCAGACAGAAGCTTTGACTTCTCCAGTTCAGCTGATTCGGCTCGGGCTTTGTATAGAGGGATTTCTTCATGGAGTTTCTCAACTTCGAGCTTTATCTGCTTGCTTCTCTAAAAGTTATTCAGAAAAGTGGAGTTAATTTTTACAGGACCAGCAATTTCTTAACGCAGGGCCTCATTTGGATATTTACTTATTTAGAGTTATGTTTTGTATTTGTTAGATAATATCAAGGCAGGTTAATGTCGACAGGTTCTCTTCAAAAGGTAACCAAGAGGTCCGAAGGATATTGGCAGTATACCAGTTCTGTGCCGATACTGAAGTTTGCTGACCAGTCAAAACTAGAGATTCGCTTAATCTAGGGTCCAGAAACCCTCAAATGTTTAGCCTAACAGCAAAGTTTCCATACCATTAATATCAGGTACCATAACAGCACCAATAAGTACAATAGAATCTTAACTATACAAAACTATTACCAATATTGATACCAAACTATTCGAACCAGTTGACAGTAATTTACACAAAATATTTGTATTCCTTACAAAAACAAAGAAAATAGAAAACTACCAATGAGTACCTCTATTGTTTGAGCCTTGTGAGCTTTCCAATCAGTAATCCCTCCATACTTTGTAACAGCTTCCTTGACTGACTCAAACGGGGCTCTGGTGTCAATAAGACCCCGGTTTTGGTATACATTTTTGACAGCATTTACTGATGCCTTCTTTCTCACATCCTCCACCTTCTCCATTCTGTCCTTGGATTCTCCAATTCCAGTGACAATCCCCAATTGTGCCCCATTTTCATGCCCATTCTTTGTAGGACTTTCAGTCACCTTATTCTCTTCATTGAAAACTGTTCCCAATATGGCCGCCTTTTCATCTCCATTTTCAGATTTATGTTTGACTGGTACCAGAGTATCTGTCTGGGTTTGCATTGCTGACATGGCAGGAGAGTCTCCTGACATAGTGGGTGCATTAGATAAAACATGGTTCGCATTGATATTAGTGTCGATAATCGGCGAGGTTGAATACTCCGCAAGTGGAGAAGATTCTGCAGAAGCTGAAGATTCCCTCGGAGGAGACTCTGGTTTTACCTCAATGTTTGCTTCAGGATCTTTTGGTTCCTCCATTACTAAAAACATTCATTAAAATGCGAAAGAAAAGGACGAAATTCACCATCAGCTTTACCGTCAGAATTTATAGAATATTAAGTAGTACTTGACAAGGGTTACCACATGGCATGTGAGCACCAGAATGATCTGGGTATGGATTTTAGTAATTCCTTTTACAATTTCAAAATGAAGATGGTACAGAACAACTTCAAGCTGCTAAGGACTTGGTACTAAAAGTACTTTTCTAATACTGAGATTTAACTGCTGGTACAGAAATCAAGTTTTAGTTGCAGAATGCCTAACTCATAACTAGACAAAATGATCTCTAAAAATAGGTGTATAACTAAAATAAAAGCATTTATTGCACATGTGTGGCAGCCACCAAAAATTATGCAATTAAGGTCCTATTAGGTGGATGAAATTAAATTGTCTACATTTGGCATGATATAAATTACACTAAATTAAGTAACCAAACCATCCTCCGTTTGAAGAAACAAATTAGGAAAGATAGCTCACCAAATGCACTTATGCACTTCAATTTTTCCAAAGACACCGATGCCTGACTGCTCAGCTCCGTCTACCCCACACAACAAACTGTATTTAGGAATAGCAAAAAAAACCTATTAAAGTACAGCATAAGCACTGTATAAGGAAGGAAAAATACATGAAAAATAAAAATCATAACAATCAAGAGGGACCCAAAAATTGGAAAATTGGACGAAGCTAAACTATTTCCTACAATCAATTAAATAAACACCATAAAAAACGAAATTCAACACGACAAAAGGAAAGAGAGTGTGGGACCATATATTACCAGGAGTCAACCCAGTACTTAGAAACCCTATGATCACCAAAAACCCCAAAACTTGTCACTCCCAAACTAAAAAGGAACAAAAATCATTCGTTATTTTGTGACCTTATACCATGATTTCAAGCAAAATCGACGCAAAATTCGAAACCAAGTATCAAAGACCAAAAATTCTGCTTATATGACAACTAGGAGCTAGAAAGAGAGACTTACTATGATCTAAGAAGCTTCTCCAGCTACAAAATGGTTTAATTTGGAGCTATATCGGATCAAAAATCGAACTGGAGAGGTGTAGTAGATTTTCCTCTCGCTCCACCTTCCTTCTTCCTCTACCTCGCTTTCTCTCTCTAAGCGCGTTTCACAAATTTCTCTTGGTCTGGTCTGCTTGTTTTGTTGGAAAAATGAAAAATATTATTATTTTGTCAGATAATGATGTTGTTTACATTATAGGCTTATACCATCATAAGGCATAAAGAGGTAGAATAGACCCTATCTTTAATTACAGTCTATTAGATAATAAATAACCTGCCTTACTTTAATGATTTTTATATTTTGTATTTATTATTATTATTATTATTATTATTATTATTTTTCTCTAGTTCAGAGAATTTTATTGAAAAGAGGAGGGACGAAAGGATGCTGTAATGTTGACCACGAGGATAGCATTGCGTACATTATACCTGCACCTGGTTCATTACATTTAATTGCACCACGGATTATCTGACACTTTGGAGAAGCTTGTAAATCTACATATAAAATTTTTAAGCTAAAATAATCTTGAATAACAATGATGATAATCGATGAAGTCTAGAGAAAAAGGTTTAGACGAATGTAAAGATCTATTGAACACCTTTGATGCTGCATTTGAGTTTTCTAATGTTTTAATTTAGTTGGTGATTAAACTGGGGTATAATATAATCATATATTGTATTAATATATTTGTTAAATTTCAAATTAAAATAAGGAATTAAAATCGAATAGTGTTTTTTCTATTATTCTAATTCATTTTTTTCCCTTCAATGTGTTTTGATTTTTATATCGTGACAGGTTTAAACTTTAAACTTCTACATTAACAAATTTATTTTTCACCAACCAAACTCATGTAACCAAAAAGTCATCTTAGATATCCGTGCAATGAAAAAAAATGGGCCAAGTATCCGTTAACTATGGTGCCAACTAGCTCCGATAAATAAAAATAGAACAAGTCCAATCACAAAATTCATTTAAAAACAACAGGAGAGTCTAGTCAGCTTACCATTCGTCTCCACTCAGGATCCAATCCGTCTCCATTCTTTATGAACTGGAGAAGTCCTTGCATACGTTCCGGTATGCATTAAATGCATGATTAATTCAATCGGCTCGGTGGAATGAAAAGGCATTAAATGTAGTTCCTTTCAGGGATCGTTGCTCCAAAAAGGACGTTCCAAAGTAGTGAAAGCGGAAAGATTAAGTACGGATGTGTCCATTATATATTTCAATGGAGAGAAGTGAAGTCCCTTAAGGGTCTGCCTTTAGCCACTTAATCACAAATGTATCCGCATACTTTCCTTACCTGCCTCGTTAGATCCGCCGTTGGATTTGATTTATGATAAGACATGAACGGTGGATAAATGGAATGCTAGTAAAGGAGTTTTATTTGATAGAGACTACTGGAAGGAAAGAACAAAAGTAGAAGAGAGCAGATTAACTAATCTTATTTGACAAGTAGATATGCTACACGTCTCCGACCTATGCTCCAAAGTAGTCTCTAATAATAAGGTGGCATGATTGACACCAAATTTATTTAATAATTTCGACGACTGATCAAATAATTATAAAAATATAATTATATTTGTTTTTTTATAGTTATAATAAACTGTATAACAAATTTGATATAAATTTAAAGTCACTTGATTATTCACCCAACTGTTGAAATATTTTACTGTCCATTTTTATCGATACATTATACATGATCGAAGATTAAACAATTTTAAATTTCTGTCGAATTAATACGTAACCTGTCTATAATTTTTTTTGTTATACCATTTTCTTTATTAATCGTCGTGATTGTTAGATAAACATAATCATTAATATTATTCCTTCTTTTGTTGATTGGTTATTTCAAAATGCTTTGATTGAACTTTAGTTTTCATTATATAAAATATTCATACTTTAAAATAATGCGAAAGAGAGTTAAACAATTATAAATCAAGAACACTTATGTCGGATCGATTAATCTCACTAAGCATGTCGAATAAATTAATCTCGCTAAACATACAAAAACACTCTTTATGTACTTTTATTACGAATTCCATACTCTAACGTATATTGTGGAATCCATTATGACCTTATAATACAATTAATTTCATTATATTACTATAATACATTCTTTTCACTTTAAAAAATAATTGTTAGTTACTTAGTCCTCAAGAAAAACAAATGATCAATTATACATAAATGAGCTACTTCAAAATCTCGCATCAAATCAAGTTTGTTATTATTGCATATCTAAAAAAAAGTTTGTTATTATTGGAGGCTTCTAAGAAGTAGTGAGTTCAAAGTTTTATGTATAAGAAATCTGGTCGTAGAGCTTAGAATTCTTGTGTTTATTTAACGGGTTGGATTTATTTATGACACCTTACCTCGACAACATTCTGTCAATATTTTTTTGAAAAATAAAATATTCAGTGATTTATTGTTAATCTTATAAATTAGTTGTATGTCAAGTCAGGTAATAAGTGGCAAAAATTTTGTATCAAAATCATAAGTTTTACTATTGTCAAAATATATTTAAGTTAATTCACTGTTACTAGCTTCCGATCCTTGTTATTTAACAAGTGTGATCCTTTATTAATCTAGGCCTTTAGGGTCATGACTCATGACTGGTATGATGGCATCGTGTCACCGCAATTGGGAATAAAGAAGACGGAGGAGGTGCAGTACCGGGGGAACCATGGAAACTGTCATTTGGGGTACGGGTCTAGTTAAGAGCGCCATTAAATGATTGACTGTCTAAGAAGCACCCGCACCGTTAATCCGTTGTGTTTTCAATGCCCGCGTGCGCATTTGGTGGTCGTCGAACTCATCCATTCATGCTAGCTGTCTGCGGCGTAGTCTGTGTAGTAAAGCGCGCAGCTCCTTGTACAACTTTCATGGAGTAGAGACACAAGAGCGAGTTATAGTTTGGAAAATAATTCAGAAAGTTCTACAGTCAGTGAAGCTGTTATAATAAGAATATAAGATATAATGTGAGATAAATTTTTGTTCTGGAGTCTAAATATGTCAAAATATTAAGATTTTATGAAGTAGATATGAAAATTTGGATATTATAAATATATGAATTTGGAACGGGGGAATGAACAGTAATGAGTAGTGCCATCATATTTGGATATTGAGGATGGATTGCGATGTGATATTATTATCCGCTATTTCGTTCATTATGCAAGCAATAGATTTAAACAATATAAAAAATAATAGAACAAATTTATCGGCGCAAATTAATCGGAGTTGATAAGGATCATTTTCAAGATCCATCATGCCGTCATCTTCAGTAACGCGCTTTTTATTTTTGAAGGTGTGTTTGGATCGTTGGAAGAAAGAAGAAGAAGAAGGAAGAAGAAGAAAAAAAATTATAAACAATCCAAACTCTTCACAAAGTTACACACTTTTCAATACTTCTTCCCTTCTTCCCTTCTTCCCACACCTATCCAAACGGAGCCGAAAATCATCCCATCATTCCTTTGGTCTCGCGTTTTCTTTTTCTGAAAATCTAGCGTTCATCCCTTCCTCCCTCCGTCGCTCTGTTTCCCTCCCTCCTGCGTACGCTGGATAATTAATGAGGACGCTGGATAACGCGGGAATGATGAAAATGATAGAATCTTAGAGATGGTCCTAAACAATTCCGCAAATTAATAACCGTCAACCTTAATTAAACTCTCAAATAAAATACGCTACAAATAATTATTTCTCATGCATCCAAACTAACAAAAATTAGCTCCACAACTTCTGATTTTATCATAAAAAAAATACAACCCACAAATATTGTGCCAAGAACTACAAGTTCAATTTACACTATTATAAATCAAAATTAAGTTCCTCGCAAACTTAATCAATTTATTTCCAAAGTCGGGGCATCCTAGTTATATATATATATATATATATATATATATAATATCTGACAGATAACATGTTGTAAGTACAAATTTGGCTAATTCATGATTAATTCGAAGATGTATTAAAGAAAAATAATACGAGTATAATATAGGTATTATTTGAAAATTTTGTTACTATGATGATGACCAAATCGTAGACAAGCAACTCATATTTGTGAATATTAAAAAAGGTTGTCAATTTTTTTTAAAAAAAACCCGTTTAAAATGTTGTCATCGCTTTTGTTTTCTCATGATCTTTTTATTTTTCAAAATATGTTTATTTTCTAGCGGGACTGTTTGAAAAGTATTGTCCTAAAAAAATATAAAATATGATGATTTTTATCTTTTGTCGAGTTTTACATTTCCTTTTTTACCAAACTTGTGTAAATTTTATTGTAATCTCGAGTGTTACTCTTTTATATGATTTGGTATACAAAGAATAAAACAATTATGATTAATGAAGTAGAATAAACTCCGAATAAACCTCTGTTAAAGAGAGTAGAGGGCGTTGTTGGTCTATTGGGTCGTTCTTAATTTTTAAACTGAAGAACAAAATTGCTGACATTTGTCATCCTTTTTTTTAAAAAAATGAAGTTTTATTTTATTTTTGTAGAAGCATGTTTGTCCATATAGTATAATTTAAGAATAATTACCAATTTAAACATTTTTTAGCCGCTTTGACTTTTGTGCCTATGCTGTTTTCACGCTTGACAGGTGACATACTGACATCGTTGGGCGGCATACCTAAAGTTATTTAGACAAATTATTGCTGAATGCTGATCATAAACTCATGATTTAAAACTATTAAGAAGGTAAAGAGTTCACTAAATAAAATTAACGATGATTATATATCAACTGCGTTTTATATTGGCGATTGATTGCATTAACACACATAATAATCATCCATTCAAGTGTTGGATGTAATGTGAATCATCGGTCAAGTATTGGACATAATGTTTGAAATCTGTTTTCCTCTACTTTACAAAAAAAAAAAAAAAAATACAACCATCCAATTCTCTACTTCAAATGCTACAGCAACAATCTTTACTACCAAACAGAGAATGCACCAATCCATTAACCAAGTTATCCCTTTCCACACTTTCTACGGTGCTTTCAAAGTTTCAATGCAACAGGAGAAATACATGCAACATGCTCCGGGGCGGTGCCATAGTAAAAAAGCAGTGGTCCAGCAAAAATTAACTTTCCCTTTCTATGACCCAGGCTTGATGTGAACCGGTCGATAATGCTGTTCCTTTTTGTAGACCTTTCGTGGCGAGCATAAATATTTTTAATTAAGTGTCGAATCCCAATCACACGGGACGTACAATACAATATAATTAGTTTATTAATTATTATTTTTTTTTGTGTACTAGATTGAGTGTCGAAGCCTACTTCTGACGGTGCAAATGAAAATTAAATTTCTAGTTCTTTCTTAATACTATTTTTTTGAAACAATTCTTTTCTTATAACTAAAAACTTGGTCAGTTGGTCTATTCTACAAAACCTTGCCAGGAGACATTAATAATTTTCTTTTCGATTAATCAAGTGTTCCTCGACTAAACACATGACAATGAATTTTAGGGGCGACAAGACATGCAAACGAAGGTTTAACACTAAGGATCTTAAAAAAATTGACCATCTTTGTATCTATAATTATATATGTATAAATTTTTTGAACAATAGGGTCAGTTGGCGAGTGCCAACCAACAAAAAAATTTATTAAAATATTAAAAAGTACAAAATAATAAAACTAATTACAGAACAAGAGAAGAAGGCATAAAGATGTCCAAAAGACACCAAACTCGTCTAACCTAATACAATAAAAAAAAAAATCTGCAGTTTAAAAACCACTGTCTAGACGAGATGATTATTTCACTGGCCAATCGTGCAGGTGTAGAGGGCCGATTATTAAAAATTCTAGCATTTCTTTCCTTCCAAATTAGCCAGCATCTTACCGTCCAAGTCGAGTCCCAAAGGATAGAATTTAGTCTATTTGTGGGCCTTCTATTCTTCCACCAAAGGTCTAATAATTGTCATGCCAAGCAAAAGTATTTGACCTCATGAGCTCAGATCAAGTTGTTTTTGCAAAAATGCAATCTATGAATAAATGTTCTCTATCTTTAGAGCAGAAGAAGAAGTACAAAGAATGCAGTTTGAAATAGTGATAGTTCAAAATTCTTGGCCCTTGGCCCGTCTTTTAGAAGGCCGTCCTAAAATCCGGACCGGTCTGGTCCTTCAAAGGGCTTTTCAATGGACAAGGGTCTAGAAGGGCCGAATTTTGAAAGGGCCGGGTCTAATTTTTTTCAAAGATTGATGTTGAAGGGCCGGATTCGACCTAATCGTTCAATAGTAGTGACTATTTGATCATAATAGGACGATAGAGATTAAAAAACTATTAAAAAAATAAATGTTGGTATTATTTTAGAAGGACTAGAAGGGCCGATGACCTATAAGGACCGGATTTTCGAAGGGCCGGTCTCGTGTTTCAAAAAACAAATCCGTGTAACCCATCCCATCTCGACCCTTTTTCTTAACCCGGTCCGATTCGACCCTTCTACCAAACCCGTCAAGTCCGGTCCTTTGAAATTCGGCCCGGCCTTTTTGCCTTTCACTAGTTTGAAATGGATGACCACTTTCGTTTTTGCAAATTACTTTGGGTCAGGATCTTGTCTTTAAACAAACATTTATTTATAATGTAGATAAAGTTTAGCTTAGAATCTGATGGTACATACCTAATTTTCCCCTTTTCCGGTTCACGTTGACTACTAAAAAAATTCATAAGGTATTTTATGTATGTAGAAATAATAGGTACTTGACTACGTACATTACAAGCTATTATATGCAAAACCATCGACCTAAACTGTCCAAAAAATTTCATTAAAAATATTATCATAACGGTCATCTATCACAGCGACAACTGAAAAAGTTAGTTTTAAATTTTAATACAGCAGTAATAACGTCTGCTCTAGCATTTGTATGTGTGTAGCTGATTTTCTCCAACATTTTGGCATATCTTAGGTTTCGTTTGGATAGGTGTGGGAAGAAGGAAAGAAGGGAAGAAGTGGAAAAAAGTATTGGAAAGTGTGTAACTTTGTGAAGAGTTTGGATTGTTTATAATTTTTTTTCTTCTCTTCTTCCTTCTTCCCATTTCTTCTCAACCATCCAAACATAGCCTTAGTGGTATGGACGGCGAGGCTGTTCTAAAATGAAAAAAATAGTTTTGTGCCACAGTAAAATAAAAAAATTAGAAAATAGTCATTCTAAAGGTGAGTTTTTGTCTTTTTGAAAATTGTCGTCCTAAATATAATTAGAAAATAGTCATTCTCTCCGTCTTATTCTCTCACCCGTCCCTCCTCCCTAGCACCTCCTCTGCCTTCTCTGACGCCAGCGGCGGATCTAGCAAAAATATTTAGATGGAGCTGAGTGCTCTAATGAATCATTTAATCGAACTGTTTCTCTTCATTTGTTTTTCAGTCCCACCTTTGAGTGCTCTAATGGTTGAAAAAATTCATTGAGGCTAAAGAGGGGCTTCAAGGCTCGACGGCGGTAGGTGGGGCTCTAGCCCCACCCGCCCCACCACTGGATCCGCCCCTGTCCGACGCCATTGTCGAGTTTGAGCGGCGTCGAGGGCTGCTCGTCTCCTCCTCCTTCCACCTCAAGGGCTTGGCACCACCACGACCACCCGCGCCACTGCCACCGGCATCTTCACCTCCATGCCAATGCCACCGGCGCCGCTGCCGGAGCGCCACCAAAAGGGCGCTTTGCCATGTTCATTACTCAAATTCTCGATCTCCAATGTTTACTATTAAAGCTTTATTTTCAGGTTTGTTTATTAAAAAAATTTACGGAAATATTTAATAAAAAAACTTAAATTGATCATAAGTAGAAACAATATCACTTGAAAAACATAACCAAATTCACTTGATCTGTCACAATTAAAAAGTGTGGTACACTTGACAACATGTCAGATTCCGTAAGTGCACTTGAAACTTCCAAATCAAAAAAAAAAAGTACACTTGAAACTAAAGCACGGATACTAGTATAAGCAAGAAATTAAGAAGAAGTCTACAACAGTCATTTTTACAAAATAATCCAAAAATATTTACTAATAACCCTCTTCTCATTCATTCTCATCTTCGTTCATCCTCTTCTCTATCCCCTTCTTCACCTCAGTTTGCCTCCACGCCTGTTTCTTTCTTCCCATTTCCTTCATCTTATATTTCCTAATGCAAATGATAAGAACATAAATGGTTAGTGTAAGAAAATTAATTAATGAATTTGTATAAAAATGTTAAACGTGGTGTACACTAGCATATTGGCACCATTGCAAGATACATGAATATCTATTGATATATTCAACACAACTATTCATAGCATAATAAATCTCATCTTTCCTTGTTTTACTTGATCGTGTACAGATATTAGATATAGGCAAGCAAGTGATACTAACTAAACTGACTTTACCTCGCCTGCCACACGTATTGGTATTTCAACTACGGCATGAGAGATATGAGCCGGCCCAGTTAGTAACTAAAAAGAAAGAGGATAAAAGACCAAAAAAAAATTACTTGTTTTTCGAGACCCCCTTAAAAATTCTATCCATATTTCTTTTGATCGCCAATTCATATTCATACTATACTAGATCCAGTTGCATTCGATTGAAATTCATATAATAACCCAAAATTGACTTTCTTTTTCTTGAGCCTCGAAAAACTTTTATCAACCAGCATTTCGAATTGATTAGATAGAATAGATATTAGCACTCTTTGAAAACTACCAGACATTCTCTGTAGTGTTTTTAACATAATCCACTGCTAGGGCTGTACAAAAAAAACAAAAACCCGTCCGACCCGTTTAGCCCGTTCGACCCGACCCGTATTTTAACGGGTTCCAATATTAAACGGGTTGGGTCGGGTTTTGTTTTTATTAACCCGGTATAACTGGGTCGGATTGTATTTTTTACTTCAGATAACCCGCTTCTACCCGACCCGACCCAATTAGGTGATAGTATCGATGATTAGATATTTATAGATGATTAAATCTCTGACAGACTTGATTCATCCTTTTTCCCAAAGCACACGCAACAACCCTAGTCCCTAGAATTAGCGATCTCTACGAGACTAGGACGCCTCGACTCCTCCCTTCCCTTCGGCCGTTCGGCGCAATGCCTCGACTTCTCCCCTGCCAACCTAGATCTGACGGTCAGCATCCTTCTGGCTTCAAGTCTCAGGCCACGTCACAATCTTCTATAGGGTCTCGAAAAATGGTATTATTACAAATCATATGTCTGAACTCCATTATAAATAGTTAAATACTATTGTCTTCTGTTTTATTTGCTATTTGCCTATTTCCTAAAATGCCATCTTTTTCTTGGAGACTCAATTTCCTTCTGGTCGATTATTAATTCTGTATTTCTGTTCAATCCTGTTGTTCTTGACTTCTAGTCATTGTACGAGGCTACAACTCTACAAAAGAAGAAGTTCTCAACTCTCAACCAACCTGAAACGTTAACTCAAGAAGTAATCAGGTAGGCCATAAGAGTAATTTGTTATTTTATTCTTTGGTATTTTGTAGTTGTGCTATGGAAATTTTTTGATAATCCTATGATTTTTAAGTGGACGAGTACATACTGTCATAGTGATATTGGCATGTAAACTAGAAATTTGGGATATATCATACTGCTACAATCAACAAATCGGCATGGTTACAAAATAAATTAGCAGACCTCATCGGCCAGTAGAACTATTGATCATATTAAAAATATAATCTGATCCGATTTTTTAATAAATCGTATTTAATGTTAGATATATACTTGATAGTTTATTACTCTGCAGATTTAGAAGAGAATGTCTAATTTTTTTTGGATCTTGCAGGCTATACAAGGGTACAAGGTACAAGGTCTGAACTCTCAATCAAGCTGAAACATCAAGTCAAGAAGTCGTCAGGTGAGCTTGTTTTTTTTTTCTCTGTTTGTACCACTATTTTCTTGTGATACATGATGGTCTCAAGTCTCAACTATTTTCTTATGATACCACTATTCTGAAAACTGATAATTTTTCTTTTCTAAATTGCTAAAAGGTACCTAAACTGAAATTAGACGAGTACTTTTCTAGATGGCAACCTCAGAAAAACAACCCAAGAACACTTCAAACCATCCAGTTTCGACAAATACAGAGACACGGGTACTATTTGTTTGATCTTTACTATCTCTAAAAATTGTAAATCTAAAAAAATGATAAACAAAAACTGTATAAAAAATAAATATATGTCGTAAACTGTTAAACAAAAACTGTAAAAAATCAATATCAGTAAATTTCTAATTGTTTTGTGATTCTTATTGTTAAAAATTATGATATTTGTAATATTAAATATTGTCCAACATATAGAACTAACAGTAACGAATAAAGATTTTTATTAATAGAAGAAAGATTTATAGCAGAACCTATATAAATAATTTCTAAAGATTAAAAGTTTCAAAATATGATTGATTTATACACACTGTACTTGTAAAGCATCAATGCATCATATATAGCTGATTTCTTAACTTTAATAGGTGCATGAGACCCAACCTCCAAAGAACACTGAAAGCAATCCGGCTAAAAGACAGTATAAAACTTCAAGAAAAGAATCTGATATTTGGAACTATTTCGAGCACAATGGAGACAAGAAGAACCCAAGGGCTACTTGTGCCTTTTGTGATAAGTCATATGCTGCTGATAAGAGCCGTCATGGCACTACATCCTTATGGAACCATCTGTTGCATCTCTGCCCACTCTCTCCATGCATAGAGGAAGACCCAAAGCAAAAAAAGCTTTCTTTTGAGCCTCAAGATGGTCAAGTAAGTGCAAAACTCAGAGCTGTGACTTTTAATGCAGAGGATTGTAGGAAGGCTCTTGCCAAAATGGTTATGGTGGATGAGAAACCCTTTAGGATGGTAGAAGGAGAGGGTTTCAGAAATTTCATAAAGACCTTGCAACCAATGTTCAATGTACCTTCTGATCGGTGCTGATGGTACTGGTCAAATTAATTCCTTAAAAACCGATACTAATTCGTTTGCAGTATAGTTTAAGGGTCGAATCACGGGGACGGACTATTCCTTTTCTGAGTTTAAACAATTCGTATTAATCTAAATTCTTTTAATTAAATAAATAATTCAAATTTCAAACAGATCTAAACTGAAGGGTGAAATGCAGTTTAAAATTCTAACTTCCTATAAAAACTTGATTAATTTAAAGTTTAAATAATTAACAAATGATTAGGGGTTCAGGTTGTCTAACTTTTCCTGTCTGTCAAGGCTGGGACGGACCGTTCCATCTCTGGAACGGGCCGTCCTAACCCTGTCAGATGGTTGGAACTGTCCGTTCTAGACCAGGACGCCCCCTCTCGGGCGGTCCGTCCTGACCTTGGGATGGGCCGTTCCAATCATCTGATGTTTGTCTTGTCATCCTACTTAATTATTTGCTGAGTGTTTTTACGTGGATTGTATCAAACCTAACCTACAGACTTGTGCTCTAACTCTCGTTCAGGTCAAATTGTGGGGTTCTGTTTGACAAATCCTAAAAACTTCTAAATTTCAACTCTCTTTTCTTGGTTTAGATGTTTCTAACTGATTTCTGGGTCTTGGTAAACTCTCAATCTCTCGATTTATTGAGTAAAACTCTAATTTCTTAAAGTTTGGTTTAATCCTTTCAGATATCGCCTACCTAAGTGATCTAGTTGTTTACTTGTTATTGCAGATAGACTTTATTTTGACAATTAAACTAGGCCTTTGTTTAACGCAATAGCCAAATCTAACATTAACAATTTGCAACAAAAAGATAGAATCAAATTTCAGAAATCAAAACGCAACTTAACTTAGCAACTAATCAAGTATTCAAACAAAACAAACAACTAAAAGAAAAGTTATCGAACCATAGCCCCTAAATTAAACTACTCCATGCAAGAAAAAGCAGGTTTCATCATACAAAAACACAAAGAAAAAGGAAAAACCAAGTTACAACAAGATGTGCTCGAAAATCGTCTATCTCCTAAGCTCTGTCCTGTCTGGGGCGGCCCGTCCTGGTCCTGGGGCGGTGCGTCTCAGGCTGGTGGATGGCCGTCTCGACAGGGTGGTTGCATTGCTCCTTTCTGGCTCTCCAAACTTAGCAAATTTCGACTCTCCTTGATTTGGAGCCAGGACAGAGCTTATATAGGCTTCTTGGGAAGCTCCAAAACGTGGCATAGTGGCTCAGAAAGGCGGTGGAAACTGAAGAAACCGCCTCACCAAATCAGGCACTCTATATTTGGCACTCTCGAAATAGCTCTCTGGCCTGGTAGTGGACTGGGACGGCCTGGTCTGAACATGGGGCGGCCCGTCCCAGCATGGGCTGAATGCTTCGTCTGGATTTCCTATGCCTGCGTCTGCACTGAGGTGGGACGGTCCGTTCCAGATTGA
The DNA here is from genome assembly GCA_028095005.1 of Rhynchospora pubera. Taxonomy (NCBI): domain Eukaryota; kingdom Viridiplantae; phylum Streptophyta; class Magnoliopsida; order Poales; family Cyperaceae; genus Rhynchospora; species Rhynchospora pubera. Next base: position 104,433,947 of record CM051462.1, on the reverse strand, counting down.
GGCGGCCCGTTCCAGTTTGCTAGATCTGTGCAACTTAGTCGATTTTCTCCTTTTTTCGCGCCAAAGTGTGATGAACCTGTATAAAAAACTTGCCGGGCTACGGCTGAACTTTCCTACATCTAACATTAGCACAATTTAAAGGAAAATGAGTAAAAACACAAGTAATTTGAACGAATTTAGGGGCTTATTCCGGCTGAAAATCAAGTACGAAAACCGTACATCAAAATCCCCCAAGCTTGAACATTGCTTGTCCCCAAGCAAAACTCTAGACTTAGACCTGAATTAGACCCTAATTGAGTTCAAATACCTGTGTACTAACTAGTTCAAAGAATCCTTTTAGTTTAAACTTAAGTGATTGTGACTTTAAGTTACAAGGGCATTTTCAAAAAGTTTTTCCATTAAGACCAAATTATTTTATTTTTGAGTGACTTAACTTTTTCTGAAATCAAACTAAAGATCCTCACATCACATTGACTCTGTTTCATTTCACTAAGCATTAAATCAGTTAATTCTTCAAAGTTTTTATTCAGTTAGAAATCAAGTAGAAACGGGATCGAACCTGCTCAACTCAAATAATTTAGAATAACTCCAAGTTGTTTTGCACAGACTTACGATACTTCAAACCAGAAAATTAAATAACTTAAAAGGAAAATTATTTACAAGATACAATTCTCCTGGGGCAAGGAGGTTTTTCCCGAGGCGGAGAAGTCGGCCAGATAAGAGCGGATTTTTTTTTAGAGGATTTTTCCTCTTTATTTTTTATTTTTTTTTATACCATGAATCTCTTTCTGTTTCTTACCCATGGTTTATGGAATTCTTTTAATCCGCAAGTACCTATAGCCTCCTACAGTGTCCATGGCACTGCACCACTTTTTAGTTCCCCTTTTTATTTTGTTTTTGGTTTTTCCATTTTTTTTTTACTTTGATTTAGACAAGAAAATTGCGAAGGTTTTTAGTTTCTGAAAATCTGTGCAAACCATCTTACAGTTATCCTTATTTTTGAGTTACTCAAATGATCTTAGGCGAACTAAATCAAGCCCTTTGCCGGCTCTATTCAATACAACCGTATAATTGCTTTTGAAATTAACTATCCAATGCTTAGCAAAATTACTCCCAAGTCAAATGAAAGTTACTATCCTTAGCTTGCCTCAAATTAGTTTAGTCAAATTCATTTTGCAAATTTTTCAACAAAGTTTTTAGTTTTTCTCAGAATCTACCCAAATTTCTCAAGTCACAAACATCAAGATTAGCTAAATGATCCTTAGAACTATCCTAAATGCAACTTAGAATGATTAATTATGCAAATCCTACATGTATATACGAAAACTGCCAATGCATTGTGTCTGGAACGGCCTGTTCTAGCGTGGAACGACCCAATGGGGCGGACCGTCCTGATGGTGGGACGGACCGTCCCAGACACAATACTTGACTAGTTTCAATGCTCAGACAGTGTTGGAACGGGCTGTTCTAGACTGGGACGCCCTGTTGGGACGGGTCGCCCCATTGGTGGGACGGTCCGTTCCAATGCTGTCTGAAACTGGCAATATGCTATGCAGATGCTCTAAGTTATCCGTTTTTTCGATTTTTCGATCCTTTGACCCCCCCAAGCTTATCTACTGGACTGTCCCTAGTCCTAGTAGATGCAAGAAAGAAAATAAAGGAGAGAAAAATAGAAAAACGTAACTGAAACTGGCTCAGAACTGTGGTGGGTCAGGTGGCGGTGGAGCTGAAGGTCCAGGGCCAAAGATGTGATTTGCGAGGCGGCTGAGCAGATCATCGTTCCGTGCATTGCGCTCATCTTGCTGCTGCCTCCATCTCCTGTTCTCCTCCCTCTCTTCATCAAATGATGCCTGCAAGTTCCACTGAGCGGTGTGGATGTCATGCAGCATGTCAAAGTAGCGCTGGTCCGATCCCCTGCCGTATCCCGGCTGCCACTGTGGCTCAAACCCTCCATGCGGTTGTGGCGGTGAGGGGGATGGATGAATATCCTCCATACGGATCCCGCCCCAAGTGAAGTGCTCGCCCTGAACATCATCAAAGGGCTCAATGTGGGGCACCGAAGGGAAATGGGAGGGATGCTGAGACGGGTGGCTAGAGGCACCTGCTGCCTCTGCCTCTGCCGATGTACCGGCGCCTGCTGCCCTAGCAGCGGCCTCCATCTCAGCCAAACGGCGCTGCATCTCTTCTTCTTCATGGTTGATCAAACGCCCATCTCTATCAACCAGAAGCCAGGTCCTTTTGTTTTGGAGATCTATGGACCTGGTGAATGGAAGCGGGAACCGATGGCGGCTATAACAAAACTGATACTCGGATCCAACCTGGGCCACCATCCCCATCTCAACCAGCTGCCTCATGCCTAGCCGGTTTGGTCCTCCGCTTCGCCTCAGCTCATCCCAGGGCACCGTGACATCATACTGGCGGATCAAATGAGTCACGTACCCGCCAACTGTGATCTGACCTGTGCCTGCCCTGAGATTGTTGGCCTGTTTCTCGAAATGCTTCATCATGAAGTAGGCCAGATTGAGCTTTGCCTCTCCCTTTGGATAGAAGATCTGGTTGAGGATTGCTTGCTCACCACGGGTCAACTTGACACCCGACTCACCTTTGGCAAAGATGGTGAGAGAGAGCATCCGCTGTATGAAGCGGATAGTCGGGTGCTGGATGTGGGAGGAGCGGCGGGTGTTGACTGGCTGTCTGTGCTCCAAAGACAACTCCTCCCAAAGGTTATCCTCAAAGAACTCGTCAGTGATCTCCCCATTTTCAAGCCCAAAGAACCGGGCAAAGTCATTCTCGTTGCAGATCATCTTCTTTCCGTTTGCACGGAATGTCATCTGCCAGAGATCATCCTTGAAGAAGAGGTCAAGGGTGCAGAGGAACTCCATAGTGAGGGCCGTATAGGCTGGAGCTCTAATCTTCCAGAATCTCGGGCGAAACCCGACAGATCTGGTGAGACGGAAGAAGTCATCACGGATGCCAAGCTGATCTAGCACCCGCAAATCAATCGCCTTGGTGCTTTGGAAGTGTTTGTTGCGGAGGTTTTTGAACCTCTGCTTGGCATCTGAGCCCTTGAGGCGGATGTGCACATCGGCAAGCTCAATTTCAGCGGGCTGGGAGGGGTAGGTTTGCGTCTCAGGGACGAGATCCTCCACCTCTTCTTCTTCTGCCTCTTCTTCTGCCTCTGCTGCTGCATTGATCTCTGCATCTGTGGCAGCGGGCTCAGGATCATGTTGAGCTTCAGGCTGGTGGGACTGAGCGGTGTCAGCAGGCTCGGTCTGATCGTCTGCCATGCCTGAGATAGACTCAAGTTCGGACCAGTAGCAGACGTATGGAGATGGCTGTCTACGCCTGACCCAACCTGCGAATGGAATTATCTGATCTGGGTCCTCTACGGTGTACTGCGACTGAGAGACGGGAGGCGGGTTGACCATAAATTCCCGCGGATCGAGCGGGTACTTGTCTAGCGGTGGAATTGGGCTGTCGTCTTTCGTTGACCACCCACCGATGCCCCTGGTAAATGATCTGGGCACAAGAATCCTCCTCTTTCCAGGTTTTCGCGGGAGATCGCGAAACAAATATTTGGAGATTTTGTCTGAAAGTCTCCCTGAACTTCTCCTCTGCATGGAACGGGTCGGTCCAGAAATGGGGCGGTCCGGTCTGTCCTGGTATGGATTGTTTTTTTGCTGATTTTTGGGTTTGGGGCGGACCGTCCGGATGGTGGGACGGACCGTTCTGGACTAGGAGGAGAAGGGGGTATTGGTTTGGGACGGGGTGGTTTGGGTTTAGGGCGAAGGCTTTTGGTAGGGGCTATTGTCTGGGACGGGCCGTTCTAAATATGGGACGGTCCGTTCCAGAGAAGGTTTTGGCAGAAAAACGGTTAAGTTCCAGAGATGGTTTCCGTCGATTTTTTTTCGAATTGAAATTGGGACTAGGTTTTGGTGCAATTCAAATAGGTAGGTTTCAGGAATGATTTAAGAGAAGATAGAGTTCGATTTTACCGAAAAATATGGAGGAATTGGCGGCGGAGGCGCGGTGGCAGTGGTGGAGGCGGCGGATTCCGGCGAAATCTGCGTGTTGCGGCTGAATGGAGAGAGGAGGGGCGATACGGCTGCTGAGGAGAGGCGATTGTGGTAGAGAGATGGCGAAATCGGCAACTGAGACGGCGGCAGTGGCGGATCTGGTGGTGGTGCGCGGCACGGCAGCGGCGGAGGGCTGCGGCAGCGAGAGTAGGGCGAGAGAGAGAGTAGGTGAGTGAGAGGAGGGAGGGGCTGGCTCCGGCGAGGCGTCGTCGGCGGCGCTTCGTCGGATTCGCGAGGGCAGAGAGAGAGTCGGGAGAGAGGAAGAGAAAGAGGAGGGGGAGAAGGGTCTGGGTTTTGAAATAGAGAAAAAGAGAGAGAGAGGTGGGGTAGTGGGTTAGTGGGTTTAATGGGTTTAATGGGTTTAATGGGTAGTGGGTGGTTACACGCGAAAAGTCATGCATAGCTGTCGGATTTCGAAATGGGGCGGACCGTTCCATGATTGGGGCGGGCCGTCCCACTTGCTGGGCAAATTGCATGGTCGTCCCACTTGCTGGGCAAATTGCATGGTCGTCCCACTCCGTCCTGGACCAAACCTGGTCATTCCATTTGTTGGGACAGGCCGTTCCAATATTGGGACGGACCGTTCCAATCAGATTTTTCTCCCCCAAGCTTGTCTTTCTTAGTAGCTCATCGATTTCTACATGTTTTCCTCCTGAAAGTAGTCAATCACATCACAAATTAAGCCAAGTATTCAGGTTATTTAGCCTACTCCTAATTTTTTTATTCTTTTATTGGTTTTTCAAATTTTTATTTTGTTTTAGACTTTTTGACATAAAGTAAATTGAATGAACAAAATATAAATTTAAAAACAGAACCCTTGGGTTGCCTCCCAAGAAGCGCTTGTTTAAGGTCTCAAGCTCGACCCCTGATGTCTACGTTTCTGCGGGTGAGGGGTTAGTCAAAAAGCGCACTTCCCCTCCTTCTGTGCTGGCATTTGGATCAACGTAGATCTTGAGCCTCTGTCCGTTCACCTTGAAGGTCTCATCTCCTTCCTTGTAGATGTCAACAGCTCCAAATGGATAGACTTTCTTCACGACGTAAGGACCTGTCCATCTAGAACGTAGTTTGCCAGGAAATAGCCTCAATCTGGAATTGAACAGAAGCACCATATCACCAGCTTCAAAGGATCTCCGTTGGATATGCTTGTCATGCCAGACTTTTGTTCTCTCCTTGTAGATCCTAGCATTGTCATATGCACTTAGCCTTATTTCCTCCAGCTCGTGCAAGTCCAGAATTCTCTTCTCTCCAGCTGATTTATAATCCATGTTGAGTGCTCTAACTGCCCAGTATGCCTTGTGTTCCAATTCCACTGGCAAATGACATGCTTTTCCATAAATCAGCTTGAATGGGCTCATGCCTATAGGAGTCTTGAAAGCTGTCCTATATGCCCATAGGGCGTCATCCAATTTTAGTGCCCAATCCTTTCTTGTACTGCTCACTGTTTTCTGCAGGATATTCTTTATTTCACGATTTGATACCTCAACTTGGCCACTAGTTTGCGGATGATAAGGGGTTGCCACCTTGTGTCTCACTCCATACTTCATTAAAAGATTCTCAAACTGTTTGTTAATGAAGTGTTTGCCCCCGTCACTAATGACTGTCCTTGGAATTCCAAACCGTGGGAATATGACCTTGGTGAAAAGCTTTTTGACTGTTGCTGAATCTGCATGCTTGCTTGGAATAGCTTCCACCCATTTGGACACGTAATCAACTGCCACAAGAATGAATTCATAGCCGCATGAAGAAGGAAACGGTCCCATAAAGTCAATCCCCCAAACATCGAAGATCTCAACCTCTAGAATAGGATTCTGAGGCATCTCTTGGCGTCTCGAAATGTTACCTGTCCTTTGACATTGATCGCAAGAAGAGATAAATTTTCTTGCGTCCTTGAAAAGCGTGGGCCAGAAGAATCCGGATTGCAGAACTTTGGCAGCGGTCTTAGACACTGAGGCATGTCCTCCGTAAGCTGAAGCGTGGCAATTGTGCAGGATTTGCTCAATTTCGCTCTCCGGTACACACCTTCTGAACATTCCATCAACTCCAAATTTCCACAGGAAAGGGTCCTCCCAGAAGTAGTATTTAGCATCGGCTATGAATCTCTTCTTCTGCTGGAAGGACATCTGATAGGGTATAACTCCGCTCGCTAGATAGTTTGCAAAGTCAGCATACCATGGAGTCGCCTGAGTTGGGACGGTCCGTTCCAGATTGGGGCGGGCCGTTCCAACTGTATCGCCTGGCTCAGACAGGGCCGTTCTGGCTGGGACGGTAGTCCTGACATCATCTGCTGTGGTTGGGACGGGCCGTTCCATGCTAGGGCGGTCCGTTCCAGACTGGATTGAGTACAAATGTTCGTCTGGAAATGAATCGTTGATTGGCAGTGTCTCGGATTTGATGCCTTCCGCTTTGATCCTGGATAGATGGTCAGCAACACTGTTCTCTGTACCTTTCTTGTCACGGATCTCAAGATCGAACTCCTGAAGCAAGAGAACCCACCGGATGAGTCTCGGCTTGGCGTCTTTCTTCGAGAGTAAGTACTTGAGTGCAGAGTGATCGGTGTAGACTATAACCTTTGAACCGATCAGGTAGGACCTGAACTTATCTAAGGCAAAGACTACTGCAAGAAGCTCCTTTTCTGTTGTGGTGTAGTTGATTTGGGCTTCATCTAACACCTTACTTGCATAGTAGATGGCATAGGGCTTCTTATCCTTTCGCTGTCCGAGTACTGCTCCAACTGCATAATCACTTGCATCACACATCAATTCGAACGGTTCATCCCAATTTGGAGGTTGCAAGATCGGGGCTGTCACTAGTGCTTTCTTCAATCTGTCAAATGCAGCAACACAACTTTTATCAAAGATAAATTCTGCATCCTTCATAGTCAAGTTTGTTAAAGGCTTAGCAATTTTAGAGAAATCCTTGATGAAACGCCTGTAGAAACCGGCATGACCAAGGAAACTCCGAACATCCTTTACACAAGTTGGCTCTGTGAGCTTCTCAATCACTTCCACCTTGGCCTGATCAACTTTAATTCCTTGTTCCGAGATTATGTGGCCTAAAACGACTCCTTCTTGCACCATGAAATGACACTTCTCCCAATTCAAGACTAGGTTAACTTCTTCACATCTCTGCAAAATCTTTTTCAAGTTAGCTAGACAGTGATCGAAAGTTGTACCATAGACAGAAAAATCATCCATGAAAACCTCCATGTCTTTTTCTATAAAATCAGAAAATATAGCCATCATGGCTCTTTGAAATGTTGCTGGTGCATTACACAAACCAAATGGCATCCTACGGTATGCATAGGTCCCGTATGGGCATGTAAAGGTCGTTTTTTTCTGGTCTAGGGGGTGAATTGGTATTTGAAAGAAACCAGAATAACCATCTAGATAGCAAAAGAAAGAATGCTTAGCCAGGCGTTCGAGTAGCTGGTCAACGAATGGCAAAGGGAAGTGGTCCTTTCGGGTGGCTGCATTCAACTTGCGATAGTCCACACACATTCTCCATCCTGTGACGATTCTTGTTTGAATCAGCTGGCCTTCGTCATTCTTTATCACGGTTGTGCCTCCCTTCTTTGGAACAACATGAATAGGACTAACCCATTTGCTGTCTGAGATGGGGTAAATGATCCTTGCCTCTAGAAGTTTATGGATTTCTTTCCTCACGACTTCGCTCATGTTCGGGTTGAGTCTCCTTTGATGCTCCACAGTTGGCTTGGAGTCCTCTTCCAGTAGGATCCGATGGGTACAAATCGAGGGATCGATACCCTTTAGATCCTCAATCGAGTATCCGATTGCTTTCTGGTGGATTCTCAGTTCTTTTAGTAGCTTTGCTGTTTGATCTTCATCAAGATTGGCATTAACAATAACAGGAAAGGTCTGATCTGGGCCCAAGAATTCATACCTGAGATTGTCTCGCAGAGCCTTCAGTTCTGGCCTGGATTTCGCATCATCTGAATTGGGGCGGGCCGTTCCAACCTGGGGCGGTCCGCCCTGATTTGTTTCCAGACTGAGAATTTGTTGGATTTCAGCTGGAGATCGCAGCTGCATGATGGCTTGATCTGCCTTGATCTGGGGTGGTCTGTTCTGTTCCTCTCTGGCAGCCAAGTATTCAACCATTTGGAGAATTTCGTTGAATATTAGGTCTGCCTCCTCCTCTTCAGGTCTGGCCGAGAAGGAATGGTATGCCTGAACAACACGTGTGTTGAAGGATTCTTCAACAATGGCTTCCAATGATTCCACCATGAAAATTGAGTCAATATGGTCAGGCATCTTCATGGCTTTTTCTACATCAAACTCAACTTTTTCATCTCCAACCTCTAGGATCATCTTGCCGGTCTTGCAGTTGATGAATACTCCGGCGGTGGTGAGGAAGGGGCAACCAAGGATGACTGGAACATCTAAATCTTCTTCCATATCCACAACCACAAAGTCACAAGGTACAATCAAATCGCCAACTTGGACTGGCACGTCGATTGCTATTCCTAATGGCAGTCTAATTGATCCATCAGCAAGCTTCAAAGTCATGCGGGTCGGGCTCAACTCCCCCATTCCTATCTGATTATAGACTGTCTCGGGGATGAGACTAACGCTTGCTCCGAGATCCAGCAAAGCTTTCTTCTCTTCTGCATTCTCGATTTTACATGGGATCGTGAACTTGCCTGGATCCTTCATTTTGACCAGCATCTTCTTCGTGATCAGGGCGCTGCATTCTCCAGTCAAGGCCATGGTCCCGCACTCCTCCAGGTTTTTCTTGTTGGAAAGGAGGTCCTTCAAGAATTTAGCATAAGACGGCATTCTGGTTAGGAGATCAGTGAAGGGAATTGAGATCTTGATCTGCCGTAAAATGTCCAGGAACTTCTCGTATGCCCTGTCCTTCCTTGCCTTGGCGAGTCTCTGCGGATATGGAACCTCAATAGCACTGTTGGAAGGAGATACGACCCTCGGGACTTGCCTGCTTGTGGCAGTCGAGGTGTTTGGGGCGGTCCGTCCTAGGTTGGGGCGGTCCGTTCCATCATCTTGTTCTGCTGCTGGTGGGCTCGTTCCAATGTCTGCCTCAGGGCTGGGCTGGTCCGCCTGATCAGATTCTGCTCCGTCCTTAGGTGGGGCGGGCCGTCCCAGATTGGGACGGTCCGTTCCAGATAGTCCTGGAGGAGAGTCTGAGGGCATTTCAGGCCCGTCATACCTTGTTTCGCTCCTCAATTGATGCGAGACGCTCTTCACATCCTCCCTAGGGTTTGGTTCAGGTTGGCTGGGGAACATACCTGGTTTGGTGAGAGCTCCGACGCTAGATTGAGACAACCTTTCGTCGAATCTTTGAAGAAAAGCCCCCATGTCTTCCCTGATCTTCTCCAACTCCCGATGGACTGCATGATTGAAGATTCCTTGACTCTGCATGAATTTCTCAACCATGGGCTGCGTGAGTGTCTCTTGAGGGCGTTGTTGGTTCCTTGGTGGTCCGGCTTGGCTGGGGTTAGCAGCTCCATTTGGATTTGAGTAAGAGAGGCCTGGATGGTTTCTCTTGTCGCGATAAGCATAGTTGTTGGTTGGCGGGAAAAAGGAAGGAGGGTTCATGAGTGCATTCACATCTTCCGTCTTCTCTTCTCTCTCAACCAAGTGGCATGCCTTGGCCGTATGTCCTTCTTCCTCGCAAAACTGACACTTAGCCACCGCTTCAGCTGGTTTCTTGTTGAGATTTTTGATCATGACGGTCAAAGAATCCAGCTGTGATTGCATGTGGGTATCCTTGTCCACTTCAAGAAGTCCTCCTTTCTTCTGGGCTCTAACTGACCAGTTGGTTTGAGACCTGGCCATGTTCTCAAGTAATGCCTTTGCTTCTCTGCAACCCATCTCAAGGAATGATCCACCTGCAGTTGAATTAATATTCTGACGAGTCATATCATCCAAACCATCATAGAAACTGACAATAAGCCTATTTTCAGGAACATCATGGTGTGGACACATTCTCTGCAGGTCTTTGAATCTTTCCCATGCCTCAAACAGGTTTTCATCTGGCTCTTGTTGAAAGGTTAACAATTCCCTGACCAATTTAGTTGTTTTTACCCTAGGATAAAACCTATCTAAAAAGGCTTTGGTCAAGTTTTCCCAAGAATCAAATGGTGCATCATTGAAACTGTTAAGCCAATCCTCAGCTTTGCCCCTAAGAGAGAAAGGAAAGAGAGTTAAGCGGATTATTTCAGGATCCACGTCTTCAGGGACAAGGGTTGTGCAGTTGCGCAGGAAGCTTTGCAAATGGCGATTAGCATCTTCGTTGGGGGCTCCACCGAAAGCTGAGTCCTTGATCAAAGAAATCAAGCTTGGGTTGTAGTAAAAGTCACGGGTTCGCTCAGCCTTTGGTGGTCTAACTCCAAGTCGGACGTTAGTCGCTGTTGGTGCACTGATCTCTCTGAGAGGTCGATTGGCCTCGGCTTCCCTTGCTGCTTCGAGGGCTTCTCTAAGGGCTCTCTGGACGGGAGTCTCCTCAGGTCTTCCCCCATTGCCATTCAAATGGTCAGCCATGTCTTCTTCGGGTGGTGTCAAAGGTGGTTGAGTTCTCTCTGGATTTCTGCGGTTGCGCTGGTAAAACTGGCGAAACGGTTGAACCAGAGAGCCTTCCTCCTCTGTGAGTTCAGCTAAACCTGGAGCGGTGCGTCCTAAAATGGGGCGGGCCGTTCCAGATGAAGATGGGCTCGATTGTTGATTCTGTTCTCCTTCTCCTTGTTGACGAAAACTTGTGTCGCGTGCGCTGCCTAGTTCCTTCTCCTTGTTAGCCAGCGTATGCGACTGCCAAATTCCAAAAACAAAAGAAGAGGGTGAAGAGATATTGAAAGAATTCAGGTTAAAACAAAAGTACAACTTAGAAAAAGGCACCGTCCCCGGCAACGGCGCCAAAATTTGATCGGTGCTGATGGTACTGGTCAAATTAATTCCTTAAAAACCGATACTAATTCGTTTGCAGTATAGTTTAAGGGTCGAATCACGGGGACGGACTATTCCTTTTCTGAGTTTAAACAATTCGTATTAATCTAAATTCTTTTAATTAAATAAATAATTCAAATTTCAAACAGATCTAAACTGAAGGGTGAAATGCAGTTTAAAATTCTAACTTCCTATAAAAACTTGATTAATTTAAAGTTTAAATAATTAACAAATGATTAGGGGTTCAGGTTGTCTAACTTTTCCTGTCTGTCAAGGCTGGGACGGACCGTTCCATCTCTGGAACGGGCCGTCCTAACCCTGTCAGATGGTTGGAACTGTCCGTTCTAGACCAGGACGCCCCCTCTCGGGCGGTCCGTCCTGACCTTGGGATGGGCCGTTCCAATCATCTGATGTTTGTCTTGTCATCCTACTTAATTATTTGCTGAGTGTTTTTACGTGGATTGTATCAAACCTAACCTACAGACTTGTGCTCTAACTCTCGTTCAGGTCAAATTGTGGGGTTCTGTTTGACAAATCCTAAAAACTTCTAAATTTCAACTCTCGTTTCTTGGTTTAGATGTTTCTAACTGATTTCTGGGTCTTGGTAAACTCTCAATCTCTCGATTTATTGAGTAAAACTCTAATTTCTTAAAGTTTGGTTTAATCCTTTCAGATATCGCCTACCTAAGTGATCTAGTTGTTTACTTGTTATTGCAGATAGACTTTATTTTGACAATTAAACTAGGCCTTTGTTTAACGCAATAGCCAAATCTAACATTAACAATTTGCAACAAAAAGATAGAATCAAATTTCAGAAATCAAAACGCAACTTAACTTAGCAACTAATCAAGTATTCAAACAAAACAAACAACTAAAAGAAAAGTTATCGAACCATAGCCCCTAAATTAAACTACTCCATGCAAGAAAAAGCAAGTTTCATCATACAAAAACACAAAGAAAAAGGAAAAACCAAGTTACAACAAGATGTGCTCGAAAATCGTCTATCTCCTAAGCTCTGTCCTGTCTGGGGCGGCCCGTCCTGGTCCTGGGGCGGTGCGTCTCAGGCTGGTGGATGGCCGTCTCGACAGGGTGGTTGCCTTGCTCCTTTCTGGCTCTCCAAACTTAGCAAATTTCGACTCTCCTTGATTTGGAGCCAGGACAGAGCTTATATAGGCTTCTTGGGAAGCTCCAAAACGTGGCATAGTGGCTCAGAAAGGCGGTGGAAACTGAAGAAACCGCCTCACCAAATCAGGCACTCTATATTTGGCACTCTCGAAATAGCTCTCTGGCCTGGTAGTGGACTGGGACGGCCTGGTCTGAACATGGGGCGGCCCGTCCCAGCATGGGCTGAATGCTTCGTCTGGATTTCCTATGCCTGCGTCTGCACTGAGGTGGGACGGTCCGTTCCAGATTGAGGCGGCCCGTTCCAGCTTGCTAGATCTGTGCAACTTAGTCGATTTTCTCCTTTTTTCGCGCCAAAGTGTGATGAACCTGTATAAAAAACTTGCCGGGCTACGGCTGAACTTTCCTACATCTAACATTAGCACAATTTAAAGGAAAATGAGTAAAAACACAAGTAATTTGAACGAATTTAGGGGCTTATTCTGGCTAAAATCAAGTACGGAAACCGTACATCACCTTCTCAAGTTACTGTTAGTAGGGATTGTTTGAAACTCTTTGAGGAAGAGAAATTAAAACTGAAAAAATCCTCAAAAATTAGGGGGTTTTTTCTAACAACAGATACTTGGACTTCTATTCAGAACATGAACTATATGTGTTTAACAGCACATTGGATTGATAGTGATTGGAAATTGAACCACAAAATACTAAATTTTTGTGTAGTTCCTGACCACAAAGGGGATACAATTGGGAAAACCATTGAGGAATGTTTGATTGAATTGGGTATCACAGCAGACAATGCAACTTCTAATAATGGTGCAATTAGTTATCTGAAACGAAAAACCAAAGATTGGAAATGTACCATTCTAGATCACAAGTACATACACTTGCGTTGTTGTGCTCACATTGTTAATCTCATTGTGAAAGAGGGTCTAGATGAGCACTTTGAATCAATCCAGAAAATTAGAAAGGCAGTTAAGTATGTTAAGTCTTCTCCAAAAAGGTTATTGGCATTTAAGGATTGTGTTGAAAAGGAAAAGATAAAGTGTAAAAGTTTGTTGTGTCTTGATGTAGAAACAAGGTGGAACTCAACTTATTTTATGTTAGTGTGTGCAGAAAAATTTGAGAAGGCATTTGAAAGGCTTGGTGATACAGATAGGGAATATCACTTGTACTTTTATGGTGCAGATGGAGACGTTCATAACAAAGGGAAAGGTAAAGTAGTTAATTCACCACCAGAGGAAGTAGATTGGGTGAAAGCTAGATGTTTTGTTAAATTTCTGAAACTATTTTATGGTGTTACAATGCGTCTTTCTGGTAGTTCTTATGCCATATCTCACTGTTTTTTTCATGAACTTGTATCAATTCAGACACGTTTAAATGAGGTGAGTAAAGCTTGTGATCATGAATTGAAAATTATGGCTGAGGGTATGAAATTGAAATTCAAGAAGTACTGGGAAAATTCTTGTAACCTCAACTTGTTACTTTACATAGCTGTTGTTTTAGATCCTCGATATAAATTGAAATATGTGAAGTTTTGTTTGGAGAAGATGTACCCGGCTGATATTGCATATGGTCTAATGATAGATGTAAATGATGCAATGGAGAGCTTATATGCAGATCATTTTCAGCACCACGGTAAAGTCAACTCAAGTGCTGATGGAGGTGCAGCTATAAAAGGTGGCGTGAGCAGCAGCTTGAATGGAGGACTTAGTTCTGTGGATGTAGATGATGAGAACTATTCGAAGTTTGTGAAGTCCCAATTTAAGCGACATCTAATGGAAGAGGAGTGCATTGAGAGTAAGTCAGAAGTTGCAAAGTATTTAGCTGAACCATGTGATAACAGATATGAAATGTCCTTTGACATATTTGTTAGGAAACTGCTCAATTTTAATTTTGTGACTAATTACGCTTAATTAATCCAATTAAAACACAAGCAACACAAGATCTAGTGCAAAAGCTCATTCGACACAAAGAGATAGGTGGAATATTGTACCTCCCGCGAAATCGTATTCGCGGGGCTCGACCAAGGCATGGGAATCGATGGCGTGCCTTCTCCACCGTCTCCACCACGTCTAGTAGCCACCCTCGAGTCCACCAAGGAGGATTAATCACGTTCTACAAGGTACGTACGTGCTAGCATACCCAAAGAACAAGCCTAATCCTTATGGTTTTCTCTCTTGCATCAATCAACAACCTTGATTTAGTGGAGAGAAAATAGCTCAATACATGAGCAAAAGAGAGGATGAGAGGATGAAAGTGGCGGCCTCCATGGGAGGAATGAGAGGAGAGAGAAAAGCTAGGTGGAGGCTCTCATAAGTGGTCCTTATATAGAGCACAAAACCTAATTGACCTCTTGCATAATTACAATTATGCCATCCCACCTACCACCATAATGGGTAGCCACGAAATGGGCCTATATGGGCCACTTAATCCACTCAATTTAGTCTCTAATTCTATTAATTAAAGCCCCATTTATTTGCTCTTTAATTGGGCTATCTATTTGCTACCAAATAACGGCCCAATTAATTAATATAACCATTTATATTAAAATTGTGTTGAACTAAATTAATTATTAAATCATTAATAATTATTTTAGGATTAGTTAATGCATTAATTTATTTCTATATGATCCATTGACTTAATTAATTATAACGGTTCGCAACAGTCTATAATTAATTAATCAATCTTATCATATTTTCACAGTACTTACTGCTGTGAATAAATAAATAATGCACTGTGTGATTAATGTCCTATTTGTGTGACCCTTTGAGGATTTATGCTATGTTGGACATGAAATTAAATCGTTATTTAATTCCAATAATCATAAGCGGTATCTAGCAACACGTTATGATTCCCAATTCGCATAAATAATGTACTGCTACAGTATTTAAATCCTGCATAAGAGAATAAAAGTATTTCTCTATTTTGATTCTTATGTCTCACGATATCATCGTATAATCCAAGATAGGAATGTGTCATTCTTGCAGATTATATGTTTCTTGATCTAGAGTTGATCGCTTAGTTGCGCGCATACGATCCAACTCCATCAAGGGGCCCAAACAGATATCGTCACTCACTAAGTGAATTAATGAGGGACATACGGTTTTCTTGATGATTAGCTTTTCCCCGCACAATTCAAGAGAACATAAATAAAGTCCGTATAGCAGCCCTTATCGGGAATCAGCGGTAGACAATATTTATTGAACCTATCCTCATGTGGAAAAGATAAACATCTCAAACTTAGAACCAAAATCATAACGAAATAAACAATGACACATAACACAATCCATATGTTTATTTCGTTGGGTCAAGTCTTGTACTATGTTCCATAACATACACATATGCAATTAAGTTGGTAACTCTTTACCTATGATTTGTAGAACTTAATCATCACTTAACTTGCATACTAATCTTATATGATAATTAATGTTCCTTGTTAATTATCAAGATTATGGACCGTTTAGATTTATTATTGTCATTCTAAAGAATGATCCACAGAGATCTACAATTCAGATCCTCAACCTGAATAATCTGTCAATAATAAACCTAGGAACAGATGATAAAATATCATCCATAACATAAACTAATATTTAAGTCATTAAATTATTGACTCCTAGGACATAACTCCAACAATCTCCCACTTGGCCTAGAGTCAATCAGTAGTGACTTCTAGCCAACGAAGAATCGAGAACGATGTCATATATCTACATATATACATGTCTCGGACCTCAAAATAAATAATACGCTTAAAAGCTAGTTACTCATACGTCTACCACGTATGGATGCATAATTGCATCTCGTATACTGCTCAAGGTAGAGGTCAAGTTAGAGTGTTCACTGTGTTCGCGAACCTATCCAAATTTGTTCGACCATATATATATATACTACTATATATATGTTCTTGATCATTATCATATGATATCAAGTGATATCGTTATAGATCATATTTGAATCTCCAATGTAATATTGGGTTCTTTAGGAGTAAGTTGTGGTTCGAGATGCATAGAACCATAATAGCTCGACTAAGAACTCGATCCAAAATAAACTTCTTTTATTTCTTCATAAGTTGCTATGTATTTTGCTTTGGTGACGGAAACGGTTGTAATATTCCATTTAGAACACCTTCTAAACTTACAACACCACCTTTTAGCAAAATATGTAGCTCAACTGTGATTATATCAATCCTTTGGAAAACTTTTATCAGTGTAACAACTTACACGTGATTTCTTTCATCTTAAGAGATGAAACACTCTTTCTCATAAGGTACTCGAGGATATCCTTGATTATCGTCCAAATGTGTTTCTCTTGTATCCATTTGACAACTGTTTGTCATATCCTTTGGATACTACATATTGGGGCATATGCATAAATATGGCGTACGAAATGAAACTCATAATGAAAGAATGCTTGAACTATTTCATACACTTTCTTGAATTGAGTTGCAATAAACCGAGTTAAATACTTAAGTCATGCCATGTGACGTATAGTTAGACATCCTTTCTTGGAGTGTAACTTTCGTGTTTCTAGAACACTTCGTCAATATATGCATATTTGCTCAAACCTGACATCCATCATAATCTATCTTTATAGATTTTGTTTCCTAGGATTAGGTGATTTCGCCCAAGTTCTTATTTGAGAAAGCATTCTCCAAAGAGATCTTGACAATATTCATTTTCTTAATGTTATTCCCAATTAATGAATTGTTATCTTGAACAATACAAGTAATACAATTATGCTCTCACTGAATATCTAGTCTATACAAGATACTTTTGACGAAGTTCAACTTCTTGACTTCCTTGTCAAAACTTTTATTCCAATCTCCACAACACTTGCTTTAATCCATTAATGGATCCTTGATGCATGCGTATGTTTTTAGCAATACATAAACCTCGATTTGTGTCAAATGCACAACATCTTCCTTCATTCATACGAAGAATGCGGTTTTATGTGTTTTTCCATATATCGATATATATGAAATACAACTATTGCTAGAATGATCTTTATTGACTTATACATAACCACAAGTAAGAGGTTGTGCTTTGTACGTAGTCAACTAGTCATTGACTTAGACATAGCTACAAGCGAGAAACCGCGCTTTGTATATAGTCGATTTGTTATCCATGTCGATCTTTCCTTTTGAAGATCTAAACGTTCTTGATGGATTGCTCCTTCATAAACATCGACCAAGGTCTATACCTTGTTGTTATACATGGATTTTATTTAAAGATCATATGAATTCAAACCATATATGTGGAATCGGATCGTTACATCGTTTCTTTGTTTATCAACGTATTCTCACATGCTAAGTACGAGAATGTTGTGAAAACCTATGCACCAAACGGCTTAGGATATCAACTCTCGTTGATCTTTTGTAGGATTGGTACTTGATATTAACTTCTTCTACAACGATTTGTTGAACGAGTTCTTGAATTCTCATATATTCCATGAGTTTCTCGAACATCATCAACTCGTGAGATGGTTGAGTCCTCATTGGAACGAGCGTATTAAACTTCTTTCACAACAACTTGTGAATAAAGTTCCGCTCAACTCCCACTAAGTACCATGTATGGAGTGACAAGTTTCCTATAATAGTACTTCTTGTAGTGACACATAAACTATTTTAATGCTCACTTTACTCCCACTACTTCTTCTTGAGAATTTCAATTCATCAAGACTACATTATGATTAGCAACAACTACTTTGTTCTTATCATATTCGTGGAAGTAGTGCCTTTCGGTTAAGTTAAGATATCCTACAAACTTATAGTGTCTTATTTGGTTTAAGCTTACAAGTCAACAATACTTGAAATAAGCTTCTCAACACCAAATCTCGAGAAGTATTACACTTAGAGATCAAAATCTCGTAAGATATATTCCTCAATAGACTTCGATGGAACACCATTCAGTGTAAACTAGGACTGAGCAAAAAACTCGGCCCTCGTGAGCTAGCTCGAACTCGAATCAGATAATACTCGATAGCAACTCGAGCTGTTTCAGCTCGAGCTGGAATAACTCGAGCTACACCGGCTCGAAAGGCCCATGAGCTGAGTTCGAGTTGCCTTCAGCTCGCTCAACCCAACTCGTGAGACTTAGCCCAATTCGTTTGTTTAGTCTGTAACACAGTCCAGTTTTTAATCACTATTCTATAACATTAAGTTTTTTTTTCATTTTTATAGAGAAATAGCCGTATCTTCCTCCTGAACTCTTCGTATGCCTTCTATGTGCATTTTAAACATTGTTTAATATTTATGTTGTTTGCTTTTTAGTTTAGTTATTACGAAGTCTCAAAATTTGATATTTAATAACGAGCTAGTTTTCAAGCCATGAGCCAACTCGAGTTCTAATGAGTTGAGTTTGAGCTGCTAAAAAAACTCGGAATTGTCTTGGTGTGCTGAGCTGAGCCAGCTCGACTTGAGATGAGCTTGAGTTCGAGTTAGCCTCGGCTCGCTCAGGCTCAGCTCATCTACACCCCTAGTGTAAACAATATTGTCCTCAAACATAATTCCCTAATACGAATCGAATAAGTCAATTTGATTTATTATTGATCGAACTATACAAAATGTTGTTCGATACCTCCATTCTTGGACATATTATTCCTCATGGAGCGAGTTGTGAAACTACTTTCATACTCTTTAGATAATATTTCAAATCATATGACTTATTTACTTATTTACCACGATTAATTGTAAGACTTCTATTTTTCTTGTAAACTTCACCCTTGAACTCCTTTGAACTAGTCAAAAGGTTCATACTTATACCTTATCAAATAGATATGTTAATATCTACAATGATCGTTGGTTAAGTAGTAAAGTATCAACAACCTTTCATTGCACAAGTACTTATAGGTCTTTATACATCGATATGTATAAGTCCTAATTAATTCACTTGTCCTTGAACCTTTATAGGTTAAAAGCGCTTTTGTCATTTAACAAACATGATTTGCATACCAATCGATTTGAAATCGAATTGAATTACGAGCTCTACGTTACGTAGACTCTCGTAATGCGATTCTCGTTTATGTATGTGACTAAGCAGTTATATATAACATGAAAGTCAAATACTTTATGTCAAGTCTTATGCATCCTATTTGTCATTCAAGACTTGTTTATCTATTTCAAGCAAATTCAATAAAGATGCACGAAATCATATAAACAAATCCATAATAAAAGAACTTGTCTTTTACTGAACATAATCATCCATCATCGAATATGAAATGGAGACGTTTTGAGAGGTTAGGATTAAGGTATGCAACCTTCAATTCCTAAACAAACTCTTAATAAAGATAACTCTACGTATTCAATGGTAATGACTTAGACGAACAAGTCATTTAAAATACGGAGTTTACTTTACATCTCTCGAACATTCTCTTATTTTTCATTGTCAACACATTTCGTTAAATGTGAGCATATGAACTAGTATCAAGTTACTAGTGTGAATTAGAGATAGTGAGATAATTTGAATGACAAATACTTCTTAGGATTAGAATATTCCTAATCGTTACAATCATGGTATTTCGGACAACCTTTCAAATGCCTCCCATAAACGGCAAATGAAACACCTCATGTGACTTATGGTCATAAATGAGAGTCTCGAAATTTCAACTCATACCTTGGTGAAGTATTTCTTGAATACTTAACTAATTACCTTTATGCAACAACAAGTGCGTGAAGAAGGTAATATTATATCCTTTATAATTTCAAAGAGATCGTATGACAATATCAACAATCCTTGATATCGGAGATTAATATCTCTAGTTATCAATTAGTTACTTAAATCTTTCGATTCTTAAGCCAATGAAACATTCATATAACTTCTTAAAGAAGAATCTCTTGATCAACTCATATTCTTTATACTCGATCATAAATGATGGAGTTAATATCTACTTTCTCCAAGAACACTTTCTTGAGTAAGCGAATGAGAGCGTACGAGTTAAATCTAGTCCATATGAATTCTCTAATTCAAAGGTCTAGAAATTTTGAATGAGGATATTAGCCATACGCTTTATTGAATAACTTTTCGCCAAAAGTCAATCAATCATCGCGATGCTACGTTCGGGTAGTTTGAGGAAAGTTTTGGGAATTGACATACTCAAGTTTCTCTTCACTAAGATCGTGTCTTAGGAATCGGCATTACTCTTTCAAGTAACTACCTTTTAGAAATGAGTTTGTTCATTTTCAAAGATTGATCGCAACAAAAATTAACAATTTTAACATCTATAACAAAATCAATTTAAGGTCATATAGTTTATGCAATTGTTTTATTTATAACAAATAAAACTCACACTACATTTATTTAATGTCCCTAATGTAGTAGGTTTTCCAAGATCCCTATTTTCGTTGAGATGGTGCTAGCGTCGGCGTGACACCAAAAACCAACTAGATAAGGTAGGTTCTCCAACCAATCATTCCATATGATTCTTGGTTTGTGAAATATCACATGTACATCCACAAACTTTGCCCCGGTGTCCAATCCGATTAGAAAACATCGTTAAGTAACCTTTTCTCTATTTGCTCCTAGTAAATCTGATTTACACCCCGACACGGATGATGGAACACGATGTCCCACGTCGGCGAGAATGCATCAATGAACGATCATACAACGTTAGAATGGGATAGAGAGAATGAGGGCGATTTAATTTAATCATGTTTTGTTTGGGACAATCAATTAAGTGACACTTGTTTGGTGGTCATGTAAGCATACACACATACCTAGCCTACGACAATTCATAGCAATCACAAGCAATCACACATAAGCATCTCATCCATAGTTGTGGGTTTGTATGGCTCCCGCTTGCATTAGTTTCGCCACATCGTCCATGAAGCAAAACTAATATAATCCTTGTCCCTCCCACTAAATTATATAAGGATCTAAATCCTATATAAAATAAAGGAACCAAAAATACATGTGAAAATATCCTATTCCCATCCTAGCCTTAGGGGTATGCAAGTCACACAAGTTACATCAAAAATTAATCAACGAATTAATTAATTAATGGCACCAAAGGCCGCATTACAAACATTCACACATGCATTCAATTTACAACCACAAGGCATTGAGTCATGAGCCATACTAAACTCACTTTCCACCTACAAAACAAAGTTAGCACATACAAGTCCACTTTGTTTCCAATTAACGATTTTCAAGCATCTTTGCGTATTGTTTGCCATAGGCAAATTCCATGTATTAATTCTCAATTTTAAACAACCAAACTTGTTTAAATTCATTTAGAAAGTTCTTTCAACATCGCGTAACTGAAAGGAGATCAAACAAGGAGTATTCTATTTTTTTAGAAATTCTAGATAGCGACTATCTAGAGAAAAAAGAGAAAAAGGAAGAAAAAGAAAAGAAAAAAACAAAAGCAAAACAGCTCAACTCAACAAAACTTCATAAACAAGACAGACTCTTGAACAATCCAATCATGGATCGCCTGCACATTTCTTCGTTCTTCCCTAAAAACCCGATTATTTCTCTCTAGCCATAACGCCCATAAACTGGTTGCTATCCGGGTGGAAGTAGGAGTTGTCGTTTGGGGGTCACACAAGTAGCTCAGCAGGGAGTTCACATCAGCTCTATGAATAGAATTCAAACCTACTCTCGACCAAATGTCAGTAGAGAGGGAGCAGTGCACAAATATATGCTGTGCAGTCTCTAACACACTTCGCTGGCACATGTGGCACTGTTGCTGGACCTGAACATTTCTCTTCAGCAGTTGCTCTTGTGTCAGGAGGCGGCCATATGCTAGTAAAACAAGGAAAAACCTGACCGAATGTGGGATTTTGAGTTTCCACAAATTGGCGAACCTGAACCTTGTTTTTCCAGCAGAAACGAGAGATTTATAAACGGATGCAGCTGAATACCTGCCATCCGGGCGCCACCGCCAAGATATCGAGTCCCTCTCCTCATTCAAATTCAAATTTTGCAGCTGAAGGAACAGTCTACTGCCAGAGAGAGTCATAGGAGCAGGGACCAACTCATGCCAGGAATGTACAGCTTGTCTTACAGTAGCAAATTTTCTGACAGGTGGAGTATTCTAATTGTTTTCAACTAGTTTGAATACTTAGAAAAACAGTAATTTAACTAAAAAACGTAACTAATGGAATCCAACAAAATCAATAGTTTTTTGTCTCCAAAAATTCTCAAATAAATTACTTAAGCTCCTTATCATAATTGTGATTACCAGTAAAAATTTCAAGAAGAGATCTTAAACCATCTGGGAGAATAAAAAAAGACAAATCTCTTACAAGTGCACGAAACACCGTTATGAGATTTTCAGCTTATCCTCTCAACCATTTGGTCTGTTAGACCACCTTCTATCCAGTTTTTATATATACAATATACATAGAAAAAATAGTTTAGACTATAGGCTATCCATTCATGAAAAGAAAACAACCAAGTTCAGTTCAAAAAAATCGAGTTACATACTAAACAATCAACAAATTCTGTACTGGAACAGACTGTCGATCGAAATGTTTTAACCTAGTTGAAGGTCCAAAATTCCGTGAAAAATTATGAAACTAATTTTTCTGGAATCCTAACTCAAAATAGAACAACTCCATTTAAATAGAATTTTTAAAAGAGTTCTCAGTTGGTACAGTTTATTAGAAAAATCGATTTGCTCAATAAACTGGATCTGACAAGATCTTCATTTTCATACTTGAAAACCCACAAATTAATCCGAGTCATGCAACAATCTAGACATGCTCAGAAAGAGTTTTAAGTCCTCTTTAATTCTAGCCATAGAACACTGGTACTTATATTCAAAATATAAATCTTTCAAGCCATTCAAATAGGACAGTGCGAACAGAAACTGGTTCTGTGCACCGTCGCCGTTTTATTCACAATAAATCCATACAATTTCAGAAAAATGTGAATGTAACGCCAAAAGAATCAAAATCCACAGATCTACAACTTTCATGTAGATGAAAAAAACTTCCAGAGAACATATCATAGCGAAAAACGCGAAACAACACAGAAAATGTCATTTCCAGACAGCAAACAAACGCATCATCTCTACTAATCCGTTAATTAGCCAATTTCTCTTAATTAAGTGTCAAAATAGCTTGAGTACGACCATGTGCTCTGATACCACTGTTAGGAAACTGCTCAATTTTAATTTTGTGACTAATTACGCTTAATTAATCCAATTAAAACACAAGCAACACAAGATCTAGTGCAAAAGCTCATTCGACACAAAGAGATAGGTGGAATATTGTACCTCCCGCGAAATCGTATTCGCGGGGCTCGACCAAGGCATGGAAATCGATGGCGTGCCTTCTCCACCGTCTCCACCACGTCTAGTAGCCACCCTCGAGTCCACCAAGGAGGATTAATCACGTTCTACAAGGTACGTCACTACAACAAAAAAAAGCATATGGCAAGACACAATAGTCTTCCCATACATCCATATACGTCTTGCCAAATTATTTCGCAAGAGGGATTTTCATGTTGTCTTTGCCAGTGTAGCGAGGTGCTATGGCAAGGTGCTTTGCCTGTGTTGGTAAAGAACCAGACGGGTCTTGCCACTTAGCAACACGCACTTTGCAAGACCCCCATTGTCTAGTTAATGTACTTTTTAATTAATGTTCCTTGTTAATTATCAAGATTATGGACCGTTTAGATTTATTATTGTCATTCTAAAGAATGATCCACAGAGATCTACAATTCAGATCCTCAACCTGAATAATCTGTCAATAATAAACCTAGGAACAGATGATAAAATATCATCCATAACATAAACTAATATTTAAGTCATTAAATTATTGACTCCTAGGACATAACTCCAACAATATTAGCATGGTGGAAGGTCAACGCTTCAAGGTATCCTATTCTCTCTCTGATTGCCAAGGATGTGTTAGCAATGTCGGTTTCAACAGTCCCATCTGAGTCGGCATTTAGTACCGGTGGGCGAATTCTTGATCCCTTTAGAAGCTCTCTTTCCCCCAAAACTGTAGAGGCATTGGTATGTGGTCAGAATTGGCTGAGATCTTCAGATATTCATTATGATTTTCGTGATGAGATGGAAGATGCGGAAAAATATGATATAACAACATAAGGTAATTTTTTTTTTCAAATTTCACTATGATAACTTTATTTTGTGTTTAAATATGCTTTATTCTTTTTCAATACTTAGCATGTCACATTCATTCTTATTTTCTTTCCAGAAATTGCAACAGGGAATCTATCAAATGCTAGGTCTATCATTAGAATCCGAGACCAGAGGTAATTTAAACAAGGTCAGTGTATATAATATTGTTCAATAACTTTGTCTGTGTATATGACAAAGAATCTTCAAGGTCTGTGTATTGATAGGTATATTTATATAACATTGTTCAATTACAAGGTATGTGCATTGATAGGTATGTGTAATCATTGATAATATACTTCAATTAACTAATATAGCACTACATTTCATTGCAGGTAAAAGAAATTAAGATCTGGAGTCTCGGATCTTTGAATTTTAATTATTATTATGATTTTTTATTTTGTCATGCTTTTTATATTTGTATTTTGAATGTAATTGAACTCAAAAGTAAGAAGTCTCCTAGCGCTGTTGCTATTTTTGTCAAGTCATTTGAACTTAAAGTTATTTTTATTAAGTCATTTATATCCTAAAGCTACTGATGTGTGCTGTTATTTGAACCGAAAGTGTTTTGTATGTTATGTGTTAGTTATTTTTATTTCAATAATGTGATTATTTTTATTTTTGTACTATTGAAATTATAACCCGTTAAACCCGTGTAACTTGCATAACCCGTAATAACCCGTACGTGAAAAATCATCTGGGTTGGATTGGGTTATGGGTGGGTTAACTAAAGAAATTTTTTAATCCGATACAATTAGGTTGGATTGAAATATTAATAAAAAATTAAAAACCCGTCCGTTGTACAACCCTATCCACTGCTTACCCAACTCTCATTCTCCCTGTACCTCTCTCCTTTTGAGTGACCACAAAGAAGCGGTGGAAGCTTTTCTTATCATATAGCAACTTTATATTTTTAGAATCTGTATAGGATTTGTTTTTCTGTTTTCCATTTATGCATAGGTCCTTTTTGTAATATATTCAAGCTATTGTAATTTAAGAAAGGTGAGATAGAAAATTTCTTTTCGCCCAATCCTTTTCAGCACTCGCAATAATATTTACCAAAATTATTATAACATCAATGGGTTCAGCAGTTCAGCTCAATTGATAATAAATTATAACCAAACTACCATGGAACATATTTGGATATACCAATTCAACGGCTGAAATTTTCATCAATTTCTAGACAATTTAGGTTCAAATTATCTTAAATTTGTTTTCCAGCTGCTACCAATTTAGGTTTCTTGAAGCATACCTTATTTCTAGCGATAATAAATTGGTATATTCCAATTTCAGACTGAACACAAAGAGAGAGAGAGAGAGATGACCTGTTATTAGCAAAGAAATTTCAAGCGTTCCAGACTTGAAGTGGTGCTTGCTTGATTCTTGTGAGGGAAATGCCTAGTGCCAGAAGAGGACGAAGATACCTAAGGATTTGCGATTCGGAGAGCGATGAGAGATAGAAGAGAGGTACTGATAGAGATAGGAGATATGAGTAGTCATGGTCGATATCGCCATGGTAGAGGGGCGATAGCACCAGGATCCGCGACTCCGCAACTCTGTGAGCATTGAGCACCATGGCCCAGCCTCTTGGAGAGTGAAGGATCAGAAACATCTGGAGTGACCACATGTTGATGTTGTACCTGAAAATAAACAAATTATTTGACTTACCTACTTGAAGTTTGAATAGGCAGTAAACAATAGTTATTGGAGGGAGATATAAAAAGGAGTAAAATTAGACCTGCCAAGCATCATAGGCTGGGTTGAGAATGAAGAGAGGGGTTCTAATCTTCTTTATTGGGAATAAAGTAGGAAAAAGGAAGAAGGAAAAAAATTTATTGGGAATGGATAAATTTATTGGGAAGTGTGTAACTTTTGTAAAAAGTTTGGATGATTAGAAATAAATTTATTGATAAAAAGTGGTTATTCCTTATTCCTTATTCCGGAAAGAAACCATCCAAACGGAGCCTATAATTTCTTCAGCAAAGAAGCACTGTACAAGGAAAAATAACACAAAACAATAAGGAAGTTTTGTGTAACTACCCGTTTCATTATAGAATATTGAAGCAAAAAGTTTTTCTTACAAACTTATGTGCCCTGTTTGGGTTAATCGTTTAAAGTTTGTAAAATCAAAATTGAAAAGTGTCCCATGGACCCTGAATGAGAGAAAATTTCGTTTTGAAACCTCGACGAATTGCATGGATCTCCAATTCTCCATGCTCCCAACAACAACCTCTAACGGGTCGTGATTCCTCCACCGTAGCATTTCTTATTATTTTTTGTAAAGATTGGTTAAGAAAAAATAAACCGAAATAACAGTACTAAAAGTAATACTATTTTTCCAAACATTTATATATCTATATAGCATAGAGAGAGAGCAAAATAGCATGGAGGAGAAGCGCCAACCTTCTCCAGAGGAGGAGAAGAAGCGCCAAATATCTTCAGAGCGCGAGGAGAAGCTTCAAGTAACTTCAGATAGCGAGGAGAAGCGCCAACAGTCTCCCGAGAAGGAGAAGAAGGGCCAATATATTGTCTCCAGGGGAGGAGGAGGAGAAGCGCCAACAGTATCCCGAAAAGGAGAATAAGGGCCGACTGTCTCCAGAGGAGGAAGAGAAGGGCCGACTGTCTCCCGAGAAGGAGAAGAAGTGCCAGCTGCCGCGTGTACCGAGAACGGTTCTTGAACTTTGAGAGTCGCCTCCGAAATTTTGCTCGCAAGGTCATCTTATGCAAGGTTGTTTTTTTACTTAAATTTTTTATTTGCTCAATAGAGGATTTATCGTGATGATTTGCTTGCTGTAATCTATTAGTAGTTATATTACTCTACTAACTTAAAATTCAAAATATGCTAGCCTTGTTTTAAGCCAATAAGATAAGAACATCAAGAGCACTAATTGTGATGAAACTGGTAGTATGGTTCTGAAACTCGAAATCAGACAGTTGGACCATGACTCGGAATCGGCAATCGCCAATCGGAAAAATCGGTGCAACCGGATCAAAAAATCGGATTTTTTAAAAAACACATTTTTATGCCGTTAAAAATCAGAAAAAAATCTGAAAAAGGGGGAAAATATGTTTTCATAAAAATATGCATTAAAATCAACTAAAAAAATTTAATATGCCTTAACAATGAACTAAAAAAACTTAATATGCCTTAAAATCAGTTGAATGGATCGGAAAATTAGATTATTTTTATTAAAATATATTTTATGCTTTTAAAAATCAAATAAATTATGGAAAAAAATAGTAAAATATTAAAAAAAATTAAGTGAAAATTTTTAAAAAATAGAAGCATCAAATCAACGAAAATGTGAATACAACAGAAGCCTACAGTAGTGACAATGGCAAGAAAATTTCAAAATTTTCAACAATAGAAGTTATAAAACAATTTAATTGAGATTTTATAATCAATAAAAAGTACTTTATCTAAAATTTTTTTAATAAATATGCATTCTTTAAAACATATTAATGTATCAGTCAAGATTGTAGATAAAAAATTTTATAATTTTTCTACATGTTCGGGTCAATTTCTAGATCGATTTCTTTGTTTTAAATTTATTTCAGTTATAGAACAATATAAACCGTATGATGTGATTTTTAATAAAAAAAATGAACTAAAATGGACGCCTCCAGTCCATTACCCTCCTCCTCCAACCCATCTATTTTTCTTCTCGTTCTCACTTTGTTTTTCGATAGAAGAAAGAAGGCCGCCGAAATAGTCACGAAACGCACCATCGGAGCTTCGTGGAGCTTCTCCCGGCGTGCCCATGTGTCTTCCCCGCCCCTACCACCTTAGGCTGAGTTCTCCACAAGTCTTTCTTTATTCAAGAACTCCATTAATGATAAATTTTTGATGATTTAACCCGAATCCGCTCCAAATCCAAGAAAATCGGTTCGCCTTCTGCCGATTCCGATCTAATTCAGCCGATTTGAATCGGAATCGGCCGATTTTTTGAACCATAACTGGTAGTTAGGTGCAGTCCTCGGTTAAACAACCAATTTCTGTATTATTTTCTCACATAATAAACATTATACTAATAATAATAATAATAATAATAACTAACCCCATTTTCAACCACATACCATGCCGATCCAAATGAATGGCTCATTTCTACTTAATTTGTTTGTTCTGTACAAATTATCCATAGTTTTTTTTTTCACTTTCATCCATATCACATACTTGACCTGACCAACATGGCTTGAAATGCCACCATGGGACTTCTTGGTTTATAATTATTATCAATGGCAACCCCCAAAACATGTAGTTTCTTTTACTTTTCAATTTTGCACCCGCACCCTGATTTTAGTGATCTTGATAAAACATACTCCTCATGGTGCCATCAAAACTAATGTCAGGAGGAGTTGCTTGAAAGGGAAAGCGTGCTAAAAACAATTGTTGAGGAAAAATCTATTGATACAATAAAGTGGAAAGAGACATCACTCTGCAACGAGCTGAAGATGGATTTCTCCTCCTTGGTGCATGACCTGAGGAAGTGCATGGAATGCAATGCGATAGATTGTGGCCAACTCGAATATATCCGTCTGAAGGATAACCATCAATCTGAGGTAGGAAGGGTATTATATGTAAACCTTGTTTTTTCCTTTCCATCCCCTACCCTTCTCCCCCCTTACTCTTCAAATTTGGATTTTGATTTTATCTTTCAAATTCAGACTGGAGCGTGGGTCTAGTTTTTTTTCCGAAGGCAGATGGCGAAGTGCCAGCTGCAGTTATATTGAGAAAATATTATTATGAAATAGTTACAGAAAGCCTGCTACCTCAGAGTTACATACTAGTAAAACAACAAACAATAAAAAAAGCTGTTACAGGGATGAAGCTCTCCTATCGTACCCTAACTATAAACGGTGAGCCATCTCCTAGCTTGGAGCTCAATCTCCATTAGCACTGAGCGGGGGGTCTAGTTATAAGCGAAGTCTTAGGCGATCTGAAAAACTGGGACCCACTTAGATTTACTATTTCCTTTTGTTTTTCTCTATTTTATAGGAAGCAGAGCTGATGATTGCAGAAATCAGGAAGTTGCACGCTAAGACCCTAAAGCGACACCACGTAATCAATGTAGCAGAAAAAAAGTAAACCCTGAACGAGACTTTTACTTTTCATATCTATTGAATTTTGTTAAAATAATAAATGTAATTGAAAAAAGTAATTATTTGCTGTGACTGTGAAGGAGGAAGAGCTCTCTTCCATGTACAGTGGTCAGGAGAAGAAATACAATCAGCTTCTGGTGGCGATATCTGAAAGAGAGAAACGCAAGGAGCTTACTTATCCTACTGTATGGAAGCTATTATCTTCTCTCCATCTCTTCAAGCTTTACAAAACTTGATCAGATCAGGTCAACCTGAATCTGCCTCACAAATGCTCCAAAAGCTATGTTGTTGTGTCAGTCTTGGTCATGCGAGGTTATTTGCCAAACAAGCCCAATCAAATTCCAAGTTTTGTGTTAGTTAGAAAGCCTTAATTATATTTCAGTGACAATGATTGGTTAAAAGATGATGAAAGACTCATGTAAAAGTCCTCAACTGTTTATTGTTGAAAAAAAAAATGCGAACTTGAACAAATCAGATATTTACACTCTTGAACTGCTCCTCTGTTGATCATTGGCAGTAATTTTTTTTTTAATTACTGTTGAAGAAGCTTGAGTCTGATGAGGATGCAGGGGCCCACCCCAGCAAGGCAAAAGATTCCAGAGCTAGAAGTCCTCCAGATTCTCCTGAATCCAGAATGCTGAAGAAAGGCAAGTTTGTCGTGTTAGACTGTATGACTTGTAATGTTTGCTAGTGCTGTTTCAATGATGAAATCGCTACAAAGCTTTTTCTTTTCTTGCCAATTCCAAGTAGTTTGTCGTGTGTCTGGTTTTGCTGTAACTAATTAGGTTTTTCTAAAGTTTAATTTCAGTACAAAAGTTAACTGTTGGTTTTGAAATGGCATGTATATAATATAATTGAAAGGGGTGTACCCTTTAAGCAAATGGTCTGATACTTTTGCCAAACCTTTGTGCAATGCTATGAGCCAAGTCCAAGTAGTAATCTGAGTTTTTCTCTGCCCGGCAGCTTCAATTCTTTCTTCTATGCATTTTATTTTATAGTTGGATTTTATTTTATATATGACGAATATTTAGAATATTTTACGAAATACGCAAGTCTAATACACGTCAGATTCTTTAGTTGAACTATGAAAAAAATTATAATTTTGTAGCAAGTAATATGTTTATTATTAACAAGTTTTTTTTTTTTTTGGTTAGTTTATCGTAACATTTTTATTGTTAAATAACTTAAATTTGCAATTTTCGGCTTTCAGTTCTCGGTCTTCCCCTGCACAACCCAAATTTTTAACTACGCAATATCATGAACATTGATACATGGGACCCGCACTAATAAAGTTGTCAATTTGATTGCAGTGTGCTGGTGAGTGCAGCGGAGACTGGGTTCGGTTTGATATCGATTCATTTTTTTTTATAGCGATTCCTTAAAACCAAAACAGCGCCAGTTGCAATGGGAAATAGAAGACGAGGATATTCCAACGGCGCCATTTTGAATTGAAACTTCACTATTTTTAAAATATTGACACTGTACGTTCTGTTAGCTAAAATTAATCACGTCAGAATTTATTTTATTATCAATTAATATCCTGCCACCGGAAATGGTTTGAGACATGTACACGGCAATATTTTCCGTATTATTTTTTCCTCTAAAAGTTCTTGCTCGAGAGAATAATAATTAGCTATGAGAACGAAACAGAAACCAAAAGAATGGTAGTTGGTGTGGCAAAATGTTCGTTAGCGTCATAGCTGGGTTTGACTCTCGCCAAAGCATACACTAATAATCAGTTTCTTGACTCAACAATCCACTTTTCCGTTTACACAAATAATCATTTTTTAAATTTTTTTTAATATCCATTGTAAACTCGTTTGGAAACCAGTATTTAGTTAATTTATTATTTTTACATACAATATGATGCTGTCTAAGAGCCATCATTCACACAAGTAGGGTTGCAGGGGTATGAACAGTCTATTTCCTTCACCTCTCTTCTATCAAAGTACCAATCTCAACCGGACTCCGCCATAGTCTGTTCAAAATTAGACAAACAAATAAACAATTTAAATGTTAGTACTTGGTGCATGTACCTCTCTTGGCGACAGTGAAGCAGCACAGCTTAGGTTTGAGCCACTGTAATGATTAATAACTTATCAATCAAATTAATAAGCTTGATCCTGTGACCTCTCAGATTAGTTTGGTTTTCCCAACAATTCAATTAGAAGTTTTGGATAAAGATTGTTTTCATCATTAGTTGAACATTTCTTGATTATTTATTGTGACTAATAAATAAAACTAAGTGCTTCATATCAAAGATCAGACATGACTAATCCTGAATTTATAACTAATTAACTCAACACAAAATTCTGTTCTCTACTGCTACCAGCAAATTTGTAGTTTAAAATAGAAGCATAGCAGAGGAAGTGAACCCAGTTTTCTCTAAATTTTTACTCTAAAGTTTCTATCTTTTCTTAAACCTGTTAATATTATTGATCTCTGATATTGCTGTATCCAAGTAAGAACATGCACTGCTAACTTGGATTGCTCATGAAACTTTTTGCTCTTTCTTAATTTTGTTTTTATCAGCAATAGTTGGTTTGGATTGAACAATTCATGGAATTGTTGACAATCGTTTGTAATAGCAAAATCTTTGCTTCGACTGACATATTTGGATTCATTAGTTAGCCACAGTTTTCCTACCCAACCCATATAAAACCTTGCCAAAAAAGCAGTAATAAATCTTGACCCAAACCCGCAAATTAAGCCCTCGGCCCCTTAACCAGGTCAGTTCAATTAGTGTCAGATGTTACATGAGGCAATAGTGGATACTGCACTAGATGATCCTAAGTATTCAAATACCCTCAGGTAATTATGTTTTACTTCATTTCAAGAATTGCGAAATTCACCTTGTTATTGATTCGTTGATAGTTGGGCCATGCCATAAAATGTTCCTCCATGATTGACAATGCACAAAACATGAATCTATGAAAATGCCCCAGACTTTTTTCTGCTTAACATCATTTATGTTATCAAGAAGTGTTGCTCTAAATCCTGCAATTTATTTTATTTATTTATTTATCTATTTTTTTTCTTAAAGGTCACAACTCACAAATAGAATTTTCCAACATCTATCAAAGAGGACACAAATAAAGGATATTCAAATAAGGACCTTCAAGAACTTTCATTTGAGTAGAATTACACTTTTTGATGTCCAATTTGCAATCGACCCACAAATTAGAAGGGTCAGAAGAACTTGGAACCAGCTTACTTTGGACCTGAAAATTATTAAAATATCTTCATTTAAAACTTTTAGATGTAATATGGTGAATAAAAGATTCAGAGGATGAAAAAAAATAATATAAAACCAAACCTGCACTGAATCATAACCCATACTAATGCCCTTTATAATTTCTTCAGGAAAGAAGCTCTGAATAAAGGAAACAAAAGAACTTGACTTTTGATTGGACAAAGAAAACGATAGATATCATGATATTTATAAAAGTTTCTTCGTATATAGACCTAGTCATCAGAAAGACAATTTAGTGAAATCCACAGAATTAGGAGTAGGCTTCTACAGTGATATAATAGTCTTTTTCTGGTAGCTGACTTATGTTAGAATGCACTTGCGAGTAGACATAGGAATTTAGTGCTGGCATTTAATTGCTTGTGCCTGGATTGTTTTTAAAATATAGACTATACTCTATTATGCATCTGCCTATAGATAATTAAGTTGCATAGGCTAAAGTCTATTTTTAATGACAAGTTAAATAATTATGGACTTATGGTTAACCCCAGCCAATATACATGACCTGCTGCATGCTCTACTGATAGGTTACATCTTAAATTTATTTCAGACAAGGAAAGAATGGCTGGAGAGTGGTTAATTCACATAAACAACTGCAAATTCACTTCAGCCTGGCTAAGGTCAATTCGAGGAACTATTTGCTTCTAATGCCCAGCTTACCACATAATATAAAATGAAGTAATAATTAAGAGGAACCACCAACCTTTGTTGCATTCATCTGGGAGGTGCAATTTGGGAATCTTTTTCCTACATCCTGAAATGATTTGATTAACCAATAAAGTAAAGAAACAAAAAACAAAAATGAAAAAGAAAAGGAAAAGGATTTGCTACTGAAGTAGATGACTTAGTATCATCTGAAACCCCAACACTAGAAGTAGAGTAATTATCAAGTATCAAACTAAAAGAAAGAAAAAAACAAAATGGAAGAAGTAATGATTAAACTGGCACCTGAAGGTGGACGACATCACTATAGAAGTCATGTATGTAACTTTTACCTGAGATGTCTTTCCTACAATTTTGGGAAAAAAAAAATATAAAATATTGAAACATACCAAAACTTCCTAGAGAAAGATTACATGAAATTGCATTAGGTATGTAATAATGTAAATAACCTACATAGAAGGAACAAAGCAGAGATATTACTGGACTTGACCGAAATTGGTCATCAATTGATAAATTAGAACATACACATCAAGGAAATGTAAGTGTTTCTAGGATCTTAATGCGGAAATAACCAGGATCCAGGGTTACCTCCAGCCATTGCTTGTTCTTGGGTGTTGTGGATGAGTCGCTTCACCAGAGAGAGAACTTTCAATTGTCAAGCACTCCATGGCCATCAGTCCCTGCAGAAAAGAGGGCACTACTAGTCTGATCGGCCTCCCTTACAGTGATGGCGTGCTTCCGGGATGTCGGACTAGATCATGTCTCCCTCAAATCTCTATCTTCCTCTCTATTTTGGTGTATAGAGTGATAGGATATGTTTCTCATACTGTTCTCCATCAGAACAGGATATTAAAAGGGTCAGAAATCACTCAGGAGGCGCTGTGGGTCGGTGGAATCCAAAAGGCGCTGAGATCACATGTTCTGTCCAGATGCAGTCTCCGTCCTGGCGACTCGCCAGAAATCCTGGCGACCCGCCAGGAATCCTGACGACCCCGCCAGGATCCTGGCGACCCGCCAAAAAGGACCCGAGACTGACTGGCTGAACTTACATTCTCCCACTTGATCTCAGCCTCCACCATATTCAACAATAATCCTTCCTGTTTACCTTATGCTGAATGATAGTGACAAAATACACGAATCATGGCAGTAAGTCTTCTTATCGTTACTAATGCTGTGGCAATTAGTAAATGCGAATATTACTTTCCATGTATTACAAATGTACTTTGAAACTCTCAATTCAACCCTTTATGTGATTATCTGTAATTTCTTTATGAATAAACCCAACGTTTATTCTTGGTCTAACTTTATGATGTAATTCTCAACCGTATGATCAAATATATATATACCATATATGTGCGCACAATCAACATGAGAAAACATCTATACCTTTATGAAGAGTTTGTTTACAATCGTACGATTAATTTAATTCATAGGACCAACTCCTACATTTCGCTACATGATCTTTGAATTCCTTTAGCTGCAGTATATATTCAAAGATCGGTCAGCGTCTATTCTGTGTAAATACAAATAAATGACCACTTGATTCTCCTTAATGCTCTTTCAAAACCAGATGCTTAATGTCGATATATGAACCTCGACTTTTACCTTCATCTTTCTGGACTTGAAAGACCGCAATAGAATCATCACACAGAATCCTTAATGGCTTAGATATAGAATCCGAGATTCTAAGCCTCAAAACAAAACTCTTCGACCACCACGGGAGGCGGTCTCAAAACACTCAACAAACTACACTTTATGCTGAAGTAATAAATAATGTCTACTAGACACTTCTGGATGACACAGTCCCACTGGCTTACATGTAACCTTAATTCGATTTACAAAATCGACACAGCCAGTTTGTGTACCCAAATACCTTCAACTTGACAGTTTGTTGAGACATAAGCACATTATTTTTAGTACCTTAAAGATATATCATTACTTTCTTAGCATTTACCGTGGTCTATTTCCCTTATTATTATGATATCAGTTCAAGTATTCCAAATGACAAAAAGCTATGTTAGTTATTGTGCACAAACCTGAACATACTTTATGCTTTCAAATTGCCAAAACTTTGAAATGTTCACTATTTGTTCCTTTTCTGAGTTGTTCTGAGGATATCAATTCAAACTGAATCTTTTCACCTTGAACAGGTGCTGGACTTGGCAAATACTTTTCCATCCGGAATCTTTCTAATACCTTATCGATATATCCTTGATGAGATAGATCAAGAATAACTTGACTCCTATCTCTATGGATCCTTATGCCTATAACAAACAAGGCTTTACCCATATCCTTGATATCAATATATTAGAAAGTAAGTGTATCACCTCATGAAATAAAATCATTTATCACTAATTGCAAGTAGAACACCATCCATGTAAAATAAGAAAACAAATTATGCTCCCACTGATCTTGGTATACATACTACTTCATGATAATTTTCTTCTAAACCATATGAAGAAATACCTCATAGAACTCCAAATACCATTTGTGAGATATTTGTTTTAACCTTTTATGGATTTTCTTAGCTTGCTAACTAAATGCTTACTACATCTAATGAAAGTGCAACCCCTTGCATCCATTTGATATAACTCGAAACCGGATGAGTTACTAATGCCAAATTACACGAAGTGAATTTTCTTCATACATGAAAGAAACTTTCACGTAGTCAATTCCTTCTCTTAAATGAATTATTTGATGACAAGTCTGATCTTGTGTCACGCGATGTTACCTATGAATCCTTATTGGTTTAGTAAATCCACTACAACCAATAGGTTTAAACCATAAGGTAACTAGATTCCAGACTTTACTACATCACTGATTCCAATTCATATTACATGACATTAATCTTTACATGGATTAATTGCAAGTCATCACTTCTAAAAATGCAATAGGATTATACTCAACATAGATATCTTCATAAGAGTCTTGTAGATAAATTACATTATCATTACTAGGATTAACCGACCTTATTCCTTTATTAGATCACCTTAATGTTGAATCTTAATGTTCAACTTGATCTAAACTTATATGCCGGTTATAGAATGTCAATAATTGAATTTTCAATATTCGTTAATCCTTTATGAATATCATCCAATTATGTGTTAGAGGAAGTTTCCTTATGACCAAAAATTGATCACTCCCACTAATTAGAACATTCTCTAGAAATTTAAAATTTCTTGATTCCAAAATCCTAGTCATATTTCTTATCTCTTTTACAAGTATCTGACCTCACAATCTTTATTTGCATACCGCATTGTTTCTCTACTTCCACCCAAAAAACCTTGAAGGTATGTAGAGATACATGTATTGTGAGTAACCATCAGTTAAGAGATACATGCAGACTTTAACTTGATGCCTGCTAGTCATTTTTCCTACTTGTTAATCATATTTTAATCCTATGAACACTCACACTTTAGTCCATAACATGTCCCTTCTCCTGCTGAACACACATGGTCAGAAAAACCTTGATTGATCATTGATCCTTATGTGTGTTGTTATCCTTATAAGAGTTTTGACATGATTATACTAAACTGGCCAAGTGTTCATAATAAAATACACAAGTAATGACTGAAAAATATCATATAGACTCTTTAGTTGAATAACTAAATCCCTCATTTGCATTATGTGCTATCGCACGACTTTAATGATAGTAAGCTCAAGTGATAATTACATGACTAATATTTCTATATTTGCCTTAAACTTAGTAGGCAAACAATTCATATAATGCCTCAAGTAAGGATTTCATTGAAATGCACATCAACCGAAACTACAAAACATTGAAATAACTTTTTCGACATAAACATGATAAATAAGCAGTTATACTGCTCCCACTGTTCTTAATAACCCATGTTTATAAGTTCATCATCAAAAGTAGATTCATCGATTGATATTTTCATATGGCAAATTCAATATCCTTACATCCTTAATGAAGGAGAACAGCGTCCTTCCAGGCCAAATAACTATTATCCTCAACTCAGGAACATTTGAACTTATCATATCTAAAGGGAATCCGCTATTCCTTTATGAAAGTAAAACCGGTACGTGCTTATACTTTATATTGAGACATAACTTTATACTTTAGTTTATCAATGCAAACTAAGTGCTTTATCCTTTATGAGTCAATTCCTGCATAATATTACCTGTGGGCTAAATATTATACGTGACTCTTTACGATATAACTAGTTAACTATATTCCTATACTTAATCCCTGTGGGCAAATTAAGCATTCATAATTAACCACTATATCCTAATACATTAGTTTGGTTCCACCGATAGTCCTGTGGGACGATATTGACTTCACCATTCTAATGTATTACCATCATGTGTCCTTTTAATCCAAATGTGACTTTATAAATTTTATATATACATAGCCTTAATGTAATTAAGGGTGTTGTGGCTAAACCTTAATCAATTAAAGTATATTCGTCACTAGACACAAATTATGTCCATTCATTTTAATGTGATTCATAGATACACTATATAATATATATACATGAATGTAATTGAGATGTTGTAGCTACTCTACAATTAATTAATAATATATATATTAATCACTTGGACATAAATCTATCCTGGGTACCTTTCAGGCGGACCCGCCAGAATCCTGGCGGATCGCCAGAAACTGTCCCGAGAGCACCATTATTCTGACAGTTTTTCAGGCGGACCCGTTTGAATCCAGGCGGATCGCCAGAAACTGTCCCGAGAATACACCTTGGAATCCTTTCAAGCGGATCCGCTTGAAACCGGTCCGAGAGGTGTATTGAACTTTATGCAGACATGAACAATACTGTCTATTAGAGACCCGAACGGATAGTATCTGTTTGCTACATAAGACTTAAGTTTAACATAGATTATATAATTATAATTATCTATATCTGAATAATTACCATACGCACAATTCCTGCCATATCCTTTATAAATACAATTTGTGTTATACCACTATACCATATGTATAGTTATCTAAATTTGTCAAATGAATGCTAGCAGTATTAATACTTATAGAGTATTCCTTATAGTATGATGGTCTGTGGACTGCATCATTACTGTACTACTATAGCATCAAACAATCATAGCAACGTTAACAAATCAAATTTTCTACAAAAGATGCCAACCATCTTCAACACAAATTAATAGTATTTTAGCAAGTTGTGACTATTCTATAGGCTTCCTTTATAATTAATTTATCATTAAGTCTTATCTAACATTAGAGAACCAATATCAACATGCTTATTCCTTGATTTTCGTGTGAAAATTCATTTCCGGACCATTTCTGACGGACCCGTCTGAATCCTGGCGGGTCGCCAGAAATCTGGCCGAGAGCAACCAGAATTTCCTGACAGACTGCGCACCATCTGGTAAAACACCATTAACTTTTCTATACTTATTTATTTTCTTACGTTCTTGGTCATTCCAGAAACTAGATTCAAATATCTATCCAACAACGCAAATTTCAACATAAACAAGTTCATAGATCAAAAGTTATGCCCCTGGAAAGGCATGCTATCACAGACTAATTCTGACAAACTGCAGAATGACCTTTATTGTGGATAGCATAACTATCTCATACTTTATCGGAATTTTGCAAATTTATACTCTATGGAACGATCTGTGAAATACCTACATATCCATAAATTTTCATGCAAAATCGAATTACCTTATGAGAGAAAACTGGCCCGCACTGTCAAAAGGTCAGAAATTTCAGAAACTGACAGTCTGACATCTTCTGCTTGGAACTTGATTATCTCACTGTATACCCATTTGATTTTCGATATTTTGGACTTTATGGAAAGTAGACGCAGAAATCTTTCCAACCCCGAAAACCTCATTCAAATCGGATATACGAATCTTGAGATATCTCTTCACGAAGTCAGACAATCAAATCAAAATTTAGGGTTTCCCCTAATTCTTCATCAAAACATGAAATTAAGCCTAATTGATCCCCAATTAACAACCAGTACTCATCCAAAACACTTACTAATCTGAATTTCTCGTTAAACCTTAATGAAATTCAGTTCTAACAAACAAGACAGAGGTTTATAGGCTCTGATACCAACTGTAAGTGTTTCTAGGATCTATTTTGGTGTATAGAGTGATAGGATATGTTTCTCATACTGTTCTCCATCAGAACAGGATATTAAAAGGGTCAGAAATCACTAAGGAGGCGCTGTGGGTCGGTGGAATCCAAAAAGCGCTGAGATCACATGTTCTGTCCAGATGCAGTCTCCGTCCTGGCGACCCGCCAGAAATCCTGGCGACCCGCCAGGAATCCTGACGACCCCGCCAGGATCCTGGCGACCCGCCAGAAAGGACCCGAGACTGACTGGCTGAACTTACAGGAAAAACCACCATCAGCCATGCATTTTACAGTCTCTGCATTTGGAAGAAGTGTTTGAAATCATCACAATGTATGTAGGTGGCCAACCCTCCAGCAGAGCATCCTGTCAGAAGTGCCTAAAATTTAACAATATTATTTATTAAAGCACTTCACTGTTTTCATAGCACTACAACATGACTACATGACATTTTTAACAGAACGAACCTTATTAGCAGTAGCGAGACCCTTCAGGAACAGCTCTTCCATAACAGCTTTCCATATGCGCTCGCCTCTAAAATACAAAGTAGTCCCATTCTATGAGGGTGCGTTTGGTGCTATTAGACCAATTAGTAAGTTCCATATCAAATGACTGATAATCATATTAAGTCTAACTATAGGTGCTATTAGACCAACTCAGATTGAATACTGCTATGCCATGATATATACTTTATCTAAGCTCAGGTTTCATATGTCCCGTACACGACCCATTTCTATATCTTTCTACAATGGATAAAGGCAGTACATTAGATAAATTTGAGGGTCTTCTACTTAAACACCCACATCCTGATAATTTATATAAAATGCTCAATTACTACTTCTTAAAACGATCCACCTAAATATTAAATTAAATTGGAAAACCATTAATTAATCGATCCACATGATATATATCTTTACCAGAAAAAAATAGAATATATTAACAAAAACAAAGTAATTATTTTTACATTCAATTTTACTCCACGGAAAACAACAAGATATTCCAGAAAGAAATAATAAATGTTTCCTGTAGTTGCTGTTAGCCTTAACTATTCACTGCCCAAAGTCATCCTTACATGAACTACTTGCTATCATCTACGTCAAATAACTTGAAACTAACTTCCTGCCCCAAATATATAACTCATATAACATAAATCATAACTACAAGAATCAGGCACTTCAAAGTTGGCAGCTACAGCTACTGCTAATTTTTCTAAACAAAAGAATCAGGTATTCCTTATGTAAAAAATATCAGTCTTTGCCTCTCCGCAAAAGGGACAGCTGTCAGTCTTTGGTTCGCAGTCCCAGCAGAGGCAGAGGTGTCTGCATGGTAAGATCACGATTGAAACCTCAGCCATTTTGCAGACACGGCAGGCCCACTTGTCGACCTGTGATTTGGCTTCAGTGGCATCTTCTTTCTGAGTGTTGTGCTGTGGATGCGAGTCTAGGCGATATGAATCACCTCCTTCGGCTGGGAAGCAGTTCCCGTTGATGTTGTACTGGGGTGAGCCCGGAGGATGAGGATCTCCATCTTTGGCTGTGAATACGCGACCATCAGTCCTGGCCACCCCGCAAATGGGACAATTGTTAATTTCAAATTCACAGTCCCAGCATGGGCAAAGGTGGCAGCATGGGAAGGCTGAAGTAGAAACCGTTGCTGCCTTGCAGACAGCGCAAGCCCACATAGCCACCGTAGATTCAGCATTAGTAGTCTCTTCAATCTCACTGCTTCCTTCAGCGGTCTTGTACTGGGGGCGCGAGTCAGGAACATAACAATCCCCTCCTTCCATTGAGAAATGGGTCCCACAGGTATTGTTGTTGTCCCCAAGTCGCGAGCCAGGGAGATACGGCGAGTCTGGGCGATATGGGGAGTCAGGAAGATGCGGCGAGTCGGGGCGATAAAAATCCACTACTTCATCCTCACTGTTTCCTTCGGTGGTCTTGTACTGAGAGCACGAGTTTGAGAGATGAGAATCCTCTCCTTCAGTTGAGAAATGGGTCGCATTGGTGCCATAGTCAAGTCGTGACTCAGGGAGATAAGGCGAGTCCGGACGATAAAAATCCTCTCCTTCTGATGAGAAATAGGTCCCAGTGATGTCGTAATGGACCGGCGACGACGTAATCCAGTACCCTTTGAATTCATCTTCTGGTTCCTCCCAATCACGTAATCCCTCCTTTTTCTGCAATTAGTATTCACCATAATTAAATTCAACCGTTAATTCCTTGTAAAGTTGTCATATTTAATCACAAAACATCTACACCTCTTTTTACAAACACTAAGATAAACTTCAATTGAAAGTAAGCGAGCACAACTTATAAGAGTTTCTCATAGGGCAATCTGATTAAGAGTTTACCCATAGTGCAATTAGAGACCAATCTGTTTAAGATAAACGAACAGGACACTTAATCTAAATTCAGTCCTGTTATAAATTTTATGAAACAACTTAAAAAAATCCAAACAGAAACTATGAACATAATATGAAAAAAGGGCTTAATTGCACAGAACAGAAAAAAAAAAGAATTAATAGTACTTTCCTAAGAAAACAATCTGATTAAAATACCTTAGCAAAAATTCAAGAACATTTGTTTCTCATAGGGCAATCTGATCAAGAACATAATTAAATTCCTACGTACCATTTGTTCTTCATCAAGTAAAACCGTCTTCCTCTTCTTCACGGAGGGCCTAGGAGCAGGTGCACTCACTCGGTTCCGAGAAATTTTGCATCCGACACGCCTCGAACCGATCGTCATTTTAAAAAAGGAAGGAAGAGAGCAAATGGACAGAGACACAGAGTGATATGAGAGAAACTTCAAACGTGAGAATGGTTTGGGGTGTAACGACGGGGGCCTATGATTATATAGCCTCATATTCTATTCTTTCGGCCGTCCGATCTGTTCGTTTAATCTAATCGATTCGATCTCCGCCGTTGTTTTATTTTTGTTAAGTGCATATTTATTTTTTGATAAGTAACTTTAACCCGTATTATTATTATTTATTATTGGGTATAAAACGCGACCGCGTTTCCAAAAATACAGGAGTAGAAAATAGCACGTGTAGCTGTATCCTGTAGAAAATAGACGTACAATAATTTTGGGAAATTTCCATATATGCGGTATGCCCGGAAATACTAACTACCATCCCACCAATTTGTCATCCTGTGACATCCCATCCCAGCATAGGAAAGTCCAATATTTCCTCATTTGCACGCGCAACTCACGTGAGAGCTCCTCTCTTTCTCTCATTCACACTGTCTCTCTCCCACTATTTCAAACAAAAATCCATTTTTCTCACCTCTTCTCTCACGTCTAGGATTAGAATTGTTTGGATTGAAATCTGAATCTAGATCTATTCTCTTCTCTTTTTCCCACTCACTCTTCTCTCACTCCCTCTTGCCGTTCTACTTTCTCGTTTAGATGAGAAGAAAAGCACTCGTACCAAAACAAAAGCAAAGATCGATATCGGCATCGACTTTAGGTATGTATCGATTTACTTATTTTCATTTGCGAAATTAGAGTTTTTGTTCTATAATTTCTCGATTTTGTATTTAGAAAATAATATCGCCTTTGTATAATTTCTCGATTTACTCTTTTATCTTGGCGAAATTAGAATTTTTATTGCGTAATTTCTCGATTTACAACTCAATTTAGGTTTATTTTTGGCAATCTTTACTTATTGTTTCAAGGTATTCTCATGAATTTTGCTTTGAGCGAGTATATAGTTTTTGTAATTTTATATTTGATATCTTTATTTGACTAAGGTTGGATGAAATTTTAACATTGGATGCTTATTTGAATCCCTTATGAAGAAGTTTATACTTCTTTTTTAAGAATTATATACTCCCTTATTATATTGAATTATTATTTGTACAATTTTTTGTCTATTTGTTAAATACTAATTTTGTATTCCATATGTAGACGTATGTACTCCCTTATGGAGAAGTATTTACTTCTTTAATATTTTCAATTCTTATCTGATTGTTCTTATTTGAAATTCTTATGTTGAATGCTTATTTTAACCTTTTCACGAAAAAGTATATACTCCCATATTGAAAAGTATGTACTCCTTTATGAAGAATTATATACTTCTTTAATATTTTCAATTCTTATTATATTAAATTATTACTTGTACAATTTTTTATATGTTTGTTAAATGCTAATTTTGTATTCCATATGTAGAAGTATGTACTTCCTTACGGAGAAGTATTTACTTCCTTAATATTTTTAATTCTTATATGATTGTTCTTATTTGAAATTCTTATGTTGAATGCTTATTTTAACTTTTTACGAAAACATATATACTCCCATATGAAGAAGTATGTACTCCTTTATGAAAAATTATATACTTCCTTAATATTTTTAATTCTTATTATATTGAATTATTACTTGTACAATTTTTTGTCGATTTGTTAAATGTTAATTTTGTATTCTATATGTAGAAGTTTATACTCCCTTACGAAGAAGTATTTACTTCCTTGATATTTTCAATTCTTATCTGATTGTTCTTATTTGAAATTCTTATGTTGAATGCTGATTTTAACCTTTTTACGAAAAAAATATATACTCTCATATGAAGAAGTATGTACTCCTTTACGAAGAATTATATACTTCCTTAAAATTTTCAATTCTTATTATATTGAATTATTACTTGTACAATTTTTTGTCTGTTTGTTAAATGCTAATTTTGTATTCCATATGTAGAAGTTTATACTCCCTTATGGAGAAGTATTTACTTCCTTTATATTCAATTATTATCTAATTATTCTTATTTGAAATTCTTATGTTGAATGCTTATTTGAACTTTTTTACGAA
Source organism: Rhynchospora pubera (assembly GCA_028095005.1). Classification (NCBI taxonomy): domain Eukaryota; kingdom Viridiplantae; phylum Streptophyta; class Magnoliopsida; order Poales; family Cyperaceae; genus Rhynchospora; species Rhynchospora pubera. The sequence goes on along the minus strand of CM051462.1, from coordinate 104,389,862 downwards.
AAAGTGTATACTTCCGTATGGAGAAGTATGTACTCCTTTACGAAGAAGCATATACTTCCTTAATATTTTCAATTCTTATTATATTGAATTATTATTTATACAATTATTTGTTTGTTTGTTAAATGCTAATTTTGTATTTCATATATGGAAGTATATACTCCCTTACAAGGAAGTATTTACTTCCTTAATATTTTCAATTCTTAGTTAAAATATTTATCACCTAATAAATTTTTAGCACTTTTTGAATACTAAATATTGAAAAATTAAGTACTGCATTATCGAGAATAATTAAATCCTTTGTATACAATAATAATTAAATCCTTTGTATACAATTATATACTCCCTTGTATTTCCAACTAATAGCTCCAAATGACAGAATTTGATTTATTAATAATGTTATTATTTTTTTAAATTTTATTAGAAAATATATCTATGTACTCCTTTACACTAATTTAAGTACTCCCAGTTTTTAAATGACAGTTGGTGTCGCGCGTCATGATCATGCCATCGCCATCGCGTAACACATCGAAATTCTGCTAAAATCACAGCATGCTTCCTTTTGGGCCAGATTTGGGCCCAGTGAAGCGTGGATGTCGCGGATGTCATTTCTATGGGATGCCTCGTATCACCTCCGCTCATGGGCCACACGGGCCCAAGCGCGTGGCTGGGCCCAATAATTTGACAGAACAAAGACTTTTACAAAGGAAACTCCGTACTTATTTCGGATGGATATTTAACAAAGACTTTACCCTTATCCGAGGCTACATAAGTGTATTTACACGCTAGTGTTTTTATTTCGGATGGATATTTGTAATAAATAGATTAGGATCGAATACAATATTTGAATATAGTAAGGGTTAAACCTCAAGAGAGAGAGAAGAAAAACGAAGTGCCATTTGCAGAAAGAGCCAGTGTAGATGTCGGGTGATTTCTGCAAAATATTATTAGTAGTCACTCGTATGCCAAGTAACATTTACATAGTAAATCACCCAAAATGACACGCAACATATTTGCTGCACAAGCACCAACAATATAAAATAAAATAAAAGTTTTGCTACTTTTAAACTGTAAATTAACATTTTCTCATTCGGCTGTAATATTTTGTGTATGGTTAAATGCCTTGTATTTTCAAAGATGACAACACTTATTTGTTTGTAAGTGTTCACTTGGATCATTTATATGTTCACCTTATTTGTTGTATATGTTCACTTTATATTTAACAATGACAGAGATGACAAAACAAGTATATCAGATGCAATGTTAGACGCATCGTCCGTCCGCGAATTTAGACCCAGATCGTGTTTCAATGGACATATATGTAAGTTCAGCCAGTCAGTCTCGAGTCTTTTCTGGCGGGGTCGCCAGGATCCTGGCGGGGTCGTCAGGATTCCTGGCGGGTCGTCAGGATTCCTGGCGGGTCGTCAGGATTTCTGGCGGGTCGCCAGGACGGAGACTGCACCTGGACAGAACATGTGATCTCAGCGCCTTTTGGATTCCACCGACCCACAGCGCCTCCTTAGTGATTTCTGACCCTTTTAACACTCTGTTTTGATGGAGAACAGTATGAGAAACATATTCTATCACTCTATACACAAAAATAGAGAGAAAGATAGAGATTGAGGGAGACGTGGTCTAGTCCGACATCCCGGAAGCACGCCATCACTATAAGGGAGGCGATCGGACTAGTAGTGCCCTCTTTTCCTGTAGGAACTGGTGGCCATGGAGTGCTTGACGACTGGAAGTTCTCTCTCAGTAGAAGCGACTCATCCACAACACTCAAGAACAAGCAATGGCTGGAGGTAACCCTGGATCCTGGTCATTTCCGCATTAAGATCCTAGAAACACTTACAGTTGGTATCAGAGCCTATAAACCTCTGTATTTTTTGTTAGAACTGAATTTCATTAAGGTTTAACGAGAAATTCAGATTAATAAGTGTTTTGGATGAGTACTGGTTGTTAATTAGAAATCAATTAGGCTTAATTTCGTGTTTTGATGAAGAATTAGGGGAAACCCTAAATTCTGATTTGATTGTCTGACTTCGTGAAGCGATATCTCAAGATCCGTATATCCGATTTGAGTGAGGTTTTCGGAGTTGGAAAGATTTATGAGTCTACTTTCCATAAAGTCCAAAATCTCGGAAATCAAACGGGTATACAGTGAGATAATTAAGTTGCAAGCAGAAGATGTCAGACTGTCTGGTTTCTGAAATTTCTGACCTTTTGACAGTGCGGGCCAGTTTTCTCTCATTAGGTAATTCGGTTTTGCATTACAATTTATGGGGATGTAGGTCTTTCACGGATCGTTCCATAGAGTATAAATTTGCAAGATTCCGATAAATTATGAGAGAGTTATGCTATCCACAATAAAGGTCATTTTGCAATTTGTCAGAATTAGTCTGTGATAGCATGCCTTTCCAGGGGCATAACTTTTGATCTATGAACTTGTTTATATTGAAATTTGCGTTGTTGGATAGATTTTTGAATCTAGTTTCTGGAATGACCAAGAACGTAGAAAAAGAAACAAGTATAGAAAAGTTAATGGTATTTATCAGATGGTGCGCAGTCTGTCAGGAAATTCTGGTTGCTCTCAGCCAGATTTCTGGCGACCCGCCAGGATTCAGGCGGGTCCGCCAGAAATGGTCCGGAAATGAATTTTCACACGAAAATCAAGAAATAAGCATGTTGATATTGGTTCTCTAATGTTAGATAAGACTTGATGATAGATTAATTATAAAGGAAGTTTATAGAATAGTCACAATTTGCTAAAATACTATTAATTTGTGTTAAAGATGGTTGGCATCTTTTGTAGAAAAATTGATTTGTCAACAGTGCTATGATTGTTTGATGCTATAGAAGTAAAGTATTGATGTAGTCCACGGACCATCATACTATAAGGAATACTCTATAAGTATTAATACTGCTAGCATTCATGTGACAAATTTAGATAACTATACATATGGTATAGTGGTATAACACAAATATCATTTATAAAGGTTATGGCAATAATTGTGCATATGGTAATTATTCAGATATAGACAATTATAATTATATAATCTATATTAAACTTAAGTCTTATAAAGCAGGCGGATACGAACCGTATGGGTCTCTAATAGACAGTTTAGTTCATGTCTGCATAAAGATCAATAAACCACTTGGGTTGGTTTCTGGCGACCCATCAGGATTCTGGCGGGTCCGCCAGAAAACTAGCAGGAAAAGTGATGCTCTCGAGAGAGTTCCTGGCGACCCGTCAGGATTCTGGCGGGTCCGCCTGAAGGGAACTCGAGGAGAGGTTTATGTCCAAGTGATTAATATATATATTATTAATTAATTGTAGAGTAGCCACAGCATCTCAATTACATTCATGTATATATATTATATAGTGTATCTATGAATCACATTAAAATGAATGGACATAATTTGTGTCTAGTGACGAATATACTTTAATTGATTAAGGTTTAGCCACAGCACCCTTAATTATATTAAGGCTATGTATATATAAAGTTTATAAAGTCACATTTTGGATTAAAAGGACACAAGATGGTAATATATTAGAATGGTGAAGTTAATATCGTCCCACAGGACTATCGATGAAACCAAACTAATGTATTAGGATATAATGGTTAATTATGAATGCTTAATTTGCCCACAGGGATTGAGTATAGGAATATAATTAACTAGTTATATCATAAAGAGTCACGTATAATATTTAGCCCACAGGTAATATTATGCAGGAATTGACTCATAAAGGTTAAAACACTTAGTTTGCATTGGTAAACTAAAGTATAAAGTTATGTCTCAATATAAAGTATAAGCACGTATCGGTTTTACTTTCATAAAAGAATAACAGATTCCCTTTAGATATGATAAGTTCAAATGTACCTGAGTTGAGGATAATAGTTATTAGGCCTGGAAGGACGCTGTTCTCCTTCATTAAGGATGTAAGGATATTGAATTTGCCATATGAAAATTTCAATCGATGGATCTACTTTTGAGAATGAACTTATAAAACATGGGTCATTAAGAACAGTGGGAGCAGTTTAACTGCTTATTTATCATGTTTATGTCGAAAAAGTTATTTCAATATTTTGTAGTTTCGGTTGATGTGCATTTCAATGAAATCCTTACTTGAGGCATTATATGAATTGTTTGCCTACTAAGTTTAAGGCAAATATAGAAATATTAGTCATGTAATTATCACTTCAGCTTACTATCATTAAAGTCGTGCGATAGCACATAATGCAAATGAGGGATTTAGTTATTCAACTAAAGAGTCTATATGATATTTTTCAGTCATTACTTGTGTATTTTATTATGAACACTTGGCCAGTTTAGTATACTCATGTCAAAACTCCTATAAGGATAACAACACACATAAGGATCAATGGTCAATCAAGGTTTTTCTGACCATGTGTGTTCAGCAGGAGAAGGGACATGTTATGGACTAAAGTGTGAGTGTTCATAGGATTAAAATATGATTAACAAGTAGGAAAAATGACTAGCAGGCATCAAGTTAAAGTCTGCATGTATCTCTTAACTGATGGTTACTCACAATACATGTATCTCTACGTACCTTCAAGGTTTTCTGGGTGGAAGTAGAGAAACAATGCGGTATGCAAATAAAGATTGTGAGGTCAGATACTTGTAAAAGAGATAAGAAATATGACTAGGATTTTGGAATCAAGAAATTTTAATTTCTAGAGAATGTTCTAATTAGTGGGAGTGATCAATTTTTGGTCATAAGGAAACTCCCTCTAACACATAATTGGATGATATTCATAAAGGATTAACGAATATTGAAAATTCAATTATTTACATTCTATAACCGGCATATAAGTTTAGATCAAGTTGAATATTAAGATTCAACATTAAGGTGATCTAATAAAAGAATAAGGTCGGTTAATCCTAGTAATGATAATGTAATTTATGTTAGGAAATTGCTCAATTTTAATTTTGTGACTAATTACGCTTAATTAATCCAATTAAAACACAAGCAACACGAGATCTAGTACTTTAAGCAATTCGACACAAGAGAATAAGGTGGAATATTGTACCTCCCGCGAAATCGTATTCGCGGGGCTCGATCCTACGGCATAGAGATCGATGGCGTGCTTCTCCTTCGTCTCCAAATCGCCTCGAGTCCACCTAGAGATTAACCAAGGTCTAAATCGATTCGTGCTAGCGATTCGATTAGAACAAAGCTAATCCTAAGGATCAACCCTCTTCAAGAATCAACCTATTTGATTTTGGTGGAGAGTTGTAGCTCAACACATGAGCAATCAAAGGAGGAGGGAAGAGATGGCGCATGGCCAAAGGGGAGGTAATGGGTGGCGGCTAGGAGAAGGGAAAGAGAGAAGGTTGGATTTTGCTACTATACACCTCCTTATATAGTGCACAAACCCTACCTACCTCCTACCATCTATTTACAAGAATGTCACCTACCTACCACCCTATATGGCTGGCCCTATAATGGGCTTTTGGGCCTCTCATCTCAATTGTTTAGGCCTCTAATTCATATAATTAGAACCTACTCCAAATGCTCTTCTATTGGGCTATACATTTAATACATAAATATTGGCCCAATAAATTAATATAACTATTTATATTAAATTGTGTCGAGCTAAAATAATTATTAACTAATTAATAATTATTCTAGGATTAGCTAATACATTAATTTATTTCAATATGATTGATATCTCATATTTATACTGATATTTTGGCCAAACTTTACATCGAAATTGTGACTAAAACCGTGATATTATCTTGTTTTTCTGTTTGTTTGGCAAGAATGGATACTGTCGTGGAATTTGATTTGTCTTGTAGGAATTTGATGGATCACGCATAATCATTGCATAAAATGGTAGATTTAAGAGAATCAAATGGCTAAATGAAAGCAATAGCATTGTAGAGCTCATTGTAAGCTTTCCGTCGTTCTTTGAATCACCTCAATCGGAGCCCAGATGAAGAAATTATGCTCAAAATACTATTGGTGCGCAATGCTGGCACAAGAATTCGGACTGAATTAGCATCAATTCGGACCGAATTGCGTCACAAAAAACTACAGAGAAGCTAATTCGGACCGAATTGTCTGGAATTCGGTCCGAATTGCTATACACGGAAATGTTTCTGGATGCGTCCTGAAGACGTTTTCTCTATTAGGAAGGTTATTTTTCCGCCCAAAATGAAGAAAAATCGCCTCCCAGCTGTCCAGGAGAGGGGAGAGGAGTAATATAAGCATATTCCATCTTTGGAAGAGCTATCTTTCATTCCACTTTTGACCTTTCTCTCTCAGCCAGATCTGGATCTGGTTTGGGGACAATTTCTCTCCTCTTGTGCAACTTGGACAGAGGTGGGAGGCCGGATTAGAGTTGTTCCTTGCTGCTACAACGAGTTTCGAAGATCTCAAGGTGTTCTCTAGTGCGACGGCAACAGTGGACAACCTTAGAAACTTGGCTATTTGTTGTATCGAACCAATTCTCTCTTTAATTTCTGAATTTATGTCTCGTTTAAACTTATATACTGTTATTTGCATGATTTCTATTAGCATGTTAGGCTAAAAACTTGTTGCTTTAGGGATAGATGTAGCTTAGATTTTGGTTTTGCTTGGTTTGCTTATTTTGTTGATGGACGAAACTAATTACCCTTGGGGTTTTTATTGAAATTGCTTGTGTTTGGACCCGTTATTACTTGTATCGCTCGACTTTTGTACGCGTGCAATTGTTGGGAACTTCTTTACATTATATTAATCGAGTCCTGTACGAGTATTTCGAGGTAGGTCAAAGGCGAAAGTCGACCAATTAATAACCAAAAGTGAACGTTTCTAGTTAGGCGAAAATCTAACTAGATACCTCGTAGATAACCATTGGTAAACTCGAGTAAGTCCACCGAACAACGAAAGTTGGGGGTGCAATACACTCGATGAAGGTTGTTTAACACTAGATCTCATTCCAAATACCGTACCCAATAGGCGAAAGCGGAGGGTTAGGGAGTTAGGTTTGGCTAGATGGACCTTTGGCTTGAATAAATCAACAAAAGAGTAAACCATAGCATTTACACAGTAGAATTCGGTCCGGAATTCGGACCGAATTAGCAAGGCCGAATACGACAGTGCTAGGTCTTGCGACTCTGTGGCCAGTTCTAAGTGAAATCGAACCCTAAGGCACATTTATCATCTTATTTCAAACCGTTAGAAAACCCCAAAAATATTTATCTCAATTATTTTGCATAATCTTTATTGCTTGCGATTGCATTCCTTTGTTTTCCTTTAATTTGTTCTATTCGTGACTTCAATTCTCTTCTCGATTTTTATTGTCTAGCTTTAACGAAATAATAAGAATAATATTCATATCCATCTCTGTGGGTTCGACACCTTTACTCTACTACAAGCGACTAGTCGAGTACAAGGTTTATTTGTTTGACCTTGGTTCACACCCTCGATCAAAATGGCGCCGTTGCCGGGGATGGCGTTATGATATTATTTCTTATTAAAGTAATTAGAGACTAGATTCATTCTTTTATTCTTTTTACTCATTCGGTACATTTGTTGTTGTATCTCTTGTGTGTAGGTTAACGCTGGCTAGAGGATCAAGAAACACCCAACCCCAAATTCCACACGATTACAACCTCAGGGGTAAGGGAGACAACCCTCACGAAGCCTCTAGCTCGAGCACAACGCAGGCCGCTGCTCGCAAGGGGAAGAAGCAACAACAACCTGCACCGAATCCGGACCGAATTCCGCCCAATCCGGTCCGAATCACAACTCAGCAAGTTCTAGAGGGTCCAATTCGGACCGAATTCCTGCAGAACCTGCACACGGGCGAAGGAACAAGTGGTTCAATGGCTTTTCGCACTGATGAAGTTAGGCAACTTGAGGCTTTACGTCTTGAGTTAGAGGCCACCCAACAAAGAATTCTCCAAGATCGACTCGCCCTCGAGCAAGAGCGACTCGTTTTCGAGGAAGAGCGCAATGGAAATTTCAATGACGGTGGCAGCATTCATGGAGTACCATTGAATCCCTACAGAACTCAGGGGTCCAACAAATCTCTCCGCGAGCATTCTGCCCCTCGAGTCCAAGACGTGGATGGACCAGTCGTGATTAGGGAAATTGTTGCCAACAACATGCAAATCAATCCCGCACACGTTGCACTCGTGCAACAAAACCTATTCTATGGGGCTGAACGGGAGGACCCACACGCACATTTACAAACCTTTCTTGATTGCTCCAAATTGTTGAGATTCAACGGGGTTACCCCGGATTCGATTAAGCTTCTCTTGTTTCACTTATCTCTTAAGGATAAGGCTAAGAAATGGTACAACACACTAAAAAGAGGGTCAATTGATAGTTGGGGAGCTATGGCAAGGATTTTCCTTGAACGGTACTTTCCAGCAAAAAGAGCCTTTGAAATTAGGAGGGAAATCACAAATTTCAAACAAAGGGGTGATGAATCATATAGGAAAGCTTGGGAACGGTTTAGAGATTTGGAGAACTCTTGTCCTAACCATGGAATTCAGGATTGGTTGACCATTCACTCATTTTATAACGGTCTTTATGATAATATTAAAGTGAATGTTGATGCTCTTTCAGGTGGAAGCTTCACACAACTCGATGCGGAGCAAGCACGTGATGCCATTGAGAGATGCGCCCTGCAATACAATTGGCCGGCGCCCAACCCAACAAGAAACAATCCACCTAAGCATGAAGTCAAGGAGATCAAAGACACGCGAGACAGGATCGCTCGTTTGGAAGCCGAGCTCGCGAAGATGCAGTCAATCAGTGGCACACGCCCACCATACAAAGAATGTGGAGTGTGTGGAGAAGAAGGACACATGTCCTCTAATTGCCCTCTCCAATATGGGAATAGAGAGCCCGAAGAAGTCATGTCTTTTGAATATGTTCGCAATCGGTACCAAGGAGCAATGGAGGATGATGAAGCGGGTGGTTGCCAAGGAAACTATCAAAACCACACTTTTGTCCCAAGAAAAATGCACACCAACAAAACTGGTAACCAACTCCAACCGAATCAAAACCGAGATGCTCCATTCAACTATGACCAAGGGCAAAACTTTCAAGGGAAGGACTATATTGCACCTCGAGTTGAGCAATTCATGGAGACTCAAAAAGTCCTAAATGAGACAATTCTTGAGAGAATGGCTAAACTTCAAAAAGAATCTGGAGCTGCTTCGCGGGTGGAAAAGATGATGGAAGTGTTCTTGGCATCTCAAAAAACTCACCCAAGTCAATCCGAGCCAAACTCTCGTGCGGAAATCAAAGCGGTGCACACACTCAGGAGTGGTACTCAATACAAGGACCCACCTATGCCCAAGGAAGTTCAGCCAAAAGACACATCCGCAGCTGAACCTGAGCCGAATTCGGACCGAATTCCGTCGCGACAAAATCCAGAGGCACCAATTCGGTCCGAATTCCAGCCAATTCAGACCGAATTCAAAGAAGTTAAGCACACATCTACTCCGAACCCGCTGCTAAAGGCACCTGATCAACACATAAGGGTATTTTATCTTAGTAAGATGGACGATCCAGGAAAATTCACCATACCATGCACCATTGGATTACAATAATAAAAAAGGTCCTATGTGACAACGAAGCAAGCGTGAGTCTCATGCCAAAGTCTGTGTTCGATCGAATTGGCATTGGAATTTTAAAACCGTCCAACGGGACCCTGAAACTTGCAGACTCGTCAGTTCGACGGCCTATTGGTGAAATTAAGGACATTCCGGTCAGGCTTGGGAAATTCTTTATCCCAGGCGATTTTGTGGTAATAGACATGGAGGAAGATGAAGACGTTCCCATCATTTTGGGGCGTCCCTTCCTTAGAACTGCAGGTATTCTAATGGACATGAAAGATGGAACTATTTTGGTGAGGGTCGGGGGAGAACAATGGAAATACTCGATCAATCAAGCTATGAAGTGCTCAAACCAGCTTGAATATTGCTACCGAACCGACATGGAAGAGGTTACGGTCGAGAGACCACTCGAAGAACAGTACTCAGGCTCTCTCTGGGGCTATCAGGAGCCATGTTGTGGAATACAGGAGGCAATTGCTGTAGAGGAATCCATCCAAGAGGTCACAGACAAGACAGAACCTGAAAACACAAGCAATTCGGACCGAATTCCACCCAATTCGGACCGAATTGAGGTCTCTGGAACTTCTGAAATTTTCTCATGTTGCAATTCGGACCGAATTCCCCCTAATTCGGACCGAATTCGCCCCTCTGGAACTGACAGGGCAATTTCTCAGCCAAGAATTCGGTCCGAATTCCAACCAATTCGGTCCGAATTCCGGGCACCTTGGTACGCAGACCTAGCAAACTACTTGGCAAGCGGCGCGTTGCCTCCCGAGATGACTTACCAACAAAGAAAGAAGCTCAAATTAGACGCCAAGTACTACTTTTGGGAGGAGCCTTACTTGTTCAAGCTTGGCGTTGATGATGTTTATCGGCGATGCATTCCGTATGAGGAAGTTCGACCCGTTCTCGCTCACTGTCGTTCCTCAGCTTACGGCGGCCATGCATCCTTCTTCAAAATGGCCACTAAGGTACTGCAATCCGGTCTTTACTGGCCAACTTTATTTAAGGACGTTCGTTCTTTTGTTTTGTCTTGTGACCAGTGTCAAAGGGCGGAGAACATATCCAAGCGGAGCGAGATGCCTCTCAACCCGATTCTTGAAGTGGAGATCTTTGATGACATATGCGACAAGAATTCCGAGTCCTTCAAGGTCAACGGGCAGCGCCTAAAGCACTACATCGCCAATCATGAAGTAGGAGAAGCAATGGTTGTTTCGCTTCTCGATCCACCGCCCGCGACATGAGTCAACTGAGGGTCAAGCTCACGACCTTAAACAAGCGCTTCTTGGGAGGCAACCCAAGAATTTTTCTCTCTTTACTTCATTTTATTTCATTTTATGTTCCAAAAGATCCTTGAAAATAAAAAAAAACAAAAAAAATTATAAAACAATAAAAAAAAAATTAATTAAGACTTTATATTTTTCATAGGATTTTCGATTTAAGCATTTTTTTTCTTGATGTGTGTAGAAAAGAGACATGGTTGATTCGTGCTAGAGCACCAAAAGGATGCAAAAAAAAAAAAACTGACATCATGCGACGCTTGGGACAATTGGCAATGGATGCAAGGAGTCAAGAAAAGTCGAAACAACGAACTGCAACACAAAAAGGCAAAAGGCCCACTCTCCAATGACGAGTCGCCATGACGGAGACTGCACCTGGACAGAACATGTGATCTCAGCGCCTTTTGGATTCCACCGACCCACAGCGCCTCCTGAGTGATTTCTGACCCTTTTAACACTCTGTTCTGATGGAGAACAGTATGAGAAACATATCCTATCACTCTATACACAAAAATAGAGAGGAAGATAGAGATTGAGGGAGACGTGGTCTAGTCCGACATCCCGGAAGCACGCCATCACTATAAGGGAGGCGATCGGACTAGTAGTGCCCTCTTTTCCTGCAGGAACTGGTGGCCATGGAGTGCTTGACGACTGGAAGTTCTCTCTCAGTAGAAGCGACTCATCCACAACACTCAAGAACAAGCAATGGCTGGAGGTAACCCTGGATCCTGGTTATTTCCGCATTAAGATCCTAGAAACACTTACAATATATACTTCAGCATGACAAATTAATTATATGATGTAGTATGCAATTATTATTATTATTATTATTATTTTTTTTTTTAAGGCTCCATGGCAAGCACCATGAGCGATTTTCATCAAATAAGAAAAGTATGTACAAAATGCAGTATGCATTTTTATCTCGTATGCATGTGCTTTACTGACCATTTCAAAATAAGTTGAAGGAGTTCGTATTTTCTTGTTACGCAAGTCAAAATCCAAAGATCAAATTATCTATACATATCTTTTTATTGCCAATATGGAACGATATAATAGCTTTAACTTAATGGAAAAGAAATGAAAAGTGTGAGGAGTATACTCCGAGATCATATGTACTTTTGATATATTATTTGGCTTGACTGCTGAAAGAAGGAACTCTCCAGCCGCATATATTTCTCTCTTTATAGGCCCTGATGAGGGATCTCTCTGTTTAATTCCAATTATATGTCTTTAAGTGGAATCAATAAAGAGCTTTTCACATAATCTTCTTGGCTGTGATTAAATAGAATGTGCTTAAAACCCAGTATTTTTAGTCGTTAACATCTTACTGGTATTGATGCTGGTACAAATGGCAGGCAGTGGAATGACACTGAGCAGGACTGTGAAGGCTAAACCTCGGTAACAGTGCACTGATATAGTGATATGGATGCACGCAATAGGATAATTTGAGCAGAAAGAAGCCTTCAATGGGATCAGTTATACTTTTTAATATGCACTGAATTCTTTATGCGCATAGCAAACAGGATACTTATGAATGATAGGTTATGTGTTTGTATCTGATGGAATATTCTTTATTCTGTTACTGTTTGTCAGTGAATGGAGGATCCGTAGGATTTTTACTTTTATAGACTTTACTGTAATTTATTTCATTTGAATTAAACGGTAAATGTAGGGTTTTTTTATTAATAAAATATAGCACATGCATATCATTAGTGCGAGGAAAAGCTAGTTAATTTGGACGTATACTGACTACTGAGAATTAGGTATCAGTGTATGTTTGCATGGTTAGAAGTTTACATCGATTTGGTGCGTAATTTCTAACAATTTTTACTGAGTATATTTATTTGCGGAGTTCAGTCTTGTTCTTACTTTCGACCAAGCTTCTAAATTTCGGCGAAATAACGGCAAAATAACAGAAATAGCGGTATTATGTGTCAAACCGCATGAACGTTACAGTTTTAATTGAGAAAATGACGTAACGTGTTATTTCAGTTATTTTGACGAAATAACAAGCTGTTATTGCTACTATTGTTAAATTGTGTATTCAATATTGAACTATTGTTAAATTGGTACAAGCTACTACTGCTACTCAATATTGGTAAACTGCAATATATTGAATTTGGTATGGCCGTATGCTATTTGTATGGAGTATTGAAGATGTATAAACATATAAATTGATAGTTATAGAATTGATGTGTGTCAAGCACTACACCGTTATATCGCCGTTATAATATCAAAATAACACCGAAATAACATGGGGACCTGGACCGTCATACCGAAAAAACCGAAATTTAAAAGCTTGCTTTCGACTTAAAAATAAATTTAGTTTTACAATAAAAAAATTGAGAGAAAGAAGAACATAATTTAGTAAAAAAAATACAATTTGTTTATGAGTGTATTATATTATTTTATTTAATAGAATTTTAAGAATAAAAAAATGAGAGATTTGTATTATTTACTATTCTACGCAAATGCGAAAATATCGAACAATATCTGTTTTGCGATGAAAATAATATTTGGTTACGTACATATAACTCGAAAAATAGAAATTAATTATTCAAGGACTAACTAAACACACACACCCATACACTTCAAACATTTGAATAACAACGATGAATGTGCGAAGAAAAATGCTTAAAAGAAAATTCACATATACATAAGTGAAAACCATTTACGTTCTCAGTTAAGTACTTGATGCTACTAAGATGGATCATTTTATACAAGGATCAAAACTCATCAAAATTTGATGAATAAAATACTCCATACAAAATTCAAACAGAAATTATCCAATTAGCGAAAAAAAAATTCGTTTACAACTCCGCCGTATTAATAAGCGTTTCAATGGCCAGTGGGGCCGCCTCTTTCAGACTCAGTAAGAAAATATTTGGCGACTCTTTTCTCTTTTAATTAATTTTCCTTTTTTTTAACCTTTTTCCCGTTTCTAACTCAGTAATTCTCCTTTCTACACTTCTCATTTTTAGAGATTCACTCTCTTTGGACGAAAATACCCCTCCTATTTTCAATTGGATGTGAATAGAGGGACGTAAATTTAAGAAATTCGAAGGGTATTTTCGTCCAAAAAAGGAGTGAATCTCAAAAACCGGAGAGTGTAGGAAGCAATTCGCTTTGTTGTGCTGTATAGTTCTACCAGAATCAGAGCCCCTTCGGGCCTATCAATCTTAGTATCATGCACGGGGCATTTATAGCCATTGAGATTAAATCAGACGGCTGAGATCGAACCATCCACTGGATGGCCATCCAGAGGATGCGAAGTCCTTCGGGCATTTCACAAAGAGGAAAAAAAAAAAAAAGAAGAAGAGAGCTCGAAAGGAGACGATGGCGTCGGGACAAGACTCGTCTGGTACGACGCTCATGGACCTCATAACTTCCGATCCGGCGGCGGCTGCGGCGGCCGGAGGTGGCGCCTCCGCCACTTCGTCGTCAGGAGTGGGCTCTGGCGCCGCGCCGACGACACTGGGCAAGCCCGTTTCCACCGATCGGAAGTCAAAGAAGAGCACCTTCACTCAGATCCAGAATGAGACCATCTCTGCTGCCAGAGCTATCAATCGCAACCTCCCCCAACGTCGGAGGAAGAAGAAGAAGGTGCCATCTCGTCTCTTTTCTTTACTCGTGTTGTATTGCATTTTCAATTGAAATGCTGCTGAATTACTGAATTGTGGAGTTTGAGACCATTGCATTGTCTGTGGCAATGCGAATCTAGTCTCTAGTATGTTACTGGATACTGTTGTTACTACCTGGTGTAGTTGGAAGAATTTAGGCGATTGATTTTTATTTTTGAAAGGGATCTAAGTGAGTAATGCCCGGGATCTGATGCAATTATGAATATTTTAGCTACCAGTCCAGTCCAGGAGTTTTTGTTGAGATCTGAATGAGAGTTTCATTAACCCCCTTCTTACTCTTTATCCGTAATCTTCCTGTGTTGCTGGTCTTGACTGTTCACATCTCAACATTTTTCAGTTTCCTTTTCTAGTAATTTTATTTCTAATATGTGCTGATAATTATGTGGTAGTGATGCTTTGAAGTATGGTAGTAGCCTTCAAAGCTTGGAGATTTTATCACATTATCTGAACTATGAGTCTATGATACATGTACCAACTACAAAGATTCTGAAACGAGAAAATGCAAAACAGATGGACACAAATCAAACTGCAAAAAACTTAAGAACCGTATAGTTATGGCATGCTATCTTGCATCATACATTTTGCAGTACAAAAAGAACAAATTTATTTTTCTTTTTATTTTTTTGCTTCCTTTTCCTTAAACTGAAGGAGACTATCATCTCATATTTCACTAATTGCAGCCAGTATCATATGCTGACTTGGTACGCAAAGTTCACGAGCATGCTGCAACTTGTGATCAGGTAATCAATTACTATGAGCTATATATCTATGTCATGTCTGTGACTAGTTGAAATAGTTGTGCACTGTTTGATATGTTGGATTTTTATTTTCTTTGTTTTTGCATAGAAAAACTCCCAGAGGGAACTTTTGCGCCATGTATTCCCCAAGCTTGCCGTATATAATTCTGTGGATCCTTCTGTTGCTCCTTCCCTTCTCATGGTATGCTTTCTCTTCTTTTATGTCTGCATCTATGATTTATTCATCTATTGAAAAAAAATGTCTGGTACTATAAAATGGAACTTCATAATCATAAGGCTACATCGGAATTTGTGTTCAGTTGCGCAGTTTATTCAAAGACCCTAAGCAAGCCTGTAAAAACTCTAAAGCACCCAAAAGATTGGTACAGGATTGGTATTATTGATGAGATGTCAGTCATTTCCCCTTGATTTAGATGCATAGTCCATCACTTATGTTATCATTGGTAAGGTACTTTTTCTGATCTACGTCGTTGCACTGTGATTACAGCTCCATCAACAGTGTGAAGACAGCAATGTTTTACGCTATGTCTATTACTACTTGGCGAGGATCTTGTCAGATAGTGGGTCTCAGGGATTAAGCCAAGGTGGGATCCCAACTCCAAACTGGGATGCACTTGCTGACATTGATGCTGTGGGAGGGGTTACTAGGGCTGATGTCGTGCCTCGTATTGTGAACCAGCTTTCTGCCGAAGTTACTTGCGAAGATCTTGATGGTAACAGTTCATCTGATAACTAAAAGAAAAAAGCTCTCTTCTTAGCTTTAATTTATCAAGCTGGTTTATCCTTAACAGAATGATTACCTTTTTATTCATGCGTCTTGTGATAAATTATTTTTGCTTATTTTAATTCCTCATCTATGGCATGAAATTCTTTTTTGTTAGTTTCTTGTCTTATATTATTTTCTAATAAGAAATTATTTTTTCTTCTTATTCAAGTTCATGCACGAAGACTTGCAGCTCTCAAGGCTCTTACTTCAGCTACCTCAAACGACTCAGAGGATTTGGAGAAATTGTATGTGATTGTATTTGGAATTTTAGAAAAGGTATTTTTGTCGCCATCTTAACTTATTTCTCACTGTTTTATTAACTTTTTGTGCTATGACTGCTATCCAATAAACTTTTCTGTATCAATTTTCTTTCAAATTCTATATGTATTATGATAAGTTTTTTGAGAGCTGGTTTTGAAGACTTATTTGGGACATTGTTTTCCCTCTGTGGTACTTCAGGTTGGAGATCCAAAGCAAAAGCGCAAGAAAGGTATTTTCACCAAGCAAGGTGGAGATAAAGAGGTACCATCTTATATTTTCCTATGCTGTAGTGTTTTTATTATTGCCAATCATTTCAAAATTTATAAAGAAACAAAGACTATAATTAAATGAAATAAAGGCTGACAATCAGCGATTGAGAGTTAAGCTTTGCTGCAAGCAATGGTGAACTCTCCTTTGCTATGGATAGTTCATTTATTTGGTTTCATTGCCATTGCTCATTTACTTCTTTGTATTTTTTTTCATTGTGATTTTTCAGTCAATTATAAGAAGCAACTTGCAATATGCATCTATGAGTGCTTTGAGGAGACTTCCCCTCGATCCTGGAAATCCTGCTTTTCTCCATCGGGCTGTTCAAGGGTCAGTATCCCCCCCCCTTCATTTGCAGAATGTAGAGATCAGGATTATTTTGTTCCTCTTAATGGCCATTGATCAGCTAGATTACCTATGGTTTAGCTTAACAGTCAGTGGTTAAGTGAGTGTAATTTAATATAAATATTATGCTGATTTTGTGGCAATTATCTTGATGTAGGATTCAATTTTCAGACCCAGTTGGAGTGAGGCATGCATTAGCAATCATCTCAGATATTGCTTCGAGGGATCCATACTCTGTTGCTATGGCATTGGGTTAGTTTATTTTTAACAATTCATGAATGCTTAATATTTTTTATTCTATTTCTTGGAGCTAGGATTTCTCTCAAAACTTTAGTAGGTTTTACTTTCAACTTCTGGTAGTTGAAATCTGGATATTCTTAATTTTTTTTTTTTTGGTCTTTCACAGGTAATCATGCACAACCTGGAGGTAAGATCTCTTTTAATTTCTTTGACTTTTGAAATTGCTGTCAATTTGGTTTGATTGCATGATCTGTTGGCTGAAGATGTTAACTTTTGGATGAAATAGGGGCTTTGCATGATATTCTTCATCTGCATGATGTCCTTGCTAGAGTGTCCCTTGCAAGAGTGTGTCATTCCATTTCCAGAGCCCGTGCATTAGATGGTACATGCATTTTGTGATTTACAATAAATGTTTCTCCAATTTCTATTCCTTCAACCATTTCTGTAGAGCTTAGTTAGCTACAGAATAAAGAAACAAAAGACTTGATTGTGCAGAGAGACCGGACATCAAGGCGGAGTTCACCAACCTGCTTTATCAGCTGCTCCTGGACCCCAGTGACAGGGTTTGTTTCGAGGCAATTCTCTGTGTTCTTGGGAAAGTTGACAGCTCCGAGAGGTACTAGCTTGTTATGCAAGACTATTTCTAATTATTTGTGCTTAATTGAATTTCTCTCTGGAATTTTTCTTAGAATGTGATGTAACCTTTATGATGGAGATGTGTTTCTTGGGTTGCAGAACTGAGGACAGAGCAGCAGGCTGGATAAGACTAACTAGAGAAATACTGAAGTTGCCAGAGGCACCATCTGTCAAAGACAAGGAGAAACATTCTAAGGCACGGCGACCCCAACCCCTTATCAAACTAGTGCTAAGAAGGTATTAAATTTTGATATTTCTCATATCTTTTGATTAATATTTTTGAGTCTTATTTGTCATATCTACCTTTGGATGAGTTTGAGGGTCCTTTTGTTTTTGGCAAATGTTTAATGGACGGTAACTTGTGTTTTATACTGTGTGTGAAACATAAAGGCTGGAGAGCTCTTTCAGAAGCTTTTCTCGGCCAGTTTTACATGCTGCAGCGAGGGTGGTACAAGAGATGGGTAAAAGCAGGGCAGCTGCACATGCTTTAGGTGTTTATGATGAGGGTGCCCGCCTCCATTCTCGTTCTGAGAGTGTTGATTCAATTGATGCCTCTGACCTTAATGAATCCGAAGGTGCCTACACTCCCTCTATTTTTTTATGCTAATATTTATTCTACAAGAAAATATTGTTGACGGAAATTAGAAGGAAATTGTTTAGTGTTAACAGCAAAAATCACTTGACTTGAGCTTCTCAAATTTTTTGCTTCTGTTTCAATTTTTTAATTTATGTTTTACATGTGCTTTTATTTTATTGTAGGCACAAGGAGATCAAATCCTTTGTCTAATGGGCCTGGAGGTGTTGAGACGATTGCAAGTTTATTGGCTTCATTGATGGAAGTAGTTCGCACAACAGTGGCTTGTGAGTGTGTGTATGTTAGAGGGATGGTAATTAAAGCACTCATCTGGATGCAGAATGCACATGAGTCATTTGACGAGCTCAAAGAGATAATTGCATGTGAGCTGTCTGACCCAAACTGGCCTTCTTCTGTGCTTAATGATGTCTTGCTTACTTTGCATGCTCGATTCAAGGTGCTTGCATTTTCAATTTCATCGTGTATTAAAATATGCCATAAGACAGATTAATTTGTGACGATTCTGCTGAAGTTTATTTTTTTTTAGAGTGGATCGTCTGCCTTACTTGCTGGATCCTTAGTATTCTTGTTTGCCATTTTTATTTATTATTATTTTTTTTTTTCGATACCAGGCAACTCCAGATATGGCGGTCACTTTACTTGAGATTGCAAGAATATTTGCTACCAAAGCACCTGGGAAGATTGATGCTGATGTTCTACAACTTCTTTGGAAAGTATGCTCTCTTACTTCTCTCTCACAGATTACATGTTATCTTCTTAAAAGATCTTTTTGACCAAGCTGTTATGTTCTGCATTAGTTTCTCTTAGTTCTGCAGAAAACAAGTTATTTCATTAGTAACTAACAAAAAAATTGATGTCTTGATCTATCAATAGAATTTAGCTTTTAAAAAACTCCGTTTTTTTCATTTTATCACCATTTTATCTTAGTTTTGGTTCATACCATACTACCATTTTATCGCCGTTTTATCACCGTATAATCGTTTTATCCCTGATAAACGTCAAATCACCACCCAACTGTCAAAACGCACAAATCGCATTTTAAAACCTATTTGCTAAAATATAATATTGGACTGTTGTCATTGGCAGACATGCTTAGTTGGAGCAGGACCAGATGGGAAGCATACAGCTTTGGAGGCTGTGACAATAGTTTTGGATTTGCCACCTCCACAGCCTGGTTCAATGTCGGGTCTCACCTCTGTTGACCAGATCTCTGCATCTGATCCCAAATCAGCTCTTGCATTGCAGAAACTGGTTCAGGCTGCTGTAAGCTTTTTTTTTCTTATCTCTCTTCAATCCTTGTCTTAAGTTTTATATTTCAACTTTTGAAAATTAGTAGTCATTCAAACTAATGTATATAGGTTTGGTTCTTGGGTGAAAATGCAAATTATGCTGCATCAGAGTATGCCTGGGAGTCTGCCACCCCTCCTGGCACTGCTTTGATGATGTTAGATACCGACAAAATGGTTGCGGCTGCTAGTTCTAGGAATCCTACTCTTGCTGGTGCACTCACTCGTCTTCAGAGGTGTGCCTTCAGTGGTAGCTGGGAGGTATGTGCAAAGTTGTTTTTACATCATAAATTCATCATGCAATTTTACTTTATTATGTGGGAGCTTGTTGTAAAGGATAAAGTTTTTTATTTGACAGGTTCGCATTGTTGCTGTGCAAGCACTAACAACATTGGCTATAAGATCAGGAGAACCATACAGACTACAGATATATGAATTCCTGCATGCTCTGGCTCTAGTTGGTGTGCAATCCCAGTTTTCAGAACTGCAGCTAAGTAATGGAGAGATCCAAGGTGCTAGTGGCACAGGCCTCAGCACCCTTATAAGCCCTATGCTACATGTTCTCGATGAAATGTACAAGGCTCAAGATGATCTCGCCAGGTATTTCCTTCTTAAAAGTGATATTCAGAAAATGGTTTGATTCTGATTACAGAATGTGTGCTTACATAGTAAATTGTCAATATGGGTTGAATATCATTACTTGTAGAGATATACGCAACCATGAGAACAGTAAGCAAGAGTGGAGCGATGAAGAACTAAAGAAGCTTTATGAGACTCATGAGAGGCTTCTCGATTTTGTTTCATTATTCTGTTTTGTCCCACGTGCCAAATACTTACCGCTAGGTCCTACCAGGTCTTTTTTCATCTCACTGGCTTCTTTTTATTTTCTTAATTATTTTTGGTGACTGCCTTACTGGGGGCAGGGTGGGGTGGTCGGATAAATTATTGAACTTATGATTATATGTCTTGATATTCCAGTGCCAAGTTGATTGACATATACCGCAACCGGCATAACATAAGTGCATCGGGTGGACTGACTGATCCGGCTGTTGCGATGGGTATATCAGACCTTGTATACGAGTCCAAAGAGGAAACACGTAAAGAATCTCCGAAAACAGGAAACCTCATAGACCCTGAACTTGCCATGGCTTGGGCTGCTGGTCTAGATGATGATATGTGGGCTAGCAATTCAGCTGGTGTTGACAAAGTATAGTTACTTGCTGATCATGGAGACTTATCATTTGCATTTTAAAATGCAATTTAAAGTTACTGATATTTTTTTATTTTTTTTATTTTTCTCCTAAAACAGGTGAATGAATTCCTTGCTGGGGCTGGAACCGATGCACCAGATGTTGATGAAGAGGAAGAAAATATAACATATCGGCCATCAGTGACCTATGAAGATATGTGGGCGAAGACCATCCTTGAGGCTGACGAACCTGATGTAATGTCATCCTTTATCTATTTTAATATTCGTCTTAGTAGAAGATGCCAAATCTATGGGCATGTTGATGTAAATTATTAGATGATCTGGGATTGAGTAATGAGACCTGTCACGATACATCTTATTCCAGAAGTGAATATCCTAGGAAGGATACTCTGTACATATGAACGTGTAGTTGTATAAGTCCTGAGCGAAATGAGGATATTTTGTATGCTGCAGGATGATGACTCAGGCGGGTCATCTCCAGAGTCGACAGGATCAGTGGAGACATCTATTTCTTCTCACTTTGGAGGCATGAACTACCCTTCGCTCTTCAGTTCTCGCCCATCTGGCTATGGTGTCTCCCAGTCGGTATATACCTATTTCTTATTTGAATTGTCTTTTTATTTTTCTTATTTCTCTCTCGCGACTGTTGTGAACTCATTTATCAACTTGTTTACTGTAAGCTTCCAATTTATGCAAGTTAATGGTGCTCAATTACTCTTGGACCTTTTCATGAAATGAGTTAATATGAATAAATTTCCCTATGTATTTCAGGATCAAAGAATATCTGGTTCTGGAAGCAGATTTGGAAACATGGACAGCCCTGTTTCACCAGTACTTGACACAATCTCATCTCTTAAATTGATGTTGACACCAACCTATCTTTGGTAACTGACTATCATTTCTATTTTTCAGGCAAGAGAAGAACCACCATCTTATTTACAGAGGTACGAGTCATTTGAAAACCCAATGGCAGGCCGTGGGGCCCAGACCTCTGGGTCCCGTGATGATGATGAGAGGAGCTCTTCAAACCCACAATTTGGAAGAGCTTTGTATGACTTCACAGCTGGTGGCGATGATGAGGTATACCATCTATATGATCAAACTGGAGATTTAAAGTGCTTTAGTGCATGAATATCGTCTGTTAACATGATTCTTGTTGGGTTTCAGCTGAGCTTGGTAGCTGGGGAGGAAGTTGAGATCGACTATGAGGTTGATGGGTGGTACTATGTAAGTCGATAAACTTCTGATACAATATTTGTGGTCATTGAGCAGTAATGATGATTGAATGCTGAGAATGGTAATTTTGTGAACAGGTGAAGAAGAAGCGTCCTGGAAGAGATGGGAAAATGGCTGGGCTTGTTCCTGTTCTGTATGTTAGTTCATAATGAAATATAAACTAACGGCAGGTCACACTATTAATTGTGAGACACCAAAGAGGCAGCTTCACTATACAATCTCTCTAAATTTCCGTTCTGTTTCCTGGCTTTTTTATTGGTAGATGTGTGTAAAAGGTCCATTCTTTCTATTTTTTTCTGTATATCGAGACAACATAGTATTTCAAGATTCCAAATTTTCTGGTGCAGCTACTTTAGGTCAGGCCATGAAGGACAGATGTTTTCACTTCTTTTGTTGTTTGGTGATATGAAGTTTTGGATCGTTACTGTAGTTGTGTAGAAAGCGTGTATAATAATAGGGTATTGTTTTCTGGTTTCGTTTTTGAGGCTGCAGGACCTTGTACCGTGATGTATCGAGTTGTGTATCATGATGGGTTTTCTTAATTTACGTGGGAATTAAATTTAGGACTTTTTTCCTTGTTTTTGCTTATTTTGTAAATTTCTATCTCTAGAGAAAGGCTCTCGATGCGTTTTACATTTGTTTCTATACGCTTGCTGTCTTACCTTTGCTAAACGAATGCCAATTGTTATATCATCTAACCGTATTTGTCGATTATAGGTAAGTTGCCGCTGGAGGGATTCATTTTTTTCCCTCTCTGATTAAACTTGTGCTTGATTTTGCGTATTAAAGGAGACAGAACCCTGATAAGAATGGAACTGAATCCTCCCAGTATGATAAACGAAAGAGATAGCTGGCAGGAAGTGAAGCAGGCGCGGTAGAGAATTGCAGTTGAAGGGTGGATTTTTCGTGCTGAATTCTAGTTACAAAAAGTCCGTCTCAACCCTATATTTTTCTCGGCGAGGGCTCCAACCGTTGAGTTAATTAATTTATTTGACGCTCTCTCCATTAAGCAAAGCGGTATTTTGTAATTACTATGTTTTTTTATAGTAGTATCTTGTAATTATTTTGCCTTTCCCTTTGGGCCCCATAATCCTAACTAATAGAGTTTACTGGCATGAATCGTAAATTGCTTGAAATTCTTAGACAATAAAAAAATATTCGCTAGTTCAACAATTATGAGCAATAAATTTCAATTTTCATCTTTTATACCTATATTAATTTTATTTTATTAAGTGCATAATTTCAATTTTATTTTACTAAAATATATATATACTTGATCTACAAATCAATTAGATCATTTCTTAAAATTTATATTTTTAAAATAATTTTATTATAGTATAGTATCCGAGGATTAAGAGCGATTTCAACTAAAAAAGGATAAAAACTAAAAGAATAAAAATATATAAATGGAAAAAAGAAGTAACGTCCAGTTGCTGGCGTTGAAAATGAGAGG
Source organism: Rhynchospora pubera (assembly GCA_028095005.1). Lineage (NCBI taxonomy): Eukaryota > Viridiplantae > Streptophyta > Magnoliopsida > Poales > Cyperaceae > Rhynchospora > Rhynchospora pubera. Next base: position 104,366,309 of record CM051462.1, on the reverse strand, counting down.
TTACCAGTCAAGAATCCAATCCACTCATCTCGCGTCACTTGTCTGAGTCGACCACCAAGAATGGCAAGAAATCAAATCATCACAGTCACATAGACATACTATACTAATCAAAACCACAACAAGACAATACAAAACAAAAGGAAACCATTACACTGTACAAACCCCACCTCCTCCATCTAAATTTTTAATCTTCCCATAATCCCTTTTCGCCTTTTCCCTTTCCCTACGAAACCACACCAATCAAATCAAGCCATGGAATTCCGCAACTTGGACGAATTCTGGGGCTATTACATGGGCCAACACTCGAAGTCGGCGACACGGCGGTGGCACTTCGCCGGAACCCTAAGTGCGCTCGTGTGCTTCTTGTTCGCTGCTCTGTTAGGTCGGCCATGGCTGGTGGCGCTCTGTCCCTTGTTCGGATACGGCATGGCGTGGTACAGCCACTTGTTCGTCGAGCGCAACGCTCCGGCCACCTTCAGCCACCCGGTCTGGTCTCTTCTCTGTGACTTCAAGATGTTTGGTTTGATGCTCACTGGTGGCTTGGATCGCGAGATCAAGCGCCTCGGCAAGAGGCCTCTTACTAGTTAGATAGGTTTTAATTGTTCTCTCTCTCTGTTTCTCTATATGAGAAAAGCTTGTATATATTGTAATCGTGTGGATAATTGATTGCTCTTCCCATCTTGTACTGTCTCTTCTACCAGCTAATTAACTACTTAGACGAACCTCTCTTACTTTCATTTGATTTCCACGGATCCAATCTAATTAGATTAAAGCTTAAGCTATGGTAAAAAATTTCCCAAGTCAGGGGTGAGAATTTTGATACAACATGACTGAACTGAGGAGGTGATTTGCACACTCTCAAAAATTGTTTAATTCACTAGACCAAAAAATCATTAGTGAATTAAGAATATTTCAATGATGATGTTTTCATATTCTCGATTGATTAGGGATATTTTAATCTAAAATGGAGTGTTCTATCAATTTTGGGTTTGGGAGTTGGGACTTTGGAGTGTGCAAATCATTCACCGACAGAACAATCAAGGAATCTGAATCATCTGACATCTGTCAGAATGACTCGATAGAGTAATGAATCAGTCTGAAACATAAGTTCTACAAATCGTTGATTGTTACTTGTATATTTTAGTTATGGCTCAGTGGTTCTTACCATGGATTGGCTTGTTAGACTCAACCTGTTCTGATCCGATCAGTGTAGCGCAACTTTTCTTTTGCTTTTTTTTTTTTCTTTTGGTCATGATATGAGCGATTAGAGTACGATTTGGACTCTTAAACTTATACAAGAGGGACAACGAGCTCCAATGGATATAGGGACCAATTAAATTTTACAATTTTGATGTTGCCAGTACCCAACCAGACCGGATCCACAGGCTGGTTAGGCACTTATTAGGCATATGCTTTTTAGTGTTTATTAAATACAACTTTACCTAAATTTTAAGATTTTAAAATGCGATTTGTGTAGTTTGACGGTTGAGTGGTGATTTATCGTTTATCGCTAATAAAAACGGTAATGAAACGGCTTAGACGGCGATAAAACGAATAAAACGGTAGCGCGGTATGAACCAAAACTAAGATAAAACGGCAATAAAAAAATAGAGCTTTTTAAAAACTTGCTGAATTCTAATTTTTTCCCTCTGATTGTTTACTTCAATGTGCTGTTGTCTAATTTAGATCTGAACAAATTCAGCTTTATGCCTTTATCAGAACTTAAGTTGGATCCGGTCTTTTCTGTTTAATATCAAATTATATGTATAGAAAGTTGACCATAACTATTTTTATTGACAATTTTTCTTATCTCAAGATAAAATAAAAAAGAAAATACTACAAGCCGCTATAAATTTAATCGTCCCAGTTTTTTTTTCAAAAGAACTATATAGATCAGTATGCTTGATTTCCAAAGAGCGGTCCTACCTGCACATTATCCGATGTATTATAAAAATATATCATTAGTTATTAATTAAAACATTACTATGATCAGTTTAAAATTATTATATGAAAAAAGGGTCTCTCGCCGTTGATACTAACATATTATATGATCAGCTTAAAATTATCAGCACATTTTGACAAAAAAAAAGGGCTCTACCAGCACCTTTATCGATGACTTGATGGTAAAAACAAATAAAATATCTAAGCGCAAAACCCCGTAGTTTTTTTTATAATTATGAACTAAGCGCAAAACCTTGTAGTAAAAAATCGAAGCTGATAAGTGCAATCAGCACCTAAGGCAATTAAGCAATCAGATCTAAAAACGGAAAGCTACGCGCTGCCAAAAATGGAAAGTACGCTAGCGCTCTCACACGTCTCCCCTTCGCTCACCCTCTCTATTCGGTCGCGCCTCCCCGCTCACCCCCCTGTTCCGACGTGCCTCCCTTCCGCTCACTCCTTTTCTAGTCCGACGCGCCACCCCTCCATTCAGCCTCCTTCTGGTCCGACGTGCCACCTCTCCGCTCCCCCTTTGTTCCCGTCGCACCTCCCTGTGGCCACCTCGTGCCACCTGCAAAGATACTCTCTCGTAACTAGTTACTCTCTCATACATGTTATTTACTCCTTCATACATATTAGATACTCCTTTTATACTAGTTATTTACTCCCTTATATCTATTTAGTTACTCCTAAACAACAGTAGAATCATATATGAATATTATTTACTTCCTTATTTGTATTAAATACTCTCTTACTGCTACTTATTTACTCCCTTGTAGTTATTTAGTTACTCCCAAACAATAGTAGAATCAGTTCTGAATGTTATTTACTCCCTCATACATATTAGATACTCCTTTTATACTAGTTATTTACTCCCTTATACCTATTTAGTTACTCCCAAACAACAGCGGAATCAGATATGAATATTATTTACTCTCTTATTTGTATTAAATACTCCCTTACTACTACTTATTTACTCTCTTATAGTTATTTAGTTACTCCCAAACAATAGTAGAATCAGTTCTGAATGTAATTTACTCTCTCATACATATTAGATACTCCTTTCATACTAGTTATTTACTCCCTTATATCTATTTAGTTACTCCCAAACAACAGCAGAATCAGATATGAATATTATTTACTCCCTTATACTGATCAATTTCTTCCCTTATAATAGTTTAGTTACTCCCAAAAAATAGCAGAATCAGATATGAATATTATTTACTCCCTTATATATATTAGATACTCCCTTATACTGATTAATATCATCCCTTATAGTAATTTAGTTACTCCCAAGTTGTAACAGAACTAGATCTAAACATCTTTTCTCTTTTTATCCTTCTTTATTCCTACTTCTGTCTTCCTCAACCAGATCTGATTTGTATAGAAGCAGTGAGGCAGAGGAGACGAGAGGCGGAGGAGATGTTGAGGTGAGACGGAGGCGGATGAAGAATTAATCAGAAGATACTAATAATGGAGAGAAGAATATACAAAAAAGAGGATGAATAATTAGCAATGAATTTGAGATTTAATGGTGAGAGAAATGGGGGAGAGGGAATAGGGAGCAAGAGAGAGTAGATGGTTCAGTGGAGATGGTTTAATGATGAGAGGAATGGGGAGAGAGAAGAGAGGAGCGAGATAGAGTAGATGGAGCAGTAGAGGGTGAGGAGAGAAGAGACGGAGGAGAGTGAGAGAATGTGAGTCGGAGAAGAGTAATTACAAGTCGCGTCTCGCGACACAGGAGGGGTCGCGTGAGAGGAGGAGCGTGGAGGGAGGGGAGACGCGTAGGGGAAGGGGAGGGGAGGAGAGTCGCGTTACATGAGAGATTGCATGAGGAGAGTCGCGAGATTCTGATTGCTTGATTACTTAAGACTCTGATTCTAAGTAATTCCCGTAAAAAATAAAACTCTGAGCATAACATTTTCGTAGAAGAACGTAAATAAGTACGGACCAGAGAAAACAATCCAGTGAACTACGCAACTGCCAACTGGCATTGAAATTTTGATTTCCTGTCTCTCTTTTCGAAGCGACAAACGTGTGCGAGTCGTGGAGAGTTGACGATTTAAAAATACTTGTAACTCGATACATACAACACACCATATGAAGCGGAGAGATTACTAAACGCAGAAAAGTAACATGTGCGGAAGAAAAAGAAGCAGAGCACTGATGAGAGCCCGAGAGCCTAAGTAGCTTGGTTTAGGGTTCTGTTGTCTGCAATACAAAGAACCGCACCCCCGTATGTGCCTTTGCTGCACAGACCGGAACGATCGATTATATTAGTTTGCAGTAAATATGTAGAAAGCCAAATAGATATAGTAATTTTTTTCTTGTACCAAAATGTTAAGGCGTTTAATATTGTTTCGTATTGATTCTATTACAATTTGAATTTTCTAAATCGATCGATATTAGGACTTAGGAGCCGTTAAAATTTTATGTTTTAATACTATTTTATATCAAACTACAGATGATAAACAAACAACTATGATCACGTCAATAAAATATACTAGTAGAATTTTTTTTTTGTTAATTGAGTTGTTTTGAATGATTTACTTTGTTAATTAAAGTAATTTATGACTTATCTCTTGTGATTTAATTGTTTGATTATTATTGATTGTGCTTGATGCTTGTGAATCGCTTGTCCCATTAAACGAATGGCCGCGTTTGATAGTTAAGACCTAATATCAACCAACTTGAATCAAGCATGTCAATAATACAACTAGGTAGGTAATTTCCGAGAGATTAAACCAAGTCAATGATAGATCGTGACTTTATTCATACCGAGAGATCCCATTTGCCATAGAACCAAGAAGATAAGCCAAATAACCTAGATCAAGAAACGAGTGTTGAAGTTTAGGAGAGTTGAAAGTTAGATAGTTGAATTTAGATTACTTGATCAGAACGAGAGTTAGAGTTAAGACAATCCCATCTAATCACAACCCTTGCATAAATGAAATAGTTAGCAAACTGAACAACTTAGCACCTCAATTTTATCCTTAAGAACGGGTCAGTTGGACGCTGGAACGGACCGCCCGAGACGGACTGTTTAGAGATTAACCTGAGTTAGACTGGGTCGTTTCATCCCTGAAACGGACCGTTCTACTCTTGACAAAAATTAAAAAGTGTTTGATACCGTGCCCTATTTTAAATTAAATTGGTGTAAGTGGTTTTAGATTGGATTAGTTATTCTATATTCTTGTGTTGCACAGTATTTTACTTTACTGTATTAGTTAAATCCAAAATACCAAAAATAATATTGTTCACTAATTTATTTTACCAAAAATAACGGTGTTCGGAATTGCATTATTTGCAATTTGTATGCGTAATTACCATGTAAAACCAATGCTTTTGAATAAATGACATGTGAATCATATTTTTAGACAGAATAAATAGTATAAATATATATTATTGTGATAAAATAACTTAGAATGAATCCGGAAACGATTGAAATGCTCAAACGATACTCATAATTGCATTATTTGCAAATTATATGCTTAATAACCTTGTATAATTCAATCTTTTTCAATAAATAACATATGAATCATATTCTAGATAGTATAAAGTGTTTAAATATAGATTATTTGGACAAAATGACTTAGAAAGTTAGAATGCATCCAGAAACAATTGAAATGCCCAAACGGTGCTCAGAATTGCATTATTTTCACTTTGTATGCGTAATTACCACGTATAATCCAATCTTTTTGAATAAAGAACCTATTAATCATATTAATCATATTATAGACAGTATAAAAAGTTTAAATTTAGATTATTGTGATGAATTGACTTAGAATGCATAATTGCCATGTATAATCCAATCTTTTTGAATAAATAACCTATTAATCATATTATAGACAGTATAAAGAGTTTAAATTTAGATTATTGTGATGAATTGACTTAAAAGGAATAAAGAAACGATAGAAATGCGCAAACGATGCTAAGAATTGCAATATTTGCACTTTATATGCGTGATTACCGTGTATAATCCAATTTTTTTGAATAAACAACATATGAATGATATTCTAAATAGTATATAGAGTTTAAAAGTAGATTATTGTGATCAAAATGACTTAGAATGTATCAAAAAACAATTGAAATGCTCTAACGTTGTTCAAAATTGCATTATTTGAATTTTATATGTGTAATTACAATGTATAATCTAATCGTTTCAAATAAATAACATATGAATCAGATTCTAGCCACTATAAAAAATTTAAATGCAGATTATTGTGATCAAATGACTTAGAATTAATCCAGAAACGATTGAAATGCTCCAACAGTATTCAAAATTGCATTTTACATGAGTAATTGCTATGTATAATCTAATCTTTTAGAATAAATAACATATCAATCATATTTTACACTATATAAAGAGTTTAAATATAGATTATTGTGATCAAATGACTTAGAATGAATCCAGAAACGATTGAAATGCTCAAAGGGTTCTCATAATTGCTTGATTAGCACTTTATATGCGTAATTACAATGTATATTTCAATCTTTTTGAATAAATAACATTTAAATCATATTTTACACAATATAAAGAGTTTAAATGTAGATTGTTGTGATAAAATGACTTAGAATGCATTCACAAACGATTAAAATGCCAAAACAGAACTCAGAATTATATTATTTGAAATTAATATGTGTAATTACCATATATGATCCAATCTTTTTGAATAAATAACATATTAATCAAATTATCATTATACACAGTATAAAGAGTTTAAATGCAGATTATTGTGATGAATCAGAATTGCATTATTGGCACTTTATATGCGTAATTACTACGTATAATACAAATTTTTACTATAAATAACATATGAATCATATTCTAGAAAGTATAAAGAGTTTAAATATAGATTACTGTGATCAAATGACTTAGAATGAATCCAGAAACGATTGAAATGCTCAAACAGTGCTCATAATTGCTTGATTTTCATTTTATATGCGTAATTACAATATATAATTCAATCTTTTTTGAATAAATAACATTTGAATCATATTCTACACAGTATAAAGAGTTTAAGCGTGGATTATTGTGATAAAATGACTAAGATTGCATTCACAAACGATTGAAATACAAAAAGGGAGCTCAGAATTATATTATTTGCAATTTATATGTGTAATTACCATATATGATCCAATTTTTTTTGAATAAATAACATTTGAATCATATTATACACAGTATAAAGAGTTTAAATGTAGATTATTGTGATAAAATTACTTCGGAAGCATTCAAAAACGTTTGAAATGCCAAAACGGAGCTCAGAATTATATTATTTGCACTTTATATGCGTAATTTCCGTGTATAATCCAATCTTATTGAACAAATAAGATATTTGTGATATTCTAAACATTATATAGAGTTTAAATCTAGATTATTGTAATCAAATGTATAGAATAAATCCGTAAACGATTGAAATGCTCATACAATGCTCAGAATTGCATTATTTGCAAATTATATGCGTAATTACCATGTATAATCAAATATTTTTAAATAAATAATATATGAATCATATGAATCATATTTTAGACAGGATAAAGAGTTTAAATGTAGATTACTGTGATCAAATAACTTAGAATGAATCTGGAAACGGACGAAATGCTCAACCGATACTCCGAATTGCATTATTTGCACTTTATATGCCTGATTACGATGTATAATCAAATCTTTTGTACAAATAACATATTAATCATATTTTAGACAGTATAAAGAGTTTAGATGTAGATTATTGTGATAAAATGACTTAGAATGCATCCAGAAACGATAGAAATGCTCTAACGGTGCTCACAATTGCATTATTTGCACTTTATATGCGTAATTACCATGTATAATCCAATCTTTTTTAATAAATAACATATGAATCATATTCTAGAAAGGATAAAGAGTTCAATTGCAGATTAGTGTGATCAATTGACTAAGAATGAATCCAGAAACAATTGAAATGCTTCAATGTTTTTCAGAATTGCATTATTTGCATTTTATATGCATAATTACCATGTATAATCCAATCTTTTTGAATAAATAACATATGAATCATATTATACACTATATAACGAGTTTAAATATATATTATTGTGATCAAATAACTTTGAATGAATCCAGAAACGATTGAAATGGTCAAACGGTGCTCGGAATTCCTTGATTTGCACTTTATATGCGTAATTACCGAGTATAATTCAATCTTTTTAAATAAATAACTTTTGAATCTTATTCTACACAGTATAAAGCATTTAAATGTAGATTATTGTGATAAAATGACTTAAGATTGCATTCACAAACTATTGAATTGCCAAAACGGAGCTCAAAATTATATTATTTGCACTTTATATGCGTAATTACCATATATAATACAACCTGTTTGAATAAATAACATATGAATCATATTCTAGACTGTATAAAGAGTTTACATGCAGATTATTGTCATATAATGACTTAGCATGCTTCCAGAAACAATTAAAATGCCCAAACGGTGCTCGGAATTGCATTATTTGCATTTTATATACGTAATTACCATGTATAATCCAATCTTTTTGAATAATTGCCATGTATATGCCAATAATTAGGAAAATAGAGAGTTCAAATGTAGATTTTTGTGATCAAACCATTGAAATGCACAAACGATGTTCAGAATTGCATTATTTGCACTTTATATGCGTGATTATCGTTATAATTCAATCTTTTTGAATAAATAACATATGAATGATATTCTAAAAAGTTTAAATCTAGATTATTGTGATCAAATGACTTGGAAAGAATCCAGAAACGATTGAAATCTTTCAACGGTGTTCAGAATTGCATTATTTGCATTTTATATGCGTAATTACCATGTATAATCCAATCTTTTTGAATAAATAACATATGAATCATATTCTACACTGTATAACAAGTTTAAATATATATTATTATGATCAAATGACTTAGAATGAATCCAGAAAAGATTGAAATGATCAAACGGTGCTCAGAATTGCTTGATTTGCACTTTATATACGTAATTACCGAGTATAATACAATATTTTTTAATAAATAACATTTGAATCTTATTATAGAATGTATTAAGAGTTTAAATGTATATTATTGTGATCAAATGGCCTAGAATGAAACCAGAGACGATTGAATTGCTCAAACGGTACTCAGAATTGCAATTTTTGCAATTTATATGCGTAATTACCATGTGTAATCCAATCTTTTTCAACAAATAACATATGAATCATATTCAAGAGGGTATAAAGAGTTTAAATGTAGATTATAGTGATCAAATGAGTTAGAATAAATCCAAAAACGATTGAAATGCTCAAACGATGCTCAGAATTGCTTGATTTGCATTTCATATGCGTAATTACCATGCATAATCCAATCTTTTTGAATAAATAACATTTGAATCATATTATAAACAGTATAATGAGTTTAAATATAGATTATTGTGATAAAATGACATAGAATGGAATCACAGACGATTGAAATGCCAAAACGGAGCTCAGAATTATATTATTTGCACTTTATATGCAAATTACCATATATAATCCAATTTTTTAGAATAAATAACATTTGAATCGTATTCTAAATAGTATAAAGAGTTTAAATTTATATTATTATGATAAAATTACTTAGAATGCATTCACAAATGATTGGAATGCCAAAACGAAGCTCAGAATTATATTATTTCGCACTTTATATGCTTTATTACCATGTATGATCCTATCTTTGTGAATAAATAACATATGAATGATATTCTAAACTGTATATAGAGTTTAATCTAGATTATTGTGATCAAATGACTCAGAATAAATATGGAAATAATTGAAATTCTCAAACGATGCTCAGAATTGCATTATTTTCAAATTATATGCGTAATTACCAAGTATAATCCAATCTTTTTGAATAAATAACATATGAATCATATTCTAGACAGGATAAAGAGTTTAAATGCATATTATTGTGATAAAATGACTTAGAATGAATATGGAAACAATTGAAATGCTCAAACGATGCTCAGATCTGCATAATTTGCACTTAATATGCGTAATCCACGTATAATCCAATATTTTTTAATAAATAACATATGAATCATATTTTAGAGAGTTTAAAGAATTTAAGTTTAGATTCTTGTGATCAAATGACTTAGAATGAAAACAGAAACGATTGAAATGCTCAAACGATGCCCAGAATTGCATTATTTGCACTTTATATGCGTAATTACCATGACTAGTCCAATTTTTTTTTTGAATAAATAACATATCAATCAAATTCTAGACAGTATAAAGAGTTTAAATGTAGATCATTGTGATCACATGACTTAGAATGAATCCAAAAATGATTAAAATGCTCAAACAGTTTATATTGCGATCAAATGACATAGAATGAATCCAGAAATGATCGAAATGTTCAAACGGTGCTCATAATTGTATGATTTGCGCTTCATATGCGTAATTACCCTTTATAATCTTATCTTTTTTGAATAAATAGTATATGAATTATATTCTATACAGTATAAGAGTTGAGTTTAAATAGAGATTATTGTGATCAAATGACTTAGAATGAATCCAGAAACTATTGAAATGCTCAAACAGTGCTCAAAATTGCATTATTTGCAATTTATATGCGTAATTACCATCCAAAATCCAATCTTTTGAATAAATAACATATGAATCATATTTTAGACAGTATAAAAAGTATAAATGTAGATTATTGTGATAAAATAACTTAGAATGAATTCGGAATCGATTGAAATTCTCAAACGATACTCAGATCTACATAATTTGCATTTCATATGCGTAATTACCGTGTATAATCCAATCTTTTGGAATAAATAACATATGAATCATATTTTAGACAGTATAAAAAGTTTAAATGCAGATTATTCTGATCAAATGACTTAGAATGAATCCATAAACGATTGAAATTCTGAAACGATGCTCAGATCTGCATAATTTGCACTTCATATGCATAATTACCATGAATAATCCAATCTTTTTGAAAAAAATAATATATGGATCATATTCTAGATTGTATAAAGAGATTAAATGTAGATTATTGTGATCAAATGACTAAGAATGAATCCAGAAATGATTGAAATGCCAAAACGGTGTCTTGAGTTGTATTATTTACACTATATATGCATAATTGTCATGTATAATCCAATATTTTTTTAATAAATAACATGTGAATCATATTCTAGACAGTATAAAGAGTCTAAATGTAGATTTTTGTGATCAAATAATGTATATAGAATCCAAAATCAATTGAAATGCTCAAACGATGTTTAGAATTGCATTATTTGCATTTTATATGCTTAATTACCTTGTATAATCCATTCGTTTTGAATAAATAACATATGAATCATATTCCAACCAGTATAAATACATTAAATGTCGATTATTGTGATCAAATGACTTAGAATGAATCCAAAAACGATTGAAATGCTCACACGACGCCCAGAATTGCATTATTTTGCACTTTATATGCGTAATTACCATGTATAATCCTATCTTTTTGAAAAAAATAAACATATGAATCATATTATAGACAGTATAAACAGTTTAAATGTAGTTTATTTTGATAAAATGACTTGGGATAAATACAGAAACAATTAAAATGCTCAAACAAAGCTCAGAATTGCATTATTTGCACTTTCTATGCGTAATTACCATGTATAATCCAATCATTTTGAATAAAAAACATGTGAATCATATTCTAGACAGTATACAGCTTTAGAATGTAGATTATTGCGATTAAACGACTTATATTGAATCCAGAAACGATTGAAATGCTCAAGTGATGCTCAGAATTGTATTATTTGCATTTTATATGCTTAATTAACATGTATAATACAATCTCTATGAATAAATAACATATGAATCATATTCTAAACAGTATAAAGTTTTTAAATGCCGATTATCATGATCTGATAACTTAGAATAAATCTAAGAACGATTAAAATGCTCAAACGATGCTCAGATTTGCATTGTTTGCACTTTATATGCGTAATTACCACGTGTAATAAATTTTTTTTGATAAAGTAACATTTGAATTATATTCTCGAGAGTATAAAGAGTTTAAATGTAGTTTATTTTGATCAAATGAGTTAGAATGATTCCAGAAATGATTGAATGCTCAAACGATGCTCATGATTGCATTATTTGCACTTTATATGCGTGATTACAGTGTATAATCCAATCCTTTTGAATAAATAACATATGAATCATATTCTAGACAGTTTAAAGAGTATAAATGTAAATTATTGTGATAAAATGACTTGGAATGAATCCGGAAATGATTAAAAATGCCCAAACGGTGCTCAGAATTGCATTATTTGCACTTTACATGCATAATTACCATATATAATCCAATATTTTTGAATAAATAACATATGAATCATATTCTAAACAGTATAAAGAGCTTAAATGTAGATTACTGTGATCAAATGACTTAGAATGAGTATGGAAACAGTTGAAATGCTTGAATGATTCTCGGAATTTCATTATTTGCAATTTATATGCGTAATTACAGTTTTTAATCCAATCCTTTTAAATAAATAACATGTGAATCATATTCTAGATAGTATAAGCAGTACGAATGTAGATTTATTGAGATAAAATGACTTGGAATGAATACGGAAACAATTAAAATGCTCAAACGGAGCTCATAATTGCATTTTTGCACTTTATATGTGTGATTACAGTGTATAATCCAATCCTTTTGAAAATAACATATGATCATATTATAGCCAATTAAAGAGTATAAATGTAGATTATTGTGATAAAATGACTTGGAATGTATACGAAAACGATTGAAATGCCCAAACGATACTCAGAATTGCATTATTTGCACTTTATATGCATAATCACCATGTATTATCCAATCTTTTTGAATAAATAACATATGAATCATATTCTAAACAGTATAAAGAGCTTAAATGTGGATTACTGTGATCAAATGACTTAGAATGAATATGGAAACAGTTGAAATGCTTGAATGATTCTCAGAATTTCATTATTTGCAATTTATATGTGTAATTACAGTTTTAATTCCAATCCTTTTGAATAAATAACGTGTGAATCATATTCTAGATAGTATAAATAGTACAAATGTAGATTATTGGGATAAAATGACTTGGAATAAATACGGAAACAATTAAAATGCTCAAACGAAGCTCATAATTGCACTATTTGCACTTTATATGTGTGATTACAGTGTATAATCCTATCCTTTTGAAAATAACATACGAATAATATTATAGACAATATAAAGAGAATAAATGTAGATTATTGTGATAAAATGACTTGGAATGAATACGGAAATGATTGAAATGCCCAAACAGTTCTCAGAATTGCATATGCACTTTATATACGTAATTACCATGTATAATCCAATCTTTTTGAATAAATAACCTATTAATCATATGAATCATATTATAGACAGTATAAAGTGTTTAAATTTAGATTATTGTGATGAATTGACTTAGAATGAATCAAGAAACGATAGAAATGCGCAAACAATGCTAAGAATTGCAATATTTGCACTTTATAATTACCGTGTATAATCCAATCTTTTTGAATAAACAACATATGAATGATATTCTAAATAGTATATAGAGTTTAAATGTAGATTATTGTGATCAAATGACTTAGAATGAATCAAAAAACGATTGAAATGCTATAACGGTGTTCAGAATTGCATTATATGTATTTTATATGTGTAATTACCATGTATATTCCAATCTTTCCAAATAAATAACATATGAATCAGATTCTAGCCAGTATAATAAGTTTAAATGCAGATTATTGTGATCAAATGACTTAGAATTAATCCAGAAACGATTGAAATGCTCCAACAGTATTTAGAATTGCATTATTTCCATTTTATATGCGTAATTTCCATGTATAATCCAATCTTTTAGAATAAATAACATATGAATCATATTTTACACTATATAAAAGAGTTTAAATATAGATTATTATGATCAAATGAATTAGAATGAATCTAGAAACGATCGAAATGCTCAAACGGAGCTCATAATTGCTTGATTTGCACTTTATATGCGTAATTACAATGTATATTTCAATATTTTTGAATACATAACATTTAAATCATATTATTCACAATATAAAGAGTTTAAATGTAGATTATTGTGATAAAATGACTTGGAATGCATTCACAAACGATTGAAATTCCAAAACAAAGATCAGATATTTGCACTTTATATACATAATTATCATATATAATCCAATATTTTTGAATAAATAACATTTGAATCATATTCTACACAGTATAAAGAGTTTACCCAAGTACTTTGCCTATGAAATACGCGAAGAATTCGTTCTCTTAGTCAGCAGCCTATTTCGTTTACCCCAGCTATAAAATAGCCCGGCTAACGCCCTATTTCTTGCTTACCTTTTTACTTGTCCAACAACTCTTTTTTTTCTGAAACTTTAGCAGTGTGGATTATTGTGATAAAATGACTAAGATTCCATTCACAAATGATTGAAATACAAAAATGGAGCTCAGAATTATATTATTTGCAATTTATATGTGTAATTAGCATATATGATCCAATCTTTTTGAATAAATAACATATTAATAATATTAATCATATTATAGACAGTATAAAGAGTTTAAATGTAGATTATTGTGATGAATCTACTTAGAATGAACCAAGAAATGATAGAAGCGCAAATGATGCTCAGAATTGCATTATTGGCACTTTATATGGGTAATTACCATGTATGATACAATTTTTTGTATAAATAACATATGAATTTTATTCTAGAAACTATAAAGAGTTTAAATATAGATTATCGTTATCAAATGACTTAGAATGAATCCAGAAACGATTGAAATGCTCAAACTGTGCTAATAATTACTTGATTTGCACTTTGTAATTACAATGTATAATTCAATCTTTTTGAATAAATAACATTTAAATCATATTCTACACAATATAAAGAATTTAAATGTAGATTATTGTGATAAAATGACTTAGAATGCATTCACAAACGATTGAAATGCCAAAACGGAGTTCAGAATTACATTATTTGCACTTTATATGCGTAATTACCATATATGATCCAATCTTTTTGAATATTGAATCATATTCTAAACAGTATAAAGAGTTTAAATGTAGATTATTGTGATAAAATAACTTAGAATGCATTCACAAACGATTAAAATACAAAAATGGAGCTCAGAATTATATTATTTGCAATTTATATGTGTAAGTATCATATATGATCCAATCTTTTTTAATAAATAACATCTTAATCAAATTAATCATATTATAGACGGTATAAAGAGTTTAAATATTGATTATTGTGATGAATTGACTTAGAATGAACCTAGAAACGATAAAAACGCACAAATGATGCTCAGAATTGCATTATTGGCACTTTATAGGCGTAATTACCATGTATAATACAATTTTTTGGTATAAATTACATATGAATCGTATTCTAGAAAGTATAAAGAGTTTAATTATAGATTATTGTAGTCGATGACTTAAAATAAATCTATAAACGATTGAAATGCTCAAACGGAGCTCAGAATTTCATTACTTGCACTTAATATGCGTAATTACCATGTATAATCCAATCTTTTTGAAAAAACAAACATAATAATCATATTATAGACAGTATAAAGAGTTTAAATATACATTACTGTAATAAAATGACTTAGAATGAATACGGAAACAGTTGAAATGCTCAAATGATGCTCAAAATTTCATTATTTGAAATTTATATGCGTAATTACAGTTTATAATCCAATACGTTTTAATAAATAACATATGAATCATATTTTAGACAGTATAAAGAGTCTAAATGTAGATTACTGTGATAAAATAACTTGGAATGAATACGGAAGCAATTAAAATGCTCAAACGAAGCTCAAAATTGCATTACTTGCAATTTATATGGGTAATTACCGTGTATAATCAATTCTTTTGCAATAAAAAAACATATCAATCATGTTCTAGACATGATAAAAGTTTAAATGAAGATAATTGTGATAAAATAACTTAGAATGCATCCATAAACGATTGAAATGCTCAAACGGTGCTCAAAATTGCATTATTTGCACTTTACATCTGTAATTACCATGTATGATCCAATCTTTTTGAATAAATAACATATGAATCATATTCTAAATAGTATAAAGAGTTTAAATGTAGATTATTGTGATCAAATGACTGAGAATCAATACGGAAAAAGTTGAAATGCTTAAATAATGCTCAGAATTTCATTATTTGCAATTTATATGCGTAATTATAGTTTATATTCCAATCATTTTCAATAAATAACATGTGAATCATATTCTAGACAGTATAAGGAGTATAAATATATATTATTGTGATAAAATGACTTTGAATGAATACAGAAACATTTAAAATGCTCAAACGAAGCTCAGAATTGCATTATTTGCACTTTATATGGATAATTACATGTAAAATCCATTATTTTTCAATAAATAACAAATGAATCATAATCTGGACAGGATAAAGAGTTTCAACGTAGATTATTGTGATCAAATGACTTTGAATGAATCCGGAAACGATTGAAATGCTTAAACGATGCTCCGAATTGCATTATTTGCACTTTATATTCGTAATTACCATGTGTCATCAAATTTTTTTAATAAATAACATATAAATCGTATTCTAGATAGTATAAAAAGTTTAAATGTAGATTATGGCGATCAAATGACTTATAATAAATCCAGAAAAGATTGAAATGCTCAAACAGAGCTTGGAATTGCATTATTTGCAATTTATATGCGTAATTACCATTTATAATCCAATATTTTAGAATAAATAACATATGAATCATATTCTACACAGTATAAAAAGTTTAAATGCAGATTATTGTGATAAAATTACTTAGAATGAACCAATAAAGGATTGAAATGCCAAAACAGAACAAAGAATTACATTATCTGCACTTTATAAGCGTAAATACCATGTATAATCCAATCTTTTTGAATAAATAACATATGAATCATATTTTAGACAGGATAAAGAGTTTAAATGTAGATTATTGTGATCAAATAACATAGAATGAATTTGTAAACGGTCAAAATGCTCAAACGATGCTCCGAATTGCATTGTTTGCACTTTATATGCGTAATCACCATGTCTAATCCAATTTTTTGAATAAATAACATATGAATGATATTCTGAACAGTATAAAGAGATAAATGTAGATTATTGCGATCAAATGACCCATAATGAATCCAGAAACAATAGAAATGCACAAACTGTGCTCATAATTGCATTATTTGTACATTATATGCATAATTACTATGTATAATCCAATATTTTTTTAATAAATAACATATGAATTATATTTTAGAAAGGTTAAAGAGTTTAAATGTATCTTATTGCGATCAAATGACCTAGAATGAATCCAGAAACGATTGAAATGCTCTAACGGTGCTCATAATTGCATTATTTGTAATTTATATACGTAATTACCATGTATAATCCAATCTTTTAGGATAAATAACATATGAATCATATTTTTTACACATTATAAAGAGTTTAAATGTAGAATATTGTGATCAAATTACTTAGAATGAACTAATAAATGATTGAAATGCCAAAACGGAGCTAAGAATTACATTATCTGCACTTTATAAGCGTACTTACCATGTATAATCCATTTTTTTTTTTGAATAAATTACGTATGAATAATATTTTAAACAGTATAAAGAGTATAAATGTAGCTTATTGTGACCAACTGACTTAGAATGAATCCAGAAACGATTGAAATGCTCAAAGGGTGCTCAGAATTGCAATATTTGCACTTTATATACCTGATTACAATGTATAATCAAATCTTTTTGAATAAATAACATATGAATCATATTTTTGACGATATAAAGAGTTTAATTGCAGATTATTGTAATCTAATAACTTAGAATAAATCCAGAAACGATTGAAATGCTTCAATGGTGTTCAGAAATTACAATGTATTATCCAATTTTTTTTGAATAAATAACATATGAATTATATTCTACGCTGTATAACGACTTTAAATATATATTATTGTGATCAAATGACTTAGAATGAATCTAGAAATGATTGAAATGCTCAAACGGTGCTCGGAATTGCTTGATTTGCATTTTATATGCGTAATTACAATGTGTATAATTAAATATTTTTGAATAAAAAACATTTGAATCATATTCTACTCAATGTAAAAGAGTTTAAATGTAGATTATTGTGATAAAATGAGTTAGAATGCATTCACTAACGATTGAAATTCCAAAACGGAGCTCAGAATTATATTATTTAAAATTTATATGCGTAAATACCATATATAATCCAATCTTTTTGAATAAATAAATTTTGAATCATATTATACACAGTATAAGGAATTTAAATGTAGATTATTGTGATAAAATGACTTAGATTGCTTTCACAAACGATTGAAATGCCAAAACGGTGCTCGGAATTGCATTATTTGCAGTTGATATGCGTAATTACCATGTATAATCCAATCTTTTTGAATAATTACCATGTATATGCCAATAATTACGAAAATAAAGAGTTTAAATGTAATTATTGCGATAAAAAACCATTAAAAATGCACAAACGATGCTCAGAATTGCATTATTTGCATTTTATATGCGTGATTATCGTGTATAATCCAATATTTTTGAATAAATAGCATATGAATGATATTCTAAAAAGTTTAAATCTAGATTATTGTGATCAAATGACTTAGAATAAATTCAGAAACGATTGAAATGCTCAAACGGCGCTCAGTATTGCTTTATTAGCACTTTATATGCGTAATTACAATTTATAATCCAATCTTTTCGAAAAAATAACATATGAATCCTATTCTAGACAGTATAAAGAGTTTATATGTAGATTATTGTGATAAAATGACTTAGAATGAATCCGAAAACGATTGAAATGCTCTAACGGTGTTCAGAATTGCATTATTTGCATTTTATATGCGTAATTATCATGTGTAATCCAATCTTTTTGAATAAATAATATATGAATCATATTCTAGTCAGTATAAAGAATTTAGAAGTAGATGATTGTGATCAAGTGACTATATTGAATCCAGAAACGATTGAAATGCTCAAACGTTACTCAGAATTGCATTATTTGCACTTTATATGCGTAATTACCAAGTATAATCCAATCTTTTTAAATAAATAATATATAAATCGTATTCTAGACAGTATAAAGAGTTTAAATGTAGATTATGGTGATCAAATGACTTATAATAAATCCAGAAAGGATTGAAATCCTCAAACGATGCTCAGAATTGAATTATTTGCAATTTATATTCGTGATTACCATGTATATTCAAATGTTTTTGGAAAAATAACATATGAATCATATTCTAGATAGTATAAGGAGTTTAAATGTTGATTATTGTGATCAAATGACTCGGAATGAATCCAGAAACGATAGAAATGCTCGAACGATGCTCAGAAATTGCATTATTTGCACTTTATATGCGTCATTGCCATGTATAATCCAATCATTTTAAATAATTAACATATGAATCATATTCTAGACAGTATAAAGAGTTTGGATATAAAATAGTGTGATCAAATGACTTATAATGAATTCAGAAACGATTGAAATGCTCAAACGGTGCTCGGTATTGCATTATTAGCACTTTATATGCGTAATTATAATTTATAATCCAATCTTTTTTTTAAAAAATAACATATGAATCATATTCTAGACAGTATAAAGAGTTTTTTTTTTTGGAAGACAGTATAAAGAGTTTATATGTATATTTTTGTGTTCAAATGACTTAGAATGAATACGGAGATGATTAAAATGCACAAACAATGCTCAGGATTGCATTATTTGCACTTTATATGCATGATTACCGTGTATAATCCAATCTTTTTGAATAAAATAACATATGAAAGATATTCTAAAAAGTTTAAATCTAGATTATTGTGATTAAATGACTTAGAATGAATCCAAAAACGATTGAGATGTTCTGATGATGTTCAGAATTGCATTATTTTGCATTTTATATGCGTAATTACCATGTATAATCCAATCTTTTCGAATAAATAACATATGAATCATATTCTAAATAGTATAAAGAGTTTAAATTTAGATTATTGTGATCAAATGACTAAGAATGAATCCAGAAATGATTGAAATGCAAAAACGGTGTCCAAAATTGCATTATTTACACTTTATATGCGCAATTACCATGTCTAATCTAATCTTTTTGAATAAATAACATGTAAGTCCTATTTTAGACAGTATAAAGAGTTTATATGTAGATTATTGTGATGAAATGACGTATGTTGAATACAAAAACGATTGAAATGCTCAAACAATGTTTAGAATTGCATTATTTGCATTTTATATGCATAATTACCTCGTGTAATCCAATCTTTTTGAATAAATAACATATGAATCATATTATAAACAGTATAAAGACTTTAAATGTTGATTATTGTGATCAAATGACTTAGAATGAATCCAGAAATGATTGAAATGCTCAAACGATGCTTAGAATTGCATTATTTGCACTTTATATGCGTAATTACCATGTATAATCTATTTTTTGAATAAATAATATATGAATCATATTCTAGACAATATAAAGAGTTTATATGTAGTTTATTGTGATCAAATGACTTGGAATGAATATGGAAACAATTAAAATGCTCAAATAAAGCTCAGAATTGCATTATTTGCACTTTCTATGCGTAATTACCATGTATAATCCAATCATTTTGAATAAAAAAACATATGAATCATATTCTAAACAATATAAAGAGTTTAAATGTAGATTATTGTGATTAAAAGACTTATATTGAATCCAAAAACGATTGAAATGCTCAAACGATGCTCAGAATTGCATTATTTGCATTTTATATGCGTAATTACCATGTATAATACAATCTTTATGAATAAATAACATATGAATCTTATTCTAAACAGTGTAAAAATTTAAATGCCGATTATCGTGATCTAATAACTTAGAATAAATTTGAAAACGATTGAAATGCTCAAACGATACTCATAATTGCATTGTTTGCGCTTTATATGCGTAATAATTACCATGCGTAATCCAATCTTTTTGATAAAATAACATATGAATTATATTCTAGATAGTATAAAGAGTTCAAATGTAGTTTATTTTGAATGAATCCATAAATGATTGAATGCTTAAACGATGCTAAGAATTGCATTATTTGCACTTTATATTCGTAATTACCATGTATAATCCAATGTTGCTGGATAAATAATATATGAATCATATTCTAGATAGTATAAAGAGTTTTTATGTAGGTTATTCTGATCAAATGACTTAAAATGAATCCATAAACGATCGAAATACTCAAACGATGCTTATAATTGCATTATTTGCACTTTACATGCGTGATTACCGTATATAATCCAATATTTTAGGATAAATAACATATGAATTATATTCTAGACGGCATAAAGAGTATAAATGTAGATTTGTTGTGGTCAAATGACTTGGAATTAATCCAGAATCGATTGAAATGCTCAAATGATGTTCATAATTGCATTATTTGTATTTTATATACGTAATTACCATGTATGAAATGCTCGTATAATACTTAGACTATGCATTATATTCACTTTGTAGGTGTAAGAACAATAGTTAATTCTTTTAGATTCAAGTATTATAATCTTTAAATTTATAAAATTTAATCAATAATTTATTTATAATTTTAAAATTCTTTTACTAGAATAGTACTTAAAATCTCCCATAGATTAATTTGTCATCTCTTTAATCCAACAAATTATGCATTAGAAAATCACTATTAGCCTTTCATTTTACAGAGATATAAAATTCAATTTTTTTTTGAAATAAAAAAAGATAAATGCCACGATTAACAAAATCTTTATTTTGGAAAAAACATTTCTGTTTTCCCCATGGTAATATAAATTTTGAATAAAAATATGCACTGGAAAATTCTAGTTATTTATATTTTTGGAGAAATTAGGCAGAGGCTACCTAGTAAGGAAAATTCTAGTTGAAACCTTCTATATACACTTTGCTTATTCGCACTGCTCATCCCAGGCTTGATAATTATAAAATTTCCGATCAAACCAGTATTAGGCAGGTCGTCTAAAATGAAAAAATGGGTGCACTAATTTGGGGATTGCAGAGAACCCAGGGCGAAGCGGGTCGGTGGCCGATGAATCCAATCAACCCGGTTGAAGTGGCCTCTAGATTTGCGTCTCCTTTCTCTCTCGCACTCTCTCTCGCGTCCCTGTCCCTGTCCCACCATCGTTTCCTCCCTTTCTCTCTCTCTGTCTCTGTCTCTGTCTGTCTACACCGAAGAATCTCCTCTCCTCTTCTCTCCTCCAAATTCCAATTCGATCTTTCCCTTCTCCTCCCGAAACCCTAACCCTAGCTAGGGTTTCACCTTCCCTACATGCAGTTTTGGCCCCTCACCTCCCCACCTCCCCCGATCCATGGCTCACCCAGCCAAGTTCGTTCCCGTTAACCTCAACAAGTCCTACGCCCGAAACTCCTCCGTATCCGCCGGCGGTGGCGGCTCCGCCTCCGCCGTTGGACCCCACCCAACTCGGTACGCTCGTCATGGCGGAAACTCTGGCGGCGGCGGTGGTGGAGGGATGGTTGTTCTCTCCCGTCCAAAGGCTGCGCCTAAGCTCTCTGTACCACCCCCCTTGAATCTACCTTCTATGAAGAAGGAGCATGAGAAGTTCGATTCCAATGGATCGGGTTCAATTCCTGGTCGACAGGGTCTGGGGCATGGACCTGGTTCTTCCACCATGGGATGGACCAAACCTGCTGTCTTGAAAGATTCTTCAGTGCCTGATCCAGGTGCCGCTTCTAGGCCAGGCGGGCCTAGTGCGTCGGCGTCCACACCGCAAGGTTTTACTGAGAAAGCTGTCATTCTGAAGGGAGAAGATTTCCCGACGCTACGAGCGGCCACCTACACACCTCCTTCTAAACAACGGGACGGATCGAATAGGATTGAAAAGAAGAAGGTTTCTGGTGAGGAAGGGTTAGAGAGGAGGCCTCTGTCTCCCATTTTGATGGATATGCGTCCCCAAATGAGGCCTTTGCATAGTGGCTCAGGCAATTCATCAGATAAAAGGGATGGTGCTGGTCTGGTGAAGCAAAGGAAGGTAGATGAACCCTTATCAGGTCCTCTGCCCATAATGCGGGTCAACTATAAATCTGATTGGGAAGATGATGAGCGTAATACAGGTCTCAGTTTACCTGAAAGAGAGCGGGGAGGGAATGCAAGGCATGAACCGAGTTTGAATCGGGATTTTTATGATACCAATCCTCGTGATTTTGACCCTAAGGATGTTTTCAGAGGTGATCCTTTTGGCAAAGATGCTGCCTATTTTAATAAAGATAACCGGGACAATTCATGGAGACCACCTGCAGTGAACCAGAGAGGGGATCGATACGGGCCCCACGAATCAGACAGAAATAATGACAGTAGGCCTTATAGTGCTGGGAGAGGAAATAACACTCAGTCTTGGCATTTCAAGCGAGACCCGGGGACTCACACATACAATTATATGGGAGGTGAAGAACATTCAACTGGCTGGCACCGAGGAAGTTCGTATCAGAACAATTCTGGTCCCAAGACATATATTTCGCCCCTCAGTAGTAATAAGGGCCTTATGGCAAGTGATGTTGTATTAAATCTTAGTAGAGAGAAGCGCACAACCTTGGGCCCTGCCAAGCCAGTTGCATACTTGGAGGATGTTGATGACATTGGAGAGGTCAATGTAAAGGCGCTGAAAAAGAAGAAGGAATTGCAAAATCCAACTGAATTTCATGATCCAGTTAGGGAATCGTTCGAGGCTGAGCTAGACAAGATTCTACGAATGCAAGAGATGGAGAGGCAACGGGCCATGGAGGAGCGGGCCCGGGCTCTAGAGATGGCTCGCAGGAAGGAAGAAGAGCGAGAGAGGACAGTGAGGGAGGAGAGAGAAAGGCTTGCAAAGGAGGAGGAGGAGGCGAGGAGGGCCGCATGGCTCGCTGAGCAGGAGAAGATTGAGGCTGCTAGACGTGCTGAGGAGCAGAGGGTTGCTAGAGAAGAAGAGAAGAGACGATTGTTGTCGGAAGAGGAGAGGAGAAAGGATGCTGCAAGGCAGAAATTGCTAGAATTAGAGGCGAGAATTGCAAGACGTCAAGCCGAGGCCCATTCACAGGGGGAAAGCAATAGTAACACTGCCATTCGTTTGGAACCTAAAGATGCGCCAATTGCAGGTGTGAATTTTGGAGATAGAGAGGATGGAGAGAGGCAGGCTGAGCGTCTGAACACTGGCTCCTCAGATTCCTCCTCTATGAATAGGTATTTTGATACGGGCATCAGTTCAGGTGTTGCATCTAGGTGGTCTAATATGAGGGATGGTGTCAGCAATGAGAGCTCTTCTTTATTGGACAGAGGAGAAAGCCATCAGTATTATGGGACCCGCAACCCTTTCCAAGATCAGGACTATCCATACCGAAGTCCTGGTATAGGAATTGGTACCACACGGCGGGACGTCTTAGGACCAGGACCTGTTAGACGGAGCTACAATAGGAAAGATCAACAACCTTATGATAGTATGAGGGTGCAGAGATGGGAGAACAACCCTGGTTTCAACAGGCCGCAGTCAGATTTTGAATCCGAATATCCGGAAGGAGATCGGTTGGGGGATGCAGGGTGGGGGTCACCTAGCAATTCTATTGGGAGCCCACATGCACAATATGATACAAGTGGAAGCTTTTCCTCTTTCACAAGATACCGGTACGGCTCACGGCAGCCACGTGTGCCACCGCCTCCTGCCATCACCTCTGTGTACAGGGGCCCAATTGCTGACAGGACAGGTCCCAGTTCCTCATCAACAATTGGCAGGGATGGTGTACATTCAATGGCGACAAGTTATGTGGATGCATATCAGGAGAGCTCTCAATTGCACATGACTGAACCATCATTAGTTGAAAGGGATGCATCTCTTGTTGCTAGTACAACTAACCACTTAGAGCAATCAGAAGAGAAGGCTACTGGAAGGTGTGGCTCACAATCTTCACTTTCTGTTTCGAGTCCCCCTGTGTCTCCTCCGCATGTTTCTCATGATGAAATGGATGTGAGTGGAGACTTGCCAGCACCACCAACCTCTGCTGAAACACCACAATCTTACAATGAGAATGGTGAGATAGACAGACCATCAGATTTGTCAGATGCAATCACTGATGTAGAGGACGAAGAATGGGGCCCAGAGGAGAATGCTGAAGAGATGAACCATCCATATGATTATGAAGGGGAGGAAGAGGAAAGGAATGTGGTGGGGGTGAATGAAGGGGTTGATTCGAACCTTGACTTGCAGCAAGATTTCGGGGATGTTGCTGGGGAAACAGAGCAAATCATTCTTGGTTTTGATGAGGGTGTGCAGGTGCCAATCCCCCGCAACAGCAGTGAGTTTGACAGCCAAAAGGCAGTTGAAATGGATTCAGGCCCTAATGCTCTTGTGAAGGAACCTATCAACACACTCATTGAGGAAAATACAATCCTTGGGGAAACGGAGAAGGCATTACGTGATTTATCTCTTGATCAAATGATGAAATCAGTTGCTTCCCCACTCATGCCTTCTCAAGATAAATTGGCAAATGTGTCAGGATTACCCACTCTAATTGTACCCCCAGTAAAACCTATCATGCCTCCATCATCTGCCCAAGCTGTGCCTTCACAGGCTGAAGCGCCTCTTAATCTTCAATTTGGGTTGTTTTCTGGACCTTCCCTTATACCAACTCCTATACCGGCCATTCAAATTGGTTCTATACAGATGCCAATCCATTTGCACACACAGATGTCACCATCTATACCTCAAATGCACCCTTCATCTGCTCCACTTTTCCAGTTTGGTCAGTTACGGTATGCATCATCAGTTGTATCCCAAAGCATCACCCCACTACCTACTCAAGCTATTCAATCATTTGTCCGTCCTGCTGGACCCTCGAATCCTTACATGGTGAATCAGAATCAAACTTCCACTAATGCAACCTTGCAGTCAAAACCAGAATCTCAAGTAACTTTATCCCAGAAGAACGTAATAGAAGCTTCTCAATTGAGTATACCTGCAAACAGCCAAAACAAAGAATCTGAGAAGTCAAAAGAAATATCCTCACTTATACCTTCTGGTAACAAGGAACTCCAGGTTCAGCTACAGTCCAGCAGTACTGAAACAAGGGTTTCTAATGGCTCAAAAGGACCTATGATTGTGTCGACTGGTGCACGGGGAAGGAGATATGGATCTTATAATACTAATAATCATCCTAGAGAATCCAATATGCGATTTGTGCCTGTCGGGTCTGAGACATCCCGTAGGGACCTAAGAGGTGGTTACCGGCGGCCCCGCAGGAACATCAGAAGAACTGAACTTAGGGTTAGGGAGAACAGTGAAAGGAGAGAGAAGCCAGTTAGTGACTTGTCTAATCAAGAGAGGACCGATGAGAGAAATGTGGGGAGTGTTAGTGCTGCTTCAGTGGGTGGTGGAAGGGATAACCCTCGACCTAAGGATGATGTCATAGAAAGTGGAGTTGTTAGAGTTTTTGAGCAGCCTGGGATTGAGGTGCCGATTGATGCTGATGGGTTTATTGAAGTGAGATCAAAGAAGCAGATGCTGAATGATAGGAGAGTAAAAAGGGAGCGAGAAAAGGAGAAAGAAATTAGGCCCAAACCAAGAATGCAGAAGGTACGCCTTTATTTTTTCATTCTATTTTAGACTGGAATGAGGTGCGTGCTACAGGACTTGTCTGGCATGTTGATGGTACCATGCTGCTGTAGTAATAATCTTGTATTCTTTGTTGTCCCTTCCATTTAGGCCTAAATGTGAAATGACTCTAATTGTAGAAGAAAACCAGAGCAGACCTAAAAATTATGTCCAAACTTGTTCCTGTTTGTTCTTATTCATTGTCTGAACTATTATAAGACCTAAAATAGCTCTATACCATCCAGGGTCTTTTGTTTTCTTTCTTTTTTTCTTATTTGTCTAAACCTGCGGATATCAGGTGTCTCGTAAGCAGAACACGGGGGCAGTAGTTCGGTCTGTTGCGCCCAATTATAACAAAACTACTAAAGAGGTCATGGAATCCACAGGGAAGAGCCTTTCAAAAGTTCAGGCTGTTCAGCCTTCTGTTCCACTGAGTGGAAGTTCCACATCTAAATCTCTACCACCAATTGGCACGCCATCCCAGAAGCTCCCTGAATCTGATCCTGCCCCTAGCTCCTTGAAGTAGGTGTTGTACCTCATTTTGTACTTTAATAACAAATTTTATGGAGTTTTCAATGAAGTATTATTTTATATGTGAACATACAGAAGTTCTCCTTTCTTTCCACATTTCACTTTTGAACAAAGGGGGAACTTTCTTTATAACGGCAATATCTTCTGTTGTGCTTGACTATTTTACTGTAGCAATTGCTGGCCTTATTTTTAATAAATCGACCACGGCAACCTTGAATCTGGTTCTAGGAACTTGAAAATGTCCCTTCCACTTGTGCATCACTTAAACTTGAAAAGGCCCCTCATTGGATATCTAAAATAGAGGAATGACCTATAAGTGAACATCCTTCTTTCATGTTTGCTGTAAAAGCTATAAGTATTGAGTTGTAGATTTATCTAAGTTTCCAAAATACCTGACATGACAGGCATATTCTTTACATACCAGAAATTGTTTCCAATCTAGGTTAAGCTGTGAACCCTGAGAATGTCAAACTGTATAAATAGAGGGTTTTTGACTGACTACAATATTGTTGAGCTGTTGCAATTTTCTGAACCTTTTCTGCTTTCTGAATTAAAACTTCTTCCAGGACTAGCCAGCCTTCAAATATTGGGACAGGGCTTTTATTTGAGGGAACAACTGTGGCTGAGAAGTCTCTGGCTTTAGGATCCTGGGAAAGTTCGCACACTGACCAGCAGGTTAGTGTTTTTGCATCTATATTGTATGCATACTCAATTTTAAACTTCTGCTCTAGGTTTTTTACTTTTGGGTTTTTATAGCTAAAAGGTTATCATTTATTGTATTTTAAATCATGATGAATGCATTATAGTTTATTTTAAGCGACTGCATTATTCGTTTTGGTCTAGTATGGGATTGTTTCAGCCACTGTGGGAGAATGATGAAATACCTTTGTCCGTCCTTGTAAAGAATCTAATATTTGCTTAAGTTGCTTAAACCATTTCATTTGAAAATATATCAGGTCATGCCCTTGACCCAGTCACAGCTGGAGGAAGCAATGAGGCCAGTACAGTTTGAGCAGCAATCATCTGCCAAGTCCTTCTCTCTGGAGCCGAGCAAGCCTATAGTTTCAGCTCAGGAGAAACCTAGCCCTATCAATTCCCTACTTGCTGGAGAGAAAATTCAATTTGGTTAGTAAAATCAGTTCTGTTTTGATATATACCTTGGCATGTCCTTTGCTTGTTTGAAATCTTTAATTCAATTTGGTTTGTATAAAATTAAAATCTGTTCTGTTTTGAAGTATACCTTGACATGTCCTTTGCTTGTTTGAAATTTTTTTGATGGTTCATTTTTCTCTGGTCTGTTTTTTAAACATACGCAGAAATTGTAACTTCCTTAAGCCCTCATCTGTCTTGTTTTGGTAGTTGATGTGAACAACATCTAATTATATTGGATAGGTTCGTTGTGTTATTTTAGTGGATTCCTTATTTGTATGCCTCGACTGACCTGGTATTTAGCTTTGGCAACAGAATTCTGTCTGTTCTGTTTTGTTTACTTTATAGGTCTGAGCTTCAATTTTACATGAATGGTCTGATTCATTGATCAGTTTTTACGTTATTATTTTTGCTTTTTGAAAAATCTAGGAGTGGTAACTTCATCTCCAATAATACCAGTCAACCGGCCAGCAGCACCGAATGGACTAGGTGCTCCTGGTTCATCACGGCCTGTCCCACCAACCAAGAAGGAATTGCCACCAATACATTTGTTTGACAAAGGAAAGGCAACAGCACAAGAGCCAGTCGTTGCGAGTATGGAAGAAGAGGATGAGGATGAAGCTGAAGCTGCTGCTTCAGCAGTCGCAGTTGCTGCCATCAGCAACGATGAGATGGCATCGTGCACAGTCGTCAATAGTAGTGTGATTCCAGAGCAGAAGAATACCTCTAGTTCTGAAGCCCCTGGGTTGGCTCCAGGTCTGGATTCTTATCTCTGTGGTTTATGAATAAGCAATAAGCATGAATTGTTAAAATCTAGCCCTCTACCATGTATCCTAGCCGGATGTATCTAATCCTTTTTTTTCAACATGTATTTTAAAAACCCCCCTTATTCATCTTGCATGAAACCTCAAGATTGGTAATCATGAAATTGGCTTGTTGCCTGGCTGAGTTGTTCCGGTCATTTATTCTGGCACTTGTTCCAGGTAGCATTATAACTTGCACATGGATCAAGTAGAATTACAAATAGTTCTGTTTGTTTCAGCCTCTTCGGGATGAAAGGCATTACTGAAATTGAAAGAATCAGACGGTTGCTTGTTGCACTCTATTTTTGTAGATCTCCATTGATACTTCCGATTTAATTAATTTGGCGGCATATTACTGAATGTCTTTTCCTGACAAGCTCTGAACCATTTAAACAGGTGAGCCAACTGGTCAAGATGCACCTAGTCAATCAACAACAACTGAAGAATCGTCCTCATTGACGGTGGCCCTTCCAGCTGACCTCTCCGTCGACACTCCATCTATAACCATGTGGCCTCCACTACCTAGCCCTCAATCCACAGGTCCAAACCCAATGTTCTCTCAATTTCCTGGCACACAACCATCCCACTACAACAGTTGCTTTGATGTGAATCCAATGCTTAATGGGGCCCACCATATCTTTTCCTTTGGACCCCATGATGAAACTGCTGCACAGAGCCATGCACAGAGGACTGCTGCAGGGGGGCCACTGGGAACATGGCCTGGACCGCACCCATCAGGTGTCGACTCATTCTACCGTCCTCCTGCTGGGTATGGTGGCCCATTCATAGGACCAGGAGGCATTCAGGGCCCACCGCACATGGTGGTATACAATCACTTCACACCAGTTGGGCAGTTTGGTCAGGTTGGTCTGAGTTTCGTGGGACCTGCTACTTACATTCCTACGGAGAAGCATCCCGAATGGAAGCAGTTGGCCCACTCCCATTCAGTTGCTCCTGTCGGACAGGGTGATGTTAACTGCCAGAACTTGGGACCGGGGCCGGTTGTCTCTCAGGGCACGGCTGGCCCTGGACAGGGTCAGATTCAGCATCTAAGACCCACCTCACCTCTCATGCAGCTTCCTGTGTTCGATATTTCTCCCTTTCAGGTTAATACATCACGATCCTTGACCAAAGAACATAGAAAATTCTGGCCGACAACAAAATTAAACTGATTTTATGTAAAATCCTCTTTTTTTCCTGATTAAAATAAAAGTATTTTGTTAAATATTATTAGACTGTAGATCTAAATCATATGTTGATGCAGCCAACAGGGGAATTGCCAATGCAAGCATGCTGGCCTCACATGCCACCTGGACCTCCTCCCCTCCACTCTGGGCCACCAATTCAGCAGCAACAAATAGATATCCAGTTGGGGCACAACCACCAAAATCAACCTGCCCGCAATGGGCCCCACTTCCACGAACCCCCAGCTGCTCTACATTCTGATAACCGTCGGGCCCCACAATTCCCTAATGAACTTGGTCTGGTCGACCGTACTGTTTCAGCCAATAGTACTGTTGGTGTTCTTCAGCCTGTACTGCCTTCTCTAGCAAGTAATGATGAGGGTAGCTGTGCAAAGCCTGTTATGAAGCAGGCACCTGCAAATGCCGTTGTTAGTTTAAGTGAGAAAAGTCCTGCTGCTTCTGGTACTGCCACTGCCGCCGCTGGCGGCGGTAATAACACAGCTGCCATGGTTAAGGGACAGCATGCGACGGTAATTGATAGAAGAGGGAAAAATGAATGGCACCGAAGGGGTGGATACAGCCATGGAAGGAAGCAGGGTTCAGGTCAGGACAAGGTTTTTGGTACAGGTACTGGAAGAATGAAGCAGATATATGTTGCCAAGTCAACTGTTACAGGCAGCATGTCAACCCCAACAACAGCAACAAACAGCTAGATGAGAAGCTATTATAGCTTGGGGTCTTGCTTTATTTGAAATTGGATGGGCTATGTTGCTATGGTATAAAACTATAAGAGCTTGATTTGGATAACTGGTTTGTTCAACCTGCCTGTTGTATGTAGGGCTTTGTTTTTTACTTGTTTTTGGGTTTCTGAAAGAGTAGGATAGATGGGTTTTAAATGTGTGTACTCCCAATTTTGCTCCCCAAATGTTCTGTGCTGGGCGGAACATGCGGTGCACTTAGGTTGGGATTTGTTGTTGCTTCTTTTTTGACACTATATATAACGCTATTTATTTGGGCGGTTTCTTGTGCTAATCAGTCAAATTACAACAAATTGAGACTGGGAATAATCGGCAATATAGAAAATTCATTATTGGGTGCAATATCATATATAATTCTGAAGTAGTTCGATTTTTTTAGAAATGTAAGTAACAGGTTAAATAAATTCTTTAATTTGTTGAAAGCAAATAATTACGTAGGACAATGTTTATAACCGCTGATTTCATAATACGTTCAGAAAATGCTGCTGTTGTTTCTTATAACCATTCTATGGCTATTTTCTCACAAGAAAGTCGTAAAATGATGGAAAATGGGAATTCAAAAGACAAAAAATAAATAAATAAATAAATAAAATAGCGTGAGAGATGGAGGAGAGAAAAATTGGGCCGGAGGCAGAGGATAACCAAACCCGAAATAATAATACTAAAATATAATTAAATTTCGGAAATATTATTAAAATAATCAGAATTATGTAAATAATATCGCAATATCGTTTGATGAAAAATCGATATTAGCCATACACCCGTTAACGACATTTTTTTTGTTTATTTCAGTATATTTTTTTAATGTTTTTTAATACTTTTAATGGTTGTTTTTAGCTTAATATCGTTCTTTGAAAGAGCAACACTAATCATTCATCCTTTATATAAATATGATAACCCTTCTCTCCCCCTCATTATTCGCTTGATACACCTTCTCACTTGCCATTTGCGCGAAAACCTCTCTGGATTCTTCAGATAATATTTTTTAATTAATTTATTATTTATTTACTTAATTATAAATAATGATAGTACTGCTCATACTTTGAAAAATTCATTAATTTACTTACTTTATTATTTATTTACTTAGGAATATTCGTAAAAAGAAAGTAAAGATAATATAGTGTAAATTTGTGTCTATAGACTCTCTCTCTCTCTCTATATATATATATAATTTTGATAATACTGCTCGTACTTTAATTTATATACTATAGATGAGCTAATTTTATGTTTTTATTTTGAAATTTGGCATTAGTAGTCAATGGGTCCTAAACCACGCATTGTTTGTTCTTGTAATCTTCTCATATGAGATGATCAGACCACCGAAAGACAATACTTTCATATATATTGTTTCAATACCAAAGAGAAAAGTCCTATGTGAAGAAAATGAAAATGAATTTCATGTTAGAGGTCCGAAGTTCTTTACATATATGGTATAGGAGGGACAAAGGTTATTGTATTGGGAGTGCGAATGAAGTCAAGTGGTTGTGTCACTTGCCAGCAGTTCCATCTCGGCTTTGAAAATCATCCCACTAAAAACCAAGTCGAAATTCCATTAGTATTGAAAAAATCTATATATCCTGAATGAAAGATGAACAGTGCGTCTCTATGTTTTTTGTGATTTCCATCCGCATGTATAATGTGGCGGGTTGTGATAGTTATTATTAAGCTTTGGAATGGGTTGTTGTATGGAGCTATGCATGGATTTCGCTGCGCAAGGTTAATGCTGGAGGGGTTGTCCTCTTCAGTGTTTTTTAGATGAAAATGGTTCTCTTAAGACTTTAGTGAACCTTTTTTTGTTTTTGTTGCTTGGTGGGCTCAACATAATAATGGTGTACGCAGTAGTTGGTGTGTTGTGCCTATGACTTTCTAAAATGTTTTAGTGAGATCTATTGTGGCAATTCTTAATGTACACATCTATATGACTGCAAGTCGAATTTTATTGTTATTGCAATTCGTTACAGGATGGACTGCATGGAGGTGTGTGCATAAGCATTTACCTTTGTATTTTTTCTTTCCGCACATGTTCTACATCTAGCTGATGAACCGATTATATTTGATTTGTTTATATGGGTTCATGGAAATAATATTATTTCCTTTAAAAATTATGTAATAAAATTACACCGATTAATTTTTTAGTATGAAAAAAAAAATTAAACAAATTACTAAATTTAGTCTGATTTGATGGACAAGTACGAAAAAAAAAATTAAACTAAGTTACTAAATTTAGTCTGATTTGATGTTGTCCAAATTGTACTGTATTTGTTATTTATTCATTTTTTCCATTAACAAATGGATTAAGAGAAATAAAAAATTATAAAAAAAAGATATGTAATGAACCTCATCTTTTTTGAGAACCGAATGAAAACCTCTTCCTATGCAGTAAAAAAAATATAGCGAACCTCTTATATTTTAATATTTGATTACTCGTCTTACGCAAGTCTATATAGTGATTGTATATTCGTACTTTTATTTAGTAATTAAGAAAAACCTACATCTTATAATTGTTTAATTTTATGATTCTATATAAGAATTTTTTTTCTTTGTATCCCGAAACCATATCATCTTAATAAATCAGTAAATCACTTCAAATGATCTATTGATCATTTGAAACATGGCATAAGATTTTATTTTATTTTATTTCAATCTTAACTTGTAGCATATTGATTAAAATTGCGGCGGAGCCGCAACTAAAAGATCTAGTTGATGCTAAAATTGAAAGTAGTCTTTGTCTTGGAATAAAAGATCTTCAACCACTCTGAAATTCTATTAGTGTGGATTCAGGTAAGTTTCAGCTCGATTTCCTACCAGTTAGGGGGCATCAAGTAGCATGGACAGTCATGGGGCATTGAGCAGCATGGGACCAAGTGAAAAGCACAAGCAGTAGGATAAGGAGAATACGAGGCTGAGTTTGCATGTTTAGTTGAAAGGATAAAGAACATCATTGATAGAGGGGAAGGAATTACTTTTATTGTGTGTTGTAATCATATTTACTACTTTTATTTAATAATTTTTATTTAATTATATGGACAAATTTTATGCAATATAGTTTATGTAGTGTCATTTTTATTTTGCATCAATTACATATATTTTATGTTTTATATAATATATTTTAAGTTTTATGTATTAAAAGACATTAAAAAATATTATAAATTACTAAAATTAACTAAGAATCGTCGTTAGCACCAAATATAGCTAATATCGTTCTTTCAAAGAACGATATCAGCTGATATCATACTTCTAAAGAACGATACCAGCTGATATCGTACTTCTAAAGAACGATATCGGTTGATATTGTTCTTTAATTATCAGTTTAAAAAAAACGATCTTGCGACGCTATTTATGTAATTCTGATTATTTTAGTAATATTTCTGAACTTTAATAATATTTTAGTATTATTTTTATTTTTTTTCTTATCCAAACTCTATTCAAGGAATGGAACAACTTGACCTCGGTCCATACACATGAAGTCAGCCGAAGCAAGTCTGGTACAGCTTCACTGTTTTACCAGAACATGCAGGCTCAATTTCTTGCCTACAATTTCCATGAAGTTTAGGATCCGTTTCATGCAGACGCACTAGCTTGCCTAGAAGCAGTGAAACATATCTCCAGTTTGCAGGGGAGGGGACACGCTCAGAAAATATGTATACATATAGATTGCAGCAGATTGGTTGATGCAATTATTGAGGAGCAATGCGATAACCTTCCTTCTTGGAGAGCAATACCGGTGGTACATCAGACGATTCAACAATTCAAGCAGTTGGGGCCCTATGTCAGAATCAATAAGGTACATAGGAAGGTAGTTCAACCGGCACACATGCTGTCAAATTTTGCAAGGAGAGGAAAATGTGCAAGGGATTTGGGTATTGTGCAAAGCTTAGTTTTGGCAGCGTTCAATCTGTGTACAATGCTGGACAGTGACTTTGTTCTGTCTATTTAGCCTGGCCCACTTGGGTTTCATTTATTTTCCACTTTTATGTTTTATTTTATCTCAAGTTATGGCTTTAATCTTTTTCAGTTTTTTTAGAAGGTTTGTCATTTAGTTTCTAGTGTTATTTTAGTCTTGTAATTCTAACTTTCTAAGGACTGGAATGAGCATTGCTGTAATGTCTTGTGAGGATGTAAAACTCTTTCTCAGGTAATTTGAAGCCTACGGGCCTTGTTTAAAAAAAAAAGCCGAAGCAAGTCATTTTCTTTTATTGCCAATGAGAAGAAAGTCATTTTCTGAACTACTGAGGTGGAGTGGGGCCAGTGTTCTCCAATTCTGCGTGTCGTGTCGTGTCAAATACGATCGTGTTAGAATCTCGTCTACTTTTTTAATCGTGTTGTGTCGTGTTGTGCTTAGTGGTGAGAAGAGGCAACACGACACACATTCTGACACGACATGTCGTGGTAGTCGTGTCAAATCGTGTCAAATTATTTTATTATTTTTAAATTAAAAAATTTAAGTAAGGAAAAATTACTAAACGTCATAATTTATTATTTGATTAAGTTTAAATTTTTTATTAATATTTTTTTATAAAAAATAATAATTAGATTATAACAATATTATGATTTAAATGATGGTAAATAATATGATGTAGTTTATAAATTGGAAATAAAATTATTATTTTTGCTTAAATAATCAACATTAATAATTTAATTTGTGTTGAGGTGTCGTGTTGATTCGTGTTCGTGTCGTGTTGCGTGTCGAATCGTGTCAAATTTTCTAATGTCTCAACACGACACGATGACACGATCGTATCGTATCAATTTTATATTCGTGTTGTGTCGTATTGTGTCATTTTTAGAACACTAAGGCTCTGTTTGGATGAGTGCAGGAATAAGTGAATAGTTTCTTCTTACTCCCAAATTTATTATAAACAATCCAAATTCTTTACAAAGTTACACACTTCCCAATACTTCTTCTCTTATTCCTCTTATTCCCATACCATCCAAACAGAGCCTAAGTGGGGACCCTTCAGTCCTTCACCCTTATGCTGAGCTCAAGAAACAAAATTGACGTAACTGCTTACGAAGAAAGAAAAAAGAAGACGGGGATAGACACCTAATACAGTCGGTACAAATTTGAAAAATAAAAATAACAAAATAAAATAATGTTGTAGGGAGTCTAGGGATGAGAATCCGAATTGTATCAATATCCGAACATATTTGTATATGCTTCTGACAAAAATAATATATGGATACGGATATAATTTTGACACTATCGATCTGTATTTATGTCCGACCAAAAAAATATAGATATTATTTATTCGTATCTGATAAATATTAATCAGTTTATCCGTATCTTTAATGACACAAAATGATTAATATAATTATTTCAGAGAAGACTTTTAATTAGATAAATTCTCTTACAACAACATTTTGATTTGGACTAGTAATAGAAAATTAATTTTACTTTCCATTATCAAGATGATTATATATGATAACAACATTAAAATTAATTTTTTTCTCTTATCACGATGATAACACATGATTAATATAATATTTTTATGTATGACGACATTTGATATCGATATTATATCTTGCTTATTTTTTTATTTCTATTAGTTCGTTAATTTATAAATATTATGAAATATATTCGCATCCGACAATATCTGATCTACATATTCATTTAGTATCCGAATCGTATCTGTATCTGAACATATCCGTAACCGTATCCGATAAAAAAATATAAATATGAATATGGTTTCACCGCTGTCCGATCCGTTTTCTCGCCTACTAGGAACGGAGGAGTCGAAAACAACAGGTTAATTTTAGCTTGAAGCAAGCAGAGGAAAAATAAATTGTATTTCACACAGAGGATTGTGCATGTCTAAATTAAAGTCCTTGTTTCAAAAAAAAAAATATATTGTAATAATTTGAGATTTACAGAACTGGAAATGCGGGATTAAAAATAACTAAATTGGAGGTAGTACGATTGTCGTAGACCGTGCGTTGAGGTTAGCTAAAGGAAAGATTTTTTCAGAGAGTTCAAGAGGAGCCCCCGTGACCATGATTTTGTTTTTATTACTTGTTTGACAAATCCAACCTGGAGTAGTTACTTTTTTCTGTTTTTGTTTTATTTTATATGTCATTTTTAATTTGTTTTTAGGATGTCACTTCTATTTTTTAGAACTTGGTACTTTAGTTCAGGTTTGCCGGGTTTTTATGGGTTTGCCTATTTAATGTTGTACTCTTAAATTGTAGCCGTGATGCGCTGCCTTTTGTTTAATGAAGCCTATGGGCAACTATTTAAAAAAAAAAAAGTAGTAGATTCGAATTCAGAACTTGCTGCTTTATTTTTTAATAACGTCTTAACATAAGTTCATTATTATTTTTATCTAACTTAATTATCATAGTTTTCTGATCTCTATTAAATTCCTTCCGATTTTTCCCTCACCCTACGATATGACTCCTACGGTCCTATCCTCTCTCCCTTGCCTCCGCCGATGCCCATCCTCTCCCCACGCCACCCGCATGCACTACTTCATCTGTCCCGTCGTCCCTATCTTGAATGAGACAAATTAAAAATTTTATCTAGACAATTATGAATTATCAGAACTAATAAGACAAATAATAGAAATAATGAAACAATTAACATAACTAACCAAACAAATAGAACTTTTTTTTTTGAGAGAAAACAAACAAATAGAACTAATGAGACAAATAACACAACTATATGAACAAACATATATTGTACATTTGTCTTATTATTTATTTTATTTGTCCACCTACGTTATATATTTTTCTTGCTATTTATCCACCTATATTGCATATTCTTAATATTTATTTTATTTGTCCACCTAAGTTAAATTGCATATGTCTTATTAGTTGTTTTATTTTTCCACCTATATTATATATTTATCTTGCTATTTTTTTTATTGTCCGCCTATATAGTATATTTTCCCTACTATTTATTTTATTTGTCCATATAGTAATTTTTTGTTAAGTCCGGGAGATGACGATGAGAAAAAACGATTGTGGAGGAGGGGGCGTCAGACATAGATGTGCTGGGGGGGGGGGGGAGGTGAGGTCGTGAAGGTAGGAGATAAGGGGGTCGAGGGTAGGAGAAAGAAGATAAAATGAGATCCGCTGCCGCGCGACACATGGTGTTGCGCGGCATGCTGGCTGTCTGATCAAGATCCAATGGACAAGGGAGCCCCGTGCATGTAACCTAGATTGATAGGCCCGTAAAAAATGAACCGTCCGATCAAGATCAAACGGCTCGTAGTGCGCTACACCGCGTGTCGCGCAACAGCGAATCCGAATTGAAAGAAGATGGAAAGTAAAAGATAAGAGTTGGAGAGTAACTTGGTGACTGCGATGATTGCAATAGATGGGGGTTGCATTAAGTAATTATGATTTTATAATTTATAAATCTATATTAGTTGTTTAATCATTTTAATTTAACTCCATCATTTATACTCTTAGCGGTTTGATTTTTTTTCCCCCCTTGTATCATAATTAGATTATTATTCGTATATTATATTACTTTCATTTGAAAGAGCTATGTGTTTAATTAATATGTTTAAAGTATAATATAATTTTTCAGATAATGCAATTCCATTGTATATTTAAAAAAGCATATAAGAATTCATTACTTTCTCAAGTGACATCTCTTTTTGTCGGATTCTTAACTCTCAACTTGCAGAAAAATCAGATTGAAACCGCCTCAATTACCTGCATCGGCGCCTTAAAAAAACTCCTCCCTTCCTTAGTTATAATTTTTAAATGCAGGTGTCAGACTTCTCTGTCACAGCATGTGTTTATTAATTCGCCAGATAGCCCCTTGTCACTATCACCAATCTCAGAACGCTTTTGCGGCTGCTTAACCTTATAATATAAATAAATATTTCTGAGCCCTTGCCCGGACCCAGAATACATCAACCTCATTAATTACAATCCTTTACCACAACGAATAAGCTAAGTATTGTGTATCGATTAAATAAATATCTCAAGTTATTATAGTTAAGAATCATTATTACTGAAGTTCTTCATTTTTTTGTTGAACCGTTTGCTTGCAAAGAAATAATACGTTAGTTGTTTTCACTTTTCATATAAATATTTTTCTTTTTCAAGTTGCTTAGCATTATTTTCCAAAAAAAAAATTTACAATAAATAAATCACATTCGAAATGAAATTCAAACCCTAGTTAAGTATATATCAATTTCTTGATATAAAAAATGGTAGGGGAAATATCTATTATTTTTTAATGATTAAAACCTCTAATCTGATTACCACCAGCGCAAATAATTCACATAATTCCATCCCAGTTGATTAGGTTTTATTTTCGCTACTTTCTTTTTTTTGTTTTAAAAAAAAAGTAGGATGTTATCGTTTCAATTCGGTGGTTCCATTGAAATAAAGAACATCTCAATAATAGTAGTGGATCAAATCGTATCATTTGTTTATTTTATTGGACGGTTTAAAAGGAACCTAATTTTTTTCGAAAGATAGTTTCAGATACGGACGCCAGTTGCTAACGTAATGATCCAAACTTTTCAATTTTCTAATCCAACAGAACTTTGAAAGTCGAAACTCGCATCACAAAGTTTGTATTAATAATTCAAAAAAAAAAAAAACAAAGTTTGTAGTATACGATGAGACACTGGAAGCGGAATATCCGAATCCAAGGGGTATTTAAGAACTTTTACATGCGTCATCAACAGTCCGCCCATACCGCCGTTCAATTTGCATCGAGATGCGCACTCGGAAAATATCACGCTAAAAAGTCCGAGGCTCATCTGCCACGTCATCTCGGAAAGGGTAAGATTTTTTCGCGCCGCAGAAAATATCTAAAAAATTTTTGAGAAGAGGCGCTCGAAAAATATCTGGCTCTGGAGATATTATACAAGCATTGGACACGCGTCAGCGTTTCGACGCAGTCGCCACGTGTAAAAGTGCTGCCACGACGGATAAAGTAATTTCCCCACCTCTCTTTCTCTTTTTCTCTTTATTATTTCCCATTTCTTCTCTTTTACTTGATCTCTCTCTCAAGATTCAAAAAGCGAAAAAAAGAGAGAACAAAATCTCTCTCCTTCTCTTTCGGTTTTGTTTTGCGTGATCGTTTTCCTTTCGATTTCTCTAATTTTGGCGAGGTGTCGCGTGAGTAGGGGGTGTGTAGACGAACTAGGGTTTTGTTGTACGGAGGAAAAGGGAAAGATTGGGTTGAGATGAAGGCGGGGTTATCTCATGATGGTCAGTTCGAGGTAGATGATGGCGAAGTACAAAGCAAGGTAACTGAGATCTCGATGCTAAGTTTTGTATTGATTCTTGTTTCTTCAATTTATTTATTTATTTATTTGTTGCAACCCTAGTAGTGTAATTTTTTTTTTTGTTGAGGTCAAGAGTTGGTTAATTTAATTTAGAAAATAGTTTTAATTTGTGTAGATTACATGAG
Source organism: Rhynchospora pubera (assembly GCA_028095005.1). Lineage (NCBI taxonomy): Eukaryota > Viridiplantae > Streptophyta > Magnoliopsida > Poales > Cyperaceae > Rhynchospora > Rhynchospora pubera. The sequence goes on along the minus strand of CM051462.1, from coordinate 104,325,854 downwards.
GCTTCTTGTTGAAGAAATAGAAGGCAGTTTCAGCCTAATTTTTTTTTAATTGGTTTGTTCTTATGCAACTTTTCGGAGAGAATTTGTGCCCCAAATTCAGCCGTATTAAATTGTGTAAACACAAATTGGACTTAGTTTTTTTTTTTTTACAGTGTCATCTGGTATGTGCATAATGATACTGGTATTCATATATATCGGATCTGGTAGAAAGCATGCACATTTTTACCATTAATCGAGTTATGCGTCATTTTTTAGCAATATACCCTTTTTTTTAATTGCAGGAACTTCAATATTCAAGCAGTCATGTATAGCCAACAGCTTTTCCTGTTTCGTAGATACGTGTTGTAGGAGCAATTTTTCCTTTACATGATACTTGCATTAAGGATTTTTCTTTTTTGTTGGGTTCTTTAACCAGGGGCATATAGCGGCAGGGTCTAGGTGTTCTAGCTGGACAAATGAGAAGCACATGCACTATCTGAGCTCACTGGAGGAATCCTTTGTGAATCAATTGCACAGCAGCCAGTTCCATCTTCATTTCATGAATTTGCTTGGCGGGCCACGAACAAATCAGAGACAATCAGATTCATCTATCACAAGTGAAAGCCTATCAGACACTAGCGAGGTACTGATTTTTCTGTCGTTTTTGAAATGTATCAGGTTTTTAAACATATGCACATTTATTATCCAGTTGTAGACTTTATCTATTTTCTGAGGTTATTTTGGCAACACAGTTAGTAGTTATCTCCTTTAATAATGGGTCTCGCATACAAAAATGGCGATAATATAGTTTGTCCCAGTTGTGGTCGTTGACTGTATGGTTTGGTTCAGTGATACTTTGGCCTCTACTTTCTGAGGTTATTTAGACAACACTATTTGTAATAATCTTCCTTTTTGATGGGGGTCACATGCAAAAATAGCAGTAATATAGTTCGTGTCAGCATTGGTGGTTGACTGACTTGTTTGGTTGATCAATATTTTGGCCTGTGTCAGTATAAGGATGTCATTCATAAACTAAGCAACTACCAAAAATAGACAAGAAATGATCGGTAGAAAGTGATCTGATTCTTTCATGTATTTAATTTACTTGTTCATAATATTGTCTGTGAGTTCATGTGAAAAGTATCTTAATTTATTTCTCTCTGCAAAATTGTATTGCTGTAGTCGGAGTCACTGCAGAAGAGGTGCCGGGAGGATATGAAGTTTGAGAAAACCAAAGCAAGAATTCAAAATGAAAACAATTCTATTTCTTTGTCTGAGAACCAGTGGATCAGGCACTTTGCACCAAACTTCAACGGGAAAGGTACAAATATCAGAGCAAACTGTCAGGCAGCAAACAGTCAGCCTTCTAATTCTAGCAAATCTGTTAAAAGGGAGTTCTGTTGCTCTTCAAAGGAGTCTACTTCACAAGCTCAACCATCTTCTTCTTCTCGGGATTCTAATAAATACAGAGGTACTTATTTTCATTTAATTCTATAGTTTACCCTTCTGCTAGTGTCCAGTATTATTATTTTGTTGACCTCTGTGTGTGTTAGCAAAGATAGTGGTAGTAAAAATTTGGAAAGGAAACAACATGAACTACTATTTTAGTAGTGATCTTATGTGATGAAAATGATCATAAAGTATGGATTTGGGTTGGTATCGCACCTTTATATACGCACAGTTCTGTATCAAAGTGAACTGTGAGCCATAATGGTGGCGGACCCAAATGCAAGGTGCGATATCCTTTCCGATAGACATCTCATGAGAAGGGTTGCATATATGGTAGACTGTTTCAAATATAATTCTTCTATTGAAAATATCAGGTTTGGTCTAATGTTCTTTTGAGAAAATAGGATATTGCAACTCAGTGAGCGTAACTGTAGGTGTACTACTCCACCTTGCACACCGAGTTTAGTTGATAAAACTGTATCTGGTCTATGAATTAACTTGATTTGATATGACCAGAAGTTTAAATGAAAGCTGCTCATCTTTCTCCAGAGGTGTCTGATCAGAACTTCTACAAGGAAGATATTGCTGGAGCAGAATTAATCCAAACTTACAAGAAGAGACGGCCGAGTTCTCCTGTTCCTCCTCTCCTTGTTGATCTGGTATATTTTGTTGCATAAATTCTTAAATAACTAACTAGTCCCTTTGTTGGCATGTTTTGGTCCTTGAATGATTAAATCATTCAATATGTTTTTAATGGGATTAGTACTTTGTTCTGTTTGTTCTTCTCAAATTTTTAGGTAAAAAATGTAAACATCATTGATCAATATTCTAAACAAACATTGTTCTGCTAATTTATCATGGATGAGCAGAAATATGAGCTAAACCAAAACCGAATTTATTACTGAAAACTCAGGGATTATGTATCTTTAATCAATCTTATATTCATTTTTTTTACCTGACAATTTGATACTAAAGTAGACATTTTATCAGGCGATGCTTGGAAAACCACCTGGCAATGCCATAAGAGAGAAAGGTTAAAGAGACAGTCTTGATTTATAATCCGATGAAGCATCTGAGTGGGTAGATGTACTGTTGAATAAAGTAATTTGTTTTGGATTGATATCTGCAGTATTTGTACTATTTCTTAATTCTGTTAGTTTATATGCAAAGAGTAGTGTGTACATAGGTTAGATAAGGTTTTGACAGATCTTGTTATAATGCGTTAGGAGACCTTGGAATTTTCTTCAGTGTGACTTTCATTGGAGCATATCATGCATCCTAAGATTAGTTGTTTTTATGTTTTATTTATAATTGACGACTTGTTTGATAAAATAGAGAAAATATCAGAAGAGTGAGAATTAGAAGTTTAGAACACGATGATGAAAAGCAGGGGTGCTATTTGCAAGGAAGTGATGTGAAAATGAAATTCTCCTTACTTTTTCTACTCTTTCTTTTTCCCACTTCTATATTTTTTTTCTAACAGAAAAAGACTGTTATTGCAGTATCCTTTTCTGTTGAATACTAATTATTTTGTGATTACTCTCGCCAATAAAAAATGTGGTAGAATAAAGGATTGTTAAACAATTCAATGGGTTAAATGACAGTTCATGTTTTTTATTGTGTATTTGAAGTCCTAATGACCCAAATTGAGGAAAGTACCTTTATAGAATTTAGATGAGATTCTGTTAGATTTTTTTGTTTTTTAATTGCGTTACTAGTCTAATAATGACATGGAGAGAGAGGTTCACGAGATTTTTTATGCATTTTTTGAATAACTACTTTACTTCCATTTTTGTGTCTTCACATTTCATTATTTTATCCTCAGAAGATGCCTTCTCAGAGTTTCTTTGCCATTTTTGGTGAAATCGATTAAAATGTTATAGAATTTTACATGAAAAATCTGATGTAAAGAAAGTTTAGATTAACATTTAGATTTGGAAATATTAATATAAAGGAGACGGCGTGGCTTTTCCTGAATATACAAAACCTAATGATACCAACTTCAAACGTGAGATGGAAATACAAAATGAAATCAGCTATGAATTAAAGATGTTGAATTTATTTTAATTTATATTGATTAAATAAAAAACATGAAACGGTGAACGAAGTATCTCTACAAGACGACGGAAAAAAAATGTCCGTTAATAAGAGTAAGTCATAAAAAAAAAATGTTCCTCGTAAAAATAACTATACATGGTTAGCAAAGTATGATGCTCACGGGTTGTGAGCGCATCTTTGTCATTCTTTTCCTCCAATGATTTATTTGGTATATGTAGTAGGACTATTGTCTCCATTTTTTCAATAGTAAGAAATTTTGTAATAACATTGGAAAAATAGAAATTTTAATGAAATCAAAGTAACTATTAGTGTACAAAAAAATTATAGTAATTGATTAATCGATCCACCTGACATCTTTACCAGAAAAAAATAACATATATTAACAAAATCGAAGTAACTATTTTTGCATTCAATTTACTCCATCGAGAACAACAAGACATTCCAGAAAGAAATAATAAATGTTTCCTGTAGTTGCAGTTAGCCCCAAAGTCATCCTTAGTTCCTTACATGAACTACTTACTATCATCTACTAACTTGAAACTAACTTCCTGCACCAAATATATAACTCATATAATATAAATCATAACTACAAGAATCAGGCACTTCAGAGTTGGCAGCTACAGCTACTGCTAACTTTTCTAAACAAAAGAATCAGGTATTCCTTATGTAGAAAATATCAGTCTTTGCCTCTCCGCAAAAGGGACAGCTGTCAGTCTCTGGTTCGCAGTCCCAGCAGAGGCAGAGGTGTCTGCATGGTAAGACCACGATTGAAACCTCAGCCGTTTTGCAGACACGGCACGCCCACTTGTCGACCTGTGATTTGGCTTCAGTGGCATCTTCTTTCTGAGTGTTGTGCTGTGGATGCGAGTCTAGGCGATATGAATCACCTCCTTCGGCTGGGAAGCAGTTCCCGTTGATGTTGTACTGGGGTGAGCCCGGAGGATGAGAATCTCCATCTTTGGCTGTGAATGCGCGACCATCAGTCCTGGCCACCCTGCAAATGGGACAATTGTTAATTTCAAATTCACAGTCCCAGCATGGGCAAAGGTGGCAGCATGGGAAGGCTGAAGTAGAAATCGTTGCTGCCTTACAGACAGCGCAAGCCCACATAGCCACCGTAGATTCAGCATTAGCAGTCTCTTCAATCTCACTGCTTCCTTCAGCGGTCTTGTACTGGGGGCGCGAGTGCGGAACATAACAATCCCCTCCTTCCATTGAGAAATGGGTCCCGCAGGTATTGTTGTTGTCCCCAAGTCGCGAGCCAGGGAGATACGGCGAGTCTGGGCGATACGGCGAGTCAGGAAGATGCGGCGAGTCGGGGCGATAAAAATCCTCCACTGCATCCAGACTGTTTCCTTCGGCGGTCTTGTCACTGAGATGAGAATCCTCTCCTTCAGTTGAGAAATGGGTCTCATTGGTGCCGTAGTCAAGTCGTGAGTCAGGGAGATAAGGCGAGTCCGGGCGATAAAAATCCTCTCCTTCTGATGAGAAATAGGTCCCAGTGATGTCATAATGGATCGGCGACGTAATCCAGTACCCTTTGAATTCATCTTCTGGTTCCTCCCAATCACGTAATCCCTCCTTTTTCTGCAATTAGGTATTCACTATAATTGAATTAAACCGTTAATTGCTTGTAAATCTGTCATATTTAATCACAAAACATCTACACCTCTTTATACAAACACTAAGATAAACGAACAGGACACTTAATCTAAATTCAGTCCTGTTATAAATTTTATGAAACAACTTAAAAAAAATTCAAACAGAAACTATGAACATAATATGTAAAAAGGGCTTAATTGCACAGAACAGAAAAATAAAAAAAGAATTAATAGTGCTTTCCTAAGAAAAAAAATGTCACCAGTACAACACAATTAAAATACGTTAGCAAAAATTCAAGAACATAATTAAATTCCTACGTACCATTTGTTCTTCATCAAGTAAAACCGTCTTCCTCTTCTTCACGGAGGGCCTAGGAGCAGGCGCACTCACTCGGTTCCGAGAAATCTTGCATCCGACACGCCTCGAACCGATCGTCATTTTAAAAAAGGAAGGAAGAGAGCAAATGGACAGAGACACAGAGTGATATGAGAGAAACTTCAAACGTGAGAATGGTTTGGGGTGTAACGACGGGGGTCTATGATTATATAGCCTCATATTCTATTCTTTCGGCCGTCCGATCTGTTCGTTTAATCTAATCAATTCAATCTCCGCCGTTATTTTATTTTTGTTAAGCTAGCGCATGTTTATTTTTTGATGATGAGTAACTTTAACCCGTATTATTATTATTGGAAATAAAACGCGACCGCGTATCCAAAAATACCAGGAGTAGAAAATAGCACGTGTAGGCGGTGTAGCTGTAGCCTGTAGGTAAGTCGTACAATAATTTTGGGAACTTTCCATATATGCCCGTCACCTCACCTGAAAAGAAAAAACAATGGATCTTAGTAGAAAGTTCTTAGTAAAAATATTGAGCCCATTACTCATGGGCCACACGGGCCCAAGCGCGTGGGTGGAGTTCTTTTCTTCTTCGCCTCTCCCTCAGACTCACGTCTGAGTCCCTGTTATTTGACAGAACAAAGACTTTTACAAAGGAACCCCCGTACTTCCTCCAAATCTAGACTTATCCTTGTCCGAGCAGATCGAAACCCCAAACCTCTCGACGACTATTTTTCCGATCTCCTTTGTACAATGGTATAATTCGAAACTTTTGTTTATTTGTACTTATTCGTCCATTTAGTTGTTCTTGTTTACCCCTCATGGATTTTGTTTTGCGCTTTTCTTTGAGATCTTTGGAGCATTTTCCAAAATTTTGTAGCCATTCGTCGAATTTGTTGGGTTTTCTTATTTATTGGAATTGAATTCCTGGTGGGTAGGTATTCACGATCTTTAATTGAACCTAGTTTTCAAGCATTGCCTTTATTTCATGAAATTTATTAGGATTTCAAAATGACGGGAAGATTGTTATTTGAGGTTTTCAATTAGATCAGTTCTTTATCCCCATTTTGTCCAAAAAATCTTGCAAGATTTCTTCTCCAGTTCGACTAAGCCTGTTTCGAATATCAGTTTTGATTTTTTTTTTTTTTTTTGAGTAAGCAACTTTGAACTAATCAATACTTGAAAACAAATGTTACCTGATTTGTTTGTGTGGCCATATAACTTTGATTGTATATGTACTAAATTTCAGGCTTCTGTTGGTTCGAAGATGCCATCCAGGAGGGAGAAGCCCAAACATCGTCAGCATGGAATTTCCCAGCAAAAGAGACAGGAAATCAGAGAGGCATTTGATCTGTTTGACACTGATGGCTCTGGTAACAATCAAACCTATATCATTCTATTATACTTGATGATGTTTATGTTATCTTAGCTTTGAGAATTGCAATATCGGAGTGTGGTCTTATAGCATTCTGCCCTTGTATCTGGTCTGATTTAGGTATAACTAGGTTTGTTAATATAACTATTTCTTTCAATTTTCTTATAGGTACTATTGATGCAAAAGAGTTGAATGTGGCAATGAGGTATCAATTTTAAACTTAATATTATGCTTGTTTGAAAATAACATTATCCCCTCCTTTTGTTAGATATTTCTACTGCCATAACTATATAATTCGGCATTCTATTTTCACAGAGCCTTGGGATTTGAAATGACAGAGCAGGTATGTACTGCTTTATTTTATATTCTCTGCCAGACGGGTCAAACTTGCATACACTTTATCGAAATGCATTAGATCTCTTGTGTTTTAGATTGTGTTCGTTAAATTGGATGGTACTCGTCAAATTACTTCATTTATTATTCTAAAGGCATAAGTAATACAATGCTCATTCGGAGCTTTATACTCCTACTCCGCCCCCCAAAAGGCATTCTTCTATGTATTTACACATTAGCATTTATACCATTAAGGCTGTAGCTGTTGGCAGTACTTATGTTTTTAATCTGAATTTATATGCATGGATATATTTGTACAAATTTAGCAAATAGAACAAATGATTGCCGATGTGGACAAAGACGGAAGTGGGGCCATAGAATTTGAGGAGTTTGTACAGATGATGACTGCCAAGATTGGAGAGAGAGACACCAAGGAAGAACTTAACAAGGCCTTCCACCTCATTGATCAGGACAAGAATGTAAGTTCCTGTTACCAACCTTTAGTCCTTCCGCATTCGTTCATAAACAGTATATACTCCTTTATATTAACATATCGCTTTTAGAACCACAGACCTTAGCCTCTGACCTTTTAGACCATTCTAAACCAAAACATTGTACTCGTGCATGATATCATTGAGAAGTGCATTTTTTCCCCCTAGAAAACAAGAAATGAGGAGCATGTCCCACACCAAGAATAGGAAATCTGTTATTAACCCACATTAAGGCAGAACACTAGTGGTAATACATTACCTATCGATTATGAAGAAGCAAAAACATCTTTTTCTTCTTTATTGCAACTCTATGGATATGTGGGAAACAGAAAGGCAGTTTGAGTATCTTCGATGAGGCCAGAGAGGAAAGGTATGGGTGATGTTCTCATTTTTTTTGGAGGGTGTTTTATTGCCATTTATACATTGGGTTCTGAGCTTTTGCAAATATGTGTATGAATTTTTGGTGGTACATAGAGATATTGACAATTGGGTGTATGTGGGAGTCTGCCCGGTAGGTTCCTTGGTTCTGGTGTTGTTATTGCCGCTTGTGTGTTCATGTGACATGATTTTCGATTCTATACCAGTGTTCATAACTGATTTATAAATTACAGGGAAAGATATCAGTTGAAGATATCCAGCGTATTGCTAAGGACCTTGGTGAAACTTTCACCATTGATGAAATCAAGGAGATGGTCCAAGAAGCAGATCACAATGGTAAGCCTCAAACCCACAGTGAAATTATAATGGTCCAACCTGCTGTACAACATGTGCGAATGAATTTGCGTTAAAAAACAAGTTGAACCTCAATCAGTATATGCATCTTTACTTTTTCTATATAATCAAACAGATTTGTTGTAATTAATATTATTCCCTTTTATATGCGGTACAAAGAAAAGTATAATCTGGAAAATTTGTTTCGAATACTAAATCTCCTCTATGCATTATTTACATTGGGTTTACAAAGAGATATCCACCTGACCTGGCGCCATCCATTGGCATTTTTATTGTCAACTGCAACAACAGTTGGTTGTTATTGCCAAACTATCAGATTTGGTTGTTTCAATATGCTACTCGTAGTTTTGATATTTTTACTGAAAATATTGGCATAACCAGAGTGGGCCCTTTTATCTTAACAAAAGATGAATTAACTTCTGAAGGCCTGAACAGATCGATTGACCTTGTGACCCGCTCAGCTGTTTGATATGGTTAGATCAACACATGCCAGCCCAAATTGCTCTAGTAAAGTTAACCTTTCCTCTGGCTTTGTGTGTTTCTGTGTAATTGCAGAGGATGGAGAGGTAGATCAGGAGGAGTTTCTGAGGATAATGAAAAGGACTAGCTATGCATACTAGTCCTTGCAAACTAGTCTTTGTTACTACTATATTCATTGTTTGTATACCATGTTACTGTTGATTGTTAACTAATAGGAGCCTTATGAGTGATGTAAGATGGCTTATTTGCTTGGTTTTTTGTCTTTTAGCGAGGACATTAGTGTGTTACATTCATGGTGATTTACTCGTGGTTTCAGACCTGTTTATCTTGCCTTGTTTGTGAATATTTAGTCCTGTTAAATTGATGGCGTATGTTCACTTTTTAATATTTTGTACACGCCACGCAAGCATGCTCAATAAAATATGTTCTCTTTTTTCTCCTTTGGGAGAGGGATTAAACTCTCAAGATGCGAGTACTGCATCTAAATTTAATCAATACCGGAGTCTATAGAGGTTTAAGTCGATGCTAGTGACTAGTGGTGTTCTTCAATGGAGATTTTTACAGAAACACTAAAAAAAACTAACTTTTAAGGGAGACTTCTAACAATCTAGCAAATATAACATCAAAACACACTAAGAAGATAAACATGATAGCAGACCAACACAATCCAAACCCAGAGGTGTTAAACTGTAAGAGCCTACTCCAAGAGATCCTCATCCTCTGCAATGGTCTTTGTTCCCTGGAATCGTCTGGCATTATGAAAATTTTTCTCTATATTTGTCATAGAACCTATTCAAAAAAAAAAAAAATGAAAAGGCAAATAGTAGAGGCAGCAATACCATTAACACCAGAGAAAATTATACTATTGTGTTCTTTGTAAATAACTCACGGAAAAACAGTTAACAGGTGTTGGAATTGGAATCTAATGAGTTTAGAAAAGCCACAACTATACACTCTCAGATTCTCAAGACCTCGAGTAAATTATGGCTAATCTGAACACGGCTTGTTATACCGAGCTATAAGCCTAAGATGAAGAGCACCTTCATAGGGAAAAAAAAAAGTTATAACAGAAGCACCCCATAATAAAGAAATGAGTTTTCTTCTATAATTTTTGTTCGAAGAAATTGAAGGCACATGGTTTGAATCAACTAGTGTTTCTACAATTTTAAGTTCAGACCACACCAAGCGTATCATCTGACATGAATTAGCTTAGGTACATCCGTATATGATCTAACAAAAAGGTTGCAACAAAACCGTATGTTGGGTGGGGAAGTCTGTTGCTTTTTGCGAGAATAAAATAAAAATGCTTTTTTTTTTTCTTCAGGCGGTGGTGACATATGCGCACTAATTCTTTTTAGAAATACTTGATTTATAGAGGCCAGTGGCTTGTGTTTGGTTGGAGTGGGAATAGGGAATAGGAATAGAGAAAAGTTTATTTCTTATTTCTTATTCAAATTTTTTGGTTTTGTTGGAATATGGATAAGTGTTAGGAAATTGCCCAATTTTAATTTTGTGACTAATTACTATTAATTAATCCAATTAAAACACAAGCAACACGAGATCTAGTACTTTAAGCAATAGACACAAAGAGAAAGAGGAGAAATCGATACCTCCCGCGAAATCGCATCCGCGGGGCTCGACCAAGGCATGGGAATCGATGGCGTGCCTTCTCCACCGTCTCCACCACGTCTCGTAACCGCCCTCGAGTCCACCAAGGAGGATTAATCACGTTCTACAAGGTACGTGCTAGCATACCCAAAGAACAAGCCTAATCCCTATGGTTTTCTCTCTTGCATCAATCAACAACCTTGATTTAGTGGAGAGAAAATAGCTCAACACATGAGCAAAAGAGAGAAGGAGAGGGTGAAAAGTGGCGGCCTCATGGGAGGAATGAGAGGAGAGAGAAAAGCTAGGTGGAGGCTCTCATAAGTGGTCCTTATATAGAGCACAAAACCTAATTGACCTCTTGCATAATTACAACTATGCCATCCCACCTACCACCATAATGGGCAGCCACGAAATGGGCCTTTATGGGCCATTAAACCCCTTCATTTGGACCATTATATCATATAATTAAGGTCCCTCAACTTTGCTCTTTAATTGGGCTTTATATTTGCTATTTAAATAACGGCCCAATTCATCAATATAACCATTTATATTAATAAGTGTTGAACTAAATTAATTATTAACTCATTAATAATTGTTTTAGGATTAGTTAATGCATTAATTTATTTCTATATGATCCATTGACTTAATTAATTATAACGGTTCGCAACGGTATATAATTAATTAATCAATCTTATCATATTTCCACAGAACTTACTGCTGTGAATAAATAAATAATGCACTGTGTGATTAATGTCCTATTTGTGTGACCCTTTGAGGATTTATGCTATGTTGGCCATGGAATTAAATCGTTATTTAATTCCAATAATCATAAGTGGTATCTAGCAACACGTTATGATTTCCAATTCGCATAAATAGTGTACTGCTACAATATTTCAATCCTGCATAAGAGAATAAATATGTTTCTCTATTTTGATTCTTATGCCTCACGATATCATCGTATAATCCAAGATAGGAATGTGTCATTCTTGCAGATTATACGTTTCTTGATCTAGAGTTGATCGCTTAGTTGCGCGCATACGATCCAACTCCATCAAGGGGCCCAAACAGATATCGTCACTCACTAAGTGAATTAATGAGGGACATACGGTTTTCTTGATGATTAGCTTTTCCTCGCACAATTCAAGAGAACGTAAATCAAGTCCGTATAGCAGCCCTTAACGGGAATCAGCGGTAGACGAGATTTATAGAACCTATCCTCATGTGGAAAAGATAATCATCTCAAACTTAGAACCAAAATCATAACGAAATAAACAATGACACATAACACAATCCATATGTTTATTTCGATGGGTCAAGTCCTGTGCTATGTTCCATAACATACACATATGCAATTAAGTTGGTAACTCTTTACCTATGATTAGTAGAACTTAATCATCACTTAACTTGCATACTAATCTTATATGATAATTAATGTTCCTTGTTAATTATCAAGATTATGGACCGTTTAGATTTATTATTGTCATTCTAAAGAATGATCAACAGAGATCTACAATTCAGATCCTCAACCTGAATGATCTGTCAATAATAAACCTAGGAACAGATGATAAAATCTCATCTAAAACATAAACTAATAATTAAGTCATTAAATTATTGACTTCTAGGACATAACTCCAACAATAAGGGCCGGAATAAGTCCAAATTTCTTATTCTTTGGTTGTTTGTTTTTCACCGGAATAAGAAATAAGGGACTTATTCCCTATTCCCACTCCAACCAAACACACCCTTTAAGTTTAATGTATGGGCAGGATCAGAGGATGGGAATAATTGATGGAAAACAGGGAAAGAGCATCGTGGTAATATTTGAGATGAATAATGATAGTACTTCGACTAGAACGTATAGATTTTCAAATCTACTATTTTCAATTTAATTGATTATTCGGCAATCAGTACTTAAAAATTGTTTCTTTTCAACAGATCAAATAATTCTTATTTTTATCTTCTAGTAACAATTATTAGCCACCTCATTCACAAAAAGGTCCCGATTAGAATGAGTTTTCTTTTCCTTTCTTTTCCCTAGTGAAATCTATGGAATTTTCATGTTATAAATTTTTTTCTAAAAGATACTAGATAATTCCTTGACCGGAACAAATAAATTTGATTTTATTTTTCATATTATTAGATCCAATAAAATTTTGAGAAATCAATTCTAATAAAAAAAAATCAAATGAATCCTATGTGTAAATCATTTTGATCAAAGCCGAAGAAAATTTTGTGAGAGTTCGCTTCCTTCTCACCAATACTGATCGTCTTCAAATGCTATATATAGATAGTTTCTGAATTGGTTAGTCTTTGATAAGGTTTTACTATAAATTGGTTATGAAGAAATCGTTTCTGTTGTTATCCTAGTAGTTCTACCATATGGTTTTGTTATGAAAATCATAAGTTTCTAAAAAATTGTATAAACTATAAGAACTAAAAGAGATGATACTAAGGCCCTGATCAAAATCCCATTTTTTTAACGTGGGATTTCATTTCATTTCATTGGAAAATTCTTGATCAAAATGAAAGGATTTGGTGTCATTTGGTTAGAATTTCCGTATAATTAGATCCAATGAAATTCTATGAAATCAATTCAATTGAAATGAAATGAAATGAAATCCTAAGTAAAAATCATTTTGATCGTGGCCTAACTTTTTCAAGTGTTTGTTTAAGATTGATAGGTTGTCCAATTTTACCATAAATACGTTCAGATCTCATTTCGGACGATTATTTTAATCATCTTCTGGATTTCTGTTTAGTTAATTAAAAGTTCCAATGTAACTTCTATTACTATAGCAAACTAATTGTCGAACTTATTAATCCATATTTTTATTTATTCCGCCATTATAATCCATTACGTTATATGTATTCAAGTAAATATAGCATACTTAATTGACTCAAATCCAATTCAACTTGTAACTTGTAAGTATATCTTTAATTCAGTCCGCAACCAAAGAGTATAACGGGTCCACAATTACTGGTTTAGGTCTGAATCCAATAGAGAGAGAATAAAATCTGACAGCATTTTAATAAATGAGAAAATTAGTCAAATACTAACAAAATTTCACATATAGATCTATGATACAGCTATGGTCTCGTTCTGGCAAACCAACATGAAACTGATATCGAATAGCATCAACATCGATCGTACTGCACGTAATTGAAAAAAAGAAGAAGGAGAATTTAGAGGATTGATTGAGACTAATAAAAATCTAAGACACCAAGCCTTGTCTCAATCCTGTTTTCATTATGTAACAAGTAGCACACATCTGCTTAAACCTTTATGCAAAAGTTGACTTATGAATGCTCAAATTTATACATACTTATTAACTCAACCACTCGTCTCAGATGTCACTTGTCAGAAAGCCCTAGACTCCCAGCCAACTACAGCTTCAACAGTTTAACGCCTCTTCAACTATACGCTCCAACTCCAACCTCCTCTTCCTCCATTAAATTTATCGAGTTAAACCGAATCACTATATGAGCTTAATATTTGTCCATGACTGTGGATTAAAACATTGTTTTTCCTCCAATATCTTATCAGAGAATTTATGTTTCAGGTTTTAATAAAACTAATTAAAAGTAAATTTAATTAAAAAAATCTTATAATTATGACCAATAGTCATATCGTCGTTGCTTAGGGATGAAAGACGACTTTGCAAACATTATCTGCCATGCGATTTTGAAATATTGCTTAATGAAACTTTGCAAACATTATTTTGCAAGCATTGTTGTGACTAGGGAGCGTGTTGTGCACTTGTTCATGGGGGCTGGATCAGCATCCTTTGCAGAGATTTGCTCTTTGCAATTTTTTTCCAGATCGTCTGATCTAATGTCGACAATTAAAATTTACGAGCCATACAGATCCGATATTAATCACGGGATATCCGTTATTAATTGGACGGACATTGCAGAGAATTGCTCTCTGTGATTCCGCAAAGGATATAATACCCATGAGGGTTTGGCATGCTGCTTAGCTGAAGCCTCAAGGTGAGCACCTTTTAAAGAGAGGAGGGGTGCTTTCTTTGGGCTCGTTTGGTATTGTCAAGTTTAGCTTGACTTTTGGGTCAACGAGCTAACCTACATGGCTTGCATCACCAAACAATTTTGGGGTCAACGGGATTAGCACTACCTTCCTAACTTGGCCATATATTTAAGCTTTTCTCAAACACCAAAAAAAAAAATTATATTGTATCTAAAGAGAAAAACCTTGGGAAGAAACTTTAAAATTTAAAAATTTCAAATTTTAAATTTCAAAATTTCAAATTTCAAATTTCAAATTTTAAATTTCAAAATTTCAAAATTCAAAATTTCAAATTTCAAATTTCAAATTTCAAAATTCCAAATTTCAAATTTCAAAATTTCAAATTTCAAATTTTCAAAATTCAAAATTCAAAATTCAAAATTTCAAATTTCAATTTTCAAAGTTTCAAATTTTAAAATTTAAAATTTTAATTTTCATCTTTCAAAAATATCAAGATTTAAAATTTTCGAATTCTAAAATGTCTAGATTAAAATGAATGTTATAATTAAATGCATTCACTTTGATCACTAACTTTAACCTATCATGCCAAACAACAATTACTAACTTTAAGTTAGTACTAACTTTTATTAACTTTAACCTCAAACACTAATCCCAAAATGCTAACTTTAACCCTTGATCCCACTAAACTTTGATGTTGCCAAACGACCCCTTTGTGAATAGTGAGCAGTTTATTTTGTTACTAGAGGGCTAAATTTATTTTGGACTTTTCATAAAAAAAATTATTTTGGACTGAATTAGTAAAAATTAACATAAACTTAATTTAACTATTCATCATTTGTTGCAATTATGGAGATGTAAATGAATGAAAAAATACATTTAACTAAAAAAGAGGTGAAATTAAACATATAACAGTATTAGTATACAACGGTCTTCGGTTTCGGTTTCGCTCTCCCATAGGCCATAAGCATTTCTATTATTGGGCCCAAAATAATAGAAATGAATTTCGGCCCAAAATAGCGTAGACGGCTATTCTCATCTGCAGGACGACTCCCTATCTTCCCTTTAAGTTTCAAGCCGAATTTAAACCCTACTAAACCCTGTAAGCGAAATCCTCCGTCTCTCTGTGTAATTGTGTCCATGATTTCGACCCGTCTATGCCCAGGTCCCTCGTCGACAGTCTCTTTCCGGCGAGCTCACCTCCGATCGCCGCCGATTAACTTTCAGAGGTTTAGGCTACGACCAATTTGCTGCGCCGTGAGCAATGGAGGAGACGAGAAGGGGATGACATACAAGGGCGCTGGTGTCGATATCGACGCCGGTACTGAACTGGTACGCCGGATTGCTAAGATGGCGCCTGGTATTGGCGGATTCGGTGGACATTTTCCATTTGGTATGTTCATTTTTTTTATTCAAAAATTTAACTCAGTCCATTATATTTATAGCTGTGAAAGGCCTAATTTTATTGTAGTACACATAAAGCTAACGTGAATTAATTTTAAATTAAATTAATTTTTTTTTTATAACCACAACAGGTGATAGCTATCTTGTAGCTGGCACTGACGGAGTTGGTACCAAATTAAAGCTTGCATTTGAGACTGGTATTCATGATACTATTGGAATTGATTTGGTAAGTTCCATATTAATTCTGCTTATGTTATTTATGAACTAATTTGCCAATACTTTGCACTGAACATTGCCACCTTTGTTTGACAGGTAGCTATGAGCGTCAATGACATAGTTACTTCTGGTGCAAAGCCTTTGTTTTTCCTTGATTATTATGCAACGAGTAAGCTTGATGTAGATCTCGCCGAGAAGGTATTTTTGATATGTTTAGTTTCTTATCTGCTTATATTTTTGTTCAATTTACGAGGCATATTGTTTTCCATATTCAGTGTTATGCATGATAATGAGTTTCTGTAGGTAATTTGAACTTTTTTTTTTTTGACTTTAGTATCTCTCTCAAAATATGATAGGTAATAAAAGGGATCATAGATGGATGCAAGCAGTCTGATTGTGTTTTGCTTGGTGGCGAGGTGTCACATTGCTCTTTTACATTCTTTGTATTTCTTATAATCATCTTAATTTGTTTGGAATCATTCATCAAACACTTTTTACAGACAGCAGAAATGCCTGATTTCTATGCAAATGGTGAATATGACCTCAGCGGGTTCGCAGTAGGAGCTGTGAAAAAGGATGAGTTGATTGATGGTAAAAAGATGGTTGCTGGAGACATCCTCATAGGCCTGCCTTCAAGTGGGGTCCACTCAAATGGCTTCTCCCTTGTCAGAAGGTTCTGTTCATGGTTTTCAATTTTATATACAACTGAATCTCAAAACTTTGAATTTTTTTTGTTTTTTTGAAGCACAAAATTTGTTGATGTGTTTGGTCATTTTTTTCTTGGCCTTTAAGTTGCCTTGTAAAAAGGATCAGGCTGAGTTTATTGTCAAACTACTTCATGATACAAGCCTCTATCTTGACTAAAGGATATTTTGTGATAATTTCACATTTTGTTTATGCTCGCATGCAGTTCATATGATTTCAAAATCCAATAATTTAAAATTCTAACATGGGGTTTAAATTATTTTTCTTTGTTCAGAGTTCTTGAAAGTAGCGGACTTTCTCTCAGCGACAATCTGCCAGGTAATAGTGGAAAGCCAATCACAATCGGTGAAGCATTGATGGCTCCTACAGTCATTTATGTTAAGCAGGTTAGCATGTAAAATTACTATTTTAGATATTGATGTTGAATTGTTAAGCCTAGTGTTGGCAAGAACATGTAAGGTACCGAATCGATCTCAATTGTTTTGTGATTTTGTCCTTATTTGATCCCCTAGTTTCTTAATCCTGAATAAATTTCAACTTTTGACTGACCCAAAAAAACAAAAATAAAGCAAAATTGATGTTGTGCATTTCAATGAATAGAATTGGAAAGATCAATACTACAAATGATTTTATAATGTTATCCTCTAATTTTGTTTCTCTATCATCTCTTCTGATAGAAATAAATTATTGTACTATATCTAAAACTTTTAATATATTATAGCTTAAATTGAACATGGTCATGTAGGTACTGGATATAATAAGCAAAGGTGGTGTTAAAGGAATAGCTCACATAACAGACGGTGGGTTTACTGATAACATACCACGTGTTTTTCCGGATGGACTTGGTGCAAAGATTTTTACCGGCTCTTGGGAAGTATTACATGTTTTTCATTGGCTTCAGCAGGTCTGCAAACTGATGCTTAATTTAAATTAATTTAGATTTCCTTCTTTACTTGGTTACAACTGTGTATGTTTTGAGTACAATTGATGAAAATAATGCCAAATCGCTAATTAGTATAAATACCCAAAACATTGCTCAAAACCTTTATGTTGACTGTAGTGCACTGGCTGGGCACAGTTCATAATTCCTTCAAAAAATTTTCACTTGCAGGCTGGTGGAATTGAAGATGCAGAGATGAGGCGCACTTTTAACATGGGGATCGGCATGGTTCTTGTTGTGACCAAAGATGCAGCTGATAGAATAGTCACAAATTCTTCTATGGCAGCCTATCAAATTGGTGAGGTTGTGCATGGAGAGGGAGTTATTTTCTCATGAAAATGTCAATGTATATATACTTCATTTCTTAACCTTATATTTTTGCTTGGTTCTTTCCAATACCGCAAGATGAAATTGCTCCGTTTTGGGAAAATAAAGTAGAACCGCATTCTGTACAATTCTTTCATATTTACGAGTTCATATCTCATGAAGATTGAACCTTCAACTTAGAGTAGAATTTAAAATAAATATACTTGCCATGAAATAATTTAATTTAATAGAGGGGCATCACATCTTTCATGTGTCGGGTCATGAACAAATTGTTATTTAAATACATTATTTACAAATAGAAATAAAAAAAGCGTTTAAGTTTGATCACGGGAATTTCTTTATCTAAAAAATTTAGAATTTTAGATAGATTTTATATCAAAAGTTAATGCAATTTGATAATTAATTGGTAATTCGTCAAGCAGTTTGAAAAAGTTATAATTCAAATTCAGGTCGCGTTTGCTTGAATGGCTAAACAGTTTCAAAAGTTGTATTAAAAGCTATACAGATTATATCCAACTAATAAAGAATATATCCAAAATTTCTTAATTTTGGAATATTTTTAATTGATTTCTTTTATATCCATAATAGTAGATTCAATTATTCTGAGTTTCACGCCTCAGATCATTTTGGATACATACTACTTGAGAACATGCAGTCCCTCAGAATCAGATACACAAAAAGCTCGTCATCCTAACATAAAAAGCATAGAAATGTTTAATATAGTAAAAAATACAAATTAGTTTGAGAATTGTATTCACCAAATTATCAAGAACATCTTCTTATAATTTCAATAAAAACTTCAATATATTTGAAATGATTTGTCGGCAAATCATTTTAAATTAAAAATTTTCAAATCTTCTGTCAAACCAAATAATTGTCGGCTAAATTGTTTAATCAACAAATAGTCAAGCAGCTGCACAGTTGTGCTTGTTTGGATCTTTTATTCATCATCAAAACTTCGAATTTTTTTTTAATATAAATTGGAAGTCTAAGTCACCCAACTTATTTTTAAATTAAATAGACCTCCCAGTCGGATTTCGAACCTGCGACCTTTCACTCAAGGAGTCAAGGCGCATTGCTCTTTGCCACTAAACCAAATACTGGTTCTCAAAAACTTCGAATTAAAAAATATCAATAGGAACTAAACATCATAAACTTTCATTTAATAGATTTTTCTCACTTCTATTTTAGATAAAATTTACAATTTTATAAATTTGGCTTAATCTTTGCATTTATGACTAATTCGCCAAACATATATTAAAAAATGTGATGATTTTCAACGTTTCATATTTATAAATAAACATATGGACTTCGTCATCTTTTTAAACTATAATTGTAATTAGTGAACTTCTACATGTTTTTACGAAACTTGGTTCTTTCTTGCACTCTTAAAGAGTAACTAAATGAATCCTGAATTTTGTTAAAATAAATTAAATCAATTCTTAAAAAATAGTCACTTCGGTCGCTATTTGCATTTCCACCGCGTATAAATGCATGATGCATTCAGGCATTGTCTCCCCCACTCACTGAAGTCTTTGGAAGATTAAACTCCTCCTAAAGTCAAATGTTTTCTTTGGCTACTTCTACAGGATCGACTACTCACATAGGCTAATTTATTTGGCTACTTCTTTGACTATTCTTTAAGAATTGATTTAATTTATTTTAACAAAATAGTCAGTTCTGTCGCTAATTTATTTTAACACTACTAGCCAATATTTATTTTGTACAAGCCACGCAAGCATGCTCTTAGCAAGTTGGCTAGTATATAGTTTAACTGAGTAAAATAAATATTGTCCTCTTTTTCTCCTTTTGGAGAGGGATTAAACTCCCAAGATACAAGTTCTGCATTAAAATTTAATCAAATACCATAGTCTGTAGAGGTTAAGTCAATACTAGTGACTAACAGTGCTCCTCAATGGAGATTTCTACAGAAACACTAAGAAAATTCACTTTCAAGGGAGAGTTCTAACTATCTAGCAAATATAACATCAAAACACACAAAGAAGACACACAGAAGACCAACACAATCCAAGCCTAATGTCTGGCATTGTGAAAATCTTATTGCATATTTGTCATAGAACCTATTCAAAATTTTTTTTAAAAGGCGATAGTAGAGGCAGTGATACCATTAACAGTAGTGAAAATTCTACTATTGTGTTCTTTGTAAATAACCCACGGAAAAGCAACTAGTAGGTGTTGGAATTGGAATCTAATGGGTTTAAAAAAATTAGTTCTTCACCGTTGCCAAACACACTCTATATTTTTGCTTGGTTCTTTCCAATACCAAAAGATGAAATTGCTCCATTTTGGGAAAATAAAATAGAACCGTATTCTGTACAATTCTTTCATATTTACGAGTTCATATCTCATGAATATTGAACCTTCAACTTAGAGTAGAATTTAAAATAAAATGCTTGCCATGAAATAATTTAATTTAATAGAGGGGCATCATATCTTTCATGTGTTGGGTCATGAACAAATTGTTATTTAAATACATTATTTACAAATCAGTATCATAAATAAAAATCTGTGGGAGTCGTTGGTCATCTATTAAAGTATAGTCCGACACGTTCAGGTCCAAACAATGTTGAATAAAAAAATTTCAATTTTTACAGCATAAAACTCTGTAACTGTATGTGTGGCAAGTCCTAATTTTTATAAAAACTGACCTGATTCACCCGTACACGTTTATTTGTACCTCATTGAATTTTTTTTTTCTGCGTCGCCTTTCTAATTTTTATCGATGGCTGCTAAAGACAGAGTCACTATTCCGCTATTCATTCTCTCCTCCACCTCCTCCATCGAATACTAATCCGCTGTTGCGCTACAAAATTTGTAGCGTACTAAAGGACAAAATATCAGGGATTAATTTAGTCTTGATTTAATAGGTAACCCCCAAATGTGCACCCATACAACTTATGCTATTATTTTTATGGTTTGAAATTTTTGTCTGGTTCAGCATAAGCTCACCTCATCGTGTTTTTCCGCGATCTTCCCTCTCTTTAGGTACTGTACGGCAGGATGGTTCTTTTGGTTTAGCTAAAATTTTCGAAAAATTTTTATACCATAAACTATAAGTTATTCCATTATTTATACTTTTAACTTCAGCTGATAAACAGTTTTAGTGCTTAGGTATAACCTCCCCTAATTACCTTCCTAGAAAATTGAACTTAGAAAGCCATAAGATAATTAAGAAACAAACCTTGCTCTGATACCAAAGTGAAAGCGGAAACTGATCAGATCGACTTTGAAACTTCGGATTATATTTAATACTGGCTTCAAAGATTTTTATGAAAGTGGAAAGAAAGATTTTATTGATAAGATAAGATTATAAGAGAAGAAGTAAGACTTCAGAGTTTTTCTGTGTGTCTTGCAACTTCTGAATGACTCATTTTTATAGAGACTCGAGTTTGGTATCTCAATAATGCATCGGGTGCTCATTGGGCCCCATCGTCATGCAATTAATTGGATTACCACATACTTTTGTCTCCCACTCAAATAAAAAAATGCGCACTGACACACTTAGTGCGATCTGAAAATGAAATAAAGTAAAGCGCACTACTCAATAATGTGCATAAAGATGCACCCAGTGGCGCACTAAAACACACCAGTACAATTATTACACACTAGCACCATTATTAAAGATGCCTTTTAGAAAAGAAAAAGGTGCCCACTATCAGACCAAAACAAGTTGGCATCGAAAGTAAGCATATTATGAATACTACCTAATAGTAGATGCTCTGCTGGATTATTCGAAGCTGACTGTGAGCTTCAATCAACCTTTTGATATTATTGTTAACAGGTTCGAGGGCGTCCCTTGCCCAATTATCCTTACTAGCATGTTGTTCAAGTCTGACCTTTTGCAAATTGCTCATGACTAGCAATTTTTCAAGCTCCGTAAGGAATTTTTAAATTTGGGCTTGGTGTAATTCCATGAGCCTTGTTCTCATTCCTCCTTCCATATTTAAAGTCGGCCTCGAAAACAATAAATCACAAGTGATTGTCTCATAGTCTTCTATTTCTTCTGTTTGGCCACATGATGCTCCCCAGCGAACAGCGTTGTTGAGCGCTATCCTGGAATCTGGCCTAAGACTATAACGTGGGGATCCTTCATAGCTTCTAAAAATATGGGTTAAATATTCAAGCACCATTTTTCTGCAAAAAAAAATATATATATAAACAAACTGAAACTATTAAACAAAAGACAGTTTTCCGTAGATTATTGCCAAAGATCAATGGTTTTCCGTAGATTGCCATCAGACCTGAAAAAGAAACAAAAATAATTAAACATATATTTGGATTTTAAAAAAGGGGAATCAGAGTAAAGAGCTAATTTTTAAAATTAGCTCATTCATCTGCTTGTTTAGGCTGTCACTAAATCGGTCTGCTTCTTCGAATGCTCCTTCGAGATGTGTTAAGAATAGCTCATGTTGTTCTTGTATCTCACTGGTAACAGCAAATTTTGTTGTTAATCGGGAGAGTGCATCTGCTAAGCTGTTTAGCTTACCATCTATGTGCTCAAAGTTAATCTGCACTCCTGTCCCTGTTACATAATCAACAAAGTTTATCCATCTAACCCTTGATGGTTTATTGCTTGACAATCAGTCCTCAGCGTTATCTCCTGCTGATCAAGATAGTGGATTTTTAGTGCCTTCAATGTTTCCATGCAAGCGTGTATTTCTGCATCAATGGTTGACTTGATCACTGGGAATTTGCCGCTAGCATAGGCACAAATCTTTTTATGGATCTGGGGTCATGCTTCCTTGGTTTCCATTTACATATGCCACCCCATCCTTCCATACATCCGTCTGTTTCAAGGATGATATAGCTCCTTGTTGGTGGAAGCTCTAAATCTGGCAGGTTTTGCACATTTTCCTTGATTTTTCTGATTAATTCGTAATCGGACGGTTTAAGGCGCTTGTCTCCATGAGGGCTGGTTTTTGTGTACAAGGGACCTAGAAGAGTCCCAAGTTTTGGAATGTAACTCCTAGCGTAATTAAGTATACCTAACCATGCTCGGAGTCCGGCCTTTTCTTTCAGTTTCTCCTCATTAAAGGAGACAATCTTTTTTATGACATGGGGTTGGAGTTTCACCTTACTTCTTCCAATAATTGCTCCAAGGAATTTCGATTTCCTTGACTGCTATTTTCATCTTTGTTAGAGAGAGAACGAGGCCCCATCTTTCACAAATCTCAAGCATTTTTCTGAGGTGCTCGGCATGTTGTTGTTCATTCTCAGAAAATACTAGAATATCATCAATATACACCGCTATAAAATCTTCAGTACCAGCAAAACACTGATCCATCTTTCTTTGAAAAATAGCCGGTGCGTTCTTCAGTCCAAATGGCATTACAAGCCATTCATATAGACCACCAGGCACCACAAAAGCAGTCCATTTAATTGACTCGGGTGCCATTGCCACCTGATGAAATTCACTATTGAGGTCAAATTTCGAGTAGATCTTACTGTGACCGACCTTTTTAAGGATAGTATTGATGCCAGGTAGGCTATACTGATCCTTATGAGTATTATCGTTGAGTGACCTGTAGTTAAATACCATGCGCTCTTTGCCTTTAATTTCTTTGCCAGTGACTGGGTCAATGGTGGTTCCAGAATTGACCATTATAGCCATGGTTCTGTGCCTGTTTTTGCTAGGCCTAATTACTCTCAGTTGTAATAATGCCTTTGTATGTTTTTCAAATTGTTCTTTCATTTGAGGCGTCACATGCTTCAGAGGTTTATCCTGAATCTGGAGATCAGGATTTATGATGTCGAGAGAGCACGTCACCTGATTTTTCGACCAGTGTTTCAGAGGGTTTTCTCCAATGAACCCCTGTTCTTTTAGTCTGTTGAGTAGTGGCCTGAACTTCTCTTTAAACTGTTGCGACTCTTGCTCTTGGTGGTATGCTACGGCCTCTCTTACTTCAATGTATTCTAAGCCCGTCAGGTCGAGCTCAGGAATTGCAGCTTGTACCACCTCAGCATCTGTTGTGGTTGCAATTGTCGTGATATTTTTGTAAAAAGTCACGTTCTGGCCTTCGATTCGTAATCCACCTTGCATGGATCGGATAAAATTGCACCCGATCAGCATCTGAACTCCCTCCTTCTTCCCCATCGAAAAAGAATAGGTGAAGGGAATTCTGAACCTATTCGACTCAATCAGCATACTACCATTTTTGAGTTTCAAACTGGCTATTTGAGTTGAGTTTACCCCATTTATTTGTATGGGATAGGCACTTGGCTCCAATGTCTCTTGTGGGACAATTTCTTGGTTGACACAGCAGACAGTTGCTCCTGTGTCAAGAATTGCTTGAACCTTGAATGGGTTGACTACTGGTATTTCAAATGTTATCTCCATGTTGTAGAGTCTGTTTAGGACCCTTTTGCCCTTTACAGAGTCTTGGACCGCTGTATTGAATCGCTCAATTTCCTCAGTAGAGATAGTATTGGCAGAAGCTATTCGAAGAGCTCCTGTTAGATTTTTTGGTTCCATCTCTATTTCTTCATCTACCTCTTCGTCTTCAAACCGTAGTTTGGTTTTTCCTTTGTCTTTCTTCATTAATTCATCAAACTCGACTTCGAGATCTTCCGTTCTGGCCTCAAACAGTTGTTGTTTGAGTTTTCCATTTTCTGCCAAGAGGTATTGAACATAAGACATCAGCTCAGTGATTAGCTGATCCTTACTATCATAAGGTGCTATTGGCTGCACCTTAGCTCGTATTCGTCTGCCCAGCCTGAATTTTGAACACATAGGACATACTGTTAGGCGGCAGTTTTTACAGTATGCCCTTGTTGATTCAGTCGTTATTTCTTTGCACATGGAACATTCTTCATGTCCTGTTGGAACCGAATCATTGTCCTGCCAGTCATGGGGACAATCTTTTTGATCTTCAGGCAGTTGTATGTAACTCCGCCAGCTCAATTGCTCTGCCTGTATCATGAGTAATTGCTCGCCAAATGGTAAATCATTGATTACGGCTGAAGCAATATTTCCAACTTCTCCTTCAGATAATGAGCAAATTGCGTCACTATCAGGTTCATTTAGATCAACTGAGAGGACATCCCAGCTATCTGACAGTTACATATTTTCAATAATGGCTGCCCTGGCAATGTTTCCTGTTTTGCGGTTATAATCTCGCGCGAAATGTCCTTCTTCTCCGCAAATGAAACACTTGCATTTGCGGACTTTGTCAGCATGTTTTCTCTTGAACACACGCACATGAGATTCATGGGGTTTGCGTTTGTAAGTTTTGGACTTACGAAGTCCATACTTCTTTCTTTCTCCATAGTAGCCTGGTAATGGGATTTTGCTACAGAAGGAGAGATCTTTCAAGCTCCTTTGGAGTGCAGCATGTTTGCACCTTTCAGCCAGGTACAGGTATGAGAAATTTATTCTTGGCATAACGCCTATTGCTGCTTGATCGGGTGCAAACCTAGTCAAAATATAACATTGTTTTACCTGATTTAATCTATCGTAGTAAAGCTAAGGGTCGAACCACAGAGACGGTGTTGGAATATCGGTCTTTTACTTTAATTAATTAGCTAGACGAGTTCAATTGTTTTGGGTGTTCAAAGAATCTAAGGTGGGTTCAAATCCTAAGTCTAAAATCAAGGTCAAACTAGAACTAAACGGGAGATAATCAGCAAATCTGAATTCTAGGGTTTCTGGTTTCAACTTAATCTGCTCAGTTCAATTCCCAAACGGTCCGTTTGATATCTCAGACGGTCCGTTTGAGCCGTGAAACTATTTACCGCTTAGCTATTCCTAATATGTGTGTGGAATCGTATTTTAATCCTAGGTTACCAGATACTAACCGTCGTTACAGTTCTGGTTTCGTAGGTTAATCTACTACTTCCCTTAAAAACCCTAAGATTTGGTCATCACCATTGGCTTAAGTTTTCTAAGTCTATCTTTCAATTCGAAGGATATCTCACAACCATCGTTGCGAGAAAGGTTCACCTATCGGCTACTAAATCCTGGTTTCACTCATCAGCTACTACCATCCTCAAGTTGGTCAATCAATTCATACAAAGGTATAGATTATTATTACCATACTAGACAAGGACTTAATCTAATTGGTATAATCAATTCTACCCTAGCAATCAATGATATCACAAAATCAATTAAATCATGAAAGATAAAAACACATAATGAAATAACTAAGCAAATAAACAACTAAACAAATAAGTTTACAACCATAACCCTAGAACAACAAATCAATAACTCAAAGACATCGAACAAACAAGAGAAAATGAGAAATAAGAGAAGTTACAACCAATTGCCCTTGCTTTCCCTTGAATTTGTCGAAATCTCCTTCTAAACGACTCGTTGCTGTCGCACACGACCAGTCTAACGCTGCCACAATCTGGACTTGAGACTAATCTCTCAGATTTTTCTATGGCTAACCCTAAACTTTGACCTTGGATCTAAAACACCACCTTGTATGCCCTTTGTATGGATTTGTATGGGCTTCTCTCGCCTTGTATGACCTTAATCTCCTCAAAGTCCTCTTAAATAGGCATTGAAATTGTTTAGAGACGCAGGAGGTTTGTTCTGGACGTGTTGGAAGTCGAAAATAACCACCCCACCAAGAATAACCTCTAAAACGGGCACTTTCTGCTATTTCTGGAAGGTTCCAGATGGACCATTTGAACCTCCAGACGGACCGACTGAAATCTGGCTGAAAATAGCAGTTTTTTCCTGCGAAAGTCAAACGGTCCGTCTGAATTTTCAGACGGTCCGTTTGGAAATTTCTGCACTGCGCACTGTTACTGTTTTGCCCATATCTCCTTCATCCGGACTCCGTTTGAGGCGATTAAAAAACCAACGGAAAGCTTACGAGGAGCTCTACATCATCATTGATTCATCCAAGCTATGTTTTTGTCCAAAATCTGCATTAAAGTAGGATTTATGGTAATAACTCATTCTTGACACAAAAACCTAATTAAAATGACCCTAATTAATCTAACTCAAGTCAAATGGTTTAGTTTGGAGTCAAAATCCTCCCAAAATATGTATATAAAATCATCTCATCACTGCTCCAGGGTATTTGTCTAAAAATGTCTTTTCTAGTTCTTGCCCAATTAGAGGTGGCATTTTTCTGAAGAATTTTTCCGAGAGTTCTGAGGAAATGTACATCCTCCCGGATTTTGCTGCAAGGATCTTGTAATCATTCATATAATTGAATAGATCCTTAACGTGGTTGCATGACAAGCGTTCAAGGTCTTGGTAAGCGCGTGTCTGTTCCTCAGTGGACCCTTGGTATGGATCCTCTAGCAGTATCATCCTTCGAATGCAGGAGATTACGTTTTGGGGATCATCTGCAACTGCTATTAATTCTTCATATTCATGGGGATACGCCATTCTCCATTGGATGAACATCTTTTTCTCTACATCCCCTAGGAGATTTTCAATGAAAATCACCTTACTCTTGTTATCCGTCCAGTTGCGGTCATTAACCACATTGAGAGTAATTGATTCCCATCGAGAAATTACATCACTGTATTGCCCGATATCTTCTGGTAATACCAGAATTGCACCTTTATCACTTTGAGCATCTGGAAGGTTGAATCTCCCACTATGCTGTTGTGCATAACCTCCTTTGAGTATGCCAACATGATCTTTGATTTCATGTATTGTTGGCATCGGTGCTTGCCTTGATGTGCTTGCCGGTGGATAGTTAACAGGACCCATTACTGGTTCTGTTGGCCTTCTCTGGGTAAGTGAACTCTCAGCTGTTGAAAAAGCTGATTCCATCATTTTTGTGAAAGCCTTCATTTTAGGATATTCTAGTTCTGTTTCTTCTGCCGCGTATGCAAAATGCGACAGTTTGTCTTTATCACCTTCGGAGGCGAAAGGATTGAGCCATTCTTCCTCTGATTCATCATCTTTATCCCAGATTGGACAATAATCTAGCATCGGTCCTTCTCTAGACAGGGATGCCAATAGTTGGATTGCTTTCAATTCTTCTTCAATTGAGGTTTCTGGTTCCTCAATTGTAACCATCAAGGCCAATTCTCCATCTAGTTCTTCTTCATCATTAGGCCCGACAATTGCTGGTTCTGCTGGTGCAGTTGCTGTATATCCACCAAATCTAATGGCTAGGGAGCCATCAGTTCTTGATCTAACTCTAATTGTCTGTGGGTGTTGCACTTCTAGGATTGCTGGTGGCCTGATTATCCATCGTTGGCCTCTCAATTGTTCAGTTGATCTCAGTTGTCCCGGTATAGCCCTTATGCCTCTGCTTGCTAGGTGCTCTGTTACACCTTGGACATTGTACTGGAAGTTTGTATGGCTAGTGTTTGATAACCTCCCTATTAAAGATCGAGAGATTAAGAGGTTGCTTTCTCCACCTCGCCATGATTCATACCCATGAGTTTGTACAACCAATTGGATGTGGTTATAAAAATCATGAATACTAACCATCATGTCAGGGACTGCGTATGCCAGCTGTGTGTTGTCTGTTAAGTCCATTTCCATGGAACTTATCAGTGAGGTATCATTACCCCATCTTGTATCTCTTAAAACAACCAGAGCATTTACCCCTGCACTTCTTCTGTGCAGAACGTATAGCCGGACCATTACAACACCTATATCTAAGTGCTGTAATCCTTCTTCAACGAGCCTATTGTAGCTTTTTTGGGAGATAAAGGGAATTTCCCTTTGATCTCCAACCACCAAAATTCTTTCATCGGAATAATGTTGGTATACCCGATGATTTCTCTCGTTCCATCCGGCTTGGTATAGTGTTTCTGCCGGAACTTATTGTGCTCTACGAAACTGTGAAACGCTTAATTCCGCATCAGGACTTAGTTGAGATTCTAATGTTCTTCGATATTGCCTACGCCTTGGCAATCTTATTTGTGCCTCATACCGTAACCGACTTCCGAGTCTATAATCTCGAATTTGATCTTCAACGGTTGGTGTTTGGTTTTCGTGGCCTGATACAGATGGTCTACCCACTGTTTCTGTTTGAGTACGACTCATTGTATCCTTTTTTTTTCTTCCTCGTATATTTTCTTCGGGTCTCGGTATACGAAGAATTTGCCAGTTATGGTTGGCCTTTTTGAGGTTGTTGGTGGACC
This sequence comes from Rhynchospora pubera, assembly GCA_028095005.1. NCBI lineage: Eukaryota > Viridiplantae > Streptophyta > Magnoliopsida > Poales > Cyperaceae > Rhynchospora > Rhynchospora pubera. The sequence goes on along the minus strand of CM051462.1, from coordinate 104,296,752 downwards.
AAGACTCAAGTTTTTGAGTTGATTTTGGATTTGTTCTAGGGCCTCGGATGTGTCAGACCCTTCAGGTGCTTTTGCCCTTCTGAGTTCTCTTATTTGGTCCTTGCAATCTTCAAGTTCTTCCTTGATTTTAATAAGCAGTTGAATGATTGTGTTGTTCTGCTTGATAATTGTTGATGTGCCCTTTTGTGTTGCTTCAGATGGTTTAACGAAACCAAGGGCTGACTCTTCTAATGATTCTGTTGCTCGCAGGGCTTCTCTGTATACTGAACTTTCAGCAGTGAGACGCCAGTCACTCATAAATAAAAATTAATTTTATGAGTAATTTAATTTAATCAAGATTTATTATCAATTTCTAAATGACTTTTTATCAAATATTCTAGGTCGGTTTTTAGGTTTGATTATACCTTTTATAAATGTTTCATCCTAAAATTTAAGTATATACTATGATTGTTCATCTCGATTCTTCTGGGTACAATATGGAGTTCCTTTAGTTTGTTCATGTGCTACGCCATTTTATAATTTTTGTCTTCATGTGCGCGACACACAATGTCGCGCGACACATGATTTTGATTCTCTTCCATCTGCCTCTCTCCTAGGTTTCTTCTCGCCTTCTCCTCAATCATCGCTTTTCCTCTTCTCCACTCGAGTGCCCACCGAAACCCCTCTATCCTTCTCCAATCGTCTCTCTCATTAACCCTTCTCACCCCTCTATTCTGCCCAACATTTCGTTTGATTTTTCCTTTGCCTCTCAGTCTTCTACTGGAATTACCTGGCTTCCTCGACTTCCCCAAATCGTCTTCACTCTCCTCATCTACGAATCGTCTCTAATTCTCTCTTCCAAACACGGCCACCTTCGACTTCCCGCTATGTAAGGAGCCACCACAGGTCGATAGTGGGTCCAGTCAGATCGTCTCCTCTCCGACTGTTCTCCGTTGTCTCTCGATCGAATGCGACATCTATGATATTCAGGTTTGAAATATTTTTGCACGGACAGCTTATTTTTTTTTTGCACCGACTCATTGATATTTGAATGTGTATAGAAATAGAGGGGTGAGAATTATATTTCTTTGGATTTCATATTTTAATTTTTTTTCCTTATTTAATCTGTAAGCAATTTAATCGGTTTCCTCCTTGGTTAAATTTTCGTTTATATTTTACAACGTTTCTACAATTTTCTTATTTTCCTAATCAATTTCATGCACAAATTACATCTTGATCAAGAGAGCTTGATAAAATATTAGAACGTATTAATGGTAAATCTGAGCTAGAAATTATGCTTGATTCTTCTAGCTTTCCAATTTTGTATCAATCATCTTGCCCTTAAAATATTGAAATTTGATTGCAAAAAAAAAAGTGTGTGTGTGTGTGTTTTTATATTGCAAGACAATGATTTGGTCAAATATATGGCATGATGTATGTTAAACTTTTATTAATAATATAATATATGTATACATCTTAGATTTTTTTTCATATAATATACTAATGATTTATTATAACAATATGACCTTTCCAAATCAATATACGGCATGTTTGTATTAGATTAGATACAGATGATCGTGCACTTATTTCAATATTCTTTATTTATCACAGTTAATTTATTGCAAAATTCTTTCATTTTCCTTCTTTTATTGCCTATTCATTTTTTCTCTCTTTTCCATAGGCAAGATCTAAGAACCCTTCCGTTTTCTTTTTTCTATTTATTGTCTTTGTTTTTTCTCCTTTTTCTGCACAGAAGAGCAAAGAGGGTCTTGGTTTTTTCTTCCTTTTCCATACGCAATAGCAAAGAGAGAGATAGTACAAGAAACCAGATCTTCTAAGTTTTCTTCGTGCTTTATCAAAAACTCTGGTAAGTAAAATATTATGGAAGCATGATAGTAGAAGCCCAACAAAGCGGAGGTAAAAGACATAGCAACTCTAATGACTTCCTTCTTTTTTTTATTTCTATGTTGGATCAGATTTTGAATTTTGATTTGAGTTATTATCTTTTCCTGAGAACGATTTTTCTTTTTTTAGCTTTCAAATCTATAAGAAGTATGAGAACAAAGTTTTTTGTTTCGGAGAGATAAGAGTGTTGTATTCATTGCTTACCATTCTTTTCGTTTGGGTATTTAACTTTAATTTTGATTGAATAGGTGATTGTTGGTTGACGGGAGTGTTGGATGATCAAGATAGGAAGAAGTTTTTGGGCTAATTAGATATATATGGCATAGGATTTAGGTGCATCTTCTTTTCCAAAAATAATACTTTTTCAAGGTAAACCCATTTATGCTATGTTTTCTTCTTCTTATTAATCGACACTGCTCAACTATTATGGGGCATTCAAAGTATTATAATTTGCTAAAATTGCTAATATAATAGACTGAGCATTGTTATTCAGTTTGTGATGATTTATTACTTCATTTTCTGTTTGTGTTGTATGATGATTTAATTCGATTGATTTGTTACGAACAGGATCTGGATGTTTGATGGCAACAACTTCAAGGTAATTCTTACTTAAATTTGTGCTTTTTGTTTTTTTTTCTATTTAATGAGGAATAATTTGAAAAGCTCATGATAGGATGAATTATGTTGCATTATTCAATTGAGTATTTTTCTTGACAACATGTTTTGTTTTTTCAGGATTTAGGATCCATCCTTTGCTTGGGTACAAACCGGGAATGGCAAGAGGTCTAGGCATTGGGTCAACATATGGGATTACGTGCATGTCATGGTCATTGGTATTCTAGTATGCTGGTGTCTTTATACAAAATGGACAAACTGATGGTGGGAAGGCCTTCACTGCAATCTTCTCTTCAATTGTTGGTGGCATGTAAGTTAAAATACCAGATAGGAGAAACTTTTTGTAAGTGTTGAAACTTGATTCCAGGTCCTGCTACTGTTGGTCCATGTTGAGGAATGGTTATTTTTACAATATCTATTGATGACCGAATACTTTATTTTTCTTATTTAATTGAATTTGAAAATTTTACTGCGGGTGCATGAGTCTTGGGCAGGCGTTTTCAAACTTAGGAGATTTTAGCAAGGGGAAAATTGTTGGGTTCAAGCTTCTGGAGATGATTCGTCAGAGACCCACTATAGTACAAGATCATGCTGATGGCCAGTGCTTGGAACACATACAAGGTAATATAGAATTCGAGGTAATCACCTTTAGCTATCCACCATGGCCTGATGTGATTATTTTCGGGATTTCTCGCTCATCTTTCCTGCGAGGAAAACCACCGCGTTGGTCAGTGAAAGTGGCTCTGGGAAGAGCACAGTATTAGTACGCACAACCAGGATTTTACGTTTTTCTTGCTTAATTGTTGTGTTTATTATGAGGTTTTCCCATTTGCTTGGGGTAAAGTGAGTCATTATAGTATTGTGGACATAAAAGTCATTACATCTCCCTAAATTTTTTAGAAAGGAAAAAAAAAAGGGAAGGGAAGGAAAGCAGAGAATTACATTTCTTTAGAATAGTAACAATCAACAATATAAGCTGATGTACCTCAATAGCTGTATACTCTTGAGTAGATACTGTATTCCAGTCAGAAATTGCTAAAACAGATTGTTGAAAGTGCTGTATGTCTGAATATTATGTTTTCTGGATAGGACATGTTTTACAAGTTTTGAGAGAGCAAATTTTGATGAAATGAAATAATATGTCTTAATTTTTTTTTTACATAATCATCTTTATATTAATTTAGAGATCAATCTTGATGCTTACAAAAAAAAAAAATCAGGTACGTACCTGACCAGCGATGCATCGAAGCCAGGTGTATGTTGGCCTGCTGAGTCAGGTCAACAATTGACAACCTCTTTGTATCATTATTACTCAGTGACCTATTATCTTAACAGAAGAAAATTAAGAGGCAAGGCATGAGGAACGGTGAACTCAGAGCTCTTACATTGTTTAACAATTTAAGAGAGTTGTTCAAGTAAATAAAAGGAGCAGGCACTGCTCCACGGCGATATAACAAATCAATTGACCAACTCTTTCTATTTTGACGGGGCCAGTTTTCTCCTGATCTTGCTCCTCTCACAATCTATGGTGATCCATACTAAGGTCAGTTTATTTCTCTTTTTCTCTCTCAATTTGACCTCAAGGCTCAGACTATATAGGTTTTTGTACCGTCACACAAAACAGCTTTTGTGGTTCTAATTTCTGATCAATTCTGTTTGGATTTTAAAAATGAGTTAAAAATTACCATGAATAGATTTAACAAAAAATTTTAAATTTTAAGCCTATTCCTTGCTTGAGAAAGAGTTTCTTTGTCATTATGAGTGTTTATATTATAGGTATTGGTCGTGAGGATGGCATTTCAGCGTGCTACTACAAGTACCAAAAAAATTTTGGTATCAGATGTTCATTTATTCGCAATGTTTATTACAAATTCATACTTTTCATTGGCTACTTTATACTAATATTAATATATTTAAACTTGATTGGTAGCAACAACTAAATAATGTGAGAATGAGAATTGTCAAATCTTATTTTTAGTAACTTACTCAGTACCTCTTTGATTCTTGATGAAGCCTTTTGGTTGGAAGATTGTTAGCATTCATGTAATAGCATGTCTATTTATTAATCGGTCCAAATAATGAATATGAATTCCAAAGAGTGCCTAATGATATATATCAATTCATTCCATGTTTGAGAAAGAAATGCAAAATCATATTTATTAATGTGCAAATTTATACCATACTTTCATTTAAAAACTGATTACTTTATTTTTTTCTACAAGTACATCAAGATACTTAAAGCAAGGTCTAGAATGGATGGAGTAGTTATCTCAGTAGCTAAGAGCCATAGGATAGCATAAGGCTATGCCTAACTTTTTCATTTTATTTTAGTGTAGTCTGACTAATAAAAAAAGTTTCAACAGTGAAAGTTAAAATATATTATGTGGTGACAAATCATGTACTGTAACATAGTAGGATTACCCGACTTAAATTAATTAAGGCAACCATGTTAATTTTAAAAATAATATCAGGATAAATAAATTTACAAAACTATTAATCTCTAAACGATTAATTAAATAGTAACATTAAAACTTATTTGAAATTGAAATTTTCCAACTTGTGTAGTATCTGTAATTAATTTACATGATTATAGCAAAATCAAAACTCAAGTTATACTGAAATTCATAATAAAAATAATTAAAATTCTAATGGAAATAATTATGAATACTAATTTATAGGAGTTGCAGCATATTTGGTTACACAAACCCTGTCACAGAAATTCCAATGAATGAATTTTTAATAAAACACGAATCTCATCTCTCTCTTCGCTGTCATCTCCTCTTCTCGCTCGACCCCTTCGATCTCATCTTCTCCCTCTCTTCTCTCCGATATTTTTTCGAAGCACACAAATCAAGGCGAGATGGGATGAGGCAAACCAATAATCGATGGACACCTAAGTCGGTTCCTTTCTCTTTTGTTTATCCTTTCAGATCAAGCTTGGTTGAGGCGGTGAGAGATTTGAATCTCTGACTTTCGTTAGGGACGTTGGATGTGTGAATTGCTCAATCTCCACCGTTCATTCTCTGTTCTTCTCTCTTCTGTTCCTTTGGTGCATAGCTTATAAATAGGGCAATGGGATTTAAATATTTCGGGTTTTTCTGTCGGTTTGCAACGCGAGACAAAGAGAGAGAGAGATATGGACTGAGAGAGACGAGATTGAGAGGAGACAGAGAAAGGAAAAATGGAGTAACTTGAGGTATACTGTTTTCCTTTCTTTCGATTTTGAGTTTCCACGGTGAATTTCTATAAAATTTGGGAGCAACCTAATTCTTAATTAAGGCTAAATAGTGGTCTAGTATGAAATGGAAATGGGGTTTAGATGATACTTGTCAAGGAAATAAGTTAATTTTGCTAAAAGTTTGGTTAAAAGATTGTAAGCCGATAGTTGATGTAAATTAATTTGGTTAAGCCAAATGAATATGGGACAAATGACGAGATGCTTGTGTTCTTTAATTGGAATACCCTTTTTGTGCGTTTTCTATGTTTAGTACAGGCCATGTACCAGCCTCAAGTGAGGCCAAACCACCTTTGGTACCATTCTGGTACAAGGTCGTAGTGAGACAGGGGTTGTGTATCGGCCTATGTGTTAGTTAATGCGTGTGTTCCTTGCCTTAGGATCCTACTATGAGTTTAGAATGACCTTTGTACCAGCCCGATATCTTTTTTTTTCGGATTTGGTACGAAACCTGGGGTACAGTGTCTAGTTTGAGAAGCTCAAGGACTGTTGTGAAGATACCAGTGGAAGTTCATGGGACCGAACTAAATACCTTGATTTCCATAGTGGGTTGAGAACTAAACTTTGTTGCTGAATCGGGTCGATAATTTATGAAGAGTAAACCTGAACCGGTGCCTCCTTATTTTGAACCCGTACTCTACTGTATTAACGTTTTACACAGACTGGAACTAATTTGTAAATGCAATTGTATTAAGTTTAATTTATCTAATGATAACACCGATTCTGTAAAGACTTTTATCTTTGACTTGACCGATATTAATAGTTGGAACTAAAGCTAGAATTTGAATTAAAAGATGATAAACTAATAATGACTTTAGACTTGTAGAAATTGATGGTCGACACAAGATGAACAAGTTCATGGACACAGTGATAATAATCAAAATGAATTACTCCACGTGAGATTTTGTATACTTTATTAAGTAGATAATCCCAATAGTATGCTTTTTGTACCATTTCATACGACTTAAGAATTAAGATTAGGTAGTGCTAAAATTAGATTTTAGAATCAGAAGCCATTTCGTGACACTAATAAAACAAATTCAAATGATATATTATAAAAGTATAACCAAACCATTAAGACGGTGTGCTTAAGGACACAGATTAAATTTGTAAACATAGACTCCTTATTTTCCCTATTTCCTATTAATGTATTGATCATGTTAAAGCTTGTTCGTATGAATTCTATTATTTAAATATTTATGAAGCTATTCCATTACTAACTGAGAAACATGATTTAATTAGTTATAAATTTAGCCTAAAAGTAAAAATCACTATTTACTAGACTAATGTTTCAAATGAGCATAGTTAATAAATAAAAGAATACTTTAATTCTAAACATATAATTAAAGATTTGTGTAATATAAATGAATATAAATTCTTAATAATTAGAAAGTCGAAACCAATTATCAAATAACAAAATAAAACACTTAATAATATATTTTAAAATAAAATTCCTTTTAATGAATAATCTAAACTTAACAACCCAAATATCAACCAGTCTGGTTAACCTAGACCATCAGTATGGTAATCCAAGAACCGCCTAGAATTAGGTTGTTTAGGTTTAAACTTAAGTATTCTACGCAACCATCAAACATTCGTTAAGACAGTCGACCTTTCTTATCAGGAAACCGATCAAGCATTACTTAAAATACAAGACTATCGAGTTTAAGGTCTGTCAAGCTTAAGAACCTCGGATAGGATGGTCGTTAAGCACCCGAGTCAGCACAGGATCTCGAAGAAGTACGCTTAAGCTTGCGATACAGGTGCGGAATTACGTTGGATTTTTGTTAAAGTTTAAGTAATTAATACAATATGTTTTTATTCATATGCATATTGTAAATCCGTTTGCCTGCATGACCGTATTCAAGCATTTTTAAATTATAGTGCCCAAATATTGATAAAACTGCATTTTGAGATGCATGTTCTCCGCTTTGAGAAATTTGAAAGAAATACAGTCAGATATTTGGATATGCCATTGTGATTGATAAATCCGACTCATGAATGATCTGACTGAAATGATTTACTGTGATATGCCATGACATGCCTGACATGATATGTATGCCCCTAGTCAAGAGTTACATCTCTCATGCCGGCCAGGTAAGGGAAATATCCCTCATGCCACCTGGTCAAGAGATGTAATCTCTCATGCCGGCCAGGTAAAAGAAAGATCCTGTATGATTTTGTATCACTCTCCGGAGTCGGTTGGCCCCCGGCTTCGGCCAGTTCGATAGCGCTATGCGGATATGGAATTCCCTCATGCCACCTGGTCGAGCGATAAGTCCCTCATGCCGGCCAGGTAAGGGAAAGGTTTCCTTATGTGCCCATCCGGATGGGAAAGGGACCTGAGTGATTATGACTGTGAAAATTATGTGAATGAAATGTGACATGTCCTGACTGATGATATGCTCGGACCCCTGACACGCTCAGTTTCCTATCATATACAGACATGTGTTGTTTGCGATGGGATTCGTGCCACGTGTTCAGTTCTGATATGTGCAAGATTTATGCCTTTTCAGATTTTGCTATCCTGTCCAGCTTTGATTAAAATCATACGCAAGCAATCATGTTTATTTGAGACATCTTTTACAAATGAAAAGTTATAAGCTTTTTATAAAATTGAAACACACATGCTTTATTTTATTTACGGGTATTATTTCTAGAACTTGGATTTTAGCTTAAATCCACGTACTGGAACTAAAACCCGCACTGAAAATTTATTTCTCACTCCGTGCTTTTGCATGTTTCCACAATGGTTGTGGGTTCCAGGTTGCAGAGACGGGCTCGATCAAGTCAAGCGAAGATTAAGCCAAAAACATCTTGCCATGATGACTCAATGAGTCTTAGAAACCTAGCATGGTAAATCATGGTAAGTTGGAATTTAAACCTTGTAACTAACAGGAAAACGCCTTGTGGGTATACATAAATTGTGTATTCGCGGCGGGATTGTCATATCCTATGTGTGGGGATGTGACATGTACTATTTGTTAGTAGTTACTACAGAGAAAAGTGAAAGATATAAACAAAAAAAATGAAATGGAAAAGATTTATGTATTCTTTTACTTTTGTCGAGTAGATCAGTTTATAAATTTAAATGTTATGATCTCCAGATTGGAAAATTTTGCTTTCTTTTGGTTCTTAAGTTTTTTTAATGTTATCTAATTGGTCATCAATTAAAAAAAAATTATGCCATCAAATTGTATAGATTATGAAGACATATCTAACAAATGTGTTTATCAAAAACTCGTAGATCCAGCGAAGCTCGATGACCCCACCTAGTATAAAAATAAAAAGAGCGTTTAAGTTTGATCACGGAAATTTCTTTATCTAAATAATTTAGAATTTTAGATAGATTTTATATCAAAAATTAATGCAATTTGATAATTAATTGGTAATTCATCAAGCAGTTTGAAAAAGTTATAATTCAAATTCAGGTCGTGTTTGCTTGATGGCTAAACAGTTTCAAAAGTTGTATTAAAAGTTTACCGATTATATCCAACTAATAAAGAATATATCCAAAATTTCTTAATTTTTTATATTTTTAATTTATTTCTTTTATATCCATAATAGTAGATTCAATTGTTGTGAGTTGCTTGCCTCAAATCATTTTGGATACCTACTACTTGAGAACATGCAGTCCCTCAGATACACAAAAAGCTCGTCATCCTACCATAAAAAGCATAAAAATGTTTACTATAGTAAAAAAATACAAATTAGTTTGAGAATTGTATTCACCAAATTATCAAGAACATCTTCTTATAATTTCAATAAAAACTTCAATATATTTGAAATGATTTGTGGGCAAATCATTTTGAATTAAAAATTTATCGTTTGTCAAACCAAATAATTGTCGGCTAGATTGTTTAATCAACCAATAGTCAAGCAGCTGCACAGTTGTGCTTATTTGGATCTTTTATTCATCATAAAAAAACTTCGAATTTAAAAATATCAGACTTATAGGAACTAAACATCATAAACTTTCATTTAATAGATTTTTATTGTGGCCATTACTATTATTAGTATTTTTTATGTTTTCTTTTTTGTTCTTAGATGTGTTCTGTTGTTGGGTTTCTTTCTAGCCTACCCTAACTTGCTTGGGACAAAAGGCTTAGTTGTTGTTGTAATATATTTTTCTCACTTTTATTTTAGATGAAATTCACAATTTTATAAATTTGGCTTAATCTTTGCATTTATGACTAATTCGTCAAACCTATTGTAAAAAATGCGATGATTTTCAATGTTTAATATTTATAAATTAAATATGGACTTCGTCATCTTTCTAAATTATAATTAATTTCGTAATTTGTAAACTTCTATATGTTTTTACGAAAATTGGTTCTTTCTTGCACTCCCAAAGAGTAACTAAATGAGTCCTGAATTTTGTTAAAATAAATTAAATCAATTCTTAAAAAATAGTCAGTTCAGTCGCTATTTGTCTTTCCACTGCGTATAAATGCATGATGCATTCAGGCGTCGTTTCCCCCACTCACCGAAGTCTTTGGAAGATTAAAGCTCATCCTTAAGTCAAATGTTTTCTTTGGCTACTTTTACAGGATCGACTACTCACATAGGCTAATTTATTTGGCTACTTCTTTGACTATTTTTTTAAGAATTGATTTAATTTATTTTAACACTACTAGCCAATATTTATTTTGTACATGCCACGCAAGCATGCTCAATAAGTTGGCTAGTATATAGTTTAACTGAGTAAAATAAATATTGTTCTCTTTTTCTCCTTTTGGAGAGAGATTAAACTCCCAAGATGCGAGTTTTGCGTTAAAATTTAATCAAATACCAGAGTCTGCAGAGGTTAAGTCAATACTAGTGACTAACGGTTCTCCTCAATGGAGATTTCTACAGAATCACTAGAAAATTAACTTTTAAGGAAGAGTTCTAACTATCTAGCAAATATAACATCAAAACACACAAAGAAGACACACAAAAAGTTAGCAGACCAACACAATACAAACCTAATCGTCGGCATTATGAAAATCTTAATGCATATTTGTCATGGAACATATTAAAAAAAAAAATTAAAAGACAATAGTAGAGGCAGTGATACCATTAACAGCTGTGAAAAATCTACAGTTGTGTTCTTTGTAAATAACCCACGGAAAAGCAGCTAACAAGTGTTTGGAATTGGAATCTAATGGGTTTAAAAAGCTACAACTATACACTCTCATCATATTCTCAAGACCTCGAGTAAATTATGGCTAACCTGAATCGGGCTTGTTATTGTTATAACAATTGCTTCAAATACCAGATTGTGATTAAGAATAAAATTAAATAAATTAATATTCTATAAATGAGAATAATAAATAAAGTAAAATAGATTGAAACAAGTTTACCCGGGCGAGTGAACTCTGTCCTAAGGTGTATTAAATATTAACATCAAACATGCATTGGCCTATGCACCAAGCTTTGATTTGTTCTTGTCATTTATTCATTCCGGATCCATTAAAATTTATTTTTGTTTAATAATTAATGGATTAATGGATATTATCAATTCAGATCCCAATATTTGAGAATAAGAATTAATTTAGAACATCTAATTCAATTAAATTAATCAACTACTAGAGTTATGTAGAACAATTACGAAATCAGATTATTTAACTCCATTACTAGAATTTAAATTTCCACCATTAAAATTGTGAAATAGATTATAGATCTGATAACAACAAAAACTTCATTGACCCAGTTAGATTTTTTTTCTTTTACCGATCACCTCAAGTAAAATTTAGATCTATACTAATGATCTTTATTTAGCGAAAATTGGAAGAAAGCACTACTAGAAATTATTGCAATCTAATTCCAGTGGCTACTGCACTATTTTATACAAATCAGAATTAGACGAACAAAAGTCTTTTCATTCAAAATTAGAGTTCATTAAATTCAATATATATAGGCGTCTCTTCAAATCAATTTATTGAACTTAATCAAATAAATTTCAAACACCCTTATGCGTCTTAATTCAATTAAAATTTTCTGTTTTAATTACCATTTATTTTATATTCTACCGACTACCGATTTTACAAAGAGTATCAAATTAGTATAGTAGAAATCTTAATCACAACCGGTGGGAAAATACACCTTAGAATGTTATAACAATTGCTTCAAATACCAGATTGTGATTAAGAATAAAATTAAATAAATTAATATTCTATAAATCAGAATAATAAATAAAGTAAAATAGATTGAAACAAGTTTACCCGGGCGAGTGAACTCTGCCCTAAGGTGTATTTCTCTCACGTACGAGGTCTTCGGAATCACTCCAAGATACCACGGGTTGTTCTTCTCTTTAGGGATACGTCCATGAGAGAAGAGATGAATCACTGCTTCAATATCCAGCGATAATCCAATGGAGAAATAGTAAAAGAATGGATTTGATAGAAATTGATAAGAAGATATCAACTAATCGGCATGAGCAACAAATTAATAGGCAGATCATTTGTTGCGAGTAATTAGTAGTGTATAAAGAGACCTTTTAATTTCTGTCTCTTATCCAAATAAACAAAGAGCCATAATATATAGGCATGAAGGAATACAAAAGTAATGAAACGTTGCCAATAAAATTGGTGTCGGCTAATGCCAACTGTACATGCCGAAAAGATGCAATGGTTTGTACCGACATATATTTATTTACAAATTCGGTAAAACGGTAAAGTAAAGAATCATGACATAGATTAATTGATTTAATCAAATTGATAAATCGGTAGGGAAATAAACAGGAAATAATAATTAATTTTATTATCAAAAGGATAATTATAAAATGAATTTTGAGTTTTCTATAAATGTTCCAACAGTTATACCGAGCTATAAGCCTATAAAAATGATTAGTACATTCTAAACGTTATCTTTAAAAACATAAACCACAAAAGTAATATCTCCTTGCCACTCTCTAGAACTGAGGTTGTCTCTGATTAAGATTCTATGATGATTAGTAGATTCTAAGGATCCAAACTGTCTGTCTAATAGGAGTATTGATGCAACCAAGGCAAGTAAATCAATTTTCTGATTGTGAACTCAGTTTTTATGTCATTTCAAGCGTGGGTGACCTGGCCTCTTTTAGAGAAGTTACCTAGTAACAAATAATCTGAGGCGAGAAAAGCACCGAGCTCTGTAAAAAGCCTAGATATTACTAGCGAACTTGTTCTTGGTATGAATGCATGCCTGATTATTGCAGAATATACAATTGCTTGCTTTTTTTTTTCTTTTTTTCCTTTTTGTGAGAACAAAACTTTCAAACAAGTATAATTTTTCTAAAAAAGTCACAGATTCAAATCCGACTGGAGGGTTTTTTATATACATTTAATTTAAAAATTAAGTTGGATGGTTTAGATTCCAATTTATCTTCAAAAAATATATAATTTTCCTAAAATATTTTATCTTGCGTTAGGAATCTACATAACACACGAACAAGCACATTTGGAATTTTTACAGATTTCAATGGATACGATACGAGAGATGATAAAGTTTTTTATTCTGAACTAGCAAAAGATTCCTTAATACTGGGCAAATAAAAAAAATAAAATGTTGATATTATTTTTTGTTATATATATATAAAATGTTACATGTTCAACTAGGTAGCTGCTACGTAGTTTTCTAAAAAAATGTTACATGTTAGACAATAAAGATATGGTAAAATCAATAATTTAGTCTTTCCTTTTAAATAAATAGCTAATTTGGTAGTAATTTAATTTTTTTTTAAGAAAAAACTAAGTCTAACATTGATATAGACCACTGATCAAATCAAATTATACAAATTAATGATTCATAATTGATATAAGAATTGTTTACACTTTTTTATCTGACAAATTTACTCCTTTTATATGGGTGCTTTCATAAGTAGTATAGATAGATAATATTGGGAATAACCCCACACTAATAATTAGAAATGGCAATTGGTTTGTTGTTACACCGACATCGGTTCGTTACATTCTTTCTCAAAAATAAAACTATAGAAAATCCATACCAGCAAAGGGAGGCCCATCAAGCCCAGCCCAAGCCCAGCCCAAAACCCAGTCATCGACATCCAGAAAGTTCGCTTTCTACTTCTGACATCGGGTCCCACAACTCACCGATCAAAACCCAAACGAAACGAAACACCAGTTCACCAAGTCCGACGTGCGACGTCGCATCAGCGGGAAATCTAACTAGAGAGGAGAGAGAAAGAAAAAAAAATATAAAAAAAATAAAGGAGAGAGTGAATCGGAGAGGAGACGATGTGGCACGAGGCAAGGAAATCGGAGAAGAAGGTCCATGACCTGATGGAATCGGCGCGTAAGCGAGCCATGCGCCGGGCGGTCTACCTGGCCAAGCGCCGTGGGGACCCACACCAGTCGCTTCAGGTCTCCGGCGCACGGTGCCGTGTCCACCGAGATGATGGACTTTATCAGGCGGCTGAAGACCAACTCGGCCTGTATGCTCCTTTCCTTAGCCTCTTTGTTCTTTTGTCTTATAAGTTTTATGTGCCCTTCCCATGTGGTACTCTGTGTAGTAGGTCGCATTTTAGCGAGCTGCTATACTGATTGATCATTGATCTATCTAATATTGCACAGCTAGAGAATGATTTGGATTTTATAGAAAGTCAGATGAAAAGTTACTGTTTAATTATTTAGAAGTGAAATGAAAACATTTGGTTTGAAATTAACTAGTTGTAGTATTGATTTATTTGTAGTTCTAGATGTTCAATAGTCGGTCTCGACACTGCACGAATTTGTTGTATTTTTTTTTTTTTTTTTGAAGGAGAAAATTGCTGGTGCTAAATTGAATTAATCTTTTATACATGTATTGTAGGATTCCATGGAATGGAAATGAAGACAATCTCATAGACAGGTAAGCTGATTGCAAAGTGCAATACAGAAATGACAATTCATTTGGCAAATTTTGTACATGTAATTCAACTGTTATGAGGTTCGTAGTACAGCACTGTACCGAAAGCTCACAAGTGGCGCAGTAAGCCTCAAGTTAACCTAATTTTGCTTAAATTTATTTAAAAGCGATGAATAAATCTGAATTTGGCCTTCATTTTAACTGTTGATCATCAACGTGCTCCTTACTCCTTACTCCTCAGTTCATCAAGTACAATCATGCCATCAATGGACAAAAATAAATGAATGAATCAGTCAGACGACAGAAGGGAAAAGGTTTTGGTGGATTGTCCTGTCCCTGTACCAAGTAGCTAGTCCTTACCATAATTTATAGTCCTAGATTTTAGCATTTCTCAAGACAGCAACTTGATGATATTCTTTTCATCTGGCAGATTTGATGGGCGCGCTTTACTCGATTTTATACGCGAGCCTGGTTCTCGGCCTTTTAGAGTGCAAGAGAAAACAGAGGAAGAAGAGGAGCTAGAGGAATTTGTGAATTTTGAACGTTACCGTGATTTGATTAAGCATCGCCGAAGAGGATGTCGGTACTTCTTTTGTTTTTTAAATCATAAAATTGTTTTTTTCTGTGTTCAGCAAGATAAAGGCAAACTATCAGCTTCAAGTTGGTTTTGATAATTTTGCTGAATTGTCAGTTTTTTGAGCTCGGTAAGAACTATACTTGCAATGGTGAACAGAGATAAAGCTACCTGAAATTTTCTTGTTTACACTTTGAAGTTTGGACACCTGAACCTTTCTTTTTTCATATTACCGCTCACTTAGTAGCAGCTCAGGTGGTAAGAGCACTTGGCTCTCTTCTAAGAGGTCCAGGGTTCAAGCCCACATGCTTGCGATAGGCTTGGCGAGCCAGCGTAAAAACTCAGCCATATATACAAGAAATGACCAGGCCCAACTTGTTTGGGATAAAAAGGCTTAGACTTAGACTTAGACTTAGACCGCTCACTTAGTCACTTGTGCCTTTTTTACCCCTATTGTAACTGGTCATCTTGATCACTATTCATGATATTTATGCAACTCTGTTAGATTAGCTCTTTTTGAAGGGAAAATCTGAGGGTCAGTTGCGTGAAGGCTCTTCCAGTCAATCTGTATATGGAATGTTTTTTTTTTTTGTCACAGCATTGCATAATCATTTTAAGTGCAAAATCATTCAATTTAAAATTTGAGGTGGCTCTGTATTTATGCATCGTTAATGCTAATTGTGAGTTTTTTGACTTGGGAATAATGGAATCAATACTTGTGTACAGTTTCTGTGCAGGAGGGCTTGCAACATGTCCAAAATGAGTTGGAAGCAAAGAATTTAGCTCACCTGAGCTTTGTCAAGTACGTTTATCTTTTTTCCCTTTGGAACAATTTTCCTTATTTATATGTGACCAATATGCAATATTTCTTAGGGTCAAATCTTTGGAATGTTGCATTTGAATAACAGATCCTTTTGTTTTTTCAAAAATAGCAAAAGTACATAATGGGGATGGGAAATTATGCTGTTTTGGTTTTATTTAAGCAGAGCTTTTCATATGTAAGGTACCTGCACGAACAGATTTCAACTAAACCTTCTCTGTTAGTTCCTTCTCTGTTAGTTTATTGCTAAACTCTCTCTTACATTATTACATAATACAGGCCACAATCTTCACAGCCACCCTCTACAAAGGGCTCATACTCCCAGGTTGGCTTCTCCTATGATGGAGATGGTGCCGGTGAAACTGCAACTGCTGACACTGATGATGAAGATGATGAGGATGAAGACGATGATGAGTTTAACAGTGATGATAGTGACGACGAGAAAATGGAGGCCATTGCGAAGGATTTTGGAGTGAAAAGGTACAATTGGCTTGTCTACAAGGAAAAGAAGGATAAGGAGGAGGAACGGCGCCAGAAGGAACTCATTAAAGGGGACCCCTCTATTGTAAGTGAATTTCCATTATCTTTTTGTCTATGTCAGTGGTTTAATTGCTGATTGGAAAAAAAATGGTCTGAAATCTAGTATTACTACTAAAAAACAAATAGAAATGAAGTAGTATCTGTGTCCTTTTCGTCGGTTGATTATTTTGGGTAAATTTTAAGGTAACATCAGGTAATCATTTCTTGTGAAGGGAAATTAGGGTGTCATAGAATTTTCACTGGTGCAAACTGGTATGGAGTGTGTATTGCTGGTTCTAATATCTGGGCTCTGCATGACAGTATTCTATACAATTTTGAAAGGGCCCATTGGTCATACTTTGCGGTTTTATAAAACCAGATTGTATTACAATATTGTCTCTTTGGAGGCATCTGATAAAATTGGAACGATACAGAAGATTAGCATGGCCCCTGTGCAAAGATTGTATTGCAATTTTCAAAAAGACCAATATGTTCGACATTTAACTTTTTGATTTCAGAGGAAACTGAGTCGTAGGGAAAGGAGAAAACTTTCGCAAATGGAGAGAGAAAGAGAACGGGAATTGGCCCGTTCTGTTGGGAGGGGCCCACATCATGACCCTTACAGGTCTTCTTGTTTTCTTATGTTGTATCAAGTTTATTTTTAATCTTTATAGGTAAACATTCTTAATACACATCACAAGCTTCACTTTATAATTTCATTTTGAAAATTTGAAATTATGTAAAATAATTTACCAGGGATCCACGCCGAAGCCCCTCTTATGATGGATATCCAAGGAGGAGAAGGTACATACATTTTCTTTGTTTTTATAATGGAAAATTTTGTTATGTGTGTCCCTAAAAAGCATTAATAAATTCCCCTGTGAAAGGAAATAATCTCTTTTATCCTTCTAGTCAGCATGTGTGCAAATGTTGCCAAACCTTTCCCTCGTATCAGTTGCTTCAAAGTTGTTCAGACTGTCCGTTAACACTGTGCTGTTTATTCATTTCTATTTGCTGTTTGAGGATGTCAATGATATTTCTTTTTATATCATAATCTGCAGACACAGGTCCCAATTTAAGTAACTCGGCAAATTATAATTTGTAAAGCTTTTTTAATTTTAGGATACTATTTGACCTCTAATAATAACATGGTTTTCATAAATCAAGGTCCAGGTCAAGGTCAAGATCACGATCACGATCCCCTTCAAGTTATTCGAGGAGGCATGACCATGATAGCCACAGAAGCAGCAAATCAAGGCCACCTAAAATAGAATATATAACTGAATTTGGAGGAGGTTCCCCTCTTCGAACTGATCGACAAAAAACAGAATGGATATCTCCGCCATCCTCCCCAGTTCAATCAGATGCTGTACTCAACCGGTCGGGCAACCTTGAACTTTTATACTTGCCAAGAAATATGAAAATAAGAGAAGTTGAGAGAGAGAGCTGAAGTTTGATGGTTATTTTGTTCTCTATTCATCATGATGCAAGAATTTGCCAGTTCTAGCTGGAATGATACCTATATCCGGTGCTACCAACCCTTGTCTGTCTATAATCCTTTTTTATGTATGCAGATCTTCCGGTGCACAAATTCTCGAGGCACTTCATGGTGACCCTGCATCTGCTGCTCGTACCATTGAACAAGAAAAGACTGCTAAGTTTGTTAAAACACCTGCCAGGTGATATTTACTTGGTTCAATAGACTGGTTCTTATAGAAACCTCCAACTGATGCAGGACCAGATCTTTACAAAGCGTCCAGACCCTGCTGCAATCTCCTCCCACCCCCATCTTCCCACACAACATACAAACTTAAAGATAAGAAGGAAAGAAAGAAGATCTGTAAATAAAATAAAAAAAAAATCTCATGCTTGCATCCAGAAACACACAGAAAAAAGAAGATGAGCAGATGAAAACAGAGAATGAAATACCTTGAGACTATATTTTTGTAGTTCCTGAATTATTTATGCATTCACACTTTTGTATGATTTGAACCTTCTTCCCTTTTTGTTATTTTTTTTTTCCAACAGTACCTCATCTGGGTTGTCCAAGCTTAATAAGACTCGCACAGGGGGGCCCTCGAAGAACCCGGCTGGAGAGAAAAAAGAGACACCTCAGGAACGCCTTAAGAGAATAATGAGCAAACAATTGAACAAACAAAGTATTGTCTTTACAGCATTATAGCTGCTCATCTTTTGTCATTTCGACAAAATTGTGTTGGGAACAATATAAACCAATGTTTAGCAATCTTAGCACTCGTAACATATAATTCCTGTTGGATTTGGTTTGAACTTTGCAGTTAAGAAAGATACTGCTGCTGAGCAGGCAAAGAAGCAGGAGCAAGAGAGGGAAAGGAGAGAACGCCTTGCTCAACTGAGTATGTTAAGCCGCCGCAGCCGTAGCCGTAGTCGAAGCCGTAGCCGTAGTCGAAGCTGCAACCGTAGCAGGAGCCGAAGCCGAAACCGGGATAGAAGCCGAGGCAGAAGTTGGAGCAGGAGCCAGTCTCCCCCTAGGTAATTTTCTGTATCTCCTCACTATAAGAGCATAATCAAGGTATAGTTATTTCTTTATATGATACCAGTAGAGCATGAGCATATTCTATCTAGGGTTTTTAGGATTTCCATTGGTTTATTGAAAGTAGTCCTGAGAGGCTCTACTAATTCCTAATCAAACACACTACTCCTGACCTATGTACGAGATGTTGTTGTGCCTTGGTACTGAATGATATACACCAGTAAGACATTGGCTTGTCATTACAACTCTTGGGGACTTCAAAATCAAACCTTAGCCAGATTTGCCTTGAGATGGCCAAGGGATTTGGTCTTGTTGGGTCAAATTGAGTGTGGCTAAATTCAGTTTTGGCATTTTGGGCTTTTGGGTCATCTTGGTTGTGCAATTCTGGATTCAGTTTGTGTTTGGGAAGGTCAGTGTCAGTTCACCTAGCAAGATTAAATTTCGAGGTTTAGCCTTGTGAATGTTATGACCTGGCATTTGGTTCATTTGTGTTGTCAGGTTGACAAACTGATGACTGATTTGGACATGCGGTAGATTACTCTTTGCTCCTTGTTTTGATTGGTAGATTCCGTCTTTTTGTCCTGTTCATTTGGTTGCAGACTTACTGGTTAGATGTCAGTTTGGTTCTGTGGTGCACTGGTCAATTAGGGTGAGTAATCAACCCAGTGCAACTTAGTCAGTTTGTAGCTGATTCATTTCGGGGTCTCTGACTTGTGGAAATGTTGGGATGGTCTGGTCAATATTGGCCAGCCATTCTTTTTTTCTACACTAATATAATGCTTGTAGCTTTGCCTTTTGTTGTCCTATAGGAGGCGTAGGTATAGTAGAAGCCATAGCAGAAGCAGGAGCCCTAGGAGGTACCATTCCAGATCTCGTTCGCCAACATACCGCAAGTCACACACTAGATCACGCACTCGATCTATTTCACCGAGGTGGGTTTTTAATCTATTTGTGCTTTTATTGTTATGTGGACTGGCATTTACTGGTCTGAAAAAATACTTCAGCAAACTTTTGTTAATTGTTTTCTTTCTTTTCCTCACACGGTGGTTAGTTGCACAAATTGCACAAATTGTGGGGTAGACGAAATGGTTGTAGTGATCTAGTTAGGTCCTTTTCGGGGGCATATGGAAGTTCAAAGTTGTTGGCTTCTCTTTATTGAAATTGAAGCTCTCTCTTTTTCGTTTAGCAGGTCAAGAAGCTGATCGAGACACTGAGCTGTCAAATTTTTCCCTGAATAGTATGTAGCATAGTATTGTTCTTCTGTATGGGGATTTCTTCCTACTTATTTTTATGCTTGTATTTGTTCCGGAATGAATGGAGTATGCTGCTGTCCAAACCCTTCTATAAATTTTATGTATTAATTTGGCGAGTTACAAATTAATTTTGTCATTTGCTGTGTTTGAACTGCAGTAATTTTTGCCTCTTTACTATTACAACGATCATGAACAACTGATGCTTAGTGGTACTGAGTTAAGTTAAAGTAGTTGCATGAGTTATATTAATGTTACGCCTGTACTTACAAAAATGCACCCTGGTTGATATCTGTCAGATCAAAATTGGACGACCCTGATCGGTGCCTGAAATAATTGGGTTTCTTTTGTACTTTCCAAACATCCGATTGATCTGAACCAACTGTTTGATTTTTGTTGTGTAATGTCATGTAAGATGTCATTTTCAAATAAAAAGATGCAAGTACTAATTCTAATATTAATGGTTCTTTCTTCTTCGTGGTTGCAATTGTCACGCATGCAAACCACAAAAAGCTTGTCCTTTATCATTTGTTGTGATGTCACGTGATTGCACGAGAGTTGCCGGATGAAACGGTGCAAGTGCAACATTTAACGTGCTTTCACCTCAGATAATAAATCTAGAAGATACTTTTGGGTGGCACATCTTTTTGTCGAAAAATTTGGCATAGTGGCATGCATTATACAGATTGAACTGAAAGTTCTACATTCGCTTTTTTTCTATTTTCAAGGAGAACGACCGATGGGAGTTTCTTTCTTTCATCTCAATTGTATATATCAGATTGGCTCACTCATAATTCTTTTTAATGTTTTTTTCTAGTCTATTAGGCTCCATTTGGATAGGTGTGGGAAGAAGGAAAGAAGAGAAGAAGTGGGAAGAAGTATTGGGAAGTGTGTAACTTTGTGAAGAGTTTGGATTGTTTATAATAAATTTTCTTCTTCTTTTTTCCAACGATCCAAACGCACCCTTAGTGTCGGTAATTTTTTTTTTCGAAGACTTGACCTTAGTGTCGGTAATTGATCTCACTGAACAACCTAGATCTAAAACATGTCATGCGAAAACAATGGAAGGAATGTGAGCGATGATATGCTTTGCCGCACATGATTTTCTAGCATAATAAGGGGATTATTATTTATTTTCATTAAAAAAATTCGCTTTTCTTGAAAACTAATATGATCGCACAAAATAAGTAAATGAATTCCTCAGTTTTCAGTTTTGGGTGGTACAGAAAATATTGTCATAATAAAAATTATTGAACTACTCAAAATTTAAATTTGTGGGTTTTTTTTAATGAATAAAATTGTATAGAGTTCATAGTTCTGCATATTTTTCACTTTGGCGAGTCAGGAGTCAGGACTACACTTTCCGGAAAGCCTCTAATAATTGAAGGTTATCCTATAAATTCTCTCTAATACATCAAACTCGCATGTCCAGTTACTCATGTGTGGTATTTAAAAGGTCGTCCTTATCGCAGAGTCTGTTCTTTCAAAAGAAAATTGAAGGTTATCCTTATCGCGACTCTCAATTTAATTTTGAAAACAGAATTTAGGTTTTTCGTTCGAACTCATAAATCATATTATATGAATATTCAAAATACCAATTGGCAATTGGCGAGTATGACTTTGGTATTAGCAAGGGGACCATGTATAAGGAACAGAAATAGATAATTGGAGGACCACGTGTTGCTCTGATATAGAAATTTTTAAAAATTACATGAGATCGTGAATAATCACCATATTAGTTGAGTTGCATGCATGCAGCAGATCGAAATCAAATGCAAAATAAACATATAAAAAAATTAGTCCAGCCTGACATAGTGACATTGTCTAATAAAACAAAAGAATTTCACGACAAGTGTTCTGAACTTTAGAGAAACCACAAATGCTTATCAAATTCCTGTTCATTCAATGTACCTCGACAAATCTCCGTCACATCACCTTTTAATCTATGGAGTAGTTCGGTGCAACACAAAACATCCCTTTTTGAAATGACTATTTTGGAACATGTTTTAGGAAGTAGTCGCGAAGATGATTGAATAGGAAAATATTGACTTTTGAACATGAAAAATCAAAATTATCAACAACATGGAGTCGATTGGTTAGGAGAATAGAACAGTAGATGCAGGAGAGATGATTTTTGATCCGTTCGTTCTGCAATTTGCAAAATCCATTTCAACCCAAAAAAAAATTCTTGCGGTGCAAAAAATAATTTACTTCAATTGTATGCAATGTCCGTATTTTATGCTGTATAAAATTAATTTATTGATTTTTAAAATATGACCATGTCTAGTGTGCGAACATTTTATTTATTTATTTTTTATTATCTTTGAAAATCTAAGGAAATAACAAAAACATATTTTATTAGTCTTATCAGTTTAAACACAAGTACAGTAATATATTTTCTTAGTCCTATCATTTTAAACACTTGTACTGGTTCTATTTGTTTGTGATTGTCTTGTTGGCTTCTTGTCCTTGTTTCTTTCCATTGTACTTCCGACAAGTAAAAGGTTTTTTTTTCACCTTTTAACAGTCTCATTTCCCAAGCTATTCACTATAGAGTTCAGTAACAAATTTTCCAAATAAAAATAAAAAAATAACTCAACAAAATAACAATACTAATTATTAGTATTGATTAAAATAACAAAATAGTTGCATTTGTATCGTTTATGAATAAGTCTACGATTAATATTTGTATTCCTAAATAACTAAAAATAAAAAAATAATTCGAATTTGTTTGAGTCATAGTTTAATCTGTATTAAAAATGAATTCAGAATAATCTCTTATATTTCTGCATCCGAACAAATTTCGTGTGCAAAATTCATTCTCCTGTCCCGTTCGAGAGTGAAAGCAGCATGCAAAGTGATTTATTTTGTTGGTTTATGCACTGTACTTTACTAAACTATACCCGCTAATAATCCAAAATTAGAACTTTCCAATAAACAGCTTGATCGTCTATTCGTCAACGGCCGAACAAGACATTGATTCGCTCATGAATCATGGCCTCCTTTGTTAATTAACCTTTTCGACCGTTCGAGAGAAATCCTCAATCTAAGATTCCTCGGCCAATTAACGCTGATGCAAGTCAACTGACCTTAATTAGTAGAGACCTAAACAATTGTTAATTATAAGATTCCTTGCTATTAAGCTCTCAAGTCAAATGTCCCTAAAGAGTAGGAAATAATTGCTTACTAATTACTATCAAGATGCCACTAATCCGGATGCACTTGGATCGCCACAATCACCAACGAGGGACCCTCGGTCTCCTAGTCCTATATCGTGGAAAAAGAAGGAAAAAAAATACTCCAACATGTATGACTTTATCAATTTATTCTAGAGAGTAATATATTTTATATCTAACTCAATACAAGTTAGATTTTAATTAACTTCTACAGGCATTAATTAAATCTCATTCGCTTCATAATTGAAGACTGTAATTTGCGCTAAAGTTAACAAAATTTTGAAAATAAAAATTACGCAAAAGATGAAAAGAATCATCAAATTCGCTTATACAGTTATACTTTTCCTTGCTTAGAATAAATTCCTCATTTATAACTCGTAGAATGAATAATTGTTTTATTATAAATCAAAATGCACCAATAATGCTACTAGAATAAAAAATATATATTAATTATCATATCATTGTTTTATAATTGAATCAGTAGCGTTTTTCAAAGAACTTCCGTACCCCTTGTTTGGGTAGCAAATTGGATCGAACTTTACAGTTTTTTTTTATTATAAAATTTTATTTATGTCATTATTCATCAAGTTATATATTATATTTATCAATTACTTATTTAAAGTATTTACTATTGAATTTATACGATTCGAGTTTAATGTATGTTAAGAAGGTGGCGTCCCACATGTCGGAATAAAATTTAAAAAGTTACTTTTTTGATGTAAAATAAAAGAAAGTAGACAATAAAATTCGAATAGGACAAAGTGCTTAGGAAAGTTAAAAGAGAGGTAAACTAATTGTTGCCAAAAAAAAATATATTTGATAGAATTAGAAGAATTAAAACATTGACAAAGGGAAAAAGGAAAAACGGAAGCGGGAGACATTATACATAGTCCGCCGTGCACCGGGTTCAGCTATTATATCGAAGTTCAAACCCAAACAAGCTTTAAATTCCGTTACTCGACTCTCCTCTTCCCTTTTCTCCCTTTCCCCCACTCAAAACCAAAATTCAGAGCAATTATCAAAATACACACACAGGATAAAAAAAAGAAAAAAAAAAGAGCTAAAAAATGGTGGATGTGGCACAACGAACCGCCACATTGCCACCACCTCACCCAACACCGGCCCCACTGCGCAGACTCTCAGGATTACGCCGCCTATCGGTCCGTGCCTCCTCAGCATCCCCTTCAACCCCATCTCGCACAGCCGTCTCCTCTTTCGCGGAACTAGCCTCCTCGATTCTCTCTCACCTCAGCCTCTCTTCAGTGCAGATCGAACCCGGCCTCTCCGACTCTGATTTGGTACGTATCGAGTCGGAGTTGTCGATCACATTCCCGCCCGATTTGCGCACTCTCCTCTCCCTCGGCCTCCCGTCTGGCACCGGCTTCCCTAACTGGCGTCACCGTCCCCTTCACCCGATCTTGAACCTTCCTTTGAAAAAGATACCTCTCGTCAGACACTCGTCTCTCGGAAAAGCACCCCGTCTCATACCGGTACGTACTTATCTTATTTTGAATGTTTTGATACATTAACAAGAAATGTAAAGAAATCATCATTGCTAAAAAAAAAAACCCATTAATGTGTGTCAATTCTTGTATACTGTTTTGTTAACAGGTGTACAAGAACTGCTACATACCGGCATTACCGTGTCTGGCCGGTAACCCGGTGTTTCGAGTCGACGAGGATTCGGTATCCATAGCTGGTGTAGACCTGGCCGATTTCTTTAGTCGAGAGACCGGCTTCCTCGCTCCACCGGCTGCCACATCGCTCAGGCGCCAGATGTCAGCATCTCTTCCCCCTCTCTATCCTTCGACCGCTTCCACTTCAACTTCTCGAAGGAGCCTCGACTCAATGGCCGGGAAGACACCCCGATGGATCGAGTTCTGGACAGATGCCACGTCGACGACCAATCCGAGGCGACGGATCAATGCAAGTATTAGTAATAACAATAACGTTTTTAGAGATCACGAGTTAGTAATTGAAATGAAATCTGGTGAAATTGAAAAGCTTCCTAGTTGGGTCTCTATCTACCTAGATGAGATCAGTTCTATGTTGAGATCAGGGGGTTGGTGCGAATCGGACGTGAAGGAGATGGTACACGTGGCGGCATCTGATGTGGGTGTGTCTTGCGATGGAAAGATGGACGGTCAGGATACGCTCGACAAGCTTATTAAAAAGACCGATAGGTGCTCTGATTCGCTGCGGCGTGCTGGGTGGAACTCCGATGAGGTCTTGGAACTGCTGAGATTTGATGGTTTGGATCGGAAACAACAGCCGGTGCGCAGACCCCAGGTCAGGTTACCGCCTAAGGTTCCCCTGGCGGTTATCCGACCTGTGTGATTTTTTTAGATCGTTGATTATCGGAGTTTGAGCTCTATTTTTATTTTCATGGAAATCCACGAGGCTACCTTTTTTTTTGAGCTTTTGTGAATAAAATTGGAGGTAATAATACAGAAAGGAGATTAACGGATATAATAGAGTATGATTGAGATTCTTTGATAATTTGATTTTATATTATGGTACTGATTGGCAATAATGGGATTTTAGGAGTCTGCGCTTGTATTTATATGATCTGTAGCACTATCAGCGCATCGATCTGTGTAACAGATCAGGATAAATTTTTGTTGCATGAAAACTGCACGGATGGTTACAGTTTGAACTCCACAGAATCGTTGAATTCTCCTCAAAGGCGGGAATTTGTGGGCCTTGTGAAACGCCTGGAAGCATTTTCGTTTGAAATTGAGTAGAAAGGAATTAAAAATTCTTCCCTTTTTAAACACAGGAGAAATAACGGACAAAAGTTAGGTGCTGGTTTTGAAACAGGGGGATATTGATAATTTGATAGGTAGAATTAGAATGTCAGGTGCTGTTTACTCTTCGTATTTGCATCTGTTCTTGTCAAATAGTCGTTCGGGTGTCTTGGCATTGCAATAGCATTTACTCAGTGTCGTATTTTTACCAACACTTTGATGATTTAATGAAAAAAAATGTGTCATCATTCGTCGCTAAATTAAATTTAATGGCAATAAATTTAACTAACTGTTTGCTGGTACGCTGTTATGTAATATCTCCGACAAGATAAGGCATTAGAAATAAATTTAATTCAAAATCACACAGGGGGCGGAGCCAATAGGGAGGCTGTTTGGTGCAGTTGCCCCCCCTCTTGCTCCAAGGAAATTTAAAATTTTTATGTATATTTTCTTTGGCTCCGTTTGGATAGGTGTGGGAAGAAAGAAAGAAGTGGAAAGAACTATTGGGAATTGTGTAACTTTGTGAAGAGTTTGAATTGTTTATAATTTTTTTCCCTTCTTCCTTTTTCCTACCTTCTTCTCAACACATCCAAACGGTGCCTTTATGTTTTAGAAATTATTTATAATTTGCTCTCCTAATTAATCATGAATTATTGATTTAGAAAAAAATATTCTTCTTCATAAATAAATTCTATTTTATTGTTCAATCTTTAAAAATTCGCCCCTCCTATCGGCTCCGTTTGAATGGTGTGGGAATAAGAGAAATAAGGAAAAAAGTATTGGGTGTAACTTTGTGAAGAATTTTGATTGTTTATAATAAATTTGAGAGTAGGAAGAAACTATTTTCTTATTCCCTCACTCATCCAAACACAACCATCATAATTTTCCGACTCCGCCCCTGAAATCACAGTATCTGATACAATATTTGAGTTTGTTGGTCTTTTTTTCAAACACGCAAGCGAGTTCTTCATTTTCGGATTGATGTAACAATGTTGGAATGGGTTTTTATGATATTATTAATTTGATCGAGAACGCTCATATTACAAAATCTGAACCTAAAAGACACTATCTTGCCTTGTGATCTTAATTTGAAAAAATAAAAAAGCAAGAGAATGATAAAAAATGCTTAATCTGGATATAAAAAATGGTTAAATTATAGATGTCTGATGTCTCCGTAACTTATTTAGATAGGCCTAGTATAAAAAATTAGTGTAATTTGAAAATGATTTCCATCTATCTGGATATATACTAATTCGATGGTTTAGTTGTTCATTCAGTTTTAGTAACCAGTAACCCTTGATAGCTCACAAATTATACTAAAATTGTATTGAATTTAATTGCACGAGATCTATCTAGCTGACGAAATAATTAATCTAAGAATTATATTTTCATGTTTGATTTTTTTTACTTTGATTACCGACAATTGTAACAATAGATCAAGTTGTTATCAAAATAAAAAACTATATTATAGACATAACTCACATTACAGAAGTATGGTCGTTAAAACCACGAAAATCAAGTAATCTAGTTAAAAAAAAATCATACTTGAAGATAGTCACTGAATCCAAGTTTGATTATTTTCTAATAATCTCAAATGCATTTTATATTGTCTTGTAAAATGTTTTATAATAACAATGATGATGAATTTTACAATGATAAAAAAAATGACATCGACCTACGTCATAAATTAATGAAGTAGAAAATACAATAAGATTTTTATTAAATTTCTAATTTAATATAAATAATGACAAATTAAACTATAAGTGAATATAATACCTAAGGAGAGCCAAAACCTATGCAGGTAAAAAGGGTTATGTACAGTGTAAGAAAAGATGCAAATAAATCAGTTATTGTTTTCGTGAGCTTCAATATCGTGCATTTCACCAAGATTCAATATCGTGTGTTTCACCATCTTCAATTATTATGTCCTACATCAACAATTTAATGTTAGTAAGTATACGTATCAACTTTAATAAAATATTAATTAGACGGTCGGCACAACTATTAGACATTCACTTAAAAAAATCGATCATTAGTATAAAAAAAATTACCTAATAAAGTCAAAAAGTTAGAAAGAGAGTTCAATATCGAGTGATAAAATATAAATTTAGAGAGTAACAACATAGTACTTGTGTGAAATTTCAATATATTGAAAAAGAACATGAATAATGCTAGAATCAAATACGTTTGACGTTAAACACGATTCTAGACTCAACTATTGAAATTTGAAATTACCGATCCGAACCGCTCGATATGATCTTCATATTGAAATATTTTTACTTACCAAATTTTATATTTTTTCCAAATTTTTTAAACTATTTTTTTTTTCAAATTTTTTAAAATTGAAGGGTCTAAAATTAATTAGATTGAAGATTTTTTAAAATCCAAAATAAAAAGTAAAAAATTCGAAAAAAAAATTTGACCTCCAAGGATATTTTAATTATGGACAACAAATTGAGCGGTTCGGATTGCCCGTGCTAATCTTGAAAACTAAGATCCGATCGCGTTTGACGGTTCAAATATCAAACGCGTTTGACTCTAACATTACTCAAAGAATATATCTACTAATCAAATAATTTAAGAATTTTTCTTTCCTTTATTAAAGGAAGGTCAACTTTAAAATAATAATAAGAAGAAGAACAACAACAACATAAACTTTACCTTTATTAATTTGATTCTCTCTGATATTTTATTAAGAAAAGAACAAATTTGAGTTTGTAACACTCAATAACGAATTCGTCTTGATAAATAAACTAATTAGATCGGTACGATTATGAAAACCTTAAATAACATCATAAATAAATAACTAAATAAGCAACGATCGTTGCTCCTCCACACAAAACTTATTTTGAGTTCATATGAAACTTGTTTCTAGTTTATTGGAGCAAAAAACTGATCCGCTACGCCAACGCTGCACGAAGAGCCACATGACTTGACACTTGGCAATTTGCATCTATGTACCTGGGATGTGTCATGTGTGGGTTGGGTAGGCGAAGCATTGAATGCTTGCCATTGATGAGTCAGGGCTCTGACAACTCCGACTCGATTAGAGCGTGAAAAGAGGAGAACGAGGCTCGTGTCAGGCGGTGGCACCTCTCTGCACTCGTGTGCTTCTATCTAAATGCCACTTGGCAGGTGCGCGCAACCCTCCTCCAACGGTCACCGTGCAAAACAACATATTTTGATTATTTTCCCACTTTCTATTGACTTGGTTAGGTGATGTTTTTAACTGATGGTGAACTGATCTCGCTAGGTATTAAGTTTGTATCTATATTTTTTGTTCATATCTGGAAAACATTATACATACTTTATTATATTCAATTACTTTTTATATGATAACAATATTAGCCTCATTAGAACAATATTTGAACATTTCTGTTACATAATTGTTTTTCTACACTCTAATTTATGCCTTAAATATTTATACATCTTTATGTTACTTAATTGCATACAGTTTAAGATAAAAAATATTTATATATACTTAAGAACTTTTTAACATTACTGTAAATTATGAAAGCATAGGTAATAATATTTTTCAGCAAGTAGGAGAACTTCTACCATAACGGTATAATATTTTGTAATGACCTCTCTGTTTTTATCATTATTTTTTCGCAAATTGATTCTCTAAGGCTCCGTTTGGATAGGTGTGGGAAGAAGAGAAGAAGGGAAGAAGTGGGAAGAAGTATTGGAAATTGTGTAACTTTGTGAAGAGTTTGAATTGTTTATAATTTTTTTTCTTCTTCTTCCTTCTTCTTCTTCTTTCTTCCAACGATCCAAACGCACCCTAAATATTTTTTTTTTTTTTTTTTTTGAGGTTGTAACGGCCCGTAGGCATTCATTCATCAAGATTAAGAAGTACATCAGCAGAGATTACAAGGGAGCGAAAATGGGGTAGGTATAACCTAACATTGAGACCCCTCTAATTCTAGCGAATTTGGCAATACTATCTGCTAGTTGATTCAGTTCCCTATTAATAAAATTACAGCAAAAATTACTATCCTGGAGTGAACATTTGATGTCCAGAATTTCATGAAAACATCTCCAATCCACTGATTCTACGCTCAGTTCCCCTACCATGACTTGATGTAGCAGCTTGCAATCCGTCAGGAAAGAGCAAGAGGTAAATCTATGCCGCTTGGCTGCATTGACTGCATGTTTGAGTGCAAGAGTCTCTGAATGAATAGGCGATGCAGAAGCTTCATCACCACATGCAAATTCAATGAGGTTGCCCATTTTGTCAATGAGAACATAAGCCCAACCAGAACCTCCTTTACCTGTTGAGACCCAAGATCCATCTACAAAGCCAGTAAAATCAAAATCTTGTACCAGTAGACTTCGTGTAGGTTGTTTATACCTATTAGAGTAGAGAGAACTGGCCATGTTCACATTTTGTAACATATGACCTGCCATGCTCAGCACTCTTCTAAAATCAAAGGTACCCCCTTCATAAACAACTTTACATCTATGTTTCCAAATATTCCAGGCAAGCGAGGCAAAGAGCTGAAGTTGTTGTTCATCTAGATGTGCCGTCACCTGTGCCATAACGGCAGCAGTATCATTTGGCAAAGCGTCAGTCCGAATCCCCAAGCTTGATGTAAGCCAGACCCGGCGGGCGAGGTGACACTTAAATATTACATGAGTAACATCCTCATTGGGATCCCCGCAGAGAGAGCACCCATGTTTTTGTCTTCTCAGTCTTGTGGCTAAAAGATGATCAACTGGAAGCGCATGTTTGACCAATTTCCAAAGGAAAAGCCGAACCTTTGGGGGGAGTCCAGTGTTGTGCCAGATGGTATTGAGTACCTCTTTTGACAGTTGAGCTGGTTGAGAAGCTTGCTGATGCTCGGTAGACAGCAAGCGATATGCACTTTTCAATGAGAAGGCGCCATTATTTGTAGCAGTGAAAACCAGTCTATCTTGCCTATCATTTAATAATGGACCGTCAGGAAAAGTAATTGCAAGGAAAAGTGCACCGTGAAAACCAAAGGCAGTGATGAGTTTTGAAACATTCCATCTTCCTGTTGCATTGTCGGTCAGATCTTTTAGAGTCATTCTTCTCTGATTTGCATTTTGTGGTTGGAATTGGACCCACATGTCATGCCATGGTTCTGCAAAGGCTCCACAAGTTTCACCATTGCCGATTTGCCATTTGATATTCATTTGCATTGTATTTCGAATAGCCAGCAGGGTCCTCCACATGGCCGTGCATTTTGAAGTTCTCTTCGAGTTCCAGATGGTATTTCGGGATAGATACTTCGCCTTAACTACTTGGACCCACAGGGCAGAACTCTTTGACAGTATAGACCAGAGAGCTTTCATGTGTAGAGATTGGTTGAAGATAGTAAGATCTTTCAGCCCTAGACCACCTTCGTTTTTTGGCATGGTGATGGCTTTCCAGGCCACCAACGGCATTCGCCTTTCTACTCCATTATCCCAAAAGAAAGATCTGACTGTTCTTTGAATACTACTGATTGTTGCTGACGGTAGAGCTGCAGTTGACATGGTGTAAAGAAGAATAGGTTCGATAACTGATTTAATTAACACCATCTTCCCAGCTTGAGAAAGAAATTGGCGTTTCCAGACTTGGAGCTTACTCTCAATTTTATCCAAGAGAGGTGTGAAATCTCCTGGCCGGTTTGCAACAACTGGAGTGCCTAGGTAGATATCTCCTGCAGAGGCTGGAGTAGCAGTGAATACATCCATTACAAATTGCCTCATCTCCTGTGAGGTATTCTTAGAGAACCAAATTTTTGACTTTGCCACTCCAATTTCTTGACCAGAGACGGTGCAAAAGGTGTTAAGAAGATTGGCAATTTGCATCACTTCATTATAGCTTGCCTCACCAAAAATCAACAGATCGTCTGCATAAAGAAGACTGGTCAGTGTAGGAGCCCCCTTAGCCACTGTCACTCCTTTAATTGTCCCTCTATTAGCCATGAAATCCAGTAGTCTAGAAAGAATATCCAAGGCCATAATAAAAAGATAAGGGGATAGGGAGCATCCTTGACGAACACCTCTATTTGGTTGGAAGAAGCCATCTGCAGCGCCATTTAGGACAATTGAGAAGCGCGAAGAGGTGACACAGGCCCTTACCCAGTCAATATAGTTCTGTGGCAAGCCGTAGAGATTGAGTACCCGAAACAAGTAGCACCAATTTAGCTTATCAAAGGCTTTGGACAGATCAGCCTTTAGGCAGAAGGAAGATTTTTTGTAGGAGGAGAGAGAAAAGGTGTGTATTACTTCTCTGAAAACCCTGATGTTATCACCAATTTGTCTAGTTGGTGTGAATGCTACTTGAGCAGGCGAAACCAACATTTGAATGTGAGGCTGTAATCTCTTGGAAAGTAGTTTGGAAATAACTTTGTACAACACATTGCACACACTGATTGGTCTGAATTCCGACACCAGTTGTGGATTGTCCTTCTTGGGTATGAGAATAAGATTAGATCTTGCAATTCCAGCTGTCATGGTCTTCGAAGAGAAGAACTCTTGAACTTGTTGTAGCACCAAATGCTTTAGTTCCTGCCAGTGGGTCTGAATGAACCTAGCATTGAGCCCGTCCGGACCCGGTGCACGATCTGGTGACAGAGAGAAAAGGGTGGCAGTTATCTCTTGTTCAGTCGGCATAACATCTAACAAGTTTGAGTATTGTGGTTGCATGGATGGGAGAGAGGCAAGGAAAGCAGGATCCAATTGTTGCCAGGCCAACTCAAAATCAGGGCTAGAGGAACAGAATATAGATTTGAAGTAACTAACAAAGGCTTGTCTCAGTTCCTGCTCTGTTTCTGTCCATCGATCCGGACCCAGCATCACTGCGTGGATTTGGTTTCTCCTCTTCCTGGCCGTAGCAGTTATGTGATAAAACTTGCAGTTGGTATCACCATAATATGCCCATTTTAAGCGAGATCGCTGAGCCCAATAAACCTCTTGCGCCTGTAATGCTTCATTGTATTGCTGTTGTACAACTTTTTCCTGTTCATAACTGCTATTCTGATCTGCCTGCAATTGTGACATTTTCTCTTCAATCTCACGACATGCTTGTTGAGGAGTTGGCCTCTCTCTCTCCCATTTTCTTGTTGATTTCTTTAGATGGTGAAGGAAGTCATCCCAATTGTTGTTGCTTTTCTGTACCACCTGAGAGCATAGTCTAGGGAAGTCACTTGTTAGCAACCACCAATTCTCAACTCTAAACATTTTAGTTGTACGAGGTGTTGTACTATCTGTGGAGAGGAGGATAGGTGCATGATCGCTATTGAACTTCGGAAGGTGCAAGACTTTTGCATTTCTGAATTTAGTTACCCAAAGAGAATTAGCTAAGGCTCGATCTAAACGCTGCTTGATAAGAGTTCTTGTCGGGTTGTTATTAGCCCATGTGTAAGCTGGCCCGGAGTATCCAAGGTCATATAAACCAGCTCTATGTACCATAGAAGCAAAGGCTCTATTTTTAGGCTTGGCTTTTGCTGAGCCGCCTATCTTCTCTGTGTCTCTCAGGATGCAGTTGAAGTCGCCAATAATGCAGAGAGGTAGGTTGAAATTGCTGGCATAAAACATCACTCTGTCCCAAATGTAACCTTGTACACTTTGATTCGGGTGTCCATAAATAGCTCCTAGTAACCAAGGGTCATCTGCCGCATGAAACTGAATTCGTGCAAAGAAGAAGTAATATGATCTCTCCATAATATCCACATTAACATCATCACTCCAAAGTAACCAAATGCCACCTGACCGACCTACAGCTGGAATTATTTCTGAATTTTTAAGAGGAAGTCTTCTTATACGGTGTAAGGCTTGGGTGGTAGAGCACTTAGTTTCTGAGATAAATGCTAGGCGTGCTCTAGAGCTATGGAGGTACCTAGCAAGTGTATTAATCGTCGCGTTGCCTCCACTCCCGCGACAATTCCAAGAGAGAATACTCATTTAATTAACCCGGGCGCTTGTGGGCCCGCCCTTGGCCGCTTATTTGAGGTGTTTGCCAGTGATTGGTCCTGGAGATAAAGGCCATCCAGCTGAGAAGTAGTTTTCGATATTTGCCCCACAGAGAGAGTAGAGGTACCAGGAGGGGTAAGAGAAATGGAGGTAGCATTGGAATTGAGAGAAGAGTTATTGCAATGAGAATCTGAATGAACATTTTCATTTGGAAGGGATGATTCAGGTCGGACAGGGGTTTGGACTAATGGATTTCGAGAGGCAAGAGGAATAAAATCCACCAGTTTAGCAGCATTAGTGATCCAAGGACCAAAAACAAATGGCGATGGGGGCCCATTCTTGAACCTTTCTCTGAATTTTGGATCTAGTGTCAGTCTAGAGCATCTAGCCCAGTCCACGCAAGTTGTGAAATCATGGCCTAGCAAGCCACAACAGTTGCACAATCCCTTAATTTTTTCAAACACAAAGAAAGTCTTAAAGGTACCAACAAGTGGATGAGCTGCGTAGGCAGCATCAATTATTGGTTTCTGAATGGGTATTTTTAATTTCAGGCGCATGAATTTAGAGACCCCGCTAGTAACCATTTGAGGGAGAGAGATAGGTTGACCCAATTCTTTGACCAGGTCCAAAGCCGTGGAAGGTGAAATGAGGTCTGGGTATTGTGCATGTATTTGTAAAGATACCTCTGCATGGGTAAAAGAGGAATGGTTGACTTCTTGTGGGCCCTCAATACGTCGAAGTACCACCAGGTCAAACTTAAATGTCCATGGTCCTGTTTCAAGCACTGTTGTAACATCGCCAGCTGATGCAAATTCAGCAATAAAGAGGTTGCTGCCATAGGAAGTGATGATAGCTGGGGTTTGCAAGCGCCATGCCCGCAAGAGTTGTACGGTGAGTTCCTGCAGGTTGACGGCCTTGGTTGTTATGACTTTAAGTAGCAGGCAGAGAGAATAGTCACTGACCCCTGCTATGTGGGTCACCTTATCTGGCTTGGGTTCGGTTGCTTGCTTGGTGAAGCGGTTCAAGAATTCTTCATCGCTGAGCTCCATTAGAGCAGACTTGGGAGCAAAAGGGGTAGCAAAAGGTTGTAGTGAAGTGGGATGCGTTAGGTTGGGGGAGTGGAGAGAGGTAGTGGAGGGATTGAAGTAATGAAAAATGCTATTGATATCTTTTAGGGGACCCACAGGGTTTTCAATCAGGTTTGACTGGGGCCCTGTGGCAAACAGTTTGGGAGGGTCACATGAGGTATTGAGATGGTCAATAAATTCGAATTGACCAATTGTGAACTTGGCATGTGAGGTTGGGTAGGACTGTTGTGTAAAGTTAGTGGGGTGTGGATAGCTAATATCTGCTGGGATAAGGTAATGCTGAAGCGGGATGGTGAAGCGGCCAACAGTAAGAGAGGCATTGAAGCTCATACCTTTTTGTTCACCCCTCGAATCAGGGTTGGCAAAAAGCATAGCAGATGGTAACACCAAATTAGAAATTGGTGGCATTCCATATAGAGAATGCTCCAGGCCCCCTTTCCCATTCATCAGATGGTTAGCGAAAATGGGAATGACCAGCTGGCCCACAGAAAATGCCAACTGACCCATGAAAGAATTTAGAAACTGGCCATGGTACCTCAAATGGTTGTAGGTTGGTTGACCCAACCTATTTAGGCCACGCATGGAAAGACCAGCATTAAAGGCTCCTGTGGACCCACATAAGCATTGGTGGTGAAAGTTCCATGGACATGATGTATGAACTGGGTTAGTGGACCGGCAAGGCTGAGTAATGGCGGTGGGTGGGGAAGTCGTAATCATCGGTACAATTGGGAGAGAGAAAGGTACAAAGCATAAATCGAAAAGGAGCAGAAATAAATGAGCTAGAACAAGTAGTACTTAATAAAAAGTCAGTAAAGGAGTAGAATCAAGATTGAGAGTGGGGATTGAATGTAGAGCAATAAATACACGAGGGGACTAGATGAAATGAGGAACCTATTTGTTGTGCAACGGTTTTCGCACACACGAAACACACTGCCCCATGCCACTGTGCTACTCAGCGCTGCCGCTGCTCGCCGAAACCCCTTACATCCCGCCCGCGCACACGAAGGGTTTCCCCCCGCAGCCAAGGTCGCATATCAGCCCTCTTTCACCCAATTTCGATATGTATTAATGTATGGGACATACATTCAAAAGCGCAAAAAAAAAGTTCTTCGGCGCCGATTCGGTGGATTCCATGGGAAAACAACGCACCCTAAATATATATAATGAACAAAGAGACAAGTTTGGACTTCGTGCAGTGAATCATCTGATGTAGATTTAAAATCTCTCCAACTCACGTGCAACGCATCCCTTCCCAGGCTTCAGGACGATTAAAATTGTTTATTTAATCCTTTTTTTATTTTCTGACTCTGACCTTTTGCTGTTTTACATGGCAACAGTCTCTCTGAAATCTGATCGGTAAGACAATTAATTGCAATCCAGGTACTGAAAAAGGTAATAGTATAAAAGCAAAGCAAACAAGCGTACGAAAGAAAAACTAAAAACTTAATTTTTTACCTTAAAAAAAAAGGAACTTCGATTATGTACAATTGAAATTATCACGGTTGTGTTTGGATGAGCCTAGGAATAAGAAAAAAAGTTTCTTCCTACTTCCAAATTTATTATAAATAATTCAAATTTTTCACAAAGTTACACATTTTCCAATACTTCTTTTCTTATTCATTTTATTCCCACACCATCCAAACGGAGAGAAAAAGTACATGCAATTGGGATTTTATTTCTGTAACGTGGTTTGCATTTTAAATCAATATTTATTTATCATGCATCATGATGCAAAGAGATTTTCGTAGTTTAAATCATACTCATGCTCAAACACATTACATCTATTATCGCTAGAAACAATAATATTAATTGAATAGATAATGTGACCAGAGGCATGCCATTGTCTTAGTATTTTGGTTCCTATAGGAAAATAAATACAAATATATAAATCAATTATACTTTCACTCAAAATAAATGAAAAAGGTCCTAATCATACTCACTCCTCCTCCAACAGCTAACATGACCTCTCCGTAAATGGTACATTGCAGCTAGGAATCAGACAAAATTGGTCAATCGTGGTTTTGCCTTGGGTTCTGTCGACAGTTGCCTGTTCTCTAAGCAGACCATAAGGATTTGCTTTTGACGGTCTGAGGTGATGTAACCTTATAGGCTTATACCCTTATTCAATGCAGTGTCCAGTGTGTCCTGTTCGTCATTCTGAGGGAAAAAAAATGTAGCGTGGTGTTTATTAGAGAATGCTTTTTTTTTAATAAAAAAATATTATATTCAGGACAGTAGTGTTCCATTTTGGTCATCAGCGTGGTTCATTAGCAGTGTAATAAGTTCATGCTAATTGCGTGGTTCATTAGCAGTGTAATAAGTTCATGCTAATTCGTAGTTTCGTACAAGATCTATTCCATATTTAGAATGGAAGCATGATATCATTTATGTCATACGATACGAGTCCAAATGAGAAGACTTGGGTGTGTTTGGATGCAACAGAATAAGCCGAGAATAGAGAATAGGAATAAGGAATTTCGATTTGCGTAATTATCCTTATTCCTTATTCTTATACCATGATTTTGTTTGTATAGGAATAAGAGCCCTTATTCCTTATTCTTATGTTATTTGGGTTGCACAAGAATAAGAATAAACACGCAAACCGAAATTTTTTATTCTTATTCTCTATTCCCGGCCTATCCAAACACACCCCAGATGATTGTTATTCACGAGACCTAGGACTGTCAATGAAATTTGTTTATCCGTTTACCCAATCCGTACCGTACCGTATAAGACGGGTATGGGTAAAGTTTTATTTTCGTTAAGTTAACGGGTACGGGTAAGAAAATTTTTTCGTTAATTTAACGGGTACGGGTACAGGTAAAAGTTATTTCATACCGTTTTCATAATGGATAATTGCCACAATTAAAAAGATACAATTACGTGATACATATGGCATCATATATTGCATGATTGGTAAAAAAATATTGCTATATTTTATTTAAGATTTATAATTCTTTCCATTCAGTGTACGAAAAAATTAAAAAGCAAAAATCTAAAATATTCGCCACCATTATTGCACTTTATTAATATACTCATTGATATAATTTATTTATACAGAGAGTACAAATTTTATTATTATTATATTTTTTTTACCGTTATCGTACCGTATCGTTAATTCTTAACGGGTACGGATAAAGTCATTTTTAACGGATACGGATAAAGAAAATTTTAACGGGTACGATAATAAAAATACTTTGTACCGTACCGTACCGTAGCCATTGACAGTCCTAACTAGACCCAATAATTATCATTTATCAAACTCTCGCCTTCTAAAAATATCCCCCAACCCAATACTTACCATTTATCCATTCACCTTCTAAATATCTCTCGAGGTTTTTATATGCATCCTATAATGTACATGGGTTCGTATCCTCTACCAACTTTAGTGGCAATATTTGATCTGAGCCGTTAGATCTAATCTTCACGGTTAAAATTTTTCGGACCTATCGATCTGGTTACATACACAGAGTTTCCTTAACCGTTAAAATTAGATCTAACGGTTCAGATCATAAGTCGGCACTCTACCAACCTTAAAAGGTTGGTAGAGGATGTGATTCCCGATTGGTTAACACGTCAATGCACACTCATCTATTCTATCGGTGCAAATTTTTTATATGTTAATTTAAAACTAGTGACGCATAGTGATTCAATCTCAATTTTAGAGCTGCTAATTAATAGTCAATCCAAATCTGGTAATCTGATTTTTCACATTTCAAATCTCGTTGAATATATATCAAATTTCATTTTCTTTAAACTTTTAGTATATATTTTTAGATTTCTTAAAACGATATTATTGGAGGGTCCATGATCCTCAAATTCGTTGATATTATTAAAAAGTAAAATATTTAAAAAATATATAAAATATGATTCCCAACAATATATGAATATATAGATGAGTTTCGACTGTTCAGATCATAGTTAAAAACTTCAAAATTGAAATATAGTAGCGACTGATTTTATCCTACCTCAAAAAATAATTATTCACATTAGTCGCACGGTTTCGACTAAATCAAACGCAGTTGACAACTGTCAAATACCTTCCTTGATCTTTCAAACTCATTAAAACCGTCTAAAGTAACAACACATATTGAGTGTAGATCACGGATTCAAAATCATGCGGGATAATTTAGATGTCAAAATAAATAAGAAGACTTAACTCCATTTTAATTAAAAACCATCCTAAATAAATTATTTTAATTAATTTTCTTTTATTATTATCATTTTCTCAAGAAGTTAGTAAATCAAAAAGGTTTGTTCAGCTTTCTATATAATTGACT
This sequence comes from Rhynchospora pubera, assembly GCA_028095005.1. Lineage (NCBI taxonomy): Eukaryota > Viridiplantae > Streptophyta > Magnoliopsida > Poales > Cyperaceae > Rhynchospora > Rhynchospora pubera. Next base: position 104,257,297 of record CM051462.1, on the reverse strand, counting down.
GAGACCACTTAATCTAATCATTTTCCAATTTCTCATGCAGTTAGTCTAGTCTTGGAACCTGTGGATTTTTTGGATTGCTTAAGAATAGGAAAAATAGTTTCTTCCTAGAAATAGTTTCTTCCTAGAAATAATATCTTCCAACAATTATATACACATAATTTCAACAAAATTAGCTGAATATTAATAACTAAATAAAATTTTTTGTGTTCTTTAATTAGTACTTTATTTAATATTAAAATAATAATTTTTAATAATTTATTTAAATTAATATCAACTTGCTTATTCTTAACTCACTATCCAAATAACATTTCTTATTTCCGAAATAATATTTTTTCACTCTTCCCAAAGTTACACGCTTCTCAATGGAGTTGTTTGGATGTTGTAGGAATTTGGAATTTACAATTATAGGCATAAATTTATTGGGAAGTGTGTAACTTTGTGAAGAGTTTGGATTGTTTATAATAAATTTGGCATATGAAATTCCGAAAATTTGCAATTCCCTCTTATTCCAACCTCATCCAAACGCCCCCAATATTTTCTTTCTAAAATTTTTATTCCTTCCTTATTTTCGTACCATCCAAACACCCCTGTATGATTTGGATCTAAGACAACAGCCGGTGTGCAGACCCCAGGTGAGGTTACGGCCTAAGGTTCCTCTGGCGGTTATACGACCTGGATGATTTTTTAGATAGTTGATTGTTTGGAGTTTGAGCTCTATCGTATTGTTTTGTGCAAATTAGCTTTTTTTTTAGTTTTAGTTTCATGGAAATCCATGAGGCTGCTTTTTGAGTTTTTAGAATAAAATTGGAGGCGATAGTACAGAAGGGGCGCTTGTTTGTGTAGTAAGGAGTTGCATAATTTAAGGATGTCTAAATATTTATGTGGTGTTATGTTATAGATGTTTGGTTGTGTAGTAAGGATGACTAACTTAATGCATTCATATATTCATGTCAAAAGACTAAAATGCCCTTAAATTTGAATTAGTATTATGTATTATATGTTGTGACCTAATTATTAATTATTATAAAAATTAATTATTAATGATGATAATAAACCATTTTTACTATTATGAAATATTTATAATTTACTTTTAATTAAATATTATTATTTATTTTATAGTAAAAATTATTATTGATTAATTATCTTCAATTGATTATTATTCTTAAATCATTATTATTAATAATTAATTTTACTTGTTAAATATTATTAATTATAATAATTAATCTTTGTTATTTATTATGATTTTTTAATAATTATTGCTACTTATTAAGTATTATTATTTATTAATTGATATTAATTATTATTTAATTTTTAATTATTAATGATAATAAGAAATCATTTTATTATTATGAAATATTATTAATTATTTTTAATTGAATATTATAAATATTATTAATTATTCAATAATAAATCAATATTGTTTATTAATTATTATTATTACTTGTTATATATTATTATTTATTAATTATAATAATTAATATTTATTACTAATTATAATTTTTAATAGTTATTGTTACTTATTAAATATTATTATTTATTAATTATTATAGATTATTAAGTATTATTATTAATTATTTCTAAAGGGTATTGTTGGAAAAAAAATTAAAGGGGACCGGTGCATAACTTATGCAAAATATTTAGGTTGCATAACTTATGTACCCTTAAGACATTTTATGTAAGAGGTGTTTGGTGACTTAAAAATACGTAATTTAAGTTATGCACCCTTTAAGTCACAAACAAACGCCCCGAAAAGAGTAACCGATATAAGTGAGTATGATTGAGATTCTTTGATTTTATATCATGGTACTGATTGGTAATAAATGGGATTTTAGGAGTCTGCGCTTGGTTTTTTCTTTGATCTGTAGCACTATCGGTGCATCAATCTGTGTAACAGGTCTAGATACATTTTTGTTGCATGAAAACTGCACGGATGGTTACAGTTTAAACTCCACAGAATTACTCAATTTTCCTCAACGGCGGGAATTTGTGGACCGTGGCCCGTGTGAATACTGATTTTGAAACGCCTGGAAGCATTTTCGTAGGGCTGCGTGACGTCAAAAACGACCACGAAATAGAGGTCTTTCGTTGATCGGTGCATGTTGAGACGAAAATTTTTGTCCTCTTGCGTGTTTCGTTACGTGCAAGAAGAATTTATTGCGCTGTCTGTTGCGTTTAATTTAACGATCAAAACGGTTGAACCGTTCAGCCGTTTATCACGTGTATTGTCTCTTTTTTTTCTGCTTATGATGCACTAACATCCTATATATTGAAAACATGCAAACAATAAAAAAAATTTTGTACATACTTTACATACACAACTAAACAAATTAAAACATGGCGATCATACATTGCATTACTTGTTCCACACTTTAGAGCACTCATACTGTCATACATAATTGATTCTAAACCCAAATAAGAAATACATAATTACCAAATTTAAACAAAAGTAAGCAGATCAAAGTTGAGTTTTAACAAAACACAAAGATGCTCCTAATCTCTCAAACTCCTTGCTTCTAGCAGATCGACAGTGTTGTCCTTACCAGTATCTCAAATATAGAAAAAAATTATATCCAAAAACCAACTTAAATCGAGAGAGAAACATAAACAGAAATCAAGAGAGAAACACAAACCCTCTTGGTGCGCCAGAAACCACCTCAAATCAACAGAGAAATTAAAGATTTAATTTACGTACATGACTAGAAGCAATTTCTACAAAGAAAAGAAAGGAGAAAAAAAGAGCAGTTCACTGGTGCTCTAGTGCGAGTGAGGAGAGGAGGTCTGGTGAACTCGAGATCTGATGCTTTGCCAGTACCACCAGTCTCTGTGCCTCTATGCTTCAGTGTCGATCTATGCCTCTGATGGAGGCAATCAGAGAAGGAGAAGGAGATCTGTGCCTCTGTGGGGAGGCGAGTCTAAGAGGAGGTCACGGCGGAGAGAGAGATAGAGTTTTAGGTCTGGGTGGAGAGAGAACTAGGGAACGAGAGAAAGAGAGAGGGGTTTGAGCGGGGTTTGTCAGTTTGCGTTTCTGTGGGGTTCTGAGCAGAGAAGGAAAGAGGGAAAGGTGTGAGAGGATAAGGCTTCTCACGATTTGTGTACGTGAGGAAGCCGACGAGAGCGAGAGTGAGAGAAGAGGGAACTGGGTTTGACTGAGGTGAGTGAGAGAGAGAAGAGGGGGTGAGCGGCGCAAGAGAGGAGATGTTAGACTTTAGTGTTTTTCTCGTTTTCTCCGTCTTTCTACTCTATAATGAAATTAATAACAATACCGTAAAATTATAAACAAAAATGACGATATAAACGATCACGAAATAGTTTCGTTTTGTTAACTGTTTCGTTCTGAGACGAAATTGAGTTTATATTTGCGTTAATCGTTTCGTTTCATAAACGAAACTGAAATTCTTGACTGTTACCGTTCCGTTTTGGACGAAACAGAACAAAATAACGGTCGAAATGACTACCGTTTTCACCCGAGTAAAATTTTTCGGAGGTCACTAAATTTTGTATGTTGTCTAATTTTGATCACTAAACTTCAATTTGTCCATCTAGAGTCACTGAACTTCAATTTAGTCCGAATTTAGTCACTCCTTTGTGATTCTGTTATAGCTCTGTTAGTTATCACATTTGGGGTAAATTTAGGGATGGCGAATCGTTTCCTTTTCATTTTTACCCCTTCTCTGAACGCCTCTTTCTTTTTTCCTTTTTTTTTGTTTCTTTCCTCCATTGATAAATGATAATGGGGCCGTGCCATTTTTTTTGCCAGAATAGGGATGGTTATGAAGTGAGATAATGGATGATGGCGGTATGCAAAATATGCCAATCTGGATCCAAAATTTGTGTTGGGAAATGGTGATAAGTGATTTAGGTCTGGCTCATGTTGACAAACAAAACAAGTCGAGCTCAAATTAATCCAGTCCAAGCTCATATTTAGTTATACAACCTAACAATAAAAATCAATAGTAGAAAACTCCAATGAAACAGAGTCTAAATTCTTTTTTTTTCCGTTTGAATAAGTGAAAAAATATTTCTTAAATCAAACACATCATAAAAGTATAATATAACTTAGGTTCAACCAAATAGAGCAAGTTGAGACCTATAGAGTGCAAGATACCAAAGTGACAAAGTTGCTTCTAATTTTACCATTTTATTTCATCTGTTCCTTAGATCTAAGCTTAATCAAGGCCTCTTCACGTAATCCGAGAGCTGCAATACAGCTAGATAAAATATAAATAAAAAGTTATCAAATATGAGGTTTTTTTACTAAGGTAATGAGATTGTCGGTAAGGGTAGTAAATATGAAAAATTGGAATCGTGCTAAAAAAAAAATATAGTTTGGAAATATTAAATTGAACGTTCCATCCATCGATAGCACAACTGGAGGGGAAATGAGAAAAAAAGATGGAATATGCAAAGAGAAGAGAGGAGAAGAGGAAGGTTTCTGGTGAAAGAAATGACACGACGCCATTATCAAACGAAGAAGAAACAAAAAGAAATAGACAATTAAAGAGGAGGTCTGGGAGATGAGATGAGAATAAAATTTACGAGACGATTCGTCACCCCTAATTTTACCCCAAATGAGATTAACTAACAGAATTATAACAGAATCATAACGGAGTGACTAAATTCGGACTAAATTGAAGTTCAGTGGCTCTGGAGAGACAAATTGAAGTTTAGTGACCAAAATTGGACAGCTGACAAAGTTTAGTGACCTCCGAAAAAATTTACTCGTTTTCACCCCTACATTTTCGTTTGAAATTGAGTAGAAAGGAATTTAAAACTCTTCCCTTTTTAAACACAGGAGAAATAACGGACAAAATTCAGGTGCTGGTTTTGAAACAGTGGAAAATTGATAATTTGGTAGCTAGAATTAGAATGTCAGGTGCTGTTTACTCTGCGTATTTGCATCTGTACAAGAGATGTTGGGGACTTGGGGTACCGGTGCCGATTTAGTTTTGTAAGCGTTTACGCTTTAATCTGTGCTGTATACTTTGGGTTATCTTTTCTTTGCCTCCGTTTGGATAAGTGTGGGAAGAAGGGAAGAAGGGAAGATGTGGGAAGAAGTATTGGGAAGTGTGTAACTTTATGAAAAGTTTGAATTGTTTATAATTCTTTTTTCTTCCCTTCTTCCTTCTTCCTACTTCTTCTCAACCATCCAAACGGAGGCTTTAATAAAAAAAATGGTGGTCTTAACCACTGATTTAAAAAAAATAATAATAATATGATGCAATGGGGTCGTTCGGGTTGGCCTTGACATTGCAATAGCATTTACTCCGTGTCGTATTTTTACCAAAACTTTGATAGATTAAAAATGAAATAAAAACGTGTCGTCATTCGTCGCTAAATTAATTTAATTGACGATAAATTTAATTGGACTGTTTAATGCGACGTTGTGTTGTAACATCTCGGACAAGAGAAGGCGTCAGACATAAATTATAAGTAACTCAATTTCTAATCCTGAAATTACTATAGGTGAATCTCCAATCACAACGGCTTAGCCTACTGTTCATCTTGCGATGGATTTCATCTGCTCCGTCCGTCTCAAATGTGTCTATCCTGCACCTTCTCCTTTCGCTTTTCTGTTGCCATTTCTTTGTTGTTTCCGTATATTCCTTTCTTCCCTTCTTTGTGCGTCCCTGCCATGCTCTCTCTCTTTGCCGCATCTAATCTGACACATCCCTTTTCCAGACGGAGGCGTTGGGCTTCTGTACTTTCTTCTCATTCCGATGCGTACGGCTGGGAGTGCTGTCTTTGTGCGTGCTATGGAACGCTCTGGATCCCACTGTTTGCTTGCGAGAGATTAGTTCCTTCTCATTCCTTTTTGCTCTCATTCTCCTGCCTTTCTCGCTTCCTTCTTTAGTGGGCAATCTTTCTCTTTCGGTCTCAATTTTTTCTATGATTTTGTTCTTGATGTTGTTCCTTCCCTGCTCGGCCCTTTTTGTTGTCATCGAGTCCTGTTGTGAGTCCTGGAACCGTGCTACTCTGATGGGTTTGGTTTTTTCACTGTTCTTTCCTGTTTTGGTCTGTGTAGTTTAGGTTTCTTTTTGTGCTGATCTTATTTCTGTTGTTGACTGCATTGCTGTTCTTTTTTTCAGGTTGCTTGCGGCCTTTTCCCTTAGCATGTTGCTTTATTTTTCTTTTGTTTTCCCTTTTTTTTGTTTGGTTCTTGCTTGCCTGTAAGATGTGCTTCTTAGGTATGTTTTTTTTTTGGTTGTTAGAGATGTGTTATGTCAGATTGTGCTTTTGTTTTTACTTTTTCCAAGCCTATTTGGATCCATTCTGTTTCTCTGTGTCGATGTGCTACTCTTTGGTTTTCATGCTGGCTCTGACCGGGTTGTTGTCTCTGATCTTCCGAAGGTCCAGGCAAAACAAGCACTGGACAAATGACAACACCACCGCAGCTGTGCACACCGTCTCCAGTGCAGACTGTTAGGAAATTGCTCAATTTTAATTTTGTGACTAATTACCCTTAATTAATCCAATTAAAACACAAGCAACAAAGGGATCTAGTACAAAGCTATTCGACACAAGAGATAGGTGGAAATTTGTACCTCTCGCGAAATCGTATTCGCGGGGCTCGATCCTACGACTTAGAAATCGATGGGGTTGCTCTCCTTGCGCCTCCGCCATGGTTGATGGCCGCCTCGAGTCCACCTAGAGATTAACCAAGGTCTAAATCGATTCGTGCTAGCGATTTGATTAGAACAAAGCTAATCCAAGGTATTCTCTCTTCTTCCTTAATTGACATTTTAATAGGTGGAGAGAATATGCTCAACTCATGAGCTAATGGAGGGGAGAGAGAGATGAGGCCGGCGGCCAAGGAGGGGAGAGAGTGGCGGCTAGGGTTAAGGAAGAGAGCTAGTGCAATTTTGCATCTATACATCTCTATATATAGTGCACAATCCCTACCTACCACCAACCATCTATTTACAAGAATGCCACTCTTACCTACCACTAGGGCCGGCCACATTATGGGCTCACATGGGCCTCTCATCTCATTTAATTAGGCCTCTAATTCACATAATTAGAAGCTACTCCAAATGCTCTTCAATTGGGCTATACATTTAATACATAAACATTGGCCCAATAAATTAATATAACTATTTATATTAAATTGTGTCGAGCTAAAATAATTATTAACTAATTAATAATTATTCTAGGATTAGCTAATACACTAATTTATTTCAATATGATCCATTTGACTTAATTAATTATAACGGTATATGATTAATTAATCAACTTATCATATTTCCGCAATACGAACTATTACGAATAAATAAATAATGCATTGTCTTGGTCAAAACTCTATTTTGTGTGACCCTTTGAGGATTTATGCTAATTTGGACATGGAATTAAATCTTTATTTAATTCCAATAATCATAAGCGGTATCTAACAACACGTTATGATTCCCAATTCGCATAAATAGTGTACTGCTACAGTATTTAAATCCTGCATAATAGAATAAATATGTTTCTCTATTTTGATTCTTATGTCTCACGATATCATCGTATAATCCAAGATAGGAATGTGTCATTCTTGCAGATTATACGTTTCTTGATCTAGAGTTGATCGCTTAGTTGCGCGCATACGATCCAACTCCATCAAGGGGCCCAAACAAATATCGTCACTCACTAAGTGAATTAATGAGGGACATACGGTTTTCTTGATGATTAGCTTTTCCCCGCACAATTCAAGAGAACGTAAATCAAGTCCGTATAGCAGCCCTTAACGGGAATCAGCAGTAGACGAGATTTATAGAACCTAATCCTCGTGTGGAAAAGATAATCATCTCAAACTTAGAACCAAAATCATAACGAAATAAACAATGACATATAACACAATCCATATGTTTATTTCATTGGGTCAAGTCCTGTACTATGTTCCATAACATACACATATGCAATTAAGTTGGTAACTCTTTACCTATGATTTGTAGAACTTAATCGTCACTTAACTTGCATACTAATCTTACATGATAATTAATGTTCCTTGTTACTTATCAAGATTATGGACCGTTTAGATTTATTATTGTCATTCTAAAGAATGATCCACAGAGATCTACAATTCAGATCCTCAACCTGAATAATCTGTCAATAATAAACCTAGGAACAGATGATAAAATATCATCCATAACATAAACTAATATTTAAGTCATTAAATTATTGACTTCTAGGACATAACTCCAACACAGACGGTTTAGCAAAATAATCTACTGAGAACACAAATACACTGCAACAAACAATGTAAGTGGCTCTTTGTTTCTGCATTATCGCAAAAACTGTTATCTTCACAACCACTTCTTATTCTGTTGCTCCTCGCAATGCAGCCAACAGTCCAGAGTCTTACCATCATCTGGCGTGGCAGTTCATTCTGTTAAAATGTGGCTGTTCACTGATTTGCCGTTTGATCAAGGTGAGGGGTGCATTATTATTTTATAGAAATAGTATAGACAAAAACAATACAGAGTTGTTGCTTGAAGATATCACGGGAATAGAAAATATTAAATTGTGCCAATGACTATGGTTCATGATATTTCCTCCATCATTCCAAGTATAGTACTTTATCAAGTCTGATATCTACTACAATGCCTATGCCGGTTGCAGGCAATAAAACAAACATTTATCTACATTATTATGTATTCTAACATGATAGGTTTGTTTATAGCACTTCTCTGCATTTGCATCGTAAGAAACGTGAACAATCTATGCTCAAAATACCAAGACAAACACTTCTGAAGATGTGGCATCCTATGCAGAGCAAGCAGGCACTTTTCCCATAGTAGGAAGGTAATTTTATGCTTGACACTGTGAGCGTTTTTGCTCCTCACTAAATAGACATGGCCGCTGCAAATATAGTTGACTCTCTAGACCTGCATGATATCATGCATCCAATGTTTAATCATAAAAATTCTAGATATAAACGGCTAATCAAGGATTAACTGCAACATTTAACAATGTTCAACAATAGACAAGCATATCCAAAACAAGATGCAACATTTTGGCCTTTCTGTTATCTCTGTATATGTATATATAGAAGACTCGACACTTTTTGTCTTAGAAGTTCTTAAAACACAAACTATTTGCCATTAATGTGTTATAGTGCAAGAATGCACATCTTTTGTTCTATATTATAGCTATTCAACTGCATGAAATATGACTCCATAAAAAAAAGGGAGCCGAACTCATCTATGGTAGAATATCTATAATACCCTGTTGTGTGGATATTTTCTATTTGTAGAGTGTAAACTGATATTTTCTATCTTGAGACAATTTATGATATACTGACTCAACCAACTGGTCCATCCACGAGACCAATCGAATTTCTGAAATATATACCCACCATTCCAAGGACATACACCTACCAAAAAAAAAAAAAGGTTGAACATGTATGCATTTGATAATACTGAAAAAATATTACTTCCTCCTTGATAACCACTATCAAGTTTCTTTTAAAAAAAATATATTACTTCATCTTCTTTCTGAAATTGCATATCAGTTTTCTCCTTGAATGCTTTATACATTATATTCTGATATTTTTTTTAGTTAATATGTCATATTTGCCTTCAGTTTAACCGACATCTGTGCGGTATTGCAACATTTTTTTTGTTTCTTTTTACAGAATAGTGGCATTCCTTCGACAGAACTTGAAAAGAGGCTTTCTCTTGATTTTAGTCAAATCTTGAGCTATTCTCTCTCTCTTCGCTGGGTTTGGAGTTATCTCCTCCCAACGCACCATTAGCTAAACAAGGAGGGTCGATCAATCTGCGAAGTGAGAAAGAAGCTCGAAGGAGAACACTATCAGGTATTTCTTTCTCTCTTTCAACTTTGCTTTCTCTCATGCTGAAATAGCCATGAAAATCATTTTAAAATGTTAATAGATACTTTGTTTGAATAATTGTTGTGTTTTCTATTTTTCCTCAGCTTTGTATAGGTGCACACAAAGGATAAAATAAAGGCAGATCCAGTGAACTTGAGGATGTTTCAAGGTTAGTTTCGTATTTAAATCTAATTTAGGTTAAATTTACATTATGAATTTCATTGTTGAGGATTTCTTCTGAAAATATATTTGCAGTGTATAGGTAGCGTTGTAATTTTTTTTAAATTAAATTGATTTGTGGCAATTGTTTTCAACTAAACACATTAGTAAACTGAGCACATTTCGCTACAACTTTTTCTCTTCAATTTTAAGATACTAATTGTGTGTTCTTTCATTTTCAAAGAATTATTTGCTCACTTGATTGATGGTGAAGTCTATGTTCTGGTAATTTAAATAAATTGATCTCTTTTGTAGAAATGTGGAGAAAAAGTACATTAAGTAGATCATGCTCTAACTTAGTTTAGATGTTCGATTAGAATAGCACCATCTTCTGTGCTGGTATTCATATGATATTCTGTAGAATTTTCTACCTTTTTGTGTTTTGTCTCAACTGTAATTAAAACTAATCATGGATTTTTGGTTAGATGATCGAGAGTATTGGATGTTGCTGATTAGTTTATATATCATATTGTACTGATTTTATAGGTCAATTAGGAACTAAATTAATTTTAACTATCAAGGTCGATCAATTGAGTAGTAAGATAACATGGTCTATGTAGATATTGTTTGACGAGGTTTTTAATGTCATCTGAAAGTTATATTACTTAAATTCTCAACTTTGGTGTGCAATATAATCGGAAAATTATATTGCTTAGGTTCTCAACTTAGATGTGCAGCATAGCTCGATTGTGAGATGGGTGTTATTCATTACTAAGCATGTCAAGTTCACAATTTTATATTACCCAATTCTCTCCTCTCTTATGAATATTACTTTTTGGTGCTACTCTCTGGATTGGTATGTGTGTTTGGTTGAACAAACATAGTGATGAACTAGAAAATAAAGTGTTTCAATGGTAAGAGCTGTTGATCCACATATATGCCATACGATATTTAATATTTAAATTAACCTGTATTAGCACTTCAAATAATATTATATTGCTAGGCCTAATTTGTTTCTTTTTTCATATTTTTTAGATATTGTTTAGCCTATATTAATTATTGTCTATGTTTTCTGTTGTGTTGCAGGAGAGGCTGATAAAAGAAATCTGACTTTGGTTATATTAGAAGGTAGCGAAGTTAGCCACACAAGTGGTGATCTTTAAGAATGTGAGTTTAGGTTTGATTTAAGATTGTTAATTAATTTAAGATCTCTCTTTTTGGAAATATGGCTCACATAATGTTGGTGGATATGGATTGCATTGCTTCATGTTTCTCTGACTGCTATTGTGGCTGAAATTGGATGTAATAGGAGTCTAATTGGATTAAAGCACATTAATGTTTGGAATTAATTTATGTTGTTGATCGGTTTTTAAACATGAATTCAAAGAATTTTTAAACTTCTGTTGTTTATGTTCTCTGATCTTAATTGAGATTTAAAAGTCTTTTCTGTACCAGTTAAGTATGAACATGCTATTTAAAATAAGTATGACATTTTGAGTTATTTACGGTTTGGCATTTTTGAACTTTTAAAAAATTCTATCTATTTTGCTAAAGTATATGGCCGTAGATACTTTTTTTTATTTTCTTATTTCGAGAGCATTAATTAATAACAATTTACAGATTGATGAAACTGTCAAATTGCTGGAAGAGGAGCACATGAAAATCAATTAAGAAGTGATATCAATTAGTTCCTATGTCTTAACAAGTTTGCTGTTATGAACTTTTTCACTCTTGCTCAGTTCTTATTTTAATTCGCCTTGCAATTTTTGTGGAAGAAAGCAACAAGCTTTATGACTAGGAAAAAAAATGAGCCAATTAGAGGCTTGACACAGTAATTGATGTTCTACATCAACCTCATTGCCTCTCTCTTATTCATACTGATAATTTAGATTTGCAACGATGTATATGTGAACAGTTAGCGTAGCGATTTGAATAGTTTAAACAAAATAAAAATGACATGGTCAAATCTTTGTTTGTTTCTGGATTAAAATCTATTTCTAAAAGATCCCTTTAGGCTTCCTATACAAAACTCACAAAATAATTTTCCTTATAGCTAATATCACGCATCTATCTAATCAGCTTAAGTTTGTTTTGTTTTTCATGAAAAAAACACCGAGTATCAACACCATTTGTTTGCTGGTATTGTTGAATTTTCATCTCAAATATCTTGCATGCCAAGTGGTGATTATTTTGATATACTGCATATTTTAGGTATTGGGATGTGAGTTGCAGCTATCCCGTTAGAAAGTATGCATTTCCTATTAATCCTCCTTATTTTATTTGTTTGAATCTAAATAATTTTATGTTACGGAACACTTACAAAATAAAATTCATTGTGCAAAACTTCATCGCGCGAAGCGCGATGCAATAGCTAGTTTACTTCAAAATCATAGTAAACCGATAAAATATTTGAGTTTGTTTGTCTTTTTTTTCAAACACGCAAGCGAGTTCTTGATTTTCGGATTGCTGTATTAATGTTTTTCATTTTTTGGGAAACTCTTGACAGCAGCTGCTAAGTAATTTTTCTGTATTTTTAATGTTGGAATGGGTTTTTGTGATATTATTAATTTGATCGAGAACGCTCATATTACAAAATCTGAACCTAAAAGACTATCTTGTCTTATGATGTTAATTTGAAATTTTAAAACAAATAGCAAGAGAATGATTAAAAATGCTTAATCAAGATATTATAAAAAATGGTTAAATTATAGATGTATGATGTCTCCGTCACTTACTTAGACAGGCCGAGTATAAAAAAATTAGTGTAATTCGAAAGTGATTTCCATATATATTTGGATATATAATTCGAAAGTTTAGTCGTTCATTCAGTTTTAGTAACCCTTGATAGGTCACAAATTATACTTAATTTGTATTGAATTTAATTGCACGAGATCTATCTAGCTGACAAAATAATTCGTCTAAAAATTATATTTCTCGAATTTGAATTTTTTTTTACTTTGATTATCGAAGATTGCAACAATAGATCAAGTTGTTATCAGAATAAAAAATTAAAATTATAGAGATAACTCACATTACTTACAAAATTATTGTCGTTAAAATCTCGAAAAAAAAGTAATCCAGTTAAAAAAATCTAAAAAGAAATCCATATTATAAATTAGTCACTAAACCCAAGTTTAATTATTTGATAATAATCTCGAATGCAATTTCTATTGTCTCCTAAAATGCATACGATGACAACAATGATGAATTCTACAATGATAAAAAAACGACATCGATCAACCTACATCATAAATTCATGAACGAGAAAATAAAATAAGACCTGTTTTAAATGTCTAACTCAATATAAATACAGACGAATTAAATTAAATGAATATGATAATTGAGTATATTCACAACCTACTCAAGTAAAAGTTTATGCACAATTTTAAAAAAAGATGTTAATAAATCAATTATTGTCTTTTTTAGCTTCAATATCGTGTGTTTCATATGGATTCAGAAGGAGGTCAAGTAAACTAGCAATATACCTTGTGAGCCATCTCACAAGTAAAAAAAACTCTCAATCTATACTCTTAACAAATAGTTGATATCAATGCATCTTCAATTATTATGTCCTACATCAACAATTTAATGACAGTGTAATAATCTATTTTAAATTATATGTATCAATTTTAATAAAAATATCAATTAGGCTGTGGGCACAACTATTAGACATCCACTTAAAAAGATTATCACTAGTGTAAAAAAATTTGACCAAAAAAGTTAAAAAGTTAGAAAGAGAGTTTAATATCAAGTGATAAAATATAAATTTAGAGAGTAACCACATATTACTTGTATGATGTTTCAATCAATATATATATATATATATATATATATATATATATATATATATATATATATTGAGGGTTAGGTGGCAAGTTTCAATCAATAACTTAAGAAGTTTTCTATCCTTTATTAAAGGAAGGTGAACTTTTTAAAATAATAATAAGGAGAAGAACGAGAATATAAACTTTACCCTTATTAATTTGATTCTCTCTAATATTTTATTAGAAAAAAAATTGAGTTTTCAACACTAAATAATGAATTCGTCTCGATAAGTAATTAAACTAATGTAGAGTACCGTTCTGAAAACCTCAAAGTAACATCATAAATAAATAATTAAATAAGCAGCGATCGTTGCTCCACACAAAACTTATTTCGAGTTCATATGAAACTTGTTTCTAGTTTACGGAGAAATCAGACAATTTAGATCCCGTACATGTCGGTATTGGAGCAAGAAAATGATCCGCTACGCCAACGCTGCACGAAGAGCCACATGACTTAGGCACTTGGCAATTTGCATCTATGTACCTGGGATGTGTCATGTGTGGGTTGGGTCGGCGAAGCATTGAATGCTTGCCATTGATGAGTCAGGGCTCGGACAACTCCGACTCGATTAGAGCGTGAAAAGAGGAGAACGAGGCTCGTGTCAGACGGTGGCACCTCTCTGCACTCGTGTGCTTCTGTCTAGATGCCATGTGGCAGGTGCCCGCACCCCTCCTTCAAGGCTTCAACGGTCACCGTGCAAAACAACATATTTTGATTATTTTCCCACTTTCTATTGACTAGGTTAGGTGATGTTTTTAATTGATGGTGAAGTGATCTCGCTAGCTATAAGTATCTATCTATTTTTTGTTCATATCTGAAAAGCATTATACATACTTTTTGATATTCAATTACTTTTTATATGATAATAAGATTAGCCTCATTAGAAAAATATTTGAACATTTCTGTTACATAATTGTTTATCTATACACTCTAATTTATGCCTTAAATATTTATACATCTTTATGTTGCTTAATTGCATATAGTTTAAGATATATTTATATGTACTTAAGAACTTTTTAAACATTACTGTAAATTATGAAAGCATAGGTAATTAAATTAATATTGCATTCGATATGCTGTAAAAGTATTAATATTAATTTTTCAGCAAGTATGAGAACTTCTACCATAACGGTATAATATTTTGTAATGACCTCTCTGTTTTTATTATTATTTTTTCGCAAATTGTTTCTCTAAAATATATAATAAACAAAGAGACAAGTTTGGACTTCGTGCAGTCAATCATCTGATGTAGATTTAAAATCTCTCCAACTCACGTGCAACGCATCCCTTCCCAGGCTTCAGGACGATTAAAATTGTTTATTTAATCCTTTTTTTATTTTCTGACTCTGACCTTTTGCTGTTTTACATGGCAACAGTTTCTCTGAAGTCTGATCGGTAAGACAATTAATTGCAATCCAGGTACCGAAAAAGGTAATAGTATAAAAGCAAAGCAAACAAGCGTACAAAAGAAAAACTAAAAACTTCGATTCTTTACCTTAAAAAAAAAAGGAACTTCGATTCTGTACAATTTAAATTATCACAAAAAGAAGCACATGCAATTGGGATTTTATTGGACTGGTTAACCTATGCTGGTCGGGAATTAATTTTCTGCAAAGAAGTTTTTTTGTCCAAAACAAGAAAAAACAAGTTGTTGCATGTTAAATCAATATTTATTATACATCATGATACATATAGGTTCCGTTTGGATAGGTGTGGGAAGAAGGGAAGAAGTGAAAAGAAGTATTGGAAAGTGTGTAACTTTGTGAAAAGTTTGGATTGTTTATAATTTTTTTCTTCCCTTCTTCCTTCTTCCTACATCTTCTCAACGCATCCAAACGGAGGCATAGTTTTTCTTAGTTTGAATCATACTAATACTCTCAAACACATTACATCTATTATAGCTAGAAACAATATTAATTGAAGAGATAATGTGACCAGGGGCATGCCATTGTCTTAGTCTCTTGGACTCCGTTTGGATGGTGTGGGAAATAAGAAGAATAAAGAAACAAAGTGAGAAGAAGTATTGGAAAATATATAACTTTTGTTAAGAATTTAGATTGTTTATAATAAATTTATTCTCTTATTCTCACACCTCATCCAAACGGAGCCTTGGTTCCTATAAGAAAATAAAAATATATGAAAAAATCAATCATACTTTCACTCAAAAAAAATAAAAATAAAAAATTGAAAGGCACTAATCATACTCTCCCTCTCCAACAGCTTAACATGACCTCCATGAGACCGTGAATGGTATACATTGCAGCCAGGGATCAGACAAAATTGGTCAATCGTTGTTTTGCCTTGGGTTCTGTCGACAGTTGCCCGTTCTCAAAGCAGACCATCAGGATTTGCTTTTGGCGGTCTGAGGTGATGTAACCTTGTACCATTATTCAATGCAGCGTCATGTTCGCCATTCTCAGTCTCCGTTTGGATGCGTTGAGAAGAAGTAGAAAGAAGAAAGAAAAGAAGAAAAAAATTATAAACAATCTAAACTCTTCACAAAGTTACACACTTTCCAATGCTTCTTCCCACTTTTTTCCTTCTTCCTACACCTATCCAAACATAGCTTCAGAAAAGAAAAAAAATGTAGTGTGGTGTTTATAACAGAAATGCCCTTTTTTTTAAAAAAAAATATTATATTCAGGAGTGTTCCATTTTAATTTAGTCATCAGCGTGGTTCATTAGCAGTGTAACAAGTCCATGCTAATTCGTAATGGAAGCCTGATATCATCATTTAATATATTAAGCCGCGCAGGTTGACTCCAGCTTTGACCACTGTAGGTAAATAGTTGTTAGAACAGTGTAAAATTCTGGCCGTTGATTTCTGTTTGGTGGGATCCAAAGGCTCAGATCTACTGCGCACAATTTCTTCAATATGATTCCTGGTATCGCCGTATAGAGCAGGGAATATGCGTTGCCTTCTATCACACCCATTCGATTGGTCCCATCTCCTCCGTGCGATCTTCTTTCCTTTTCGTTCAACACCGCTGCCCATTTTTTCTCCCTTGCTTTTCTCCTTCCCCAGTATGGCCTCAATTAATCACCACGTTGGCTGTGTACGGAGGTGTTGGCGATGGTTGATCCTGGTCCGTACACGCTTACCTCTCGAGTATAATAAACGTGCGATCTCACCCTTACCATCTTTTTATCCTTTTCTCTCAGAACTTAAGTTCCTCTTATTTGCTCTTTGATTTTGGAGCTTAGTCGCCTTTGATTTGATTTCTTTCCCTTTTGGCTGCATTCCACAGTTAAACGATGGAGAAGGTTCAGGGCCATCACAGGAAAAGAGATACGTTTTTTTTAGTTCAACCGTCTGTGATTTCAAAGGTCATTCTCTTTCTTTATTTTTGATTGATATAGGTGCCTTTATTTTCTCTTTTCTCTTCACTTTTGTCTTCTTCCTCCTTCTCTCAGGCTCTTTTCCGGTTTGATGCGGTGACCTCTGGTTGGTGGAACGAGGTAAATGAGGATGGAGTCTTCTAGCTAGGTTGCGATGCTCCAGTTTGGTGTATGTACGTCTAAATTTTGGCAAGTTTGTATCCACAATCTTTATTATATATATAATGGTTTGGTACATATGTAATTTCAATACCAGTGTTATTTAAAATGGAAGCCATATCACATGTATTATTCATATCATATGTAATTTCAATATTGTTACTAGATTGTGCTCTTCCCTGCAAATATCAAGTTCCTCCTCTTCTTCGTTCCTTTCTTTTTTATTCATCTGATTTTCTGATCTCCTTTTTCCATTTTCATCTGCATTTTCTGAATTCATTACCTATCCACCTCGATTATTTCCCTTTTTTTTGTCTCATAGGTTGCATTCAGGTTGATGTCTTAATGACAGATTTTTTGTAGCTACTGGTCCTTATTTGGGTGAGTTCTTCTTTCCAAGGCTCGCTAACTTCATTTTTTGTGTCACTTTTGTTTTCTCTCTGTACAGAAATTTCATTCATTTTACTTTGATTTCTCAATAATGGTACCTTTTATTGAAGTGAAGAACTTATTTGGTACAAGCTCTCTTTGTTGAATTGTTTGGTTTCTTAATTTATATACAGGCTCCCCTAAAATAATTGCTCAGCCAATAAGAAGCATCAGAATGGTAACTTCTTGCTTCAGAGAACATAGAAGAGGTAAGTTCAAGTTCATACTTTAATATGTACATTACATAATAAAAACACTCTCGAGGAAAAATGTTCTAAATTTTTAAGACCAGCTTTATGCAGTGTTTTAAATACCCTACCAGACCGGCCGGTTCAACCGAAAAAACCGGGAACCGGACCATAATCCGGTAGGGTAAGCTTCAAATACCGGACTGCTTGTGAACCGGAGAAAACCGGCATAGAACCGGGTAAACCGGTGAACCGGAAAGCCGGTTCAAGAATTATATTAGTTAATCACAACGAACCAAACCCATGAACCAGCGTATTAAACTGCGAACCGATCGTGGACCAGCGAAAATACAGAAAAATATAATATGTGCGCTTCTGTGAATCGATCCCTCTTGGTCGCCGATGGAGCCACACGCCCTAGCCACTGGGATAGCAAGGCTTTTTAGTAAAGGTTTCT
Source organism: Rhynchospora pubera (assembly GCA_028095005.1). Taxonomy (NCBI): domain Eukaryota; kingdom Viridiplantae; phylum Streptophyta; class Magnoliopsida; order Poales; family Cyperaceae; genus Rhynchospora; species Rhynchospora pubera. Next base: position 104,238,933 of record CM051462.1, on the reverse strand, counting down.
CATATTATCTATATAAAAACAAATCCGGTTTTATAACCGGTCAAACCGGTCAAACCGGAAAAACCCCATATCGGTGGCTCTACCGGTTCGACGACCGGTACGGTATTTAAAACATTGGCTTTATGTTACACAAGTGTACTGTTTCAGCCTAGAAGTTAACTGAAAACTACAAATGAGCTGTGTTTAGTTAGTAGTAAAAAATAATTCAGTTTTTTTGTTTGGTGCTCAATGCATTGCTCAACAATTGGCTTCAGATAATTCATCAGCAAACAAGGTTAACGGACACCAAAAGGTAAAATCTTTTTGAAGATTGGTTGCCCATTTTACGTTGGCACTGCAAGTACTGAAAAAAAGAACAAGTACGGATTGCTTATTTCTTTGTACATTATGCAAATTTTATTTGCTTCTCTATTTGTAATTTTTCGGCCCTAAGAAAATGAGAAAGTGAAAAAATTACATAAGCTGTTTATTTTACAAACAATGAGCTTGAATTGATTACATGAGCTCATCTTTTACTCCCTCGTTTAGATTAAGATGGTAGTGTTTCAGATGACTGATTCAATAAAAATCTGAGTTAGATCTTCATGATCTATTTGCAAGGGTATTGTACTATCCTCTAGCTTTTCTCATCTATATTACTATATGATGCTTACTTGGATGATTACATGAAAGTGTTCGACGAATTGCTTAGGCCGATAATATTATCAGAATTTTCTGTAGCTTCTATTATATGCGGTCACTTTTTTATTTGTTTTTAGTGTTGTTATGTTATTTAATTAGGTAGAGTATATTGTGCAAAGTGCGATCCAGTTGCGACATGTTGGAAACAAACAATAAAAATTGAGGGGAAAGTTTTACAGAAGATTTCCAAAGAGAATTGGTTCAGTTTCTGTGATATCCTTTAATTGTTTTTACCAAATAATCACCTTGGTTGCATACTGGTCTGAATTTTTTTTTCTGCTTTGTAGGATGTGTACTGTTACATTTTTGCTTACTGTTCTGTTCTCCTTCGTTGCTCTGTCCTTTTCCATTTCGACTCCTCAGGTGATGTTTGCTTTACTCGATTCTGTTTGATATACAGTGGCTGGTTTTTATAAAAATAAAATAGTTTTGCCCATGCATTTGTGTCTTTGTTTATACTCTGCAAACGAGCTGATTTTGTGGTATTATTTTTTACTTTTGCCCATGCATTTGGTACCTCATCTGACTGGTAGGTACTGAATCAGGTATACAAATTCATTGTTAAAGGAACAACATTTTCTGAATTGTAGATTCTCAATCAACCAACAGGCTGTTATCCTCTCCGAAAACCCCTATTGAACAGTCCTCACCGGTCAAGACAAGAACTATCGCCAAAGCAGTGAAAAGGAGCACCACAGAACTATCCCCACCTTTTCCAGTTGGTAGCTCTGATATTAATCTCTCAATTCTGTATGTTTGCATTCCATTTTTGCAATTCAAACAGTTAATTATCTTAAATTTGTGTTACCTTTTTCTTTTTTAGGAGGAGAAAGCAATCAATCTGAGGACATGGAATCAATTCCCAGACAATTCTTTGGAAAGATCTTTGTCTTGGAGATTATATTCTTTTCATCTGAAACATTCAAATACAACATCAAGTAGTTATTTTTGGAGGACAAGTGTTTTATTGAAGATTGATTTCGATTAGTAATCTTTCTTATTTTATCTTATAACAGTGTTTTATGCTAGGTAACCATTGTTCTAAAAAAACTCAAGTCCAAGATAAAAGATGCAGACAAACAAGAAGAGCTTTGAAATGCTCTTTGTTGCCGCTCTGAAAATTGAAAAGCAGCTGAAGGATATGCTGTCCAGATGCAAAAGGACACGTAAGAATGCATTGGTGATTAGAAACTCAGCGATTCAAATCAAAGGTTTCTTAAATCGACAATATAACAATTTGTTATCTAATCAGTAAGAAGCATATCGGGAGTACTATATTGTAGAGAAATGAGCTGGAATGAAAATTTCAAGGTACTCTCAATGTTTTATGACTATATCTTACTTTCGTGAGGGCATATGAGAAAATTTTAGCTTGACAGTTTTTTTTAAATAATGCAGGACAAGTTGCAAGGCTAAAAATGACATATGTTAAATTTTGAAAGAAAGTAAACCAACATTTAATAGAATGCAAGAATTCTCTCGAGGAGTTTCGTGCTTATTCAGATCGAGCTCAAAGCAACTGCTGAGAAACAAAGATAACTGAAAGGTATTAATTTGGTGCCAAAGATTCATAGTTAATTGTGGTTGGTTTCAAAGGTATCAAATGATAGATGTTAGTGATTCTGCTCAGTTTGCCATAAAATCAGCCTGCATGTTTCCTGCTCTTGCTGTATAAAATTTACTATGTTCTCTATCTAATTAAAATGTGGTTTGTTCTGCAACTAAATGCAGTTGTATTTTAATCAAATTCTCTGAGATCAGTAGTCTAATTTACAGTTGCCCTCTCTAAATTGTGGACATTGCCTCCCTATTTGCAGTTTGCAACATTGCCTACTACAATTTTTGTGAGTTTCTTGACGGGTACAATAATAACAACATAGTAGCGTATTGTGCTGATTAGCCTATGTTTTATTTTTTAACTATATCTCTAAATATTATTGGCTGGAAATTAAGAAAAAATGAGGAGCTAAAGGATAGATGTGCTGGTTTAAACAAGCAAAAGTTATTTTCTCATTCAGATTATTAAGGTATCCATTGTTGACAGTGTTATAATAAAAGTAAAGTTGTTAATCGTTCTTTTAAACAAACGGAGGTCATTTTCTTTCTGATTGTTCGATCACGTTCTTAAATTTGTTATTTTATCAGATTTTATTTAGATTCCCAAAATATTATAAAAAATCAAGTTATACTAAATTTTATATTTTTTTATGTTTAAAATATTAAGTACAATTTTTTAATTGATGTCTTATTTTATATTGGTACAAATCATTGATATTGTACAATATTTCACATACAGTGATCAATATTTCATATGGACATTATACATCGCATGCGCTAATCCATTTATACTGCATGTTAGTCATTTCTTTATTATTTATTTATTAATTCATGATCAGACTACCTTCCTCCTAGAATAGCATTATGATATCTATTAATAAGACCGGGGAAACAAAATAAGACGAAAAATAGGTCGCGCAACGCGCGACGGACCCACTAGTTTATGTCATGTGACGATGTGAGTCCAATTGAGAAGACTTCAGATGATTGTTATTCGCGAGACCCAATAATTATCATTCAGAACTAATAACTGCCCTCACCGAATTTATCATTGCGAGCTATAGCTGAACAGAGTGCGTTCCATCGCATGGTCTCATGTGTCTAGCACTAAAATATTTTTCCCTATCTCATTTATAGGTAATAAACTGTATATTTATATAATTAATAAACTGTACATATATACTTAACAAACTGAACGTTTATACTTACTAAATTGAAATTTTTTTAGACAAAGGAGTGGGACGCGCTAGGAACAGAATCGGAAAATTTTTTAGTTGAATTGGACTAGTTCATGATCCCATTTATTTTTTTGTCCGGTTCGTGACCTTTTTTATTTCCATACGCACCTATTAAAAATAACAAATTAAATACTTAATAAACTAAATATTTATATATAATAAACTAACCATTTGTACTTACTAAACTGAATATTTATACTCAATCAAATGAATCTTTTTGCTTATAACATTTATATTTTTTATTACAACAAACTGAACATTTATACTCAATTAACAAAACATTTATAAGTACCCAACTGAACATTTGGGTAAGAAATCAAAATAAATATATTGAGCATAGTGAACAAATATAATTATAAGTGAACATTTATATCAAATAAAGTGAACACTTATATTAACGGAGTGAAAAAAAAAAACAGACGCTAGATGAGGGGACCATCGAGAGAGTGATGATCAACGATGACTTGCGATGACATTTCTTCAAATAACGGTAACCAGTTTCCATTATCATTTATCAAACTCGCCTTTTAAATATCCCCCAACCCAATAATTACCATTTATCAATTCACCTTCTAAATATCTCTCGAGATTTTTATATGCATCATATAATGTACACTAGGTGGGGTGTCGCGCGTTGCGCGACCTATTTGTGTTTCAATTTTTTTGTCCAATTTGAGCAACACAGTTGATTTTATTTGCAGGTTGATTTGGTGAATATGTCGAAAAATAACCGAGTAAAGGAAACAAAATAAAATTTTCAATTATAAATCCTACAGGATATCCCTTGATTGCAGAAAGCTGGAAAGAGTTAAGAGGAAAAGTAGTTTAGTTTTTATACATTTGCTTCTTCAGAAAACCAAAATAATTTTTGGGACATAAACAAACAAATGAACATATTTTCTCGGAAAATTTCAACAGAAAAAAGATGAACTAAATGCTAAGAAACCCTTTTATTTTCTCCAATGGTAAAAATGTTCAATTAAAAGGCTCATTTGGATGAAATAGAGGTAAAAAAAGTCTAACCAATCAATGGGTCAAATTAGAAAGTCAGCCAATGGCGCAAATTAAGTGAGGTGAGTGACCATCAAATTTTGTTGAGTTCAATCAGCCAAGCTGTGCTGCAAACTCGGGTACATTTGCAAATCACGGTATAAGTTTCTAACAATGAGTGGCCATCAAATAAGGAGTAAGGTTAATGAGGTAAAAATAAAATAGTTTGATATGTTTATGCATCATGATTTCCCAGCACTACAAATTTGTATTGAAATATATAAAATTGTTGTCAATTGATGTTTACTTAAACATCATTTCCAATCAAATAGAAGGAAATGCAAACATCGGAATCGAAGCCATTCATATGATAGACTAACCAATCTGGCAAAAATAAAAATCTAATGAAACTAATAGAAGTATAACAGAGCTTTTTATATAAAAATTTATGCATCCCTTTTTTCTCAGCTCAAGCAATAGAGCCAATCAAACCAGTTGCAAATTTAGATCTAACAAAACCTATAAGTAATTCCTCCAACAGACTACCTCTTTAATTCCAGCCAATTGTAACCAATTAAATAAACGGTTCGTAAATAATCTTTTATTACCACTTTAATAGAGAATGGAGAGGCAAGCAACTGTAGGTATGATCTCATCCCCTTCTAGCTCTATCTCCGTACTGCTGCCACTAATTCCTCCATCCATGGCCACTGCTAAAGTACTACCTTAAACTCACATGTCAGCCAGAATTTCATTATGACTTATAAAAATAAAAGAAACAATTACTAATCTTTGATATCAAATATAACTACATTTGTGAGATTTTTTTATGTGCATTATTATTGTGCCAGTATATGGGGCAGTGTCACCTTTCATATCTCAAATGTGATAAAGGTTGACCCAAAGTTTGCTTCTAGAAAGAAATACATAGAAATAATTACAATGAGTCATCTAAATTTGTTTTTACTCCAAAAAATACATTTGAGGATACTTAAGGATCTTGTATAGAGCTGTTGTCTTTTTTAATTTCAACTTTTTCTTTCGTTTCAGCTGCTGAGGCAAAAGGGGAAATTTAGCGAACAGTTAAAGAAGAGAAAGTTGTTGAAAAATTTTTAGATTGAGACCTAATTTCATAATTGAGAGTTCAAGCCAAGTAAAATGTCATGCGAAAGAGTAGATGGTGCCTTAATTTACTGATCTGTATTGGCTATAATGAAAGCAGAATAAAAGATACCTGAGAAAACGCAAAGAGTCTGACATATTCAGCCTGTGAAATGTAGCTGCCATTGAACTGATAATAAACGTTTGTGCTAGAAATTAGTGAACGACTAATCACTTAGTTGAAATTTTAACATGTAAATGTCTTCACTGAGCTAATCAGATTTGTCCAATATTACCTGACATCTTGTGCAAGCAGTGAAGACGAAAGTGTCGTTATTGGGAAGGAATTACTCTTTTCCCCTAGCTTCTTGTCGATGTGAGTCCAGTATTTTTACACAGTGACTCATGATGCACTTTGTAAGTTATATTACCAGAGTTCTCTGGATTCCAATAGCAATTGCTGGAGAAACAATAATAATATACATAAACCATTTAAAAAATATTACAGAAAGAGATAGTTATCATGATTCTAAGGAACATAAATAGGAAATGCTCATTTCTCCATGAAGCAAATACAGCCTTAATTCATAAACATAGTCAGATCTCTTCGGAGACATTCAAAACATAATATGACTTGTGAGATGGCATAGAATTCAAACAGTACACAACAGTGGTATGTGTACATGGTAATCACCAGATGCAGTTCAAATTCTATGACCATGCAATAAATGAGCCATGCAAAAAAAAACATGCATGTAAGACAGAAAGGAAACAGGTTTGCAAGGGTTGTTTTTGATGAAGAAATTAGCAAAGAGGATGCACTTTACTTGTAAAGAAATTCTCAACTACTTAGGTGAGGTCTTTGGTTATTTCATACCTGGACGGGTCGTGGCGGTGATTAGATGTGTCTGCGAAATCTGTCGGTTTCTTTTTCTTGCCTTTCCCGATCTTGTCAAGCTCATCATGTCCTAAGTATGTCTATTTATCTTCAGGAGATATGCTGGCAAATAAACAATAAAAATATGATCATTGGTGAATTTGTTGTGCTATTCTAGCTGTGTGACCATAAGATGGTACAGGAGAAGTATAGATAACGAAAACCATGTACCTTTGGTCTTCAGCCAGATTGTAACCGAAAATGGTCTTTTCAGGCTGTTGTTGTACCCGGTCCATGTATTCCATGCTGGGCAAGATCTTTGCTGTATTGAACAGAGGTAATTTGTGGCACACGTTAGGCATAAATATTTTTTTTCTATATTAGCACCGTAAAGTTTCATTACTGAATACGAGGGCAAGCAATTATTTTCATCTTCATTTTTTTTGTTTATAAAATATATGTCACGTGTGCCTGTTGAGCAGTACAGTTGCCCATGTTGTATTCTGGTAGGAGGATTTTTTTTTATAAGAAATAAGAGAGAAATAACCTTTTTTTTGTGTCCCGTAGATTCTGCCAGCTTAGTTTGAGCTGGACTGGTGCTCGGTGTTGCAGGCAGTGCTGTAGAATAGGTGCTGGTGTTGTGGGCTGCATATTAAAGTTGGGTTTATTTCAAGATTGCTTGTTGTTGCAGCAAAATGAAATAGAGTTAAATATTGTATTCGGTGAAAGGACAAAAGAAAGTTCTATCCGTATTTGTAATGAGAAAAAATATGAACTCTCTAGTAAGCTGCAAGAACCGCCAAAAAAAGTGCATGAATAATAAAAACTGCATCGAATAATTTTAGAATCATGCCTGACGAACACCATGGATATACAAAGAATGATCAGAAGACAACATCAGCAACTTACCAGGATCCTAAAGTGAAGCATTTTATGCATGCAACCACATAGCCTTTTGTGCACGGCGATAGAGTTACAAACTAAGCAAGAAAAATACTGAAATATATTAAATTTGATCACTCACAGGATACCTTTGTTGCTTTTATGTCGCTGCATTTTTTAACAGAAAGAAGTGTGTGCTCTTATCCTCAGCATGTGCCATGAGAAATGTCCTTCTGTGTGACTGTATTGCCCACTGCTCAGTCCTGAAAGTAATGAAAGAAAGGCATGATTAAGTGTATATCTTGAAGATAAAAAAATTTAAATGGTAGAACAAACTTCAAACACAGCAAGACTCTGGAATATTGCAAAGAACTGTACTAAACCTTTTTAAGTACATAAAAAGCTACAGATCACCATGCATATCAACAAAATCACTAAATGTATTTTCCTTTTAAAGGCTAAATCGCTAAATGTCAATTTGAATGGTCAACTTGTCCCAACCAAAAGCATATACACATATACATCATTTTTGATTGAAAACACCCTTTGGAAAAAGGACGAAACACTTGAAGCTATTATTAGCACCTCTAAAGAGAAGGATCTTCTAAATGCAAGAGAGATTGAGAGAGACACTAAACCGAGAAGTTACAGATCTGCTATTATTAGCACCTCTAAAGAGAAGGATCTTCTAAATACGCACTCGAGAGAGGCACTAAACCTTTTTAAGAAAGGTGTTTGTTATATATATATATATATTTTTTTTAAAAAGAAAGGCCATTCCTTAAAAGTCAATAATAGGTTTAGTGATTCCACTTGAATTCTTTACGGAGGATTGTCACACAATAAGGGGTCATGAAAGGATGGAATTACCCCTCTGGAATTGACAAGCTTTATAAAGGATCGCAAGTGCTCGGCTATTTATTCTATGTATAATTCAATTGGCTTTGCTGATTGTTATTATTATTTTATTATTTTCTTCTCTATAGTTAGATTCAGTTACTTTTCTAGTTTGATT